>OV121074.1:364572-2967687 GCA_921293005.1 Nemoura dubitans
TGATAATTTCTGGCCTCGCTTTCCCGGCGTTTGTGTTTTATTATGGTATTTACGTTGGGACTTTAGCCTCGGGTCCTCGGTTCGATGACCAACTGGGTGCGAAAGGATCCAACATTGTATTGCCAGTTTAAAAATCACGGGTCTCTTTTCTGGTGAACCTTTTAAACACTAGCGATGAAGCTATCATGGTACCTGTGAAACCGGCCGATTGTCCAATGCTTGCCAATGATTGCCATTGCCCCCTATAAGTACTTCAACGACAAAATGTACTACCATTCAACTGCAATGATAATTAATGTTGAAGTGTTGAAGTCAGCCCACGCTCGAGGTTTTTAACCTGCTGTGGGCGAGACGCCAAGAGAGTCGGAAATAAGGACGATGCACATTAAAATAGTGGATACAAGCAAGAATAAAATGAATAAGAAATTGGAGTTCGACTTGACCTCGACCTTGACCCTGCCGGCCCTGAACGTTTGCAGAGACGCGTTCATCACGTGCGTGGTGAACACGCTGACCTCGCTGTTGGCCGGCTGCGTCACCTTCTCCATCCTCGGCCACATCGCGACCGAGCTGCAGACTTCGGTCAGCGACGTCGTCCAGTCGGGGCCCGGACTCGTCTTCCTCACCTACCCCGACGTGGTGCTCAAACTGCCGGGCGCGCCGCTCTGGGCCGGCATCTTCTTCGGCATGCTAGTCGTGAGTACCAGCTCTCGGGGGGAAGGCCAGGAGGCATTGGAGTTAAGCAACACTGTAGTCGAGACGGGCGATGGATGGGTGACCGCCATGCACGTGGCCAGCTCTCAGAGGGAGAGAGGTTAGAGGGATTGGAGTTAAGCTACACTGTAGTCGAGTCGGCCGGTGGATGGATGACCGCCATGCACGTGGCCAGCTCTCAGGGGGAGAGAAGTTGGAGGGATTGGAGTTAAGCAACACTGAAGTTTAGTCGGCCGGTGGATGGGTGACCGCCATGCACGTGGCCAGCTCTCAGAGCGAGAGAGGTTGGAGGGATTGGAGTTAAGCAACACTGTAGTCGTGACGTTCGGTGGATGGGTGACCGCTCACGCCATGCTCGTAATGTGTTGCAGATTCTGGGCATCGACAGTGAGTTCTGTATCGTGGAGTCGCTCATCACGGGCATGGTGGACATGTGGCCGAAGGTGCTGAGGCCTCACAGGGGCAAGTTCACGCTGGCCATGTGCGTGCTCATGCTGTTGCTGGGACTGCCCATGGTGACTCACGTGAGTGACATCCCCCTACCCCCCCCCTTCCCACCCTTTGGAATTGAGTGCAGCGAGGCACAACACGCCTCTCCAGGAATTATGTCAGCCTGCAGATCGGACCAGATATATTATGTTAGTCCGAGGTGGCGATCATGTAACTTTATTTCGTTCGATTTGGCTCGAAATCACCCGATTTCAAATCACTGCCCGTGTTAAACCATAGGCAGTGATATTGAAAACGAGTCGTTTTGAAACCACAAAGTTACATGATCGCCCCCCCCCCCCCCCCCCGATCGGACTGGGCTTGGAGCTTGCGTCACCTGCCCGAGGTTTGTCACAACGCGAACCAGGGAACTATGGGGGAGGGGGGGGGGGGCGACAGATCGCGGCTGATTTTAGTTTAGAAGGTTCTCGTGAGTCATTATAAAAAATTTCAAAAATGCACCAAAAATAGTCGCACTCAAAACGAGATGCCAAAATGGCAGCGCCGTTGTCTAGAGAGTTGGTGAGGTGTCCCTAGTTTCCCTTCTCTAGTCCAGAGTCGATTGTGTCCAGCCTCCAAGTATAACCTATACATACTTTGTGTGTTTGACCAATAGGGAGCTCTCCTGACTCATGTGCTGGCTTCGACCTGATTCCCTGTAATGCCGGCCCACTATATAATGCCTATAATGCCGGTCATGCCAAGTCTCGAGTGTACAAACCCGAGCCTCTTGTATCTGTGATCAGTCCGGTGAGCCCCCAATATTCCAGCACCGTTGGGCGATCTGCGAATCTGTGTGTTCCCGACTGGCTCATGGCCCCTGTAATCTGTGCCAATGTCGCCATTTACCAGCCAGCCATTGCCTCATCGCGCGTCGCAGGGATCACTAACCCAGTCCCAAGGCCGCGCGGCGAACCGGGTTCGACGCCAAGTCTATTTCGGGCGCCCTTCTGTCACCTGGCCCATTCCGACGTCGAGTCTCACGTGTGTTGTCTGGCGGCCGTGGGGGCGTTTCACTCTCTCGGATGCTGGAGTCGCGTCTGTCGAGTGCTGTCTGGACTTTCGCGGGACTCATTTTAATCAAAATTTGTCCCGGCCCGTCATGTCACAAAGTATACCTGCTAAAGTAAACGTTTTTTAAGGGTTCCAACGCGCAGTGTGTATTGCGAAACCGTCTCGTTCCCGGCCTCTCAGAGCGTTTCGGACTCCGAGGGGCCCAGCCCCATCCGTCTCGTTCCCGGCCTCTCAGAGCGTTTCGGGCTCCGAGGGGCCCAGCCCCATCCGGCTCGTTCCCGGCCTCTCAGAGCGTTTCGGACTCCGAGGGGCCCAGCCCAGTCCGGCTCGTTCCGGGCCTCTCAGAGCGTTTCGGACTCCGAGGGGCCCAGCCCCATCCGTCTCGTTCCCGGCCTCTCAGAGCGTTTCGGACTCCGAGGGGCCCAGCCCAGTCCGGCTCGTTCCGGGCCTCTCAGAGCGTTTCGGACTCCGAGGGGCCCAGCCCAGTCCGGCTCGTTCCCGGCCTCTCAGAGCGTTTCGGGCTCTGAGGGGCCCAGCCCCATCCGTCTCGTTCCCGGCCTCACAGAGCGTCGTGTGCCTGCTTGCGTGTTCCAGGGGGGAGTGTACGTATTCCAGCTGATGGACTTCTACTCGGCGAGCGGCATGTCGCTGCTCTGGGTGTGCTTCTTCCAGACCGTCGCCATCTCGTGGATCTTCGGCGCAGACAAGTTCGCCGACTGCGTGCACCAAATGCTGGACATCCGAGTCAACCGCTTCTGGCTGCTGTGCTGGAAATACCTGGCGCCCTTCGTCATGGCAGTGAGTCCATCCACCATCTCTCCCTGCATCTCCTGCTCCCTGCCCTGCCATCCCCTGCTGTGGCTGGCTCATGGCCACCACCATGGCCCCTGAACCATGGGCATGTGTGTACCATCCCCTGTGTCATGGCCCCTGTACCATGGGCATGTGTGTACCATGCCCTGTGTCATGGCCCCTGTACCATGGGCATGTGTGTATCATGCCCTGTGTCATGGCCCCTGTACCATGGGCATGTGTGTACCATCCCCTGTGTCATGGCCCCTGTACCATGGGCATGTGTGTATCATGCCCTGTGTCATGGCCCCTGTACCATGGGCATGTGTGTACCATGCCCTGTGTCATGGCCCCTGTACCATGGGCATGTGTGTACCATGCCCTGTGTCATGGCCCCTGTACCATGGGCATATGTGTACCATGCCCTGTGTCATGGCCCCTGTACCATGGGCATGTGTGTACCATGCCCTGTGTCATGGCCCCTGTACCATGGGCATGTGTGTACCATGCCCTGTGTCATGGCCCCTGTACCATGGGCATGTGTGTACCATGCCCTGTGTCATGGCCCCTGTACCATGGGCATGTGTGTACCATGCCCTGTGTCATGGCCCCTGGACCATGGGCATGTGTGTACCATGCCCTGTGTCATGGCCCCTGTACCATGGGCATATGTGTACCATGCCCTGTGTCATGGCCCCTGTACTATGGGCATATGTGTACCATGCCCTGTGCCATGGCCCCTGTACCATGGGCATGTGTGTACCATGCCCTGTGTCATGGCCCCTGTACCATGGGCATGTGTGTACCTTCCCCTGTGTCATGGCCCCTGGACCATGGGCATGTGTGTACCATGCCCTGTGTCATGGCCCCTGTACCATGGGCATATGTGTACCATGCCCTGTGTCATGGCCCCTGTACTATGGGCATATGTGTACCATGCCCTGTGCCATGGCCCCTGTACCATGGGCATGTGTGTACCATCCCCTGTGTCATGGCCCCTGTACCATGGGCATGTGTGTACCTTCCCCTGTGTCATGGCCCCTGGACCATGGGCATGTGTGTACCATGCCCTGTGTCATGGCCCCTGTACCATGGGCATATGTGTACCATGCCCTGTGTCATGGCCCCTGTACTATGGGCATATGTGTACCATGCCCTGTGCCATGGCCCCTGTACCATGGGCATGTGTGGACCTTCCCCTGTGTCATGGCCCCTGTACCATGGGCATGTGTGTACCTTCCCCTGTGTCATGGCCCCTGTACCATGGGCATGTGTGTACCATGCCCTGTGTCATGGCCCCTGGACCATGGGCATGTGTGTACCATGCCCTGTGTCATGGCCCCTGTACCATGGGCATGTGTGTACCATGCCCTGTGTCATGGCCCCTGTACCATGGGCATGTGTGTACCTTCCCCTGTGTCATGGCCCCTGTACCATGGGCATGTGTGTACCATGCCCTGTGTCATGGCCCCTGTACCATGGGCATGTGTGTACCTTCCCCTGTGTCATGGCCCCTGTACCATGGGCATGTGTGTACCATCCCCTGTGTCATGGCCCCTGGACCATGGGCATGTGTGTACCATGCCCTGTGTCATGGCCCCTGTACCATGGGCATGTGTGTACCATGCCCTGTGTCATGGCCCCTGTACTATGGGCATATGTGTACCATGCCCTGTGCCATGGCCCCTGTACCATGGGCATGTGTGTACCTTCCCCTGTGTCATGGCCCCTGTACCATGGGCATGTGTGTACCATGCCCTGTGTCATGGCCCCTGTACCATGGGCATGTGTGTACCTTCCCCTGTGTCATGGCCCCTGTACCATGGGCATGTGTGTACCTTCCCCTGTGTCATGGCCCCTGAACCATAAATGCATGTGTGGACCATGCCGTGTCTTGTTCCTCCCATTTGAAACCGTGCTGCAGTTGACCGCTATCCGCCCCGTGCACAGTTCGAGCTGATTGTGCCGGACCTCCAGACAATTGGCTGGCCCATGGGATGATGGGCCATGGGATGATGGGCCATTGGATGATGGGCCATGGGATGATGGGCCATTGGATGATGGGCCATGGGATGATGGGCCATTGGATGATGGGCCATGGGATGATGATGCTAATGCCAAGCACGTCCGGTCGTTCGCAGAGCATCTTCGTGTTCTACTGCGTGCAGTACACGCCCATCAAGTACGGCTCGAGCTACGAGTACCCGTCCTGGGCCGAGGTGGTCGGCTTCGGGCTGAGCTTCTCCTCGATGGCCTGGGTGCCGGGATACGCGATCTACTACTTGCTGGCCGGCCAGGGCACCATCCAACAGGTAACATCCAACAGGTGGCATCATGTCACAGCCGCCTCGGACTGGTTTCGTGACTACAGCGCTCGGTGGTTCGTTGCAGAACTTCGTGGCCGGTCTGCAGCCCAACATCCGACCGCGCGCCAAGACGGTCAAGGAGGCTGGCTCCGTGCAGATGCCCCCGTCCGAGAGCAGCGCCGGCCTGTTGCCCAAGAACAGCTCGTTCGTCAGCCAATAGGCGACCGGCAGCTCGGCTTGGCACGACGGCTCAGGTCCAGTGGTCTGGGTCCCAGACTCCAGCATTGCCCTTCGAGGTCTGTGTCGTTGGCAGCATTCTGCATGGCAGCTGCGGTTAATAGCTGTCACCACACGATAGTATTCTCTTAGCACACGAGACAGTTTTGAATACAATATTAATACAGGAGGTAGGTAGGTAGGTAGGTAGGTAAACTAATTTGGCGGCCCCAATAAACTGGTCTTCTGAGACCACACAGAGTGGCCGGTGTGTACATAGTATGCAAACAAAGTTCTCAAAGAACTGTGACCTAATATGTGACTTTATCCTAGTACATGTTTATACATGAGATTTAGCAACGTTGTCGTATTAATATTGTAATAAGTAAAATATTATTGTAATAGGTATATTTTTGTAGGTAGGTAGCATGCTTCAGAGCTGCTGTGTTGATCGGCATTACATTGATGCCAAGTGATTGGAACCAACAAGAACAACGCTTGTCCGGTCTATTTGGCAACCCTGGGCCTTTGGATGCGTGCTTGGACCGACATGTTTGAGGGCCTGGGTCAATTGGTCATCTCAGGTTGGACACGATCTTAGACAGGAAGGTACAAAAGACAGAATATTTTTACTACGCTCGACGTACTTTCTTGCCACAATAAAGACGTCTGCTCAAAGTCAGAAAACTTTAATTTGCATCTGCACAATAAAATATTATATTGTAATGAGATTATTTAATTAAACCACCTGCTTATAAACACCCGAGACTTTCCCTAAACTTAAACCTGCCAATGCTTGCCCGGAGTTTGCCATCAATCAGCATACCAGACCCGACTTCAATTATTCCCATGTACGTAGGTACTACTGAATTATTTCGATCATCTCTGTCTGCCAGCCAGCCAGCAGACACAGAGAGAAGAGAACCTCAGCAGAGTTTGACATGCCTATTTACATTAGAAACTCATAGCCGTTTAGATTCTTGCTTTCGGACCATGTTGTGATACCTACGGGCTGCATTGATGTGATGCCAGCTAAGGCTTTCGTTGGCTTTGTGCGCTAAAGAAAACACAATCAATCCGCGATCAATACACATACTAGACCAAATTAGCCAACACTGCATCAACGAGTCCGCTTGGTTGAGTGGCTACGACGCTTGCCTCCCGTGCCTGTGGACGATGGATCGAATCCCGACGTGGTAACGCTTTTTTGCAGCGCTGCAATCGCCCTGGTAGCCAGCTACTCAACTAAGAAGCCGCGGGTGGATGCTAGATTTGCTAACAGGTGGCACATCCGTCGAAGTTGTTGGCATCGACTTCGTACCAGAGGTTTGTAAATTTATGTGTGCAAGTGGCCATTGCAGTGCCAAGTGCGATACTTACCTTCCAACCCCCACTCGTCATCATGGCTCAGTGGGTAGCACATGCGACTAGCAACGGTGGGGTCGTGGGTTCGCTTCCCGGCCCATCCGCCTTTTTGGCACATGCCTCGGCACTGGGAATCAATACCACAGTGACAAGTAGCCTCACCCAATCATCGTCTTCTCTTGGTCGAGTGGTTACGGTGCTCGCCTCCCAATGCAGGGGTCGAGCGATCGAATCCGGTCGAGGTAGCTGCTTTTGCAGCTCGAGTTGCCCGTGGAGATCAATTATAATTTAAATGCCCGATGCACGTTATCCGCTCATATACGTCATTTCCCCATCAACTTCCATCAGGCGGTGTAGTGCAGTGGTTAGCACACCCGACTGATAACATAAAGGTCCTGGGTTCGAATCCCAGCCGATGCACTCCGCCTGGGCCGTGCAAAAAAGTATAAATGACAGGAGATGATTTTGTTTTGAAGCAATATAGGTCCAAGCTAAATTCTAGCAAAACACCCCCCACCTAGCTCTGGCTTCCCTGGTTGATTCGCTTGGCACTGAAGCGAGCGTCGGGGTCCCAGACACCCGACACGCTTGGGCATGGCTGCAAGTCTGGCGTCCGTCGATCAGGGCGTCCCGAGACGTCCTAGGGGCGTCCTGAAAGATATCGCACAGACTGCAGCTGCGAAAAAACTCTAAAGAGTAATTTCGTCTCATGCCGTGGCCGGGAATCGAACTCGGGCCACCTCGGTAACACGCCCGTGCGTGCTACTGAGAATGGTGCCAATCCACTGAGCTAGGTGGGTTGATGAAATACAGTGATGAAAAACATAAACTTAAATTGCAATTGAAAGTTCGTAGCGTGGCTACTAGGTGGCGCTGAGGGCAGGGCAGGTTCGTCGCGTGGCTACTAGATGGCGCAGAGGGCAGTGTCGGCTCATGCAGGCAAGCTTCAAACAGACTGAAAGCAATACCACAGTGCAGTTGATTACCACGGACACCTTCGCCGCCTCCAACGCGGCAAGGCGTGACCGAAGGCACGAAGATCACTTGGGGAACAGCACCTCCATGCACGGTTCCACCACTCCCAGTCAATTACTATCAATCCCCTCGGTTTGAAGCTTGCCTGCATGAGCCGACACTGCCCTTAGCGCCATCTGGTAGCCACGCGATGAACCTGCCCTGCCCTTAGCGCACTCTAGTAGCCACGCAACGAACTTTCAATTGCAATTTAAGTTTATGTTTTTCATCACTGTATTTCATCAACCCACCTAGCTCAGTGGATTGGCACCATTCTCAGTAGCACGCACGGGCGTGTTACCGAGGTGGCCCGAGTTCGATTCCCGGCCACGGCATGAGACGAAATTACTCTTTAGAGTTTTTTCGCAGCTGCAGTCTGTGCGATATCTTTCAGGACGCCCCTAGGACGTCTCGGGACGCCCTGATCGACGGACGCCAGACTTGCAGCCATGCCCAAGCGTGTCGGGTGTCTGGGACCCCGACGCTCGCTTCAGTGCCAAGCGAATCAACCAGGGAAGCCAGAGCTAGGTGGGGGGTGTTTTGCTAGAATTTAGCTTGGACCTATATTTCTTCAAAACAAAATCATCTCCTGTCATTTATACTTTTTTGCACGGCTGCCCAGGCGGAGTGCATCGGCTGGGATTCGAACCCAGGACCTTTGTGTTATCAGTCGGGTGTGCTAACCACTGCACTACACCGCCTGATGGAAGTCGAAGGGGAAATGACGTATATGAGCGGATAACGTGCATCGGGCATTTAAATTATAATTGATTTCCACGGGCAAGTCGAGCTGCAAAAACAGCTGCCTCGGGCGGATTCGATCGCTGGACCCCTGCATTGGGAGGCGAGCACCGTAACCTCTCGACCAAGTGAAGACCACCTGTTGGGCAAGCTAGTCTGTAGCAGTCTCGGTTCTCTGATCTCGATGAGCTTTTTGGACTAGGCATTACTAAGACGCTTTGGCCGCCAAAATCATTTCTAGCTTCAGATATGGGGCCTCCCGCCCTTGGTTTACGAATAACTTTTTTTTTACAGACAATCAGCTGTCAGTGACAGCCAAAACAAAATAGCTAGTGCACTATGCAATTTATAAGGCTTTCAAATAATGTAAGAATCAATTTTATGTTAAGATTAGGCTTGCTGAAAATTATGAAAAACCTTCAACACTTGAAAATTAACTTTGACAAGTAATTCAGAATTTTCAGCAAATCTGATCACGAAAGAAAGCTTTATAAAATACCTAGAGCACTAGCTATTTTGTTTTAGGCTGTCACTGATGGTAATTGTCTGTAAAAACATCTTATTGTAGATATTCGTATGCCAAGACGTTGTCCCACCTAGAATTCGTGGGTATCTCTCTCAGTTATAATATATGATTCATAAGTTTTTTATTGTACGCATGATTATTGAATACCTAGTTTTGTTTTTAATTTAATTCTTATTTATATTGATTGACTATGTCTATATTATTTATTATAATCTGTGGACAATAAAGAAACAAACAAACAAACAAACAGTTTCGCCTCGAGGAGGATACAGGGGCTTCATTTCACTCCCCGTGATATTTCACCCCTCTTTACTTTTTTTGGAGAAAAAACTACTTGTAGAAAATTTTGAACCTGAAATACTGAAAATCGATTCTTAATTTGGCCTTAGGTTAGTCATGACCACCCTGAACAAGGTGGGCTATTCACATTTGACGCAACTCTAGCTTTTGAGCCGCTAGACCAATTTTAATCTTCAAATCGTGAATAACTCAGACAGTTCTGCCTTGCGAAGGAAACAGGACTCGCCGTGAAATTGTACATCTATTAACTCAAATGGCCCCTTTGGCCCAAAAGGTAGTTGACCTCCGTTAGCATGATGGGCAACTCCCGTGCCGAGGGGTTGCCGTGACGACCAGACACCCTGAAGTCCGGGTGTGAATCCCAGCGGGAAATCTCTTGCGACACGAGCTTTGCACTTCCCTTTCATTCGCGCGGACAGGATAAGGTGCCACCGTTTCTCGATATTAATAGAGCACCGTTGCGTAAACGTTTCATTTAATTCCAAGTCAAGCCAGTGATACAAGGACACGAACAAAGGCACGAATCACGTGGTCATTCCTGGCGGGAATATCGATCGCAATCACATCAAATCCACCCTGACATCAGCACCTAGGGGTGGCCAGCTCGGAAACTAAACGCAACGCCATGAAACGGAAATCACGGCTCCAAGTTTTCGGCTCAGCTGCAAAAGTTATGTTGCAGTACTCAATCGATTGGTTCGTCTTGCAAGTCCATTACATTTTGAGACAGTCATACCCATTTATTGACTTAGCACTAGGTAGGTACGTATTTTAAACAATGCTTTTCCAGACTGGGTCAAACTAGTCCAGCTGACACTTGCCCAAGGCCACTTGGTCTGTCATTGAATACAAAGTCACAATTCAGTTGAAGGCCGTGGCAAATCATTTCAGTGTCTAAGGGTAGGTACACAACCCTGTCCTGCCTCTAGCATGATGTCAAGGTCTCTTATGACTAAAACCCCAAAGAAATGAGCCAGCTCTAGAATCACATTAATTACAATCAACCACAGAAAACCACAGGAGAATCAAGGACACTGACGTTAACCAAACGCTGCAGCTTGTGGCAATGAAATAACATTGCTGTTGAAGTGGTGAGACTCTGCAGAGGTCTTCACGAAGCCAGCTCGTGTTGATCGAGTCGAAGCCACTCAAGTTACCGAGCAAGAGTGGAAGCTGTTGAAGTGGTGAGACTCTGCAGAGGTCTTCACGAAGCCAGCTCGTGTTGATCGAGTCGAAGCCACTCAAGTTACCGAGCAAGAGTGGAAGCTGTTGAAGTGGTGAGACTCTGCAGAGGTCTTCACGAAGCCAGCTCGTGTTGATCGAGTCGAAGCCACTCAAGTTACCGAGCAAGAGTGGAAGCTGTTGAAGTGGTGAGACTCTGCAGAGGTCTTCACGAAGCCAGCTCGTGTTGATCGAGTCGAAGCCACTCAAGTTACCGAGCAAGAGTGGAAGCTGTTGAAGTGGTGAGACTCTGCAGAGGTCTTCACGAAGCCAGCTCGTGTTGATCGAGTCGAAGCCACTCAAGTTACCGAGCAAGAGTGGAAGCTGTTGAAGTGGTGAGACTCTGCAGAGGTCTTCACGAAGCCAGCTCGTGTTGATCGAGTCGAAGCCACTCAAGTTACCGAGCAAGAGTGGAAGCTGTTGAAGTGGTGAGACTCTGCAGAGGTCTTCACGAAGCCAGCTCGTGTTGATCGAGTCGAAGCCACTCAAGTTACCGAGCAAGAGTGGAAGCTGTTGAAGTGGTGAGACTCTGCAGAGGTCTTCACGAAGCCAGCTCGTGTTGATCGAGTCGAAGCCACTCAAGTTACCGAGCAAGAGTGGAAGCTGTTGAAGTGGTGAGACTCTGCAGAGGTCTTCACGAAGCCAGCTCGTGTTGATCGAGTCGAAGCCACTCAAGTTACCGAGCAAGAGTGGAAGCTGTTGAAGTGGTGAGACTCTGCAGAGGTCTTCACGAAGCCAGCTCGTGTTGATCGAGTCGAAGCCACTCAAGTTACCGAGCAAGAGTGGAAGCTGTTGAAGTGGTGAGACTCTGCAGAGGTCTTCACGAAGCCAGCTCGTGTTGATCGAGTCGAAGCCACTCAAGTTACCGAGCAAGAGTGGAAGCTGTTGAAGTGGTGAGACTCTGCAGAGGTCTTCACGAAGCCAGCTCGTGTTGATCGAGTCGAAGCCACTCAAGTTACCGAGCAAGAGTGGAAGCTGTTGAAGTGGTGAGACTCTGCAGAGGTCTTCACGAAGCCAGCTCGTGTTGATCGAGTCGAAGCCACTCAAGTTACCGAGCAAGAGTGGAAGCTGTTGAAGTGGTGAGACTCTGCAGAGGTCTTCACGAAGCCAGCTCGTGTTGATCGAGTCGAAGCCACTCAAGTTACCGAGCAAGAGTGGAAGCTGTTGAAGTGGTGAGACTCTGCAGAGGTCTTCACGAAGCCAGCTCGTGTTGATCGAGTCGAAGCCACTCAAGTTACCGAGCAAGAGTGGAAGCTGTTGAAGTGGTGAGACTCTGCAGAGGTCTTCACGAAGCCAGCTCGTGTTGATCGAGTCGAAGCCACTCAAGTTACCGAGCAAGAGTGGAAGCTGTTGAAGTGGTGAGACTCTGCAGAGGTCTTCACGAAGCCAGCTCGTGTTGATCGAGTCGAAGCCACTCAAGTTACCGAGCAAGAGTGGAAGCTGTTGAAGTGGTGAGACTCTGCAGAGGTCTTCACGAAGCCAGCTCGTGTTGATCGAGTCGAAGCCACTCAAGTTACCGAGCAAGAGTGGAAGCCGTCTCGGTCCCAATGTCGCCGGCCAATTAGCTTGCGTTGTTGAGGCCGAGGGGGGGAAGCGGCGGTTGACGAGCGATTTCCACCTGTTGACAAAGAGATGTTGATAGGCCAACGCTGACGGCTCGTTGGCTTTCGGTCAGCTAGCCGGTGAAATCAGGGGCAGCCAGGATCGGCTTTGCACTGGCATTTAAAAGCTGATGGGGCTATAGACAAACTGGCTAGAAATGAGACTCAAACAAGCAAACAATCTGGATAAAATCAAATCAAGCAATCTGGTTTTATGAGCTTGAACATCTGTAAGTTGATACCAAAGCAATTCTAGACTAGACTACAGACAGTGTTTACAGTCTAGCCAGAGTTGAGAGAGCTGGCTGACAATAATTGGAGCTAGTGTAACAAACCACAGCTCTTTAGTACAAAGACCTTTCAAAATGCTGCTTGTTTATGCCTATGTTTATCAAGGCACAGGCTTTGGAAACTTGAGCTGGTATTCCCAAAATAAAACTAGGAATTTAGTGGCAGCATAGAGTAATGAAACCTATGGTAGATGCTAGTAGGTACTTTGACGTTGGTAGTCACAGGGTACAGGTACCTACCAAAGCAACCTAAGCTGAATTGTGGATGTGATTCTAGAGCATCGAGTGACGTAGAAAGCAAGGGACCTACCTAATCGAAAGCTCGATTATCCTAGTCCTAATCCTAATCGCAAACATACTGCCAGCACTGACCGTTAGTGATGCATCCGCCAGGCTTCCGCTGAAAGTACACGCGTTCTCTTCTCGACGGAGGGCTACGACTCCATCGACTCGCCCACCACTTCTTTCAGCAGGTGTCAGCTGCAGGTTCACGATCCAGTCGGCACGGCCAGGCTGGCTGGAGAACAGATTCAAAGAAAATAATTATCAATTCTAACCTGTGTTTGCTAGTCAACTTCATCACCCCGTGACTGGCACCCAGTTTCCTCTATTTCATGAATAATCTTACCTGCACAAGTACTTCATTCTCAGCCTCATCACCATCCACGCTTTCCGAACATGCTACTTTATCTTCCAGCCGAAACGCATCGCCGTTTTCTGTGTATTTTCCATTTTCCGCGACAAACTCAAATTCGCCGAGCGCCATGACAGTTGATTGGCACGAGGTGGAGTGGGGGTGCTCGTTCATGGTGATTTCTAGGGAGTTTGGGGCAACGTGGGCAGCGACTACTCGGCCTTCTGCTCCCCTGATACGAAAAGGCATTTTAACTTCCAGAATTTCGGTTTCGTTTGGCCAAACCGAGGCCGAGGCAGCCCTAGGTGTAACCCGTGGGTGTAGACTGCACTGCCGACTCGCGTGTAACATTGGTTGCCTACTGGGACGGTGGGTGTAGGGACGAAAAGGAATTCGCTGCCAAGGCCCTAATTTTTTACTAAGAAACAGGGGTCTGTGTGGGACTTTCCATGGAATGACATCCCCCATTTGCTTCCCTCTCGAGACTCAAAGAGATTGCAAATCGATTTTGTGAGCAACCTAACCAATCAATTTTTGGAACCACCCATTCTTACCCCTTTGCATTACCCAGCTTGCAAAATTTTAAATTACGGTAAAAAAACCACGACTTACGCACTTCGTAAGACACTCCCAAGTCGGCCAAGATTTCCAAGTGCAAACGCATTACCGAGGCTCCGTGTCGAGAATGCAGAGATCCGCAGGGCACAAAGATCGTGACCGTGCGGAACGCAGCTTCGTCGGAAATACAGAGCACAGACATAGGTAGGTATACAAAATACTTCAACGGCATGAACTTCAACGGCAGGAAGCCATCAGAGCCACTGTTGAATGGGCTACGATGCAAAGCAAGTGAAAGGAAATCGCCAACTGTACAATTTCACATAGTTCACGACAAGATAGATTATATTATCAACTCAAAGAATGCTATATGTCGATGATCTGCTCTGATTTATTTTGCATCATGCAGGACTGCACACTTTAATGAATCCAAATGCAATTTCATCGTGTCAATTTACCTTTCCAGCCAGGGTGGAGATCAGGTGCAGGTCTGGGGACGACTTTGGTTACATCTACACGGAAGCCCCAATTGTGAGGGCTCCACTTCTCTGTATTTGAAACTGGTTTTACAATGTCAAGTGCATTGTGCTACATAAACTCTTGACATTTATCATTAATTAATAATTAATATGCATTCAGACTGGAGAAATTGAGTGTAATGTGATTTTGCTTGGCAATAAAACCAGAGCTCAAGAGATTCACAACCACAGCGCCAAATGGCAGCAGACACCCAGTGGGCCGTGAGACAAGCGACTAGCGAGTGACACAACAAAGCAGCTGGCAGCGTCTTTTGCGAAACCCTTCGCTTCCTTCCTTCAGTCTTGGCCGGTCGGGAGACAAGCGACTAGCGAGTGACACAACAAAGCAGCTGGCAGCGTCTTTTGCGAAACCCTTCGCTTCCTTCCTTCAGTCTTGGCCGGTCGGGAGACAAGCGACTAGCGAGTGACACAACAAAGCAGCTGGCAGCGTCTTTTGCGAAACCCTTCGCTTCCTTCCTTCAGTCTTGGCCGGTCGGGAGACAAGCGACTAGCGAGTGACGCAACAAAGCAGCTGGCAGCGTCTTTTGCGAAACCCTTCGCTTCCTTCCTTCAGTCTTGGCCGGTCGGGAGACAAGCGACTAGCGAGTGACACAACAAAGCAGCTGGCAGCGTCTTTTGCGAAACCCTTCGCTTCCTTCCTTCAGTCTTGGCCGGTCGGGAGACAAGCGACTAGCGAGTGACACAACAAAGCAGCTGGCAGCGTCTTTTGCGAAACCCTTCGCTTCCTTCCTTCAGTCTTGGCCGGTCGGGAGACAAGCGACTAGCGAGTGACGCAACAAAGCAGCTGGCAGCGTCTTTTGCGAAACCCTTCGCTTCCTTCCTTCAGTCTTGGCCGGTCGGGAGACAAGCGACTAGCGAGTGACACAACAAAGCAGCTGGCAGCGTCTTTTGCGAAACCCTTCGCTTCCTTCCTTCAGTCTTGGCCGGTCGGGAGACAAGCGACTAGCGAGTGACACAACAAAGCAGCTGGCAGCGTCTTTTGCGAAACCCTTCGCTTCCTTCCTTCAGTCTTGGCCGGTCGGGAGACAAGCGACTAGCGAGTGACGCAACAAAGCAGCTGGCAGCGTCTTTTGCGAAACCCTTCGCTTCCTTCCTTCAGTCTTGGCCGGTCGGGAGACAAGCGACTAGCGAGTGACGCAACAAAGCAGCTGGCAGCGTCTTTTGCGAAACCCTTCGCTTCCTTCCTTCAGTCTTGGCCGGTCGGGAGACAAGCGACTAGCGAGTGACACAACAAAGCAGCTGGCAGCGTCTTTTGCGAAACCCTTCGCTTCCTTCCTTCAGTCTTGGCCGGTCGGGAGACAAGCGACTAGCGAGTGACACAACAAAGCAGCTGGCAGCGTCTTTTGCGAAACCCTTCGCTTCCTTCCTTCAGTCTTGGCCGGTCGGGAGACAAGCGACTAGCGAGTGACACAACAAAGCAGCTGGCAGCGTCTTTTGCGAAACCCTTCGCTTCCTTCCTTCAGTCTTGGCCGGTCGGGAGACGGATTTCGCAACAGGAACGATCCAATCCAGCAACGGTCAAGTGGAACGTGCTTCCTTTTCTTTCAAGTACCTACCTAACAAACAATATATTATTATAGTTTATAGTATCACAGGATTATTCCTGGACAAGAGGAGTGGGGGAGCAAGCCCGATTTATACGACAGATTTCATCGGGGGTGATTACAATATTTTAATTCGAGTACCTAAGGATTTTGGGTAATTTTACAATAATTTGCTAGTCCTCCGTATCACCGCGGCGGCTGGCCCTTTAGTCGCCGCAGCTGTATGATTACAATTATTTACAATGTTATAACTTTACACTTGGTACACTCCCGTACGAACTGTGCCTTAACGGTAGTGTGTATTGCTAGTAGAGATAAGCTTTTGGACATGTGCTGATCTCATACTCAGAGGAGATCTAGCTAGGATTAACACGGCCGACTTCTCTGGATGTTGGTACACTGTTATGTGAAATTCGCCTGCATTGGAAAGGGGTCCAGGCAGGGGATGGGAATACAATCAAAACAGGGGATGCGCTTATAAAGGTCCCCCTAGCAGATGAAGTACACAATGGTGATATGATGACAATCCGTGTGACATTGCATATGGTAGGTATATACCGTATAACTGTGAAGCTAAATGTAGGTACCTTAGGTTTGATATAGCAGATGTATAACAAGTACTGGAAGTTCTTACAGTATAATGTTACATAAACAAAACTCAATAACTGCCCAATAGGTACCTACGATGATATAATGATCAAATGAAATATCACAATAATTAAATAATTAATTAATAATCCAAAATAACAAAAATATCGTTATAATAACAATACAAGTGTGAAAAGCTTGCAAGATGTAGGTACCTATGTCGGAACATTGACGTGGAACTCGTGGGTACTGGCCAGAAAGTGGTTCGTAATTCGATTATAGCACAACTCGATTGGCGAGGAGAATCCGAACTCGAAGATCAGGGGCAACCAGCTGCATCTGCCCGTCCGTCGAAGGACGTCTTCTGGAATGGGAAACCAAAGGATATTATTTAAAATACTATTTCAAACTGGGTTTTAAATGCTAAATAAAGTCCTGCTGATTTTGTGGCTGCGTAGAGACTCAGCGCGCGGTTGGTTACTTATCTCAGCCAAGTCTTAGATCATTGGTGTGTGCATAATGCATATCCCGACCAACATTAAAGTATAGGCCTTACCATGGCTGTGATCTACTATCACATCAACTCTGTTACCAAGATTATGTCGTCATGTATTGCTATTTATAAGATTAAAAATATATAAGTACCTACCTACATAGTTCAATCTAAATAAGTTACTTGAATTTTTGAAGTTGCTAAATATCCCCCTAGTCAAATCCTTTAGTTATAATGAACAAGCTTAGCATCAGACAACTCCACAGACAAGAGCTTGCAGTTGGTAGGTATTTCACACTTTCTAATATCTACCCATAAATATAATATAATATACATGTAAGTAACCTGGATTTCTTCGGTGACTTCATTCAATAACGATACAAATCTAAAGCCCTCAACATGCCGCGTAAATAAACACTACCAAGAGGTAAATAAAATCATTGAACTTGCAATCAGCAATCTACCGGGAACATTGCTCTTTTGACAATCGAATCTGTGAGATGACCTCATTTTAGAGAACAATATATTTAATAAATACTAAAATACCAAAAAACCACTGAGGTAAATGCAGTTTGCCATGTTTTTAATTGCAGATGGATAAGAGTAATGGCTAGAGAATATAACACCAAAATTGTACACAACCTTGCTACCACCTAGGTGGTAGCTTACTTCGGATTAAGCTTAATCCGTGCCACCGTAATAAAAATACTACACATTCAACCAAAGGCTGTTCGCTTGAATTTTTTTCGCAACCCCCTCGAGTTGTTTTTTCACAAATATACGTCTTAGAAACATCAGATAAGACTTTTCATTGAAGGAAAGCATTTGCAAAGTTTTGTTTGCTTAGTGGTCCAAATTTCAGTTATTGGCACTTGATATTACTCACTTGACTCCTTAGCTCCTTACTTGATATTACTCACTTGACTCCTTAGCTCCTTACTTGATATTGAATTTAACCCGTAAAATCAATCTACCTCTGAAACCAACACCACGGTCTATAATCTGTCTTGAAGATCGAGTATTAGTTGCTGGTCTCTTACCGCATCTGACGTAATCTGGTTGCTCAAAAATGCTCGTAAAACAGAGAGATATTATAGTAGCCGAGATTGTTTTGTAAATGAATGAATCAATTACAGCCTTTTGCACATCTGCTATTCAATCTATAGATGAGATTCAAGCTGACTTCTGATCAGTTTTCAGAGGAATTGATTGGTGTTATAGAGAACTTTGAATTTTAAAAAAATACCCACTTTTATTATTGGAATGGAGATGTTTACTGTGAAAAAATTCAAAGAAATTGTAAAACTCTAATCTCTTACTCATTGGACATTTCCATAACCCACAACTTGGATTTTTTCTACAGTGAGACAGAGGAACCAACTTAAGCCGTAGGTGCATCAAAGAGTAAAACATTTTTATTAATCTGAACGAAACAAAAGTACAAACAACAAACTGTGACCAAGTAGGTATACCTATTTCAGAATCCAGAACTGCATTTAAAGATCCATGGGAAAATTTGAAAGCAGGAAATTGGCACTGAAGTGAATGTAAGTGGAGGCAAAAGCAATGCAATTCTTTACACATTCCACACAGCACTACCATAGAGTAAGGATAGTTCCGTACTCTATGGCACAACCTTCGACCATTGCTAGCCGGGATACGCAACTAGCTCAGCGCTGTGTGTTTCCCATGCAACCTTCGACCATTGCTAGCCGGGATACGCAACTAGCTCAGCGCTGTGTGTATCCCAGGCAACCTTCGACCATTGCTAGCCGGGATACGCAACTAGCTCAGCGCTGTGTGTATCCCAGGCAACCTTCGACCATTGCTAGCCGGGATACGCAACTAGCTCAACGCTGTGTGTATCCCATGCAACCTTCGACCATTGCTAGCCGGGATACGCAACTAGCTCAGCGCTGTGTGTATCCCATGCAACCTTCGACCATTGCTAGCCGGGATACGCAACTAGCTCAGCGCTGTGTGTATCCCATGCAACCTTCGACCATTGCTAGCCGGGATACGCAACTAGCTCAGCGCTGTGTGTATCCCAGGCAACCTTCGACCATTGCTAGCCGGGATACGCAACTAGCTCAGCGCTGTGTGTATCCCATGCAACCTTCGACCATTGCTAGCCGGGATACGCAACTAGCTCAACGCTGTGTGTTTCCCATGCAACCTTCGACCATTGCTAGCCGGGATACGCAACTAGCTCAGCGCTGTGTGTATCCCATGCAACCTTCGACCATTGCTAGCCGGGATACGCAACTAGCTCAACGCTGTGTGTATCCCATGCAACCTTCGACCATTGCTGGCCGGGATACGCAACTAGCTCAGCGCTGTGTGTTTCCCATGCAACCTTCGACCATTGCTAGCCGGGATACGCAACTAGCTCAACGCTGTGTGTATCCCATGCAACCTTCGACCATTGCTGGCCGGGATACGCAACTAGCTCAGCGCTGTGTGTTTCCCATGCAACCTTCGACCATTGCTAGCCGGGATACGCAACTAGCTCAGCGCTGTGTGTTTCCCATGCAACCTTCGACCATTGCTAGCCGGGATACGCAACTAGCTCAGCGCTGTGTGTATCCCATGCAACCTTCGACCATTGCTAGCCGGGATACGCAACTAGCTCAGCGCTGTGTGTTTCCCATGCAACCTTCGACCATTGCTAGCCGGGATACGCAACTAGCTCAGCGCTGTGTGTTTCCCATGCAACCTTCGACCATTGCTAGCCGGGATACGCAACTAGCTCAGCGCTGTGTGTATCCCATGCAACCTTCGACCATTGCTAGCCGGGATACGCAACTAGCTCAACGCTGTGTGTTTCCCATGCAACCTTCGACCATTGCTAGCCGGGATACGCAACTAGCTCAGCGCTGTGTGTTTCCCATGCAACCTTCGACCATTGCTAGCCGGGATACGCAACTAGCTCAGCGCTGTGTGTATCCCATGCAACCTTCGACCATTGCTAGCCGGGATACGCAACTAGCTCAGCGCTGTGTGTATCCCATGCAACCTTCGACCATTGCTAGCCGGGATACGCAACTAGCTCAGCGCTGTGTGTTTCCCATGCAACCTTCGACCATTGCTAGCCGGGATACGCAACTAGCTCAGCGCTGTGTGTTTCCCATGCAACCTTCGACCATTGCTAGCCGGGATACGCAACTAGCTCAGCGCTGTGTGTATCCCATGCAACCTTCGACCATTGCTAGCCGGGATACGCAACTAGCTCAGCGCTGTGTGTTTCCCATGCAACCTTCGACCATTGCTAGCCGGGATACGCAACTAGCTCAGCGCTGTGTGTTTCCCATGCAACCTTCGACCATTGCTAGCCGGGATACGCAACTAGCTCAGCGCTGTGTGTTTCCCATGCAACCTTCGACCATTGCTAGCCGGGATACGCAACTAGCTCAGCGCTGTGTGTATCCCATGCAACCTTCGACCATTGCTAGCCGGGATACGCAACTAGCTCAGCGCTGTGTGTTTCCCATGCAACCTTCGACCATTGCTAGCCGGGATACGCAACTAGCTCAGCGCTGTGTGTTTCCCATGCAACCTTCGACCATTGCTAGCCGGGATACGCAACTAGCTCAGCGCTGTGTGTATCCCATGCAACCTTCGACCATTGCTAGCCGGGATACGCAACTAGCTCAGCGCTGTGTGTTTCCCATGCAACCTTCGACCATTGCTAGCCGGGATACGCAACTAGCTCAGCGCTGTGTGTATCCTATGCAACCTTCGACCATTGCTAGCCGGGATACGCAACTAGCTCAGCGCTGTGTGTATCCCATGCAACCTTCGACCATTGCTAGCCGGGATACGCAACTAGCTCAGCGCTGTGTGTATCCCATGCAACCTTCGACCATTGCTAGCCGGGATACGCAACTAGCTCAGCGCTGTGTGTATCCCATGCAACCTTCGACCATTGCTAGCCGGGATACGCAACTAGCTCAGCGCTGTGTGTATCCCAGGCAACCTTCGACCATTGCTAGCCGGGATACGCAACTAGCTCAGCGCTGTGTGTATCCCATGCAACCTTCGACCATTGCTAGCCGGGATACGCAACTAGCTCAGCGCTGTGTGTGTCCCATGCAACGTTAAAGTATATGCCTTAGCAGCTGTGATCATCGGTCAGACCAACTCTATAACCATGGTTATGTCGTTATGTATTGCCATTTAAAAGATTAAATATTTACTAGTACGTTCTAAATAAGTAAATTGAATTTTATAAGTACCTAGCTCAATAGTCCCCTTGCTTGTTTGTTTTAATGTTTATTCAGTTTTAAGATAACGGAAAAACGGCAACATACATGTTGAACGCAGTAAGAGCTGGCACGGCATACTAGTTGCCTATCCCAATATATATATATATATCCCAATATATAGTAACGGTTTAGAAGTAAGAATTTTGGAAAGGCCTTCGGAAATGATTAAGGAGCTTGGATGGAAGACGTTGGCTAGTCGAAGATGGGCAGATAGAATTTGCAACTTTTATAGGTCATGGAAAGGAGATAATGGCTGGAAGGAGTTAAGCACGAAGATAGAAAAAGAAGCGAAGTATTACGGCAGGAAGGACCACAAAATGAAAGTAGTTGTAAAAGGGAAGAAAACAGATATTGGAAAATTCTCCTTCCTGAATAGAACAAGTAGAGATTGGAATGGAATTAAGAAGGAGGTGTTTGAAGGGGAAGAAATGGAAGTGAAGACATTAAGGAGAAAAATAGAAGATATTATTGAAGAGATGAATAATTGAAAAAAAAAAGTGTATGATAATTATAGTTTTTAAGGAACCTGCCACCAATACCATGTATTATTTGCAGAGTACCTATTTCAAAATAAAATAAAATAAATCCCGTAATGGAGCAGCGATTGAAGGCACTACTACAGCAGTTGTACCTACACAAATAAATACAACTATCTACAAAACAAGAAAGAGTAGGTAGTTAATTCACAAAAGACTCGAGGCAATCGCTATCCACTTACGTTCAGCCGCCGAGGTTCTGCCGATACGTCAAAGTACCGAACGGTTTCGACGACCGAGTCAATCGGCACGAGACACCGGTGCTTGCGGACGCCAGAACCACGTCATGGCAGCCAACATGTCGGCCTGGGAACCTACATCCAACACACAAGAACTAATGATACAAGTAAGCTCCACCTCTCAAAACAAGTAATCAGAATGAAGCAAAAACACAGAGTTACCACAAACCCATCCTCAGGTAAGGTAGGTAGGTAGCTAGGTAGGTAGGGGTACTGCATACCTACCTACACATATGCCAGTCATGTTACACCGTTGCCGCTTACCCGCAATCAAATTTGGAGAAACATCAAAATTTAGGGTTAATCAATGAGTTCTACATTAACTTTAAATTATCAGGCAAGAAAACAATTCCCGACCAAACATTGATTCTGAAGAAAAGCTGGACAGGTGGATTTATGAAGACTGACTACCAATACCTACCTAGAAAGGTCGTTACTTTCAAGCTCCCAGGACCCTCAGCAACATTCGAATCGACACATAAAAGCGCTTACAATGCAGGTGAAAATAACGCAAGAGATTTAAATATTTCATTCAGGGAATAGTGACCACAACCACAACAACGACCGGCCCAACCATGGGAATGGGATTGGGATGGCAAGTCAGTTCGAATGTTGTGTGAAGAACAGAAGCACCAACCTCGAACACTTAAATTCACAATTCACTGCTTGAATAACAAACAATCATCTATCTTTCAACTAACAAAACGAAACAAATATTTTCTGTGAAAGTATTTATGTATTTTTATAATATGTGGATTTAATACGATAGTTCCTAAAAAATTAATGCAAAAAAATATTTTTTTCCTACGGGATTTTAAATTTTTGTACTGGTCAGACTGATCAGTCACACAACAGAGGACAAGAGCCAAAGTGGCACTGGATTCGAATTCAATTTTTTTTACAGATCAGGCAGTTGATCGACAAAATGAAGCATTTTATTTTGGCCAAAAACGTTTATGTTGCCATTAATCGGTACCTAATTTACAAGTCGAATTCTAATCACTTACTTTAAATCCTTTTTACGTCGGAAAATCGAGATGTGCACCAACTATCATCCAAACCACGTCCGAGCAAGGTGGCGATACTCCCGTGGCAGGAACCAGGCTCTCGAAGGTAAGCCGAAAATAAGAATTCATTACAGCAAAACCCAATAATCAAACATTCATTTTTTTTTTATTACAGTAATTATTACATATCGTGTGCAAATTACGTACAATCAAATATATTTAAGGCATGGTCACCGTGAGCTTAGCTATCTTCCCAACGCAACTCCACGTCTATCCTATATATCCTGGTACCAGACATATTGAAAACCACACCGTAGTAACAACCGAGTGAATAGACTTACACACACACACCGATGCGCTCCGAGTGAAACACCTCCGTTATCGGCATCGTCGTTTCCACCGCGCACACTTTCACATCATATTATCACGTCTCGCCACCGGTGCAGTTCGCGCAAAGGACAGGAGTAGAAACATCGACCACCGACCACGACGAGAGAACCGGCCGTCCTCGACGGCAACGCCTTTCTGGCGCCCGTCGAAGGCGACCGGGCTTTTACCGAACGGCGCGTCTCTGGGCGCCGCGGTCGCTCGCGCCGTCCGCGGCGCCCGCGACGCTCCGGGGACATCACATCCAAATATAGTGTGAACAATCAAGAGGTTATAAATATAGTTATAGCGTAAGTTTTGACAGTTTTTCACTTCGAAAATCTTTTTTTTTCCCCCGTTTGCTTTTAAATACCGAGTGACGAAAAACGTTTGTGATTTAATTATTTTTTTCCCCCAAGAAAAAGAGTTTTTTTTTTGTCTGAATTATTTTTGTACAGAGTTACACTAAGATAATATTATTCATGAACATTAAGTATTGACCTCCAATAATTTTCCACTAACACTTTGCACAAGAATACAAGAATATAACAAACCAATGGCGCAAACGGCCAACACAAAGCGGCGCAAACTGCCGCGCCGCTGCGCCGAGAAGAGAATAAAGTGACAAATTCAACCGATAATAGAAAACATGAAGCACAGCTCGATTAGACACATCATTTTTGCGTTTAAAAAAAAAAAACATTAAAATTCAAAGAAGAAAATAAGAGTAAAAACAATCGTATAATCCATTAATATATATATATATAATATGCATATATTGTTTCACAAAATAAAAAGAACAGACACAAGTAAAAACGTCGTGTTTGGAACACGCCACACTTATCGGCACAAACTGCGTTCGTTCGTTCGTTCCCTGCCAAAAAAGTTACCGGTATTGTGAAGTCGATCACGCGATCGCCGCGCAAAGCAGCGTCTTGCGTTTGCGCTCGGGACAGACAGACAGACAGACAGACAGACAAACGGACACTCGGGGCTGGACGGGACTTGCGCGGACAGGCTCCACGATCGGACAGCGCGACGGCGGCTGCTGCGCGGCGCGAACGCAAATTGGCTCGCGCGGAATCGCAGACTGCGGCCGCGGGGGAATCTGTACGCTCCAGGTCTCGGTGTACGTGTCGGGAATTGGGTCGAGACCAGGACCTAGGCATAGACCAGGACCTAGGCATAGACCAGGACCTAGGCATAGACCAGGACCTAGGCATAGACCAGGACCTAGGCATAGACCTAGACCTACACCAAGACCTAGGCATAGAACAGGACCTAGGCATAGACCAAGATCTAGACCAAGACCTAGGCATAGATCTAGACCTAGACCAAGACCTAGGCATAGAGCAAGGCCTAAGCATAGAGCAAGACCTAAGCATAGACCAAGGCCTAGGCATAGACCAGGACCTAGGCATAGACCAGGACCAGGACCAGGACCAGGACCAAGACCAAGACCAGGACCAGGACCAGGACCAAGACCAAGACCAAGACCAAGACCAGGACCAAGACCAAGACCAGGACCAAGACCAAGACCAGGACCAGGACCAAGACGGACAAGAGATTGCAGACCCGGCCTGTGAGTTGTTGGAGACGGTTCGAGGCGAAAGTGGGAGGCGTGTAAGTAACTATACGTCTGTCATGGCGGCCTCCGACTTCCGCCTCTCGCCGTCGCTGCCATTGGCCGGGTGCGATTCCGAGCGAGCCAATCACGTCGTTGCCGCCGGGAGCCTCGAGGTGCCGGGGACGGGGCCGGGGACGGGGACGGGGCCGGGGACGGGGCCGGGGCCGGGGACGGGGACGGGGCCGGGGACAAAGCAAACGCGCCTCGTTTCGGTGTAATGCAAGTCACTCGACCGCGCGTGGGGAAAGTAAAGCACCTAGCACCAGCGACTTTCATGGGGGGGGGCGGGGGAACGGGGGTCGCGATTTCCGAGGGGGAGGAGCCTGCGTTCGGGGGGATTCGACCAATGGCGGCGCGGCGTCGGGCTCCGTCTCTCGAGGCCGGCCAATCGAGAGGCTCGAGATGGCGTCCGTGTTTGACGTCGGACGGCCGAGGCGAAATCAACGAACCTGCTTCGCCTTTGAACCTGCGAGGCCCTTGAAGGCTGTTTGAAAGCCCTTGAAGGCTGTTTGAAAGCCCTTGAAGGCTGTTTGAAAGCCCTTGAAGGCTGTTTGAAAGCCCTTGAAGGCTGTTTGAAAGCCCTTGAAGGCTGTTTGAAAGCCCTTGAAGGCTGTTTGAAAGCCCTTGAAGGCTGTTTGAAAGCCCTTGAAGCCTTTGAAGCCTTTTGAAAGCCCTTGAAGGCTGTTTGAAAGCCCTTGAACGCTGTTTGAAAGCCCTTGAAGGCTGTTTGAAAGCCCTTGAAGGCTGTTTGAAAGCCCTTGAAGGCTGTTTGAAAGCCCTTGAAGCCTTTTGAAAGCCCTTGAAAGCCTTTTGACCTCAAGGCCTGACCGGGTTTAGTTTGTTCACTTCCGAGCCCGAACGCATTTAGTTAGTTGAGTTGCGGTTCCGACCGGGCCAAGTCCGGCCGCCGGTTCCGACCGGGACGGCCGCTCCGAATGTCTACGCTCCCTGAGATGAGCGGCGCGCCTCGCACCGGAATCGGCGGAAGGAAAGGGGCGGAGCCAACGCCACGCCACGCCGCCATTGGTCCACACAAGCACACACACACACATTCGCACACAAGACATTCGCACCGCGCAGACACCAGGCTATAAACACGTTCGTTACACACTAGGTACTTGTTTGTATTTGTATTTGTACAGCGTATTGTACTGCCTCAGCGGATGGGTTTCGGGGGGGGGGGGGGGGGGGGGGGGGGCGGTCGCGTTGGGGGCGGGGCCCGCCGCCCCTCGAGGCCGTTGCACGGCGGTCGGGGGCGGCGTCGGCGCCGACGCTCTTGGAGGCGGCGCCATCACGTGGGCCGTCACGGAAAGGACGGGCATCGGGCAAAGCGGCACGGAATTCACTCGGAGGGCGTTGCTCCGTGCACTCGGAAGCCACCGAGGCCGAGGCCAAGTTAATTCGGCGAATGTAACTTCCGATGGATCGGATGGTGCCGCTCGTAGGCTCGGCTCGAAGTGCTTTCGTCGAGGGCTTTTCACACTTTGAACCACGACATCGAAACGGAAAGGTTGGACGACGGTCGGGTCTCCGTTCGACGGCCAATCGCAAGCCAGCTTTGCCCGAGGCCGGACCTTCCGACCAATCGGCGACCGCCTTCGTCGACGAGGGGAACGAGGAACCCCGGAGCACGCGCCGATCCGGGCCAAAGACGTCAACAAAGAAAAAGAGTCTGAAGTGAAAACGGGCAACAATGCTAGACTGTACTCGCAACTAAAACGGCGTGATTACGTGGATCCAGACAACACAGCACGCGCGTCATCTCCCGGTCTCCGCGTGCTCCGGGTTCCGGGGGGGTTCCGGGGGGCGGGGCCCCAGAATGCCAGCCAATGAGGTAGCGGCGATAACGTCCTCGGCTCCCGTTGGCCGCGACGTCGACCAATACTGATTGCCGAAATGAGGTTATGTCGGTTTGAGGTAGAGTCACCGACGGCGCAGACTTCCCTCGAGTGCGTTCGCATCAAACTGCATTCCACGTCGAGAAGCAGACTGGATTCGCATCTTCCTCGAGGACCCACTGCTGCTAGACACGAGCCAAGAGTTTCAACACTGCCCACAGAGCCTTTTGTCCGACTCAAGACATGGCTTGTGAGTGTTGAAACTCTTAGCTCGTGTCTAGCAGCAGTGGGTCCTCGAGGAAGACGCAAACCCACTCTCCTTCTCGACGTGGAATGGAGTTTGTAGACGAGGGGAACGCTGGAATCACACACCGAGCCTGGACCGTCTGCGCCGAAGTCGGTCGAAGTCGAAGTCGGTCGAAGTCGGTCGAAGTCGAAGGGGAGCCGAGTTCACAGAGGTAATGCGAGTCTGAAGGCGGCGCCGGGCGCAGCGATTGTAACGGTGCCGATAAAATCGTCGGCTAAATACAATACAAGACAAGACAATACAATACAATATTGTCTAGTAGAAAATCTGAGGTAGCTACGTCCCCTCTGGTTGGAGGGCCCGTTTTGGTTGCTTGGTTTTCCTGAGAGAGACGGGACTGGCATTCCGGTCGCCCGCGCTAATGTACACGTATCTCGGTCTCATAATCGTAACCTGATCGTCGATAATCGATAATAATATTAATAATAATAATAATTGTATATATTTATATAATATATAATAAGTATAGTGACGCTGTTGTAATCGTAAACCTAGTAACAAAGGAGGCTTCCGTTCCGTTGCATCATCTTACCCGTTTTGTGTGAATCGCCTATTTTGCGGGGCGAAATATCATCATCATGAAATGGTACAACGAAAGTCGGCCGAACGCCCCCCGATTGGGGGCGGTTGCGGGAATAACTGCGTTAGTCGTCAACAAAGAGGGCTGCGTTGGCCGCGGATTAAAGCTACGCGTGTTAGTACGTTACTTAACAGACTACGAGAGAGAGAGAGAGAGAGAAACAAAATATGACCCAAAGAAAATTTGCACCGAATTTGCACAAAACAAAAACGTCGGCGCCGGGCCGCCCGTTTTGAAATCGCCAGCGCCGCGCGGGAAAAACGACAAGAGAAAACCCATAAACCAATTTCAAAAAAAAAACTATATATATATATATGTATCATAAAATTTTTCCATTATTTCCCCGTCTTTCGAAAAAAAGAAAAAAAATCAATCGTCAATATCGAACAAAAAAAAAAATAGAGGAAAAAAATAAAAGCAACAAGCAACAAACAAAAGGTGATGGCTGAATCCGCAACGGGGGCTGACCCGGTCAACAGGTGTCCCAGCGTTCGGGGGTAAAGGGGCGTAAAGGGGCGGTCTTGCTACCTGAGATTGCGAGGGCCGGTGTTTGAGGTTAGAGTGGACAGGCGGCGTCTGATTGGCCGATCCTGGATTCCGAACGGGGACGAGGACGGGGGGCCAGGGGGGGGCTGACTAGGCTTGGTGAAATGGGGGGGGGGGGGGGGTCCTTGCGCCCGCTTGCGCTGTGGTTTGGCACGAGGAGGTTCCTGCTAACGTGATATCGTATTCCTGAGAGTGAGTAATAATTAATTAATAATAATATAATAGTATAATAATAATAGAGATGTTCTGTGGCGGCATTACGGGGGTGGGGGGGGGGGGGGGGGGAGGGGGGGGCGATGGTGTCTCGAGTGACTAGTGGCTAGCAAAAGTATTTCGGAACGGGCGTTCGAGGGGGGGGACAGGGGGGACAGGGGGGGCGTCCCGAATCCAGGGGGGGGGGGGAGGGCGTCCGAATTGACGGCCACAATATATATCTATATGTATCGTATTTTGTTAAATATATCTCCGCGCGTTTTGTGTTTTCATATATTCCCCGTCTGTATATATATAGATATATTATTTGTTTTGTTTGTTTTTTTAGTTAATTAAAGTGTAATAATGTATAAGATCCTTTGAGGTATTTCTGTTCCTAGCATCCTGATTTGAGTGAGTTGGGCCCGCTTCTGTTTGCGGGCGTTTCGCCGTCCGTGACGCGGCCCAGCGCAACGACCGACGGACGGCCAGCGGACGGCTCCGGCGGACGGCACGACGTCAAACGAAATACTCTGCGAATTTGTCCTAAAAACGAACGTCTGCCGCCCGGCTCGAAGCCTCCGCGACCGGACGTCTGGCATCGCGTTGGCGCCGACCTCGACCTCCGCGCCGCGCTACTGGTTGTGGTTGTGCACCTGCGCCTGCGTGAACGACTTGACGGAGTACTCGGTCTTGTGTTCGCGCGCGATGTGTCTGCGCACCGTGTTGTTGCGCGTGAACGTGCGCGCGCAGAACGGGCAGTGCACGCGGATCCCCTGGTGACGCTGCCGGATGTGCGCGCGCAGGTTGGTCTCGTAGCCGTACAGGCGCTCGCAGAACGGGCACTTGAGCTTCTTGCCTGCAAGCGCAAGGGGGTCAAGTACAGGCGCTGGCAGAACGGGCACTTGAGCTTCTTGCCTGCAAGCGCAAGGGGGTCAAGTACAGGCGCTGGCAGAACGGGCACTTGAGCTTCTTGCCTGCAAGCGCAAGGGGGTCAAGTACAGGCGCTCGCAGAACGGGCACTTGAGCTTCTTGCCTGCAAGCGCAAGGGGGTCAAGTACAGGCGCTCGCAGAACGGGCACTTGAGCTTCTTGCCTGCAAGCGCAAGGGGGTCAAGTACAGGCGCTCGCAGAACGGGCACTTGAGCTTCTTGCCTGCAAGCGCAAGGGGGTCAAGTACAGGCGCTCGCAGAACGGGCACTTGAGCTTCTTGCCTGCAAGCGCAAGGGGGTCAAGTACAGGCGCTCGCAGAACGGGCACTTGAGCTTCTTGCCTGCAAGCGCAAGGGGGTCAAGTACAGGCGCTGGCAGAACGGGCACTTGAGCTTCTTGCCTGCAAGCGCAAGGGGGTCAAGTACAGGCGCTCGCAGAACGGGCACTTGAGCTTCTTGCCTGCAAGCGCAAGGGGGTCAAGTACAGGCGCTGGCAGAACGGGCACTTGAGCTTCTTGCCTGCAAGCGCAAGGGGGTCAAGTACAGGCGCTGGCAGAACGGGCACTTGAGCTTCTTGCCTGCAAGCGCAAGGGGGTCAAGTACAGGCGCTGGCAGAACGGGCACTTGAGCTTCTTGCCTGCAAGCGCAAGGGGGTCAAGTACAGGCGCTGGCAGAACGGGCACTTGAGCTTCTTGCCTGCAAGCGCAAGGGGGTCAAGTACAGGCGCTCGCAGAACGGGCACTTGAGCTTCTTGCCTGCAAGCGCAAGGGGGTCAAGTACAGGCGCTCGCAGAACGGGCACTTGAGCTTCTTGCCTGCAAGCGCAAGGGGGTCAAGTACAGGCGCTCGCAGAACGGGCACTTGAGCTTCTTGCCTGCAAGCGCAAGGGGGTCAAGTACAGGCGCTCGCAGAACGGGCACTTGAGCTTCTTGCCTGCAAGCGCAAGGGGGTCAAGTACAGGCGCTCGCAGAACGGGCACTTGAGCTTCTTGCCTGCAAGCGCAAGGGGGTCAAGTACAGGCGCTGGCAGAACGGGCACTTGAGCTTCTTGCCTGCAAGCGCAAGGGGGTCAAGTACAGGCGCTGGCAGAACGGGCACTTGAGCTTCTTGCCTGCAAGCGCAAGGGGGTCAAGTACAGGCGCTCGCAGAACGGGCACTTGAGCTTCTTGCCTGCAAGCGCAAGGGGGTCAAGTACAGGCGCTCGCAGAACGGGCACTTGAGCTTCTTGCCTGCAAGCGCAAGGGGGTCAAGTACAGGCGCTAACAGAACGGGCACTTGAGCTTCTTGCCTGCAAGCGCAAGGGGGTCAAGTACAGGCGCTGGCAGAACGGGCACTTGAGCTTCTTGCCTGCAAGCGCAAGGGGGTCAAGTACAGGCGCTCGCAGAACGGGCACTTGAGCTTCTTGCCTGCAAGCGCAAGGGGGTCAAGTACAGGCGCTAGCAGAACGGGCACTTGAGCTTCTTGCCTGCAAGCGCAAGGGGGTCAAGTACAGGCGCTCGCAGAACGGGCACTTGAGCTTCTTGCCTGCAAGCGCAAGGGGGTCAAGTACAGGCGCTGGCAGAACGGGCACTTGAGCTTCTTGCCTGCAAGCGCAAGGGGGTCAAGTACAGGCGCTGGCAGAACGGGCACTTGAGCTTCTTGCCTGCAAGCGCAAGGGGGTCAAGTACAGGCGCTGGCAGAACGGGCACTTGAGCTTCTTGCCTGCAAGCGCAAGGGGGTCAAGTACAGGCGCTCGCAGAACGGGCACTTGAGCTTCTTGCCTGCAAGCGCAAGGGGGTCAAGTACAGGCGCTAACAGAACGGGCACTTGAGCTTCTTGCCTGCAAGCGCAAGGGGGTCAAGTACAGGCGCTGGCAGAACGGGCACTTGAGCTTCTTGCCTGCAAGCGCAAGGGGGTCAAGTACAGGCGCTCGCAGAACGGGCACTTGAGCTTCTTGCCTGCAAGCGCAAGGGGGTCAAGTACAGGCGCTCGCAGAACGGGCACTTGAGCTTCTTGCCTGCAAGCGCAAGGGGGTCAAGTACAGGCGCTCGCAGAACGGGCACTTGAGCTTCTTGCCTGCAAGCGCAAGGGGGTCAAGTACAGGCGCTGGCAGAACGGGCACTTGAGCTTCTTGCCTGCAAGCGCAAGGGGGTCAAGTACAGGCGCTGGCAGAACGGGCACTTGAGCTTCTTGCCTGCAAGCGCAAGGGGGTCAAGTACAGGCGCTGGCAGAACGGCCACTTGAGCTTCTTGCCTGCAAGCGCAAGGGGGTCAAGTACAGGCGCTCGCAGAACGGGCACTTGAGCTTCTTGCCTGCAAGCGCAAGGGGGTCAAGTACAGGCGCTAACAGAACGGGCACTTGAGCTTCTTGCCTGCAAGCGCAAGGGGGTCAAGTACAGGCGCTGGCAGAACGGGCACTTGAGCTTCTTGCCTGCAAGCGCAAGGGGGTCAAGTACAGGCGCTCGCAGAACGGGCACTTGAGCTTCTTGCCTGCAAGCGCAAGGGGGTCAAGTACAGGCGCTGGCAGAACGGGCACTTGAGCTTCTTGCCTGCAAGCGCAAGGGGGTCAAGTACAGGCGCTCGCAGAACGGGCACTTGAGCTTCTTGCCTGCAAGCGCAAGGGGGTCAAGTACAGGCGCTCGCAGAACGGGCACTTGAGCTTCTTGCCTGCAAGCGCAAGGGGGTCAAGTACAGGCGTTTGCAGAACGGGCACTTGAGCTTCTTGCCTGCAAGCGCAAGGGGGTCAAGTACAGGCGCTGGCAGAACGGGCACTTGAGCTTCTTGCCTGCAAGCGCAAGGGGGTCAAGTACAGGCGCTCGCAGAACGGGCACTTGAGCTTCTTGCCTGCAAGCGCAAGGGGGTCAAGTACAGGCGCTCGCAGAACGGGCACTTGAGCTTCTTGCCTGCAAGCGCAAGGGGGTCAAGTACAGGCGCTCGCAGAACGGGCACTTGAGCTTCTTGCCTGCAAGCGCAAGGGGGTCAAGTACAGGCGCTCGCAGAACGGGCACTTGAGCTTCTTGCCTGCAAGCGCAAGGGGGTCAAGTACAGGCGCTGGCAGAACGGGCACTTGAGCTTCTTGCCTGCAAGCGCAAGGGGGTCAAGTACAGGCGCTGGCAGAACGGGCACTTGAGCTTCTTGCCTGCAAGCGCAAGGGGGTCAAGTACAGGCGCTCGCAGAACGGGCACTTGAGCTTCTTGCCTGCAAGCGCAAGGGGGTCAAGTACAGGCGCTCGCAGAACGGGCACTTGAGCTTCTTGCCTGCAAGCGCAAGGGGGTCAAGTACAGGCGCTCGCAGAACGGGCACTTGAGCTTCTTGCCTGCAAGCACAAGGGGGTCAAGTACAGGCGCTGGCAGAACGGGCACTTGAGCTTCTTGCCTGCAAGCGCAAGGGGGTCAAGTACAGGCGCTGGCAGAACGGGCACTTGAGCTTCTTGCCTGCAAGCGCAAGTGGGTCAAGTACAGGCGCTGGCAGAACGGGCACTTGAGCTTCTTGCCTGCAAGCGCAAGGGGGTCAAGTACAGGCGCTCGCAGAACGGGCACTTGAGCTTCTTGCCTGCAAGCGCAAGGGGGTCAAGTACAGGCGCTGGCAGAACGGGCACTTAAGCTTCTTGCCTGCAAGCGCAAGGGGGTCAAGTACAGGCGCTCGCAGAACGGGCACTTGAGCTTCTTGCCTGCAAGCGCAAGGGGGTCAAGTACAGGCGCTGGCAGAACGGGCACTTGAGCTTCTTGCCTGCAAGCGCAAGGGGGTCAAGTACAGGCGCTGGCAGAACGGGCACTTTAGCTTCTTGCCTGCAAGCGCAAGGGGGTCAAGTACAGGCGCTCGCAGAACGGGCACTTGAGCTTCTTGCCTGCAAGCGCAAGGGGGTCAAGTACAGGCGCTGGCAGAACGGGCACTTGAGCTTCTTGCCTGCAAGCGCAAGGGGGTCAAGTACAGGCGCTGGCAGAACGGGCACTTGAGCTTCTTGCCTGCAAGCGCAAGGGGGTCAAGTACAGGCGCTGGCAGAACGGGCACTTGAGCTTCTTGCCTGCAAGCGCAAGGGGGTCAAGTACAGGCGCTCGCAGAACGGGCACTTGAGCTTCTTGTACCTACAGCTACAATGCTTGTACAGCTTGTACCGCTGCAATGGCGCTGTGTGCCAGGGGTGTACAGAGAGGTGTTGTGCTTACCGTCGCCCGGCGTCAAGGGACTGCCCTTGGGCCCCTTGGGACTCGCCCCCCAGTTGGGGGTGGCCGGCATGTCGGGCATCTTGTCCAGCAGCGGCTCGGGGAAGCCCGGCCCCCCGCCCCCGGCAGAGTCCTCCCCCGGCCCTGGCCGCCCCCCGCCAAACTCCATCTTCACTCGCAAGTCTGCAACGCAATCAGTGCAACCCTCATTCACAACGTCACGTTTGGACATCCCCTGATCGATATTGTTACTGGCTTAAACAGTATATACCAGTAGGTATGCTAGTAACAAGATACTAGTTTATATATAATTCGGAGGTCCCCTTATCCCACCCAGCAAAGCGGGAGAATGTGTGCCCGGATAGCTCAGATGGTAGAGCACCTGACCGGCAATCAGGAGGTCCCCTTATCCCACCCAGCAAAGCGGGAGAATGTGTGTCCGGACAGCTCAGATGGTAGAGCACCTGACCGGCAATCAGGAGGTCCCCTTATCCCACCCAGCAAAGCGGGAGAATGTGTGTCCAGATAGCTCAGATGGTAGAGCACCTGACCGGCAATCAGGAGGTCCCCTTATCCCACCCAGCAAAGAGGGAGAATGTTTGCCCGGATAGCTCAGATGGTAGAGCACCTGACCGGCAAGCAGGAGGTCCCCTTATCCCACCCAGCAAAGAGGGAGAATGTTTGCCCGGATAGCTCAGATGGTAGAGCACCTGACCGGCAATCAGGAGGTCCCCTTATCCCACCCAGCAAAGAGGGAGAATGTTTGCCCGGATAGCTCAGATGGTAGAGCACCTGACCGGCAAGCAGGAGGTCCCCTTATCCCACCCAGCAAAGAGGGAGAATGTGTGCCAGGATAGCTCAGATGGTAGAGACCCTGACCAGCAATCAGGAGGTCCCAGGTTCGTATCCCTGTCCGGTTGCACATTGCTTCCCTTCCAATGTTATTTATGTTGTTGCAAATTTTCAGATCCCAATTATCTGGACCCTTAGAGCACTACCAAGTTCCTACAAGAAAACATGCCCCTAGGTAAGTCTTTTACCTTCAGTGGTTTTTGTAGCTAATCTATGCTTTTACAGAATTTAAGAAAGAAAATACGGAGGTGGTTGTTTCTCACCAAACTTGGAAATAAAAAAATCCAGATCAATTTATTACTGAAGGAGAAATACTGCCAAGACCGGCGATTTAAATTTGGGGGTTGGCTGCACGAAGCAGCTGTGTGAACTGAATGAAACTGGAGCTAAACGCTTGATACACTCCATTTTACATCGAAAAGGGGACCGGATTTGCATCTTCCTCGAGGACCCACTGCTGCTAGACACGAGCTAAGAGTTTCAACACTCACAAGCCATGTCTTGAGTCGGACAAAAGGCTCTGTGGGCAGTTTTGTAACTCTTGGCTCGTGTCTAGCAGCAGTGGGTCCTAGGGAGGCGATTGTGTAACTTTGTGGTTTCCAAACCTTTCGTTTTCAATATCACTGCCTATGGTTTAACACGGGGGGCAGTGATTTGAAATCGAGTGATTTCGAGCCAAATCGAACGAAATAAAGTTACACAATCGCACCCCAGGAGGCAGATGCGAATCCAGTCCCCTCCTCATCGTGGACAGGAGTGCAGGAGTGCAGGGGTGCAGGAGTGCAGGAGTGCAGGAGTGCAGGGGTGCAGGAGTGCAGGGGTGCAGGGGTGCAGGAGTGCAGGAGTGCAGGAGTGCAGGGGTGCAGGAGTGCAGGAGTGCAGGAGTGCAGGAGTTCAGGGGTGCAGGAGTGCAGGAGTGCAGGAGTGCAGGAGTGCAGGGGTGCAGGGGTGCAGGAGGTCAGGAGTGCAGGGGTGCAGGAGTGCAGGGGTGCAGGAGTGCAGGGGTGCAGGAGTGCAGGAGTGCAGGAGTGCAGGAGTGCAGGGGTGCAGGAGTGCAGGAGTGCAGGAGTGCAGGGGTGCAGGAGTGCAGGAGTGCAGGAGTTCAGGGGTGCAGGAGTGCAGGAGTGCAGGAGTGCAGGAGTGCAGGAGTGCAGGAGTGCAGGAGTTCAGGGGTGCAGGAGTGCAGGAGTGCAGGAGTGCAGGAGTGCAGGGGTGCAGGAGTGCAGGAGTGCAGGAGTTCAGGGGTGCAGGAGTGCAGGAGTGCAGGAGTGCAGGAGTGCAGGAGTGCAGGGGTGCAGGAGTGCAGGGGTGCAGGAGTGCAGGAGGGCAGGAGGGCGGCACCCACCCTCGGGGCAAGTGGGTCCCGGGTCCAGCGAAGGCCGCCGACCGCCGTCCATGGACGCGTTGGAGGAGGCGTCGTCGTTGGGCCGCGCCTCGAAGGCGGGCCCCGCCTCCACGGCGGCCGGCGCCGAGTCGTAGCCGGGCGCCTCGGCCTTGGCGGGTCGGAAGCCGCCGCCCCCGGCCCCGCCCCCGCCCGGCACGCCCCCCTTGCTGCCGTCGCGCAGCACCGAAGCACGCACGGCCGCCGCAGCCGCCGAGTCCTGGCGCCCACCACGTGCACAATCGCGTCAGCTTGCAATCCTCCGTCGTTGGCACGAACATGGCAATCCTTTCAAGACTTTGTTGACATGTGCTACACTATTGCTTTTAAAATAATGAAATATCCCCCTAAAACTAAATAGTTAACTTATAATCAAGATTTCACTAGGTAGGTACCTATACGTTATACGTCTGTGTCGCATGAATTAGTTAAATATCATAATGTGCTAAAATATAGAATCAAAACGGAAATTTATCAATTAAAATGTTGGATTAAATAGAGCGTTAGCGGCTGGCTTCACTCTCGCTAGGGACTGGCTTTGGGGTCTGGGTTAGGACATGTTTGTATTAGTTTGTTTTATTTGTTTTTGTTTTCCTTTCAACATGGGTACAAATAATTTGAGGTAATCATGATATTACGTACTAATCAACTCAATAATCAACACTTAGTCAGAGATAAATAAGAATCAAAGATCAAGTCAGTCACATTGTTTCTATTCTGCCACGTGTCCTATTTCCAATTCCTTCAGCAGCTGGCATTCAGGAGTGTGGCATTGTTTGGCCAAGGGCTTACCAGCCAAGGGCTTGGGGGGTTGGCGTACCTGCATGGCCTGGGGGGTTGGCGTACCTGCATGGCCTGGGGGGTTGGCGTACCTGCATGGCCTGGGGGGTTGGCGTACCTGCATGGCCTGGGGGGTTGGCGTACCTGCATGGCCTGGGGGGTTGGCGTACCTGCATGGCCTGGGGGGTTGGCGTACCTGCATGGCCTGGGGGGTTGGCGTACCTGCATGGCCTGGGGGGTTGGCGTACCTGCATGGCCTGGGGGGTTGGCGTACCTGCATGGCCTGGGGGGTTGGCGTACCTGCATGGCCTGGGGGGTTGGCGTACCTGCATGGCCTGGGGGGTTGGCGTACCTGCATGGCCTGGGGGGTTGGCGTACCTGCATGGCCTGGGGGGTTGGCGTACCTGCATGGCCTGGTCCGAGGCTGACCGATGCTGGCGTTTGCGAGGGACGCAGGCCGCCTCGTAGTGTTGCTGTTGTTGTTGCTGCTGCTGCGACGGTTGCTGGGCGACGGAGGGCGGCACGCGCTGCTCGTAGGGGGCGGGCCGATAGTGCGGCGGCTGCATGCTGTAATTGGCCAGCGCCAGCGCGTGCAGCTCCTCCTCCTTGCCGCCGTTCTTGTTGGAGGCGGCGTTGGAGGCGGCGTTGGGCTTGCGGGACCCGGGGGGGGACTCGAGGGGGGCGTCGGCCGGCGAGGGGGGCGGCACCCCCCCCTGCACCACCGCCAGCTTCTCGTGCTCTATCGACAGGCCCTTCACCTGCAACACGCCACAACACGCTCTGTGAGAAGGTACCCACACATCCACATTGTCTTATAAAGGGGCGTCGAAAGATTGGCTTTCCTTCCTAACGTAAAAAGTACTGAAGTACTTCGAAGTAAACGTTTCTAGTTTAGCAGAAAATGATGTAAAAAATGTTTTCCACAGTTAAGGATAACTATCAGAAAGTTAAGTAAAAGTATTTTCGAAAGTTATTTCAAAGCTTGTTATATTATTACCTAGGGTGCTAGTAGCTACTTTGTTTCAGGCTGTTGCTAGACGTTTGCCTGTAGAACATTATTTGGTACATAACCGTCTGTCTGCCCCCATGCTTCCAAAGCCATGTGTAGTACTTGTGTTTAGTGGAGGACGGGAATCTTGTGATTCGTATCTCCAGCACAGAACAGACAGCGAGGCAAAACGCCAAGCAAGCCGGAAACGCTTCCACAAGACAGACCTTCCACCTCCCAAAGGGTCCATGGAGTCCACCCAACTTCCGTCTGCCTTCCATCACCACCAGTTCAGACTCGGCATTCATTCCCTTACTTTGGCGTGATACCTGCCTAACCCACATGGTCCAACGATGGAACGATTGTGTTTGTCGCTCTCTGGAGAGGAACTACCCACTTTATGACCACTTCCACCTCAAAAGTCTATCATTTGGGTGTTTCGGTCTCAACGCTAGGGATCCCTGCAATTGTATTCGTGCATGCCTGTGTTGATACTGGCATGGCGAAATCTCGAGGCTAGGGATCCCTGCAATAGGGAATTCTCCTATGTCGTAAAACACGTTGCAATCTTGTTTTCCGAGTATACAAATTAATTCTGTTCATGAAGATATCTTTTGGCCAATATCAACACAGGCATGCACGAATACAATTGCAGGGATCCCTAGCCTCGAGATTTCGCCATGCCAGTATCAACACAGGCATGCACGAATACAATTGCAGGGATCCCTAGCCTCGAGATTTCGCCATGCCAGTATCAACACAGGCATGCACGAATACAATTGCAGGGATCCCTAGCCTCGAGATTTCGCCATGCCAGTATCAACACAGGCATGCACGAATACAATTGCAGGGATCCCTAGCCTCGAGATTTCGCCATGCCAGTATCAACACAGGCATGCACGAATACAATTGCAGGGATCCCTAGCCTCGAGATTTCGCCATGCCAGTATCAACACAGGCATGCACGAATACGATTGCAGGGATCCCTAGCCTCGAGATTTCGCCATGCCAGTATCAACACAGGCATGCACGAATACGATTGCAGGGATCCCTAGCCTCGAGATTTCGCCATGCCAGTATCAACACAGGCATGCACGAATACGATTGCAGGGATCCCTAGCCTCGAGATTTCGCCATGCCAGTATCAACACAGGCATGCACGAATACAATTGCAGGGATCCCTAGCCTCGAGATTTCGCCATGCCAGTATCAACACAGGCATGCACGAATACGATTGCAGGGATCCCTAGCCTCGAGATTTCGCCATGCCAGTATCAACACAGGCATGCACGAATACGATTGCAGGGATCCCTAGCCTCGAGATTTCGCCATGCCAGTATCAACACAGGCATGCACGAATACAATTGCAGGGATCCCTAGCCTCGAGATTTCGCCATGCCAGTATCAACACAGGCATGCACGAATACGATTGCAGGGATCCCTAGCCTCGAGATTTCGCCATGCCAGTATCAACACAGGCATGCACGAATACGATTGCAGGGATCCCTAGCCTCGAGATTTCGCCATGCCAGTATCAACACAGGCATGCACGAATACAATTGCAGGGATCCCTAGCCTCGAGATTTCGCCAATGTAGCATCTTAAATAAATAATACTTGATAAATATAAAGCTGTGGTACGAACAGGGTCAAGACCGAGCCGGGAGATTTGTTACCTGCAGACACTCAGCGGCCTTAAGGAAGCTGGACAGACTCTCCTGGCTGACGTGCACCTCGCCCTTGTACATGAACTCCAGCAGCGCGGACATGTTAGCGCTGGAAGTGCCGTCCAGGATGACGAGCACGCCGCTGGGACTGGGAGGCGCCGTCTCAAACAGGTCCTGGAAGTGCTTGCTGCACGCGGCCAGGATCAGCTTGTGCGCCTTGAACGTCACGCCTGCAACAAACACCGCAGCCGCCGCAGCCGCAGTCAGTTTCCGTGCGGCCAACGCAGACAGCGCTTTGGGGCCCTCAGTCACTCGCAAGGGATGCAAAGCGTGGGTGTGTGTAAGCTGTTGGACTTTGTCTGCTCATCCTAGCTCCAGCACTACAGTATTTGTCCTAAAGTATTTGTCCACGTTCGAATGAGAGTATTGTTGTTGTGACTCCAGACTTGGCGCTGTCAATCATTCGATGCTCAGAACATTCAACCCTTTAGCGGAACAATGGGACGGTCTGCGAATGTCCACACCTTTTGCTCAATTCTAACAGCAGGGGAGCCTCTTTGAGAGTGAAACACCGCTCTCCTTCTAAACGTAACAGCAGGGGAGCCTCTTTGAGAGTGAAACACCGCTCTCCTTCTAAACGTAACAGCAGGGGAGCCTCTTTGAGAGTGAAACACCGCTCTCCTTCTAAACGTAACATCAGGGAAGCCTATTTGAGAGTGAAACACCGCTCTCCTTCTAAACGTAACAGCAGGGGAGCCTCTTTGAGAGTGAAACACCGCTCTCCTTCTAAACGTAACAGCAGGGGAGCCTCTTTGAGAGTGAAACACCGCTCTCCTTCTAAACGTAACAGCAGGGGAGCCTCTTTGAGAGTGAAACACCGCTCTCCTTCTAAACGTAACAGCAGGGAAGCCTCTTTGAGAGTGAAACACCGCTCTCCTTCTAAACGTAACAGCAGGGGAGCCTCTTTGAGAGTGAAACACCGCTCTCCTTCTAAACGTAACAGCAGGGAAGCCTCTTTGAGAGTGAAACACCGCTCTCCTTCTAAACGTAACAGCAGGGGAGCCTCTTTGAGAGTGAAACACCGCCCTCCTTCTAAACGTAACAGCAGGGGAGCCTCTTTGAGAGTGAAACACCGCTCTCCTTCTAAACGTAACAGCAGGGGAGCCTCTTTGAGAGTGAAACACCGCTCTCCTTCTAAACGTAACAGCAGGGCAGCCTCTTTGAGAGTGAAACACCGCTCTCCTTCTAAACGTAACAGCAGGGGAGCCTCTTTGAGAGTGAAACACCGCTCTCCATATAAATCAACACATGATAGAAGGGAGGCGAAGCTGGAAAAATGTGCACCCGAACCGGGATACGAACCCGGGACCTCCTGCTTGCCGGGCAGGTGCTCTACCAACTGAGCTATCCGGTCACACATTCTCCCTGCTTTGCCGGGAAGGACAAAGGGATCTCCGGGGAGACGAGAGGCCGAGTTGGTAGTTAGGTAGAGGCTCAGTTGGCAGAGCACCTGCCCGGCAAGCAGGAGGTCCCGGGTTCGTATCCCGGTCCGGGTGCACACTTTTCCAGCTTCGCCTCCCTTCCATCAATTGCATGCTGGTAACTGCTTAAACCAGTAACAACTTCCTCTCACATATTATGATAGTTTTTAAACCAGTAACAACTTCCTCTCACATTTTATGATAGTTTTTAAACCAGTAACAACTTCCTCTCACATTTTATGATAGTTTTTAAACCAGTAACAATTTCCTCTCACATTTTATGATAGTGTTAAAAAAAAAGCTATTTCAAACATGGACTTGAATGCACAGTCAAATCTCTATAATTTCCCAACTTTCCATGAGATAATAATTCTGGTTACTTACTTCCTCAAAGATGATCTCTTCGAGGAAGTTGATAGTGCCTTTATGTTACGAAATGTTGGGAAGTCAGTGAATTTGTATGTAACATAAAAATCCCAGTTTGAAGCAGTTTTTTTTAGCACTTAAGTATTAGCAGAAGTTAAGAAGGAGCTGGCACTCAAGTAGACCAACGAAATTGTGCATAAAAACAATCAAGAAACTTCTCAAGTCACTCATTCGAAGTAATCTTTCAATCATTTTGGGCGTCATCGTTGTGCTATTTCTAAATGGTGTTTGCCGCTTCGGGGGTGTGCAGTTATGTGCCCGGATTAAGGGGGTAGTGAGGTGTACGTGAATTGGCCCTCAGGACCCAGTTGCAATTTCCATTTACCACAGCAATCTCACCAGCTCTATTCAAGGACACCAGTGGAGCCAAGTTTCGAACAAACTCCAGCGACCAAGTTTGAAACTCCAAACATCGCAAACGGAAGTTTGCCAAGTGTACTTCCAAGTGGCTTTGCAGCTCTTGGCGGTGACAGGAGCGAGCGAAAGTCCGTGTCAACTGTCGGTAAAGGTGGGTTTACAGCTCGCAATGTCACCAACATTGTGTTGTCTACTTCTTTTCTGGACCAATCAGAGGCTCTGGCCAAATTCATGACGTCACGTTCACGACTTATGTCACTGACATTCTAGACTTCAGCCAAGTTGAACTTTTGCGGCATGTTCACGACTTTTCACCGCCTTTGAAATGAACGAAGGGGGCTGTGGGAATTGATAAAGTTGTAACTTTTTTTTTTAAACATGGCCGACCAGGATTGCGAGGAGGATCTTTTAAAAGTCGAGCTACTAGAAACATCCCCCGTTTTATAGGATGCAGGGAACCCAGTTTAAAAATAATAAATAAATAAAAGAATAGCTTTGCAGCGAATTGCGGTAATGGTGAGAAACGGCACTGGTAAGTTCATGAACTTTCGGGTCCCGACGGGGACTTCCGGGAAATATAGCCAACAACTGACAGAAGAGCAGTAAACGGTTTCTGTCTCCAACATCATGTCAATGACATTATGTTGAAGACTATTGTTGGTGACATTGCGAGCTGTAAACGCAGCTTAAGACTCAAAGATGCGTTGGCATTTGACTCAAGTTCTGGTTGAGTTGTGACTTGTGAGTCGCACACAAAAGCTTGCCAAGCCTTGCAAAAGAGCCTCAGAGAGTCGCTCTAAATGTGGGCCATCATTGCCGTTCGTTTACTCCTCTGGTTACTTTGGTCACCAAAATGACTCCTCGCGATGCCAACGCACTCTAGCGACTGCTGGCCAACCGTTGCCGGACACGAAGGTGTCTGGGTGAACTTGAACCGTGCCTCTCGGTGACCAAGACACCGCCACTTTGCACACTTCCCCCTCAGGCCAGTTGCATTCCTCTACTCCAGCCCATCACATTTCAAGTAGGTAGGTACCTTAGAGCCTAGGTACCCATTTTCACATGTACCTTATTTAGATCGTAGTTTAAGAAATGCTTCATTTTCACTGCACATTCATGCCCAATTACCTAAATAAATGCCCAAAACCAAAAAAGGTACAGAGAAATTCAATATCAGGGGGAAATATATACATATATACATATATATATATATACCTAGGTACCAATAATGAAAAGTTCTAGATAGGTACCTCTTGATAAAGAACATACTTTGAGGAGGAATGAGTTCCAAAAGTTGAGTCAGCCAGCCAGCCATTCATGATTAATTCACTTGGCAGTAGTGAGAGGCATGCAATTACAGAGTATTGATTTTGCCTCCATCATTGAATTCCAGCCTGGCCAGCTGAGTGAAAGGAAGGAACCAAGAGGGGCCCAACTTTTTGGCAAATTTTTTTCCTGAGCACGCACAGACCGTCGTGGAATGAGGGAGTGTAACCATTTACCTTCGCAGAATAGTGTGACATCCGCTAAGCTCTCCGATTTGAATAGGTTGCTGAAGGCGGACGCTAGATTACTGCCAAAACTGTTCCATTTCAAACAGAACTGCTGCTGTGGATCCATTCCAGTCTTGGCCCGGAATGTTTCACCTGCAAACAGAAAGGAACTGTCATCCGATGTGGTGGCGGTTCTCAAAACAAACGTCAAGCTAAATGCATGTGTCAAATGCACAAACACACACACACAATGGTGTGCTGCCTACGTATGTAAATCACGGAAAGCAAGCACTTGAAAGCAGCACTAGTAGTAGGTATATATTAAGATAGGTAGGTAGATCCCCATAAGCATGTTTTACCAATGCAACCAGATTGTGAAACAGCTACACAAAGGCCAGCCACTCTAACCTTGTCTGCCTATTGCCAAATGGGAGGCATTTGACACTGCTCAAATGGATGTGGTAGTCCAACAGACCACAAAACACGAGATAAGCCAATCTGAAACTGCCAGTTTGTCAAGATTGTAACATTGCACCACGAAAATGTCATAAGGTAAAATGACACAAGGAAAATTACATTCTGAAAGTGTTTTAGTGTGAGGGCCTAGAATGCCCAACTAGACTGATTGTGCTTGAAGTAAATTGATCATAGAACGTTTACTTGATTCTTGGTTTAACTAAACTACTGCCTATCAAGAGCAATGCCCCGGCTGCTGCATGGTAGTTTGCAGTTTCTAGCGCATTTCCATTTGGCAAATAAGTTACTTTTTGCCGAATATCGGAGACTCAAACCAATCTAACCTTTTGAAATGGGTTACTCCACTCTTTGCTATCAGCCTTTCATGAGATTGGAACTTCACATCCAAAGTCCAAGCTAGGCTTACATTTCACAACAACTGAATGCAACAATGGCAAGTAATTTTAATCCAGAATGCAATAAAACACAGCATAAGTTACTGAAGGTTACTCAATTGGGGACTGGTTACATTTTCGAAGTGATATTCTTGCCATCGCAATGTCTTTTCAGCTCTATGAAAAACCGAAAATAACCGACTGACAAATGATTATGATCCTAGCTGTCAGCTTTAACACCTTTGGTCACTCTAACCTCTGTGCAAGACAGGTACTAGCTGTCAAAACACAACGCGCAAGCCAAACGAAGGTAAAAGTGAAAAGTGAGACCGAGCGCCCGATTCTACCTGGTTGGTGCATAGGGCCAACCTACCTGAATGCTAATTGCATCAACGAAAACAATGACTTAGCTATAGGTAACCACTCCGATCACACATTTGACAAACAATAAACGGAATGCATTCCTGTCGATACCTGACACGACACGGCTCACTTTAACGATCCTCGAAATACCTGCTTGTTTCTAGTTTCCAATCAAACGGCGGACGCGTGTAATCCTAACGAAAATTAGACATAATGGCTTCTACAGTTCTCAAGGTAAAGACCTGCGCCGCGCATTCCATGCATCCGACCATCTTGGCTCACAGGCTGACACGATTCGGGCAGGCAGGAGGCAGGCCTATGTCCGCGGTGCAAGCTAGCTAGTGTGTGTACATGCAAAACTGCACTTGCCCGAATTCGACCGTCGCTCTCGCGCAATCACCAGGCCGATTATCACACCTCACACATCGTCGCGATCCGCGCACAATGCAATCTCACTTTTCAAGTACCTGTGTTGTAGCCGTCCCTGCGCTATTTTATAAATAACTTATTTTGCCCTAACCCGTGCATAAAAAGAAATGTTGGTGTAGCCTACAGCCAGCCGGAAACAGTTGTGTGCGAGTCGAAGTATGCGCCGTGTGCATCCGCGCATCCGGTGGGTCCGAGCCAAGCGGTCGAACGACCGAAATAAAATCGGGATTCGCAAAGTGCGTTATCGAGCGGTGGGCCGAGAATTTGGGCCGCTCGTCGTGGGGAAATCGCGCGACGTCGACGACAAGGGGCTGCCGGTCGGTCGGGGACGCGAGAGCTCGCCAAATTCGACCGCGACAGGTTTATTTGGCAAATTCGGGCATCCCGCGCCGCCGCGCCGCCCGCCGTGATTGGTCGGCCGAGCGCATTCGAGTTCGATGGATGCACCTTGGGCCCGCCTCTCTGATGTGCCGCCTCGATCATTTCGCCGCTCGGCCGGCTTCGGGTCGGCGTCGGCCCGTGCAGCCTTGAGCCCACTGAGCCCACCACGGCCCGCCGAGAGCTCGCACTCGCAACGCACAGGCACTTGTTTCGCAGGTGCAGCGCCGAGCCTGGCGCCACCTAGCAAAAACTACGTCACACGGCGACCACCGCGGCAACACGCCGCGGCGATGACGGCGAAACGACGCGGCTGGACGCGCGATGCGGCGACGGCTTTCCGTCAAAGAAGCGCTGCGACGTTTGGATTTGAGGCGCGCGTGGAGCCAGCGGTCGACGACGCCGACTCGTGTGTCGGAAAAAAAGACCTTGGCACGGAAAAAAAAAACGTGCGGCCGATAATTACCGCAGAGACCTTGGTAGTTCTTACGAGTAAACAAAAAGATCGAGTCGGAATTGACGGTTGCTAGCAGAGTGCAGCGGCCAACGAAAATGTTGCCCAATATTAACGTTGATCCCGTTTGTGTTCACGCACATGACGCTGGCATCATTGAATTGGTAGCCGAATGGCCTGTGCCTAGGCCTCATGATTGGCATTCACTGCCGACTGGCTGATTCTGCACATGCATTATTGGTCTTGTGGGATTAATTGCTGGGTTCATCAGCTTGATGAAGACTGACACTGAATAGTTTTGTCCGTGACTCAACGACGGATGTCAGGAAACGCCGAATCTATCCCAGTCCTGGACCGGAACATGCTTTTCCTCGACACGAGCTGCATTCCAGACCACCTGGTCACTGCTTGCTGCTGAAGTGACAGTCACCAATTCTGCAAAGCACCCTGCACTCTCAATGCCTCTAGGGAAAAACACTCATGCTCCTATTCTGTCTTCTTATCTTGACTTTCCCTAACAGGATCTACGACTTTTAAAATTTGTTTCATTTAAGCCAAATTGAAGAAAATTTCAAAACACATGTTACACATGTTCAATAATTTCAGCTGCATAAAGAAAACCTTTTACCTTTCAAATTTCAGCTGCATTTCAGAGACAAAAGCCATTCCATTTTCTCCGAGTTCATTTTTAGCATGTAGGTACCACTTCTAGGTTTTGCACTGCTATCAAGTTTTCTCTCAAACTTGGAACTGAAATATCTTCCACATCTAGGATCGGTCAGTCCATCAGGTTCATTCTCTTCAAAATCCAGAGCTCATCAAGTACTGCTATTGCATAACTCCAGACTTGCCAACAATAAGTCCAGGTACCTACTTCGTCGGGCTTTGTTGTAATTGGTAAACTAGGTACTGGGACTGAGAATCAATTTTATGGTATGAATTATGATTAGACCTGATGGAAATTGTCCAGCACTAAGGAAACACTTTTAAAATAAGGTTTTGGAAAACACGTTAAAAGTACTTTACATAGCCGACAGTGTTGCGGATAATTTGCTTCCACCGTTATGCATCAAAACATACCTACTCACGTACCTACTTTATTTGAAAGCCCGACAAATTGCCCATAATTGTTTTGGGCCGTCCCTAACAGTTTGTCTGTGAGGCAATGTGTTCTGGACGCTCAAAAGCCAACCACCTTCAAGCAACAGGCTGTGCGTTCGCAACTCTCAACTCTCAATTCGCCGTTCTCGGTTTCACAGTTTCGAGTTAAAACTAACGGCGAATTCAGCAGGGATTTTATCAACCGGAACCGAAAACGGTGAACGTCAAGTTGGGCAGTCGCCAGACCGGACAGAACAATCACCTCGCACCAAAGCAATTCAGCTTGGATACATTTGACCACAACTTTATTTAATTTACAACAATATTCTCCTCGTAACAATAAATATCGCCACCTAATTGGCACCGAGTCGAAACCCGACTCGTGCCTTGCGCTTGTTTTCCCAGGAACTGCCAGTCTCGACGCAAGCACTGCCTACCGGGGAACGTTCCGCCAGTGCACCAACGTCGGAACTCCGGCTTGCCGTGGAAATCCGGGCAATTCAGTGCAAAGTTCTGGCTCGATTTCAGTGAAACGGTCGACGGTAATTTGATTGCCATCTGGTATTGAGTTTTTGAAATAAAGAACACAGCTGGAACCAGCAGCACTTTGAAAGCGACTCAAAACTCCCCGAGCCCCAAAAGACCCCCTTCCATATGCACACATTCCACGTTACCAGAAAAAGCCAAAAATAGCAATCCAAATCTTTCAAAAGCACTGGGTCAATTTCAGTAGAAAGTAGGTAACACAACAATCTTACAGAAATAAAGAAAACCAGTTCCCAACAACGCCAGTCGCAAAGATAGCTTCTGGATCTTTGCAAACTCTTTACTGATTTGCAGCTGCGCTCCACTTTTCGTAGGTACACGCCAATTTCGAACCTACCTTGCAATGATTGCCCGAAACTAAAGTAGGTAGGTACTCTAGTAGCCGAAAGAAAGAATGAGTGAGTGAGTGAATGAAGAATGCCAGAGAGGACTACGACGGATTTGCTTCTATTGCATTTTGTATGTACACAATTGGCTTCTATCAACGACGGACTGCGACGGTGCAGCGGAGACCGGGCGGTTGTCTATCCCACCACCAGGGTGCCGTCGTCCGGGAACAAGTAGGGCGGGATCTCCAGGTTCAGCGGAGCCGGCCCCTTGCGGATGCGGCCGCTGGCGTCGTAGTGCGAGCCGTGGCACGGGCAGTAGTAGCCGCCAAAGTCACCTGTCGGCGGAAAGCGGGGTTAGCGGGAGGACACTTGCGGATGCGGCCGCTGGCGTCGTAGTGCGAGCCGTGGCACGGGCAGTAGTAGCCGCCAAAGTCACCTGTCGGCGGAAAGCGGGGTTAGCGGGAGGACACTTGCGGATGCGGCCGCTGGCGTCGTAGTGCGAGCCGTGGCACGGGCAGTAGTAGCCGCCAAAGTCACCTGTCGGCGGAAAGCGGGGTTAGCGGGAGGACACTTGCGGATGCGGCCGCTGGCGTCGTAGTGCGAGCCGTGGCACGGGCAGTAGTAGCCGCCAAAGTCACCTGTCGGCGGAAAGCGGGGTTAGCGGGAGGACACTTGCGGATGCGGCCGCTGGCGTCGTAGTGCGAGCCGTGGCACGGGCAGTAGTAGCCGCCAAAGTCACCTGTCGGCGGAAAGCGGGGTTAGCGGGAGGACACTTGCGGATGCGGCCGCTGGCGTCGTAGTGCGAGCCGTGGCACGGGCAGTAGTAGCCGCCAAAGTCACCTGTCGGCGGAAAGCGGGGTTAGCGGGAGGACACTTGCGGATGCGGCCGCTGGCGTCGTAGTGCGAGCCGTGGCACGGGCAGTAGTAGCCGCCAAAGTCACCTGTCGGCGGAAAGCGGGGTTAGCGGGAGGACACTTGCGGATGCGGCCGCTGGCGTCGTAGTGCGAGCCGTGGCACGGGCAGTAGTAGCCGCCAAAGTCACCTGTCGGCGGAAAGCGGGGTTAGCGGGAGGACACTTGCGGATGCGGCCGCTGGCGTCGTAGTGCGAGCCGTGGCACGGGCAGTAGTAGCCGCCAAAGTCACCTGTCGGCGGAAAGCGGGGTTAGCGGGAGGACACTTGCGGATGCGGCCGCTGGCGTCGTAGTGCGAGCCGTGGCACGGGCAGTAGTAGCCGCCAAAGTCACCTGTCGGCGGAAAGCGGGGTTAGCGGGAGGACACTTGCGGATGCGGCCGCTGGCGTCGTAGTGCGAGCCGTGGCACGGGCAGTAGTAGCCGCCAAAGTCACCTGTCGGCGGAAAGCGGGGTTAGCGGGAGGACACTTGCGGATGCGGCCGCTGGCGTCGTAGTGCGAGCCGTGGCACGGGCAGTAGTAGCCGCCAAAGTCCCCTGTCGGCGGAAAGCGGGGTTAGCGGGAGGACACTTGCGGATGCGGCCGCTGGCGTCGTAGTGCGAGCCGTGGCACGGGCAGTAGTAGCCGCCAAAGTCACCTGTCGGCGGAAAGCGGGGTTAGCGGGAGGACACTTGCGGATGCGGCCGCTGGCGTCGTAGTGCGAGCCGTGGCACGGGCAGTAGTAGCCGCCAAAGTCACCTGTCGGCGGAAAGCGGGGTTAGCGGGAGGACACTTGCGGATGCGGCCGCTGGCGTCGTAGTGCGAGCCGTGGCACGGGCAGTAGTAGCCGCCAAAGTCACCTGTCGGCGGAAAGCGGGGTTAGCGGAAGGACACTTGCGGATGCGGCCGCTGGCGTCGTAGTGCGAGCCGTGGCACGGGCAGTAGTAGCCGCCAAAGTCACCTGTCGGCGGAAAGCGGGGTTAGCGGGAGGACACTTGCGGATGCGGCCGCTGGCGTCGTAGTGCGAGCCGTGGCACGGGCAGTAGTAGCCGCCAAAGTCACCTGTCGGCGGAAAGCGGGGTTAGCGGGAGGACACTTGCGGATGCGGCCGCTGGCGTCGTAGTGCGAGCCGTGGCACGGGCAGTAGTAGCCGCCAAAGTCACCTGTCGGCGGAAAGCGGGGTTAGCGGGAGGACACTTGTCGCCAGCGCGGGCAGTAGTAGCCGCCAAAGTCACCTGTCGGCGGAAAGCGGGGTTAGCGGAAGGACACTTGTCGCCAGCGCGGGCAGTAGTAGCCGCCAAAGTCACCTGTCGGCGGAAAGCGGGGTTAGCGGAAGGACACTTGTCGCCAGCGCGGGCAGTAGTAGCCGCCAAAGTCACCTGTCGGCGGAAAGCGGGGTTAGCGGAAGGACACTTGTCGCCAGCAAGCTTAAGGCCATATTATTCCACTACGGCTGCAACCTGCTGATCCTAGGCCTTCTTACCGCACATTTACTATCACCACCAATGGAACAAAACCATTTAGAAGGCCGTGGACCGGCAGGTTGCAATCCTGGTGGAATACGGCATTTAGTCGACTCCTTCGAACAATCAAGTGTAGACATTGGTGTAGAAATCAAACAATCAAGTGTAGACATTGGTGTAGAAATCAAACAATCAAGTGTAGACATTGGTGTAGAAATCAAACAATCAAACGTTGAATATTGCATGAAAACAGCTCCAAGCAGCGTTCGACTTTCGTTGCTCCAACGGCACTGGCTGCGATTAGATGCGTCGGCCATTGAACGAAAGACAAGACAGACGACATGAGAAAGCTATAACTTGGCAACAAAAGGGAAATGAAGTCTCAGTAAGCGCCTACCTGTAGCACAGTGCAAAAGGTGAACTGTAATCTGCGGCTGAGAGGTCTTACTTGTGTTGGGTTGGGTACTTGTAATTAGGTACCTACCCCAATTGTTGGGCTGTTTGTCTGTGACCGATGGCTGTCAAATCGTCAGGTCTCTGCCCTTTCCAGCAAAATGTCGACTGAAAGTGTCTTCACAGCGGCGTTCCTCGTCTTAAAACAATTTGACGCCAAGAGCGAATTGCAAGCAATTTGACGTCAAGAGCGAATTGCAAGCAATTTGACGCCAAGAGCGAATTGCAAGCAATTTGACGTCAAGAGCGAATTGCAAGCAATTTGACGTCAAGAGCGAATTGCAAGCAATTTGACGTCAAGAGCGAATTGCAAGCGATTGGATTCTCAAGCCACGGGCTGCGATGGTGCAGAGGATCACACAGGGAACTTCGTACACCAACAAAACCACAGACCGAGAAACAGTCAATTGCTGTCGGATGGTAGTTTTTAGTGCTAGTTATGACATACTTTTTCCGTAAGAGCTACGTAAAAATGCCGTAAAAAAGGCATTTTAGTCACTTTTTGAAAATGCACATCTCCGTCATTTTTGAAAGTATAATAACCCAACACACCATCCGACATCGAACAACCCTTCAACTTTTTTCCAAAACTCTGTTTGAGTTTGAAGAGAAAATCCCGAGAGAAAATCCCGCGTGAACCTCCGCGTACGAGGAAAACACTAGCGTTTCGTTTCCTCATAGGAACCAACCAACCAACACTGACCAATGAGCTTGCTACGGCGCTTATTGATTGGTGTCGTCTCAACCAATTACACCAACACAGCCCAGGTGAGTGCACCGTACCTGCGTTGGCGATGGGCACACACAGCCCAGGTGAGTGCACCGTACCTGCGTTGGCGATGGGCACACACAGCCCAGGTGAGTGCACCGTACCTGCGTTGGCGATGGGCACACACAGCCCAGGTGAGTGCACCGTACCTGCGTTGGCGAGGGGCACACACAGCCCAGGTGAGTGCACCGTACCTGCGTTGGCGATGGGCACACACAGCCCAGGTGAGTGCACCGTACCTGCGTTGGCGATGGGCACACACAGCCCAGGTGAGTGCACCGTACCTGCGTTGGCGAGGGGCACACACAGCCCAGGTGAGTGCACCGTACCTGCGTTGGCGATGGGCACACACAGCCCAGGTGAGTGCACCGTACCTGCGTTGGCGATGGGCACACACAGCCCAGGTGAGTGCACCGTACCTGCGTTGGCGATGGGCACACACAGCCCAGGTGAGTGCACCGTACCTGCGTTGGCGAGGGGCACACACAGCCCAGGTGAGTGCACCGTACCTGCGTTGGCGATGTGCACACACAGCCCAGGTGAGTGCACCGTACCTGCGTTGGCGAGGGGCACACACAGCCCAGGTGAGTGCACCGTACCTGCGTTGGCGATGGGCACACACAGCCCAGGTGAGTGCACCGTACCTGCGTTGGCGATGGGCACACACAGCCCAGGTGAGTGCACCGTACCTGCGTTGGCGATGGGCACACACAGCCCAGGTGAGTGCACCGTACCTGCGTTGGCGAGGGGCACACACAGCCCAGGTGAGTGCACCGTACCTGCGTTGGCGAGGGGCACACACAGCCCAGGTGAGTGCACCGTACCTGCGTTGGCGATGGGCACACACAGCCCAGGTGAGTGCACCGTACCTGCGTTGGCGATGGGCACACACAGCCCAGGTGAGTGCACCGTACCTGCGTTGGCGATGGGCACACAGCCCAGGTGAGTGCACCGTACCTGCGTTGGCGATGGGCACACACAGCCCAGGTGAGTGCACCGTACCTGCGTTGGCGATGGGCACACAGCCCAGGTGAGTGCACCGTACCTGCGTTGGCGATGGGCACACACAGCCCAGGTGAGTGCACCGTACCTGCGTTGGCGATGGGCACACACAGCCCAGGTGAGTGCACCGTACCTGCGTTGGCGATGGGCACACAGCCCAGGTGAGTGCAGACGCCGATCAGCACGAGCCACTCGGGTCGCTGCACACGGTCGTCGTCATGCTGCGGGTCCCTTAGCGACGATACGTTGACGCCGCGCTCGGTGGAGATCTCGTCGCCGGTCCTGTGGCCACGGCAACCAAACAACGAGGAGGTCAGCGCTCAAAGGTCGAGGTGCCGGTCCTGTGGCCACGGCAACCAAACAACGAGGAGGTCAGCGCTCAAAGGTCGAGGTGGCGGTCCTGTGGCCACGGCAACCAAACAACGAGGAGGTCAGCGCTCAAAGGTCGAGGTGGCGGTCCTGTGGCCACGGCAACCAAACAACGAGGAGGTCAGCGCTCAAAGGTCGAGGTGGCGGTCCTGTGGCCACGGCAACCAAACAACGAGGAGGTCAGCGCTCAAAGGTCGAGGTGGCGGTCCTGTGGCCACGGCAACCAAACAACGAGGAGGTCAGCGCTCAAAGGTCGAGGTGGCGGTCCTGTGGCCACGGCAACCAAACAACGAGGAGGTCAGCGCTCAAAGGTCGAGGTGGCGGTCCTGTGGCCACGGCAACCAAACAACGAGGAGGTCAGCGCTCAAAGGTCGAGGTGGCGGTCCTGTGGCCACGGCAACCAAACAACGAGGAGGTCAGCGCTCAAAGGTCGAGGTGGCGGTCCTGTGGCCACGGCAACCAAACAACGAGGAGGTCAGCGCTCAAAGGTCGAGGTGGCGGTCCTGTGGCCACGGCAACCAAACAACGAGGAGGTCAGCGCTCAAAGGTCGAGGTGGCGGTCCTGTGGCCACGGCAACCAAACAACGAGGAGGTCAGCGCTCAAAGGTCGAGGTGGCGGCCCTGTGGCCACGGCAACCAAACAACGAGGAGGTCAGCGCTCAAAGGTCGAGGTGGCGGTCCTGTGGCCACGGCAACCAAACAACGAGGAGGTCAGCGCTCAAAGGTCGAGGTGGCGGTCCTGTGGCCACGGCAACCAAACAACGAGGAGGTCAGCGCTCAAAGGTCGAGGTGGCGGTCCCAAATTGGCCGGAAGACCAGGACTGTCCCAGTCGGTCTCGGTTAGGGAAAGGTTAGACGCTCGTCAATCTGGGTAGGTACTTCCCGACTCGAGCAAATTAGTTTTAAAAAATACCAGGGTTGCGATTGTGTAACTTTGAGGTTTCGAAACGATTCGTTTTCAATATCACTGCCCCATGGTTTAACACGGGGGGGCAGTGATTTGAAATCGAGTGATTTCGAGCCAAATCGAACGAAATAAAGTTGCACAATCGCCCCCCAGGTTGTGAATGGAAAGGTGGTCATCACTATGCCAAAGACACAGAGTGGTTGTCTTTTTTACCATCTTTGCATGTGTGATGTGTCATGCTAGTGTACTTTGGCCTAGGTACGTGCGTTGCCAATTTATTACCCACCTCTGTCCGGTCTCTAGCCATGAACATAACATTTTCCTGCCAAAACTCACTAACCTAACTCCACTCTTAACAAAGACAAGAGTTTTTAACATCACTAAATCCCTACAGCTCTATTCTTCAGTCTGTCAAAGATCAGTAAAGCCAATAAATATCTCTACTAGGTATAGAGTTATAAGCATTTTAAACATTAACTACCAGCCTCCTGTTTCCTGTGATATAAGTAGGTAGGTACATACATTCCAAAGTCAAAAAATCAATCATCTGGCAGCTATGAAAATGGCAGTTAGAGGAGTGTTGGCAGTAGGTACCTAACATCTGGTACTGTACCTATGAAATGAATCGCAGGGAGCTTTCAGCTTTGACACTAAAAGTTTATTGAAAGTTTCACGGAAACATGAAATTTGTTAAACTTAAGAATAACTCAGCTTGTGCCAGTCAAAACTGAATGATGGCAAATGATGGCATACCAACAGCTGGTCACTAGCAAAGCCAGGGTAACCATGGAAGGAGGGGGAGGATGATGGCATTCAGCTGGTCACTAGCAAAGCCAGGGTAACCATGGATGGAGGGGGAGGATGATGGCATTCAGCTGGTCACTAGCAAAGCCAGGGTAACCATGGATGGAGGGGGAGGATGATGGCATTCAGCTGGTCACTAGCAAAGCCAGGGTAACCATGGATGGAGGGGGAGGATGATGGCATTCAGCTGGTCACTAGCAAAGCCAGGGTAACCATGGATGGAGGGGGAGGATGATGGCATTCAGCTGGTCACTAGCAAAGCCAGGGTAACCATGGATGGAGGGGGAGGATGATGGCATTCAGCTGGTCACTAGCAAAGCCAGGGTAACCATGGATGGAGGGGGAGGATGATGGCATTCAGCTGGTCACTAGCAAAGCCAGGGTAACCATGGATGGAGGGGGAGGATGATGGCATTCAGCTGGTCACTAGCAAAGCCAGGGTAACCATGGAAGGAGGGGGAGGATGATGGCATTCAGCTGGTCACTAGCAAAGCCAGGGTAACCATGGATGGAGGGGGAGGATGATGGCATTCAGCTGGTCACTAGCAAAGCCAGGGTAACCATGGATGGAGGGGGAGGATGATGGCATTCAGCTGGTCACTAGCAAAGCCAGGGTAACCATGGAAGGAGGGGGAGGATGATGGCATTCAGCTGGTCACTAGCAAAGCCAGGGTAACCATGGATGGAGGGGGAGGATGATGGCATACCAACAGCTGGTCACTAGCAAAGCCAGGGTAACCATGGAAGGAGGGGGAGGATGATGGCATTCAGCTGGTCACTAGCAAAGCCAGGGTAACCATGGAAGGAGGGGGAGGATGATGGCATTCAGCTGGTCACTAGCAAAGCCAGGGTAACCATGGATGGAGGGGGAGGATGATGGCATTCAGCTGGTCACTAGCAAAGCCAGGGTAACCATGGATGGAGGGGGAGGATGATGGCATTCAGCTGGTCACTAGCAAAGCCAGGGTAACCATGGATGGATGGGGTGGATGATGGCATTCAGCTGGTCACTAGCAAAGCCAGGGTAACCATGGAAGGAGGGGGATGGGGAGGGGGAGGGTGGATGAGGAAACGTACCGGTGTCGGATGAAGAGAGGCTTGCCCCGCCACTTGAAGGTGACGCTCTTGCCTTCGGGGATGTCCCCGAGCTTGATCTCGATCTTGGCCAGCGCCAGCACGTCTGCGCTGGCGCTCATGCTGCTGAGGAACTGCGAGACCACGGCCTTGGCCGCGTACGCCCCGGCAACAGCTCCCCCTAGCAACCACAACAACGTCTCGTGTCATGGCATCATGACTCAACGCTTTCATTTGCACCTTTCATTCACTTTACACTCAAAGTTTACAGCTACATTTGCACATTTCATTCACTTTACACTCAAAGTTTACAGCTACATTTACACATTTCATTCACTTTACACTCAAAGTTTACAGCTACATTTACACATTTCATTCACTTTACACTCAAAGTTTACAGCTACATTTACACATTTCATTCACTTTACACTCAAAGTTTACAGCTACATTTGCACATTTCATTCACTGTACACTCAAAGTTTACAGCTACATTTACACATTTCATTCACTTTACACTCAAAGTTTACAGCTACATTTGCACATTTCATTCACTTTACACTCAAAGTTTACAGCTACATTTGCACATTTCATTCACTTTACACTCAAAGTTTACAGCTACTGATTTGTTACCGATAAATTCTCTACAGTTTTTATTCTAGGCCAATTTCCTTGTTTAAGCCTCAAAAAGTGACTGGAACTTTACAAAACTATCATACCTAGGTAAACCTTCAGACAGTGCAGTCAACTCAGTATTCCTAGATGTCTTTAAACACAGGTTGGGTCAACACTGATTAGGAATGAAATCAAACTTTGCAATAGACTGGCTCGTTGCATTCAAAGTTTCAAGTTTCCCATCAAGTTTTCCCCTAGCCAGAGCCTAGCCAAGCCGGCTACAGAGCCACCATGTAGTACCCACCTCCAACCACCAGGTAGGTGAACGACTTGCGCGAGGCGGCGCTGTCGGTGTTGTTGGCCGTGGAGTCGGCAACGTCCTTGCGTCGGTACGCGGAGAAGTCGGGCACTTGCACGTCGGTGTGTGCATACCGGATCTGGGTCGGGCCTACAACCGCAAACGGGAAATCTTGGAGATGGCAGGCCTTAGCGGCAGCAAAGTGAGAGGGGTTTGTGGGACACAGGCGATATCACACCTTGGGGCATTACATCCGAGAGGTCCTGCTGGTTTTTGGAACAGTAATGTTGGTTTTGGTTGCTGGAACTTTGAGTTGGCAAATGCGGCCTAACCTAGAAACAAAACATCTCATTGCATTTTGCATGGGACTAGGTTTGATTTTTTTTTAAATTAAAGACTAGTGAAGATGCACGTCATTAAAAAATGTTCGACGACAATCCAAGAAGGTGCTGGCAGAAGTATTTTAAAGATTTGATTTCAGTCTGGTAACCAAAATGAAGCAATTGTACGGGGTAGGGGGAGGGGCTGTATTCCCATTTCGCAACGTCCCGCAGCCAGGTCAACAGAATGTGCAATATTACAAAAATGTGTGTAACACCAATTTGTGATAATATTAGTACCTGTAGGCCCTGAAGTGGCCCGAATATGTCCTCTTGGCAGAGCTTGACTGAGCGAATAGTTATTTTTCCTGATCGGAATAGGCTGGGATAAAATCTTGTCACTGGCCAACACAACTGGAGCAGCCAATGGCTTCAATTGCGACGCTACCGTTTGACTAGTAGACTTGAGGTACGGCGCTAAATTCGCCGTCTTCGACACGACGTTGATCATCTTGAAATCACCGAATTTTCCACCGATTTATCAGGAATTCTTGCCTATCTCCTCTAGGCCGACATGAAAAGAAACGCTACCACAGTTACACACAGGGCGCAGCACCTGCAAAACAAACGCTCACTTCGCTGGTCAGCCGCGAAACTTAAACGTCAAAGTATTCAAAAACTTTCAAACATCAGTAACTTGAAATTCAGAAACTTATTCACAAAATATGGGCTTGGCTAAAATTATACGAGATATTTTATTCGATCAATCAATCAAATTACACATTACACAACCGCACATTCATTTTATAATAACAGTTAAAAACACAACAGTTAAGGAGAGAGAAATCATCTCGGCAATAACGACAGAACAGCTAATTTTTTTAGAGGTCCACCCCTGGACTTATAAATCCACCCATTCGAATTTCGGCTATGTCCTCAGCAAGGATTGTCTGAAAAAGCACAGGTACACCGTTCAGGTGCTGACCACACGAATGAACACATCGAGGAACTGGATGACTTGCTAAGGGGATCCAAATCTTGTTTCGGCAAACCAGGTTTCTTGTCAGCAATTCCCTCGCTCAGTGAAATGAGAATCGACTAAGCTGATAAATCTGTACTCTTTGGAGTTTTGCATTAGACTCCAAGTGAGTCCAATGTCCTAAAATACGTAATTTTTAAGCTTAAAAAGTTCAAAAAGCTTCTTGCGCCTTCTCTGTACGAAAAACACATTTATGCCATCACTTCTTTAATACTTGCAAAAAAGTAAGTATTCACAATGTTAATTAAATAAAATTGCTTTTGCTATCTCGCATTATCTCCGACCCGAATGGACAAAGTAAAGTCACGGGAAAGGTAAGGGGATTAGCGCGAACCATTAACCTGATACCGAGATAACGAAAGCAATTAATTTAAAAAGAAATGAAATCAAGATAATATGGAAACATGTTTTCTTTAATACTAAAATAGGATGACATGGTAGTTTTCCTATCAAAGAGAGGAATGGATAAGTCTTTTATATCCTCTTCTAACTATAAAATTAGGTGTTGTGCATGGATTCAGATAAAAACATGGCAGATACAAAATTGAAATGCAGGCAGTCACTGATAATAAAACTGGTTTACTTGACATCCACTGCCTCCATGTGCTCATCCACGTGGTCGGTATATACCTCACCTGCAGATGCTGTTTCCAGACAAACCTCTATGAGGACATGGCCAAAATTCAGATCGAATTCATAGCAGACGTCCAAAGGTGTACAACTAGGTTGATGAGGGTAGATACTGTCAGTATAAGAAATATATAGGTATACAGAAAGCCTGGTCATGTCCAACAGGTTTAGCTCAATGGGGTTTAGGTTTATTATCAGAGCTTCAATGTAAGTTTAACCTCTGGACAATTGTTTAGTATAGTGAAAAGCTTGAAGCTGGAATGAGACCGGGCCGACTGACCTGGAGGAACCGTCGACGATTAAGCTCGGCTGCCTCGCGCTTCTAGCAGCTGGGAGGGAGCATCGCAGCTGGGAGGGAGCATCACAGCTGGGAGGGAGCATCACAGCTGGGAGGGAGCATCGCAGCTGGGAGGGAGCATCGCAGCTGGGAGGGAGCATCGCAGCTGGGAGGGAGCATCGCAGCTGGGAGGGAGCATCGCAGCTGGGAGGGAGCATCACAGCTGGGAGGGAGCATCGCAGCTGGGAGGGAGCATCGCAGCTGGGAGGGAGCATCGCAGCTGGGAGGGAGCATCACAGCTGGGAGGGAGCATCACAGCTAGGAGGGAGAATCGCAGCTGGGAGGGAGCATCGCAGCTGGGAGGGAGCATCGCAGCTGGGAGGGAGCATCGCAGCTGGGAGGGAGCATCGCAGCTGGGAGGGAGCATCACAGCTGGGAGGGAGCATCGCAGCTGGGAGGGAGCATCACAGCTGGGAGGGAGCATCGCAGCTGGGAGGGAGCATCACAGCTGGGAGGGAGCATCGCAGCTGGGAGGGAGCATCACAGCTGGGAGGGAGCATCGCAGCTGGGAGGGAGCATCGCAGCTGGGAGGGAGCATCACAGCTGGGAGGGAGCATCGCAGCTGGGAGGGAGCATCGCAGCTGGGAGGGAGCATCGCAGCTGGGAGGGAGCATCACAGCTGGGAGGGAGCATCGCAGCTGGGAGGGAGCATCACAGCTGGGAGGGAGCATCGCAGCTGGGAGGGAGCATCACAGCTTGGAGGGAGCATCGCAGCTGGGAGGGAGCATCACAGCTGGGAGGGAGCATCGCAGCTGGGAGGGAGCATCGCAGCTGGGAGGGAGCATCGCAGCTGGGAGGGAGCATCGCAGCTGGGAGGGAGCATCGCAGCTGGGAGGGAGCATCGCAGCTGGGAGGGAGCATCGCAGCTGGGAGGGAGCATCACAGCTGGGAGGGAGCATCACAGCTGGGAGGGAGCATCACAGCTGGGAGGGAGCATCGCAGCTGGGAGGGAGCATCGCAGCTGGGAGGGAGCATCGCAGCTGGGAGGGAGCATCGCAGCTGGGAGGGAGCATCACAGCTGGGAGGGAGCATCACAGCTGGGAGGGAGCATCGCAGCTGGGAGGGAGCATCACAGCTTGGAGGGAGCATCGCAGCTGGGAGGGAGCATCGCAGCTGGGAGGGAGCATCACAGCTGGGAGGGAGCATCACAGCTGGGAGGGAGCATCACAGCTGGGAGGGAGCATCGCAGCTGGGAGGGAGCATCACAGCTGGGAGGGAGCATCGCAGCTGGGAGGGAGCATCGCAGCTGGGAGGGAGCATCGCAGCTGGGAGGGAGCATCGCAGCTGGGAGGGAGCATCGCAGCTGGGAGGGAGCATCGCAGCTGGGAGGGAGCATCGCAGCTGGGAGGGAGCATCGCAGCTGGGAGGGAGCATCGCAGCTGGGAGGGAGCATCACAGCTGGGAGGGAGCATCACAGCTGGGAGGGAGCATCGCAGCTGGGAGGGAGCATCGCAGCTGGGAGGGAGCATCACAGCTGGGAGGGAGCATCGCAGCTGGGAGGGAGCATCGCAGCTGGGAGGGAGCATCACAGCTGGGAGGGAGCATCGCAGCTGGGAGGGAGCATCGCAGCTGGGAGGGAGCATCGCAGCTGGGAGGGAGCATCACAGCTGGGAGGGAGCATCGCAGCTGGGAGGGAGCATCACAGCTGGGAGGGAGCATCGCAGCTGGGAGGGAGCATCACAGCTGGGAGGGAGCATCGCAGCTGGGAGGGAGCATCACAGCTGGGAGGGAGCATCGCAGCTGGGAGGGAGCATCACAGCTGGGAGGGAGCATCACAGCTGGGAGGGAGCATCACAGCTGGGAGGGAGCATCGCAGCTGGGAGGGAGCATCACAGCTGGGAGGGAGCATCGCAGCTGGGAGGGAGCATCGCAGCTGGGAGGGAGCATCTCAGCTGGGAGGGAGCATCGCAGCTGGGAGGGAGCATCGCAGCTGGGAGGGAGCATCGCAGCTGGGAGGGAGCATCGCAGCTGGGAGGGAGCATCGCAGCTGGGAGGGAGCATCGCAGCTGGGAGGGAGCATCACAGCTGGGAGGGAGAATCACAGCTGGGAGGGAGCATCGCAGCTGGGAGGGAGCATCGCAGCTGGGAGGGAGCATCACAGCTGGGAGGGAGCATCGCAGCTGGGAGGGAGCATCGCAGCTGGGAGGGAGCATCACAGCTGGGAGGGAGCATCGCAGCTGGGAGGGAGCATCGCAGCTGGGAGGGAGCATCGCAGCTGGGAGGGAGCATCACAGCTGGGAGGGAGCATCGCAGCTGGGAGGGAGCATCACAGCTGGGAGGGAGCATCGCAGCTGGGAGGGAGCATCGCAGCTGGGAGGGAGCATCGCAGCTGGGAGGGAGCATCGCAGCTGGGAGGGAGCATCACAGCTGGGAGGGAGCATCACAGCTGGGAGGGAGCATCGCAGCTGGGAGGGAGCATCGCAGCTGGGAGGGAGCATCACAGCTGGGAGGGAGCATCGCAGCTGGGAGGGAGCATCGCAGCTGGGAGGGAGCATCGCAGCTGGGAGGGAGCATCACAGCTGGGAGGGAGCATCGCAGCTGGGAGGGAGCATCGCAGCTGGGAGGGAGCATCGCAGCTGGGAGGGAGCATCACAGCTGGGAGGGAGCATCGCAGCTGGGAGGGAGCATCGCAGCTGGGAGGGAGCATCGCAGCTGGGAGGGAGCATCACAGCTGGGAGGGAGCATCGCAGCTGGGAGGGAGCATCGCAGCTGGGAGGGAGCATCACAGCTGGGAGGGAGCATCGCAGCTGGGAGGGAGCATCACAGCTGGGAGGGAGCATCGCAGCTGGGAGGGAGCATCACAGCTGGGAGGGAGCATCGCAGCTGGGAGGGAGCATCACAGCTGGGAGGGAGCATCGCAGCTGGGCGGAGGGTTACACTGTCAACAACATCGCTACAACGTCCTTACACAACCTGAGATCACGATTGCACTTGCGCTACTTCACGGCGACAAACTGATTGGACGACTGCTCTCGCGGTTTTCCCAAGTCCGACCTCTGACTCGAGGGACGCTCGGGATCAAAATAAGGGCAAACCGTTCCGCTGCTGCTGCCGGTCAGGTGGCAATCCGTCGCATGCCAATCTGCACCAATTCAGGGGGCAACAGGTAGGAGCTGGCCTGCCGGTTTGGCCATTCCCGGTTTGGCCATTGCCGGTTTGGCCATTGCTGGTTTGGCCATTCCTGGTTTGGCCATTGCCGGTTTGGCCATTGCTGGTTTGGCCATTGCTGGTTTGGCCATTGCCGGTTTGACCATTGCTGGTTTGACCATTGCTGGTTTGGCCATTCCTGGTTTGGCCATTGTCGGTTTGGCCATTGCTGGTTTCGGGTGCAACAGTTTCAGCGTTTGGGTTTCGTCGCCATGACGACGCTAGCAAGCCGCCGCCAGCCTGGAAAACAACGAGCGGTCGTCAAGACAACGAGCTAACGTCGAGTTGGATCTTTGTTGTTATTTAATTCCTGTATTTTGATGATTGCAGTTTTGGTGATCGCTGTCTAAAGAATTTAACTGAAGGTGTGCTATGTTGCAGGGGTTTGGCTTATTATACCTAACACACATTAACAAAATATAGTTTTTAGCCCACCAATATCTGTTTTGTCTAATCAAATTTTTAAATTTAAAAAAAAAATGTAATCTAATTCCCAGTGTTGATACAGCAAAGCAATCGATGTAGAAGTTTCCCCCGAAAGTGAGTCGTGAATCTCCGCCAAGGGACTGTGATTAGAAAACTGAACCCAGGGCCCACGATGGCATCGATTAAGGGACTCCACAAAAAGCTGCTTGCTTTGCGGCCCCAAATACGTGTATTTTCATCTATTGCTTCTGCTATGGCCGCCATAAAAAGTAAATAACTCTCATATCGGAGCACAACTTGTTCGGAGATGAGAATTGAGCCTTTGACGAGGGAAGATGGAATGGGCAAAAAAGAGACTTTGAGTTTAAGACCAAATATTGTGGACAGTTCAAGGCCACATCGTTGCAGTCTGCAGTCCGATATTCGAGTTTGTTGTACAAGAGGGGAAATTTGGGGACCATGTCCCTTTCCCTCCCACCCCCCTTACGCCCCTAAAATTATTCATTTTTCGCCCTTTTCAGAGCAAAGTACACAAATGCGCAAAAAACATTTAATCGAAAACAGGGCAGTGTTCACCCAAAACAATGTCCTATGTCCACGAAACACTGGAGTGTTGGAATGTTAGGGTGCGGCCTCGATGTCACGAGGCATGACAAGTTGGTCCGTTCGGGGGGAAACCAGCCAATCGTGCGATTCGGTCGCTTGCGTCCAGCTGCCCGCTGAACGGTCTACGATTTCGCAGCAGACAAACATTGAAATGCACAGCAGTAGGACATACAGGATTTAGGTAGTAGGATATTTAGCAGTAGGATATACAGGATTTAGGTAGTAGGATATTTAGCAGTAGGATATACAGGATTTAGGTAGTAGGATATTTAGCAGTAGGATTTACAGGATTTAGGTAGTAGGATATTTAGCAGTAGGATTTACAGGATTTAGGTAGTAGGATATTTAGCAGTAGGATATACAGGATTTAGGTAGTAGGATATTTAGTAGTAGGATATACAGGATTTAGGTAGTAGGATATTTAGCTGTAGGATTTACAGGATTTAGGTAGTAGGATATTTAGCAGTAGGATATACAGGATTTAGGTAGTAGGATATTTAGCTGTAGGATTTACAGGATTTAGGTAGTAGGATATTTAGCAGTAGGATTTACAGGATTTAGGTAGTAGGATATTTAGCAGTAGGATATACAGGATTTAGGTAGTAGGATATTTAGCAGTAGGATGTACAGGATTTAGGTAGTAGGATATTTAGCAGTAGGATTTACAGGATTTAGGTAGTAGGATATTTAGCTGTAGGATTTACAGGATTTAGGTAGTAGGATATTTAGCAGTAGGATATACAGGATTTAGGTAGTAGGATATTTAGCAGTAGGATATACAGGATTTAGGTAGTAGGATATTTAGCAGTAGGATATACAGGATTTAGGTAGTAGGATATTTAGCTGTAGGATTTACAGGATTTAGGTAGTAGGATATTTAGCAGTAGGATATACAGTATTTAGGTAGTAGGATATTTAGCAGTAGGATATACAGGATTTAGGTAGTAGGATATTTAGCAGTAGGATATACAGGATTTAGGTAGTAGGATATTTAGCAGTAGGATTTACAGGATTTAGGTAGTAGGATATTTAGCAGTAGGATATACAGGATTTAGGTAGTAGGATATTTAGCAGTAGGATATACAGGATTTAGGTAGTAGGATATTTAGCAGTAGGATATACAGGATTTAGGTAGTAGGATATTTAGCAGTAGCATTTACAGGATTTAGGTAGTAGGATATTTAGCAGTAGGATATACAGGATTTAGGTAGTAGGATATTTAGCAGTAGGATTTACAGGATTTAGGTAGTAGGATATTTAGCAGTAGGATATACAGGATTTAGGTAGTAGGATATTTAGCAGGAGGATATACAGGATTTAGGTAGTAGGATATTTAGCTGTAGGATATACAGGATTTAGGTAGTAGGATATTTAGCAGTAGGATATACAGGATTTAGGTAGTAGGATATTTAGCAGGAGGATATACAGGATTTAGGTAGTAGGATATTTAGCAGTAGGATATACAGGATTTAGGTAGTAGGATATTTAGCAGTAGGATATACAGGATTTAGGTAGTAGGATATTTAGCAGTAGGATTTACAGGATTTAGGTAGTAGGATATTTAGCAGTAGGATATACAGGATTTAGGTAGTAGGATATTTAGCAGTGGGATATACAGGATTTAGGTAGTAGGATATTTAGCAGTGGGATATACAGGATTTAGGTAGTAGGATATTTAGCAGTAGGATTTACAGGATTTAGGTAGTAGGATATTTAGCAGTAGGATTTACAGGATTTAGGAAGTAGGATATTTAGCAGTAGGATATACAGGATTTAGGTACACAAAGAGCTTAGTTTATACAGGAGACGCAGGTCCACCAAGCTGGGTCAGGGTGAAAACAGGGGTGCGTTTGCTATCGCCAAGGTGATGACCTCCGCAATCAGCAAGCGCCGTCTGTGATTGGGTCTTTGTGGGTCCGAAACCCGGAATGATAAAATGACCCCAAACTCTCAAAATCATGCCGCTGCCGAGCCGTTACAGTTTTAATGTCTGCATGTTCACTTTGAACAACGCTGAACATTTCAAGGAGATAGGGGGCCGCAGAAGAGCCGCAATAAATCTCACCCAAGACTATTGTAGGCTTAAGAAGACATCTGACAACGTCCAACAGGCAGCCAGACGTATTTTTAACAAGCTTCCCTTCGTGATCAGGGAAGCAAAAAGGAGCAAGCTACAATTCAAAACCAAGTACTAAAAATGTACTTGTTTGAACATGGTTTTTACAGTATTGAAGAGTATATGAATGTGATATGAGACAATGTATTTTTATTTGATGTGCATACCTTTAGGACTTGATTCACACATGTCACTAGGTATGTTATTATGGATCGCAAATAAAAATATATAAAAATAAATAACCTGCTAATTATTTCCTCCTTCAGAGCCAAGTGTGCGAAAGTGCAAACAATAAACCAAATAAAATCCCCTCCAAGAGCCAACGGTATTGGGTATATGGGTATAAAATGGCCCCCCTATAGTTCGCATCAGGTTCTGATGGCAGCAACAAACCGGTGTTCTACAATGTTAAAGTACAGGCCCAGTGCCCCGAGACGCTGGCAAAAGACCATGAGACGTGCTAGGTACAAGAGCCAACGGTATTGGGTATATGGGTATAAAATGGCCCCCCTATAGTTCGCATCAGGTTCTGATGGCAGCAACAAACCGGTGTTCTACAATGTTAAAGTACAGGCCCAGTGCCCCGAGACGCTGGCAAAAGACCATGAGACGTGCTAGGTACAAGAGCCAACGGTATTGGGAGGGGATCCAGCGGTCGAAGGCTGGACACTCACACGGTGTGGTCGGCAAAGAGGACGTCCGCCTTGCGCGAGAGGAAGGCCACGGCGCCAACGGCAATAATCAGCACCGCCAACCCGACGCAGAACGTGAACCACTCGTGGGCGGCCGAAGGAACCAGGAACAGGCGCACGGAGAACTCGTGCCACGTGCTCTCCGTCCACGTGGAGAACTGGCCGGACAGGAAGTCGTAGTCTGGAAACACACGGAATTGCAATCAATCAGCAGCGTACGTAATACTAATCACACAACTTGGGGAATAATGCACGCGCCAGAGGGGTTTGCTTTGAAAACATCCTCACTTTGTTTGTAAAAAATTTATTTTTTATGAGTTTCTTTTAACTATATAACGTAAATCAGTGCCAGAGGTCAGGTTTTTAGCTGGCGAAGCTGATATTACATTTGAAATAGACTTATCAAAGCCTAAACTGGGACAGCGCGTTAAATCCACCAGTAAGTTAAATGTCGTGTTTGTGGAATGAATTAGCTTCTCACCAAACGGAAAAGTGAGTAGGGTTTTTTTTGCTAGCGAACCGCGAAAGTGCTAAAACCATTTGCACGATTCGTCAAGATGAGTTTATAATCCTCAGCGGGCAGCCAAAACCCTCGGGTTTTCGGGTTCGCAACTCTTAGAACGTAATATTCTTTTAATCCGATGAATAATCACTGCGTTCCGAAAACGACTTTATAATTTTTCTCTGGTAGAGAGAGATATTTTCTTCGGCGGCAGCCAAAAAGATGTTTTGTGTTCAAGAGCAATTTGAGGGCCTGGGATGAATTGCAACATCGGGTGCTGTGAAGATGCAAGGTGGGATTTATTGCTCAAATGGGCAAGTCCACAATAATACGCATATCGTCTTGAAGCAACCAGGTGCTTTATAAATTATGTCATAGCTTCTACAGATATTAAAGTCTCTTACGTTTTGCAACGCCATTTTTCAAAGAAATTCCGTGCGAAAACGTTTGCGCGAATGGAAAAACGTGTTTAATTAAGTATGATATAACATCTATTTCAAACATAACGAACGTTGTTTTTGTGTCTAAAGAGTATGGCAACACTTTCATGAAAAGAATAAATGAAAAAAAAGCATTTAAAACGTCACCCTCCGAATTTTGATATGCCGTTATCTCAAAAGTGAGTTCGGTGACCCCAGTTGTTTTTTTGCTGAGAATGTTCAGCAGAGAATTATCTTTCAAGTATATAGAAATTTGTTTAAATGTTATGGTTATATTTGGAGCTATCCTGGATTATGTGCCGGTTTTGACCTGATTTCATATGCCGCCCATGTTAAATTTCGAGTTTTCAAACCCTGATATCTCGGTAATTCGGCCGGTGACCCCCCAATATTATTACACCGTTGGATGCGGCGTCACATTTCCGCTAAAACCAATAGATTTTGAGATTTTTTCATGAACTTTGAGTTATGAGTGAGAGACTTTAAGTCAGAGGGAAAAAAGCATTTTAACCATATTGCTGGCAAGGAGTACTTAATTTAGACGCTTCATTTTTTTTAAATTCAATCTGATGCTTGGTGTAGAAAAAGTGATTAGGGGTGGTTTTTTGCATATCATCAAAAAGGAACAAAATATTTGGACACTACTCACTGCCTACATGGTGAATTTCTCCTCAATGTGCGACAGGAAGGTTATGAAATAGATTGCAGACGTTGCTTAGATACGAAGGGACATCAGGTAAATATAACGGGGGAAAATATTTAAACATGTAGTCTTGTAATTAATTATTGTATCGGTAACTTACGTATCCCCTTCTGTTTGGCTACAAAAATTTGGCACATTTCAGGTACAAAACTCCAATGACTCACTTCGAAAGTCCAGCCCAGCGATTGTGTAGCTTTCACGTGATGCCAATATCGGTTCTGAGGGATCAATACCCTGTCGTTGTCCGTGTTGACTTTGTTGCCGAGGGTGAAATCAGAGCAACGTATTTAAGCACAATACCTTCAATGACGAAGGCCGGACTGACAGCCGGCGTGAAGCCCATCGTGGTCTCCACGCACACTCCGGGGCCTCCGTCCCAGCCAGCCATCCACACTGTCTGGGTCACCTGCAACATGGAGGCGACCTTGGGACCTACTGTCGACTCTACCAGCTTCCAGGGCCAGCCATCCACACTGTCTGGGTCACCTGCAACGTGGAGGCGACCTTGGGACCTACTGTCGACTCTACCAGCTTCCAGGGCCAGCCGTTCCCGGCTCAAATGCGATTTAGCAGCAACAGTGGACTCGGAAAAGACTATTTCAAACTGGGAGTTGAATGCTAAATAAAAGTCTCACTGGTTTGCCAAAGTTTCTTCTTACGACGTACTTCTTTAAGAGTGACGGCTCGACTGACGTCAAAAACGTGAACAAAAGAACGAATTATGGTTGTATTTAACCTAGGCTTCCTAACTTCTAGTGATCCTGTGAAAGTCCAATCCCTACAACGAACCAAACGCTTAAATCTACACCCGAGCGTAGTTGTAAATCCAGTGTGAAATAGTCGTGTTTGAAAACTAGTGCTGATGATGGGTTACAGTCGACATGAGTCTAAGGAATTCGAAGACTGGACTCCGTCTGCGTGTGTTCCTGTCACAAAGGACCCCTCCCTTTGTAATACGGTCTGTCGTAACTTGAAGACAAGACACCTGTTAAGACACCTGCTAATATATCGTTCTGAACTCGCCCCCCAGATCAGGGTCACGGTCTGTGCCAGCGACAGGTTGCCCGGCGCCGTGTGAAGTCGTCGCCCACTCACCGTGCGATTGCCGTCGACTCCGCACCGTCCCTCGGTGAGCGCCGTCTCGGTGCCGGTCAGCAGCGCCAGCGTCTGCGCCGCGAGCGCCGTTGCCAGATTGCCGCTCACCGAGACGCCCACGTAATGCGAGGGCGCCGTCGAGGGCAGTGATTGGCCGGGGGGCGTGGCCGCTCGGAACAGGCTGCAGTTGTACGTCACCAGCATGCACTCCAGCAGCGAGTCCACCTATCAGGGGGCAGGGGGCGTGGCCCTTTTTAGCAGCGGCTAGCAACGTCGAAACGGACCTCCTCTTGGCTACAAAATGTTAACGTCCAAATCTCAACGAAAAAAATACACGTGTTGATGAAGAGTAGCTGGATGGCTGATACTATTTTTTGTGTATTTTGAAAATTTACAGCTGAGGGAATTTCCAAAAAGTGCCTAAAAGTTCTTAAAATGGCACTATTTTAAAATTCCTCAACCCTTCAGTCTCTCCTAGTTTGCAGAACATTTCCATTGGCATTGCATTGGAGAAGGAGGCGGTCGTGGGTCTCGGTCTGGGTCGATGTGAGATCTCGTATCTCAGCAACCGTGCGTCCTACCGGGCTGATATTCGGAACCAAGGCAGAGGACGTCGGTCGACCAAGATTCCCCGAAGGAAATCCGGATCGGCACAAAACCACGCAAGTTACGGGCACTTGATATTACATAGAAGGAGGCGGCCGTGGGTCTCGGTCTGGGTCGATATGAGATTTCGTATCTCGGCAACCGTGCGTCCTACCGGGCTGAAATTCGGAACCAAGGCAAAGGACGTCGGTCGACCAAGATTCCCCGAAGGAAATCCGGATCGGCACAAAACCACGCAAGTTACGGGCACTTGATATTACATAGAAGGAGGCGGCCGTGGGTCTCGGTCTGGGTCGATATGAGATTTCGTATCTCGGCAACCGTGCGTCCTACCGGGCTGAAATTCGGAACCAAGGCAAAGGACTCCCATCGACCAAGATTCCCCGAAGGAAATCCGGATCGGCACAAAACCAAGCAAGCAGCGGACATTACCGTCTGCTACGGTACAGGGAGCTCTATAGCGAGCCTGGAGGGATGAAAGCAGACAGACATGAAGGGGTTTGCAAGCAATAGACGTACCAGAGTGAGGTTAGGTTGCTGCACGGAGCCAGTGTAGTCTTTGCCGGTGAGCGAGTGGAACACGGTCTTGGCCAGCGCCAGGCTGACGCGACCCAGCGCCATCTGGACGCCGCCGCTCGAAGTGTCGCCCGCCACGAAGCCCAGCCGCTCGGCCGAGTCGTACTGGCTGGAGTAGAACCTGTCGCACACAAGCACAACACTCGTCAGCCAGGGCTACCAACGTCGGCTACTCATCACCTGTCGCACACAAGCACAACACTCGTCAGCCAGGGCTACCAACGTCGGCTACCCATCACCTGTCGCACACATGCACAACACTCGTCAGCCAGGGCTACCAACGTCAGCTACCCATCACCTGTCGCACACAAGCACAACACTCGTCAGCCAGGGCTACCAACGTCGGCTACCCATCACCTGTCGCACACAAGCACAACACTCGTCAGCCAGGGCTACCAACGTCGGCTACTCATCACCTGTCGCACACAAGCACAACACTCGTCAGCCAGGGCTACCAACGTCGGCTACTCATCACCTGTCGCACACAAGCACAACACTCGTCAGCCAGGGCTACCAACGTCGGCTACCCATCACCTGTCGCACACAAGCACAACACTCGTCAGCCAGGGCTACCAACGTCGGCTACCCATCACCTGTCGCACACAAGCACAACACTCGTCAGCCAGGGCTACCAACGTCGGCTACCCATCACCTGTCGCACACAAGCACAACACTCGTCAGCCGGGGCTACCAACGTCGGCTACTCATCACCTGTCGCACACAAGCACAACACTCGTCAGCCGGGGCTACCAACGTCGGCTACCCATCACCTGTCGCACACATGCACAACACTCGTCAGCCAGGGCTACCAACGTCAGCTACCCATCACCTGTCGCACACAAGCACAACACTCGTCAGCCAGGGCTACCAACGTCGGCTACCCATCACCTGTCGCACACAAGCACAACACTCGTCAGCCAGGGCTACCAACGTCGGCTACTCATCACCTGTCGCACACAAGCACAACACTCGTCAGCCAGGGCTACCAACGTCGGCTACCCATCACCTGTCGCACACAAGCACAACACTCGTCAGCCGGGGCTACCAACGTCGGCTACTCATCACCTGTCGCACACAAGCACAACACTCGTCAGCCAGGGCTACCAACGTCACCTGTCGCTGACACATGCATTGAAGGATCATCAGACACAGTGGCATGGCTACAGGTGGGTCAAGACCCTGATGCTAGATTTGTAATTCGACCCCACCCACCTTACGGGGAATTCAGTTCAACAAATGGGACCAAAATATGCAAGGGTCCTAAATATACCCATGTTACATGTTACCAAATTTGACTAAAGAGGTAGAGTTAGGGAGGGGGGGGGGGGGGCGTATTTCGCAAAACATCTTCAAGGAGCATTGCAATTCACAGATTTACCATGCTTTTTCAGTGTTAGTCATTAGTCACATTGGGTTTTTGTCGTTTCTACGGACGGTAGCCAAATAATTGGGTGATTGCCATGCTACATAATATTTGTCATCGCATCTGTGAATGAAGCTGTCACGGCCTTCTAGCCGATGCTACCACTAGGTCGAAGATATATTTGTCATCGCATCTATGAATGAAGCTGTCACGGCCTTCTAGCCGATGCTACCACTAGGTCGAAGATATATTTGTCATCGCATCTATGAATGAAGCTGTCACGGCCTTCTAGCCGATGCTACCACTAGGTCGAAGATATATTTGTCATCGCATCTGTGAATGAAGCTGTCACGGCCTTCTAGCCAATGCTACCACTAGGTCGAAGATATATTTGTCATCGCATCTGTGAATGAAGCTGTCACGGCCTTCTAGCCGATGCTACCACTAGGTCGAAGATATATTTGTCATCGCATCTATGAATGAAGCTGTCACGGCCTTCTAGCCGATGCTACCACTAGGTCGAAGATATATTTGTCATCGCATCTGTGAATGAAGCTGTCACGGCCTTCTAGCCGATGCTACCACTAGGTCGAAGATATATTTGTCATCGCATCTGTGAATGAAGCTGTCACGGCCTTCTAGCCGATGCTACCACTAGGTCGAAGATATATTTGTCATCGCATCTATGAATGAAGCTGTCACGGCCTTCTAGCCGATGCTACCACTAGGTCGAAGATATATTTGTCATCGCATCTGTGAATGAAGCTGTCACGGCCTTCTAGCCGATGCTACCACTAGGTCGAAGATATATTTGTCATCGCATCTGTGAATGAAGCTGTCACGGCCTTCTAGCCGATGCTACCACTAGGTCGAAGATATATTTGTCATCGCATCTATGAATGAAGCTGTCACGGCCTTCTAGCCGATGCTACCACTAGGTCGAAGATATATTTGTCATCGCATCTGTGAATGAAGCTGTCACGGCCTTCTAGCCAATGCTACCACTAGGTCGAAGATATATTTGTCATCGCATCTATGAATGAAGCTGTCACGGCCTTCTAGCCGATGCTACCACTAGGTCGAAGATATATTTGTCATCGCATCTATGAATGAAGCTGTCACGGCCTTCTAGCCGATGCTACCACTAGGTCGAAGATATATTTGTCATCGCATCTGTGAATGAAGCTGTCACGGCCTTCTAGCCGATGCTACCACTAGGTCGAAGATATATTTGTCATCGCATCTGTGAATGAAGCTGTCACGGCCTTCTAGCCGATGCTACCACTAGGTCGAAGATATATTTGTCATCGCATCTGTGAATGAAGCTGTCACGGCCTTCTAGCCGATGCTACCACTAGGTCGAAGATATATTTGTCATCGCATCTGTGAATGAAGCTGTCACGGCCTTCTAGCCAATGCTACCACTAGGTCGAAGATATATTTGTCATCGCATCTATGAATGAAGCTGTCACGGCCTTCTAGCCGATGCTACCACTAGGTCGAAGATATATTTGTCATCGCATCTATGAATGAAGCTGTCACGGCCTTCTAGCCAATGCTACCACTAGGTCGAAGATATATTTGTCATCGCATCTATGAATGAAGCTGTCACGGCCTTCTAGCCAATGCTACCACTAGGTCGAAGATATATTTGTCATCGCATCTATGAATGAAGCTGTCACGGCCTTCTAGCCAATGCTACCACTAGGTCGAAGATATATTTGTCATCGCATCTGTGAATGAAGCTGTCACGGCCTTCTAGCCGATGCTACCACTAGGTCGAAGATATATTTGTCATCGCATCTATGAATGAAGCTGTCACGGCCTTCTAGCCGATGCTACCACTAGGTCGAAGATATATTTGTCATCGCATCTATGAATGAAGCTGTCACGGCCTTCTAGCCAATGCTACCACTAGGTCGAAGATATATTTGTCATCGCATCTATGAATGAAGCTGTCACGGCCTTCTAGCCGATGCTACCACTAGGTCGAAGATATATTTGTCATCGCATCTATGAATGAAGCTGTCACGGCCTTCTAGCCAATGCTACCACTAGGTCGAAGATATATTTGTCATCGCATCTGTGAATGAAGCTGTCACGGCCTTCTAGCCGATGCTACCACTAGGTCGAAGATATATTTGTCATCGCATCTATGAATGAAGCTGTCACGGCCTTCTAGCCGATGCTACCACTAGGTCGAAGATATATTTGTCATCGCATCTGTGAATGAAGCTGTCACGGCCTTCTAGCCGATGCTACCACTAGGTCGAAGATATATTTGTCATCGCATCTGTGAATGAAGCTGTCACGGCCTTCTAGCCGATGCTACCACTAGGTCGAAGATATATTTGTCATCGCATCTATGAATGAAGCTGTCACGGCCTTCTAGCCGATGCTACCACTAGGTCGAAGATATATTTGTCATCGCATCTATGAATGAAGCTGTCACGGCCTTCTAGCCGATGCTACCACTAGGTCGAAGATATATTTGTCATCGCATCTATGAATGAAGCTGTCACGGCCTTCTAGCCGATGCTACCACTAGGTCGAAGATATATTTGTCATCGCATCTATGAATGAAGCTGTCACGGCCTTCTAGCCGATGCTACCACTAGGTCGAAGATATATTTGTCATCGCATCTATGAATGAAGCTGTCACGGCCTTCTAGCCGATGCTACCACTAGGTCGAAGATATATTTGTCATCGCATCTGTGAATGAAGCTGTCACGGCCTTCTAGCCAATGCTACCACTAGGTCGAAGATATATTTGTCATCGCATCTGTGAATGAAGCTGTCACGGCCTTCTAGCCAATGCTACCACTAGGTCGAAGATATATTTGTCATCGCATCTGTGAATGAAGCTGTCACGGCCTTCTAGCCAATGCTACCACTAGGTCGAAGATATATTTGTCATCGCATCTGTGAATGAAGCTGTCACGGCCTTCTAGCCAATGCTACCACTAGGTCGAAGATATATTTGTCATCGCATCTGTGAATGAAGCTGTCACGGCCTTCTAGCCGATGCTACCACTAGGTCGAAGATATATTTGTCATCGCATCTATGAATGAAGCTGTCACGGCCTTCTAGCCGATGCTACCACTAGGTCGAAGATATATTTAGGGGACCAGCTTCGAAAGCTTTGTTATTCGTTTTATACTAGGGCTACGCGAACGCAATTTTTGGTGCGTTGAAGATGAGCGTAGTGGTTTATACTGCAGATAAAAAGGTGAAGGCAAATACGAAAAAGACGAATTACCTGTTTCATCAATTAAAACACCATTAATTATTATTTTTTAAATGTCAAGTGTATATTGTTGGTCAATTGACCAACAATATTTGACCGGTCAATTGACATGGTGCATCCCTGTGCGCAAGTGACTTTCTTTTGGGGGTACGAGTGAAATAGAAGTTTTCGCTACGCTCATCAGTAATGAGATGACGTGATGAAAGTTCGCCGAAGAGTGTCACCCACTTGTTGGTGAATTGCCGGTCGTGCCCGGCCAGCACGAGGCCCGGCAGCTCCGGGCGGCGCTGCACGAAGCTGGACAGGGATCCGGGAGGCACGAGACCTCGGGGACCGGACCCGGGCCGCACTGACAAACCCAGCGCAGTCGCCTCGGTGGTCAGACGTTCCAGGAACCGTGACATCTGGAACCAAGGACAGGCCGGTCTGGACTCTGGGTGGTCACACGTTGCAGGAACCGTGACATCTGGAACCAAGGACAGGCGGGTCTGGACTCTGGGTGGTCACACGTTGCAGGAACCGTGACGTGTGGAACCAAGGACAGGCCGGTCTGGACTCTGGGTGGTCACACGTTGCAGGAACCGTGACGTGTGGAACCAAGGACAGGCCGGTCTGGACTCTGGGTGGTCACACGTTGCAGGAACCGTGACATCTGGAACCAAGGACAGGCCGGTCTGGACTCTGGGTGGTCACACGTTGCAGGAACCGTGACATCTGGAACCAAGGACAGGCCGGTCTGGACTCTGGGTGGTCACACGTTGCAGGAACCGTGACATCTGGAACCAAGGACAGGCCGGTCTGGACTCTGGGTGGTCACACGTTGCAGGAACCGTGACGTGTGGAACCAAGGACAGGCCGGTCTGGACTCTGGGTGGTCACACGTTGCAGGAACCGTGACGTGTGGATCCAAGGACAGGCCGGTCTGGACTCTGGGTGGTCACACGTTGCAGGAACCGTGACATCTGGAACCAAGGACAGGCGGGTCTGGACTCTGGGTGGTCAGACGTTCCAGGAACCGTGACATCTGGATCCAAGGACAGGCCGGTCTGGACTCTCGGTGGTCACACGTTGCAGGAACCGTGACATCTGGAACCAAGGACAGGCCGGTCTGGACTCTGGGTGGTCACACGTTGCAGGAACCGTGACATCTGGAACCAAGGACAGGCGGGTCTGGACTCTGGGTGGTCACACGTTGCAGGAACCGTGACATCTGGAACCAAGGACAGGCGGGTCTGGACTCTGGGTGGTCACACGTTGCAGGAACCGTGACGTGTGGAACCAAGGACAGGCCGGTCTGGACTCTGGGTGGTCACACGTTGCAGGAACCGTGACGTGTGGAACCAAGGACAGGCCGGTCTGGACTCTGGGTGGTCACACGTTGCAGGAACCGTGACATCTGGAACCAAGGACAGGCCGGTCTGGACTCTGGGTGGTCACACGTTGCAGGAACCGTGACATCTGGAACTAAGGACAGGCGGGTCTGGACTATTGGACTATTGGAAGTGCAATAAAAAATTGGCCATAAGGGCCGTAGGCACCGATTTCATTTTTCTACAGTATTTTACTAATATCTGTAATTTACCTCCACAATCTACCATCTGAGCTATCCTGGCACACATTCCCCCCATTCTCAGGGTGGGACAAGACACACCTCCAAAGTCCCCCAGGGCTTCCAAGCAAACACCAGCAACCCATTTGCATGTATTTTACTAATATCTGTAATTTACCTCCACAATCTACCATCTGAGCTATCCTGGCACACATTCCCCCCATTCTCAGGGTGGGATAAGACACACCTCCAAAGTCCCCCAGGGCTTCCAAGCAAACACCAGTCGATTCAAAGACCGAGGCTCAAATCACCTGAGCCGAGCTGCCATTGGCTGGATGCGTGTATAGCGTGCCGTCTCCGCCAATCAGCTGACCGAGCTCCACGAAGCCGCGCAGGTCATCCAACACGATGCCCTCGTTCTCGGCACCGTCGTCGTCGTCTTCGTCTCTCGGCGGGAAGTCGTGTCGCGACATGTCGTAGGCAGCCCGCGTTGAGCCAATCAGACCGTGGGCCTCGCCGTGGAACAAGGCGAACATCACGTTGGCTGCAACAGGTGGCAGCACTGTAGCCTACAGTCTGCGTTGCGTTGGGCAACAGGTGGCAGCACTGTAGCCTCCAGTCTGCATTGCGTTGGGCAACAGGTGGCAGCACTGTAGCCTCCAGTCTGCGTTGCGTTGGGCAACAGGTGGCAGCACTGTAGCCTCCAGTCTGCGTTGGGAGGGCCAACAGGTGGCAGCACTGTAGCAACCAGTCTGCGTTGGGAGGGCCAACAGGTGGCAGCACTGTAGCCTCCAGTCTGCGTTGCGTTGGGCAACAGGTGGCAGCACTGTAGCCTCCAGTCTGCGTTGGGAGGGCCAACAGGTGGCAGCACTGTAGCCTCCAGTCTGCGTTGGGAGGGCCAACAGGTGGCAGCACTGTAGCCTCCAGTCTGCGTTGCGTTGGGCAACAGGTGGCAGCACTGTAGTCTACAGTCTGCGTTGCGTTTGGCATGCAAATCTACTATCCTAGCTGCAATACGATACATTTTAGAGTCGATGGAAGTTCGGTCCTGAATAGACTTTTTTCATGATGGAATTTTCCAACTTTTTATCTCAGGCCAAAGTCACCCGTTGGCATCAATGCGAGACATTTCAGAGTCGATGGAAGTTTGGTCCAAAAGTTGACATATTTCACCATATGTTCAACACGGGACAAAGCGACATGTCCAAGATGTCCAAGATGTCCAAGACGTCCAAGATATCCAAGACGTCCAAGACGTGCTAGACGTCCAAGACGTGCGACAGGTGCAACTCACCGCCCAGTGCTTCGACCTGGTCGCCGGGCAGCATCTTGCGTAGCAACGCGGCCGTGGCGATCAGGGTGACGGCGCCGGGCACGGCCGCGGCCGCCCCGAAGGCTCGGCCGTCGAAGAGCGAGGCGGCGTCGAGTCTGGCGGCCAGCGCCAAGATGGGCGTGGCCTTGGAGCGCGGGAACAGCGTGGACACCACGTTGCGGTCGCCCAGGGGGTCGCAGTAGCGCACTGCAATCGCACGTTGCATTACCAACACTCGCTGCCTGTCCGGGCTCCAGCGGAGTTTTAGACTATTGGAGTGAGTGCTCACTCCGGGGGTCGCAGTAGCGCACTGCAATCGCACGTTGCATTACCAACACTCGCTGCCTGTCCGGGCTCCAGCGGAGTTTTAGACTATTGGAGTGAGTGCTCACTCCGGGGGTCGCAGTAGCGCACTGCAATCGCACGTTGCATTACCAACACTCGCTGCCGGTCCGGGCTCCAGCGGAGTTTTAGACTATTGGAGTGAGTGCTCACTCCGGGGGTCGCAGTAGCGCACTGCAATCGCACGTTGCATTACCAACACTCGCTGCCGGTCCGGGCTCCAGCGGAGTTTTAGACTATTGGAGTGAGTGCTCACTCCGGGGGTCGCAGTAGCGCACTGCAATCGCACGTTGCATTACCAACACTCGCTGCCGGTCCGGGCTCCAGCGGAGTTTTAGACTATTGGAGTGAGTGCTCACTCCGGGGGTCGCAGTAGCGCACTGCAATCGCACGTTGCATTACCAACACTCGCTGCCTGTCCGGGCTCCAGCGGAGTTTTAGACTATTGGAGTGAGTGCTCACTCCGGGGGTCGCAGTAGCGCACGGCAATCGCACGTTGCATTACCAACACTCGCTGCCGGTCCGGGCTCCAGCGGAGTTTTAGACTATTGGAGTGAGTGCTCACTCCGGGGGTCGCAGTAGCGCACGGCAATCGCACGTTGCATTACCAACACTCGCTGCCTGTCCGGGCTCCAGCGGAGTTTTAGACTATTGGAGTGAGTGCTCACTCCGGGGGTCGCAGTAGCGCACGGCAATCGCACGTTGCATTACCAACACTCGCTGCCTGTCCGGGCTCCAGCGGAGTTTTAGACTATTGGAGTGAGTGCTCACTCCGGGGGTCGCAGTAGCGCACGGCAATCGCACGTTGCATTACCAACACTCGCTGCCGGTCCTGGCTCCAGCGGAGTTTTAGACTATTGGAGTGAGTGCTCACTCCGGGGGTCGCAGTAGCGCACTGCAATCGCACGTTGCATTACCAACACTCGCTGCCTGTCCGGGCTCCAGCGGAGTTTTAGACTATTGGAGTGAGTGCTCACTCCGGGGGTCGCAGTAGCGCACTGCAATCGCACGTTGCATTACCAACACTCGCTGCCTGTCCGGGCTCCAGCGGAGTTTTAGACTATTGGAGTGAGTGCTCACTCCGGGGGTCGCAGTAGCGCACTGCAATCGCACGTTGCATTACCAACACTCGCTGCCTGTCCGGGCTCCAGCGGAGTTTTAGACTATTGGAGTGAGTGCTCACTCCGGGGGTCGCAGTAGCGCACTGCAATCGCACGTTGCATTACCAACACTCGCTGCCTGTCCGGGCTCCAGCGGAGTTTTAGACTATTGGAGTGAGTGCTCACTCCGGGGGTCGCAGTAGCGCACTGCAATCGCACGTTGCATTACCAACACTCGCTGCCTGTCCGGGCTCCAGCGGAGTTTTAGACTATTGGAGTGAGTGCTCACTCCGGGGGTCGCAGTAGCGCACTGCAATCGCACGTTGCATTACCAACACTCGCTGCCTGTCCGGGCTCCAGCGGAGTTTTAGACTATTGGAGTGAGTGCTCACTCCGGGGGTCGCAGTAGCGCACTGCAATCGCACGTTGCATTACCAACACTCGCTGCCTGTCCGGGCTCCAGCGGAGTTTTAGACTATTGGAGTGAGTGCTCACTCCGGGGGTCGCAGTAGCGCACTGCAATCGCACGTTGCATTACCAACACTCGCTGCCTGTCCGGGCTCCAGCGGAGTTTTAGACTATTGGAGTGAGTGCTCACTCCGGGGGTCGCAGTAGCGCACTGCAATCGCACGTTGCATTACCAACACTCGCTGCCGGTCCGGGCTCCAGCGGAGTTTTAGACTATTGGAGTGAGTGCTCACTCCGGGGGTCGCAGTAGCGCACGGCAATCGCACGTTGCATTACCAACACTCGCTGCCTGTCCGGGCTCCAGCGGAGTTTTAGACTATTGGAGTGAGTGCTCACTCCGGGGGTCGCAGTAGCGCACTGCAATCGCACGTTGCATTACCAACACTCGCTGCCGGTCCGGGCTCCAGCGGAGTTTTAGACTATTGGAGTGAGTGCTCACTCCGGGGGTCGCAGTAGCGCACTGCAATCGCACGTTGCATTACCAACACTCGCTGCCGGTCCGGGCTCCAGCGGAGTTTTAGACTATTGGAGTGAGTGCTCACTCCGGGGGTCGCAGTAGCGCACTGCAATCGCACGTTGCATTACCAACACTCGCTGCCTGTCCGGGCTCCAGCGGAGTTTTAGACTATTGGAGTGAGTGCTCACTCCGGGGGTCGCAGTAGCGCAGAATTCACCTCCTACTGGATACCAACTTGTGGCCACACCTTTTGTCCGATTGCAACGAAACCAGGGTCAACGGAATCCTCACACTTTTAGCAACAAATTGTGTGATTTATAACCACGAAATACCAATAGAAAGTTAAAATAAAGCTTTGTGAAATAATCACCAACAACCACACCACCAACCTTAAGGTATTTCGTATTTGAGAATCAGGCAAAATTCACAAAAGTTGGGGAAACCCACCAGCATAAGACCCGGAGTGCGGGCAAACTGGCCACAGAATTCTGCAGGCTGAAAGTATCCTCGCAGTCTGTCATGCACGCTGGCAGAAGCCTTTACAACTCCCTGCCAGCAGAGATTCAAAACACTGGGGACATCTCTAGCTTCAAGACACTATTGAAGTTTTACCTTTTAAAGAACATGTTTTACAGCATAACAGACTTTTTACAAGCATAAGCTATTACATCTATGTATATATTTATGTATATAATTATCTACAGACATGGTCAACACAATCATTATTGTACCTTAGACTGAAAATAAATACAATACAATTCAATACAAGGCCGTTCCATTCATAGCCAATTGAACCTACAACCTGGGGGCCAATCAAGTACATGTCACTGTACCCCCTTTGTCCGGGTATAGCTTCCCACCACCAAAGCGTCAAAAACCATTTAGAGATAGCACAACGTTATGTTGATATTGCCCAAATTGATTGAAAGATTACTTAAAACTTGTTTAATGAGTTGACATGAGAAGATAATTTACATAAAACTGACAGAAGAAAATACAAACACTGCCACAGTGATACCTGCCTCAGGGTAGGTACAGGGAGGCCTAGGAATTGGACGAGTTTTATTTTAACTGTCAAATTTGAATCATTTGACACATCTGCATCATTGTTTTTGCTTGGTTTTATGCACTAATTCATTTATCTGCTTGAGTGCAAGCAGCAAGTTTCCCTTCAAACCATTTTGCATTATTTCCATTACACTGAAACCTTGCACAAATCGCTAAACCTCGCTAGTCCTGCCTTTTGGCAGAATAACATGGGACCAAAGAAGGCTTAGGACGCTATACCCGGGCTAAGTGGGTACAGGTAAATGTAATTGTTGTTTTTACAAATTGTTATAAATTGTTACAAATTGTTACCAATTGTAACAAATTGTTACAAAATACTTCAAGAATCGTAGCAAGGACCAGCTCTGTCAAGGACCTCACCGGGACTGAGGTTGTGGGCCCGGCAGTCCACTCACCGGGACTGAGGTTGTGGGCCCGGCAGTCCACTCACCGGGACTGAGGTTGTGGGCCCGGCAGTCCACTCACCGGGACTGAGGTTGTGGGCCCGGCAGTCCACTCACCGGGACTGAGGTTGTGGGCCGAGTTGCTCCGACGCAGACAGGTTCGTGAGTCGACCGCCGCGAACATGAACGCGTTCATCTCGACCGCGCACAACGAACGCGACCGTTGGGCCGCGCGATTGGCCGCGTTGTGCCGCTCGTAGCACTGCCACAGAGATACACGCAATGACGGTGGATCTGTGTCCGTAGCGTCCGATTTCACAACACTTCTCATCTTGGGGTAACGGTCTGCCCACAATTGACACAAGCACAAGCACAAGCACAAGCACAAGCACAAGCACATGCACATGCACAAGCACATGCACAAGCACATGCACAAGCACATGCACATGCACAAGCACAAGCACATGCACAAGCACAAGCACATGCACAAGCACATGCACAAGCACAAGCACAAGCACATGCACAAGCACATGCACATGCACAAGCACAAGCACATGCACAGACACAAGCTCAGAGAAAGTAAAACACTGTTTGTAAGATGATTTGCAAAATTATACACAGCTTCCTGGGGCAATACAGAAACAATTGGTGTACCTACCTGTCAAGAGAATATGTCAAACTTTGATATAATGCGTAAAATATTGCTAAAGATGAACATAAATTGATAAAATATGAGTGAAATCTCTTCCAAATAATTAAAAGTGCCTTGTGAATAGTCGCAGTGAGTCTTGAGCGGAAACAGTAAGTTTTCAATACGAAATATTATTTACCAAATTCAAGAGCGGCAAAATCACCCTCGCCAGTTGGGTTTGGGCAAATTTAACCAACTAAAAGTTATCAAATCGCTGGGAGAATACCGTCTCGGGCTAATCTCACTTTTGATAAAGCCATTAGAACAATCTGCAGCCACTTTTGATCGATTTTTGCAATTTCTATAATAAGTTACAGCCTGAGATGGTCAAAAAATGTTTTGAATACTGCCCTGTGATTGGTCCGACACAAGCCCATGCTCAAGGAGATGGAATATTCGACCTTGTGTGCTTGTGTTTCGACGGTATGTGACCATGATGTGACTGTGTACGGCTTGTGTCTGTTGTGTGCAGTAACACATGTGTTTCCCCATGATTTATCTTCCTTGTACGCTGTGCCAATTGTGGGTAGTCCTTGACTGGACTGAGCAGTTCACCATGATGTGACTGTGTACGGCTTGTGTCTGTTGTGTGCAGTAACACATGTGTTTCCCCATGATTTATCTTCCTTGTGCATGTGCCAATTGTGGGTAGTCCTTGACTGGACTGAGCAGTTCACCATGATGTGACTGTGTACGGCTTGTGTCTGTTGTGTGCAGTAACACATGTGTTTCCCCGTGATTTATCTTCCTTGTACGCTGTGCATGTGCATGTGCTTGTGCTTTGTGTCAATCGTGGGTAGACCTAAATCGTCTCACCCAGGGGTGCTAAAACTCATTGGATCCACGACTTCCTTAATAAGGGAACTGATTTTCACGGCTCCCTTGTGCCAACACCACGGTACCCACCTGCGTGATAGTGTCCAGTGTATCCTTGTTGTCCAGCGTGAACACCGGGAAGCCGAGGTCGTGATGCAACAGGTCCGAGCCTTGCGGGTTCCACGGCTGTCTTCGGTCGCAGCCCGCCACTCCCATTGGCTCGTCCGAGTCGGGACACTCGGAGTCGGGACTGAACGCCGACGGCTGATTGGTCGCGTTGCCGTCGTGGAGGAGGACGCCGGAGACTCGGCCGGAGTCTCGCAGCGAGGACAGCACGGCGCTGGCAACGAAAAGCGAGGTCACACAAGGCGTCATTCGTGCATGCATCACAATCAAAGTGTATCAAACGTTGCATCGCAAGGCATGACGTTTCGTATCCTGGAGTCCAAGCCTTGAACCAATCGTTTTCGTTTCGGGGCTACGTTTTCGTTTTCAAACTGCAAAATGGCGAGTTTTCAAGTCTCGAGCGCGAGAACGAAACCGAAAGCGAAAACGACATTCTCCCCGCGAGTAAAAAGCTCGCCATTTCGGTAAAAAATTTCGTTTTCAAAAATATCACTGGGTTTAACTAAAATGGCGAACGGATTCCTGCATCTCGAGCTGCTTTAGAAGACGCTGAGGAAGCAGCATTTGCCATGGAAGATCGACGTCACATTGCAGGCTTGTAACCTCTTCCCCCCTCTGTCAATGCTGGGTTTCGTTAACCTGGATTAGGTACCTGGATTATGGAGGAATTAGGGAATGCAAGTTATAAGACAGTAAATGAATTTAAATGAATAATATAATGAGGATAAAACTGGCAAAATACAAGTAAACTGCAATCTTTCCCGACCGGTAGCGAGCCGTCGGTTCCGATGTTATGCGACTATAGAATACAATTATTATTGATTAGGGAATTTAAATTGACTTAAGAAAAGGCAGAAAACAGAGTCAAAATCACGATACCGATCGATGGCAATTGTCTGTTTGCGTTGGTGTTGCGACGCAGTCACGCAGAGGGTCGAGCAACGGCGTCGTGTCGGCAACGGCGTCGTGTCGGCAACGGCGTCGTGTCGGCAACGGCGTCGTGTCGGCAACGGCGTCGTGTCGGCAACGGCGTCGTGTCGGCAACGGCGTCGTGTCGGCAACGGCGTCGAAACTTGTAGTGGCGTCGGCGAACGCAGCGACGTCGTAATTTTCAGACGGCGTCCGAATGCGCAGTGGCGTCTCGCGTACACAGGGTGTTTGCAACGACGCTAATTGTTTATTTTTGATAGATAGGTAATCACCATCACTCTCACAAGTTACCACACAGATCTAACTCGTAGGCCTGTGGCTATACGTTAGAGCCTCCCTCAGGAGCTCGACCGCTGTCACTAGCGCGTCGACTGACCGCCCACCCCGGAGTCCCGCCTCTCTCATGCCTGCAGGCACCTTGGGTTAAACATCCCCTTCCACCCGCACTCACACACGAACACACTCTGCTCTCTGCCATGAAACTGAAGAATTAAATATTACAATGTTGTCAAGAGCGCTCTATGTCGGGTTGACTTGTATAATGCATAAATTGCGGTATTAAAGTGTTGAATATGAACTGATCTGCGATGGCAGTCATAACCTGCATTGGATGGTGGGATGGACTAAGGTTGTTTGTAATGTCACAGGCTATCCTTTTAGTATCAGTGATGTTAAATCCATTAAAATATTTTGCCTAAGCAAGGATTTAACTAGGAATTTGATGGATGAGTTGTCTGAATTCATGGTGCTTCCGACTCGCTCGTCCTCTCTGTCGATTGAGGAACGAGCGCCTCTTGTTGACCCAACGTGATCTGTTTGGCCATTATTCTTAACAATAAATTGGTACACTTCAAATAAATACACATATAAATTAATTCTCTCCACGTCAACTTCAACTGTCAACTGTCAAGTTCAAAAACAAATGCAAGGCAAGGTAGTTCATCCTGGCGCTGCTTGACGAATTGGTGACGAAACTAAAGCTTGTGATTGGTCGAGGGAAAAATGAGGGGAGGGAAACCGAAACCGAAATGAAAACCAAATTCGAAAACGAAAACGTAGTGCGCTTTTGAAACGCTAACTCAAGACTACCAATTAACAAGATGTGGAAAATACCTTCGTTTTCGAACTTCGTTTTCAGATCGTTTTCGTTTTGAAAGCGAAGATTTCAAGACTTGGACTCCTGGGCCCGGATTTCGATTTTGAGAATACGGATAGTTGGGGGAATATTTTTGGTGGTTTTGCAGGGAGAATAAAAACTCCTGTTTGCCAAAACCCCCATTTCAAACTCCCTTCTTTGTGAATCCAGGCCTGGTTCAAGCATTTTATAAATAGACTTCAGTAAATTGCTTGTGTAATGTATTTCCCACACTCAGCTTCTCGAAATGTGAAGACAGTCGAACTGTGAAACCAGTATGCGGCCCGGGAGGCAGTGAGAGACAGGGGGCAAGCTTTTGTTATTGCTGCTCAATTTCGCCATCTCAATTGTGTACGTGCGTTTATTCCTCCTTCCCCTTCTGGTACAAAATTGCACTTGCCTTCAAAGATGCCGGCATCGAATCTCCAAGCCTTTCAACTGTGAGCCAGTCCAAGAAACAGTCCAAGTGTGCTCAAGGTATGTCGGCGCAAAGCATCTGCTTAGCTACTAAATTTGAACATGTGTAAAAGTATCTTGCGACCATCAAGACAGAAAGGTACTTTGAAATTGCATCTGGAATGAACATAACCAAGATACCCATACTTAATCAAGTATTTCAGATCCGTAGATAGATACGTAGGTAGGCAAGTAGTTAGGTAGGTATGTAGGTAGGTAGGCAGGTAGGCAGGTAGGTAGGTAGGTAGGTAGGCAGGTAGGCAGGTAGGTAGGTAGGTAGGTAGGCAGGTAGGTAGGCAGGTAGGTAGGTAGGTAGGCAGGTAGGTAGGTAGGCAGGTAGGCAGGTAGGTAGGTAGGTAGGCAGGTAGGCAGGTAGGTAGGTAGGCAAGTAGGCAGGTAGGTAGGTAGGTAGGCAGGTAGGTAGGTAGGTAGGCAGGTAGGTAGGTAGGCAGGTAGGTAGGTAGGCAAGTAGGCAGGTAGGTAGGTAGGTAGGCAGGTAGGTAGGTAGGTAGGTAGGTAGGTAGGTAGGTAGGTAGGTAGGCAGGTAGGCAGGTAGGCAGGTAGGTAGGTAGGTAGGTAGGTAGGCAGGTAGGTAGGTAGGTAGGTAGGCAGGTAGGTAGGCAGGTAGGTAGGTAGGTAGGCAGGTAGGTAGGTAGGCAGGTAGGTAGGTAGGCAGGTAGGTAGGTAGGTAGGCAGGTAGGTAGGTAGGTAGGCAGGTAGGTAGGTAGGTAGGCAAGTAGGCAGGTAGGTAGGTAGGTAGGCAGGTAGGTAGGTAGGCAGGTAGGTAGGCAGGTAGGCAGGTAGGCAGGTAGGTAGGTAGGCAAGTAGGCAGGTAGGTAGGTAGGTAGGCAGGTAGGTAGGTAGGCAGGTAGGTAGGCAGGTAGGCAGGTAGGTAGGTAGGTAGGCAGGTAGGCAGGTAGGTAGGTAGGTAGGTAGGTAGGCAGGTAGGTAGGTAGGCAGGTAGGTAGGCAGGTAGGTAGGTAGGTAGGTAGGTAGGCAGGTAGGTAGGCAAGTAGGCAGGTAGGTAGGTAGGTAGGCAGGTAGGTAGGTAGGCAGGTAGGTAGGTAGGCAAGTAGGCAGGTAGGTAGGTAGGTAGGTAGGTAGGTAGGCAGGTAGGTAGGTAGGTAGGTAGGTAGGTAGGTAGGTAGGTAGGTAGGTAGGTAGGTAGGTAGGTAGGTAGGCAGGTAGGTAGGTAGGCAGGTAGGTAGGCAGGTAGGCAGGTAGGTAGGTAGGTAGGCAGGTAGGTAGGTAGGCAGGTAGGTAGGCAGGTAGGCAGGTAGGCAGGTAGGTAGGCAGGTAGGCAGGTAGGTAGGTAGGTAGGTAGGTAGGCAGGTAGGTAGGTAGGCAGGTAGGCAGGTAGGTAGGTAGGTAGGCAGGTAGGTAGGTAGGTAGGTAGGTAGGCAGGTAGGCAGGTAGGTAGGTAGGTAGGCAGGTAGGTAGGTAGGTAGGTAGGTAGGCAGGTAGGTAGGTAGGCAGGTAGGCAGGTAGGTAGGTAGGTAGGTAGGCAGGTAGGTAGGCAGGTAGGTAGGCAGGTAGGTAGGTAGGCAGGTAGGTAGGTAGGCAGGTAGGTAGGTAGGTAGGTAGGTAGGTAGGTAGGTAGGTAGGCAGGTAGGTAGGTAGGTAGGCAGGTAGGTAGGTAGGCAGGTAGGCAGGTAGGTAGGCAGGTAGGTAAGTAGGTAGGTAGGCAGGTAGGTAGGCAGGCAGGTAGGTAGGTTGAAATGAGAGTTGTCGCATTGCTTGCTTACCGCGTGAACATGTGCGGCGGCAAGACGACCATGTAGGGAGCGGCCTCCGCATCGCCTAGCAACCAAGCCAGCTCCGAGTCGCTGTCGACGACGGCCAAGACGCCGACGTTACCTCCTCGACGGGCTGCGTCAAGACACGGATCCCATTCACTCATCAGTCACCGAATCGTCAGACCAAACGGGACGGGACGCTTCTTGCGACACATTCTTTGTCTATTATCACCTTTATCTAACTAATATCTCACTTTTTCAATGGAAAACTACAGGTGAGGTGCCACAGGACCTAGATTATTAGTAATTTATCCAGCTATTCGTAGGGTATCATCTTGAGATTACCTAATGCTTCCTATGCAAATTTCTATCTAATCATTTAAGGTTAATTAGTCGATGAATTAAAGTAATTGAATAGGCATTAATTGAATTGGCTCAAAGCGATTCGAATGAATCACTGAAATGTAGGTAAGTGAATGCAGATTATTGATTTTGTGTTCAGCCCTTTTGTTGTTGAACCCATTTCAAAATAAACAGAATGTTGAAAAGTAAGTAAATAGAGTCTCAGACTTCTCGTGGTTACGACAGCTCACACCGCCTTCTGTACTTACAGGTGCAGCCGAATTGGTGAGTGCCGTTGAGCCTTCGGAAGCAAGCAGCCGCTCCGTCGATAGACTGGTACATCTTGTCCTTGGTGCGTTCGCCATGGATCGAGCCTGACAAGTACAGACACGGATCGGTTGGAAAAGATAGAGAGACGCCATGCTTTTATCAGCCACTGATATTGCGATCATGCATCAATGCATCACCCTCTCAGATAAGCTAACCTCAACAATCGTGGGCGTTGATCCAAGAAGCAAGCGGACAAGACAGAATGAAGCTGGCTACATTGACGCCATGTGACTAAATACCAAGACATGTGTATCTTCATTTCACACATTTGCTGTTGTCACTCGTACTCACCTGCTAAAATGGCAAAAACGAGCAGCGTAACGCAGACAACTCGGCTCGCCGCAGACGCCATCTTTCTGGCTGACACTTCTGTCATCTTCTCCGTCATTGTGTGGCTTGAAAATTCTACCGCCAGGTGCTCTGGTGAACTACACGTCTGCTACGCGTGGGGTTTATGAAAATGTTGATTGTGTTATTTCACACCTATTCGCATTCCATTTTCTGTATGTACTGTGTACACACTCAAAGTATGTAATTTTCTCGCTTTCCGTTACAAGGAGGAAGCCGCCGTAGAAGGTAATTCTTGAGGTGCAAACGAATTACCAGCCAATTAATCCCATGCAAGGCATGCTCTATCCACCAGACTCCCAGATATGAAATGGCAAAATCCTGCATTTGTTTTATTAACTACTTACAAATACCTACAGCTGCAATTTATTTTCATGGCAATATCTTCTCTGGTGGTTGTGCCCTGGTGCTTCAGTTAACATTATATTATCCCCCCTATACCTCCATGATATTATAATATCTTGCCATCCATCCCTAAAGACGGGCTGAGGTTCCACTGTCGAATTGCTCATCCAAGAAATGAATTACGTTCTACGTTTGTGTTGAAGCTTGGCACGGCCAGGTGCACTAATTAAATCTTGTTACGTATTGATCACCAAGTTGACCGCTTTCCCAACTCTGATAACCTGCACTACACATCAAAATCTAGCCAGAGAGAAGTAAACATTCTCCCTATACTCAGTCAGGGCCAAGGAAGGTTGGGTACAAGGTACAGGACACATGAAAGCCACAGTGTGTAATGCTGAGAAAGTGTTTTAATCCGCGCAAAAGCAAGCAGACACCTTTCCAGCACGGCATCGCCGTCGACGACTCAATAGAAGCCTGGTCGACGGGTAACAACCTCGGGGCGCCGTTAAAGCCGAGCAGCACCTAGTACTCCTCGGCGTCTTCGCCCTCGCCCTCCACCGAGTCCATGCCCACCTCCTCGTAGTCCTTCTCGAGGGCGGCCAAGTCTTCACGGGCCTCGGAGAACTCTCCTTCCTCCATGCCCTCGCCCACGTACCTGCGGGACATAGACACGCTGGGATGAGACTACGTCTCCACAAGGACATCCGGGCATTGCAGCCGTCAGGGAGGACTTCGGTCACCACCGGACATTCGACTTCACGCTTGGAATGGTCAAACACTTCGTTAACAGCACCAAACTCTACTGCTGCTTCTAATTGATTCTTCTCATGGCCGAGTAGGTATTATTTTGTGTGTTGATTTCTTGGTGAATTGCAATAATTACAGCAAACCCAATTCAATGCATTGAACTCGATGCATTGAATGCTCTCGACAGGAGTCTTTACACGGCTGATGGGCTATTTCAACAAGTTTAACTTAAACGGGCGTTTAAGGCCAATTTAGCCGGTGCCTCAAGAAATTCACTAATTTACTGACTTTTTGAAAAGTACAAAGCAGAAATTTGAGACAGGTCACAAAAAAATACTTGAATTTTGATTTTAAAGTGGCAGTGATTCTAGAAGGCATTGTTTGACAGGTGAAACATATTTTATTTTGTAAATTTCAATATTAATTCCCTGGCTAAACCATCGTCCATTATTTGAGCCCCCAAGGTTGGGGAATTAGCTTTTAAACCGTGTTTAGTGGTGAAAGAAAGTAGTTCCAGGCACAACTTGTAAGTGTTTTCAGGTCACCAAATATTTCTATGGAACTCAAAGTGGAATTTGCATTTTTCTTCGAGAGAACTCCAATTCTCCACTTGAATTATTGAAGAACTGAGTTATGCAAATGAAAACGAATACGCCAGCCAAAATCGGTCTTAAACGACCGTTTAGGGGGAATTAAACCGACGTTAGTGAAATAGGCCATGAATGTTCTAAATTCATTGAAAATGGTGGCAGACTTTCAAAAGAATTGTTTCTAGAGGACAGTGACAGACGTGTTCTGAATGAGAAAACATTGAATTCGAGCTTTCATCCAATGATTAATTGAAGGCAATGTTGGTTTAGTTTGCGCGGTTCAACGCATGGAATGAAGAATAGAACCGTGTACGAAAGCCAGCCAAGACAAGAGGTAGGTAGCCACTAATGCCTGGTTTTACCAGTTCTCCCAACTCTGACTTAAAGTTCGATTCAGGCCCAAACTGGGAGTTGTCTAAACTTGTACTTTGACTGGGGCTCGAGAGAGATAACTCGGGGTAAGCGGTCGAACTACGTACCAGTGTACGAAGGCGCGCTTGGCGTACATGAGGTCGAACTTGTGGTCCAGTCGCGCCCAGGCCTCGGCGATGGCTGTCGTGTTGGACAGCATGCACACGGCCCGCTGCACCTTGGCCAAGTCTCCGCCCGGAACCACCGTCGGCGGCTGGTAGTTGATGCCCACCTGGACCCAGCACACAGGGTCAGCATGGTCCAGTCTACACACCCTATGAATAGGGTGAGAGGGTGGCCAACGTGGTGACACTTGGTGGTTGATGCCTGGACCCAGCACACAGGGTCAGCATGGTCCAGTCTACACACCCTATGAATAGGGTGAGAGGGTGGCCAACGTGGTGACACTTGGTGGTTGATGCCCACCTGGACCCAGCACACAGGGTCAGCATGGCCCAGTCTACACACCCTATGAATAGGGTGAGAGGGTGGCCAACGTGGTGACACTTGGTGGTTGATACCTGGACCCAGCACACAGGGTCAGCATGGTCCAGTCTACACACCCTATGAATAGGGTGAGAGGGTGGCCAACGTGGTGACACTTGGTGGTTGATGCCCACCTGGACCCAGCACACAGGGTCAGCATGGTCCAGTCTACACACCCTATGAATAGGGTGAGAGGGTGGCCAACGTGGTGACACTTGGTGGTTGATGCCCACCTGGACCCAGCACACAGGGTCAGCATGGTCCAGTCTACACACCCTATGAATAGGGTGAGAGGGTGGCCAACGTGGTGACACTTGGTGGTTGATGCCTGGACCCAGCACACAGGGTCAGCATGGTCCAGTCTACACACCCTATGAATAGGGTGAGAGGGTGGCCAACGTGGTGACACTTGGTGGTTGATTCCCACCTGGACCCAGCACACAGGGTCAGCATGGTCCAGTCTACACACCCTATGAATAGGGTGAGAGGGTGGCCAACGTGGTGACACTTGGTGGTTGATGCCTGGACCCAGCACACAGGGTCAGCATGGTCCAGTCTACACACCCTGTGAATAGGGTGAGAGGGTGGCCAACGTGGTGACACTTGGTGGTTGATACCTGGACCCAGCACACAGGGTCAGCATGGTCCAGTCTACACACCCTATGAATAGGGTGAGAGGGTGGCCAACGTGGTGACACTTGGTGGTTGATGCCTGGACCCAGCACACAGGGTCAGCATGGTCCAGTCTACACACCCTATGAATAGGGTGAGAGGGTGGCCAACGTGGTGACACTTTTCTATTGGCTGTTCGAATCCCATGTGCTAAACGGACGACATGTTTTTAACTTTTTACCAAGTTGATCACGAAGCACGTGGCAGTTGTCTTTATGAGTTTCTCGTATTCCTTTGCATATCTTCGTATTATGTACATGGTGAGGTAAGTTTGTAACGTGTCAACTACTGCTGAAACCGCTGTTGAATGGTTGACGTTGGTAAAAACATGGCGCCCAAACGCAGAGATGGCCACTCTCTAGCCCTATATAGGCTCACTAGTCTAGTCGAGTTTACGCCCTTGTCCAACGACTTCACTGAATTCACTCAAATTCTCGCCGTTGGGGAAACGTTCGGGTAGAGGTGGCGTTCCTGCTATCCCAGCCTGCGCCTTTCGTGCCCATCTCAAACATATTATGTGATCACCTTGTTGTCATATCATGCTTCCAGCTTTCCCATGGCAACGTTGGCAAGCCAGAGCTCACCGGCCGTACACATACTATTGTAAATGCAAATTATTGTATTAATAATTGTAATTTTCACATCCCACACCCTTGCCATGTACCGGTCACGGGCTGGTAAACATTTTATGTGCCGCGTAAATAAATAAATAAATAAATAATAAATAAATAATTTGCCCACTTGAGTTCATGGAAGACAGCAACAAAGTCTGCGGCCTGAATAGGAAGATTCTCGGAAAATCCGTGGTAAAGGTAGAAACAAATCAAAGGGCAATGTCTGGTTGGCTGCCGGTGCTCACCTTGAACCCTGTGGGACACCAGTCCACGAACTGGATGGTCCTCTTGGTCTTGATGGTGGCGATTGCTGCGTTGACGTCCTTGGGCACAACGTCTCCGCGGTACAGCATGCAACAGGCCATGTACTTGCCGTGCCGCGGGTCACACTTCACCATCTGATTGGCCGGCTCGAAGCACGAGTTGGTGATCTCGCCCACCGACAGCTGCTCGTGGTACGCCTGGGCGCGGAACAAACACGGCACGGTCAGACGGGCGCAAAGGTTTGCTGGCACGCCTGGGCACGGAACAAACACGGCACGGTCAGACGGGCGCAAAGGTTTGCTGGCACGCCTGGGCACGGAACAAACACGGCACGGTCAGACGGGCGCAAAGGTTTGCTGGCACGCCTGGGCACGGAACAAACACGGCACGGTCAGACGGGCGCAAAGGTTTGCTGGTACGCCTGGCCACGGAACAAACACGGCACGGTCAGACGGGCGCAAAGGTTTGCTGGTACGCCTGGCCACGGAACAAACACGGCACGGTCAGACGGGCGCAAAGGTTTGCTGGTACGCCTGGCCACGGAACAAACACGGCACGGTCAGACGGGCGCAAAGGTTTGCTGGCACGCCTGGGCACGGAACAAACACGGCACGGTCAGACGGGCGCAAAGGTTTGCTGGTACGCCTGGCCACGGAACAAACACGGCACGGTCAGACGGGCGCAAAGGTTTGCTGGCACGCCTGGGCACGGAACAAACACGGCACGGTCAGACGGGCGCAAAGGTTTGCTGGTACGCCTGGCCACGGAACAAACACGGCACGGTCAGACGGGCGCAAAGGTTTGCTGGTACGCCTGGCCACGGAACAAACACGGCACGGTCAGACGGGCGCAAAGGTTTGCTGGCACGCCTGGGCACGGAACAAACACGGCACGGTCAGACGGGCGCAAAGGTTTGCTGGCACGCCTGGGCACGGAACAAACACGGCACGGTCAGACGGGCGCAAAGGTTTGCTGGTACGCCTGGCCACGGAACAAACACGGCACGGTCAGACGGGCGCAAAGGTTTGCTGGTACGCCTGGCCACGGAACAAACACGGCACGGTCAGACGGGCGCAAAGGTTTGCTGGCACGCCTGGGCACGGAACAAACACGGCACGGTCAGACGGGCGCAAAGGTTCGCGCTCCCTGGCAACTGGGCTTCCAAGAGTAACAAGTGTCCTATCACTGATCCACCATCGCTGAGGTGCAACAGTCGAGCCATCAGCCTTGATTAAGTGAACTACAGTCCGGCCCGTGAGAGAAGATGACACAGCTGGGCCTGCCCCCTCACGAACTACCAACTCGTGAATTTAAATTTTAATGGCGGGAAAACAAAACACTATTTCGGCTACCAATAAAAAGATTACAACATGAATCTATTTCATAATTATGAGTAAAAATATCAACGAATAAATAGTTGAGAGAAAAAAAACATAAGCTTTGGTAATATTCGAAGGTATAAAAATGATGACAGGACTTCAGTTTTGTCAAATTGGCGGTTATGTAAGCTCAAGTGACTACTAGCGCTCTCAGCGGAGTGGTATCTTCGTAAATAAAACGAAGTACACCGTATTGTGTTCCGAAAAGTCGGGAAACCGGTGGTAGTGTTTGAAACTATTGCTAAAGACGGGGCACATAGGGGGCATGAGTCTTATGGCATGTTCAGCGCTTGGCAAAAAGGCCAAGACTCGAAAGCCTCGCTTGCCACCAGCCAATCACAGCCAGCGGTTTGGTCACGTGACACACACCGAGGCACAACTCGTGGGCAAAAGTTTCAGCCTCGGACCGTGTCCAACCACCAAGGATATTCCTTGGTGGCCGCGTCAGGGTGAATTGAATTCGCCCGAGGTTTTCGAGGTTTTAAGTACACCTCTGGGTGCCAATTCACGTACATGTCACTGCACCCCCGGAGTCCGGGTATAGCTTCCCACCACCAAAGCGTAAAAAACCATTTAGAAAAGCACATTGTTGTTTTGATGTTGCCCAACAGGATTGAAAGATGACTTAAAACCTATTAAATGAGTTGACATGAGAAGATAATTTACATAAAACTGACTGAAGAAAATATAAACACTGCCACAGTGATACCCGCCTCAGGGTAGGTACAGGGAGGGCTACGTATTGGACGAGTTTTATTTTAACTGCCAAATTTCAAGCACTTGACACATCTGCATCATTGTTTTTGCTTGGTTTTATGCACTATTTCATTTACTGTTTGAGTGCAAGCAGCGTTTTCTCCAATAAACCCATTTTGCGTTATTTCCATTACACTAAAACCTTGCCCAATTCGCTAAACCTCGCTAGTCCTCAATAGTCCTGCCTTTTGGCAGAATAACATGGGACTAAAGAAGGCTCTGCAAGTTATACCCGGGCTAAGGGGGTACAGTGAAATGTACGTGAATTGGCCCCCTGGACTGGGAAATCCGCCCAGTCAGTAGAATTTCGGCAATGTACTCAGAAAGGTTTGTCTGAAAAGAGCTTAGTATAGGCCAGAGTTGCGACATGGGTTCGTTGCAACTCCCTGGGTTCGTGGCAACTCCCTGGGTTCGTGGCAACTCCCTGGGTTCGTGGCAACTCCCTGGGTTCGTGGCAACTCCCTGGGTTCGTGGCAACTCCTTGGGTTCGTTGCAACTCCCTGGATTCGTGGCAACTCCCTGGGTTCGTTGCAACTCCCTGGGTTCGTTGCAACTCCCTGGGTTCGTTGCAACTCCCTGGGTTCGTTGCAACTCCCTGGGTTCGTTGCAACTCCCTGGGTTCGCTGCAACTCCCTGGGTTCGTTGCAACTCCCTGGAGTCGTGGCAACTCCCTGGGTTCTTTGCAACTCCCTGGGTTCTTTGCAACTCCCTGGAGTCGTGGCAACTCCCTGGGTTCGTTGCAACTCCCTGGGTTCGTTGCAACTCCCTGGGTTCGTTGCAACTCCCTGGGTTCGTTGCAACTCCCTGGGTTCGTTGCAACTCCCTGGAGTCGTGGCAACTCCCTGGAGTCGTGGCAACTCCCTGGATGGGTGGCAACTCCCTGGATGGGTGGCAACTCCCTGGATGGGTGGCAACTCCCTGGATGGGTGGCAACTCCCTGGATGGGTGGCAACTCCCTGGATGGGTGGCAACTCCCTGGATGGGTGGGTACCTTCTCGGCGGAGATGACCGGGGCGTAGGTGACCAGCGGGAAATGGATGCGCGGGTACGGCACCAAGTTGGTCTGGAACTCGGTGAGGTCGACGTTGAGAGCGCCGTCGAAGCGCAGAGAGGCGGTGATGGACGACACGATCTGGCCGATGAGTCTGTTCAGGTTGGTGTAGGTCGGCCGCTCGATGTCCAGGTTGCGACGGCAGATGTCGTAGATGGCCTCGTTGTCGCACATGAACGCGCAGTCCGAGTGCTCCAGCGTCGTGTGCGTCGTCAGGATCGAGTTGTACGGCTCCACCACCGCCGTGGAAACCTGCAGGCACGGGGGAACGAGTTGTACGGCTCCACCACCGCCGTGGTAACCTGCAGGCACGGGGGAACGAGTTGTACGGCTCCACCACCGCCGTGGTAACCTGCAGGCACGGGGGAACGAGTTGTACGGCTCCACCACCGCCGTGGTAACCTGCAGGCACGGGGGAACGAGTTGTACGGCTCCACCACCGCCGTGGTAACCTGCAGGCACGGGGGATCGAGTTGTACGGCTCCACCACCGCCGTGGAAACCTGCAGGCACGGGGGAACGAGTTGTACGGCTCCACCACCGCCGTGGTAACCTGCAGGCACGGGGGAACGAGTTGTACGGCTCCACCACCGCCGTGGTAACCTGCAGGCACGGGGGAACGAGTTGTACGGCTCCACCACCGCCGTGGTAACCTGCAGGCACGGGGGAACGAGTTGTACGGCTCCACCACCGCCGTGGTAACCTGCAGGCACGGGGGAACGAGTTGTACGGCTCCACCACCGCCGTGGTAACCTGCAGGCACGGGGGAACGAGTTGTACGGCTCCACCACCGCCGTGGTAACCTGCAGGCACCGGGGGAACGAGTTGTACGGCTCCACCACCGCCGTGGTAACCTGCAGGCACGGGGGAACGAGTTGTACGGCTCCACCACCGCCGTGGTAACCTGCAGGCACCGGGGGAACGAGTTGTACGGCTCCACCACCGCCGTGGTAACCTGCAGGCACGGGGGAACGAGTTGTACGGCTCCACCACCGCCGTGGTAACCTGCAGGCACGGGGGAACGAGTTGTACGGCTCCACCACCGCCGTGGTAACCTGCAGGCACGGGGGAACGAGTTGTACGGCTCCACCACCGCCGTGGTAACCTGCAGGCACCGGGGGAACGAGTTGTACGGCTCCACCACCGCCGTGGTAACCTGCAGGCACCGGGGAACGAGTTGTACGGCTCCACCACCGCCGTGGTAACCTGCAGGCACGGGGGAACGAGTTGTACGGCTCCACCACCGCCGTGGTAACCTGCAGGCACCGGGGGAACGAGTTGTACGGCTCCACCACCGCCGTGGTAACCTGCAGGCACCGGGGGAACGAGTTGTACGGCTCCACCACCGCCGTGGTAACCTGCAGGCACCGGGGGAACGAGTTGTACGGCTCCACCACCGCCGTGGTAACCTGCAGGCACCGGGGGAACGAGTTGTACGGCTCCACCACCGCCGTGGTAACCTGCAGGCACCGGGGGAACGAGTTGTTCGGCTCCACCACCGCCGTGGTAACCTGCAGGCACCGGGGGAACGAGTTGTACGGCTCCACCACCGCCGTGGTAACCTGCAGGCACGGGGGAACGAGTTGTACGGCTCCACCACCGCCGTGGTAACCTGCAGGCACGGGGGAACGAGTTGTACGGCTCCACCACCGCCGTGGTAACCTGCAGGCACGGGGGAACGAGTTGTACGGCTCCACCACCGCCGTGGTAACCTGCAGGCACGGGGGAACGAGTTGTACGGCTCCACCACCGCCGTGGTAACCTGCAGGCACGGGGGAACGAGTTGTACGGCTCCACCACCGCCGTGGAAACCTGCAGGCACGGGGGAACGAGTTGTACGGCTCCACCACCGCCGTGGTAACCTGCAGGCACGGGGGAACGAGTTGTACGGCTCCACCACCGCCGTGGTAACCTGCAGGCACGGGGGAACGAGTTGTACGGCTCCACCACCGCCGTGGTAACCTGCAGGCACGGGGGAACGAGTTGTACGGCTCCACCACCGCCGTGGTAACCTGCAGGCACGGGGGAACGAGTTGTACGGCTCCACCACCGCCGTGGTAACCTGCAGGCACCGGGGGAACGAGTTGTACGGCTCCACCACCGCCGTGGTAACCTGCAGGCACCGGGGGAACGAGTTGTACGGCTCCACCACCGCCGTGGTAACCTGCAGGCACGGGGGAACGAGTTGTACGGCTCCACCACCGCCGTGGTAACCTGCAGGCACCGGGGGAACGAGTTGTACGGCTCCACCACCGCCGTGGTAACCTGCAGGCACGGGGGAACGAGTTGTACGGCTCCACCACCGCCGTGGTAACCTGCAGGCACGGGGGAACGAGTTGTACGGCTCCACCACCGCCGTGGTAACCTGCAGGCACGGGGGAACGAGTTGTACGGCTCCACCACCGCCGTGGTAACCTGCAGGCACCGGGGGAACGAGTTGTACGGCTCCACCACCGCCGTGGTAACCTGCAGGCACGGGGGAACGAGTTGTACGGCTCCACCACCGCCGTGGTAACCTGCAGGCACCGGGGGAACGAGTTGTACGGCTCCACCACCGCCGTGGTAACCTGCAGGCACCGGGGGAACGAGTTGTACGGCTCCACCACCGCCGTGGTAACCTGCAGGCACCGGGGGAACGAGTTGTACGGCTCCACCACCGCCGTGGTAACCTGCAGGCACGGGGGAACGAGTTGTACGGCTCCACCACCGCCGTGGTAACCTGCAGGCACGGGGGAACGAGTTGTACGGCTCCACCACCGCCGTGGTAACCTGCAGGCACGGGGGAACGAGTTGTACGGCTCCACCACCGCCGTGGTAACCTGCAGGCACCGGGGGACCGAGTTGTACGGCTCCACCACCGCCGTGGTAACCTGCAGGCACCGGGGGAACGAGTTGTACGGCTCCACCACCGCCGTGGTAACCTGCAGGCACCGGGGGAACGAGTTGTACGGCTCCACCACCGCCGTGGTAACCTGCAGGCACCGGGGGAACGAGTTGTACGGCTCCACCACCGCCGTGGTAACCTGCAGGCACCGGGGGAACGAGTTGTACGGCTCCACCACCGCCGTGGTAACCTGCAGGCACGGGGGAACGAGTTGTACGGCTCCACCACCGCCGTGGTAACCTGCAGGCACGGGGGAACGAGTTGTACTGCTCCACCACCGCCGTGGTAACCTGCAGGCACGGGGGAACGAGTTGTACGGCTCCACCACCGCCGTGGTAACCTGCAGGCACGGGGGAACGAGTTGTACGGCTCCACCACCGCCGTGGTAACCTGCAGGCACCGGGGGAACGAGTTGTACGGCTCCACCACCGCCGTGGTAACCTGCAGGCACCGGGGGAACGAGTTGTACGGCTCCACCACCGCCGTGGTAACCTGCAGGCACCGGGGGAACGAGTTGTACGGCTCAACCACCGCCGTGGTAACCTGCAGGCACGGGGGAACGAGTTGTACGGCTCCACCACCGCCGTGGTAACCTGCAGGCACGGGGGAACGAGTTGTACGGCTCCACCACCGCCGTGGTAACCTGCAGGCACCGGGGAACGAGTTGTACGGCTCCACCACCGCCGTGGTAACCTGCAGGCACGGGGGAACGAGTTGTACGGCTCCACCACCGCCGTGGTAACCTGCAGGCACGGGGGAACGAGTTGTACGGCTCCACCACCGCCGTGGTAACCTGCAGGCACCGGGGGAACGAGTTGTACGGCTCCACCACCGCCGTGGTAACCTGCAGGCACGGGGGAACGAGTTGTACGGCTCCACCACCGCCGTGGTAACCTGCAGGCACCGGGGGAACGAGTTGTACGGCTCCACCACCGCCGTGGTAACCTGCAGGCACCGGGGGAACGAGTTGTACGGCTCCACCACCGCCGTGGTAACCTGCAGGCACCGGGGGAACGAGTTGTACGGCTCCACCACCGCCGTGGTAACCTGCAGGCACGGGGGAACGAGTTGTACGGCTCCACCACCGCCGTGGTAACCTGCAGGCACGGGGGAACGAGTTGTACGGCTCCACCACCGCCGTGGTAACCTGCAGGCACCGGGGGAACGAGTTGTACGGCTCCACCACCGCCGTGGTAACCTGCAGGCACCGGGGGAACGAGTTGTACGGCTCCACCACCGCCGTGGTAACCTGCAGGCACCGGGGGAACGAGTTGTACGGCTCCACCACCGCCGTGGTAACCTGCAGGCACCGGGGGAACGAGTTGTACGGCTCCACCACCGCCGTGGTAACCTGCAGGCACCGGGGGAACGAGTTGTACGGCTCCACCACCGCCGTGGTAACCTGCAGGCACCGGGGGAACGAGTTGTACGGCTCCACCACCGCCGTGGTAACCTGCAGGCACCGGGGAACGAGTTGTACGGCTCCACCACCGCCGTGGAAACCTGCAGGCACGGGGGAACGAGTTGTACGGCTCCACCACCGCCGTGGAAACCTGCAGGCACGGGGGAACGAGTTGTACGGCTCCACCACCGCCGTGGTAACCTGCAGGCACGGGGGAACGAGTTGTACGGCTCCACCACCGCCGTGGTAACCTGCAGGCACGGGGGAACGAGTTGTACGGCTCCACCACCGCCGTGGTAACCTGCAGGCACCGGGGGAACGAGTTGGACGGCTCCACCACCGCCGTGGTAACCTGCAGGCACCGGGGGAACGAGTTGTACGGCTCCACCACCGCCGTGGTAACCTGCAGGCACGGGGGAACGAGTTGTACGGCTCCACCACCGCCGTGGTAACCTGCAGGCACGGGGGAACGAGTTGTACGGCTCCACCACCGCCGTGGTAACCTGCAGGCACGGGGGAACGAGTTGTACGGCTCCACCACCGCCGTGGAAACCTGCAGGCACGGGGGAACGAGTTGTACGGCTCCACCACCGCCGTGGTAACCTGCAGGCACGGGGGAACGAGTTGTACGGCTCCACCACCGCCGTGGTAACCTGCAGGCACGGGGGAACGAGTTGTACGGCTCCACCACCGCCGTGGTAACCTGCAGGCACGGGGGAACGAGTTGTACGGCTCCACCACCGCCGTGGAAACCTGCAGGCACCGGGGGAACGAGTTGTACGGCTCCACCACCGCCGTGGTAACCTGCAGGCACCGGGGGAACGAGTTGTACGGCTCCACCACCGCCGTGGTAACCTGCAGGCACCGGGGGAACGAGTTGTACGGCTCCACCACCGCCGTGGTAACCTGCAGGCACCGGGGGAACGAGTTGTACGGCTCCACCACCGCCGTGGTAACCTGCAGGCACCGGGGGAACGAGTTGTACGGCTCCACCACCGCCGTGGTAACCTGCAGGCACCGGGGGAACGAGTTGTACGGCTCCACCACCGCCGTGGTAACCTGCAGGCACCGGGGGAACGAGTTGTACGGCTCCACCACCGCCGTGGTAACCTGCAGGCACGGGGGAACGAGTTGTACGGCTCCACCACCGCCGTTGGAACCTGCAGGCACGGGGGAACGAGTTGTACGGCTCCACCACCGCCGTGGTAACCTGCAGGCACGGGGGAACGAGTTGTACGGCTCCACCACCGCCGTGGTAACCTGCAGGCACGGGGGAACGAGTTGTACGGCTCCACCACCGCCGTGGTAACCTGCAGGCACGGGGGAACGAGTTGTACGGCTCCACCACCGCCGTGGTAACCTGCAGGCACGGGGGAACGAGTTGTACGGCTCCACCACCGCCGTGGTAACCTGCAGGCACGGGGGAACGAGTTGTACGGCTCCACCACCGCCGTGGTAACCTGCAGGCACGGGGGAACGAGTTGTACGGCTCCACCACCGCCGTGGTAACCTGCAGGCACCGGGGGAACGAGTTGTACGGCTCCACCACCGCCGTGGTAACCTGCAGGCACCGGGGGACCGAGTTGTACGGCTCCACCACCGCCGTGGTAACCTGCAGGCACGGGGGAACGAGTTGTACGGCTCCACCACCGCCGTGGTAACCTGCAGGCACGGGGGAACGAGTTGTACGGCTCCACCACCGCCGTGGTAACCTGCAGGCACCGGGGGAACGAGTTGTACGGCTCCACCACCGCCGTGGAAACCTGCAGGCACGGGGGAACGAGTTGTACGGCTCCACCACCGCCGTGGTAACCTGCAGGCACGGGGGAACGAGTTGTACGGCTCCACCACCGCCGTGGAAACCTGCAGGCACGGGGGAACGAGTTGTACGGCTCCACCACCGCCGTGGTAACCTGCAGGCACGGGGGAACGAGTTGTACGGCTCCACCACCGCCGTGGTAACCTGCAGGCACGGGGGAACGAGTTGTACGGCTCCACCACCGCCGTGGTAACCTGCAGGCACGGGGGAACGAGTTGTACGGCTCCACCACCGCCGTGGTAACCTGCAGGCACGGGGGAACGAGTTGTACGGCTCCACCACCGCCGTGGTAACCTGCAGGCACGGGGGAACGAGTTGTACGGCTCCACCACCGCCGTGGTAACCTGCAGGCACGGGGGAACGAGTTGTACGGCTCCACCACCGCCGTGGTAACCTGCAGGCACGGGGGAACGAGTTGTACGGCTCCACCACCGCCGTGGTAACCTGCAGGCACGGGGGAACGAGTTGTACGGCTCCACCACCGCCGTGGTAACCTGATTCGGGTCCGTTCACGCGCTGGGCACGCGCATTACATCTCTCTTATATTATGCAATCGCAGGGCAAGCGTTTATGCAAGGACATGGGTGGGACATCTTTGTTATGTACTTTTAGACTGAATCCAACCTTAGCGCAGCAGTGGCAAGTGATGTTTTCAAATAAAAATACTACCTATCTCTAGCCGGGGTTTGAATGGTAATTAGTGCTAATGTGATTTGCCTAAAATTTCAGAAAGTGAATACCTATTAACAGAAATCATGTAGACTTGGCTCAGCATTCACAATCCAGTTTGAAATGGTTTTTTTTTTTTAAATTAGTACCTGCCTAGCGATTTTGCAACTTTTACGTTATGCTGTTATCGGATTCGATGGATAAAATCCCTAGATTGTTGACCACGTTAACTTTGCAACCGAGAACGGCAAAGTCAGAGTTACGAAATCGCAGTGCTGGTAATAATCAAATACCTTGACAGTTATAATACGGGACACTGCCTCCTTGGAACATTGTATTTCACAGCATAAATTATTATATTATTATTATATTATAGTATTATTATTAGCATAGGTATTTCACAGTAAGGCTTGCATCACTGCTTCATTTGGGCACGAATCTACTGCCCAGGTTAAGGAGTTGATCGAGAAATGGGGACGGGAAAATACCATCTAGACTATTGTTGGGACTTGGACCACCTGTCCTTCATCACTAATGTTGGACCTCTAATTTTACTTGCAAGCTACTGGAAACACAGTTCTAACAAGCTTGGTAGTTTTCCAGCTCCCAACTAGGTCACGTCGAATAATCAATACACTAACGGCATTCCCCGTTCCCGGCTGTTAGAGACTAATGGGGACAACTTGTACAGTTTCCTAGGTCAATGGGAACCCGGTTCCATGTTTCAACATCATGCGACACCATGACAGCATGACATTACCAGCCCAAGCCAAATCAATATTCCAACAAGGTAGATGCATACTCTTAAGCACTGAGGTATTGATTTCCTCCCAAACAAGGACTGGTTCCCGTCACGTAGCTTTCTAACCAGACGCCAATGGAATGGCAATGAGGTCGTCCACACAGTGAAAAGCATGCCCATATAAGGGAATCATCAGAGGAAGGCTTTATTGGGGTCGTTAGTCAAGCCAGCCATGACTCATGCGAAGTCGGCCATGCAAACATCAAGGCTGCCACACCCAACTCTTAACAGCTTGATTGCCATCAGGACATGACAGGCAAATATACCCATCTGCATTTTATGGGACTTTGTCATGAAAAGGCTTCGAATATTGGATGAATGGGTGTACTTGGCCTAAAGGGGGTCATTGTGACAGATGAATAAATGGTGCTTAAAAGGCCCTCTCAAATCAGTACACACGTCTTTTTACAGCATATCCAAAGGAGCTGCAAAGATGTAGATAGACTAGAAAAACGCAAGGCAGTACCTACCCATTTGCACAGCAGACAAGGTCATGTACCTACCTACCCATTTGCACAGCAGACTAGGTCATGTACCTACCTACCCATTTGCACAGCAGACTAGGTCATGTACCTACCTACCCATTTGCACAGCAGACAAGGTCATGTACCTACCTACCCATTTGACCAGTGTATTTACCTGCGGTGCCGGATAGATGGCGAACTCCAGCTTGCTCTTCTTGCCGTAGTCAACCGACAGCCTCTCCATCAGCAGCGAGGTGAAGCCGGAGCCGGTGCCTCCGCCAAACGAGTGGAAGATGAGGAATCCCTGCAGACCGGAGCACTGGTCCGAGAGCTTGCGCACTCGGTCCAAGACCAAGTCGACGATCTCCTTGCCGATGGTGTAGTGGCCGCGAGCGTAGTTGTTGGCGGCGTCCTCCTTGCCCGTGATTAGCTGCTCGGGGTGGAACAGCTGTCGGTACGTTCCCGTGCGCACTTCGTCCACCACCGTCGGCTCCAGGTCCACGAACACGGCACGCGGCACGTGCTTGCCCGCGCCCGTCTCGCTGAAGAACGTGTTGAAGCTGTCGTCGCCGCCGCCGATGGTCTTGTCCGATGGCATCTGTCCGTCGGGCTGGATGCCATGCTCGAGGCAGTACAGCTCCCAGCAAGCGTTGCCGATCTGCACTCCGGCTTGGCCGACGTGGATAGAAATACATTCGCGCTGGGGAAAAAAGAGACCAGTCGGTAAACAGCTGTCAGGCAAATTTATCAACACAGTAGGTAGACAAGTCGCTCTGAGACACGAAGATCAGCTTACCATGGTGATGATGGGTGTTGGTTAGTCTTCAACGAAGAGAAGTACGTTCAAGTAACGATGAGCTGAACTCCTCTGAGTCGAGTGCCAAAGCCAAGTGACTGACGCGACGCTGGGGCGTTGGTCCTTTCCTGCGCTCGCCGGCGGCCTCGAGTCTCGACCATCGTCGTCGTCGTCCACCGCATCGATTGCTCCGTGTCGCGGCCTGCCATTGGCTCTCGGTTGTAAGGGGCCCGGCGATTCGTTCACTTCCAGCGACGACGCAGCACTCGGGTGTTGACCGGAACGTTTGAACTCCAGTGAACTTGGTAAAAATGAGCCGCGATGTACCGTTTTTCTCGCGAGTAATTGCAGCTTCAGCTGCGTCTTTATGCCGGCTGGCTGGCCATTCAGGTTGTTTGTCTAATGGGTTATGCTCCATGAGTACCTATACCATGCTTATTTTAGTGGTCAAGCTAGCTAATTCGCTGGATAATGATTGGAATTACCTATTTCACTGCCAAGCGAAGCGTCTCTAGCGAGGTATTCTCGAATGGACGAGTAAAGACGAACAAATCACGCTTCTTTTGGGACGACGGACTGAAATGAGGAGTGAATAGCTCGTTTGCCGCAGTACTGCCTTTGCCCTATAAATGTGTGAGGTAGGTATACCTACCTACCTATGCTGAAGTGTATAATGAAACACTAAATAGACTGAAGCTATTTTTATTTACCAGAAATATAATTTTTAGATGCAAGATTTATCTGAGTGCAAATTGGAGATTGTTCTCTAATCCGAGATTGAGAGTCGAATCCATTTTGTTTTCCTTCTTCCCTTTCCCCTGGCCATCGTAATAATGCTGTGGGAATGATTCCCCACAAATCCAATGCTACAATACCCACCTTAGATGCTACTACTGGGTGAGGTAGGTATAGGCGGAAAGGAGACGCAGAACATTACATCTTCAATGCAGACTGCATCCAATGCAGTAGGTAATCGATAGACGTGCATGGATTGCAGCAGCAAAAGATTAGGGGTCAGCGGGTCAAGCTGGAAAAGACTGCATTTCCGTCAAAATTGAATGAATGGCATATACCTATACTACATACTTTTATTTCGATGGAATTATGTATGAATTGATGGTCAAGTAGAATGATTTTGTGGATCTCATAGGTATAGTATCAGATAATTAGGTATGGTACATGCACATATTATATGATTGTCATTTTGCTAAGAATTTACTTCTTATCAAGTCTATTCAAGATCAAATTGCATTCAGATAGATTTTCCCATAATTTTGATCGTAATCGCAAAGCTCCCTAATTTCAAACTAGACACGTCGGTTGGGTTGGCAGCATTGTGTTTATCGATCGATCGAGTTGGTTGGCGGCAGTTACGTACGCTTCGTTCGCGCACGGTTCGATATTTTGTTGAATTCGAGTGATTCCATCGCAAATATGCGCCGATTGGCAGTGATATGTCACGTATTCGCGATTGTTCTCGGTAAGAATTCCATGTATTTACTTATCTCGGCTGCAAATGCTGTGCAAACACTCGTATCGCGATGCAGTACTTTCAACCCCACATAGCCGGCCTAGCCACCAGCTGTCAAATCGACCACCTGCTAGGCAGCTAGGCCGTGCACGCATCAATGTGAAGTAGGTAACCATTTGAATCGATACCACTGCGGTAGGTACACGTCTGTGGACTCGCAAATCCGCCAAGTAGAATTTCGGCTATGTGCTCATGAAGATTTGTCTGGAAAGAGCATAGGCAGGCCAGGTACCGACCACGTGGATGAGCACATGGTGGCAGGGGATGTCATGTTCATTGATCGGTCGCAAACTAGTTTTGACAAACCAGTTTTATTATCAGTGCCTGGCTTGCAAAACTCACGAATTTGTTCTCTGGCAAGTTTTGTATCCGATTCCACACACCCCCACTGGCAAACAACACCTAATTTTATTGTTAGAAGAGAAAATAAAAAACTTATCGAATCCCCTCTTTGATAGGAACACTTCCATGTCACCACTTTTTTTAATATCAATGAAAACATATGTTTCCATATCTCAATTTCATTTTGTTCATATAATTGCTTCCGTTATCTCGATATCAATTTAATGGTTATTACCTAAACCCTATACCTTTCTGGTGGCCATACCTCGTCCAGGCGGGTCGGAGGTAATGTGAGATAACAAAAGCAATTATGCAATTTAAATTAATTCACATTGCGAATACCAACTTTTTTGCAAGTACCGAAAAAGTGATGGCATAAATGTGTCTTTCGTATACAGAGAAGACGCAGGAAACTTTTTGAATTTTCTCCTAGCCTAAAAATTACGTATTTTAGGCATTGGATTTGCGTGAAATCTAATGCAAAACTCGACAGTGGACCGATTTATCAGCTTGGGTCGATTCTCATTCCACGGAGCGAGGCAGCTACTGATAAGAAAACTGGTTTCTAGAAACGAGATTTCGATCCCCTAAGCATGACATCCATTCCTCCACGTGGTCGGTACCTGGCCTGCCTATTATGATCTTTTCAGACAAACCTTTCTGAGCACAAGAGGTGCTTCTAAACATCGGGGAATCGAAGTAATTCCGGTATGCGTTATGTTAGTATTATGATCGTCAAGCATTGCTACGACCTTTGCGACTAATCGGCATTTCGACAGCAACTCCATTTTCCATTACCTGCGTTCGACCAGCACATTACCAACGTACCTATACTAGTTACCTGGGGCTTTTAAATGACCGCATGCACAACCCGCACCCCCCTGTAACTGGATCGAGGTTTGACACCCAATGGGCGACACGAGCGTGGCTTGCCGAGCAGCAGTAGAGCCTATGGCTGTACTGGCGTATTGCACTACATCACAACCCGCACCCCCCTGTAACTGCATCGAGGTTTGACACCCAATGGGCGACACGAGCGTGGCTTGCCGAGCAGCAGTAGAACCTATGGCTGTATACTGGCGTATTGCACTACATCACAACCCGCACCCCCCTGTAACTGGATCGAGGTTTGACACCCAATGGGCGACACGAGCGTGGCTTGCCGAGCAGCAGTAGAACCTATGGCTGTACTGGCGTATTGCACTACATCACAACCCGCACCCCCCTGTAACTGGATCGAGGTTTGACACCCAATGGGCGACACGAGCGTGGCTTGCCGAGCAGCAGTAGAACCTATGGCTGTATACTGGCGTATTGCACTACATCACAACCCGCACCCCCCTGTAACTGCATTGAGGTTTGACACCCAATGGGCGACACGAGCGTGGCTTGCCGAGCAGCAGTAGAACCTATGGCTGTATACTGGCGTATTGCACTACATCACAACCCGCACCCCCCTGTAACTGGATCGAGGTTTGACACCCAATGGGCGACACGAGCGTGGCTTGCCGAGCAGCAGTAGAACCTATGGCTGTACTGGCGTATTGCACTACATCACAACCCGCACCCCCCTGTAACTGGATCGAGGTTTGACACCCAATGGGCGACACGAGCGTGGCTTGCCGAGCAGCAGTAGAACCTATGGCTGTACTGGCGTATTGCACTACATCACAACCCGCACCCCCTGTAACTGGATCGAGGTTTGACACCCAATGGGCGACACGAGCGTGGCTTGCCGAGCAGCAGTAGAACCTATGGCTGTATACTGGCGTATTGCACTACATCACAACCCGCACCCCCCTGTAACTGGATCGAGGTTTGACACCCAATGGGCGACACGAGCGTGGCTTGCCGAGCAGCAGTAGAACCTATGGCTGTACTGGCGTATTGCACTACATCACAACCCGCACCCCCCTGTAACTGGATCGAGGTTTGACACCCAATGGGCGACACGAGCGTGGCTTGCCGAGCAGCAGTAGAACCTATGGCTGTATACTGGCGTATTGCACTACATCACAACCCGCACCCCCCTGTAACTGCATCGAGGTTTGACACCCAATGGGCGACACGAGCGTGGCTTGCCGAGCAGCAGTAGAACCTATGGCTGTATACTGGCGTATTGCACTACATTCGGTCGTAGGATGACTTGACTTGTTGGTCGTCGCCAGGAAGGTTAGACGAGGGTGTTCTCTGTGTAAGCATTGCTTCGGTGAAGTTGGTCTATGTGCGATGACGGTGTCTACGTAGCACCAAGCTTGTAGCCAACAAAGCAAGCGGCGGTGTGAAGCCCGGTGCCGGCACGTGTCTATTCAAACGCCTCTCAATGCCAAACTAGTCAAACGCCTCTCGATGCCAAACTAGTCAAACGCCTCTCGATGCCAAACTTGTCAAACGCCTCTCAATGCCAAACTTGTCAAACGCCTCTCAATGCCAAACTAGTCAAACGCCTCTCGATGCCAAACTTGTCAAACGCCTCTCAATGCCAAACTAGTCAAACGCCTCTCGATGCCAAACTAGTCAAACGCCTCTCAATGCCAAACTAGTCAAACGCCTCTCGATGCCAAACTAGTCAAACGCCTCTCAATGCCAAACTTGTCAAACGCCTCTCAATGCCAAACTAGTCAAACGCCTCTCGATGCCAAACTTGTCAAACGCCTCTCAATGCCAAACTTGTCAAACGCCTCTCAATGCCAAACTAGTCAAACGCCTCTCGATGCCAAACTAGTCAAACGCCTCTCAATGCCAAACTAGTCAAACGCCTCTCGATGCCTAACTAGTCAAACGCCTCTCGATGCCAATCTATTCAAACGCCTCTCAATGCCAAACTAGTCAAACGCCTCTCGATGCCAAACTAGTCAAACGCCTCTCGATGCCAAACTTGTCAAACGCCTCTCAATGCCAAACTAGTCAAACGCCTCTCGATGCCAAACTAGTCAAACGCCTCTCGATGCCTAACTAGTCTAACGCCTCTCGATGCCAAACTAGTCAAACGCCTCTCAATGCATAACTAGTCAAACGCCACTCAATGCCAAACTAGTCAAACGCCTCTCAATGCCAAACTAGTCAAACGCCTCTCAATGCCTATCTAGTCAAACGCCTCTCAATGCCAAACTAGTCAAACGCCTCTCGATGCCAATCTAGTCAAACGCCTCTCGATGCCAAACTAGTCAAACGCCTCTCGATGCCAAACTAGTCAAACGCCTCTCAATGCCTAACTAGTCAAACGCCTCTCAACGCCTATCTAGTCAAACGCCTCTCGATGCCTAACTAGTCAAACGCCTCTCGATGCCTAACTATGATGGCCAGTGCCCGATTTAAACCATGGGCGTCCCGCCGCCCACAGGCTAGTATTTAACGGCGCCCCATGCGGCTTATCCCCATGTGGCTTATCCCCATTCCAATCGACGAGGACAGGCGACGCCAGGTGAGTCTGAAGTTCAACGGAAAAAGTGTGAAGCCTCGTGAAGCATCGTGAAGCATCGTGAAGCATCGTGAAGCATCGTGAAGCATCGTGAAGCATCGTGAAGCATCGTGAAGCATCGTGAAGCATCGTGAAGCATCGTGAAGCATCGTGAAGCATCGTGAAGCATCGTGAAGCATCGTGAAGCATCGTGAAGCATCGTGAAGCATCGTGAAGCATCGTGAAGCATCGTGAAGCATCGTGAAGCATCGTGAAGCATCGTGAAGCATCGTGAAGCATCGTGAAGCATCGTGAAGCATCGTGAAGCATCGTGGAGCATCGTGAAGCGTCGTGAAGCATCGTGAAGCATCGTGAAGCATCGTGAAGCATCGTGAAGCATGAAAACGTGGAGTTCAATACGACTCGACATCCCCAGAACGCTGCACTGTGTGGAAGATGAAAAGAAACTGCATGATTCGCCTAAACTATGTCTAGGTTCACCTTGGCGGTGGCTGGGCGTAAATATCGGGCATCGTAGCACGTAACGATCTCGCCCCCCCCCTCCCCCCCCCCCGTGTCCGATCATGTTCAACAAGCACCCTGGAAGCGTTTTCTTGTTGCTATTGGAAACAGCATGACTCCATGCAGGGCCGGCTCAAGCCCATTTTGCCGCCTAGGCGAGATCAAAATTTGCCGCCTTTTTCAGATGGACCCCCCCCCCCCCCTAACCAAAAACCATCAAATTTTGAAGAAATTCTGATGGGTTAATATTTTTAAATAAATGCAGAAAATGTTAAATTCACAAACACGTGTAACATTCACGAATTTTATTTTTAAATGCATTCTTTAACAATATATCTGATAATAATTAGTAGGATAATTTAAAAACCGTGAACAATCTTAATAATTGTCTGTAATAGAATAACTACATACATTTCACTTTTAAAGTGTACAAAATGTTATTTGCCTTTCAACAATTTCAACAGTATCAAACACGTCTTTGTGTCCCTGCGCGATCAGTACAGGTATATTTCATTGAAATTTAATCTTTCGAGCTTTCATACTGGCAAAATTACGGATTAAATAGTCGATGTCTAAATTTCGCTATTTACTTTTCGATCGATATCGTAGCAAGGCCAACTAACCGTGACTGCGATAGCTGCGATCGCAAATACGATTTGATTAGTTTCAGTTTAGAAAAGGTTCGCTCAGCGCTGGCTACTGTCACGCGGCAACGTCAGCAAAATGCGCAGCGCTACTGTCACGTTAGGAAATAGTTCCGTGAGATTAGCACTGCACAGTTGCTTGAGAACATTCTGGGGATCGTTCTTCTTCCTGGACGCCTATTGAGGGCCACTAATTCGTCGTACAGCTCAAGCCCGTTGATGTCTGAGGAGCTCCCATCACGTGACTTTAGGGCAAGATGGAGATCCTTACAATGGGCCATCAAATCTTTTCCCTCAGACGCTGGCTTTAAATCATCTCTTGGTCGCTCAAAGCCGCCGCTGCCGGCGGCGTATCATGATTTCTTGGAGACAATATATCGTATTACCGGTATCGACAGAGAGTGAGCCAAACATATTGCAAGGCGGGTTACACCACCGCATTACTATACAATGAACACAATGAACACAATGAACACAACGACGCCGCTCTTATAATTTCTAAGCGGGTTTCAATAAATAAACAATACTTACAAATCTAAAAGAAATAAAAATAATAAAAATAAAAAATTTGTTAGCGAATCGGCAATTTGCCGCCTCAAAAATGTGCCGCCCTAGGCGGCCGCCTAGTTCGCCTATGCCTTAAGCCGGGCCTGACTCCATGACATGCGCTAAACACGGAATCCCTTTGATTGAAACTATAATCAACGAATGTCATCTATTATTTCAGTACCTAATATGAATTGGTCGCTGGCATTTGATGGCATTTTAAAACAATTACTCCACATTAGATAGAGCCAGTGTTTTTTTTTTGTGTCGGAACGCACTGGAACGCCGTTCCGGTAACTCATTTCGGTCCTCAAAAAAAATTAAACGTCGGCGGGAATATCTGCGCTCGCCGATTGCTGGAAAAATCCAGGACTGCATTTCATGTTGAGAAGGAGAGTGTATTTGCATGTTGCACCTTCCTCATGGTTCCTGAAATATTCGAATTCCCAGCTACATGGTTCCATATTTGCATATTATTATTATTAGGTATAACATCATTATTATTGTTAGCAGTAGCAGCTGTTGCCGCCGGTATTTTAGACTGTAATCTTCACCTAATTTAGTAAAAAATCAATACTGGGATTCTAGGAAAACTATCTGCAGGTTTTCCAAACACAAAACTCCCAGGAATTCACTTCAGTAGAGCGAAGCTCCTAAGCTAAGAGGAACATTATTTTCCTATCGAGTTGCCATATTGATCTAGCTCTTTGCATACTAGCTGCGACGGAATCTTCTGTTGCATTGATTATTTAGGATTGAAACCCGTTGGATTAGTGACCTTGAATCGATTTAGTTTTCAAACATTCAAACATTTCATTATTCGCAATAACAACAGAAAATAAACTATAATATACCATAGTGTAACGATATTTTAAAATAATTTTCTTTGATCCTAGCCGATTTCCCTGTTCGCACTTGCGAGCAACAAGTCGCGGCTTCTTGGAAATATAATAGTTTAGCAAAGTATTTGGTTTTGCTAGCCCCCATTGATCACAGAACATGTCAAAATAAGAAACAAAACTCTTCAACTAGGTACTTTACCATCCAAAATTTCTGACATCACACTTTTCGGCAAACCAATTTTAAAATTTCCCGTTTTAGATGCGTGAAATCGTGAGCATCCAAGTAGGCCACTGCGGTAATCAGCTTGGAGCTAAGGTACCCCAAAATTTCACCTCATTTGTGGAAATTATGCAGGAAAACGCGAATATAATAGGAAGCTGGTGGTGATGTAGATGAATGACTGATTTGACTTCGTCTTTCTCGGTTACACAGTTCAAACTTTATCTTTATTTTATCCATCGGAACCGATAACGTCATAACGTAAATCGCTAGGCAGATGCACAAACTACGATGAAGAAATATCAACCCCCAAACACACAGAATGGTTCCAAACCTAAACCACATCATGTAATAGTCCGTTTTTTGTGAACATTTCTTTTTTGGAATGCTGAAAGAAAAGTTTAATTGTAACGCCCTGATAATCTGACCACATATTATAACAGCAATTCAAGAAGCTTATTATACTGTCAATTGACCCACGTATTCCATGCTACTTTCCTCTGCGCATTTCAGTTCTGGGAGGTAATCTCAGACGAGCACGGAATCGATCCCTTAGGAACCTACCATGGAGACTCCGATCTGCAAATTCAACGAATCAACGTCTACTACAACGAAGCGAGAGGTACGAAACAATTACAAGTACCCACTGATTTCAGCCTTAGATTTTGAGTGGTGAACATAGTTGCCGTTACCTTTCAAGAAATACCTTATAGGCTTGTACTTTTCTCACTTCGTTTTGACATTCCAGCAGCTTTTCTAGGAATATAATTATGATTTCTATGGTGTGAATTACATGGCAACTTGAGTCTTGAGCAAGCACCTTGGAAGTAAAATATTATCTGCAAAGCTTTCCACAAATCATTTACACGAAACAGAGGACTGTACAGTTTTGGGCGTAGTTACTTCCAAATTGGAAGTAACTACGCCCAAAACTGTACAGTCCTCTGTTTCGTGTAAATGATTTGTGGAAAGCTTTGCAGATAATATTTTTCCAATACATTTATTCATGCATTATCATACACTCATCGATTCCAATCACTGTTTAAGATCAAAATATTTGCAAGCAGATAATAATAGTAACACGAATAGCAGTGAAATTTATAAGTTTTCGCCTGCGGCGCCAAAATAATGTTAAAATGTATAGTAAAATTTCTGTTTCAATTGGCTATAAACTTTACCCTCGAACGTACATCAGACATTTAGCTACACATTTAGAGTAAAGACTGCACATGGTCTTGCTCTACAATTAGGTGATCATGACCTGCAGTCAATGCATTGCATTTCTAAACTAACAAAGGCATGCACTATTCTATTACGCACAGAACCTAGAGTGCAAATTGCAATCCTTATGGAATGAAAAATGTAAATCGAATCTTTGGTCCAAACAGGAGGACGGTACGTACCTCGCGGCGTGTTTGTCGACCTCGAACCAGGAACAATGGACGTTGTCCGTTCCGGACCCTTCGGCCAGATCTTTCGTCCCGACAACTTCGTGTTCGGCCAGGCGGGCGCGTCGAACAACTGGGCGAAAGGCCACTACACGGAGGGCGCCGAGATCGCCGACTCTGTCCTCGACATCGTGCGCAAAGAAGCCGAAGCGTGCGACTGTCTGCAGGGCTTCCAGCTGACGCACTCGCTGGGCGGCGGCACGGGATCGGGCATGGGCACGCTGTTGATCGACAAGATCCGCGAAGAGTATCCCGACCGGATCGTGAACACGTTCAGCATAATCCCGTCGCCGAAAGTGTCGGACACGGTCGTCGAGCCGTACAACTGCGTGCTGTCGCTACATCACCTGGTGGAAAACACGGACTTGACCCATTGCATCGACAACGAGGCGCTTTTCGACATTTGCAATCGAACGTTGAAACTGCCGGCGCCTTCGATGCAAGATCTCAATCATTTGATATCGATGACAATGTCGGGAATAACGGCTTGCTTTCGTTTCCCCGGCCAATTGAACGCCGACTTGCGAAAACTAAGAACTAACATGGTGCCCTTCCCGAGACTGCACTTCCTCGTGCCCGGCTTCGCCCCGTTGACCTCCCGCGGCAACCAGCAGTACCGAGCCATCACCGTCCCCGAACTCGTCCAGCAGATGTTCGACGCCAAGAACCTGATGGCGGCGTGCGACCCGCGCCACGGCAAGTACCTCACCGTCGCCGCCATCTTTCGCGGCCGGATGTCCATGCGCGAGGTCGACGAGCAGATGTTCAACGTGCAGAACAAGAACAGCTCGTACTTTGTCGAGTGGATTCCGAACAACTGCAAGAACGCCGTGTGCGACATCCCGCCGCGGGGATTGAAGCTGGCGTCGACGTTCGTGGGGAACACGACGTCGATTCAGGAGCTTTTCAAGAGGGTCGGCAACCAGTTCAGTGCCATGTTCAGGAGGAAGGGCTTTCTGCATTGGTACACCGGTGAGGGTATGGATGAAATGGAATTCAAAGAAGCCGAGGCTAACATGAACGACTTGATTGCCGAGTACCAAATGTATCAAGAGGCTACCGTCAAAGAGGCTGACTTTGATTATGACGTTGATGTCGAAGAACATTGATATTTTCATATATTTCTGGAATAATGTACTTTCTATGTTGACAAACAGCTACTCAAAATTGCGTCAATGACGCACACGCAAATAAAAAAAATTGCTCAATTGTACATGCCCACAATATGTTCATTTTTTTAAAGTGATGATTTCAGCACCTTTTGCCTTTAGTTTTGCCTACTTTGTACTAATCTCATTTTAAATTTTGTGTGGACTGTGGATTTACATGGAAGTTTAAACCAGCGCGCATGAATCAAGTTTCCCGCCAAAGCGACTTAGATATAATATGGTTGACATCTTGTCATGAAAACAGGCCAAGAATATTATCAAAAGCAGACGCAATCAAAACTGATAAACAACACGACAGGTAACACGTTCAACTATTGCAATAGTATGTAGAGCGTCAACGAATGGATTTTAATCCGAACTCACAGCCCGGGCCATCTGAATGGAATTGATACCACCGTCCCTTCCCATCGCTACTCTTGTGGCTCGAATGTTGCCATAGAGAAAACCCTGGAAGCCAATAGGTGCCCTAATGGAAGGTTTGTGCGAGAATTTAGTTGCTAGAGGGCAGAAAGTCTCTCACTATACGTCATTCATTATACTCATTATCTGTAAGTGTACCGAAGCACCAAAACCAAGAAATGTCAACTTGCATGTTTTTTTATTATTATGTACACAAATTAGCATCCCAAAAGTGTTGTCCATTCCCGCGCCAACCACCGGCTGGTTGTTCCAACCAGCCGCGAAAGTTGGGGACCCGGGTTCAAATCCCGGAATGGACAACACTTTTGGGAGGCTAATTTGTGTACATAATAATAAAAAAATGAATAGCCAATTACGAGCTTTCGTAATTTAAACAAGATTAAAAGAGTCAACTTGCATGATTTTTTCTGCGGGCTGTAAGCACCATAGGATATTTTCAGTGTCTTTGCGATAGTTCGGGTGTTCAAAATCAGTTGGCGTGTAAAGTTTTAGCTCGCGGTGGTTTTTCCCAGATCCGTTTCGAATTTGGCGCAAGGTGCTTTCCCTCCTCGCGTGTCCGTCGCACCCCCGACACCAAAGGCCCCAAATTCACTTACATCGGCCACAAACAAATCAAAAGCCTTTGAATCGACGAAAATAAACACTGTTTTCAATCGGAAAGCTGATCTAATCGTTTCCTCTTGACTACAGAATTACTTTATCAATTTAAAGTGAACGTAATCAATCGCGTCCAATCAAAACCTCTGTTTCTTGTCACGTGGGTCCCTGTTTGCAGTTTCGTGAACCCCGAATCAAACCTATAAGTATAATTGCTAATAAATGAATGTGTCAATCTGTGCGACTATAATACCACCGATTGCTCGTGCTCTTAGCTCCGAGCGCGTGTCTAGCAGCAGCATGGGTCCTCGAGGAAGTTGCAAATCCACTCTCCTTTCGCGACGAGGATGGAGTTTGGTAAAGGCACTAAAGGTTGATCCCGAGTGAGCGTAGCTGTGTCGATCTCGTCTGCTCTTTGGAGGAGATACCAAAGGGACCGAAGGCATGCCGAGGACAGCTGAGGGATTGGAGTTAAGCAACACCGAACCGAGTCGGCCGGTGGATGGGTGACCGCCATGCACGTGGCCAGCTCTCAGAGGGAGAGAGGTTGGAGAGATTAGAGTTAAGCAACACTGCGCCGAGTCGGCCGGTGGATGGGTGACCGCCATGCACGTGGCCAGCTCTCAGAGGGAGAGAGGTTGGAGAGATTGGAGTTAAGCAAAACTGTAGTCGAGTCGGCCGGTGGATGGGTGACCGCCATGCACGTGGCCAGCTCTCAGAGGGAGAGAGATTGGGGGGTTTGGAGTTAAGCAAGACTGTAGTCGAGTCGGCCGGTAGATGGGTGACCGCCATGCACGTGGCCAGCTCTCAGAGTGAGAGAGGTTGGAGGGATTGGAGTTAAGCAACACTGCGCCGAGTCGGCCGGTGGATGGGTGACCGCCATGCACGTGGCCAGCTCTCAGAGTGAGAGAGGTTGGAGGGATTGGAGTTAAGCAACACTGTAGTCGAGTCGGCCGGTGGATGGGTGACCGCCATGCACGTGGCCAGCTCTCAGAGGGAGAGAGGTCGGAGGGATTGGAGTTAAGCAAAACTGTAGTCGAGTCGGCCGGTGGATGGGTGACCGCCATGCACGTGGCCAGCTCTCAGAGGGAGAGAGGTCGGAGGGATTGGAGTTAAGCAACACTGTAGTCGAGTCGGCCGGTGGATGGGTGACCGCCATGCTCCCTCGGCCCCCTTCCAGGCCAGGTCCTGGTGCCGGCACGGGGTCCACACTCGGCTCCCTTCCTGCCTAGCGATCGTGTAACTTTTACGTTATGCCGTTATCGGTTCTGATGGCATGGGCTTCGCGAACGCAATTTGTGTTGCGTTGAAGATGAGCGTAGGTAGCGGTTTGTGTATATAGCTGATAAGAAGGTGTGCAGGCAGAAGGCCTATGAAAACCATGGAGCACCAAGCCTGACCATAGCCTACTCGGAAATTCTGATCAATTCGAAATGCAGACGGATTCTGACGTTCCTTTGTTTCTCTCCGAGCTGTCAGATAGCGAAAAAATCCAGATTATGAACTCATTGAGTACCTAATGACAAATGATACCGTAAATACGTAAGACATACTCTAACTTATGCCCGAGGGTTCTTATTCGATTGGAGATAAATTTCTGACGCGGATGTACTTTCAGTTACTTCCATAAACGAAATTGACTAAAGTTCTGATAACTGTCTTGGCCCTAACTGAAATCAACATTGCTGGTAACCAAGGAAACGAAGGAATTCCTGACTCTTTTTGAATCAGGCACCAAATCACGAAAAAACACAACAAAAATGCGAATAAAAGCCAATCGGAAAGTCCTACCGACCTCAGATTTTCAGGCATAATAAACATATCTAAGGTCGAGATGTTTATAAGTTTTGGTGAAGAAAAATTTTGAAAAAATCGAATAATTTCGTAAAAATTTCGTTATAAAAAAAATTCCGAGCCGATCTTTTCCAAAAACTTGGAGGATCTAAGTTCAGAACAAAGGTAGGTCCTTTGTACAAAGGTAGGTCGCTTCGCTAGCTTCGCTAATCAATAAAATCCTTGTTTTTGTCCTTGTTAATTTTTAAACTGTGTAGCCGGGAACGGGAAAGCCAGAGTTACGAAATCGCAGCGGCCTTGTTGCCGGCACCGGGTCCACCCTCGACTTCATTTCAGGCCCAGGTCATTGAACCCGTCTGTTTCAGGCCTCGCCATTGGCTGGCCACCCGACGAGCCGCGACCAATCAACTGGAGCTTGGTGACGTCATCCGAGCGTCGCTACCCGATGTCAGCCTTCGGCCGACAGACGACGTCATCGTGTGACCTCGCCGAGTTGGAGTGCGACCTTGGATGCTGCACGGACGAGGTGAGAGACAAACGCCCCCCCCCCCCCCTCCTGACCGTCCCGTCGGACATTCGGCACTCATAACGCCACGTTTAGTGCTAGGAAACATTGTGTTCGCTCACTCTTTGGGCACGGACGGCAGAGCCAATGAAAAATGGCCGGCCAGAAACAGTTGATTTTCTGTACCATTGTAATGTGTTTGTACATGTGCTTGTACTTGAATGTGTCGCTCTGTGACTCATGGCCTCATTCCACCGCCCCCAGGACTGCACTGCGAGTCAGAAGGCTGCGTTCCACTGCCAGGCGTCGACCAATGGCAAGCCTGGCCTTGACAAGACGTGGACCAATCACGTGACGCTGCTGCACGTCGACTCGGGCAACGCCCCCTTCCAAGGCCGTTTCCATCGCGACCGCGCGAAACTCGCGGCACTCACGCCATTGGCTGGAATCGCGCCAGCCGCACCCTCATTGGATGACGTTTCCCGCGCTGCGCTCCCATTGGCCAGCGGACTGCGGCACGGCCAGCCCGTGCTCGGACTGCGGTTGCCACGCAACGCGTTGATGGCCGGCTTGTGCGCAGACGCAGACGTGCGCTTCCTGGTGGACAGCGAGGTGACGTGCTCTCGGCCAATCAGCGCACGGCATTGCGACCACGAGCTCGGAGCGCACAGGTGGGTGTGTTACACTGGCTTTCCGTCGACTGTACTGCACTTAACTGCACTGCACTTAACTGCACTGCACTTAACTGCACTGCACTTAACTGCACTGCACTTAACTGTACTGCACTTAACTGTACTAAACACGTAACTGCACTTAACTGCACTCAACACGTAACTGCACTTAACTGCACTCAACACTTAACTGTACTCAACACGTAACTGCACTTAACTGTACTCAACACTTAACTGTACTCAACACGTAACTGCACTTAACTGCACTCAACACGTAACTGCACTTAACTGCACTCAACGCGTAACTGCACGTAACTGCACTCAACACGTAACTGCACGTAACTGCACTCAACACGTAACTGCACTTAACTGCACTCAACACGTAACTGCACTTAACTGCACCCAACACGTAACTGCACTTAACTGTACTCAACACGTAACTGCACGTAACTGCACTCAACACGTAACTGCACTTAACTGCACTCAACACGTAACTGCACTCAACCGCACTCAACACGTAACTGCACTCAACAGGTAACTGCACTTAACTGCACTCAACACGTAACTGCACTTAACTGCACTCAACACGTAACTGCATTTAACTGCACTCAACACGTAACTGCACTTAACTGCACTCAACACGTAACTGCACTTAACTGTACTAAACACGTAACTGCACTTAACTGCACTCAACACGTAACTGCACGTAACTGCACTCAACAAGTAACTGCACTTAACTGCACTCAACACGTAACTGAATTTAACTGCACTCAACACGTAACTGCACGTAACTGCACTCAACACGTAACTGCACTTAACTGCACTCAACACGTAACTGCACTTAACTGCACTCAACACGTAACTGCACTTAACTGCACGCAACACGTAACTGCACTCAACACGTAACTGCACGTAACTGCATTCAACACGTAACTGCACTTAACTGCACTCAACACGTAACTGCACGTAACTGCACTCAACACGTATATGCACTTAACTGCACTCAACACGTAACTGCACTTAACTGCACTCAACACGTAACTGCACGTAACTGCACTCAACACGTAACTGCACTTAACTGCATTCAACACGTAACTGCACTTAACTGCACTCAACACGTAACTGCACGTAACTGCACTCAACACGTAACTGCACGTAACTGCACTCAACACGTAACTGCACTTAACTGCACTCAACACGTAACTGCACGTAACTGCACTCAACACGTAACTGCACGTAACTGCACTCAACACGTAACTGCACTTTACTGCACTCAACACGTAACTGCACTTAACTGCACTCAACACGTAACTGCACTTAACTGCACTCAACACGTAACTGCACTCAACCGCACTCAACACGTAACTGCACTCAACTGCACCCAACACGTAACTGCACTTAACTGCACTCAACACGTAACTGTACTTAACTGCACTCAACACGTAACTGCACTTAACTGCACTCAACACGTAACTGTACTTAACTGCACTCAACACGTAACTGCACGTAACTGCACTCAACACGTAACTGCACTTAACTGCACTCAACACGTAACTGCACTTAACTGCACTCAACACGTAACTGCACTTAACTGCACTCAACACGTAACTGCACTCAACACGTAACTGCACGTAACTGCACTCAACACGTAACTGCACTTAACTGTACTAAACACGTAACTGCACTTAACTGCACTCAACACGTAACTGTACTTAAAGATTCACACTCCGTAATTAAAAGCCTGTTCAATGAGCTCCGAAGTCGAGCCGTTTCCTTCACCTCGTACGGGATACACTTTCCAGGCCACACCTTTCGTCGGATCGCGACGAAACCTATATTTTCGGAACCTTCACACTTCGGACAACCAATTGAACCATTTTCATTTCGCAAGATTCACTCGTAAATTACTTACAAGAGTTTCAAAATAACCTTGTTTAGCCGGTACATTGAAAGATGCACTTAAGGGTAAATTCCAGCTAAGAATTTACCTCTTACCGTATCCACTTTCCAGGCCACACCCGTTATCCGATCGCAACGAAACAAATATCTACGGAATCCTCACACTTTGGACAACCAATTGAATATTTCAGAACCTCGAAATATCTCTTGGAAATCCATAAAAAGTTGAATTCAATTTACCTCAACAACCATCAATGAATGGCCTTAATCACAGTCTTGTTGTGTTTCCTCGTCTGACTAATGCCTTGCGCCGCTCACTGCAGGTATCTAGGGGGCGTGGCCGAGGTCGAGGTCGAGTGCGCGCGCACCGGAGCAGACTTCGTGACGTCATCGGGGCGTGGACGCGTCGATTGGCCCTCGATGACGTCATCGCTGCACGCATGCGCGTTGGCCGCGCCTCGCGTCGATCTTGAGAGCAACACGTGTCTATACGTGGCGGTCGAGGTCAGACTCAAGGTCACGTGGAACGCGTCCTCCGTCGTCAAGGTCACGGCACGTGTGACCTTGGCCAACGTGCCCTTGGCGGACAACGCGGTGGACAAAGCGGTGGACAAAGCGGTGAACAAAGCGGTGGACAAAGCGGTGGACAAGACGGTGGACAAAGCGGTGGACAACGTGGTGGACAAAGAGGTGGACAAAGCGGTGGACAAAGCGATGGACAAAGCGGTGGACAAAGCGGTGGACAAAGAGGTAGACAAAGCGATGGACAAAGCTGTGGACAAAGCGGTGGACAAAGAGGTGGACACAGCGGTGAACAAGCCGGTGGACAAAGCGGTGGACAACGTGGCGGACAAAGCGGTGGACAAAGCGGCGGAAAAAGCGGTGGACAAAGAGGTGGACAAAGCGGTGGACAAAGCGATGGACAAAGCGGCGGAAAAAGCGGTGGACAAAGAGGTGGACAAAGCGGTGGACAAAGCGGTGGACAAAGCGATGGACAAAGCGGTGGACAAAGCGGTGGACAAAGCGGTGGACAAAGCGGTGGACAAAGCGGTGGCCAAAGCGGTGGGCAAGGTGGTGGACAAAGCGGTGGACAAAGCGGTGGACAAGGTGGTGGACATTGTGGACAAAGTCAGCAAAGTGGATTCGATGAGCGAGTCGAGGAAATTGATGAAAGCGAGCGAAATCGACCTTGTGGACGAAGTGGGCAACGGGACAAAAGTGAAGCGGGCCTTGAGAGAAGTGACCAAAGTGCAAAAAGTGAGCAAAGTGCAACAAATGACCAAAGAGCAACAAGTGACCAAAGAGCAACAAGTGACCAAAGAGCAACAAGTGACCAAAGAGCAACAAGTGACCAAAGTGCAACAAGTGACCAAAGAGCAACAAGTGACCAAAGTGCAACAAGTGAGCAAAGTACAAGTGACCAAAGAGCAACAAGTGACCAAAGCGGCGTTCTCGGTGACTCAGCGGTTTTCGGTGCTTCACCAGCACGTGGTCGCCATGGAAACGCCTGTCAACGAGTCGACACTAGCCGCAGATGCAGTGCGTCGCACGGGACGCGGCTACCAGCAAGGACAGACGCTGATTGGCTGGCGCTCGGACCCGTCAGCCAATGGCACGCTGCTGCCTGCACGAGTCGCGCTCTGGACCAATGGTGAGTTGACACGTCATATCGTGTCTTGTCTGGTGACGTCATTGCTTGCTTTGCGTTCTGCCTCCCTTTTAGTTCCTCTGTGTGGCGCTTGGCGGTGGTGGCGCTGCCGCGGCACCCCGAGATTTCATTGGCTGTCATGGGCCGTACACTATCGAACGTGCCCAATGGGCGTCACTTGTGACAGCAACCACAACATCATGTGCACCCTGGTTTATAGGTCCCGTCTAGAGGATCCTTAGGTCTGTTCAATGAGCTCCGAAGTCGAGCCGTTTCCTTCACCTCGTAAGGTATACACTTTCCAGGCCACACCTTTCGTCGGATCGCGACGAAACCTATATTTTCGCAATCTTCACACTTCGGACAACCAATTGAACCATTTTCATTTCGCAAGATTCACTCGTCAATTACTTACAAGAGTTTTAAAATAACCTTGTTTAGCCGGTACATTGAAAGATGTAAGTACTTAAGGGTAAATTCCAGCTAAGAATTTACCTCTTACCGTATACACTTTCCAGGCCACACCCGTTATCCGATCGCAACGAAGCAAATATCTACGGAATCCTCACACTTTGGACAACCAACTGAATATTTCAGAACCTCGAAATATCTCTTAGAAATCCATAAAAAGTTGAATTATTGGGGGCTGCAATTCGATTCTAACTGGTGAATCTGGGTAGACATTGGCAGACTTGGGGACGAAAGAGCCGCGCACGACGAGGCAGGGAATAAAACAGCGATCCAGGTCCTGGAAAATGACTCACTTCGTGTGATCACATCACATATCGGAACATCATCGTCCGCTCCACGCCCAAGCATTAGCCTTATATAATACATACTGAGGATTAACGATACTAAGGATAAAATATACTAGCACATACATCAGGTTACCCAGATTTTCTACCATACCTACCTATGGCTACGGCAAACTTTTGACGCTAGTAGTTAGGCCGGCAATCGCTGGGGTGCGTTGGCAACCTGTTTTAACATCATCTACCAGGCTCTGGCACAAGGTCAATTGTATTGAAGGGACCCAATGTACCTTGGTAACAGGTGAAATAAGAACAAACAGTGGCTCCATCCCTGGACTGCCGGCGAAACTATTATTGCGGGCGGAGTGCTTTCGCGCAGCTGTTTTAGTGAGGGAGTGGAGCATCTGGGTAACCTTGCATCTTTGGTACTATAGGCAAGGTGGATGGCTCTGATCCATTCATGAAACGTATAGGAGACGGAATACACACCTATGGCAGTCTGGTGGAGAGACGCTCTCTAGAATAAGTAACCACAAGACGGATGAGACGTATCAATAATCAACAGTTTGTTTATGTACATTTATTGGCAGCCATTGAGCATATACACCACCCTACATAACGCAATGTGATTGGCTGGATTGTATACAATACGATACCATATTACCACGCATCGCCACGACGCTCGGCTAGAACACTTGCTACGATTAACTCCTCTGCTATACAACTCAAAATGGTGCCAAGACCCGCACCACCGCAAACCGACATTGGTGCTTGGATTATATTAGTGGCATCGGTCCCATAGGGCTATCGTGCGTGGATCACTGCTATGGTCAATAGATGGACCTTCCTCGCATAACATTCACACATCCTGCTCCTTCTCCATTCCCTCCCTCCTTCTCTGACTGGAGGCTCTTGCGACCCTCTTTCTCACTCCCGTCTCATGGCCGTCATTGAGTCACGAACGGCCGACACGAACGAACGAACGTGACGTCAGAGTGCCGGACGCGCACGAAGACAACCGACTCCATTCGCTGAGGACTAGCATTCTGCTAGACGACTCACGGCGACAATTCACAATGCACTTTTAATTATTTTAAAGAGATTTCACGCATATTTTATCCATTTTTTCTCATGCCATACTCATGGGTGGAACGTTTGGGGAATGGCGGGGTGTATGTTCGCACATACCGAGTTGTGACAACCGCCTCCATTCGCTGGGGTCACTTCGTGTGTGGTTCACCGGGAACGAAGGGTGCAGGAGCCGACCGGGAATGCATGGAACGTTTGGGGAATGGCGGGGTGTATGTTCGCACATACCGAGTTGTGACAACCGCCTCCATTCGCTGGGGTCACTTCGTGTGTGGTTCACCGGGAACGAAGGGTGCAGGAGCCGACCGGGAATGCATGGAACGTTTGGGGAATGGCGGGGTGTATGTTCGCACATACCGACTGCATCCAGGAACAAACCAGTCCTTGCAATCGAGCCGCCTGGTGGTCGATTCCTGCACGTTGCTGACTCGGTGACTGGTGCCGACCGATGTTGACGATTCAAGTCGAGCATATCATGAAATCGAGTCATCTTGTCATCTTATCCATATCAGAACCGACAGCGGCTTAACGTAGACGTAACAAAGTCGCATGATATAGGATTAGTGTCTTGGGCCTCGGGTCTTGGTCGACGACGGGGTGACGTCAGCACGAGGCCTCGTGGTCGCCCTGCAGCTCGGTCACTCCGAGGTACTGCCCGTCGAACGACGCGGCCCTCGACGGCGACGCCGAGCGGCGGGCGTCGCGCGGCGGAAGCGGCGGCGGCGGCTGGGCGTCGCGACGCCAACGCTTGAGCTGGTCGCTGGTCGGCTCGACGGCAGACACGTAGCTGGTCTTGCTCGCCCTCGGCGAGGTCGACGACGACGACGAGGTGGAGGTGGAGGTGGAGGTGGAGGTGGGCGTGGCAGGGGGCAGCACCAGCACCTTGTCGGTCGTCCGGTGTTTAACCACCACCACGCGCTCGCTGCCGCGCAGCCAATGAGGGTGCGCGCGCACCAACAGGAACACCGCCACTGCGCAGGTCAGCCCGCACGCCACTGCCACGGCCACGCCCACGCCGAGCACCACCTGCGATCCACAAGACACTGCTTTGTAGGACCAATCACATGTCATAGGGAGGCACTATTAGCACGCTTTGGAGCCCTCACTGCCCGTCGGAGCCCGACAAGCTCTGAGAGGCCGAGCCCTCACGGCCCGTCGGAGCCCGACACGCTCTGAGAGGCCGAGCCCTCACGGCCCGTCGGAGCCCGACACGCTCAGAGAGGCCGAGCCCTCACTGCCCGTCGGAGCCCGATACGCTCTGAGAGGCCGAGCCCTCACGGCCCGTCGGAGCCCGACACGCTCTGAGAGGCCGAGCCCTCACGGCCCGTCGGAGCCCGATACGCTCTGAGAGGCCGAGCCCTCACGGCCCGTCGGAGCCCGACAGGCTCTGGTTTTGCACCAGCAGCCATACAGAGCACATCTACCCCATCAAGCAGCACGGCTACAAGGGTGCCAGCGACTTACCTTCTGGTCTTGCATGAGCAGCCAGGGGCGTTTGCCTCGCTCCGGCTGCGTGGTGACAGCCCGGCAGTCGAACGGGGAGCTGACGACGTCGCCGTCTGTCACCGTGTCGGTGTCCTCCGTGAGCAGACACAGCGTGTACGTGCTGGCAGGACGCACGCCTCGGAACGCGACCTTGAACCAAGGGGGGCGTTGACACAGCTTAGCGACGACGACGACTCCGTCCCTGTTGAGTGGTTTGCGTTGTTGGCCTGTGAGGCTGGCTGGGAAATTGCCAGTAGCCAGCCTTAAATGACGGGCCTTAGGGTGGTCAGAATCAGACACATGGACTGCATTGGCTGTGTATGCATTGTTGGCCTGTAAGGCTGGCTGGGAAATTGCCAGTAGCCAGCCTGAAATGACGGGCCTTAAGGGTGGTCAGCATCAGACACGTGGACTACATTGGCTGTGTGTGCATTGTTGGCCTGTGAGGCTGGCTGGGAAATTGCCAGTAGCCAGCCTGAAATGACGGGCCTTAGGGTGGTCAGAATCAGACACATGGACTGCACATTTTGTTCTGGGCCTCTGGGCCCCGGGGCGGTCGCCCCTACGGTAGTTACGCCACTGGGTGTGGTCGTACCTGTTGCTGGTAGTGACAGTGTGGTCGTACCTGTTGCTGCTAGTGACAGTGTGGTGGTACCTGTTGTTGGTAGTGACAGTGTGGTCGTACCTGTTGTTGGTAGTGACAGTGTGGTGGTACCTGTTGCTGCTAGTGACAGTGTGGTGGTACCTGTTGCTGGTAGTGACAGTGTGGTGGTACCTGTTGCTGCTAGTGACAGTGTGGTGGTACCTGTTGCTGCTAGTGACAGTGTGGTGGTACCTGTTGCTGCTAGTGACAGTGTGGTGGTACCTGTTGCTGGTAGTGACAGTTTGGTGGTACCTGTTGCTGGTAGTGACAGTGTGGTCGTACCTGTTGCTGGTAGTGACAATGTGGTGGTACCTGTTGCTGCTAGTGACAGTGTAGTGGTACCTGTTGCTGCTAGTGACAGTGTGGTGGTACCTGTTGCTGCTAGTGACAGTGTGGTGGTACCTGTTGCTGGTAGTGACAGTGTGGTGGTACCTGTTGCTGGTAGTGACAGTGTGATGGTACCTGTTGCTGCTAGTGACAGTGTGGTGGTACCTGTTGCTGCTAGTGACAGTGTGGTGGTACCTGTTGCTGGTAGTGACAATGTGGTGGTACCTGTTGCTGCTAGTGACAGTGTGGTGGTACCTGTTGCTGCTAGTGACAGTGTAGTGGTACCTGTTGCTGCTAGTGACAGTGTGGTGGTACCTGTTGCTGGTAGTGACAGTGTGGTGGTACCTGTTGCTGGTAGTGACAGTGTGGTGGTACCTGTTGTTGGTAGTGACAGTGTGGTGGTACCTGTTGCTGGTAGTGACAATGTGGTGGTACCTGTTGCTGGTAGTGACAGTGTGGTGGTACCTGTTGCTGGTAGTGACAGTGTGGTGGTACCTGTTGCTGGTAGTGACAGTGTGGTGGTACCTGTTGCTGGTAGTGACAGTGTGGTGGTACCTGTTGCTGCTAGTGACAGTGTGGTGGTACCTGTTGCTGCTAGTGACAGTGTGGTGGTACCTGTTGCTGCTAGTGACAGTGTGGTGGTACCTGTTGCTGGTAGTGACAGTGTGGTCGTACCTGTTGCTGGTAGTGACAGTTTGGTGGTACCTGTTGCTGCTAGTGACAGTGTGGTCGTACCTGTCCCGATGCGCGTGCGACGCACACGTGACTCGTCGAGTCGTCGACGTCGGCAGAGTCCATCAGGAGCAAGGTGCCCGTCAACGCCCCCAGGTCGACCAGCAAGCCCCCGTCGACGGCGTCCTCGTGCACCGAGAAGTCGCCGCTCCACGGGAACGCCACCTCGGTGGCCAGCAGACTGCGAGTGAAACGCCCTCGGTCGTGGGGAGGCGTCACGTTGCCCTCGTACATCGCGAACACTGGAGTCGTCTGCAGGGGGGGGGGGGGGGGGCGTTGCAGACGTTATAAAATAAAGCACTTAAAAGCAGGGCTTTTGAAAAATTGTATTTTTACAGGCAATCATGATAGATCCCACACAACACACTGAGGTCCTGAACACATCACAATAATGTTATTCGATAATTTCAGTGACCTCCTGAGGGGCATCCACAGGAATCACTATTACGTCATTAAGATGTCCTGAGGATGGGTCAGTGTCCCGCTTTCACCCACATTATGATGTCATTTGAAGGTCATTAATAAACATAATTTGGATGTATTTTGGACCTATTTTCGAGGTCGTACATTGAACTTTTTTTAATTATTTGAAAATAAAAAAATGTGGGTGCGTTTCACTTTCGAAACGCCCCGAACCCCTGACACCTGTTGGAATTTCAGCTCCCTTCGTAATTACCGTTGCGAAAATCCATTTTAAATTTAGATTCCTACCGGATTTGAATCGGTGATCTTCCGCATTAAAGGCTAGGGCACTCTCCACTGGACTGCCGTCTCTAATAAAGTGTGATTTTAATAATTATAAACTGTATTAAATGGGATATCTTTGGGGTGTTTTCCCGGTATCTTCGACTGTGAACTCCCTTATAAATGCCACCACAAATGAAATGAATCTTGTTTATCAAAGTAGTTTTTGATTACAAAGAAGTTTGAGCGGACATCATTTAGTGTTGTCTTTATTACTTCGTGGTAAAGTCTTTAAATTATGGAAATTATGGCCAAATTAGAACACATTTAGTGATGCCTGTAAGACGTCGTTGTGAGACATTTAGCGAATAGAAATTTTTCCCAAACGAGGGCTCATTTACTAACGTATTTATAATAGCCTAAAGAAGTATATAAACTAAACCTATTTTAGACTCCTGAAACTCAAAGTGCACATCTTTTAGTGCTGACTAAATTATGTCATAGTGAAGTCATTAAATGATTGGAAATTTTTACGAAATGAGAACACATTTAGTAACCACTTTATGACAACCTAAGGACAAATTATAATCCCCGTCATTAAATTATGTCCTCATAACATTGTGGTCACATCATTTAGAGACCGCCTCTTTAATATTGCGTTTGTGATGTATTTAGGAAGTCAGTGTGTTTTGTGGGATGTGATAAAGAAGTGATGGTATTTTTTCAATTAGGCCCGGTTCTGGATGATGTGATGAAAATAAACCAATCAGCTTTAAGCTTCTGGAATCATTAAATTCTCAAGGTGGCGCCTTCCGAAAAATTTTAATATTTCCCAGTTCACTGCCTTGTGAATTTTAGTCATGATCAGACATACTGATTGCAGTGCTTCTGTGACAACCTTGTGTTTTTCATCACATTTTTCTTGGACCGTGTAAATACCATCATACATTTTCGTGATAGATGTTACCAAATTTGCTGTGACAGACATTTTGTAAATCGATCGCCACGTTTCACGGACTTGAGAGAGATCCCCTAATCGTGCGACTCTCACCTCTGTGCCAGTGCTCTTGGCGACGTGCACGACGCGAGCGAAACGCCCTCCCTGACGCGGCGTGCCGTGCTCCTCACAGATGACCTTGATCCACGGCCGAGGGGTGGCCGTCGGCATGGGCCAGGGGAACACTGTGCTGCTGCTAGGCACGGTGCTCGCCGTCGGTAAAGTAGTATGCCACGTGGGCTCGGTCGGTAAAGTAGTATGCCACGTGGGCTCGGTCGGTAAAGTAGTATGCCACGTGGGCTCGGTCGGTAATGTGGTATGCCACGTGGGTTCGGTCGGTAAAGTGGTATGCCACGTGGGCTCGGTCGGTAAAGTCGATTGAGTCGTCGACGTCGACGTAGTTGGCCTCGAGGAGGTCGCTTCTGTGGGCAAAGTAGACCCGGTGGTCGCTTCGGTCGGAATGGTCGGCGCGCTTGACGTCGTCGTCGTCGTCGTCGTCGTGAGCCACTCTGTCGTCGACTCCACGGGGGTGGTGCTCTGGGGCGTCGACGCCTCCACCGAGGTCGTCTCCAAGGTCACCGACGTGCTGCCTTGCGACTCGCACATGTCGGCGTCTCTGATTGCTTCGTACGGCCACTGTCCGCACTTCGGCTCGTCCAAGGTCACGTTGGGATGCGCGCGCATCAGAAGCTGCAACCATTGCAGTGCGCAGTCGCAGCGCCAGGGGTTGCGCGCCAGCGCCATGTGGAAACTGAGGGCCGCACCACAGAGTGAGAGTCAGCGCCATGTGGAAACTGAGGGCCGCACCACAGAGTGAGAGCCAGCGCCATGTGGAAACTGAGGGCTGCACCACAGAGAGCACAGAGTGAGAGTCAGCGCCATGTGGAAACTGAGGGCTGCACCACAGAGAGCACAGAGTGAGAGTCAGCGCCATGTGGAAACTGAGGGCCGCACCACAGAGTGAGAGTCAGCGCCATGTGGAAACTGAGGGCGGCACCACAGAGAGCACAGAGTGAGAGTCAGCGCCATGTGGAAACTGAGGGCTGCACCACAGAGAGCACAGAGTGAGAGTCAGCGCCATGTGGAAACTGAGGGCCGCACCACAGAGTGAGAGTCAGCGCCATGTGGAAACTGAGGGCTGCACCACAGAGAGCACAGAGTGAGAGTCAGCGCCATGTGGAAACTGAGGGCCGCACCACAGAGTGAGAGTCAGCGCCATGTGGAAACTGAGGGCGGCACCACAGAGAGCACAGAGTGAGAGTCAGCGCCATGTGGAAACTGAGGGCTGCACCACAGATAGATAGATCTATAGATGTGGTGGCGATGCGATAGGGCACTGAGGCACTGAGGCACTGAGGGCTCTGAGGGCTCTGAGGGCCCTAAGGGTGCCGAGGGCACTGAGGGTCTGAGGGCACTGAGCTCCAGGAGGCCGTGCAAGGCACACACCTGTACTTGGCCGGACTGAGCTCCAGGAGGCCGTGCAAGGCACACACCTGTACTTGGCTGGACCGATCTCCAGGAGGCCGTCCAAGGTGCCCTCCTCCAGCGCCTCGAGCAAGTTGTCGGCCAAGTGCAGCAGCTGCAGCGTGGACGCGACGCTGCGCAGCGCACTGCGATCCACACTGCGCAGCGAGCTGAAGTAGAGACTGCGCAGACGCGGCACTCCGCGCAGGACGTCACGCGAGAGATGCAACAGGGCGGGGTTGAAGCGCAGATCCAGCACGAGCAGCGAGGGCAGCGTGGATTGGTCGGTAAGGTTGCCGATCAGCTCCAGCGCCGCGGGCGACGGGCATTCGGTGAACGCCAGACTGCTCAGGGTGGCCGACAACGGGGCCAAGAGGTCGGCGTCGATCTGCGAGAGGAGGGCGTTGGCCGACACGCGCAGCGTCTGTATCGGGGCACAGAGGTGGACAGAGTCAAACGCTAGTCGTAACTACACTAGTCGAATGATGTGCATCTTCCTCGAGGACCCACTGCTGCTAGACACGAGCCAAGAGTTTCAACACTGCCTATAGAGCCTTTTGTCCGACTCCAGACATGGCTTGTGAGTGTTGAAACTCTTGGCTCGTGTCTAGCAGCAGTGGGTCCTCGAGGAAGATGAACATCTACTCTCCTTCTCAACGTGAAATGAAGCCTAGCATAAAAGCCTCCGACCAGCGAGAATGGGAGGACGCTGACTAGCATAATATTATCATCGCCAAGTCGTGGCACACGGCCTTCCTCGCGCTCCGGGTTTCGTCGTTGTCTGACTGTGATGGCCAAACGACTCCCGTACCTGCAAGCCAGTCGTCTCCTCGAAGCAGCCCGTCGAGAGGCTGGCCACTCGCAGTCTGTCCAGCTCCAGAGTGGCCGTCTGGGCCTCGAGGTCCACGAACCGGATGTCGGCAAAGGCTGCGTGGTCGAGATGCGCAAGGTTGCCGCGAGTCAGTGTGAGTCTGCGCAGACTGAGCTCGCCCAAAGGCAGCCAGCCGCGACGCAACGTTGCTTCCGGGAACGAGCAGTTGGACAGCGTCAAGGACACCAGCTCGGAGCACTCGGCCTGCAACCATGGGACCGTGGGTTAAGCGACACTGTAGTCGAGTCGGCCGGTGGATGGGTGACCGCCATGCACGTGGCCAGCTCTCAGAGGGAGAGAGGTTGGATGGATTGGGGTTAAGCAACACTGCGCCGAGTCGGCCGGTGGATGGGTGACCGCCATGCACGTGGCCAGCTCTCAGAGGGAGAGAGGTTGGAGGGATTGGAGTTAAGCAAAACTGTAGTCGAGTCGGTCGGTGGATGGGTGACCGCCATGCACGTGGCCAGCTCTCAGAGGGAGAGAGGTTGGAGGGATTGGGGTTAAGCAACACTGCGCCTCGCCTGGAGGTGGATGGGTGACCGCACCTGGTGGTTGCGCACGTAGTTGGCCGCCAGCTCGCCAGGCGCGCCACTGGACACGTTGGCGCACTCGACTGCGCAGGCGCCCACACTGCGACACCACGAGGCATCCACGTCGTCGATCTCCAGTGGCGTCCCCGTCACACGCAGCTCCCTGTCCGCCACTGTGTTGGCCCTGGCGACGACGGCGTCCCCCCGTTTGTCCTCCAGTGGCGCCGGTCCCAGTCGCGGCACGAAGAACGCGGCCGCCGTGAGCAACAAGATGGCGGCCGAGACGAGCAGACAGAGCAGTGCGCGTGCGCGACGAGACGGCGCGGCGTCGGTCGACGTCGCGACGCCCATACTGGAAACGTGGCAAAAGACTCGGTTTTTCAGTGGCACGTTAAATACCAAATGGTCTGTTAACTTGTTATTTGCTTAACAACGTCCTATCAGAACCCTTAATAGTCTTGCTAATGGACCGTTAAACCTTAACGGGCAACTGAAAAACTGGCACTAAGAGTTTCAACACTGCCCACAGAGCCTTTTGTCCGACTCAAGACATGGCTTGTTAATTTTGAAACTCTTGGCTCGTGTTTAGCAGCAGTGGGTCCTCGAGGAAGCTGCAAATCCACTCTCCTTCTCGACGTGAAATGGAGTCACAAAAGGCCATGCTACCGAAATGAAGGTGGCACCCACGTTTGCATGCGAGCACTGCATGACTCAGTGATATATAGGTCGCCGTGGCTGCTGCCTTCACACCCGTCATCCGGCCAAATGCGTTGTTTCAATGAGCTTTTCCCTACTGCACTGGTATCGACGCCATTGCAATGCAACGGGTTCGCTTAGGGTTCGACGCCCCATGAATTGCACGGTCCCGAAACGTCCAGCGCAGTCTAGCCGTTCGCGGGCGAGCCCCAAAAGACTGCATGGGGTTTGGACAGATGCTGACTTGGTCTTTGCACCTGCCCAGCGATTTTGTAACTTTTACGTCGTGCCGTTATCGGTTCTGAGGGATAAAATCCCTGTTGTTGCCAATGTTAATTGTTTAACTTTGTAACCGAGAACGGCAAAGTCAGAGTAACGAAATCGCAGTGCTCTGGAAAGCACTACCCGCAGCAGCCGACCGTTCTAGCACATCCTTAACGCCACGTCCAAGGCTGGACTCGGTCTCGGGCCTGCTCTGAACTCCATCGCAGGTATTTGGAATACCTACCATCGGTCAGTACCTACCCTTGAATGCGCACTCAGTTCGCACCGTGCTGTTCGGCAGCCACCCTAAGCCACTCACCTGTCCTCGATGTCCGACGTCTTCCTCTTGACGCGTCGCGGCACCCCGCCCAGCCACCTCGGCCAATGCATGGCCGGCACTCCTCGACTCCAATCGATGCGACGGCTACCTTGACCTCTGCCCTTGGTGTTAGCGAACGTGAACCTCCGCCAGACGTTTCGACGGCCACATGCACTGGGCTCACATGCCTCCGTGTGCACACCTCTGTGCCAATAAGGCACGTACGGCTTCTACCACCAGCCTGGCGCTGTCCTCTTCAGCAGCTAGTGCCGTATGAAACACACCTCTGTGCCAATAAGGCACGGACGCAGCCAGCAACGCAAAGGCAGATCCTTGTCACCCTCGCCCAGTTTCAAGGTCACCACCCTCTGTGCCTTTCGCACGGCTGACTACCGATTGCAAAGGGTGTAAAGCTACTCCTTCGTCCTTGATAACAGAGCTTCAGAAGGTTGCAAGTTGATGATTGATAGGAGACTTTGCAAGAGGGTGTCACAGTCTCCACCCTTTTCCCGTATGTCCCAAACCAAGGTAACACAAATCCTCCTGCTCAAAGTCAGGGTCGCAGTTGTCGCCGCAAAGAACACACACTCGATCGACGCACACCCTCTTCGGAGCGAGCGACGCCACTGACAAGGGACGCCGTCGTCCAATTAGCGCGTGGCAATTAGCGCGTCGCGGCGCTCGAGATAAGCGCGGCCATCTGGCGTCGTTCCGCGAAACACAGATCGGCTTTTTGCACGAGACACGCGCTGTCTGATGGCTTCAGGCTTTGGCGGCGTCCTCCGTCTGTGGCCGCCACTCGGACTGTGGACTCGAGCACTCGCCGCAGAGGGGCGCTCGACTCGGTCACCAAACCACCGGCACCATCAGCTCGAACTGTGCACGGGGCTGATTTTTGTCAATTTCAGCACGGTTTCAAATGGGAGGAACATGCCTCTAGATTCTTACAGGGCTTTGTACAGTTTCAAAACGAAACCACCGGCACCATCAGCTCGAACTGTGCACGGGGCTGATTTCGGTCAATTTCAGCACGGTTTCAAATGGGAGGAACATGCCTCTAGATTCTTACAGCGCTTTGTACAGTTTCAAAACGAAACCACCGGCACCATCAGCTCGAACTGTGCACGGGGCTGATTTTGGTCAATTTCAGCACGGTTTCAAAAGGGAGGAACATGCCTCTAGATTCTTACAGCGCTTTGTACAGTTTCAAAACGAAACCACCGGCACCATCAGCTCGAACTGTGCACGGGGCTGATTTCGGTCAATTTCAGCACGGTTTTAAATGGGAGGAACATGCCTCTAGATTCTTACAGCGCTTTGTACAGTTTCAAAACGAAACCACCAGCACCATCAGCTCGAACTGTGCACGGGGCTGATTTTTGTCGATTTCAGCACGGTTTCAAATGGGAGGAACATGCCTCTAGATTCTTACAGCGCTTTGTACAGTTTCAAAACGAAACCACCGGCACCATCAGCTCGAACTGTGCACGGGGCTGATTTCGGTAACTTTCAGCACGGTTTCAAATGGGAGGAACATGCCTCTAGATTCTTACAGCGCTTTGTACAGTTTCAAAACGAAACCACCGGCACAATCAGCTCGAACTGTGCACGGGGCTGATTTCGGTCAATTTCAGCACGGTTTCAAATGGGGGGAACTTGTCTCTGGATTCTTACAGCGCTTTGTACAGTTTCAAAACGAAACCACCGGCACCATCAGCTCGAACTGTGCACGGGGCTGATTTCGGTAAATTTCAGCACGGTTTCAACTGGAAAGAACACGCCTCTAGATTCTTCAGCGTCTCCACTTTTCAGAGCGGCGATGCCAGACTTCCTGGTTCGTCTTGGTGCGCCAACCCTGTCCCTGACCTTGACGCCCCACCCTACCACGCGTGTGTCAATCCCACGATGACGTCATCGTGACGAGCCCTCGGTCTTTGGCCGATCAGCGCACGTCATGCAAGCGCTAGCCAATCAGCGCACTTCATGCAAGCGCTAGCCAATCAGAGGACCCCATTCAGGCGCACAAACAAACAGAGCAATCAGTTTCATTAGTTGGCTTTTTTAATTAATCAGATACAACATGTAGGTACTTGCACCGAAGGGTGAGGTGAACGGCAAATCCCAGAGATTAACGGGACATGCGCAGTGAGGCTCAAGAGCCGGCCTTGACAACGTCGAGAATAAAATATCTGCACAAGCGTTGGCTACGATTATACACTTTATAAGATTATAACAACAATGCTGTTGATTATATATATATATATATATAGGTATAGGTATAATATACAGACAGAGATATTGAGAGATATCAGTAATAACATACACGGGTAACATTGATATATATAGGTATAGATAATAATATGGTATGGGTGCACAACGCATATATAGGTATATGAATAGAGTTTGAAAACATCTTGGTTAATTACGAATACTCTGCATAGATTTTGTGTGGCTATCTGATAAACACAGAACGATTGAGCGGCGCTGGGAGCCCGCGCCAGCTGTCACTGTCAGTGTCAGTGTCAGCTGTGCAGACAAGTGCCTGCCCGGTCCGACGATGCCCTCCGCGCGGCCAGCTGGGCAACGACACGACACGCGACATCCACCGGGCGCTGGCCGCGGGGAGCTCAGGCGGGACGGACCGGTGATATGTGTCGTATTGTTTGGTTAGCGCCGACCCGGCATCGACTGCACTTTGCATCATGAGCCGAGTCGGCGTGTAAACTAGCTTAACGAGCGCGTAACGAGCGCTTAACGGTCGCGTAACGGACGACTACGCTACGGTGGCGATTCCCGATTGCGTCGAGCGGCGAGTCGGACTTGGTCGGGACTTGGCACGAGGCAAGGGCTTGATTTGCTCACTGGTTACCGGCGGTTTTCTCACAATTTGATAACGGATTGAAAACGCAACAACCGTCGACTTGGACTGCCTTTCTTTACTGAGTATTTGTGATTATCTTCGTCTTCTTCGTTTGAACACTTTACTCTGTTTTAAGGTGACTCGATTCTTGTTTTGGACTTAGCATTGCCCCGTGATTTGCAAATAAGGAAAATATTGGCATGTATGAAAGGAAACGAAATGTGTTATGTGTGTAATGCCAGTTCAAAGGGTTCTGAAGTCAACCGCACATTGAAAACTAAATCTCTGCGATTGTGCGCAAAGTGAGCGACGTTGCCGGTGGTTCTGTGTACCAAGTCCCAACCGCGCGCTGCTCGACACTTGGATGCAATCAGGCAACACTGCGACGCCTCCCCGCGCGGCCAGCGACGTTGCCACGTTGCCAGACTGTGGGAGAGTCTGGCAACGCGGCAAGATGGCGGCCAAGGACGCGAACGTGGCGACAGGAGGCCGTGTGTAAAGGGGCGACGCCAGCTGTTTTCGTGCGTGGCGTGCGCCGAGCGAAGGCAAGCTGCGATCGTGGAACTTCCTCGTTCGATTTGCAGACTCGAAATCACTCGTTTGCGCAATCACTGCCCCGATGTCATCGGATGGGCAGTGGGCGACGAGTGATGTTGCCATGGGGATTGCAGATGTTGCCATGGGGATTGAAGATGTTGCCATGGGGATTGAAGATGTTGCCATGGCGATTGCAGTCTGCTCTGGCTCGCGTCTGGCCAAGGACGCAATGCGATGAGGCTTTGGCCTCGACATCGACATCGGCCCTTTTGACACTAAGGCCCAACTAACCATGGGGGCGTTCGAGGCACTCGAGCTGCGGTTTGCCTCCCATCGCCCCATGACGGCGTCCTGCCCGCGCAGGGAGGGCGTCTGATATGAGAGCGATCAAAGCACCCGACATTCGCACCTCAGCAGCAGGTGACTCCCCTACGACGGCGTCCTCTCTGAGAGGTCGCCTGTCCTGACAGCCCTGGACTGCCTACGACGGCGTCCTCTCTGAGAGACGCACGGATTGTCGTCGGCGAAGATGATAGGCCGTCGGCGGATAACAAAATAAACACAGAATTCCGATTTATAAATTCCACGTACAGATATGTATGTATACATAGGTAGGTAGGTAGGTAGGTAAAGGTACCGATTTGGGTGAATATCAAAAACCATTTAACATGATGCTCTGGGGCACGAGCGTTTGTATTACAAAAGTATGCGGCGTTTCGTGGTAACCCCCCCCCCCCTAACGTTCCGATAGACGTTTTGTACAAAGAGTTCTCATCGGAATATTTTCACTTGGCTCGTCGATATGACGTCGATATTTCGCCGATATGTATCGATTTGTTGTCGATTTGTATCGACATGGCTGCGATATGTATGCGTTCCGTTGCTTGATATGTCTTCTGTGGCGAGTCGCGTCGCTCCCGTCGACGCCGTCCTCCGGGACGACGCCTCAAGGTCAGCGGCTGGTCCTCGTAGGGAGCCGAGGACGAGGCGTTGACAACGACAGGCGGGAAACAACGCGGCAATCACTTTAGAATACAGGCGTACGACACGAGTTTGCATTCTTGGCCGAGGCCATGGCTGCTAATGGCTGGATCTCTCGTGGCATGGGCATCTTTGTGACTTGCTGCTATTGGCTGGATTGGCTGGATCAGTGTCCATGTGTCTGATTCTGACCACCCTAAGGCCCGTCATTTCAGGCTGGCTACTGGCAATTTCCCAGCCAGCCTCACAGGCCAACAATGCACACACAGCCAATGCAGTGCATGTGTCTGATTCTGACCACCCTTAAGGCCCGTCATTTCAGGCTGGCTACTGGCAATTTCCCAGCCAGCCTCACAGGCCAACAACGCACACAAGGCCAATGCAGTGCATGTGTCTGATTCTGACCACCCTTAAGGCCCGTCATTTCAGGCTGGCTACTGGCAATTTCCCAGCCAGCCTCACAGGCCAACAATGCACACACAGCCAATGCAGTCCATGTGTCTGATTCTGACCACCCTAAGGCCCGTCATTTCAGGCTGGCTACTGGCAATTTCCCAGCCAGCCTCACAGGCCAACAATGCAAACCCGAGTCGCGTATCGCCTTGGAGCCGGCTAGTGTCCGAGCGCGGCGAGCCACACGATGGCGGCGATCGAGGCCCACGCGGCCGGGAGCCGGGTGGAGACCGCGCCGCCGGACGACGTGCGTCCCAGCAGACTGACCGCGCAGTTCATGCGCTCTAGCGGCATGTTCTGCACGTTGTACTCGCGGTGCTCGCGCACCATCGTGCACATGGTGCGCTTCTTCTGCATCGCGTCGTCGTCCTTGTCCTTGAGATTGGACAGCCAGTCGCGGTACCAGCGCAGCTCGCAGTCGCAGGCCAGCGGGTTGTCTGCAAGCAACAGGTTGGCAACAGGTTAGCAACAGGCTAGCAACAGGTTAGCAACAGGTTTGCGTGGTAGGGACCAAGGCCAGCGGGTTGTCTGCAAGCAACAGGCAACAGGTTAGCAACAGGTTAGCAACAGGTTAGCAACAGGTTAGCGTGGTGGGGACCAAGCCCAGCAGGTTGTCTGCAAGCAACAGGTTGGCAACAGGTTAGCGTGGTAGGGACCAAGGCCAGCGGGTTGTCTGCAAGCAACAGGTTAGCAACAGGTTAGCAACAGGTTAGCAACAGGTTAGCGTGGTGGGGACCAAGGCCAGCGGGTTGTCTGCAAGCAACAGGTTAGCAACCGGTTAGCAACAGGCTAGCAACAGGTTAGCGTGGTAGGGACCAAGGCCAGCGGGTTGTCTGCAAGCAACAGGCAACAGTCTAGGAACAGGTTAGCAACAGGTTAGCGTGGTAGGGACCAAGGCCAGCGGGTTGTCTGCAAGCAACAGGCAACAGTCTAGGAACAGGTTAGCAACAGGCTAGCGTGGTAGGGACCAAGGCCAGCGGGTTGTCTGCAAGCAACAGGCAACAGTCTAGGAACAGGTTAGCAACAGGTTAGCGTGGTGGGGACCAAGGCCAGCGGGTTGTCTGCAAGCAACAGGCAACAGTCTAGGAACAGGTTAGCAACAGGTTAGCGTGGTGGGGACCAAAGCCAGCGGGTTGTCTGCAAGCAACAGGTTAGCAACAGGTTAGCGTGACAACAACGAGGGTTTGAAGGTTGCATGCGTCACCTTCGCACCTGGGCGTCGAGTGAAAAATGGAGCGGCCCGACTATGTCACTCTGACTGTGACGACGCCAACGCTTGCGTAGCACTCGGCTTGCCCTTGCCGGCGTCGGACAAACGCCCACACTGGCCACTGCACTTGCCGACATCCGGCCGGCCCGTTTCCCCCCGGCACAAGTGTGTGGGAAAGCCGTTGTCCGAGACTACTCCATCTGCCGGGTCGACAGCGGTGCCACCTGTTGCGGCTGATGGCAAGTGCGCGCGCCTCACAGTCTCACAGACTCACAGTCACTGCCCCGTGGAAGCGACGGGGAATTCGTCTGCAGTGCGATCTCACTGGCAGTGGTGCGCAGGAATAGCAGGAGTCTGGATGCCGGGAATCGGGGAGCGAATTGGGTATGGTGATGCGAGGCGGTTCGGGAAGGCACCTGAAGACGTGGCCGTCGAGGGCCGGTTTTGTGCGAGGACGGCGATGCCTCGACACAAGTCCTAACGTGGCACGCGCTCTATCCGATAAGAGCTAGAAATATTTCGTCACTCTGATTTCGCCGTTCGCGGTTGCAAGGTCAACAAATTAACACGGACAACAATAGGGATTTTATCCATCGGAACCGATAACGGCATGACGTGAAGGTACACAATCGCCAGGCAGGTCATTCCAGCAACAAGTAGGCCGAACGATCGGACGTCCGAATACCGCGGTGTTTCTCTCGCTCCGACTCGGGACAGCCGCTCGCCTTTCAAGTCAAATGCTCGACGTCTTTGCTTGCGTCCGTCGCCTTGACTACCGGCTTGCAGGTCGAACCCTGGGCCGTTGGAGCGATGGACTGAATGGGGAGGCCCGCCACCCCCCCCCCCCCCATACAGACGGACACAAAGGGCAGTCTGACAGCTGTCTGTCAGCTTGGAGCGAGCCGTCGTTGGGTGCCGATAAATAATTCAACGTCGCTAGGATGGATGGGGTGTGGGGGGGGGGGGGGCGTTCAAAGGCGAATCTCACGCGTCATCCGCTAGCGAGTGTGGGCAGTGAAGCGAGACTCGGCTGCACGTTCGCCAACGCCACACAATCCCCGCTCAAATGACAGGATTCGTTGGGCAAGACTGTGCGCCTGAACGCAGCCCGCAGCACACGTCCCGGCGTCTCCACCGACCTGTTGCCTCTTAGGCCTTAGCGTAGCTAGGAAACGTTGGATGAGCGTAGCGAGCGAAGCGAAAGCAAGCTTTAATTTAACTACGGATAACAAATGTTCCAGTGTTCTTTGGGGATTGATCTGACCTAGGCACCTTTTCACCGGTCGGTAACTAGGGATAACAAATGGTATCCAGGGGCGGTCCAGTGTTATTCAGGGATTGATCTGACCTAGGCACCTTTTCACCGGTCGGTAACTAGGGATAACAAATGGTATCCAGGGGCGGTCCAGTGTTATTCAGGGATTGATCTGACCTAGGCACCTTTTCACCGGTCGGTAACTAGGGATAACAAATGGTATCCAGGGGCGGTCCAGTGTTATTTGGTCCGCGATAACTAACGTCCCATCTCCTGGGAAAACGTGACGTAATCACCGCCAATTGGGTTCTCCTGACCTCGAGCACTGCAAGAAGCTTGCTGGTTTCTACTCGAACGAACGATCGACCGGGCGCGGTGCAAGAAGCGACGACGCTCACGTTTCTTTGCCCGCCTCGTCCTTACCAGCCGACAAACGTCATGGCATATAGATGATCATATCATATCATATCATATCATATCATATCAAGATCATCTAGCAGGTCACGCTGGGTGGGCCAAGTCTGTGTCCATGAGATGGATGTTATCATCATGGCGTCTCTCCCGGCGTGCGGGCAAAGAAGCCGAGCGTCCCCGAACGCCCCCGAGCGCTTTGAGCTGCTACTGACCGCTCATTGGCGGGGCACGGCGCTAGTGTAGCGGCTTGGTACTGATGGGATGGGGAGGGCAGGCAGCGAGCAAAGACCTCGATGTTTTAACAGCACAGGGAACAGGGCACAGGGCACAGGGCACAGGGAACAGGGCCAGGGCACGGGGCACAGGGCACGGGACACGGGACACAGGGCACAGGGCACAGGGCACAGGGCACAGGGAACAGGGAACAGGGCCAGGGCACGGGGCACGGGGCACGGGGCACAGGGCACGGGGCACGGGGCACAGGGCACGGGGCACAGGGCACGGGGCACGGGGCACGGGGCACAGGGCACGGGGCACGGGGCACAGGGCACAGGGCACAGGGCACAGGGCACGGGGCACGGGGCACGGGGCACAGGGCACAGGGCACAGGGCACGGGGCACGGGGCACAACGCACGGGGCACGGGGCACAGGGCACAGGGCACAGGGCACAGGGCACAGGGAACAGGGCACGGGGCACGGGGCACGGGGCACAGGGCACGGGGCACAGGGCACGGGGCACAGGGCACAGGGCACGGGGCACAGGGCACAGGGCACAGGGCACAGGGCATAGGGCACAGGGCACAGGGCATAGGGCACAGGGCACAGGGCACAGGGCGTGTGGCACGGGCACAGGGCACGGGGCACAGGGAACAGGGCACGGGGCACGGGGCACGGGGCACGGGGCACAGGGCACAGGGCACAGGGCACAGGGCACAGGGCACAGGGCACGGGGCACAGGGCACAGGGCACAGGGCACAGGGCCAGGGCCAGGGGCAGACACTCACCCATGATGTCGACCACTCTGAGCGTGTCCACGACGGGCTCCATCACCTCCTCGGGGATGTGAGTCAGCTTGTTGTTCTGCAGATTGAGCGTCTCCAGCGAGTTGAGGTTCTCGAAGGACATGGCGGGCAGCGTCTTGATGCTGCAACAAACACGGCCACCTTGAACGTGAGGGGAACTAGGCAGGAGGGGGGGGGGGGGGTGCATTTTGTCGGAGGGTGACCGAACTAACATCCCAGCAATCCTCACACTATTGCCACTGCAAAGTGCCAATTGACACCCGCCCCGGGAATCCTAAGAAAGCTTCGTCCAACCGTCGCATAGCATCACGGAATTGCCTTGACTCCGTGCCTGCAGGGACAACGTTGAAGGGACAGGCAATTAAGCTCCTCAGACTGCTTGCCCCATATCATAAGCCCTAGATTTAAAACGCCACTGTTTCAAATCCAGTTAGAAATAGCAGTGTTTGAAGCCAGAGTGTCTGGTGGCTGATGTAGCGCCCAGAGGACTGCGATGTTTTCCCTGGACGTCGTCGCCTCGTACACGCGCGTTCCCCGCTCTGAGGGAGGCGTTTGGGGGGGAGGCGTTGTCCGCCCTCGGGCGCCGGGCCGAGTGCACGGTGTTTGCACTGCGCGCTCGAAACGGCGTCAAAGTCAACGCCGACGCCGACGCCGCCGTGTTTGTGTATATACGAAGCAAGCCGGGGGGACGGGCGGCAAAGTGCCACCACGTGTCGCTATTGGTTCGAAGTCCGCTCAAAGCAAACATCGGCCCCAGCGTCACTGCCTCGTGGAGACTTCGCTTCACTGCCTCGTGATTTGAATATCGAATCGAATCGAATGGGATTGACAAGGGGGTCGCTGAGTCCCTCGGGACCCCCCCCCCCCCCGCCCCCCCACCCCCTCCCCCTGGCTGGCAGGACTCAGTCTTCGATCACTGCTCCGTCGAGGCAAACACAAGGACACGCTTATTGCTCGGCTTAGCTGTCCAATTGCCAGAACCAAATAAACTCCATTTCACGTCGAGAAGGAGAGTGGATTTGCATCTTCCTCGAGGACCCACTGCTGCTAGACACGAGCTAAGAGTTTCAACACTCACAAGCCATGTCTTGAGTCGGACAAAAGGCTCTGTGGACAGTTTTGAAACTCTTGGCTCGTGTCTAGCAGCAGTGGGTCCTCGAGGAAGATGCAAACCCAGTCTCCTTCTCGACGTGTACATTTGTTACGGGCCTGGCGAGACAGGGCAAGACAGGGCAAGACACGGCGTGACAGGGCAAGACAGGGCAAGACAGGGCCAGACAGGGCGGACAACTCACTCGTTCTTCTGGAGGTTCAGGAAGGTGATGGAGTCCCCGAAGCCGGCGAAAGCGTCCTCCAGCAACACGCTGATGTTGTTGGCGCGCAGGTCGAGATGACGCAGGCGGTGGAGTCTGCGCAGAGCGTCGGACGGCACCGAGTGGATGTTGTTGTCGCCCAGTCGCAGATACTGCAGGTTCTCTGTGGGTGGAGGCGTCACGTCATTGGCCTGCCACCTCCAACACTCAACATCTCCTGTCTTCAGCACTGGTTTTCAAACGCAACCATTTCTACACCATGGGATTTCAATGCTAAATATTTCGTTATTTCATCGTTTCATTATTTTGCATTATTTATCATTAGAATTGAGGAATCCTAAGCTAAAACACAATAACGGGTTGTTTTGTTCACGTTTGTTACGTCTGTCGAGCCACCACCCTTGAAGAAGTAACTAGTTTAGTGTGTTACGATACGTCGGGAAACCTGTGAGACTTTTATTTAGCATTCAAATCCCAGTTTGAAGTAAATGTTAGGTGCAACGGAACCACACGCCCTGGGGGAGTTGGCATGGCTGTCCTTCAGGATGCTGGCTGGTTTTCAAAGCGACTCGATTGGCACGGTGTTCTTCACTCTTTAGAACCAAATAACAACCTGCAGTCTGCAGTCAGTTCGAGCCCCCAGTCAAGGAATGATGGACCTACGGGAGGGGGGGGGGGGGGGTGGGAGGGGGCATATCGATGCTGGGATTTATTCACGCTCCAAATCCACTACGCAACTCCGATGCCATGGGGAAGACAAATATCTTGGGAGCATTGCAATATTGTATTGCTCCCAAGGAAATCGCATCGCCTCTTATTGCCAGACTCCGATAGGCCACTGTGATTGGCTGACATGATTGGCTCGGCATGGCAATCAGCGTGTCCCGTCGAGCGATGCTTTGGCGCCCACATCGCCGCTAACACGCGACCCACCCCTCGCGGCGTCTCCCTTGCAGACTCATCTCAGTTTCTCCCGTCTCGGCGTTAAGGGTTCGGCTGAGCGAAGGCAAACACGAGGCTTCGTCTCTGTGTTTCCGTGCTGTGATTCGCGGGGCGATTGCTAATCAACGTGTGATTCGCGAACCATGCAGGTGGCTCTACACTCCATTTCACGTCGAGAAGGAGAGTGGATTTGCATCTTCCTCGAGGACCCACTGCTGCTAGACACGAGCCAAGAAATTTCAAAACTGCCCATAGAGCCTTTTGTCCGACTCAAGACATGGCTTGTGAGTGTTGAAACTCTTAGCTCGTGTCTAGCAGCAGTGGGTCCTCGAGGAAGATGCAAACCCACTCTCCTTCTCGACGTGGAATGGAGTCTAGACACACGTATATCGATGATGAAATCTATCTCTCACGACGCTAGCCCAGTGGAGTATTGTTTTGCCCATTTACACAAATCCCAATCGATACACTGCATACTCTGGGGTCTGGTCGTCCGTCTGTGTGGGTCTTCAGACGCAACTCGTTGATTGCCCCCCCCCCCCCTCTGATTTGGCTGCGTGGCCAGTGGAGCAAACGCCCCCCCCCCCCCCCCTACCATGTCTACTCCTCGACACTCGATCTACGACGGGATACGCGATACGCTCAGACCTCGAGTTCTGGAACGGGTGGGTCTACCATGTTGTCTACAATGTCTACAATGTCTACAATGTCCACCATGTCCACCATTTCTGCCATCACACCATGTCCACCATGTCTACCATGTCCACCATGTCTACCATGTGCACCATGTCTACCATGTGTGAACCATGTGCCAAAGGGCTGACACGGCATCGCACTGGACTCTGTATTTACCGTCGAGTTGAGAGACGAGTCTCCTTAGCAACCGCTTGGCGCCAATGTCAACAACACGACCCTAAAAACACACACCCCCAGCCAGCTTAGCCCATCCGTAGGAGGGACAGAGAGAGAGCGACGGCAACTCGCGGGTGAGTGAGTGAATCTTGCAGACGTTTCGCAGTCTATCTGCTCCATCGAGCGACCCCCAAAAGTGTACCTACGAGTCCTAGCACGGCGAGGGGGAGTGGTCTGAGTCCTAGCACGGCGAGGGGGCGTGGTCTGAGTCCCAGCAAGGCGAGGGGGCGTGGTCTGAGTCCCAGCAAGGCGAGGGGGCGTAGTTTGAGTCCCAGCAAGGCGAGGGGGAGTGGTCTGAGTCCCAGCAAGGCGAGGGGGCGTGGTTTGAGTCCCAGCAAGGCGAGGGGGAGTGGTCTGAGTCCCAGCAAGGCGAGGGGGAGTGGTCTGAGTCCCAGCAAGGCGAGGGGGCGTGGTTTGAGTCCCAGCAAGGCGAGGGGGAGTGGTCTGAGTCCCAGCAAGGCGAGGGGGAGTGGCCTACCTTCTAGTCCCAGCAAGGCGAGGGGGAGTGGCCTGGCTTCTAGTCCCAGCAAGGCGAGGGGGAGTGGCCTACCTTCTAGTCCCAGCAAGGCGAGGGGGAGTGGCCTACCTTCTAGTCCCAGCAAGGCGAGGGGGAGTGGCCTGGCTTCTAGTCCCAGCAAGGCGAGGGGGAGTGGCCTACCTTCGAGTCCCAGGAAGGCGTCCTCGTCGACGTGCGAGATCTGGTTGCCGTCCAGCTCGAGCGAGTTGATCTGGGTGAGCTGAGCGAACGCACGAGCCGGCAACTCCTTGAGCTTGTTGTGTCCCAGACCCAGCGAGTCCAGCGACTTGAGGCCTGCCGTGGGACACAACACACAGAGAGGGTGACACACGGGGTCGTCCAACGCCTCCACCTCGATACTGCGTTTCCCCCCCAAGACTCCCAGCTGCCACTCCCGCTGTAGAGCAGACAGTGCTGCCTCAAACTCCGTACCGACCTGTACCCTGGTCAAACCCATTACCCTCGGGCCATTGGGGGGTTGCAGTAGCCCGGCGGGGCCACGGCCACGTGTTCTACACACGTGTTGATGCTTATGACTTGCCCCATCGTGACCCAGCGGTAACTCAGTCGCCCTTGGCTGCTTTGGGCGAGGCCCTTGGCTGCTGTGGGCGAGGCCCTTGGCTGCTGTGGGCGAGGCCCTTGGCTGCTGTGGGCGAGTCCCTTGGCTGCTGTGGGCGAGGCCCTTGGCTGCTGTGGGCGAGGCCCTTGGCTGCTGTGGGCGAGGCCCTTGGCTGCTTTGGGCGAGGCCCTTGGCTGCTGTGGGCGAGGCCCTTGGCTGCTGTGGGCGAGGCCAGGGTTTACATGGGAGCATTTTTGACAACATTCTGCCACAAAAGTTTTATGCTATCAAAATAACGTGGCTCAAATTAATGTTGTGTTGACAAATTATACAGTTCATCCAGCCATGTTGTTTAGACGGCATAAAAGTGCGGTGGCGGACTTTTGTCAAAATGCTGTCCCATGTCATCATTGGGGCCTTAGGGCCGTACCTTCGAAGTCGCCCTAGGGAGCCTAAACCTGCCTTCGAAGTCCCCCTAGGGAGCCTAAACCTACCTTCGACGTTCCCCTAGGGAGCCTAAACCTACCTTCTACGTTCCCCTAGGGAGCCTAAACCTACCTTTGAAGTCCGCCTAGGGAGCCTAAACCTACCTTCGACGTTCCCCTAAGGAGCCTAAACCTACCTTCAAAGTCGCCCTAGGGAGCCTAAACCTACCTTCGAAGTCGCCCTCGCGGATGACGGTGATGCGGTTCTCCTGCATCTCCAGCTTCTTGAGCGTGTCCAGCGTGGAGAGCGCCTGCGTGGGGATGGCAGTCAACAGGTTGCCCCCCAGATTCAGTCGCTTCAGCTTCCTGTGGCGATCACACAACACGCGCACTCAGTCGGGAGCAACTCAGTCCACCAATCAGGTCACTAGGACGACCTCTTCCCATCCACCAGCGACGGGCCCTCGGCGAGCTCCCTTCGAACTACGAGCCCCCTTTCTTAGACCCCATTAGACCCCCTTAGACCCGCCCCATGACTCACTTGTCCAGCCCCTTGAAGGCGTCAGGTTCCCCTTTGACTTATAACCCCCCCCCCCTCCCCTACACCCCCTTATACACCATTAGACCCCATTAGACCCCGTTTGAACCCGTTAGACCCCCGTTAGCCCCCCGTTAGACCCCGCTAGACCAACGCCATGACTCACTTGTCCAGCCCCTTGAAGGCGTCGGGTTCCCCTTTGACTTATAACCCCCCCCCCCTCCCCTATACCCCCTTATACCCCATTAGACCCCGTTAGACCCCGTTAGACCCCGTTAGACCCACGCCATGACTCACTTGTCCAGCCCCTTGAAGGCGTCGGGTTCGATCGAGGAGATTTTGTTCTCGTAGAGCGTGAGGATCTCAAGGGTGTCCAAACCCTCGAAGGCGCGCTTGTGAAGCGCAGAGATCTTGTTGTGGTTGGCGTTCAGGATCAACAGGTGGTGCAGGTTCTTGAACGCCGGCGAGGGAACTCCCGACAACGAGTTCTGCGACAAGTCCAGCTGCGTCAGCCCCTTGCCTGCGAGTGCGAGAGAGATAGCGCATGAGTCAGGCTGCGAGTGCGACAGAGAGAGGGCATGAGTCAGACTGCTAGTGCGAGAGAGATAGCGCATGAGTCAGACTGCGAGTGCGAGAGAGATAGCGCATGAGTCAGACTGCGAGTGCGAGAGAGAGGGCATGAGTCAGACTGCGAGTGCGAGAGAGATAGCGCATTAGTCAGACTGCGAGTGCGAGAGAGAGAGAGAGAGAGAGAGAGAGAGAGAGAGAGAGAGAGAGAGAGAGAGAGCAAATGTCAACAAGTGTTTTATGAAAGGCATTAAGGCCATTCATTGATGGTTGTTGAGGTTAATTGAATTAAACTTTTTATGGATTTCCAAGAGATATTTCGAGATTCTGAAATATTCAATTGGTTGTCAAAAGTGTGAGGATTCCGTAGATATTTGTTTCGTTGCGATCGGATAACGGGTGTGGCCTGGAAAGTGTGTACGGTAAGAGGTAAATTCTTAGCTGGAATTTACCCTTAAGTACATCTTTCAATGTACCGGCTAAACAAGGTTATTTTAAAACTCTTGTAAGTAATTGACGAGTGAATCTTGTGAAATGAAAATGGTTCAATTGGTTGTCCGAAGTGTGAAGATTCCGAAAATATAAGTTTCGTCGCGATCCGACGAAAGGTGTGGCCTGGAAAGTGTATCCCGTACGAGGTGAAGGAAACGGCTCGACTTCGGAGCTCATTGAAATGCATTAAGCCCCAATGTTTACATGGTTAGAGCATTTTTAACAAAAGTCTGGCACAAAAGTTGTATGCCGTCAAAATAACGTGGCACAAATTAATGTTGTGTTGACAAATTATACAGTTCATCTCTACTTTATGTTGTGCTTATTTATATGTATAATATAAATATGATTTATTATTTAATACACCAATATAATATCAAATAAAGCCACGTTTTTTAGACGGCATAAAAATGCAGTGGCGGACTTTTGTGAAAAATGCTGTCCCATGCAGAAACATTGGGGTCTGAGTTCATGAGATAAGGAGACGCTTCACAAGTAATAAAATGCGAACTCGTCACCCAATTTAGGGGTTGGAAAAGTCCCGTCGCACAGTGACATTTTACTGTCACGTTAAGTGTTTATTAGTGACGTATATGCGATGGCCATAGATACCATTGTCCACCGCTTGGCCCAGGTATGTCCACCGCCTGGTCCAGGTATGTCCACCGCCTGGCCCAGGTATGTCCACCGCCTGGCCCAGGTATGTCCACCGCCTGGTCCAGGTATGTCCACCGCCTGGTCCAGGTATGTCCACCGCCTGGCCCAGGTATGTCCACCGCCTGGCCCAGGTATGTCCACCGCGTGGCCCAGGTATGTCCACCGCGTGGCCCAGGTATGTCCACCGCCTGGCCCAGGTATGTCCACCGCGTGGCCCAGGTATGTCCACCGCCTGGCCCAGGTATGTCCACCGCCTGGCCCAGGTATGTCCACCGCCTGGCCCAGGTATGTCCACCGCCTGGCCCAGGTATGTCCACCGCCTGGCCCAGGTATGTCCACCGCCTGGCCCAGGTATGTCCACCGCCTGGTCCAGGTATATTGTGATCTGTGTCCGTGTTATGGGCAGGTGCTGATACTTTGTACACCCCTTGCACCAAGGGTGGCATGAGGGGTGTCCAGTGTGCAATGCTAGAGACTTATGCTAGAGACTTGTGTATCAGTCAGTGCTGCAATCGTACACGCGAGACGTGGCAACCGCGCGTTGCGATTCGTGGCTGGCCGAAAAGATGGGCGAAAAGGTCACTGCAAGTGCCATGAGATGAGCCAAGGCCACGCGGCATCTTGGTCCAGTCACTGACAGGCTAGAAACGGTCGTCGATCACAGCTCGGTGTCGATTTAGTGTGCGGCATCTTGGTCCAGTCACTGACAAGCTAGAAACGGTCGTCGATCACAGCTCGGTGTCGATTTAGTGTGCGGCATCTTGGTCCAGTCACTGACAAGCTAGAAACGGTCGTCGATTACAGCTCGGTGTCGATTTAGTGTGCGGCATCTTGGTCCAGTCACTGACAAGCTAGAAACGGTCGTCGATTACAGCTCGGTGTCGATTTAGTGTGCGGCATCTTGGTCCAGTCACTGACAAGCTAGAAACGGTCGTCGATTACAGCTCGGTGTCGATTTAGTGTGCGGCATCTTGGTCCAGTCACTGACAAGCTAGAAACGGTCGTCGATCACAGCTCGGTGTCGATTTAGTGTGCGGCATCTTGGTCCAGTCACTGACAGGCTAGAAACGGTCGTCGATCACAGCTCGGTGTCGATTTAGTGTGCGGCATCTTGGTCCAGTCACTGACAAGCTAGAAACGGTCGTCGATCACAGCTCGGTGTCTATTTAGTGTGCGGCATCTTGGTCCAGTCACTGACAAGCTAGAAACGGTCGTCGATTACAGCTCGGTGTCGATTTAGTGTGCGGCATCTTGGTCCAGTCACTGACAAGCTAGAAACGGTCGTCGATCACAGCTCGGTGTCGATTTAGTGTGCGGCATCTTGGTCCAGTCACTGACAGGCTAGAAACGGTCGTCGATTACAGCTCGGTGTCGATTTAGTGTGCGGCATCTTGGTCCAGTCACTGACAAGCTAGAAACGGTCGTCGATTACAGCTCGGTGTCGATTTAGTGTGCGGCATCTTGGTCCAGTCACTGACAAGCTAGAAACGGTCGTCGATCACAGCTCGGTGTCGATTTAGTGTGCGGCATCTTGGTCCAGTCACTGACAGGCTAGAAACGGTCGTCGATCACAGCTCGGTGTCGATTTAGTGTGCGGCATCTTGGTCCAGTCACTGACAAGCTAGAAACGGTCGTCGATCACAGCTCGGTGTCTATTTAGTGTGCGGCATCTTGGTCCAGTCACTGACAAGCTAGAAACGGTCGTCGATTACAGCTCGGTGTCGATTTAGTGTGCGGCATCTTGGTCCAGTCACTGACAAGCTAGAAACGGTCGTCGATCACAGCTCGGTGTCGATTTAGTGTGCGGCATCTTGGTCCAGTCACTGACAGGCTAGAAACGGTCGTCGATTACAGCTCGGTGTCGATTTAGTGTGCGGCATCTTGGTCCAGTCACTGACAGGCTAGAAACGGTCGTCGATCACAGCTCGGTGTCGATTTAGTGTGCGGCATCTTGGTCCAGTCACTGACAGGCTAGAAACGGTCGTCGATCACAGCTCGGTGTCGATTTAGTGTGCGGCATCTTGGTCCAGTCACTGACAGGCTAGAAACGGTCGTCGATCACAGCTCGGTGTCGATTTAGTGTGCGGCATCTTGGTCCAGTCACTGACAAGCTAGAAACGGTCGTCGATCACAGCTCGGTGTCGATTTAGTGTGCGGCATCTTGGTCCAGTCACTGACAGGCTAGAAACGGTCGTCGATTACAGCTCGGTGTGCATTTAGTGTGCGGTTTCGGCTGCGACTCAAAGCACAAGACACGATGTGAACGGGTCGACCCTTGACACGCTGTGTTAACGAGCAGTTAAGCGTTGCCTCGATGAGCTCATCGTGCAGCGAATGGGTTCGCGTTGTTTACATCTGACCAGTGGTGGACTGGCGCGGGGTGCGGGGGTCCGTTTCGTGCCTCTTGGTCGCTACGTTAAATACACTCAGTTTGGCAGTCACACTGGTATAGTGTTAAATATATTGGTACCACATCGGTAGCAAACTGGTAGCAAAGTCAATTGGACGACTTGAATCATCTTATTTACATCGTATTTCACTTTGAAATCGTTTTCTTGCCCCAAATCTTCGTCATTTCTGTGTGCATCTCCGTACTCTATCGTGCGTTGTCGAGGATGTACTCATGTATTTAACTGTATTCCTCCTGAAACATCACAGTAGGTTCTCGAACTGTGTACCCTGGTCCCTGGGTAATTTTTTAAGGCCAGCTCCGGACAAACTGCCGAAAAGCCAATCTAACTGCGGGAAATTTAACATCGCGTGTACGAGGCACGAAACGTAATAGCGCGGCCCGGGGTGCGGGGGTGCTATCGCACCCCGGGCTTTTCACTTTCCGGGCCGCTGCCGGTCATTGAAATGCGTAGACAGATGCCCCTATTGGCCTATTTATTTACTTATTATATGCTTATTGTATGACGCGCTTAATTAAAACACCATTTACATCTTGAAATTAATTTTTACCACATTCGTAACTATATTAGAATAAGAAGTTGTCGTATTCATATGAATTTGTAACTAATTATCTGAGATTTCTGGCTTTTCGCGCGGCGCGATCTGCGAGATGAGTACGATTCTCTTCGTACAGTATCCCCTCCCAATGCCAACGGCGTGTCTGCCCACAGAGCCTTTTGTCCGACGCAAGTCATGGCTTGTGAGTTTTGAAACTCTTGGCTCGTCCTTCTCCCCTCTCCTTCTCAACCTTCTCTCTCTCAACGTGAAATGGAGTTTAGACTGTAGGCACAACGCTCGGTATCCAGGTATCCAGGTATCCAGGTATCCAGGTATCCAGGTATCCAGGGGGCAGTCCAGCGTCGTTTGGTCCTGCGATAACTTAGTAACCATAGTCGCCGCCAGGGTTGGCCAGCTGCCACTTTACTGAGTGCAGCGGCGTTGCCGTCTCATGACAAACTAGTTGCCGTACGCTGATTGCACGCCTTCTAGGCAGAGGGCGCCGAGCTTTTGGGGGCGCCAAAGGGGTCCAGGGGGCGCAGATATCTCTCGGGAGACGTTTTTTTTTTTTAGGGATTGCCCTCGGAAATTTTCGGGACACGAAACGAATTTTCTCATGGGCCGGTTTTCCCCCCTGTCAAACCCTGGGGGCCGCCGTCAAAACTTTCGCGGGGGGCCACATCGTATTCACGCTACGCCACTGCTCCTAGCGCCACTGTACCGAGCGCGTCGCTAATTACCGATGACTGCAATCAGCTGATTGCCGGCAGCCGCGTGAACCCCACAACGGCGTCATGGTTGTCACCGAGCAAACACCGACGCCGTCGTGACTTTGTTTGCCGTCGTCGTCTTATTGACTCGACGCAAGCAGCTCTCATCCGTCGGGCAACGAGCCCCCGGGGAAATCAGCGCCTCGGTGTCTGCAGTGATTAACTCGTCGTCCCGTCGAACGCGACTTTGTCCACCCCTGCCCCTTTCCCTCTCCCCTTTGAGTGCATAGGGTTGGTCTGTGCCATCCACAAGGCTGTGTGCATGGGGCTAGTCTGTGCCATCCACAAGGCTGTGTGCATGGGGCTAGTCTGTGCCATCCACAAGGCTGTGTGCATGGGGCTAGTCTGTGCCATCCACAAGGCTGTGTGCATGGGGCTAGTCTGTGCCATGCATCCACAAGGCTGTGTGCATGGGGCTAGTCTGTGCCATGCATCCACAAGGCTGTGTGCATGGGGCTAGTCTGTGCCGTGCATCCACAAGGCTGTGTGCATGGGGCTAGTCTGTGCCATGCATCCACAAGGCTGTGTGCATGGGGCTAGTCTGTGCCATGCACAAGGCTGTGTGCATGGGGCTAGTCTGTGCCATCCACAAGGCTGTGTGCATGGGGCTAGTCTGTGCCATCCACAAGGCTGTGTGCATGGGGCTAGTCTGTGCCATCCACAAGGCTGTGTGCATGGGGCTAGTCTGTGCCATCCACAAGGCTGTGTGCATGGGGCTAGTCTGTGCCATCCACAAGGCTGTGTGCATGGGGCTAGTCTGTGCCATGCATCCACAAGGCTGTGTGCATGGGGCTAGTCTGTGCCATCCACAAGGCTGTGTGCATGGGGCTAGTCTGTGCCATCCACAAGGCTGTGTGCATGGGGCTAGTCTGTGCCATCCACAAGGCTGTGTGCATGGGGCTAGTCTGTGCCATCCACAAGGCTGTGTGCATGGGGCTAGTCCGTGCCATCCACAAGGCTGTGTGCATGGGGCTAGTCTGTGCCGTGCATCCACAAGGCTGTGTGCATGGGGCTAGTCTGTGCCATCCACAAGGCTGTGTGCATGGGGCTAGTCTGTGCCATCCACAAGGCTGTGTGCATGGGGCTAGTCTGTGCCATCCACAAGGCTGTGTGCATGGGGCTAGTCTGTGCCATCCACAAGGCTGTGTGCATGGGGCTAGTCTGTGTCGTGCATCCACAAGGCTGTGTGCTCGCCACGGCCGGGTCGATCGGTCGATCGCTGGATGGTCGCCACCCAGCCAATTGCCGGGCCGCCTGGCTCAGTGGTTAATTGGAACAACATTGGCTGTGCTCTTGGCGTGACGTCAGCGCGTGCAGCCAATCGCGTCATGCATCACGTGGCTGGCTCGGGAGTTTTACCGACTGCGTGAACCCAAATAAATGGTCCTTTGTTTACTGTATCGGCTGTATCGGTAGCACTGCCCATTGGAATCTGCAGGCAACGTTTATCCACCGACCGGTTGCCCTTAGCTACCGACCGGTTTCCCTTAGCTACCGACCGGTTGCCCTTAGCTACCGATCGATGAATGTGTGTACGCACTCGCACGGCTGGACTCGTGCTTGTGTTGACGATGCCATGATGCAACAAGTCGGTTGCCTTGGAGACGCCGTTGTCAGGCACTCAGCCTCGCAAGTCGAGGACCCTTGGGGTGTCCTCTTTGCCCTGTGAGTGGATACGTGGACTTTGGGGGGGGGGGGGGGGGGGGGGTGCTTTAAGATGCAGGACGGGGCAGCATCGCACCCTTGAATCCCCACACATGTCTCTGTTGTCTCTGTTGTAAACACAGCAGTTTTCACGACCATATACAGCTGGCAATGTCAGTGACACGATGTCACCAACGTTGGCTCTGCACCAATCAGAGACTCCATGATAGAGTCGCGAACATGACGTCATGCACATCCAGAGTCTCTGATTGGTGGCAGAGCCGATGTTGATGACAATATCGTGTCCCTGACATCACAAGCTGTAAACCCGACTTTGGAAAGGGATGAGAAGCGGCTTGATATGGCGAACCCCGAGCAGCCGCATTATGCAGCGTCATCCCCCCCCCCCTCCCCCCCCCCCTCTCCTTCGCGCCCCTAAGACAAGACGTATAGTTGGACGGGTGTTGGGCCAGCGAGGTGCTAGTTTTAGTCGAGATCGCGCTGCGCACGACGCCGTGTCGAGCCCGAGGCGTTTGCTACGTCTTGGCTGGTGTCGAGTAATTGGTCGAGTTAGCGAGCGCCAAGATTTGCCACTAATGGGTGGGTGGAGGGGGGGGGGGGGCGTTTATCTTGCCTACATGTGGAGTGCGCGTCTGAGAGAGATCGACAAGCTGCCTTACGCTCTGAGACGAAGAGGCTCTGCAAGCTACGTAGTCGCTAAAAGCATGGCAGTACGTTAAAGCGGTAACGATGGAAACACACTTGCATCTGCCTTGCGTCGATCTACAACTCTCAGCGACAGAACGACTTGGACTGGACGCTTTGAGTCGTTAGTGACAGTTAACTTAGCCTAACAATCCCAGTAACATGCATAATGTAACGGCACACAAAAATAGAAGGGCTTTGTGGCTACGGCCGTGCATTGTTGTAACTTGGCATCAACTTTCCTTTCCACGAAGTCAGGTTAAACTTCAATTAGCGTTTCGCTCAAGACCAGTCTCCCCACGCGTTGTGAAGCAAGCACCTAACATTTCTGTCTGTCGATGTACTGATGCCGTGTTCTAATTACAATGGTGCACCCTATGGGACAATCTGTTAAGTTTCACATGTCTGTCCTCTGCGAACTTTAAAGCTCCCCTGCTGTTACGTTTAGAAGGAGAGCGGTGTTTCACTCTCAAAGAGGCTCCCCTGCTGTTACGTTTAGAAGGAGAGCGGTGTTTCACTCTCAAAGAGGCTCCCCTGCTGTTACGTTTAGAAGGAGAGCGGTGTTTCACTCTCAAAGAGGCTCCCCTGCTGTTACGTTTTGAAGGAGAGCGGTGTTTCACTCTCAAAGAGGCTCCCCTGCTGTTGCGTTTAGAAGGAGAGCGGTGTTTCACTCTCAAAGAGGCTCCCCTGCTGTTACGTGTAGAAGGAGAGCGGTGTTTCACTCTCAAAGAGGCTCCCCTGCTGTTACGTTTAGAAGGAGAGCAGTGTTTCACTCTCAAAGAGGCTCCCCTGCTGTTACGTTTAGAAGGAGAGCGGTGTTTCACTCTCAAAGAGGCTCCCCTGCTGTTACGTTTAGAAGGAGAGCAGTGTTTCACTCTCAAAGAGGCTCCCCTGCTGTTACGTTTAGAAGGAGAGCGGTGTTTCACTCTCAAAGAGGCTCCCCTGCTGTTACGTTTAGAAGGAGATCGGTGTTTCACTCTCAAAGAGGCTCCCCTGCTGTTACGTTTAGAAGGAGAGCGGTGTTTCACTCTCAAAGAGGCTCCCCTGCTGTTACGTTTAGAAGGAGAGCGGTGTTTCACTCTCAAAGGGGCACCGCTGCTGTTAGAATTGAGCCAAAGGTGTGGACATTCGCAGGCCGTCCCATTGTTCCGCTAAAGGGTTGAATGGACTGAGCATCGAATGATGGACAGCGCCAGGTATGGAGGCCACTCACCGATCGAATGATGGACAGCGCCAGGTATGGAGGCCACTCACCGATCGAATGATGGACAGCGCCAGGTATGGAGGCCACTCACCGATCGAATGATGGACAGCGCCAGGTATGGAGGCCACTCACCGATCGAATGATGGACAGCGCCAGGTATGGAGGCCACTCACCGATCGAATGATGGACAGCGCCAGGTATGGAGGCCACTCACCGATCGAATGATGGACAGCGCCAGGTATGGAGGCCACTCACCGATCGAATGATGGACAGCGCCAGGTATGGAGGCCACTCACCGATCGAATGATGGACAGCGCCAGTTATGGAGGCCACTCACCGATCGAATGATGGACAGCGCCAGGTATGGAGGCCACTCACCGATCGAATGATGGACAGCGCCAGGTATGGAGGCCACTCACCGATCGAATGATGGACAGCGCCAGGTATGGAGGCCACTCACCGATCGAATGATGGACAGCGCCAGGTATGGAGGCCACTCACCGATCGAATGATGGACAGCGCCAGGTATGGAGGCCACTCACCGATCGAATGATGGACAGCGCCAGGTATGGAGGCCACTCACCGATCGAATGATGGACAGCGCCAGGTATGGAGGCCACTCACCGATCGAATGATGTACAGCGCCAGTTATGGAGGCCACTCACCGATCGAATGATGGACAGCGCCAGGTATGGAGGCCACTCACCGATCGAGCTGAGCGATGACTCCTCGACGACGGCCAGACTGCTGTTGTGGATGGTCAGATGACGGATGTCCAGCCCGAGGAAGATGAAGCCCTGCAGTTTGGGCAGCACGTTGTGGCGCAGCTTGAGGTAGAAGATGACCTGCGAGTTGGGCCGCCCCTTCAAGGTGACCATGGCCCGGTTGATGTGCTGCGGGTCGGTGTTCTCGCACAGCACGTCGAGCCCGTTCTTCTTGACGCCGCACACGCAGGGCGCGACGTCGGCGTGCGGCGGACACTGTTGCACCGTCTGACTCGCCGCCTCGGCCCACAGCACGCACGCCCAGCACAGGGCGGCCAGCGACCACGACCGAACCGGCAACATCGCGCGCAGGGCTGGCTGGCTGGCCTGCTAGGCGCGCATCGCGGCAACACTGTACGCGGCACCGTCCGTCTGCAAGCAAGGCGTGGCAACAGGGTTAGCGGGGTCTGGCAACACTGTACGCGGCACCGTCTGCAAGCAAGGCGTGGCAACAGGGTTAGCGGGGTCTGGCAACACTGTACGCGGCAAGGCGTGGCAACAGTGTTAGCGGGGTCTGGCAACACTGTACGCGGCACCGTCTGCAAGCAAGGCGTGGCAACAGGGTTAGCGGGGTCTGGCAACACTGTACGCGGCAAGGCGTGGCAACAGTGTTAGCGGGGTCTGGCAACACTGTACGCGGCACCGTCTGCAAGCAAGGCGTGGCAACAGGGTTAGCGGGGTCTGGCAACACTGTACGCGGCACCGTCTGCAAGCAAGGCGTGGCAACAGGGTTAGCGGGGTCTGGCAACACTGTACGCGGCAAGGCGTGGCAACAGTGTTAGCGGGGTCTGGCAACACTGTACGCGGCACCGTCTGCAAGCAAGGCGTGGCAACAGGGTTAGCGGGGTCTGGCAACACTGTCTTTGCCGTTTTCGGTTACAAAGTAAAAAAATTAACACGGACAACGATGGGATTTTATCCATCAGATCAAATAACGGCATGACGTAAAAGTTACAAAATCACTGGGCAGGAAGGGAGTCGAGGGTTCTAATAGCCAATACATATCACGCTTCCCATCCCCTACACGGGGGTCAGCGATGAGGGCTCCAAAGCTTGCTACTACTGGCTTTTTGTCAAATGGATCCCTAAAGGCTTGATATTTTATAGCAGCGTTCTTTGTGACACGATGTTATTACCATATGCAGGGGTCAGGCAGCCACTTGTGCCTGTAGGTATGCAAACTACAAAGTGTATTGTTTTAGCCGACTCTTCTAGCCCCCCCCCCCCCCCCCCCCCAATGACAAAGGACGCCGCTTCGGGGGCAGGCGACACCAGCCAATGGGAAACGCGACACCGACGCTCGACGCTCGGCGTCTCTCGGGGGTCGCAGTCTCTCGCAAAGCGAGGCCCTCGACTCCTCGCGGACTTCAGGCGCCCGAAGTCATGTCTTTGTCACTTTATTTAGGTTGTATTAATGTGGCGACTCCAGGACATTAATGGAAGAAGTTTGCTACTCCCAAGTCATTTGCCAAATGTCCGAGTACACTGCCGTTCATCGTCGCTGGCTTCGAGTCTTCCAGGAAAGATTTAAACGTAAGACTATTGGAGTGAGCTCATACTCGGGCCACTTCCCGCGCAGGATTCACCTCCTACTGGATACTAACTTGTGGCCACACCGTTTGTCCGATCGTAACGAAACCAGGGTCAACGGAATCCTCACACTTTTAGCAACAAATTGTGTGATTTATAACCACGAAATACCAATAGAAAGTTGCACTTGTTCAACGACGCACTTAGCAACGTCACACTTGTTGAACGACGCACTTGACACATGTTGTCATGGTTGCGTCGGTCCCAAAGCCCCGTTTCTTGGCCAGAATCAGCATCAGCTGACGGCCGTTGCCCTGACAACCAGTAATACACCTGCACCTGTTCTTCCCACCACCCGAAATCTATCGTGAATTATCGAAATCTACCGGGGCGACCGGTCGCCGATCGGAAGCCAAGAGCTGGCGACCGAATTGCCGTTCCGAAACTCGCCGGTCGTGACATTCCGGTCGCGCCCGAAACGCCCGGGGTGCGCTATTCCGTTTCGTGCCTCGTAGACGCAATGTTAAATTTCCCGCGTTTAGATGGGCTTTTTGGGCAGTTTTTCCGGAGCTGGCCTTAAAAAATTACCCAGGGTACACAGTTCGAGAACCTACTGTGATGTTTCAGGAGTAATACTATTAAAAACTAGAGTACATCATCGACAACGCACCATCAAGTTCGGAGATGCACACAGAAATGACGAAGATTTAAGGCAAGAAAACGATTTCAAAGTGAAATACGATGTAAATATGATGATTCAAGTCGTCCAATTGACTTTGATACCAGTTTGCTACCGATATGGTACCGATATTTTACACTGCCAGTATGATTTCCAAACCATAGAAACGCCCTGTCACTTTGAGCCACGAGTTGTATCGCTTCGTAATAATGGTGACAAACGAACAGAGAGTTCTTAGTGGTAAATAAAATTGTAATGTGTCTCAAAGAATGAACCATATTACAAATTGTGAGATGTTTGTGTGACAATTCGGTCAGAGGTGTATTTGTGTATAAAATTAACCTGTACATTTTCCTGCCATAATTAAATGGCGTCGGCATCGGTCGGTCGACCGACCCAATCAGACTGGGCCAATGAGATGACGTACCGACCCAATCAGACTGGGCCAATGAGATGACGTACCGACCCAATCAGACTGGGCCAATGAGATGACGTACCGACCCAATCAGACTGGGCCAATGAGATGACGTACCGACCCAATCAGACTGGGCCAATGAGATGACGTACCGCCCCAATCAGACTGGGCCAATGAGATGACGTACCGACCCAATCAGACTGGGCCAATGAGATGACGTACCGACCCAATCAGACTGGGCCAATGAGATGACGTACCGACCCAATCAGACTGGGCCAATGAGATGACGTACCGACCCAATCAGACTGGGCCAATGAGATGACGTACCGACCCAATCAGACTGGGCCAATGAGATGACGTACCGCCCCAATCAGACTGGGCCAATGAGATGACGTACCGCCCCAATCAGACTGGGCCAATGAGATGACGTACCGCCCCAATCAGACTGGGCCAATGAGATGACGTACCGACCCAATCAGACTGGGCCAATGAGATGACGTACCGACCCAATCAGACTGGGCCAATGAGATGACGTACCGACCCAATCAGACTGGGCCAATGAGATGACGTACCGACCCAATCAGACTGGGCCAATGAGATGACGTACCGACCCAATCAGACTGGGCCAATGAGATGACGTACCGCCCCAATCAGACTGGGCCAATGAGATGACGTACCGCCCCAATCAGACTGGGCCAATGAGATGACGTACCGACCCAATCAGACTGGGCCAATGAGATGACGTACCGACCCAATCAGACTGGGCCAATGAGATGACGTACCGCCCCAATCAGACTGGGCCAATGAGATGACGTACCGACCCAATCAGACTGGGCCAATGAGATGACGTACCGCCCCAATCAGACTGGGCCAATGAGATGACGTACCGACCCAATCAGACTGGGCCAATGAGATGACGTACCGCCTCTCAGCCGAGCCACTGACTTCCAGCCTTGACCCGACAACACTCCGTCTGGCGCCAATCTGTAGGCGGGACCCTTGGACACCCTTGGACTTCCTTGGACACCCTTGGACAGCCTTGGACTTCCTTGGACTTCCTTGGACAGCCTTGGACAGCCTTGGACTTCCTTGGACAGCCTTGGACACGCTTGGACACGCTTGGACACCCTTGGACACCCTTGGACTTCCTTGGACAGCCTTGGACAGCCTTGGACTTCCTTGGACTTCCTTGGACACCCTTGGACACGCTTGGGCACGCTTGGACACGCTTGGACAGCCTTGGACACCCTTGGACACTGATGGCGCCAACTCGACTAGCGCCACGCCCGATGCACTTTGTCAACTGCAAGGCGGCAATTCACTGGGTCACTGCCGACTGTCACTGTCACTGTCACTAACACAACTGTCACTGTCACTGAGACAACTGTCACTGACACTAACACAACTGTCACTGACACTTAGACAACTGTCACTGACACTAACACAACTGTCACTGTCACTGAGACAACTGTCACTAACACAACTGTCACTGTCACTGAGACAACTGTCACTGATGGCAGCAGGGTCACCGAAACACTCCGAGGTCCCCGTCACTGCAGCAACGAATCTCGGTGCATGGCCGTCGTGGCTAGACTCGATACGAGAGACTGTACTCGATCAATGTGATGGCAACATCTCCACACTCCCGCACGCCGTCGACGGCGACCTTGGGCCGGGAGGCGCGCCAATCCGATCGTCGCACGCTAAACAGTCGCTTCCTGTGCCTGGCCATCATCGGCCAGCATCCACACACACACACACACACACACACACACACACACGCACACACGCACACACACACACGTGCGTCATCATCGGCGTCATCGGCGTCAGGGTGCCGCTCACCGTCCGGGCTAACTAGGGCTGGGGCTGGGGCTAGGGCTGGGGCTGGGGCTAGGGCTGGGGCTAGGGCTGGAGCTAGGGCTAGGGCTAGGGCTAGGGCTGGGGCTAGGGCTAGGGCTGGGGCTAGGGCTAGGGCTAGGGCTAGGGCTAAGGCTAGGGCTAGGGCTGGGGCTAGGGCTAGGGCTGGGGCTAGGGCTGGGGCTAGGGCTGGGGCTAGGGCTGGGGCTGGGGCTGGGGCTGGGGCTAGGGGATGGGGCTAGGGCTAGGGCTGGGGCTGGGGCTGGGGCTAGGGCTAGGGCTAGGGCTGGGGCTGGGACTGGGGCTAGGGCTGGGGCTAGGGGATGGGGCTAGGGCTGGGGCTGGGGCTAGGGCTAGGGCTACGGCTGGGGCTGGGGCTGGGGCTAGGGCTGGGGCTGGGGCTAGGGCTGGGGCTGGGGCTAGGGCCCGATCTTGCCGGGTGTGTTCTACAGACCAAACGCGTTCTCCGATTCTTATATAATTCCCGCAACACCTGCCTTTGTGCTCCATTTCGACGGCCTGCGCTTTTCACCAAAATCGGACTTTTAGTTTCGGATTGACAATCAAAAGAATGGTTTTCAACACTTTCACGAAGTTTCCTCTCCTTCCAAAGTCGAGCCGAGCCGAGCCGAGCCGAGCCGAGCCGAGCTAGTGCGCAGTGGCATTATATTATGTGTTTGTATATTTATACCATGGGGGTGATACACCTGGCCCAGTGTCATGCACATCTACACTTGATCACATCGATTATTCACGTTGAAATTAATTAACCAACGCACGACGACGACGACGACGACGACGACGACGACGACGACGACGACGGTTTCGAAGCGTATTTGGTGCCGGCACCGGGGCCTCCCTTCTAGGCTAGACAGCCAATAGACAGTGCCACAGGGACACAGTACGTGTGTCAAAGGGACAAGGCCCTTGGTGCCGCACCGGGCCGCGCTATTCCGTTTCGTGGCTCGTAGACGCAATGTTAAATTTATACAGTTTGGCAATCATACTGGCAGTGTAAAATATCGGTACCATATCGGTAGCAAACTGGTATCAAAGTCAATTGGACGACTTGAATCATCATATTTACATCGTATTTCACTTTGAAATCGTTTTCTTGCCTCAAAGCTTCGTCATTTCTGTGTGCATCTCCGTGCTCTATCGTGCGTTGTCGAGGATGTACTCAAGTTTTTAATTGTATTACTCCTGAAACATCACAGTTGGTTCTCGAACTGTGTACCCTGGTCCCTGGGTAATTTTTTAAGGCCATCTCCGGACAAACTGCCGAAAAGCCAATCTAAATGCGGAAAATTTAACATTGCGTCTACGAGGCACGAAACGGAATAGCGCCACCGGGCGCTTCCAGGCCAGACTAGCCGCTAGCTTCATCATCAGTCTGTCGTTCACCGACGCCATTATTGTTTATTTTATTGTTAATTGTTTATTTATTTTCCATTGTAATTAGATTACATACCATGATCGTTATTACATAAAACAGTAAAGACAGGTTTTGGAAATTGTCAATGATAACTTTATAACTTTATAACTTTATCCACCAAGCATAGTGCCGCAGGGCCCGCTGTCAAGACAGTGCGTCGTTAAACACGGCACGCAGAATCGAATTCACCGAGCGGAAAGCCCGCTGTAAAAAGCGGCTAGTTTCGCGTGCCGGACGAAGCGACGCCTTTAAGGACTCGGTTGTTGTTCAGAGGCCGACCTCTGGCCGTGGTTCGTTTCCAGCCAGCAAGCAGTGGCCATTGTGTCTGTGTTGTTTTCCCGTCGATTCAGTCGCCAAGCGCTAAAGGGCTGATATCTTGGACGTTGACTCGCTACACCGACGGCGTCCTAGGATCCCAGCTATCGTGTTTCCGAGTGCCCACACAAACACAGTGTTCCCCTTGAACGCCTCCACGCGGCGTTAAAGAATTTAAACACTCTTCCCGGCATCGCGTTGTTCGTGTTTCCAGCCGCCTTGTTTTTGCTCGCCGCGACATTTCACCCACCACCCACACCAGGCCCGTCGTTCCCGGAACCCCCCCCCCCCCCCCCCACCCCAAGCAAATGTCAGCCCCCCCCCCCACCCCCACCCACCCTTCCTGAACACGTTGACATGGCATGACTTGTCGCGTGTCCCCCCCTCCCCCCCGTTGGTAATTGCTTTGCGTGGCACGAGGTACGTAGCTCTGTGCCATGCTTGGGATTGTTGGTGGGTGGGTGGGTGGGGGGGGGGGGGGTCACCCACCCCCCTCGTCCACACGCCTAACACAGACTGGCAGACACAGGGCCAGCACTGGGCATAGCCAGATTTTAGCTATTTACCACTTTCATAATCAGCCAACATTAACTTTTCTATTGGAATAAAATTATATTGCTTATTTGCAAGAAAACATGTGAAAACATGTGTTAAAAGTACGAGGTGGGTTTGGGAGTTTGTGAGATTCACAAATCCTCTGCTCAACAGCAGCGGTTTTCAATGCGGGAATTATTCTCGCCACAAAACACAGAATCCCGCTTTGTGGATACGAAATGGGGCAAACGTTTGGGTGTTCTGTCAAAACCCCGGGGGAATTCACGGTCGGTCGGTCGGTCGGTCGGTCGGTCGGTCGGTCGGTCGGTCGGTCGGTCGGTCGGTCGGTCGGTCGGTCGGTCGGTCGGTCGGTGGTCGGTCGGTCGGTCGGTCGGTCGGTGGTCGGTCGGTCGGTGGTCGGTCGGTCGGTCGGTCGGTCGGTCGGTCGGTCGGTCGGTCGGTCGGTCGGTCGGTCGGTCGGTCGGTCGGTCGGTCGGTCGGACGGTCGGTCGGTCGGTCGGTCGGTCGGTCGGTCGGTCGGTCGGTCGGTCGGTCGGTCGGTCGGTCGGTCGGTCGGTCGGTCGGTCGGTCGGTCGGTCGGTCGGCAAGTGACCATTCCTTGTCCACCCCGTGCCTAAAGCCAGACGCACGGCCAGCCGCATCAAAGGTCGGTGTGCGTGCGGTCTGGCCGTGATATCAGACCGCACGACGCGCTGACAGGCATTTGCCTCCCCAGTCTCTGTCTCGTCTTGTCGTCGTCGTCGTCGTGACGCACAGACAAGAATATGAGATTCGATGCAATATTCAGCGTCTCCTCCTCCTCGTCGTTCGATCAGCCGGGAAAAACTCGTCGACGCCCCCCCCCCCCCTCCACCACCCACTCACTGCCCTTCATGACGGCGTGACCTCTCTGTGTGGCAAGGAGTGTCTCATGGATTGGCTGGATCGGCTGGATTGGCTGGATCGGCTGGAAATCGGATAGTGCGTTGTATAATTCCACTGCCGCGCGATTCGAGCTGAACACGGCCTCCTGGATGTGACGAACTCGAGCAGAATCCCACGCATTTCATCGCGAGTTGTCCATCGACTCTTCTTGTGCGGTTCGGTTCGGTACTCGTGCTGCGGTTGTGCGTGGAGCGTGCGGTCCACCGCACTCCCACTTCACGATCGACGGCCTCCTCTGCTCGCCCCCCCCTGATGCCCTTTACCCCCGTGCGTGGCCCCTTGCACTGTGACACGCACAGCCCGGCATTGTGCCTTGGTGCGTGCGACTTGGTGCGTTGGATTCACGCGTCACGCGTCCCACACGCACCGCGTGATGGATGCACGGCTGGCGTGTGCCTGGCGAGGGTGGGACCTGTTGGCTGTCAGGACACTTAGCAACCAACGCTCCTTGCCCGGACTACTTGGTGGTGGATTTGCATCTTTCTCGAGGACCCTCTGCTGCTAGACACGAGCCAAGGTCGTTGACACAGGAATTCCGTTCAGGGGGGGGGGGGGGGGTTGCCAGACTGCACTTCCCCACTAAATGCTAATACTGCTTCCTGTCTGCCTCGACGAGCTCGCAACGGCAACACCGGCACAGCGGGGGATACTGGCGACTTTCTTCCTTGTCGCTACTCATTCCGAGTCTTGGAATTCGTGGGCGATGCGGGTTCGGTGTACAGCGCCGGCAGTTGCGCAGATTGCTATCTCACGCATACACAGTTAGAAATGGGGGCTGGGAAAGTTAGTTTGGGAAGTGTTTAAATGTGGCAAAGACTCCCCCCTCCCCTCCTCCCCGTTGTGGGGTGGTTCGTACAGAGCGAAGTCCCTGCACAAAGTCAAGCCAGCTCAGTCCCAAGCTATTCAAGTTATTCGCCCCAAAGCCCTTGGACAGGCTGACAGCAGTCCATGTGATCTAGCATCGCAGTCGCGGCTTCTAGCACAGTTATGTGTAAAGGCACTTGGTAGCAAATAAATCAATAACTCGCTGGACAGACCAGACGAAGGCGGAGAAAAACTTTGCCGTGGGCCGAAAAGTCTCAAAGTTGGACGAAACGTTTCCACTAAATCAATTTCCAAGCCATGTTATATATTATCCCATCGCCAGAGCAAATACTTGCACGTGTCAAGTGCTACGAGTTGAAACCAGGGGGGCGATTGTGTAACTTTGTGGTTTAAAAACCATTCGTTTTCAGTATCACTGCCTATAGTTTAAGGCCATTCATTGATGGTTGTTGAGGTCAATTGAATTCAACTTTTTATGGATTTCCAAGAGACATTTCGAGGTACTGAAATATTCAATTGGTTGTCAAAAGTGTGAGGATTCCGTAGATATTTGTTTCGTTGCGATCGGATAACGGGTGTGGCCTGGAAAGTGTATACGGTAAGAGGTAAATTCTTAGCTGGAATTTACCCTTAAGTACATCTTTCAATGTACCGGCTAAACAAGGTTATTTTAAAACTCTTGTAAGTAATTAACGAGTGGATCTTGCGAAATGAAAATGGTTCAATTGGTTGTCCGAAGTGTGAAGATTCCGAAAATATAGGTTTCGTCGCGATCCGACGAAAGGTGTGGCCTGGAAAGTGTATACCTTACGAGGTGAAGGAAACGGCTCGACTTCGGAGCTCATTGTATACAGACTTAACACGGGCCGTGATTTGAAATCGAGTGATTTCGAGTCAAATCGGACTAACTGCTTGGTGGTGCCACGGTGTGCAGTGCCAGCGTCGTGCGCTCGGCATTTCCACGGCTTACTGGAAGGCGCTCGCGGCTTTAGTTTCGAGCTTCCTGCCTGAATTACGCAGTCGACGGAGCACGAAACGACTTTCTGAGGGCGAAAGACAACTTGGTGTCCCGGCGCTCTTCGCAGCGAACACAAGTTCGTGGTTCCCGAAACTACTGGACAACTTCATCCCCAATTAGCTGCCATAAGGGAATGAGACCCATGGTGGGTTGAACAGCTAAATGTACTGGACGAAAATATCTGGGTTTTTTAATGCTGCATTCAAAGTGTCACTGTTCCTCGGAACGAATTCTAGTCACTTCTTCAAGTGGGCCTATCACCTTCGAGCGAGGCAGTTACTAGTAATACATGCCACGAGACGGCGGGAAACCAGTGGGACTGTATTTAGCATTCAAACCCCAGTGTGAAATTGCAGTGTCTGAAATCTAGTGCTGAAGCTCGGACAAGCAGACACGAGACATAGCAATACCACGATGCACATGTGGCTCGGTCCACACACACAGGGGCCGTGCATCCCGACGTTTCATCAGAGATTGGCCATCGGCGTGGAAATGTTTCCCGTGTTCCCGGCGATTCCCAGGGGACGCTTCGCGGGGCTAATGGGCCCATAGATTCCACCGAGACACGCGACCCCGAATTGGGCCCCTCGTTAAACGCGGTGCGTGCCGTTTCCACGGTAACGACCAGGTGCTGCCACCTGTCGGGGCTTGCGTTCCCGCCCGGCGATCATTCGATTCGCCCACAGGTAAACGCCGTACTTCGACCTCGTTGTCGTGCAATTACACAGCTCTCATTCCCTCCAAGCGTGGCCGTCGCCGTCGTCCACGCCCTCATGTCAAACGCCAGCCAAAAGCTGGCTCGCCATCCATTAGACCTTGTCAGGGGCGGACTGGCTCGACAAAGCCCGGCTTGCTGTATACAAACTTTAGGCCAGCAAAAGTTTAAATGCATGAAAAAAATCGGCCCGGGCATTTCAGAAAATAGACAGTCCACTAGAAAATCCATTTCCTAAATCACCCGAAATTTTCCCGAGGCCAATCCCTAAAATAAACGTCTCCCTAATTTTTTCCGAGGCCAATGGTTTGACCGGCAGGGGCCAGCAATTGTATAGCTGGCAATGCATTATACACCTTGTAGCTGTGCGCACGCGCTGTGTCCTCGAAGGGAAACGCAGACCACGGGTAATGGACGGGTCATTTGTCTCCCTTGGAGTTGGAACCCGCCAACCCCCAACGCGGTGCGATGCAAACACTGCGTATTGCCAGGGCGTCCAGACCTATCAGCCCTGCTAGTGTGGGCTGGCCTCACACTGCATCAACAGCGAGTAGTGCTACTGTAGCATTGCTTCGTTCGGTCATAGATCACGACCAAAGCCTTTCATACTGCGTGCAAGACAGGCACTGTGGACGCCGTATGACCGCTATTTGATTGTACCACTGTTTCAAGTCAACTTAGCCGTTAGATATTTTAGCAGTAGCAGTAATGTTTAGTAAATGCAAATACTATACACTTTATACTATTTACTAACAAACCTATAACATACCTAACAACCAAACCATACCATACAATAAATAACAAACCATATTATTATACAATGTATAACAAACCTAAAAAGATGACTTTAACTTTACGTAAGCAACATTTTTTGCAATTTTTTAACCATAAAGTCAAAACTTAGTGGAGAGCCAATTAGATTCCTTGGCCGCCATGATGAACTAGATTCTCCCACAGTTGAGAAAAAGGTTGGGTTATGTGCATCTAGGTCTGATTGGCTGGCCGTAACGATTTCAAGTTGTCATTACAGACAGATAACTAAACCTCAGAGTTAACATAAAGTGACTGCTTAGTGCGTTGTAAACCAGCCTCTATGGGCATTAGAGGCATCTCCTCTGTGATTGGTCCGTGCTTCGCCCATTCTGCAAGTTGCAATCCGTCAGCCCGATTGCCGCTCGACGACTACTGGTCCGTGATTGGTCCGAAGTCGGACTCAACGTGTGTCCGGCCACAGGTGTGCTCCCGGCATGCCGCGAGCCGGGGTCGAACTCGGACCCCTGGCGTGCACCATCGTGCCTGGTGTCGACCTGTTGCCGCATCATGCAGTGGGTGCCACACGCACCATCGTGTGGCATGGGGTGTCATCATCACCACACCCTGGCCTGCCCCATCGTGTGGCATGGGGTGTCATCATCACCACACCCTGGCCTGCCCCATCGTGTGGCATGGGGTGTCATCATCACCACACCCTGGCCTGCCCCATCGTGTGGCATGGGGTGTCATCATCACCACACCCTGGCCTGCCCCATCGTGTGGCATGGGGTGTCATCATCACCACACCCTGGCCTGCCCCATCGTGTGGCATGGGGTGTCATCATCACCACACCCTGGCCTGCCCCATCGTGTGGCATGGGGTGTCATCATCACCACACCCTGGCCTGCCCCATCGTGTGGCATGGGGTGTCATCATCACCACACCCTGGCCTGCCCCATCGTGTGGCATGGGGTGTCATCATCACCACACCCTGGCGTGCCCCATCGTGTGGCATGGGGTGTCATCATCACCACACCCTGGCCTGCCCCATCGTGTGGCATGGGGTGTCATCATCACCACACCCTGGCCTGCCCCATCGTGTGGCATGGGGTGTCATCATCACCACACCCTGGCCTGCCCCATCGTGTGGCATGGGGTGTCATCATCACCACACCCTGGCCTGCCCCATCGTGTGGCATGGGGTGTCATCATCACCACACCCTGGCGTGCCCCATCGTGTGGCATGGGGTGTCATCATCACCACACCCTGGCGTGCCCCATCGTGTGGCATGGGGTGTCATCATCACCACACCCTGGCCTGCCCCATCGTGTGGCATGGGGTGTCATCATCACCACACCCTGGCCTGCCCCATCGTGTGGCATGGGGTGTCATCATCACCACACCCTGGCCTGCCCCATCGTGTGGCCACCACACCCTGGCGTGCCCCATCGTGTGGCATGGGGTGTCATCATCACCACACCCTGGCCTGCCCCATCGTGTGGCATGGGGTGTCATCATCACCACACCCTGGCGTGCCCCATCGTGTGGCATGGGGTGTCATCATCACCACACCCTGGCGTGCCCCATCGTGTGGCATGGGGTGTCATCATCACCACACCCTGGCCTGCCCCATCGTGTGGCATGGGGTGTCATCATCACCACACCCTGGCCTGCCCCATCGTGTGGCATGGGGTGTCATCATCACCACACCCTGGCGTGCCCCATCGTGTGGCATGGGGTGTCATCACCACCACACCCTGGCCTGCCCCATCGTGTGGCATGGGGTGTCATCATCACCACACCCTGGCGTGCCCCATCGTGTGGCATGGGGTGTCATCATCACCACACCCTGGCCTGCCCCATCGTGTGGCATGGGGTGTCATCATCACCACACCCTGGCGTGCCCCATCGTGTGGCATGGGGTGTCATCACCACCACACCCTGGCCTGCCCCATCGTGTGGCATGGGGTGTCATCATCACCACACCCTGGCCTGCCCCATCGTGTGGCATGGGGTGTCATCATCACCACACCCTGGCCTGCCCCATCGTGTGGCATGGGGTGTCATCATCACCACACCCTGGCCTGCCCCATCGTGTGGCATGGGGTGTCATCATCACCACACCCTGGCCTGCCCCATCGTGTGGCATGGGGTGTCATCATCACCACACCCTGGCCTGCCCCATCGTGTGGCATGGGGTGTCATCATCACCACACCCTGGCCTGCCCCATCGTGTGGCATGGGGTGTCATCATCACCACACCCTGGCCTGCCCCATCGTGTGGCATGGGGTGTCATCATCACCACACCCTGGCGTGCCCCATCGTGTGGCATGGGGTGTCATCATCACCACACCCTGGCGTGCCCCATCGTGTGGCATGGGGTGTCATCATCACCACACCCTGGCCTGCCCCATCGTGTGGCATGGGGTGTCATCATCACCACACCCTGGCGTGCCCCATCGTGTGGCATGGGGTGTCATCATCACCACACCCTGGCCTGCCCCATCGTGTGGCATGGGGTGTCATCACCACCACACCCTGGCCTGCCCCATCGTGTGGCATGGGGTGTCATCATCACCACACCCTGGCCTGCCCCATCGTGTGGCATGGGGTGTCATCATCACCACACCCTGGCCTGCCCCATCGTGTGGCATGGGGTGTCATCATCACCACACCCTGGCCTGCCCCATCGTGTGGCATGGGGTGTCATCATCACCACACCCTGGCCTGCCCCATCGTGTGGCATGGGGTGTCATCATCACCACACCCTGGCGTGCCCCATCGTGTGGCATGGGGTGTCATCATCACCACACCCTGGCCTGCCCCATCGTGTGGCATGGGGTGTCATCATCACCACACCCTGGCCTGCCCCATCGTGTGGCATGGGGTGTCATCACATCGTGCTTCGTTGCCCGAGGCGTCGGCGTTGTTGTTGTTGTTGTTTGCACTTAGTTGCCATGAGGACGGCCAAGTTTGTCCGGAGGTGCTCGAAAGTTGCGCGTCGGTATTAGCTGGTTCTTGTTGTGGGGGGGGGGGGGGGCGAAGTTAGACGACAAAGAGGTTCGCCCCGAAAAGTTTCGAGTCTCCGAGCGCCGAGCAACTCGCTGGCTGCTCGGGGGCGTCCAGGATTCCAGGATTCCAGGATTCCAGGATTCCAGGGAAAGTGTGCTGCGATAAACTCGGCTACTTAGCGACACTGCCTTTGTCTGCGTTGCCACGGCAACCATAGCGTGCCCCCCCCCCCCACGGAGGCAGCTGCTCTCTCGACGGGGACCCGCGCCAGGAAATAAGGTGGATTAATCGTTTCACTTCAGAGTATTTTATAGTTAGGGGTACGTTTTTGGCACGGCCTCCCTGGGGAATCGTGCATTTCAGCCAGGGCGTGGGGCATTTCAGCCCTTAAACCTTTCATTTTCTGTTTTCATTCACTTGGGGCGTTTCACTGCCTGCTTGCATTGGGGGCGTTTCAGTGCCTGCTTGCACTGGGGGCGTTTCACTGCCTGCTTGCACTGGGGGCGTTTCACTACCTGCTTGCACTGGGGGCGTTTCACTGCCTGCTTGCACTGGGGGCGATTCACTGCCTGCTTGCACTGGGGGCGTTTCACTGCCTGCTTGCACTGGGGGCGTTTCACTGCCTGCTTGCACTGGGGGCGTTTCACTACCTGCTTGCACTGGGGGCGTTTCACTGCCTGCTTGCACTGGGGGCGTTTCACTGCCTGCTTGCACTGGGGGCGTTTCACTACCTGCTTGCACTGGGGGCATTTCACTGCCTGCTTGTACTGGGGGCGTTTTACTACCTGCTTGCACTGGGGGCGTTTCACTACCTGCTTGCACTGGGGGCGTTTCACTACCTGTTTGCACTGGGGGCGTTTCACTACCTGCTTGCACTGGGGGTGTTGCATGCGACCGTCTGTGAGGTCGTTACCTGCCCTGCAGGGTGCATGCCAGGACACGCTACACTAGGGGGGGAAGGGGGGGAAGCGGGGGGGGGGGGGGTAATGCAATAACGCGCGTCTCACACGGTAATTGGCAATTACCCTCGGTGCACGGTGTACCCACGTCGGGGGGCTGAGGGGGGGGGGGGAGGGGGGGAATCGCCCACGGCCCGGTCGCTGCTCCTGGCCAGGCGATGGTGGCTATCCAGACTATCCCATGCTATCCAGACTCTCCCATGCTATCCAGACTCTCCCATGCTATCCAGACTATCCCATGCTATCCAGACTCTCCCATGCTATCCAGACTATCCCATGCTATCCAGACTCTCCCATGCTATCCAGACTATCCCATGCTATCCAGACTCTCCCATGCTATCCAGACTCTCCCATGCTATCCAGACTATCCCATGCTATCCAGACTCTCCCATGCTATCCAGACTCTCCCATGCTATCCAGACTATCTCATGCTATCCAGACTATCCCATGCTATCCAGACTCTCCCATGCTATCCAGACTATCCCATGCTATCCAGACTAACCCATGCTATCCAGACTATCCCATGCTATCCAGACTCTCCCATGCTATCCAGACTCTCCCATGCTATCCAGACTATCCCATGCTATCCAGACTATCCCATGCTATCCAGACTATCTCATGCTATCCAGACTATCCCATGCTATCCAGACTATCCCATGCTATCCAGACTCTCCCATGCTATCCAGACTATCCCATGCTATCCAGACTCTCCCATGCTATCCAGACTATCTCATGCTATCCAGACTATCCCATGCTATCCAGACTCTCCCATGCTATCCAGACTATCCCATGCTATCCAGACTCTCCCATGCTATCCAGACTCTCCCATGCTATCCAGACTCTCCCATGCTATCCAGACTCTCCCATGCTATCCAGACTCTCCCATGCTATCCAGACTATCGCATGCTATCCAGACTATCCCATGCTATCCAGACTATCCCATGCTATCCAGACTCTCCCATGCTATCCAGACTATCCCATGCTATCCAGACTATCCCATGCTATCCAGACTATCCCATGCTATCCAGACTACCCCATGCTATCCAGACTCTCCCATGCTATCCAGACTATCCCATGCTATCCAGACTCTCCCATGCTATCCAGACTCTCCCATGCTATCCAGACTCTCCCATGCTATCCAGACTCTCCCATGCTATCCAGACTATCCCATGCTATCCAGACTATCCCATGCTATCCAGACTATCCCAGGTCATCATCCGTTCCCCGATGACTGCAGAGGGCGTGGCAGAGTGATGTTACCCTATGGTCATTCCGATGTCGTCATGATTGTGCTATCTAAACGCCCCCCCCCCCCATCCCATGTCAGGCACTCTCGTGATGAGCTAGAGGGACGCATCACGCCCACCCTTGGCTTGGCTTGGCTGGCTTGGCTGGCTTGGCTTGGCTTGGCTGGCTTGGCTGGCTTGGCTTGGCTTGGCTGGCTTGGCTGGCTTGGCTTGGCTGGCTTGGCTGGCTTGGCCTGGCTTGGCTTGGCTGGCTTGGCTTGGCTTGGCTTGGCTGGCTTGGCTTGGCTTGGCTGGCTTGGCTTGGCTTGGCTTGGATGGCTTGGCTTGGCTTGGCTTGGCTTGGCTGGCTTGGCTTGGCTTGGCTGGCTTGGCTTGGCTGGCTTGGCTGGCTTGGCCTGGCTTGGCTTGGCTTGGCTGGCTTGGCTTGGCTTGGCTTGGCTGGCTTGGCTTGGCTTGGCTTGGCTTGGCTGGCTTGGCTTGGCTTGGCTGGCTTGGCTTGGCTTGGCTGGCTTGGCTTGGCTTGGCTGGCTTGGCTTGGCTTGGCTTGGCTGGCTTGGCTTGGCTTGGCTTGGCTTGGCTTGGCTGGCTTGGCTGGGCTTGGCTGGCTTGGCTTGGCTTGGCTTGGCTGGCTCACAGGCTCCTCATAAAGGCGCACTGGTTGCCTGCATTCTCACGCCAGCCAGACACGCGATGCACTTTAATGCACTGCACATTGACGGCTTATCGGAGCTCGGTTCCAGTGCACACCTTATCGTCCAGCCAATCACAGGGCGGCAAATCACGAGTGGAGATTGCAGGCGCTCGTTAAATCATGCAATGCATGCCAGCACTCGGGTTGCAGTGTTTGGTCTTGTGAGTTGGTGTTTCGCTGGTCCGTGCTGATAGGTTCACAATCACGGTCCTGTGGTTTCAAATGAGTTGTGGCTTTGTGGCAATCCATTCCGGCATTCCCCTAATTATTATAACTTTTGCTCGAATGCCGGACTTCAATAAGTAATCTTTACGCGATGTTTCGAAGCAATTCGTGCATTGGTAATCATCAAATCATCCCGTTCTTTTCATCTCCCCGGCAGGCCGCCTGAACTAACAGCCACCGAAAAGGTCGGGTCTCGGTATGATTTGATTGAGAGATAAGAGAAGCAATTCATATAAAGTGCGTGATATTTCGTTCTGATTCTGAAACCCAAAGTTACCTAGGGTCCAAATCTCGTGTGACAAACCGGTTTTCTTATCAGCAACCGCCCCGCTCGGTGACATAAGAATCGACCGAGCTGACAGAATATCGGTGCACTGCACTGAGTTTGGCACTGGATTTCATGCCTAAAAGTCACATAGCTTTCAAGTAAGAAGGAGAATGAAAGCAGTGAGTAAGACATGAGCCTGAGGTGTTTGGGTATTGTTCATGTATGTATGGGGCGTCCTCAGAGCGTAGAGTGTCTCCTTGCAGTGCATGTCCACGCGGTCGGCACTTGCTCTGTGCAGCCAGCAAGCCTTCCTGAGGGGACGGGGCCGAGTGGCGAGGGGGTCGATGCCAGTACTGCTGGAGGCGCGGTGTCTGCACCAGGGCCATCTCGTGGTCCATCTAACCCAGATTGTACAATATCGAAGCATCCTTTTTACATCCTATTTGCATCCTAATATTGCGTATATTTTTATATACGGCATCCTATTGACAGTTGCCATGTCAAATGACTAAACTCCTGCTTTAACCCTGGGGTAAGGCACGTGTGAAATCGGCCTATACTACGTTTCCCTGCACGTCGACTCCGTCCGAGGATCGAGCTCGGTTCGTTCGCTGAGACGAGCGAGCGTCCACGGCCCGCTAGACTGCGTCCAACGCCCCCTAGACTGCGTCCAAGGCCCGCTAGACTGCGTCCAAGGCCCCCTAGACTGCGTCCAAGGCCCGCTAGACTGCGTCCAAGGCCCGTTAGACTGCGTCCACGGCCCTCTAGACTGCGTCCAAGGCCCGCTAGACTGCGTCCAAGGCCCGCTAGACTGCGTCCAAGGCCCGCTAGACTGCGTCCAAGGCCCTCTAGACTGCGTCCAAGGCCCGCTAGACTGCGTCCAAGGCCCGCTAGACTGCGTCCAAGGCCCTCTAGACTGCGTCCAAGGCCCGCTAGACTGCGGGCCCGCTAGACTGCGTCCAAGGCCCGCTAGACTGCGTCCAAGGCCCTCTAGACTGCGTCCAAGGCCCGCTAGACTGCGTCCACGGCCCTCTAGACTGCGTCCAAGGCCCGCTAGACTGCGTCCAAGACCCGCTAGACTGCGTCCAAGGCCCGCTAGACTGCGTCCAAGGCCCCCTAGACTGCGTCCAAGGCCCGCTAGACTGCGTCCAAGGCCCGCTAGACTGCGTCCAAGGCCCTCTAGACTGCGTCCAAGGCCCGCTAGACTGCGTCCAAGGCCCGCTAGACTGCGTCCAAGACCCGCTAGACTGCGTCCACGGCCCGCTAGACTGCGTCCAAGGCCCGCTAGACTGCGTCCAAGGCCCGCTAGACTGCGGGCCCGCTAGACTGCGTCCAAGGCCCGCTTGACTGCGTCCAAGGCCCGCTAGACTGCGTCCAAGGCCCTCTAGACTGCGTCCAAGGCCCGCTAGACTGCGTCCAAGGCCCGCTTGACTGCGTCCAAGGCCCGCTAGACTGCGTCCAAGGCCCGCTAGACTGCGTCCAAGGCCCGCTAGACTGCGTCCAAGGCCCGCTAGACTGCGTCCAAGGCCCGCTAGACTGCGTCCACGGCCCGCTAGACTGCGTCCAAGGCCCGCTAGACTGAGCGACGCTCGATGGCCTAACGAGGGGTCGCCGTTTTCCAACCGAGCGGCGTCCCTTTCGACGCCCCCCCCCCCTCCCCCCCACCGAGTCCGTCCGTCCTCATGGATGCACGGCAGCCTCCTTTGTCCCGACGATCGCTCGTGTGACTTCGGGTCCGAACCCGATCCGTGCGACGCCCGTCGCTGGATTGCATCGACTCTGACATTGTCTTCATCAGCGACCTCGCGATTCATCGCCTTGCGCTTGCCGATCACTTCGAAGGCTCTGCTCGCTAAACGCCCTCCCTGCCTGCCACGGCTGGATCTCGTCAGGATCACTGCCAGCTGGAGCCTGGAGACTTCCTCTCACAGGAGTCACACTTGGCGAATCCGCGTCCCCTGCACAGCAAGCCCTGCACTACAAGCCCTGCACTACAAGCCCTGCACAGCAAGCCCTGCACAGCAAGCCCTGCACTACAAGCCCTGCACTACAAGCCCTGCACTACAAGCCCTGCACAGCAAGCCCTGCACAGCAAGCCCTGCACTACAAGCCCTGCATTACAAGCCCTGCACAGCAATTGCCGTGCAGTCAATCGATCGCCGAGTCCCGACGCCCGAGAAAGCAGTTCGGCACACAAAGCAAGTCCCCCCCCCCCCCCCCCCCCCCTATCTGTCAGCGTCATCGCCCAGCGTCGGCTGCTGATCGCCGCTGGCCGCGACTTGGCAGCAGGCCACTAACGGGTCGTTACCATGGCGACCGACGGGTCGTTAGCCCAGCCTGTTGCTCGGTCTACGCGGCCACCCACTAGTTGCTCGCTCACCCAAAGAGCAGCGCCTCCTGGGTACCTCCCTGGGTAGTGAGCTTGCACTGCCGAGGTGCGCTACGCATGGGAGATCGCTGTTGTGTTCCTGTAATCACTGATCACTCGTCACTCGCAATCCAGTGTTGGATTCCCGATGCCGACAGCACCAAAGCACTAACCACTCGGGAATCACGGGAGAAACGGCCACTGACAGCGCCAGTGACATTGACAGCGCCAGTGACATTGACAGCGCCAGTGACATTGACAGCGCCAGTGACATTGACAGATCGACAGAACATCTGCAGTGAGAATCGTCGAGAATTTCATTTGAAATCTCATGCTAAAACTCGGGGGGCCGTGACTGCACTGCCACGTGGAAACTTTGGCGAGAAGGCTGTGGGAAAAGCGGGGGAGGGAGAGATGATCTCGTCCCCCCCAATTCCCATGGCACCTGCGCACTGTATCACTTTATGAGCACGTCGCATATTAAAGTGAAAATACCCTCGACTTCCGCGTAGCAATCAAAGTGATAATACAAGCCAAGACTAAAATTAGCAGTCTCCTCACGATCCATTATTGTGCAGCCTCTTTGCATTCCTAACTCCTATGCGATGTGCGATTCCACGAAGCCGAGCCGAGGCCACTCATTTGGGCTAGAGAGCCTATATAGGGTTAGAGAGTGGCCAACGACACTTTTCTATTGGCTGTTCGAATCCCATGCTAAACGGACGCCATGTTTTTACCAAGTCGATCACAAAGCACGTGGCAGTTGTCTATGAGTTTCTCATATTCCTTTGCATGTCCACGTATTATGTACATGGTGAGGTAAGTTCGTAACGTGTCAACTTCTGCTGAAAGGGCTGTTGAATGGTTGACGTTGGTAAAAACATGGCGTCCATACGCAGAGATGGCCACTCTCTAACCCTAAATAGGCTCACTCATTCGGGCTGTCAAACGTGTCAATCCCGAGCTGCCGTCGGCACTCTGTTCTCGGCGTGCTGTGTGCTCCAATCACGTGCGACCCCCGACGGGACTGGGGGTAAACAACCCGCGTGTCAGGTTTGCCATGGCAACAATGGGGGAGGGGGGGTCGTCACCCGAGCCGAGGGTTCGCGACGAGGCAAACATTCGGCCGGACGGTGATCGACGAGCAGCGGCCGCCAACTGGCCGTGACAGACGACGCCGTCGACGCCTCCGCGTTTGTTAATCGACGCTCGTCCTCGGGTCTCTCAGGGGGGGGGGGGGGGGCGCCGCGTTGGACTTGGACCGCGCTTGCACCGAGGGCGTTTAACTAGCTTCTCACTCTCACTTCAAGCTTCATGCGTCCTCCTATAGCCAATCAGCACTCGTCTCCGAAAGGCTTCTTCATGCAATTAAGGGTCCTCCACACCCCCTCCAAAACGTTGAATGCAGAGGTCCAAGCGAACAGAAAAATGAACCCCTAAATATGTTCCAATCTTTAATTTTAAGATACCAGTAGATGAAGGAAGAGTATATCTAGTCATGGATAACCACCAAATTTTGATATTTTAAAAAATGTGTTTGGTGCAAACTTTCAAAAATCGCATAAATGAGCTCATTTATACGACTTTTGAAAGTTTGCACCATGCACATATTGGAAAATATCAAAATTTGGTGGTTATCCATGACTAGATATACTCTTCCTTCATCTACTGGTATCTTAAAATTAAAGATTGGAACTTATTTAGGGGTTCATTTTTCTGTTCGCTTGGACCTCTGCATTCAACGTTTAAATGGGAGTTGTGGGTTAAAGGATTAACAGCTGTGAGGAGCCCTCTTAAGTATTGAATGAATAGCGAAGTCTAACTGTTTTCACAACGTTCAGTAACCTATCGACTACTGTGCTACTTTAGCAACAGGCTTCAAGGCTCGCAAAATATACTTCGTGGAAAACACCAGCACAATTTCAGCTTGAACCGAGTTTAAACACTCGAGGACGCTAGAAATGAGTTTCAAATGGGAGGAACATGTCTCTTATTAGCTGGAACTTACATCGCTTTGTACTGCAGTTACCAGCCCAACAGTTTTGGCTACCGTTTTACTGTGAGAATGTAAGATCTGGTTAGTCAGACAACTGTTTAAAAGTTAACGTCTAGTTAACTCGTTGCGTGCTAGGCCAACCCGTCATCCTTCACTAACGCACTGTCAATCAGTGTAAACGCCCCCCCCCCCCCCCCCCCCCCCGTTGAAACCCAGGACGGGCCTAACGAGGTAGCCCCCTGTAATGACACTAATCGAATTGCAGCATTCAGGCCCCCCATATGTGTAACACGGCACTAGGGGCTGACTGGGTCCCTTCCTTCCCGAAAACCAAGGGAATTAATTTGTACCCCATCTCGTCCAATCAATAGCAGGCGCCCGCCGGGCGAAACTTGCCCGCAAATCGCTCACGGCTTCCACGAGACACGCTGCTCACTGTCAGGTTAGCTCACATGCCCCATGCGCTGTGTGGGTATTATTCTCGTGTCGTCGACCCGAACTAAATCACGCTAAGCTGCAGCCCTGTCAGCTAACCAGTCGTTAACATTAACACGGTCCGCGCCCTGACAACGCGCTTAATCTGCGGTCGTCTGGCTGATTAATAAGGGTCTCCATTCCGGTGGACGAACGATCTGATTGGGGCGGATCGCAATCCGGCCCGGGCTCAGCTCGGCTCGACTCGCACGTACCTATGTAGCCAAGCGCCATTTCTAGCGGTCGCCAAACTGCTGGGCTTTCTAACTGTACCTACGCAAAGCTACTGTCCAAGAATCTGCAGACACTCTGTATTTATTGCATTTTCGAATAGACATCGCTCCCACGGCCTGCTGGCAATGTAATGGCCGTCAGAGCCAATGTAACCTATAGCAAAATTGCAGCTAGAAGGCGGTGAGAAGGTGAACTGAAATCAGGTCCAAGTGTGTTCCCCCATTTTAACCGTGCTGAAATCATATCGAAATCAGCCACACGGTAAAATTTCTTGGACTCAAGTCTTTGCCCGACATCATTAGCACTAGAAAAAACTATTTCAAACTGGGATTCGAATGCTAAATAATAGTCTCCATGGTTTCCTAACGTTCCCACGTTTCCTAACATAATATCCTAGTTACCTACTTCTTCTAGGGTCATGACTCGACTGACGTCAAACACATTGATCGTTATTTATCGTCAATGGGATTGTGGATGGGATTTTTTTCAATGTACTAAAATTTTTTAATTTTTAATAATTTTTGGACTTGGACATGTTCATTGGAGCCATCACCCTTGACCCTAGGTAACTAGGATATGTTACGAAACGTCGGGAAACCAGTGAGACTTTTAATTAGCTTTCGAATCCCAGTATAAGCAATAGTTTTTCAGCCGCTATACCGTAGTGGTGGCCGTGGTTTCTGAAAAAGTGCCGAGTTTGATCCCAGCACGCGATGCGCTGTGGTTTGTTGGACGCTCGAGTGACGGCGTTTAGTGCATCGCCTCGCCTCGCCTCGCGTCTGCCCGGCCTTTGTGCCTCGCGTCTGCCCGGCCTTTGTGCCTCGCGTCTGCCCGGCCTTTGTGCCTCGCGATCCAATTTGAGCGGACGCCGACGCCTGCGTGGCGCCCGTGCCTCTTCATGCCGCACACGTCCCGTTGCCGACGTGATCGCCGACCGGGGTCCTGACAGACACGGGGACAGAAGCCCGCGCGGCGAGGGCGTTATTGCTCACTCGCGTCCTGCCACCATAAAGGCGCTCGACGCGCTCGAATATCGAATGCCCGTCGCCGTGTCTCACGGGTCCCCGTTCACGTATAGGGGGCGATTTGCACGACTCCACGCGGAGGTTCTGTAATTCACCTATCGCGAGATTTATGGATTTTCTCTGCCTTTACTTCCATCGTATTTCACACACGCGTTTCTTTTATCAGTACTTTACTGCCGTGCACCACCCACGCTATACATACGCACTTGTATCCTTGGCCGCGTCCGTTCCGACCAGCCAAGATATCATCGCTAACTGGCTTTCTGTTTTATACCGTAGTCCCTTATACCTCGGCTATACGATGCTGCTTTTGTGGCTTTATGGGCTCCAATTCCCGTGGTTTATGGCTGCCCGACATTCCCTTCGATCAGGCTCCACGGGTTCTTTCCGTGTCCAGGGTCTGTCGGCTCGCACCCCGGCGCTGCCGCCTCGTCCTCGTCCCGTTATCGGCGTGTTTCGCCTTGGCTCGCCGGGCCCCTGCTCGACTAGGGTCTGCCAGTCGGCGCCCGCGTGCTGAGCTAACAGCCCCAGCGTCGGGTCGGGTTCCCTAGGGACTCTGGCGGGGCGGCACCTGGCTCGCTTCCTCGGGAAATTGCAGCACCAGGCTTTCCCGGGGCAGGGGGGGGGGGGGCGTCCGGCTTCCGGTGCCTTGAAACTTGCATGGCAAACAACTTCCAGAACTTGCTGGGCAAGAACCTGTGCGAAAAGAAAACGTGCTCTCTTCCGCCGGTGGTTTCGTTTTGAAACTGTACAAAGCGCTGTAAGAATCTAGAGGCATGTTCCTCCCATTTGAAACCGTGCTGAAATTGACCGAAGTCAGCCCCGTGCACAGTTCGAGCTGATGGTGGCGGTGGTTTCGTTTTGAAACTGTACAAAGCGCTGTAAGAATCTAGAGGCGTGTTCCTCCCATTTGAAACCGTGCTGAAATTGACCAAAATCAGCCCCGTGCACAGTTCGAGCTGATGGTGCCGGCGGTTTCGTTTTGAGGAAAACATGAATTAATGGTTTTATTTATGCAGCCATATGTGAAAACATTGACAGTGTTATGGCGCATGTAGAAGCGAGGTACTTAGCGCTGAAGCGAGTAGCGAGCCGTCGCATTTTGCCGACGTCCACGCTGGGGCTAATTGCACGCGTGCTCGACCACGTCAAGGGCTCAATGTTTGCACAGCAACGACATGGGAACGGACGCACCTGCTGACCCGGCTCCGTCCGCGAGGGGAGTCGAACCAGCAGTCTAGGTTCGACTGCTGGTTGTGTCCAGCACCGAGCCAGTCCCGGCCGGCGGCGAGGGGCCTCGGCACTAGGGACTCTCCCGACAAGCACCGTGCTGTGGAGGCGTCCCTAGCTCCCCACAAGCACGGTGCTGTGGAGGCGTCCCTAGCTCCCCACAGGGACGGTGCTGTGGAGGCGTCCCTAGCTCCCGACAAGCACCGTGCTGTGGAGGCGTCCCTAGCTCCCCACAAGCACGGTGCTGTGGAGGCGTCCCTAGCTCCCCACAAACAACGCGCTGTGGAGGCGTCCCTAGCTCCCCACAAACACGGTGCTGTGGAGGCGTCCCTAGCTCCCCACAAACAACGCGCTGTGGAGGCGTCCCTAGCTCCCCACAAACACGGTGCTGTGGAGGCGTCCCTAGCTCCCGACAAGCACGGTGCTGTGGAGGCGTCCCTAGCTCCCGACAAGCACGGTGCTGTGGAGGCGTCCCTAGCTCCCCACAAGCACGGTGCTGTGGAGGCGTCCCTAGCTCCCCACAAACACGGTGCTGTGGAGGCGTCCCTAGCTCCCCACAAGCACGGTGCTGTGGAGGCGTCCCTAGCTCCCGACAAGCACGGTGCTGTGGAGGCGTCCCTAGCTCCCCACAAACACGGTGCTGTGGAGGCGTCCCTAGCTCCCGACAAACACGGTGCTGTGGAGGCGTCCCTAGCTCCCCACAAACAACGCGCTGTGGAGGCGTCCCTAGCTCCCCACAAACACGGTGCTGTGGAGGCGTCCCTAGCTCCCGACAAGCACCGTGCTGTGGAGGCGTCCCTAGCTCCCGACAAGCACGGTGCTGTGGAGGCGTCCCTAGCTCCCGACAAGCACGGTGCTGTGGAGGCGTCCCTAGCTCCCCACAAGCACGGTGCTGTGGAGGCGTCCCTAGCTCCCGACAAGCACGGTGCTGTGGAGGCGTCCCTAGCTCCCGACAAGCACGGTGCTGTGGAGGCGTCCCTAGCTCCCCACAGGCACGGTGCTGTGGAGGCGTCCCTAGCTCCCCACAAACACGGTGCTGTGGAGGCGTCCCTAGCTCCCGACAAGCATGGTGCTGTGGAGGCGTCCCTAGATCCCCACAAACACGGTGCTGTGGAGGCGTCCCTAGCTCCCCACAGGCACGGTGCTGTGGAGGCGTCCACGGCGTCCCTGGACATGAACGCGTCGGTCGCGGGCCGGGGGTTTGTGAAAGGGGAACCGATGTCTATCGGCTGTCGGATCGCCGACACAGAATGGCGTCGTAGCGCCTCCAAGACGGCAGTGGCCGACCTTGGAACTCGTGGCTTCGGTTGCCTCGCGTTCCAACGCCGAGTTAGATTTGTATGCTAATTTTGTTAACGTTATTTCCGGACTTTCGCCGAGCGTTCGCACATCGCGTACCCCGCGACGGGCTATTGATGTTTCATGGGGCGTTCGTTTGGTTCAGATTCACTCCTGTGTGAACGCCCCCCCCCCCCCCCCTGTCGATTCAACGCAAAGAGAGCTGCACTCGTGCCGTACCGTACCACACCGTACTGTACAGCAAACAGTACAGCCACCTGACATGTCAGCGAGCTGCGAAAGTCCCTACTTAACCGTACTGTACTGTACCGTACTGTACAGCAATCACGTACTGTACAGCAAACAGTACTGTACAGCAAACAGTACTGTACAGCAAACCGCACTGTACAGCAAACCGCACTGTACAGCAAACCGCACTGTACAGCAAACCGCACTGTACAGCAAACAGTACTGTACAGCAAACAGTACTGTACAGCAAACAGTACTGTACAGCAAACAGTAATGTACAGCAAACAGTACTGTACAGCAAACAGTAATGTACAGCAAACAGTAATGTACAGCAAACAGTACTGTACAGCAAACAGTAATGTACAGCAAACAGTACTGTACAGCAAACAGTACTGTACAGCAAACAGTAATGTACAGCAAACAGTACTGTACAGCAAACCGCACTGTACAGCAAACAGTACTGTACAGCAAACAGTAATGTACAGCAAACAGTACTGGACAGCAAACCGCACTGTACAGCAAACAGTACTGTACAGCAAACAGTACTGTACAGCAAACAGTACTGTACAGCAAACAGTACTGTACAGCAAACAGTACTGTACAGCAAACTTGACAGCCGCCTTGCTGAAAGCTCTCGAAGAGACACGAACAACAAGTGCCAGACCACAACAGCAACGACATGTCACATCAAGTCACATCAAGTCACATCAAGTCACATCATGTCACATCATGTCACATCATGTCACATCATGTCACATCAAGTCACATCAAGTCACATCAAGTCACATCAAGTCACATCAAGTCACATCATGTCACATCAAGTCACATCATGTCACATCAAGTCACATCATGTCACATCATGTCACATCAAGTCACATCAAGTCACATCATGTCACATCATGTCACATCATGTCACATCAAGTCACATCATGTCACATCAAGTCACATCAAGTCACATCAAGTCACATCAAGTCACATCATGTCACATCATGTCACATCAAGTCACATCAAGTCACATCATGTCACATCATGTCACATCATGTCACATCAAGTCACATCAAGTCACATCATGTCACATCATGTCACATCAAGTCACATCATGTCACATCAAGTCACATCAAGTCACATCAAGTCACATCATGTCACATCATGTCACATCAAGTCACGCGTTCATCAGATTCGCCCGTCGGGAGTCGAACTGGGTACGAGGAAATCCACGGCGTGAACAACAGTGGCGTGAACAACAGTGGCGTGAACAACAGTGGCGTGAGCAACAGTGGCGTGAACAACAGTGGCGTGAACAACAGTGGCGTGAACAACAGTGGCGTGAACAACAGTGGCGTGAACAACAGTGGCGTGAGCAACAGTGGCGTGAACAACAGTGGCGTGAACAACAGTGGCGTGAACAACAGTGGCGTGAACAACAGTGGCGTGAACAACAGTGGCGTGAACAACAGTGGCGTGAACCACAGTGGCGTGAACAACAGTGGCGTGAACCACAGTGGCGTGAACAACAGTGGCGTGAACAACAGTGGCGTGAACAACAGTGGCGTGAACAACAGTGGCGTGAACAACAGTGGCGTGAACAACAGTGGCGTGAACCACAGTGGCGTGAACACCAGTGGCGTGAACACCAGTGGCGTGAACAACAGTGGCGTGAACAACAGTGGCGTGAACAACAGTGGCGTGAACAACAGTGGCGTGAACAACAGTGGCGTGAACAACAGTGGCGTGAACAACAGTGGCGTGAACAACAGTGGCGTGAACAACAGTGGCGTGAACAGATGGGAACCTGACGGAGGCGAAACATGATGAGCGGTTGGCGTGACGTCACGCAGGAAACAGGAAATCTGTGTACGCCTGAACATCAATCTCATTATCAATCTCCGCCAGTAGTAGCACATTGGTCATCTGAGACAACATGCGGTAATTGGTATCTGCAAATTATCATGCGGTGTTGTGACTTAGGTTTGCATACTGCGCACTGTTTATCCTTCATCTATAGGTATACGTATGCACAGTAGCAGTACACCTCCCATCGAATCACCATCCCTGAAGCCAACACTGATCGGTTCGTGAGTATTGGGTGGCGAATCACTGCGCTAGGTGATGGAAGCTGCAAAGATGGGATACAAGAAGCCGTGCGTGTGTAGCGTGATACGTACCTCGTTGATCCTCTGGCTGATGTCCCGTCAGACGTCGACCGCGCAGACAAAGCCGACCTCCTTCGATCGACGACCACCACGACCACGACGACCTCGCTGGCACAGGCACGCCGCACGACTGGCGTCCCGACGCCTCGACGCCGACGCCGACGCCGACGCCGACGTCGAGGCGCGTGCGCCGCGACGCCTTCGGGCAGTGGGTCAATACGGGGGCGCCCCCTCCTTTGTCGCGGCGACCCGGCGTGCGTCCGTTAGCGCGGTAACGAGGCGTTAGCGGTGTGCGACGGCTGGTCGTCGTGGAAACCACGCACTACACTCGCCCCCCCCCCCTCCCCTCCCCCCCCCTCCCCCCCTGGGACCTCGTGCTCGCTGTAATGCGTTGGATCTCGCGGTTTGATATCCCCCTCCGACGGCGATCCCTGCTCGCCTCCCGAGCGCTCAATCATGGAGCGCTGCGGGGTTCGCTCTATTTGACTCTCTGCTACTGAAAATACCTTTTTCACACTGGGATTTCAATGCTAAATACAAGTCTCACTGGTTTCCCTACGTTTCGTAACATATACTAGTTATGAGAGTTGAAACTCTTACTGGTTTATGCAGATACTAGTGTGCAATTGATGGAAGGGAGGCGAAGCTGGAAAAATGTGCACCCGAACCGGGATACGGGATACGGGAACCGGAAACCGGGATTCGTATCCCGGTTCGGGTGCACACTTTTCCAGCTTCGCATCCCTTCCATATACTAGTTACTTCTTCACGGGTGGTGGCTCTTCCACCAGTCATTGTGTTTGTATAATTCTCATGATCCTTGTCCCATACGTTTGACACTGACCCACACTGCCGGGTGTACTTGGTACTATAAGTGCAAGTGTGGACCGACGTGTCGATAGCGTGGACAGACGATGCCAGGTCATCCTGCGATCAAGGAGGCAACTGAGCTGTCGTGGTGTTGACGCCATGTTTGATTGGGTGCAGTGTGCAGTGTGCAGTGTGCAGTGTGCAGTGTGTAGTGTGCAGTGAGTGACGCCCGGTCCCCTTGTTCCCAGGCGAGGCGGGCTGTCGGGATTCTGCACCCGTCGGGTTCGGCGAGGACGCGGTCAGCTCGTGTCAGCTCTGGGTGCGCGACGAAGAGGTCGAGGACTGCCCGGCACTCAGGTACCAACCCAGACACAATTGACAGGTCGAGGACTGTCCGGCACTCAGGTATACCACCCCAGACACTGACAGGTCGAGGACTGCCCGGCACTCAGGTACCACCCCAGACACTGACAGGTCGAGGACTGCCCGGCACTCAGGTACCACCCCAGACACTGACAGGTCGAGGACTGCCCGGCACTCAGGTGCCACGCCAGACACTGACAGGTCGAGGACTGCCCGGCTCCACAAAGAAGGGGGAGTTTTGGCGATGACTTTATTCTCCCTGCGAAACCGCTCAAAATATCCCCCCAATTGTTTATGCGTAGCCACAAGAGGAGATTTCACAAGAGCCAATCGGAGGGGAGAATTATTCTCCCAAGGAGACAGAATCCTGAGTTGGCAACTGGTGCGTTCTGGGTATTGGATGTGGAAAGGGAACCACCGTTAGAGCGAGAGAGAGAGAGAGAGAGAGAGAGAGAGAGAGAGAGAGAGAGAGAGAGAGAGAGAGAGAGAGAGAGAGAGAGAGAGAGAGAGAGAGAGAGAGAGAGAGAGAGGGGCCGGCTGTGTAAATCTCGTGGCAGGAACAAATCGAGTGTGCCGCCTCCCTGCGGCAATTAGGGAGTCTCTCTTTTAAAGCCCGTCTGCAACCTGCAACGCACAGCCTTAAACATAACGCTGTGCTAATCGAAACACAGTCCTTGCGCTGGGCTCTAATCTCTCGATGGCGACAACTTTAATCCCTTGCGACAAGCCGGGCGGCTCGTGACTAAATCAACAACGCATAACCTAACTCTTTCTTAAATATGAGAGGAACTCGACTCATTCAACAGGTCAACCAAAGGGATCTGATTTATTAATACTCCACTGAGATTCGACGTAACAGTGAGCAACAAGTTTGGCCTGCAGTCAAACTTCATGTTTACGTTTTGTCTGCGCCATGCTACGTTGAGTTGTAATCTTTGTTGTAGCTAGTGAACCCATTTGTGGCAAACTTTACTCTCCTAGTTTCTAAGTTCATGCTCTGTGTTAATGGATGATGACGGTTGTAGATGGGCCTTTAGAGCTCAGAGATTGTGACGGTCAATTTCTCTGCTGGGGGGAGTGTTCGGTCCCAAAGGGGCCCGTGCACGGGCAGCCGCCAGGGGCGTCGTTAGGCCTTTTTATGGGATGCTAGACCATCCCCAATCATCGGTTGAGCATACCCAATTATTTATCTGACAAAATAAAAAATTACGATACGTTCAGCCAAGAAAATGTTTTGAGAATCTCAGCACTGACGTGTGGGTTTTGTGGCACAAGCAAATAAATATCGCCGTTCTATAGATGAGTTCATTTCGGTCCCTTTCGTTTCCGGTCCGGTCCGGTAGATTTCATCCGTGCAAAGAATCACTAGGTAGTTGACAAAGTTTAGAAAACAAAATGTTATGTCCACAAGAAAGACTCGATTCCAACTGACTAAAAATGTGTGGGGCCAAGGATGCTTTACAACTTCTGCAACGTGGAGATTTGCTTGAAAATGACCTTGATTCTCAAAAAATCCCCCCCCCCCCCCCCGGAATTTGATGAAAAGCTGTGTGTGCATCTCCTAACTGAAATCTCTATAGCGACGCCCCTGGGCCAGCACCAAGTCCAGCACCAAGTCCAGCACCAAGTCCAGCACCAAGTCCAGCACCAAGTCCAGCACCAAGTCCAGCACCAAGTCCAGTACCAAGTCCCCCCTCCCCCAATGGGTCTGGCTGTTTGGCTGACGGCGTCCTCCTTCCCTCGTGGCAGGCGTCGCGTGCTGCAGCTGCAACTCGGCCTGTCGACGGCCACCCTGGTGCAGTCGTCGCACTCTCCGTCGACGCCGTCCTCCCCGAGCCTCGCGGTCAACGCGTCCCAGCTCGGCGGCCTCCTGGCGCCGCTGCTCAGGTACCAAGCCCTCCTAACGCCCCCACTGCTGGCGCTCGCACACTCGGACACTGGTGAAATCTGCACCTTTTCTGCGCCGTGGTTTCGTGGTTGTGGTATTATTTCCGTTACCCTCTGAATTTAGTAAACATTTGCTTGATTCCAGGATAGTTCCAGGAAATAGTCCTTGGCAAGAAATGTCATGGTTTTTTAAGAACGGAGCAAGGTGCAAGCAAGGTTGTGTAAAATTATCTTGAGTAATGTTTGGTATTATGGTATATTTTTCAATATTGTTCTTTAAAATGAAATGTCCAAATACCAAAAATGTCTTGAATACCAGAGCGACATAATATGTCCCCGTAGAATTTGCTCACGGTCAGTTTTCCATGCCTAAAAGAGCGCACGATTTGCACGCACGCAGGGCGGACGACGAGGGCTCGCTGCCCGCCGGATGTCAACTACCCACGACGCACTCGCTGCTGGTGATGCACACTGCGGGGCCGCACGCCATCGTGGTCGCCTTGAAGGCTAGGTGCGTACCACACTCTAACCTAGCTGTCAGTCGACACTTCAACGACACTCATTGGAGCCAGTGCTAATTGGCTAGAACTTAGTGCACCTCAGTGCTGATTGGCTAGGATTTAGTGCACCTAAGTGCTGATTGGCTAGGAATTGGTGCACCTAAGTGCTGATTGGCTAGGAGTTAGTGCACCTAAGTGCTGATTGGCTAGGATTTAGTGCACCTAAGTGCTGATTGGCTAGGAATTAGTGCACCTGTGTGCTAATTGGCTAGGAGTTAGTGCACCTCAGTGCTAAATGGCTAGGAGTTAGTGCACCTCAGTGCTAAATGGCTAGGAGTTAGTGCACCTCAGTGCTAAATGGCTAGGAGTTAGTGCATCTAAGTGCTAATTGGATAGGAATTAGTGCACCTCAGTGCTAATTGGCTAGGAGTAAGTGCACCTGAGTGATGATTGGCTAGCACTTAGTGCACCTCAGTGCTAATTTGCTAGGCATTAGTGCATCTTAGTGCTAAATGGCCAGGAATTAGTGCACCGAAGTGCTAATTGGCTAGGAATTAGTGCACCTAAGTGCTAATTGGCTAGGAGTAAGTGCACCTGAGTGCAAATTGGCTAGGAATTAGTGCATCTAAGTGCTAATTGGCTTGGAGTTAGTGCACCGTCTTTATTGTTATCACTATTTTGTCTGTATTATAAGTACATATTTATGCTTGCTGACTGTACCACCTCTTTCCCCACAGACAGGCCGTAAGTGCCTTGTGGGCATGCATACATGTATAAATTAGAAGGACATTTTCAAATGTAATAATAAAAAAATAAAAATAAAAGTGCTAATTGGCTAGGAGTTAGTACACCTGAGTACTGATCGGCTAGGATTTAGGGCACTTTAGTGCTGAGGCCAGCACTTAGTGCACTTTAGTGCTAAATGGCTAGGAATTAGTGCACCTAAGTGCAAAGGCTAGCACTAATTGCACCTGAGTGCCCGTGACAAGAGAGCGAGGTTATCCCATGCCTGCACCTGTTGCAGCCTCTCCAACGAGACGTGGCGCGAATCCAGCAGGCGCATCGTGCTCACGTCGTCGGTCACCTACCTGGCCGTGCCCGCGCATGCGCATCAGCCACTGTCCAGGTGCGTGACCTCGTGATACCTTGCCCTCGTGGTACCTTGCCCTCGTGGTACCTTGTCCTCGTGGTACCTTGCCCTCGTGGTACCTTGCCCTCGTGGTACCCTGCCCTCGTGGTACCTTGTCGTGGTACCTTGCCCTCGTGGTACCTTGCCCTCGTGGTACCTTGCCCTCGTGGTACCTTGCCCTCGTGGTACCCTGCCCTCGTGGTACCTTGCCCTCGTGGTACCTTGCCCTCGTGGTACCCTGCCCTCGTGGTACCTTGTCGTGGTACCTTGCCCTCGTGGTACCTTGCCCTCGTGGTACCTTGCCCTCATGGTACCCTGCCCTCGTGGTACCCTGCCCTCGTGGTACCTTGCCCTCGTGGTACCCTGCCCTCGTGGTACCTTGTCGTGGTACCTTGCCCTCGTGGTACCTTGCCCTCGTGGTACCTTGCCCTCATGGTACCCTGCCCTCGTGGTACCCTGCCCTCGTGGTACCTTGCCCTCGTGGTACCTTGCCCTCGTGATACCTTGCCCTCGTGGTACCTTGCCCTCGTGATACCTTGCCCTCGTGGTACCTTGCCCTCGTGGTACCTTGCCCTCGTGATACCTTGCCCTCATGGTACCTTGCCCTCGTGGTACCTTGCCCTCATGGTACCTTGCCCTCGTGGTACCCTGCCCTCATGGTACCTTGCCCTCGTGATACCTTGCCCTCGTGGTACCTTGCCCTCGTGGTACCTTGCCCTCGTGATACCTTGCCCTCATGGTACCCTGCCCTCGTGGTACCTTGTCCTCGTGGTACCTTGCCCTCATGGTACCTTGTCCTCATGGTACCTTGTCCTCATGGTACCTTGCCCTCGTGATACCTTGCCCTCGTGGTACCTTGCCCTCATGGTACCTTGTCCTCATGGTACCTTGTCCTCATGGTACCTTGTCCTCATGGTACCTTATCCTCGTGATACCTTGCCCTCGTGGTACCTTGCCCTCGTGGTACCTTGCCCTCGTGGTACCCTGCCCTCGTGGTACCTTGCCCTCATGGTACCCTGCCCTCGTGGTACCTTGCCCTCATGGTACCTTGCCCTCGTGGTACCTTGCCCTCGTGGTACCTTGCCCTCATGGTACCTTGCCCTCGTGGTACCTTGCCCTCGTGATACCTTGCCCTCGTGGTACCTTGCCCTCGTGGTACCTCGTGGTACCTTGCCCTCGTGGTACCTTGCCCTCGTGGTACCTTGCCCTCGTGGTACCTTGCCCTCGTGGTACCTCGTGGTACCTTGCCCTCGTGGTACCTTGCCCTCGTGGTACCTTGCCCTCATGGTACCTTGCCCTCATGGTACCTTGTCCTCGTGGTACCTCGTGGTACCTTGCCCTCGTGGTACCTTGCCCTCATGGTACCTTGCCCTCGTGGTACCTTGCCCTCGTGGTACCTTGCCCTCGTGGTACCTTGCCCTCGTGGTACCTTGCCCTCGTGATACCTTGCCCTCGTGGTACCTTGCCCTCGTGGTACCTTGCCCTCGTGGTACCCTGCCCTCATGGTACCTTGCCCTCGTGGTACCTTGTCCTCGTGGTACCTTGCCCTCGTGGTACCCTGCCCTCATGGTACCTTGCCCTCGTGGTACCTTGTCCTCGTGGTACCTTGCCCTCGTGGTACCTTGCCCTCGTGGTACCTTGTCCTCGTGGTACCTTGCCCTCGTGGTACCTTGCCCTCGTGGTACCTTGCCCTCGTGGTACCTTGCCCTCGTGGTACCTTGCCCTCGTGGTACCTTGCCCTCGTGGTACCTTGCCCTCGTGGTACCTTGCCCTCGTGGTACCTTGCCCTCGTGGTACCTTGCCCTCGTGGTACCTTGCCCTCGTGGTACCTTGCCCTCGTGGTACCTTGTCGTGGTACCTTGCCCTCGTGGTACCTTGCCCTCGTGGTACCTTGCCCTCGTGGTACCTTGCCCTCGTGGTTCCTTGCCCTCGTGGTACCTTGCCCTCGTGATACCTTGCCCTCGTGGTACCTTGCCCTCGTGGTACCTTGCCCTCGTGGTACCTTGCCCTCGTGGTACCTTGCCCTCGTGGTACCTTGCCCTCGTGATACCTTGCCCTCGTGGTACCCTGCCCTCGTGATACCTTGCCCTCGTGGTACCTTGCCCTCGTGGTACCTTGCCCTCGTGGTACCTTGTCGTGGTACCTTGCCCTCGTGGTACCTTGCCCTCGTGGTACCTTGCCCTCGTGGTACCTTGCCCTCGTGGTACCTTGCCCTCGTGGTACCTTGCCCTCGTGGTACCTTGCCCTCATGGTACCTTGCCCTCGTGGTACCTTGCCCTCGTGGTACCTTGTCGTGGTACCTTGCCCTCGTGGTACCTTGCCCTCGTGGTACCTTGTCCTCGTGGTACCTTGCCCTCATGGTACCTTGCCCTCGTGGTACCTTGCCCTCATGGTACCTTGCCCTCATGGTACCTTGCCCTCGTGGTACCTTGCCCTCGTGGTACCTTGCCCTCGTGGTACCTTGCCCTCGTGGTACCTTGCCCTCGTGGTACCTCGTGGTACCTTGTCCTCGTGGTACCTTGCCCTCATGGTACCTTGCCCTCGTGGTACCTTGCCCTCATGGTACCTTGCCCTCGTGGTACCTTGCCCTCGTGGTACCTTGCCCTCGTGGTACCTTGCCCTCGTGGTACCTTGTCGTGGTACCTTGCCCTCATGGTACCTTGCCCTCGTGGTACCTTGCCCTCGTGGTACCTTGCCCTCGTGGTACCTTGCCCTCGTGGTACCTTGCCCTCGTGGTACCTTGCCCTCGTGGTACCTTGCCCTCGTGGTACCTTGCCCTCGTGGTACCTCGTGGTACCTTGCCCTCGTGGTACCTTGCCCTCGTGGTACCTTGCCCTCGTGGTACCTTGCCCTCGTGGTACCTTGCCCTCGTGATACCTTGCCCTCGTGGTACCTTGCCCTCATGGTACCTTGCCCTCGTGGTACCTTGCCCTCGTGGTACCTTGCCCTCGTGGTACCTTGCCCTCGTGGTACCCTGCCCTCGTGGTACCTTGTCCTCGTGGTACCTTGCCCTCGTGGTACCTTGCCCTCGTGGTACCTTGCCCTCGTGGTACCTTGCCCTCGTGGTACCTTGCCCTCGTGGTACCTTGCCCTCGTGGTACCTTGCCCTCATGGTACCTTGCCCTCGTGGTACCTTGCCCTCATGGTACCTTGTCCTCATGGTACCTTGCCCTCGTGGTACCTTGCCCTCGTGGTACCCTGCCCTCGTGGTACCCTGCCCTCGTGGTACCTTGCCCTCGTGGTACCTTGCCCTCGTGGTACCTTGTCCTCGTGATACCTTGCCCTCGTGGTACCTTGTCCTCGTGGTACCTTGCCCTCGTGGTACCCTGCCCTCATGGTACCTTGCCCTCGTGGTACCTTGTCCTCGTGGTACCTTGCCCTCGTGGTACCTTGCCCTCGTGGTACCTTGTCCTCGTGGTACCTTGCCCTCGTGGTACCTTGCCCTCGTGGTACCTTGCCCTCGTGGTACCTTGCCCTCGTGGTACCTTGCCCTCGTGGTACCTTGCCCTCGTGGTACCTTGTCGTGGTACCTTGCCCTCATGGTACCTTGCCCTCGTGGTACCTTGCCCTCGTGGTACCTTGCCCTCGTGGTACCTTGCCCTCGTGGTACCTTGCCCTCGTGGTACCTTGCCCTCGTGGTACCTTGCCCTCGTGGTACCTTGCCCTCGTGGTACCTCGTGGTACCTTGCCCTCGTGGTACCTTGCCCTCGTGGTACCTTGCCCTCGTGGTACCTTGCCCTCGTGGTACCTTGCCCTCGTGATAACCTTGCCCTCGTGGTACCTTGCCCTCATGGTACCTTGCCCTCGTGGTACCTTGCCCTCGTGGTACCTTGCCCTCGTGGTACCTTGCCCTCGTGGTACCTTGCCCTCGTGGTACCTTGCCCTCGTGGTACCCTGCCCTCGTGGTACCTTGTCCTCGTGGTACCTTGCCCTCGTGGTACCTTGCCCTCGTGGTACCTTGCCCTCGTGGTACCTTGCCCTCGTGGTACCTTGCCCTCGTGGTACCTTGCCCTCGTGGTACCTTGCCCTCATGGTACCTTGCCCTCGTGGTACCTTGCCCTCATGGTACCTTGTCCTCATGGTACCTTGCCCTCGTGGTACCTTGCCCTCGTGGTACCCTGCCCTCATGGTACCTTGCCCTCGTGGTACCTTGTCCTCGTGGTACCTTGCCCTCGTGGTACCCTGCCCTCATGGTACCTTGCCCTCGTGGTACCTTGTCCTCGTGGTACCTTGCCCTCGTGGTACCTTGCCCTCGTGGTACCTTGTCCTCGTGGTACCTTGCCCTCGTGGTACCTTGCCCTCGTGGTACCTTGCCCTCGTGGTACCTTGCCCTCGTGGTACCTTGCCCTCGTGGTACCTTGCCTTCGTGGTACCTTGCCCTCGTGGTACCTTGCCCTCGTGGTACCTTGCCCTCGTGGTACCTTGCCCTCGTGGTACCTTGTCGTGGTACCTTGCCCTCGTGGTACCTTGCCCTCGTGGTACCTTGCCCTCGTGGTACCTTGCCCTCGTGGTACCTTGCCCTCGTGGTACCTTGCCCTCGTGATACCTTGCCCTCGTGGTACCTTGCCCTCGTGGTACCTTGCCCTCGTGGTACCTTGCCCTCGTGGTACCTTGCCCTCGTGGTACCTTGCCCTCGTGATACCTTGCCCTCGTGGTACCTTGCCCTCGTGGTACCTTGCCCTCGTGGTACCTTGTCGTGGTACCTTGCCCTCGTGGTACCTTGCCCTCGTGGTACCTTGCCCTCGTGGTACCTTGCCCTCGTGGTACCTTGCCCTCGTGGTACCTTGCCCTCGTGGTACCTTGCCCTCGTGGTACCTTGCCCTCGTGGTACCTTGCCCTCGTGGTACTTTGCCCTCGTGGTACCTTGCCCTCGTGTTACCTCGTGGTACCTTGTCCTCGTGGTACCTTGCCCTCATGGTACCTTGCCCTCGTGGTACCTTGCCCTCATGGTACCTTGCCCTCATGGTACCTTGCCCTCGTGGTACCTTGCCCTCGTGGTACCTTGTCGTGGTACCTTGCCCTCATGGTACCTTGCCCTCGTGGTACCTTGCCCTCGTGGTACCTTGCCCTCGTGGTACCTTGCCCTCGTGGTACCTTGCCCTCGTGGTACCTTGCCCTCGTGGTACCTTGCCCTCGTGGTACCTCGTGGTACCTTGCCCTCGTGGTACCTTGCCCTCGTGGTACCTTGCCCTCGTGGTACCTTGCCCTCGTGGTACCTTGCCCTCATGGTACCTTGCCCTCGTGGTACCTTGCCCTCGTGGTACCTTGCCCTCGTGGTACCTTGCCCTCGTGGTACCTTGCCCTCGTGGTACCCTGCCCTCGTGGTACCTTGTCCTCGTGGTACCTTGCCCTCGTGGTACCTTGCCCTCGTGGTACCTTGCCCTCGTGGTACCTTGCCCTCGTGGTACCTTGCCCTCGTGGTACCTTGCCCTCGTGGTACCTTGCCCTCATGGTACCTTGCCCTCGTGGTACCTTGCCCTCATGGTACCTTGTCCTCATGGTACCTTGCCCTCGTGGTACCTTGCCCTCGTGGTACCTTGTCCTCGTGGTACCTTGCCCTCATGGTACCTTGCCCTCGTGGTACCTTGCCCTCGTGGTACCTTGCCCTCGTGGTACCTTGCCCTCGTGGTACCCTGCCCTCGTGGTACCTTGTCCTCGTGGTACCTTGCCCTCGTGGTACCTTGCCCTCGTGGTACCTTGCCCTCGTGGTACCTTGCCCTCGTGGTACCTTGCCCTCGTGGTACCTTGCCCTCGTGGTACCTTGCCCTCATGGTACCTTGCCCTCGTGGTACCTTGCCCTCATGGTACCTTGTCCTCATGGTACCTTGCCCTCGTGGTACCTTGCCCTCGTGGTACCTTGTCCTCGTGGTACCTTGCCCTCGTGGTACCTTGCCCTCGTGGTACCTTGCCCTCGTGGTACCTTGCCCTCGTGGTACCTTGCCCTCGTGGTACCTTGCCCTCATGGTACCTTGCCCTCGTGGTACCTTGCCCTCGTGGTACCTTGCCCTCGTGGTACCTTGCCCTCGTGGTACCTTGCCCTCGTGGTACCTTGTTGTGATACCTAGTCGTGTTACCTTGTCGTGATACCTTGTCGTGATACCTTGTTGTGATACCTTGTCGTGATACTTTGTCGTGATACCTTGTCGTGATACCTTGTTGTGATACCTTGTCGTGATACCTTGTTGTGATACCTTGTCGTGATACTTTGTCGTGATACCTTGTCGTGATACCTTGTCGTGATACTTTGTCGTGATACCTTGTCGTGATACCTTGTCGTGATACCTTGTCGTGATACCTTGTCGTGATACCTTGTCGTGATACCTTGTCGTGATACTTTGTCGTGATACCTTGTCGTGATACCTTGTCGTGATACCTTGTCGTGATGCCTTGTCGTGATACCTTGTCGTGATGCCTTGTCGTGATGCTTTGTCGTGATGCCTTGTCGTGATGCGTAGTTGCTGGTCCCCAGGTTCTGGCTGCGCATGCGCGCCCCCGACCAATCACAGACCGCCTGGCTGAACGTGTGGCACTTGCTCGATGACGTCACCACGGGAGAGGAGATGGCGCACGTGACCACGGCCTTCTTGGGGCTGGCTGCGTGTGTAGTGGGGGCCGTGATCGCCTCGGCCTTGTGCACGCGATGACGTCAGTGATTGACCATTGTGTTCACGTAATTAATGTAAAAGAGTTTGCTGTAAGCGTTGGTATTTATCTTTTATTTTGTGAATTTAAGTCTAGAATTGTCATACCGTAAGGTGATTGCCTTCAGCAGAATGTACAGACTAGTTTATAAATGATATTGTATGAAATTGAGGTCAAGCTATTGGGACTTCCTTGAGGACGACACCAGAACCACCCCTGGATCCTGGATCTGCATGCGATCGTCGCTGGCTGAAAAGGTGCACAGGCGCACTTTGGACGTGCACTGTGTTTAATATTTTGTACATTGCACAATACGGAATAAATCAAGCTAGAATATGAACATCATAATATGAGTCATAACAAATTGTTCCTTTTTTAACATTATCTGTCATATCGTGAACATTTGGGTTCACGTTCCCGTTCAAGTCCTGGTCACCTGGCTACCTAGGCGATGTTCCCTTTCCAGTAGGCTCCACTCCTAATGGCGTGAACAGGCAGGGTCCTGCCGTCGATGTCCGTGTGGGATGGTATCCCGGTATTTGCATGCAGGTATCTGCACTCTGCAACTACACCTTGGTCCATTCTCGCCTCGAAGCTGCTTGTCAAGGTCACGAGACCTCGGGGTCTTCGGATCTCTGCATTCCTGACACGGAGCCTCGATAGTGCGTTTTGCACTTGGAAATCTTGGCTCGCCTGGGAGAGTCGATATCTCTTTGGCTTGGGAAATACCATGCGAGGCGCTAAGTAAAACTATGTTTTAAACCACTCATATGACGTAGGTACATTACACAGAGAAATTAGTATGACGCTTCCATCGTGTTCGCTTGGTCTTGTGGCTAAGCTGCTCGCCTCCCATGCCTGGGGTCGAGGGATCGAATTCCCGAGGTGGTGCTTTTTTGCAGCTCTATCAGCGCGTGGATATCGGCCGTCGTGCTGCATTCGCCCTGGTGGCCAGCTACTCAACTAAGAAAGCCGCGGGTGGATGCCAGATTTGCTAACAGATGGCATTGCCGTCGAAGTTGTTGGCATCGACTTCGTGCCAGCGGTTTGTAAATTTAAGTGTGCAAGTGGCCATTGCAGTGTCACCTGCGATACTTACCTCCAGCCCCCAGACGTCAGCATGGCTCAGTGGGTAGCACATGCGACTAGCAACGGTGGGGTCGTGGGTTCGCTTCCCGCCCCATCCGCCTTTTTGACACATGCCTCGGCATTGGGAATCAATACCACAGTGACAATTAGCCTCCCCCAATCATCGTCTTCACTTGGTCGAGAGGTTACGGTGCTCGCCTCCCAATGCAGGGGTCCAGCGATCGAATCCGGTCGAGGCAGCTGTTTTTGCAGCTCGACTTGCTCGTGGAAATCAATTATAATTTAAATACCCAAGGCACGTTATCCGCTCATATACGTCATTTCCCCATCAACTTCCATCAGGCGGTGTAGTGCAGTGGTTAGCACACCCGACTGATAACACAAAGGTCCTGGGTTCGAATCCCAGCCGATGCACTCCGCCGAGGCAGCCGTGCAAAAAAGTATAAATCACAGCAGGTAATTTTGTTTTGAAGAAATATAGGTCCAAGCTAAATTCTAGCAAAACACCCCCCACCTAGCTCTGGCTTCCCTGGTTGATTCGCTTGGCACTGAAGCGAGCGTCGGGGTCCCAGACACCCGACACGCTTGGGCATGGCTGCAAGTCTGGCGTCCGTCGATCAGGGCGTCCCGAGACGTCCTAGGGGCGTCCTGAAAGATATCGCACAGACTGCAGCTGCGAAAAAACTCTAAAGAGTAATTTCGACTCATGCCGTGGCCGGGAATCGAACTCGGGCCACCTCGGTAACACGCCCGTGCGTGCTACTGAGAATGGTGCCAATCCACTGAGCTAGGTGGGTTGATGAAATACGGTGATGAAAAACATAAAGATAAATTGCAATTGAAAGTTCGTAGCGTGGCTACTAGGTGGCGCTGAGGGCAGGGCAGGTTCGTCGCGTGGCTACTAGATGGCGCAGAGGGCAGTGTCGGCTCATGCAGGCAAGCTTCAACCCGAGGGGACTGACAGCAATTGACTGGGAGTGGTGGAACCGTGCATGGAGGTGCTGTTCCCCAAGTGATCTTCGTGCCTTCGGTCACGCCTTGCCGCGTTGGAGGCGGCGAAGGTGTCCGTGGTAATCAACTGCACTGCTGGAGTCTCGGTTCTCTAATGCCATCCCGGCCTAGCAGCCTGACAAGTACAACTCCCCATAACCCTAATGCTAATATACTTGTTAGGTACTGTGTAAATGTACTGACTGACCGTGAATAAATCAAACGGGAAAGTATGACGCTTTGGCTTTGGTATTGGTATTGAAACATAAAAGGACATTATTTAAAGAACAAGTTACGAAAAAAAGACCGAAATCCCACATCAGATAAACGCAGTTTATTAGAATGACAATTTTATCCACGGGCTGTTTCCGGAAATAATTTCCGCCAATCTCTGAATGTTGTTAACATCTGCTTGAATCCAGGATAATTCCAGGAAACAGCCATTGGCTATAATATAAAAATATTATTGTTTTTTAATGGAAGCATAATCAAGGTGTAAAGAAAGGTTGTGCAAAATTTGTGTGTTCATATGTGCGGCCAATACCTACTCCTATGTAGTTGAAGTTAAATGATTACCTAAACTGCACTGATCTCGTGGGACTTTGGTACCTATATTTTGGTATTTTGTCCATAAATTGTTATTTTAAATAAAAGGCCCACCCTTTCATGTTTAAATACCAGAGCTAAATGTTTTCCCATGGAATCTTGTGCACGGCCAGTTCCTACATTTACAGATCGAGAGTGAAGACCGGTCCCCACAAAAGCCCATGTTATTGGACTTGGCCAAACGCATGCACCGACGGTTGCCATGGCTACCTGGCACCCACGTAGCCGGCACCCTGAAGCCTGTCTTCGAATCAAATCTCTTTCGACACAAGCCGCCAACTTGCTTGGCATTTCCGCTGACAGGATGAGGGGCATTCGGTTTCCGAGATAAATAGAGAACTGTCGAATAAATATTTAATTATAATGAAAAGCCAAACACGAACACGAACAAAGGCAAATTGCGAGTTCCCATTCCTATTGGGAATACCAACACAATTACCTATAACATCAAATCCACCCTGACATCGGCACCTAGGGCTGGCCATCCTCAGAGCTGGCCAATTGTTAATCCAGCTTGGACATGGACATAACTTTTCGCTGTGCTAATGCTAATTATCCAACTTTGACACCGAGAACGGAAAACTCAGAGTTACGTCATCGCAGTGCTGGGGTGAGTACGTACGTTATTAGTTGCTGTGGCAACGTAACCTTACCAGGCACTGCGATTTCGTGACTCTGCTTTCGCCGGTCTCGGTTGCAGAGTTAACAAATTAACAGGGAAAGAAATAGGGATTTTATCTATCAGAACCCATAACGGCATGACGTAAAAGTTACAAAATCGCTAGGCTGATAACTTGCCAACTCCGTCTGTGATTGGCTGATCCATCAATTCACTCCGAGGGTTAAACATCGACTCTGCATGCATGCACTGCCTAACTGGAATCAAGGCACAAAGTTTTCCCCCTGGCTGTGAATGGTGCGTAGCAATTCTTACTCGATTCGCACAAACAACAAGAGAATTTTTGGATTAGCCATTAGCACTAATTTAAAACAAGATACTTTCAAACTGGGTCTAATCTATCAAGCTAGGTACACCCCTAGAAAAAGTAACAAAGGGCCAGGGAAACATTGGGACTTTAAAAGGCCCAAGGATAACAAGTGATGTCTCCATTGAGACCACTGCAATTGCCCTGAAGCCCGTTAATGCTAACAATGTTATGAAACAAATAGAGTGCTGGTTCCTACTCATTTCACTGTCAAAGCCTCAATCATTTCTAGCCGTGATCGAAAATTAAAGGATACACAATCACACCATGTCTCAAGCAATGAATTAAGTCTGGTCTATTTGACTAAAAAACGCCTAAAAAAATGAGCCACAATTTGAAGTTCACAACAATAATCTACCATTGAAAACTCTAAAAATATCAAGGCCACTAACGTTAACCAAACACTGCAACGTGTGCAAGTAATATCACATCTCCGTTGAAATGGTGAATTTTCGCAGAGGTTTTCCCGAAGCCAGCCAGCCCTGGCCGATCGCAACGGTGCTTGTCAACATTCCTGAGCGCAAGTCGAAGACGTCTCGGTCGCAATGTCGCTGTGTGGAGAAGGCGGTCACTCAGCAGCTGCCAGCGGGCGATTTCCACCTGAAGACAGAGAGACGTATGTTAGCCAGAGCGTGGCCGATAACTTCGGGTGCAGCGGGGATCGGCCTTCCACTGGCATTTAAACGCTGATAGTGATATGGCTAAACAAACAGTCTAGCAGCCAAGTTCAGAGAGCCGATCTCATGAGAAGCATGGTGTTTCAAAGTCAGAGCTCTCTAACACAAAGTGCTTTCGAGATTTTGATTATAACCCCGCATTTATCATAGGACAGGCTTTGGACACTCGGGCTGTTCAGAACGAACCCTGACATATTGTAGCACTTTGACTCAGCTGTCACAGAGTGATTTGAGGGTGAGGTTTTAGAACATGGAGTGTCATAAGCAAGTACCTTATGAACTCAAGGCAGGCAAACACACTGCCATAAACTGCCAGTACCAGCGAGTTACCTTCAATGATGCATCCGACAAAACGGGCTCCAAGTTCCGTTGATGCATGCGTTCCCGTCTTGACGGAGCTGCTACTACAGTCTACACCATCGTCACGCCCACGTCACGTCACGTTCAGAAGGTGTCAGCTCCAGGATCCACGATGTATTGGGCGTCGGCCAGGCTTTCCGATAAACAGAGTAAATCAGGATAAATTAAATAAACAATCTTAACCTATGTTTGCTGTTGTGGCAGCAGCCACCAATTTTATTTTATTCATCACAAAACTTACCTACACATGGTCTTAATTATATTCCTCATCAACACCTGCCCTTTCCGAACGTATTAGTTTCTCTTTCAACCGAATAGCAGCCCCCGTTTTCGTTGTAATTTCCATTTCCCAAAGCAATTGGAAAACGTCTCCATCGCCGAGCGCCATGACACTGACAGCTGTTTGGCACGAGGTGGAGTGGGGGTGCTCGCTCACGGTGATTTCTAGGGAGTTTGGGGCAAGGCGGACAGCGACTACTCGGCCCTCTGCTCCCCTGATACGAAAAGGCATTTTAACTTCCAGAATTTCGATTTCGTTTGGCCAAACCGAGGCCGAGGCAGCCCTAGGTGTAACCCGTGGGTGTAGACTGCACTGCTGACTCGTGTGTAACATTGGTTGCCTACTGGGACGAGGGTGAAGAGAACTTAAGGAAAATCGAATTGGAGAAGGTTTTTTCGTTACTTTTCTCACAATGAACATAACCTCACTGAATTAACATGATCAATAACTCATTTTGTTTTAAATAATAACCTAAATGTCCACAAATAAAGTTCCATAGCTTACCCGAGATTTTGTTGAATCCACCGAGCCGCCCTCGAAGAAAGCGCTACATTTTACGTTGCCTGCTTCGATACCTGTGCTTCTAATGATCTGAACGAGAATCTTAGAATACTTAGAAGCTCGTTCCTGCAACCAGACTCTGTGTTGCCTCTCAAAAGGTCAGAAGAGAAGAGACTCTTTATTCAAAAGGAAACTGACAAAGCCCAAACCAAAGGTGATATTAGGTAATTTCTGGCAGCGTCTAGCAGAAAATAAATTGAAACATTATTGATTCGCCTTCGAACATATTGTGGTGAGAACAGCATCTAACACCCCACCAGTTTAAGCATAAAAAATTAAAATACCTGCAGCCACAGTTTTCACAACCCAAGAAAGGACAAAGCTATTTTGCCCTATGATTTGACAATAATCCATGATCCTGCTTATAAAAGATCAATAAATTGAAATATTATTAATCTAGGTAGGTACCTACTCAGATGCATCCTGTCATGGAAGAAGTAGTTGCTATTTTCATGGGGAAGCTGAATCAGTCAGCATCAGCATCCATTGATTGTAGGTAAACTTGGCGTGTAGGCGAGGAAAATGCCGGAATACAATTATTATTATCGCAGGGCTGCCTTGCCGCGAGATTTCGCAGTGCCAATATCAACACAGACATAATAATGAATCATTTAGGTATCACATACCTAAGAAACTCTAAAGATCAAACAAATCTACCAAAAATAAATTTAAGGATAAATTAAAATGCTTTCAGACTTAGCGTTGGCAGCTGTAGAAAGAACAAGGACAGGGAGAGGTAGGTGCCTACTGCGAAGGTGAGCGAAGAAATCAGTGTGGTCCGGTCTCGGAGATTATCTGCGACTGCGCAGTGTATTTGTGTTTGACGAGCGGCTCAAGCATGCAGCCGAAGTTGCCGCAGACAATACGTGTACAGATCGGCACGGAAGGAATACAGACAGTGGGGGGGGGGGGGGGGGCCCGAACATCGAGCACACTTTTACGAGGGGGTAAAAAACTCAAAGGCCGCGCCCAAAGGAAAACATCAGACGAGGCTACGTGCGGTCAGTTTAAAATTAACACGATTAATACTTAAGACAATGATAAATGTACAGACTTTTAGCCCAATCGACATGCAGGCTTCTTTGGCTCAAGTCTGCCACAACTGTTCCATGCTGTCAAAACAGCATGGCTATATAAATAGGTAGGTACTCCATATTATAATATCTATACTAGATTAATAGGTACATCATATTTATTTCATGGATAGTAGGTACTATATAATATGTATCGCATGAAATAGCAATATATTAAATGATGTATCAATGTAATATGAAATACCTATTATAGCCATGATGCTTTGACAACAAAAACTGCTGTGACAGGCTTTCGTCAAGAACGCTCGCCCATGTGAGTCGGGCCTCAAACAGCAATCGTTGGGTGGATGTAAAACAGCGAGGGGCCGCACTCGTTGACGATCTCTCGAATCCCAGCTACGTCTACGTCTACGTCTACGCTAGTTAGTTGCCCTAGGGCCTCGAAGGAGACGAGGCCGGGACGGGGAATTTACAGGCGTCCCGGATCCTCGGAATAAATAGTCTTGCGGCCGGCGCAGTACGTCTCTTTGTCACCGGCAATCGGAACTTGCCCGGCCCGTCCCGCCTTCCGTTCGAGAAGGCAGACATGGACGCGGGACAGGTTATGTCAACGCCTAGTAGATGGGCGACAGGTTGAGCGACAGGTTGCGGATGGCGTGGGTCCGGCTGGCGCGGGAGTTGAGGATGATCTGGAGGACCATGGTCTTGCAGTCGTGGCACACGGTCATCTGGAGTCCGCGCAGACTCTCCTTGCCGCCGGCACCCCGGAAGGCCGTGGTGGAGCGGCTCAGGCGGGACCTGCAAACAATCGGCGCAAACCTAGGTTAATACGCATAGTTCCCACAGGTTGACTCCATCGGGATTTTTACTGTGACGTCAGCAGTGCCCCCCCCGGCTCTCTGTTCAATCTGGGGTGTGTGAATTAATCTTCTGTGCAGAAAACAGTGGCATTCCATGGGGAGCTGAATGGAAAAGTAACGTCTGAATCGTCACTCGTCAGTCATCACTGAAAGTGATCCAAAGGAAACGAAAATTCTAATGGAATGGCGAAGCGGCTCAGAGCCGTGGCTAGAGGGTGTTTAGTGTAGTGCGGTTTTGCTCTGATTCGAGTGACTTTTGGTCCTAAAAAGGACCGTGGTCGACATTTCGTCGACGATGGCGCCGACATCTTCAGGACTGTGAAATTCAAATGTTTGCAGGAGACGTAAAATTGAACAGTTTCCGAAAAAAAAGTTTAATACGGTTTTATTACGTACCTACATGTAATAAATGGTACGTAAAATACAAATCTAACGTCGGTATAATGAAAGGGTTTTAGACACGTATGTGCCCAACCCTGCTCTTCACACTTCTAATTCTGTAGCCATTAGCTACTCAGTTGGTTGTAACGCAAGCCCTACCTTCGAGGTAACAACCCGACCTGTAAAACCTTCTACGTTTCCTGCCTCTGCCTCACCATTAAATTCCTTGGACTCGTGTCTGCTTGTCCTGTCTTTGGCACGAGTTTTCAAACACAACTATTTCAACACTGGGATTTGAATGCTTAATAAAGTCTCACTGGTTTCCCCACATTTCGGTCCCAATAGCTCGACTTGTCACTCTAGCCGAGCTACCAGTAGGTACCACCCTCGGAGAAGTAACTAGTATAATATGTTACGAAATGTCGGGAAACCAGTGAGACTTTTATTTAGCATTCAAATCCCAGTGTGAAAACTAGTGCCAAAGACATAGGAGATAGTAGACATGAGCCTAAGAAAGCCGAGTGTAGCGAGTGTCTTCAGCGTATACCGTTTGTCCGAGGGGCTGAGCGAGGGCAGCGATCGCGGGCCGTCCAGACTGCCCACCAGACTCGAGGTCATCCTGGCGGGCACCAGGGGCGGACTGGGCGGGAGACTGCCCGCCGGACTGCCCGCCGCAGACAGCCGCTGCAGCAGCGACCGCGGGAACGACGGCTCGTCCTCGGGGGACAGACACGGGGACAGCGCGAACACCGGCACGCGAGAGAAGTGCTCGGTGGGGATGCGCATCTAAGCAACAAACAACGGCCAACGTTCATCGTAGGCACGGACCAAGCTTGCAGCAGCACTCGGGGCTTGCTTATAGCCCTCTGTACATGACGTAGTAGCTACCTACGTAATAACCCAAAAATAACATTGCAATCGTTCAAATTAGTTTAGAGGGAGCCTTTTTGACAAATGTCTGCCACAGCAGTTTTACTATATAATAAAATTAACATGGTTTCTTTTAGGTACCTATTTGATATTCTATCTGGGCCCGGATTCACAAAGAGGGGAGTTTGAAATGGGGGTTTTGACGAAAAGGAGATTTTATTCTCCCTGCAAAACACGAAAATGTATTCTCCCAGTTATTCGTATGGCCACAAAAGGAGATTTCACAAGAGGCTAACGGAGGGGAGGTAAATTGAAACTGACCGATCAGAGTTCCTCAATTTTGGAGCTCACTTCGAAATAAAAAGACAGTTTACGACTCACTTGTCAGTTTCCTCGGCTTTTAATATCACCTAGAACCTGATTCCATATTGCTAGATTTTAGCTATCACGCTCTAATTAAAATCTTGCAGAATCAGCCGACATAAACTATTCTATTAAAGTACCTAATATCTGTTGTTTATTTGCATGAAAACATGCGACAACATAGTGTTGAAAAGTACGAGGCAAGTTTGGGAGTTGGGAATATTGACAAAACCCCTGCTCAGCAGCAGGGGTTTTCAACGGGGAATTAGTCTCCCAAAAAACACAGAACCCCGCTTTGTGAATACGAAATGGGGTAAACTTTAGGGCTTTTTGTCAAAACTCCCGAGAAAATCCACAGAATCTCGTTGAGTGAATCTTTGCCCTGTACAGTGTTTTAGTAAAGAGTAATTAACATAGTAGGTAGGTAGGTACAACACATAAACTCGAACGTACCTTGGAGTAGCACTTGACGCAGACTGTGCGCTGACAGAGCTTGCAGACTTGACCCCACGGACCGAACAGTGCGAACCGCGTCTTCAGACACAGGAAGCAAACCTGTGGCCAACAGGTACACAGTGCTTAGAGCCGGCATTCCTTTCACCTGCACTAGGTACCTGCCTCACCAGGCAGTTGGAACAAGGTGTTTTTTGCTGCTCTGGCCCACATTTATTTAAGATGCAAAGCAGGCACCGACCTAGTGCATGTGATACAAAGGGGATAGGCTGAATTGTTTTTGAACTGGGCTCATAATTCATTGGGCTCATAACACAAGGAAAACCAAATGCAGTGCAAGTTTTGCCCGAGAAGTTCATTTCCGAAAGGCAATGTGCACGTTTGACCGATCACGCGGGAGAAGATTGTTCCAGGGAAGAATGTCGTTCAATGTCGGCTACTAGGAGGGAGGAGTGACGTACTTTGGAGAGTTCACAAGGAGAAACGGCTTCACCGAGGATGGAATCCAATTAGTGGATGGCCATGTCTAGTCACAGGTGGCTAGCTGTTGAATGTCTTGATTACAAAAGGCCATGCCACGATTGCCTATATAAAATACGAAAATTTGTGTACCTGGATATGTACGATTGCCTATATAATAGAACAATTAGTGTAGGTATGCCACGATTGCCAATGGATGGCCTTTGGGCAAAGTTATTGCATTGTTTTGGGACTCAAGGCAACTAGTTGACTCATCCTATGCATGTGTATTCAAAGACTATTTGAAAACACATTAAGAACACTGTCCTAGTGTGATTTATGGGTTTCAAAATCGGCATAGGAATTGTGATCATACAGAATGGTGCTTGTTTTCTAGTATACAGACTATGAAATGTGGGAAAAGTATTTACTGAGAAGAGCACCAAGAAAATAGGCCTTTCGAAGCAAGCAAAGCCGAGGTGGTAGGTACCTTCCGTTTCTCGACGTCTTCCTTGACGTGGCCCTCCACCGGCAGTCCCTCGAGTTCGGCCTTGGTGAGCACACTGCGGATGTGCACGATCTCCTCCAGGGTCAGCGACAGACACTCCATCGCTTGCTGCCAGTTTGCCTGCAACCACCGGACAGTTAGCTGGGTGAACATAGGTGTTGCAGCTGTCTGTGATAATATAGGTTAGGTTAGAGTACCTATACGTACCTACCTAGGTACCTCACTGATCTCTAACAGCTCTCTAATGATATTTGCTCTTTAATGATCTCAATAATAGATCTGTGCAGTACCTGCTTTCATGGGGATATGAACCACTACCAATGTTCCATGACACAAACATGTTGTGGCAAACTTGTGACTGGGTCTACCTCACCAAACTTGTTACCGAAAACTCACACCTAAAAATGACCTAGGTGCCTGACTAAAATACTTATGGACGGTTAAGGTACAGCTTTCATGGGGATATGAACCACTACCATATCCTTACTCTATGCCACTACATATGTTCCATGACACAAACATGCTGTGGCAAACTAGTGACTGGGTCTAACCGCACCAAACAATTGTCGCTGAAAGCCCGCACTGCAGAGTGGGCCGCCACCAACCGCACAGTCTCACCGAGTGCAGGAACTCGTCTTGCAGCGAGGTGCGCGACCAGGCGAGCTCGTCGGCGGCGCTGGGCACGCCGAGCCGGTCCACCTCGACGTCGAGGTCCACGTCGCGCGCGGCGAGGGGAGGCGTCGACGGCCGCACGAAGCCGTCCGAGCCGGCGCCGACCACCGTGTGTCGACGCCGAGCGCGGAACGACGCCCGCATCGATGCGCGGGGCGTCGTCGTCACGCACTGCGTTGCCAAGTCGTACGCTGAAGGGACACGAGGCAAGGTCAGTGTTGCCAGGTCGTAGGCTGAAGGGACACCATCGCGGTTAGGGTTGCCACGGTGACGGGGGCCTGTCTCAATCTCCTGTGTCTGGTCTCAGGAGAACACCTCTCGGATATCGCTAGGTCATCAGATTGAAAGCCACGAGAAGCTGGTAGAATGTGCAACTGAACCCGGATATACAAGCCCGGGACCTCCTGCTTGCCGGTCAGGTGCTCTACTGAGCTATCCGGGCACGCATAAGGGATCTCCGAAAGAGAAGATATCAGATTGTTGCGCAAAGGTTGCTAATTTCCTCATGCATGCCACGGTTCTGGAGTCGGCACCGAACCCTTGGTCGTTTGGCTGCGTGAGGGGAAATCAATTGAGATCTGCTCGAGGGGATTCTGCTTCTCTGGCATGCCACGCCGCAAACATGCCATTCAAACTATAAGTAAACACAGGGACATTTGCTTTGTCACTGCTCTTATGTCAGTCGCAAGGCAGTTGTTGTAAACGCATTTCAACGCAACCAGTACAGACTCGGGCCATAACGTGCGATTCCACCACGGCACATGCAGCGAGGGTTGCCATTTCAGAGGGAGCAATTTGTCCGAGGGGCCGTGTGTCCGAAATCTGTCCGCTCCAGCTGTCTCGGTCCGTCGAGGTCCAGCAATTCAGACACCGACTCTAGACTGCATTGCTTGGTTTTGCAACAAATCCACTGTCCATTGACCTTAAACCTCGATTATCAGAGCACAAAAAGCATCTGGACTGAAATCAAGACAGCTAGACCAACATTGCGAGAGTGAATCAACACGTTCTACGTTGTTTCAAAACAATGCCATGGATGGCTAGGACTTCCAGGGCTATAGGACTCTAAGGGGACATGCATTCAGCTAGACTAGAGGAGGCCATGGCCTAGACAAGGACTAGACAAGGCCGTGCCCAGACTAGGAGGAGGCCATGGAAGGACTAGTCAAGGCCGTGCCAAGACCAGAGGAGGCCATGGCCTAGACAAGGACTAGACGAGGCCGTGCCCAGACTAGTGGAGGCCATGGCCTAGACAAGGACTAGACAAGGCCGTGCCCAGACTAGGAGGAGGCCATGGAAGGACTAGTCAAGGCCGTGCCAAGACCAGAGGAGGCCATGGCCTAGACAAGGACTAGACAAGACCGTGCCCAGACTAGAGGAGGCCATGGCCTAGACAAGGACTAGACAAGGCCGTGCCCAGACTAGAGGAGGCCATGGAAGGCCTATAGACAAGGACTAGACAAGGCCGTGCCCAGACTAGAGGAGGCCAAGGCCTAGACAAGGACTAGACAAGGCCGTGCCCAGACTAGTGGAGGCCATGGCCTAGACAAGGACTAGACAAGGCCGTGCCCAGACTAGGAGGAGGCCATGGAAGGACTAGTCAAGGCCGTGCCAAGACCAGAGGAGGCCATGGCCTAGACAAGGACTAGACAAGGCCGTGCCCAGACTAGAGGAGGCCATGGCCTAGACAAGGACTAGACAAGGCCGTGCCCAGACTAGGAGGAGGCCATGGAAGGACTAGTCAAGGCCGTGCCAAGACCAGAGGAGGCCATGGCCTAGACAAGGACTAGACAAGGCCGTGCCCAGACTAGAGGAGGCCAAGGCCTAGACAAGGACTAGACAAGGCCGTGCCCAGACTAGAGGAGGCCAAGGCCTAGACAAGGACTAGACAAGGCCGTGCCCAGACTAGAGGAGGCCATGGAAGGCCTAGACAAGGACTAGACAAGGCCGTGCCCAGACTAGAGGAGGCCAAGGCCTAGACAAGGACTAGACAAGGCCGTGCCCAGACTAGAGGAGGCCATGGCCTAGACAAGGACTAGACAAGGCCGTGCCCAGACTAGAGGAGGCCAAGGCCTAGACAAGGACTAGACAAGGCCGTGCCCAGACTAGAGGAGGCCAAGGCCTAGACAAGGACTAGACAAGGCCGTGCCCAGACTAGAGGAGGCCATGGAAGGCCTAGACAAGGACTAGACAAGGCCGTGCCCAGACTAGAGGAGGCCAAGGCCTAGACAAGGACTAGACAAGGCCGTGCCCAGACTAGAGGAGGCCATGCAGCAGACACATGCGACATAAGTGTCGTACGCTCCAGCTGCAGCCAGGCGGCGCCCTCCTCCTCGTCGTCGACGGCGTCCCCCTCCACCACCACGGCCAAAGCGTCGGCGTCGACGCCCCCCTCCGAGCTACCTGTGCGACGCCACGGGTTCGACGCCGGTGGCGCGTGCGACTCGGCGTCCACCTCTTCCTCCTCCTCCTCCTCGTCGTCGTCGTCGTCCTCCTCGTCTTCGTCCTCAAACTGCAAGCAGAGGCGAGGCCGAGGGGTTAGAGCTCGGATGTCGGAAGATTACAGGCAAGGGACCAATTGTAGGGTGCGGCCGGCAGCTTCAAACCTGACCCTATAACATGGGGTTACAACGAAGTTCAATGGTTCACTGACTAGACTCATCTATCTGATGGCTAGTGCTAAGTGCAGGCCTAGTTTGCTTCGGAATGCAGGTGGTACGAAGAGGAGATTCGGGATTCTTTATGCAATAATTTGACAGTGCAGTGTTTTGCTTTGGGGCGTAATTTCAGCTGGTTTGGGCTGGCTGGTTTGCTGGTTTATTTTGGGCAGAGTCGGATTGATGATGCTGTAAAAATATTGATGTATAGCATACTTGAAAATGTCTGCAAATTGCCCATCGAGATTTGGTGCCAGGAAATTGCAACAACCAGCCCAGCCAATGGGTATCAATCAATAAATCAAGGGATCGTGATTATCGCCCTTCCAGACAAGCACAATTATGTTCCATGCAGCAAGAGTATAATAATAATAATAATATGTTGAGAAAGCATAACTTGATAACATATAGGCATATATATACAGATTACAACATGGTAGGTATAGTACTAGTAGAGTACCGGTATCTAGGTATGGTACCTACATAGAGGAACGCTGTGACATGGTATAAAAATAAAATACCAATTTTCTAACTTATCACCCTATAAATTTTCACATTTTTTTCTCACGATCTCTTAAGGGCCTGCAAGCCTACTAACCTTGCATCAAAAATGCAAAACACGTGAAAACACGTGCAAATTATCGAGGTCGCGTTGAAATTTGAAATCTGGGCACACGACTGCGCATGAAATGTGCAGCACGTTGACACAAAGTCAGAGTGGATGGATCCGAGAAAATATGGAGCTCGATTTGAAAAATAGAATTTGGGAAAATGCATCACATTTATGTAATGCACGTACGGACATATTGTTTTTTCCAGAACTTGTCGCTATTAGATTTCGCGTAAAGAACCAATATTCTCTTGGTTATTTTACTTCCTGCGTTCAAATAGGTCGAGCGCGTAGCCCTTGACAAAGTAATAAATACCACAGATTAGGAAACGAAGGATACTTCGCTTCACTTCACTTGGCGTTACATAGCTAATTCCTGGTTCTTGCAATAGGTTTAGTTTTAAAATACAGCGCTGGACGGTGAGGAAACAATAGTCTCCAAAATGAATAACTCGCGTGTCATGACTACGTCAGAGCAATGAAAACGAGATCATAACAGCTGCAATCGTGCATGATCTGCTGCTGGATTGCACGACGCGGAACCAAGTGGCTGTGGTCGAGCCTCCATCCTCGTCGCACCCACGCCAAGTGCGAGAGAGAGAGAGAGAGCGAGCGCGCATGGGGCGAGAAAGTAAAAGCGACTGGCGTGCGATCCAGGTGGGCGTGGGACAGAGACAGATCGGTCCAGATCATCAGAGAGACCGTGTCTGCCGTGCCGTGTGCATTGTTGCGTCATCGGCTGGTGCATTGCGATTGGCGCGCGCCCGAACTGGGTCAAGCGACGTGCCGTTAGCAACGATAAGATGACAGGACAAACAATGCGCCTTGCTCGGAAACGCTTCCACAAGGAATCAAGACATGGGGGGCGATTGTGTAACTTTGTGATTTCAAAACGATTCGTTTTCAATATCACTGCCTATGGTTTAACACGGGGGGCAGTGATTTGAAATCGAGTGATTTCGAGCCAAATCGAACGAAATAAGGTTACATGATCGCTACCCTGGAGTCCTAGACAAATGCCCAAATGTTGACATGGGACAGCATTTTTAACAAAAGTACGCCACAGAATTTTTCTGCCGTCAAAACAACACATGGCTCTATTTTATATTATATCGGTGTATCATAATATATCGTATGATATTATATTTGTATCACAGATAAATAATATATAGTATATAAATATAACATAAAATAGTAATACACTGTATAATTTGTCAATCCAACATTAATTAGAGCCATGTTGTTTTGACGGCACAAAACAGCTGTAATAAACTTTTGTCAAAAATGCTTTCGATTGAAAGAAAGACATCGATGTTCGATGTGTGCACAGGCAGAGTGCGAGCCGACGGTTGGTTTAAAGCACTGGCAAGAAGGCCGTGAAGAAGTCGGTATTTCCGAGCGGGGTTCGGTGAGCGCTAGTGTTGCAGGGATGTCCAAGTCGGAGACGCACACGTCTTGGCCTCGGGTCTCGGGTCTTTGGTCGCCAGGGCGCCAGGGCGCATGCCCGACCCGGCCGTCGACGCCGAGTATCGACGTCGACGTCGCTGACCCAGTTCGGGACTCGATGCGTCGCAGGGCGGGGTGTCCGTCGACCAGACCTGCCTCACGACGACGACACGGGACACTGACGCCCCCCCCCCCCCCCCCCAGGGGCCCGGAAGGCGACAAACGCCTCCACTCGGGGCATTTACGGGGTATAGAGTCAAATCGGCCATCACTTCAGCGACACGAGTTTGTGTTCTTGGACGACGCAGGCTGGATCTCTCGTGGCATGGGCTTTATTGGGACTGGCTTCTACTGGCTGGATCTCTCGTGGCATGGGCTCTATTGGGACTGGCTGCTATTGGCTGGATTGGCTGGATCAGCGTCCATTTTGTCTGATTCTGACCACCCTAAGGCCCGTCATTTCAGGCTGGCTACTGGCAATTTCCCAGCCAGCCTCACAGGCCAACAACGCACACACAGCCAATGCAGTCTATGTGTCTGATTCTGACCACCCTTAAGGCCCGTCATTTCAGACTGGCTACTGGCAATTTCCCAGCCAGCCTCACAAGCCAACAACGCAAGCCCGAGCCGCGTATCGCCAGCCGTCCTAAAGTGACTGCAATCTTGTGTCACGGCCTCCTGAAGACGTCGCTTCCTCTGGTCGCGTGGCGGACGTCGCGGACAATTGCCGGTCGGTCACGGCGCCTCCCCGTGACGTCACGGCCGCCTGGGTCGAGACCGCGCAACGCCCCAGGGTCAAGGGTCGACCAACGCGCACACAATTCGAGCTGCCATTGGCGGACACCTCAGGGACGCATTCCATGGCCAATCCAAGAGGGCGTCTGAGATTGCCTTGGGTCTAGCATTGCACATCCTGCGTGCTCCATAAGCTAAGTGCTTTATAAGCTAAGTGCTCTATAAGCTAAGTGCTCCATAAGCTAAGTGCTCTATAAGCTAAGTGCTCTATAAGCTAAGTGCTCTATAAGCTAAGTGCTCTATAAGCTAAGTGCTCCATAAGCTAAGCGCTCTATAAGCTAAGTGCTCCATAAGCTTAGTGTTTTATAAGCTAAGTTCTCTATAAGCTAAGTGCTCTATAAGCTAAGTGCTCCATAAGCTAAGCGTTTTATAAGCTAAGTGCTCTATAAGCTTAGTGTTTTATAAGGTAAGTTCTCTATAAGCTAAGTGCTCCATAAGCTAAGCGCTCTATAAGCTAAGTGCTCCATAAGCTAAGCGCTTTATAAGCTAAGTGCTCCATAAGCTTAGTGTTTTATAAGGTAAGTTCTCTATAAGCTAAGTGCTCCATAAGCTAAGCGCTCTATAAGCTAAGTGCTCCATAAGCTAAGCGCTTTATAAGCTAAGTGCTCCATAAGCTTAGTGTTTTATAAGCTAAGTTCTCCATAAGCTTAGTGTTTTATAAGCTAAGTGCTCCATAAGCTAAGTGCTCCATAAGCTAAGTGCACGCTGGAAGTGCCGTCCTCGGCGTGGGACGGGACAGTGCCGCGCCCCCTTCCTGACTTTGTTTCAACGTGTTGCACATTCCAGGCCCCGCCGTGATCCCTGATTTCAAATTCACACGCGACCTCCATATTTTCAGGTGTTTTCACGTGTTTTACTTTTTCATGCAAGGTTCGTAGGTGTGTGAAAAGGTAAGAATATTGGCATTCTGACCATGTCACTGCAGTATGCCTTGGGTCACCAGTGCCTTGGGTCACCAGTGCCTTGGGTCACCAGTGCCTTGGGTCACCAGTGCCTTGGGTCACCAGTGCCTTGGGTCACCAGTGCCTTGGGTCACCAGTGCCTTGGGTCACCAGTGCCTTGGGTCACCAGTGCCTTGGGTCACCAGTGCCTTGGGTCACCAGTGCCTTGGGTCACCAGTGCCTTGGGTCACCAGTGCTGCAAGTCTCCGATTTCAATGATTACAGACAGACAGACAGAGTGGATGGACAGACAGATTGATGGACAGACAGAGTGGATGGACTCACCATGGAGTAGTCGACCTTGATGAGGCGTCTGGACGAGTTGTTGGCGTCTCCGTCAGGGGCGCTTTCGTCGCGCAGTGTGGACAGCGCGGACAGATCTGGCAGCGGGATCACTGCAAGGTGGATGCACACAACAACTCGTTAGCAACCAGTGGACTTTGAGTGTGGACATTGAGTGGACTTTAGTGTGGACTTTGAGTGGACTTTAGTGTGGACTTTATAGTGTGGACATTGAGTGGACTTTAGTGTGCCCGGACCCGTCGCAGTCTGGCAGTGCAAACACTTCCGACAGATGCGTGATATGCGTGTACATAGACGCCACAATCAGCACACACGCACACTCCCACACACATAATGTGTAATAGCACGTTCGGTGCCCTCGTCCCTTACAAGCGCTGCTTGGAAACCACCAGACGGACTGCACGAAGATGTTATAGGAAGGAGGTGAAGGAGGAAGGAGGTGAAGGAGGTGAAGGAGGAAGGAGGTGAAGGAGGAAGGAGGTGAAGGAGGAAGGAGGTGAAGGAGGAAGGAGGTGAAGGAGGAAGGAGGTGAAGGAGGAAGGAGGTGAAGGAGGAAGGAGGTCCCGTTCATCACAGAATCGACCGATTTCCCTGGCAGACTTTCAACACCTACCGCCTCGTGTCTCTACTTCATGTAATTCGCATTCCTGCGAACGGTACACACTGTAGAAACAGCACGCGAAACGAACTGGCGAATAATGTTAGTGCCGATTGTTCCCACCGTGAGCATGTAACGACTCCATGTAACGACTCCATGTAACGACTCGATGTAACGACTCGATGTAACTACTCGATGTAACGACTCGATGTAACGACTCCATGTAACGACTCGATGTAACGACTCGATGTAACGACTCGATGTAACGACTCCATGTAACGACTCCATGTAACGACTCCATGTAACGACTCGATGTAACGACTCGATGTAACTACTCGATGTAACGACTCGATGTAACGACTCCATGTAACGACTCGATGTAACGACTCCATGTAACGACTCGATGTAACGACTCCATGTAACGACTCGATGTAACGACTCGATGTAACGACTCCATGTAACGACTCGATGTAACGACTCGATGTAACGACTCGATGTAACGACTCGATGTAACTACTCGATGTAACGACTCGATGTAACGACTCGATGTAACGACTCGACGGTCCTTAACATGACTACTACAACGACCGATTGGCACCCAATTTGCAGAGCAACCTAACCACGCGTCGCGTCGCGTCGCATCGCATCGCATCGCATCGCATCGCATCGCGTCGCGTCGCGTCGCGTCGCGTCGCATCGCATCGCATCGCATCGCATCGCGTCGCATCGCATCGCATCGCGTCGCATCGCATCGCATCGCATCGCATCGCATCGCATCGCATCGCATCGCATCGCGTCGCATCGCATCGCATCGCATCGCATCGCATCGCATCGCGTCGCGTCGCATCGCATCGCATCGCGTCGCATCGCGTCGCATCGCATCGCATCGCATCGCATCGCATCGCATCGCATCGCATCGCATCGCATCGCATCGCATCGCATCGCATCGCATCGCATCGCATCGCATCGCATCGCATCGCATCGCATCGCATCGCATCGCATCGCATCGCATCGCATCGCATCGCATCGCATCGCATCGCATCGCGTGTTGCGTCGTGCCTACACGTACTACACGGGTGTACGATGTGAACCTACAAGCCCCTTGTCATGTACTACAAGCCCCTTGTCATGTACTACAAGCCCCACATGCCGAGAGACACGGACTTGCTGTTGTCTTGCAGTCGTGTCGTCGTCGTGTTGTTGATGTTGTTGTTGTTGTTGTTGTTGGCGGGAACCGTTAGGAACACTGATGGCTACCGCGTTCGTCCTCTTGGTTCATCTCCATGTCGCTTGTACGAGGACCGCTTCCTTGTGACGGGCATTTGCACGTCGTACGGCACTAGTGATTCAGTCAGGAAATGTTGGCCCAAATTCACGTTGAATCTCATCCAGTGTCCATTTCTCGATTGATGGATCTCAATTTCTATATGAACCCCATTTCACGTCGAGAAGGAGAGTGGATTCGCATCTTCCTCGAGGACCCACTGCTGCTAGACACGAGCCAAGAGTTTCAAAACTGCCCATAGAGTCTTTTGTCCGACTCAAGACATGGCTTGTGAGTGTTGAACTCTTGGCTCGTGTCTAGCAGCAGTGGGTCCTCGAGGAAGATGTCCTTCTCGACGTGAAACGGAGTCTAGTAGTCCATCTCGTTTCTGATACCCATGGGTACAGTGCCGGGCCTAGCGTGTGGCGCTGGGTTCCAAAGAAGACGGGGTTTCACTGCACATGTGAAGTCGCCTGGAACCGAGGTGCCGGTCGGCGAGCGATCGGTCTCGGCGTGACCCAGGAAGCCGTGTCTGACAGCAGCAAGTCGAGCGAGACGAGCAGTGACATTTCGCGGTTCGCAGGCCGTGGCCAGCTCCAAGTGGCCAGCTCCAAGTGGCCAGCTCCAAGTGGCCAGCTCCAAGTGGCCAGCTCCAAGTGGCCGTGCAGGGTCGGCGTCAGGTCGGCCGTGACCGAGTGCCGAAAGACACGGCACACGGCACACTGGTCGAAGCACGGCACACTGGTCGAAGCACGGCACACTGGTCGAAGCACGGCACACTGGCCAACTAACCGCTCGTCCTGTCAGGAATTGGCGGCAAGCAGCCGTGCATCCGTCGACTGAAGTGGGTTCGTTCATTCATAAAATCATCGGGCAGGATACTCCACGGGCAGAGCAAACATGCATGGGATACTCCACGGGCAGAGCAAACATGCATGGGATACTCCACGGGCAGAGCAAACATGCATGGGATACTCCACGGGCAGAGCAAACATGCATGGGATACTCCACGGGCAGAGCAAACATGCATGGGATACTCCACGGGCAGAGCAAACATGCATGGGATACTCCACGGGCTTGCCTGTGTATACAACTTGCCTGGACCTCTATTTTCACTCCCACTGTCCACGTGCTTTGCAGGGGAGAGTGGGGTCAACCCCCAAACGTTACATGGGCGTACGCCGAGTGTCCTGCTGCATTATCAACACAGTCAGAGTTCCCATGCCAACCTGGCCCTAAATCCACCAGCACTGCGGCCTGCATCGTCGAAGGGAGCTGCATTATCAACACAGTCAGAGTTCCCATGGCAACCTGGCCCTAAATCCACCAGCACTGCGGCCTGCATCGTCGAAGGGAGCTGCCGCCCCAGCGCATAGGTCAGCGATGACGTCATCTGACAGGTACCCCACTCTGTGAATCGATCGGCGGACTGCGTGGGTTGGGGGGTTGGGGGGGCGGGGCAATTCAGCCGAGCTCGGCTGGCAATTCTCGCAATCTCGCTGTACCCGACGCACGCGAGCGCACTGGACAAGTGCGTGGGGGCGCTCGCACCTTGTGTCGTGGCGTGGGCAACACACGCAATAAAGGCGGACTAAACTACGGGTCATCGGGCCCGTGTGCCCCGAGTGCAGACCTTTCAAATGCAATGTCACATCCCGTCTTGTTGACAAGAAATCACGTTAGTCCTTCGTACCTTCGGCTCGAGACCAATATCGAGTCCACGAGAGACGATGGCCCCGACGTACGACAGCTGACAGCTGACAGCTATTGGAAAGACCAAGCCACAGACGACATAAACCGACAGTCGAGGCCAAGACAAGAACAGGAACAACCGGGAACAACCGGGAACAACCGGGAACCGCCTGGAACAACCGGGAACAGCCGGGAACAGCCGGGAACAACCTGGAACAGCCGGGAACAGCCGGGAACAGCCGGGAACAACCGGGAACAGCCGGGATGCCGCGTGGGACATACGTCTTAGAAGCGGGAGACGTCAAGGCCATGGTCTCAGTCACAGAGTTTTCTGGTCAAAAGAGTCACCCCGTGCGACGAGGGGTCGGGCATCGAGTCCCGGACAGGACGGTCAGGCGAGCGACTTGTTGCATGCGAAGACAACAGGCGATGGTGTCGTTGCTGTCAGCGTTGGACCGAAGACCTCGACGTTGCAGTCAGCGTTGGACCGAAGACCTCGACGTTGCTGTCAGCGTTGGACCGAAGACCTCGACGTTGCAGTCAGCGTTGGACTAAAGACCTCGACGTTGCAGTCAGCGTTGGACCGAAGACCTCGACGTTGCTGTCAGCGTTGGTCTGAAGACCTCGACGTTGCTGTCAGCGTTGGTCTGAAGACCTCGACGTTGCTGTCAGCGTTGGACTAAAGACCTCGACGTTGCTGTCGGCGTTGGACTGAAGACCTCGACGTTGCAGTCAGCGTTGGACTGAAGACCTCGACGTTGCTGTCAGCGTTGGACTGAAGACCTCGACGTTGCAGTCAGCGTTGGACTGAAGACCTCGACGTTGCTGTCAGCGTTGGACTGAAGACCTCGACGTTGCTGTCAGCGTTGGACTTTGAGGCGGATGTGGTTCGCAATGGCGCCAACGCCAGCAGCACTCGTGCATATTGTCGGCTCACGTCGCATCGTCGGCCGCAGCCGTGAACGTGAGATTCGAGTGTCTGTTGCATTTTTGCTGCAAAGTGCTGTACTTTTTCGAATTTTTCGAAGTGATGTGGAGTGCTGTAACTTTTTAATTTGTGTTTCAAATTTCAGTGATCCGCGTGCGCCGCCACGCTAGCGGCCAACGGTGGCTGTGAACGAGGTGTTAGCATCAGCAAGCCATGCACATTTAGTGACTCACGAGGGCAAACAAACGCTGTAGTGTCTTCATGCGAGGCGGTGTTGAATTAGCAACACACTTACAGCAGTAATTCGAGCACAGCTGGTCGACGACAAGGAAGTGCGTGTACCGTGTCATCGTATGTAATCAAGGCGCCCGTTGGACGTCAGCACGGAGTACACGGAGTGGGTCGCGGTATCTATGGGACGCGTGTTTACGGAAGGCGGGTCTAGGTTGCCATGGGCCATGGGGCCAGGGGTGCGGGCGTTTTGACCTTCCCGGCCCCTGCCGGTCAAACCATTGGCCTCGGAAAAATTCTGGGATACGTTTTTTTTTTTAGGGATTGGCCTCTCGGGAAAAGGCCGTTTTTTCCCCCAATGCATTTAAAAATTTGCGGGCCTTAAGTTTGTACAGCAAGCCGGGATTTTTCGAGCCAGTGGTCCTGGCTACCATGGGTCTAAGTTACCATGGGTCTAAGTTACCATGGGTCTAAGTTACCAAAGGTCTAAGTTACCATGGGTCTAAGTTACCAAGGGTCTAAGTTGCCATGGGTCTAAGTTACCAAGGGTCTAAGTTACCATGTGTCTAAGTTACCAAGGGTCTAAGTTACCATGGGTCTAAGTTACCAAGGGTCTAAGTTACCATGGGTCTAAGTTACCAAGGGTCTAAGTTACCATGGGTCTAGGTTACCATGGGTCTAAGTTACCATGGGTCTAAGTTACCATGGGTCTAAGTTACCATGGGTCTAAGTTACCAAGGGTCTAAGTTACCAAGGGTCTAAGTTACCAAGGGTCTAAGTTACCATGGGTCTAGGTTGCCATGGGTCTAAGTTACCATGGGTCTAAGTTACCATGGGTTTAAGTTACCATGGGTCTAAGTTACCATGGGTCTAAGTTACCATGGGTCTAAGTTACCATGGGTCTAAGTTACCATGTGTCTAAGTTACCATGGGTCTAAGTTACCACGGGTCTAAGTTACCATGGGTCTCAGTTAACATGGGTCTAAGTTACCATGGGTCTAAGTTACAAAGGGTCTAAGTTACAAAGGGTCTAAGTTACCATGGGTATAAGTTACCATGGGTCTCAGTTAACATGGGTCTAAGTTACCATGGGTCTACGTTACAAAGGGTCTAAGTTACAAAGGGTCCAAGTTACCATGGGTATAAGTTACCATGGGTCTAAGTTACAAAGGGTCTAAGTTACCATGGGTATAAGTTACCATGGGTCTAAGTTACCACGGGGGTCCAAGTTACGATGGGTCTAAGTTACTAGGGGGTCTCGGTGGGCAAAGAGCGTAGCGCGAAGACACAGAGAGCCAGTGGCCGGTCAAGATCATGGTACCCGTCAATCGAGAGGTCCTCGACTCTCTCTCTCTAACGGCAGCCTCTTTGCGCCGTGCTGTGATCTATCTCTCTCCCTCAAGCAGCCAGTCCAGTCACTCGGACTCTCTCTCTCTCTCTCTCTCTCTCTCTGGGCCGCCAAACCAGTCGTCGTCGACGCATTCCCCGATGTCTGGCAACGCGCTGACTCGGCTGTCCGACCAGGAAGCCGTGTGCTCTGACCAGGAAGCCGTGTGCTCTGACCAGGAAACCGTGGAGTGCGCGTCGTCAGCAGTGCGGCACCGACATGCTGACGTCGCCTTGTCGCGGTCAAACGCCTCCACTCCGGCGGTGGGTGCACGCCGAGGGATAGAGGAGTCCGTCAGAGGGCGCCTCCGTGTCGCGGTCTCTGCTTTCGCAACGAAGCTCGCTGTGGCTGCTTCACTCGGTCATCGTCATCGATTGAAGGAGCAGAGCGATTCGCTCGCCCATCATTGACGCCCAAGGCAGCAACTCCAGGCCCACACGAAGCCATGGGGTGAGAGGGGTTCACGTCGGGGTTCGACGTCTTGCTGGCCATCAGCTTCCTGGATTGCCTCCGTCAAAGCCCCAGAATGTAGGTGGCCGTGATCTCAGCTGGTCCCCAACTTTCCCACCCCAGCCCCAAGCCTGTCAATCGCCCCACGGGCCCCTAGCCCCAAGCCTGTCAATCGCCCCACGGGAACCTAGCCCCAAGCCTGTCAATCGCCCCACGGGCCCCTAGCCCCAAGCCTGTCAATCGCCCCACGGGAACCTAGCCCCAAGCCTGTCAATCGCCCCACGGGCCCCTAGCCCCAAGCCTGTCAATCGCCCCACGGGCCCCTAGCCCCAAGCCTGTCAATCGCCCCACGGGCACCTAGCCCCAAGCCTGTCAATCGCCCCACGGGCACCTAGCCTCAAGCCTGTTAATCGCCCCACGGGCCCCTAGCCCCAAGCCTGTCAATCGCCCCACGGGCCCCTAGCCCAAAGCCTGTCAATCGCCCCACGGGCCCCTAGCCCCAAGCCTGTCAATCGCCCCATAGGTGCTGCGATGGCGACTCACGCGAAGGCTGGGCGTCCCAGTACTGCCGCGACTCCATGGCGTCCTCGGCGTCCTCCTGCTGGGGCGACGGCGTCGTCGACGGCACCAGACCGACGACGGCGCGAGGACTGCCACCCACCGCGAGCAGCATGGCGTCACTCTGCCGCGGCACGGCGCTCACATCGGCGTCTCGGGACGGGGGCGTTTGGAGGGCTCGGTCACGGCGAGGGGCGTTTCACGGGCTTCGTGCACGACGCGACGCTTTCACCGAACGCACGACACCCAGGACGACGAGGTCGCACGCGGAACACGGGCACAAATCGCGGTCACAACGACGTGAAACAACGCGGAGGGTGGCCGTCGGAGGACGCCGTCTGAGGCTGAGGGCCGAGTGTCGCTGAGACGCTCTCTGCTCGGCGGTCGGACGCTCACTGACGTCACGTCGTCGGTCGACGCAGACGCACCGCTCGGTCTTCTGCGCATGCTCACTGGGCCACACGCGAGCTCGGGTCTCTTCGTCGGCTCACGAACTCCCCTCCCCTCCCCTCCCCTCCCCTCCCCTCCCCCCCCAACATCACTGTCTCGTCCAGCCAGTGCTTGTTGTGATGGACGGCTTTCCAACGCATCATCACAAAGGTCACTGTGCACTTTGGCCAACGATGGATTATACCTCCGTGGTTTGAACTGTGAAGATCTAGACCAATCAAATCCAGTGTCCATCTCTCGATTGCTGGATCTCGATTTTTATATAAACTCCATTTCACGTCGAGAAGGGGAGTGGACTTGCATCTTCCTCGAGGACCCATTGCTGCTAGACACAAGCAAAGAGTTTCAAAACTGCCCATAGCGCCTTTTGTCCGACTCAAGACATGGCTTGTGAGTGTTGAAACTCTTAGCTCGTGTCTTGCAGCAGTGGGTCCTCGAGGAAGATGCAAATCCACTCTCCTTCTCGACGTGAAATGGAGTTTAGTTACTCGATGCCAGCAATGGAAGTGCTTTGGTCCCATGCATTGCCAGCACGGGACCGAGACCAAGACCTGGAGCTGACAGCGTAGACCTCGGCGAGGAGCCACGATGACGTCGACGTCGACCAGAGGTCAGGCCACGCGGTGACACACTTTCGTCGCTCCTCGCAGGTCGCTGCCTTCGATCGACGGGTCGGTGGACTGCCGCCATCGCCTAGTTTCCGGTCGAAACACACGGGGGCGATGGCGTGTGTCTGATTCGCGTGCCGGTCGGACGCTGGGGATCCGTCGACTGCTGGAGGATGGTGTTGGAGGCACGCGTGATCGTGTGCAGCGCTCGCGATCGATCCTATAAGCCCTGGCTTGGCTGGCTTGGCTTGGCTTGGCTTGGCTTGGCTTGGCTTGGCTTGGCTTGGCTTGGCTTGGCTTGGCTTGGCTTGGCTTGGCTTGGCTTGGCTTGGCTTGGCTTGGCTTGGCTTGGCTTGGCTTGGCTTGGCTTGGCTTGGCTTGGCTTGGCTTGGCTTGGCTCGGCTGGCATAGCGCCAACGACGACCATTCACTTGCTGCATTGCCTCTCATGTTGCAGGCACCAACCTATCAATGGTAGAGCGCTCCAATGGTTAATTGTCGACGTTAAAAGCAGAGCTTGTCATTTCATTTCCGCACAAGTCGTGATTCTTTGGGATGCAGCTAGCGAGATGTTCGTGCACTTTCGTTGGCTCCTCCCCTTTCTGGTTTGGTGGCTGCCTCATCGGCACTCGGCCCTCTGCTGGCTGCGATCAAAGTGCTGGCGTGAGAAGACCGGGATCTCTTGAGAGAACCAGGTCCACTCAAAGGCCCCCGGGCGGCGGGCACCGACATCCGGTCGACGGGGACGGGGTCGCCGTTGGAGGCGACATTCTCGCACTTGGAATGCACCGGTCAATGCACGGCTGCAGGGAAACCTTTCTCTAATATACTATCTCCAATGCCGGGCATTCATTGATGGTCTTGTTGCTTTTAATTTGAAACAGATATTGACGTTCCAGTCGCAGAGCAGCATGTTTTATCTCATTAGTCATAGCCAATGGGATTGGGCGTAACAGAGCGTTTGGATCTCAGTTACAGCAGAATTGTTGTTCCCTGAGTGGGAGTTTATGGATGGTGATGTTTAATTCGTTACCAAAATCCGAGATGTTTGAAGATTTGTTTTAAAAGAGCAACACACGAATAAATCAAGATACCAAATGTTGTGTAATTTCGAAATATACAGCTCCCACGGTAATCTCTCGCAACGCCTCAGTGGGTGACAAGGTGGTGGGTCCTCGTAGTCACTCGCAACGCCCCAGTGGGTGACAAGGTGGCGGGTCCTCGTAGTCCCTCGCAACGCCCCAGTGGGTGACAAGGTGGTGGGTCCTCGTAGTCCCTCGCAACGCCCCAGTGGGTGACAAGGTGGTGGGTCCTCGTAGTCCCTCGCAACGCCCCAGTGGGTGACAAGGTGGTGGATCCTCGTAGTCACTCGCAACGCCCCAGTGGGTGACAGAGTCCTCGTAATCCCTCGCAACGCCCCAGTGGGTGACAAGGTGGTGGGTCCTCGTAGTCCCTCGCAACGCCCCAGTGGGTGACAAGGTGGTGGGTCCTCGTAGTCCCTCGCAACGCCCCAGTGGGTGACAAGGTGGTGGGTCCTCGTAGTCCCTCGCAACGCCCCAGTGGGTGACAGAGTCCTCGTAATCCCTCGCAACGCCCCAGTGGGTGACAAGGTGGTGGGTCCTCGTAGTCCCTCGCAACGCCCCAGTGGGTGACAAGGTGGTGGGTCCTCGTAGTCCCTCGCAACGCCCCAGTGGGTGACAAGGTGGTGGGTCCTCGTAGTCCCTCGCAACGCCCCAGTGGGTGACAAGGTGGTGGGTCCTCGTAGTCCCTCGCAACGCCCCAGTGGGTGACAAGGTGGTGGGTCCTCGTAGTCCCTCGCAACGCCCCAGTGGGTGACAAGGTGGTGGATCCTCGTAGTCACTCGCAACGCCCCAGTGGGTGACAGAGTCCTCGTAATCCCTCGCAACGCCCCAGTGGGTGACAAGGTGGTGGGTCCTCGTAGTCCCTCGCAACGCCCCAGTGGGTGACAAGGTGGTGGGTCCTCGTAGTCCCTCGCAACGCCCCAGTGGGTGACAAGGTGGTGGGTCCTCGTAGTCCCTCGCAACGCCCCAGTGGGTGACAGAGTCCTCGTAATCCCTCGCAACGCCCCAGGGGGGGACAAGGTGGTGGGTCCTCGGAGTCCCTCGCAACGCCCCAGTGGGTGACAAGGTGGTGGGTCCTCGTAGTCCCTCGCAACGCCCCAGTGGGTGACAAGGTGGTGGGTCCTCGTAGTCCCTCGCAACGCCCCAGTGGGTGACAAGGTGGTGGGTCCTCGTAGTCCCTCGCAACGCCCCAGTGGGTGACAAGGTGGTGGGTCCTCGTAGTCCCTCGCAACGCCCCAGTGGGTGACAGAGGAGGCAGTCGAGAGAGTGGATGTCAAGCGACCCGTACCCGGTGTCTTGAGTCCCGTGGCTGGACAGGGACGGCCTCGCTGCTGGCCACGACGGACACGCACGCCCACGGGGATCGAAGTCCGGTCCACGCCCGAATTCGCACTCACAATGGCTGATTAGTCACGATGCCTACACAGCTGTGAGGTGCGCGTCGTGCGATAAAGCGTGTGCACAGCCGTTGCGAAATGTTAAATGTTTGTCACTTGTGTTGATCAATGTCGTACTGATTATTAGACTGGTAAAACGAAACAATCGGCGTGCGGTCGGCCGGTCTCCTTGGAGCGGCGTCGAGCGGAACGCAGAGTGCCGTGCTTTTCAGACGCATGAATATGGAGCTCGAACTTGAATTCAAATCCGGCCGTTTCCCGCGGCGCGGGGGCTCTCGTAGGCGTCCGCGTGGCCTTGGAAACGAAATGCAAAACGGCTCACGGGGGCTGTTTGTTCTAGAAACAAAGTCGGTGATTTCGGCGTATGAATATTTTTGAATATCTTTGCATGTTCGGCCGACCTACTTCGAAACGAAAGCAAGAAGCTGTCACAGTGAGTGTTTGTTTAGACTTGGTAGACTAGAAAGAGCTGTTTGAATCAAAACACCTCGCAAAAGAAGAGTCTCGCATTGTGGACGGCAATCAACAGCAAATATGTCCATATTCGTGTCACAGCGGCGGCGACGTGTTTTTCGAAGCCCCTTCCATCGCAGAGAGGAGGCTAATTTGGTGTTTCCCTACTTGCCGACGCTGCCGCCGCACGCCACGGCGCTACGTCACACTTTCAGGCTAGATGCGGGTGGGTGTTGCCAAAGATTGCCGAATCCCCGAGGCCGTGTCGTCGCAGAGCGTTTTAGGCAAAGCGTAGACCCAGGTCGGGCTGGGAGGGCCACGGACTTCTGGACCCCTGTTCTGCAACTTTTCTGATGTGAGATGAAATGAAATGAGAGCGAGAACCTTCATTTGTTCCATGATAACATAGGCGAACTTGGAGTTGTCACTCTCATTTCTTGTCATCGCACTTGGGGAGAGTTACAGAATCCTGGGCGACATCGGGGATGAGAGTCGGTTGCAGCCAAGTGAGCGTCACGGGTTCGGCGTTGGTCCAGAGGGGGGGGGGGCGTTCTTGACCCCCGTCGGGTCGACGGGGAAGGCGTGACGGCAAGGGATCGATGCCACGGACGCGGCAAGGGCACACTGACACATTTCCCCGCCAGGCGTCGCGGCGCTCCGATCAATACGACGCCCGCGTCGACGCTGGGAAAGTGGCGCCTCCAGCAGGCCGGGGACGCCGTCATAACATCTCTACTGGTGGGCGTGGCGTTGTGTTCCATCGCCATCCCCCCCGAAAAGGTCACCGGTGTTGATGAACTCTTGGTCTGATTTTGATGACATTTTGCAGCGGACCTTCCGTTGCTCTGAACATAGAACCCCACAGTTTTTCAGCAAAAACGGGTTGTTACATTTTTACTCAAATCAATTTACGCTGTAGAGCCGAAAAGTGTCAATTTTGCTGACGAAACTTTGCAGAAATGTAAAGCATTCTGAAACACTGCATCCCGACAAGTATCGCGGCTGTATGACCTACTTTTATTCGCATTTTTTCAAACTTTTTGATGACATTTTAGCGTTTTTCACACGAAAGTTAATCACAACCTTTTAGAAATAACATTTCAGTCGCTCGAGTTTGAAGCTGAAACTCAATGTAACACACGGCCTCCCGGGTGCGACGTTCAGGGTCCACGGTAGCCCCTGGCAGGCCGGCAACTGGTGATGCATGCGTGTGTTGCGGGCTGCGTCCAGCAACTCGACAGGGGCTTGGTTCGAATTCATGAATCTCGGCGTAAAACTTGATTGTCTAAAAAGCTATCGCATCGATTTAGCTGAAAAACGCATGGGGCCTAGCTGGAGGTCAAAGGTAGATGGCCTGAAGATTTCACGAGGATCTGAGCACGCGATTGGCCAGGTTTGGCCCGTAGGTAGATCGCTTGAGACGGGTAATGGAATTGAAGGTTTTCGCGGGATCGTGCCCTCTGTGTATCGTCAGGAGGCCGACAAGATTGACAGTGTGATCACCAAGTCAAGGCGATCGTAGACGGAGGCAGCACCGAACCGAACGGCTGCCTCCGTGTTGGAGCGTGGAGACTAAACGAAGGAACGAAACCGATATCACCACATCGAACACGGATTCCCCAGGAATGCACCAGGAAGCCCAGCTGAAAACACCGCTTGTCTTTGCACAGGAAACACTCGGAGTCTGTAACGGCTCATCGGCTTCAGCACAAGGGACAACAGCTAGCACTTCACGTTCAAGTTGCACAAGGGACAACAGCTAGCAATCCACGTTCAAGTTGCACAAGGGACAACAGCTAGCACTTCACGTTCAAGTTGCACAAGGGACAACAGCTAGCACTTCACGTTCAAGTTGCACAAGGGACAACAGCTAGCACTTCACGTTCAAGTTGCACAAGGGACAACAGCTAGCACTCCACGTTCAAGTTGCACAAGGGACAACAGCTAGCACTTCACGTTCAAGTTGCACAAGGGACAACAGCTAGCACTTCACGTTCAAGTTGCACAAGGGACAACAGCTAGCACTTCACGTTCAAGTTGCACAAGGGACAACAGCTAGCACTTCACGTTCAAGTTGCACAAGGGACAACAGCTAGCACTCCACGTTCAAGTTGCACAAGGGACAACAGCTAGCACTTCACGTTCAAGTTGCACAAGGGACAACAGCTAGCACTTCACGTTCAAGTTGCACAAGGGACAACAGCTAGCACTTCACGTTCAAGTTGCACAAGGGACAACAGCTAGCAATCCACGTTCAAGTTGCACAAGGGACAACAGCTAGCACTCCACGTTCAAGTTGCACAAGGGACAACAGCTAGCACTCCACGTTCAAGTTGCACAAGGGACAACAGCTAGCAATCCACGTTCAAGTTGCACAAGGGACAACAGCTAGCAATCCACGTTCAAGTTGCACAAGGGACAACAGCTAGCAATCCACGTTCAAGTTGCACAAGGGACAACAGCTAGCAATCTAGGTTCAAGTTGCACAAGGGACAACAGCTAGCAATCCACGTTCAAGTTGCACAAGGGACAACAGCTAGCACTCCACGTTCAAGTTGCACAAGGGACAACAGCTAGCACTCCACGTTCAAGTTGCACAAGGGACAACAGCTAGCACTCCACGTTCAAGTTGCACAAGGGACAACAGCTAGCAATCCACGTTCAAGTTGCACAAGGGACAACAGCTAGCAATCCACGTTCAAGTTGCACAAGGGACAACAGCTAGCAATCTAGGTTCAAGTTGCACAAGGGACAACAGCTAGCAATCCACGTTCAAGTTGCACAAGGGACAACAGCTAGCAATCCACGTTCAAGTTGCACAAGGGACAACAGCTAGCACTCCACGTTCAAGTTGCACAAGGGACAACAGCTAGCAATCCACGTTCAAGTTGCACAAGGGACAACAGCTAGCACTTCACGTTCAAGTTGCACAAGGGACAACAGCTAGCACTCCACGTTCAAGTTGCACAAGGGACAACAGCTAGCACTTCACGTTCAAGTTGCACAAGGGACAACAGCTAGCACTCCACGTTCAAGTTGCACAAGGGACAACAGCTAGCAATCCACGTTCAAGTTGCACAAGGGACAACAGCTAGCAATCTAGGTTCAAGTTGCACAAGGGACAACAGCTAGCACTTCACGTTCAAGTTGCACAAGGGACAACAGCTAGCACTCCACGTTCAAGTTGCACAAGGGACAACAGCTAGCACTCCACGTTCAAGTTGCACAAGGGACAACAGCTAGCAATCCACGTTCAAGTTGCACAAGGGACAACAGCTAGCAATCTAGGTTCAAGTTGCACAAGGGACAACAGCTAGCACTTCACGTTCAAGTTGCACAAGGGACAACAGCTAGCACTTCACGTTCAAGTTGCACAAGGGATAGCAGCTAGCAATCTAGGTTCACGTTCGACAAGCTTCCACCCGCACGTTGAACGCAAGTTATCCTCTGACGGCTTTTCGACGGCCATCGTACATTGGCTATAATGAAATAACCTACTTCAAACTGGGATTCGAATGCTAAATAAAAGTCTCACTGGTTTCCCGACGTTTTGTAGCATATTATACTAGTTACTTCTTCAATGTTATGGCTCGACTGACGTCAAAAACGTGAACAAAATAGCCAATAATTGTTTTCTAGCCCCGGCTTCCTGAATGCAGGTGTTTGTGCCACTCGGGGCACCGACGACAGCGCCTCTGACGGCGACAGCTGGCAACAGAAGCCGAACACGGACATGCGAATAAGAGACAGGAGTACTCACGGCGCTTCTTGAGCGGACTGTGGTGCGGGGTGGGCGCCGTGCTGAGCGACGGACGGAGGCGTTGGCCGGCCTTGATGGAGTGCATCAGTCGCTCGTGCGGCGTAGCCGGCAACGCTCGGGCCGGGGCCAGCTGTCGTTGGGACGCCTGGCGGGCAGAGGAGGGACCACGATGATAGTCGGCACACACCACGCTTTCCGCCCCTCAGGGCTGGGCCCTCGGACCAATCAGAGCTCGTCGGGGCCCGTAGGAGCCAATCAGAGCCCGTCGGAGCCCGTCGGAGCCAATCAGAGCCCGTCGGGGCCCGTCGGAGCCAATCAGAGCCCGTCGGAGCCAATCAGAGCCCGTCGGGGCCCGTCGGAGCCAATCAGAGCCCGTCGGAGCCAATCAGAGCTCGTCGGAGCCCGTCGGAGCCAATCAGAGCTCGTCGGAGCCCGTCGGAGCCAATCAGAGCCCGTCGGGGCCCGTCGGAGCCAATCAGAGCTCGTCGGGGCCCGTCGAAGCCAATCAGAGCTCGTCGGAGCCCGTCGGAGCCAATCAGAGCTCGTCGGGGCCCGTCGAAGCCAATCACAGCCCGTCGGGGCCCGTCGGAGCCAATCAGAGCTCGTCGGGGCCCGTCGGAGCCAATCAGAGCTCGTCGGGGCCCGTCGGAGCATGTCGGGGCTCGTCGGAGCCAATCAGAGCCCGTCGGAGCCCGTCGGAGCCAATCAGAGCTCGTCGGGGCCCGTCGGAGCCAATCAGAGCTCGTCGGGGCCCGTCGGAGCCAATCAGAGCCCGTCGGGGCCCGTCGGAGCCAATCAGAGCTCGTCGGGGCCCGTCGGAGCCAATCACAGCCCGTCGGGGCCCGTCGGAGCATTTCGGGGCTCGTCGGGGCCCGTAGGTGCATGAGGGGTAGGAAGCGTGTGAAAGCACAAAGCGTATCATTTGCTAGGGACACCTCAGTTCGAGAGTGAGAGGGCAGTTGGTGTTAGGGGCTCGGGTGCAAGCCTGAAATTGGAGTGAGAACCTTAACTATAGTGACTTTCGCTTAGAACCTTGTTAGTGCGTTTTGCTGTCACTGCATTTCACTTGTACCTAACCGTCTTGTGTTGGAGTCATGTGGCCAGCATCCCAGGTCTAAACTCCATTTCACGTCGAGAAGGAGAGTGGGTATGCATCTTCCCAGAGGACCCACTGCTGCTAGACACGAGCCAAGAGTTTCAACACTCACAAGCCATGTCTTGAGTCGGACAAAAGGCTCTGTGGGCAGTTTTGAAACTCTTGGCTCGTGTCTAGCAGCAGTGGGTCCTCGAGGAAGATGCAAATCAAGTCTCCTTCTCAACGTGACATGGAGTTAAGCAAACCAGAGATGGACACTAGAGTTGATTACTAGGTTTTGGATTACTAGGTTTGATTACCAGGTTGGTTACTAGGTACTAGGTCACATTGTGTAAGATGCTATTCTAGACTTGAGTATCTGGAATAAGCGTCCACACTTTGCATGGGCTGAAACCGAGACTAGACTTCCATGACTTGACTTGACGAGTCCATGACTTGACGAGTCCATGACTTGACGAGTCCATGACTTGACGAGTCCATGACTTGACTTGACGAGTCCATGACTTGACGAGTCCATGACTTGACGAGTCCATGACTTGACGAGTCCATGACTTGGGCGGTCGTACCTTCCTGAGCGGCGGCCTCGAGCGGATGAAGTCGAGGATGACGGCGTGCGCGTCCTTCTTGACGCGGTGCGGCAGGTCCCCGTCGACCATCACCTTGTTGAGCTTGTAGCGCCGCGACCGGATGTCATCCATCATGATCTCGTACGGCGTCAACGTGAACTCGATGCGCGCGCGGCTCAGATCCACCTTCTTGAGCGTCACGCCGTGGCGGAGTTCCTGGATCACTTGCAGCCACAGGCGGGACTGCAACCACAGGGGGGCGGGGAGGCGTTTAGCAAGCTTGGCTCAGATCCACCTTCTTGAGCGTCACGCCGTGGCGGAGTTCCTGGATCACTTGCAGCCACAGGCGGGACTGCAACCACAGGGGGGGGGGGGGGGGCGTTTAGCAAGCTTGGCTCAGATCCACCTTCTTGAGCGTCACGCCGTGGCGGAGTTCCTGGATCACTTGCAGCCACAGGCGGGACTGTAACCACAGGGGGGGGGGGGGCGTTTAGCAAGCTTGGTTGAGATCCACCTTCTTGAGCGTCACGCCGTGGCGGAGTTCCTGGATCACTTGCAGCCACAGGCGGGACTGCAACCACAGGGGGGGGGGAGGCGTTTAGCAAGCTTGGCTCAGATCCACCTTCTTGAGCGTGACGCCTTCCATTGATCTAATAACATCGAAGCTGATTGCAAACATGAGACGAAGAGTACGAGATCTCATAAATGAATGATCGCGTATCAAACGACGGTCTCAGTGACAACGAAAACCAGCGCGAAAAGACAAAGACGACCTCTTATTTGACAGTTGGCAGATTCGCAATGACGACATAAAGCCAGTACCTAATTCCTTTGTGCATTTCTGCCGCGCGCCGCTGTGCTAATTATATAACGAAGTGGAGGATATTTGCCTGCGTCTTCAGCATCAGGCTTCGAGGCATATTGAGGCTTCGAGGCATATTGAGGCTTCGAGGCATATTGAGGCTTCGAGGCATATTGAGGCTTCGAGGCATATTGAGGCTTCGAGGCATATTGAGGCTTCGAGGCATATTGAGGCTTCGAGGCATATTGAGGCTCCCAGGCAAGACTGTACGTGTTGGTGACTAAACTCTTTTTCACGTTAAGAACGCTAGCAGTGTTTTACTGTCAAAGAGACTCCCCTGCTGTTAGGCAGGAGCCAGAGGTTTCAACATTCGCAGGCCGTCCCATTGTTCTGCTAAAGGGTTCCCAAGCAAGGGTGTCCAGTCCTGAACCGTAAAATTTATTGAATGATTGAGAGCGCATTGTCGGGAGTCTGCAGAACAATACTAGCGTGCGTAACGTGAAAAAGAGTATAGATCGGTACAACACAATAATAGTAAAGCAATGCGTCGCGACTTTGAAAATCAAGCCGGAACCACTGGCAAACCGGAACCCCGATTTGCGCATCCCCGCGAACGCAGCTGGAGCAGTCGCAGGTAACGGCTGGAATTAGCGTGCATGGTGTGGCACATGGTGCAGACTGTCAAGCACGGAGCCTGTGAGACGCACCCCCCCCCCCCCCCCCCAGCAATGGTACAGCATGAGACAGCAGAGTGCAGACTGTCAAGCACGGAGCCTGTGAGACGCCCCCCCCCCCCCCAGCAATGGTACAGCATGAGACTGCAGAGTGCAGACTGTCAAGCACGGAGCCTGTGAGACGCCCCCCCCCCCCCAGCAATGGTACAGCATGAGACTGCAGAGTGCAGACTGTCAAGCACGGAGCCTGTGAGACGCCCCCCCCCCCCCCCCCAGCAATGGTACAGCATGAGACTGCAGAGTGCAGACTGTCAAGCACGGAGCCTGTGAGACGCCCCCCCCCCCCCCCCCCCCCAGCAATGGTACAGCATGAGACTGCAGAGTGCAGACTGTCAAGCACGGAGCCTGTGAGACGCCCCCCCCCCCCCCCCCCCCAGCAATGGTACAGCATGAGACTGCAGAGTGCAGACTGTCAAGCACGGAGCCTGTGAGACGCCCCCCCCCCCCCCCAGCAATGGTACAGCATGAGACTGCAAAGTGCAGACTGTCAAGCACGGAGCCTGTGAGACGCCCCCCCCCCCCCCCAGCAATGGTACAGCATGAGACTGCAGAGTGCAGACTGTCAAGCACGGAGCCTGTGAGACGCCCCCCCCCCCCCCCCCAGCAATGGTACAGCATGAGACTGCAAAGTGCAGACTGTCAAGCACGGAGCCTGTGAGACGCCCCCCCCCCCCCCCCCAGCAATGGTACAGCATGAGACAGCAGAGTGCAGACTGTCAAGCACGGAGCCTGTGAGACGCCCCCCCCCCCCCCCAGCAATGGTACAGCATGAGACAGCAGAGTGCAGACTGTCAAGCACGGAGCCTGTGAGACGCCCCCCCCCCCCCCCCAGCAATGGTACAGCATGAGACTGCAGAGTGCAGACTGTCAAGCACGGAGCCTGTGAGACGCCCCCCCCCCCCAGCAATGGTACAGCATGAGACAGCAGAGTGCAGACTGTCAAGCACGGAGCCTGTGAGACGCCCCCCCCCCCCCCCCCCAGCAATGGTACAGCATGAGACTGCAGAGTGCAGACTGTCAAGCACGGAGCCTGTGAGACGCCCCCCCCCCCCCCAGCAATGCTACAGCATGAGACTGCAGAGTGCAGACTGTCAAGCACGGAGCCTGTGAGACGCCCCCCCCCCCCCCCCCCAGCAATGGTACAGCATGAGACTGCAGCCGGGCGGGATTCCGCGATTTCGTCACTGACTTTGCCGTTCTCGGTTACAAAGTTAAACAATTAACGCGGACAGCGACAGGGATTTTATCCATCAGAACCGATGACGGCATGACGTGAAAGTTAAGCTGGGTTTACAGCTGGCAATGCCAGTGACACGATGTCATCGACATTGGCTCTGCCATTAATCAGAGACTCTGGATGTGCATGACGTCACGTTCGCGACTCTGCCATGGATTCTCTGATTGGTGGCAGAACCAATGTTGATGACATCGTGTCACTGACATTGCCAGCTGTAAACCCATCTTTACACAATCGCTATACCGGTGTGACTGGGGTAGCGATTATGTTACTTTATTTCGTTCGATTTGGCTCGAAATCACCCGATTTCAAATCACTGCCTCCCGTGTTAAACCACGAGGCAGTGACATTGAAAACGAATCGTTTTGAAATCACAAAGTTACATGATCGCCCCCCAGTGCAGCTTGCCGACCTATCGGCCATTATGGTATTTTATAGCTTCGATATTAGTAGTCTAGTCTAATTGCCGATGTCCCTGCCACTGAATGGCCTAGGCTAATTGCCGACCTCCCTGCCCCTAAAACACCTTCGGCATGGGTACAGGTCGTTGCACTGCACTCAGGTACAGCTGGCAGACAGACCATCACGCGGCGCGTTGCAGGTTCGCGTTGATACAAAGTTGAAGCCTCGATGAACGGCATTTAAACGAAGACTTTCGGCCCAAGCCTTTCCAGCCGTAATGCTGCTGGCGCGGACATAGAGCAGGAAGTAAGATATCATGCGACCCTCTTGTCGGTGCCACGACGGCGTCCCCGAGCTTGTCAAACGCCCCCCCCCCCCTGGACCCACCTCGTTGGCTTGCTTGTACGGCCGCAGCACGCGGTCCACTTTGCGCGTGAAGTGGTAATACCCGGCGAAGCACACGTGCACGCCGACGCCATCTTCCAGCATCAGGTCCATGTCGCACTCCGGTCCGCCTCGACGCCGAGCTCTCACTGACTAGGGGCTGAACGCGGGCATGGGACGGGGCACGAGGTAGGCTACCCGCGACGCACACATGTACGATGGGTTGCCTACCTAGTCAGGCTATGTGCGGGCTCTGACCACGGGCCACGGGACGGGGCACGAGGTAGGCTACCCGCGATGCACGCAGGTACGATGGGTTGCCTACCTAGTCAGGCTATGTGCGGGCTCTGACCACGGGCCACGGGACGGGGCACGAGGTAGGCTACCCGCGATGCACGCAGGTATGATGGGTTGCCTACCTAGTCAGGCTATGTGCGGGCTCTGACCACGGGCCACGGGACGGGGCACGAGGTAGGCTACCCGCGATGCACGCAGGTATGATGGGTTGCCTACCTAGTCAGGCTATGTGCGGGCTCTGACCACCAATGTTCTAACAGAAATAAATTGGCAGGCGCACCTTGTGCTGAGCAACAAGTAGTTTCTATGGTCTCCTACTGGGATTTCATGCACTGGGAGTTGGTGTGGCTTTCAGGAGCCAGCCACAACTTGTTGCCGCACAACGAGTTTCCATGGTCTCCTACTGGGTGGATCCAAGTCAGACATGCGCTGGGGTCGGAAAGCTGACAGAGAACACGGATACGAAACACAATATCTTCAACGACACCGAGTATGTTGTGTACGACACAAGCCAAGTGATGCAGTCTAGCAGCTACAGGGACGTCATTAGCAGTCCGTGTCTTGGGGATGGGGAACGGGAGGGCTTAGAGTCCAGAGTCTACGGGGATGAGGGGGACAGGGATGCTGCGAGGAGCCAGGCTAGCGTTCTGGGATTCGGGGGTTCTGGGTTCAGGCTGACGTTCGACGGCGAAACCAGACCAGCTCGCTGATTGGTCGACTAAGAGGGGTGCAGGTGAAAGGAGCTCGCTGATTGGTCAATTTAGAGGGGTGCAGGTGAAAGGAGCTCGCTGATTGGTCGACAGTCACACGTGATTTGATGTGGCTAACTGGTGATTGGTGCTCGGTGTTGCATGCCTTAGGGAAGTCATGGGTAAGACAGAGATACACATATTGCCAGGCATACAGCAAGCTATTGGCAAGAGAGAGCGAGAGCTATAGAGCTAGAGCTAGAGCTAGAGCTAGAGCTAGAGCTAGAGCTAGAGCTAGAGCCAGAGCTAGAGCTAGAGCTAGAGCTAGAGCTAGAGCTAGAACGGAGCGAGTGAAATGAGAGAGGCATACTTGCAAGGACCGCCACATCCTTCGTCCTCGCTGTAACAGACAAACACACAACCTGCAGGCTCAGAGGGTTCAGGCTCAGATGGTTCAGGCTCGGAGGGTCCAGGCTCGGAGGTTCCAGGCTTAGAGGGTAGAAGTCCAGAGGGTAGAGGCTCAGAAGGTCCAGGGTCAGAGGGTAGAGGACCATAGAGTGGAATCCTTTGCAAAACGATCACGTAACTCGCATGTTTTGCCGTTACGGGATGAGATGTCACTCTAGCCCAGGGGAGGCACGCGAAGCCATCCCCACGCCGGGCACTGCATTTCTGTTAGGAGAGTGCAAGGAGGCCGTGGGGGGAGGCACAACGCATCCAATGCATTCACTGCACAGCACCCTTGGCCGATGCCACAGGTAGCTCAACGATTTGGGGTGAAGGAATAATGTGTAGCACATGAGTTTAGTTGGCGGCATCGCTTTGGGTCATTCGAGCATTTGGTGCACCAATACCCAAAGCCAGATAGAGAAGGTATCAGACATTCAGCATGAAATGATGAACCGGCCAGCAGCCATCAAAGATCTCCGTCCACTCACCCATTCGGAGATCTGCAGCTGATCAAGCGCATGCGCCGTCTGCAGATCGCCGTGCTGCGCGCGCAGCTCGCCAGCAGTCGTGGCGCCGCTCGACGCGCTCCTCGCGGAGATCTTGCGCAGAAACGAGGCGAGTTCCAGCGCCTCGAAGACCAGCGCCTTGCACACCGCCTTGTAGTGTTGCTCGGCTGCCAGTGCGCCTGCGTGGCCCGAGCCTCCGCCCACGTGCGCCACGCAGCGCTAGTGGGCACATCACATGGGGTTAAGCAACACTGCGTCGAGTCGGCCGGTGGACGGGTGACCGCCATGCACGTGGCCAGCTCTCCGAGGGAGAGAGGTTGGAGGGATTGGAGTTAAGCAACACTGCGCCTCGCCTAGGGGTGGATGGGTGACCTACCTGCAGCACGGAGTCCAGCAGGGCGGGGAAGAGTTTGGGGTCGTCGTCGTTGTCCCCAGCGTCGCGTTCGATGCCCTCGTCGTCCATCTCGCCGCCAGCGCGCGGTGACTCGTCTGCAACATGGGGGCACGTGGTCAGATGGAGCTCGGCAAACGCCCTCCCTGGCTGGAGCTTGGCAAACGCCCTCCCTGGCTAGAGCTTGGCAAAGGCCCTCCCTGGCCTGAGCTTGGCAAACGCCTACCCTGGCCTGAGCTTGGCAAACGCCTACCCTGACTGGAGCTTGGCAAAGGCCCTCCCTGGCTAGAGGTTGGCAAAGGCCCTCCCTGGCTAGAGCTTGGCAAACGCCCTCCCTGGCTGGAGCTTGACAAACGCCCTCCCTGGCTGGCAGAGCTAGGGGAATGCAAGACTCGCCTACGGGATGTAAGGCTTCCTGTTAATCTGCAGACTTGACGCGACTTTGTTCAACCCATCGAGCCACAAGAGCGATGGGAAACAATTCCCGAAGACAGCGTGGACACGCAGACAGGAGGCCGTGGAGCAGGCCCAGTAACAAAACAACCACAAGACAAGTCAGGAAGCTGAGACACTCGACGTCGGCGGCAGCAACAGGTGCCCCCCTCCCCTTTCCCCCTTGGCCAAACGACGAAGACGCGTGGAGCGTGACGATCTGTCATCTGTCATCTGGCAACGACCACGACGACCACGACGAGGAGGAGGAGGAGGAGGGGATGAGATGAGATGTGGACAGCCAGCAGTGATCTAAGAGTAAGACGGTGCAGCTCGTAGTGCAGAACCCGATCGGTGCAGTCAAGTAGTTGTTGTTGCGAGTCCGTGCGGTTGGTTGCGTAACCCGACCAATCCAGTCAGACGAGGACTAGATATACTAAAGGCGAGCTAGATGAGGTAGGCAGGTGGTCGAGTATGGTCACGTTAGATGCAAGCCAAGTGAAGGCGGCGAGGGAAAGGAGGGTGCTGACTTCAGCGAGGCGCCTTCGAGGTGCTCAGGTGGGAGTCGAACGCAAAACAGCGTTCGACGCTAGTGCCAACTTCTCGCACCGACCCTGCGCATGGCATGAGACAAGACAAGGCTTGACCCATGTGGACTTCGCCAGCACCACACATGGCACTCGACGTGGCTGAATTGATCCTGTACACTCTGTACACCCTGTACACCTGTACACCCTGTACTTAAGTCTGCAAGGATGGCAGTGAGTAGAGATGGGGAAAAAAAGTTCGAACGGTCCGAAAGTCCGGCCCGACTCACGGGCCGGGCCGGACAGATTTTTTTTGCAATTGTCGAACCTCGGACCGGGCCGTGCCTATCGGATCTGAGATGTCGGGCTGGGCCGGACTCTCGGACCGTGTCGGACTCTCGGACTGTGTCGGTCTTTCGGACAGTCTCAGACTTTCGGACAGCTTCGGACAGATGTTACGTTTGGACAAATACATCGGGCCGGGCCGGATTGAAAAATGTAAGCCTCGTCGGGCCGGTGTCGGGCCGGGCCAACGTAAAGCAAGCAAATCCCATCTCATAGCAGTGAGTCACCGAGCTCGCGTTAAATGGCAGCTCATTAGAATTATGTAATGGCAGCTCATTAGAATTGTAATGGCAGCTCATTAGAATTATGTAATGGCAGCTCATTACCATAGACTATCGATGTATAGGTGCAATGAGTGAGGTGCTTGCTTCGTTAGCATCGGGCATTGCAGAGGTTCTTGCCGGAAAGGCGGGTGGGTTGGGTGAGACGGCCAGGAAGACAGGATGGTCCGGACTCAGGACTCAAGACCTTCCCAGCTCCCTTCAAAGATCACGAGGCATTTTGTGCTAGTGTCCCGGCTGCCACTGTTCCAGCTGCCTCCAGCTGACATTGACGAGCACGTGTCGGCCACACGGTGCGTTGGACGACATGTCCTCACACACGGGTGTCACTTGTCAGTGTGTGTGTGTGTGTGTGAGATCTGCAGCCCCGCCCAGCGTCGGCCTTCGAGACTACAACCTGCGCAGACTCCATTTCACGTCGAGAAGGAGAGTGGATTTGCATCTTCCTCGAGGACCCACTGCTGCTAGACACGAGCCAAGAGTTTCAAAACTCACAAGCCATGTCTTGAGTCGGACAAAAGGCTCTGTGGGCAGTTTTGAAACTCTTGGTTCGTGTCTAGCAGCAGTGGGTCCTCGAGGAAGATGCAAACCCACTCTGCTTCTCAACGTGGAATGGAGTCAAGCAGCGTCCGTGACAAGAGTGCGTGGAAGGAGCCTACACACAAACACACACACACACAGAGCTCGAACTCGGTACTCCCATGGACATGGCCGTGTGTGGTATTCTATGGAAGGCCGTGATTGCAGTGCTAAAGGACTAGCGACTGCTGGCAACACCTTTGATAGCAACACTGGCTGGCGATTTCAAGTCTACGTGGGAAGACCAGGAGTAATGTGTGCACTTGCATCGCATTTGATTTCCCCGCACCTTTTCGCGACGTTGCGTGAACCTAAGAACCTTAGAACCTCTAAGCCTGAACGGTGTATTGTATTTCCATCACAGGGAAATGGCACGTACGAATCGAGGCGCCCATTGGCTGGGGCAGCACAGCTCGACGTACAAGGAGTTCCCATTGGCTGGGGCAGCACAGCTCGCCGTACAAGGAGTTCCCATTGGCTGGGGCAGCACAGCTCGCCGTACAAGGAGTTCCCATTGGCTGGGGCAGCACAGCTCGCCGTACAAGGAGTTCCCATTGGCTGGGGCAGCACAGCTCGCCTTACAAGGAGTTCCCATTGGCTGGGGCAGCACAGCTCGCCGTACAAGGAGTTCTCATTGGCTGGGGCAGCACAGCTAAACGTACAAGGAGTTCCCATTGGCTGGGGCAGCACAGCTCGCCTTACAAGGAGTTCCCATTGGCTGGGGCAGCACAGCTCGCCGTACAAGGAGTTCCCATTGGCTGGGGCAGCACAGCTCGACGTACAAGGAGTTCCCAGTGGCTGGGGCAGCACAGCTCGCCGTACAAGGAGTTCTCATTGGCTGGGGCAGCACAGCTCGACGTACAAGGAGTTCCCAGTGGCTGGGGCAGCACAGCTCGCCTTACAATGAGTTCCCATTGGCTGGGGCAGCACAGCTCGCCTTACAATGAGTTCCCATTGGCTGGGGCAGCACAGCTCGCCTTACAATGAGTTCCCATTGGCTGGGGCAGCACAGCTCCCCGTACAAGGAGTTCCCATTGGCTGGGGCAGCACAGCTCGCCGTACAAGGAGTTCCCATTGGCTGGGGCAGCACAGCTCCCCGTACAAGGAGTTCCCAGTGGATCCATGGGGCACTGGGATCAGTTCGAGTTCACCGACGCAATGTCGTAATCTTATGGCCGTTTGCATTGCCAGAAGGCCGTGGAAACGTTAACCATAAATCAATTCTATAGTGGGTGCACGCCGAAGACCCACGTAGGTCCCATGCGTGAGCCACTGGACTCTAAACTCCATTTCACGCTGAGAAGGAGAGTGGATTTGCATCTTCCTCGAGGACCCACTGCTGCTAGACACGAGCTAAGAGTTTCAAAACTGCCCACAGAGCCTTTTGTCCGACTCAAGACATGGCTTGTGAGTTTTGAAACTCTTGGCTCGTGTCTAGCAGCAGTGGGTCCTCGAGGAAGATGCAAATGCACTCTCCTTCTGAACGTGATTTGGAGTTTAGATGCTCAATTTCTCCTTCAGAGCGGATGAAAATCAAGATTTGCAGATCAGAGGGCTCTGGTTGGGTGTCACCGCCTTCGTGTAGGAATTTGACGTGTATGACGTATACTGACGCCATTGCCAAATGCCATCCATGTGGCCGTGTTAGTCGAGTGTTAATCCCCGTGTTAATCCCTGCACGCCGACAGACAGATGCCAATCCCAATCTCAGCACTCTAAGCCCCTTGGATCATCGCAGCTGATAGCACGTGTTGACTTTGGCGTTTCGACACCAGATGGCGACGAAGCCAAACCACAGCCACCATGTACCGCGTTTCCATGGCGACCCAGCAAACGTCCCACCGCCTCCTGGCGACATGGGCGCCACTGGAGCGATGGCACGAGTCCAACAAGCCGTGGTCTTGTGAGATGACACACCAATAACACATGCAGCGAGTCTGCAAGAAGCCGTCAGGGCGTCGTTGTCGCTTGGGTGGAGGCGTCGTTGCCATGGGGCGTGTGTCAAGGTCACCACTCACTCCTGGCAACAGTTGTCAGCGACTCAAGGTCGAACGCAGTCGCCTCCCTTCCATCCATTGCCGACTGGTAACTGCCAGTAACCATGGTAACAAAGTCCCTCTCGTAGCTGGCTTTGTCCACCTTTGCGTTTTGTACACAGCGGTCGGAGTTTTTGACAAACGCCTCGGTGTTCTGAAGCCACTGCACAGGGGTGGGGGCGTTCCACAGCTCGGTGTTCTGAAGCCACTGCACAGGGTGGGGGCGTTCCACAGGCTCGGTGTTCTGAAGCCACTGCACAGGGGTGGGGGCGTTCCACAGGCTCGGTGTTCTGAAGCCACTGCACAGGGGTGGGGGCGTTCCACAGGCTCGGTGTTCTGAAGCCATCTGCACTGGGTGGGGGCGTTACACTGGCTCGGTCGTGCGGAGGCCGGACACTTTCACTGCGGTCTGCGCTGGCCACAGCGCGAAGGAATGCGGTCGACGGCGTTTGGTACCGAGCCAGCACTTCACGCATTGAAGCCGCTACCTGAGTGTGCGTTGTACGGCTGAAATGGTCTTGTACTAGCGACCGACATGCCATAGGGACATATGGACTATATAGGGGCGAGAGTAGTCCTCCGCCCGGAGGGCACGGAAGCGACAAGTCTAGGCTCTTTAGTTGACAGAAACGAACGAACACGACGACAACATCGCTCACGGACGCAACGACGCTATCCGCACGCCACGACGCTATCCGCACGCCAATCAGGCGACTATCGGCACGACGACGGCGTTACGCAACGCGTCGTGCGCATAGCGCTGCTTTCGTCGCACGCCCCCTCGATCTGTGTGGGACACGCTGACGTGATCACGGCGATCATGATCCCGTGCCGTGCCGTGTCGTGGACTGGCTGCATCGCACGGGCCGTGGCCACGCGGCGTGGGAATCAGCTGGCGACATCGACGCGGCTGTGATTCTGCGATTGGCGACTGGCTTCAGACACGGCCGTCTGGAGCGGAACCTGAAGGACCAGCAAGTCGGCAGTGTGTATTGGATTTGGCCGCGTGCTGGGACCGAGATGTTCGAGTCGGGCACAAAGGGGGGACATTGGTCTTCTCAGGCTGGGTTCCATTCGCATGTCAGTCCTGGAATCAGCACCGCACCCTCGGCCTTTTGGCTGCGTGCTGGGACCGAGATGTTTGAGCCGGGCACAAAGGGGGGACATTGGTCTTCTCAGGCTGGGTTTCATTCGCATGTCAGTCCTGGAATCAGCACCGAACCCTCGGTCTTTTGGCTGCGTGCTGGGACCGAGATGTTTGAGCCGGGCACAAAGGGGGGACATTGGTCTTCTCAGGCTGGGTTCCATTCGCATGTCAGTCCTGGAATCAGCACCGAACCCTCGGCCTTTTGGCTGCGTGCTGGGACCGAGATGTTTGAGACGGGCACAAAGGGGGGACATTGGTCTTCTCAGGCTGGGTTCCATTCGCATGTCAGTCCTGGAATCAGCACCGAACCCTCGGCCTTTTGGCTGCGTGCTGGGACCGAGATGTTTGAGACGGGCACAAAGGGGGGACATTGGTATTCTCAGGCTGGGTTCCATTCGCATGTCAGGCCTGGAATCAGCACCGAACCCTCGGCATTTTGGCTGCGTGCTGGGACCGAGATGTTTGAGACGGGCACAAAGGGGGGACATTGGTATTCTCAGGCTGGGTTCCATTCGCATTTCAGTCCTGGAATCAGCATCGAACCCTCGGCCTTTTGGCTGCGTGCTGGGACCGAGATGTTTGAGCCGGGCAAGTCTTTTGGCTGCGTGCTGGGACCGAGATGTTTGAGCCGGGCAAGTCTTTTGGCTGCGTGCTGGGACCGAGATGTTTGAGCCGGGCAAGTCTTTTGGCTGCGTGCTGGGATGTTTGAGCCGGGCAAGTCTTTTGGCCGCGTGCTGGGACCGAGATGTTTGAGCCGGGCAAGTCTTTTGGCTGCGTGCTGGGACCGAGATGTTTGAGCCGGATGAAACCCGTATTCTCTGGTGGGATCCGACTGTAGGCTGGGCAGTCTTTGCTGCAGTCCCGCTGTTTCAGCGTGGCACGCCTGCATTTGCAGTGGCGGCTCGTGGCACTAAATCGATTCGATCCCGTGTGCCGCATTGGGCAGTGCCGCATTGGGCAGTGCTGCATTGGGCATTGCAGCATTGGGCATTGCAGCTGCATAGCGACGCAGTGTCGCGTGCGGTGCCGGGTTCGAAGCCAGGCTCGGGTCACGGCACACTGGACTTTCTACGCCAGAGCCAACGATGGTCGGGATGTGAATCCATCTACCTCACATTTGCAAGCAAACGACAAAGAGGGCCGTGACAAGCTCGGACCCCATGACGTCACGGTCGGACGCAGGGGGGAGGTGACGTCATCGCCGGAAGCGTCACGTCCGACTTCCGACTTCCGACACCTCGCCGACCGGAAGTGCAGCGCTCGGCTGCGTTCGGGTCGCGTCGACGCCTTGCCGAACGCAGCCGAGGCTGGTCGCGGTCAAGGTCGTGGCAGTCGGCACGCACTTCGGTCAGGCTCGGCTTACAAGTGCAGGGAGACCGCGGAGCCGAACGCTCACGAGGTTCCCAAGCGAGGGACTCGAAGTCAGGACTCCAAGTCAGGACTCAAAGTCAGGACTCCAAGCCAGGACTCCAAGTCAGGACTCCAAGTCGGAGTCTGGCGAGTGCCGCGCCGGACACGGAACACGACATGGGTGGGGGAGGAGGGAGACAGGAAGACAGGGGGGGGGGCGACGCACAGGAAGGATGCACGCCCGACGCACAGGGCGCTGGACCGTGCGCCAGGCACGCTCTCGCTCTGAGCGACGCGACCGCCACGCTCCACGGGAGGGCGTTGCGAGGGCGTGGGGCAATCGGACGTTGCCAGGACTGGCGATGGGTGGACGTTGTCATGGAGATGTCGGAAAGACCCGTCTCGGGGGATCTCGTCACGCCTGGCTGACGTTAAGCAACACTGCGTCGAGTCGACCGATGGATGGGTGACCCAAGTTAAGCAACATTGCGCCGCGTCAGGCGTTGGATGGGTGACCCAAGTTAAGCAACACTGCGCCGCGTCAGGCGTTGAACGGGTGACCCAAGTTAAGCAACACTGCGTCGAGTCGGCCGATGGATGGGTGACCCAAGTTAAGCAACTCTACGCTGGACAGAGCGATGGACGGGTGACCGTGGCACTCACCGGCGGCCGTCATGTGCCGTATGAGGGAGTCCAGGTCTTCGCTGAGGGCACGCTCCTCCTCCACGTCGAGGCCGAAGTCCAGGGCGGCGAACACGGCCAGGCCGAGACTGAACACGGCCTGCACAGACAACAGACAACACAACATTAGGATCGTTCGGGTTCTAGGATGCCTACACTTCGTTTCACGTTGAGAAGTAGAGTGGATTTGCATCTTCCTCGAGGACCCACTGCTGCTAGACACGTGCCAAGAGTTTCAACACTCACAAGCCATGTCTTGAGTCGGACAAAAGGCTCTGTGGGCAGTTTCAACACTCACAAGCCATGTCTTGAGTCGGACAAAAGGCTCTGTGGGCAGTTTTGAAACTCTTGGCTCGTGTCTAGCAGCAGTGGGTCCTCGAGAAAGATGCACATCAACTCTCCTTCTCAACATGAAATGGAGTATAGGTTAAAAGCGATGGGTTCTTTAGTGTAAATTGTCAAAGTCAGTCGAGCCATCACCCTTGAAGAAGTAACTAGTATGTGTTACGAAACGTCGGGAAACCAGTGAGACTTTTATTCAGCATTCAAATCCTAGTGCTAACTAAGGCCAGTGCTAACTAAGGCCAGTGCTAACTAAGGCCAGTGCTAACTAAGGCCAGTGCTAACTAAGGCCAGTGCTAACTAAGGCCAGTGCTAACTAAGGCCAGTGCTAACTAAGGCCAGTGCTAACTAAGGCCAGTGCTAACTAAGGCCAGTGCTAACTAAGGCCAGTGCTAACTAAGGCCAGTGCTAACTAAGGCCAGTGCTAACTAAGGCCAGTGCTAACTAAGGCCAGTGCTAACTAAGGCCAGTGCTAACTAAGGCCAGTGCTAACTAAGGCCAGTGCTAACTAAGGCCAGTGCTAACTAAGGCCAGTGCTAACTAAGGCCAGTGCTAACTAAGGCCAGTGCTAACTAAGGCCAGTGCTAACTAAGGCCAGTGCTAACTAAGGCCAATGCTAACTAACAGCAAGACAAACACTACAACCAGAGGCTGCTGCTTTCAGTGCAGACATCGAGGCATCAGCAAGTCCAAACCAAAGAGCGAGCACGGTCTTTGTGCCGCCTCCAGCTGGTTCGGAGGAGACCTCTCCAACGGCCGACATGCAAACAGTTTCTTGAAGAGATCGAAACGCCTCAGATCAAGAAGACTGCTCCAACTAAACGTTAAACTTGTAGCGCTTTTAGCTCTATACAGTTCACATGTGCCAGGGTAATTGTGTGGCGATGTGAGCCGATGTATTGTCTAATAGCTCCCCTAATGCCTCCCCTTGTGGCCTTATCCCTTAAAACCTGTTAGAATTTAGAAGATGCGAGTACCACTCGGATAGCGTCCAGCCTCAAGTGCCGGCATTTAATTGGACGTATTCTGTGAACCGTGGCCGAGCAAAATGGGAACAAAACAGAACATGTGGAGGATAAATGAGTGAATTAATTACTAGGAGACGCTAACAAAGGTCGGTATACGTAACACACTGCAGTACCGATCTGTAGTAGAGCGCTTGCTCGGCCACGCAGAGCGGTAATAATCCGCTAAGTAATTGCCGACTCTGATGGGCCGTGTGTGCGATATTGTGCTAATTGGTGCCCGACCTACAATCGCACGGCGGAATGCAACGACCGGTAAAGTGCATCGCCTTCGTCGCATCTCGAATGCATCTCGAATGCATCTCGAATGCATCTCGAACACATCTCGAATGCACCTCGAATGCATCTCGAATGCATCTCGAAAGCACCTCGAATGCATCTCGAATGCATCTCGAATGCATCTCGAAGGCATCTCGAAGTCATCTCGAATGCATCTCGAATGCATCTCGAATGCATCTCGAATGCATCTCGAATGCATCTCGAATGCATCTCGAATGCACCTCGAATGCATCTAAATTGCATCTAAATTGCATCTCAGATGCAATTGTGCACCATATGTCTGACAAGACAAGTGACTGATTCTGACCACCCTAAGGCCCGTCATTTCAGGCTGGCTACTGGCAATTTCCCAGCCAGCCTCACAGGCCAACAACGCACACACAGCCAATGCAGTCCATGTGTCTGATTCTGACCACCCTTAAGGCCCGTCATTTCAGACTGGCTACTGGCAATTTCCCAGCCAGCCTCACAGGCCAACAATGCACACACAGCCAATGCAGTCCATGTGTCTGATTCTGACCACCCTTAAGGCCCATCATTTCAGGCTGGCTACTGGCAATTTCCCAGCCAGCCTCACAGGCCAACAATGCACACACAGCCAATGCAGTCCATGTGTCTGATTCTGACCACCCTTAAGGCCCATCATTTCAGGCTGGCTACTGGCAATTTCCCAGCCAGCCTCACAGTCCAACAACGCACACACAGCCAATGCAGTCCATGTGTCTGATTCTGACCACCCTTAAGGCCCGTCATTTCAGGCTGGCTACTGGCAATTTCCCAGCCAGCCTCACAGGCCAACAACGCACACACAGCCAATGCATTCCATGTGTCTGATTCTGACCACCCGGCCCGTCATTTCAGGCTGAAATGTGTAATGAGACGCCTACTATAGGAAGGGTAGGCCACCCCTATAGCATAGGTTAGTTTGTAAGTTAGACACTAGGCTATTGCTTTTAAACACATGTGTCTTAGACTTAGGGGGTGGAGACGACGGGAGGTGGAGAGAAAGGACAGTGAGCTGTGGAGTCCCGAGTGGACCAGTCGCCCGAGGTGCGGAAGTATTCCGGCCTCTTTTACTCGTGTGTTTTCTAACCACCATATTATTATCATTTCTACGACGACCAGCTCGACACGTTAAGGGCAGCGTTAGCCCGTATACATACGTTCTAGTGTGAATACCTATTTAGACACATCACACCAATTCCGAAGATCTCAGCGCTTCGACAACCTTCAATCGAGTATCGATACAGTTGGCTTGGCCGGTCTACTCGACGCCGAGTTCCAACACAACCGACGGCGCTCCAGATCCGTATCCGTCGCGACGCAGGCTTCGCACCACTGACCACCACTGCGTCCGAGCGTTTCGACGTCTTCGACGACCGTTATCGCGCCGGTTTAGTAACTGGCCGAGGCCCACAACATTACCGTATTCGTGTGGCCAGCGTGGCAAACCCCACTAGTACAAATCTCTCCACCCTAGGTAGGATAGTTTAAGTTAATTATAAGACGGACAATTCTTAGAATGTAAGTTTAGAGTTATTGTTCCTTTCGGCTTTGTTGTACCTCGTAATCATTCATGTGTGCATTTGCAGAAATTACATTGTAGTTTTGCTACTTTACACATTTTACTGGATCCTTGTTATTTCTGGCGTCGTTAGGACCCTAGTTATATTACAAATGCAAGCCCTCACTCATGCACAACCATTTAATGGACTTAGATGGTAATGAGCTTCGAGCTAATTGGTGCAGAGAGCAGCACAATCACGATTAGTAATAACGAGCTCACTGCACACCTGGTTTCACACCCTGATTCAAGCACGGCCCGTGAGAACGCTCGTACGAAGATCATCATTCATATTCATATCATCATCATCATTATCATCATAATGTCCATATTGTGCTTGTAAATATCGTGTCCACCATGTTGAAGAGAGCGCCGCACTCTGTTGACTATGTGATAATCGTACACCTAGGAATACCGCACAAAATTGAAAAGATAACACGGAAAAACTTGCATCCTCCTAAGAATAGTTAGGTACCTGTGTGCATCTGAAACGTGAAGAGTAAAGACGCGATGTCAGCTGTCAAGATGACATTCGACGTCAAGTCAGTGCCATGTGGTTTTTTGAGATGTCAACTTGTGGCATGTCCTTAATGTCTCTCTGTCCTTTGGTCGCCGTATCCATGGCAACGCCCATTTTTAAAAGAAATTCCGTGCGACAACGTGTGCGTGATTGGAAAAACATGTTTAATTTAATCTGATGACATCTATTTTAATCACAACTAACGTTGTTTGTGTCTTCAATGAGTATAAAAACAATTGCATGAGATAAATAAAATTTGCAATAAAATTTACAATAAAACGTCACCCTCCGAATTTTGATATGCCGTTATCTCAAAAGTGAGTTCGGTGACCCCAGTTTTTCTTTTGCTGAGAATGTTCAGCAGAGAATTATCTTTCAAGTATATAGAAATTTGTTAAAATGCTACGGTTATATTTGGAGCTATCCAGGGTTATATGCCGGTTTTGGCATGATTTCCTATGCCGCCCATGTTAAATTTTGCGTTTTCAAACCCTAATATCTCGGTAATTAGGCCGGTGACCCCCCAATATTATTACACCGTTGGATGCGGCGTCATTTTATCAACTACTAACGACATATTTTGAGATTTTTCAAGAACTTTGAGTTATGAGTGTTAAGTCTGTTCAATGAGCTCCGAAGTCGAGCCGTTTCCTGCACCTCGTACGGGATACACTTTCCAGGCCACACCTTTTGTCGGATCGCGACGAAACCTATATTTTCGGAATCTTCACATTTCGGACAACCAATTGAACCATTTTCATTTCGCAAGTTTCACTCGTCAATTACTTACAAGAGTTTTAAAATAACCCTATTTTGCCGGTATATTGAAAGATGTACTTAAGGGTAAATTCCAGCTAAGAATTTACCTCTTAACGTATACACTTTCCAGGCCACACCCGTTATCCGATCGCAACGAAACAAATATCTACGGAATCCTCACACTTTTGACAACCGATTGAATATTTCAGAATCTTGAAATATATCTTGGAAATTCATAAAGAGTTTAATTAAATTTACCTCATCAACCATCAATGAATGGCCTTAACTTTTTAGAGACTTTTAAGTAAACCTGCAAGTCGCGTTGCTCGAACGTGTATAGGTGCGCTAAAATGACGGCAGATTTGATACCCGCGCAGTGGTGGGTGCGATGGGAGAAGACACAATGCACTCCGGTCCGTGCGGTGCCCATGGTTACCAGTGCACTGGGTCAGTGCGTCGGCCACCTGACCCACACACCGCTAGCTGGCTGTCTGTCTCCCTCCCACCCGCACCTGGCCGGCATCGCGCCGTCTCTCTCCCACCCGCACCTGGCAGGCATCGCGCCGTCTCTCTCCCACCCGCACCAAGCGTCTAACGGCACACTCGATCTCGGTGAGCATCGCATCTTCACGGCGGTCGAGATCGCTGCACCCGCTGCTGGCTCCATTGTCCGATGGCTCCATTGTCCGATGGCTCCATTGTCCGATGGCTCCATTGTCCGATGGCTCCATTGTCCGATGGCTGCTGGCTCCATTGTCCGATGGCTGCTGGCTCCATTGTCCGATGGCTGCTGGCTCCATTGTCCGATGGCTGCTGGCTCCATTGTCCGATGGCTCCATTGTCCGATGGCTCCATTGTCCGATGGCTGCTGGCTCCATTGTCCGATGGCTGCTGGCTCCATTGTCCGATGGCTCCATTGTCCGATGGCTCCATTGTCCGATGGCTCCATTGTCCGATGGCTCCATTGTCCGATGGCTCCATTGTCCGATGGCTCCATTGTCCGATGGCTCCATTGTCCGATGGCTCCATTGTCCGATGGCTGCTGGCTCCATTGTCCGATGGCTCCATTGTCCGATGGCTGTTGGCGTCCAGCGGGCGGTGGAGAGGCGCGGGGCTGCCGTGGTTACATTTCGCACATTCGCTTGTCTGTTATGGGTATAACCATCTTCAGCACTGGTTTTCAAACACTACTATTCCAAACTGGGATTTTATTGCTAATAAAAGTCCCACTGGTTTCCCGACGTTTCGTAACATAATATACTGGTTACTTCTTTAAGCCATGTCACCCTTGAAGAAGTAACTAGTTTAATATGTTACGAAACGTCGGGAAACCAGTAAGATATATATTTAGCTTTCAAATCCTAGTGTGAAGTAGTTTTCTTCGGGTGCAGCTTGTTGAGCGTTTTACAGGAGGCCACCTGACAACGGCTTGCTAAGTTGCACGGTAATTGCATAATTGCATCTATGCCAAGTTGGTGTTTGAAAGGTGAAGCCTCTACAATGGATTGGCAGGCGACGTGGGGCCAAGCTCTGGCTTCACACGAGGAGCTAGTCTACAATGGACCACGTGGGATGAACAGCCAGCAGCCATCAGCCACAGACACGCGTCTTCCGCCCAGGTGCTCTGCCTTGGTAAACTTGCCATCCAACATCGCCCCCCCCCCCCTACCTGACATGGGAACGCTCGGCAAAGCGTGACGCAGACAAACGCCACCCCCCCCCCGTCCTACCCGTGATGGAGTTCCCATGCCGCACGGAGCGAGCGTCGACGCCGACACCACGAGGTGGCCGTCTTCCCAGGCGGACGAGAGGCGACGAGGGACCGACGAGGGACCGACCGGGTTAGAGACGGCACTCAGAGTCCGAGGCGATGGGACTTACAGACTGAGAGTCTAAGAGTCTGAGAGTCTGAGAGTCTGACAGTCTGACAGTCTGACAGTCTGACAGTCTGAGAGTCTGACAGTCTGACAGTCTGACAGTCTGACAGTCTGACAGTCTGAGAGTCTGAGAGTCTGACAGTCTGACAGTCTGAGAGTCTGAGAGTCTGACAGTCTGACAGTCTGACAGTCTGAGAGTCTAGTAAGGACTGACGGGATATTTCACCATGTTTAACTTAAACGGGCGTTTAAGGCCAATTTAGCCGGTGCCTTGAAATTCACTAATTTACTGACTTTTTGAAAAGTTCAAAGCAGAAATTTGAGACAGGTCCAAAAAAAATACTTGAATTTTGATTTTAAAGTGGGCGTGATTCTAGAATGCATTGTTTTGACAGGTGAAACATATTCTATTTTGTAAATGTCAATATTAATTCCCTGGCTAAACCATCGTCCATTATTTGAGCCCCCAACGTTGGGGAGTTAGCTTTTAAACCGTGTTTAGTGGTGAAAGAAAGTAGTTCCAGGCACAACTTGTAAGAGTTTTCAGGTCACCAAATATTCCTTTATGTTTTCACCACGGTACTAAAAGTCAAATTTGCATTTATCTTTGAAAGAACTCCAAATTCCTTATTTGAATTGAATTGAATTGAATTGAATTTCAGTTTCATTTGAAACTGAGTTTTGTATAGAAAACGAATACGCCAGCCAAAATCGGTCTTAAACGACCGTTTAGGGGGTATTAAACCGACGTTGGTGAAATAGCCAATGAGAGACGAGAGGTGGATTTCTTGAATCATTGTACCCAGTTATATGCCAATGGTACTCACCCTCTTTTGGCACAGGACATACACAAGAAATGTGGTGGCCCTAGCGGGCAGCCCAGGGTGATTTGCCGGGTAACTTGCGACTTGCAAGATGTATTGCGGTAACTTGCGGGTTTTGATTGAACGCATTCCCTATAGCTGTGCACCTGCTTGTACTTGATCCATGAAAGTCGACATTGCTTGCGACACAATGGGCGGTTTGAGGGTTCAATCCTCAAGAAAATTTGATTTAGAGCTAAGAGCATTTTAATTGTGCAAATCTATGCGATTCAGGGAGCTCTGACCTTAATCATACCTTGAAATTACGCACTTTGAGGATGTCGACATTTCAAATCAACGTGTTTTCCAATGAGAATTGCAAGCTAAGTCGGCATTTCAAATGCAATAACGAATTTGAAGGCGGGCCGCAAAAATAAGATCGCCGGGTCTGAGGTTGAGAGGCACCGAAGTGATGTGGGTAATGGGTATGCTATCTTTGGAGCGAGCATCGACGGGTCGGGAGACGGGCAGTCAAGGTCCATCGAACGCGGTGCGAAGCGCGCGCACTGGAATGCGGTCTAGTACCGTTGCCGCCCGCCGGCTGAGCTGGCTCTTCACTCGCGCTGCTCACGTGACACTAGAAACGTGTGCGCCACGTGCGTGTCTCGGCCCACGTGTCTGACGTCACCAGCGAGCATGGGTGCGACACGGGTTAAGCGACACTGCGGCAAGTCGGCCGGTGGACGGGTGACCCGAGTTAAGCAACACTGCGCCGAGTCGGCCGGTGTATGGGTGACCCAAGTTAAGCAACACTGCGGCAAGTCGGCCGGTGGACGGGTGACCCGAGTTAAGCAACACTGCGCCGAGTCGGCCGGTGTATGGGTGACCCGAGTTAAGCAACACTGCGCCGAGTCGGCCGGTGTATGGGTGACCCGAGTTGAGCAACACTGCGCCGAGTCGGCCGGTGGATGGGTGACCCGAGTTAAGCAACACTGCGCCGAGTCGGCCGGTGGACGGGTGACCCGAGTTGAGCAACACTGCGCCGAGTCGGCCGGTGTATGGGTGACCCGAGTTAAGCAACACTGCGCCGAGTCGGCCGGTGTATGGGTGACCCGAGTTAAGCAACACTGCGCCGAGTCGGCCGGTGGACGGGTGACCCGAGTTGAGCAACACTGCGCCGAGTCGGCCGGTGTATGGGTGACCCGAGTTAAGCAACACTGCGCCGAGTCGGCCGGTGTATGGGTGACCCGAGTTAAGCAACACTGCGCCGAGTCGGCCGGTGGACGGGTGACCCGAGTTGAGCGACACTGCGTCGAGTCGGCCGGTGGATGGGTGACCCGAGTTGACCGACACTGCGTCGAGTCGGCCGGTGGATGGGTGACTCGAGTTGAGCGACACTGCGGCGAGTCGGCCGGTGGACGGGTGACCCGAGTTGAGCGACACTGCGTCGAGTCGGCCGGTGGATGGGTGACTCGAGTTGAGCGACACTGCGGCGAGTCGGCCGGTGGATGGGTGACCCAAGTAAAGCATCCTAGAATGCGTGTATCTCGGCTCAAGCCGCGTATGTTCCGCCCGTCACCCACACCGGCTCACCGAGCAGAGAGAGCCGGGGCCGAGCCAGCACAGGCGCCACGCAGACCGAGGTCCAGCTGCCGTTGGCGCCACTGGGTGCTCGTGAGGAATGTCGGACGCGTCCAGGGAGAAAGTCTTTCGCCGGGCTTCGAAGCCGGGGCGTCCGCGCCGCACGCAGCCAGCTGGACATCGCGTGTCTTCCGACGGCCGGAGGTCGAACGGTGGAAGATGGTCAACACTCTGGCTGCTGGCCTCTCCTTCGCATCTAACTCCATTTCACGTGGAGAAGGAGAGTGGTTTTGCATCTTCCTCGAGGACCCACTGCTGCTAGACACGAGCCAAGAGTTCCAAAACTGCCTAAAGAGCCTTTTGTCCGAATCAAGACATAACTTGTGAGTTTACATATAGAAATGTTTTGTAAGAGCTGTGCTGTAGAGAACGTACGAGCACGTACAGCGCCCAGTGGCTTCAGTCCCTAATTGTCCCTAACTGTATCCGAGTGATTGGACCATTTGTAGAAGCTTTTATGATCCGACTGGCACCCCCCCCCCCCCACCCCTACACCCCCTACGTTGGTAACACATGGAACAGCCCGCGAGAACGCACAAGTTTTCAACTAGTTGCATGTTATGGGACTGTTGATTTTTTTCCAATATTTAAATGCCTACTTTATCTTATACAACATCTTGATATAATGGGTAATATGACCGAATTAATAAGTTACCGATGGTACCTAATGGTCAGGTATAGACATCCCAAGTCATGGTCCACGACGGCAAAGATGAGCGCTGGCTGCACTTTCTCCCGTGCGTCCTTTTCGCCCGCCGAGCGTCTCGGTCTGCAGCCTTGGCCCTGTCCGGCGGCGAGCGCTTTCGTTTCCCGGGAATCGACCGCTCGCAGCCCGCCAACGAGGGGCGCTAATTGCCGGACTGGACGCGCTGCCCGCGGCACATGCCGGATTCCGGGCCGTTACCTCGCGTGCGCTGGGCCATCGACGTTGTGGGCCTGTGTTAGGACCCGAGTTAAGCAACACTGCGTCGAGTCGTTCGGTGGACGGGTGACCGCCATGCACGTGGCCAGCTCTCAGAGGGAGAGAGGTTGGAGGGATTGGAGTTAAGCAACACTGTAGTCGAGTCGGCCGGTGGATAGGTGACCGCCATGCACGTGGCCAGCTCTCAGAGGGAGAGAGGTTGGAGGGATCCGAGTTAAGCAACACTGTAGTCGAGTCGGCCGGTGGATGGGTGACCGCCATGCACGTGGCCAGCTCTCAGAGGGAGAGAGGTTGGAGGGATCCGAGTTAAGCAACACTGTAGTCGAGTCGGCCGGTGGATAGGTGACCGCCATACACGTGGCCAGCTCTCAGAGGGAGAGAGGTTGGAGGGATCCGAGTTAAGCAACACTGTAGTCGAGTCGGCCGGTGGACGGGTGACCGCCATGCACGTGGCCAGCTCTCAGAGGGAGAGAGGTTGGAGGGATTGGAGTTAAGCAACACTGTAGTCGAGTCGGCCGGTGGATAGGTGACCGCCATGCACGTGGCCAGCTCTCAGAGGGAGAGAGGTTGGAGGCGTTGGAGTTAAGCAACACTGCGCTAGGTTGGGAGGTGGATAGGTGACCGCCATGCACGTGGCTAGTTTTTAGAGTAGAGCGGGCAAACAGAGAGAGGTATTTGCAAAACATCACAAGGACGTTGCGAACGTTATCACCACGTGACTTGTCTAGCTGGAGATAAGATTGCGTTCACGGAAAGAGTTCAAACGCTGGATCAGCCTCGGGATGCCTGACTGATAATCGCGTCTGCTGTTGGCTATGAGACTGTGAGCCCTCGATGTTTTGCACGGTTTAGCGTTGTGCAAACCATGGCTTCAGAGGGCGGTGGACCCATGGCTTCAGAGGGCGGTGGACCCGTGGCTTCAGAGGGCGGTGGACCCATGGCTTCAGAGGGCGGTGGACCCATGGCTTCAGAGGGCGGTGGACCCATGGCTTCAGAGGGCGGTGGACCCGTGGCTTCAGAGGGCGGTGGACTCATGGCTTTAGCGGGCGGTGGACCCGTGGCTTCAGAGGGCGGTGGACCCGTGGCTTCAGAGGGCGGTGGACCCATGGCTTCAGAGGGCGGTGGACCCGTGGCTTCAGAGGGCGGTGGACCCGTGGCTTCAGAGGGCGGTGGACCCATGGCTTCAGAGGGCGGTGGACCCGTGGCTTCAGAGGGCGGTGGACCCGTGGCTTCAGAGGGCGGTGGACCCGTGGCTTCAGAGGGCGGTGGACCCGTGGCTTCAGAGGGCGGTGGACTCATGGCTTTAGCGGGCGGTGGACCCATGGCTTCAGAGGGCGGTGGACCCATGGCTTCAGAGGGCGGTGGACCCGTGGCTTCAGAGGGCGGTGGACCCGTGGCTTCAGAGGGCGGTGGACTCATGGCTTTAGCGGGCGGTGGACTCATGGCTTCAGAGGGCGGTGGACTCATGGCTTTAGCGGGCGGTGGACTCATGGCTTTAGCGGGCGGTGGACCCGTGGCTTCAGAGGGCGGTGGACCCGTGGCTTCAGAGGGCGGTGGACCCGTGGCTTCAGAGGGCGGTGGACCCATGGCTTCAGAGGGCGGTGGACTCATGGCTTTAGCGGGCGGTGGACCCATGGCTTCAGAGGGCGGTGGACCCATGGCTTCAGAGGGCGGTGGACCCATGGCTTCAGAGGGCGGTGGACCCATGGCTTCAGAGGGCGGTGGACCCATGGCTTCAGAGGGCGGTGGACCCATGGCTTCAGAGGGCGGTGGACCCATGGCTTCAGAGGGCGGTGGACCCATGGCTTCAGAGGGCGGTGGACCCATGGCTTCAGAGGGCGGTGGACCCATGGCTTCAGAGGGCGGTGGACTCATGGCTTCAGAGGGCGGTGGACCCGTGGCTTCAGAGGGCGGTGGACTCATGGCTTCAGAGGGCGGTGGACCCGTGGCTTCAGAGGGCGGTGGACCCATGGCTTCAGAGGGCGGTGGACCCATGGCTTCAGAGGGCGGTGGACCCATGGCTTCAGAGGGCGGTGGACCCATGGCTTCAGAGGGCGGTGGACCCATGGCTTCAGAGGGCGGTGGACCCATGGCTTCAGAGGGCGGTGGACCCATGGCTTCAGAGGGCGGTGGACTCATGGCTTCAGAGGGCGGTGGACCCGTGGCTTCAGAGGGCGGTGGACCCATGGCTTCAGAGGGCGGTGGACCCATGGCTTCAGAGGGCGGTGGACCCATGGCTTCAGAGGGCGGTGGACCCATGGCTTCAGAGGGCGGTGGACTCATGGCTTCAGAGGGCGGTGGACCCATGGCTTCAGAGGGCGGTGGACCCATGGCTTCAGAGGGCGGTGGACTCATGGCTTTAGCGGGCGGTGGACTCATGGCTTTAGCGGGCGGTGGACTCATGGCTTCAGAGGGCGGTGGACCCGTGGCTTCAGAGGGCGGTGGACCCGTGGCTTTAGAGGGCGGTGGACTCATGGCTTTATCGGGCGGTGGACCCGTGGCTTCAGCGGGCGGTGGACCCGTGGCTTCAGAGGGCGGTGGACCCTCGACTCGGCTGAGTCCGCCCATACGAGCAAAGAGTGCCCGCACTCAGGGGTCATTTCACTTGGGAGCGGGCATTTCCGTTGGCGGGAACACGACTTGGACTTGTAGCTAGACCTTGACCGAACAGTTCAATCACAGAACGCATCTTGAATGTCTTCCATTCCTTCCATGTCTTCCACGCTCTCAGTGGCGTCGTGTCGACGGCAAGCCACTTCGAAACGCGATTGGCAACAAGACGATCCGATTTTGTAGCCCACATCCCTGGACATAACCTAGACCTAACATATAACCTAGACCTAGCCAAGACCTAACATAATAACCTAGACGTCCCTTGGATAGATCCCTAAAAGGACGCCCTCCCAGCGGGCGGTGACCCACTATAGACTCCAGGCTGCCCCAGGCTCGGCATGGACATGGCTAGGCCCCCGGGGCGGCGGTGCGGTCCACCAGACCGCAGACCGCAGACCGCAGACCGCAGTGGCACGTGCGGTCCTCGCAATCGTGACGACGAGGGACTCACCTCCTGTGCTGACGTCATCGGCACTCGGGGCTCTGTGGACAAGAGGACAAACACACGGCGTTAGGCTTGCAGACATCGGGGGTCGAGGGGACGGGTCCAACATGTGTAGGGCAAGCTGTACACGAAGGCGCTGATGGGGGAATAGACAAGTCCAGGCGGGAGGAGCGACCCATGAGCCGTGTGTTTTCGCTTGAAGGCCGATGCCAGGGTGTGGGAAAGATTGTGAGGTCTTATGGACTTTGCATTGAAATCGCCCTCATTTCAAACCTTTGCATCAACGGAGATATCCATCAAATCTTTATGAAATTTTAACACGTAATATGAATAATAGTGATTCTTATGTATTTAAAATTTCAACATAATACGACTAACAGGAGCTTGTTGACAGGCCTCCAAAGTCGGCTAAAACCCGCCTCACTCCTGTGCTATTCGTGTTCGTTTCCCACTGTCCACCCGTCCAGCAAGTCAGACCGAAGCGCCGTGACGTCAGAGGGGCGGACAGGAGGGAGGGAGTTGTGTATTGTACGGGTTAGAGTATCTCACCATCCTCGAGGACCCACTGCTGCTAGACACGAGGCAAGAGTTCCAAAACTGCCCACAGAGCCTTTTGTCCGACTCAAGACATGGCTTGTGAGTGTTGAAACTCTTGGCTCGTGTCTAGCAGCAGTGGGTCCTCGAGGAAGACGCAAATCCACTCTCCTTCTCAACGTGGAATGGAGTTTAGTGTGACAGAGCAAATAGATACCAACAAGTGTCCCAAGCACGAGTGGTGGCACACGGCCCCATGTGATTTCAGAGTGCGAGGACCGACAGCCTGTGGATCTCGCATTCCTGCGTGCGTCGATCCCATGTGTAATGTGCGGGTATCAAGTCGAGGGGGGGGGGGGGGCGATAAGCCGCCTGCCATGATGGGTCCAGATTGTGGAGCTGATAGCGACGAGCTTATCACGTTTAAAGCGAGCGTGGGTACATTTAGAGGACACCGTTCTTGTGATGGCGATTCTATAGTGGTCAGTCAACTGCTGTTGGAAACATTTCACGCAGCTTTGCTATTTTTAGATTGTAACAAGAACCTACTGCTATCAACTCAAGCATCTCTCCTGATACTACCAGAAAAACCAAATACACTAAAAGAACATTGTTGAAAACCATAAAAATGCCATGTATGCACTGATGTATGTATGTACTGACTTGTCTGATGGCATTATTACATGGTAAAATGATAAAATAAAGAGTTTGAAGTTGAAAATTTAAATTGACAGACAGAGAGTGCTCAGACTGTAGATGTCTGTGTAGATATCGGCACGGCAAAATCTCGAGGCAACGGAGCCCTGCAATTGTGTTCCTGCATCCCCCTCGCCCACAAGCCAAGTAGATGAGGACTCTTCGCTACACAGTTGTCCCTCCCAAGGCTCTGCATTCTCAGGACAGTGCCCGTAAGGCCCTCGTTCACAGGGACTCCTGAACGCCCTCCCAAAGACCCGAACCCCTGCCAGCTGCCAGCTCCCAGCTGCGCGGCAGCCGAGACCGCGTCATCGTCATCGTCATCGTCATCGTCGTCATGGAGATAAGATAGCAGACGACCTTGGCCGACCTCGTGACGCACCGAGCTCGAGACAAACACGACGCGAGGGCGGTCACCCATCCACCGGCCGACTCAGCGCAGTGTTGCTTAACCTGGGTCACCCGTCCACCGGCCGACTCGGCGCAGTGTTGCTTAACCTGGGTCACCCGTCCACCGCCCGACTCGGCGCAGTGTTGCTTAACCTGGATCACCCGTTCACCGGCCGACTCAGCGCAATGTTGCTTAACCTGGGTCACCCATCCACCGGCCGACTCGACTAAAGTGTTGCTTAACGCGTGGCGTACCGCAGTGAGTGAGAGTAAGAGTGAGTGAGTGAGACAGAGAGGGCGTCGCGACGCCAGCAGCTGACGCTGGCGTCGGTCGATAGCGACGCCGTGCGCATTGCGGCTGTGCGTCGCGACGCCGACGCCGACGCCGACACGTCCTACGTCACGACTTCCACCTCTATTCTGCGATCAACGCACGATGGTCGTCTTTGTCGTCCTCTTCTTCTGCCAGGGTGGCTGTCAAACTTCCAGGGTGGCTGTCAAACTACCAGGGTGGCTGTCAACCTGCCAGCTCCATGCATCGCTTCTCACTGACGAACAGAGTTTAGGCACCCAACAGCGGCATCGAATTGTTCGCCACAAGTTCCACCGAAGTGCTACTTGATAAACTGAGATCCTTTCGCCTTGTCACAATGTTTTGTGCACTATTTGTACTGTTGTAGGTACACACTGATAACAAACAAGTAAAAACAAGTGAACGAGGGGCCCACTGCAGCTGTCACCGCGCCGCGAGGATGAAACATCCGCAGTGCGTTTGGTGGTATATTATCAGCTTCTAGGATCCGTGGGGATGGACTATAGTGTATAGTGTTTAGCATTGGATGGACTATAGTGTATAGTGTTTAGCATTGGATGGACTATAGTGTTTAGTGTTTAGCATTGGATGGACAATAGTGTTAAGTGTTTAGCATTGGATGGACTATAGTGTTTAGCATTGGATGGACTATAGTGCTTAGCATTGGATGGACTATAGTGCTTAGTGTTTAGCATTGGATGGACTATAGTGTTTAGCATTGGATGGACTATAGTGTTAAGTGTTTAGCATTGGATGGACTATAGTGTTTAGCATTGGATGGACTATAGTGCTTAGCATTGGATGGACTATAGTGCTTAGTGTTTAGCATTGGATGGACTATAGTGTTTAGCATTGGATGGACTATAGTGCTTAGTGTTTAGCATTGGATGGACTATAGTGTTTAGCATTGGATGGACTATAGTGTTTAGTGTTTAGCATTGGATGGACTATAGTGTTTAGTGTTTAGCATTGGATGGACTATAGTGCTTAGTGTTTAGCATTGGATGGACAATAGTGTTTAGCGGACACTGAGTTCCTTTCACAGCCTGGAATGGAGACGACCCAGCCTTCAGTGGGGCGAGGGTGTCCATTCCAGGCGGATGTCTTCACCATCAGCACTCCTGCCTTTCAAACGTTTACATCCCAGTCTATGACTCGAAACCTATAAACGCGTACAGACCTTCCCATGCTGTGTACCCCATTGCAACATTTCAACATTTATACCATTTTAACATTGTACCATTGCACAGCATACACAGCATTGCTCCAGCATGCTTCAACGTTTCGCAGGCTGCTGACTCGGGACTTGTGGGCTGGGTAGCAAGGACTTGTGGGCTGGGTAGCAAGGACTTGTGGGCTGGGTAGCAAGGACTTGTGGGCTGGGTAGCAAGGACTTGTGGGCTGGGTAGCAAGGACTTGTGGGCTGGGTAGCAAGGACTTGTGGGCTGGGTAGCAAGGACTTGTGGGCTGGGTAGCAAGGACTTGTGGGCTTGGTAGCAAGGACTTGTGGGCTTGGTAGCAAGGACTTGTGGGCTGGGTAGCAAGGACTTGTGGGCTTGGTAGCAAGGACTTGTGGGCTGGGTAGCAAGGACTTGTGGGCTTGGTAGCAAGGACTTGTGGGCTGGGTAGCAAGGACTTGTGGGCAATTGGTAGCAAGGACTTGTGGGCTGGGTAGCAAGGACTTGTGTCCACGCCGCCGTGACGAGCGTCCACTCGTGACGTCATAACGTCCCCTGACTGACCCAGTGGCTGCTGCCAGCTGATTGTCACTTTGGGCCTGTCAATGTCATAATGGTAACCATGGAATTCGTTACGGCAATCGCCAGTCGGGAAATCAGACGCCGAATGCGTAACATTTCGCTTGTGCCGAAATCAGCCATGGATGAAGCTGATTGGTCCGCGCCTCGTAGATTAGACTCGCACCTAGCACGGCCAGGTGGTGCGGTCAAGCGGCCAGTGCAGGGTGGATGGAGCTCGTGATGCACCTAGCACGGCCAGGTGGTGCGGTCAAGCGGCCAGTGCAGGGTGGATGGAGCTCGTGATGCACCTAGCGCGGCCAGGTGGTGCGGTCAAGCGGCCAGTGCAGGGTGGATGGAGCTCGTGATGCACCTAGCGCGGCCAGGTGGTGCGGTCAAGCGGCCAGTGCAGGGTGGATGGAGCTCGTGATGCACCTAGCACGGCCAGGTGGTGCGGTCAAGCGGCCAGTGCAGGGTGGATGGAGCTCGTGATGCACCTAGCACGGCCAGGTGGTGCGGTCAAGCGGCCAGTGCAGGGTGGATGGAGCTCGTGATGCACCTAGCACGGCCAGGTGGTGCGGTCAAGCGTCCAGTGCAGGGTGGATGGAGCTCGTGATGCACCTAGCACGGCCAGGTGGTGCGGTCAAGCGGCCAGTGCAGGGTGGATGGAGCTCGTGATGCACCTAGCACGGCCAGGTGGTGCGGTCAAGCGGCCAGTGCAGGGTGGATGGAGCTCGTGATGCACCTAGCACGGCCAGGTGGTGCGGTCAAGCGGCCAGTGCAGGGTGGATGGAGCTCGTGATGCACCTAGCACGGCCAGGTGGTGCGGTCAAGCGGCCAGTGCAGGGTGGATGGAGCTCGTGATGCACCTAGCACGGCCAGGTGGTGCGGTCAAGCGGCCAGTGCAGGGTGGATGGAGCTCGTGATGCACCTAGCACGGCCAGGTGGTGCGGTCAAGCGGCCAGTGCAGGGTGGATGGAGCTCGTGATGCACCTAGCACGGCCAGGTGGTGCGGTCAAGCGTCCAGTGCAGGGTGGATGGAGCTCGTGATGCACCTAGCACGGCCAGGTGGTGCGGTCAAGCGTCCAGTGCAGGGTGGATGGAGCTCGTGATGCACCTAGCACGGCCAGGTGGTGCGGTCAAGCGGCCAGTGCAGGGTGGATGGAGCTCGTGATGCACCTAGCACGGCCAGGTGGTGCGGTCAAGCGTCCAGTGCAGGGTGGATGGAGCTCGTGATGCACCTAGCACGGCCAGGTGGTGCGGTCAAGCGGCCAGTGCAGGGTGGATGGAGCTCGTGATGCACCTAGCACGGCCAGGTGGTGCGGTCAAGCGTCCAGTGCAGGGTGGATGGAGCTCGTGATGCACCTAGCGCGGCCAGGTGGTGCGGTCAAGCGGCCAGTGCAGGGTGGATGGAGCTCGTGATGCACCTAGCACGGCCAGGTGGTGCGGTCAAGCGGCCAGTGCAGGGTGGATGGAGCTCGGTCACCGAAGCTGGCCGCTAATTGGCCCCGTGATTCGATGGCCAATCGGCCTCCAGTGCGTCGCTGCGGCCAAGCAGTCACTGTGACGTCACTATGGCGTCGAGACAATGGGTTGCTGCATCGGCTTCCTGGGTCTCGGAACACGTGGACCCACGGGGCTCTGGGAGAACACGGGAACCGAACTGTGGACTCCAGAGCCCGGAGGCTGTACGGGGTCCATCGCATTCCAGCCCCGAGTGACGCTCGGCAATCGGCGCACGGAGCGTGGGTTCGAACCCAGTCCGTGTACGCGTGTGATATATAGACAAGTGTCAGTCCCTCGCTGAGTTATTAGGGTGCCTAAACAGCCTTCCTTCCTGCCGCGATACGCGTTTCTCTATACGTCTAATCTATATGCGTAAAGCAGACGAACCGTGAATGCGGTTTAGCTTCCGCGTTGTTTGGGGCCCGACGACGCGATAATAGCAAGATGATATGATGATGATGACATGCTGCCGGTCAGTCCAGCCTCCGTGGTGCACGCTTTCGGCGTTGGCAGCCGGGGCTGCTGGCTGCTGGCTGGGAGATGCACCATCACTTCAAATGCAATGCAGAAAGCAACGCTACTTTGGGTACGATGAGTCACATCGTGCATCGCTATCATCACATCCACCCTGACTGCACTGCACAAGATAGCAACCTCATCCGAGAGTGACTCAAGTTCAAGTCCACAATGACTTGGACACGGTGTGCCGTGGCCGTGTCATCCTCGGGCTCATCTCGCCCCTTGTCATCGCCCACGGACTTGGCTGACTCGAGCGGGGGAAGTCCATGGTTGATATCGGTCCCGCGATGACATCGGCTGACAGCGAGGACGATGATTGACAGTCTGGACGATAAGACGCAGGACTCGGACTTGGCTTTGTGACTGTGGAGGGCGTCGACCCTGGGCACCTGGACTGTCTCCAAGCACACAGACTTGCTAGTCGCTGGGGGTGGTTTTCGCCGGATCGTTTTGTTGAGTGCAGAGGTATTTTTCGCAAGTTTCTCGGTGAAAGACAAGGCGATGGCTTGCTCGCCAAAGTGGCTTCGTCGATTGCTAGGAGACTCCACGCGGTTTCGAATCAATATTGACAAGTCGTTCACTGAGAGCCCGACTCGGCCGATAAGCGATTGGTGCCCAACTTGATGATCACGGGTTTGTTGCGACTGGGAGACAGGCACATGGACAAGATGTCGGACTTGATAATGCATCTACGCAGTTTTGAATGAATGTTGCATTCAAAGTTGCTATACTGGATTGGTGGTACTCGCAGTACCGAGCACATGCAACTCATAGCAACGCATATTTACAACATACCAACTTGCAACTTTGGTAGTAAATAGTCGACGAACGCTAAGAAGAGCATGAGTCAGGTGCTGGTCGAGGGTCGAACAGTTAGCATACAGCTTCGGCTGCCCGTGGCCTTATCTGCAACTGCCTACCTATGTACACCTCTGGACACGGAAATCCGCCTAGTTGAATTTCGGCCATGTGCTCAGAAAGGTTTGTTCGTAAAGAGCATAGGCAGGCCAGGTACCGACCACGTGGGTGAACACATGGATGAACTGGATGCCTTGCTTAGGAGATCGAAATCTCGTTTTGGCAAACCAGTTTTCTTATCAGTAGCTGCCTCGCTCCGCGAAATGAGAATCGACCAAGCTGATATATCGGTGCCGTGTGGAGTTATGCCTTTATAGATTTCACGCAAATCCAATGGCCTAAAATACGTAATTTTTAAGCTAGAAGAAAATTCAAAAAGATTCCTGCGTCTTCTCTGTACGAAAAACACGTTTATGCCATCACTTTTTCGGTACTATAGCAAAAAAGTTGGTATTCGCAGTGTGAATTAATTTGAATTGCATAATTGCTTTTGTTATATCACATTACCTCCGACCCGCCGGGACGAGGTATGGCCACCGGAAAGGTAGGGTTTAGGTAATAACCATTAAATTGATATCGAGATATAAAGGACGCAATTTCATATAAATAAAATGAAATCGAGATATGGAAACATAAGTTTTCTTTAATATTAAAAAAGTGGTGACATGGAAGTGTTCCTATCAAAGAGAGGATTCGACAAGTTTTTTATTTTCTCTTCTAACTATAAATTTAGGTGTTAGTGGGTGTGCGTGGAATCGCGTACAAAACATGCCAGTGAACAAATTCAGACAATCTAATGTTGCTGGCCTTCGGTACCTACATCGGTATTCATTGGCCAGGTAAACACGGAGGAGTCATCGTGCTGTGGTGTGCGTCCCCAACGGGCGGTGAATCACTTGACGGGGAAGTCGAGTGCGTTGGCGGCCAGCGAACCCCGTCGTCCCTCGGCCTCGGGGCCATGGTCACGATGACCTTGGCCCGTGAACCACGCGGTCTGTCGCGGTCTCTCTCTAGCCACGACGCCTCTCATGGGTAACGACGGGGACCAGGTAGGGTCATCATGAGCATGGCTCACAGTGACTCGCTTGGGATTCGAGGGTTGTTTACCTGGCAGGCGTCGGGGGCTAGCGACTTGCAACCAAGCAAGCTACTAGACTCAATTTCACGTCGAGAAGGGGAGTGTATTTGCATCTTCCTCGAGGACCCACTGCTGCTAGACACGAGCCAAGAGTTTCAACACTTACAAGCCATGTCTTGAGTCGGACAAAAGGCTCTGTGGGCAGTTTTGAAACTCTTGGCTCGTGTCTAGCAGCAGTGGGTCCTCGAGGAAGATGCAATTCCACTCTCCTTCTTGACGTGGAATGGAGTTTAGGGTTCTCCAATAATCACACTTGCCGTGATCGATGCCCAAATGGTGACGACATCCGACTTTCAAGATAAGATGACAGATTTCACACAAGAGATAGACGAATTTGAATCGGCGACAGATTGTGCCCCTCGCAATCTCGCTCCAAGTGTAAGTGCAAAGAATGTCTGCCAAAGTAAACACTGTAGTTGAAATGACGCGCAGGCGCACGACGAGTTAAACAAGCTGCCGAGTTGTACTTGTATACACCTACTTGTTCACCAGTCTGTTTACAAGATGTTAAGACAAGTTTCGCGATTGTTTGCTACAGCACATCGGGCAAGGAACTGAAACGCAGGTAATGGTAATAGGTATTGTGTAAGTAGGTTTAGGTACGTAGTGTAGATACCCGGGCGCAAGTACGTAAACCGCATTGCATCTTGTTACGAACTGGACAACCAAACATAATATACTTTATATCACAAAACAAGATTCAATTCAATCCAAGTCAGATTTAAATACAATGCTGTGGGTATTTAATTGATAAATGCTCCTTCCAATTTTAGCCCAGGAATAGACAAAGAAAAAAGGTGCGGACAATGAATTGAAATGATACGCCATCAAAATATCGCATCCCTAGTGATAATCTTATTTCGTTATGTAGAGTCGAACAAGGTGATCGAATGTATCTGCTACATATTAAAACGCTTGTGGTAAATGCCATGCCTAGCCATATCTATTATTACGATCCACTACTATCCAGATATTACTATTACTATCGACTATCCAATACTAGTATCCAGAGTATCTGCATGTGCAAGGCAATCCCCCCGGCTTGGCGCTAAGGGACCCCCAAGGGATGGCGATGGGGGGGGGGGAAGGTCACTATGCGGCCGAGGGGTATTGATCGGCTCGGCACACAGCTGGCCGAGACGGGGACACGCAAGCTGTTGTCTTGCTCCTCCTCGAGGCTCGAGCGAGATGCGTGGACTTCGCAAGGCCGTGCTGGCTTCGAATCCTGATCGCCGTGTGTGTGTTTGCATCCTGCTGCCTCCTCATTGGCTAGCGCATCGCGTCGCAACGGACCGCACCACTGCTGCACTGTTCCAGAGTGAATCGCGTGTCTGGGTGAATTACTGCACTGCCTTTCCCAAGGCTAACTGTTTGCCTGATTCGCCAAGCTTGGGGCAAGTCGCACGGGACACAGGGACTCCCATGCATCTACAACTCCTGCCCTCCTCCGCCCACGCATCCTGGATCCCAGTCCGAACACCCTGAGGACATATTGTGCATCACGGCGCACTTGATGCGAGAGAAATGCAAGAGACTGCACTAGCTCTTGGACCGCGATGTTGTTGTAATTCGGCAAATTTGCCAACTAACTGTTGAAATCGGCGAAACATTGTGTTGCACCTGCACGGTCATGAGCCATCTCACGTTCAGTCCAGGGTAGCGATCATGACTAACTTTATTTCATTCGATTTGGCTCGAAATCACTCGATTTCAAATCACTGCCCCCCGTGTTAAACCATAGGCAGTGATACTGAAAACGAATCGTTTTGAAACCACAAAGGCACACAATCGCCCCCCAGGTCCGCTGGCTCGGTATAAGAATAGTATACTTATACCATGGGTTCTGCCAGCAATGCTGGCCGATGGTATAAGAATAGTATACTTATACCATGGGTTCTGCCAGCAATGCTGGCCGATGGTATAAGAATAGTATACTTATACCATGGGTTCTGCCAGCAATGCTGGCCGATGGTATAAGAATAGTATACTTATACCATGGGTTCTGCCAGCAATGCTGGCCGATGGTATAAGAATAGTATACTTATACCATGGGTTCTGCCAGCAATGCTGGCCGATGGTATAAGAATAGTATACTTATACCATGGGTTCTGCCAGCAATGCTGGCCGATGGTATAAGAATAGTATACTTATACCATGGGTTCTGCCAGCAATGCTGGCCGATGGTATAAGAATAGTATACTTATACCATGGGTTCTGCCAGCAATGCTGGCCGATGGTATAAGAATAGTATACTTATACCATGGGTTCTGCCAGCAATGCTGGCCGATGGTATAAGAATAGTATACTTATACCATGGGTTCTGCCAGCAATGCTGGCCGATGGTATAAGAATAGTATACTTATACCATGGGTTCTGCCAGCAATGCTGGCCGATGGTATAAGAATAGTATACTTATACCATGGTTCTGCCAGCAATGCTGCCCGATGGTATAAGAATAGTATACTTATACCATGGTTCTGCCAGCAATGCTGGCCGATGGTATAAGAATAGTATACTTATACCATGGGTTCTGCCAGCAATGCTGGCCGATGGTATAAGAATAGTATACTTATACCATGGGTTCTGCCAGCAATGCTGGCCGATGGTATAAGAATAGTATACTTATACCATGGTTCTGCCAGCAATGCTGCCCGATGGTATAAGAATAGTATACTTACACCATGGTTCTGCCAGCAATGCTGGCCGATGGTATAAGAATAGTATACTTATACCATGGTTCTGCCAGCAATGCTGCCCGATGGTATAAGAATAGTATACTTATACCATGGTTCTGCCAGCAATGCTGCCCGATGGTATAAGAATAGTATACTTATACCATGGTTCTGCCAGCAATGCTGGCCGATGGTATAAGAATAGTATACTTATACCATGGGTTCTGCCAGCAATGCTGGCCGATGGTATAAGAATAGTATACTTATACCATGGGTTCTGCCAGCAATGCTGGCCGATGGTATAAGAATAGTATACTTATACCATGGTTCTGCCAGCAATGCTGCCCGATGGTATAAGAATAGTATACTTATACCATGGTTCTGCCAGCAATGCTGGCCGATGGTATAAGAATAGTATACTTATACCATGGGTTCTGCCAGCAATGCTGGCCGATGGTATAAGAATAGTATACTTATACCATGGGTTCTGCCAGCAATGCTGGCCGATGGTATAAGAATAGTATACTTATACCATGGTTCTGCCAGCAATGCTGGCCGATGGTATAAGAATAGTATACTTATACCATGGGTTCTGCCAGCAATGCTGGCCGATGGTATAAGAATAGTATACTTATACCATGGGTTCTGCCAGCAATGCTGGCCGATGGTATAAGAATAGTATACTTATACCATGGTTCTGCCAGCAATGCTGGCCGATGGTATAAGAATAGTATACTTATACCATGGGTTCTGCCAGCAATGCTGGCCGATGGTATAAGAATAGTATACTTATACCATGGTTCTGCCAGCAATGCTGGCCGATGGTATAAGAATAGTATACTTATACCATGGGTTCTGCCAGCAATGCTGGCCGATGGTATAAGAATAGTATACTTATACCATGGGTTCTGCCAGCAATGCTGGCCGATGGTATAAGAATAGTATACTTATACCATGGGTTCTGCCAGCAATGCTGGCCGATGGTATAAGAATAGTATACTTATACCATGGGTTCTGCCAGCAATGCTGGCCGATGGTATAAGAATAGTATACTTATACCATGGTTCTGCCAGCAATGCTGCCCGATGGTATAAGAATAGTATACTTATACCATGGTTCTGCCAGCAATGCTGGCCGATGGTATAAGAATAGTATACTTATACCATGGGTTCTGCCAGCAATGCTGGCCGATGGTATAAGAATAGTATACTTATACCATGGGTTCTGCCAGCAATGCTGGCCGATGGTATAAGAATAGTATACTTATACCATGGTTCTGCCAGCAATGCTGCCCGATGGTATAAGAATAGTATACTTATACCATGGTTCTGCCAGCAATGCTGGCCGATGGTATAAGAATAGTATACTTATACCATGGGTTCTGCCAGCAATGCTGGCCGATGGTATAAGAATAGTATACTTATACCATGGGTTCTGCCAGCAATGCTGGCCGATGGTATAAGAATAGTATACTTATACCATGGGTTCTGCCAGCAATGCTGGCCGATGGTATAAGAATAGTATACTTATACCATGGGTTCTGCCAGCGATGCTGGCCGATGGTATAAGAATAGTATACTTATACCATGGTTCTGCCAGCAATGCTGGCCGATGGTATAAGAATAGTATACTTATACCATGGGTTCTGCCAGCAATGCTGGCCGATGGTATAAGAATAGTATACTTATACCATGGTTCTGCCAGCAATGCTGGCCGATGGTGTATTGTGACTTGGAAGGAGGCGGGTTTTGTCATCGACTTCGACATCTACACAACAGCAGCAGCTGTCATTGCAGATATGCTGTTGGTGTGTGACTCGGCAGAAGCTTGTGCCAATTGAAAGGCGCGAACGACGTTTAAAGCCGCGGGTTGTTTACGACTTGCCTTTCAAGGCCGCGGTCACGACACTCACAACGCCTCCCCGTCGGACGACAGCAACAAGTGGGTCTGTGACCAGAGGCAAGCAGGTAGCTGGTCGGCTGGACACTGAGGACTTTCTTAGTCCAACGCCATTCTTTAGACAGTTGGTAGATGCCCAGTGGCGTATAGCTAGGTGTTGCAGGGTCCGGGAGCAACAAGACTTGTGGTTCTGCCCCCCCCCCCCCCACCCCACCCGGCAGTCGGAAAATGTACCAAATAGTGTTATTTTATTTCCGCCTCACAATATAACAGAGTAATGTAATTAGTTACATTCATCTTCTAGCCTATAAATGAGTCTTTCAACTTCCAAACAAGGATTTTCCGATAATTGACTGGTTTTTACGATCAGGAAGCATCAGGAACAGGTGTAACCGTGGCCGCAGCAGTACTATCAGTAGGTACATCAGTATTTCATCCAAAATGAGCAATTTAGCTAAAAATTAGCCAGCCCAAATTTAGCCATTGGTAAGTGTAAACGGCGGGCCGTAAATTTTCCTTGTCGAAAGACGAAATTTTCCTTGTCGAAATAAACGAAAGAAGTTGGGGTTTGTGGGGCATGATAATTCTGCAAAAATTGGCTAAAAAGCTTTGCAATCCCCCGATTTCAACATCGAGTTGTTGTCATTACTTTAGCGGCGAAGGCGAAAAAGTCGGTTTCCGGGGCCTCTGCATATAAAATGTTGTGTCCGAATTCGGCGATTGATTTGCATGAAACATCCATATGATCGTGGACAGGCAAGATTCCCTCTCCGATGCACCCTGCCACGGCCCTCTAGCCAAAGCTCGTGGGCCCCCTGGGCCTGGGAAAAGCTCAGCTGGGCCCTGATACAACTGCACCACCGGTAGCTACGCCACTGCAGATACCCGAGTGAGCTCGGGGGCGAAACGCATCGCTCGGTCGCAGTCGATCTGCACCATTCCCACGCCGCGAACCGAGCCGACATGGGACTCTACCTACCTACCTACCTACCAACGTACAAACACAAACACACATGCATCTGATATCCTTGACACTTGACTATAGAGGTAGCTTTGTACGGCCTGTGTGTCTGCACGGCAGCAAGACTGGTCAGAAGACGAGGTCCAAGTCCGGCGAGTGCACCGTTCTCTCACCACCGCACGGACCAAAGACCGAAGGCACGGACCAAAGACCGAAGGCACGGACCAAAGACCGAAGGCACGGACCAAAGACCGAAGGTACGGAGTTGTGCTGTGGTGTTGTTGTGTTCGAACGCGAACTCGTGCTCAAAGACACCAAAGGCACGGTCCAAAGGCACGGACCAAAGGCACGGACCAAAGGCACGGACCAAAGGCACGGACCAAAGGTACGAACCAAAGGCACGGAGTTGTGCTGTGCTGTGGTGTTGTTGGTCGAGCACGAGACGGGCGTGATGCAAGAGCCAAGCATGAAATCGGCGCGCACGACTTCGGCGTTCGCCAGCGAGCTGTCAAACTCCAATCGATGACCTAACCTCGCGCGGGACGGAGTGGCGATTCCCGACCGACGGGATCGGGGTAAACAAAGGTGACTCTTACCCGATCCTCCTCCGCCGCCGGCAAAGACGGTGTTCTCGTGCACATAACCATCCTTGTGCATGTGAATGTGTTCGCACTTGGACACCAGCCGGCACTTGGTCCTGTCACTCTGCACGGCACTGGCGATGCACTTGGCGCACAGATAGTAGAGCGCCCACGCGTGCTCCTCGTTGATGGGGGCGTTGAACGAGGCGAGGATGTCGCGCAGGGTGACGCAGCCGGCGTCGTCGAGCGCGCACACGGGCGTCGTCGGGGAGTCGCGGTCCAAAACGTCGGCCGCCATTGTGCGGGACAACTGACAAGCGAACGAGCGGCGTGGTACGCACCGCTCCGAGACTCACGGCTGACTGGGTCACTGGAAGGCGAGTCGTGAGCTCGCGCGCTAGGGGAGGCCGTGCAAGTCAGCTGATTGCGGTGCTGGTGGTTATGGTATAGGCCGAGGGATCGCGCTAGTGTCGTCTTGCAAGAGCTAATCAGTGCAGCGCTACTAGTTGTGACACTTGCTTTACCCCTGACGAGCAGACCAATGACTCTAGTCTTCAGCAGAGCCGGACTTGGGCATGTGCGGGCGGTGCACGGGCACATGGCCCCGGAATTCCAGGGACCCCCGAGAATTTGGTTACAAGTTCCCATGGGTAAAACAGCGAAAATTACTAGATTCGCTGGAACGCTGGGTTACCGAAACGACGTATGATTTTTTTAAATAATTTATTTCCATTTCAATCTGCTGCTTTCGCCCAACGTGGTATTTTTGGGAAAAGGGGAAACAGGTACCTCGTTAGATCGATACTTGGTGGTAAGCCCCACTTCCGCCAGAGGTCCACTAGAGAAATTGGTGAACATTTACCCAAAATCTGATATGTGCTCGTACATGGGTAAAGTGAAGAGGAGTGGAATGGGAGTTTCCTTGAAAAAACGCAGGAGATTTAAGCTGAGAACAAAGATAGACGCAATGAAAATTTAACCAAAATCGTACACGGAGTTTGGTCTGTATGAGCGCTCACAAACAAAGAACAAATAAACACACATATGCGACTTTTTTGGAGCTGGTGAAGTTGAAGATTTCGCTTCGCTCGCTTTCCTTAATAATTATTAGCTGCCTTTAAAAATGAAGCTCATTATGATGATGCTCTGCAGTCTCGTGTATTTACTGAAACGCATAGATTTGATGAAAAAATTAACTTTGAACGCACAATTTCGTTTGGGGCTGAGCCCCGAACCCCCCATGCTGAGAGCCTTTTGAACCCCCCTCTGCTTTCTCAATGGCTTGAAAGAATCAAATCCCCCCCCCCCTACCCCCTCAGCCCCTTCAAATAAGTATATAATGTATGTTAGGGCCCCCCTCCCCCCCCCCCCCCGTGTAGTGTGTAAACAAAGTTGCACAGGGCCTCCTGAAGAGTAAATCCGGCACTGCGGCCTTCAGTCCACGTAAACCATGCATTTCCCCTCACGTCATCATCATCATGATAAGACTATTCAATCTTAAATTTCTGTGGCAGGGACTTGGGACATTTCTCGTGAAAAGTCGGGAAACATCAAGAAAAACTAACAATAGATCCAAGAACGAAACTCGGCAGCAGCTTCAGGCAGCGAGCATGTGACGGCCTTTGTAATTCACATGGTATAGGATTAAGATACAGCTGTTCAATCTGCGAAGGTCCAATAAATCATCTCGGAATTGGGCAACTGTTGTCAGATTTAGGAGCCTTGGCCTAGACATTGACAGATGGATCAATTTAATTGGTTTAGATAAGCATGGTTCTTTTGTTTTCACAACACAACTAAATACTTTGGACAGACTACAATAAAGGTTCAAAAATAAACTCACATTCACATAATTGAAGTAGTTAAGTCCTCTCATCTTTAATACCAAGAGTGTTGCAATGTACTAATCATACTCATAATATATCAATCTTGCTGTCAAACAGTGGATTGTAATAATAGTCACGATAATAAACATACAATAGAATAGAACCTTAAAGAAATATCAAATCACAAGCGATCCCGGGACGAGGCCCTTTCCGCGCCGGTTCCGACCAATGGGCTTCCCCCGAGCGATCAGACGCTCAGGCCGGCCGTTTCAGCCGCCAATACGGGTCCAGCGATCCCAGCGGGTCCTCGGGAGCTGCGGCCGCCGTCGTCGAGGGCAACGCGGACACTTGGGTCGAGTCTTCCGCCGGCTCTGGAGGCGGAGCCAAAGGTCAGGTCTCTCATTGGTGCTAGTTGATGGCGATTGAATGACTGAACGAACCTTCCTTTGGATTCTACGCTCTGAATCCGTAGACCCGGTATTTCAGTGGCATGTTTGATATCTACGGTCTGTTAACTTGTTACTTGCTTAGCAACGTCCAATCAGAGCCCTTAATGCTCTTACTAATGGACTTACTTAAAAAACCGGGCGACCAATATATATATATATATATATATATATATATATATATATATATATATATATATATAATATGGCTATATTGAAGATTATTTCGGTGCATTATATCACAAGTTATCATATTCATATTAATAAAATACAATTATAGCCTAAAATAGTGATAAACTGCATAACTTGTCAATACAACATAAATTACAGCCAAGCTATTTTCACTGCGTAAAACTTTTGTGGCAGACTTTAGTAAAAAATGCTGCATCCTGTAAACGGGGCACAAGTCGTGTGTGAGAATCCCAGAACACAGGTTTGGTTGCGGTCGGACCAAAGGTGTGGCCTGTGAAATGCAGCCACGTCTGCGCCGGAAACTCAAAGCAAAGCGATGAGGTTAGAAATCGTGACAGGCCAGTGGCCGGCAGGTCTGCGCTTCAGACACCTGTGGCTTCGGGCCGACGCAACGATATCCTAGCACGTACGCAATGGACGGCGGAATCGACAAGGACACGAGACTCGTTTCAGAGCTTCGAAGCTTGCCCTCGAACCGCGCCCAGGAAAGCCCCACCCCCCCCCCCCCCCCTTTGAGCGGCTGTGACAACAAGCCCCTCCCTTACCGAGCGAGCTGCTGCTGTTGGCCGCGCAGCTGGCGCTGGGCGTCGAGTCCGCCGCCAGCACGAAGTCGTCCGAGGGATGCCGAGCGTGCCGGGCCCGCTTGCCGTCGAAGCTGCCGGGCCGACCGCCCAGCACCCCGCCTGGCAACGCGACAACAATCAGCACTGCCCCTGGCAACGCGACAGAAATTCACGGCCACTTGCAAGTGGGCTTTGTCCTTTAACCTAGGCGTCTTAGGTTCTAAATATCACATCAAAGTCCAAAATTGATCCTGAATAGTGCATTTTTACCACATTTAAAAAAAACCATCCAAAATCTCTATGAAATTGGCTCACGTTTTTGAGCCATCGCCCTCGAAGAAGAAACTAGAATATGTTACGAAACGTTGGGAAACCAGTGAATTGGAAGGGAGGCGAAGCTGGAAAAGTGTGCACCCGGACCGGGATACGAACCCGGGACCTCCTGCTTGCCGGGCAGGTGCTCTGCCCGGCAAGCATACTGGTAATTCTGCTTGAACCAGTAACATTTATCTCTCATATGTAATTGGGACAAAAGTGTTACAGAAATGTTGTATGTGTAACATGTAATATGACTTGTCTCAAACCTGTATATGGTCTATCGGGACGAATAAACTAATTATTATTATTATTATTATTATCATAATTCTTTTCTCATCCATCCGTTTCATGTGCCCAAACCAACGCAGTCTCTCTCTTCCCAACTTAAACCCCAACCTATTCTATATATTCTATATATTATATATTCAATATAATGAGAAAAGAATTCCAAAGAGGGAGTTTGAAGCAACTGTTGGGAGTCGAAGAAGGGTGGGAAGACCAAGATTGAAATGGATTGGAATGATTAAAGACGATTTAGAGGAGGGAGGTATCGACTGGAAGGAAGTGGAGAAAGAGGAATTGTGGAACGAGAAGAAGTTGTGGGGGATGATAGTTAAATTTGAAGAAGAAGAAGAAGAAGAAGAAGAAGAAGAGGAAGAAGAAAGCGAAATTAACGAATGAAAGATAGAAGAAGTGTAAAAGAGACAAGAAGCGTCAGGCGTGGCTGGCCGGCTTCAGTAGATTGTGTTGGCCTAAAGTGATAAATGTCTGTAGGTACCTATGTTTATAGTAAAAGACAATAAAAGATCAATATTATTATTATTATTGTCATAAAGACAGGACAGTAGACACGAGTCTAGAAAAGAGATCTCGTTGCCACGGAGACTCACGTTTGAGGAGCACGTCCTGCGCGTGGTAGAGCAGCGCGGCGTACGCGAAGCGCAGGTGTTCGCGGTCGCGCAAGGCTTGGCGCCGCGCGGAGCCGAGTCGCGCGGCCAGCGCAGACAGGCAGCAGACGCCGCGGCCCTGCGATCGACAGGTGGGTGCCACACCACAAGGTCACCTTCACGACTATAGCTCACTGCAGTCCAAGTGTTAGTTAGCCTAAGATTACCACAGCCTGGTGGACTTTAAAGTTAAGTATCATTTGACTCTATTACGATTTGTAAAGAGTAAAATGGTTAATAATTGTAATGATGAATTAAGTTTTTAATGGTAATGACAAAAACCTAATCATTCGAATCTTTGGTATGGTACTCTATGATATGAGATCCACAAAAAGTGTCAAACTCAAATTAATTCTAGTGTAGGGGCAACAACCAAACACATTATAAATGTGGGAACAGGTGTTTTAAAACACCGAAACGTATTTCACGTTACAACGCAGAGAATTTAATTGAAATTGCGATTTTGACAGTTGACAGATTGACCGAAACTTTGTCTACCCAAGAGATTGAAAAAACAACTGCTGTGGGATCGGTGGCAATCCGCTCTGATGATGCATGGCCCATTGAAAATCATGCAAATCATTTTGTGATCAGCACTAGGGCATTATTTCAAGAATAGGCCCCCAGGAGAGCGATTGTGTAAAAATTAGATGGATCCATTTAACTTTTATAAGGATCATTATCTCAGATATATATAAGGATCATTATCTCAGATATATATAAGGATCCATTAAAAAAAAAAAATAGCGATAGCGTAAAAAGTTATGGATCCATACACTTTGATTGTTGTCCATAACTCTATGGACCATGAAATAGGTGTCTATAAGTTTATATGGATATCATTAACGTGTTTAGTTCACTTTGATCTCAACAAATTGCAGCAACCCGTGTTTTATTTGATGGGAAACCAAAATATTTGGAGCTAGAAAGTTGAAATAAAGATGTAAGTAAATAAACCGAATATTTAATATGAATATTACTGATAATTTAATTATTCTAAGTGTATTTTGGAGTTCCTAGTATACGATGGCAAGAAGCATATTGACAGCCGGCAGCTGTTGTGCAGATTAACAGACGAATGACATGATTGAACTGGAGATGAGGTGAGAGAGAAGGTAGGAAATATCGTTTCGAATTTGGTGCAAATGTTCATTTCACTGCAATCTAACACAAAGCACACAGCTGTTCCTGTCAAAGTGTGGAGCTGTCAAACATGGCATGGGTCGGTCGTCAGTCATGCCGGTTGACTTTTCGCTTCAAGTCGTAATTTTGTATTTCTTTCAAAGTCTTTCAACATGGTGCTCATTAAAATGTATACAACAATTTATCTATGTGGTGTATGAGACCAACGTAAAAGACTTTAAAATGGATTCAGAGAATGGACGAGCTGTGTTTACCTGCTGCAAACCAAGAAAGCAAAGGTACTACATACATTTAGAACTTTGCATCTAATTGATTGTTTGTTAGTTAATTTGGGTTTTGTGACATGTATACAATGCATGTGAAATGCAGGTAGAATTCATTGCCAACCATTTGCTTTCAGATTCAGTTGTACTGACATGACATGACTTCAAACACAAAATCGAGAAATCATCAAGAATTCTTCATAGTTTTTAGTGATTTGGGGATTAAAGTATTTGATAAACAAACTACTTTGGGTGGTCTTCTTTCTCCAAAAAGAGACCCATAAATCAATGGCAGTGGCACGCCTTAGTTTGTCTTTGTAAATAAGAAAGTGAGTGTTTATATTAATAACCTTATTACTTTCATTCTCAAATTCCTTTGCATTCCTTCATTCAGTGGACCTATTTCAATTGCTTCGCTCCTTGTTCAGTCTAAAATCAATTCATGTGATTATCTCGAATTAAGAATGTTGTTGCAAAACAAGCAATGCATCTGTCAAAATGATTCATGGCACGTATACAATAGGCACACCAAAAACATAGGATTTGGAGACAATGATGGATATAAGTTATGGATTCAAACAAGCTATCAGCAAAAGCCAGCAAAATATTATGGAATCCATAGAGATAACTATCTGTATGGAGTCCATAAAAGTTATGGATCCATATCATAAGGATCCTTATAAACCGATATTACGCAATCGCTCTCCAGAACTTGCTACTTGTCACTGCTTTGCTTTGCAAGCCCTTAGGAAAGAAACTTTAGAAGCGGATACAAGACATAGGGAACCGTGGCACCCCTGGATGAAAGCGTTGAACCCCCGCCCTGCGTCTTGTACGACTGATTACCTGGTCCAGTGTAGCGATGGCGGCCAGCAGCAGACAGAAGAGTCCAGTGCGACCGACCCCAGCAAAGCAGTGGACGACGAGGGGCCTCGCGACGCCTCTCTGTTGCGAACGCAGCCACAAAGCGTCGCGTACGCAGGTCAGCAAGCCGACGGGACTCGCGGGGAACGAACTGGGGACCACGCGGGCTCACTTTTAACAATAATACCTAATAATAACCTTTAGTTTTCCATCGGACCAAAACCAGGGTATTTGGCACGTCATCAGTACAATAAAACAAAGAGTGTTGTTGTTGTTGTTGTGAAGGAAAACACATTTCTTCTAGTCAATTTACTAACTATTCTGTTCTAGCAGCTCTGCCACCTTAATAAAAACATCCGTCTTTAAGAATAAGATTTCAACGATTCTTTAAAAGATTGTTTGTTATTTCTTAGATCTATTGGAAGAGCATTGTATGATTTGATCCCTGCATATTATGCTGGTGTCCGAGTGTAAAAAACATGTTGACATTTGACAGATTCACGCACAATCTTGCCATACGTTGGCAATGTAACACTCCTACGTTCGAGAGGTAATTGTTACTGAACTTGACTCTGATCCCGCTCGGCGAAGCAGGGAGAATGTGTGACCGAATAGCTCGGTTGGTAGAGCACCTGCCCGGCAAGCAGGGAGAATGTGTGACCGAATAGCTCGGTTGGTAGAGCACCTGCCCGGCAAGCAGGAGAATGTGTGACCGAATAGCTCGGTTGGTAGAGCACCTGCCCGGCAAGCAGGGAGAATGTGTGACCGAATAGCTCGGTTGGTAGAGCACCTGCCCGGCAAGCAGGGAGAATGTGTGACCGAATAGCTCGGTTGGTAGAGCACCTGCCCGGCAAGCAGGGAGAATGTGTGACCGGATAGCTCGGTTGGCAGAGCACCTGCCCGGCAAGCAGGAGGTCCCGGGTTCGTATCCCGGCTCGGGTGCACACTTTTCCAGCTTCGCCTCCCTTCCACCGCTAGGTATGGTTACACGGTGCTAGCAGGAGGTTAGGTTGGCTCACCTGCCAGGGTGAGGTTAGGTTGGCTCACCTGCCAGGGTGAGGTTAGGTTGGCTCACCTGCCAGGGTGAGGTTAGGTTGGCTCACCTGCCAGGGTGAGGTTAGGTTGGCTCACCTGCCAGGGTGAGGTTAGGTTGGCTCACCTTCCAGGGTGAGGTTAGGTTGGCTCACCTGCCAGGGTGAGGTTAGGTTGGCTCACCTGCCAGGGTGAGGTTAGGTTGGCTCACTGCCAGGGTGAGGTTAGGTTGGCTCACTGCCAGGGTGAGGTTAGGTTGGCTCACCTGCCAGGGTGAGGTTAGGTTGGCTCACCTGCCAGGGTGAGGTTAGGTTGGCTCACCTGCCAGGGTGAGGTTAGGTTGGCTCACTGCCAGGGTGAGGTTAGGTTGGCTCACCTGCCAGGGTGAGGTTAGGTTGGCTCACCTGCCAGGGTGAGGTTAGGTTGGCTCACCTGCCAGGGTGAGGTTAGGTTGGCTCACCTGCCAGGGTGAGGTTAGGTTGGCTCACTGCCAGGGTGAGGTTAGGTTGGCTCACCTGCCAGGGTGAGGTTAGGTTGGCTCACCTGCCAGGGTGAGGTTAGGTTGGCTCACTGCCAGGGTGAGGTTAGGTTGGCTCACCTGCCAGGGTGAGGTTAGGTTGGCTCACCTGCCAGGGTGAGGTTAGGTTGGCTCACTGCCAGGGTGAGGTTAGGTTGGCTCACCTGCCAGGGTGAGGTTAGGTTGGCTCACTGCCAGGGTGAGGTTAGGTTGGCTCACCTGCCAGGGTGAGGTTAGGTTGGCTCACTGCCAGGGTGAGGTTAGATTGGCTCACCTGCCAGGGTGAGGTTAGGTTGGCTCACCTGCCAGGGTGAGGTTAGGTTGGCTCACCTGCCAGGGTGAGGTTAGGTTGGCTCACCTGCCAGGGTGAGGTTAGGTTGGCTCACCTGCCAGGGTGAGGTTAGGTTGGCTCACTGCCAGGGTGAGGTTAGGTTGGCTCACCTGCCAGGGTGAGGTTAGGTTGGCTCACTGCCAGGGTGAGGTTAGATTGGCTCACCTGCCAGGGTGAGGTTAGGTTGGCTCACCTGCCAGGGTGAGGTTAGGTTGGCTCACCTGCCAGGGTGAGGTTAGGTTGGCTCACCTGCCAGGGTGAGGTTAGGTTGGCTCACCTTCCAGGGTGAGGTTAGGTTGGCTCACCTGCCAGGGTGAGGTTAGGTTGGCTCACCTGCCAGGGTGAGGTTAGGTTGGCTCACTGCCAGGGTGAGGTTAGGTTGGCTCACTGCCAGGGTGAGGTTAGGTTGGCTCACCTGCCAGGGTGAGGTTAGGTTGGCTCACCTGCCAGGGTGAGGTTAGGTTGGCTCACCTGCCAGGGTGAGGTTAGGTTGGCTCACCTGCCAGGGTGAGGTTAGGTTGGCTCACCTGCCAGGGTGAGGTTAGGTTGGCTCACCTGCCAGGGTGAGGTTAGGTTGGCTCACCTGCCAGGGTGAGGTTAGGTTGGCTCACCTGCCAGGGTGAGGTTAGGTTGGCTCACCTGCCAGGGTGAGGTTAGGTTGGCTCACCTGCCAGGGTGAGGTTAGGTTGGCTCACTGCCAGGGTGAGGTTAGGTTGGCTCACCTGCCAGGGTGAGGTTAGGTTGGCTCACCTGCCAGGGTGAGGTTAGGTTGGCTCACCTGCCAGGGTGAGGTTAGGTTGGCTCACCTGCCAGGGTGAGGTTAGGTTGGCTCACTGCCAGGGTGAGGTTAGGTTGGCTCACTGCCAGGGTGAGGTTAGGTTGGCTCACCTGCCAGGGTGAGGTTAGGTTGGCTCACCTGCCAGGGTGAGGTTAGGTTGGCTCACCTGCCAGGGTGAGGTTAGGTTGGCTCACCTGCCAGGGTGAGGTTAGGTTGGCTCACCTGCCAGGGTGAGGTTAGGTTGGCTCACTGCCAGGGTGAGGTTAGGTTGGCTCACCTGCCAGGGTGAGGTTAGGTTGGCTCACCTGCCAGGGTGAGGTTAGGTTGGCTCACCTGCCAGGGTGAGGTTAGGTTGGCTCACCTGCCGGGCCACGAGGTGAGTTGGAGCAGCACCAGGTTGCGACTTCCGCGCGCGCAAGACAAGGTCACGATGCGCCGCGTTACGTGAGTCGATACCTCGCGACTTTGCAGCGCAACGCGGAACTCTGCGCACTCGCGCGGAGATCCGCGCTCCTCGGGCCAGTAGGCCGCATCGGGCAGCTACAGGTGGCACATGCCGCACCGGGATTAATCTCGGCTGCCTTTCACGCTGCCACCATTAGTTAGCCAATAGACCAGTGCCACAGGGACAGCGCCAACACAGTGAAGTCAAAGGGACAAGGCCCTTGGTGCCGGCACCGGGATTAATCTCGGCTCCCTTTTAATCCAGCACCATTAGATAGGGGCATGGCCAATAGGTCTTCAAAGAAAACGTATCAATAAGTACGAATGTACTTGTAGCTACTGTTCCTACCGCAGATAGCAACCACCGGACAATGTCTTCAAAGAAAACGTATCAATAAGTACGAATGTACTTGTAGCTACTGTTCCTACCGGAGATAGCAACCACCGGACAATGTCTTCAAAGAAAACGTATCAATAAGTACGAATGTACTTGTAGCTTCTGTTCCTACCGGAGATAGCAACCACCGGACAATGTCTTCAAAGAAAACGTATCAATAAGTACGAATGTACTTGTAGCTACTGTTCCTACCGGAGATAGCAACCACCGGACAATGTCTTCAAAGAAAACGTATCAATAAGTACGAATGTACTTGTAGCTACTGTTCCTACCGGAGATAGCAACCACCGGACAATGTATTTAAATATACCTACTTCAAAGTTGTTAATAGATAAACTTGAATTGAATTGAATTACAACATAGATTTTAAATGTAATAAAAATGAAAATAAAACCGAGCAAACAAGTCCGATAGGGCAAGTTTGCGCCGGGGGAGACGTGCTTAAGATAACGACACCCGCGGGGCGTTTCTCACCTCGGCGTCTCCGAGCAGACAGACGACGAGCTCCGTCTGCTGCTGCCACACCATCGTCCAGAAGTCGGACAGCGTCGAGGGCAGCGGGAACTGCGTGGCGATTACGGCAGGCGCTTCGCCGGTCAGTCCCTGCACGGGTGAATGTCAAGACACGTACCACACGGCGCTACGTCCGACGCATGACAACGGATCAACGTTGCGGGTATCGTACCGTGACGTGGCTGGCGTTGATGTAGTCGTCTTTGGTGCCGGGCAGCTCGACTCGGGAGTCATCGTAGGGCAGGACGTCGGCGCACCGGTTCTTGGTGGGATAGCACCGCGCCACCGAGATGCTTCGACGGGCGCCTTCGCGTTCCTGTAACCGCAAGGCGCAGCGGGGTCACTGTCTGCGCTGGCGTCGGGCTCTGGCCGGCATCGTACAGCAAGTCTGGGGGCCAATTCATGTACCTACATTTCACTGTTCCCTTTTAGCCTTCTTTGGTTTAGGGACGCATGTTCGTATGCCAAAAGGCAGGACTGGTGAGGTTGAGTGATTTGTGCAAGGTTTCAGTGTAATGGAAATAACTCAAATGGGTTGGAAGGGAAACCTGAGCTGCTTGCACTCAAACAGATAAATTAAAACCAATAAAAAAAGTAATTTATTATAGCTATTTGTGACAAATGATCCGAATTTGGCAGCTAAGTTAAAACTCGGCCATTCCTAGCCCTCCCTATAGGGATACCCACCCTGAGGCGGGTAGAAGTATGGCAGTGCCTGAGTGTTTATATTTTCTTGTCAGTTTTATGTACAAATCTTCTCAAGTCAACACAAATCTTTAGTTATCTTTTGGGCGATATAAACAATACCGTCGTTCTCTTCTAAATGGTGCAAAGCTACACCCAGACTAAGGGGGTACAGTGAGACGCACCTGAATTGGCACCCCGATGTTATGGTTGTGTGCAAAATCCTGTAGGTGCCATGTCAATCCAGCATTTTTGCCACCAGCCCTTCCTGGGGTTCGCTTCGAAACAATTCGCTGCCGAGCCCAGCGGTGGTGGTGAGCCATTAGAGCTATGCGAGTGCCATTAGAGCTATGCCAGTGCCATTAGAGCTATGCGAGTGCCATTAGAGCTATGCCAGTGCCATTAGAGCTATGCCAGTGCCATTAGAGCTATGCAAGTGCTATTAGAGCTATGCCAGTGCCATTAGAGCTATGCGAGTGCCATTAGAGCTATGCCAGTGCCATTAGAGCTATGCAAGTGCCATTAGAGCTATGCCAGTGCCATTAGAGCTATGCCAGTGCCATTAGAGCTATGCAAGTGCCATTAGAGCTATGCCAGTGCCATTAGAGCTATGCAAGTGCCATTAGAGCTATGCAAGTGCCATTAGAGCTATGCCAGTGCCATTAGAGCTATGCCAGTGCCATTAGAGCTATGCCAGTGCCATTAGAGCTATGCAAGTGCCATTAGAGCTATGCGAGTGCCATTAGAGCTATGCCAGTGCCATTAGAGCTATGCCAGTGCCATTAGAGCTATGCAAGTGCCATTAGAGCTATGCCAGTGCCATTAGAGCTATGCCAGTGCCATTAGAGCTATGCAAGTGCCATTAGAGCTATGCGAGTGCTATTAGAGCTATGCGAGTGCCATTAGAGCTATGCCAGTGCCATTAGAGCTATGCCAGTGCCATTAGAGCTATGCCAGTGCCATTAGAGCTATGCCAGAGCCATTAGAGCTATGCCAGTGCCATAAGAGCTATGCCAGTGCCATTAGAGCTATGCGAGTGCTATTAGAGCTATGCGAGTGCCATTAGAGCTATGCCAGTGCCATTAGAGCTATGCCAGTGCCATTAGAGCTATGCCAGTGCCATTAGAGCTATGCCAGAGCCATTAGAGCTATGCCAGTGCCATTAGAGCTATGCCAGTGCCATTAGAGCTATGCAAGTGCTATTAGAGCTATGCAAGTGCCATTAGAGCTATGCCAGTGCCATTAGAGCTATGCAAGTGCCATTAGAGCTATGCCAGTGCCATTAGAGCTATGCAAGTGCCATTAGAGCTATGCAAGTGCCATTAGAGCTATGCCAGTGCCATTAGAGCTATGCCAGTGCCATTAGAGCTATGCAAGTGCCATTAGAGCTATGCGAGTGCCATTAGAGCTATGCCAGTGCCATTAGAGCTATGCAAGTGCCATTAGAACTATGCGAGTGCCATTAGAGCTATGCCAGTGCCATTAGAGCTATGCAAGTGCCATTAGAGCTATGCTTGGATACCTGCAAGTCCAGCAGCTCCTTCCACTTGAGGTCTAGCGGCGTGGGCCCGTTGAGAGTCTTGGCGGTGAGTCCCTCCACGAACTTGTCCAGCTTGTCCACTTCGGCCGCCAGCTGACGCAGGGCTTCGGGCTCCGAGTACGGGTCCTTGGGCGCCACCCCTGTGCAGACACCGGCGTCAATGCTCCACGTCTTCAGGCGACCTGATGCACTTCAAAGTGGAACAACGAAGAGAGTCCGGCCCAGTCTGGGCTGGAAGCAGCTCTCAGGTGTGGGAGTACAACTAAAATCTGCATATTGATAGCGACTCCCTAGCTGGGAATTCTACGAGGAAGTCAAAGGTTGCAGACTTCCGGAAGCCGCAGCAAATGTGTGTTTTTCCTTCCAGGTTCCTTGGGAAACGATTCCCCAAAAGCAATAACATGACAAGATATTTTGAACCATGAGACAACATAAATTACACACCTAGGTACAGGGTCAATCGGAAAAATTTCGTCTGAACTTTTGTTGCAGAGTGACAATAATTCAGCGAGCAAAGTGCTCAAGGTCTCGGCAAATCCACTCACCATCTTTGGGCTCCCTCTTCGGCGAGTCCAGGCTCTTCACTTCCGCCACCGCATCTTTGCCCTCAGACGCTGCCTCTCGATTGGTCGACTCACTCTCAGCTGCGCTCTCATTGGCTGGCTGGCTGCTAACTAACGACTGAATGGAAAGTTGGCTGCTAGCTGCTCCCTGATTGGCTGGCTGACTGCTAGCAGTCCCCTGATTGGCTGGCTGACTGCTAGCTGCCGCCTGATTGGCTGGCTGACTGCTAGCTGCCCCTTGATTGGCTAGCTGACTGCTCGCTGTCCCCTGATTGGCTGGCTGACTGCTAGCTGTCCCCTGATTGGCTGACGGACTGCTAGCAGCTCCCTGATTGGAGGGTGTGAGAGGCAGCGGTCCCGCCGTGAAGTCCAGACCGGCCAGCAAGTCCACACTGGAGGACGAAGCCAGACCGGCAGTGGTGGAGGTTGCCGCGGTGACGTACGTGCCCGAGGACGGCTGGCCACCGAACGCGGAGCCTTCGGGCACAAAGACAACGCGGTGTGACACAAAGAACAAACACAGCCAGTTTATATCCTACCTGGGCCCAGATCCTCATAGAAAGGGGATTTGAGGGGGGGTTTTGGAGGAAATTAGCCAACATAAAATGTCTTGGTTTATTTAAATGAAAGCGTGAAAACATATTGTTAAAAGTTTGAGGCAAATTCACATCTTTCTCGTAGTCTGGGAGATTGACAATTCCCTGCTCAGTGGGATTTTTAATGGGGCCATTAATCTCCCAAAATATAACAGAATCCTGCGGCTGTGGAATGGGGAAAATTTGGGTGCTGTCAAAACCCGCATGGAAATTCACAGACATCCTTTTGTGGATCCGGACCCTGTTGGTTCTGCATTGTTTATTGCACAGATAAATAAACGCTGAAGCTGCACTACATGTACCATGACATCAATTCAAAGTGCAATAATGATTCTATACTGTAGTAAATTAAATTTAACTCTGAATAATAGCAAACTCATTGTAGCCCGTGGCAGTAAACTAACCTTGCGCTTGGATGTTGGCCCCCGGATACGAGACGTTCGCCGTTGTATTCGCGTGCGCAGGGTTCGCGTGCGCAGGGTTCGCGTGCGCAGGGTTCGCGTACGCGGGGTTCGCGTGCGCAGGGTTCGCGTTGGAGTACGCAGAGTCGGTGTTGCCGTAAGCGTTGGCGTCGGCGTACGAGGTTCCTGTGTTGGAGTACGAGGCGTTGGCGTCGGCGTACGAGGTTCCCGTGTTGGAGTACGAGGCGTTGGCGTCGGCGTACGAGGTTCCCGTGTTGGAGTACGAGGCGTTGGCGTTCGCGTACGAAGTACCGCTCGGATACGAGGCGTTGGCGTTCGGATACGAGCTAATCGTGTTCGCGTACGATGTATTTTCATTCGTATACGATGTATTTGCATTGGGATACGATGTATTTGCAGTCGTATACGAAGTATTTGCATTAGGATACGATGTATTTGCATTCGTATACGATGTATTTGCATTGGCATACGATGTATTTGCATTGGCATACGATGTATTTGCATTCGTATACGAGGTATTTGCATTGGGAAACGATCCATTCGTGTTCGAATATGAGGCATTTGTGTTTGAATACAAAGCATTTGCGTCCGGGTACGTCGTGTTTCCATAGTTTCCGTATTGCGATTGAACTTGCGGATTATTTCCAGCGACACTCGATTGCGGATACGAACCAGTTTGGCCAGGTTGCGCGTACGAACCGGTTTGCGTGGTTCCATACGAACCAGTTTGGCCCGGTTGCGAGTACGAACCGGTTTGCGTGGTTCCATACGCACCAGTTTGGCCCGGTTGGGTGTAGGAACCGGTTTGACCCGGTTGCGTGAACGAACCGGTCTGCGAACCATAACCGTCCGATTGAATTCCATACGAGGCAGCGCCCTGCTGCATCGTCGCCGTCTGGCCCGGATAGCCAGGCGGCTGGGTTCCCGGATAAGTCCCGGACTGTCCTTGGTATGCCGCTCCCGTCGGTTCCGGATATCCGGCAGCTTGTCCGGGATAGGAGCCGGTCTGCGTCCCGTATCCGGCCTGACTCGCGTTCGATCCGGTTTGCGCCGGATATCCGGCTTGTGTGTGATACGATCCGTACGCCGCCCCTTGTGCCGGATTTCCGGCTTGGCTTCCGGTCTGAGCGGAATACACGCCAGATTGCGCGGCGTAGCCGGACTGCGTCTGGTACGATCCCGTCTGGTCGGCGGTCGTCCCGATTTGTCCAGGATATCCGGCTTGTTGCGTTGCCGGAAGTCCGGAATAAGTCCCGGTCTGCGCGGAATATCCTGTCTGGACAGGACTTGCCCCTGACGACGCAGAATATACCGTTTGTCCCGGATTTATTCCTGTTTGAGTGGAATAACCCGTCTGTGCTGGACTTGTTCCGGCTTGCGACGGATATCCTGTCTGTGTCTGAGCCCCGTAGGCCCCGGCTTGCGCATACGACGTCTGATTGGCCAGCGACAAGGCCGCCATCGCGCTCGTCGCGTCCGATTGGCCGGTCGCCGCGGGGAAAACGATCTGATTGGTCGCTGCAAAAGCGGGGCCGGGCGACGGCGCGGCGGGGGCGTAGTCTTGGTAACTGGGGGCGGGGCCAAACTGGCTTGCGTAGCTCGGAGGCTGGTCGTAGCCTTGCGATTGGTGGGTGGGCGTGGCCTTGGACGGATCGTAGCCTTGCGATTGGTGGGTTGGCGTGGCCTTTGATGGATCGTAGCCTTGCGATTGGTGGGTGGGCGTGGCCTTCGACGGATCGTAGCCTTGCGATTGGCGGGCTGGAGACGCGTTGCGTGTATCGTAGGCATACGATTGGTGGGTCGGCGTTGATTTTGTCGGGTCGTAAGCATATGTTTGATGGGTCGGCGTTGCTTTTGTGGCATCGTAGCCGTATGTTTGGTAAGCTGGGGCAGCTTTTGTCGGATCGTAGCCATACGATTGGTAGGAAGGAGTTCCCTTTGAAGCATCGTAAGCAAACGATTGGTTGGAGGGCGTTCCCTTCGTGACATCGTAGCCGTACGATTGGTGGCTTGTTCCGAAGCCTGGCCGCGATTGGCCAGCACTGCAGGCTTGGTCCGAGCCTTCCTGTCCGACGGGGGCGGGGCGTACGGAGGGCCAACGTTGCCCCCCTTCGTCGGCCCCAGCGGCCAGGGGCGGCTGACTGAGGTAGTCCTTGAGTCGCGGCCCGGGGGCGTCGTTCAAGTAGTCCTGGGGGCGGCAAGGGACACGACACTCGGTTAGAACTTGGGGCTGGGAGTTTGCAGATGAATTCACACGAGCCTTTGATCACTGCTCCGGTTTGGGATAGGCAACTAGTGTGCTAAAGCCAGCTCTCACTGCTCCGGTACGGGATAGGCAACTAGTGTGCTAAAGCCAGCTCTCACTGCTCCGGTACGGGATAGGCAACTAGTGTGCTAAAGCCAGCTCTCACTGCTCCGGTACGGGATAGGCAACTAGTGTGCTAAAGCCAGCTCTCACTGCTCCGGTATGGGATAGGCAACTAGTGTGCTAAAGCCAGCTCTTACTGCTCCGGTACGGGATAGGCAACTAGTGTGCTAAAGCCAGCTCTTACTGCTCCGGAATGGGATAGGCAACTCGTATGCTAAAGCTAGGTCTCACTGCTCCGGTACGGGATAGGCAACGAGTATGCTAAAGCCAGCTCTCACTGCTCCGGTACGGGATAGGCAACTAGTATGCCGTACCAGCTCTTACTGCTCCGGAATGGGATAAGCAACTAGTATGCCGTGCCAGCTCTCACTGCTCCGGTACGGGATAGGCAACAAGTGTGCTAAAGCCAGCTCTCACTGCTACGGTATGGGATAGGCAACTAGTATGCTAAAGCCAGGTCTTACTGCTCCGGTATGGGATAGGCAACTAGTATGCTAAAGCCAGCTCTTACTGCTCCGGTACGGGATAGGCAACTAGTGTGCTAAAGCCAACTCTCACTGCTACGGTATGGGATAGGCAACTAGTATGCTAAAGCCAGCTCTTACTGCTCCGGTATGGGATAGGCAACTAGTGTGCTAAAGCCAGCTCTCACTGCTCCGGTACGGGATAGGCAACTAGTATGCTAAAGCCAGCTCTCACTTCTCTGGTACGGGATAGGCAAGCTGTGGACCTGTGGAAAACTGTGGACCCTTATACCGCCAATCATGCACAGCAAAAAGGATGCTAGATGAATCATGACAACGTTGCGAGAGTGTGAACACATGTTACAGAGCCATCGTGTGACTTGGAAGTCCTGTCGTGTTGGTCGTACCTTACCACAGTCTGGGGGACTCCGATGTATAGTAGGCACTCAAGACTCCATTTCACGTCGAGAAGGAGAGTGGATTTGCATCTTCCTCGAGGACCCACTGCTGCTCGACACGAGCCAAGAGTTTCAACACTCACAAGCCATGTCTTAAGGGCCGGACAAAAGGCTCTGGGGGCAGTTTTGAAACTCGTATCTCATTTATAGCGGCAGTGAGTCCTCGAGGAAGAAGCAAATCCATTCTTATTGTTTCTGGTATGAGATCAGCAGAAAAAGTGGCCAACCCAAATCAACTCCAGCACGTACTTTGAGTTTGGGATGCGAAGTGGTCGGCCCCGACTTGACTCCGCCCAGACTGGCTTGGATCTGCGCGCGTTCCTCGTCCTGAACGTTGCACGTCCCTTTGACCCGCTGCAAGAGCTTGCTGACGTTGGTCTCCAGCTTGCGGTAGAACTCCAGCCCCTTGGCGGACTTGCTGCAAAGGCACAGGGAAATAACACCGTAAATAGACGTTCAACAAAGAACGCAGCTAAACAATCTTACCCCGGTCGACCATTTCACCATCTTCTAACACCCCAGGGGGCCAATTCACGTACATTTCACTGTGCCCCCTTAGCCCGGGTATAACTTGCAAAGCCTTCTTTTGTCCCATGTTAATCTGCAATAAGGCAGGACTATTGAGGACTAGCGAGGTTTAGCGAATTGGGCAAGGTTTTAGTGTTAATGGGAATAACTCAAAATGAGTTTATTGGAGAAAATGCTGCTTGCACTCAAACAGTAAATGAAATAGTGCATAAAACCAAGCAAAAACAATGATGCAGATGTGTCAAATGCTTCAAATTTGGCAGTTAAAATAAAACTCGTCCAATACGTAGCCCTCCCTGTACCTACCCTGAGGCGGGTATCACTATGGCTGTGTTTATATTTTCTTCAGTCAGTTTTATGTAAATTATCTTCTCATGTCAACTCATTTAATAGGTTTTAAGTCATCTTTCAATCCTTTTGGGCAACATCAACATAACAATGTGCTTTTCTAAATGGTTTTTTACGCTTTGGTGATGGGAAGTTATACCCGGACTCCGGGGGTGCAGTGACATGTACGTGAATTGGCCCCCTGCTGTTCCACGGCCAAGATGCGACAGGCCAATGAAAGGCGTAATCAACACCAAATTCATTCTTTCGAACTCTCTCTCATTCTTTTCGAACTCTTTACAACAATCACTGGTAGGATGGTGAATTTCCACAAATGACACTCGGTACATTTCAACCCGGGAAACTGCATTGTCCACCACAAGGTATTACGATTAACGAGCTGCTAGCTAGCAATACGTGAGCAACTTATTTCGTGTTTGTTAAACAGCAAGTGAGTGAACTAGGCCAGCAACAAAACGGCGTAGAGGTCCGTCCCAAGTCCTAGGACCAGGACAAGTCCTGGGACAAAGGGCTTTTCCCGATCCAGACGTGTCCCTTCACGCCTTCGGTGCTGGTGAACATCGGTGATGCCTTCGAGTGCAAACGGCACGTACCTGTGCAGGTCCTGGCAGGCGTCGTACGCGGCCAGCAGTCCGGCGATGACGGTGTCTCGACTTCGCTGGATCTCGACGGCCGCACGTCGAGTGGGAGCGTACCGAGCGTTGGCCTCCGTCAGGGCTGCCAACACGTTGGCCTGCGCAGCCAGGTTCTGCTCCAGGGTGCTGACCTGGGGACAAAGGGCTGACATGGGGGCAAAGGGCTGACATAGGGACAAGGGGCTTACCTGGGGACAAAGGACTTACCTGGGGACAAGGGGCAAAACCTGGGGGCAGGGGGACAAAGGACTTACCTAGGGACAAAGGACTTACCTAGGGACAAAGGACTTACCTAGGGACAAAGGACTTACCTGGGTGCAGGGGGACAAAGGACTTACCTGGGGGCAGGGGGACAAGGGGCTTACCTGGGGGCAGGGGGAAAAAGGGCTTACCTGGGAGCAGGGGGACAAAGGACTTACCTGGGGGCAGGGGGACAAAGGACTTACCTGGGGGCAGGGGGACAAAGGACTTACCTGGGGGCAGTGGGACAAAAAACTTACCTGAGGACAAAGGACTTACCTAGGGACAAAGGACTTACCTGGGTGCAGGGGGACAAAGGACTTACCTGGGGGCAGGGGGACAAGGGGCTTACCTGGGGGCAGGGGGACAAAGGGCTTACCTGGGGGCAGGGGGACAAAGGACTTACCTGGGGGCAGGGGGACAAAGGACTTACCTGGGGGCAGGGGGACAAAGGACTTACCTGGGGGCAGGGGGACAAAGGACTTACCTGGGGGCAGGGGGACAAAGGACTTACCTGGGGGCAGGGGGACAAAGGGCTTATCTGGGGGCAGGGGGACAAAGGACTTACCTGGGGGCAGGGGGACAAAGGACTTACCTGGGGGCAGGGGGACAAAGGACTACCTGGGGGCAGGGGGACAAAGGACTACCTGGGGGCAGGGGGACAAAGGACTACCTGAGGGCAGGGGGACAAGGGGCTTACCTGGGGACAAAGGACTTACCTGGGGGCAGGGGGACAAAGGACTTACCTGGGGGCAGGGGGACAAAGGACTTACCTGGGGGCAGGGGGACAAAGGACTTACCTGGGGGCAGGGGGACAAAGGACTTACCTGGGGGCAGGGGGACAAAGGACTTACCTGGGGGCAGGGGGACAAAGGACTACCTGGGGGCAGAGGGACAAAGGACTTACCTGGGGGCAGGGGGACAAAGGGCTTACCTGGGGGCAGAGGGACAAAGGACTTACCTGGGGGCAGGGGGACAAAGGACTTACCTGGGGGCAGGGGGACAAAGGACTTACCTGGGGGCAGGGGGACAAAGGACTTACCTGGGGGCAGGGGGACAAAGGACTTACCTGGGGGCAGGGGGACAAAGGACTTACCTGGGGGCAGGGGGACAAGGGGCTTACCTGGGGGCAGGGGGACAAAGGGCTACCTGGGTGCAGGAGGACAGGGCGGAATGTGAATGCTGTTGAATGCGATGTCCAGCCAACGCACGCTGAACTCACCACGCGCTGGTGTTTCTGCATCTCGCGCTGGAACAGCGACTCCAGCGGCAGCTTGGGGTCTCGCGTCACCAGCGCGGCCGTGATGTCATCGCGAGCGGTCGCCGCACGCAGCGTGTCGCTCAAGGTCGCGCGCTGCGTCGTCATCTCGCCGACCTTGGCCGCCAGGCGGCGCATCTCCGCGATGCTGGCCTCGTCCGCCGAGGCTGCCAATCAAACGGAAGCCCGGTTAGCGGGTAACAGGGTTTCCTGGTTAGCGGGTAACAGGGTTTCCTGGTTAGCGGATAACAGGGTTTCCCGGTTAGTGGATAACCGGGTTTCCCAGTTAGCGGATAACCGGGTTTCCCGGATAGCGGATAACAGGGTTTCCCGGTTAGCGGATAACAGGGTTTCCTGGTTAGCAGATAACAGGGTTTAGAGGCCCGGCAAACGGACGTGATGGGACGTGATTGGACGTGATGGGACGTGATTGGACGTGATGGGACGTGATGGGACGTGATTGGACGTGATGGGACGTGATGGGACGTTATGGGACGTGATTGGACGTGATGGGACGTGATGGGACGTGATGGGACGTGATGGGACGTTATGGGACGTGATTGGACGTGATGGGACGTGATGGGACGTGATGGGACGTGATTGGAGGAAGATGATAGGACGATGGCAAGCCACTCACAGTTGAGCACGCCCATGGAGGGGATGCCGACGGGCAGTTCGTCCAGGGGCCCGGCCAGCGTTTGCAGCCCGGGCAGATGCTGGGCCAACGCCTTGCGCAGCGTGGCGTTGGACTCTGCCGCGCGATCGTGCGCGGTGCGGTACTTGGCGCACTCGCGCGACAGGTCGGTGGCCGCGATGCTCGGCGGCCGGGAAGCCGAGTCGGGGCCCAGCGCCGAGCGGTGCCGGCGCTCCTCCTCCTGCTCCCGCTGCGATAAGGGGGCAACGACCGGGGCTCGCGTTACTCCCAGGCATCGCGGCACGGTGTTTGGTTTGAAAGACCGGGCTGCATTACTCTCAAACTCCTCAAGCACGGTGTTTGGTTTGAAAGACCGGGCTGCATTACTCTCAAACTCCTCAAGCACGGGGTTTGGTTTGAAAGACTGGGCTGCATTACTCTCAAACTCCTCAAGCACGGGGTTTGGTTTGAAAGACCGGGCTGCATTACTCTCAAACTCCTCAAGCACGGTGTTTGGTTTGAAAGACCGGGCTGCATTACTCTCAAACTCCTCAAGCACGGTGTTTGGTTTGAAAGACCGGGCTGCATTACTCTCAAACTCCTCAAGCACGGGGTTTGGTTTGAAAGACCGGGCTGCATTACTCTCAAACTCCTCAAGCACGGGGTTTGGTTTGAAAGACCGGGCTGCATTACTCTCAAACTCCTCAAGCACGGTGTTTGGTTTGAAAGACCGGGCTGCATTACTCTCAAACTCCTCAAGCACGGTGTTTGGTTTGAAAGACCGGGCTGCATTACTCTCAAACTCCTCAAGCACGGTGTTTGGTTTGAAAGACCGGGCTGCATTACTCTCAAACTCCTCAAGCACGGTGTTTGGTTTGAAAGACCGGGCTGCATTACTCTCAAACTCCTCAAGCACGGTGTTTGGTTTGAAAGACCGGGCTGCATTACTCTCAAACTCCTCAAGCACGGTGTTTGGTTTGAAAGACCGGGCTGCATTACTCTCAAACTCCTCAAGCACGGTGTTTGGTTTGAAAGACCGGGCTGCATTACTCTCAAACTCCTCAAGCACGGTGTTTGGTTTGAAAGACCGGGCTGCATTACTCTCAAACTCCTCAAGCACGGGGTTTGGTTTGGTATGTAGATTTCCTCTTAAGGCCGATTCACAATTGGTTATACGGTTTAAGGATTAAAGATTAGTGTTTAACAAAGAGGTTTAACAGAAACGAAATATAAGATTTGCGTGTCACCGTTCACAATTGGGTCATGGTGTTAGAAATGGATTTTAGGTTTAGTTATAAGGATTAAGAAATGAAATAATTTCATTTCTTAGACCTTAAACCTAGCGACGGCTTATGACCGACCAATCAAAAGCAAGCAAAAGTAACTATTCACCTGGCAAGGCAAAAAAACGACCGAAAATGCGCCGCATCTGCGAACTTTGGATGAGTATAAATATGATTTTGAGACTTTAGAAAAGATTGTAAGTGTAAATACATATGCAATATGACCAGCAGAGAAGACTCATCACAAGATTATGTTGCATTGGATACAGATAAGTTCCACATCATGTGTTTGTAAAGTACAGATAAGTGGTGTATTTTGACGTTTGAATTTTGGTAAACAAGTTGTCCATGGCAACTGGGTTATTGTCAAGAACCACTGTTGTTTGGGGCATTAGAAACAGCTATTGAGAATCACAATGAGATTTTAAACCTGAAACCTTTTAAGCACTAATCACTAATCCTTACACCTATGACCAATTGTGAATCGGCCTTAAGTAAAGCGTTGGAGGACAGTTCCAGACACATTGCCCAAAAATGCCCATCTTAAGGCTCAAGTCAGGTATTTTGGATAACTAATTGCGACAGCTTGGTAGGGAGCCGAGATCAATCCTGGTGCCAAATGTATTAAATCCCTATTGTTGTCCGTGTTTATTTGCTAGCTTTGAAGCCGAGCATGGCAAAGTCTGAGTGACGAAACGGCAGTGCGGTTAGAGTGAGGATGCCACCCACCTGTAGCAGCTGCTCGGCCTGCGTGAGCATAGCGTCTACGGCCGCGCAAGACTCGGACAGTTTGGCCACGGCCTCCGTGAGCGCCTGGGCCGCGCCGGGTCGGGCGTTCAAGGCCGCACATCGGTCCACCAACTCCTGGCGGGCAAACCGGGAAACGGGGACACGATGAATTGCGTCTTCCTCGAGGACCCACTGCTGCTAGACACGAGCCAAGAGTTTCAACACTCACAAGCCGTGTCTTGAGTCGGACAAAAGGCTCTGTGGGCAGTTTTGAAACTCTTGGCTCGTGTCTAGCAGCAGTGGGTCCTCGAGGAAGATGCAAATAGTTTAGATACAGCGAGTTATAATCTCCCACAAGTAGCTAGCTAACCCTAAACTTCATCGCCACTAACATTGGTTCAGTGAAGTTTCGTACTCTGAAATTCAACAACTACAAGAATTGTTTGAAATACAAGTTATCAGAGATGTAAATTCCCAGAGATCCAAACTAAGAGTTACTACTGAATCCAGCCAATTACGTGCAGGGATAGTTTTGGTAAAACCAGTCGTAAAAGCTCCCAATTCCTGTTGAAAAGTGTTTGTATGGCTTTGCGCTGGACTCCCTACCTGAGGCAAGGCGTTCGATTGGTTGTGCAGTTCGAGCTGGTCCAATCGCAGGGCTCCTACCTGAGGCAAGGCGTTCGATTGGTTGTGCAGTTCGAGCTGGTCCAATCGCAGGGCTCCTACCTGAGGCAAGGCGTTCGATTGGTTGTGCAGTTCGAGCTGGTCCAATCGCAGGGCTCCTACCTGAGGCAAGGCGTTCGATTGGTTGTGCAGTTCGAGCTGGTCCAATCGCTGGACTCCTACCTGAGGCAAGGCGTTTGATTGGTTGTGCAGTTCGAGCTGGTCCAATCGCAGGGCTCCTACCTGAGGCAAGGCGTTCAATTGGCTGTGCAGTTCGAGCTGGTCCAATCGCAGGGCTCCTACCTGAGGCAAGGCGTTCGATTGGTTGTGCAGTTCGAGCTGGTCCAATCGCAGGGCTCCTACCTGAGGCAAGGCGTTTGATTGGTTGTGCAGTTCGAGCTGGTCCAATCGCAGGGCTCCTACCTGAGGCAAGGCGTTTGATTGGTTGTGCAGTTCGAGCTGGTCCAATCGCAGGGCTCCTACCTGAGGCAAGGCGTTTGATTGGTTGTGCAGTTCGAGCTGGTCCAATCGCAGGGCTCCTACCTGAGGCAAGGCGTTTGATTGGTTGTGCAGTTCGAGCTGGTCCAATCGCAGGGCTCCTACCTGAGGCAAGGCGTTTGATTGGTTGTGCAGTTCGAGCTGGTCCAATCGCAGGGCTCCTACCTGAGGCAAGGCGTTCGATTGGTTGTGCAGTTCGAGCTGGTCCAATCGCAGGGCTCCTACCTGAGGCAAGGCGTTCGATTGGTTGTGCAGTTCGAGCTGGTCCAATCGCAGGGCTCCTACCTGAGGCAAGGCGTTCGATTGGTTGTGCAGTTCGAGCTGGTCCAATCGCAGGGCTCCTACCTGAGGCAAGGCGTTCGATTGGTTGTGCAGTTCGAGCTGGTCCAATCGCAGGGCTCCTACCTGAGGCAAGGCGTTTGATTGGTTGTGCAGTTCGAGCTGGTCCAATCGCAGGGCGCTGACGAAGTCGGCCAGCTCAGCGTCCTTGTCGTCAACGAGTTGGCCCATCTTCCTTCGAAGGGCGGCCATCTCCTCGCTGTACAATGACGCAGCCTGATGCGCTTCCATCGGCACCAGTCGGCCAAACAAGTCGGGGCCTAGCAACAAGCAAGTCGCTCTCTTGGTCATCTCACTTTCGGCACTCTGTAACCTTCTTTTAAACGCTTAAATGAAGGCTCAAGCACAGACTTTCCGATTGTTAAGTCTGTTCAATGAGCTCCGAAGTCGAGCCGTTTCCTTCACCTCGTAAGGTATACACTTTCCAGGCCACACCTTTCGTCGGATCGCGACGAAACCTATATTTTCGGAATCTTCACACTTCGGACAACCAATTGAACCATTTTCATTTCGCAAGTTTCACTCGTCAATTACTTGCAAGAGTTTTAAAACAACCTTGTTTAGCCGGTACATTGAAAGATGTACTTAAGGGTAAATTCCAGCTAAGAATTTACCTCTTACCGTATCCACTTTCCAGGCCACACCCGTTTTCCGATCGCAACGAAACAAATATCTACGGAATCCTCACACTTTTGACAACCAACTGAACATTTCAGAATCTCGAAATATCTCTTGGAAATCCACAAAAAGTTTAATTTAATTTACCTCAACAATCATCAATGAATGACCTTAATTTTTTGGAGTTGACTCAAACTCGGTACACCCCTAAGTAGCTGTAATCAGAGTAAAATGATCCAAGTCCTCGTGTCTCATTTCTTTCACATGGGGTTACCAAAGTCGAAAATTGATTATGGTAAATTAAATTCTGAAACAGGAGTTCTCACAGTCGCACTGTTTTAAAGTTATGACACCAATATTCGATGATTAGTAAAATACATACAAATGGGTACCCATGGCCCTTTTTCCCAAGAATTCTTCTAAAATGGATGAAAAATGAATAGCTTTGGGGTGGTTCTAGCATTCCAGGGGGAAAAGTTTCCAAAAAAAGGGCCATGGGCACCAAATTTTACGTCTTTGTAACATCAACAATGTGGCCTGGAGACCTCGGAAACTTATGGTCTGAAAGTCGCTTTCTGGCAAACTGCTTGGTCCCCTCAAGCTGGTCATGAATCACTGCCAAGGCAAGGTGGTTACGTGAGGCCCTCGAGGGCTTCATCATCAAGGGGCTGGGTCGCATCAACTCACCGGCAATCTCGGGGTCGTCCACGGAGAACGCGATGCCCTTGACGAGGGAAGCGCCTTTCTGCAGCGTCAGCGCCGACAGCTCCGGCACCTCCTCGTGGTAGATGAACTCGTTCTCGTTGCGAGCGCCCTTCAGTTTGCCCTCGATGACGTCGTGCCTCAACGCAAGGCCTTCGTTCACCGTCTGCAAACGTCACGGCACAAGCAGTTTGAGGACCCTGCGTTAGCAACGCCAGGCTGTACACAGGGAGCCCTGCTCGGAGGGGGAGGGAACATGTTGGGCCACGCACGGGTATGCTACGGGCACGGAATCATGGTGAGGAACCTAAGGCTGCTGTTGGCTGGGAGTCTGGGCTTGTTAGCAGGTTTGTGCTCAATTGGCTCGGAAAAGATTATTCCTAGGCTGCGGATCCGGCTGTAAGAGCCGTCCCAAAAGGGGTGCCCCTTATTCTGGTTTTGCAGCACACTTTCCTAGCTTCTCTCTATGCTGCCGCTCCATAACATTTAAGGAATTTCAGCATGTGAGTTTGTGAAATCAATCAATTAGTTTCAAAAGCATGCATTTTCAGATAACAGATAGGTAGGTACTTAATATAAAACTAAAGCATACTATAGACATCCATAGACATATCGGAGTCCTTGTCAATCCAGCCTATCACGATATGGTGTATGGTAGATAATATGTATGATGTAATGTGGTAGAGTATGATGTCGGTAACCTTCATAAACCAAGCAGCCTACCTCAATCAGGTCCAACCCTTTGGCCAGCTTGGACCTACCTCAATGAGGTCCAGACCCTTGGCTAGCTTGGACCTACCTCAATGAGGTCCAGACCCTTGGCTAGCTTGGACCTACCTCAATCAGGTCCAACCCTTTGGCCAGCTTGGACCTACCTCAATGAGGTCCAACCCTTTGGCCAGCTTGGACCTACCTCAATGAGGTCAGGACCCTTGGCTAGCTTGGACCTACCTCAATCAGGTCCAGACCCTTGGCTAGCTTGGACCTACCTCAATCAGGTCCAACCCTTTGGCCAGCGTGTACCTACCTTAATGAGGTCCAGACCCTTGGCTAGCTTGGACCTACCTCAATGAGGTCCAGACCCTTGGCTAGCTTGGACCTACCTCAATCAGGTCCAACCCTTTGGCCAGCTTGGACCTACCTCAATAAGGTCCAGACCCTTGGCTAGCGTGGACCTACCTTAATGAGGTCCAGACCCTTGGCCAGCTTGGACCTACCTCAATGAGGTCCAGCCCTTTGGCCAGCGTGGACCTACCTCTATCAGGTCCAACCCTTTGGCCAGCTTGGTGGCCTCTTTGAGTTTATCGGCGGCCGCCTGGTAGAAGGCCACTCGCTCGCCGTTCTTCTGCTGCTCCTCGGCTTGCTGTCCGTGGTAGAGCAGACTGAGGACCTCGTGGTAGACGCCCTTGAACTTGACGTAGCGTCTCCAGACCTGCACATCGCAAGGTGGACGACAGAGTTAGCGGCATCAAACACACTAGCATTTCAACACCGAATCAAGGCTCACTGTTTTGCTTCACTAATGTTTCGTTGCCGGGACTGGTTACAGTACGAGTTAGCCCTCGGCTTGATTACCGTTCTCTCTAATCTATTTATGTACCCTACTTTGGTTTCCTTTCCATACGGTAAGTCGGGAAAAAACATGCACACTGATTTGAGAGCCTGGCCTTTTAAACACTATTTGCACATCAGGCAAAGTGACCCCCTATGGGCAAAGCAGACTCAGTTGACATGCACACTGATTTGAGAGCCTGGCCTTTTAAACACTATTTGCACAGCAGGCAAAGTGACCCCCTATAGGCAAAGCAGACCCAGTTGACATGCACACTGATTTGAGAGCCTGGCCTTTTAAACACTATTTGCACAGCAGGCAAAGTGACCCCCTATGGGCAAAGCAGACCCAGTTGACATGCACACTGATTTGAGAGCCTGGCCTTTTAAACACTATTTGCACAGCAGGCAAAGTGACCCCCTATAGGCAAAGCAGACCCAGTTGACATGCACACTGATTTGAGAGCCTGGCCTTTTAAACACTATTTGCACAGCAGGCAAAGTGACCCCCTGTAGGCAAAGCAGACCCAGTTGACATGCACACTGATTTGAGAGCCTGGCCTTTTAAACACTATTTGCACAGCAGGCAAAGTGACCCCCTATAGGCAAAGCAGACCCAGTTGACATGCACACTGATTTGAGAGCCTGGCCTTTTAAACACTATTTGCACAGCAGGCAAAGTGACCCCCTGTAGGCAAAGCAGACCCAGTTGACATGCACACTGATTTGAGAGCCTGGCCTTTTAAACACTATTTGCACAGCAGGCAAAGTGACCCCCTATAGGCAAAGCAGACCCAGTTGACATGCACACTGATTTGAGAGCCTGGCCTTTTAAACACTATTTGCACAGCAGGCAAAGTGACCCCCTATAGGCAAAGCAGACCCAGTTGACATGCACACTGATTTGAGAGCCTGGCCTTTTAAACACTATTTGCACAGCAGGCAAAGTGACCCCCTATAGGCAAAGCAGACCCAGTTGACATGCACACTGATGTGAGAGCCTGGCCTTTTAAACACTATTTGCACAGCAGGCAAAGTGACCCCCTATAGGCAAGGCAGACCCAGTTGACATGCACACTGATTTGAGAGCCTGGCCTTTTAAACACTATTTGCACAGCAGGCAAAGTGACCCCCTATAGGCAAAGCAGACCCAGTTGACATGCACACTGATTTGAGAGCCTGGCCTTTTAAACACTATTTGCACAGCAGGCAAAGTGACCCCCTGTAGGCAAAGCAGACCCAGTTGACATGCACACTGATTTGAGAGCCTGGCCTTTTAAACACTATTTGCACAGCAGGCAAAGTGACCCCCTATAGGCAAAGCAGACCCAGTTGACATGCACACTGATTTGAGAGCCTGGCCTTTTAAACACTATTTGCACAGCAGGCAAAGTGACCCCCTATGGGCAAAGCAGACTCAGTTGACATGCACACTGATTTGAGAGCCTGGCCTGAATATAATAGGTTACCTTTGAAAACATCTTGTAGAAGAAATTCTTCTGCTAACATGCTAGCTACTCTGAAAGATTCTACTAGACAGGTACCCATGTGGACAGGGTTGCTATGTCAGCAGTGCTCGAGTGGCCTTGAACTGATTGCTGGTGGCGTACCTTGAACTGCTTGGTGCCGACAATGTCCTGGACGGAGGCCAGGCCGCGACCGTCCCCGCCTTGCTCCAGCTGGGTCAGCGCCTGGGCGTAGTACTCCACCACCTGCACTGCCACCTTGGCTGCAACACGGCACAAGCGTTGTCATCTAGGTTGATGATGCAGTCTGGCCCAGAGCTCGGTCTCGGTCTTCCAAGGAGCTCGGTCTCACCCCAGCAGCACAAAAACGTTCAGCTTACGTTATTTCAAACGTTCGGTGGACGTCGAAAAGCCAACGAGGGATAACTTTCACATTTGCCTAATATTCGATTAGGTTCCACCTGAACTTTGAACGCAAATTATCCCCCGTTGGCTTTTCGACGTCCACCAGACGTTTGTGATGACGGTTTTTGAGCTGCTTGGGCAAGTGTGCTTGGCCGTTTTAAATGAAATCGACAAGTGGCGCCCAAAACCTCCCACGCAGAAGTGCGCTTCGAAGTAGGTGCGGTTCCGCATAATGAACAGCGGCCGGCGGCTTTCGGGGCACGGCCATCAGGTGACCAATGAAATCGCCTCCCCTGTCTGCCGAGGGAAGGGACTCACCGACGATGGTGGGCTTGCGTGAGTCCGTCATGCTCTTCTCCAGGATGCACTCCTGCGCCTGGGCCAGACACAGACGCTCCATGAACGCCAGCAGGTTGGCGGCCATGTCCGTGCCCGACGGCTCCGGGAACGCCTCGCGCAAGTGCTGCCAACACGACAAGTCATGGCATCAAACCCAGAAACATCGGGACCAACGAGTCTACCCACCTTGGCCATGCAATTAAAGTGAGAATATTTCGCCTGCGGCATTACAGTAATGGCAGAAAATATAGTAAAATCGATGAAACTGGTGATATCTCCATGTCCCATGCTTGCCTTTGGGTCCCTAGTGGGCCAATCCAACCCTGGTACGCTTGGGGCATTTGCCCAGTCCCTAGTGGGCCAATCCAGCCCTGGTACCCTTGGGGCATTTGCCCGGTCCCTAGTGGGCCAATCCAACCCTGGTACGCTTGGGGCATTTGCCCAGTCCCTAGTGGGCCAATCCAGCCCTGGTACCCTTGGGGCATTTGCCTGGTCCCTAGTGGGCCAATCCAACCCTGGTACCCTTGGGGCTTTTGCCCGGTCCCTAGTGGGCCAATCCAGCCCTGGTACCCTTGGGGCTTTTGCCCGGTCCCTAGTGGGCCAATCCAACCCTGGTACCCTTGGGGCTTTTGCCCGGTCCCTAGTGGGCCAATCCAGCCCTGGTACCCTTGGGGCATTTGCCCGGTCCCTAGTGGGCCAATCCAGCCCTGGTACCCTTGGGGCATTTGCCCGGTCCCTAGTGGGCCAATCCAGCCCTGGTACCCTTGGGGCATTTGCCCGGTCCCTAGTGGGCCAATCCAGCCCTGGTACCCTTGGGGCATTTGCCCGGTCCCTAGTGGGCCAATCCAGCCCTGGTACCCTTGGGGCTTTTGCCCGGTCCCTAGTGGGCCAATCCAACCCTGGTACCCTTGGGGCTTTTGCCCGGTCCCTAGTGGGCCAATCCAGCCCTGGTACCCTTGGGGCATTTGCCCGGTCCCTAGTGGGCCAATCCAGCCCTGGTACCCTTGGGGCATTTGCCCGGTCCCTAGTGGGCCAATCCAGCCCTGGTACCCTTGGGGCATTTGCCCGGTCCCTAGTGGGCCAATCCAGCCCTGGTACCCTTGGGGCATTTGCCCGGTCCCTAGTGGGCCAATCCAGCCCTGGTACCCTTGGGGCATTTGCCCAGTCCCTAGTGGGCCAATCCAGCCCTGGTACCCTTGGGGCATTTGCCCAGTCCCTAGTGGGCCAATCCAGCCCTGGTACCCTTGGGGCTTTTGCCCGGTCCCTAGTGGGCCAATCCAGCCCTGGTACCCTTGGGGCATTTGCCCGGTCCCTAGTGGGCCAATCCAGCCCTGGTACCCTTGGGGCATTTGCCCGGTCCCTAGTGGGCCAATCCAGCCCTGGTACCCTTGGGGCATTTGCCCGGTCCCTAGTGGGCCAATCCAGCCCTGGTACGCTTGGGGCATTTGCCCGGTCCCTAGAGGGCCATCCAGCCCTGGTACCCTTGGGGCATTTGCCCTAGTACCAGCCCTGGTACCCTTGGGGCATTTGCCCTAGTACCAGCCCTGGTACCGGCCACCGCCCGCTCACCTGGAAGGCCCAGGCGGCGCATTGGAAGTGGGTGCAGCACATCTTCATGCCGTCGGCGTTGGCGCGGGCGTCGTCGGCGCCGAGCTGCGTGTGCAGCGCCGCGACGTTGTGCAGCACCGAGGCCATCTCGTGGCGGACGTCACCCTCCGCGGGGCCGCTGTGAACGCCGGACCTGCGCACAATCACGCCCGCTGCACCTCCTTGCACGGTGCTGCTCTCGGCGATGTGTCACGTCTTACGGAACTACCATCTAGAGCTAGCCCTGGCGCCGTACCTAGAGCGGCCATTTGGAGCGGCTACCACGCGGCTAAGAAGCCGGGCTGGTGGTGTTATATAACCCGGACTTAGAGCGGCCATTTCAACAATGGGCAGTTTGTACAGTTTGGCAGTATTACGGTGGTGCTACGATGATAGCATTATCTAGAAGGCATACTGCTTTTTAAACGATCATAATTGTGCAGTGAAGCCAAATCAACCAATCTCATGGCTCGTTACTAAAGTCATAGTCGATGTGCCCCGGCTATATAACCCGGCCGTAATACTGCCGCTCTAGGTCGGGGTTACTGCTTGGTGCTACGGTGGTGTTAATTAGCACGGTGCAAGAGATTCATAGCACCGTGCTACTAATGGCCGGTCAAGGTAAGGCCCCTGAGCCCTAATGGCCAGCAAATAGTTATCCCGAGAAGAAAGCAAAGTACCTACATTTCCAACTCCGAAACAGACACGAGTGCAACGTACCAGGAGAAAGCCACGCACGCGGCTGCATCTTGCGTCATGGGAAATCGCGACTGCAAGAAGTGCAGCTGGCAGAAGTAGCGCTTAAGCACGGCGCAGCACGACACGGACTTCTGCGCCGCCACCGCCTGCGCTCGCAGAGTCTCCAGCTGCCGGATCTCCGTGTTGTAGGACTCGCCGTCCTCGTTGTAGAAGTCTCGGATGTACTGTCATTCGAAAAGCAATAAATTGACCGTTTCAGTCATTTTGTAGGTATTCTACTGTGAACTAACGACTCTGGCTCGGATTCAATTCTGCCGATAAGTTCAGGAGAAAGGACTAACATAATTCAGCAATAAATTCCTCTATGTTCTGGTCAATTCCTAAACGTGCTAGATGAGCAGAGCTAGCTAGCTGAGGGATAAAATAAATGACAATGGTGTGATTGACTGAGAAACAAGATTAGTAGCATAGACTGGCTTTCATAAAACTATTATAGAGAGCACCGACGAAATTAAGCCAATTACGACAAGTCGCACCGACTGACGTCCATGTCATGATCGGTGACTGACAATGCAGTACGTCGTACCTAGGTCCTGCCTACCTGTTTCAATTTCGGTCCGAAAGAAGGAGTTTCACAGCTTGTCTTGAGCTCGAAGCTGATCATCGGCATCCTCGGTACCGCCTCCATCGTTACACTAACTTGATAATCGCCTCCTAATATAATAACTTGCCGCGAATTGGTTAAAACGTCAACATCTCGCACGCAACTGGCGTCATGACAGAAGGCCGCCTGACTGACAGCAACCCAGCCCACACAAAGATGGTGGATACGCGGCTAAGTTTGAGTGACAATGCAAATATCTGCTTCTTTAAACTTTGCTAACAAATACTGGATGCAATATTTATTTAAACCCTTTTCGAAAGCACTAAAGAGAAATTTTGTCAATTACTAGGTGAATATGTTAAAATCGTTAATGTACAATTTGCGGAATAGCTAATTTTGAATTTCGCTCCGAACTTCTGACGATTTCTCCAGCTGCCAGACATCACGTGATCGCGAACACTGGAATCATCTGGAAACTTGTGTCACTTGTTATCAGTCCAACTTGCTTGGAAGAATTAGCGGTTCGTATTCCAGCCTTGAAACTCGCCTGACCGACATTTCTGCAGCAGACTGCGTTATATCATTTTCTGAAATGACTATCATGCAAGGCTTGAGTGCTTCGAGCCTTCGAAAACACCCAGCTGTGAGTAATAATAGGGCTTAGATTATTCGTTTCGATCCTTCTAGAATAGGCTTCCTTGCAGCATGCTTGCAGAGTTTGGTGGGTACCTACCTACGTAGTGCAATCGTGGTGCCCTACAAAATGGCTGAAACTAAATGCAGGCCTACTACACTTGTAGGAACAGAGCCTGATTGCAACTTAGTTTCCATGCTGCTAATGGAGCGTACACTTGCCTTGTCTGCAGCTGATTCCGCTGTACATCTGCGTGGGTGCCGGTTGCATCGGGGCCCTCTACTACACGGCTCGCCTCGCTCTGCGCAGCCCGGACGTTAGCTGGGACAAGAAGAATAACCCCGAGCCGTGGCAGGAGTACCGCAACAAGCAGTACAAGTACTCGTCTTCCTGGGACTACTCCCGCGCCGATCAAGCTCCCAAGTTCTAGGAGAAAGCAATCGACCAAGCCGATGTAGATGGTTAAAAGGCGTACAACTAGCTGCCTATGTCATAATATGTCATGATAAAATAATGGTCCAGGAATAAAATAATCTCTTTTAGCCATAATCTGTAGGGACCAGCGGCACCCGCACGTGCATGCCTGGGAACACAAATCGTCGTAATTATAAACTCGTTCCCGGGTGACTTGGTGCTCGTCAGCTAGTCACTGAATTTAGTGGCTAAAAAGTTTTGGAATCTCTTTCACACGTGTAATCATCCATACTGGCTCCAAATGCCGAAAATTTGCCCTGCTTAACTTCCAGTGCAACTTTCAATTAATCTCACTGCTCATGCAATGTTCTCAGGATTCATCCAATAAGTCTCAATTTTCTACCTAAATTTTTGTAAAAACTGCATTCCAGGGTGAAACTTTGCTACTTTTATAACTAGATTGTCAAATTGTGTGTTTAAATTATTACGTGGAAGGAAAATAAAGCCCTATTGCACAATTTGTTACCTTGTTCTTTCAACCCGACTAATTATAGTAAATTGTTAGTTCACTTCATTGTTTGATCACTACACTTTGAATAATGAGTGTAAATGCAGACCAATAATATGCCACTGAGCTACAACTCCCTGATCTCGACCATTCTCACGGTGTTACGTGCTGCCCTCTCGGATTTCTAGTGCAACTGCAGCACCACAAGAACACGTTCTGCTCTGAAAGGATTAAGGAGCCTAGGCTACCCAGGCCTTTGACACGGCCCCCCAGAGTTTATGGGAGGAGCAATCAAAATCGAGAAAAAGAACTTTCCACTATGAAACACGCGAGTTTTCATAATTCCAGACACAGATTGGCGGGACAGGAGCAGGATTCGCTTGGGAGGTGAAATAAACGTTCGTTCCATGGCAATGGATAGAGTTTATTACGCCGGCGCGACGTTTATAAGTAGAGAAGTCGAGTGTTTAGTCTGCGTGTCGAGTGGTTTTGGAATGTTAGGCGCGCGTGTATTTGCCCCAGATGTGCAGCATGAAGACGGAGGCGATGAACAGCAGCGACATCACCAGCACCGGCACCGGTCCGCTGCAAACCAGGAACCAGTTGTTGTTGTTGTTCTCCGCACATTACGTCCCGTCACGGGCCACCAAGCGTCGGGGAGAAGGAGGACTCGCTAGGACGACGTGCACACATCTGTTCCAGTCGCAATACTTTCCCTTACAGAAGCTGCCTGCCTGCCTAATGGCTTTCGGGCACGGCCTCGGCCTCTCTCCCTATCGCGGCCGTGACTGTTGTCAATAAAACGAGATGCCCATCACAACGACTCTTGGCATACCAATGTGCCGTCATGGAGATTCGACAGCCAGGTTTGGTCAACATCCAATCGCAGGCAAGCCGGGTTCCTTCAGTACTACCATTTCTTGGCCGTTGCAATTGTCCAGCCATGGGCCAGCCTGCCTTGCACGGCAAGACACAGGGGGAGTGATGAAGACATGGTGCTTCCCACGCTACTAATTAGACCCATCTGTTTCGGTGGGGTTGGGTGGCACTGGGAAACATCATTCCCTCTCATCCTTCCTCATCGTTCCTCATCAATTTCCTCTCATCCTTCCCTTTGTGTGCCGACTGCATCATCCTTGCATGAAAGCAGTCTGTCCTGTTTTGTCCCTCCCACATGCTCCCACTTTGTTCCTGCAGAAACACGATGGGACATAGAGACGCCCAGCCAGGGATCAGAACAGAACAGACGTCCTCCATATGAACACTGCTCCAAACAAAACTTTCGAGTGCAAACACTATTTGCTTTCATCCCATTTGTCTCTTCCTTTGAATCTAAAACTCCGTGTTCAGAGAAAGTCGTATCTACTTCAAATTGTCGCACTGTAATGCACTTGTTCAATATTCACTTTCTAATTACTTTTTACATCTGAAGTAAAGTTACCAGATCATGTTTGGAACTCTCCAAAGGAAAACAACAATTTGACTAGCTGACATTGTAAATGAAACAACCCTCCCAATGTTAGATCAATGCAACCAAATTGTTTTTAGAGAAATTAGTAAAAATAATAATTAATAAAACCAGAGCTAAAATAATGACTGAAAAATAATCAACTTTGGCTATGTGTGGTAAAATTGCCAAAATCAATGAAAAAGTACAAAATTTGTAACAAAATGTAGGTGCCTCTATACAAAATGTTTTTTTTTTTATAGATAATATTATGCACCATCAATGGAGAATAATTCGCTAGCAAAAACACACCAGCACTTGCTGGCCAATTCGTTATTCGTGGCTCAACTGTCTGATCAAAGTACCTATTGATTGGGAACCCCAATCGTTGAGATGCCGACTAAACAAAGACCAAACAACGCGCTCTGTTGCATTGCAAGCCAGACATAACCGCGTTCCCCCGCCACAGACACTCACACTTTGATGCCGGGCGAGTCGTCAGTGTAGAAGCGCCACATGCCGCCGCTGCTCGTGCCGGTGTTGCGGTTGCGCACAGAAGACGCGGGCGCCGCTTTCCTGCAACGCACGGCGTTTCAACACACGTTTCCCGCAGGGACGGGATCCACACGAGGAGACAACAGTTGCCGCGGTAATACAAACGAAGAAGGGTTTATTGTCTCAATCATCATCATACTACCATTGCCAATGGAATATTTCTGGACTGAAATGACTGATGACAAAACTTTCTTGCTCCTGGCTGTTATGTTTTAGAGACTAATTGCAATAGTTTTCTACAAAACTAATTCGAACCAAAATGGTTAAAATGCCCTATTCTGAAATTCTGAAACAATTGGTCACAGTTAGGTACACTAGTTGTTTACTTTTCTTGGGGCAAAGACAAATCTGCAACCTCTTACTAAGCAGTCACCTAATCACAAGAGAGCCCAGTGCTCAAACGTAGCAAAGAAACAATCAAAACCCTCTTTTGGCAGCTAGACAGGTATATCGATAGAGACACAGATTTGTCGGCAAGCTACGCACCTTTGCCTGACTGTGCCTCCCGCACCGCTAGCAGCTCTCGGGGCGACTGTCTTCGACGGTGATCTCGTGCCGGAGCCGACGGATGTCGAGCTTGGGGGAGCAGGCTGAAATGTCAAACAACATCAGCCAATTGATGACAGCAGCTGGGACTGGCAGGTACATTTAAAATGTAAAATATTTGTGAAACTATTCAGGGAGGTGTGTATCTGAAAACCTGTGTCTATTTAGAGAGGGCCCACTTCAATCAATGGAATAGTTACAAGCTAATTTGGGCATAGACAGATTGAACTAGATCGCAGTCTTGGGATTCCTTATTTATTTTCAGGAATTATAATGACGAGTTGACTACTCGTTTTGGCGATTGAGCCGAACTTACCATTGTGTCGTATCAGAAAGTAGCAATTGGACGAGATAATAACGTGAGTGCCAGAGTATTGCCTTCTCCTAGCCGAATAACTGTTCCAAAGAGAGTCCACGTCCACTGTGCGAGCTAGAGATGCTGGCTGCGTTCAACACGGGTCAATGCCATATCACTGGCAAGCTGGCAATCCGAGTTCCACGCGTACACCCATCTGAGTGACGTCACGGCCCGTCACGGCGGTGGCGCCATCCGGTAGCCAGCAAAGCAACCCACTTGAAAAACAAAACACATCTCAGCAAGCAATTTTAAAACCAGCCGCGTAAGTTTTGTTTGGAATCATTGAAAGTAAAAACTACAGGTAAAAGAAAACCGTGGTATTTATTAATATGCTGTCATCAGAATCTAGGACTAAATACATATTATTATTATTATATTTTGTTATTATATATGGAAAATGCACGTAGGTATTAAAATTGTTGGTACTAAAACATAAATCCCTCTTTAAAAATACGGTAATAAAATATAATTTAAAACTTAATGCGTGCGGACAGAGAGCTTGTCTATTCGAGGCACTTTGGCTGACGGCTTCTCTACTGCAGTGAGTCGTGTGAAGCCGATCGTGTTCCGAGCGCAGAGATTCAGTACCGAGGCTCGGCGGCTAGATGGCGGCGAGATGGTCGTCGGTGAGCAAGTCGAGCGTGACGGCGCCGACGTCGGAGTCGTCGACGCCGGACAGCGGCAGACGCACGCGCTGGCTCGGCGCTGGCGTCGGCGCTGGGAGCTCGGCGCGACCCAGCGCGACGTCGCGGAGCAAAGCGTTGTGGCTCCACACCTGCGCACGAGCAACGCAGTTGAGGAGCTTAGACGCAAAGTGCTACTTGTCCATTAAAACCAAACTGAGATAATGACCAACACGTGAAAACTTTAACCGTGCACAAGACACAAATATCCATTGTCAACCAGCCGTCATTGAGCGACATGTTACTTTTTTGAACCCGGAGGAAATTCCTACATAAAGAATTCTGTATATGCGCCCGGTGCTGCTGCCTGGAACTCAACTTTTGTAATTTTGTATACAAGTTGCATTTAGCATCCATGCTCCTCATTTGTTTATGTTGTTTAAATTGTCCTATCTTTTCTCAGAGATTTAAAAGACATTGTGTCTTACATAGGTGGGTACATAATCGGTATGTTTGGTTGTCCAGTACATATTAACAAGATGCAATGTAGTGATTATCTAGATATAGGTTTTCGTTGTGACGTCATCATAGGCAATCATGCAGGATACGAAACCTAGCAGCTGGACAAAAAAACGCAAGAAATCCAGTTATCATCTAGATTTCGTGCAGACAACCAAACAGAGCTATTGATAGATATAAAATACATATGCATATTATCATGTAAACACTGAGTTTTCTCAACATAAAAAATTTTTCACAAACTCGTAAGTACTGTGAAATTCATTTTCCATCAGGAGCTTCCTTAATTTTGTTTTGTAATTGGAAATTGACGTATTTTTTAAATCTTCCAGTAACATATTATAAAATGTCAAGCCTGTCTGCTTCACCTGGTTGGGATACCACCTGTTGGTATCCACAATACTTCACAGTCAAGTACTAATCTTTGGTCTCATTTCTAGATAAGATGACTTCTTTTAGGGTGAAGGGAATCTTTTTGTTGTTTACATATCTAAACATATTTTTTTACAGACAAACTATATTAGTGACAGCTGTAACAAACAAGGGGCATATATAGGTAATTTAAGTGGCTTTTAAAGTGTTATGATTAGCCTGGCTGAAAAGTCACTGTAACCATGGAAAATACTAGCACCGAATCACTTTTTGACAGTTGTGGACAAGTTTCAGCAAGCCTAATCATTAACACAAAAATGATTCTTAGTTCTTATTTTAAATCAAAGCTTGTTAAAATACCTAGATCCTTAAGCTATTGTTGTTTGGGCCACTAATAGTTTGTTATTGATTGTAAAACACTACTTGACGCTACAGTCCCATGACCGCGTGACTGAGCTGGGGTGCGATTGTGTAAATTTATTTCGTTCGATTTGACTCGAAATCACTCGATTTCAAATCACTGCCCCCCGTGTTAAACCATAGGCAGTGAAATCGAAAACGATTTTTTTTTTTTTTTTTTTTTTTTTTTTTGCGTTATTCAAATATTTTATTTCCACAAATTGCAAGAATAATATTCGCATTTTTTTTTTTTTTTTTATTATTACATTTGAAAATGTCCTTCTAATTTATACATGTATGCATGCCCACAAGGCCTTACGGCCTGTCTGTGGGGAAAGAGGTGGTACAGTCAGCAAGCGTAAATATGTACTTATAATACAGACAAAATAGTGATAACAATAAAGACGGTTGAAAAATGATTAAAAAATGATTTTGAAACCACAAAGTTACATGATCGCCTCCCAGCACTGCGATTTCGTAACTCTGATTTCGACGTTCTCGGCTACAAAGTTAACAAATAAACACGGACAACAACAGGGATTTGATCCATCAGAACCGATGACGGCATGAAGCAAAAGTTACACAATCGCCCCCCAGGTTGGCATGACAACGCACCCGGATCTCGAGCGGCCGTTCCGGATGCCGACGCAGGAACACGAACGCGGCGTCCCAGACCGGTTCCCGCGTTCCCCGCGCGAAAGGCGTACGGACCACGACGCCCTCGCAGCGAACCTCGCAGTACGGGTCACAGGCTGCAACAGTACGGGTCACAGGCTGCAACAGTACGGGTCACAGGCTGCAACAGTACGGGTCACAGGCTGCAACAGTACGGGTCACAGGCTGCAACAGTACGGGTCACAGGCTGCAACAGTACGGGTCACAGGCTGCAACAGTACGGGTCACAGGCTGCAACAGTACGGGTCACAGGCTGCAACAGTGCGGGTCACAGGCTGCAACAGTACGGGTCACAGGCTGCAACAGTACGGGTCACAGGCTGCAACAGTACGGGTCACAGGCTGCAACAGTACGGGTCACAGGCTGCAACAGTGCGGGTCACAGGCTGCAACAGTGCGGGTCACAGGCTGCAACAGTACGGGTCACAGGCTGCAACAGTACGGGTCACAGGCTGCAACAGTACGGGTCACAGGCTGCAACAGTGCGGGTCACAGGCTGCAACAGTACGGGTCACAGGCTGCAACAGTACGGGTCACAGGCTGCAACAGTACGGGTCACAGGCTGCAACAGTACGGGTCACAGGCTGCAACAGTACGGGTCACAGGCTGCAACGCAGAGGTGGGACTTGGTCTCGATGCCCGCACAAATCATCGCCACGGCTTGCTGTTTCATCGATTTATTTCTCCAGGAATTTGGGCATTTCGGCAAGGCATTCGCTAGATGTCAGGAACGCCGGGCATTTTGCAAGACTTTCCCACAGTTTGCACCAAGCTGTTCAACCTCTAGTTGAGGACCCAAAGTCCCATTCGTAGCTCCTGATACAAACAGCTCAACTAGGAGTTAATAAGCTTGGTGAAATTCTGGACGTTAAATTACCCAGGCAGGTCCTAAACTAAGCCAGGACACCAAGCCAGGTCCTAAATGAAGCCAGGACTCCAAGCCAGGTCCAAAATGAAGCCAGGACACCAAGCCAGGTCCAAAATGAAGCCAGGACACCAAGCCAGGTCCTAAATGAAGCCAGGACACCAAGCCAGGTCCAAAATGAAGCCAGGACACCAAGCCAGGTACTAAATGAAGCCAGGACTCCAAGCCAGGTCCTAAATGAAGCCAGGACACCAAGCCAGGTCCTAAATGAAGCCAGGACACCAAGCCAGGTCCGCCGAAGAACGAGGTAGGTACTCACATCCGAAGTGGTTGACTTTGGGCAGCCCTTGCGCGGACTGCACGTGCACGACGGTGAAACATTGCGCGTGCGCAGAGAAGCAGCCGCACCAACGCGGCGGGGGCAGGTCCAGCTCCATCGGCCTGCAAGGAATTCGAGGGCCAAGTCAGTGCATCGGTCTGTAAGGAAGGCATTATATCCCACACTAGTAAGGAAGGCATTATATCCCACACTAGTAAGGAAGGCATTATATCCCACACTAGTAAGGAAGGCATTATATCCCACACTAGTAGCAGCCAACGGTCTGCAAGGAAGGAATTATATCCCACACTAGTAGCAGCCAACGGTCTGCAAGGAAGGCATTATATCCCACACTAGTAGCAGCCAACGGTCTGCAAGGAAGGCATTATATCCCACACTAGTAGCAGCCAACGGTCTGTAAGGAAGGCATTATATCCCACACTAGTAGCAGCCAACGGTCTACAAGGAAGGCATTATATCCCACACTAGTAGCAGCCAACGGTCTGTAAGGAAGGCATTATATCCCACACTAGTAGCAGCCAACGGTCTACAAGGAAGGCATTATATCCCACACTAGTAGCAGCCAACGGTCTGTAAGGAAGGCATTATATCCCACACTAGTAGCAGCCAACGGTCTGCAAGGAAGGCATTATATCCCACACTAGTAGCAGCCAACGGTCTGTAAGGAAGGCATTATATCCCACACTAGTAGCAGCCAACGGTCTACAAGGAAGGCATTATATCCCACACTAGTAGCAGCCAACGGTCTGCAAGGAAGGCATTATATCCCACACTAGTAGCAGCCAACGGTCTACAAGGAAGGCATTATATCCCACACTAGTAGCAGCCAACGGTCTGTAAGGAAGGCATTATATCCCACACTAGTAGCAGCCAACGGTCTGCAAGGAAGGCATTATATCCCACACTAGTAGCAGCCAACGGTCTGCAAGGAAGGCATTATATCCCACACTAGTAGCAGCCAACGGTCAGCAAGGAAGGCATTATATCCCACACTAGCAAGGAAGGCATTATATCCCACACTAGTAGCAGCCAACGGTCTGTAAGGAAGGCATTATATCCCACACTAGTAGCAGCCAACGGTCTGCAAGGAAGGCATTATATCCCACACTAGTAGCAGCCAACGGTCAGCAAGGAAGGCATTATATCCCACACTAGCAAGGAAGGCATTATATCCCACACTAGTAGCAGCCAACGGTCTGTAAGGAAGGCATTATATCCCACACTAGTAAGGAAGGCATTATATCCCACACTAGTAGCAGCCAACGGTCTGCAAGGAAGGCATTATATCCCACACTAGTAGCAGCCAACGGTCTGTAAGGAAGGCATTATATCCCACACTAGTAGCAGCCAACGGTCTGCAAGGAAGGCATTATATCCCACACTAGTAGCAGCCAACGGTCTACAAGGAAGGCATTATATCCCACACTAGTAGCAGCCAACGGTCTGCAAGGAAGGCATTATATCCCACACTAGTAGCAGCCAACGGTCTGCAAGGAAGGCATTATATCCCACACTAGTAGCAGCCAACGGTCTGTAAGGAAGGCATTATATCCCACACTAGTAGCAGCCAACGGTCTACAAGGAAGGCATTATATCCCACACTAGTAGCAGCCAACGGTCTGTAAGGAAGGCATTATATCCCACACTAGTAGCAGCCAACGGTCTACAAGGAAGGCATTATATCCCACACTAGTAGCAGCCAACGGTCTGTAAGGAAGGCATTATATCCCACACTAGTAGCAGCCAACGGTCTGCAAGGAAGGCATTATATCCCACACTAGTAGCAGCCAACGGTCTGCAAGGAAGGCATTATATCCCACACTAGTAGCAGCCAACGGTCAGCAAGGAAGGCATTATATCCCACACTAGCAAGGAAGGCATTATATCCCACACTAGTAGCAGCCAACGGTCTGTAAGGAAGGCATTATATCCCACACTAGTAGCAGCCAACGGTCCGCAAGGAAGGCATTATATCCCACACTAGTAGCAGCCAACGGTCTGCAAGGAAGGCATTATATCCCACACTAGTAAGGAAGGCATTATATCCCACACTAGTAGCAGCCAACGGTCAGCAAGGAAGGCATTATATCCCACACTAGTAGCAGCCAACGGTCTGTAAGGAAGGCATTATATCCCACACTAGTAGCAGCCAACGGTCTGCAAGGAAGGCATTATATCCCACACTAGTAGCAGCCAACGGTCTGCAAGGAAGGCATTATATCCCACACTAGTAGCAGCCAACGGTCTGCAAGGAAGGCATTATATCCCACACTAGTAGCAGCCAACGGTCTGCAAGGAAGGCATTATATCCCACACTAGTAGCAGCCAACGGTCTGCAAGGAAGGCATTATATCCCACACTAGTAGCAGCCAACGGTCAGCAAGGAAGGCATTATATCCCACACTAGTAGCAGCCAACGGTCTGCCAGGAAGGCATTATATCCCACACTAGTAGCAGCCAACGGTCTGCAAGGAAGGCATTATATCCCACACTAGTAGCAGCCAACGGTCTGCAAGGAAGGCATTATATCCCACACTAGTAGCAGCCAACGGTCTGCAAGGAAGGCATTATATCCCACACTAGTAGCAGCCAACGGTCTGCAAGGAAGGCATTATATCCCACACTAGTAGCAGCCAACGGTCAGCAAGGAAGGCATTATATCCCACACTAGTAGCAGCCAACGGTCTGCAAGGAAGGCATTATATCCCACACTAGTAGCAGCCAACGGTCAGCAAGGAATTCGAGGGCCAAGACAGTGATTCGTTTTCCGCCCTTCGAATGCAGACGTTCCCTAGGCTGCGACTCGTGACCAACAATTACCGCGGCTGGGTTTTACAGCAATCACTTTGAAGTACTCATATCACAATCATGAGTCGATGTTACGCGATTTCACAAAACAGCTGTTGGTGGGATTGAAAAGTTTGTTGCTTTGTGCAGGGTTTCCAAAATCTTCCACCCGAGCACTCGCTCACATGACAAGATGGGAGAACTCGATTAACTCGTTCATTAAGCACTAGTTTTCTAACACAACTGTTTCAAACTGGTTTTTGAATGCTTCGTAACGCATACCATTGTCCTCCTCAAGGGTGATAGCTCAACTGAAGTCGACATGGGGTGAAAAAAACAATTACAAGTTTGTTTAACCTTATAGGCTTACTGAACTATGAAATCCAAAACTAGGTTTCAGAAACCTGTATCACAGTTGAAACATGCATCTGAAATGATAAACCCATACTAGTAGCAGCTACCCCATACTAGTAGCAGCTACCCCATACTAGTAGCAGCCACCCCATACTAGTAGCAGCTACCCCATACTAGTAGCAAGTACCCCATACTAGTAGCAGCTACCCCATACTAGTAGCAGCCACCCCATACTAGTAGCAGCTACCCCATACTAGTAGCAGCCACCCCATACTAGTAGCAGCTACCCCATACTAGTAGCAGCTACCCCATACTAGTAGCAGCTAGTAGGATACCGATGGCAGTGCTGGTGACCTTGACCCACCTGAGATGCAGCTTGTCTTGGGCAAACGCCCTCAGCAAGAAGTCCCCCTGCTGGCCGGCGCGACCGGTGAAGACGACGACGACGTAGCGACCGCGCGGGACGGCGCCGCGCCAGCCGACCTCGCGTCGTCTCAGCGCCGGCACCGTCGCCACCGTCGACGTCCACTCTCGCAGCGAGTGCACGCGGAACTCGCGGTTCAGCTCCGTCTGCGAGCAGAGCCCGCGGCGTGCCGTTCAGCTCACGAATGACTTTCTACTCACAAAGGACCAGCTACCTCTTGCAGTTTACTTCCTTCATCAATTTGGAATTTTGGTCCATATTGATTTATTAATTGCATTTGGAGTGTAAAGACAACTTCTTGCGTGCTTGGCCATCAATAGCGAAGTTCACAAAGTCCACGATTTTCGGCCTCAAGTGCTTAGAATACAAACTCCCATAAGGAATAGGTAACCCATAGCTCTTTTCGACCTCTAGCACCCGTGTCAGATAATATTCAAACAATTTGAAAGTAGTCCTCCATCGTTCCTACACTGAGTTAAAACAATTTGAAAGTAGTCCTCCATCGTTCCTACACTGAGTTAAAACAATTTGAAAGTAGTCCTCCATCGTTCCTACACTGAGTTAAAACAATTTGAAAGTAGTCCTCCATCGTTCCTACACTGAGTTAAAACAATTTGAAAGTAGTCCTCCATCGTTCCTACACTGAGTTAAAACAATTTGAAAGTAGTCCTCCATCGTTCCTACACTGAGTTAAAACAATTTGAAAGTAGTCCTCCATCGTTCCTACACTGAGTTAAAACAATTTGAAAGTAGTCCTCCATCGTTCCTACACTGAGTTAAAACAATTTGAAAGTAGTCCTCCATCGTTCCTACACTGAGTTAAAACAATTTGAAAGTAGTCCTCCATCGTTCCTACACTGAGTTAAAACAATTTGAAAGTAGTCCTCCATCGTTCCTACACTGAGTTAAAACAATTTGAAAGTAGTCCTCCATCGTTCCTACACTGAGTTAAAACAATTTGAAAGTAGTCCTCCATCGTTCCTACACTGAGTTAAAACAATTTGAAAGTAGTCCTCCATCGTTCCTACACTGAGTTAAAACAATTTGAAAGTAGTCCTCCATCGTTCCTACACTGAGTTAAAACAATTTGAAAGTAGTCCTCCATCGTTCCTACACTGAGTTAAAACAATTTGAAAGTAGTCCTCCATCGTTCCTACACTGAGTTAAAACAATTTGAAAGTAGTCCTCCATCGTTCCTACACTGAGTTAAAACAATTTGAAAGTAGTCCTCCATCGTTCCTACACTGAGTTAAAACAATTTGAAAGTAGTCCTCCATCGTTCCTACACTGAGTTAAAACAATTTGAAAGTAGTCCTCCATCGTTCCTACACTGAGTTAAAACAATTTGAAAGTAGTCCTCCATCGTTCCTACACTGAGTTCTCGAAGATCGCCTCGCGCGAAAAGCTGTCAATCGTGGCTCATTGTTTGTCGAGTTGGCGACGTTATTGGCAGTATCTGCGAGATGGGGGCTTGTCGGGTTGGTACCTTGATGAGGCGCAGTCCGATGAGTTTGTCCGGCAGTCCGGCCTCGGCCTCGGTCGGCGATTGGGAGTCGTGCTGCAGCAGCTGAACGGCCACCTCGACGTCGTCGCTCTGCAGAGACAATGCCACCAATTGCACGGTCTACTAGGTAGGTACCTTCGGACAATGAACTGCACAGGCAAGTGACATCACTGGCAAATTAGTTAGTCACCAAACTTCAATTTCAAACTCTTTGTCTATGACCTAATTTGCCTGCACGCCAGCCTTGGCTGCACGCCAGCCTTGCCTGCACGCCAGCCTTGGCTGCACGCCAGCCTTGCCTGCACGCCAGCCTTGGCTGCACGCCAGCCTTGCCTGCACGCCAGCCTTGCCTGCACGCCAGCCTTGCCTGCACGCCAGCCTTGCCTGCACGCCAGCCTTGGCTGCACGCCAGCCTTGCCTGCACGCCAGCCTTGCCTGCACGCCAGCCTTGCCTGCACGCCAGCCTTGCCTGCACGCCAGCCTTGGCTGCACGCCAGCCTTGCCTGCACGCCAGCCTTGCCTGCACGCCAGCCTTGCCTGCACGTCGAGCAGGAACTGAGGGTTGGCCAGCACCGAGGCGTCCTCCTGGCCGCCCGCCCGCTCCCGACTGCTGCCCGCCACGCCCGCCGACCGCCAACTGCCCGCCGCCTGCTCGCCGCGTCGACTGCCCGCCTGGCGCACGCATGTCAGCTCGCCGAACGCGCCGGCAAAGTCCTCCAACGGCAACCTGCACCGAGCACCGAGCACGGACCCACGGGTTTCAAAGGCCAGCATGGACCCACGGGTTTCAAAGCCCAGCATGGACCCACGGGTTTCAAAGTCCAGCATGGACCCACGGGTTTAAAGTCCAGCATGGACCCACGGGTTTCAAAGCCCAGCATGGATAAGTACGGGATTCAAAGCCCAGCATGGATAAGTACGGGTTTCAAAGCCCAGCATGGATAAGTACGGGTTTCAAAGCCCAGCATGGACCCACGGGTTTCAAAGCCCAGCATGGATAAGTACGGGTTTCAAAGCCCAGCATGGACCCACGGGTTTCAAAGCCCAGCATGGATAAGTACGGGTTTCAAAGCCCAGCATGGATAAGTACGGGTTTCAAAGCCCAGCATGGATAAGTACGGGTTTCAAAGCCCAGCATGGATAAGTACGGGTTTCAAAGCCCAGCATGGATAAGTACGGGTTTCAAAGCCCAGCATGGATAAGTACGGGTTTCAAAGCCCAGCATGGATAAGTACGGGTTTCAAAGCCCAGCATGGATAAGTACGGGTTTCAAAGGCCAGCATGGATAAGTACGGGTTTCAAAGCCCAGCATGGACCCACGGGTTTCAAAGCCCAGCATGGATAAGTACGGGTTTCAAAGCCCAGCATGGATAAGTACGGGTTTCAAAGCCCAGCATGGATAAGTACGGGTTTCAAAGCCCAGCATGGATAAGTACGGGTTTCAAAGGCCAGCATGGATAAGTACGGGTTTCAAAGCCCAGCATGGACCCACGGGTTTCAAAGCCCAGCATGGATAAGTACGGGTTTCAAAGCCCAGCATGGATAAGTACGGGTTTCAAAGCCCAGCATGGACAAGTACGGGTTTCAAAGCCCAGCATGGACCCACGGGTTTCAAAGCCCAGCATGGATAAGTACGGGTTTCAAAGCCCAGCATGGATAAGTACGGGTTTCAAAGCCCAGCATGGACCCACGGGTTTCAAAGCCCAGCATGGATAAGTACGGGTTTCAAAGCCCAGCATGGATAAGTACGGGTTTCAAAGCCCAGCATGGATAAGTACGGGTTTCAAAGCCCAGCATGGATAAGTACGGGTTTCAAAGCCCAGCATGGACCCACGGGTTTCAAAGCCCAGCATGGATAAGTACGGGTTTCAAAGCCCAGCATGGATAAGTACGGGTTTCAAAGCCCAGCATGGATAAGTACGGGTTTCAAAGCCCAGCATGGATAAGTACGGGTTTCAAAGCCCAGCATGGACAAGTACGGGTTTCAAAGCCCAGCATGGATAAGTACGGGTTTCAAAGCCCAGCATGGATAAGTACGGGTTTCAAAGCCCAGCATGGATAAGTACGGGTTTCAAAGCCCAGCATGGACCCACGGGTTTCAAAGCCCAGCATGGATAAGTACGGGTTTCAAAGCCCAGCATGGATAAGTACGGGTTTCAAAGCCCAGCATGGATAAGTACGGGTTTCAAAGCCCAGCATGGATAAGTACGGGTTCCGGATGGGTATTTTCGCGCTGGGTTTTGGTACGCGGTTCGATTTCAATCATATTCGAACCTGAAGGCGCACTGCTTGAAGTCAGCTGCTCAGCTGATTGCTGGCTTCCCATTGGCTGTCAACTGGAGCCACAGTGGCGCCCTCTCTGGCCCAGAGCCTCAACTGCTCGCAGGACTTCTGGTCAGAAAACACGTTACTCTTGTTGGCGTTCGCTTTAGAGCCCTTAGGGCTGGCCCCTTTGGAGCCCTTAGGGCTGGCCCCTTTGGAGCCCTTAGGGCTGGCCCCTTTGGAGCCCACGGGCACAGCCCTAAGCGTTGGGATGACTGGCATGACGGATGTCCTACCAGAGTTCCTGCTCGTCGTCCAGCGCCAGTCCGAGCTTGTGTCTGTCGGCCACGGCCACCTGGGCCCAACCCGAGGAGCGCGACAGCAGCTGTGTCAGACGGGCCGTGCTCACGGCGAACTCGCCGCCGCCTTGGACACCCTTGGCGCCGTCGGACAGCCCTGGGGCGGGGGGCGGGGGGAACGGGTCGCGCAGACGCACCATGGTCACGCGCTCACGGCCTCTGCGAACACACCACGGGGCCACGGCACATGGGTCATGGGTCATGGGTCACGGGTCATGGGACATGGGTCATGGGTCATGGGTCATGGGCCGTGGGTTATGGGTCATGGGTCATGGGGCAGAGCATTTATTATTGTGTTGTTTTTCAAAAAGTTACAGCGCAGGGGATTTTCAAAAAGTACCATTTTGGGCACTTTTAGAAAATTCCCTCCGCTGTAAGTTTTCAAAAAGGCAACAAAAAATCAGCCATCCAGCAACTCTTTAACAACACGTGTATTTCTTTCCAGCAGAGAATGAAGGGCCTAAACCAGCCCTACAGTCGGCAGCCCTGGTCGATATAAGGCCCAGGTCGATATAAGGCCCTGGTCGATATAAGGCCCTGGTCGATATAAGGCCCTGGTCGATATAAGGCCCAGGTCGATATAAGGCCCTGGTCGATATAAGGCCCTGGTCGATATAAGGCCCAGGTCGATATAAGGCCCTGGTCGATATAAGGCCCTGGTCGATATAAGGCCCTGGTCGATATAAGGCCCTGGTAGTGTGCTCGGATAAGACGTGTCGCGGGTTGCATACCTGAAGAGCGAGCGCAGCGAGGGCTCTCCGAGATGCACCTTCTTGACGTCGACCACCAGGTAGTGTCGGCCTTGGAGCAGACCCGTGGAGGAGCGCGTCGACGAGGAGGCGCTGACCGCGCGGCTGCCGTCGCCCTCCTGCAACACGACACACGAGTGTTGGACCTCTCAGCTCGTGTCTAGCAGCAGTGGGTCCTCTCAGCTCTTGTCTAGCAGCAGTGGGTCCTCTCAGCTCGTGTCTAGCAGCAGTGGGTCCTCTCAGCTCGTGTCTAGCAGCAGTGGGTCCTCTCAGCTCGTGTCTAGCGGCAGTGGGTCCTCTCAGCTCGTGTCTAGCAGCAGTGGGTCCTCTCAGCTCGTGTCTAGCAGCAGTGGGTCCTCTCAGCTCGTGTCTAGCAGCAGTGGGACCTCTCAGCTCGTGTCTAGCAGCAGTGGGACCTCTCAGCTCGTGTCTAGCGGCAGTGGGACCTCTCAGCTCGTGTCTAGCAGCAGTGGGTCCTCTCAGCTCGTGTCTAGCGGCAGTGGGTCCTCTCAGCTCGTGTCTAGCAGCAGTGGGTCCTCTCAGCTCGTGTCTAGCGGCAGTGGGTCCTCTCAGCTCGTGTCTAGCAGCAGTGGGTCCTCTCAGCTCGTGTCTAGCGGCAGTGGGACCTCTCAGCTCGTGTCTAGCGGCAGTGGGTCCTCTCAGCTCGTGTCTAGCGGCAGTGGGTCCTCTCAGCTCGTGTCTAGCGGCAGTGGGACCTCTCAGCTCGTGTCTAGCAGCAGTGGGTCCTCTCAGCTCGTGTCTAGCAGCAGTGGGTCCTCTCAGCTCGTGTCTAGCGGCAGTGGGACCTCTCAGCTCGTGTCTAGCGGCAGTGGGACCTCTCAGCTCTTGTCTAGCAGCAGTGGGTCCTCTCAGCTCGTGTCTAGCAGCAGTGGGTCCTCTCAGCTCGTGTCTAGCAGCAGTGGGTCCTCTCAGCTCGTGTCTAGCGGCAGTGGGTCCTCTCAGCTCGTGTCTAGCAGCAGTGGGTCCTCTCAGCTCGTGTCTAGCGGCAGTGGGACCTCTCAGCTCGTGTCTAGCGGCAGTGGGACCTCTCAGCTCGTGTCTAGCAGCAGTGGGTCCTCTCAGCTCGTGTCTAGCGGCAGTGGGTCCTCTCAGCTCGTGTCTAGCGGCAGTGGGTCCTCTCAGCTTGTGTCTAGCGGCAGTGGGTCCTCTCAGCTCGTGTCTAGCGGCAGTGGGTCCTCTCAGCTCGTGTCTAGCAGCAGTGGGTCCTCTCAGCTCGTGTCTAGCGGCAGTGGGACCTCTCAGGTCGTGTCTAGCGGCAGTGGGACCTCTCAGCTCGTGTCTAGCAGCAGTGGGCCCTCTTAGCTCGTGTCTAGCAGCAGTGGGTCCTCTCAGCTCGTGTCTAGCAGCAGTGGGTCCTCTCAGCTCGTGTCTAGCAGCAGTGGGTCCTCTAAGCTCGTGTCTAGCAGCAGTGGGACCTCTCAGCTCGTGTCTAGCAGCAGTGGGTCCTCTCAGCTCGTGTCTAGCAGCAGTGGATCCTCGAGGAAGATGCAAATCCACTCTGCTTCTCAACGTGAAATGGAGTTTCACGAAACTTTGAATGCAGAGGTCCACGCGCAAGGAGAAATGAACCCCTAAAAGTGATCCAATCTTTAATTTTAAAATATCAGTAGACGAAGGAAGAGTATATCTTTGGTGTTGAGATCTTCTTAATTTGAACCAACATTTTACTGGTGCAGACCTATACGGGTCAGGAAAAATGAGGGTCTAAAATTCCTCCAAAATCTCTGAAAATTAAAACTGTGCATAGCGAAAGAGTGCGCGCATGGTCATGAAATCGCGCCTTTTCAATACATTAAGGCCATATTCCACTAGGGTTGCAACCCACGGGTTTGGACCCGGCGGGTTTGTTCTGATGTCAGTGCGCATGCGTGCGACAGATTGCGTGAACAGCTCGGCAGATAGGATTATTCCTATCGCGAAAGATTGGAATCGGCGGGTTTCGAGAACCGACCAATTGGACGAGGCGAGCCATGCCGATACATTTATCCACTGTCAGCTGTTTTCTTTCCATCTGCCAAAATCGACATGGAAATACATAATTTCTCAAATTTATTGATTGATTGCATAGAAATATACGTTTCAATACCATTAATAGTCAAACAAATACAAGATAAATTAGCCAGCGACCAGCTTGAAGAAAATTAAGAAGTAAATTAGCTGAAAACCCAATGCTAAATACCATGCATGAAATCTTGTCTTGTCAGAACTTTGTCATGTTTCAAAGCACTGCGCGTGCGCTAGGAAAGTCGGAGGTTTCTGTGTGGAATAGCAAAACATGCCGGCGGAATCGGCGTTTCGGATCTGCGAGTTGCAACCCTAGTGGAATATGGCCTTAACGAATGAATATCGATTTACAGTCGATGCTTAGAGCTCAGTTAGGCTATTTTTGAAAGGGTGTACCCGATACATTTGTGTAAAATTCATCTCCGAGATGATGATTCTTTTAACTTCCTGCAATTGCGATAACGGCGATGTATAGTTCGACTCAGGTTCTGATGGCAGCAACAAACCGGTGTTCTACAATGTTAAAGTACAGGCCCAGTGCCCCGAGACGCTGGCAAAAGACCATGAGACGTGCTAGGTACAAGAGCCAACGGTATTGGGTATATGGGTATAAAATTGCCCCCCTATAGTTCGCATCAGGTTCTGATGGCAGCACAAACCGGTGTTCTACAATGTTAAAGTACAGGCCCAGTGCCCCGAGACGCTGGCAAAAGACCATGAGACGTGCTATAGGCGAGTAACTTTATCTTAAGCTGCGATGAGCGGATTATATTCGAAGAGGCCTCTTAACAACGGAACGAAAAGTTGCGACAAAATCCACCGGCCTGAAAATGTGATATTATCTCCATTGTGTCGGGCAAAGAAGTGCCAAGGCCGGCGATGACGCGGCGTGGCGCGAGATTGCGCGAGGCGATAGGCCTCTTATCTCCATTGTGTCGGGCAAAGAAGTGCCAAGGCCGGCGATGACGCGGCGTGGCAAAGACGATCTCGGGACCACAAGGAGCTGGAGGCGACGACGAACCGGGGTGACGTCATCTCACATGTCGATGGCTTATTGGGATCACGATCGGGATCCACAGCAATCTGAAGTGTCTTGAGGCGCACAAAAGGCTTTGTGCGCAGTTTTGAAACTCTTGGCTCGTGTCTAGCAGCAGTGGGTCCTCGAGGAAGATGCAAATCCACTCTCCTTCTCAACGTGAAATGGAGTTTAGCTCCTTCGAACCGTGGACAACTGCTGTAGCATCATAAAGCTCAATTACAGCGTGATTTGGTAATAATAGTGATGAGCCAAGGTTCGAACCTAGGTGTGTCTACCCATCCCAGTTAGAAATAGCGAGAGAGAGAGAGAGAGAGAGAGAGAGAGAGAGAGAGAGAGAGAGAGAGAGAGAGAGAGAGAGAGAGAGAGAGAGAGCGAGCTGTGCGTGCGAGTGCAACGCATTCCAGGAAGCCTATTATCTGGCGTTGCTTTGGTTACCTGACCCATGGTGCTGATAAGCGAGCAACAAGACTGATAACGTGAGATTGCGCACGACACGACACGGCCTGGTTGAGGCGTGTCCCTCGATGCATTATCTCTAGCGAGCCGTGCCACCGACACTGACAGCCATTCGGGCATCTTGGAGACTGTGTCTGGCATCTAGAAGACCGTGACTGCAGTGACTGGCATCTGTAAGACTGTGACTAAGACTGTGACTAAGACTGTGCCTGACATCTGGAAGACCGTGACTAAGACTGTGCCTGACATCTGGAAGACTGTGACTGCAGTGCCCGTCATCTGGAAGACTGTGACTGCAGTGCCCGTTATCTGGAAGACCGTGACTGCAGTGACTGGCATCTGGAAGACTGTGACTGCAGTGCCCGTTATCTGGAAGACCGTGACTACGATTGTGCCTGGCATCGGGCACCGTGATACACTCCTGTAGTGCCTGCATTGACAGCGGCACGCACGGGGGATTGCTAGTGACTTTGAGTGGGTGGTTTCGTTGCGTTGGTTGCCGAAGCTGTTCTAGCTACAACCGCGCTTTGTGCGCAGGCCCGAAGCCAGTCAACACAGTGCGCTGCCGTTGAGGCAATCGTGGGTGCATCTGTGATCGTCTGCACCAAGTCGCCCACAGGGACAGACAGCGCCAGGCAGAGTGCAGTGTGCAATCGTGGGGCGTCGGGGTCCGTCCCAGACTGCAGTGGAAGAGAGTGCGACGTCATATCGGCTAGGGGTTGCCGTCGTCGCAGACTGGAGGCATGACTGGGAGGCCGATGGTCGGTTAGCGAGGCAGCAGGGACGCCGTCGAGTCTGTCCGAGGTATGGTTCGTGATTCAGAATAACTCCCCGAAATTGATTTCAAACAGTTTTGAAGGTTTTTCTAAATTTTCAGCGGCCTAATGATAACACAAAAATGATTCTTACATTATTTAAAAGCCTTCTAAATTGCCTGGCGCACTAGGTATAGCTAATTTGTTTTGGGCTGTCACTGATAGTTTGCTTAAGATTATATTTTGTAGTTATATTCGTGGGCCAAGTCGTTTTCCCCACTATTTTGTAGTTATATTCGTGGGCCAAGTCGTTTTCCCCACTATTTTGTAGTTATATTCGTGGGCCAAGTCGTTTTCCCCACTATTTTGTAGTTATATTCGTGGGCCAAGTCGTTTTCCCCACTATTTTGTAGTTATATTCGTGGGCCAAGTCGTTTTCCCCACTATTTTGTAGTTATATTCGTGGGCCAAGTCGTTTTCCCCACTATTTTGTAGTTATATTCGTGGGCCAAGTCGTTTTCCCCACTATACACACCGATCTTGATGGGTGAAATCTTCAATATTACTTCTCCAAAAAAGAAAAAACACTCGAAAGAAGAAAAAGCTGGACAAAATATGTGCTACCGAACCCGGGATAGGCTCAAATTCAAAATTCTAATTGATTTGATTTCAAACCATTTCAATTCGAATCCATTCTGCATCCACGATGCCGTGGACCCGGCACGGCCCCTCTAAGCACCCTGTGTTTCCAGATGGGAGTGCGTGTGCTGGGCGTCACGCTCACCACGGCGCAGGAGATCCTCTACTGGTTCCTGCTGCCGGCACTGCTGCGTGCGGCGCTGTTCATCGCAGAGATCGCCTTGGCCATCGGCGTGGCGCAGCACCACTTCGCGCAGGTGCGTGCGGTCACCCGTCCACCGGCCGACTCGGCGCAGTGTTGCTTAACTTGGGTCACCCATCCACCGGCCGACTCGGCGCAGTGTTGCTTAACTTGGGTCACCCATCCACCGGCCGACTCGGCGCAGTGTTGCTTATCTTGGGTCACCCATCCACCGGCCGACTCGGCGCAGTGTTGCTTAACTTGGGTCACCCATCCACCGGCCGACTCGGCGCAGTGTTGCTTAACTTGGGTCACCCGTCCACCGCCCGACTCGGTGCAGTGTTGCTTATCTTGGGTCACCCATCCACCGGCCGACTCGACTACAGTGTGCCTGCACCAAGCCCCCAAAACGCCCTCGTCCGTCCACAGGGCGACCTCCGCTGGGGCTTCGCCACTGTGACCGTGCTGTACACACCGTCAGTGGTGTATTTCGTGGCGACAGTGGCGCAACCCGACTCCTGGGAGCACGCCACACCGCGCGCCACTGCACTGTGGTTCTGCGCGCGTCTCGCGCAGCTCGTCTTCTTCCCGGCGTGGGCAGTTTACAGGTGCGCCGCCAGGTTTGTTCCGAGCGCTCAGTACAGCCACTTCATCATGCACTCGCTAGGTCGTGCTGCCAACACTTTGCGCCGCAACTTTGGGCACTCGGAGCTGTTCCTGCTCGTGAAATCCCATACCCTCCGTGATTCGTAGCTACCTACTATCGCTTCTCGGCCTTTTGGCTGGCGCCAGCAAGCGCTGCCCACCGCCTTCGCCATCCAAGGCTGTGCGCTCACGACCCTGGCCGAGGGCGAGACCTATCGACACCTAGGGGTGCCCACGGGACATCGGGTTGAGCAGACGCCGACGGCAGAACTAGCAACGATGAGCGCAGACCTCGACAAGATTGACGCCTCGTTGCTAGCCCCGTGGCAAAAACTGGACGCTGTACGCACCTTCCTGCTGCCACGGCTAGACTTCATCATGCGCGGGGGCAAAATGAAAAAATCGCTGTTTACCCCCTTTGATAAAGCTATGAAAGCGGCCGCGAAGGGTTGGCTTCACCTTCCTAATCGAGCGAGTGCGCTCATCACCACCCTGCCGCTCTACGAGGGAGGTGCCGGTCTCACGCCTCTTTCCGACTCGGTCGACGTGCTGGCAGTCAGCCATCCCTTCAGGCTTCTCACGGGCAAAGACCCGCTGTGCCGCGACATCGCCCGTGCATCCCTGCGCGCGGTGGTGGCCACGAAGATCCTCCGTGAGCCGACGCTTGCCGATTGTTGCACTTACCTGACGGGCAGCACCGAGGGAGAGTTCGGTGCCCGTCACGGCACCCACCACAGCAACATCTGGACGACGGCAAGGAAGGCGACCCGCCGTCTGGCCGCGCGCATTGGCGTCGCGTGGCAGGTGGACGAGGCTCACGATGAGCTGCAACTGCGCGTTCCGCTCCCTGGGCAGCGCAACGACCCGGCGGTCATAGCGCACAGGATGCGCGACCGGGCTACTAACACCCTTCGGCTGGCCATCAGACTTAACTACAAGCGAAGTCTTCTTGCATTGAAAGACCAGGGCAAGACATTCCATCTGATTTCAAAGTGGAACTCAAGCAACCACTTCCTTGCTGCTGGTAATTTCACCCGGTTCTGTGATTGGCGGTTCATACATCGGGCGCGTCTGGGAGTGGTGCCACTCAATGGCACTCGGAGGTTTGGCCCTGACACGGCCCCACGAGAGTGCCGATACTGCGAGTGGCCGCAAGAAACCCTTCCCCACGTGCTGAACCATTGCCTTCGGCGCCATGCGCAGGCTGTGCAGAACCGCCACAATTCCATCCAGAACCGGCTGGTCGACGCCCTACCCGCCCGCATACGGCAAGGTGCCGAGGTGCGTGTGAATCGAGCCACACCCCTCGGCATCAACAACCTAAGGCCAGACATTGTGATAATTAACGAGGCAAAAAAGACCGTGGCCATCGTTGATGTCGCCTGTCCATTTGAAGGAGGCCCCGACGCGTTCGACGACGCTCGCACAAGGAAGCGCACCAAATATGCAGCGACCGCGCAGGCCTTCCGCGACCGAGGCTACACCACCTGGCTTGACGCGTTCGTCGTGGGCAGCCTGGGCGCCTGGGACCCGCGCAACGAGGAAGTGCTGCGAAAGCTCGACATTGGCCGGCGATACGCCATCACGATGCGTCGCCTCATGACCAGCGACACCATCAAGTGGTCCCGTGATATTTATATAGAACATGTAACGGGCCGCAAACAATTCTAGTCAATCGACACTATCAATTACATATCTTCTGTCAGACCGATTACATGGCTATGTTGTATTGTGTTTTGCTTGGTTTGTGCTGTATTGTGTATTTGTTTGTTGGTTATGTTGTCCTATACTGTTTTGTACTATGGTGGTGTCTTTGTGGGTCTTGTCCTCCTGTGCGGGGCGGTGCGCATAGTGCTCGTATTTTCTTGCTGTGTTGTGTTGTGTTATGCTGGGTTTGTGCTGTATTATGTATTTTTCTGATGGTTGTGTTGTCCTATACTGTTTTAGATTATGGTAGTGTCTTTGTGGGTCTTACCCTTGTGTGCGGGGCAGTGCGCATCGTACTCTTATTTGCTTGCTGTACAAATAACTGTCTTCAAGTTGAAAATAAAAAAACAATAGTACTGTAGTATCTGTTCTAATCAGTTTAATCTCTGATTGGTCCACCATGACGTGGACCCGAGTTTAAGGCATTTTTGGAAAGCGACGGGGTAACGAGAGCTTGCTCTCCTCCCGTCGAGGGTCGCCCTGACGCTGCACTATCAGTCAGGGATGGCCCGACACTAACAAACTAATCGTAACTATGGCAACTTACAAGCTCGCTGGAAAATGCCGGAAAATGATGCTGAATTATTACAGAAATATATCTCCGGAAAGTCATAGCACAATGGACGGGATTCCAGGATTGCATTCTCCGATCGTTTTTAAGTCTGTTCATTGAGCTGTGAACTCGGGCCGGTTCCTTTACCTCGTACGGGATACACTTTCCAGGCCACACCTTTGGTCGGATCGCGGTGAAACCTAAACTTTCGGACTCTTCACACTATTGGCAACCAAATAAATCATTTTCATTTCGAAACATTCACCCGTCAATTACTTACAAGCGTTTTAAAACAACCCTGTTTTGCCGGTACATTGAAAGATGTCAATTCCAGCTAAGAATTTACCACTTACTGGATGTACTGTCCTGGTGGCTACACACACCCCTCCAATGCCCGATGCAGACACACACCCCTCCAATGCCCGATGCAGACACGGCTACACACACCCCTCCAATGCCCGATGCAGACACGGCTACACACACCCCTCCAATGCCCGATGCAGACACGGCTACACACACCCCTCCAATGCCCGATGCAGACACGGCTACACACACCCCTCATATGCCCGATGCAGACACACACCCCTCCAATGCCCGATGCAGACACGGCTACACACACCCCTCCAATGCCCGATGCAGACACACACCCCTCCAATGCCCGATGCAGACACGGCTACACACACCCCTCATATGCCCGATGCAGACACGGCTACACACACCCCTCCAATGCCCGATGCAGACACGGCTACACACACCCCTCATATGCCCGATGCAGACACGGCTACACACACCCCTCCAATGCCCGATGCAGATACGGCAAGCGACTGTTTTGGTCGCTGGACGCGCTGCTGTCGCGAGGCACGCGCAGAGAGGAGGCGTTGGACAAGGCGAGTCGTCCGAGCCGCGTCGAGCTCTACCTCTTCGCGCATGCGTTCCTGCACTCGGCGCCGCAAGCCGCGCTGCAGCTCGGGGTGTCCTTGGTGCAGTGCAGACTCCACGAGAAAGTCGGTGAGTTCGAGCATAGATTGGTGCTGCCTATGGCAGGCAGTAAAGCTCTGGGAGGCCGAGAACGAGACGGGTTTGCTGGCATTAACTTATATGCAGTAAAGCTCTGGGAGGCCGAGAACGAGACGGGTTTGCTGCTTGCAGACGACTCGCAAGTGCTGCTCGTGCTGACGTCACTGGGCATGCTCTCCGTGACCTTGGCGTCCTTCCAACGCTTCGAGAGTCAGCGACCGGCCGGACGTCGCGAACCGTGGGCCAGCAAGCCGGCAACCCTGCCCAGTCACGGCAAGCCGGCAACCCTGCCCAGTCACGGCAAGCCGGCAACCCTGCCCAGTCACGGCAAGCCGGCAACGTCGCACGTTGCCAGCAAGACGGCAACACTGGCAAAAGCAGCGATCGTCACGGCAACGCCGCCTCCAGCGACCGACGTGAAGGTCGAGGTGCACGACGGACGCGACGACGCCAAGTCGCCTGCGTCTTCGGCGCCGTCGTCCGTGACGCCCCTGACGTCGTCGTCGTCGTCGTCGTCGTCCTTGGCGTCGACCGACTCGACCCCGTCTAGCGCCGCGAAACGCCCGCCGACGCCCCGCCCCCTGGAGCGTCTGCTGCCCCCCGAGGAACGCGCCCCGTCGCCGCCGCTGCCCACGCGTCGACGCACCGAGTCCGCCTTGGAGGAGGACGACCCGCTCGGACGCAGCGTCGCCGGCGTCGGCTGGTTCCTGTTCCTGGCGTCGCGCTACTGCGCCGCACTGTCGCTGGCGTCGTTCCGACCGGGCGTCGTCGCCGGCGTCCTGGCGGCGCACGCGCTCTTGGCTGGTGTCTTCCTGGTGTATACCCTCGAGCGACGGTCCGTGGTCAAGGTAAGCGGTCACCCATCCACCGCATGGCGGGGCGCAGTGTTGCTTAACTCCAGTCCCTCCCACCTCTCTCCCTCTGAGAGCTGGCCACGTGCATGGCGGTCACCCATCCACCGGGCGACTCGACTACAGTGTTGCTTAACTCCACGCTCTGCCCCTAGGTGCTGCAGCGCTGTTCGCTAGCGCTTGTCTTCCTGCTCTGCCCGTTGGAGTACGGCGTGCGCTTCGCGCGTGCGCGCCTCGTGTTCACCGCCTTCCTGGTCGTCACTTGCACGGAAGACATGGCCATGACCTTGGCGTGGTACAAAGGCGACCTTGAGGAGGCCGACACCGAGACGTTCTGGCACGGCTTCCTGGTGGCTGTCGTGTTCGGTGCACGTGCACTCAGTCTGCTCTGTCTCGGACTCTACGTGGCGCTGCTTAGGCCCAAGGTCACGACCTTCTACGTTGACTGAGTGGCCAAAGACACGGCCTTCTACGTTGACTCAGTCGCCCTCATTTCAAGCCTTTGCATCAACGCAGATATCCATCGAAACTTAAAGACAATCGGACAAGTAACAGAAATAACAGTGATTCGTATGTGTAGTGTAATTGCAACATCATGCGACCAGCAGGAGACCGTGAAGACAAAGTGGGCAGATGGCGCCGAATTGCAGTGTGGACCTCGCGACGGAGACTCGCTGCAGCATCGCACTCAGTGAGAGTGAAATGCCCCATGACAATCGCCACGGTGACGGCGGGTCAGCCGAGATGAGGTCAAGGTGGCCGTGTCTCCGTCAGTGTCCTCGGGGTCGGTGCTTGTAGGGGTGGACTTCAGTGGACGGCGACGTCGGGTGCAGCATGCAGCAGTCTGTGTGGTCGTCAGACAAACTGTCTACGAACTCGAGGCACATCAGAGCAATTAGATGGCAAATAAATGCATGTACCTGCATTGCTACGCCGTTGAGTAAATAGCGAACTCAAAGGGAAGGGCGCTACTCGAGCGAGTGTGTGTGTGTGTGTGTGTGTGTGTGTGTGTGTGTGTGTGTGTGTGTGTGTGTGTGTGTGTGTGTGTGTGTGTGTACTTATCAATACAGCTGCGTGCCGCCATCGCCATTGGGCGGACCGCAATGTTGACAGCTTGTCAAGCAAGTCAGAACCGATCAAACAGGCAAATGTACGAAGTACGAAACATAATAAAAGATTACGTATGCTGCAGGAAATGGCTTTGTGATTGGTGTGATATTGTTTTCGACACCCTCTGCACCGTGTTTCATCTCAAGCCTGGCAAAGGCCCCCCCCCCCCCCCCCTTTCAAGGCCATGCACAGAGCGCCATCCGAGCACAGCACGCTGCCAGTGGAGTTGTCGGCCCCTAGACTCCATTTCACGTCGAGAAGGAGAGTGTGTAAGCATCTTCCTCGAGGACCCACACTGCTGCGAGACACGAGCCAAGAGTTTCAACACTCACAAGTCATGTATTGAGCCGGACAAAATACACTGTGCGCAGTTTTGAAACTCTTGGCTCGTGTCTAGCAGCAGTGGGTCCTCGAGGAAGATGCAAATCCAGTCTCCTTATCGAGGAGCTCAGAGCCGTCGGCTTCCCGCCAGCCAGGCCTGCGGTCAGGCGACTTCCTGGACGGCTACGTGCCGGCAGGAAGGCAGTCGCTCAGAGGACGCCGATCACGCAGCTGCCGCGCCCAGGACAAGGTACGTCGCGACCCTACCTACAGGGAAGGCTGGGTCACCGGAGTTAAGCAACACTGTAGTCGAGTCAGACATTCGATGGGTGACCGCCATGCACGTGGCCAGCGTTCACAGCGCGAGAGGCTGGAGGGTCTAACATTCACTCGTGTCTGGTTTTGTGTGGACTGCTTGTCCTAACGTTAGCACTAGTTTTCAAAAAACACCCATTTCAAACTGGGTTTTGAGTGCCAAGGGGCTATTTCACCAAGTTTAACTTAAACGGGCGTTTATAGCCAATATAGCCGGTGCATTTAAATTCACTAATTTACTGACTTTTTGAAAAGTTGAAAGCAGAAATTTCAGACAGGTCACAAAAAAATAATTGATTTTTGATTTTAAAGTGGCAATGATTCTAGAAGGCACTGTTTTGACAAGTGAAACATATTTTATTTCGTAAATGTCATTAGTAATTCTCTTGCTAAACCATCGTCCATTATTTGAGCCCCCAAGGTTGGGGAATTAGCTTTTAAACCGTGTTTAGTGGTGAAAGAAAGTAGTTCCAGACACAACATGCAAGTGTTTTCAGGTCACCAAATATTCCTTTATGTTATCACCACGAAACTAAAAGTCAATTTCGCATTTTTCTTCGAGAGAACTCAAAATTCTCCACTTGAATTAATACAGAACTGAGTTTTGTATATGAAAACGAATACGCCAGTCAAAATCGGTCTTAAACGACCGTTTGGGGGGTATTAAACCGACGTTGGTGAAATAGGCCACAAGTCGAGTGAACTGGTCTCCCTCAGAGAGCCTACAGCGTGCAAAGCCAGTTAGAAACAGTTTCTTGGCCACTCATGCCTCGTGTCTCCACCTCTCGACAGCGTGAAATAGTGGCGGAATCACGATAGTCGAGTTGTGCCGTCCTTCGGTAAGGGACATTAAGCCAGTGGCCGACCCTTGGCGCTGTTCGACAGAAGCAGCCGCCTCAGTGCCGGCACCGGGTTCACCCTCGGCACCCTCCGAGGCTAGATTATATTAATACCTCTAAATTCTTGCAGCGCTTTGCGTACAGTTTCAAAGCCAAGCAGTTTTCGCGACCGATTCGAGCTGAACTAGGTCAGCTCGCGCAGAATTCCACGTTTTGCCATTGAAGCCAATTTGTGCAGCCGAGTTCCCGTCGACTCTGCTTTTGCGGTTTGGTTCGGCACTCGGGCTGCGGTTTCTCGATGCGAGATTTGAGAGTAGGTTTCGTTCCCACCAGACTAATTGGTCCCAGTCGACGCTGGCACGAAAGATAACCGGCGAATTTATCCAGACTGAGTGCGTAAAGATGGGAACACTGTGACCCTGGGGCAAGGACGGGTGCATGGACCCCTTATGGCCCTTATGGCCCTTATGGCCCATGAGGCCCGTGAGGCCCATGAGGCCCGTGAGGCCCGTGTGGCCCGTGAGGCCCATGAGGCCCATGAGGCCCATGAGGCCCGTGAGGCCCATGAGGCCCGTGAGGCCCGTGTGGCCCGTGTGGCCCGTGTGGCCCGTGTGGCCCTTTGTCAGCAAGGACTCGAGGGTCCGCGCTCGGTCCCCGGCCAGAGGCGATGACAGCGCTCGGTCCCCGCGCAGAGACGATGTCGGGTCGCCCCTTCACCGGACGGAAGCCGCGGTGCGCTTATCGCGTCTTATCGGCGTCACTCGCTGCGTGCTTTCGTCTTTTGCGTCGCAAAAGCAGCGAGCCAGTCGGGTTCAGCAACACTGCGCGGAGTCGGCCAGTGGATGGGTGACCCGAGTTAAGCAACACTGTGTCGAGTCGGCCGGTGGATGGGTGACCCGATTTCAGCAACGTACACTGCGTCGAGTCGGCGAGGCGCTCCAGGGTGGATTTCGAATGGTCGGCTGGTTCGGTGGCTTGCTCTGAGAGCTTTACTTCCTGCTCTTAGAAAGTTATCAAATCAAAACCCGAAACTGAGTCTAGGGAGCCGTGCGTGTTCGGTTCAGATGGCTCTGATCGTGACGTCACAGGGCGCCTCAGCTCAGAACATACCAACCGAAAACGACATTATTCCCTAGCGGCAAGCGAATCAAATCATGACCAAATCAACAATGTCTAGCCCAACTTTCACTTAAGACTGTTGGAGTGAGCTCGTACTCGGGCAGCTTCCCGCGCAGAATTCACCTCCCACTGGATACCAACTTGTGGCCACACCGTTTGTCCGATTGCAACGAAACCAGGGTCTACGGAATCCTCACACTTTTAGCAACAAATTGTGTGATTTATAACCACGAAATACCGATAGAAAGTTCAAATAAAGCTTCATGAAATAATCACCAACAACCACACCAATAGCCTTAAATACGGTAGTAAATCATTGTACATGTCGACCAAACGAGCCTGATTGTTCTCCACTAAGCTCCGTAAGACAATGTAGCCCGTGTGTTTGCCCCCGCCCAGCACCGAGCCGCCCGCCACTATGCTCACCACGCCACTGCTGCTGCTGCTGCTGCCTCTAGTGGCGTGCGATCCGTCGGCGGCATGCATCAAGGCGTACGCCCCGCACACGTTCGCCGTGCGCGCGGTGCACGGCCCCGTGTGCCCCGACAACGCGGACCGCCACTGCCGCGACACGGACCGCCACTGCCGCGACACGCACCCTGGCTTCGGCGTGCTCAAACGCGCCTACCGCTGGCTGACGGCCAATGAGACGACGAGAGGACTGTGTGCGACCGACCGCGTCGTCGTGCCGTTGGGAGTCAAGTGCGTGCGGTCGACCGACGGCAGTCCAGCCCTCGTCTGGCACGCAGATAGATGGTTCCACCAGAACAGGGTCTGTGCACTTTGGCCGTTTTAGACTTTGCCTTGTTGGTTCTACCATTGCCAGATCTACCAGGTTGCCAATTCAATCACAGACATCAGGTATAGCTAGGTATGCCATACCTAGCCATAGCTAGGTAACCTTATATCTGTGGTTCTAACATTGCTAGATCTATCATGTTGTCAGTTCAATCACAGACATCAGGTATAGCTAGGTATGCCATACCTAGCCATAGCTAGGTTACCTTATATCTGGGTTACCTTATATCTGTGGTTCTAACATTGCTAGATCTATCATGTTGTCATCATGATGCTTAATCATCATGTTGCTTAATCTATGATGTTGCCAGTTTCACCATTGTTCTACAAAACAGTCAACACGTACGAGGATTAACGCGGTAACATCTAAATGGACTTTCGGGGAAGAGCCGAACTAACTGTAGCGCAGTGCAGGAGGCACAGGGAAATTGTCTAACCAGGAATTGCTTGAAAGAACCTCGACACGAGGGTGGCTAAGTTTTGAGTCAAAATAGTCCAAGTTGTTTCAAATGGGAGCGAAAATTTGACTGGAATCGGGCAATCGACGAAGTCATCCCATCTCGCCAGCTGCCATTGGTCGGTTCGTGGGCTGGAAGCGACGAATGGCAGTCGAGTAGAGGTGCACAGGGCTGGGAGAGCGGAAGTCGGACGAAAGTCGGACGCCGTTGAAACGCCTCCTCTGTGTGTGTGCAGACGGTGAACGAGACGTACCGGGCCAACGCCGACGCCGAGTGCACGGAGAAAAGTCTGGACTTCACCGGTCAGCTGAACCTCACCACGCTACGCTGGACGCTGACAAACGCCTCCACCACCCAGTACGAGTGTGTGCTGTGTCAGCGGGCGTGGCGGGACAGGCTGAGTCTGCCGGCAGATCACGAGGTAACGACCAATATCCGGCCATCCCAGCTGAGAGCGGTTATTCAAGTCCCGGCCATCCCAGCTGAGAGCGGTTATTTGAGTCCCGGCCATCCCAGCTGAGAGCGGTTATTTGAGTCTTGGCCATCCCAGCTCAGAGCGGTGTTTGGTTTTAGGTAAAGCCGCCGAAACAGAGTGGGGGCTTCTTCGAGCTGCGACTGAACACGACACTCGTCAACTGCGAGTTGCCGGCGGTCAACGCTACCCTCTGGTTCCCGTCGTCGGACTCTCTCACCCGAGCCAGCAGCCCCAGCCTCGTCTCGCCGACCCCAGCCAACATCAGCCTCGCCTTGGCGATCCCGGTCCGCGCCAGCCGCGATCCGGAGGTCGCCGGCAAGTGTCTGCAGGAGAAAGTGTTCGCCGAGGTGTTCAAGGCCACACCCCGCACGGCCTTGCACGAAGCGGACGTGTACGAAGCACAGGTACGTGAGAGGCGATGGGATCAATTGACACTCAATTGCCACTCGAGCGTTCGGGCAGCAGCCATGTTCCGATCCGCGCACTCGCTTGCAGAATGCCATCCTGCCGGCCCTGACCGTGACCCGGGCCACGGTCACCCACGTCGAGGGCGGCTTCGTCACGATACGCGTGCGCACTTCGCCGCCCGGCGACGGCACTGCGCAGCCGCAGTGCGACTCGACGTCGGCCAAGACGCGGGGCGTCGAGTGCTGGGACCTGCACCGCTGTCGCGAGGGGACGGTCGACGGCCGCGCGTGGTGGCAGGGGGTGCCGGGTGAGTCGCTGTCGTCGGCACCGTCCCTTCGGCCGGGGCGTCGATTTCAAATGGGGGGAACTTGTATCTGGATTCTTACAGCGCTTTGTACAGTTTCAAAACGAAACCACCGGCGCCATCAGCTCGAACTGTGCACGGGGCTGATTTCAGTCAATTTCAGCACTGTTTCAAATGGGAGGAACATGCCTCTTGATTCTTACAGCGCTTTGTACAGTTTCAAAACGAAACCACCGGCACCATCAGCTCGAACTGTGCACGGGGCTGATTTTGGTCAATTTCAGTACGATTTCAAATGGGAGGAACATGCCTCTAGATTCTTACAGCGCTTTGTACAGTTTCAAAACGAAACCACCGGCACCATCAGCTCGAACTGTGCACGGGGCTGATTTCGGTCAATTTCAGCACGGTTTCAAATGGGAGGAACACGCCTCTAGATTCTTACAGCGCTTTGTACAGTTTCAAAACGAAACCACCGGCACCATCAGCTCGAACTGTGCACGGGGCTGATTTCGGTCAATTTCAGCACGGTTTCAAATGGGAGGAACACGCCTCTAGATTCTTACAGCGCTTTGTACAGTTTCAAAACGAAACCACCGGCACCATCAGCTCGAACTGTGCACGGGGCTGATTTTGGTCAATTTCAGCACGGTTTCATATGGGAGGAACACGCCTCTAGATTCTTACAGCGCTTTGTACAGTTACAAAACGAAACCACCGGCACCATCAGCTCGAACTGTGCACGGGGCTGATTTCGGTCAATTTCAGCACGGTTTCAAATGGGAGGAACCGCATGCCTCTAGATTCTTACAGCGCTTTGTACAGTTTCAAAACGAAACCACCGGCACCATCAGCTCGAACTGTGCACGGGGCTGATTTCGGTCAATTTCAGCACGGTTTCAAATGGGAGGAACACGCCTCTGATTCTCACCGCGCCAACCACTGACCCCCAAGACCCTGACACCACTCCTCCGTTCCGCCAGGCCAACAGCGGCACATCAGCATCGACGGCTTCAAGGCCGTGTCCAGAGAGTGCTTCGTCCGACGCCTCGGGGACGCCGTCGACGCCGACTGGGAGGCCGTGTGGGGTGACGTGCTCGTTTGGCACGACCTAGAGGCGCCGTGCCGGTCCAAGGAGACCAGAGGTACGAGTCCAAGACCATGACCATGACCTTGACCTTGGCCCAGACCAAGGTCTATTCCAAGCCGTTAACATATAGACCTACTTTAAGACCCAGAGTCCAAGGCAAAATTTAGTGTAAAACCATAATTCCTAGATCTAACCCTAACCTAATTTAAGACATTTAGTCCTAGATCTGGACCGAAACTAGTTTAAAACCTAAATACCTAGACCTAGACCAAACCTTGTTTCAGACCTAAAGTCTATGACGAAGACTTAGACCAAGGTCCTAGTACTTTAGCAAGACCTAGTTTAAGACTTAGAGTCCAAGACCAAGACCTAGTTTAATACTTAGATTCCAAGACCAAGACCTAGTTTAAGATCTATTGTCCAAGACTAAGACTTAGACCAAGGTCCATGTATATACCTAGGACTTTACCAAGACCTAGTTTAATAATAAGATTCCAATATCAAGGCCTAGTTTAAGACCAAGACCAAAATCCAAGACGGAAAGGAACGATTGAGTCGTGACCGCTGACTTCCCTCACACAAAGCTGGGACACAGAAAGCACAAACCGCCAAGTCCCAGTCCAGCCGTACACAGAGACATCCCCCTAAAACCTACATGACGTGTACCTATATCCCATCAAACGAAGCTCACACTCATTCGCGCGTCCCCTTGCCGACAGATCTGGGCTCCCGGTTCAAGGACTACGTCGCTGAGGGCAAACCGAGGGTCGACAAAGTGCTGCAGCTCACCGCGGAGTTCGCCCAACTGGACCCGTCGCTGGCCAACACAGGGGACGCCGCACGACGCCACGAGCTCTTCGGCCACGTCTTCACGCTGCTGGGGGCACTCCTTGCACACGGGGTGAGTGGGGCACTCCTCGCACACGGGGTGAGTGGGGCACTCCTCGCACACGGGGTGAGTGGGGCACTCCTCGCACACGGGGTGAGTGGGGCACTCCTCGCACACGGAGTGAGTGGGTCAGGGACGCCGTCACACGAAACGAGCAGCGCCGAAATGTGCGGACTTTCAAGGCCCACATTCCCGGAAATAGTACACGTTATTTCCACCCTTTGGATCTAAAGGTAATCTCAGTGCGGCGGTCAGCTGATTGCGGGTGTGACTTGTGTGTAGTGGACATGTTTGCCGTTGCGAGGCGCTCACGGGAACACTCCATTTCACGTGGAGAAGGAGAGTTGATTTGCATCTTCCTCGAGGACCCACTGCTGCTAGTCACGAGCCAAGAGTTTCAAAACTGCCCACATAGCCTTTTGTCCGACTCAAGACATGGCTTGTGAGTGTTGAAACTCTTGGCTCGTGTCTAGCAGCAGTGGGTCCTCGAGGAAGATGCAAATCCACTCTCCTTCTCGACGTGAAATGGAGAATAGTTCCCAGTACGCCCGCGTGGTTGCAGGCCGTCCCGAATGCGAGCGTGCAGACTGAGTGTCTGCAGACGGCGTGTCTGGTGCTGCGTCCTTCCGGCACGGTGTCCGTCGTCGCCTCCAACGCCTCCCCCGTCAACGCCTCCCCCGTCAACGCCTCCCCCGTCAACGCCTCCCTGCACGCGTTCGTCGACGCCGAGTCCCGTCCATGGGACTTCCAGGTACGCACGCACGCACGCACGCGCATCGGGGTTCATTCGCAGTACGTTCCACTCTCTGCACGTCTCATCGAACTCTCACTACATCTTTTCTTCCTTTAAAAAGTGCTTGTTTGTTTTGACTGATTTGGTTGGCGGCCATTGCATCGCTGTGTCGGGTTTCGCGATTAGTCGAACGCTTTGAAAGCGAACATCGATAAGTGTTGAACAAACCGTTTTAAACTGGGAATTGAATGCTAATCAAAAGCCTCCCTCTCTTCCTGGGTTTTCACCGGGAAACCTTTGAGACTTTTACAGCATTCAAATCCCAGTTTGAAATAGTTGTGTGTTCAAAACTAGTGCTTAAGACAGGACAAAGCAGACGTGAGTCAATAAGAAATGTAATCGCAGAGAATATTTGCCTTGGGCGAGAATCTGAGGAGCCTAAACGTGTGAAACCTAGATAGTACACAACGGTGACAGAAAGTCCCACCGCCCCCTGGCGCCTTAAGGCCATTCATTGATGGTTGTTGAGGTTAATTGAAGTAAATTTTTTTATGGATTTCCAAGAGATATTTCGAGGTTTTGAAATATTCAATTGGTTGTCAAAAGTGTGAGGATTCCGTAGATATTTGTTTCGTTGCGATCGGATAACGGGTGTGGCCTGGAAAGTGTATACGGTAAGAGGTAAATTCTTTGCTGGAATTAAACCTTAAGTACATCTTTCAATGTTCCGGCTAAACATGGTTATTTTAAAACTCTTGTAAGTAATTAACGAGTAAATCTTGCGAAATGAAAATGGTTCAATTGGTTGTCCGAAGTGTGAAGATTTCGAAAATATAGGTTTCGTCGCGATCCGACGAAAGGTGTGGCCTGGAAAGTGTGTACCTTACGAGGTGAAGGAAACGGCTCGACTTCGGAGCTCATTGAACAGGCTTAAGTCTGACTAGACGCTGGGTTGCAGGTGGGCGTTTCGCCGGGACTGCAGCAGCAGGAGCTCGCCCTGTCCGTGATGCACAACGTGACCGCCAAGAAGAACCTCTATCAGGCGAAGAGCGGGACATCCGACTTCGACGCGGCAATCATCGTGCAGGTGACTCAATAGTAACTCATTAGTAACTCAATAGTAACTCATTAGTTTCTTATTAGCAACGCGACAATGACACGAATGCATTTTGGGACACCAACCAACGCCATCCTGTACTGCAAACAAGGCTGCACTTCATGTTGCCATGCTTCATGTTGCTTCATGTTGCCAGCATAAACCATCTAGCTCGGGAACTATTTAGAATGCTCGTTTGTGAGGAATGTAAAAGTCTATAGTTGCCATCTCGATGACAACCACATTCGGAGGACAAACAAACACCCCGTAGCCGGAAATACGAAATCAAGTTCGGACAAGCAAACGCATTAGGGGCCATATATGAGTCATACTCTGGCTATCGGGTGTGCCCGATATGGAACTAAACTAACGTACCTACCCACGGCCTGGAGGGCGTCATCCAGTTGCTAGAGGCTAATACTTAATTTCTTAAACATTTTATTCACGTTCTTTGTGCTATTCAAGTTGTTCCGTTACCTATCAGCGTGATCGGGAAGGGTATGGGACAGAGATTGGGCAACAGTGTAAAACCTTGCCCACTCCAGCAACACCAACAGGTGGCTCTACGCCACTGATGTAAAGAGTTGTAATGAATATTTAATATTCCCATTTGGCCAGCAAACAGAGGCGGAAATCGCAGTACAACGCGTGTTTCATCGAAATTCGTATGCGAGTCGCAAATTTGGCAAAGCTGCACTTCGAAAGGCAGATTTCAATTGTCCAGTCACAACTAGAATTCCAAGGGCATCACGAACGCTATGCGTCATCTCCGACCGCCGCCCGCAGGTCGTCATGACGACGCCGACGCCGACGCCGACGCCGGACTTCGTGGAGGTGCGCACGCGTCGAGCGCAGCATCCCGCGCAGGATCTGTGGCAGCGTCTGGGCAGCGTGTGGTTGCTAAGCAACGACGCGGACAACGGGACGCGTCCCTGTCTCGCGGTCGACACTCCAGACAACGAAACCGACCTCTTCCGCTGCTATCTGTCTCAAGGTACGCGATCACCCATCCACCTCCAGGCGAGGCGCAGTGTTGCTTAACTCCAATCCCTCCTAACTCTCTCCCTTTGAGAGCTGGCCACGTGCATGACGGTCACCATCCACCGGCCGACTCGACTACAGTGTTGCTTAACTCCAATCCCTCCAACCTCTCTCCCTCTGAGAGCTGGCCACGTGCATGGCGGTCACCCATCCACCGGCCGACTCGACGCAGTGTTGCTTAACGCGTGGCCCCTTGCAGTGTCGACCGGTGGCTGGTGGAACGCCACACTGATCGCCTACCGCCGCTGGAGGCCCAAGTCGCCGCAGCACGTGGCCTTGGGCAAGGTGCAGCAGATCGTGGAACGCTATCTGGATGTGCCCGGTGACGACGCCACCCTGGGCAAGGTGGTCGAGATCGTCGACGCGTACGGGGTGCGCGACAGGGAGGCGCACGACACGATCGCGCTGGGCGAAGACGTGGCGACACTAGCGCTAGACGTCGCACTCGGCAACGAGTCCTCGCTGCTGCTGCAGAAGACACTGCACTTCAAGGTATGGGCCCATTCAGTCCTGAGACACCTGCCCGTGCTATGCACTTATACTCTATGTCTCTATGTACATGTCATATGTTGTGTGATTGAAGACACTGCACTTCAAGGTATGGGCCCATTCAGTCCTGAGACACCTGCCCGTGCCATGCACTTATATACTCTATGTCTCATGTACATGTCATATGTTGTGTGATTGAAGACACTGCACTTCAAGGTATGGGCCCATTCAGTCCTGAGACACCTGCCCGTGCCATGCACTTATACTCTATGTCTCTATGTACATGTCATATGTTAATACTACTATGTACAAATAGTGACAAACTGTACAATTTGTCAACCCAACATTAATTAGAGCCACGTTATTTTGACGGCATACAACTTTTGAGGCAGACTTCATTTAAAAACGCCGTCCCACGTGACCGGTATCAGCTTAATACCGATGCTGGAAGTCGAGCGATAATGCGGTTAAGTCCGGCGCACCAAGTTCGGTTTCCCTCCGCCGACAGGCGCTGGTGTCGACGCCGCCGCCGCACGGCCCCCTCGTCGTGGGCGTGTCCCAAGACCTCGCGTCCCGCACCGCGTCGTTGACCGCACTGACCGCACTGACCGCACGGCCCTCGGCGGTCGTCGAGTACGCGGTGGGCCACGTGCTCGGGGCCAACAAGATGGCCGCGACGAGACTGGTGCTGCTGCTGGCGGTGAACGCCACCAAGGTGCGCGTGGACGACGACCTGCGCAGTGTGTTCACCGACGTGCTCGTCGTGGTCCGCGTGGACAAAGGGAAGGACGTTCGACCGCAGGACTTGTATCTCGAGTTGCAGGTGCGTGTGCAGGACTCGAATCACTCGGTTTCAAATCACTGTCCTCCCCCGTGTTTAACCTCAGGCAGTAAAATCGAAATCGATTGGTATTGACATCATCAAGTTATATAGATGATATCCCCCAGGTTACACTTTCCAGGCCACACCTTTTGTCGGATCGCGACCAAACCCGTGGCTGCGTACGCAATCTTCACACTTGTGACAACAAAGTGACTGTCTTGGAATCTCGATATACCAGTTGCAAGTCCCAAGAAAGCTTCGTTCAAGCATCATCCAATGCAGTCCATGCGTCTGATTCTGACCACCCTAAGGCCCGTCATTTCAGGCTGGCTACTGGCAATTTCCCAGCCAGCCTCACAGGCCAACAATGCACACACAGCCAATGCAGTCCATGCGTCTGATTCTGACCACCCTTAAGGCCCGTCATTTCAAGCTGGCTACTGGCAATTTCCCAGCCAGCCTCACAGGCCAACAATGCACACACAGCCAATGCAGTCCATGTGTCTGATTCTGACCACCCTTAAGGCCCGTCATTTCAAGCTGGCTACTGGCAATTTCCCAGCCAGCCTCACAGGCCAACAATGCACACAGCCAATGCAGTCCATGTGTCTGATTCTGACCACCCTTAAGGCCCGTCATTTCAGGCTGGCTACTGGCAATTTCCCAGCCAGCCTCACAGGCCAACAACGCACACAAGGCCAATGCAGTCCATGTGTCTGATTCTGACCACCCTTAAGGCCCGTCATTTCAGGCTGGCTACTGGCAATTTCCCAGCCAGCCTCACAGGCCAACAACGCACACACAGCCAATGCAGTCCATGCGTCTGATTCTGACCACCCTTAAGGCCCGTCATTTCAAGCTGGCTACTGGCAATTTCCCAGCCAGCCTCACAGGCCAACAATGCACACAGCCAATGCAGTCCATGTGTCTGATTCTGACCACCCTTAAGGCCCGTCATTTCAGGCTGGCTACTGGCAATTTCCCAGCCAGCCTCACAGGCCAACAACGCACACAAGGCCAATGCAGTCCATGTGTCTGATTCTGACCACCCTTAAGGCCCGTCATTTCAGGCTGGCTACTGGCAATTTCCCAGCCAGCCTCACAGGCCAACAACGCACACAAGGCCAATGCAGTCCATGTGTCTGATTCTGACCACCCTTAAGGCCCGTAATTTCAAGCTGGCTACTGGCAATTTCCCAGCCAGCCTCACAGGCCAACAATGCACACAGCCAATGCAGTCCATGTGTCTGATTCTGACCACCCTTAAGGCCCGTCATTTCAGGCTGGCTACTGGCAATTTCCCAGCCAGCCTCACAGGCCAACAACGCACACAAGGCCAATGCAGTCCATGTGTCTGATTCTGACCACCCTTAAGGCCCGTCATTTCAGGCTGGCTACTGGCAATTTCCCAGCCAGCCTCACAGGCCAACAATGCACACACAGCCAATGCAGTCCATGTGTCTGATTCTGACCACCCTTAAGGCCCGTCATTTCAAGCTGGCTACTGGCAATTTCCCAGCCAGCCTCACAGGCCAACAATGCACACAGCCAATGCAGTCCATGCGTCTGATTCTGACCACCCTAAGGCCCGTCATTTCAGGAACGCTAGCCCGAGCAGCGTGTCCTAAAGTGGTTGCCGCCTTGTGTTGATCGCCCCCAGGTGGGCGACGTCTCGGCCTCGCTGAGCGACCACCACGTCGTGGCATTCAGAGACGGCTCCATGGAGCCGTGCAGCGAGCGGTGTTTGCCTCGAGGAACGCCGCGCGTGATCCGATGTCACGGCTTCAACGGGCGCAAGAACGGCACCTTCCGGTGGGTGCATTGGGTGCCGTATTGCCGACTGGCTTGGGTGCATTGGGTGCCGTATTGCCGACTGGCTTGGGTGCATTGGGTGCCGTATTGCCGACTGGCTTGGGTGCATTGGGTGCCGTATTGCCGACTGGCTTGGGTGCATTGGGTGCCGTATTGCCGACTGGCTTGGGTGCATTGGGTGCCGTATTGCCGACTGGCTTGGGTGCATTGGGTGCCGTATTGCCGACTGGCTTGGGTGCATTGGGTGCCGTATTGCCGACTGGCTTGGGTGCATTGGGTGCCGTATTGCCGACTGGCTTGGTTGCCGTATTGCCGACTGGCTTGGGTGCATTGGGTGCCGTATTGCCGACTGGCTTGGGTGCATTGGGTGCCGTATTGCCGACTGGCTTGGGTGCATTGGGTGCCGTATTGCCGACTGGCTTGGTTGCCGTATTGCCGACTGGCTTGGGTGCATTGGGTGCCGTATTGCCGACTGGCTTGGGTGCATTGGGTGCCGTATTGCCGACTGGCTTGGGTGCATTGGGTGCCGTATTGCCGACTGGCTTGGTTGCCGTATTGCCGACTGGCTTGGGTTAGGTTGTTTGCGCTTGGAGGCCGATGCCAGGGTGTGGGAAAGATTGTGAGGTCTAATGGACTTTACATAAAAATCGCCCTCATTTCAAACCTTGGCATTAAAGATAAAACTTTATGACATTTTTATACGTAAGACATAATAGTGATTGGTGTGTATAGTTTAAATTTCAACATCATAAGACCAACAGGAGCTTGTTTACAGGCCTCCAAACTCGGATATAACTCGCCTCACTCCGGTGCTATTCGTGTCCCGATTCCCACCAAACACCCGTCGAGCAAGGATGACCGAAGCGCCGTTTCGTCAGAGGGGCGGACCAAAGACACTATTATAATAACATTCGGTTGGGCCGACTATCAGAAGTAAAGGTATAATGAAAGTACTTCTCATTAGACTCCAATGATGTTAAGTGTGCCCTCCATACAGCAACATTGTAAACCGAGGAAGCGACCGTTCTCGCTGTCCTCGCTGTCATGGCGACCGATGGCCACATTCCTCAGGGTCTCCAAAAAAACGCACCAGTGGCGCCCCAGACAAAGCATGGTGGGTTTGGTCCTGCATTTGAAAGTGTACGTCTCCCACAAGTTGCTACAATAACGTGTCGTTGGTGTGTTCGCCGGTGCGTCGCAGAATGCGCGCGCTGTTCTACGAAGAGCGGGGCTTCCGCGACTTCGTGGCCGACAACCCCTGGCTGCAGGCCAGCCTGGCCATCGTGAGCGCCTTGGCCGTCGCCAGCCTGCTCGTGATCGCCGTCACAGCGTTCAGTCTCAAGGCCTGGCGCAGGGACCTCGGCCATCGGGTGCTGCTGCAGGTAGGACCTGGCTGCAGTCGTCACAGCGTTCAGTCTCAAGGCCTGGCGCAGGGACCTCGGCCATCGGGTGCTGCTGCAGGTAGGACCTGGCTGCAGTCGTCACAGCGTTCAGTCTCAAGGCCTGGCGCAGGGACCTCGGCCATCGGGTGCTGCTGCAGGTAGGACCTGGCTGCAGTCGTCACAGCGTTCAGCCTCAAGGCGTGGCGCAGGGACCTCGGCCATCGGGTGCAGGTAGGACCTGGCTGCAGTCGTCACAGCGTTCAGCCTCAAGGCGTGGCGCAGGGACCTCGGCCATCGGGTGCAGGTAGGACCTGGCTGCAGTCGTCACAGCGTTCAGCCTCAAGGCCTGGCGCAGGGACCTCGGCCATCGGGTGCTGCTGCAGGTAGGACCTGGCTGCAGTCGTCACAGCGTTCAGTCTCAAGGCGTGGCGCAGGGACCTCGGCCACCGGGTGCAGGTAGGACCTGGCTGCAGTCGTCACAGCGTTCAGTCTCAAGGCCTGGCGCAGGGACCTCGGCCATCGGGTGCTGCTGCAGGTAGGACCTGGCTGCAGTCGTCACAGCGTTCAGTCTCAAGGCGTGGCGCAGGGACCTCGGCCATCGGGTGCTGCTGCAGGTAGGACCTGGCTGCAGTCGTCACAGCGTTCAGCCTCAAGGCGTGGCGCAGGGACCTCGGCCATCGGGTGCTGCTGCAGGTAGGACCTGGCTGCAGTCGTCACAGCGTTCAGTCTCAAGGCGTGGCGCAGGGACCTCGGCCACCGGGTGCAGGTAGGACCTGGCTGCAGTCGTCACAGCGTTCAGTCTCAAGGCCTGGCGCAGGGACCTCGGCCATCGGGTGCTGCTGCAGGTAGGACCTGGCTGCAGTCGTCACAGCGTTCAGTCTCAAGGCGTGGCGCAGGGACCTCGGCCATCGGGTGCTGCTGCAGGTAGGACCTGGCTGCAGTCGTCACAGCGTTCAGCCTCAAGGCGTGGCGCAGGGACCTCGGCCATCGGGTGCAGGTAGGACCTGGCTGCAGTCGTCACAGCGTTCAGCCTCAAGGCCTGGCGCAGGGACCTCGGCCATCGGGTGCTGCTGCAGGTAGGACCTGGCTGCAGTCGTCACAGCGTTCAGTCTCAAGGCGTGGCGCAGGGACCTCGGCCACCGGGTGCAGGTAGGACCTGGCTGCAGTCGTCACAGCGTTCAGTCTCAAGGCCTGGCGCAGGGACCTCGGCCATCGGGTGCTGCTGCAGGTAGGACCTGGCTGCAGTCGTCACAGCGTTCAGTCTCAAGGCGTGGCGCAGGGACCTCGGCCATCGGGTGCTGCTGCAGGTAGGACCTGGCTGCAGTCGTCACAGCGTTCAGCCTCAAGGCGTGGCGCAGGGACCTCGGCCATCGGGTGCCGCTGCAGGTAGGACCTGGCTGCAGTCGTCACAGCGTTCAGTCTCAAGGCGTGGCGCAGGGACCTCGGCCACCGGGTGCAGGTAGGACCTGGCTGCAGTCGTCACAGCGTTCAGTCTCAAGGCCTGGCGCAGGGACCTCGGCCATCGGGTGCTGCTGCAGGTAGGACCTGGCTGCAGTCGTCACAGCGTTCAGTCTCAAGGCGTGGCGCAGGGACCTCGGCCACCGGGTGCAGGTAGGACCTGGCTGCAGTCGTCACAGCGTTCAGTCTCAAGGCCTGGCGCAGGGACCTCGGCCATCGGGTGCTGCTGCAGGTAGGACCTGGCTGCAGTCGTCACAGCGTTCAGTCTCAAGGCCTGGCGCAGGGACCTCGGCCATCGGGTGCTGCTGCAGGTAGGACCTGGCTGCAGTCGTCACAGCGTTCAGTCTCAAGGCCTGGCGCAGGGACCTCGGCCATCGGGTGCTGCTGCAGGTAGGACCTGGCTGCAGTCGTCACAGCGTTCAGTCTCAAGGCCTGGCGCAGGGACCTCGGCCATCGGGTGCTGCTGCAGGTAGGACCTGGCTGCAGTCGTCACAGCGTTCAGCCTCAAGGCGTGGCGCAGGGACCTCGGCCATCGGGTGCTGCTGCAGGTAGGACCTGGCTGCAGTCGTCACAGCGTTCAGTCTCAAGGCGTGGCGCAGGGACCTCGGCCACCGGGTGCAGGTAGGACCTGGCTGCAGTCGTCACAGCGTTCAGTCTCAAGGCGTGGCGCAGGGACCTCGGCCATCGGGTGCTGCTGCAGGTAGGACCTGGCTGCAGTCGTCACAGCGTTCAGTCTCAAGGCGTGGCGCAGGGACCTCGGCCATCGGGTGCAGGTAGGACCTGGCTGCAGTCGTCACAGCGTTCAGTCTCAAGGCGTGGCGCAGGGACCTCGGCCACCGGGTGCAGGTAGGACCTGGCTGCAGTCGTCACAGCGTTCAGTCTCAAGGCCTGGCGCAGGGACCTCGGCCATCGGGTGCTGCTGCAGGTAGGACCTGGCTGCAGTCGTCACAGCGTTCAGTCTCAAGGCGTGGCGCAGGGACCTCGGCCACCGGGTGCAGGTAGGACCTGGCTGCAGTCGTCACAGCGTTCAGTCTCAAGGCCTGGCGCAGGGACCTCGGCCATCGGGTGCTGCTGCAGGTAGGACCTGGCTGCAGTCGTCACAGCGTTCAGTCTCAAGGCGTGGCGCAGGGACCTCGGCCACCGGGTGCAGGTAGGACCTGGCTGCAGTCGTCACAGCGTTCAGTCTCAAGGCCTGGCGCAGGGACCTCGGCCATCGGGTGCTGCTGCAGGTAGGACCTGGCTGCAGTCGTCACAGCGTTCAGTCTCAAGGCGTGGCGCAGGGACCTCGGCCATCGGGTGCAGGTAGGACCTGGCTGCAGTCGTCACAGCGTTCAGTCTCAAGGCCTGGCGCAGGGACCTCGGCCATCGGGTGCTGCTGCAGGTAGGACCTGGCTGCAGTCGTCACAGCGTTCAGCCTCAAGGCCTGGCGCAGGGACCTCGGCCATCGGGTGCTGCTGCAGGTAGGACCTGGCTGCAGTCGTCACAGCGTTCAGTCTCAAGGCGTGGCGCAGGGACCTCGGCCATCGGGTGCAGGTAGGACCTGGCTGCAGTCGTCACAGCGTTCAGTCTCAAGGCGTGGCGCAGGGACCTCGGCCATCGGGTGCAGGTAGGACCTGGCTGCAGTCGTCACATCTCGGTGCTTTGCCAGCTGAAGCTGTCACACCTGGGTGCTACAGTGTTGCCGACTGTGAGAGCTACAGTGTTGCCGACTGTGAGAGCTACAGTGTTGCCGACTGTGAGAGCTACAGTGTTGCCGACTGTGAGAGCCACAGTGTTGCCGACTGTGAGAGCTTCAGTGTTGCCGACTGTGAGAGCTACAGTGTTGCCGACTGTGAGAGCTACAGTGTTGCCGACTGTGAGAGCAAGCTACAGTGTTGCCGACTGTGAGAGCCACAGTGTTGCCGACTGTGAGAGCCACAGTGTTGCCGACTGTGAGAGCCACAGTGTTGCCGACTGTGAGAGCTACAGTGTTGCCGACTGTGAGAGCTACAGTGTTGCCGACTGTGAGAGCTACAGTGTTGCCGACTGTGAGAGCTACAGTGTTGCCGACTGTGAGAGCTACAGTGTTGCCGACTGTGAGAGCCACAGTGTTGCCGACTGTGAGAGCTACAGTGTTGCCGACTGTGAGAGCTACAGTGTTGCCGACTGTGAGAGCAAGCTACAGTGTTGCCGACTGTGAGAGCTACAGTGTTGCCGACTGTGAGAGCCACAGTGTTGCCGACTGTGAGAGCCACAGTGTTGCCGACTGTGAGAGCCACAGTGTTGCCGACTGTGAGAGCTACAGTGTTGCCGACTGTGAGAGCAAGCTACAGTGTTGCCGACTGTGAGAGCCACAGTGTTGCCGACTGTGAGAGCCACAGTGTTGCCGACTGTGAGAGCCACAGTGTTGCCGACTGTGAGAGCTACAGTGTTGCCGACTGTGAGAGCTACAGTGTTGCCGACTGTGAGAGCTACAGTGTTGCCGACTGTGAGAGCCACAGTGTTGCCGACTGTGAGAGCTACAGTGTTGCCGACTGTGAGAGCCACAGTGTTGCCGACTGTGAGAGCTACAGTGTTGCCGACTGTGAGAGCAAGCTACAGTGTTGCCGACTGTGAGAGCCACAGTGTTGCCGACTGTGAGAGCCACAGTGTTGCCGACTGTGAGAGCCACAGTGTTGCCGACTGTGAGAGCTACAGTGTTGCCGACTGTGAGAGCTACAGTGTTGCCGACTGTGAGAGCTACAGTGTTGCCGACTGTGAGAGCTACAGTGTTGCCGACTGTGAGAGCCACAGTGTTGCCGACTGTGAGAGCCACAGTGTTGCCGACTGTGAGAGCTACAGTGTTGCCGACTGTGAGAGCTACAGTGTTGCCGACTGTGAGAGCTTCAGTGTTGCCGACTGTGAGAGCTACAGTGTTGCCGACTGTGAGAGCTACAGTGTTGCCGACTGTGAGAGCCACAGTGTTGCCGACTGTGAGAGCTACAGTGTTGCCGACTGTGAGAGCTACAGTGTTGCCGACTGTGAGAGCTACAGTGTTGCCGACTGTGAGAGCTTCAGTGTTGCCGACTGTGAGAGCAAGCTACAGTGTTGCCGACTGTGAGAGCTACAGTGTTGCCGACTGTGAGAGCTACAGTGTTGCCGACTGTGAGAGCTACAGTGTTGCAGACTGTGAGAGCTACAGTGTTGCCGACTGTGAGAGCTACAGTGTTGCCGACTGTGAGAGCTACAGTGTTGCCGACTGTGAGAGCTACAGTGTTGCCGACTGTGAGAGCTACAGTGTTGCCGACTGTGAGAGCTACAGTGTTGCCGACTGTGAGAGCCACAGTGTTGCCGACTGTGAGAGCTACAGTGTTGCCGACTGTGAGAGCTACAGTGTTGCCGACTGTGAGAGCTACAGTGTTGCCGACTGTGAGAGCCACAGTGTTGCCGACTGTGAGAGCTACAGTGTTGCCGACTGTGAGAGCCACAGTGTTGCCGACTGTGAGAGCCACAGTGTTGCCGACTGTGAGAGCTACAGTGTTGCCGACTGTGAGAGCAAGCTACAGTGTTGCCGACTGTGAGAGCCACAGTGTTGCCGACTGTGAGAGCTACAGTGTTGCCGACTGTGAGAGCTACAGTGTTGCCGACTGTGAGAGCTACAGTGTTGCCGACTGTGAGAGCCACAGTGTTGCCGACTGTGAGAGCTACAGTGTTGCCGACTGTGAGAGCCACAGTGTTGCCGACTGTGAGAGCCACAGTGTTGCCGACTGTGAGAGCTACAGTGTTGCCGACTGTGAGAGCAAGCTACAGTGTTGCCGACTGTGAGAGCTACAGTGTTGCCGACTGTGAGAGCTACAGTGTTGCCGACTGTGAGAGCTACAGTGTTGCCGACTGTGAGAGCTACAGTGTTGCCGACTGTGAGAGCAAGCTACAGTGTTGCCGACTGTGAGAGCCACAGTGTTGCCGACTGTGAGAGCAAGCTACAGTGTTGCCGACTGTGAGAGCCACAGTGTTGCCGACTGTGAGAGCAAGCTACAGTGTTGCCGACTGTGAGAGCTACAGTGTTGCCGACTGTGAGAGCTACAGTGTTGCCGACTGTGAGAGCTACAGTGTTGCCGACTGTGAGAGCTACAGTGTTGCCGACTGTGAGAGCAAGCTACAGTGTTGCCGACTGTGAGAGCCACAGTGTTGCCGACTGTGCGAGCCACAGTGTTGCCGACTGTGAGAGCTTCAGTGTTGCCGACTGTGAGAGCTACAGTGTTGCCGACTGTGAGAGCTACAGTGTTGCCGACTGTGAGAGCCACAGTGTTGCCGACTGTGAGAGCCACAGTGTTGCCGACTGTGAGAGCTACAGTGTTGCCGACTGTGAGAGCCACAGTGTTGCCGACTGTGAGAGCCACAGTGTTGCCGACTGTGAGAGCTACAGTGTTGCCGACTGTGAGAGCTACAGTGTTGCCGACTGTGAGAGCTACAGTGTTGCCGACTGTGAGAGCTACAGTGTTGCCGACTGTGAGAGCAAGCTACAGTGTTGCCGACTGTGAGAGCCACAGTGTTGCCGACTGTGAGAGCCACAGTGTTGCCGACTGTGAGAGCTACAGTGTTGCCGACTGTGCGAGCCACAGTGTTGCCGACTGTGAGAGCTACAGTGTTGCCGACTGTGAGAGCTACAGTGTTGCCGACTGTGAGAGCAAGCTACAGTGTTGCCGACTGTGAGAGCCACAGTGTTGCCGACTGTGAGAGCAAGCTACAGTGTTGCCGACTGTGAGAGCTACAGTGTTGCCGACTGTGAGAGCAAGCTACAGTGTTGCCGACTGTGAGAGCCACAGTGTTGCCGACTGTGAGAGCAAGCTACAGTGTTGCCGACTGTGAGAGCTACAGTGTTGCCGACTGTGAGAGCCACAGTGTTGCCGACTGTGAGAGCTACAGTGTTGCCGACTGTGAGAGCTACAGTGTTGCCGACTGTGAGAGCCACAGTGTTGCCGACTGTGAGAGCTACAGTGTTGCCGACTGTGAGAGCTACAGTGTTGCCGACTGTGAGAGCCACAGTGTTGCCGACTGTGAGAGCTACAGTGTTGCCGACTGTGAGAGCAAGCTACAGTGTTGCCGACTGTGAGAGCTACAGTGTTGCCGACTGTGAGAGCTACAGTGTTGCCGACTGTGAGAGCTTCAGTGTTGCCGACTGTGAGAGCCACAGTGTTGCAGACTGTGAGAGCCACAGTGTTGCCGACTGTGAGAGCTACAGTGTTGCCGACTGTGAGAGCTACAGTGTTGCCGACTGTGAGAGCTACAGTGTTGCCGACTGTGAGAGCTTCAGTGTTGCCGACTGTGAGAGCCACAGTGTTGCCGACTGTGAGAGCTACAGTGTTGCCGACTGTGAGAGCTACAGTGTTGCCGACTGTGAGAGCTACAGTGTTGCCGACTGTGAGAGCTTCAGTGTTGCCGACTGTGAGAGCCACAGTGTTGCCGACTGTGAGAGCTACAGTGTTGCCGACTGTGAGAGCTACAGTGTTGCCGACTGTGAGAGCAAGCTACAGTGTTGCCGACTGTGAGAGCTACAGTGTTGCCGACTGTGAGAGCTACAGTGTTGCCGACTGTGAGAGCTACAGTGTTGCCGACTGTGAGAGCCACAGTGTTGCCGACTGTGAGAGCTACAGTGTTGCCGACTGTGAGAGCTACAGTGTTGCAGACTGTGAGAGCCACAGTGTTGCCGACTGTGAGAGCAAGCTACAGTGTTGCCGACTGTGAGAGCTACAGTGTTGCCGACTGTGAGAGCTACAGTGTTGCCGACTGTGAGAGCTACAGTGTTGCCGACTGTGAGAGCCACAGTGTTGCCGACTGTGAGAGCTACAGTGTTGCCGACTGTGAGAGCTACAGTGTTGCAGACTGTGAGAGCCACAGTGTTGCCGACTGTGAGAGCCACAGTGTTGCCGACTGTGAGAGCTACAGTGTTGCCGACTGTGAGAGCTACAGTGTTGCCGACTGTGCGAGCTACAGTGTTGCCGACTGTGAGAGCTACAGTGTTGCAGACTGTGAGAGCCACAGTGTTGCCGACTGTGAGAGCAAGCTACAGTGTTGCCGACTGTGAGAGCTACAGTGTTGCCGACTGTGAGAGCTACAGTGTTGCCGACTGTGAGAGCCACAGTGTTGCCGACTGTGAGAGCCACAGTGTTGCCGACTGTGAGAGCAAGCTACAGTGTTGCCGACTGTGAGAGCCACAGTGTTGCCGACTGTGAGAGCTACAGTGTTGCCGACTGTGAGAGCTACAGTGTTGCCGACTGTGAGAGCCACAGTGTTGCCGACTGTGAGAGCTACAGTGTTGCCGACTGTGAGAGCTACAGTGTTGCCGACTGTGAGAGCTACAGTGTTGCCGACTGTGAGAGCCACAGTGTTGCCGACTGTGAGAGCTACAGTGTTGCCGACTGTGAGAGCAAGCTACAGTGTTGCCGACTGTGAGAGCTACAGTGTTGCCGACTGTGAGAGCTACAGTGTTGCCGACTGTGAGAGCAAGCTACAGTGTTGCAGACTGTGAGAGCTACAGTGTTGCCGACTGTGAGAGCTACAGTGTTGCCGACTGTGAGAGCTACAGTGTTGCCGACTGTGAGAGCTACAGTGTTGCCGACTGTGAGAGCTACAGTGTTGCCGACTGTGAGAGCCACAGTGTTGCCGACTGTGAGAGCTACAGTGTTGCCGACTGTGAGAGCTACAGTGTTGCCGACTGTGAGAGCTACAGTGTTGCCGACTGTGAGAGCTACAGTGTTGCCGACTGTGAGAGCCACAGTGTTGCCGACTGTGAGAGCTACAGTGTTGCCGACTGTGAGAGCTACAGTGTTGCCGACTGTGAGAGCTACAGTGTTGCCGACTGTGAGAGCTACAGTGTTGCCGACTGTGAGAGCTACAGTGTTGCCGACTGTGAGAGCCACAGTGTTGCCGACTGTGAGAGCTACAGTGTTGCCGACTGTGAGAGCTTCAGTGTTGCCGACTGTGAGAGCAAGCTACAGTGTTGCCGACTGTGAGAGCCACAGTGTTGCCGACTGTGAGAGCTACAGTGTTGCCGACTGTGAGAGCTACAGTGTTGCCGACTGTGAGAGCCACAGTGTTGCCGACTGTGAGAGCAAGCTACAGTGTTGCCGACTGTGAGAGCCACAGTGTTGCCGACTGTGAGAGCTACAGTGTTGCCGACTGTGAGAGCAAGCTACAGTGTTGCCGACTGTGAGAGCTTCAGTGTTGCCGACTGTGAGAGCAAGCTACAGTGTTGCCGACTGTGAGAGCCACAGTGTTGCCGACTGTGAGAGCTACAGTGTTGCCGACTGTGAGAGCTACAGTGTTGCCGACTGTGAGAGCTACAGTGTTGCCGACTGTGAGAGCTACAGTGTTGCCGACTGTGAGAGCTACAGTGTTGCCGACTGTGAGAGCTACAGTGTTGCCGACTGTGAGAGCCACAGTGTTGCCGACTGTGAGAGCAAGCTACAGTGTTGCCGACTGTGAGAGCCACAGTGTTGCCGACTGTGAGAGCTACAGTGTTGCCGACTGTGAGAGCTTCAGTGTTGCCGACTGTGAGAGCTACAGTGTTGCCGACTGTGAGAGCTACAGTGTTGCCGACTGTGAGAGCCACAGTGTTGCCGACTATTGAGAGCAAGCTACAGTGTTGCCGACTATTGAGAGCAAGCTACAGTGTTGCCGACTGTGAGAGCTACAGTGTTGCCGACTGTGAGAGCCACAGTGTTGCCGACTGTGAGAGCCACAGTGTTGCCGACTATTGAGAGCTACAGTGTTGCCGACTGTGAGAGCCACAGTGTTGCCGACTGTGAGAGCCACAGTGTTGCCGACTGTGAGAGCCACAGTGTTGCCGACTGTGAGAGCTACAGTGTTGCCGACTGTGAGAGCCACAGTGTTGCCGACTGTGAGAGCCACAGTGTTGCCGACTATTGAGAGCAAGCTACAGTGTTGCCGACTGTGAGAGCCACAGTGTTGCCGACTGTGAGAGCAAGCTACAGTGTTGCCGACTGTGAGAGCCACAGTGTTGCCGACTGTGAGAGCCACAGTGTTGCCGACTGTGAGAGCTACAGTGTTGCCGACTGTGAGAGCTTCAGTGTTGCCGACTGTGAGAGCTACAGTGTTGCCGACTGTGAGAGCTACAGTGTTGCCGACTGTGAGAGCTACAGTGTTGCCGACTGTGAGAGCCACAGTGTTGCTGACTGTGAGAGCCACAGTGTTGCCGACTGTGAGAGCTACAGTGTTGCCGACTGTGAGAGCCACAGTGTTGCCGACTATTGAGAGCAAGCTACAGTGTTGCCGACTGTGAGAGCCACAGTGTTGCCGACTGTGAGAGCAAGCTACAGTGTTGCCGACTGTGAGAGCCACAGTGTTGCCGACTGTGAGAGCCACAGTGTTGCCGACTGTGAGAGCTACAGTGTTGCCGACTGTGAGAGCTTCAGTGTTGCCGACTGTGAGAGCTACAGTGTTGCCGACTGTGAGAGCTACAGTGTTGCCGACTGTGAGAGCCACAGTGTTGCCGACTGTGAGAGCCACAGTGTTGCCGACTGTGAGAGCTACAGTGTTGCCGACTGTGAGAGCTTCAGTGTTGCCGACTGTGAGAGCTACAGTGTTGCCGACTGTGAGAGCCACAGTGTTGCCGACTGTGAGAGCCACAGTGTTGCCGACTGTGAGAGCTACAGTGTTGCCGACTGTGAGAGCTACAGTGTTGCCGACTGTGAGAGCCACAGTGTTGCCGACTGTGAGAGCTTCAGTGTTGCCGACTGTGAGAGCTACAGTGTTGCCGACTGTGAGAGCTACAGTGTTGCCGACTGTGAGAGCTACAGTGTTGCCGACTGTGAGAGCCACAGTGTTGCCGACTGTGCGAGCAAGCTACAGTGTTGCCGCGTCGTGCACGCAGGTGACGCTGGCGCTGTCCATGAACCTGGCGCTGAGTCTGTCAACCTCGCTGGCGCCCGCCGAGCCGGCGTCGTCCGTGTGCGTGCTGGTCGGCGTGCTGCGTCACTGCACCTACCTCGCCATGTTCGCCTGGATGCTCGCCCAGTCGCTGCTGCAGCTGCGTCGCCTTGTCTCGCCGCTGGGCGCGCGCGATCCGCCCTTCTGGCTGCCGTTCGCCGTCGCGTGGGGCGCCCCGGTCGCCGGCGTCGGCCTGCTGCTGCTCTTCGACTACACGCTCTACACGTGCTCGGTAATCTCCTATATACCTCTCTTTGTCATTTACACCATGTGTACACCCAATTGGCTGAGTTGTAGAGTCAGGCTCGGTACCTAATCTCCTATGCCTCTCTGCTCTTTGCCATTTACACCATGTATACACCCAATTGGCTGAGTTATAGAGTCAGGCTCGGTACCTAATCTCATATGCCTCTCTGCTCTTTGCCATTTACACCATGTGTACACCCAATTGGCTGAGTTGTAGAGTCAGGCTCGGTACCTAATCTCCTATGCCTCTCTGCTCTTTGCCATTTACACCATGTATACACCCAATTGGCTGAGTTATAGAGTCAGGCTCGGTACCTAATCTCCAATGCCTCTCTGCTCTTTGCCATTACACCATGTATACACCCAATTGGCTGAGTTATAGAGTCAGACTCGGTACCTAATCTCCTATGCCTCTCTGCTCTTTGCCATTTACACCGTGTGTATACCCAATTGGCTGAGTTATACAGTCAGGCTCGGTACCTAATCTCCTATGCCTCTCTGCTCTTTGCCATTTACACCATGTATACACCCAATTGGCTGAGTTATAGAGTCAGGCTCGGTACCTAATCTCCTATGCCTCTCTGCTCTTTGCCATTACACCATGTATACACCCAATTGGCTGAGTTATAGAGTCAGGCTCGGTACCTTATCTCCTATGCCTCTCTGCTCTTTGCCATTACACCATGTATACACCCAATTGGCTGAGTTATAGAGTCAGGCTCGGTACCTAATCTCCAATGCCTCTCTGCTCTTTGCCATTTACACCATGTGTACACCCAATTGGCTGAGTTATAGAGTCAGGCTCGGTACCTAATCTCCTATGCCTCTCTGCTCTTTGTCATTTACACCATGTATACACCCAATTGGCTGAGTTATAGAGTCAGGCTCGGTACCTAATCTCCTATGCCTCTCTGCTCTTTGCCATTTACACCATGTGTACACCCAATTGGCTGAGTTATAGAGTCAGGCTCGGTACTTAATCTCCTATGCCTCTCTGCTCTTTGCCATTACACCATGTGTGCACCCAATTGGCTGAGTTATAGGGTCAGGCTCGGTACCTTATCTCCTATGCCTCTCTGCTCTTTGCCATTTACACCATGTATACACCCAATTGGCTGAGTTATAGAGTCAGGCTCGGTACCTAATCTCCTATGCCTCTCTGCTCTTTGCCATTTACACCATGTATACACCCAATTGGCTGAGTTATAGAGTCAGGCTCGGTACCTAATCTCCTATGCCTCTCTGCTCTTTGCCATTTACACCATGTATACACCCAATTGGCTGAGTTATAGAGTCAGGCTCGGTACCTAATCTCCAATGCCTCTCTGCTCTTTGCCATTACACCATGTATACACCCAATTGGCTGAGTTATAGAGTCAGGCTCGGTACCTAATCTCCTATGCCTCTCTGCTCTTTGCCATTTACACCATGTATACACCCAATTGGCTGAGTTATAGAGTCAGGCTCGGTACCTAATCTCCTATGCCTCTCTGCTCTTTGCCATTACACCGTGTATACACCCAATTGGCTGAGTTATAGAGTCAGGCTCGGTACCTAATCTCCTATGCCTCTCTGCTCTTTGCCATTTACACCATGTGTACACCCAATTGGCTGAGTTATAGAGTCAGGCTCGGTACTTAATCTCCTATGCCTCTCTGCTCTTTGCCATTACACCATGTGTGCACCCAATTGGCTGAGTTATAGAGTCAGGCTCGGTACCTTATCTCCTATGCCTCTCTGCTCTTTGCCATTTACACCATGTATACACCCAATTGGCTGAGTTATAGAGTCAGGCTCGGTACCTAATCTCCTATGCCTCTCTGCTCTTTGCCATTTACACCATGTATACACCCAATTGGCTGAGTTATAGAGTCAGGCTCGGTACCTAATCTCCTATGCCTCTCTGCTCTTTGCCATTACACCGTGTGTACACCCAATTGGCTGAGTTATAGAGTCAGGCTCGGTACCTAATCTCCTATGCCTCTCTGCTCTTTGCCATTACACCATGTATACACCCAATTGGCTGAGTTATAGAGTCAGGCTCGGTACCTAATCTCCAATGCCTCTCTGCTCTTTGCCATTACACCATGTATACACCCAATTGGCTGAGTTATAGAGTCAGGCTCGGTACCTAATCTCCTATGCCTCTCTGCTCTATGCCATTACACCATGTATACACCCAATTGGCTGAGTTATAGAGTCAGGCTCGGTACCTAATCTCCAATGCCTCTCTGCTCTTTGCCATTACACCATGTATACACCCAATTTGCTGAGTTATAGAGTCAGGCTCGGTACCTAATCTCCTATGCCTCTCTGCTCTTTGCCATTTACACCATGTATACACCCAATTGGCTGAGTTATAGAGTCAGGCTCGGTACCTAATCTCCAATGCCTCTCTGCTCTTTGCCATTACACCATGTATACACCCAATTGGCTGAGTTATAGAGTCAGGCTCGGTACCTAATCTCCTATGCCTCTCTGCTCTTTGCCATTTACACCATGTATACACCCAATTGGCTGAGTTATAGAGTCAGGCTCGGTACCTTATCTCCTATGCCTCTCTGCTCTTTGCCATTTACACCATGTATACACCCAATTGGCTGAGTTATAGAGTCAGGCTCGGTACCTAATCTCCTATGCCTCTCTGCTCTTTGCCATTACACCGTGTATACACCCAATTGGCTGAGTTATAGAGTCAGGCTCGGTACCTAATCTCCTATGCCTCTCTGCTCTTTGCCATTTACACCGTGTGTACACCCAATTGGCTGAGTTATAGAGTCAGGCTCGGTACCTAATCTCCTATGCCTCTCTGCTCTTTGCCATTTACACCATGTGTACACCCAATTGGCTGAGTTATAGAGTCAGGCTCGGTACCTAATCTCATATGCCTCTCTGCTCTTTGCCATTTACACCATGTGTACACCCAATTGGCTGAGTTATAGAGTCAGGCTCGGTACCTAATCTCCTATGCCTCTCTGCTCTTTGCCATTACACCATGTGTACACCCAATTGGCTGAGTTATAGAGTCAGGCTCGGTACCTAATCTCCTATGCCTCTCTGCTCTTTGCCATTACACCATGTGTACACCCTATGGCTTCGCAAAGTGTTCAGCACGAGCATGTCAGCAAGAGTCGGAGCTGTCTGACAATTGGGTGCATGGAGAACGCTGACGTCACGTTGGACTCGGTCCAGCACGTCGGTCATTGGCACAACATAGGAGGCCGTGTTCCCACGCCTAGAACCCCATTTCATGTCGAGAAGGAGACTGGACTTGCATCTTCCTCGAGGACCCACTGCTGCTAGACACGAGCTAAGAGTTGCAACACTCACAAGCCATGTCTTGAGTCGGACAAAAGGCTCTATGGGCAGCTTTGAAACTCTTGGCTCGTGTCTAGCAGCTGTCCTCGAGGAAGATGCGAATCCACCTCCCTGAGAGTGCTGGCACGGTCTCTCTTCGTCTGGCTCCAGGTGGAAAAATACCGCGGCTTCTGCTACCCGGAGGGCGTGGCGTTCAGCGTGACGGTGCAGGGACCCGCGGCGCTCATCCTCATCGCGAATCTCGGCGTGTTCCTGGTCATCCTGGCGCGCATGCGCACCCTGTGCGATTGGCCGCGCAGACGCGCCACGAACCGCGCAGTCTCGTCTGCGTCTGCGCCTGCGCCCATCAACGCCGGCTTGGCGCACTTCAAGCGGTGAGTGCTGCGATATGTGTCTACATGTCGATATGTGTCGATATGTGTCGATATGTGTCTAGGTATGTGTCGATATGTGTCTAGGTATGTGTCTAGGTATGTCAGCTGCTGCTGCATGGGAAGTAGTTCTGAGTCCTTGCGCGTTGCAGGCTGGTGGCCACCTCGCTCAACTGGCTGGTCTGGATCTTCCACTTCCTCGCCGAGCTCAAGCCCGGCTTCAACCAGCACTACTTCAACTACTGGTTCCTGCTGATGGCGTCGCTGCACCTCGTCTCGCTCGCCGTCTTCTTCGTCTTCCTCGACGCCGACACGCGCAAGGACTGGCGCCTGGCGTTGCCCGTCATCCGAAGACACGCCGTCGTCAAACGCAACGAGTTGGCCTTGCGGCTGCAGGGCAAGTGACCGCCCGAGTTAAGCAACACTGCGTCGGGTTGCGTGGTGGTTGGGTGACCGCCATGCACGTGGCCAGCTCTCAGAGGGAGAGAGGTTGGAGGGATTGGAGTTAAGCAACACTGCGTCGAGTCGGCCGGTGGATGGGTGACCGCCATGCACGTGGCCAGTTCCCGGACTTTGGTTGCAATATCGCTTGGCGTTGACACAAATGGGCAGATCGGCATAAACGGGTCCTCCCATGGGCGACATGTACAAGGTGCTGTGTGGAAGCGTGTTTTTGGGTTCGTATTCCAGCACAAGGATTCGAACAGAGGATCGTTCCGTTGCGATTTGGCTCTCTGAGGTGTCAACTTGGGGCTGCATTTGGTTCGGTGTGAAATCACGTTGTGTACCTACATACGTAGGTTAGGTGTTTGTTAGTGCGTTCTCCACGCCCGATGGAATCGTTCTGCGTGGATTTCACGTCGCGTGGATTTCACGTCGCGTGGATTTCACGTCGCGTGGATTTCACGTCGCGTGGATTTCACGTCGTTATGTTTGCTGGCAATCTCGAGGGAATGTTTTTTTTGTACAGACATACTGTAGCAATGTAAAATGCTAATTGATTTTATTTTGTAAAACCTTTTTGTTAAACTTTTCATTCTGCTTTTCAGCCAGAGGGAACGTTTTATTGTTGGTATGTACTCTTGCAGTTCGGAAAATTTATATAAGAAGGGCAACAGGGAACTGATGAACAGAGCTTACAAAATTTGAAACCCTTGGATGGTTTTTATTTTTAAAAGTTTCAAAAGTCCATTGAAAATGTTCAACTTTCATGTCATGTCATGGACAACTGGCTTTGATTGAAACATGTCAAACGTTCCCCTGGGATCTTCCCAAGCTCCCAACAGCAGACACAGTTGCTATTTACTTGAGTTTACCGCTCAGGTAAATTGCCTGAGGTTTGTACGCCCGGATTCACAAAGAATCCTAATATAAAAACCTACCGTAATTAGAGATAAAACGGTATTACTATAACCTCTCTAATACGGCATAACTTTACTACTGTAATAGCGCTATTCCGAATTCATTTCAACACAATATTAGTGTGGTCTTAAATTTCATCACAAACTCAGAGTGTTGTCATGACGTTTGAAATTTCGACCAATCAGTGCAGAGTGCGCATTTATTCAAATACCGTTTGTCTGCTGTTCTTCTGTCGTCTGTCAGTTGGAGCTGTGGGAGCAAAGTGTCAAAGAAGTTTGAAGTGTCAAAGAAGTTTGACATTTGTTCATCATTCACGGGAATGTTGAAAAATTATCATAATGCTACTCCAAATTAGGTATACATTAAACATTATTTGTGAACAGACAAACAAAAATCTCACAGGAAATAAGACATTTAAATTTAAATGTGATGGTCATAACTTCACTAATACCAGTCGGGGCTGGTATTAGATTTAATACCGAATAGCGCTCTTATTTATGTCTTATATTCTTTGTGAATTGGGACTAGTGGCCATGTTCTTTCATTACCTTGATATTCGTCATTTAAGTTAATTTACGGTATTAGGAGATAAAACCCAGGTAGTGAATCCGGGCCCTAAAAACACCAACATAAGGACGGCACCAATCTTCCAGCTCAATGTCACTGTCCTTCCACCTCTGACTGGATGGGTTTCAGCTTCCAAATAATGCTAATCGTCTCTACTAGCTGCCCTACGTTCGAACTTATAACCATACACATCTGTAGCTCAAAATGTACCATGTACGCATGTAGTAATTTTTATTTATTTGCATTTTTAAAACTTTATATTACACTAACCTGTAACTCATCTGTAATCTAGCAAATAAATAAATTTGAAGAAAAAAAAAGTACCAAGAAATATTTTGTAGAAACCATCCCTAGACACAAATGAATTGTGGGTCGCTTCTTAGCAGTTTCTAAACCATGTGCAGGATATTTGTCTGGTCCCGTCCCCAGAATCAAGAGGGCCGTGGGACAGAGAAATGTGACGAGCTGTGCTTTGATTCGCTCTGCGACTGCACAATCTCCGCTTTGATTGGTTCGGAGTTTTCAACCTCGCTACACATGCCAAGAGTAACAACCACTTTCATAGACGTGTTCGCAGTCGATGGAAATACGATGCCAGCGCTGAATTCTTGTCCGTTTTGTTGATAAACGGCCGTTTGTTGTTTTAGATTCATCTCGTTTCCCCCTGGAGGCCGGTTTTACAAGTGCCTGGCCCAGAGTTAAAGTAGGAGTCAAGTTGTTTGTCATGGCAACCGCCAATAGGATGCCGTGGAATTCATCTGTTTCCCCGAGGGCTGGACGCTTGACCTCACCACAAGGCACCACAAGGCACCACAAGGCACCACAAGGCACCACAAGGCACCACAAGGCACCACGAGGCACCACAAGGCACCAAAAGGCACCACAAGGCACCACAAGGCACCAAAAGGCACCACAAGGCACCACGAGGCACCACGAGGCACCACGAGGCACCACGAGGCACCACGAGGCACCACAAGGCACCACGAGGCACCACGAGGCACCACGAGGCACCACGAGGCACCACGAGGCACCACGAGACACCACGAGGCACCACGAGGCACCACGAGGCACCACGAGGCACCACAAGGCACCAAAAGGCACCAAAAGGCACCACAAGGCACCACAAGGCACCACAAGGCACCACAAGGCACCACAAGGCACCACAAGGCACCACAAGGCACCACAAGGCACCACAAGGCACCACAAGGCACCACAAGGCACCACAAGGCACCACAAGGCACCACAAGGCACCACAAGGCACCACGAGGCACCACAAGGCACCACAAGGCACCACAAGGCACCAAAAGGCACCACAAGGCACCACAAGGCACCACAAGGCACCACAAGGCACCACAAGGCACCACGAGGCACCACGAGGCACCACGAGGCACCACGAGGCACCACAAGGCACCACAAGGCACCACAAGGCACCACAAGGCACCAAAAGGCACCACAAGGCACCACAAGCCACCACAAGGCACCACAAGGCACCACAAGGCACCACAAGGCACCACGAGGCACCACAAGGCACCACGAGGCACCACAAGGCACCACAAGCCACCACAAGGCACCACAAGGCACCACAAGGCACCACAAGGCACCACAAGGCACCAAATCGTTGCTATGGGCAACAAATGCACGAGGTACAAACGAAGGACGCACGACAGGAAAACGATATTGGTCCGTTTTCGTCCGAACCGAGACAGCGGTGCCATCTTGTGGCGTTGTCGTGAACTTTCAGCAAACACCAGCTGCTGGCGTGAAATCACAACGCAAATCTTGCAAACCGTGTTTCAATATTATAAAACACGTAGCTTGCAAATGCTCACTTTCTGCTCACTTTCCTCAATGTTGCTGAAAAGTGACTTTTATCTGCAACTTTCAGCTCACTTTCCTCAATGTCCCTGAAAAGTGACTTGCAGTATCAAGAACTTTCAGCTCATTTTCCTCGATGTCCCTGAAAAGTGACTTGTATCTACAACTTTCAGCTCATTTTCCTCAATGTTGCTGGAAAGTGACGTTGTATCTAGAACTTTCAGCTCATTTTCCTCAATGTCCCTGAAAAGTGACTTGTAGTATCTAGAACTTTCAGCTCACTTTCCTCAATGTCCCTGAAAAGTGACTTGTATCTAGAACTTTCAGCTCACTTTCCTCAATGTTGCTGAAAAGTGACTTTTATCTGCAACTTTCAGCTCACTTTCCTCAATGTCCCTGAAAAGTGACTTGTATCTAGAACTTTCAGCTCACTTTCCTCAATGTTGCTGAAAAGTGACTTGTAGTATCTAGAACTTTCAGCTCATTTTCCTCAATGTCCCTGAAAAGTGACTTGTAGTATCTAGAACTTTCTGCACATTTTCCTCGATGTCCCTGAAAAGTGACTTGTATCTACAACTTTCAGCTCATTTTCCTCAATGTCCCTGAAAAGTGACTTGCAGTATCAAGAACTTTCAGCTCATTTTCCTCGATGTCCCTGAAAAGTGACTTGTATCTACAACTTTCAGCTCATTTTCCTCAATGTTGCTGGAAAGTGACGTTGTATCTAGAACTTTCAGCTCATTTTCCTCAATGTCCCTGAAAAGTGACTTGTAGTATCTAGAACTTTCAGCTCACTTTCCTCAATGTCCCTGAAAAGTGACTTGTATCTAGAACTTTCAGCTCACTTTCCTCAATGTTGCTGAAAAGTGACTTGTAGTATCTAGAACTTTCAGCTCATTTTCCTCAATGTCCTTGAAAAGTGATTTGTAGTATCAAGAACTTTCAGCTCATTTTCCTCGATGTCCCTGAAAAGTGACTTGTATCTACAACTTTCAGCTCATTTTCCTCAATGTTGCTGAAAAGTGACTTTTATCTACAACTTTCAGCTCATTTTCCTCGATGTCCCTGAAAAGTGACTTGTATCTACAACTTTCAGCTCATTTTCCTCAATGTCCCTGAAAAGTGACTTGTAGTATCAAGAACTTTCAGCTCACTTTCCTCAATGTCCCTGAAAAGTGACAGGTATCTAGACATCCAAACGCGCGAGACACACACACAAACAAACGAACGCAGCCAGGAAGGTACTCACATTCAGAGCGCAGGCCAAGACGGAGCCAGCGCCGCTCTCCGCCAGCAGTCTGCGCGCCAGCGCGGGCAGCGCGGGGTCAGCGCCCGCGCTGGCAGCTTCCGTGCGCAGCGAGACCGTCTCGTTCGCGCCGGCCGTGAGATCGACCAGCGCGTCGCGCAGACAGACGTGCGCCAGCGCGGAGTACGAACCCAGCACCCTGCGCGGAATGCAGCGCCGTTGACAAGGGGATTTATCATTACAATCATTCACTGTTTTACTCTTTACACATTTTATGAGAGTCAAATGATGCTTTACTTCAATGTCCACTAGGAGGGCAATTCACCAGATATTAATAATCCATAACGCACGTTAAGCTATGATTTCATTAAGCTATGATTTCATTAAGCTATGATTTCATTAAGCTATGATTTCATTAAGCTATGATTTCATTAAGCTATGATTTCATTAAGCTATGATTTCATTAAGCTATGATTTCATTAAGCTATGATTTCATTAAGCTATGATTTCATTAAGCTATGATTTCATTAAGCTATGATTTCATTAAGCTATGATTTAAGGTCATGTGACCTGAAATACCGCCTGTTAACTTATGATTTTCAGATATGATCTCGTAAAAACGAACGACGAGCTAAAACCCTCGTCACACGGGATATGATTTTTAACGAACTCATTGATGTAGCTCATGCAGACCTTAATTTTCAGACAGGTACATGCTGTCTGAAAAAAAAATTCAGAACTTTCGGCTCTACAGCGTTTTGGCAAATTTTCGAAAATATCGAAAATATATCGAGCCAACCGACCCAATCCCAATTGCTGGTGCAAGTCCTGTCGTGTTACATTTGTTGGCCACCGCCAAAGTCACTGGATCTTAAATTTCTTAGACTCACGTCTACTATATCCTATCTTTGGCACTAGTTTTGAAAGAAACTATTTCAAACTGGGATTTGAATGCTAAATCAAAAGTCTCACTGGTTTCCCCACGTTTCGTAACGTATGCTAGTTACTTTAATCGAGGGCGATGGCTCGAATGACGTTACAAACGTGAACAAAAGAACCAATAGTTGTTTTTTAATCTAAGCTTCCTAAATTCTAATGATCCTGTCAAAGTCCAATAATAGTTCAAAAATTGAAAATTTGCCCACCTACATTTTAAAAACCATCCAAAATCCCAATGATCCCAAATCCCAATTGGTAAAATTAACGCATAGGCTTCCAAGTCCTTGGGGCTCAGGTCCGGTCCGGTCCGGTCCGGTCCGGTCCGGTCACTCACTTGGCGTAGGCCTTCTCGAGCAGCGAGAGCCACATGTCCGCGGGGTTGGCGGCCCGCGTGAACAGCGGCACCCCGTTTGCGCACGGCAGCAGGTCGTCCACCACGACGTCCAGCCAGCGGCCGAAGCGCCAGACACGGAAGTGGAACGCGCCGGCGTAGTCCCCGTTCACCTCCGCGCCCGGCGGCGGGAACGACTGCCCGCCCGGAACGACCTGGAACCGACGGGACTTTCGATCCCCGGGACTGTCGGCTACTTACATCCTGTCTTTAGCGCTAGTCTTTAAACAATACTAGGTATTTCAAACTGGGATTTGCTTTATAAAAGTATCAGGGCCTATTTCACCAAAGTTCGCCTAAACGGGCGTTTAGTGCCCGTTTAGACGGTGCCTTGAAATTCACTAATTGACTGGCTGTTTGTAAAGTTAGGAGAATTTTGAGACAGGTCACAAAAAAATACTTGAATTTTGATTTTAAAGTGGCAGTGATTCTAGAAGGCATTGTTTTGACAGGTGAAACATATTTTGTTTTGTAAATGTCATTATTATCCCCTGGCTAAACAATTGTCCATTATTTGAGCCCCAAAATTTGGGAAATTAGCTCTTACACCGTGTAAGTGTTTTCAGGTCACCAAATATTCCTTAATGTTATCACCACAGAACTTCAAGTTGAATTTGCATTTTTCCTCGAGAGAACTCCAAATTCTCCATTTAAATTATTGAAAGAATAAGTTTTTCATAGAAAACGAATAAGCCCGTCAAAATTGGCCATAAACGACCATTTAGAGGGGTTTTTAACTTTTAACCGACGTTGGTGAAATAGCCCATCACTGGTTTCCCGACGTGTCGCAGCATGATACACTGGTTAGTTCTTCGAGGGTCCTGGCTCGAATGAAAATTACAGCGTGAAATTGAGGAAGGAACTAGTGTAAGGTAACGAAAAGTTGGGAAATAAGTGAGACTTCATTTAGGGACGGCTTGGCCTCAACCAAGAGTGTTTGTCTTGGCAACCGCCAATAGGATGCCATGGAATTCATTTGTTGCTGAGGGTAAGATGCTTAACCCAGAGTTGACAAATAGTGCACAGTGCCGAGGGCAAAGTGGGCCGAGTGAAATGGCGGCCCAACAGGTGGTTCGTTTCAGCCGCAGATCCTCGCACCTGCGCAAGCAGCTCTTTTCGCCCGGCCAGCGCGGCGCAGGCGGCGGCCATTTGCAACGAGCTGCATCGTCCCGGCAACACGGACGGCGGCTCCCCGTCGGGCGGCAGCAACCGCGGCAACGCCACCAAGCTCTGTCGCGGCAAACAACCGAGCACGAATCACTCTGCGTGTCAGGCACTTTATCGCTCAACGTCCATCGTTCTCGCACTTCACGCTGGCACACGTTTTAGAATTTACGAGGGATCTCAGTTACACAAGTTTCCCATCAGTCAGCTGTTGTTGCAAGACCATCTGCAGCGGTAAACAATACTATAACAATACAATACAAACAATACAATACGAAACAAGAATATTGTATTCATACCTCTCTAAAACACTAATTTGAATGCAGTTTATGAATTTACACACACAGGGCATGCAAACACGAATGTGTAAATTTTGGAGATCATAGATAAATACACATGACGCACAATCACAGCTCTCATCGAAGGATGTCGGCCCTGCCGTGGCCCCAAGTTCTTGTCTATACCTACATCTCCACAGTCAACATGACCCCGTGTGAATATGTATGTACATACCTACCTACTGATGATAACATTAAGTTCCAAAAGCTAAAATTAATCAAGGGCCTGTTAAATAACCCACCTAGGTTGAAACCATAAGACTGGCAAATTAAAAAACCAGAAAAGAAGATTTGAATTTCACAAACAGAACAGCACTCTACAACCAAACTTGGAAAGAATACAAAGTGTGTTCTTTGTGGTGAATAATATAATCAGTAACAGGCCAGCTTCAAACACAGGCAATCGCGTAAGTTTCTTACCGACGGTCTCTTCCATTCCACGTTGTCGGGGAAGTCGGCCGCGTCGCCCAAACTCGACGCCGACGCCGGAAAGACGCTGTCGCTGAACAAAGTGTCGAGCTCGCGACAATGCTTGTGCAGCTTGTCGAACTTCTGCCCTTTGAACGGCTCGCATTTCCTCCGCATGGCTGGGCTAGGCGTGTCTTTGGTCTGTGTGGTCTGTCTACTTCATCAGCTAGGAATGTCTGCGTGGGCGGAGGTCGACACATGCATAGCGCCCTTGCCCTTCCCACCCTGGACTTTCCTTTTCATGCAGCTGCACAGCGCGACATTAACAACGGCATTTTAAGGTTATCCACGGCTAATAATAGATCGCCCGGTCACGAACACCGACCCCCTATCGATCCACGTTCGGGCGAAACGCGGGCCGACGGCCTTTCAAAAACACGATCAATTTCTGTCACGATTCCTCCACAGATAATGCCGACAGCATGTTGGTGCGAGAGAGAAAAGAGATGTGTGTATTGTTGTTTATTTGATGACCTTCCAGCTGTACGACCGCGTGGTGTTTAGACCAATGAGAAGCCACCCACATGTTCGTCGACCAATGGGTGGAGAGCTTGTCTCGATGTCAGAAGTGTGCAGCTTTCAAATCAATTTCATCTTCCAAGCAGGTGACTTGTAATTTCGTCGTCAAAAACTCACCCGTGATTCGTTAACAATTGAGATATTGCCAAAAGCCGAGTCATTACTTCCTTCCAACATTGCTATGCACTCGGTAAGTCGGGTTCCTTCCTGCTTTACTTCTCCCTCATTACATCATCTCTAACTATAAGCCAGTCGAATTTCGGCTATGTCCTCTGATAGTTTTGTCTGGAAAGAGCATAGGCAGGCCAGGTACCGACCGTGTGGGTGAACACATGGGGGTACTGGATGACATGCCGAGGAGATCGAAATCTCGTTTTGACAAACTAGTTTTCTTATCAGCAGCTGCCTTACTTCGTGATATAAGAATCAACAAAGCTGATAAATCGGTTCACTTCGAGTTTTGCATTAGATTACAAGCAAATCCAATTGCCTACATTCCTTATTGTTAAGCTAGAAAAAAATTCAAAGTTTCCTGCGTCTTCTCTGTACCAACACTTTGCGGTATTTGCAAAAAAGTTGGTTGGTATTCACAATGTGAATTAATCTAAAATCTAAATTGCATAATTGCTATTGTTATCTCACATTACCTCCAACCGGAATGGACGAGATATGTCCACCGGAAACGTAGGGTTTAGGCAATAGCCATCAACTTGATATCGAGATATAAAGGAATTGCAATTAATTTAAATAAAATAAAATAGATATATGGAAACATATGTTTACTTGAATGCCTATTAAAAAAGTGATGACATGGAAGTGTTCCTATCTAAGAAACTATTCTAGAAGTTTTTTATTTCCCCTTCTAACTATTAAATTAAGTGTTGTATGCCAGTGGTTGTGCGTGCAATCGCGTACAAAACTTGCCAGAGATCAAATTCGTGAGCTTTGCTGGGCAGTGGGCAGGCACTGATAATAACACTGGTTTTTCCAACAATATTCTACCCCCAAAGCACATGTCATCCCATGCCTCCATGTGTTCATCAGCACGTGGTCAGTGCCTGGCCTGTCTATGCTCTATCCTCAGTTCCTGGCCTGATAAAATACAAGTTTTCAAAATAAGGCTACGATCATACAGGGAAAGTGGAAAATGAATTGACTTAAGAATGTACCTACTATGAAAATATGATAAAATACTATATTACACTGTAACAATAATTATTTGTATAATTCAACTTAGTGTAAAAATGTACCAGAATTAGAAATGATAAATATATTTTAACCACAGTGTAGAACTGAAAACTATAAAGAAACATATTATTATATATTACAAACCTACATGAGCAGATAGCTGAAATTCGACTGGCTGGATTTCAAAGTCCAGAAGTGTACCTACATGATAAAGAGACGGGAAAACTTAGCTTTTCTCTCCAAACCTTAGCACATGTACCTACTTACCTCTGGCACAGTGTTTCCCAAACCTTAGCACATGTACCTACTTACCTCTGGCACAGTGTTTCCCAAACCTTAGCACATGTACCTACTTACCTCTGGCACAGTGTTTCCCAAACCTTAGCACATGTACCTACTTACCTCTGGCACAGTGTTTCCCAAACCTTAGCACATGTACCTACTTACCTCTGGCACAGTGTTTCCCAAACCTTAGCACATGTACCTACTTACCTCTGGCACAGTGTTTCCCAAACCTTAGCACATGTACCTACTTACCTCTGGCACAGTGTTTCCCAAACCTTAGCACATGTACCTACTTACCTCTGGCACAGTGTTTCCCAAACCTTAGCACATGTACCTACTTACCTCTGGCACAGTGTTTCCCAAACCTTAGCACATGTACCTACTTACCTCTGGCACAGTGTTTCCCAAACCTTAGCACATGTACCTACTTACCTCTGGCACAGTGTTTCCCAAACCTTAGCACATGTACCTACTTACCTCTGGCACAGTGTTTCCCAAACCTTAGCACATGTACCTACTTACCTCTGGCACAGTGTTTCCCAAACCTTAGCACCTACCTAATGCAGGAATCGGGAAGTTCAGTGTGGGTGGCGCAGTTAGATACAGCTGAGCGCGGAAACGTTAAACTCACAATTTATTGGGAAAACATCGAGGAGCAGCGGCATCAACCGAACTAGGCACAGCAACAGACTAGCTACCTCGGCCCGCGGACTGAGCGGGCCGATTCACAGACCGACGGATCGGCCGCTTTGCGCTCAGAGCTTTGCGAGTCTCTGAGCGTTGCAAATATCTGAGCTTTGCGAGTCTCTGAGCTGAACTTTGCAAATCTCTGAGCTTTGAAAATCACTGAGCTTTGCGCTCCGAGCTTTGCCAATCTCTGAGCTTTGCAGATCTCTGAGCTTTGCAGATCTCTGAGTTTTGCAAATCTCTGAGTTTTGCAAGTCTCTGAGCTTTGCAAGTCTCTGAGCTTTGAAAATCACTGAGCTTTGCGCTCCGAGCTTTGCCAATCTCTGAGCTTTGCAGATCTCTGAGCTTTGCAGATCTCTGAGTTTTGCAAATCTCTGAGTTTTGCAAGTCTCTGAGCTTTGCAAGTCTCTGAGCTTTGCGAATCACTGAGCTTTGCGAATCTCTGAGGACGCCAAGCAAGCCGTCGCGGCCAATCGTCGCAAAGTTCATACTTCCAGTTTTCACCGAGTCAATAAAACAATACTGGCGCACAAAGACATCGGCGTTGAGACAGAAACGAGGCACGCGAAAGCGGGGGACGCAGAACCGCGTTCGCCGCGATTAGAAGCGCGCTGCTCGGTTCAGGCTGAGGACGCGAGCAATCTTTTCGCTCTCCTGTCGTTTTGCAGCACGTAGATTTCCATTTGGCAGAGATTCGCGGAAACTCGTCGGCAGAAGCGAGCGCAACTCTGCAATCGTAGCCGACTTCGTGCCGCTCAGACCGAGGTCGCCCCGGGGGACAGAGAGTCAGACCGGGCGAAACGTCCACCCACTTCCACGCCGTCACCAACCCAGCCCCGCATCGTCGGCCGAAACCCTGCCCGACCCCAGGCGAGATTCGGCCGAAACCCTGCCCGACCCCAGGCGAGATTCGGCCGAAACCCTGCCCGACCCCAGTCGAGGTTCGGCCGAAACCCTGCCCGACCCCAGTCGAGGTTCGGCCGAAACCCTGCCCGACCCCAGTCGAGGTTCGGCCGAAACCCTGCCCGACCCCAGTCGAGATTCGGCCGAAACCCTGCCCGACCCCAGGCGAGATTCGGCCGAAACCCTGCCCGACCCCAGTCGAGATTCGGCCGAAACCCTGCCCGACCCCAGTCGAGATTCGGCCGAAACCCTGCCCGACCCCAGGCGAGATTCGGCCGAAACCCTGCCCGACCCCAGGCGAGATTCGGCCGAAACCCTGCCCGACCCCAGGCGAGATTCGGCCGAAACCCTGCCCGACCCCAGTCGAGATTCGGCCGAAACCCTGCCCGACCCCAGTCGAGGTTCGGCCGAAAGTCGCGGCCTTGCGCGAGGGAAAACCGGCCTTGCGCGAGGGAAAACCGGCCTTGCGCGAGGGAAAACCGGCCTTGCGCGAGGGAAAACCGGCCTTGCGCGAGGGAAAACCGGCCTTGCGCGAGGGAAAACCGGCCTTGCGCGGTGTGCCCGGTCCCGTCCCGTCCCACGACAACGCGGTCTCCTTGTTGAGGTGCCCAGCGCCACGGGCACGCTAACGTGCGACCATGCTCCGAGGGGCTGTGCACGCGAAACGGGGGGGCCAATCGGATGCGAGGGACACGGGGACATTGGGCCAATCGGATGCCAGGGTTTCCGGGGATTTGGACCAATCGGATGGCAGGGATCTGGGGACATTGGGCCAATCGGATGCCAGGGTTTCCGGGGATTTTGACCAATCGGATGGCAGGGATCTGGGGACATTGGACCAATCGGATGCCAGGGTTTCCGGGGATTGGTACCAAGCCGACGGGAGGGATCTGGGGACTTTGCACGGGGGTTGGCGGATGGCTGGTGTCGACGCTATCTCCTGCGCTCGCCTTTCTGGGTCTTGCGCTTCTCCTTCTTCTCGGCGGCCTGCGCCTTCTGCTTCTCCCTGGGCAAAACAGAGCGCAAGCGCACGCGTCAGGCAAGGCGGGTGAATTGCGGGTCTGCTGGGAAATTCAGGATGGACGTAAGTCACAACAAGATGGAACCCGGCTGAGCACACGTCAGACAAGAAATATCTATTTCACGCTGGGATTTGAACGCTAAAAAATGCAAATTTATTTATTTATTTAGCATTTTAAACCCAGTTTGAACTTTGAAATAGTTGTGTTTGAAGACTACTGCTCAAGATAGGACGTAGTAGACATTTGTGTAAGAAATTTGACATAAAGCATGAGCATGACTCGTCATGGGTATTAGCTCACTGAAGTGCTGAACGTGATAACAAGGAAGGTAAACAAAGGGACTAGCCAGTAACAGGCAATAGTTGCATATCTCTATCATCATCATCATCAGCGCACATTCGAAGGCCGCCAACTCACCGGTCCTCGCGGTCCTTGTCCTTCTTCTGCCGACTGTTGACCTTGGCCTGTTCGCGCTTCTCGCGCTCCGCCTGCGCCACCACCGCCGCGTTGGTGTTGCGCTCCAGTCCCGCACCGCCCTCGGCGCCGGGGCAGCCGCCGCCGCCCGCCGCACCCTCCTCGTCCTCGTCGTCCGACATCTGCAGGGGAGGCGGCAAAGGGGTTAGCAGGGGAGGCGGCAAAGGGGTTAGCAGGGAAGGCGGCAAAGGGGTTAGGAGGGAAGGCGGCAAAGGGGTTAGCAGGGGAGGCGGCAAAGGGGTTAGGAGGGAAGGCGGCAAAGGGGTTAGCAGGGAAGGCGGCAAAGGGGTTAGGAGGGAAGGCGGCAAAGGGGTTAGGAGGGAAGGCGGCAAAGGGGTTAGGAGGGAAGGCGGCAAAGGGGTTAGGAGGGAAGGTGGCAAAGGGGTTAGGAGGGAAGGCGGCAAAGGGGTTAGGAGGGAAGGCGGCAAAGGGGTTAGGAGGGAAGGCGGCAAAGGGGTTAGGAGGGAAGGCGGCAAAGGGGTTAGGAGGGAAGGCGGCAAAGGGGTTAGGAGGGAAGGCGGCAAAGGGGTTAGGAGGGAAAGTGGCTTGAGCATATTTATGCGAATTTTGAATGCCTGCACCATACACATTTAGATGATTACCCACGTCCAGATATACTCTTCCTGAATACATTTAGGGGTTCATTTCTGAACTTGCCTGGACCTTTGCATTTAACATATTTAATTGGGTGTATAAGGATTAACCGTAAGGCCTCTTAATGCAGGAAATGTCAGATTGTACCCAGGACTAGGTCCGGACCAGGGATCACGTAACTTGAGACGTGATCCCTGTCGCTGTCTGTGTTAATTTGTTAACTTAGTAACCAAGAACGGCGATGAAAGAGCGACGTAATCGCGGTGCAGACCAGACCCACGAAACCAACGCACCTGACTGTACTGCGCCAGGATGGCCTCGCGGATCTTGCGCTCCTCGTCGGTCTGCGCCGCCCGCCGGGTCCGCGCCGGCACCGCGCGGGTCTCCATGAGGCGCGCCAACGCGGCGCCCATCTCGTCGGCGCCCGACGGAGTCACGCGGCTCGCCGCCCGCGCGGACATCGCACTCTGCCAGCGCTCGAGGATCTCGCGGCAATGGCCGCCGATGTCGTTGCTCTGCAATCGCGACTGGCTTTTTAACGAAGATTAACACGGCAGTTTATTTTTATGTACACAAATTAGCCTCCCAAAAATGTTGCCCATTCTACCAGATTGTACCAGAGCCACTATGAGTATTCGTAGACTCTGGACCATACCCCCATGGGGACATTCAATTCTCACCCTGTATGCAAATTACTTCTCCCAAATTTCGTGTCTACTTAGCTCAGCGGTTAGAGCACCAGCCGCAGAAAGTTGGGGACCCGGGTTCAAATCCCGGAATGGGCAACACTTTTGGGAGGCTAATTTGTGTACATAAAAATAAAATGACTAGCCAATTACGAGCTTTCGTAATTTAAATAAGATTATAAAAGATTAACATGGCAGTTTGAGGGTAATATTTTTGGTGCATTTTTGCAATTCTTGCAAGTTGTGAGACAATGGTATAGTCCGGCCCGTGAGAGAAGATGCCACAGCTGGGCCTGCCCCCTCACGATTTACCAACTCGTGAATTTAAATTTTAATGGCGGAAAACTAAACACTATTTCGGCTACCAATAAAAAAATTACACATGAATCTATTTCAGAATTATGGGTAAAAATATCAACGAATAAATAGTTGAGAGAAAAAAACATAAGCTTTGGTAATATTCGAAGGTATAAAAATGATGACAGGACTTCAGTTTTGTCAAATTGGCGGTTATGTAAGCTCAAGTGACTACTAGCGCTCCCTGCGGAGTGGTATCTTCGTAAATAAAACGAAGTATAGGTACCTGCTACTAAAGTCGAACCAGGGATAGGGGCTCCAAATGACAAATCCGTTATGTTTTTACCACTAGGGCTTCGTGAACGCAATGCGTGCTGCGTTGAAGATGAGCGTAGGTAGCGGTTAGTATATTGAGAAAGGGGCTCCTATGAAAACCATGGAGCACCAAGCCAGACCATTGCCTTCACGAAAACTCTGATCACTCGAAATTTTAGACGATTATGACCTTCCTTTGTTTCTCTCTAGAGCTGTCAGATTGCCAAAATATGCTTATTTTGAGCTAATTGAGTAGTTTGAACATGTATACATAGATATGTTAATTATGCCCAAGGGTTCTTGTCATAATATTAGGGATATATTTCTAGTGCGGATTTACTTCCATTACTTCCATAAATGAAAATGACTTATTTCTGATATATCAGGCAAATCTTTGCCTTGGACAATCTTGAAGTCAACAAAGCTTGGTCACCAAGGTACGAAGGAAATTGATTAAAAAAGTACCGAAAATCACGAAAAAACATTACAAACATGCTAATAAAAACCAAATGGAAAGTTCTACCGACATGAGATTTTCAGGCATAATACATATGTATAGCGATTAATGTCGACATGTTGAAAATTTTTGGTAAAGATATGTAAAGAACTTTGGAATTTACAGCGATTCAAAATTTTGACAAATTTCTAAATCGATCTTTTCCAAAAACGCAGGGGGTCAAGTTGAGGACGAAGGTTCTCCAGAAGAATCAGCTAGTTCCTCGTTGTGGGGGATTAGGGCAGGCAGATAGGCACCTCAATCGAAAACGAGGGTTCTCTTAAATATATCAAACAATTCTCCGCTGCCCTGCGGATATTAGTAGTATACCCAGGGCTGCATTCTGTGAAAGATATTCACAGCACATGGTGGAATGGAGGCAGTATTGGTCAGGTTGCCCGACTAGGTCTGTACTCACGGCGATTATTTCTGACAGTATGCCCTCGAGGGCTTCTGTTTTGTCCTCCACCGAGTCATCTTCTTCTAATATTCCCTTGATGTACGAGCCGAACACGCCTTCGTCGGTGTTCAAGTCTTTTAACTTTACATTTAGCCAGGCATCGAAATCGAGCCCGACGTCCGCCATCTTTCAGGAATCAGACTGTCACATTCCACCGCCTTCCGCGTTCCGTTCGAGGTCATCTAGCCGGCTGTGGACAAGCACGTGGTCGTCAATGTCACTGTCAATTTGTCAAGTTTCAGCTGGTCTTGTTCATAACGGAAGGATATGATAATGAAGATTTTTATCTACTGCCATGTGGACTTATGACTTGCTGATTTTTCTCAGTTGCGTGACCGTATCGAGCTGACCTAGAAGTGATAAGTGCAGGTAGCTAAGGCAAAATCCAAATAATGGCTTTGAAGGGCTTGAAAGTGATCGAAATCGCTGGATTGGCTCCGGGTCCTTTCTGCGGAATGGTCCTCGCAGAGCTCGGGGCAACAGTGATCAGGGTGGATCGGGTACGAAAACGTTATGATCAGAGGTGCCATACCTTAACTATTTTGTCATTGTTAATTTTTAAATTGTTATTTCAATATCAGCTGTTCGGAGCAGACATGGATTGCCTTGCTAACGGCAAACAATCGCTTGCCGTCGATCTCAAAAAGCCGGAAGGAGCCGAACTCCTGCGAAAGCTGTGCCAAAGTTCCGATGTCCTGGTCGAGCCGTTCCGGAAGGGCAAGTACCGACGTCCCAACTAATTGTTTGCTGTGGGATCGCAAGTGACAGCTTCGTGTTTTTGCAGGCGTCATGGAAAAGCTTGGTCTAGGACCGGCCGAGCTCTTGGCAGACAATCCGCGACTGATCTACGCACGGCTGACCGGATACGGACAAGAGGGCGCTTTTGCCGAACGAGCCGGTCACGACATCAACTATCTGGCAATGTCCGGTACGAACAACACGCTCACTCAATCAGCTACTCATATCTTCCAGTTTGTTGATTAGCATAACATGACGGGCTAAGATCTTACTTGCTTAGCTGAATATCATTGAGTACCTTCATACTTGTAAATTTTAAATGTTAAACTGAATTTTCTAAAACATTTTGAAAGTGGATCTCTACCAACACATGCCAAGGAAAGTAATGCCTCGGCTAGTAGGTACTAGGCAAAAAGCCAAGACTCAAAAGCCTCGCATGCCACAAGTGACACACAGGGGCGCAACTCGCAATTTCAGACTTGAACCGTTTTGAACTTCTCGAGCCGAGCTTGTTCCCGTGACACTAAACAAGACACGTAACGCACAGGCTACACTTGACCACTTGAGCGCATTGCCATGTCATGTCATGTCATCCTCGCAGGGGTGCTCTCGATGCTGGGTCCAGCAGACTCCGCCCATGTCATGTCATGTCATCCTCGCAAGGGTGCTCTCGATGCTGGGTCCAGCAGACTCCGCCCATGTCATGTCATGTCATCCTCGCAGGGGTGCTCTCGATGCTGGGTCCAGCAGACTCCGCCCATGTCATGTCATGTCATCCTCGCAAGGGTGCTCTCGATGCTGGGTCCAGCAGACTCCGCCCATGTCATGTCATGTCATCCTCGCAAGGGTGCTCTCGATGCTGGGTCCAGCAGACTCCGCCCATGTCATGTCACGTCATCCTCGCAGGGGTGCTCTCGATGCTGGGTCCAGCAGACTCCGCCCATGTCATGTCATGTCATCCTCGCAGGGGTGCTCTCGATGCTGGGTCCAGCAGACTCCGCCCATGTCATGTCATGTCATCCTCGCAAGGGTGCTCTCGATGCTGGGTCCAGCAGACTCCGCCCATGTCATGTCATGTCATCCTCGCAAGGGTGCTCTCGATGCTGGGTCCAGCAGACTCCGCCCATGTCATGTCATGTCATCCTCGCAAGGGTGCTCTCGATGCTGGGTCCAGCAGACTCCGCCCATGTCATGTCACGTCATCCTCGCAGGGGTGCTCTCGATGCTGGGTCCAGCAGACTCCGCCCATGTCATGTCACGTCATCCTCGCAGGGGTGCTCTCGATGCTGGGTCCAGCAGACTCCGCCCATGTCATGTCATGTCATCCTCGCAGGGGTGCTCTCGATGCTGGGTCCAGCAGACTCCGCCCATGTCATGTCATGTCATCCTCGCAAGGGTGCTCTCGATGCTGGGTCCAGCAGACTCCGCCCATGTCATGTCACGTCATCCTCGCAGGGGTGCTCTCGATGCTGGGTCCAGCAGACTCCGCCCATGTCATGTCATGTCATCCTCGCAGGGGTGCTCTCGATGCTGGGTCCAGCAGACTCCGCCCATGTCATGTCATGTCATCCTCGCAGGGGTGCTCTCGATGCTGGGTCCAGCAGACTCCGCCCATGTCATGTCACGTCATCCTCGCAGGGGTGCTCTCGATGCTGGGTCCAGCAGACTCCGCCCATGTCATGTCATGTCATCCTCGCAGGGGTGCTCTCGATGCTGGGTCCAGCAGACTCCGCCCATGTCATGTCATGTCATCCTCGCAGGGGTGCTCTCGATGCTGGGTCCAGCAGACTCCGCCCATGTCATGTCATGTCATCCTCGCAGGGGTGCTCTCGATGCTGGGTCCAGCAGACTCCGCCCATGTCATGTCATGTCATCCTCGCAGGGGTGCTCTCGATGCTGGGTCCAGCAGACTCCGCCCATGTCATGTCATGTCATCCTCGCAGGGGTGCTCTCGATGCTGGGTCCAGCAGACTCCGCCCCCGCGCCCCCCATCAACCTGGCCGCCGACTTCGGGGGCGGCGGCCTCAGCTGCGCTTTGGGCATTCTGGCCGCGCTGGTTTCGCGAGCCACCACCGGCGCAGGGCAGGTAACACGGGCTTGGAACATGTTGACGTCGATGTTGGCACGGCAATGTCTCGGCAAGCAACTGCACGCTGCTCTCTGCTTCTCACTGCGTAATGTCTTAAGGGGGTTGTAGACAAGGCCCATGGAACCTACAACGAGCATTCTACGTGTAAAATTGCTTACCTATTTAACAATCAAACCTGGCAGGTAACATCATTTTAAAGAACGTTATATTTAAAAAAATTGCAAGAAACCAAGACCTCACCGAGATAAACGCAATTAAACTTATGTACCTAGCGGCAATTAGATGAGGATGTTAGCTGAAGATGGGGAAACCAAAATTCTACACCACCTAGCTGGCACCTTGCTCTTTGTCACTGTCCAAAAAAATATTCATTTTGAGCTAAGGGCGGTGTCCTGGAATTATTTTTGTCACCCTCTGCATATTTTGGGGTCAAAAAAGACGCCTTAGAAACATCGCAGGAGAATTTTGATTGCAGCACGACTTGTCAAATGTTCCGAAAAGTAAGTCTACCAATTGTCTACCAACAGTAGTTTGGGCAATCTAATTGCCGCTGTGTTTAACCCGTTAAACGCCATCCCTAGCTGACATCGATACCTTGGTCTACAATGTGTCTTGAAGGCCGAACTCTACAAGCTCGAATCTTATCGGAAATGACGTAATCTGCTAACTCTCAAATGCTCGTAAAACACAGAGGATTATAGCAGCCAAGATTGATTTGAAAATTAGTGAATCAATCGCAGCCTTTTGCGCGTCTGCTATTCAATCTAGAGATGCGATTCAAGCTGACTTCTGATCAGTTTTCAGAGAGGAATCGATTGGTGTTATTGGGAATTTCGAATTCGAAAAAAATACACACTTTAATTATTTGAATGGATATGTTTAGTATAAAAAAATTCAAAGAACTCGTAAAACTCTAATCTCTTTCTCATTGGGCACTTCCATAACCCACAACAACGTGGATTTTTATCTTATTTATATTTTGTACAGTAAGAGGGACGATACCCGTTAATGTCTGAGCGATGTCCCCTGTCTGCTGTCCATTGCAGGTGGTGGACGCGTCCATGACCAGAGGGTCCGCGTACCTCGGCAGCTGGCTGCTGCGGTCCCACACGCTGCCCATCTGGGGCAAGGCCGTGTCCCCGCCTTGTCTTAGCGAAGTCCCCTGTCTGCTGTCCATTGCAGGTGGTGGACGCGTCCATGACCAGAGGGTCCGCGTACCTCGGCAGCTGGCTGCTGCGGTCCCAGACACTGCCCATCTGGGGCAAGGCCGTGTCCCCGCCTTGTCTTAGCGATGTCCCCTTTCTGCTGTCCATTGCAGGTGGTGGACGCGTCCATGACCCGAGGGTCCGCGTACCTCGGCAGCTGGCTGCTGCGGTCCCACACGCTGCCCATCTGGGGCAAGGCCGTGTCCCCGCCTTGTCTTAGCGATGTCCCCTGTCTGCTGTCCATAGCAGGTGGTGGACGCGTCCATGACCAGAGGGTCCGCGTACCTCGGCAGCTGGCTGCTGCGGTCCCAGACACTGCCCATCTGGGGCAAGGCCGTGTCCCCGCCTTGTCTTAGCGATGTCCCCTGTCTGCTGTCCATAGCAGGTGGTGGACGCGTCCATGACCAGAGGGTCCGCGTACCTCGGCAGCTGGCTGCTGCGGTCCCAGACACTGCCCATCTGGGGCAAGGCCGTGTCCCCGCCTTGTCTTAGCGATGTCCCCTGTCTGCTGTCCATTGCAGGTGGTGGACGCGTCCATGACCAGAGGGTCCGCGTACCTCGGCAGCTGGCTGCTGCGGTCCCAGACACTGCCCATCTGGGGCAAGGCCGTGTCCCCGCCTTGTCTTAGCGATGTCCCCTGTCTGCTGTCCATTGCAGGTGGTGGACGCGTCCATGACCCGAGGGTCCGCGCACATTGGCAGCTGGCTGCTGCGGTCCCACACGCTGCCCATCTGGGGCAAGGCCGTGTCCCCGCCTTGTCTTAGCGATGTCCCCTGTCTGCTGTCCATTGCAGGTGGTGGACGCGTCCATGACCAGAGGGTCCGCGCACATTGGCAGCTGGCTGCTGCGGTCCCACACGCTGCCCATCTGGGGCAAGGCCGTGTCCCCGCCTTGTCTGAGCGATGTCCCCTGTCTGCTGTCCATTGCAGGTGGTGGACGCGTCCATGACCAGAGGGTCCGCGTACCTCGGCAGCTGGCTGCTGCGGTCCCACACGCTGCCCATCTGGGGCAAGGCCGTGTCCCCGCCTTGTCTTAGCAATGTCCCCTGTCTGCTGTCCATAGCAGGTGGTGGACGCGTCCATGACCAGAGGGTCCGCGTACCTCGGCAGCTGGCTGCTGCGGTCCCACACGCTGCCCATCTGGGGCAAGGCCGTGTCCCCGCCTTGTCTTAGCGATGTCCCCTGTCTGCTGTCCATAGCAGGTGGTGGACGCGTCCATGACCAGAGGGTCCGCGTACCTCGGCAGCTGGCTGCTGCGGTCCCAGACACTGCCCATCTGGGGCAAGGCCGTGTCCCTGCCTTGTCTTAGCGATGTCCCCTGTCTGCTGTCCATAGCAGGTGGTGGACGCGTCCATGACCAGAGGGTCCGCGTACCTCGGCAGCTGGCTGCTGCGGTCCCAGACACTGCCCATCTGGGGCAAGGCCGTGTCCCCGCCTTGTCTTAGCGATGTCCCCTGTCTGCTGTCCATTGCAGGTGGTGGACGCGTCCATGACCAGAGGGTCCGCGTACCTCGGCAGCTGGCTGCTGCGGTCCCAGACACTGCCCATCTGGGGCAAGGCCGTGTCCCCGCCTTGTCTTAGCGATGTCCCCTGTCTGCTGTCCATTGCAGGTGGTGGACGCGTCCATGACCCGAGGGTCCGCGCACATTGGCAGCTGGCTGCTGCGGTCCCACACGCTGCCCATCTGGGGCAAGGCCGTGTCCCCGCCTTGTCTTAGCGATGTCCCCTGTCTGCTGTCCATTGCAGGTGGTGGACGCGTCCATGACCAGAGGGTCCACGTACCTCGGCAGCTGGCTGCTGCGGTCCCACACGCTGCCCATCTGGGGCAAGGCCGTGTCCCCGCCTTGTCTTAGCGATGTCCTCTGTCTGCTGTCCATTGCAGGTGGTGGACCCGAGGGTCCGCGTACCTCGGCAGCTGGCTGCTGCGGTCCCACACGCTGCCCATCTGGGGCAAGGCCGTGTCCCCGCCTTGTCTTAGCGATGTCCCCTGTCTGCTGTCCATTGCAGGTGGTGGACGCGTCCATGACCAGAGGGTCCACGTACCTCGGCAGCTGGCTGCTGCGGTCCCACACGCTGCCCATCTGGGGCAAGGCCGTGTCCCCGCCTTGTCTTAGCGATGTCCTCTGTCTGCTGTCCATTGCAGGTGGTGGACCCGAGGGTCCGCGTACCTCGGCAGCTGGCTGCTGCGGTCACAGACACTGTCCATCTGGGGCAAGGCCGTGTCCCCGCCTTGTCTTAGCGATGTCCTCTGTCTGCTGTCCATTGCAGGTGGTGGACCCGAGGGTCCGCGTACCTCGGAAGCTGGCTGCTGCGGTCCCACACGCTGCCCATCTGGGGCAAGGCCGTGTCCCCGCCTTGTCTTAGCGATGTCCTCTGACTGCTGTCCATTGCAGGTGGTGGACGCGTCCATGACCAGAGGGTCCACGTACCTCGGCAGCTGGCTGCTGCGGTCCCACACGCTGCCCATCTGGGGCAAGGCCGTGTCCCCGCCTTGTCTTAGCGAAGTCCCCTGTCTGCTGTCAATTGCAGGTGGTGGACGCGTCCATGACCAGAGGGTCCGCGCACCTCGGCAGCTGGCTGCTGCGGTCACAGACACTGTCCATCTGGGGCAAGGCCGTGTCCCCGCCTTGTCTTAGCGATGTCCTCTGTCTGCTGTCCTTTGCAGGTGGTGGACCCGAGGGACCGCGCACCTCGGCAGCTGGCTGCTGCGGTCACAGACACTGTCCATCTGGGGCAAGGCCGTGTCCCCGCCTTGTCTTAGCGATGTCCTCTGTCTGCTGTCCATTGCAGGTGGTGGACCCGAGGGTCCGCGTACCTCGGCAGCTGGCTGCTGCGGTCACAGACACTGCCCATCTGGGGCAAGGCCGTGTCCCCGCCTTGTCTTAGCGATGTCCTCTGTCTGCTGTCCATTGCAGGTGGTGGACCCGAGGGTCCGCGTACCTCGGCAGCTGGCTGCTGCGGTCACAGACACTGCCCATCTGGGGCAAGGCCGTGTCCCCGCCTTGTCTTAGCGATGTCCCCTGTCTGCTGTCCATTGCAGGTGGTGGACGCGTCCATGACCAGAGGGTCCGCGTACCTCGGCAGCTGGCTGCTGCGCTCCCAGACACTGCCCATCTGGGGCAAGGCTCGCGGCCACAACATGTGAGTCACCGTCTCGGTCATTTGTCCACCACGTTCAGAGTTGTCTATCGAAACTTTGTTACCTAATCCAGTTTTCTAACTGTTGTTCTTCTGCCACGAGTTATTTAAAGCCAAAATCTTTAATCTGAGCACATCTAGTGACTAAACTGCCATTCACGTCGAGAAGGAGAGTGTAAGCATCTTCCACGAGGACCCACTGCTGCTAGACACGAGCCAAGAGTTTCAACACTCACAAGCCATGTCTTGAGTCGGACAAAAGGCTCTGTGGGCAGTTTTGAAACTCTTGGCTCGTGTCTAGCAGCAGTGGGTCCTCGAGGAAGATGCGAATCCACTCTCCTCCTCGACGTGGAATGGAATGTAGAGGTGATGGCTCTGATTGGCAGCAGTGGGTCCTGGAGGGAGACGTTAACACACCCTCTGATTGGCAGGCTGGACGGCGGAGCGCACTTCTACGCGACCTACGAAACGGCCGACGGCAAACACGTCGCCGTGGGCGCCATCGAGCCGCAGTTCTACGCCCGACTGCTGCACGGTCTCGGCCTCGAGGAGGCGGACGTGCCGCACATGACCGACTTCCAGGTGACCGCCCCAATGCCCTCGGTGTCCGCCCCAATGCCCTCGGTGTCCGCCCCAATGCCCTCGGTGTCCGCCCCAATGCCCTCGGTGTCCGCCCCAATGCCCTCGGTGTCCGCCCCAATGCCCTCGGTGTCCGCCCCAATGCCCTCGGTGTCCGCCCCAATGCCCTCGGTGTCCGCCCCAATGCCCTCGGTGTCCGCCCCAATGCCCTCGGTGTCCGCCCCAATGCCCTCGGTGTCCGCCCCAATGCCCTCGGTGTCCGCCCCAATGCCCTCGGTGTCCAGGTGTCCGCCCCAATGCCCTCGGTGTCCGCCCCAATGCCCTCGGTGTCCGCCCCAATGCCCTCGGTGTCCGCCCCAATGCCCTCGGTGTCCGCCCCAATGCCCTCGGTGTCCGCCCCAATGCCCTCGGTGTCCGCCCCAATGCCCTCGGTGTCCGCCCCAATGCCCTCGGTGTCCAGGTGTCCGCCCCAATGCCCTCGGTGTCCGCCCCAATGCCCTCGGTGTCCGCCCCAATGCCCTCGGTGTCCGCCCCAATGCCCTCGGTGTCCGCCCCAATGCCCTCGGTGTCCGCCCCAATGCCCTCGGTGTCCGCCCCAATGCCCTCGGTGTCCGCCCCAATGCCCTCGGTGTCCAGGTGTCCGCCCCGTACCGTCCGGTGTCGGTAACGCTCCCGGCAATAACATGTCGTTGCTATGCCTTTGGTGTCCAGGGGGTCCATCGCACCCCAAGGATCACTAACGCTCCCGGCAATAACATGTCGTTGCTATGCCCTCGGTGTCCAGGGGGTCCATCGCACCCCAAGGATCACTAACGCTCCCGGCAATAACATGTCGTTGCTATGCCCTCGGTGTCCAGGGGGTCCATCGCACCCCAAGGATCACTAACGCTCCCGGCAATAACATGTCGTTGCTATGCCCTCGGTGTCCAGGGGGTCCATCGCACCCCAAGGATCACTAACGCTCCCGGCAATAACATGTCGTTGCTATGCCCTCGGAGTCCAGGGGGTCCATCGCACCCCAAGGATCACTAACGCTCCCTGCAATAACATGTCGTTGATATGCCCTCGGTGTCCAGGGGGTCCATCGCACCCCAAGGATCACTAACGCTCCCGGCAATAACATGTCGTTGCTATGCCCTCGGTGTCCAGGGGGTCCATCGCACCCCAAGGATCACTAACGCTCCCGGCAATAACATGTCGTTGCTATGCCCTCGGTGTCCAGGGGGTCCATCGCACCCCAAGGATCACTAACGCTCCCGGCAATAACATGTCGTTGCTATGCCCTCGGTGTCCAGGGGGTCCATCGCACCCCAAGGATCACTAACGCTCCCGGCAATAACATGTCGTTGCTATGCCTTTGGTGTCCAGGGGGTCCATCGCACCCCAAGGATCACTAACGCTCCTTGCAAAAACATGTCGTTGATATGCCCTCGGTGTCCAGGGGGTCCATCGCACCCCAAGGATCACTAACGCTCCCGGCAATAACATGTCGTTGCTATGCCCTCGGTGTCCAGGGGGTCCATCGCACCCCAAGGATCACTAACGCTCCCGGCAATAACATGTCGTTGCTATGCCCGCGGTGTCCAGGGGGTCCATCGCACCCCAAGGATCACTAACGCTCCCGGCAATAACATGTCGTTGCTATGCCCTCGGTGTCCAGGGGGTCCATCGCACCCCAAGAATCACTAACGCTCCCGGCAATAACATGTCGTTGCTATGCCTTTGGTGTCCAGGGGGTCCATCGCACCCCAAGGATCACTAACGCTCCCTGCAATAACATGTCGTTGATATGCCCTCGGTGTCCAGGGGGTCCATCGCACCCCAAGGATCACTAACGCTCCCGGCAATAACATGTCGTTGCTATGCCCTCGGTGTCCAGGGGGTCCATCGCACCCCAAGGATCACTAACGCTCCCGGCAATAACATGTCGTTGCTATGCCCTCGGTGTCCAGGGGGTCCATCGCACCCCAAGGATCACTAACGCTCCCGGCAATAACATGTCGTTGCTATGCCTTTGGTGTCCAGGGGGTCCATCGCACCCCAAGGATCACTAACGCTCCCTGCAATAACATGTCGTTGATATGCCCTCGGTGTCCAGGGGGTCCATCGCACCCCAAGGATCACTAACGCTCCCGGCAATAACATGTCGTTGCTATGCCCTCGGTGTCCAGGGGGTCCATCGCACCCCAAGGATCACTAACGCTCCCGGCAATAACATGTCGTTGCTATGCCCTCGGTGTCCAGGGGGTCCATCGCACCCCAAGGATCACTAACGCTCCCGGCAATAACATGTCGTTGCTATGCCCTCGGTGTCCAGGGGGTCCATCGCACCCCAAGGATCACTAACGCTCCCGGCAATAACATGTCGTTGCTATGCCCTCGGTGTCCAGGGGGTCCATCGCACCCCAAGGATCACTAACGCTCCCGGCAATAACATGTCGTTGCTATGCCTTTGGTGTCCAGGGGGTCCATCGCACCCCAAGGATCACTAACGCTCCCGGCAATAACATGTCGTTGCTATGCCCTCGGTGTCCAGGGGGTCCATCGCACCCCAAGGATCACTAACGCTCCCGGCAATAACATGTCGTTGCTATGCCCTCGGTGTCCAGGGGGTCCATCGCACCCCAAGGATCACTAACGCTCCCGGCAATAACATGTCGTTGCTATGCCCTCGGTGTCCAGGGGGTCCATCGCACCCCAAGGATCACTAACGCTCCCTGCAATAACATGTCGTTGCTATGCCCTCGGTGTGCAGGGGGTCCATCGCACCCCAAGGATCACTAACGCTCCCTGAAATAACATGTCGTTGCTATGCCTTTGGTGTCCAGGGGGTCCATCGCACCCCAAGGATCACTAACGCTCCCTGCAATAACATGTCGTTGCTATGCCCTCGGTGTCCAGGGGGTCCATCGCACCCCAAGGATCACTAACGCTCCCGGCAATAACATGTCGTTGCTATGCCTTTGGTGTCCAGGGGGTCCATCGCACCCCAAGGATCACTAACGCTCCCGGCAATAACATGTCGTTGCTATGCCCTCGGTGTCCAGGGGGTCCATCGCACCCCAAGGATCACTAACGCTCCCGGCAATAACATGTCGTTGCTATGCCTTTGGTGTCCAGGGGGTCCATCGCACCCCAAGGATCACTAACGCTCCTTGCAAAAACATGTCGTTGATATGCCCTCGGTGTCCAGGGGGTCCATCGCACCCCAAGGATCACTAACGCTCCCGGCAATAACATGTCGTTGCTATGCCCGCGGTGTCCAGGGGGTCCATCGCACCCCAAGGATCACTAACGCTCCCGGCAATAACATGTCGTTGCTATGCCCTCGGTGTCCAGGGGGTCCATCGCACCCCAAGAATCACTAACGCTCCCGGCAATAACATGTCGTTGCTATGCCTTTGGTGTCCAGGGGGTCCATCGCACCCCAAGGATCACTAACGCTCCCTGCAATAACATGTCGTTGATATGCCCTCGGTGTCCAGGGGGTCCATCGCACCCCAAGGATCACTAACGCTCCCGGCAATAACATGTCGTTGCTATGCCCTCGGTGTCCAGGGGGTCCATCGCACCCCAAGGATCACTAACGCTCCCGGCAATAACATGTCGTTGCTATGCCCTCGGTGTCCAGGGGGTCCATCGCACCCCAAGGATCACTAACGCTCCCGGCAATAACATGTCGTTGCTATGCCGTTGGTGTCCAGGGGGTCCATCGCACCCCAAGGATCACTAACGCTCCCTGCAATAACATGTCGTTGATATGCCCTCGGTGTCCAGGGGGTCCATCGCACCCCAAGGATCACTAACGCTCCCGGCAATAACATGTCGTTGCTATGCCCTCGGTGTCCAGGGGGTCCATCGCACCCCAAGGATCACTAACGCTCCCGGCAATAACATGTCGTTGCTATGCCCTCGGTGTCCAGGGGGTCCATCGCACCCCAAGGATCACTAACGCTCCCGGCAATAACATGTCGTTGCTATGCCCTCGGTGTCCAGGGGGTCCATCGCACCCCAAGGATCACTAACGCTCCCGGCAATAACATGTCGTTGCTATGCCCTCGGTGTCCAGGGGGTCCATCGCACCCCAAGGATCACTAACGCTCCCGGCAATAACATGTCGTTGCTATGCCTTTGGTGTCCAGGGGGTCCATCGCACCCCAAGGATCACTAACGCTCCCGGCAATAACATGTCGTTGCTATGCCCTCGGTGTCCAGGGGGTCCATCGCACCCCAAGGATCACTAACGCTCCCGGCAATAACATGTCGTTGCTATGCCCTCGGTGTCCAGGGGGTCCATCGCACCCCAAGGATCACTAACGCTCCCGGCAATAACATGTCGTTGCTATGCCCTCGGTGTCCAGGGGGTCCATCGCACCCCAAGGATCACTAACGCTCCCTGCAATAACATGTCGTTGCTATGCCCTCGGTGTGCAGGGGGTCCATCGCACCCCAAGGATCACTAACGCTCCCTGAAATAACATGTCGTTGCTATGCCTTTGGTGTCCAGGGGGTCCATCGCACCCCAAGGATCACTAACGCTCCCTGCAATAACATGTCGTTGCTATGCCCTCGGTGTCCAGGGGGTCCATCGCACCCCAAGGATCACTAACGCTCCCAGCAATAACATGTCGTTGCTATGCCTTTGGTGTCCAGGGGGTCCATCGCACCCCAAGGATCACTAACGCTCCCGGCAATAACATGTCGTTGCTATGCCCTCGGTGTCCAGGGGGTCCATCGCACCCCAAGGATCACTAACGCTCCCGGCAATAACATGTAGTTGCTATGCCTTTGGTGTCCAGGGGGTCCATCGCACCCCAAGGATCACTAACGCTCCTTGCAAAAACATGTCGTTGATATGCCCTCGGTGTCCAGGGGGTCCATCGCACCCCAAGGATCACTAACGCTCCCGGCAATAACATGTCGTTGCTATGCCCTCGGTGTCCAGGGGGTCCATCGCACCCCAAGGATCACTAACGCTCCCGGCAATAACATGTCGTTGCTATGCCCGCGGTGTCCAGGGGGTCCATCGCACCCCAAGGATCACTAACGCTCCCTGCAATAACATGTTGTTGCTATGCCCTCGGTGTGCAGGGGGTCCATCGCACCCCAAGGATCACTAACGCTCCCTGCAATAACATGTCGTTGCTATGCCTTTGGTGTCCAGGGGGTCCATCGCACCCCAAGGATCACTAACGCTCCCTGCAATAACATGTCGTTGCTATGCCCTCGGTGTGCAGGGGGTCCATCGCACCCCAAGGATCACTAACGCTCCCGGCAATAACATGTCGTTGCTATGCCCTCGGTGTCCAGGGGGTCCATCGCACCCCAAGGATCACTAACGCTTCCTGCAATAACATGTCGTTGCTATGCCTTTGGTGTCCAGGGGGTCCATCGCACCCCAAGGATCACTAACGCTCCCGGCAATAACATGTCGTTGCTATGCCCTCGGTGTCCAGGGGGTCCATCGCACCCCAAGGATCACTAACGCTCCCTGCAATAACATGTCGTTGCTATGCCCTCGGTGTCCAGGGGGTCCATCGCACCCCAAGGATCACTAACGCTCCCTGCAATAACATGTCGTTGCTATGCCCTCGGTGTCCAGGGGGTCCATCGCACCCCAAGGATCACTAACGCTCCCGGCAATAACATGTCGTTGCTATGCCCTCGGTGTCCAGGGGGTCCATCGCACCCCAAGGATCACTAACGCTCCCTGCAATAACATGTCGTTGCTATGCCTTTGGTGTCCAGGGGGTCCATCGCACCCCAAGGATCACTAACGCTCCCGGCAATAACATGTCGTTGCTATGCCTTTGGTGTCCAGGGGGTCCATCGCACCCCAAGGATCACTAACGCTCCCTGCAATAACATGTCGTTGCTATGCCCTCGGTGTCCAGGGGGTCCATCGCACCCCAAGGATCACTAACGCTCCCTGCAATAACATGTCGTTGCTATGCCCTCGGTGTCCAGGGGGTCCATCGCACCCCAAGGATCACTAACGCTCCCTGCAATAACATGTCGTTGCTATGCCTTTGGTGTCCAGGGGGTCCATCGCACCCCAAGGATCACTAACGCTCCCGGCAATAACATGTCGTTGCTATGCCCTCGGTGTCCAGGGGGTCCATCGCACCCCAAGGATCACTAACGCTCCCTGCAATAACATGTCGTTGCTATGCCCTCGGTGTCCAGGGGGTCCATCGCACCCCAAGGATCACTAACGCTCCCTGCAATAACATGTCGTTGCTATGCCCTCGGTGTCCAGGGGGTCCATCGCACCCCAAGGATCACTAACGCTCCCGGCAATAACATGTCGTTGCTATGCCCTCGGTGTCCATGGGGTCCATCGCACCCCAAGGATCACTAACGCTCCCGGCAATAACATGTCGTTGCTATGCCTTTGGTGTCCAGGGGGTCCATCGCACCCCAAGGATCACTAACGCTCCCGGCAATAACATGTCGTTGCTATGCCCTCGGTGTCCAGGGGGTCCATCGCACCCCAAGGATCACTAACGCTCCCGGCAATAACATGTCGTTGCTATGCCCTCGGTGTCCAGGGGGTCCATCGCACCCCAAGGATCACTAACGCTCCCGGCAATAACATGTCGTTGCTATGCCCTCGGTGTCCAGGGGGTCCATCGCACCCCAAGGATCACTAACGCTCCCGGCAATAACATGTCGTTGCTATGCCCTCGGTGTCCAGGGGGTCCATCGCACCCCAAGGATCACTAACGCTCCCGGCAATAACATGTCGTTGCTATGCCCTCGGTGTCCAGGGGGTCCATCGCACCCCAAGGATCACTAACGCTCCCTGCAATAACATGTCGTTGCTATGCCCTCGGTGTCCAGGGGGTCCATCGCACCCCAAGGATCACTAACGCTCCCAGCAATAACATGTCGTTGCTATGCCTTTGGTGTCCAGGGGGTCCATCGCACCCCAAGGATCACTAACGCTCCCTGCAATAACATGTCGTTGCTATGCCCTCGGTGTGCAGGGGGTCCATCGCACCCCAAGGATCACTAACGCTCCCGGCAATAACATGTCGTTGCTATGCCCTCGGTGTCCAGGGGGTCCATCGCACCCCAAGGATCACTAACGCTCCCGGCAATAACATGTCGTTGCTATGCCTTTGGTGTCCAGGGGGACCATCGCACCCCAAGGATCACTAACGCTCCCTGCAATAACATGTCGTTGCTATGCCCTCGGTGTCCAGGGGGTCCATCGCACCCCAAGGATCACTAACGCTCCCTGCAATAACATGTCGTTGCTATGCCTTTGGTGTCCATGGGGTCCATCGCACCCCAAGGATCACTAACGCTCCCGGCAATAACATGTCGTTGCTATGCCTTTGGTGTCCATGGGGTCCATCGCACCCCAAGGATCACTAACGCTCCCGGCAATAACATGTCGTTGCTATGCCTTTGGTGTCCAGGGGGTCCATCGCACCCCAAGGATCACTAACGCTCCCGGCAATAACATGTCGTTGCTATGCCTTTGGTGTCCAGGGGGTCCATCGCACCCCAAGGATCACTAACGCTCCCGGCAATAACATGTCGTTGCTATGCCCTCGGTGTCCAGGGGGTCCATTGCACCCCAAGGATCACTAACGCTCCCGGCAATAACATGTCGTTGCTATGCCCTCGGTGTCCAGGGGGTCCATCGCACCCCAAGGATCACTAACGCTCCCGGCAATAACATGTCGTTGCTATGCCTTTGGTGTCCAGGGGGTCCATCGCACCCCAAGGATCACTAACGCTCCCGGCAATAACATGTCGTTGCTATGCCCTCGGTGTCCAGGGGGTCCATCGCACCCCAAGGATCACTAACGCTCCCGGCAATAACATGTAGTTGCTATGCCCTCGGTGTCCAGGGGGTCCATCGCACCCCAAGGATCACTAACGCTCCCGGCAATAACATGTCGTTGCTATTCCTTTGGTGTCCAGGGGGTCCATCGCACCCCAAGGATCACTAACGCTCCCGGCAATAACATGTCGTTGCTATGCCTTTGGTGTCCAGGGGGTCCATCGCACCCCAAGGATCACTAACGCTCCCGGCAATAACATGTCGTTGCTATGCCCTCGGTGTCCAGGGGGTCCATCGCACCCCAAGGATCACTAACGCTCCCTGCAATAACATGTCGTTGCTATGCCCTCGGTGTGCAGGGGGTCCATCGCACCCCAAGGATCACTAACGCTCCCGGCAATAACATGTCGTTGCTTTGCCCTCGGTGTCCAGGGGGTCCATCGCACCCCAAGGATCACTAACGCTCCCGGCAATAACATGTCGTTGCTATGCCCTCGGTGTGCAGGGGGTCCATCGCACCCCAAGGATCACTAACGCTCCCGGCAATAACATGTCGTTGCTTTGCCCTCGGTGTCCAGGGGGTCCATCGCACCCCAAGGATCACTAACGCTCCCGGCAATAACATGTCGTTGCTATGCCCTCGGTGTCCAGGGGGTCCATCGCACCCCAAGGATCACTAACGCTCCCGGCAATAACATGTCGTTGCTATGCCCTCGGTGTCCAGGGGGTCCATCGCACCCCAAGGATCACTAACGCTCCCGGCAATAACATGTCGTTGCTATGCCCTCGGTGTCCAGGGGGTCCATCGCACCCCAAGGATCACTAACGCTCCCGGCAATAACATGTCGTTTCTATGCCCTCGGTGTCCAGGGGGTCCATCGCACCCCAAGGATCACTAACGCTCCCGGCAATAACATGTCGTTGCTATGCCTTTGGTGTCCAGGGGGTCCATCGCACCCCAAGGATCACTAACGCTCCCGGCAATAACATGTCGTTGCTATGCCCTCGGTGTCCAGGGGGTCAATCGCACCCCAAGGATCACTAACGCTCCCGGCAATAACATGTCATTGCTATGCCCTCGGTGTCCAGGGGGTCCATCGCACCCCAAGGATCACTAACGCTCCCGGCAATAACATGTCGTTGCTATGCCTTTGGTGTCCTTGGGGTCCATCGCACCCCAAGGATCACTAACGCTCCCGGCAATAACATGTCGTTGCTATGCGTTTGGTGTCCAGGGGGTCCATCGCACCCCAAGGATCACTAACGCTCCCGGCAATAACATGTCGTTGCTATGCCCTCGGTGTCCAGGGGGTCCATCGCACCCCAAGGATCACTAACGCTCCCGGCAATAACATGTCGTTGCTATGCCCTCGGTGTCCAGGGGGTCCATCGCACCCCAAGGATCACTAACGCTCCCTGCAATAACATGTCGTTGCTATGCCCTCGGTGTCCAGGGGGTCCATCGCACCCCAAGGATCACTAACGCTCCCGGCAATAACATGTCGTTGCTATGCCCTCGGTGTCCAGGGGGTCCATCGCACCCCAAGGATCACTAACGCTCCCGGCAATAACATGTCGTTGCTATGCCCTCGGTGTCCAGGGGGTCCATCGCACCCCAAGGATCACTAACGCTCCCGGCAATAACATGTCGTTGCTATGCCTTTGGTGTCCTTGGGGTCCATCGCACCCCAAGGATCACTAACGCTCCCGGCAATAACATGTCGTTGCTATGCGTTTGGTGTCCAGGGGGTCCATCGCACCCCAAGGATCACTAACGCTCCCGGCAATAACATGTCGTTGCTATGCCCTCGGTGTGCAGGGGGTCCATCGCACCCCAAGGATCACTAACGCTCCCGGCAATAACATGTCGTTGCTATGCCCTCGGTGTCCAGGGGGTCCATCGCACCCCAAGGATCACTAACGCTCCCGGCAATAACATGTCGTTGCTATGCCCTCGGTGTCCAGGGGGTCCATCGCACCCCAAGGATCACTAACGCTCCCGGCAATAACATGTCGTTGCTATGCCTTTGGTGTCCAGGGGGTCCATCGCACCCCAAGGATCACTAACGCTCCCGGCAATAACATGTCGTTGCTATGCCCTCGGTGTCCAGGGGGTCCATCGCACCCCAAGGATCACTAACGCTCCCGGCAATAACATGTCGTTGCTATGCCTTTGGTGTCCAGGGGGTCCATCGCACCCCAAGGATCACTAACGCTCCCTGCAATAACATGTCGTTGCTATGCCCTCGGTGTCCTTGGGGTCCATCGCACCCCAAGGATCACTAACGCTCCCGGCAATAACATGTCGTTGCTATGCCCTCGGTGTGCAGGGGGTCCATCGCACCCCAAGGATCACTAACGCTCCCGGCAATAACATGTCGTTGCTATGCCTTCGGTGTCCAGGGGGTCCATCGCACCCCAAGGATCACTAACGCTCCCGGCAATAACATGTCGTTGCTATGCCCTCGGTGTCCAGGGGGTCCATCGCACCCCAAGGATCACTAACGCTCCCAGCAATAACATGTCGTTGCTATGCCTTTGGTGTCCAGGGGGTCCATCGCACCCCAAGGATCACTAACGCTCCCTGCAATAACATGTCGTTGCTATGCCCTCGGTGTGCAGGGGGTCCATCGCACCCCAAGGATCACTAACGCTCCCGGCAATAACATGTCGTTGCTATGCCCTCGGTGTCCAGGGGGTCCATCGCACCCCAAGGATCACTAACGCTCCCGGCAATAACATGTCGTTGCTATGCCTTTGGTGTCCAGGGGGACCATCGCACCCCAAGGATCACTAACGCTCCCTGCAATAACATGTCGTTGCTATGCCCTCGGTGTCCAGGGGGTCCATCGCACCCCAAGGATCACTAACGCTCCCTGCAATAACATGTCGTTGCTATGCCTTTGGTGTCCATGGGGTCCATCGCACCCCAAGGATCACTAACGCTCCCGGCAATAACATGTCGTTGCTATGCCTTTGGTGTCCATGGGGTCCATCGCACCCCAAGGATCACTAACGCTCCCGGCAATAACATGTCGTTGCTATGCCTTTGGTGTCCAGGGGGTCCATCGCACCCCAAGGATCACTAACGCTCCCGGCAATAACATGTCGTTGCTATGCCTTTGGTGTCCAGGGGGTCCATCGCACCCCAAGGATCACTAACGCTCCCGGCAATAACATGTCGTTGCTATGCCCTCGGTGTCCAGGGGGTCCATTGCACCCCAAGGATCACTAACGCTCCCGGCAATAACATGTCGTTGCTATGCCCTCGGTGTCCAGGGGGTCCATCGCACCCCAAGGATCACTAACGCTCCCGGCAATAACATGTCGTTGCTATGCCTTTGGTGTCCAGGGGGTCCATCGCACCCCAAGGATCACTAACGCTCCCGGCAATAACATGTCGTTGCTATGCCCTCGGTGTCCAGGGGGTCCATCGCACCCCAAGGATCACTAACGCTCCCGGCAATAACATGTAGTTGCTATGCCCTCGGTGTCCAGGGGGTCCATCGCACCCCAAGGATCACTAACGCTCCCGGCAATAACATGTCGTTGCTATTCCTTTGGTGTCCAGGGGGTCCATCGCACCCCAAGGATCACTAACGCTCCCGGCAATAACATGTCGTTGCTATGCCTTTGGTGTCCAGGGGGTCCATCGCACCCCAAGGATCACTAACGCTCCCGGCAATAACATGTCGTTGCTATGCCCTCGGTGTCCAGGGGGTCCATCGCACCCCAAGGATCACTAACGCTCCCTGCAATAACATGTCGTTGCTATGCCCTCGGTGTGCAGGGGGTCCATCGCACCCCAAGGATCACTAACGCTCCCGGCAATAACATGTCGTTGCTTTGCCCTCGGTGTCCAGGGGGTCCATCGCACCCCAAGGATCACTAACGCTCCCGGCAATAACATGTCGTTGCTATGCCCTCGGTGTGCAGGGGGTCCATCGCACCCCAAGGATCACTAACGCTCCCGGCAATAACATGTCGTTGCTTTGCCCTCGGTGTCCATGGGGTCAATCGCACCCCAAGGATCACTAACGCTCCCGGCAATAACATGTCGTTGCTATGCCCTCGGTGTCCAGGGGGTCCATCGCACCCCAAGGATCACTAACGCTCCCGGCAATAACATGTCGTTGCTATGCCCTCGGTGTCCAGGGGGTCCATCGCACCCCAAGGATCACTAACGCTCCCGGCAATAACATGTCGTTGCTATGCCCTCGGTGTCCAGGGGGTCCATCGCACCCCAAGGATCACTAACGCTCCCGGCAATAACATGTCGTTTCTATGCCCTCGGTGTCCAGGGGGTCCATCGCACCCCAAGGATCACTAACGCTCCCGGCAATAACATGTCGTTGCTATGCCTTTGGTGTCCAGGGGGTCCATCGCACCCCAAGGATCACTAACGCTCCCGGCAATAACATGTCGTTGCTATGCCCTCGGTGTCCAGGGGGTCAATCGCACCCCAAGGATCACTAACGCTCCCGGCAATAACATGTCGTTGCTATGCCCTCGGTGTCCAGGGGGTCCATCGCACCCCAAGGATCACTAACGCTCCCGGCAATAACATGTCGTTGCTATGCCTTTGGTGTCCTTGGGGTCCATCGCACCCCAAGGATCACTAACGCTCCCGGCAATAACATGTCGTTGCTATGCGTTTGGTGTCCAGGGGGTCCATCGCACCCCAAGGATCACTAACGCTCCCGGCAATAACATGTCGTTGCTATGCCCTCGGTGTCCAGGGGGTCCATCGCACCCCAAGGATCACTAACGCTCCCGGCAATAACATGTCGTTGCTATGCCCTCGGTGTCCAGGGGGTCCATCGCACCCCAAGGATCACTAACGCTCCCTGCAATAACATGTCGTTGCTATGCCCTCGGTGTCCAGGGGGTCCATCGCACCCCAAGGATCACTAACGCTCCCGGCAATAACATGTCGTTGCTATGCCCTCGGTGTCCAGGGGGTCCATCGCACCCCAAGGATCACTAACGCTCCCGGCAATAACATGTCGTTGCTATGCCCTCGGTGTCCAGGGGGTCCATCGCACCCCAAGGATCACTAACGCTCCCGGCAATAACATGTCGTTGCTATGCCTTTGGTGTCCTTGGGGTCCATCGCACCCCAAGGATCACTAACGCTCCCGGCAATAACATGTCGTTGCTATGCCTTTGGTGTCCAGGGGGTCCATCGCACCCCAAGGATCACTAACGCTCCCGGCAATAACATGTCGTTGCTATGCCCTCGGTGTGCAGGGGGTCCATCGCACCCCAAGGATCACTAACGCTCCCGGCAATAACATGTCGTTGCTATGCCCTCGGTGTCCAGGGGGTCCATCGCACCCCAAGGATCACTAACGCTCCCGGCAATAACATGTCGTTGCTATGCCCTCGGTGTCCAGGGGGTCCATCGCACCCCAAGGATCACTAACGCTCCCGGCAATAACATGTCGTTGCTATGCCTTTGGTGTCCAGGGGGTCCATCGCACCCCAAGGATCACTAACGCTCCCGGCAAAAACAAGTCGTTGCTATGCCCGCGGTGTCCAGGGGGTCCATCGCACCCCAAGGATCACTAACGCTCCCGGCAATAACATGTCGTTGCTATGCCTTTGGTGTCCAGGGGGTCCATCGCACCCCAAGGATCACTAACGCTCCCTGCAATAACATGTCGTTGCTATGCCCTCGGTGTCCTTGGGGTCCATCGCACCCCAAGGATCACTAACGCTCCCGGCAATAACATGTCGTTGCTATGCCCTCGGTGTCCAGGGGGTCCATCGCACCCCAAGGATCACTAACGCTCCCGGCAATAACATGTCGTTGCTATGCCTTCGGTGTCCAGGGGGTCCATCGCACCCCAAGGATCACTAACGCTCCCGGCAATAACATGTCGTTGCTATGCCCTCGGTGTCCTTGGGGTCCATCGCACCCCAAGGATCACTAACGCTCCCTGCAATAACATGTCGTTGCTATGCCTTCGGTGTCCAGGGGGTCCATCGCACCCCAAGGATCACTAACGCTCCCGGCAATAACATGTCGTTGATTCTATCGACGTGGCGGTCACTTTGTCACAAGTCTTGCTTGTCTGGGGCGGATGGGGCCGACATTTGCCTTAAGATGATTCCGAGAATTAGGTCCAAAGACTCGTTGGCCGGATGCATGTGTCCTTTGCCACTTCAATGGAAGGCACGAACAAACATGTGTTTGCCAACAATTGTGCATTTCAGTGTGGGGGGGGGGGGGGGGGGCTATCATGTAACTTAGTGATTTCAAAGAGATTCGTCTTCAATTTCACTGCCTGCGGTTTACATTTTCTGACTGATTAAATAGTAAAATTATATTCCTGAAGAAGCAAACTTTAAAAACATCAAAATCCCGTCATGTTCTGAAAAATGCAAAATTGTGTTGGTCAAGCCATAACCAGACCCAATTTTATCTCAAATGCATAGATTTGCTCCAAAAAATAATCTTGAACTCAAGTTTTTCCAGGGGGTGCGTCCAAAACATGCTCAGTTATGCTGAGTTAATGGAGCTATTTCATGAGTTGTACAATTTCTAGCCTATAATGAGCCAACTCATTATTCTTTTGAAAAGTCGGCTCTACAAAAGAAGTTTGGAGAGGGGGGGGGGGGGGGGGGGGCAATGTAATTCTGCAAAGTTGTATAAAAAGCGTTGAAATCCAATCCACGGATTCCACCATGTCATTTGTTGTCATTAATGTGGCATCGCAGGGGGAAAATGACTGATTTCCAAGCGTCTGTAGCGACATATTGTGTCTGAATTCAGTGATTGTTATACATAGGTACATGTAACTAATGTAGGTACCTACGTGAATGGGGATTCACCCTCCGATGCACCCTGTGGGCACCTGGCCGTTCTCGGCTACAAAGTTAACAAATAAACACGGACAACAACAGGGATTTTATCCATCGGAACTGCTAGCGGCATGACGTTAGAGTTACAACGCCCCTGGTCGTCAAGACGACGATCGTCGTCGATGTTGACAAGACGCCCCTGGTCGTCAAGACGACGATCGTCGTCGATGTTGACAAGACGCCCCTGGTCGTCAAGACGACGATCGTCGTCGATGTTGACAAGACGCCCCTGGTCGTCAAGACGACGATCGTCGTCGATGTTGACAAGACGCCCCTGGTCGTCAAGACGACGATCGTCGTCGATGTTGACAAGACGCCCCTGGTCGTGTGACAGGAGGGTCGCCGCCGATTGGCCGCCAAGTTCGCGGAGAAGACGCGCGCCGAGTGGAGCCGAGTGTTTGACGACGTCGACGCCTGCGTTACGCCCGTCCTCACCCCAGACGAGGCGGCCCAACATCCACACAACATCGGGTAGGTCAGCACTATCCACCAATCTCATACCTCGGGTGGGTCAGCACTATCCACCAATCTCAGCACCATCCACCAATCTCAGCACTATCCACCAATCTCAGCACTATCCACCAATCTCAGCACTATCCACCAATCTCAGCACTATCCACCAATCTCAGCACTATCCACCAATCTCAGCACTATCCACCAATCTCAGCACTATCCACCAATCTCAGCACTATCCACCAATCTCAGTACTATCCACCAATCTCAGCACCATCCACCAATCTCAGCACTATCCACCAATCTCAGCACCATCCACCAATCTCAGCACTATCCACCAATCTCAGCACTATCCACCAATCTCAGCACCATCCACCAATCTCAGCACTATCCACCAATCTCAGCACTATCCACCAATCTCAGCACTATCCACCAATCTCAGCACTATCCACCAATCTCAGCACTATCCACCAATCTCAGCACCATCCACCAATCTCAGCACTATCCACCAATCTCAGCACCATCCACCAATCTCAGCACCATCCACCAATCTCAGCACTATCCACCAATCTCAGCACTATCCACCAATCTCAGCACTATCCACCAATCTCAGCACTATCCACCAATCTCAGCACTATCCACCAATCTCAGCACTATCCACCAATCTCAGCACTATCCACCAATCTCAGCACTATCCACCAATCTCAGCAATATCCACCAATCTCAGCACCATCCACCAATCTCAGCACTATCCACCAATCTCAGCACCATCCACCAATCTCAGCCCTATCCACCAATCTCAGCACCATCCACCAATCTCAGCACCATCCACCAATCTCAGCACTATCCACCAATCTCAGCACTATCCACCAATCTCAGCACCATCCACCAATCTCAGCACCATCCACCAATCTCAGCACCATCCACCAATCTCAGCACCATCCACCAATCTCAGCACTATCCACCAATCTCAGCACTATCCACCAATCTCAGCACCATCCACCAATCTCAGCCCTATCCACCAATCTCAGCACCATCCACCAATCTCAGCACCATCCACCAATCTCAGCACTATCCACCAATCTCAGCACTATCCACCAATCTCAGCACCATCCACCAATCTCAGCACCATCCACCAATCTCAGCACCATCCACCAATCTCAGCACCATCCACCAATCTCAGCACTATCCACCAATCTCAGCACTATCCACCAATCTCAGCACTATCCACCAATCTCAGCACTATCCACCAATCTCAGCACTATCCACCAATCTCAGCACTATCCACCAATCTCAGCACTATCCACCAATCTCAGCACCATCCACCAATCTCAGCACTATCCACCAATCTCAGCACCATCCACCAATCTCAGCACCATCCACCAATCTCAGCACTATCCACCAATCTCAGCACTATCCACCAATCTCAGCACTATCCACCAATCTCAGCACTATCCACCAATCTCAGCACTATCCACCAATCTCAGCACTATCCACCAATCTCAGCACTATCCACCAATCTCAGCACTATCCACCAATCTCAGCACTATCCACCAATCTCAGCACTATCCACCAATCTCAGCACTATCCACCAATCTCAGCACTATCCACCAATCTCAGCACCATCCACCAATCTCAGCACTATCCACCAATCTCAGCACTATCCACCAATCTCAGCACTATCCACCAATCTCAGCACCATCCACCAATCTCAGCACCATCCACCAATCTCAGCACTATCCACCAATCTCAGCACCATCCACCAATCTCAGCACCATCCACCAATCTCAGCACTATCCACCAATCTCAGCACTATCCACCAATCTCAGCACTATCCACCAATCTCAGCACTATCCACCAATCTCAGCACTATCCACCAATCTCAGCACTATCCACCAATCTCAGCACCATCCACCAATCTCAGCACTATCCACCAATCTCAGCACCATCCACCAATCTCAGCACCATCCACCAATCTCAGCACTATCCACCAATCTCAGCACCATCCACCAATCTCAGCACCATCCACCAATCTCAGCACTATCCACCAATCTCAGCACCATCCACCAATCTCAGCACTATCCACCAATCTCAGCACTATCCACCAATCTCAGCACTATCCACCAATCTCAGCACTATCCACCAATCTCAGCACTATCCACCAATCTCAGCACCATCCACCAATCTCAGCACTGTCCACCAATCTCAGCACTATCCACCAATCTCAGCACTATCCACCAATCTCAGCACTATCCACCAATCTCAGCACTATCCACCAATCTCAGCACCATCCACCAATCTCAGCACTATCCACCAATCTCAGCACTATCCACCAATCTCAGCACTATCCACCAATCTCAGCACTATCCACCAATCTCAGCACTATCCACCAATCTCAGCACTATCCACCAATCTCATTACTATCCACCAATCTCAGCACTATCCACCAATCTCAGCACTATCCACCAATCTCAGCACTATCCACCAATCTCAGCACTATCCACCAATCTCAGCACTATCCACCAATCTCAGCACTATCCACCAATCTCAGCACTATCCACCAATCTCAGCACTATCCACCAATCTCAGCACTATCCACCAATCTCAGCACTATCCACCAATCTCAGCACCATCCACCAATCTCAGCACCATCCACCAATCTCAGCACTATCCACCAATCTCAGCACTATCCACCAATCTCAGCACTATCCACCAATCTCAGCACTATCCACCAATCTCAGCACTATCCACCAATCTCAGCACCATCCACCAATCTCAGCACTATCCACCAATCTCAGCACTATCCACCAATCTCAGCACTATCCACCAATCTCAGCACTATCCACCAATCTCAGCACTATCCACCAATCTCATCACTATCCACCAATCTCAGCACTATCCACCAATCTCAGCACTATCCACCAATCTCAGCACTATCCACCAATCTCAGCACTATCCACCAATCTCAGCACTATCCACCAATCTCAGCACTGTCCACCAATCTCAGCACTATCCACCAATCTCAGCACTATCCACCAATCTCAGCACTATCCACCAATCTCAGCACTATCCACCAATCTCAGCACTATCCACCAATCTCAGCACTATCCACCAATCTCAGCACCATCCACCAATCTCAGCACTATCCACCAATCTCAGCACCATCCACCAATCTCAGCACTATCCACCAATCTCAGCACTATCCACCAATCTCAGCACTATCCACCAATCTCAGCACTATCCACCAATCTCAGCACTATCCACCAATCTCAGCACTATCCACCAATCTCAGCACTATCCACCAATCTCAGCACTATCCACCAATCTCAGCACTATCCACCAATCTCAGCACTATCCACCAATCTCAGCACTATCCACCAATCTCATACCTCGGGTGGGTCAGCACTATCCACCAATCTCAGCACTATCCACCAATCTCAGCACTATCCACCAATCTCAGCACTATCCACCAATCTCAGCACCATCCACCAATCTCAGCACTATCCACCAATCTCAGCACCATCCACCAATCTCAGCACCATCCACCAATCTCAGCACTATCCACCAATCTCAGCACTATCCACCAATCTCAGCACTATCCACCAATCTCAGCACTATCCACCAATCTCAGCACTATCCACCAATCTTAGCACTATCCACCAATCTCAGCATTATCCACCAATCTCAGCACTATCCACCAATCTCAGCACTATCCACCAATCTCATACCTCGGGTGGGTCAGCACTATCCACCAATCTCAGCACTATCCACCAATCTCAGCACTATCCACCAATCTCAGCACTATCCACCAATCTCAGCACTATCCACCAATCTCAGCACTATCCACCAATCTCAGCACTATCCACCAATCTCAGCACTATCCACCAATCTCAGCACTATCCACCAATCTCAGCACTATCCACCAATCTCAGCACCATCCACCAATCTCAGCACTATCCACCAATCTCAGCACTATCCACCAATCTCAGCACTATCCACCAATCTCAGCACTATCCACCAATCTCAGCACTATCCACCAATCTCAGCACTATCCACCAATCTCAGCACTATCCACCAATCTCAGCACTATCCACCAATCTCAGCACTATCCACCAATCTCAGCACTATCCACCAATCTCAGCACTATCCACCAATCTCAGCACTATCCACCAATCTCAGCACCATCCACCAATCTCAGCACTATCCACCAATCTCAGCACTATCCACCAATCTCAGCACTATCCACCAATCTCAGCACTATCCACCAATCTCAGCATTATCCACCAATCTCAGCACTATCCACCAATCTCAGCACTATCCACCAATCTCAGCACCATCCACCAATCTCAGCACTATCCACCAATCTCAGCACTATCCACCAATCTCATACCTCGGGTAGGTCAGCACTATCCACCAATCTCAGCACTATCCACCAATCTCAGCACTATCCACCAATCTCAGCACTATCCACCAATCTCAGCACCATCCACCAATCTCAGCACTATCCACCAATCTCAGCACTATCCACCAATCTCAGCACTATCCACCAATCTCAGCACCATCCACCAATCTCAGCACCATCCACCAATCTCAGCACTATCCACCAATCTCAGCACCATCCACCAATCTCAGCACCATCCACCAATCTCAGCACTATCCACCAATCTCAGCACTATCCACCAATCTCAGCCTTATCCACCAATCTCAGCACTATCCACCAATCTCAGCACTATCCACCAATCTCAGCACTATCCACCAATCTCAGCACCATCCACCAATCTCAGCACTATCCACCAATCTCAGCACCATCCACCAATCTCAGCACCATCCACCAATCTCAGCACTATCCACCAATCTCAGCACCATCCACCAATCTCAGCACCATCCACCAATCTCAGCACTATCCACCAATCTCAGCACCATCCACCAATCTCAGCACTATCCACCAATCTCAGCACTATCCACCAATCTCAGCACTATCCACCAATCTCAGCACTATCCACCAATCTCAGCACTATCCACCAATCTCAGCACCATCCACCAATCTCAGCACTGTCCACCAATCTCAGCACTATCCACCAATCTCAGCACTATCCACCAATCTCAGCACTATCCACCAATCTCAGCACTATCCACCAATCTCAGCACCATCCACCAATCTCAGCACTATCCACCAATCTCAGCACTATCCACCAATCTCAGCACTATCCACCAATCTCAGCACTATCCACCAATCTCAGCACTATCCACCAATCTCATTACTATCCACCAATCTCAGCACTATCCACCAATCTCAGCACTATCCACCAATCTCAGCACTATCCACCAATCTCAGCACTATCCACCAATCTCAGCACTATCCACCAATCTCAGCACTATCCACCAATCTCAGCACTATCCACCAATCTCAGCACTATCCACCAATCTCAGCACTATCCACCAATCTCAGCACTATCCACCAATCTCAGCACTATCCACCAATCTCAGCACCATCCACCAATCTCAGCACCATCCACCAATCTCAGCACTATCCACCAATCTCAGCACTATCCACCAATCTCAGCACTATCCACCAATCTCAGCACTATCCACCAATCTCAGCACTATCCACCAATCTCAGCACCATCCACCAATCTCAGCACTATCCACCAATCTCAGCACTATCCACCAATCTCAGCACTATCCACCAATCTCAGCACTATCCACCAATCTCAGCACTATCCACCAATCTCATCACTATCCACCAATCTCAGCACTATCCACCAATCTCAGCACTATCCACCAATCTCAGCACTATCCACCAATCTCAGCACTATCCACCAATCTCAGCACTATCCACCAATCTCAGCACTGTCCACCAATCTCAGCACTATCCACCAATCTCAGCACTATCCACCAATCTCAGCACTATCCACCAATCTCAGCACTATCCACCAATCTCAGCACTATCCACCAATCTCAGCACCATCCACCAATCTCAGCACTATCCACCAATCTCAGCACCATCCACCAATCTCAGCACTATCCACCAATCTCAGCACTATCCACCAATCTCAGCACTATCCACCAATCTCAGCACTATCCACCAATCTCAGCACTATCCACCAATCTCAGCACTATCCACCAATCTCAGCACTATCCACCAATCTCAGCACTATCCGCCAATCTCAGCATTATCCACCAATCTCAGCACTATCCACCAATCTCAGCACTATCCACCAATCTCATACCTCGGGTGGGTCAGCACTATCCACCAATCTCAGCACTATCCACCAATCTCAGCACTATCCACCAATCTCAGCACTATCCACCAATCTCAGCACCATCCACCAATCTCAGCACTATCCACCAATCTCAGCACCATCCACCAATCTCAGCACCATCCACCAATCTCAGCACTATCCACCAATCTCAGCACTATCCACCAATCTCAGCACTATCCACCAATCTCAGCACTATCCACCAATCTCAGCACTATCCACCAATCTCAGCACTATCCACCAATCTCAGCATTATCCACCAATCTCAGCACTATCCACCAATCTCAGCACTATCCACCAATCTCATACCTCGGGTGGGTCAGCACTATCCACCAATCTCAGCACTATCCACCAATCTCAGCACTATCCACCAATCTCAGCACTATCCACCAATCTCAGCACTATCCACCAATCTCAGCACTATCCACCAATCTCAGCACTATCCACCAATCTCAGCACTATCCACCAATCTCAGCACTATCCACCAATCTCAGCACTATCCACCAATCTCAGCACCATCCACCAATCTCAGCACCATCCACCAATCTCAGCACTATCCACCAATCTCAGCACTATCCACCAATCTCAGCACTATCCACCAATCTCAGCACTATCCACCAATCTCAGCACTATCCACCAATCTCAGCACTATCCACCAATCTCAGCACTATCCACCAATCTCAGCACTATCCACCAATCTCAGCACTATCCACCAATCTCAGCACTATCCACCAATCTCAGCACTATCCACCAATCTCAGCACTATCCACCAATCTCAGCACCATCCACCAATCTCAGCACTATCCACCAATCTCAGCACTATCCACCAATCTCAGCACTATCCACCAATCTCAGCACTATCCACCAATCTCAGCATTATCCACCAATCTCAGCACTATCCACCAATCTCAGCACTATCCACCAATCTCAGCACCATCCACCAATCTCAGCACTATCCACCAATCTCAGCACTATCCACCAATCTCAGCACTATCCACCAATCTCAGCACTATCCACCAATCTCAGCACTATCCACCAATCTCAGCACTATCCACCAATCTCAGCACCATCATCCATTCTCGGGACTGGAGCTAGCGACAAGCAAAGATGGCGAAATCTACCATTTCAAGCCTCCCGAAATTTATTTTATTTTATGAGTTTATTATTAGATTAGATACAAGTATCAGTTGCTAATATAGAATTACATTTACAGGTTGAATGTACAGAGTTACAAAGTTGTATAATATGTTTAAAGTAATATATCACTCCAGTTCGTGTACTTGTTTACTTTTTTGCCTGCGCTTTACAAACCAAATTCTTGCTTTGATTTTGATTCATTTTTCATAGCTCTCTTACTATCGTTCGCAACTTTTATTTTTTCAGCAAAGTCGGTTTAATCAAAATCAAAACGTACAAAAATATCCTTATCTTACTTTTGTCATCAAATATTTATCAAAATTCAAGAGCCAGAAATTCTCAATATTATTTAGAGGCAAACGCAGCTAGATCAGTGGAATTCTCAAACTGCGCGTCGGGAATTCTCACTAGATTCCAGGCATCGCTATTTGTCTATAAGAAACAATATATATTCCCGATATGTACAATTGACATGATTGCGATTGGCTAAAATCCCTGTCTTGTCAAATGACTGATATCTAGAAAAGAATTTTCATATGTGCACTTTGAGTTTACCTGCACTTAAGATGCATCAATTGCACAGGCATCTTGCGAAAACGTGAGGATAAGTACAGGTTGCGTTGTAAAACTCGTGATGTTAGCACAAGACAGCCGCGAATATTCGTCCCCTTGTTAAGGGAGTCGTGGATCCAATGAGTTTGAGAGTCACAGGGTTTGAGAGTCGCCCTCTGACCTCAACACAAGCCGAGCTCCGATGAAAGACGTTCCCTTTCCGTCGCCAGCGCCTTCGTCCGATGCCCGGACGGCACGATCGCGCCGGTCCCGGCGCCGGCGCTCTCGCTCACGCCGGCGCAAAGTCTGGCGCTGGCGCCGAGTCCGGAACGCGGCCAGCACACGCGGGCCGTTCTCGCCGAGCTGGGACTGTCGCGGCAAGAAGTGCAACGCCTGGAACGGCAGGGGGTCGTGGCCTCGGTCGGCAGCAAGCTGTAGCCCACTCGAGCGTGCAACAGGTGTTACTTGCTGCCTCGACTCGGGCTAAGGGACAGTCTAACAAAAGAACATTGACAGCAACATGGATTTTTTCAATCAGAACTGATAATGGAGGGGGTGGTAGGTACCCTGCTCTGGATCACTGGGTGTTTATGGCAACAATAAAATCATATCTCCTAATATTATGTTCAAGACTTAGAGAAATCCAATCTAGTTTTGATATAGGTAGGTTGTTAGTCTTTTGAATGCTATATTTTTATTTCTAGCTATATAGATGCCAACAATTTGGTAGCACTTGAAAAATGCAGTGCTGCATAGGACCAAGACCTATCTGGGGACAACAGCTTTCTCAAATAAACTAAATTGGATGTGTTTGATACTAGTTCCTAGTGCTAAAGTTGACTGGCAATTTGATAATGGCCTGTATTTCATTGTGCTGCCAATGCACACGAAGTTACGGTTTGGTTGTTGAAAGTTTTAGTGATTGGAAAATAGTGTTAACAAATGTAGGGTGACTGTTAATTAGCAGTTAAAGCTTAAAACCATGCTTAAAACCGATAAAGAAATTTGTGTGGGCCGATTCTGGAACTAACTACACTGATTAGAAATTGGCAAGGTTTATTTTTGATGTTTGTCTCTGGGTTATAATTTTGTAGAAAACAGCATTGGCAACTGTATAGGTTCTATATTTAATGCTATCAATTTGAATTCTGATAATGGAAAATACAAAAGTAGGTAAATTGCTTTTGCAGATTACAATGTCAAGTTATTAACAAAATTTATCATTATTGGGAACAGGGAAACTTTCAGGGCCCATGTTAATTATAGTCATACAATTTTTACAAGACAAATCTTTATGCAAAATATCATGAAGAAATAAAATAAACTATATATTTGCAGAAAACCACTAAAGAACATTGCCGGTCCTCTTCCGTCCCCTGTCCCCCTGCCTAGAGCATCGCGTGCTATTGAGTAATGAGTCAGCTGTTCCTATCTGTCAGATGAATGAATCGCGGGTTGAATGGACTCGGAGCACAACAAACCATTTAACAAACCCAACATTTACCTTTATTCTGCCGATATTATATTACTTTGTAGCACAATAGATTTCTAGCCCAATTCTGTCAAAATGCTGTTACTTTTTGAAGATGCCAGTGATTCGGTAGCCGAATTTCTAGGTTATAGTGTGGTTGATTGAGTTGTTATGTTACTACTTGGGTACTGAAGGGACCAAGGCAGCCTAGCCAGATGGAAGTTCTGGACTCGAATGACCTGGTGTACAACGACTCGCTGTTCTCGACATGTCTGCTGCAAAACATCGAGGACATGCGCGGCTCTCGAACAATGTGCGATGTCACGCTGGTCGTGGACAAGGTGGAGATCACGGCGCACAAAGTCATCTTGGCCGCGGCATCGCCGTACTTTCGGTGAGCTTTACTCTGTCAGGTGTGAAAACTTTTTCTCCCGCTAACTGCGTGTCACTCGAACGGTTCTTTGTGTCCGTCCCAGAGCCATGCTGTGCTCGGACATGAAGGAGTCTGCGTCCGACCGGATTAACATGCACGAGACGGAGCACGCCATTTTGGAGGACATCGTTAACTTCTTCTACACTTCAGAGATCAAAGTGAGTGCCAGTGTACATGGTAAAGTTCTAGTTAGGTACCTATGGTAATCTGGGAAGGAAACAAGGGAACTGCATACCTATACCAGAAAGGCTTTACATTCTTAATAACATTTTGGTTAATATAGGTACCTACCTACCTACCAACCTGCTTTTGACTTTGTATTCATGATCGTCTTTATTTCTGATCTTTGAAGCCCTTAGTATTGTACATGGGGCAAGGAGCTTAATTAACTTGAAAATGAATTTATAATATGCCTAGTGACAACAGGTAAGATGCATTAGTGACCAAAAAATATGTCTGGCATTGATTCTTATGGATGTTGACACCAAAATCACAATACAACCATTAAAAACCTGGTTTGTAAAACGTTTGTGGTCGAAAAACGTGTTTTAAAAGTGGAAATTACTTTGCCTGTCGTCGACATGATTCTGAAACCTTCTGTCATACCTAAGTTGGCGCATGATCGTGACATCCGACTAGGAATGGGATTCGTCAATAGGCAACTCAGACATTTCGTATAAAGTACTATTGCCAAAAGTTAGTTTACACTTTGATAAGCATAATTTCTTGCCCTAAAATGATTTTCTTGAATGTTGAGATGTTTTTGAGTGTTTGAGTGTTTTAGCTGCCCGATAAGAATGGTGGTAGCGGTAACTAATCTGACTCAGGACATCACAAAGTAGGCACTCTGTCAAAATGCTGTTTTAGCTCCATAGTATAAGGCCAAAAATATGGATTTTTTTTGGAGAGGTAATATGCTGCAAATTATTCTGGAAAAAAAAATTATAGAGATATTATATAGAGGCAAAATATCTACAATAAAAAAATATAAAATCCTCTTTCCAATTGTGTTTTAACTGTTTCATTCAATAGTAGGTCTCTGATTTACTCGACTCCGGAACATATTAGTTGAAATTCGAGGCTGGGCACTTTGCTGATAGTTTCGAAACTAATATCTGTGAATCAATGTCTACCAAAGTAACAAAAATCAATGTCACTCATAATGAATGTGGAGACAATTCGGTTGTAGAATAGAATAGAATAGGTTTTTATTCCGTAAAATAACACACTGTGTCTTACAGGAAATTCCTATCTGCAGTCAGTTGTAAAAATAATATACAATGCATACTGTATACACAATTGATTGATTGAATCAACAGATAGTGGACCCATATTCTCCTCCTCTCGCACACATTGGTCGAATAACCAGACCTGGTCCCCCCCCCCCCGTTCGATGCCGCAGATAACGGAGGACAACGTTTACGCCGTGATGGACCTCGCAGACTTCCTGCAAGTGTCCTCGTTGCGCGTGGCGTGCTCGCACTTCCTGTCCTCGACGCTGGCGCCCGCCAACTGTCTCTCCACTTACGTCCGCGCCGCCATGCGCGACTACGTCGACCTGGCGGACGCCGCCTTGCGATTCGCGCTCAGACACTTTGCCGCCGTCTCCGAGGCGGACGAGTTTGTGCTGGCGCCGACCGACGCCGTCTCGCGGCTGCTGCAATCGCGGCTGCTCAACGTGAAGGACGAAGGGCAGGTGCTGGCGGTGGGTGTCCATCAACGTGAAGGACGAAGGGCAGGTGCTGGCGGTGGGTGTCCATCAACGTGAAGGACGAAGGGCAGGTGCTGGCGGTGGGTGTCCATCAACGTGAAGGACGAAGGGCAGGTGCTGGCGGTGGGTGTCCATCAACGTGAAGGACGAAGGGCAGGTGCTGGCGGTGGGTGTCCATCAACGTGAAGGACGAAGGGCAGGTGCTGGCGGTGGGTGTCCATCAACGTCAAGGACGAAGGGCAGGTGCTGGCGGTGGGTGTCCATCAACGTGAAGGACGAAGGCCAGGTGCTGGCGGTGGGTGTCCATCAACGTGAAGGACGAAGGGCAGGTGCTGGCGGTGGGTGTCCATCAACGTCAAGGACGAAGGGCAGGTGCTGGCGGTGGGTGTCCATCAACGTGAAGGACGAAGGGCAGGTGCTGGCGGTGGGTGTCCATCAACGTGAAGGACGAAGGGCAGGTGCTGGCGGTGGGTGTCCATCAACGTGAAGGACGAAGGCCAGGTGCTGGCGGTGGGTGTCCATCAACGTCAAGGACGAAGGGCAGGTGCTGGCGGTGGGTGTCCATCAACGTCAAGGACGAAGGGCAGGTGCTGGCGGTGGGTGTCCATCAACGTCAAGGACGAAGGGCAGGTGCTGGCGGTGGGTGTCCATCAACGTGAAGGACGAAGGGCAGGTGCTGGCGGTGGGTGTCCATCAACGTCAAGGACGAAGGGCAGGTGCTGGCGGTGGGTGTCCATCAACGTGAAGGACGAAGGGCAGGTGCTGGCGGTGGGTGTCCCTCAACGTGAAGGACGAAGGGCAGGTGCTGGCGGTGGGTGTCCATCAACGTGAAGGTCGAAGGGCAGGTGCTGGCGGTGGGTGTCCCTCAACGTGAAGGACGAAGGGCAGGTGCTGGCGGTGGGTGTCCCTCAACGTGAAGGACGAAGGGCAGGTGCTGGCGGTGGGTGTCCATCAACGTGAAGGACGAAGGGCAGGTGCTGGCGGTGGGTGTCCATCAACGTGAAGGACGAAGGGCAGGTGCTGGCGGTGGGTGTCCATCAACGTGAAGGACGAAGGGCAGGTGCTGGCGGTGGGTGTCCATCAACGTCAAGGACGAAGGGCAGGTGCTGGCGGTGGGTGTCCATCAACGTGAAGGACGAAGGGCAGGTGCTGGCGGTGGGTGTCCATCAACGTGAAGGACGAAGGGCAGGTGCTGGCGGTGGGTGTCCATCAACGTCAAGGACGAAGGGCAGGTGCTGGCGGTGGGTGTCCATCAACGTCAAGGACGAAGGGCAGGTGCTGGCGGTGGGTGTCCATCAACGTCAAGGACGAAGGGCAGGTGCTGGCGGTGGGTGTCCATCAACGTGAAGGTCGAAGGGCAGGTGCTGGCGGTGGGTGTCCCTCAACGTGAAGGACGAAGGGCAGGTGCTGGCGGTGGGTGTCCCTCAACGTGAAGGACGAAGGGCAGGTGCTGGCGGTGGGTGTCCATCAACGTGAAGGACGAAGGGCAGGTGCTGGCGGTGGGTGTCACTAGGGCTTTGACTTTGCAACACTTTAAGGGACCATTACCTATTTTATTTACCTTTTTCATCGATGCCTAAAAGTGCTTGAAATAGCACTTTTTTGAAAATTCCCTCCGGCGTAAGTTTTTGAACTAGGTACAACAACAAAATAAAGTATCAGTCTTCCAGTAGCTCTTTTACAACACGTCTATTGTTTCTAAAAATTTTAGTTCAATATTTGTAACCAAGAGAAAGTCCGTGTTACCGATAAATCCATGTGAAAATCGGACAAAACCACGTCACCATTCAGTTCTGTCTTTACATGTTTACCATTCAATTTGCCTTTTTCCATCGATGCCTAGTAGTGCTTAAAATAGCACTTATTGAAAATTTCCTCTGCTGTAAGTTTTCAAACTACAACACAACAATAAAGTATCAGCCTTCCAGCAACTCTTTAACAACACAGGTATTATTTTCAAAACTTGACGTTAATATTTGTAGCCAAGGGAAGGTCCGCGTTAAATCCATGTGAAAAGCGACCAAAACCACGGAATCGTTTAGTTTAAAAGATTTAGAATTTAGATTAGATTTAGTTTAGATTTAGAAGTTCTGTCTTAACGTATTGTCTTTGCCCCGTCTGAAAGCAGAGCCTGCTGCGTTGGCTGAAGCACAGCCCCCGTGAGCGCTTGCCGCAGAGTGAGCGCCTCCTGGCGCTGATCGACGTCAGCGCCGTGCCGACGGAGGCGCTGATGGCGGCCAAGGTGGACCCGGCGCTGACCGACTCGGCGCTGCCGGCGCTGCTGGGCCGCGCCATCGCCACGGCAACCGCCGAGCGCTACGACCAGGGCAATCCGTGGGCCGACGTGCGCAAGCGCGCCAAGAAGCAGCGCCACTCGCAGGAGCAGGAGGTACCGACGGGCGCTTCCGGCCGGGCGTGTGTTCGCTCTAAGGCGTTTTGTGACAGGGGAACTCAGGCGCCTTACCTAGAGCGGCCATTTGGAGCGGCTACCAAGTGGCTAATTAGCCGGGCTGGCGGTGTTATATAACCCGGACCTAGAGCGGCCATTTCAACAATGGGCAGTTTGTTGATTTCGTAGCGCCACTAGCAACCAGTATTACGGTGGTGCTACGATGATAGCATTATCTAGATTACATTAAATTATAATTAATCATTATCTAGATTGCATGTTACAGATTTAATGGGACACAGCAGAGCTAACAAACACCAAAACAGTGTTTATATGTTGGTAACAAAAACCAAAGTAAAGAGGTTTCAACTTCCAAGGCCCTGTTTATCATCCATGCAGATACATAGTTTTCAGTGTTCATGCTTTGTAGTGGTATTTTTTCAAACTAACTAACTAGTGGAGCTTATGCCAGCAGGCGCATTCAAAAACTGAATTTCAACATAATAGCACTTTCAACCATGATTGAACCATGATATAAAATGATATATGATCCTGATCATAAATCATGATTAGAGCCAAGAAAGTGATGCATAATAAAACACCAAAACATGCAACTGAAAGTGCCAAAACATGCAAGTAGGTACATGCAGTATCAAATAAAATCTCTATTTTCGCTTGTCGCGCCAATTTAAAAGAAATGCGGACTTTTCGTAAAAGTATTCCTTTATTAAAATTTACATCACATGATATACATCACTACAGATTGGGCAGTTTAAACCTTGCTGCGCAATGGCTGACACTAACAAGCATCAGCTCGATGTTTTCTGGCGTCACACTCCGGCAACTATCGGACAGCAAATTTGTATAGGCTGAAAATGAGCGTTCAACGTCTACTAACGTTCCGGGCATGCATCTAAACAAGGTTGCCTGATGGGCAGTTAGTGACTCTGATTCCAAGTTGAAGGCATCGCCCCGGAAAACTTTAACTAGCCCACTGATGAGTTTGTAGCCTGGATTTTTGCGAGACCGTGTCCAGCTCGTTTGCAATGACTTTTGCTTTTGATCTGCAAGCATTCATGAGAGAGTTTTGTGGGTCTTTCACAATTTGTATCTACTTAATGAGCGGGTCACCTGCTTTTTCTAGGTGGGTAATTTTTTGGGGAATGATGCCAAAAGGTTTTCATGGTAAAACCATGAAAGACCAGGAGCATTCTTGCTTCTAGCCAAGTCATACTCACAGGTATAGCTGGCAAGTGCTACCATAAAAAATGCGACAGAGTACTATTGTCCCTAATGAAAGAATTTACTTCGAGATGCTGGCATGTCCTAGCATGAAAATTGAAAAGTGATCAGAAAGCAATAAAATAAAAATTTCCAAGGATAAATTTTTTTGTGTACAAATTCCCAGTTTACTGTTTCTTTTTTTATTTTTTTACACGGATTACTACACAATTTACAGCAAAAGGTTGCATATTATGCAAAACATTCAGCAAAATTCGAAAATATGCAGCTTCCCCGAAAAGTATCGAAATATGCAAAACATGCTAAATAAAACCTTGATATATTTGTAATCAGGGAGTCATGAAACACATTTATAAACGTTATTGCAGGCTCTCTGATAATTAGAACAAAACATGCAATTGCATACCTTTCTTGGCTCTAATCATGATATAAAGGATTCTGCAAAAAACCAAGTCTCGCACTCAGAGGTCTCTATTCACGAAACGCTTCACCTGTAGTTTTGAAGCCGGTGCAAGTTTGGTCAAAACTAGATAGGCATTATTCATGATGCCGGTATGGTCTCGCCTGTGACAAATTTTACCCCTTTTAAATCCGATGGCTAAAGTCACCCGTTGGCTGTTATTCAGCAAAACCGACCCCTGAGTTGCGTTGGGCAGGCAAATCTACTAGCCTGGCTTCGATACGGGACATTTCGGAGTCGATGGAAGTTTGGTCCAAAATTGACTTTTCATCACAGAATTTTCCAATATTTCCTCTCAGGCTTAAGTCACCCGTTGGCTGTTATTCTGCGTTGGGCAGGCAAATCTACTAGCCTGGCTTCGATACGGGACATTTCGGAGTCGATGGAAGTTTGGTCCAAAATTGACTTTTCATCACAGAATTTTCCAATATTTCCTCTCAGGCTAAAGTCACCCGTTGGCTGTTATTCTGCGTTGGGCACGCAAACCTACAATGCCACGTTGCAGGTGCTGCTGGCGGTGGGCGGGCAGTCGGTGGGCATGCCGGTGGGCAGTGTGGAGTGCTTCACGCTCGGCTACGACAAGTGGAAGTGCGTGGTGCCCGCCGCAGACGGCGATGCCCGCGTGGTGCCGACGATGAGAAGGGCGAGGATGGATGCGGCTGCCGTCGCCGATGACTACCGCCTCGTCGTTTTGGGTGAGCTGCGGTCGCCGAGTTGCGTCCGATTTCCGGCCGGTCTGTTTGCGTAATGGTCTGCCCTCAATTGACATAGCCACACGAACGAGCACATGAGGAGCATGGATGCTAAATGCAACTTGTATACAAAATTACAAAAGTTGAGTTCGAGGTAGCAGCATCGTGCGCATATATAGAATTCTTTACGTAGGAATTTCCTCCGGGTTCAAAAAAATAACATGTCGCTCAATGACAGCTGGTTGACAATGGATATTTTGTGTCTTGTGCACGGTTACAGTTTTCACATGTTGGTCATTATCTCAGTTTGGTTTTTATGGACAAGTTGCACTTTGATGTAAGATGATTTGCAAAACTATACACAGCTTCCTGGGGCGACACAGAAACAATTGGTGTATCTACCTGTCAAGAGAAGATGTCAAACTTTGATCTAATGCATAAACTATTGCTGGTGTTGAACATACATTGATAAAATATGTGTAAAAATGCTGCCAAATAATTAAAAGTGCCTTGTGAATCGTTCAGGGAGTCTTCAGCGTAATCGGTAAGATTTCAATAATCGAGTAAGAAACATTATTTACCAAATTCAAGAGCGGCAAAATCACCCTCGCCAGCTGGGTTTGGGCAAATTTTACCAACTACTATTAAACCGCTAGGAGAATATCGTCTCGGGCTAATCTCACTTTTGATAAAGCCATTAGAACAATTTGCAGCGACTTTTGATCGTTTTTTCTACCCGAGATGGTCAAAAAATGTTTTGAATACTGCCCTGTGATTGGTCCGACACAAGCCCATGCTCAAGGAGATGGAATATTCGAACTTCCTTGTGTGCTTGTGTTTCGACGGTATGTGACCATGATGTGACTGTGTACGGCTTGTGTCTGTTGTGTGCAGTAACACATGTGTTTCCCCATGATTTATCTTCCTTGTGCATGTGCCAATTGTGGGTAGTCCTTGACTGGACTGAGCAGTTCGCCATGATGTGACTGTGTACGGCTTGTGTCTGTTGTGTGCAGTAACACATGTGTTTCCCCATGATTTATCTTCCTTGTGCATGTGCCAATTGTGGGTAGTCCTTGACTGGACTGAGCAGTTCGCCATGATGTGACTGTGTACGGCTTGTGTCTGTTGTGTGCAGTAACACATGTGTTTCCCCATGATTTATCTTCCTTGTGCATGTGCCAATTGTGGGTAGTCCTTGACTGGACTGAGCAGTTCGCCATGATGTGACTGTGTACGGCTTGTGTCTGTTGTGTGCAGTAACACATGTGTTTCCCCATGATTTATCTTCCTTGTGCATGTGCCAATTGTGGGTAGTCCTAGACTGGACTGAGCAGTTCACCATGATGTGACTGTGTACGGCTTGTGTCTGTTGTGTGCAGTAACACATGTGTTTCCCCATGATTTATCTTCCTTGTGCATGTGCCAATTGTGGGTAGTCCTTGACTGGACTGAGCAGTTCACCAGAAAGTGGCTGTCAGACCATACATTGCCGAGTTTTCAAGGCAAAAGACATAAAATTGGATGCCCATTAACCTTTTTTATTTTAAAGTTGTCAAGGCATATTATAGATATATATTAGATATACCTGGGTGGATATATCGATGGTGTACAGGCAGAAGGGCGTAAGCAACATTTTCACAATTGTTCTGGAAGTGAAAAAAACCTCTCAATGAATCAATTGTTGATGAATCAATTCAAATTTTTAATGGATCCTTCTAATTTTATTTTATGAATTTTCTGCAATAATAGAAATTATATTGTCTCAATAATAAAATATTTATGGTGGTTACGCCCTGAAAATGCTGCTTACTTGCTGCTTGTTTATGGTGGTTACGCCCCAAGTTTGGATACAAAAGAGAAATGCAGTGATGCAGATATGCAAGTGATGTCGCTTACGCCCAAATTAAGGCGTGAATATCGGCTTAAGCAACAGACTGTCGCTTACACGTTTTTTTTTTTTAGGTTACTGGAATAAATATTGAGGAGGAACAACCAAAACATGGATTTCGCCCAAAAATGTCGCTTACGCCCTTCTGCCTGTACCTACACCATCGATATGCATTTGATATATTGACTAGCTTGCATTGGCCGTGTGAAATGCACGAGCAGAGAGTGAATTGCCAGAGAAATGCAGACATTGCTCCTCCTGCAGGCGGCAGCGACGGCGACGGCCCCGTGTCCTGTGTGGAGGAGTACGACGTGCAACGCAACGCGTGGCGCGATCTGCCCGCGCTGCCCGCGCCAATCACTGCGCTGGGAGCCGCCAAGCTCGGCGGACACATCCACGTCGTGGGGGGGAAGGGGGGGGACGGCGCGGTCGCCTCTCATTGGGTGAGACATCGGCCCCAGCTGCCTCTAACTGGGGGGGAAGGGGGGGGACGGCGCGGTCGCCTCTCATTGGGTGAGACATCGGCCCCAGCTGCCTCTAACTGGGGGGGAAGGGGGGGGACGGCGCGGTCGCCTCTCATTGGGTGAGACATCGGCCCCAGCTGCCTCTAACTGGGGGGGAAGGGGGGGGACGGCGCGGTCGCCTCTCATTGGGTAAGACATCGGCCCCAGCTGCCTCTAACTGGGGGGGAAGGGGGGGGACGGCACGGTCGCCTCTCATTGGGTAAGACATCGGCCCCAGCTGCCTCTAACTGGGGGGGAAGGGGGGGGACGGCACGGTCGCCTCTCATTGGGTAAGACATCGGCCCCACAAACTTGGGTTACATTTCGAACGCTGACATCAAGTCAAGCTCATTTCCTCGCGTTTTGTCCCCTTGCTCATTGGGGGCACTTTTGCATGCACTCTTTGCCATTGGGGTTCGTACAAGATGTGACCGATGCATGCTGGCAGGACGTGTTCGATGACTGTTGGTAGTCCCGTTTTAATTGGCCTGCCCTCGGCACTGCAGTCTGCGTTCCATACTGCGGTAGATGCTAGGGCTTCGCGAACGCAATTTGTGTTGCATACATGATTGCTAGGTACCCAGTTCTCCAACTTTGTCCCAGCACTGCTCTGACGAGGGTAGTAAAGATTACTGGCACCCCGCCCTTCCCCAAACCCCCGAAACCTAATGGTCAGTATTGTCTCTACGAGGGTAGTAAAGATTACTGGCACCCCGCCCTTCCCCAAACCCCCGAAACCTAATGGTCAGTATTGTCTCTACGAGGGTAGTAAAGATTACTGGCACCCCGCCCTTCCCCAAACCCCCGAAACCTAATGGTCAGTATTGTCTCTACGAGGGTAGTAAAGATTACTGGCACCCCGCCCTTCCCCAAACCCCCGAAACCTAATGGTCAGTATTGTCTCTTCGAGGGTCTCGACTTGCTAGTCCGATCCGTCTTGTAAATCAGTGCGATGATATATTTCCGAATTCATATGGGCCGATTATGGCGAGATGCATACAGATCCGTGATAAATACTAGGGCTTCGCGAACGCAATTTGTGTTGCGTTGAAGATGAGCGTAGGTAGCGGTTTGTGTATAGCGGATTAAAAGGTGCAAGCAACAGTCACAAGAAAACCATGGAGCACCAAACCTGACCATTGCCTTCTCGAAAATTCTAATCACTTGAAAATGTATACGGATTCTGACGTTCCTTTGACGTTCCTCAACAAAGATGGTAACCAAGGAAACGAAGGAAACCGAACTCGTATTGAATCAGCCGTCAATTTACGAAAAAAACACCACAAAAATGCTAATAAAAACTAATTGGAAAAACCTACCGAACTAAGATTTGCAGGCATGATAAATATGTATAGGGTCAACATGTTTAGAAGTTTTGGTGAAGTTATGTTCAGAACTTTAAAAATTTACAGGGGTTCAAAATTCTGAAAAAATCGAAAATTTCGTAAAAATTGATTTATAAAAAATTTACTGAACCGATCTTTTTCAAAAACGCAGGGGGTCTAAGTTGAGAACAGAGGTAGATACTCAGAAATTTTCATCCATGTCGGTTCAGGCGTGAACAAAAACACACAAAAAAAAAACACACAAGTGACTTTTTTTGGGGTAAGTGAAATTGAAGATTTCGCTCCGCTCGCTTCGCTCGCTACGCTCATCAATTATCAATGAAAATTAATGATTCGATAGATATTATGATAGGTGCTGTGATAGATGCAATGAAAATCAGTCACCACATGGAGGTACAAGGGGCTCCCTGTCAGTCAACTGACCCTGTTACCCTATGTACTATTAGTAGGGATGGCCATCGATTAAAAAATCTAAATCAATTTGAGAATCGATTATGACTCTCAAATCGATTAAAAATCGATTAATCGATAAATCGATTTAAAATCGAATTTTCATCAGCATGGCAGCGTGCCAGGTGCTGTCTGAGGTTGGATGTGTTGGAGCAATACTTTACAGGATGGTCACAATGACGACAGCAAGCTAATTCTTTGCTGAGAGCGTTTTCTTAACATCGTCTTCGAAACCAAAGTTAACCCATACCTACTTCACTGCTCAAAATAGGTGGTTGGGGTAAATAGCTTGCGCTTTCGCATGGAAGCACAGGCATCAGACGCCATTTTGAAGTTTCAACCTGTAGGCGCAATGCTGCCACCACCCATCATCCAACAGCAACTAGCATATTACGACTAGGGTGCCATCTACCAGTAAATTGTAAAACCGAAGTAGGCTTCACAGAGCGGTAGATTTAAAAATAACGCAAAAACGTAAAAAATCGATTTTCTCTTGTGAAATCGACAATCGTATTTTTCTTCAAAATCGATTAATAGATTCGATTTAATCGAATCGATGGCCATCCCTAATTATTAGGTATGTTATTACTTCAGGTCCTCGACCCAGGAAGCACCGCTTGGCGCCAACTTCCCGCGATGCGCCGCGCACGATTCAGCGCCGGCGTCGTCACGGTGACGGGCGCCTTGTACGTGTTTGGCGGCGTCGGCGCTGACGGCGCTTCCCTGGCCTGCGCTGAGAGGTGGGTGCCTCGCGCTGGGAGTGTCTGGCCTGCGCTGAGAGGTGGGTGCCTCGCGCTGGGAGTGTCTGGCCTGCGCTGAGAGGTGGGTGCCTCGCGCTGGGAGTGTCTGGCCTGCGCTGAGAGGTGGGTGCCTCGCGCTGGGAGTGTCTGGCCTGCGCTGAGAGGTGGGTGCCTCGCGCTGGGAGTGTCTGGCCTGCGCTGAGAGGTCTCATTGTTCTGCTAAAGGGTTCCCAAGCAAGGGTCTCCGGTCCTGAACCGTTCATTCTATTGTTGGTGCAGTTGTAAAAATCTCAAATACGCCTGGCTATTAAATTGATAAGTAACTTATTGTATTTTATGTTTTACACAATCTCATTCTATTGTGTTTATTGGACAAAAAATATGCGTTTTACATTTTTACCATGACGTTCACATAGCAAGATACTTGCGCGTCTACCAGAAGCAAATTTACAGTCCTAAAATGATGATGCAAACTGATTAATGAGCAGCATTTGCAGCAAATACATTAAATCCTGTACTATAAATCCTTTTACCAATCCGAATATTAAACATTATTAAAAATATTGATCCGTAACCATTCACTCTTTGTATCAGATCGTCAATGTCAGGTAGCGACTAGGTTCCTCTTCCTCACATCCCACCCTGAGCGTCGAATGATGGACAGCGCAGTCGGCAGTCTGCAGAACAATACTAGCGTCCTTAACGTGACAAGGAGTTTAGTTCTCTTTGAAGCACAGACCAGTTCCTTGCATTTCTATTGGCTACCTGAACCCCATATCACGTCAAGAAGGAGAGTGGATTTGCATCTTCCTCGAGGACCCACTGCTGCTAGACACGAGCCAAGAGTTTCAACACTCACAAGCCATGTCTTGAGTCGGACAAAAGGCTCTATGGGCAGTTTTGAAACTCTTGGCTCGTGTCTAGCAGCAGTGGGTCCTCGAGGAAGATGCAAATCCACTCTCCTTCTCGACGTGAAACGAAGTCTAGCCGCACGGACTCATACTCTAGTTTCACCGAGGGTTTGCGCTAGTTTCACTGATTGTTTGCGCTAGTTTCACCGCTTGTTTGCGCTTGTTTCACCGAGTGTTTGCGCTAGTTTCACCGCTTGTTTGCGCTTGTTTCACCGAGTGTTTGCGCTAGTTTCACCGATTGTTTGCGCTTGTTTCACCGAGTGTTTGCGCTAGTTTCACCGCTTGTTTGCGCTAGTTTCACCGAGTGTTTGCGCTAGTTTCACCGAGTGTTTGCGCTAGTTTCACCGAGTGTTTGCGCCAGGTACGACCCGGTGAGCCGACGCTGGCACCGAATCGCTTCGCTGCGAGATGTTCGCGCCCGTTTCGGCTGCGTTGCCGTGGACGAGTTTGTTTACGTGCTGGGCGGCCACGACGGCACCTTCTGGCTGAAGACGGTGGACAGGTAATGCTAGATGCCACTGGATTGAGATGTCCCGCTTTGATCCCAGCTGGGAGGACCACTTTGCCTGCTATTGTCTACTAAGTATTTGGTCGTAGCCTGGTAATAGGCTACATATACATATATAGTAATAGGCAATAGACATACAGACAAACTCTCAGTGACTGCCCTTGTCAAAATAGCCTTGGCCCTGGGTAATTTATCAGATGTTCAAATCGAGTACGAACCAATTTTGTGCCATGATTAAAGCCTGCTCAAACTTATGCAAAACCTTTGGATAACTTATTTAAATTAGTTTTTAGATGTTGTGCATCATTTCCAGCCATTATAATCGTAGCAAAAATGCCACTTTTAAAAGCCTGGCAAATTTCCTAGGGTGGTAGCTGTTTTGTTTTGGGCTGTCCTTTTATAGTCTGTTTGTATTTAAATACTTTATGTGGTGTTCCCTCACTCACCTTTATTTGGTACCATTCTTGACTCCCTGTTTAACCAAATTTAATTGTGGACGGTGTTATACCCACGGGCTGGAAAAAGGCCATAGTCGTTCCTATTCACAAAGGGGGGGGGGGGGGGGGGGAAAGTGAAGAGTAGAGAACTACAGACCAATCAGTCTGACTAGCACAACATGTAAGGTGTTTGAAAAGATAGTCTGCAATTACCTTAGAATAATTCGACATGATGAGAAGTGGCTGTCACAAGTCCAGCACGGGTTTAGAGCAATGCATTCATGTGGAACTCAAATGGTCGCTCTGACACAAGAACTAGCAGACGTGATTGACAGGGGAGGGGTACCTAGTCGATGCGGCTTTCCTCGACACAAGGAAAGCTAATTCAGCTAATTCGGAAAACATTCTTTTTTGCTACAGCAATTCTAAAAACATAGTCTATGCATAAAGTGGGAATAAGAAGTTCTTAAAAATGATAAGCACTTTTCTAGTGCTGTTTTTTATGCAATTTTAAACGCTTCAAACCAGAGTTCTGTAACTTTATTGGTTCTTGAGATATCGTCGGAAATATGTGACAGTGCGCTAAAAGAGTGAAACTTTGCAAGGTCATATCTCCCACACCAGTGGGCCTAACATTAAAACAAAAAAGTCTTGTACTCCGCTTGAGTAGCACAACGCTCCCTGTAACTTCTAGCCCGAACCGAGAGGTTGCGGTGAATTTAGTTAGCGTGTTGCCGCAGATACAACACGCTGAGCTAGTTGCGGATCCCGGATAGCAACGGTCGAAGGCACAACGCTCCCTGTAACTTCTATTATTGATGAACTTAGTCAGCGTGTTGCCGCAGATACAACACGCTGAGCTAGTTGCGAATCCCGGATAGCAATGGTCGAAGGCACAACGCTCCCTGTAACTTCTATTATTGATGAACTCAGTCAGCGTGTTGCCGCAGACACAACACGCTGAGCTAGTTGCGAATCCCGGATAGCAACGGTCGAAGGCACAACGCTCCCTGTAACTTCTATTATTGATGAACTCAGTCAGCGTGTTGCCGCAGATACAACACGCTGAGCTAGTTGCGAATCCCGGATAGCAACGGTCGAAGGCACAACGCTCCCTGTAACTTCTATTATTGATGAACTCAGTCAGCGTGTTGCCGCAGATACAACACGCTGAGCTAGTTGCGAATCCCGGATAGCAACGGTCGAAGGCACAACGCTCCCTGTAACTTCTATTATTGATGAACTCAGTCAGCGTGATGCCGCAGATACAACACGCTGAGCTAGTTGCGAATCCCGGATAGCAACGGTCGAAGGCACAACGCTCCCTGTAACTTCTATTATTGATGAACATAGTCAGCGTGTTGCCGCAGACACAACACGCTGAGCTAGTTGCGAATCCCCGATAGCAACGGTCGGAGGCACAACGCTCCCTGTAACTTCTATTATTGATGAACTCAGTCAGCGTGTTGCCGCAGATACAACACGCTGAGCTAGTTGCGAATCCCGGATAGCAATGGTCGAAGGCACAACGCTCCCTGTAACTTCTATTATTGATGAACTTAGTCAGCGTGATGCCGCAGATACAACACGCTGAGCTAGTTGCGAATCCCGGATAGCAATGGTCGAAGGCACAACGCTCCCTGTAACTTCTATTATTGATGAACTTAGTCAGCGTGTTGCCGCAGATACAACACGCTGAGCTAGTTGCGAATCCCGGATAGCAACGGTCGAAGGCACAACGCTCCCTGTAACTTCTATTATTGATGAACTCAGTCAGCGTGATGCCGCAGATACAACACGCTGAGCTAGTTGCGAATCCCGGATAGCAACGGTCGAAGGCACAACGCTCCCTGTAACTTCTATTATTGATGAACTCAGTCAGCGTGTTGCCGCAGACACAACACGCTGAGCTAGTTGCGAATCCCGGATAGCAACGGTCGAAGGCACAACGCTCCCTGTAACTTCTATTATTGATGAACTCAGTCAGCGTGTTGCCGCAGACACAACACGCTGAGCTAGTTGCGAATCCCGGATAGCAATGGTCGAAGGCACAACGCTCCCTGTAACTTCTATTATTGATGAACTCAGTCAGCGTGTTGCCGCAGATACAACACGCTGAGCTAGTTGCGAATCCCGGATAGCAACGGTCGAAGGCACAACGCTCCCTGTAACTTCTATTATTGATGAACTTAGTCAGCGTGTTGCCGCAGATACAACACGCTGAGCTAGTTGCGAATCCCGGATAGCAACGGTCGAAGGCACAACGCTCCCTGTAACTTCTATTATTGATGAACTTAGTCAGCGTGTTGCCGCAGATACAACACGCTGAGCTAGTTGCGAATCCCGGATAGCAACGGTCGAAGGCACATCGCTCCCTGTAACTTCTATTATTGATGAACTTAGTCAGCGTGTTGCCGCAGATACAACACGCTGAGCTAGTTGCGAATCCCGGATAGCAATGGTCGAAGGCACATCGCTCCCTGTAACTTCTATTATTGATGAACTTAGTCAGCGTGTTGCCGCAGATACAACACGCTGAGCTAGTTGCGAATCCCGGATAGCAACGGTCGAAGGCACAACGCTCCCTGTAACTTCTATTATTGATGAACTTAGTCAGCGTGTTGCCGCAGATACAACACGCTGAGCTAGTTGCGGATCCCGGATAGCAACGGTCGAAGGCACAACGCTCCCTGTAACTTCTATTATTGATGAACTTAGTCAGCGTGTTGCCGCAGATACAACACGCTGAGCTAGTTGCGAATCCCGGATAGCAATGGTCGAAGGCACAACGCTCCCTGTAACTTCTATTATTGATGAACTCAGTCAGCGTGTTGCCGCAGACACAACACGCTGAGCTAGTTGCGAATCCCGGATAGCAACGGTCGAAGGCACAACGCTCCCTGTAACTTCTATTATTGATGAACTCAGTCAGCGTGTTGCCGCAGATACAACACGCTGAGCTAGTTGCGAATCCCGGATAGCAACGGTCGAAGGCACAACGCTCCCTGTAACTTCTATTATTGATGAACTCAGTCAGCGTGATGCCGCAGATACAACACGCTGAGCTAGTTGCGAATCCCGGATAGCAACGGTCGAAGGCACAACGCTCCCTGTAACTTCTATTATTGATGAACTCAGTCAGCGTGTTGCCGCAGACACAACACGCTGAGCTAGTTGCGAATCCCGGATAGCAACGGTCGAAGGCACAACGCTCCCTGTAACTTCTATTATTGATGAACTCAGTCAGCGTGTTGCCGCAGACACAACACGCTGAGCTAGTTGCGAATCCCGGATAGCAATGGTCGAAGGCACAACGCTCCCTGTAACTTCTATTATTGATGAACTCAGTCAGCGTGATGCCGCAGATACAACACGCTGAGCTAGTTGCGAATCCCGGATAGCAACGGTCGAAGGCACAACGCTCCCTGTAACTTCTATTATTGATGAACATAGTCAGCGTGTTGCCGCAGACACAACACGCTGAGCTAGTTGCGAATCCCCGATAGCAACGGTCGGAGGCACAACGCTCCCTGTAACTTCTATTATTGATGAACTCAGTCAGCGTGTTGCCGCAGATACAACACGCTGAGCTAGTTGCGAATCCCGGATAGCAATGGTCGAAGGCACAACGCTCCCTGTAACTTCTATTATTGATGAACTTAGTCAGCGTGATGCCGCAGATACAACACGCTGAGCTAGTTGCGAATCCCGGATAGCAACGGTCGAAGGCACATCGCTCCCTGTAACTTCTATTATTGATGAACTTAGTCAGCGTGTTGCCGCAGATACAACACGCTGAGCTAGTTGCGAATCCCGGATAGCAATGGTCGAAGGCACATCGCTCCCTGTAACTTCTATTATTGATGAACTTAGTCAGCGTGTTGCCGCAGATACAACACGCTGAGCTAGTTGCGAATCCCGGATAGCAACGGTCGAAGGCACAACGCTCCCTGTAACTTCTATTATTGATGAACTTAGTCAGCGTGTTGCCGCAGATACAACACGCTGAGCTAGTTGCGGATCCCGGATAGCAACGGTCGAAGGCACAACGCTCCCTGTAACTTCTATTATTGATGAACATAGTCAGCGTGTTGCCGCAGACACAACACGCTGAGCTAGTTGCGAATCCCGGATAGCAATGGTCGAAGGCACAACGCTCCCTGTAACTTCTATTATTGATGAACTCAGTCAGCGTGTTGCCGCAGATACAACACGCTGAGCTAGTTGCGAATCCCGGATAGCAACGGTCGAAGGCACAACGCTCCCTGTAACTTCTATTATTGATGAACTCAGTCAGCGTGTTGCCGCAGATACAACACGCTGAGCTAGTTGCGAATCCCGGATAGCAACGGTCGAAGGCACAACGCTCCCTGTAACTTCTATTATTGATGAACTCAGTCAGCGTGTTGGCGCAGATACAACACGCTGAGCTAGTTGCGAATCCCGGATAGCAACGGTCGAAGGCACAACGCTCCCTGTAACTTCTATTATTGATGAACATAGTCAGCGTGTTGCCGCAGATACAACACGCTGAGCTAGTTGCGAATCCCGGATAGCAACGGTCGAAGGCACAACGCTCCCTGTAACTTCTATTATTGATGAACTTAGTCAGCGTGTTGCCGCACATACAACACGCTGAGCTAGTTGCGAATCCCGGATAGCAACGGTCGAAGGCACAACGCTCCCTGTAACTTCTATTATTGATGAACTCAGTCAGCGTGTTGCCGCAGATACAACACGCTGAGCTAGTTGCGAATCCCGGATAGCAATGGTCGAAGGCACAACGCTCCCTGTAACTTCTATTATTGATGAACTTAGTCAGCGTGTTGCCGCAGATACAACACGCTGAGCTAGTTGCGAATCCCGGATAGCAACGGTCGAAGGCACAACGCTCCCTGTAACTTCTATTATTGATGAACTCAGTCAGCGTGTTGCCGCAGATACAACACGCTGAGCTAGTTGCGAATCCCGGATAGCAATGGTCGAAGGCACAACGCTCCCTGTAACTTCTATTATTGATGAACTCAGTCAGCGTGTTGCCGCAGATACAACACGCTGAGCTAGTTGCGAATCCCGGATAGCAATGGTCGATGGCACAACGCTCCCTGTAACTTCTATTATTGATGAACTCAGTCAGCGTGTTGCCGCAGATACAACACGCTGAGCAACGATTGGAGCTCGGTCTCGCCGATGGGCTCGTCTCGCTGCGACTTTGCCGCCACCGTCTGCGACCGTCGCATCTACTGCATCGGCGGCTTCGACTCGATCCGGCCGCTGGCCTCCGTCGAGAAGTACAACCCTCGCACTGACAGGTGGCACTGCGTCACCTCCATGCGGCACCATCGGTAGGCATCCAACGGGCTGTGGCCTAGTGCTAGATATGAAGTACCTGCGTATACCCTGAAGCCACGTGATTGCAGGTTGACTGAAATCGGCATGAATCTCTTGGTAAAAACATGGCTCTAATTATCATGCCACGTTCACGGACATCTTTTTTTGTCGAAAGCTGTACCCACGTCTGTCTCTGTTCCAGGGTCTCTCTCTGCTCGACATGGCTCCAATTATCATGCCACGTTCACGGACATCTTTTTATCCGAAAGCTGTACCCACGTCTGTCTCTGTTCCAGGGTCTCTCTCTGCTCGGCGACTCTGCACGTGCCGCTGTCGAGCCCGACGCCCATCTAGCCTCGGCTGGCCGTCCCGGTCCCTTGCCCACCTGCACCTCTGCACGTGCCGCTGTCGAGCCCGACGCCCATCTAGCCTCGGCTGGCCGTCCCGGTCCCTTGCCCACCTGCACCTCTGCACGTGCCACTGTCGAGCCCGACGCCCATCTAGCCTCGGCTGGCCGTCCCGGTCCCTTGCCCACCTGCACCTCTGCACGTGCTGCTGTCGAGCCCGACGCCCATCTAGCCTCGGCTGGCCGTCCCGGTCCCTTGCCCACCTGCACCTCTGCACGTGCCGCTGTCGAGCCCGACGCCCATCTAGCCTCGGCTGGCCGTCCCGGTCCCTTGCCCACCTGCACCTCTGCACGTGCCGCTGTCGAGCCCGACGCCCATCTAGCCTCGGCTGGCCGTCCCGGTCCCTTGCCCACCTGCACCTCTGCACGTGCCGCTGTCGAGCCCGACGCCCATCTAGCCTCGGCTGGCCGTCCCGGTCCCTTGCCCACCTGCACCTCTGCACGTGCTGCTGTCTGTTATTGTGTGTAGGCTAGGGATGGGCGTCCAAACTGCAATATCGATATGATATATCGATATTGGTATCGAAAGAAAATATCGATATTCCGATAATATCGAAGGAAAATATCGATATCACTGAATATCGTAAGCGAAAACTAATATCAAATAAAATGGTTTCCTTGAAATTTAAATCAAAATCCAGAAAGTCCTGATAGGAATGTTTAAAAAATGTGATATTCTAGCAGAAAATTTTTATTTTGGTAGAATTCTTATCAATTTTCAGTTTTCTATGTCAGTATTCTATGTTGATATCGGAAAGAATATCGGAAAGAAATGCCGAAATGATATCGGAAATATCGAGTGCTTGATATCAAATGGTAATATCGATATATCGAAACCAAAACATCGATATAATTTGCCCATCCCTAGTGTAGACTCACATGGGGGCTGCGCTACTTGTTGCCTTGGCGGAGGCACAAAGCCCATGGTTCAGGCTGGTTGTAGCTTTGCACCTTGGACTCATCTCTGAAAGGAATTCTCATCACCAGGTGCACTGGTCACATGGAAGAGTATCTAATTGGCTGGCTTCAACTTGTTTGAAGCAATTTGTCTTAGAAGTTTTTGAAGCAATCCAGTCCTGTCCATGACTGGAAACCTTTTGCAAAAATGCCAAAACTGTAAAAGCACATCCCTGTCATTCTATTTATAGTTGATTGTTTTACCTAGGTATGATGTATTATGGTTTGGCTGTGGTGGGAATTGGTTTTGGTCCCAAAAAGAACTCTAAAATTGCCAGCTATCACCATTCTATTTGTCATTGTTGTGTGTTTTGTTTGTCTGTCCTTTCTTGTTTGTGTCATCGACGTGGGAATTTGTTATATACTTTGACACGTTGTTTATGTTTCGTTATGTCAAAGCTGCCACGACGACGGGAAGCGGATTTATTTGATTGACATATTGTTTGCTACGAGCTGATGTAGATGCTGTGATGTAATATAAGTAGGTTTGGGATTTCTGTTAGGTCTGTGATCTCTGTGTCAATAAATATCCAAGTGTTTTAAGCCTTGCAAGATGGAGCTTGCTTGGAAAGATGAAGAATGACCCCGTCTGTGCATGCTTCCGAAGAAATTGAGCTGTTGCACATAAAGTAGGTAGGTACCCAATCCCTAGCATTCCTTGTTGAGTTACATTCTCTTGATTAGCCGCACAATTGGAAAGCAAGTTCATCGTGCTCATGTTCCGGTGTCGACCTTTTGCCTTCTACCACAGTCACTTTCAGTTAATTTCCGTCTCGCTGCTAAAGTTTCGATTGAAGGGGTCCTCCTGCAGGTGAAGGTAATCAGATGGTTATTTATTGGTTCAACTATGTGGTGTAGAGAGATATAGAAATATTCCACACTTAAAATGTGATATACGTGCTATCTAATATTTTCCCATGAATTGCGATTTGATGCAAACGCTAACTAACTGCAACATTTGTTTTATTTCTATCAATACCATTGCATCTGGTTTAGGTGAATTCCAAACATTCTGGATAAGGGCGAAACTTCTTGTTGTGGTGAATGTCGTTAACGACATTGTCATTAAGGCCAGTGGTTGTCCAAGTGCGTTGGTATAACTAGGTGGGTACCTACTTCCATGAATTGCAAGTACTAGGGCGAACGCAATTTGTGTTGCGTTGAAGATGAGCGTAGCGGTTTGTATAAAGCGCATAAAAAGATTCATGCAAAAAGCATATGAAAATCATGGAGCAGCAAGCCGGACCATTGCTTTCTCAAAAATTCTGATCACTTGAAAATGTAAACGATTCTGACCTTTCTTTGTATCTGTCCGAGCTGTCGGATAGCGGAAATATGCTCATTTTGAGATCATTGAGCATTGTGCATGTTAATACATAGATGTAACTCATGCCCAAGGGTTTTTATTGGGTTTTATTGGGTTGGTTTTTATTGGGAAAAATCTGGTGTGATGTTTCGATTTGGTTTCGATGGTTTCCAAAGGCAAATCGAAATTGGGAACATTTGAAAAAAATACGCACTTTTAAATAAATTTCCGTAGGTACTTTTCCAAACTTGCCCAATTGTCGAATTTTGCTCTTTTTTCTGCTTTGAAAGTGAAGGGTGTGGAGGATTTTCTTGAAAAACGCAGGGGGTCTAAGTTGAGAACAAAAGTAGACATCCTGAAAATTTCATCCCACTCGAAGCAGGCGTTTGGCCTGTAGAGCGCGCGCAAACACACATACCAAAAAAAAACACACACACACACCAAGTGTTTTTTTTGGCAGTAGTGAAATTGATGATTTCGCTTCGCTCGCTACGCTCATCAATTACTAGGGCGAACGCAATTTGTGTTGCGTTGAAGATGAGCGTAGCGGTTTGTATTTAGCGCATTAAAAGATTGAGGCAAAAAACCTGAATCATGGAGCAGCAAGCCGGTCGATTGCTTTCTCCAAGATTCTGATCACTTGAAAATGTAAACGATTCTGACCTTTCTTTGTTTCTGTCCGAGCTGTCGGGTAGCGGAAATATGCTCATTTTGAGATCATTGAGCAATATGCATGTGAATACATAGATTTAACTCATGCCCAAGGGTTTTTATTGGGTTTTATTGGGTTGGTTTTTATTGGGAAAAATCTGGTGTGATGTTTCGATTTGATATCGATGGTTTCTAAAGGCAAATCGAAATTGGGAACATTTAAAAAAATTCCCACTTTTAAATAAATTTCCGTACTTTTCCAAACTTGCCCAATTGTCGAATTTTGCTCTTTTTTCTGCTTTGAAAGTGAAGGGTGTGGAGAATTTTCTTGAAAAACGGAGGGGTCTAAGTTGAGAACAAAAGTAGACACCCTGAAAATTTCATCCCACTCGAAGCAGGCGTTTGGCCTGTAGAGCGCGCGCAAACACACATACAAACAAACAAACACACACCAAGTGTTTTTTTTAGCAGTAGTGAAATTGATGATTTCGCTTCGCTCGCTACGCTCATCAATTAGTATTTAGTGGCCACAACAAAGCCAACCATAATATGGTGCCCGACCAAGTGGCCCAGCCCGAACGACCGCCAGACATTCTTGCCGCCGCCCGGCAACGGCGTCGCGGCGCCAACGCTCCACGGGCGCCAAATTCTAAACTCCCTCGCTCGATTTCTGCAAATCATTTTCGGCACTAGTGCCCACGTCGCACTGCTTTGGTGCACGCAGGCTGCAACCTCGCCGCCCCGCACACAACATGGTGAGCATCCGCACACAACATGGTGAGCATCCGCACACAACATGGTGAGCATCCGCACACAACATGGTGAGCATCTGCACACAACATGGTGAGCATCTGCACACAACATGGTGAGCATCTGCACACAACATGGTGAGCATCTGCACACAACATGGTGAGCATCTGCACACAACATGGTGAGCATCTGCACACAACATGGTGAGCATCTGCACACAACATGGTGAGCATCTGCACACAACATGGTGAGCATCTGCACACAACATGGTGAGCATCTGCACACAACATGGTGAGCATCTGCACACAACATGGTGAGCATCCGCACACAACATGGTGAGCATCCGCACACAACATGGTGAGCATCCGCACACAACATGGTGAGCATCTGCACACAACATGGTGAGCATCTGCACACAACATGGTGAGCATCTGCACACAACATGGTAAGCATCTGCACACAACATGGTGAGCATCTGCACACAACATGGTGAGCATCTGCACACAACATGGTGAGCATCTGCACACAACATGGTGAGCATCTGCACACAACATGGTGAGCATCTGCACACAACATGGTGAGCATCCGCACACAACATGGTGAGCATCCGCACACAACATGGTGAGCATCTGCACACAACATGGTGAGCATCTGCACACAACATGGTGATCATCTGCACACAACATGGTGAGCATCTGCACACAACATGGTGAGCATCTGCACACAACATGGTGAGCATCCGCACACAACATGGTGAGCATCCGCACACAACATGGTGAGCATCCGCACACAACATGGTGAGCATCTGCACACAACATGGTGAGCATCTGCACACAACATGGTGAGCATCTGCACACAACATGGTGAGCATCTGCACACAACATGGTGAGCATCTGCACACAACATGGTGAGCATCTGCACACAACATGGTGAGCATCTGCACACAACATGGTGAGCATCTGCACACAACATGGTGAGCATCTGCACACAACATGGTGAGCATCTGCACACAACTCGCACGGGAACCACGAGGTCGGGCTACCGTCCAATAGAAGCCCCCTGACTTCGTGGGGTGCGCAGTCCCGACTTGCTCCTCCAACATTGCAGCCCCTAGGCCGACAACTCGACCGCCTGCAAGCTTCGTTTCGTTGCAGTGCTGCATGGAGCCAGCTACCCCTAATGATGTTAGTCGTTCACATCGCACTGACCCCCCCCCCCCTCCCCCCCTCGGCCCCCCAGGGCGACGCGTGCGGCGACGGCCAAGTGGTCAGCGTGCACGTGGGAGGCGCAGGGGTGCGCGTCGGCACGGCGCTCTGGGAGGCGCTGTGCCTCGAGCACGGGGTGGGCGTCGACGCCAGACCGAGACGAGGCGGCGAACTCTTCGATGGCGACTCGTGCTTCTGGACGGAGGGGCGCCAGGGGCGCCATCTGAGGGCGAGGCCGAGGGCGCTGCTGGTCGACACGGCCACCGAGGAGCTAGGTGGGTACCTACCAGTAGGCCGGGAGGAATGTCTCGCCTTCGACTGGGAGCACTGGGAGTGGCTCAGAGCCAAGGCCAGCACGGCCCGGATTCACAAAGTAGGGATTTTGAAATGGGGGTTTTGACGAAAAGGAGATGTTATTCTCCCTGCAAAACCACCAAAAATATTCCCCCAATTATCCGTATTCTCTAAAGGAGATTTCAAAAGAGGTAATTGGAGGGGAGGTTAAATGAAATTGAATAATCAGAGCTCTTCACTTTTGGAACTCATTTCGAAATAAAAAGACAGTTGACAAGTCAGCTGTCAGTTTTCTTGGAATTCAATATCGCCTAAATTGGACCTAACCTAACCAGTGTTGTGACTTAACTAGATAAAATTATCTAGATAATTATCTAGATAATTTTTTAATCTATTATCTTTATCTAGATAATATTGTGCACTGTCATCTTTATCTTTATCTAGATAAAAAAAAACTTTATCTACACTCCATATTTTAGATAATAGATAATAGATGATTTTAGCCAATTTTATTCCGATTTTTGACATTGTCATTCAGATTGTCATTATTTCCAAAACCATTGCCATCCCAATAAAAAGTTTCAAACATGTCTAATCTTGAGAGTAATGATTCGGGAATTGGGAATCCGATTCCAAGAGCTCGTGTTGTACTGTTAGGTAGGTGTAATATAATATTATCAGTCACTAATGTGGCTTTTGGAATTACGCAACAATCCAACATCATTTTCAAATAATCCCAATTTCAAAAATTATCTATTATCTAAAGAAAATTATCTAGATAGATTTTTTCATCTATTATCTTTTATCTAGATGATTTTAAAAAAATCATCTATTATCTTATCTAGATAACAAATTTGCCCGTTATCTTCATCTTTATGTAGATGAAAAATAAATTATCTAGTCACAACACTGAACCTAACTTTAAATTGCCAACTTTAGCTTCAACGTTCAATATTACTTACATAATCAGCCAACGCAAACTTTTCTATTGATATAAAATGCTGCTGTATGTTTGCAAGAAAACGTTTGAAAAAATGTGATATAAGTGTGAGGTGAGTTCCCTAGATTTTGGGAGATTTACAAAACCCCTGCTCAGTAGCAGGGGTTTTCAATGGGGTAGTAACTCTCCCAAAAAAGACAGAATCCCGCTTTGTGAATACGAAATGGGGTAAACTTTTGGGGGTTCTGTCAAAACTCCGGAGGATCCACAGAATCTCCTTCAGTGAATCTTGGCTCAGAGCCAAGGCCATCAGGTGGCGATTGTGCTCTGCTTGGTGGACGCGCGGTTCTAAAAGTACCTTGGTCGTCAGTACGTCAGCGTTGACGCCGACATCTTCAGTCGAGAGTTTCAAAACTGCCCACAGAGCCTTTTGTCCGACTCAAGACATGGCTTGTGAGTGTTGAAACTCTTAGCTCGTGTCTAGCAGCAGTGGGTCCTCGAGGAAGATGCAAACCCACTCTCCTTCTCAACGTGAAATAGAGTCTACATCTGGGAACTGCGTCGATAGTCGCTTCAGAAGGCTATAAATCAACGAGTTGGAATAAACCATTTTGCGCAAGATGAGGGTTTTAGCTCTTCGTTCGTTTGGACGAAATACATCCGAAAACCAAATGTTACCGCGAGGTATAATAATTATTGACGGATACCAAAATTGCGGATTGCGCTTCATAACTAAGTCACGTGACCTTGAATCGTAAGCTGTTATACAAAATAATTTATTTATGGTTGACATTCGCACAGCCTTCTATAAATTCAAATGCCGCGACAGCTTAAGAAGGCTGTGGAATGGTAGATTCGAATGAATTCCACGGCCCGTCGGTTGCAGACGAGGTGCTGACCGGGCCGTTCAAAGAGCTCTTCCCCGCCGAGAGCGTCGCCAGGGGCAACGGGGACGACGCGGCCAGCGTGTTTGCGCGTGCGTACCACGGCGTCGGGGTGCGTGTCGCTAACCAAGCCCTGAAGCGCATGCGTGTGATGCTGGAACGCTGCGATCATCTGCAGGTGGGTTAAGCAACACTCCGCCGAGTCGGCCGGTGGATGGGTGACCGCCATGCAGGTGGCCAGCTCTCAGAGTCAGAGGGAGAGAGGCTGGAGGGATTGGAGTTAAGCAGCACTGTAGTCGAGTCGGCCGGTGGATGGGTGACCGTCATTCGTTGTGACCTGCGCAGACGGTGCACGTGTACCACTCTCGCGGCGGAGGCACCGGGGCCGGACTGACTGCGCTGCTGGTGGAGCGTCTGCAGGACGACCTCCTGGACGGCAAAGTGCCCGTCATCCAGCTGGCCGTGAACCCCGCGAAGACGCACAACAAGGTCTGTTTGTCCTATTCCAAAATGTTGTGGACTCAAAGACATCTTGCCAGCCAGCGCGCCTGTGAATGAACTTGTTTCGATTTTATGTTTTCACACAAATGTATCTGGGTGGCTTTGAACAAGCTTATCATACTTTTGACTCGGGCATTTCCCACAGCCTCCTGGCAACATATGGGGCCATACGAGCGATGGGAAACAATTCCATCTAGAAGGCGTTGGTTGTGTGCGGGGATATAAATTCAATGTGCAGTGCTGTCGACGCGAAGGCTGCCATGCCATGTCACAACACTTGATTTCCCTAAGGCGTATCATGACGTTCAACATAACCCCACTTTTCAAATGTGAGCGCCGAACTTTGCTCGCCGCAGCAAAAAGTTCAACATGTTTGAAGACTGAAACATTCGCCCACAGTTGAGCATCAGTCTGTCACGTGACTAAATCGCGGGCTGTGATTGGCCGATCGCAAGCTGGACTTGTGAGCGCATCCCTATATCAGTTCAATGTCAAGCATGTTAGTACACCCCTAAAGATAAACATATTCCATGCCAGTCAAAGCGAAGCGACAGGGTCGCTAAGCTCTGTGACGTCACCGGGAACGGCCTTCTGAATATTTACGACACCGTCGCTTCGCAGCGCTGTAAACGTAGCTTTAGACGCATCCCTATATGAGTTCGAAGTGAAGCGTGTTAGTACGCCCCGTTCCCGCAGAGCACGCAGCTGAGCGGCGCGGTGGTCGAGCCGTACAACGCGGCGCTGTGCGCGCATGCGCTCTACGCGCACACCGACTGCGCAGTGCACTTCGACAGCGCCGCACTGCTGGCGGTGTGCAGGCGACATCTGCGCATGCCCGAGCCGAGCATGCGCAGCGGCAACCGCGTGCTGGCGCAGCTCGCCGCGGCGCTCACGGCGCAGGCGCGTCTCGGACCGGGTGCGCGCGCAGGCGACACGCTCGAGCTCACGGTCAGTTGGGTTCGGACAGACATCAACACGCTACGCGCGGCGATTGGTGGAACCATAGAGTAATGAAACCTACGGTTAGGTTTGGTTAGGTTTCATTACTCTATGATGGAACTATGCGTTGGTCACTGTAGGCATAGCCACCTTGACCCCGTCCTCCGTACCATGACGCCTGCCATCCCTCAGGGCTGGGTCCGTCGGATCCCAAAGCTCAGTGCAGTGCATTGAGAGGGGGTCCTTCGTACCATGACGCCTGCCATCCCTCAGGGCTGGGTCCGTCGCATCCCAAAGCTCAGTGCAGTGCATTGAGACCCCGTCCTACGTACCATGACGCCTGCCATCCCTCAGGGCTGGGTCCGTCGCATCCCAAAGCTCAGTGCAGTGCATTGAGACCCCGTCCTACGTACCATGACGCCTGCCATCCCTCAGGACTGGGTCCGTCGCATCCCAAAGCTCAGTGCAGTGCATTGAGACCCCGTCCTACGTACCATGACGCCTGCCATCCCTCAGGGCTGGGTCCGTCGCATCCCAAAGCTCAGTGCAGTGCATTGAGACCCCGTCCTACGTACCATGACGCCTGCCATCCCTCAGGGCTGGGTGCGTCGCATCCCAAAGCTCAGTGCAGTGCATTGAGACCCCGTCCTACGTACCATGACGCCTGCCATCCCTCAGGGCTGGGTCCGTCGCATCCCAAAGCTCAGTGCAGTGCATTGAGACCCCGTCCTACGTACCATGACGCCTGCCATCCCTCAGGGCTGGGTCCGTCGCATCCCAAGGCTCAGTGCAGTGCATTGAGACCCCGTCCTACGTACCATGACGCCTGCCATCCCTCAGGGCTGGGTCCGTCGGATCCCAAGGCTTAGTGCAGTGCATTGAGACCCCGTCCTACGTACCATGACGCCTGCCATCCCTCAGGGCTGGGTCCGTCGGATCCCAAGGCTCAGTGCAGTGCATTGAGACCCCGTCCTACGTACCATGACGCCTGCCATCCCTCAGGGCTGGGTCCGTCGCATCCCAAGGCTCAGTGCAGTGCATTGAGACCCCGTCCTACGTACCATGACGCCTGCCATCCCTCAGGGCTGGGTCCGTCGCATCCCAAGGCTCAGTGCAGTGCATTGAGACCCCGTCCTACGTACCATGACGCCTGCCATCCCTCAGGGCTGGGTCCGTCGCATCCCAAAGCTCAAAGCCAGTGTGTTGAGATTGATATATGATATGATTGCTATGATATGTATATTGATATACATCGTTTTGAGTATTGCATTGTATTGAGACCCAGTCCTTCGTATACCCTCGGCAGAGATCGCTGGTGCCGAGGCCTCCGCTCAAGTACCTGCTGTCGTCGCTGGCGCCACTGGGCTGGACGTCGGGACGGTCGACGCCGCCACTGGACGTCGCGACGCTCTCCAGACAGACGTTCCTCGGCGAGCACCACCTTGCCGACTTCCAGCCTCGATCGCTCGACTCCCGGACGCGGTACCTCGGGTAGGGACCACACCTCGGTAGGGACCACACCTCGGTAGGGACCACACCTCGGTAGGGACCACACCTCGGTAGGGACCACACCTCGGTAGGGACCACACCTCGGTAGGGACCACACCTCGGTAGGGACCACACCTCGGTAGGGACCACACCTCGGTAGGGACCACACCTGGGTAGGGACCAACGGTCCAGCTTGCCCCCATCATCCCACCCACACCACTTGTTGAACGTGGTCTGTGACGCAGGTGCGCGCTGCTCTACCGAGGCGACGTCGAGGCGCATCAGGTGGCACCTGCACTCGACGCAGTGCGCTCTCTCGGCCGATTCAAGCAGACCCAGTGTCCGGAGCTCAAGGTAGGTGGCGACACTGTCGCTGCACTGCATTGATACTCAGCACTCGGGCCCGTTCCACGCACGTGACGTGACCAACCCTCGTCGCACGCAGGTTTCGCTGTGCGCGCGCAACGGGGCCTCGCCGCCGTTCAGCGCGCTCGGCGACTCGCCGCGCGCCTGCGCACAGCTGCTCAACACGACCGCCGCCGCGCGCCACTGGCGCGACGCGCGCGCCGCCTTCGACGCGATGTGGCAACAGCGCGCGTTTGTGCATCTCTACGAGGCGGAGGGCATGGAGCGCGAGGCGTTCCACGGGGCTGAGGAGTTTTGTCGCCGCGTCGAGGAGGCGTACGGGGAGGCGCAGAGGACTGGATAGAGGCGTTCCACGGGGCCGAGGAGTTCTGTCGAGGAGGCGCAGCGGACGGGATAGAGCCGTTCCACGGGGCCGAGGAGGCGCAGAGGACGGGATAGAGGATGGGAAACGTGGACATGGTACTTTGGGTGAAATACACGCTCGTTTGACCGATGTACCTACTGGCTTCATTCGATCCCGAGTCGTTATTACTTTGTTTGTTGCACTGTGGAACCAAATCGTAGCGCCCAAGTCTGTGCTCGATGACGATGATGTCTGATAACAGCCCCTGCTCTTAGGAGAGCCAAAGGACATTCGCTGGCCGTCCCATTGTTCCGCTAATGCCCTGTTTTACTACATCTTTCAACTCCTAGTTGAGATCCCAACTATTAGAAGTAACAACGGAATTCAGCCAATCACGTGCAGGGAATTGAATTGTAGCTCCTAGTTGGGATCACAACTATTAGAAGTAACAACGGAATTCAGCCAATCACGTGCAGGGGATTGAATTGTAGCTCCTAGTTGGGATCACAACTATTAGAAGTAACAACGGAATTCAGCCAATCACGTGCAGGGAATTGAATTGTAGCTCCTAGTTGGGATCACAACTAGGGGTAGAGGCAAAGTTGATAAAACCGGGCCTTATGGGTTGAATTATTATTATTTTAATGGTCTGAGTATCGACTGATTGACAGCGCAGTGTCTGCAGAATATAACACACCAATACGTTCCTTCCTAGCTTGGAAAGTACTATAATATTATATTATAGAAGCGTGAAATCGCAGCACCTGTTAGTGTAAAGCAACGGCATATTGTGAAAGGACTCGCTTTCGATTCGCATTCCCTTTTAAACGTTCGCTTTCTTCGGTCATCCCTATTAGTCATTCGTTTGTGTTTTGCTCCGAACTCCGCCGCACGAATGGAAATTCTCCTGCGTCGCTAAACACGCCGCGATATTGTTTTCTGAGTGTAACAAATTATTCTGTTCATAAATACACCTTTTATTGTCTCTGTCTATATTTATTCCCTGAATTTAAAACGCCATTTAAATATTGGCAAATTTTCAAGTATTTTTAGGAGACGCGAGAAGCTCACTTATTGGCTAGGGATTTGTGACGTCGCTTGCTTGGCTCCAGATTTGCAAATGGCAGAAAATCATTGTTTTTTTAACTAAACACGTCGAAGGATTTGATTTTTTAAATATTGCAGATCAGGTTTGGTGGTGTCTGTTGGTTTTGTGTGAAATCAGTGAATTTTTTATATGTTTAACCACAGATTTTTTTGTTGCAAACGGAACATCCAAGTACCTATAAGATTGATCACTGTTGAAAGTGTCAATCTGTCATTGAAAGGAGTGTGGTATACGTATAGTAAATTTTTAAACCATCTGCATTTTGACAATGGAACTGAAATTTCGTCATTTCACTCGTGTGGATCTTGAAGAGTTGTTGAAATTTCCTACGACAAGCGGAAAGTTGGTAGCGGCCGAGCTGAAAGGTGTGAAAACGTGTATAGGTATAAGTGGAATACCGTGATCAAAGATATCTTGGCAAACATCTACCTGGCAAAGGTTATTTGAACAGATCACTGAAAATCACTAGCCTTTTTCATGATCTCTACTTTACTTACCGCAACCACAACTGGGCTGCACACGAGATGCTGGCCTGGAATCGTGCAGTACTGTTGCCAGTAGATTACTGTCACGTTCGCAGGGTCAATGGAACATGGCATGCCATGACAATAATATGTATAGTGTATACAGCTAAGTAATGCAGTAGAGGCGGAGGGGGCAGAGATCCACCTCAACTTGCGGCTATCATCCACGTCTTTCTATAATCTTATCATTCTTTGGGACATTGAAAGTTACCTTTTCAGGACTTTTTACACTTATGCTAGGGTGCAGATGCACAAAACACACTTCGAAAAGTCATTTCTCTTTCATGACAGATTTTTAGCACATGTATTAGCACGTGGACAGACAAGTCAAAGAGCATGTGACGTCATTAGTCTTTAAAGATGGCGACCGGGTGTTTTGGAGCCGTCAATTTGATGGGAATTTTAAAATGAGATAGAATACCTAAAAATATATATATTTGAAGAGATTAAAAAACACGTGTTTAATGAAATTCAACATAGAATGTAAAAAATGTGCTTCAAGAAAAGAGGAGAGTTGAAATTAGGCGCCTGTAGGTCGACGTCCACGGTAGGCACGTGGTTTCGATCGAGGAGGACGATCGACCTTCGGCTGACTTCGGCTGACTTCGGCTGACCGACGAGAGCGCCGAGGGTGGAAAACGGGCGTACGCCTTGCTGGTAGACAGCCCGTGTTGCATGCGAGTGTGGCGGGTTGCCTGACTGCCAGGCGTCCATCGAACGCGGCAAGCTTTCCAGTGGCGTGTTCCTAGACAAGACAACATCATGACGTCACCACAATTCTGTTCGGGGGAAACGTAAACACTGCACTTGAAGATATTAACTGAGTCCAATCCACTTGGCGCTGGGAAGTGGGAAATTATTTTCTGTTTAATGTTATAGCGAATTGCGAAAGCCTATAGAGAGATTGCCCAGCATAAAAAGGCGATCGGCAATGAAAGTAATGGCAGGTCGTTTGCCGGCATCTTTGGCATCTTTGCCTCGGGTACGGAAGGATAAGGATGCCTGCAACAATAAGGGCAGCAGTAACACGTCTATAACCAATTGTATACATAATTATTGTTTTATTGTTGTACTATTGTATCTGCATCAGCAGCATATTATGCTGAACATTTCTGTAATGACAAGGTTAATTTACATGGTGTAATTGACTAACCAAAAATATAAATAAATAAATAGATAAAAATACTCCATTTCACGTTGAGAATGAGAGTGGATTTGCATCTTCCTCGAGGACCCACTGCCGCTAGACACGAGCTAACAGTTTCAAAACTGCCCACAGAGCCTTTTGTCCGACTCAAGACATGGCATGTGAGTGTTGAAACTCTTGGCTAGTGTCTAGCAGCAGTGGGTCCTCGAGGAAGATGCAAATCCACTCTCCTTCTCGACTTGAAGTGGAGACTAGCATGACTTGGTCACATCAGCTGAAGGCGATGGGCAATGAAAGTCGACACGTCCCATGCTTGCATCTTCGGCCCATGTCGAGGACTTGGAGTGCTGGACCCGATCGTGTACCACGACTTCACTATAACGCAGCTGGTGTAGCGCTTGTTGACGTGTTGATGTTACGTCATATTATGTTGTGTTGATGCATCTTTATGTGTAACTCCAATCCGAGCTTGGCTAAAATAAGTATACCAATATAGGTGCGTGTATCAATTTTGAATGGATGCCCGCCGAATTTCTGCAAGGAATGGTGGTTTGGGGTTGGCAGCAGCAGACAAGCTCTCATCGGTGCAGCGATCTGTCGGACATTAGCTCTGTTTGGTTGTCCACGAAATCTAGATGATAACTAGATTTCTTGCGTTTGTTTGTCCAGCTGCTAGGTTTCGTTTACTGCATGATTGCCTATGATGACGTCAGGTCACAACGAAAACCTATATCTAGATAATAACTACATTGCATCTTGTTATGTACTAGACAACCAAACATACCTAATGATTGAAATGGCGAGATCGCTTCGTGACTCAATGACGTCACTGGATTCGTGTGCTGGAGCGGTACTGGTACAAATCTTTGCGTGAAACGAACCCATTCTGAATCAGGCGAACATCATACAACGACCTTGAGTATAACTTATAGGTATATACATGCAGAACCAGGGTATAGCCATTGTAAAACCCAGCCCAGTTAAATCCATTGGGTATTGTTCAGTTAACCCGCATTGAAAACCCCGGTTAAAAACCCCTCTATTTACATGCAGGGTGTCAGCGTGTTTAACTTGAATTTTATATTATCACAATATGCCGACGTTGTTACCTCCTTCCCTGCACTGGACTAAAAGACATGCTTGGAGTTCGAAGCCCCGTCAAACCATCCTGCGCCCACGCCCTGCATATTATTGGTATAGGGATCAAAGTCCCGAGCGACCTGAGGTAATCCGATACCATATATTACCTATAGGTAAGGTTTGGTTTCAGCGCGGAAACCTTGATTTCCCTTTTCAAGTTTTTCATTCGCTTTCATTCCGTTTTCACTGTTTCGTTTCTGTACAATTTTCAAGTTTTAAATTTTATGCCCCTTGGTGTAATGAGAACACCGTGGGTTTTTGACAGCCCTGCAAAGTGCGTGAGTGCATTGCGTTCGCTGAGTGAAACGTTGCACTGAGTTTTCCAAGTGGGATTTCCCGTGCCAGCGCCAAGTTCGCTGAGTGAAACGTTGCACTGAGTTTTCCAAGTGGGATTTCCCGTGCCAGCGCCAAGTTCGCTGAGTGAAAATGTGATGACAGTGGGGCGTGAAATGTGCAAAGGTGCAATTAATAAAATGTGGCTGAGATCGAAGTTAATTTACACGGTTTTGAAATTTGATGTTGCTCGTGGAACCTAAACCCACTCGGCGACTCATCTCGCGGCGATTGCGGCCGCATCGCCCGCCAACCTGTTCTGGGACAGAGTCGGACTCTCACCGGCATTGCATCCAGCTGTATATTATATACAAGCATATAGAGTAATAAAACCAATCGTTTATTACTATATTATGAAACAAGCTTGCCGCCAACGTCGGCACTCGGCCCACTTGTTGCGATGCCCGAGCAGCCGACCGCAGCGTCGTCCCGGACCCGACCTCCGTGCCCCGAGGGTGTATCACCCTCTTCGCCCCTCCCACAACGGCCACCCCCTGGCGGCCCCTCGGTGGCGACGAGCACCCCTCAGAGGGTGCTCGGCCACATCCTACTCGGGGTCGGCGTCAGGCCCGGCCCCCCGCGCTCGCTCTCTATAGTCGGCTCGACGAGACGTCACGTGGAATGGGGGCGATGTAGACACCTATGTACTAGAGTCGGCTCGACGAGACGTCACGTGGAATGGGGGCGATGTAGACACCTATGTACTAGAGTCGGCTCGACGAGACGTCACGTGGAATGGGGGCGATGTAGACACCTATGTACTAGAGTCGGCTCGACGAGACGTCACATGGAATGGGGGCGATGTAGACACCTATGTACTAGAGTCGGCTCGACGAGACGTCACGTGGAATGGGGGCGATGTAGACACCTATGTACTAGAGTCGGCTCGACGAGACGTCACGTGGAATGGGGGCGATGTAGACACCTATGTACTAGAGTCGGCTCGACGAGACGTCACATGGAATGGGGGCGATGTAGACACCTATGTACTAGAGTCGGCTCGACGAGACGTCACGTGGAATGGGGGCGATGTAGACACCTATGTACTAGAGTCGGCTCGACGAGACGTCACATGGAATGGGGGCGATGTAGACACCTATGTACTAGAGTCGCTGGGTCAGTGCAATGTCCCCCGTTGAGTAGGATGGGTCACTTCCGTCTCGCCGTGCCTCATTCACATCCGGCTTGAACCCCTCGGGTTCAGGACTTTTAGCGCATCGTCTTTGAACCTAACTAATCATCAACTTATTGGATTCCAATCCCGACCGCTCCTTCGCGCCGACCATGCTCTAAGTCCAAGTTGTCTCAAGATGCAAACATGCCCGACAACCCGATCGCCAGGCCAGTCCCGTGAGTAGACCTGCCTTGGCTTTGTCTGCCCTGACTCCTGGTCCAAGCCTCCATGGTCCAAGCCTCCATGGTCCAAGCCTCCATGGTCCAAGCCTCCATGGTCCAAGCCTCCATGGTCCAAGCCTCCATGGTCCATGGTCCAAGCCTCCATGGTCCAAGCCTCCATGGTCCAAGCCTCCATGGTCCAAGCCTCCATGGTCCAAGCCTCCATGGTCCAAGCCTCCATGGTCCAAGCCTCCATGGTCCAAGCCTCCATGGTCCAAGCCTCCATGGTCCAAGCCTCCATGGTCCAAGCCTCCATGGTCCATGGTCCAAGCCTCCATGGTCCTAGCCTCCATGGTCCAAGCCTCCATGGTCCAAGCCTCCATGGTCCAAGCCTCCATGGTCCAAGCCTCCATGGTCCAAGCCTTCATGGTCCAAGCCTCCATGGTCCAAGCCTCCATGGTCCAAGCCTCCATGGTCCATGGTCCAAGCCGTCCGCCACCTGGGTATATAAGTGTTGCGTCATCAGCCCCGGCTCGCTAGCCGGCAGCTGTCTCCGTCCGCGTCGCTCGCTCGCAGTTGCATCGGTTGCATCCGAGCGTTGCACTTCCCGATGCAACGCCGTGCACCCCGCCCCTCGGCTTCGTCCTTTGTGCGGCTCACAAAGGGCCGAAAGGGCCGCCTTGGGAAGGCAACGGCGAATTGTGCAGGGTGCAAAGGCATTCGGCGCAGAAGGGCAGTGGCTCTTTGGACGAGGAGCTAATTGTACTTTGTGTACCTTTGCCGTGTCACAGACCAACTAGCCTATATTTGTGTGGGTGGGTGTAGGTGCCTCACGGGTGTTTATTATTAGGTACCTAGGCACTGCCTTGTACTAATTCGAATTAACTGGGTAATAGGTAGGCTGCATGCAACACAGAGCACGGGTCATTTATTGCTCATCTCGAGCACGGGTTGTCAGGGAAACGCAAGATCGCCGTCTGAGAGCACGTCCCGTCCAGTCACGCGCCAGATAACTAGGACGTCGTCGTCGTTCGATCGCCGGCCAGCCAGCTGATCGGGCGGCGTCCTAGTCCGTCGAGAGGGTGGCAAAGTGGGACGTCGCGTTCGCCGCGTCGTCGTGCCTCCCATCGACGTCCCTTCGCGCCCGCCCGCCTGCCAATCAGCTCGGCCAGGCAGGTCTGTGCGAGCGGCCGCCTCGGCGCGCTCGGATCCCTCCGCCGAGCACGCCCCAAATAGTGCGCGCTGTCCGCAGCGCGACAAACGCCCCTCCACGCGCGACGTCGGTCGCACGTGTCCGCGGCAAGCACACTGGCGAGGCGTTTCGCCTGCACGTGCGCGGCGTCGGTCGTGTGACGGGCGCCGATTCTGCGGGCCGATGTCGCGACGGGCATTGATCGGCGGAGGGATACACGGGGCCTGGCTCCGCCGAGTCGTTGAGCGCCTCAGTTCGCTGCGTCGTGTGTTGTGTGAGTCGCGTGAAGCCAAGATGACCGCCGCGGGTGTCGACGGCGATTGCACCGTCGCGCGACGCGAATAATGTCCGCAGAGTCCTCGACGTCGCTCGTCAAGTCGGAGTACATTTTGCCGCACCACACGCCGTCGTCGTCGGGCGGGCAGCAGCAGCAGCAGGTAGGTCTCGTCTCGCTGGGAGGGTTTGTCTCTCTGTGTGGCGGCGCGGTGCTCGGGGCGGGGTAGGCCGTCCAAGTGGGTGTTGCTCTCGCCGATGCCGTCGTAGGCCGCGACGCCGCTTCGCCCGCTCGGTGTGCGTCTTGCCGGCGAGGGGTTAGGTCTCGGCGTGACGTTCGAGTGCGGGCGGTGCTCTCTCGCTCGCGATCGCGATGTCCAAAAACGCCCATCCCCTTGGCGTCGACGGCGTCGTCGAAATTGGTCTCTCTCTCTCTCTGGCGCGCCGTTGTCCATTGTCGGCTGCGATCGCGGCTCGAAATCACGCCTTGTTGATCGAGCACGGCTCTGCCGTTGCCCCCGAGGGCGTTCACTAGTTTTCGCACCTTCGGGAGAGACATGCCCTCTTGTTGAGCATGCAACGTGAGAGCTAAATTCCCAACAAATCTCATGGCACTTGACATTTCAAATATTGAGAGCTGCCTGCGCGGGAATTAACCGCTAAAACAATATTAATCAAACACCAGCTTCACACTGGAGAGTCACAGCTGTTGGCATATTTGGCCTTGGGTCAATAGTATGTCAGAATGTCAGACACGGACAAAAGATTCAACTTCAATTGTTACTTTGGATCATTGATTGATTGATTTACCTTACATTACGTTTCCTTGCTTTTAAAGACCGACGTAGATAGTACTAGCTCGTTTGAGCAAAGTCAATCAGTTTGTAGCATGCTCGAAATGAGGTTATGACATCGCAGCTGCCTTTCATGGTTATTCACGCAGAAGCGACGCAGGATTGGCGACTGGAAATTGAAGGCCTCAACGCATCTAGTAATGTCTTGTAAGAACCACCCATCCATATGCTTCCCGTGCCGCTAGCACATTGCGTCGTGAAAAGCGGTGACAGGACTCGTTGCTCCGTTGCAGGACGTCCAACCTTCCCCACTTGCGCTGCTAGCAGCGACTTGCAGCAAGATTGGTACCGGGGAGGCCTCGGAGCCGCAGCAGCAGCAGCAGCAGCAGCAGCAGCAACAACAGCAGCAGCAGCAACAACAACAGCAGCAGCAACAACAGCAGCAGCAGCAGCAACAACAACAACAACAACAACAACAACAACAGCAACAACAACAACAGCAGCAACAGCAGCAGCAACAGTTGCAGGAGCTTGCACAACAAGCCAACGCTGCCCAACAGCAGCAATTACAGCAATTTGTGTTGCAGGCCCAACAGAATCAGCAGCAGGTCTGTCTGATCATGAACCGATTGGTTTAGCACAGTCCATGAGGTTTCCCTTTTGAGAAGGTATCACCACATACTGAGGCAGGTTAAGCATTTAGTCTCATAGCCAGTTCTGTTTGGGAAATAGGTTGTAGGGACTTGGTTAGTGGGACATAACCAAGCCTTGCCAGCTGTCATCCGCCATCAGATTTTTTATTGTTAGGTACCTATTTGAAAGCTGAAATATATAATATTCAAAATTTAAGTTAATTTTATGTAAGAAACTGCAAGTTTGTATTCATGTTTATCCACTTTTAAGCTAACTTGTCACACTGATGGGCTATTTCACCAAGTTAACTTAAACGGGCGTTTAAGGCCAATTTAGCCGGTGCCTTGAAAACTGACTTTTTATCAAGTTCAAAGCAAAAATTTGAGACACGTCACAAAAAAATACATGAATTTTGATTTTAAAGTGGCAATGAATCTAGAAGGCATTGCTTTGACAGGTGAAACATATTTTATTTTGTAAATGTCATTATTAATTCCCTGGTTAAACCATCGTCCATTATTTGAGCCCCCAACGTTGGGGAATTAGCTTTTAAACCGTGTTTATTGGCGAAAGAAAGTAGTTCCAGACACAACATGTGAGTGTTTTCAGGTCACCAAATACTCCTTTATGTTATCACCACGGAACTAAATGTCAAATTTGAATTTTTCTTCAAAAGAACTCTGAATTCTCCATTTGAATTATTGACAAACTGAGTTTTGTACAGAAAACGATTACGCCAGTCAAAATCGGTCTTAAACAACCGTTTAGGGGGTATTAAACCGATGTTGGTGAAATAGCCTATGAAATGTCACATTCAGTGCATACGGAATGGTGAGGTAAAAGTGAGACACAGAACACTTGGGGCTGATCTGAGACAGTTAAGAAATGAAATCATCCGTTTGTACTTTTGTTTCGCAAAATTCATCTCTGCTCATTTGAACTTTCATCTAGGTGGTACATTTGAATGTCAAAATATCCCCTTAAATATTCCCAGCATACTGTTAAATTCAATTCTGAAAAGGGCCTTGCAAAATATGTCGGAAATATTTTTGCAGACTAGGACATCTGTTTTTATGCAGCTCATGAATAAAACCTCACGGGTTTGTTCATGACGGTAAGTTGGGTAATGGATCAAGTATACCAGATGTATAATTTATTTTGAGCTACCAGTTGGCGTATTGTCAAAACTTCCATTTCAAAATGTGAGACCGTGCTTTTGCCCCATGCTTTCTCTAATTGGGGCAAATGTGAGACAGCAAACTGTGCTTTTTTGAAAACCGTGGCAGAGGACACGCACCTTAGGGCAAAGTCGGCAAGGTTCAAGTATTGCACTAAATTATAGTGTGCTTTAAACCCGATGTCTACTGCTGGAATGACTGTGTCTCTCTTTCCCCCACAGCCGTCTGCTATCTGCCACTAGAATGCGGGTAAAAAGAGAGACACAGTTACTTGTGAATAATTATTACACACTTTTCTAAATTTTCAGCATAGGAAGCTGATCTTACCAATTTAAGGGCAATATAGGATATTAATTAATATTGGTAGATAGATAAACTGTAGGTATTTAAAAAATAAAATAGGTCCTATACCTATCTTAAGAGTTAGGTTTGATAGTACTTAAAAACAATTTAAATCTATCTACCAATATATTAATTAATGTCCTATATAGCCCTCAAATTGGTAAGATTAGCTTCCTACGCTGAAAGTTTAGAAAAGTGTGTAATTCTGACCCCATCTGACCCTACTTGCTGCTTATAATAACAGACGGAACAAATAAAATAACGCAGTTGGTGCTTGCAGACGAGGTTGAGACAGACACGCGATAGCAGGGCTCGGGCGACTCGAGACTTCGGTGCTGATGTTCGCGTGTGTTTTGTCGTCAGGTCCGCGTGATCAGCGCCGCGCAGCTGCAGCAGCTGCAAGCCGACATTGTGGCCAACAACGCGGCCCGGGACAACGCGGCACGGGACCCTCTGGCAGGCAAGTCACCCACCTACGTCTATTGGTACGTGGTTGTTGGTGATTATTTCATGAAGCTTTATTTCAACTTTCTATTGGTATTTCGTGGTTATAAATCACACAATTTGTTGCTAAAAGTGTGAGGATTCCGTTGACCCTGGTTTCGTTGCAATCGGACAAACGGTGTGGCCACAAGTTGGTATCCAGTAGGAGGTGCAATTTGAGCGGGAAGCGGCCCGAGTATGAGCTCAATAATACGACGTAACAGGGTTGTTATAGAATGCTTGAAAATACTAGATGAGTGAATATTTGTTGAGATTTGCAAACACACAATTTGTTGCCAAAACTGTGAGGATTCCGTAGACATGGGTTTCGTTGCAATCGGACAAACGGTGTGGCCACAAGTTGGTATCCAGTAGGAGGTGCAATTTGAGCGGGAAGTTGCCCGAGTAAGCACACTCCAATAGATCTTAAGCCTGAATCACACGGACACATTTTCAGACAAACCCTTGTGCACAACCCTGTGCTGAAAATTTTGTGGGTCATTTACACAGACACATTTTTCCTAGTTTGACGTTGGCTCTATAAAGCAGTGTACAAATACAAAACTACGTACGTCAAAAGGACTTGAAAATCTTCAAAGACAAACGCTTGACTTTCACTGCTTCGGTGTCGAAGGGCTCCAATGCGAGACAAGCAAAGCCCAACCGCATTAAATTTCTTAGACTCATGTCTACCATATTATCCTATCTTTAGCACTAAACTCTTTTTCCCGTTAAGAACGCTAGCAGTGTTTTACTCTCAAAGAGACTCCCCTGCTGGTAGGCAGGAGCCAGAGGTTTCAACATACGCAGGCCGTCCCATTGTTCTGCTAAAGGGTTCCCATGTAAGAGTCTCCGGTCCTGAACCGTAAAATTTATTGAATGATTGACAGCGCACTGTCGGGAGTCTGCAGAACAATACTAGCGTGCGTAACGTGAAAAAGAGAATGGTTTATTTCAAAGCGTGGCCGTGTTTGCCCACCGCCAGGCGGAGTGCCGACGCAGTCCCAGCCGCAGCAGCAGCAGCAGCAGCAGCAGCCGCAGGTGATCACGCTGCAGCAGCTGCAGAACTTCATCCCCCTGCAGTCGGCCCAGTCGGGGGCGGGGGGCGCGGGGGGCGGCGATGGGGCCGGCGCAAAGACCTTCGTCTCCGCCGGCGGCTCTCCGGGCACGCCCACTGTGGTGCAGGTCCAGGGCATGCAGGGACAGTTCATACAGGTGGGTGCAGGGCATGCAGGGACAGTTCATACAGGTGGGTGCAGGGCATGCAGGGACAGTTCATACAGGTGGGTGCAGGGCATGCAGTGACAGTTCATACAGGTGGGTTTCTTGGAAGACTCGAAGCCAGTGGCGATGAGTATTCACGCCGTATTCCACCAGGATTGCAGCCTGCCGATCCACGGCCCTCTAAATGGTTTCGTTCCATTGGTGGTGATAGTAAATGTGCGGTAAGAAGGCCTAGGATCAGCAGGTTGCAACCCTAGTGGAATAATATGGCCGTTAGCATACTCCCACCGTTGGCAAAGATGATTATTTTGGCAAATATAATCAATTTTGCAAATAAGATTAAAAATGGGAGTATATTAGCCAACCCTTATATTTCAGCCCTTAATAACTCAAGAAGTAATTTTTGATAATTTATCACCATTTATTTCTAGCATCTCCTCTTGTTAATCTACTCATAGCATGTCTTTACATTAATCTATTCATAAGAATTAGCAGTTGTGAATTTTTCATGGTACCTATGGTGTATTTTGGTAGTGCAGTAGGATTTTTCTACGGTTAGCATTTTTAACAGCCGTCTACGAACATGTTGGCCGTAAAAGCCAATGTGTAGCAGCTTCAGCTAGAAGGTTGTGCTATGGTGAACTCTTATTAAACATATTGTATGATAAAAACTGTTTCAAACTGGGATTTTAATTGGTTGTGTTTGAAAACTAGTGCCAAAGATAGGACAAGCAGACACGAGTCTAGGGAACTTAGCAGCCTTGTGGTTGTCCTTTGCCTGGCGGGAGGGGGGCAGATGCTGCAGACGGGGGCTGTACAACATGCTGTGGTTGTCCTTTGCCAGGCGGGAGGGGGGCAGATGCTGCAGACGGGGGCTGTACAACATGCTGTGGTTGTCCTTTGCCAGGCGGGGGGGGGGGCAGATGCTGCAGACGGGGGCTGTACAACATGCTGTGGTTGTCCTTTGCCAGGCGGGAGGGGGGCAGATGCTGCAGACGGGGGCTGTACAACATGTTGTGGTTGTCCTTTGCCAGGCGGGGGGGCAGATGCTGCAGACGGGCCAAGGGCTGTACAACATGCTGGGCCAGCCGGTGCAGACCGTGACGGTGGACGGGCAGGAGGCGTTGTTCATCCCGGCGGGCATGGGCGGCGGGCAGCAGCAGCAGATGCAGACCATCTTGACGCCCGGCGGGCAGCTGTTGCGGACGGCGACGGGCGGTTATCCGCAGGGCTTGGTGCAGGGGCAGACGCTGCAGATGCCCAATGGTGAGTTATATGTTATTACTGGAGATCGTGTCGTTGATTAGTAATTAATTACTGTTGTTATGAAATTTTCTGGCCCTAGAGTACATATAAGAGATTAATCCAAATCCATGTAAAATTAAACCTGGATTTGTTCAAAAAATTACGTTTATTTAGTTCTCTGTCACTGTCAGTAATGTTGCCACATTTGTTTCACGACAGTTTAGGGGGAAATCAGTACGCCCTAGTACGGGACCTTAGTTTAGGGGGAAATTAGTACGCCCTAGTACGGGACCTCAGTTTAGGGGGAAATTAGTACGCCCTAGTACGGGACCTCAGTTTAGGGGGAAATTAGTATGCCCTAGTACGGGACCTTAGTTTAGGGGGAAATTAGTACGCCCTAGTACGGGACCTCAGTTTAGGGGGAAATTAGTACGCCCTAGTACGGGACCTCAGTTTAGGGGGAAATTAGTATGCCCTAGTACAGGACTTCAGTTTAGGGGGAAATTAGTACGCCCTAGTACGGGACCTTAGTTTAGGGGGAAATTAGTACGCCCTAGTACGGGACCTTAGTTTAGGGGGTAATTAGTATGCCCTAGTATGGGACCTCAGTTTAGGGGGAAATCAGTACGCCCTAGTACGGGACCTTAGTTTAGGGGGAAATTAGTACGCCCTAGTACGGGACCTCAGTTTAGGGGGAAATTAGTATGCCCTAGTACGGGACCTTAGTTTAGGGGGAAATTAGTACGCCCTAGTACGGGACCTCAGTTTAGGGGGAAATTAGTATGCCCTAGTACGGGACCTTAGTTTAGGGGGAAATCAGTACGCCCTAGTACGGGACCTCAGTTTAGGGGGAAATTAGTATGCCCTAGTACGGGACCTTAGTTTAGGGGGAAATCAATACGCCCTAGTACGGGACCTAAGTTTAGGGGGAAATTAGTAGGCCCTAGTACGGGACCTCAGTTTAGGGGTATATCAGTACGCCCTAGTATGGGACCTTAGTTTAGGGGGAAATTAGTACGCCCTAGTACGGGACCTAGCCCCTTGTAATGCAGCCAATCACTCTTTCACGCAAAACGTAACAACCAGCCACATTGCAGGTAACTAAGAACAGACCGATTGCCTACATACGGCGAATCGGTGCAGGTGGGACAGTGGCAACCTGTTGCACTGCCGTAACTGTGCGGTGTCCTAACCGCACTTCCATCGCTCTGTGCAGGCCAGTCGGTGCAGGTTCGCAGCGGCGGCAACGGCGTGCCGCAGCTGGTGCAGTTCCCGATGCAGCAGACGATCCCGGTGCAGGTGCCGATCTCGACGGCCAACGGACAGACCGTCTACCAGACGGTGCACTTTCCCGTCCAAGCGTTTGCCACCGCCATGCCGGGTCTCGTGCACAACGCCCCCACGCAGATTCAGCTGGTGAACCCGCTCGGCCAGGTGAGGCTCCGACAGGTGGCTGGCCGTACTCGGCTGGCTTTGTTTATGTATTTATTTATTTTTATTTATTTTATTCATAACTGTTGTACAATCATACCGGTGGTTAGGAGCTTGGATGACTTTAAAACATATTTAAACTATTATTTATTAAAATATCAATTACCTATTTATTATTTATTATTTATTAATAGCTTTGGTAAATTTTTTGCCTGAGGCTAATATATTTATAAATGTGTTTAATTTAAATAGTTACGGACGTTTTGCGACGGTTGGAAAATGACCAGTGTTTCATCGATGGCTTTAGTAGTGGTTTATAGATTGGGCTTCAGTCACCCATTGGCTGTTATTCTGTAACTCTTTATATTCATTGTAACAGGAAAGTTATAGCCATATAAGGGTTTTATGTGCAATATTTATATTTTTTATATATGTTGAGTGATATTATATCGTACAGGCTAATGCAGATTTGGTAAATACAAAAATGAATTGATGAAGATCTTGGTTCTTGGCCTGGACAAGTTAGTTCACTTCCATGTGGTTCAAATTCAGAAGTGGTTAGTAAATAAAATGCAGAAAGATGGGGGTGTAAATCGATTACGATTAATCGATTCGATTAATAATGCAGAGCTCTCTGTTTGTCTGCTTACCATGAAATATAAGAAAAAATTTGAAAGTGACCTGTCAATTAAAAAACAAAATTAATAGTGTTTTCAAATCGGGCTCCATATTTTCTAGGATCCATTCACTTTGACTTGGTTTTCAAGTGCTGCATTTTCCATGTGCAGTGGTGTGCTCACACATAATTTTCAAATCAGGCACCATATTTTCTAGGATCCATCCTCTCTGACCTGGTTTTCAAGTGTTGCATTTTCCATGTCCAGTGGAGCACCCAAATTTTAAATTACTGATTGAGGCCCATATTTTCATGTATTTTCATGTCTCACTTTATTGATGCAAGTTAATAAATTTCAGCTGGCTAAGTTTCGAGTCTGCTAGCACTAGTTTTCAAACTGGGTATGGAATGCCAAATGCTAAATAAAGTCTCACTGATTTCCCAACATTTTGAAACATTACTAGTAAGTTCCTCAATGGAGATGGCATGACAGAAGCATATTATGACAACCATTGTTGGTAAAACAGCTGCCATCTCCAACCAGGGTACAGCCTTTAAATCTAGAAGATGTTTTTGAAATATGTTTGAAATCTAGATTGGTAGGTTTCTAGACAAACAAGATATTAGGTATGTTTGGTTGTCCAGTACATAACAAGTTGCAATGTAGTGATTATCTAGATATAGGTTTTCGTTGTGACCTGACGTCATCATAGGCAATCATGCAGTAAACGAAACCTAGCAGCTGGACAAACAAACGCAAGAAATCCAGTTATCATCTAGATTTCGTGCAGACAACCAAACAGAGCTAGTATTGATTGTGAGCCTGCTTGAATTTGTTTGAAATCTAGATAGAGCTAGGTTTCCAGACAAACAGAGCTATTGATTGTGAGCCCGTTTCCGAATGCTCCGACTGATTGAAACATGTTTTCCGCTCGCAGCAGCAGCTGGCGCAGATCATCACGCCGAGCGGGCAGCTGCAGAACGTGCAGCTGGCGCCGGGCCCGACGGCAACGTCCTCCACGTGGAGCACGTCGACCGTGTCCTCCCCCAGCGTCAGCGTGCAGGTAAACGCCCCCCCCGGCTTGCCACGGCTTGCCACGTTTGTGGGCTTGCCACGTTCGTGGGCTTGCCATGTTCGTGGGCTTTCCTCGTTCGTGGGCTTGCCTCGTTCGTGGGCTTGCCACGTTCGTGGGCTTGCCACGTTTGTGGGCTTGCCACGTTTGTGGGCTTGCCACGTTCGTGGGCTTGCCACGTTCGTGGGCTTGCCTCGTTCGTGGGCTTGCCACGTTAGTGGGCTTGCCACGTTCGTGGGCTTGCCACGTTCGTGGGCTTGCCACGTTAGTGGGCTTGCCACGATTGTGGGCTTGCCACGTTCGTGGGCTTTCCTCGTTCGTGGGTTTGCCACGTTCGTGGGTTTGCCACGTTCGTGGGCTTGCCACGTTTGTGGGCTTGCCACGTTCGTGGGCTTGCCACGTTCGTGGGCTTGCCACGTTCGTGGGCTTGCCACGTTTGTGGGCTTGCCACGTTCGTGGCTTGCCACGTTCGTGGGCACGCTCTCAGCTTTGCGACATCCAGCATTGGCGCTGGCGGCCGTAAGATAGTGAATCTCGTGGCTGGTACAAAGAGTCATTCCCCGATTTCAATGTCGGTGCAACCGGATGTCAAAGCAGTGCCGACTTCGACGGCTGAGAGCTGAGATGTCCGAGCCTTGATAGAAGTATCTTTGGTCCGTTCATTGGAAATATTAACTGGCTGCAAACTAAGAATCCCGAATTCAATCGGAGCTCGGTGATTGCTTCGTTTCACCTCGACACTGATGGGTGTTTGAAACTTATCTGCGCCCGGTCAGTACCGCGTTTTCCCGGTGTCTTCCTCCCGGTCTGCGCCCGGTCAGTACCGCGTTTTCCCGGTGTTTTGCAGGCCGTCTCGGGCCCGGGCATGGGCGGCGCCGGCAACGACGGCGGCCACATCCAGATCCTGAACCAGCAGGGCCAGCAGATGACGCTGGCCAACTCGCAGGTACCTGCCAATGCTACACCAACCCCGGTACCCACACATGCTACACCAACCCCGGTACACATGCTACACCAACCCCGGTACCCACACATGCTACACCTACCCCGGTACCCACACATGCTGCACCAACCCCGGTACCCACACATGCTGCACCAACCCCGGTACCCACACATGCTACACCCACCCCGGTACCCACACATGCTACACCCACCCCGGTACCCACACATGCTGCACCAACCCCGGTACCCACACATGCTACACCAACCCCGGTACCCACACATGCTGCACCAACCCCGGTACCCACACATGCTGCACCAACCCCGGTACCCACACATGCTACACCAACCCCGGTACCCACACATGCTACACCCACCCCGGTACCCACACATGCTGCACCCACCCCGGTACCCACACATGCTACACCCACCCCGGTACCCACACATGCTACACCAACCCCGGTACCCACACATGCTACACCCACCCCGGTACCCACACATGCTGCACCCACCCCGGTACCCACACATGCTGCACCAACCCCGGTACCCACACATGCTACACCAACCCCGGTACCCACACATGCTACACCCACCCCGGTACCCACACATGCTGCACCCACCCCGGTACCCACACATGCTACACCCACCCCGGTACCCACACATGCTACACCAACCCCGGTACCCACACATGCTACACCAACCCCGGTACCCACACATGCTACACCAACCCCGGTACCCACACATGCTACACCCACCCCGGTACCCACACATGCTACACCAACCCCGGTACCCACACATGCTACACCCACCCCGGTACCCACACATGCTGCACCAACCCCGGTACCCACACATGCTGCACCCACCCCGGTACCCACACATGCTACACCAACCCCGGTACCCACACATGCTACACCCCGGTACCCACACATGCTACACCAACCCCGGTACCCACACATGCCAACACTAATGTTGTTTTACTTGGCTTTATCATACGTAAAAGATCAATGGAATTAACAGAATTTATTCCAATCAATTTAATGGAATTGCAATTCCAATTCAATTGTGTGGGCATATAATTACAATGCAATTAAATTTTTTAGACTCATGTCTACTTTATCCTATCTTTAGCACTAGTTTTGAAACACAACTATTTCACACTGGGATTTGAATGCTGAATCAAAAGTCTCACTGGTTTCCCGACGTTCTTTCAAGCTTTCACCCTCGATAAAGTAACTAGCATATGGAAGGGAGGCGAAGCTGGAAAAGTGTGCACCCGAACCGGGATACGAACCCGGGACCTCCTGCTTGCCGGGCAGCTAGCTCAGTCGGTAGAGCACCTGCCCGGCAAGCAGGAGGTCCCGGGTTCGTATCCCGGTTCGGGTGCACACTTTTCCAGCTTCGCCTCCCTTCCATCAATTGCATGCTGGTAACTGCTTAAACCAGTAACACATTCCTGTCAACTAGCATATGTTACGAAACTGGGATTTGAATGCTGAATCAAAAGTCTCACTGGTTACCTGACGTTCTTTCAAGCCATCACCCTCGAATACTGAAATTACGATAAGATAGCACTTTTTGTTGCCAACTTTGGAAGTGAAATCCACACGATGAACATTATTAAAATGTTGAAATTATTCATATTACATTATTATACACTATTTATTAACACATGTAACACAATTTTTGAAAGGATTTTATTTAGTTTTGTCCAAAATAACCAGTATCACCACAGTATTACTTAATATCTTCATTTTGACAAGTTTTTTCCACTAATGGCAGCCATGTCAGGTAGCAAACATATCAAGAGTGGCCTTCTTGTTTTCAGCTAGGTTGTGGAGTGGCCACTAGGACCCACCACATTTTGGAATATTTTTTAAATTAACCAATTTTGTTACATAGGTAATTAGTTTTTCGAAATTAAGGAAAAAGAAGTAGTATTGCAGAGTCAACCTCAAGAAGGGATTTTTGTAATGCACATTGCCATTTAGTGTAGCTGAAATTGTCACTCAAAGGTTGGCATCACCTTTGAAATAATTCCAAGGTCGAGCCAAAAAGTGCTATCTCAGCCGACCGCAACTATAGCGTATGTTACGAAACATGGGGAAACCAGTGAGACTTTATTTAGCATTCGAATCCCAGTTTGAAATTGTGTTTTTCGATTACAATGCCATTTCCATGGCAATTATTTGCCCACCCAAGCAATTGACCCTTGGAGCTGTGGTCGTCCGTTGCCAAGTTTGTCCGCGTGCAAGTTGCCCCCCTGCGGTCGTCCGTTGCGGTCGTCCGTTGCCAAGTTTGTCCGCGTGCAAGTTGCCCCCCTGCGGTCGTCCGTTGCCAAGTTTGTCCGCGTGCAAGTTGCAGGGCCAGCAAGTGACGGTGATCCCCGCGAGCTCGTTGACGCAAGGCGGGGCTGGCGGCATGACGACCATGCGTGCCGGCAACAACATCATCCAGGTGCCCAACATCTCGTCGATCCCGATGCAGAACATCCCCGGTCTCGGCAACGTGCAGCTCATCCCGGCCAGCGCCCTCTCGCTGAGCGCGCAGGCCGCGCTGGGACTCACGCCGCAGCACCAAGGTCGGTCTCCATTTGGGATGCCGTCGGGCAGTTTTTTCGTTATACTATTTCGATTTTTTTTCGTATTTTTTTTATATTTTTTATATTTTTTCGTATATTTTTTTTATATTTTTTATATTTTTTTCGTATATTTTTTGATATTTTTTCGTGATATATTGCCTAGGGGTAATCGATGGGGCTCGGCGTTGCTAGTTTTGTGTGCTAAATCACTTTAACGCCTGCGCCCGGATTCACTGAAGGAGATTCTGGGGATTCCTCCGGAGTTTGGACAGAACCCCCAAAAGTTTACCCCATTTCGTATTCACAAAGCGGGATTCTGTATTTTTTGGGAGATTAATTACCCCATTGAAAACCCCTGCTACTGAGCAGGGGTTTTGACAATCTCCCAAAATCTGGAACTCACCTTGTATTTTATTACTATTTTTTCAAAAGTTTTCTTGCAAACATACAGCAGCAATTTATACCAATAGAAAAGTTTGTAAAAAAAAACTATTTCTAACTGGGATTTGAATGCTAAATATAAGTCTCGCTGGTTTCCCCACGTTTCGTAACATATACCAGTTACTTTATCAAGGGTGATAGCTTGACTGATGTTAAAACATGAACAAAAGAACCAACAATTATTGTTTTTAAACTAAGCTTCCTAAATTTTAATGCTCTTGTCAAAATCCAAAAATAATGTTTCAAAAATGTTTTGAATAATTATTTTTGGACCCTGACGAGATTTTTACCCACCTACATTTTAAAAACCAACCAAATACCCAAAGAAAAACGACCTCGAAAAATTGGTATTTTCTAAATCGATATTTTTTTTAATGTTTTTAAAATGTAGGTGGGTAAAAATCTCGTCAGGGTCCAAAAATAATTATTCAAACCATTTTTGAAACATTGTTTTTGGAAAAATGTTTTGACCGGACCGGGATATGAACCCGGGACCTCCTACATCCCGGTCCGGTCAAAACATTTTTCCAGCTTCACTCCCCTTACATCCTTCGCTTGCTGGTTAAAGGACCCATCCAGAGAAAACCGAAAATCTGCAACATGTGTTTTATTACTTTGTCAGGGTAAATAATTAGTTTGTCCAAGACCGAGTGTTGCAAGTGTCTTGTTCGTACAAGACAAACCAGCAATGGTTAGGTTAGGTTCCGACAGGTTAGGTTCGTGACAAAAGCTCCCACAGCGTTGTGCATCTCGCTGTTTCAGCAGTTCCCCAGCAGCAGCAGCAGCAGCAGCAAGCGCCGAGCGTCACCCAGCAGACGTTGTCGTCCATCTCCTCACTGCCGCCCGGAGCGCAGATCATTTCGACGGGACAGCAGCTGCAGCAGGACCCCAACGACCCACAGAAGTGGCAGGTAGCGTACCTGTTGCGTTTGAACTGTCTTTGGTCCGAGTCTCCAGGGGCTGCTTTGACTGCTGGGCTTGCCTATTACACGGTTTCACTAGGTTTTCAACTTGTACGTGATTCAGACCCCAACGACCCACAGAAGTGGCAGGTAGCGTACCTGTTGCGTTTGAACTGTCTTTGGTCCGAGTCTCCAGGGGCTGCTTTGACTGCTGGGCTTGCCTATTGCACGGTTTCACTAGGTTTTCAACTTGTACGTGATTCAGACCCCAACGACCCACAGAAGTGGCAGGTAGCGTACCTGTTGCGTTTGAACTGTCTTTGGTCCGAGTCTCCAGGGGCTGCTTTGACTGCTGGGCTTGCCTATTACACGGTTTCACTAGGTTTTCAACTTGTACGTGATTCAGACCCCAACGACCCACAGAAGTGGCAGGTAGCGTACCTGTTGCGTTTGAACTGTCTTTGGTCCGAGTCTCCAGGGGCTGCTTTGACTGCTGGGCTTGCCTATTACACGGTTTCACTAGGTTTTCAACTTGTACGTGATTCAGACCCCAACGACCCACAGAAGTGGCAGGTAGCGTACCTGTTGCGTTTGAACTGTCTTTGGTCCGAGTCTCCAGGGGCTGCTTTGACTGCTGGGCTTGCCTATTACACGGTTTCACTAGGTTTTCAACTTGTACGTGATTCAGACCCCAACGACCCACAGAAGTGGCAGGTAGCGTACCTGTTGCGTTTGAACTGTCTTTGGTCCGAGTCTCCAGGGGCTACTTTGACTGCTGGGCTTGCCTATTGCACGGTTTCACTAGGTTTTCAACTTGTACGTGATTCAGACCCCAACGACCCACAGAAGTGGCAGGTAGCGTACCTGTTGCGTTTGAACTGTCTTTGGTCCGAGTCTCCAGGGGCTACTTTGACTGCTGGGCTCGCCTATTACACGGTTTCACTAGGTTTTCAACTTGTACGTGATTCAGACCCCAACGACCCACAGAAGTGGCAGGTAGCGTACCTGTTGCGTTTGAACTGTCTTTGGTCCGAGTCTCCAGGGGCTGCTTTGACTGCTGGGCTTGCCTATTACACGGTTTCACTAGGTTTTCAACTTGTACGTGATTCAGACCCCAACGACCCACAGAAGTGGCAGGTAGCGTACCTGTTGCGTTTGAACTGTCTTTGGTCCGAGTCTCCAGGGGCTGCTTTGACTGCTGGGCTTGCCTATTGCACGGTTTCACTAGGTTTTCAACTTGTACGTGATTCAGACCCCAACGACCCACAGAAGTGGCAGGTAGCGTACCTGTTGCGTTTGAACTGTCTTTGGTCCGAGTCTCCAGGGGCTGCTTTGACTGCTGGGCTTGCCTATTACACGGTTTCACTAGGTTTTCAACTTGTACGTGATTCAGACCCCAACGACCCACAGAAGTGGCAGGTAGCGTACCTGTTGAGTTTGAACTGTCTTTGGTCCGAGTCTCCAGGGGCTGCTTTGACTGCTGGGCTTGCCTATTACACGGTTTCACTAGGTTTTCAACTTGTACGTGATTCAGACCCCAACGACCCACAGAAGTGGCAGGTAGCGTACCTGTTGCGTTTGAACTGTCTTTGGTCCGAGTCTCCAGGGGCTGCTTTGACTGCTGGGCTTGCCTATTACACGGTTTCACTAGGTTTTCAACTTGTACGTGATTCAGACCCCAACGACCCACAGAAGTGGCAGGTAGCGTACCTGTTGCGTTTGAACTGTCTTTGGTCCGAGTCTTCAGGGGCTACTTTGACTGCTGGGCTTGCCTATTACACGGTTTCACTAGGTTTTCAACTTGTACGTGATTCAGACCCCAACGACCCACAGAAGTGGCAGGTAGCGTACCTGTTGCGTTTGAACTGTCTTTGGTCCGAGTCTTCAGGGGCTACTTTGACTGCTGGGCTTGCCTATTGCACGGTTTCACTAGGTTTTCAACTTGTACGTGATTCAGACACCAACGACCCACAGAAGTGGCAGGTAGCGTACCTGTTGCGTTTGAACTGTCTTTGGTCCGAGTCTCCAGGGGCTACTTTGACTGCTGGGCTTGCCTATTGCACGGTTTCACTAGGTTTTCAACTTGTACGTGATTCAGACCCCAACGACCCACAGAAGTGGCAGGTAGCGTACCTGTTGCGTTTGAACTGTCTTTGGTCCGAGTCTCCAGGGGCTACTTTGACTGCTGGGCTTGCCTATTACACGGTTTCACTAGGTTTTCAACTTGTACGTGATTCAGACCCCAACGACCCACAGAAGTGGCAGGTAGCGTACCTGTTGCGTTTGAACTGTCTTTGGTCCGAGTCTCCAGGGGCTACTTTGACTGCTGGGCTTGCCTATTACACGGTTTCACTAGGTTTTCAACTTGTACGTGATTCAGACCCCAACGACCCACAGAAGTGGCAGGTAGCGTACCTGTTGCGTTTGAACTGTCTTTGGTCCGAGTCTCCAGGGGCTACTTTGACTGCTGGGCTCGCCTATTACACGGTTTCACTAGGTTTTCAACTTGTACGTGATTCAGACCCCAACGACCCACAGAAGTGGCAGGTAGCGTACCTGTTGCGTTTGAACTGTCTTTGGTCCGAGTCTTCAGGGGCTGCTTTGACTGCTGGGCTTGCCTATTACACGGTTTCACTAGGTTTTCAACTTGTACGTGATTCAGACCCCAACGACCCACAGAAGTGGCAGGTAGCGTACCTGTTGCGTTTGAACTGTCTTTGGTCCGAGTCTCCAGGGGCTACTTTGACTGCTGGGCTTGCCTATTACACGGTTTCACTAGGTTTTCAACTTGTACGTGATTCAGACCCCAACGACCCACAGAAGTGGCAGGTAGCGTACCTGTTGCGTTTGAACTGTCTTTGGTCCGAGTCTCCAGGGGCTACTTTGACTGCTGGGCTTGCCTATTACACGGTTTCACTAGGTTTTCAACTTGTACGTGATTCAGACCCCAACGACCCACAGAAGTGGCAGGTAGCGTACCTGTTGCGTTTGAACTGTCTTTGGTCCGAGTCTCCAGGGGCTGCTTTGACTGCTGGGCTTGCCTATTACACGGTTTCACTAGGTTTTCAACTTGTACGTGATTCAGACCCCAACGACCCACAGAAGTGGCAGGTAGCGTACCTGTTGCGTTTGAACTGTCTTTGGTCCGAGTCTCCAGGGGCTGCTTTGACTGCTGGGCTTGCCTATTACACGGTTTCACTAGGTTTTCAACTTGTACGTGATTCAGACCCCAACGACCCACAGAAGTGGCAGGTAGCGTACCTGTTGCGTTTGAACTGTCTTTGGTCCGAGTCTCCAGGGGCTACTTTGACTGCTGGGCTTGCCTATTGCACGGTTTCACTAGGTTTTCAACTTGTACGTGATTCAGACCCCAACGACCCTCAGAAGTGGCAGGTAGCGTACCTGTTGCGTTTGAACTGTCTTTGGTCCGAGTCTCCAGGGGCTGCTTTGACTGCTGGGCTTGCCTATTACACGGTTTCACTAGGTTTTCAACTTGTACGTGATTCAGATCCCAACGACCCACAGAAGTGGCAGGTAGCGTACCTGTTGCGTTTGAACTGTCTTTGGTCCGAGTCTTCAGGGGCTGCTTTGACTGCTGGGCTTGCCTATTACACGGTTTCACTAGGTTTTCAACTTGTACGTGATTCAGACCCCAACGACCCACAGAAGTGGCAGGTAGCGTACCTGTTGCGTTTGAACTGTCTTTGGTCCGAGTCTCCAGGGGCTGCTTTGACTGCTGGGCTTGCCTATTGCACGGTTTCACTAGGTTTTCAACTTGTACGTGATTCAGACCCCAACGACCCACAGAAGTGGCAGGTAGCGTACCTGTTGCGTTTGAACTGTCTTTGGTCCGAGTCTCCAGGGGCTGCTTTGACTGCTGGGCTTGCCTATTACACGGTTTCACTAGGTTTTCAACTTGTACGTGATTCAGACCCCAACGACCCACAGAAGTGGCAGGTAGCGTACCTGTTGCGTTTGAACTGTCTTTGGTCCGAGTCTCCAGGGGCTGCTTTGACTGCTGGGCTTGCCTATTGCACGGTTTCACTAGGTTTTTAACTTGTACGTGATTCAGACCCCAACGACCCACAGAAGTGGCAGGTAGCGTACCTGTTGCGTTTGAACTGTCTTTGGTCCGAGTCTCCAGGGGCTACTTTGACTGCTGGGCTTGCCTATTACACGGTTTCACTAGGTTTTCAACTTGTACGTGATTCAGACCCCAACGACCCACAGAAGTGGCAGGTAGCGTACCTGTTGCGTTTGAACTGTCTTTGGTCCGAGTCTCCAGGGGCTACTTTGACTGCTGGGCTTGCCTATTACACGGTTTCACTAGGTTTTCAACTTGTACGTGATTCAGACCCCAACGACCCACAGAAGTGGCAGGTAGCGTACCTGTTGCGTTTGAACTGTCTTTGGTCCGAGTCTCCAGGGGCTGCTTTGACTGCTGGGCTTGCCTATTACACGGTTTCACTAGGTTTTCAACTTGTACGTGATTCAGACCCCAACGACCCACAGAAGTGGCAGGTAGCGTACCTGTTGCGTTTGAACTGTCTTTGGTCCGAGTCTCCAGGGGCTACTTTGACTGCTGGGCTTGCCTATTACACGGTTTCACTAGGTTTTCAACTTGTACGTGATTCAGACCCCAACGACCCACAGAAGTGGCAGGTAGCGTACCTGTTGCGTTTGAACTGTCTTTGGTCCGAGTCTCCAGGGGCTACTTTGACTGCTGGGCTTGCCTATTACACGGTTTCACTAGGTTTTCAACTTGTACGTGATTCAGACCCCAACGACCCACAGAAGTGGCAGGTAGCGTACCTGTTGCGTTTGAACTGTCTTTGGTCCGAGTCTCCAGGGGCTACTTTGACTGCTGGGCTTGCCTATTACACGGTTTCACTAGGTTTTCAACTTGTACGTGATTCAGACCCCAACGACCCACAGAAGTGGCAGGTAGCGTACCTGTTGCGTTTGAACTGTCTTTGGTCCGAGTCTCCAGGGGCTGCTTTGACTGCTGGGCTTGCCTATTACACGGTTTCACTAGGTTTTCAACTTGTACGTGATTCAGACCCCAACGACCCACAGAAGTGGCAGGTAGCGTACCTGTTGCGTTTGAACTGTCTTTGGTCCGAGTCTCCAGGGGCTACTTTGACTGCTGGGCTCGCCTATTACACGGTTTCACTAGGTTTTCAACTTGTACGTGATTCAGACCCCAACGACCCACAGAAGTGGCAGGTAGCGTACCTGTTGCGTTTGAACTGTCTTTGGTCCGAGTCTCCAGGGGCTGCTTTGACTGCTGGGCTTGCCTATTACACGGTTTCACTAGGTTTTCAACTTGTACGTGATTCAGACCCCAACGACCCACAGAAGTGGCAGGTAGCGTACCTGTTGCGTTTGAACTGTCTTTGGTCCGAGTCTTCAGGGGCTGCTTTGACTGCTGGGCTTGCCTATTACACGGTTTCACTAGGTTTTCAACTTGTACGTGATTCAGACCCCAACGACCCACAGAAGTGGCAGGTAGCGTACCTGTTGCGTTTGAACTGTCTTTGGTCCGAGTCTCCAGGGGCTGCTTTGACTGCTGGGCTTGCCTATTACACGGTTTCACTAGGTTTTCAACTTGTACGTGATTCAGACCCCAACGACCCACAGAAGTGGCAGGTAGCGTACCTGTTGCGTTTGAACTGTCTTTGGTCCGAGTCTTCAGGGGCTACTTTGACTGCTGGGCTTGCCTATTACACGGTTTCACTAGGTTTTCAACTTGTACGTGATTCAGACCCCAACGACCCACAGAAGTGGCAGGTAGCGTACCTGTTGCGTTTGAACTGTCTTTGGTCCGAGTCTTCAGGGGCTACTTTGACTGCTGGGCTTGCCTATTGCACGGTTTCACTAGGTTTTCAACTTGTACGTGATTCAGACACCAACGACCCACAGAAGTGGCAGGTAGCGTACCTGTTGCGTTTGAACTGTCTTTGGTCCGAGTCTCCAGGGGCTACTTTGACTGCTGGGCTTGCCTATTGCACGGTTTCACTAGGTTTTCAACTTGTACGTGATTCAGACCCCAACGACCCACAGAAGTGGCAGGTAGCGTACCTGTTGCGTTTGAACTGTCTTTGGTCCGAGTCTCCAGGGGCTACTTTGACTGCTGGGCTTGCCTATTACACGGTTTCACTAGGTTTTCAACTTGTACGTGATTCAGACCCCAACGACCCACAGAAGTGGCAGGTAGCGTACCTGTTGCGTTTGAACTGTCTTTGGTCCGAGTCTCCAGGGGCTACTTTGACTGCTGGGCTTGCCTATTGCACGGTTTCACTAGGTTTTCAACTTGTACGTGATTCAGACCCCAACGACCCTCAGAAGTGGCAGGTAGCGTACCTGTTGCGTTTGAACTGTCTTTGGTCCGAGTCTCCAGGGGCTGCTTTGACTGCTGGGCTTGCCTATTACACGGTTTCACTAGGTTTTCAACTTGTACGTGATTCAGATCCCAACGACCCACAGAAGTGGCAGGTAGCGTACCTGTTGCGTTTGAACTGTCTTTGGTCCGAGTCTTCAGGGGCTGCTTTGACTGCTGGGCTTGCCTATTACACGGTTTCACTAGGTTTTCAACTTGTACGTGATTCAGACCCCAACGACCCACAGAAGTGGCAGGTAGCGTACCTGTTGCGTTTGAACTGTCTTTGGTCCGAGTCTCCAGGGGCTGCTTTGACTGCTGGGCTTGCCTATTGCACGGTTTCACTAGGTTTTCAACTTGTACGTGATTCAGACCCCAACGACCCACAGAAGTGGCAGGTAGCGTACCTGTTGCGTTTGAACTGTCTTTGGTCCGAGTCTCCAGGGGCTGCTTTGACTGCTGGGCTTGCCTATTACACGGTTTCACTAGGTTTTCAACTTGTACGTGATTCAGACCCCAACGACCCACAGAAGTGGCAGGTAGCGTACCTGTTGCGTTTGAACTGTCTTTGGTCCGAGTCTCCAGGGGCTGCTTTGACTGCTGGGCTTGCCTATTGCACGGTTTCACTAGGTTTTTAACTTGTACGTGATTCAGACCCCAACGACCCACAGAAGTGGCAGGTAGCGTACCTGTTGCGTTTGAACTGTCTTTGGTCCGAGTCTCCAGGGGCTACTTTGACTGCTGGGCTTGCCTATTACACGGTTTCACTAGGTTTTCAACTTGTACGTGATTCAGACCCCAACGACCCACAGAAGTGGCAGGTAGCGTACCTGTTGCGTTTGAACTGTCTTTGGTCCGAGTCTCCAGGGGCTACTTTGACTGCTGGGCTTGCCTATTACACGGTTTCACTAGGTTTTCAACTTGTACGTGATTCAGACCCCAACGACCCACAGAAGTGGCAGGTAGCGTACCTGTTGCGTTTGAACTGTCTTTGGTCCGAGTCTCCAGGGGCTGCTTTGACTGCTGGGCTTGCCTATTACACGGTTTCACTAGGTTTTCAACTTGTACGTGATTCAGACCCCAACGACCCACAGAAGTGGCAGGTAGCGTACCTGTTGCGTTTGAACTGTCTTTGGTCCGAGTCTCCAGGGGCTACTTTGACTGCTGGGCTTGCCTATTACACGGTTTCACTAGGTTTTCAACTTGTACGTGATTCAGACCCCAACGACCCACAGAAGTGGCAGGTAGCGTACCTGTTGCGTTTGAACTGTCTTTGGTCCGAGTCTCCAGGGGCTACTTTGACTGCTGGGCTTGCCTATTACACGGTTTCACTAGGTTTTCAACTTGTACGTGATTCAGACCCCAACGACCCACAGAAGTGGCAGGTAGCGTACCTGTTGCGTTTGAACTGTCTTTGGTCCGAGTCTCCAGGGGCTACTTTGACTGCTGGGCTTGCCTATTACACGGTTTCACTAGGTTTTCAACTTGTACGTGATTCAGACCCCAACGACCCACAGAAGTGGCAGGTAGCGTACCTGTTGCGTTTGAACTGTCTTTGGTCCGAGTCTCCAGGGGCTGCTTTGACTGCTGGGCTTGCCTATTACACGGTTTCACTAGGTTTTCAACTTGTACGTGATTCAGACCCCAACGACCCACAGAAGTGGCAGGTAGCGTACCTGTTGCGTTTGAACTGTCTTTGGTCCGAGTCTCCAGGGGCTACTTTGACTGCTGGGCTTGCCTATTACACGGTTTCACTAGGTTTTCAACTTGTACGTGATTCAGACCCCAACGACCCACAGAAGTGGCAGGTAGCGTACCTGTTGCGTTTGAACTGTCTTTGGTCCGAGTCTCCAGGGGCTGCTTTGACTGCTGGGCTTGCCTATTACACGGTTTCACTAGGTTTTCAACTTGTACGTGATTCAGACCCCAACGACCCACAGAAGTGGCAGGTAGCGTACCTGTTGCGTTTGAACTGTCTTTGGTCCGAGTCTTCAGGGGCTGCTTTGACTGCTGGGCTTGCCTATTACACGGTTTCACTAGGTTTTCAACTTGTACGTGATTCAGACCCCAACGACCCACAGAAGTGGCAGGTAGCGTACCTGTTGCGTTTGAACTGTCTTTGGTCCGAGTCTTCAGGGGCTACTTTGACTGCTGGGCTTGCCTATTACACGGTTTCACTAGGTTTTCAACTTGTACGTGATTCAGACCCCAACGACCCACAGAAGTGGCAGGTAGCGTACCTGTTGCGTTTGAACTGTCTTTGGTCCGAGTCTTCAGGGGCTACTTTGACTGCTGGGCTTGCCTATTGCACGGTTTCACTAGGTTTTCAACTTGTACGTGATTCAGACACCAACGACCCACAGAAGTGGCAGGTAGCGTACCTGTTGCGTTTGAACTGTCTTTGGTCCGAGTCTCCAGGGGCTACTTTGACTGCTGGGCTTGCCTATTGCACGGTTTCACTAGGTTTTCAACTTGTACGTGATTCAGACCCCAACGACCCACAGAAGTGGCAGGTAGCGTACCTGTTGCGTTTGAACTGTCTTTGGTCCGAGTCTCCAGGGGCTACTTTGACTGCTGGGCTTGCCTATTACACGGTTTCACTAGGTTTTCAACTTGTACGTGATTCAGACCCCAACGACCCACAGAAGTGGCAGGTAGCGTACCTGTTGCGTTTGAACTGTCTTTGGTCCGAGTCTCCAGGGGCTACTTTGACTGCTGGGCTTGCCTATTACACGGTTTCACTAGGTTTTCAACTTGTACGTGATTCAGACCCCAACGACCCACAGAAGTGGCAGGTAGCGTACCTGTTGCGTTTGAACTGTCTTTGGTCCGAGTCTCCAGGGGCTACTTTGACTGCTGGGCTCGCCTATTACACGGTTTCACTAGGTTTTCAACTTGTACGTGATTCAGACCCCAACGACCCACAGAAGTGGCAGGTAGCGTACCTGTTGCGTTTGAACTGTCTTTGGTCCGAGTCTTCAGGGGCTGCTTTGACTGCTGGGCTTGCCTATTACACGGTTTCACTAGGTTTTCAACTTGTACGTGATTCAGACCCCAACGACCCACAGAAGTGGCAGGTAGCGTACCTGTTGCGTTTGAACTGTCTTTGGTCCGAGTCTCCAGGGGCTACTTTGACTGCTGGGCTTGCCTATTACACGGTTTCACTAGGTTTTCAACTTGTACGTGATTCAGACCCCAACGACCCACAGGATTGGCAGGTAGCGTACCTGTTGCGTTTGAACTGTCTTTGGTCCGAGTCTCCAGGGGCTACTTTGACTGCTGGGCTTGCCTATTACACGGTTTCACTAGGTTTTCAACTTGTACGTGATTCAGACCCCAACGACCCACAGAAGTGGCAGGTAGCGTACCTGTTGCGTTTGAACTGTCTTTGGTCCGAGTCTCCAGGGGCTGCTTTGACTGCTGGGCTTGCCTATTACACGGTTTCACTAGGTTTTCAACTTGTACGTGATTCAGACCCCAACGACCCACAGAAGTGGCAGGTAGCGTACCTGTTGCGTTTGAACTGTCTTTGGTCCGAGTCTCCAGGGGCTGCTTTGACTGCTGGGCTTGCCTATTACACGGTTTCACTAGGTTTTCAACTTGTACGTGATTCAGACCCCAACGACCCACAGAAGTGGCAGGTAGCGTACCTGTTGCGTTTGAACTGTCTTTGGTCCGAGTCTCCAGGGGCTACTTTGACTGCTGGGCTTGCCTATTGCACGGTTTCACTAGGTTTTCAACTTGTACGTGATTCAGACCCCAACGACCCTCAGAAGTGGCAGGTAGCGTACCTGTTGCGTTTGAACTGTCTTTGGTCCGAGTCTCCAGGGGCTGCTTTGACTGCTGGGCTTGCCTATTACACGGTTTCACTAGGTTTTCAACTTGTACGTGATTCAGATCCCAACGACCCACAGAAGTGGCAGGTAGCGTACCTGTTGCGTTTGAACTGTCTTTGGTCCGAGTCTTCAGGGGCTGCTTTGACTGCTGGGCTTGCCTATTACACGGTTTCACTAGGTTTTCAACTTGTACGTGATTCAGACCCCAACGACCCACAGAAGTGGCAGGTAGCGTACCTGTTGCGTTTGAACTGTCTTTGGTCCGAGTCTCCAGGGGCTACTTTGACTGCTGGGCTTGCCTATTACACGGTTTCACTAGGTTTTCAACTTGTACGTGATTCAGACCCCAACGACCCACAGAAGTGGCAGGTAGCGTACCTGTTGCGTTTGAACTGTCTTTGGTCCGAGTCTCCAGGGGCTGCTTTGACTGCTGGGCTTGCCTATTACACGGTTTCACTAGGTTTTCAACTTGTACGTGATTCAGACCCCAACGACCCACAGAAGTGGCAGGTAGCGTACCTGTTGCGTTTGAACTGTCTTTGGTCCGAGTCTCCAGGGGCTGCTTTGACTGCTGGGCTTGCCTATTGCACGGTTTCACTAGGTTTTTAACTTGTACGTGATTCAGACCCCAACGACCCACAGAAGTGGCAGGTAGCGTACCTGTTGCGTTTGAACTGTCTTTGGTCCGAGTCTCCAGGGGCTACTTTGACTGCTGGGCTTGCCTATTACACGGTTTCACTAGGTTTTCAACTTGTACGTGATTCAGACCCCAACGACCCACAGAAGTGGCAGGTAGCGTACCTGTTGCGTTTGAACTGTCTTTGGTCCGAGTCTCCAGGGGCTACTTTGACTGCTGGGCTTGCCTATTACACGGTTTCACTAGGTTTTCAACTTGTACGTGATTCAGACCCCAACGACCCACAGAAGTGGCAGGTAGCGTACCTGTTGCGTTTGAACTGTCTTTGGTCCGAGTCTCCAGGGGCTGCTTTGACTGCTGGGCTTGCCTATTACACGGTTTCACTAGGTTTTCAACTTGTACGTGATTCAGACCCCAACGACCCACAGAAGTGGCAGGTAGCGTACCTGTTGCGTTTGAACTGTCTTTGGTCCGAGTCTCCAGGGGCTACTTTGACTGCTGGGCTTGCCTATTACACGGTTTCACTAGGTTTTCAACTTGTACGTGATTCAGACCCCAACGACCCACAGAAGTGGCAGGTAGCGTACCTGTTGCGTTTGAACTGTCTTTGGTCCGAGTCTCCAGGGGCTACTTTGACTGCTGGGCTTGCCTATTACACGGTTTCACTAGGTTTTCAACTTGTACGTGATTCAGACCCCAACGACCCACAGAAGTGGCAGGTAGCGTACCTGTTGCGTTTGAACTGTCTTTGGTCCGAGTCTCCAGGGGCTACTTTGACTGCTGGGCTTGCCTATTACACGGTTTCACTAGGTTTTCAACTTGTACGTGATTCAGACCCCAACGACCCACAGAAGTGGCAGGTAGCGTACCTGTTGCGTTTGAACTGTCTTTGGTCCGAGTCTCCAGGGGCTGCTTTGACTGCTGGGCTTGCCTATTACACGGTTTCACTAGGTTTTCAACTTGTACGTGATTCAGACCCCAACGACCCACAGAAGTGGCAGGTAGCGTACCTGTTGCGTTTGAACTGTCTTTGGTCCGAGTCTCCAGGGGCTACTTTGACTGCTGGGCTTGCCTATTACACGGTTTCACTAGGTTTTCAACTTGTACGTGATTCAGACCCCAACGACCCACAGAAGTGGCAGGTAGCGTACCTGTTGCGTTTGAACTGTCTTTGGTCCGAGTCTTCAGGGGCTGCTTTGACTGCTGGGCTTGCCTATTACACGGTTTCACTAGGTTTTCAACTTGTACGTGATTCAGACCCCAACGACCCACAGAAGTGGCAGGTAGCGTACCTGTTGCGTTTGAACTGTCTTTGGTCCGAGTCTCCAGGGGCTACTTTGACTGCTGGGCTTGCCTATTACACGGTTTCACTAGGTTTTCAACTTGTACGTGATTCAGACCCCAACGACCCACAGAAGTGGCAGGTAGCGTACCTGTTGCGTTTGAACTGTCTTTGGTCCGAGTCTCCAGGGGCTGCTTTGACTGCTGGGCTTGCCTATTACACGGTTTCACTAGGTTTTCAACTTGTACGTGATTCAGACCCCAACGACCCACAGAAGTGGCAGGTAGCGTACCTGTTGCGTTTGAACTGTCTTTGGTCCGAGTCTCCAGGGGCTGCTTTGACTGCTGGGCTTGCCTATTGCACGGTTTCACTAGGTTTTTAACTTGTACGTGATTCAGACCCCAACGACCCACAGAAGTGGCAGGTAGCGTACCTGTTGCGTTTGAACTGTCTTTGGTCCGAGTCTCCAGGGGCTACTTTGACTGCTGGGCTTGCCTATTACACGGTTTCACTAGGTTTTCAACTTGTACGTGATTCAGACCCCAACGACCCACAGAAGTGGCAGGTAGCGTACCTGTTGCGTTTGAACTGTCTTTGGTCCGAGTCTCCAGGGGCTACTTTGACTGCTGGGCTTGCCTATTACACGGTTTCACTAGGTTTTCAACTTGTACGTGATTCAGACCCCAACGACCCACAGAAGTGGCAGGTAGCGTACCTGTTGCGTTTGAACTGTCTTTGGTCCGAGTCTCCAGGGGCTGCTTTGACTGCTGGGCTTGCCTATTACACGGTTTCACTAGGTTTTCAACTTGTACGTGATTCAGACCCCAACGACCCACAGAAGTGGCAGGTAGCGTACCTGTTGCGTTTGAACTGTCTTTGGTCCGAGTCTCCAGGGGCTACTTTGACTGCTGGGCTTGCCTATTACACGGTTTCACTAGGTTTTCAACTTGTACGTGATTCAGACCCCAACGACCCACAGAAGTGGCAGGTAGCGTACCTGTTGCGTTTGAACTGTCTTTGGTCCGAGTCTCCAGGGGCTACTTTGACTGCTGGGCTTGCCTATTACACGGTTTCACTAGGTTTTCAACTTGTACGTGATTCAGACCCCAACGACCCACAGAAGTGGCAGGTAGCGTACCTGTTGCGTTTGAACTGTCTTTGGTCCGAGTCTCCAGGGGCTACTTTGACTGCTGGGCTTGCCTATTACACGGTTTCACTAGGTTTTCAACTTGTACGTGATTCAGACCCCAACGACCCACAGAAGTGGCAGGTAGCGTACCTGTTGCGTTTGAACTGTCTTTGGTCCGAGTCTCCAGGGGCTGCTTTGACTGCTGGGCTTGCCTATTACACGGTTTCACTAGGTTTTCAACTTGTACGTGATTCAGACCCCAACGACCCACAGAAGTGGCAGGTAGCGTACCTGTTGCGTTTGAACTGTCTTTGGTCCGAGTCTTCAGGGGCTACTTTGACTGCTGGGCTTGCCTATTACACGGTTTCACTAGGTTTTCAACTTGTACGTGATTCAGACCCCAACGACCCACAGAAGTGGCAGGTAGCGTACCTGTTGCGTTTGAACTGTCTTTGGTCCGAGTCTCCAGGGGCTGCTTTGACTGCTGGGCTTGCCTATTACACGGTTTCACTAGGTTTTCAACTTGTACGTGATTCAGACCCCAACGACCCACAGAAGTGGCAGGTAGCGTACCTGTTGCGTTTGAACTGTCTTTGGTCCGTGTCTTCAGGGGCTGCTTTGACTGCTGGGCTTGCCTATTACACGGTTTCACTAGGTTTTCAACTTGTACGTGATTCAGACCCCAACGACCCACAGAAGTGGCAGGTAGCGTACCTGTTGCGTTTGAACTGTCTTTGGTCCGAGTCTCCAGGGGCTGCTTTGACTGCTGGGCTTGCCTATTACACGGTTTCACTAGGTTTTCAACTTGTACGTGATTCAGACCCCAACGACCCACAGAAGTGGCAGGTAGCGTACCTGTTGCGTTTGAACTGTCTTTGGTCCGAGTCTCCAGGGGCTACTTTGACTGCTGGGCTTGCCTATTACACGGTTTCACTAGGTTTTCAACTTGTACGTGATTCAGACCCCAACGACCCACAGAAGTGGCAGGTAGCGTACCTGTTGCGTTTGAACTGTCTTTGGTCCGAGTCTCCAGGGGCTGCTTTGACTGCTGGGCTTGCCTATTACACGGTTTCACTAGGTTTTCAACTTGTACGTGATTCAGACCCCAACGACCCACAGAAGTGGCAGGTAGCGTACCTGTTGCGTTTGAACTGTCTTTGGTCCGAGTCTCCAGGGGCTACTTTGACTGCTGGGCTTGCCTATTACACGGTTTCACTAGGTTTTCAACGTATACTTAAAATTGAGATCCAACCAGAGATCCAACTTAATTCAGCCAATGACATGCTGCAAATCCAGTTGCAACTTTTGGAACCTGTAAACCCAAGCCATGCATGAATAGTGTTCAAAAGGCCCTCTCAAATCAGTGTGCATGTTATCCTGCAACCTAGTGTATCCAAAGGTAGCAACGGAACTACAGTTTTGAGAAGGTTTCTTAACACTTTTTTAACTGTATAAAGTGGGCAAAGGAAACTGTAAAGACAAAGGAAACCCAGTTTACCATTAGTGCCACAAAGCTGTTTGAAACTTAAGGCCATTCATTGACGGTTGTTGAGGTTAATTGAATTCAATTTTTTATGGATTTCCAAGAGATATTTCGAGGTTCTGAAATGTTCAATTGGTTGCCGAAAGTGTGAGGATTCCGTAGATATTTGTTTCGTTGCGATCGGATAACGGGTGTGGCCTGGAAAGTGGATACGGTAAGAGGTAAATTCTTAGCTGGAATTTACCCGTAAGTACATCTTTCAATATACCGGCTAAACATGGTTATTTTAAAACTCTTGTAAGTAATTGACGAGTGAATCTTGCTAAATGAAAATGGTTCAATTGGTTGTCCGAAGTGTGAAGATTCCGAAAACATAGGTTTCGTCGCGATCCGACCAAAGGTGTGGCCTGGAAAGTGTATCCCGTACGAGGTGAAGGAAACGGCTCGACTTCGGAGCTCATTGAACGGGCTTACGTTTACCCAAAGAGAAGTTGCAGAAAATGCTTTGAAGCTGCAGCCTAGCAACCAAATCGACAGCGCTTCGAAGCCAGCGAGTTGTACGCTTGCCTTACCCGTTGCGTTTGTCGCTTGCAGATCGTCACGACGACCAACGCGAGTCCCGCGCCGTCGCCGACGCAGCCGAGCGTCGCCGACGCGGGTCTCAACGCCGACGGCACCGCGAAGACGCGCGTGCGCCGCGTCGCCTGCACTTGTCCGAACTGCTCGGACGGAGAACGGTGAGTCGCGTTTGGACGGAGAACGGTGAGCCGCGTTCGGACGGAGAACGGTGAGTCGCGTTTGGACGGAGAACGGTGAGTCGCGTTCGGACGGAGAACGGTGAGTCGCGTTCGGACGGAGAACGGTGAGTCGCGTTCGGACGGAGAACGGTGAGTCGCGTTCGGACGGAGAACGGTGAGTCGCGTTCGGACGGAGAACGGTGAGCCGCGTTCGGACGGAGAACGGTGAGCCGCGTTCGGACGGAGAACGGTGAGCCGCGTTCGGACGGAGAACGGTGAGTCGCGTTCGGACGGAGAACGGTGAGCCGCGTTCGGACGGAGAACGGTGAGCCGCGTTCGGACGGAGAACGGTGAGTTGCTGGCGGTGCATCAGTCCGACTCGACCTGTTTTCGCCCGGGGCCAGATGAAAGAAGTGTTGGCCTCTTCGTGGTGCACGAAAAATTGATACACGTACCTATTGGTATACTTATTTTAGCCAAGCTCGGATTGGAGTTACACATAAAGATGCATCAACACAAAATAATATGACGTATTATCATAACGTCTACAGCCTTAAACTACACCAGCTCTTGGTGAAGTCTGCTAGACTGCTAGTCTCCGTTTCACGTCGAGAAGGAGAGTAGATTTGCATCTTCCTCGAGGACCCACTGCTGCTAGACACGAGCCAAGAGTTTCAACACTCACAAGCCATGACTTGAGTCGGACAAAAGGCTCTGTGGGCAGTTTTGAAACTGTTAGCTCGTGTCTAGCAGCAGTGGGTCCTCGAGGAAGATGCAAATCCACTCTCCTTCTCGACGTGAAATGGAGTGTCTAGCTCGTTTTGATTGCACCGAATGCTGACTTGTCCGTTTGTCCCGGTCGCGTTGGCAGCAGGAGCGGCGAGCGCAAGAAGCAGCACGTGTGCCACATCCCGGGCTGCAACAAAGTCTACGGCAAGACTTCGCACCTCCGTGCCCATCTGCGCTGGCACACGGGCGAGCGGCCCTTCGTCTGCGCATGGATCTTCTGCGGCAAACGCTTCACGCGGTCGGACGAACTGCAGGTACGAACCCGGGACCTCCTGCTTGCCGGGCAGGTGCTCTACCATCTGAGCTATCCGGTCACACATTCTCCCGCTTTGCTGGGTGGGATAAGGGGACCTCCTGATTGCCGGTCAGGTGCTCTGCCGTCTGAGCTGTCCGGGCACACATTCTCCCGCTTTGCTGGGTGGGATAAGGGGACCTCCTGATTGCCGGTCAGGTGCTCTGCCGTCTGAGCTGTCCGGGCACACATTCTCCCGCTTTGCTGGGTGGGATAAGGGGACCTCCTGATTGCCGGTCAGGTGCTCTACCATCTGAGCTATCCGGTCACACATTCTCCCGCTTTGCTGGGTGGGATAAGGGGACCTCCTGATTGCCGGTCAGGTGCTCTGCCGTCTGAGCTGTCCGGGCACACATTCTCCCGCTTTGCTGGGTGGGATAAGGGGACCTCCTGATTGCCGGTCAGGTGCTCTACCATCTGAGCTATCCGGTCACACATTCTCCCGCTTTGCTGGGTGGGATAAGGGGACCTCCTGATTGCCGGTCAGGTGCTCTACCATCTGAGCTATCCGGTCACACATTCTCCCGCTTTGCTGGGTGGGATAAGGGGACCTCCTGATTGCCGGTCAGGTGCTCTACCATCTGAGCTATCCGGTCACACATTCTCCCGCTTTGCTGGGTGGGATAAGGGGACCTCCTGATTGCCGGTCAGGTGCTCTACCATCTGAGCTATTCGGTCACACATTCTCCCGCTTTGCTGGGTGGGATAAGGGGACCAAGTGCCAATAAACACACATCAGTTCGAAATAAGTGATAATCATACAGTAATTCACTTTCTTAATTTATTTAAAATGATAAGAAATGAATTCATTGGGGAGGACAACGCCAAACTGCGTTGTTCCCGTCACCCTCGCCTGGAATCACATCGCCGTCAGCCTGGCAGTTGGCTCGCCGGTCTCGGATTAAAGCAGAAGCAGGGCTGGTAGTTGGCACTGCTGCCAACACGTGAAGTCCAAACCAATGATGGGATAGGTAGGGACAGGAGGGTGCTGGGATAGGTAGGAAAAGGAGGGTGCTGGGATAGGTAGGGACAGGAGAGTGCCAGGATAGGTAGGGACAGGAGGGTGCTGGGATAGGTAGGGACAGGAGGGTGCTGGGATAGGTAGGAAAAGGAGGGTGCTGGGATAGGTAGGGACAGGAGGGTGCTGGGATAGGTAGGGACAGGAGAGTGCCAGGATAGGTAGGGACAGGAGGGTGCTGGGATAGGTAGGGACAGGAGGGTGCTGGGATAGGTAGGGACAGGGGAGTGCTGGGATAGGTAGGGACAGGATTGTGCCAGGATAGGTAGGGACAGGAGGGTGCTGGGATAGGTAGGAAAAGGAGGGTGCTGGGATAGGTAGGGACAGGAGGGTGCTGGGATAGGTAGGGACAGGAGAGTGCCAGGATAGGTAGGGACAGGAGGGTGCTGGGATAGGTAGGGACAGGAGGGTGCTGGGATAGGTAGGGACAGGGGAGTGCTGGGATAGGTAGGGACAGGGGAGTGCTGGGATAGGTAGGGACAGGATTGTGCCAGGATAGGTAGGGACAGGGGAGTGCTGGGATAGGTAGGGACAGGAGAGTGCCAGGATAGGTAGGGACAGGAGAGTGCCAGGATAGGTAGGGACAGGATTGTGCCAGGATAGGTAGGGACAGGAGGGTGCTGGGATAGGTAGGCACAGGAGGGTGCCAGGATAGGTAGGGACAGGAGGGTGCTGGGATAGGTAGGGACAGGAGGGTGCTGGGATAGGTAGGGACAGGGGAGTGCTGGGATAGGTAGGGACAGGATTGTGCCAGGATAGGTAGGGACAGGGGAGTGCTGGGATAGGTAGGGACAGGAGAGTGCTGGGATAGGTAGGGACAGGAGAGTGCTGGGATAGGTAGGGACAGGAGAGTGCCAGGATAGGTAGGGACAGGGGAGTGCTGGGATAGGTAGGGACAGGGGAGTGCTGGGATAGGTAGGGACAGGATTGTGCCAGGATAGGTAGGGACAGGAGGGTGCTGGGATAGGTAGGGACAGGAGAGTGCTGGGATAGGTAGGGACAGGAGAGTGCCAGGATAGGTAGGGACAGGAGAGTGCCAGGATAGGTAGGGACAGGATTGTGCCAGGATAGGTAGGGACAGGAGGGTGCTGGGATAGGTAGGCACAGGAGGGTGCCAGGATAGGTAGGGACAGGAGGGTGCTGGGATAGGTAGGGACAGGAGGGTGCTGGGATAGGTAGGGACAGGGGAGTGCTGGGATAGGTAGGGACAGGATTGTGCCAGGATAGGTAGGGACAGGGGAGTGCTGGGATAGGTAGGGACAGGAGAGTGCTGGGATAGGTAGGGACAGGAGAGTGCTGGGATAGGTAGGGACAGGAGAGTGCCAGGATAGGTAGGGACAGGGGAGTGCTGGGATAGGTAGGGACAGGAGAGTGCTGGGATAGGTAGGGACAGGATTGTGCCAGGATAGGTAGGGACAGGAGGGTGCTGGGATAGGTAGGCACAGGAGGGTGCCAGGATAGGTAGGGACAGGAGGGTGCTGGGATAGGTAGGGACAGGAGGGTGCTGGGATAGGTAGGGACAGGGGAGTGCTGGGATAGGTAGGGACAGGATTGTGCCAGGATAGGTAGGGACAGGGGAGTGCTGGGATAGGTAGGGACAGGGGAGTGCTGGGATAGGTAGGGACAGGAGAGTGCTGGGACAGGTACAGTGCGCTGACCGTTGTGTGGTTTCAGCGCCATCGTCGAACGCACACCGGGGAGAAGCGCTTCCAGTGCCCCGAGTGCAGCAAGAAGTTCATGCGCAGTGACCACCTGTCGAAGCACATCAAGACGCACACCAAACAACGGGGCGCAGTGAGTTGCCGTGCCGACGCTGCACCTCGTTTCGCAGCCACGGGCTTTGTTCGGCGCAGAGCGGCCGGGCTCGGAACGATTCGGACGCCATTACTTGTCCAAGCGAAACGAATTCACATTTCACGGCGATTCAACTATGCAATGGATGGAAATCATTTTCATCACTTTAATTTCTGTCTTTTTAGCCCATATTTTGCCTGTATTTAGAGTGATTGAGCATAATTTAGTTGCCCGGTGACAGCGCTAGGAGTTTGGACAAAAAATGGCGTCCATGCAATTCATTGAGCGCGCTCTGCCCAATAAAGCCTATCTAGTTTCACCCATACCTACTGTGCACGGAGGTTTTCAATCTTTCGGAAAGTGTTGTAAAATAAAGCGGGATAGGAATTGTGGAACAAACTTTTCAAAACTTGAAAACCGAGTGAAGCACTCATGTCAGGCTGTCAAATGTGTTGTCTTGGGGAAAGAAAGGGAGCTAGACGTACAAGAAACGACAGCTGTCATGTGACAACGAAAGTACCTACCTGTTGGTTACGAAACGTTGGGGAAAATCTAGAGACATCACTTGGCATTCAATACCTTGTTTGGGATGAGGCTGTTTTGAAAACCATAGACAGGACAAAGTATAGACTCGAGTGCAAGGCGTGCAAAGTTGCCATCTTTACGCTGAAGGCAGAGTTAGCGCCTGCGTTAACGTTAGCGCCTGCGTTGGCAGATGTGTTGGCGCCTGCGTTGGCAGATGTGTTGGCGCCTGCGTTGGCAGATGTGTTGGCGCCTGCGTTGGCAGATGTGTTGGCGCCTGCGTTGGCAGATGTGTTGGCGCCTGCGTTGGCAGATGTGTTAGCGCCTGCGTTGGCAGATGTGTTGGCGCCTGCGTTGGCAGATGTGTTGGCGCCTGCGTTGGCAGATGTGTTGGCGCCTGCGTTAACGTTAGCGCCTGCGTTGGCAGATGTGTTAGCGCCTGCGTTGGCAGATGTGTTGGCGCCTGCGTTGGCGGATGTGTTGGCGCCTGCGTTGGCAGATGTGTTGGCGCCTGCGTTGGCGGATGTGTTGGCGCCTGCGTTGGCAGATGTGTTGGCGCCTGCGTTGGCAGATGTGTTGGCGCCTGCGTTGGCAGATGTGTTGGCGCCTGCGTTGGCAGATGTGTTAGCGCCTGCGTTGGCAGATGTGTTGGCGCCTGCGTTGGCAGATGTGTTGGCGCCTGCGTTGGCAGATGTGTTAGCGCCTGCGTTGGCAGATGTGTTGGCGCCTGCGTTGGCAGATGTGTTGGCGCCTGCGTTGGCAGATGTGTTAGCGCCTGCGTTGGCAGATGTGTTGGCGCCTGCGTTGGCAGATGTGTTAGCGCCTGCGTTGGCAGATGTGTTGGCGCCTGCGTTGGCAGATGTGTTAGCGCCTGCGTTGGCAGATGTGTTGGCGCCTGCGTTGGCAGATGTGTTGGCGCCTGCGTTGGCAGATGTGTTGGCGCCTGCGTTGGCAGATGTGTTGGCGCCTGCGTTGGCAGATGTGTTGGCGCCTGCGTTGGCAGATGTGTTGGCGCCTGCGTTGGCAGATGTGTTGGCGCCTGCGTTGGCAGATGTGTTGGCGCCTGCGTTGGCAGATGTGTTAGCGCCTGCGTTGGCAGATGTGTTGGCGCCTGCGTTGGCAGATGTGTTGGCGCCTGCGTTGGCGGATGTGTTGGCGCCTGCGTGAGTTTTGGTTTGGTTGTGTTTCCCGAGGATGAACCTGACGAGCTGCCCGACGACGTGAAGGTGGAGCCGACCGCCGAGGTCTGGATTAGCGAGACCAGCGCCAACGGAATCTATTCTTTGAAACAGGTGGACATGACAGACCAGGTACTTATCGTTTCCTTCCAACTACCTACCTGCCTGCCTGCGTAATCATTCGCCCAATCGGCAATCGGCCTTGTTCCCCGGCTCCTGAGTCTCTGCACTTCTTGGCTTTCTCAACCACCTGGACTTCTCGGTTTTTAGCCTTGTTTCATTCCCACTACTCTTTTGACAAGACAAACTGTGTATTTCTTGATCTTCCGAGAGACCGTTCCCTGGCGGGTTCGAATGCCTTCTGTTTTCCCAACGTTTCGTAACTTGAGCTTCTAAAAACTCCTTTTACGGTTTGACACATTTGCAACGTAACCAAGTAGGTACCGTATTTAGTTGGGTATTTCATTACGAATTTACCAGTTCTTGTCCGAGTATTTTACCGTAGGCTGGTTTTGAGATTGTAGCTTGGCTCTCATTCCTTTGTAACTTACCATGATCTAATCTCCATTTCACCTTGAGAAGGAGACTGGATTTGCATCTTCCTTGAGGACCCACTGCTAGGAGTTTCAAAACTCACAAGCCATGTCTTGAGTCAGACAAAAGGCTCTGTGGGCAGTTTTGAAACTCTTGGCTCGTGTCTAGCAGCAGTGGGTCCTCGAGGAAGATGCGAATCCACTCTCCTTCTCAACGTGAAATGGAGCTTGATGGTAGGTACTAGTCTTCTCTCTCCTTGTACGCTCTGAGTTGCGAGCACAAACGAAGCCGACTTCCCCAAAACGGCGTTATGTGAGTCGTGAATCGAGAACCAGGTCGTGGCGTGGCCGAACGTGCAGCTTTGAAGACCGGGGGAACTTCTTGGCCCACGAAAGCGTACAAATGTGTTTTTACCGACAAGCTATCAGTGACTGCCCAACACAAAATTGCTGGCGCCCTGCGTAATTTATCAGGCTTTCAATTCAAGTAATTTATCAGGCTTTTGATTCGAGTAAGAATCAATTTTGAGTTATGACTAGACACGCTGAAAATTTCAGAAACCTTAAATATTTTGTAACATTAATTCTAGTCAGTTAATTCTGGATTTCCAGCACGCCTACTCAGTGCCTACCTGAGGCACAGACGGCTACTAATGTAAGATAGAAGAGTGTATCATCATCCTTTGTGTCTTTCCATGATCTGAACTCCAATTCACATTGAAAAGCAGTGAGCTTTGTGTCAATCACTGGACCGCTTGTGCATCGTTTACAGCTTGTGGGCGAGGGGAATGCCAGAATACGATAGCGAGGAGCCCTCGTCTCGAAGTTTCGCCGAGCCAATGTTGACGCTAACCGCCCGTCTTTGACAACGCTAACCGCCCGTCTTTGACAACGCTAACCGCCCGTCTTTGACAACGCTAACCGCCCGTGGTCCATTGTTCCGCAGGAGTCGTCGGCGATGACGCAATCGATGTCTTCGGACGGCAGTTCGTCGGGCGACGAGAAGATGCTGATCACGATCTCGACGGAGCCCGACCCCTCGGAGCTGACCATCACCGACCAATCGGAGCTGAGCATCGGCGACCAATCCGAGCTCACCATCACGGACCAGCTGGTGGACGACGACGACGACGAAGACGCGTGATTGGTGGGGAGACGTCGCTCTGCGCGGAGAGCGGCGCGATCGCGGACTTAGCGCGGGAAGCTCGGCATCCCGTCGGGTCCAGCCGGAGACGAACAACTTTGTGCCCGGCTCAGACATCTCGGTCCCAGCACGCAGCCAAAAGGCCGAGGGTTCGATGCTGATTCCAGGACTGACATGCGAATGGAACCCAGCCTGAGAAGACCAATGTCCCCCCTTTGTGCCCGGCTCAAACATCTCGGTCCCAGCACGCAGCCAAAAGGCCGAGGGTTCGGTGCTGATTCCAGGACTGACATGCGAATGGAACCCAGTCTGTGAAGACCAATGTCCCCCCTTTGTGCCCGGCTCAAACATCTCGGTCCCAGCACGCAGCCAAAAGGCCGAGGGTTCGGTGCTGATTCCAGGACTGACATGCGAATGGAACCCAGTCTGTGAAGACCGATGTCCCCCCTTTGTGCCCGGCTCAGACATCTCGGTCCCAGCACGCAGCCAAAAGGCCGAGGGTTCGGTGCCGATTCCAGGACTGACATGCGAATGGAATTGAAGAATCTGATGGCCAATACTAATATGACCCAGTGAGTGACATGCGGATAGTTGTTCGTCTCTGTTTGGATCCGACAGCAGCGATGAGTGTGCCTGTGATTATCTGACCGAGAACTCTGGTTGGGCAGAGCGAGTGAAACAGACCCTACTTGATAACATGTTGACCATTTTGTACAGACTACGCATTGTAGAGTTTTGTAAGACAGTGAGGGATCGCAGAATTGTACTATTTACATGTTCTTTACGGATTATTTTATAGAGATAAATTATAATGTTTATTGTAGGTACGAAATTAGCGCTACTGGCTTTGTGTCCAGGAGTCGGGCTACAGAATGCGTTCCTCGCGGAAAGCCACGGAACAGTTTGCTGCAAAACGTTGCTGTTTTTTTAAAGAGATCACGTGCAATTCGATTTTCGATCAATACAAGTACAGCACCTACCATGTTACTGGAGTTTCGTCCAATAATACGTACTGTGTATTATGTTATCGCGAGGGAGATGTCCTGTAGTGAGGCTCGCCAAAATGTTAGGCATTGTCGATTTTTATAACAGTTGTCCGCTTGATGCAAGTCACACTATTTGAAATGTATTTCAAAAAATTTACACAGAAGTTCGATATAAACTCGTTTATACAATTCTGGTGCTGTCTGTCTTGTTTTTGTTGCCCAACTGGCCTGGAATTCAGGCGCGGTGAGTAGGTACAGAGATAAATGATGTGATGATACTTGAACAGAGAGGTTGTCTTATTTGCAGGTACTTGCCAGTTCAAACAGTACGGAACTTACGCTCGCTTGCCGGTCAAGTCGGGACTGTCAAGGTAATTTACTTCGACCCTGTGGCCATCATCGCTGAGTGGTGCCCTTCGCTTATCGTGGTTGTTCCACTCTATCACTCCGTGGTTATTATATAGTATCTTTGCTCCATGCTAAATTCACAGTGACTTTACAGCAGTCGATGAGAGAAGGCCTTTGCGACAATTTGCACCGTAGTTGGCACTTGGCAGAGTGGAGCTGTGAAAGTGAACGGAGGACTTCGGATGTCAATATCCATCTCTCGAGTTTGCTTTTGGCTTGTCCCGCGCGGACCCTTCAGAATGAGTTGAACCGTGAACAATGAACACTCCACGAGCCCACCCGGCAAGAACCGAAAGTCCAACTGTAGATCGCTAGATATGAATTTAGCATGAAATCACGTTGAAAACACAGCACAGCGAAATCCACTTGCATGCATTGGCTAGTAATAGGGCTAGGCACATTACGCTACAGGAAAACGAGTTATTTCAACGTAGTACAGCTTTAATTGCAAAATCAATAACGTCAATCGATATAACAAAGGTGTCAGCCAATCGTGCCGGTTCACTCGGGCAAGGGGGTCAGGTGCAACCCAGTCCGCCCAACGTACAACCCGTCTGCAGCGCCGAGAGAAGCGACCATTCGCTCTCCTGGGCGCCTGATACCAAGATCGAATTTCACGGCAAGTTTTAGCCGATTTAACGCTGAAACAGCTGGCTGAAAGGCTTGGCGTGCTGGCGTGTGTTGTAGTATTGTATTGTATTGTATTTATTTGGCTACTGACAAGTTACATGGTGATTGTATGGGCCTTAAAGGATAATATTATGTGAGGAACTGTCGAGAGCGATGTAATATATAATTATCCAATAATAATAATAGTAGTGGCTACGATAGGTAAGGAAATAAAGGTAAATGATAGTATTCCATAACAATTTAAACAAAATATTTAGTAATAATAATAATTGCCTGCCATGCCAAAGGTTCGAAAATAAGAATTTCACTGGGCAGGTACGTGACTATATGGATTTTCATTTTGTGCTGTTTGACGATGCACTGACGACTGGCTCTTAGATACCAGCCTATTTGATGATGAAGCTAGCCTGGCCTGGAAGGGAGCCGAGGGTGGACCCGGTGCCGGCACCAAGGCCTGGCCTGGAAGGGAGCCGAGGGTGAACCCGGTGCCGGTATGAGGCCTTGCCTGGAAGGGAGCCGAGGGTGGACCCGGAGCCGGCATGAGGCCTGGCCTGGAAGGGAGCCGAGAGTGGACCGGTGCCGGCACCAAGGCCTGGCCTGGAAGGGAGCCGAGGGTGGACCCGGTGCCGGCATGAGGTCTGGCCTGGAAGGGAGCCGAGGGTGGACCGGTGCCGGCGTGAGGCCTGGCCTGGAAGGGAACCGAGGGTGGACCCGGTGCCGGCGTGAGGCCTGGCCTGGAAGGGAGCCGAGGGTGGACCCGGTGCCGGCATGAGGTCTGGCCTGGAAGGGAGCCGAGGGTGGACCGGTGCCGGCGTGAGGCCTGGCCTGGAAGGGAGCCGGGGGTGGACCCGGTGCCAGCGGTAAGTTAATCACGGGGTTTGGTTCATGACAAGCTTTAATGCCTAATTCATGATGAAGCTAGCCTAGATGGAAAGGGGCTTGAGTACCAAAGAATCTACAAAGGAGTTCTAGGTGTCAAACGACTTCTTTTTTAATACTCAATCATCTTATCACCAATAAAATCATTTGCTCTTTGTACATTGGGGTACCTGTAGTATTTCCGACAATGCATTTTCGATTTAATGTTACAATTAATACTGATCTAGCTGCCAAAGCATTAGAGTCACATCTAGTCTAGCTTCCTGTCTTAGTATTGCTCTTTACATGACCAACAGAGACTCCAGCAGTCGAGTACAACGGACACCTTCGCCCATAGGCGTGCGCAGGGTAAATCGTTAGGTACGGCACAGCCGCAAAAATATTTTCGTCAGGGAATAGGGGGGGGGGGGGGGGGCGTAGAGATAGAAAATCTGAACATTGAAAAAATACACATTTTAATAACTACTATTCTGGAGCCTCTTCTCAATGAACTTTTTAAAGTAACTTCTGATGGTACAAATATACATTCAAATGCCTATACATTTGAAACCGTATGCCTACGCAATTATACTAATCACGAAATAATAATATGCTGGTTTTATTATATTTTATAAATTATTATCCAGCACAGTAATAGTAATATCAAAGTAATGATAAGATAAAGATAAGGATTATAAAATAATACATAGGAACTTGAGAACAACAAGTTTTGGTGCATAGCGCAGGTAACTTAAATCAAAGCGGCAACGAAAATTGAACAATATTATGAATAAACGTCGTAAAATCTGTAATATAATAGGTGTCAAAAAATATACGCCTTCCAGCCACTCACTTGGACACAATTACAACTCACAATACCATTCTTCGTTCTGTTGGGATCAATCGCTTGAACTCATCAATGACTTCATCTAAATCCAGGGAGTTAGCCAATTCCTGTTCGATGAAAAGTAACATTATTGATTCCAAACGCTCTTGAGACATTGTTGTTCTTAACTTGTTTTTAACAATCGTCAGTTTGGAAAACGCGCGCTCACAGGAGCAGCTTGTTACTGGGAAAGTCGCAAATAGTTTCAGTGTTTTAAGAAATTGTGGAAATGAAGGGCCTCTTCCCGTTTTCTTCATCCATCTAATCCAAACAATGACGCTTTGGTGCCCTTTAGGCATAGGATCTGTCTCAGAATTGGAGGATACAGCTCTCAAGAGACGCACCTCTGCTTGTAGCTCTTCTTTGGAAATGGAAAAATGGCTCGTCAAATAGGAAAGGTGCTCATTGTCGATCTCTAAGCATAAGAGCATTCCGATTGAATCAATCAGCAACACCGTGTCTTGCTGAAATCGTCGATCTATGCCAGCCACCAATGTATCGATGAGAGGGTAGAAGCAGTTCACTCTGAGCTCAGATGTTTTGTTCAGATGAGTGTACTGTGTGTCCGGGTTCTCGTCCAATCTAGACGGTACTTTTCTGCGTTTCACCGCTGGTATCTCAATAGAGCATTGTTCACACATGGCCTCCACTTCTTCGAAAATTTCGGTGAAAAGTTCTGGGCAAGTTCGCATATCCACCAACGCGACTTTTAATTCCCGGACCTGCTTCATGGCAAGAAGTAGGTTGAGGTCCTCATGTTGTAAATATTTGCTTACTTTTAGCACCATTTCCAGTATGGGCTGCATAACATGAAGGGAGAAAATGAAGTCAAATGTTTTTAGTTGGTATAAAAGCCCCTTCCCTTTCGACCGAACTTCTGTGTGCTTAGTCGTGTGCACCACCTCCTCTACGGCTTGTACAATTTCCGAATAGCTTCGTTTCACACTTGAAACGGCTTCGGCTCTGCATGCCCATCTTGTTGTGGAGAGAGATTTGAGGCTGGGGGCCCGCAATACACCAACTTCCTTCAAGATTTTCTCGAAAATCGCGTGCCTACCAGGACTACCCTCAATAAAGGTGTAAACAAACTGAACGGTTCCCAAAAAGTCGAAAATTAGTGGGTTCTCTGATCGTGACGAGCATGCATCTACCAGAACAAGATTCAGGCAATGGGCATAGCAGTGCACGTACAAAATGTGTGGATTTTTTTCTTTGCACCGCTGTTGGACCCCAGACTCGTGTCCGGACATGGTAGCAGCACCATCAAAGCAAACGGATGTCACTGAAGTCCATTCGATCCTCAGATTAACTAGTACCGAATCTAGCGTGTCAAAAATGGTTTTTGCGTCCACCATGGTAACTCTTTTCATCGCGACATAGTATTCCACAGTTTCATTTTTCAATTCGTCAAAAAAGCGGACGACGACAGACATCTGCTCGTGATGACCGCAATCGCTGGTCTCGTCTGCCATGATGGCCACGGCTTGACCATTTACCTTACGGCGAATTTTTTCCAGAGCAACGTTATTCAACGCTTGAAGAAAGTCGTTTTGAGATCGATTGCTTGTATAAAGTGCATTTCGGCCTGAATGTGCGAGATGCGAGCTTATTACGGGATCATAGCGCTCCAAAATCCCGACCATTTCTAGGAATAGGCCCCTCTCAGGACTCTCGGCCGATTCATCGTGCCCTCGAAAGGGCCTCCCCCCTTTCGCCAATATCATAGTAAGGTGGACAAGTCTCGCGATTATCTCTCGGTTTTTTAACCTTTCCGCTTCTCGGCGTTTTAAGGTAGTTTTATTGTGTACATCCAGTAAACCGTCCACTGGTGTCTCCCTTTTAAAGCATTCCCAAGCTTCAACACTTCCTATGTGGCATTTGCTCGACTGGTGCACGTTGAAACTACGAGTAGCGTCTTTCCAGCCTTTGAATCCATTGGAAATGAATGTGGAATCAAAATTCCCCTTCTTGCTCACAGTAGAACCAAATGCCCGGCAAGGAAAACAGTATACCGTATCTTCAGAACTACTGTATTCTATCCAATTGTATTTAAGAAACCACGCAGACTGGAAGCTTCTGCAATTCCCTCCTATTATCGTCCTCGGATAACTCTCCAGTTTCGGTTGGTGCGGACCTTTGAGGAGTCTGGCTCGCTGCTCGAGCCGTTCTAGTGGAATTTCCACTGACGGGTCGTCAGGAGATCCTACATTTTGCATCATAGTCTCAGGAACTATTTTCGTAAATGCGATGTCGCCTAAATTTAAGGAGGGAAATAGAGTTCGATAAGCACAAATAACAAACCAAAAAAGGCACTTAATTTTCCCTATACTTTTGCCAAAATAACCGAAAATTGTGGTCTGCCAATATTAGGTATACCGATATGGAAATATAACAGCATTTAATTACATAACCCTGTAGTGGATTGCTAGCCGTAATATATTATATATATATACCTATATATTTTTTTAAATATAAAAGGCCGGCTCACCATCGATCGCTGGTCCCAAAGCTTCAGGAAATTGTTCCTGGTCAGTGGACGACGAACACGAGGCTTGCGAATAGGTAAGAGAATCGGTGTTTACAGGTTGAATGTCGCTTGTCGGTCTCTTGCTAAAAAATGCGGTTATTACACCCTTTCCCGATTCTTTTCCCGGCTCCGAAGAGCGTTTTTTAGGTGGCATGTCGCTCCCACTTGCGTATGCGAACTGACCAGGATAATAAAGCATATTCCTGCATCTCTAGTGGTGTTTCGAACATAAACAATAAAATTGCATAGGTACTCAGAAACGTTGACATATTTTGTGTATCATTGCCGCGGCGCCGCGTCTCGGGACATTTCTTTGACTTTGACTGGAAGCCGCCCGATTCTTGCTACCACAGGCAGCACCCGGTGGCCGCCTCTCCGTAATCACATCTCTAGCGTAAAATGATTTCGCTTCTTAGGTAGTAAAATAACATCCATATTCCATTTCTTTGTAATAAATAAAAAAATAAATTAATATTAAAAATAAAGGCGAGTGAAATCTTAGATACGGCACGTGCCGTGTCTGCCGCACCGCTGCGCACGCCTATGCCTTCGCCGCCTCCAGCGTGGCAATACACTGCCGAAGAACACGTCCGGGACGGCACCTCCACCGGGGCAAAAGGAGAGTGCACCACCCTTGTTATGTGCCCGTATGAAGTGGGCCTTTTTGTTGTCATCTGTTGCTGTACAGAGCTAGGAAAGAACCATACGAATAGCCCTTGCTCGGACTCGAACCCGAGAACCCCAAGTAGTCATCCTGCTCGAATCCAGCTCCACCACGCCGCCCACTCGGCCACGAAGCGATGTCCTTTCTGTGTGGTCGATTATTTATAATGCATCATCAACCGCTATCACAATGCCAGCTGCGCAGTAGGATGCGCAAGCACTAACACTCGAGACGAGTCTAGTACATCGTCCAAAGACCCGGGCCTCGATGTCGCCCGTACGAAGAGCCCCAGCGGCCGGTTCGACCCCGGCTGGCCCAGCCCGAACCCCATCTAAGGTGCGGTGGCTTTCTGGGACTTGGGGCACTTCTTGGACCACGGTCTTGGGCCTCCCCTCTTGGGCCTCATGAGACATGTTGGTTACGCGTACAGGTTAATTAGAGAATGCAGCAACTTTCAACCGAGCTGCAAAACCTAGCTCCAGGTCTCGGTCTCGCTCCTGTCGTCGATGTCCGTGTGGGATGGTATCGGTATTTGCATGCAGGTATCTGCACTCTGCAACTCCACCTTGGTTCATTCTCGCCTCGAAGCTGCTTGTCAAGGTCACGAGACCTCGTGGATCTCTGCATTCCGGACACGGAGCCTCGATACTGCGTTTTGCACTTGGAAATCTTGGCTCGCCTGGGAGGGTCCCTCTTTCCTTGGCTTGGGAAATACCATGCGTGGCGCTAAGTAAAACCATGTTTTAAACAACTCATATGACGTAGGTACATTACATAGAGGAATTATAGTATCACGCTTCCATCGTGTTCGCTTGGTCTTGTGGCTAAGCAGCTCGCTTCCCATACCTGGGGTCGAGGGATCGAATCCCCCCGAGATGGTGCTTTTTTGCAGCTCTATCAGCTCGTGGATATCGGCCGTCGTGCTGCGATCACCCTGGTAGGCAGCTACTCAACTAAGAAAGCCGCGGGTGGATGCCAGATTTGCTAACAGATGGCACTGCCGTCGAAATTGATGGCATCGACTTCGTACTAGCGGTTTGTAAATTTAAGTGTGCAAGTGGCCATTGCAGTGTCACGTGCGATACTTATCTCCAACCCCCAGTCGTCATCATGGCTCAGTGGGTAGCACATGTGACTAGCAACGGTGGGGTCGTGGGTTCGCTTCCCGGCCCATCCGCCTTTTTGACACATGCCTCGGCACTGGGAATCAATACCACAGTGACAATTAACTTCCTCCTCTCACCGTCGTCACTTGGCAGAGTGGTTACGGTGCTCGCCTCCCAATGCAGGGGTCCAGCGATCGAATCCGGTCGAGGCAGCTGTTTTTGCAGCTCGACTTGCCCGTGGAATCAATTATAATTTAAATACCCAAGGCACGTTATCCCCTCATATACGTCATTTCCCCATCAACTTCCATCGGGCGGTGTAGTGCAGTGGTTAGCACACCCGACTGATAACACAAAGGTCCTGGGTTCGAATCCCAGCCGATGCACTCCGCCTTGCAAAAAAGTATAAATGACAGCAGGTAATTTTGTTTTGAAGAAATATAGGTCCAAGCTAAATTCTAGCAAAACACCCCCCACCTAGCTCTGGCTTCCCTGGTTGATTCGCTTGGCACTGAAGCGAGCGTCGGGGTCCCAGACACCCGACACGCTTGGGCATGGCTGCAAGTCTGGCGTCCGTCGATCAGGGCGTCCCGAGACGTCCTAGGGGCGTCCTGAAAGATATCGCACAGACTGCAGCTGCGAAAAAACTCTAAAGAGTAATTTCGACTCATGCCGTGGCCGGGAATCGAACTCGGGCCACCTCGGTAACACGCCCGTGCGTGCTACTGAGAATGGTGCCAATCCACTGAGCTAGGTGGGTTGATGAAATACGATGATGAAAAACCTAAAGATAAATTGCAATTGAAAGTTCGTTGCGTGGCTACTAGAGTGCGCTGAGGGCAGGGCAGGTTCGTCGCGTGGCTACTAGATGGAGCAGAGGGCAGTGTCGGCTCATGCAGGCAAGCTTCACAGCGAGGGGACTGACATCAATTGACTGCGAGTGGTGGAACCGTGCATGGAGGTGCTGTTCCCCATGTGATCTTCGGGCCTCCAGTCACGCCTTGCCGCGTTGGAGGCGGCGAAGGTGTCCACGTGGTATTCAACTGTTCGCTTCCCTGAACTCGATGAGCTTTTTAGACTAGGCAGGTACTAAGTCGCTTTGGCGGCCAAATTTATTTAGACATTTAAGCACAGTATAAGTCGTTTAAGGTGGCAAGATCACCTTGACCAGCCAACCAAACATTATTGTTTATTGGCAGAAGACTATTAGTAACAGCACCACCAAAATATAGCTCACCTCCTAGTCCTAGGTAATATGGAAGGCTCTCAAATTAAGTAGGAATAATTTGGAAGCCTTACAAATGAGGTACCTTATAGGTCTAGGCTTATAGGTATTAGGCTTATAGGTCTAGGATGGAAGAAGCTATTTTGGCGGGGCTGTCACTGACAGTTTGCCTGTGAACAATGTTAAATAGATGAATCGTACCTAGCTCAAGGTGATCTGATCTTGCCACCTTAATCCCCTTTCAGATTTACTTTGAGAGGGACACAGGGTCTACGCTCCTACATTCTACTCCCCGTCAAATACCACGGCCTTCAGTCTTTTTTGGCAAAAATACTTTTAGTGGAGAATTTTGAATTTGAAATACTTTGAAAATATTTATACTAGGGGGTAGTTGACCACCTTTAACACGATGGGCTACTCAGTTTTGACGAAACTTTAGTTTCTGAGCCGCAGATAGATTTTTAACTTTAAATCGTGAATAACTCATACGATTTTGCTTTGAAGAAGGAAACAGAGGTGTGTATATTTGGACTCACCATATAATTCTACCCCTATGATATGCCCCTTATTCCCTCGAGGGGCAAAGAGTGTGACTACTCAGATTGGAGGAAACTCCCGTGCCGAGGGGTTGCCGTGACGACCAGACACTCTGAAGTCCGGGTCCGAATCCCAGCGGGAAATCTCTTGCGACACGAGCTTTACACTTCCCTTTCATTCGCGCGGACAGGATAAGGTGCCACCGTTTCTCAATATTAACAGAGCACCGTTGCGTAAACGTTTCATTTAATTCCAAGTCAAGCCAGTGATACAAGGACACGAACAAAGGCACAAATCACGTGGTCATTCCTGGCGGGAATATCGATCGCAATCACATCAAATCCACCCTGACATCAGCACCTAGGGGTGGCCAGCTCGGAAACTAAACGCAACGCCATGAAACGGAAATCACGGCTCCAAGTTTTCGGCTCGGCTGCAAAAGTTATGTTGCACTACTCAATCGATTGGTTCGTCTTGCAAGTCCATTACATTTTGAGACAGTCATACCCATTTATTGACTTAGCACTAGGTAGGTGCGTATTTTAAACAATGCTTTTCCAGACTGGGTCAAACTAGTCCAGCTGACACTTGCCCAAGGCCACTTGGTCTGTCATTGAATACAATGTCACAATTCAGTAGAAGGCCATGGCAACTCATTTCAGTGTCTAAGGGTAGGTACACAACCCTGTCCTGCCTCTAGCATGATGTCAAGGTCTCTTATGACTAAAACCCCAAAGAAATGAGCCAGCTCTAGAATCACATTATAATAGTGAACTCACTTCTTCTGACTACATCTGATTGTTTCTTGTTAACCTTATGAAACATGATTATCTCTGGTTGATTCTGACTGCAGTGTTTCTGATTAAAATTTTATCTTATTAGAAATTATTAATTCTCGTTAAAAAGTCAACCAGTTCTTATCAGATCTTACAACAGTTTTAAGCAGGGTAATTAAAACAAACCACAGAAAACCACAGGAGAATCAAGGACACTGACGTTAACCAAACGCTGCAGCTTGTGGCAATGAAATAACATTGCCGTTGAAGTGGTGAGACTCTGCAGAGGTCTTCACGAAGCCAGCTCGTGTTGATCGAGCCGAAGCCACTCAAGTTACCGAGCAAGAGTGGAAGCTGTTGAAGTGGTGAGACTCTGCAGAGGTCTTCACGAAGCCAGCTCGTGTTGATCGAGTTGAAGCCACTCGAGTTACCGAGCAAGAGTGGAAGCTGTTGAAGTGGTGAGACTCTGCAGAGGTCTTCACGAAGCCAGCTCGTGTTGATCGAGCAGAAGCCACTCAAGTTACCGAGCAAGAGTGGAAGCTGTTGAAGTGGTGAGACTCTGCAGAGGTCTTCACAAAGCCAGCTCGTGTTGATCGAGTCGAAGCCACTCAAGTTACCGAGCAAGAGTGGAAGCTGTCTCGGTCCCAATGTCGCCGGCCAATTAGCTTGCCCTGTTGAGGCCGAGGGGGGGAAGCAGCGGTTGACGAGCGATTTCCACCTGTTGACAAAGAGATGTTGATAGGCCAACGCTGACGGCTCGTTGGCTTTCGGTCAGGTAGCCGGTGAAATCAGGGGCAGCCAGGATCGGCTTTGCACTGGCATTTAAAAGCTGATGGGGCTATAGACAAACTGGCTAAAAATGAGACTCAAACAAGCAAACAATCTGGATAAAATCAAATCAAGCAATCTGGTTTTATGAGCTTGAACATCTGTAAGCTGATACCAAAGCAATTCTAGACTAGACTACTGACAGTGTTTACAGTCTAGCCAGAGTTGAGAGAGCTGGCTGACAATAATTGGAGCTAGTGTAACAAACCACAGCTCTTTAGTACAAAGACCTTTCAAGCTGCTACTTGAACGTACTCATTATGTTTATCAAGGGACAGGCTTTGGAAACTGAAGCTGGCACTCCCAAAAAGAAACTAGGAATTTAGTAGGTAGTAGCATAGTGTAATGAAACCTATGGTAGAAGCTAGCACCGTAGAGTAATGAAGGTGCTAGTCCCTACTTTGACGTTAGCAATCACAGGGTACAGGTAGGTACCTACCTTCAAAGCTGATTTGTGGATCAACAGCTCGATTATCCTAATCCTAATTCCTAATCCCTATCCTAATCGCAAACATACTGCCAGCACTGACCGTTAGTGATGCATCCGCCAGGCTTCCGCTGAAAGTACACGCATTCTCTTCTCGACGGAGGGCTACGACTCCATCGACTCGCCCACCACTTCGTTCAGCAGGTGTCAGCTGCAGGTTCACGATCCAGTCGGCACGGCCAGGCTGGCTGGAGAACAGATTCAAAGAAAATAATTATCAACTCTAACCTGTGTTTGCTAGTCAACTTCATCACCCCGTGACTGGCACCCAGTTTCCTCTATTTCATGAATAATCTTACCTGCACAAGTACTTCATTCTCTGCCTCATCACCATCCACGCTTTCCGAACATGCTACTTTATCTTCCAGCCGAAACGCATCGCCGTTTGCTGTGTATTTTCCATTTTCCGAGACAAATCCCAATTCGCCGAGCGCCATGACACTGACAGCTGTTTGGCACGAGGTGGAGTGGGGGTGCTCGCTCACGGTGATTTCTAGGGAGTTTGGGGCAAGGCGGACAGCGACTACTCGGCCCTCTGCTCCCCTGATACGAAAAGGCATTTTAACTTCCAGAATTTCGATTTCGTTTGGCCAAACCGAGGCCGAGGCAGCCCTAGGTGTAACCCGTGGGTGTAGACTGCACTGCCGACTCGTGTGTAACATTGGTTGCCTACCGGGACGGGGATTCTGTTTTTACAGGAATTTCACAGTCACCCACCTTTATTACATTACTAGCGAATTCAATGGTTTTATAAAGCAAGTCAAAGATTTTGAGAGCCCTTATTTCTTGACCCGTAATACTATTTCAGCCTGTTCGAGGAGCAGAGTCCACATGGCTGATAAATATGAACTCATTTCATTATTTTATTGAACCCTTTCTTATCTCTTGGAAGTGGTTTCTTGAAAGCTCTGTATGAAATTTTTGCAAGTTTTCTTCCTATTTCCCATCTGAGCGAGCTTCACCCCACCACAGCTGATGCTACTTACCTGTGCACAGGACTTGGAGAGCATCGTAGTTTAAAATGTTGTTGGATGTAGCAGAAATATACTTCTCACTGCTGAAGCCGAATAAACATTCTGCGCTTTGGATCCAAACAGTTCTGGGTTTTGGCTCTAGTAGTAATCTCTAGTAACTGTACCTACTACCTACGTACACAGTACACACTGTACTGAAAGGCAACTTTGCTTGAAAAACAAGGAGCAGGATTCGGATGTCGGATTAAGGTCGGAATGCGATCGAATTTCATCCACAAATCGGTTCAAAACATCATTGAAAAGTTTCCTTAATTATTAAACGACATTTAACAAATAAATAATGATCTCGGTACCTACATTTTCCCAGCGTACAGGCAGGCGAAACAAAAGTACACCGTCCAAGACTTGGATTAGTGAGTGCAGTACGTAGTTACGGGCGACGGAAATTCCGAGGACATTTTCTCTCGAAAACCAAGAGCGAAGCAAGCCGTGACGGGACAAGAACCAGAGTGGTCGCGGAATACGCAACTAAGGAGACGTGATTGAGAAGCGGAGAGCCGGGCACGGATTGGACGACAATCGCCCTTGATCTGGTGTCGTGCCCCGCGGAGCTTTCTCTCGCTAGCTGCGTTCGGAAACTAAGGGGCCGGGCTCGGGGGGGAGACAAGCGAGGGCTAGACTAACAGAGAGTTATAACATCGAGTATCAAGTATGTTATGCAGCGGCGGCTGTCAAATCAGGTTCTAGGCCGTGCTCCGAAATCTGTCGGCTCTAGGTCTTGGTCTCGGTCCCGTGCCAGCAATGCACAGGACCAAAGCACTTCCATTGCTGGCATTGATAATCATGATAATGATAATCAATGATCAATGATAATCATTGGTAATCAAGTAATCAAGAGATGGAAACTGCATTTGATTGCTAGGTCTTCAAACAAATTAGGTACAATTTTCTTGTTTAGGTAAGCATCCAGTGACCTTAGTAACACAGAGCTGAAAGAGCTTCCATAAGAAGTATGGGCTAAATTCAAGACCTAGACCAAGACCAAGACCTAGACCAAGACCAAGACCAAGACTTAGACCTTGACCAAGACCAAGACCAAGACCTCGACCAAAAGCAAGATTCTTGGCTTTAGAGTACAGCAGACATTGTGACAAGCCGGCCCAAGATTAACGACCACGATAAATGCCGCAGTGAAACGTTGAGCGGTCAAATCATAGCACTGGTACAATGATAGTAAGCTGGTACTGCCTATAAAAGAGTTCCATCGTCGACGGCAAGGCCCCTCGGAGAGCCTTCCGTCTTCCCGGCCGTTTCCGCCCAGACGCGACGGTTTCCCCGAAGCAGTTTTCGGAAACGGCCGCCAGAGATCGTTGCGGTCGGTTCGCCGCAAATTGCGCGGCATCACTAAAACACACGCGGCTCGGAAGCCGCCAACACTCGGGATCGTAGGCCTCGTGAAGCCTCGTAAAGTCTCGCACTCGGCTCACTTTTGTGGCGCCTCGGCGCCTCTCACTAATTCGGTCGCGGCCGCGGAAACCGCGGGCCAATCGGCAGCCACCGTCGATCCGTCCGACCAATCGTAGAGTCCGGCTGAAGGCCGTGCAAAACTCGGGAGGAAAGCGCCCCCTCTATTCGCGTCTCGGCGTCGATTTCTTGAAGAGGCCGGAGCATCGTCGCTTCATCCTTTCATTGATCCATTGATCCTTTCATTGATCCATTGATCCTTTCATTAATCCATTGATCCTTTCATTGATCCATTGATCCTTTCATTGATCCATTGATCCTTTCATTGATGCATTGATCCTTTCATTGATCCATTGATCCTTTCATTGATCCATTGATCCTTTCATTGATCCATTGATCCTTTCATTGATCCATTGATCCTTTCATTGATCCATTGATCCTTTCATTGATGCATTGATCCTTTCATTGATGCATTGATCCTTTCATTGATCCATTGATCCTTTCATTGATGCATTGATCCTTTCATTGATCCATTGATCCTTTCATTGATCCATTGATCCTTTCATTGATGCATTGATTCTTTCATTGATCCATTGAACATCTCGACTCACGCGAGGAACTTGGGACGCGTTCCGGCAGCAAAAGGGTTCGGACCCGCGGAGGAACGCACTCGGTCCCGGAAGTTCCGGACAGGAGCTTCGTTGATACAATGCGGAGTCCGGCAAACACAGACGTCCATCACGAGGATAACGATCCTCAAGCCAAGTCGTGGGAGGGAGAACTGTGTGGCGACGATGGGCAGAGCGAGTGAAACAGATGTAATAACAGTAGTGCCGGCATCCCTTGATTGTATTCTCATCTACTTGGCTTGTAGGCGAGGGGAATGCCAAGTGGTGGGAGAGAGAACTGTGTGGCGACGATGGGCAGAGCGAGTGAAACAGATGTAATAACAGTAGTGCCGGCATCCCTTGATTGTATTCTCATCTACTTGGCTTGTAGGCGAGGGGAATGCCAAGTGGTGGGAGAGAGAACTGTGTAGCGATGATGGGCAGAGCGAGTGAAACAGATGTAATAACAGTAGTGCCGGCATCCCTTGATTGTATTCCCATCTACTTGACTTGTAGGCGAGGGGAATGCCAAGTGGTGGGAGAGAGAACTGTGTAGCGATGATGGGCAGAGCGAGTGAAACAGATGTAATAACAGTAGTGCCGGCATCCCTTGATTGTATTCTCATCTACTTGGCTTGTAGGCGAGGGGAATGCCAAGTGGTGGGAGAGAGAACTGTGTGGCGACGATGGGCAGAGCGAGTGAAACAGATGTAATAACAGTAGTGCCGGCATCCCTTGATTGTATTCTCATCTACTTGGCTTGTAGGCGAGGGGAATGCCAAGTGGTGGGAGAGGGAACTGTGTGGCGACGATGGGCAGAGCGAGTGAAACAGATGTAATAACAGTAGTGCCGGCATCCCTTGATTGTATTCTCATCTACTTGGCTTGTAGGCGAGGGGAATGCCAAGTCGTGGGAGGGAGAACTGTGTGGCGACGATGGGCAGAGCGAGTGAAACAGATGTAATAACAGTAGTGCCGGCATCCCTTGATTGTATTCCCATCTACTTGGCTTGTAGGCTAGGGGAATGCCAAGTCGTGGGAGGGAGAACTGTGTGGCGACGATGGGCAGAGCGAGTGAAACAGATGTAATAACAGTAGTGCCGGCATCCCTTGATTGTATTCTCATCTACTTGGCTTGTAGGCGAGGGGAATGCCAAGTGGTGGGAGAGAGAACTGTGTAGCGATGATGGGCAGAGCGAGTGAAACAGATGTAATAACAGTAGTGCCGGCATCCCTTGATTGTATTCCCATCTACTTGGCTTGTAGGCGAGGGGAATGCCAAGTGGTGGGAGAGAGAACTGTGTAGCGATGATGGGCAGAGCGAGTGAAACAGATGTAATAACAGCAGTGCCGGCATCCCTTGATTGTATTCTCATCTACTTGGCTTGTAGGCGAGGGGAATGCCAAGTGGTGGGAGAGGGAACTGTGTGGCGACGATGGGCAGAGCGAGTGAAACAGATGTAATAACAGTAGTGCCGGCATCCCTTGATTGTATTCCCATCTACTTGGCTTGTAGGCGAGGGGAATGCCAAGTCGTGGGAGGGAGAACTGTGTGGCGACGATGGGCAGAGCGAGTGCAACAGATGTAATAACAGCAGTGCCGGCATCCCTTGATTGTATTCTCATCTACTCGGCTTGTAGGCGAGGGGAATGCCAAGTGGTGGGAGAGAGAACTGTGTAGCAATGATGGGCAGAGCGAGTGAAACACATGTAATAACAGTAGTGCCGGCATCCCTTGATTGCATTCCCATCTACTTGGCTTGTAGGCGAGGGGAATGCCAAGTGGTGGGAGAGAGAACTGTGTAGCGATGATGGGCAGAGCGAGTGAAACAGATGTAATAACAGTAGTGCCGGCATCCCTTGATTGTATTCACATCTACTTGGCTTGTAGGCAAGGGGAATGCCAAGTGGTGGGAGAGAGAACTGTGTAGCGATGATGGGCAGAGCGAGTGAAACAGATGTAATAACAGTAGTGCCGGCATCCCTTGATTGTATTCCCATCTACTTGGCTTGTAGGCGAGGGGAATGCAGGAATACTATTGCGGGACTCCGTTGCCTGGAGATTTCGCCGTGCCGATAATAACACAGACATGGACCGTCTTTGCAAGCTCGACTCGATGGTCCCGGTTCAACGCTGCTCCGATTCCGCCGCTCACGCCATTGGCCAGCGCGACTTGGACGTCGGGGACTTCACAGCCGTTGCCGATCCAAACCACGTCGGCCTCCGATCTCCGTTGCCTCGCGTTCTCGCAGCCCATTGGCCGCCGCTCCTTCGGAAGACGTGATCGAGAGCCGCGATTGGTCGACTAGCTGGCGCCGAGTCACAGGATTGGCGGCAGGAACGTGCCCGAGTCGTCCAAGGTCGCGGGCACGGCCGTGTCCTCCTTGACCTTGGGTCGGCGGCTGCCGTCGCCTCGGCCGCGAGTGGGCGTGGCCTGAGTGGGCGTGGCCTGCGTGGGCGTCGACTCCGAGGGCGAGCGGCGGGACTCCAGCAGCCAATCGTGGCGCAGCGCCTCGTCGGGGGTGAGGCGCTTCGACGAGTCCCAGCTGCGACCGGGAGGCAAAGCGTTAGCGGGGATCAAGGGAATCAAGGGGATCGGGGTTTCAGGCGCGGCAAACCCGGCCAAATGCCACCGCAAGTCTCACGGTTGTTGAAAGTTTCGCGGCCGGCAATACGCTCCATTTCACGTCGAGAAGGAGAGTGGATTCGCATCTTCCTCGAGGACCCACTGCTGCTAGACACGAGCCAAGAGTTTCAAAACTGCCCACAGAGCCTTTTGTCCGACTCAAGACACGGCTTGTGAGTGTTGAAACTCTTAGCTCGTGTCTAGCAGCAGTGGGTCCTCGAGGAAGATGCGAATCCACTCTCCTTCTCGACGTGAAATGGAGCTTAGATGCTTTCCAAAGTCAAGCTTATACCCTTGAATGAAACACTGAAACCGTGAAATCTCGAAACGTGCATTGAAGTTGTTGAATCATTGAGCTGAAACTTATATGATTTAGCTTGAAGCTCTATATTTGCTCATGAAGGAGATGTTCTGAATTTTACTCGAGACTTAGTTCGAGGGCCCCGCAAAAACCACTCAGCGGAAGGGGACAGCGGTTAGCGGCGTATAGAGATGCACCATGTCAATTGACCGGTCAAATATTATTGGTCAATTGACCAAAATATACACTTGACATTTTTAAATTATTTCTGGTGTTTTAATTGATGATACATATGTAATTCGTGGCAGCAATGGCATAACTGCATGTTGCTGTCTTCGTGTAAGCTAACAATAGACTAGAGGCTCCGCCCCTGAGGCCTACGGCCGCCAACCCCACACCCGGTCCATTGACTTCGCAAGGATCGTAGCTACGTGACGGTTTTGCCGTGAGATTTGGGGAATGTGCCCCCTTAGCTACTGCGAGGGCTTTGCGAGAAACTTGACTTCACGCTGATATTCTGAGGTCATTTCGCTTCGAAACCTGTGTCCAAATGGCCACAGATTTGTGACCAGCCCTCTAATACCCACACACAACAAACAACCTACGTAGGAGGGCCCCACCTACGTAGGAGGGCCCCACCTACGTAGGAGGGCCCCACCTACGTCCACGTGCACACAACAAACAACCTACGTAGGAGGGCCCCACCTACGTAGAAGGGCCCCACCTACGACCACGTGCACACAACAAACAACCTACGTAGGAGGGCCCCACCTACGTAGGAGGGCCCCACCTACGACCACGTGCACACAACAAACAACCTACGTAGGAGGGCCCCACCTACGTAGGAGGGCCCCACCTACGACCACGTGCACACAACAAACAACCTACGTAGGAGGGCCCCACCTACGTAGGAGGGCCCCACCTACGTAGGAGGGCCCCACCTACGACCACGTGCACACAACAAACAACCTACGTAGGAGGGCCCCACCTACGTAGGAGGGCCCCACCTACGACCACGTGCACACAACAAACAACCTACGTAGGAGGGCCCCACCTACGACCACGTGCACACAACAAAGAGCCTAATGTCGCACGGGGTCGATCCTTCAAGCCCCTTTTTTTTCATAACACCGCATACCAATATATACATTTTTGTTGAAATTTGAATTCGACCAGTCAATTGACCAAAAAGGTATTTGACCGGACAATTCATTGAATTCATATTATACAACTGAGTCAATTCACTCGACGTCCGCTCGCTACACTCACTCGAGACACTTGGCCACGAAGTCCACAAAGGCTGCGTCGTTGCAGCGCAGCGCAAGCGCGAGGTCGCGCGATCCCGGCCTTCGTTTGCGCCCCTTGCTGTTGGTCACGCAGCGCGCACTGCCCTTCGAGTCTGCGGAAACACGGGCGGGGGAATCAGACGCCTGGCTCACAAACTAGGGCATCACATCTCATGGACTAGGGCATCACATCTCATAGACTAGGGCATCACATCTCATGGACTAGGGCATCACACCTCATGGACTGATAAATTGTCAACTCATGGACTAGGGCATCACATCTCATAGACTAGGGCATCACATCTCATAGACTAGGGCATCACATCTCATGGACTAGGGCATCACACCTCATGGACTGATAAATTGTCAACTCATGGACTAGGGCATCACATCTCATGGACTGATGGCTTTAGCACTGGTTATGAAAAAAAAACTATTTCCGTATGGGATTTGAAGGCTAAACAAAAGTCCCACTGGTTTCCCGATGTTTCGTAACACATGCTAGTTACTTTTTCAAGGGTGATGGCTCGAATGACACAAACGTGTCAAAAGAACCAATAGTTGTTATTTAATCTAGGCTTCCAAAATTCGAATGATCCTGTCAAAGTCCAGTAATAATTTAAAAAATGTAATTTTACCTACCTACCTAAATTTTAAAAACCATCCAAAATCCCAATGAGACTAGCGGCTCTCTAGGCAAGGCAAGCAAAGTTACCCCCTATAGGCAAAGCAGACCCAGTTGACATGCACACTGATGTGAGAGCCTGGCCTTTTAAACACTATTTGCACAGCAGGCAAAGTGACCCCCTATAGGCAAAGCAGACCCAGTTGACATGCACACTGATTTGAGAGCCTGGCCTTTTAAACACTTTTTGCACAGCAGGCAAAGTGACCCCCTATAGGCCAGGCAGACCCAGTTGACATGCACACTGATTTGAGAGCCTGGCCTTTTAAACACTGTTTGCACAGCAGGCAAAGTGACCCCCTATAGGCAAAGCAGACCCAGTTGACATGCACACTGATGTGAGAGCCTGGCCTTTTAAACACTATTTGCACAGCAGGCAAAGTGACCCCCTATAGGCAAAGCAGACCCAGTTGACATGCACACTGATTTGAGAGCCTGGCCTTTTAAACACTTTTTGCACAGCAGGCAAAGTGACCCCCTATAGGCCAGGCAGACCCAGTTGACATGCACACTGATTTGAGAGCCTGGCCTTTTAAACACTGTTTGCACAGCAGGCAAAGTGACCCCCTATAGGCAAAGCAGACCCAGTTGACATGCACACTGATGTGAGAGCCTGGCCTTTTAAACACTATTTGCACAGCAGGCAAAGTGACCCCCTATAGGCAAAGCAGACCCAGTTGACATGCACACTGATTTGAGAGCCTGGCCTTTTAAACACTTTTTGCACAGCAGGCAAAGTGACCCCCTATAGGCAAGGCAGACCCAGTTGACATGCACACTGATTTGAGAGCCTGGCCTTTTAAACACTGTTTGCACAGCAGGCAAAGTGACCCCCTATAGGCAAAGCAGACCCAGTTGACATGCACACTGATGTGAGAGCCTGGCCTTTGAAACACTATTTGCACAGCAGGCAAAGTGACCCCCTATAGGCAAAGCAGACCCAGTTGACATGCACACTGATTTGAGAGCCTGGCCTTTTAAACACTATTTGCACAGCAGGCAAAGTGACCCCCTATAGGCAAAGCAGACCCAGTTGACATGCACACTGATTTGAGAGCCTGGCCTTTTAAACACTATTTGCACAGCAGGCAAAGTGACCCCCTATAGGCAAAGCAGACCCAGTTGACATGCACACTGATTTGAGAGCCTGGCCTTTTAAACACTATTTGCACAGCAGGCAAAGTGACCCCCTATAGGCAAGGCAGACCCAGTTGACATGCACACTGATTTGAGAGCCTGGCCTTTTAAACACTATTTGCACAGCAGGCAATGTGACCCCCTATAGGCAAAGCAGACCCAGTTGACATGCACACTGATTTAAGAGCCTGGCCTTTTAAACACTATTTGCACAGCAGGCAAAGTGACCCCCTATAGGCAAAGCAGATCCAGTTGACATGCACACTGATTTGAGAGCCTGGCCTTTTAAACACTATTTGCACAGCAGGCAAAGTGACCCCCTATAGGCAAAACGGACCCGTTGGACTGTAGTGCATGTGCTGCTCACCGAAGAAGAGTCGTCTGCGCGAGGCGGCGGCCACCAGTTCCTCGGAGGGCGTGCCGAGCACCTCCATGACGCAGGCCAGCTGCTCCACCTCGTTCTCCCCGGGGAACAGCGGGTAGCCGGTGTAGAGCTCGGCCAGGATGCAGCCTGTCGCGACGGGAATCACAACACGCGTTAGCGCTAGCACTCGGCCCACGGAGTCATGCACCTTCTGCACGGCGTTCGGTTTCGGCAATGCGTTAGTCGTCTTTACTGCGGTGAGATTGACGTTTCGGACCCGCGAGGCGATCTGACCGACATCTGGTCACGGCTCTCAAACACTCGACCAATCCATCGCCTGCGTTGTTGCTAGGGGACGGTCACGTCTGTCTGCAGGTTATCTCACTACCTAACTCGTTATGAAACTTCTTCCCAAACCAAGATCTCCCAGACAACATATTACATAGCAACGAGTTTTAAGTACCTATTTGCGAAGTGAAGAACAAATCTCGGCTAGGAAATCGAAGACCGAACAGTTACTGGTTTCGCGATTTAACATTTCTAGTGCAGTTACCCCAGTGGCCTGGATGAAAGCAACAACAACTTCAACACAAAGAAGCCGGGATAAACGCCTACACGCACGGGAAACTCCGGGCTAGCGATTGACACAGACTGACAACACGAATCGAGATTGTGGACTTCTCCGCCACGACGTCCCTCCCGTCTCGCAAGTTAGTTCCGCGGACGGCCACTCACCCAAGCTCCACATGTCGATGGGAGTGCCGTAGGGCAGACCGAGGATCACCTCGGGGCTGCGGTAGAAGCGCGACTGGATGTACGTGTACACGCGCTGGTGCGTGTAGCACGAGCTGCCGAAGTCGATGACCTTGATGGAGCTGCTGCCGCGCTGCTTCAGAAGGACGTTCTCCTGTCGGGCAGCGGAAGTCACACGTTAGGTAGGGCCCTTCTATTCGGTTCTACTTTTACCAAATATAGGAGATGTAACAACTCCGTGGATCAGTAAAACCTCAGCAAATTCTCATCGCAGAGGCCCCCGAGCACTGGCATGCCTGCTCCCCTCTAGTTACGCTCTGAGCCCGAGGCCCCCGAGCACTGGCATGCCTGCTCCCCTCTAGTTACGCACTGAGCCCGAGGCCCCCGAGCACTGGTATGCCTGCTCCCCTCTAGTTACGCACTGAGCCCGAGGCCCCCGAGCACTGGCATGCCTGCTCCCCTCTAGTTACGCACTGAGCCCGAGGCCCCCAAGCACTGGCATGCCTGCTCCCCTCTAGTTACGCACTGAGCCCGAGGCCCCCAAGCACTGGCATGCCTGCTCCCCTCTAGTTACGCACTGAGCCCGAGGCCCCCGAGCACTGGCATGCCTGCTCCCCTCTAGTTACGCACTGAGCCCGAGGCCCCCGAGCACTGGCATGCCTGCTCCCCTCTAGTTACGCACTGAGCCCGAGGCCCCCAAGCACTGGCATGCCTGCTCCCCTCTAGTTACGCTCTGAGCCCGAGGCCCCCGAGCACTGGCATGCCTGCTCCCCTCTAGTTACGCACTGAGCCCGAGGCCCCCAAGCACTGGCATGCCTGCTCCCCTCTAGTTACGCACTGAGCCTGAGGCCCCCGAGCACTGGCATGCCTGCTCCCCTCTAGTTACGCACTGAGCCCGAGGCCCCCAAGCACTGGCATGCCTGCTCCCCTCTAGTTACGCACTGAGCCTGAGGCCCCCGAGCACTGGCATGCCTGCTCCCCTCTAGTTACGCACTGAGCCCGAGGCCCCCGAGCACTGGCATGCCTGCTCCCCTCTAGTTACGCACCTGGACATGTGGGGCATGGGGCACAGGGATTCTATCAATTTACTCATGTAAATATCGAACATAGTTTTACGTCTGTGGTACCATTGAAGTTTTCTGGTGTGCTAAATATTTTAGCTTAACATTTTACAATCTTGGTTGGTGTCATAAGCATACAAGTGTTTACATCATTAACACAAGCTGACAATGTATCTGCCATTCTGACCTTAAGCATGAAAAGTATCCAAACAATCTTAAATCAATCAACAAGAACTGAAATTTCCGAAGCGATTTGTTCCGATCGTGCTCTTTTGCAAATAACGACTTTGGTTTCAGTGGCTGGAAAACACTGGAAACAAATCCCTGAGTACTATGACCTTGTTATAATGATAGTTTAGCACAATGTGTATGAGGTATCCTTCCCTTAATCATATAATTTTATCGTGCCTATCTGTAAACTCCTAAATTACCTGCATTTTAAGTAACATTTTCGTTACTAGAGAATGAGCTATACCTAGCACGAATCCCATGTGTCGTACGATGTTACGTACTTGTCTGTAAACGGCGTTGAAACAAGGCACCTACCATAAAGCAATACAACTGACAATAGGTCATTTAAGTCCAAGAGACCAAAGATGACCAATGTAAGGCCGAGACTGCGTTGCCGGACTGAGGCTTAAGAAGTGAGGACTCTACTGACCGGTTTGAGATCGCAGTGGATGATGTTCTCCTTGTGCAGCAGACGCAAGCAATGGACCAGCGAGGAGGCGAACCGTCGGATCAGACTCAGACTGAAGCCCTGGTAGTTGTTCTTCTTGATCAGCTCGTACAGATTCAGCGACATGAGCTCGAAGCTGATGCACAGGTGGTTGCGGAAGTAGAAGTACTCGAACATGTGGATCACGTGGTGCGTGCCGTCTCGGTCTCGCTTGCGCAGGTGGTCCAGGATCCGCACCTGCGGCAGGTCAGGGATTGGTCCAGAGTCCAAGGCCACGGGGGTCACGGATTGGTCCAGAGTCCAAGGCCACGGGGGTCACAGATTGGTCCAGAGTCCAAGGCCACGAGGGTCACGGATTGGTCGAGAGTCCAAGGCCACGAGGGTCACGGATTGGTCCAGAGTCCAAGGCCACGAGGGTCACGGATTGGTCCAGAGTCCAAGGCCACGGGGGTCACGGATTGGTCCAGAGTCCAAAGCCACGAGGGTCACGGATTGGTCGAGAGTCCAAGGCCACGGGGGCCACGGATTGGTACAGAGTCCAAGGCCACGAGGGTCACGGATTGGCCATGCATCTGGCTTATGAGTCGGGCAATTGATTCTCAAAGCTTGCAAACACGACTCTTCCAAACTGGGTTTTGGACGCTAAATGAAACTCGAGTTTAGCTGATTTCATTGATTATTATTAATAATAATTATTATCTTGTATTGTTATTAACAACAAAGCATTTTTAAAACAAATCGTAGGTACATATACATACATAGGAATTCAATGAGACTTTATTTAGCATTCAAGACCCAGTGTTGAAATGGTTTTGTTTGAAAACTTGTGCTGAAGACAGGACAAATGCAGACAGGAGTCTAAGAAATTTAATGGCAAGATTCTGGACATTTGGGACAGCATCTTGAATGGCAATTAATATTGGTACAAAATATGCGTAGAAATATTATTGTACTTTAAGCAATTACAGGTTTATCTCGTTGGAAGTAGTGCACTTCCTTTTCTGTAGCAAGGTTTGAAACTTTTCTGCAGTATAAAACCCCAACAGACTTAATAAATGAGCAACAATGGTTTATCAAAATGTGCACATGCAATTGTTAGCATGGGTTCAGACCAAAGGTCCGGACAGCCAACAATGGGTCGATAAAAATGATAAAATGAGAAATTGAAGAACTCCGAGATTGAACCGGCGCCGATCTGCAAGCAACAGGCAGTTTTTCGCTAAGTTTGCATTTGGATCTTGGATTGGGAAAAATAGTTCCCCTTTATGATCGCTCCAAACCGAAATCTTTGTCGCGAACCAAAAGGTAGCGTTGCGATTTCGAATCAAGGAATGCCGCCAATCTAAGTAGGTGGAGTGTCGTTGGATTTACGGGACCTCCGGCTCAGAGGCGTTCCGGTCCCCACGGTGCAATCTCGTCGGGAGCAACGAGCGCTGAAGGACCCAGACGGAGGCGGCCAAGGTCGGGGAACTTGGCCGAGATAAGCGGCGAGATTAGCGGCAATTTGGCTCGACGTTTCGCAACACAGCGCTCGTTGACTTGGGCGAAACCAGCCGTCAAGGTCACCAGATTTGCAGTTTTGCAATTTTGCATTTGCAGCTTTGCAGCTTTGCTTTGAGTTTTGATTAGAATGTTTATAACTGAACTGGTCATTGAATGCTGAAGTGAAATCTTAACCTGTTTTCCTACGATTTCATCGTCTGGATTCGTTTCGTAATCGTTTGGTTCTAGTTCGGTTGATTTACGTCTAGGAGTACCATCGATCGATCGCCAATGCAGAAATAATTGTGTTCTACTAGAACCTAGCAATAAGTCTAGTTATTTAAAAAATCTTGATTCTTTTCTCGAGGGTTCTTTGGCATTGCATAAGTTCTGTACCTACCTACTTGAATTGAAGTAGGTATAACTACAATACTTGTTAGAAGTCTGAACGGAGGCTTTCCGCTTGGAAACTAAACTAAAAGCAACGGCCTAATTGGGTATTTTTAACACTCGCTAAAGCAACTAGTGCAGGCTTCGAAACGTTGGGCAAACTGTTGCATGCTTGCGTCGAAGAGGTTATGTGCGGTGAGTAGGTCTAGGTAGTATCTACCTCAATGAGAGCTTGGTGGTGGAAGCGCTTCTTGTTGCGGATGATCTTGACGGCCACCTGTTGGCCGGTCTTGTGGTCGAGTGCCCGGATCACCTGGCCGAAGCTGCCCTTGCCGATCACCTCGAGGATCTCGAACCGGAACGAGATGTGGTCGTGCAGCACCTGTCGCACGTCAGCAAAGTCACAGTTAGGTTAGGGCGAGACGACCAAATATTACACATGAAAATATTCATGATTAGGGTTTTAAAAGGTACGTACCAAAATTTCCGGAAAAATTGGAAAAAAAAACGCGGTTTTTCCCTTTTTACCCCAGAGGGTCGAAAAAATTGGAAAAATGGGAAAAATTAAAGAAAAAACTAAGTAGGAATTGGATCATGCAGTATGCAACGATTCGAGAAACAAGACTTGAATTTAGTACATTTTATCAAGTAGCATAATACTTTTTTCAAATACACCCTGGAAGACAATGTGCGTAGATGGCTCGACCGATAATAAATGATGATCTCTTTCAAAAGCTTATATTATTCTATTTTTCCTATTTTTCCGGAAAAAACGGGAAAATATCCGTTTTTTTCCGCGACTTCAAATTTTCCGGAAAATTTAAAACACTATTAATGATGCTCATATAATAGGCAATCAACCAAGAGCAAAACATAGCAGAGGTAGTACCTATAATACTACCTACTCTTAAAGTTAGTATTCCAACAATCAATTTATGTTGTCGATAAATTAAAAATGCCATGACTTAAATTAGAAAGTTTTTTCCTGTTATGCCAAGTAGGTACCCCGAGAAAATTCGGGATGAAAGAAGTATGAAAGAAGCTAATTACTGCAACCGACAAATGGAGGGGTTCATTATTAAGTACTCTTGGAAAAAAACAAAACAGCTAACAACTTCAACATCTGCAAATTTTCAAAATATAAAAATTTAAATATCATTAAATGAAATAAAACATTATTTTAAATCTCTGAAAAGAATATAATTTGGAGTTTATACGAAAAATTGTCCCCCAAACGCAACAATCCAACCTCGAAATCATTCACGATGCTCACTGGTAATATGGCCAGTTCCTGGGAAAGACTCCAAACCCGACCCCTCCTGGCAGTTCTGCATATTCCTTATAGGTATTATACCCTATTTACTGCCTATATTACGCCGGTACCGATACCTTAGAGGTAATTATACCCTATATACCACCTACATACCGCCTGTACCCATACCTTAGAGGTAATTATCCCTATATACCACCTACATTCCACCTGTACACACACCATAGAGGTAATTATCCCTATATACCACCTACATACCGCCTGTACCCATACCTTAGAGGTAATAGCGGCCGTACCTTGTTGTAGCTGCCGTTGTCGTCGTCGTAGCCGCCGTTCTGGGCGCCGCCTTCCTCGCCGTGTATCTTGCAGGCGTCCAGCCCAAGGTACCACAGCTCGGGGTACTTGTCCAGCTCCCCGCGCTCGAACTCGGTCAGTCTCGAGCCGTACAGCTTCAACGCCTCTGTGGACGCACAACGTGTCGAGTTAAGCAAGACTGCGCCGAGTCGGCCGGTGGATGGGTGACCCGAGTTAAGCAACATTGCGCCGAGTCGGCCGGGGGATGGGTGACCCGAGTTAAGCAACATTGCGCCGAGTCGGCCGGGGGATGGGTGACCCGAGTTAAGCAACATTGCGCCGAGTCGGCCGGTGGATGGGTGACCCGAGTTAAGCAACATTGCGCCGAGTCGGCCGGGGGATGGGTGACCCGAGTTAAGCAACACTGCGCCGACTCGGCCGGGGGATGGGTGACCCGAGTTAAGCAACACTGCGCCGAGTCGGCCGGGGGATGGGTGACCAAAGTTAAGTAACACTGCGCCGAATCGGCCGGTGGCTGGGCGACCCGAGTTAAGCAACACTGCCCACGTCGGCCGGTGGATGACCCGAGTTAAGCAACACTGACTACGTCTGGCGATGGCTGGGTGACCCTGGGCCTAGAGGGCGTTGCCCCAGCATAGCGAGGCTTGCACAACGCGGAATGCGTCACAGAAGGCGGTGCCTTGGCGGCAGAGCAACGCGTCAAGGACGCCGAGTGCCGTGCGAGGAAAGTGGATCCAGTGGGCCGCGTCGTCGGCTAACGGCACACGCAGAGTGTCGTGCGAATAGCGGCGAGACGCCCTCGCTATGCGCACGACACCGGCACGCATGTTTGGACCACTAACGCACGGGGCCGTGAATCAGAGGCGAGGTTTACAAGTTGGGCGTGCTGAGAGCACGGCCCAGAAGAGCGGGACCGAAAACAAAAGCCGACTGCTTCTGGCAAATGGGTGCCCAAATATGCTTTCTTCCACCGCTCGCTTTGTGCAGCCATTCACAACGGCCATTCCAGATGACATGAAACACGCTGGCCGTTCCAATATCAAGGGGCAAAACGCCCCGCCGTTCGTTTGTGCTTGACGCCAACGCACTCAGCTGCCGCGCGACGAGTCACCGCCCCCACGACGACGCCGTCGACGCCAAACGCGCCTCCAGCGAGGGAACCTCGGACCGCGCGCTCGGCGAACCAGGAAGCCGTGCGTCAAGGTCGCGCGCGGACCCCGCGGAAGTGCGTCGAGTGCAGCTGCACGTGCACCGTCGTGCCGTGCCGAGTGTCTTGCATCTCGGTGCAGTGACGCGACCGCCCTTTGTCCGACCTGTCTCTTTGTCTGGCACGGCTTCCTGCACGCTTTACGACCGACGCGCGCTCTGTGCGGCTCGATTGGCTCGACGTCACGATCCAAGATGCAGTGCGAATGCAGTGCGGCATATGCCATGATATTATTTACCATGCTATACGCCTATAGTTCAGTCGCGAATTGTAAGCTTCCAATGAGTTGCGTTCACCGTCTCGTTTTCGTTTCCCCATGGGCCAAAGCGCTTGGCACAAATCTCGCACTGTATAAGTGGCCGCACTAAGTGGCCGCACTAAGTGGCCGCACTAAACTAAGTGGCCGCACTAAGTGGCCGCACTAAACTAAGTGGCTCGTAAATGAGTCGCTGCCCCGTCACTCTATGCCAGATGGAACGGTTTCTCCCAGAATGAGAAGCGACAAACGCCTCGTGCCTCGAGCACGCGGCGACCTCTCGCTCTCGGTGGCAGTGAAACCGCCTCGCGTCGACCACCGGCTCTTGTTTCGCGTCTAAAGGAGGCCGATGACAAGCGAGAGTCGCTCAGCGGCGAGAGACAAAGCTGCAGTCGCTTTAGGACGGGGCTAGACCCCTTATATCTATACTTACTCCATTTCACGTCGAGAATGAGAGTGGATTTGCATCTTCCTCGAGTACCCACTGCTGCTAGACACGAGCTAAGAGTTTCAAAACTGCCCACAGAGCCTTTTGTCCGACTCAAGACATGGCTTGTGTGTGTTGAAGCTCTTGGCTCGTGTCTAGCAGCAGTGGGTACTCGAGGAAGATGCAAATCCACTCTCCTTCTCAACGTGCAACGTATTGTAAGGCACTGACCGGCGGGCGCCATCGGCAGTCTTCGGCCGTGTCCGTCGATCCTCGGCTCGTGCAACAGGCTCGCCGTCGTCGAGCCGTTGTTGTTGTTGGCGGCGGCGGCGTTGTTGTTGTTGATGTTGTTGGCGTTGGAGTTGCCGTTGAGCGCGGGGAAGGGGGCGACGCCGGCGGGCGACGAACGCAGTCCGACGCCGACGTCGGTGAGCCGCGAGGTCGAGCCGAGGCCGACCACGCTGGACTTGCCGAGCGCCGGCAGCTTCTGGTTCTGTGGACAAAAAGAGGGCACGGGGGGGTCAGTCGGGGCCGGTGTGATGGCTTGCTTCATGTAACGCGGTGTCAGCGCAGGGAGTGCGGTGTTTCACTCTCAAAGAGGCTCCCCTGCTGTTACGTTTGGAAGGAGAGCGGTGTTTCTCTCTCAAAGAGGCTCCCCTGCTGTTACGTTTAGAAGGAGAGCGGTATTTCACTCCCAAAGAGGATCCCCTGCTGTTACGTTTAGAAGGAGAGTGGTGTTTCACTCCCAAAGAGGCTCCCCTGCTGTTACGTTTAGAAGGAGAGCGGTGTTTCACCCTCAAAGATGCTCCCCTGCTGTTACGTTTAGAAGGAGAGCGGTGTTTCACTCTCAAAGAGGCTCCCCTGCTGTTACGTTTAGAAGGAGAGCGGTATTTCACTCCCAAAGAGGATCCCCTGCTGTTACGTTTAGAAGGAGAGTGGTGTTTCACTCCCAAAGAGGCTCCCCTGCTGTTACGTTTAGAAGGAGAGCGGTGTTTCACCCTCAAAGAGGCTCCCCTGCTGTTACGTTTAGAAGGAGAGTGGTGTTTCACCCTCAAAGAGGCTCCCCTGCTGTTACGTTTAGAAGGAGAGCGGTGTTTCACTCTCAAAGAGGCTCCCCTGCTGTTACGTTTAGAAGGAGAGCGGTGTTTCACTCTCAAAGAGGCTCCCCTGCTGTTACGTTTAGAAGGAGAGCGGTATTTCACTCCCAAAGAGGATCCCCTGCTGTTACGTTTAGAAGGAGAGCGGTGTTTCACCCTCAAAGAGGCTCCCCTGCTGTTACGTTTAGAAGGAGAGCGGTGTTTCACTCTCAAAGAGGCTCCCCTGCTGTTACGTTTAGAAGGAGAGCGGTGTTTCACTCTCAAAGAGGCTTCCCTGCTGTTACGTTTAGAAGGAGAGCGGTGTTTCACTCTCAAAGAGGCTCCCCTGCTGTTACGTTTAGAAGGAGAGCGGTGTTTCACTCTCAAAGAGGCTCCCCTGCTGTTACTGCTCGCTGCGCTTCGCTGCACACGGCTTGGGTTGCCATGGCGTGACTACGCAGTGTTAGCCTCGGCTTGGCGTTTGTTTGTGTGGAGCCATGTGACTTCAGTCCAGGCCCAATGTTTACAAAAGAGCAATTTTGACAAAAGTCCGCCATCGCATTTTTATGCCGTCAAATATAACGTGGCTATAATATTTCATTTTATATTGGTGTATTAATTTATAACGTGTCGTGTCGTTTATAACGTGTCAGGTGCCAAGTCAGGCCCAACTCCAGGTCGTGTTGGATGCCAAGTCAGGTCCAACTCCAGGCCGTGTTCGATGCCAAGTCAGGTCCAACTGCAGGTCGTGTTGGATGCCAAGTCAGGTCCAACTCCAGGCCGTGTTCGATGCCAAGTCAGGTCCAACTCCAGGCCGTGTTCGATGCCAAGTCAGGTCCAACTGCAGGTCGTGTTGGATGCCAAGTCAGGTCCAACTCCAGGCCGTGTTCGATGCCAAGTCAGGTCCAACTCCAGGCCGTGTTCGATGCCAAGTCAGGTCCAACTCCAGGCCGTGTTCGATGCCAAGTCAGGTCCAACAGGTTGCCCACAGCGGCGTAGTCCGAACAAGGTTATGAATTATGATAATTGTACCTTTGGCCCGAAAAATGGAGATTTAGTGTTTTGTGGACGCAGACACTCTAATTTCGAAAATATCGCTTGCTCAGAAACGGACATTTTTCATCATTTCAACAGTCAACATGAAAACGTGTAAGTTATTACGGTTCATAAAACATAAGCGATGATAAAACAAACACCGGAAGACAGTTGTTCTATTTCCGGGACATCAAGCCTGCCGTGTTTCTGGTGCGAATCCCCTTCTGACATGCCGTGTCTGCAGCAACAAGTGCCAGCTGAGCGGGACACGAACCCCAGACCCCAGGGCCAGACAGCGGGTGGGGGGGGGGGGGGGGCGATTGACCGGCTATCGGCGTGTCCATCTCACAGTGACAAGGTCACGTGGGTCTGACCACGGCCTCTCGGGGCCATCGCTTGGACTTGGCTACGCGGTGGTTGCCATGGCGACCAAGGTGCAGGTAAACAAACACGCCAGCGCCTTTAGCGCGCAGTCGGCGCAGTCGGTAACTTTCTAGAGTCGAATTAACGCTGACTTTTGCAAATGCAAGTCAATTGTCACGTGAAAAATGTTTCATTTGAAGAACACAACATTTTGCACAACCAGCCATTGTTCTCCGATTAAAATACAACACATGTTGCTAATAATAACTCATTTTGTGATAAGTTCTCGCGGGTGTTGCACAGCAAACAAGCTCGCGGCTGCGCATTGCGTTGCGCATCTTCATTTCAGACTGCGAATCATCAGTAAGACATACGGAAGTAACGATTTGAAAATCAGGACAGGAATTCAATCGACTTGCTGCCCGAACTTTCAGACAAGCTCTCGAAGTCGGATCGCACAGGATAGTTCCGATTGCAGCTGGTGGCTATATGGCCGATGCCTTCCGTGTGGTCCCAGCCAGTGGAGGCTCGGGACTTGGAAGGTAATCCCCCGACACCCACCACCCTAATCGACCGGGAGAGGGCGGGGGGGGGGGGAGGAGGATGGCAAGGATTTTTTTCTTGGAAATCAAATCATACAAGAAATAATTATGTTTTAAGAAACTCACAACAAAATAACAATTGGAATTGGGTAAAACTGTGTGTGCTTGGTCCACGGCACACTGGAAGCCAGCTGGTCGTTACACTCCATGTCACGTTGAGAAGGAGACTGGATTTGCATCTTCCTCGAGGACTCACTGCTGCTAGACACGAGCCAAGAGTTTCAACACTCAAAAGCCATGTCTTGAGTCGGACAAAAGGCTCTATGGGCAGTTTTGAACCTCTTGACTCGTGTCTAGCAGCAGTGGGTCCTGGAGACAGTCTTATTTCACGGAGAGCGGCCATGATTGAAACCGATTTGGACGCCATTAATCGTCCAGATGAAATGAATTCATATTTCATGGCGCTTGTACAATATGTGACACAATAAAACCATAATCATGACTTCAATATTGCTTTTTATTAAAGCCCATTCAGCCCAATTTAGCCTAAAGTTTCCCGGTGATATGCGAGGAGTTTGGACCAAAAATGGCGTCCATGCGATTCTCTCGAGGCCTGGGGGGACATACCCCAAAGAAAAAAGAGATAACTTCATTCTACGTGTTCCAATCAAATTGGGACCTCGGACACGAAATGATGAGGATAGCGTCACGTTTTTGGGGAGGATTTTGTCGTGGTTCTGGCCGACGTTTTTCTAGCGATTCCCCCAAGCAAAGTTCCCTACAAACCACGGCACCCAGATCCCACAGACACGGCCGCCTTGGGCGAAGTTTCCCGCGAGTGCCGGGAATGGGAAGGCAATTGCCTCTCGAAAGTGAAATGACTGTGAAATGGATGCTGACAAGTCCCGGCGTCCCGGCCTCTCGGACGAGTCCACGTGACCACGTGACCACGGCCAGGCGGCATCCCGGGCAAAACAAACGAGGCACCGGCCCCCGGCGTCCCGGCCTCTCGGACGAGTCGCGTTTTCTCCGCGCTCAGAGATCGAGGTGCCCGCGGCGAGCTTCACTTTCATCTCGACGAGCCTCTCGAAGCTGATTGGCTGCCGTGATTGGCTGCCGTGATTGACTGCCGTGATTGACGACGCACTGGCTTCGAACTGGGCCGCGCGGTGACCTCTCAGATCGAAACCCGTCGGCACCATCAGCTCGAACTGTGCACGGGGCTGGTTTTGGTCAATTTCAGCACGGTTTCAAATGGGAGGAACACGCCTCTAGATTCTTACAGCGCTTTGTGCAGTTTCAAAACGAAACCACCGGCGCCATCAGCTCGAACTGTGCACGGGGCTGGTTTTGGTCAATTTCAGCACGGTTTCAAATGGGAGGAACACGCCTCTAGATTCTTACAGCGCTTTGTACAGTTTCAAAACGAAACCACCGGCACCATCAGCTCGAACTGTGCACGGGGCTGATTTTGGTCAATTTCAGCACGGTTTCAAATGGGAGGAACACGCCTCTAGATTCTTACAGCCAATGCAGTTCATGTGTCTGATTTTGACCACCCTAAGGCCCGTCATTTCAGGCCGGCTACTGGCAATTTCCCAGCCAGCCTCACAGGCCAACAACGCACACACAGCCAATGCAGTCCATGTGTCTGATTCTGACCACCCTAAGGCCCGTCATTTCAGGCCGGCTACTGGCAATTTCCCAGCCAGCCTCACAGGCCAACAATGACACACAGCCAATGCAGTCCATGTGTCTGATTCTGACCACCCTTAAGACCCGTCATTTCAGGCTGGCTACTGGCAATTTCCCAGCCAGCCTCACAGGCCAACAACGCACACACAGCCAATGCAGTCCGTGTGTCTGATTCTGACCACCCTTAAGGCCCGTCATTTCAGGCTGGCTACTGGCAATTTCCCAGCCAGCCTCACAGGCCAACAACGCACACACAGCCAATGCAGTCCATGTGTCTGATTCTGACCACCCTAAGGCCCGTCATTTCAGGCTGGCTACTGGCAATTTCCCAGCCAGCCTCACAGGCCAACAATGCACACACAGCCAATGCAGTCCATGTGTCTGATTCTGACCACCCTTAAGACCCGTCATTTCAGGCTGGCTACTGGCAATTTCCCAGCCAGCCTCACAGGCCAACAATGCACACACAGCCAATGCAGTCCATGTGTCTGATTCTGACCACCCTTAAGGCCCGTCATTTCAGGCTGGCTACTGGCAATTTCCCAGCCAGCCTCACTGGCCAACAACGCAAACCCCAGTCGCGTATCGCCAGCCGTGCTAAAGTGACTGCTGGTTTGTGTCTCGCCCCCCCCCCCCCCCACGTAAGTCAAGTGCGACGCCGGCAATCGATGACCGACGCCGTCGTGTAATCGACGCCCGGCGTCGCGACGCTCATTAGCGCGGGACGTCCGATCGACGTTAGCTGCGACGTGGGACGACCGGTGGTTTGCGAACGGGAGGGACGTTGGTATCAAGAAGACTGTGACTAAGCCGAGATTCCAACTGGCCGGGGTGCATTACCCCAGGCGCCAATGGAATGGCCGCTAAACTGTATGCGCTGAAAACACGGGCAACGGAGATCGGAGGACTGACGTGTTTCACCCAGGCGAAGTCAACAAACCTGGTGGCAGGATCTGATAACCGATGCCCTAACTACCTGTTCGCGATAACATTACAAGCAATGCCCAATGACTCTGATTCTACTTTTAAAACCTAACGGTGTATATACGGTACTATTAACTCTAAACTCCATTTCACGTCGAGAAGGAGAGTGGATTTGCATCTTCCTCGAGGACCCACTGCTGCTAGACACGAGCCAAGAGTTTCAAAGCTGCCCATAGAGCCTTTTGTCCGACTCAAGACATGGCTTGTGAGTTTTGAAACTCATAGCTCGTGTCTAGCAGCAGTGGGTCCTCGAGGAAGATGCAAATCCACTCTCCTGCTCAACGTGAAATGGAGTTTAAGTATTAAAAAGTAAAAACGTAGTAAACACGAAGACAGCAGCGGCGAAACAACGAGACTGGCGATCACGAAGGCCGTGTTTTCCCTCGCGATTCAAACCACGGTCTTGGTTTCGATTCGCCGAGCAATCGGTCGCCGCTCGGCGCATGTTTCCGCGTCGTCACGATCACCACGGCAACCCGCGACGGAGACGCTGGCTCCTGTCTCGACCGCGATGACGTCATCGCGTCTGATAACGGCCCGTGTGAGTGCGCACAACGAGTGACCTGGATTCAGGGAGCGACGCGTGCGATCTCAGTGGGAGTGCAGTGTCTAGCGGGCCGTGCACCGCGATAAGATAGCGCCGACCTGGATGGATGGCGCACAATGCGAGGGTCAATGCGAGCTGCCGAGCAGCGTGGGACGTTGCACGGGGGCGTTGGACGGGGGCGTTGGGGCTTTCCGTCGGCGACCCGCGGCGGCAGGGAATTTCCTGGAGCGTCGTGACGTCTTCGTCGATAGAACTCGGTTCCTACGCCACTGCATGTGCGTGAACAGCGACAGTGACAGAGGAAGCTCCAGACGTGGCGCTGTCAATCATTCGATGCTCAGACAATTCAACCCTTTAGTGGAACAATGGGACGGTCTGCGAATGTCCACACGTTTGACTCAAATCCAACAGCAGGGGAGCTTTCGGGCCTCTTTTGGGGCTATTTGGCCTTTTGGGAAACACCGCTCTATAGTGACATCGAAATCACAAAGTTGCACAATCGACCCTGGACATGGCAGCTCGAGGGACTTGGCGACTCTGGTCTATCATCAAGAGCACGGAAGTTGCCTGACAGTTGACACAGAAGCTCCAAACGTCAGCAAGCTCATGACCCTCAACGACGGCAAGGTACGCGTCCTTGGCACGAGCCGCGCTTTCGGCCATTAGTCCGGCTCTCAGTGGCCGTGCCTGCCTTGAACTCGTCGCCAGGCAACGAGTTTCTGCAGGTCGGTGCAGGGGTTCACGACCTCGCCACGCATGCGTCCTTGACCCTGCCACGCGCACACCGAGTTAAGCAACACTGTAGTCGGGTTGGCCGGTGGATGGGTGACCCGAGTTAAGCAAAACTGTAGTCGGGTTGGCCGGTGGATGGGTGACCCGAGTTAAGCAACACTGTAGTCGAGTCGGCCGGTGGATGGGTGACCCGAGTTAAGCAACACTGTAGTCGGGTCGGCCGGTGGATGGGTGACCCGAGTTAAGCAACACTGTAGTCGAGTCGCCCGGTGGGTGGGTGACCCGAGTTAAGCAACACTGTAGTCGGGTCGGCCAGTGGATGGGTGACAACACTGTAGTCGAGTCGGCCGGTGGATGGGTGACCCGAGTTAAGCAACACTGTAGTCGGGTCGGCCGGTGGATGGGTGACCCGAGTTAAGCAACACTGTAGTCGAGTCGCCCGGTGGGTGGGTGACCCGAGTTAAGCAACACTGTAGTCGAGTCGCCCGGTGGGTGGGTGACCCGAGTTAAGCAACACTGTAGTCGGGTCGGCCGGTGGATGGGTGACCCGAGTTAAGCAACACTGTAGTCGAGTCGGCCGGTGGATGGGTGACCCGAGCAAGTGTAAGACAAAGACAATTGAACTCACAAGCGAGGCGGCGGCGAGCGGCGTCCAGGGGCCCGTGTGCAACAAGGGCACAAAGTGCTGCTTGACCGTTGTCACGGACATCGTGGAACTATCGAGTCACTGCACACTGGTCTGGGTTTCACAGGGCACACTGCCCTCTGGGTTCGGTTTGGAGGGCCCACTGCCAACTTGATCTGGCCTTAGAAGGGCCAGTGCTCAAAATACCGGGTTTGCAGGGCTCACTGCTCACTGCTCACTGCACTTGGTGCTCCACTGCACACTAGCACACATACAAACACGCGAGCTCAGCTATCCACGAGGCGGAGACTGACGGACCGCGAAAAGTGAAACAGCCTCCGAGAAACACAGAGATCCACTAAGCCGTGAGGCAGATGGAGTGAATCTAGCGCACCGACTGGCTATCTGCGAGTTCGACTGAACAAGACAGCTGACGCTCGTACTCGACTCGCCGAGTGAAAACACCTGCAAGTAGGCCAGAGCCCGCTTAGCACGTCTGGCCACGGCCAGCTGTTAGCATCACGCTAACCAACGCACCGTTAACGACCCGTTAAGTCTAGCACTAGCACTCGCGTTCGTTAACAAAGCACCGAGACGTCGCTATGACGACTGACGACTGGCGATTGTCTGTGCTCCGAGAAGGCCGTGACAGACTCGACCAAACACATGTCCACTAACGACCGGTTAACGACAGTAACGACAGAGACACGAGGTTGCTATGACGACGGCCGCGCGTGGAATGAGCAACACTAATCGGCGAGCGCGCGGTTCGCAGTGCGTTCGCAGAAGGCCGTGCTTGCGGCGACACACGCGCAATTCGTGGAACGCACGGCTTCCTGAAAGCACTCGGCTCTCTGCGTCACGCGGCACTCCACGTTGCTAAGCGACCGCGCGCGACGGAAGGCAGTCGACGACTGCGGACTGAGCGAAGGGAGCGTCCCGCGCTCGACGCTCGGCGCACGCGTGCTGGGGGGGGGGGTCATCCCCTAAGCGTGCCAAGGACCCCACGCGAGGCTCGCACTTCGTGTCCGCATTGCCGGCATCTGGCCAGTCATTGGCCAATGGCATGGGCTAATCGGGCGCGGTGGTACAGAGTCATACATGTTTCGTGTATGAGGCAGATTTGCTGCATTTTTTCTGCATTTGTCAATAATTGCAAACGGTGCCTGCCGCTTTGTGGCACAACAAAGGGACAACGTATTGTGTTGTGTTTTCATGGGAATGTCAGGCTCTTTGTCTCACTCCAGCCGCGGATCTCATTTATAGGAATTTATAGGATTCAGCATCTCAACGACAGGGTCCACCCTCGGCTCCGTTTCGTTAGTCTCTGATTTAAGTTATTTTATTGATGTTATTTATATTGACTGTCTTTATAACATGATGTTGATCTATTCAGTAAACTTGTTTTTATTATTATTATTATTATTATTATTATTATTATTATTATTATTATTATTATTGAATGTGAGCCGATGTGAGCCGATGTGAGCCGATGTGAGCCGATGTGAGCCGATGTGGGCCGATGTGACAGTGTAGGTGAAATCCCTCGGTTGCATGAACTCAATAACTACCATAACTAACAAAGTGGACGAGTTGCGCGAACTCAAGAACTACCATAACTAACAAAGTGGACGAGTTGCGCGAACTGTAGCAATGAGATCCACGTCGCCGTGAAAACCCATCGAGTGTGGGACGGGATCGAGTCGGCCACGACACCTGGATCATGGATCATGGACCACGCACGGCCACGCGGAAGCTGCGACGACTCGCGGCTCGGCACGGCACGGCTTCGTGGACTCTTCGCACTGTATCATCACTGATACATCACGCGGCGACGGGGCTTTGTCTCCTTGCTGCCGAGAGGCGCGCGTCTCTGGGGCCGTGGGCGAGGGCAAAGTGGCACGCGGCCAGCCGATAGTCATCTGTCTTCGTCATCTGTCACCTGTCAGATTGGCGATCGACGCGCGCCTGGCGAGACTGGGTCAACTCCCACGCGGACGACGACGCGGACGTTGGGAGGCGAGGGTTTCACACTCGCCTCGCCAAGTCACTTGATGACATGTCACTTGTGAGAACGATCGAATGGACAACGATCGAATGGACAACGATCAAATGGACAACGATCGAATGGACAACGATCGAATGGACAACGATCGAATGGACAACGATCGAATGGACAACGATCGAATGGACAACGATCGAATGGACAACGATCAAATGGACAACGATCAAATGGACAACGATCGAATGGACAACGATCGAATGGACAACGATCGAATGGACAACGATCGAATGGACAACGATCGAATGGACAACGATCGAATGGACAACGATCAAATGGACAACGATCAAATGGACAACGATCGAATGGACAACGATCGAATGGACAACGATCGAATGGACAACGATCGAATGGACAACGATCGAATGGACAACGATCGAATGGACAACGATCGAATGGACAACGATCGAATGGACAACGATCGAATGGAAAACGATCGAATGGACAACGATCGAATGGACAACGATCGAATGGACAACGATCGAATGGACAACGATCGAATGGACAACGATCGAATGGACAACGATCAAATGGACAACGATCGAATGGACAACGATCGAATGGACAACGATCGAATGGACAACGATCAAATGGACAACGATCGAATGGACAACGATCGAATGGACAACGATCGAATGGACAACGATCGAATGGACAACGATCGAATGGACAACGATCGAATGGACAACGATCAAATGGACAACGATCAAATGGACAACGATCGAATGGACAACGATCGAATGGACAACGATCGAATGGACAACGATCGAATGGACAACGATCGAATGGACAACGATCGAATGGACAACGATCAAATGGACAACGATCGAATGGACAACGATCAAATGGACAACGATCGAATGGACAACGATCAAATGGACAACGATCGAATGGACAACGATCGAATGGACAACGATCGAATGCGATCGGTGCGACCTGCGACACCTGACACCTGACAGCTGACAGCTGACAGCTGACAGCTGCCAGTGCAATGCGGGCCCGTGATTGAGGAGGCGCTGGCGGGCGGCGAGAGTGACGGCATTGGCATTGGCGTGGTTTTGAACGAACTCTGGACCGAATTCCTGTGCAATTCCACGGCTTCATTGCGCTGTCATCCACTTGGCTCACGGTGATCGACTTGGCCGTGCCGATGTCAACACAGACACGTGCGTGACGCGTGACGCGTGATGCGTCGGCACGTGTTCCCCGATGCATCACGTGACACGGCGGCTGTGATACCTCCAGACTGTAATGCTGTGACACCCGGCCAGAGCGGCGAGGGTTCACCGGGGCCGGGCCCACGTGGTTGGCCGAAAGCACGACGCCGAGGAGCGGTGGGGAATGGAATCATCCACGGTGAATCACGGTGAATCACGGTGAATCACGGTGAATCACGGTGAATCACGGTGAATCACGGTGAATCACGGTGAATCCACCAGGCCGTGGTCGAGTCGAGCTGCTCTCTGTTTCGCATCGCATCGCATCGCATCGCATCGCATCGCGTCGCGTCGCATCGCATCGCATCGCATCGCATCGCATCGCGTCGCGTCGCGTCGCGTCGCATCGCATCGCGTCGCATCGCATCGCATCGCGTCGCATCGCATCGCATCGCGTCGCATCGCATCGCATCGCATCGCATCGCGTCGCATCGCATCGCATCGCGTCGCATCGCATCGCATCGCATCGCGTCGCATCGCATCGCATCGCATCGCATCGCGTCGCATCGCATCGCATCGCATCGCATCGCATCGCGTCGCATCGCATCGCATCGCATCGCGTCGCATCGCATCGCATCGCGTCGCATCGCATCGCATCGCGTCGCATCGCATCGCATCGCATCGCATCGCATCGCGTCGCATCGCATCGCATCGCATCGCGTCGCATCGCATCGCATCGCGTCGCATCGCATCGCATCGCATCGCATCGCATCGCATCGCGTCGCATCGCGTCGCATCGCATCGCATCGCATCGCGTCGCATCGCATCGCATCGCGTCGCATCGCATCGCATCGCATCGCATCGCATCGCATCGCATCGCGTCGCATCGCATCGCGTCGCGTCGCGTCGCATCGCATCGCGTCGCATCGCATCGCATCGCATCGCATCGCATCGCATCGCATCGCATCGCGTCGCGTCGCATCGCATCGCATCGCATCGCGTCGCATCGCATCGCTTCGCATCGCGTCGCATCGCGTCGCGTCGCATCGCATCGCGTCGCATCGCATCGCATCGCATCGCGTCGCATCGCGTCGCATCGCATCGCATCGCATCGCATCGCATCGCATCGCGTCGCGTCGCATCGCATCGCATCGCATCGCATCGCATCGCATCGCATCGCATCGCATCGCATCGCATCGCGTCGCGTCGCGTCGCGTCGCGTCGCATCGCATCGCATCGCATCGCATCGCATCGCATCGCATCGCATCGCATCGCATCGCATCGCATCGCATCGCATCGCATCGCATCGCATCGCATCGCATCGCATCGCATCGCATCGCATCGCATCGCTTCGCGTCGGATCGCCGTGAAATGGAGAGCAGGCGCGGTTTACGACCCACGAGGCCGTGGCCGAAGGAGCACACTCGCCCGGCAGCGGATTGCCAAAGCGTGTGCAGGGGACGAGGCTTGGGTTGGCGCTGGTTCGGCATGTAGGACCCAGGGGGGCCGTGACGCACTGGTGCATGGGTCCGTGGATCCCTCGATTGGCCGGCCACTCGGTGCTCGGTGCCCGGGCCGTGGCGGGGCGTCGGGCCGATCGGCACTCTCGCTTGTTTCCACGCCGTCGACAGCTGCGGCTGGCGGCTGGGAATCGCGGTGGCCGTGGGACGGTAGAAAGCGTGCCACGGCGCACGGCTAATAATCCAGACCGTATACACAATGTCTCGAACGGACTATAATTCTAGACTCCATTTCACGTCGAGATGGGGAGTGGATTTGCGTCTTCCTCGAGGACCCACTGCTGCTAGACACGAGCCAAGAGTTTCAACACTCACAAGCCATGTCTTGAGTCGGACAAAAGGCTCTGTGGGCAGTTTTGAAACTCTTAGCTCGTGTCTCTAGCGGCAGTGGGTCCTCGAGGAAGATGCAAATCCACTCTCCTTCTCAACGTGAAATGGAGTCCAGCTTCTTTGTCTCCCCGAGCTCACAGTCGACGTCTTCGTGCGGTGGACGGACGGACGGACGGAGGCGTCGTGACACCTCAGAGTGGGACGCGATGAACGGAAGCTGGCCGTCTTTCCTGGGAGACTGATGGCCGATGAGATGCGATCTCTTGGCGGTCGGTCGGTCGGTCGGTCCCCCGACAGACTGACGACGTCCCACACCGAGGGCCATCGGCCTCCGTCTCGGCCCTCGGCATCGACCTGCCCGCCCTCGACGCGATCCTCCTCCTCGCAAGCCCACGCGGCGTAGACCCGTCGTGACCCGAGCAGCTGTACACCCTGGTATATGAGAGACGGCGAGTTCGGCGAAGAGAGGACGCCGTCGACGGCCGGGCGATTCGGGGAACGCGGCATGGGGGACCTGGCCGTGGCGTCCAAGAGACAATGGAGTGTGGGCAGACGGTGGTAACACGAAGAGAGGCAGCGACCGGCCTCTTGGTTGGCGTCGTCGTCCGCGACGGGTGGAGGCGTCGAGCGCACGGACCGTTCACACGCTGGCAGACGTTGCAATAATTTGGTCGACTCGTTTTTATAGTGTTCCGATGAAGCCAACGGCTTGATGATCTCTCATAAATCGGTCCCAAAGGTTTGAAGCCCGTATTTGTGATGTCGTCTTTTTCGGAACACCCCACCCCCATGGATTCCGTGTTGGTACACGTTTGTACAGTCGAATTTTGTGCAATGAATTTATGACCAACGTTTCCCACGGCCTTCTAGCACGTGGTTGGCCATCAGAGCTAATGTAACATAGCATCCACAGTCCAGAAGGCTGTGATATGGTGAACTCTGATTAATCCTAGTACATAGTGCATACAGTGTATAGTGTATATAGTATAGCAGTGATCGAAGGTGTAATAATGGATGTATTGGCTACACCTCAGATAGAGGGATACCCAGATATTCCATTCCCATTCTAAAACAGCAATGCGCAAAGCCCACAATAATAGTTTCGCTGGCAGTAAAGGGATGGAGCCACTGTTTGTTGTTATTTCACCTGTTACCAGGTAACTGTAAACATCTGTGGAATGTTGGGTCCCTTGATTATGATTGACCTTGTGCCATGGCCTGGTAGATGAAGCCATAACTGTAACCACCTGAGGAACATTGGGCCCCTTGATTATAATTGACCTTGTGCCATGGCCTGGTAGATGAAGCCATAACTGTAACCACCTGAGGAACATTGGGTCCCTTGATTATAATTGACCTTGTGCCACGGCCTGGTAGATGAAGCCATAACTGTAACCACCTGAGGAACATTGGGTCCCTTGATTATAATTGACCTTGTGCCATGGCCTGGTGGATGAAGCCATAACTGTAACCACCTGAGGAACATTGGGTCCCTTGATTATAATTGACCTTGTGCCACGGCCTGGTAGATGAAGCCATAACTGTAACCACCTGAGGAACATTGGGTCCCTTGATTATAATTGACCTTGTGCCATGGCCTGGTGGATGAAGCCATAACTGTAACCACCTGAGGAACATTGGGTCCCTTGATTATAATTGACCTTGCGCCATGGCCTGGTAGATGAAGCCATAACTGTAACCACCTGAGGAACATTGGGTCCCTTGATTATAATTGACTTTGTGCCATGGCCTGGTAGATGATGTTAAAACAGGTTGCCAACGCACCCCAGCGATTGCCGGCCAAACTACTAGGTTCTCATTTTCGCCGTAGCCATAGCTGGGTGTGGTAGAATGTCTGGGTAACCTTATGTCTGTGGCGAAACTATATTTTGTTATAACGCAGTCCCAAAGCTGTTTCCAGCAGGAACGTCTCTGTGTTTACCCTGCAATTCCCAGCCCGAGGTGGCATCCGTCAAATGCCTTGGTATTGGAGCGGCAGCCATGGAGGTATTGGCAACTCGCCGTATCTCGACGCACGAATCTATATGGACACCTGGCTTTGGACTTGTTCGCATTTCATCTGGTTCGGCCGTAAAACGGACGACGCCAGGAGGCGGTGATTGTAAACATCATGCTTGCACTCACAGTCGAACAAGATTGAATTGACTCAATGAATAAAACCATTTCGACGCTGGGTTTTTGAATGGAAAATAAAGTCTCGCTGGTTTCCCGACGTTTCCTAACTTAAATACAAGTTACTTTCTTGAGGGTGACATATTATACAGGAGTGTAAGAAACGTAATAAGGTACACCCACTGCCACGAGGAACTTAAATCTCTTAGACTCATGTCTACTATGTTCTATCTTTAGCACTAGTTTTCAAACACAGCTATTTCAAACTGGGATTTGAATGCTAAATAAAAGTCTCTTTGGTTTCCCGACGTTTCGTAACATAATATACTAGTAACGTGTTCAAGGGTGATGGATAAGAGCCAAGGTTCCCGTCTCTCTCCAATGGATGCAATTTGGTTCCCTCAGAATGAGAGTCAATCCCGGGGGGGCCACTGCCCCCCCTCCCCCCCCCCCCCTTTAATGACGTCACGTGGGGGTTGGAGACTGGGTCATGCCGCGGTTCGTGCGTTTTGGCTCACGGCCCCCTCGAGTGCCGGGTTTTGGAGCTTAGCCCCGACCACTCGCCGGCTATCGACCCCCCCACGCTCGGTTCGAGCCCCGGCCAGGGTGAATTGGGTCACTTTCAGCCCCCACACTGACAACCACAAGCAGAGGACCTATAGTGGTAGCCCAGCCCTACTTGCGGGTGGGGGAGGGGGCGATTGTCTCTCTTGTTTCATGCGATTTGGCTCGAAATCACTCGATGTCAACACACGGCCCCCATGTTGAACCACGGGGCAGTGAAATTGAAAACGACCGACGCAGCGCGAACCAATCAAATCCCTCCGTGGTTAATCGTCCGCCGAGAGTAAGTGCAGCAATGCGCACACTCATTAAAAAACCACACGTTTCACAGCTGACGTGGCGCCGACGATCTGCGCTCGGCCACACTTTGCAATCTCGCGTCCCGCGGCGCAAACAAACCGAACGACTTCCGGGCGGCGAAAACGTCTTGTTTTCGCGTCCTGGCGTCGATCTGGGTTAACGACGCAATATCGGCGATCGCCAATATCGAGTCGCCACGTGGCGCGTGTTTAACGACGTCGCCGTCGAGTGTTTATTGGCGGCGCGTCGCGAATGGGCCGTGCCCGACGTTGCCCGACGTTGCCCGACGATGGACGAACGAGTCGTTGACGCCGTTCGGCGGTGCTGGACGGGGTTCGACCCTCGGTGGTTGCAACCGTGTCGTAGGGACACCCGATACCCGATGTGGTGCTGACAGGCGCAGAAGGACATCGCGTGGAGCAACGGCTACGTGGGATTTACAGCGGGTGTGACTCGCACCAAGTCACTGGGAAATGGACCCCGATTCTGTAACTTTTCAGATGTGAGATGAAATGAAATGAGAGCGAGAACCTTCGCATTTGTTCCAAATGATAACATAGGCGACCTTGGAGTTGTCACTAATTTCTTGTCGTCTCACTTGGAAAAAGTTACAGAATAGGGATTCTGTGTACCGATGATGATGTACAAATTCTATAGATAGTAGATACTCATAAAATTGTACTACAAGCGTACAAAATTGAACGCGTACAAAATTGGAAATTTGGTCGGAAATACCAAATATCGCAGGAAATTGTACAAAATCGTGCAAACATGGCAACACGTCCAAACATGTACAAAACGTCCAAACATGGCAACACGGTCCTACCTCTTGCAGCGGCAACCCGTGGTGCGCAACGGTCTTGTGCGCAGGCAGCTGTGCGCAGCGCGAGGAGAGCGACGTTGCCTTGTCTCTGGCGGACGCAAGCAGTCCGACATTGTTGCCGAACTTGGTGGGCAGCGCGTCCTTGTGATGCAGCGTGGCTGGGCTCTGTGGACACAAAAAGGCAACGTCGCATGTCAGTCGCGAGACACAAGACTCCAGTCACTTTAGGACTTTAAGCTGTCGCGAGACACAAGACTCCAGTCACTTTAGGACTTTAAGCTGCGGCACGCAAAGTTTGGCTCTCAGAATTGAAAAGTAGGGTTATGTTGAACGTCTGACTTCGTATTTTCGGTTTTGTTTCACTGGTATGTAGACAGGAAGTAAGGTGTTTAATGTAGAAGCACAAAGCAATACTATTTTGTGATCGAAAAACAATTTGTAGCTTGGAAATCCTTCACTACTTTTAACAGCAAATCAACTGTTGTTGGCCGGCCATTTTTATTTCTGTGTTTTATCTGCTGGGCGCCCAACAGTCCGAGTCCAAAGAGTGAGCGAACACTGTAAACAGGGTGATCAGAATCAGACACAGAACTGCATTGGCTGAGTTTGGGCATTTTGCCCCGTGATTTATTGGAAAGTTTTATTTCTATCGTCAAAATGGAATAGGGTCATTTCAATGGATATTATCGGCGCCGAAATAAGGGACCGTTTATGACACCTTGTTAAACATTTAACGACCCGTTAAGAATGATATATTGGACACGTGATTGCCAGCATGCGTGGTGGTGGCCTATTTAGTCGGCGATTGGCAGGGGGCCGAACTAGGTCAGGGGTCTCCGATGCATAATGGAGATCCAGTGCCGAGGGATTTGCCAGACATGCGAGTGTCGTTTGAATCAAGCAGTTCCTGGAAATGCCATCACTCTTATTATATTATGCGGGCTAGTGCCTTCACCCATATCCCTATCACCAACTCCAGAGGGCGAGAGGCTGGAGGGATTGGAGTTAAGCAACACTGCGCCGAGTCGGCCGGTGGATGGGTGACCGCCGTGCACGTGGCCAGCTCTCAGAGGGAGAGAGGTTGGAGGGATTGGGGTTAAGCAACACTGCGCCGAGTCGGCCGGTGGATGGGTGACCTCCGTGCACGTGGCCAGCTCTCAGAGGGAGAGAGGCTGGAGGGATTGGAGTTAAGCAACACTGCGCCGAGTCGGCCGGTGGACGGGTGACCGCCATGCTCGTGGCCAGCTCTCAGAGGGAGAGAGGTTGGAGGGATTGGAGTTAAGCAACACTGCGCCGAGTCGGCCGGTGGATGGGTGACCGCCATGCTCGTGGCCAACTCTCAGAGGGAGAGAGGTTGGAGGGCTTGGAGTTAAGCAACACTGCGCCGAGTCGGCCGGTGGATGGGTGACCGCCATGTATGTGGCCAGCTCTGAGAGGGCGAGAGGTTGGAGGGCTTGGAGTTAAGCAACACTGCGCCGAGTCGGCCGGTGGATGGGTTACCACCATGTATGTGGCCAGCTCTGAGGGCGAGAGGTTGGAGGGCTTGGAGTTAAGCAACACTGCGCCGAGTCGGCCGGTGGATGGGTTACCACCATGTATGTGGCCAGCTCTCAGAGGGAGAGAGGTTGGAGGAATTGGAGTTAAGCAACACTGTAGTCGAGTCGGCCGGTGGATGGGTGACCGCCATGCACGTGGTCAGCTCTCAGAGGGAGAGAGGCTGGAGGGATTGGAGTTAAGCAACACTGCGCCGAGTCGGCCGGTGGATGGGTGACCGCCATGCACGTGGCCAGCTCATTGAAGTTTTTACTACAGCATGAGCCGTGCCTTTTTTTCACTATTCTAATAGAACATTAATGAGGCTACCAAATACCAATACCAACGTCACATGGTTGAGAAAGTGGTAACACTCAGCCCGAACGAAACATCGCTTTTACATGGACACAATGTGTAATGTAGCTTTGCAATGTGTGTTCACTCCTTCGCTCTGAGCCCATTCATGTCAGACCTAACCTAACATTTCACCACTCGCTTCACCATCTCATCTCCATCGTGGTCCAATTCACCTACGCGCGCATGCCCAATTGCCCTCGCACACGAACACGTCCAATCGTCCGCCATCTTTTCCAAATCGCGGCTTCTATTTGCTGGTGCCATGGCAACGACCTTGAGCCGAGAGCCGAGCGCAGCCGAGCGCAGCCGAGCGCAGCCGAGCGCAGCCGAGCGCGTCCAAGATGGCGGCCGAAGAGAGTGCGCCGCTTTCCCGGAGTGCGCATGCACCGAGGCGTAGCGCACGCATCTAGGGGGCCGTGTGTGTGAAATGGAGCCTGAGCGGCGGGCACGGCATCTCGGGGGCCGTGTGTGTGAAATGGAGCCTGAGTGGCGGGCACGGCATCTCGGGGGCCGTGTGTGTGTAATGGAGCCTGAGTGGCGGGCACGGCATCTCGGGGGCCGTGTGTGTGTAATGGAGCCTGAGTGGCGGGCACGGCATCTCGGGGGCCGTGTGTGTGAAATGGAGCCTGAGCGGCGGGCACGGCATCTCGGGGGCCGTGTGTGTGAAATGGAGCCTGAGCGGCGGGCACGGCATCTCGGGGGCCGTGTGTGTGAAATGGAGCCTGAGCGGCGGGCACGGCATCTCGGGGGCCGTGTGTGTGAAATGGAGCCTGAGCGGCGGGCACGGCATCTAGGGGGCCGTGTGTGTGAAATGGAGCCAGAGCGGCGGGCACGGCATCTAGGGGGCCGTGTGTGTGTAATGGAGCCTGAGCGGCGGGCACGGCATCTCGGGGGCCGTGTGTGTGAAATGGAGCCTGAGTGGCGGGCACGGCATCTCGGGGGCCGTGTGTGTGAAATGGAGCCTGAGCGGCGGGCACGGCATCTGGGGGGCCGTGTGTGTGAAATGGAGCCAGAGCGGCGGGCACGGCATCTGGGGGGCCGTGTGTGTGAAATGGAGCCAGAGCGGCGGGCACGGCATCTGGGGTCGCCACTCGCCCTAGACCCAGATAGAGAGCTGCCTATATGGTGGACAGCGGTCATGCTTGACACCAATTTGGACGCCATTAATTGTCCAAGTGAAACGAATTCATATTTCATGGCGATTAAACAATGTGACACAATAAAATCCTTATCATAACTGCAATTTTGCCTTGTCAGCCTATATATATATAGCCCAATTCAGCATATACAGCCAGGAGTTTGGACAAAAAATGGCGTCCATGCGATTTATTGGCCGCTCCCTACCGAACAAAGCCTCTCTAGACCCAGATAGCATTAGACACGGCATCTTGGGTCGCCCTAGACCCAGATAGCATTAGACACGGCATCTTGGGTCGCCCTAGACCCAGAAAGCATTAGACACGGCATCTTGGGTCGCACTAGACCCAGACAGACCGTCTAGCGATCGAGGTGCTCATGCGAGAGACGCAGTTTGCCGCGTGGCAGATGTTCTCCAGAGCCAGCCAACCGTCAGCCAATCGGGAGGTCGCTCAGCGTCGGACTGGCGCCAGGAATAGTTTTACGAGTCCTCGACCGGCGCGTTTCCTGTGACCTCTTGTGGAGTGAGAGACAGCCATGACTCAATCAATGGCTCCATAGGGAAGATGTTTTGACACAGAGACGGAATTGTCTGACAAGTGACAAGGTCAGGCTGCTATACTAAGCTGGCCGCCATGTTGGATGTTGGTTTCAAGGTCAGCTGCAGACTTGACAGAAATGCGGGAAAGTTCAGCCTCCATTTAAATGGCTGCCATAAGGTTGATTTCCTTGATCACGGCCAGGTATCAAGGAAATCAAGACCGTGGTAGCTTTCAGATGGAATGGGACTTACATAGCGGAAAATGTTATTGAATGTTATTTAATGTTATTGAGTTTGCAACTAAACGGGACACTTTCAAGCCTGTTTGTTGATGGATTGAGTTTTCCCCACCGAAATGATTCTAAGAAATGATACTACGATCTCAAGCGGCCTTTTAGAAGGCCGTGGTGGCCTGGAGTTTCGAACGGTTGCAAGAGGTCGGCACGTCGCCATAAGGTGCCTAGACGCGCAGTGTGTGGCAGGTCACGTTCGCCATAAGGAGCCTAGACGCGCAGTGTGGCAGGTCACGTTCGCCATAAGGAGCCTAGACGCGCAGTGTGGCAGGTCACGTTCGCCATAAGGAGCCTAGACGCGCAGTGTGTGGCAGGTCACGTTCGCCATAAGGAGCCTAGACGCGCAGTGTGGCAGGTCACGTTCGCCATAAGGAGCCTAGACGCGCAGTGTGGCAGGTCACGTTCGCCATAAGGAGCCTAGACGCGCAGTGTGGCAGGTCACGTTCGCCATAAGGAGCCTAGACGCGCAGTGTGGCAGGTCACGTTCGCCATAAGGAGCCTAGACGCGCAGTGTGGCAGGTCACGTTCGCCATAAGGAGCCTAGACGCGCAGTGTGGCAGGTCACGTTCGCCATAAGGAGCCTAGACGCGCAGTGTGGCAGGTCAGGGTGCGTCCCCCGCGTCGACATCGCCCACGTCACGCAGGGTCAACGCCCCCCCCCCCCCCCCCCAAAGGAGTGCCTTGACCCTGCGTGATTCGGTGGCCGGGAATGCGTCGACCAAACACGCAGTCATCGGCACACGGCACATGGCACACGCCAAGCCTGATTGTGAACGTCTGCGTGTTGGAATTGCAAGGAACGAAACAGGCGCGACAAGAGTTTTCTATAAACTTTTCCAGGAATAGGAGCACCGAAGCAGGGTGGGCAACTCCCCCCCCCCCCCCCTTGGACAATGCCGGGCCCAGGGCAAAAGATTGTCCCGGACCGCGTCGGAATGAAAATACAAAGTTAAAATACAATTCCGAAATTTTCGGTTAATCTTGAGTGATTTCCAGTAGTTTCAGGGCTCAAAAATCTTGAACATCTATTTGTGGTTAAATTACATCCACGCCTTGCAGAACAGCAATTCGCAGTGAGGTACAAAATATATGGGAAATGTCTGATTTTGACTTTGTTTAGGTGAGAATAGTAAACTTTTCATTGTGCACCTCTTTTACCATAAAAGGGCGGAGTGTTTGATTGGATAAATGTATGGGACAATCCCAAGCCTGGGTAAGGGACCCATCCAGGCACAGCAGACTTCAATATTTATAATTCAATGTTCATTTTGGAGCCCATGTCTATGCTTTATAGGTCAATATGAGCATCTAGATTTTGATGGTGCTTCATTTGAAATATCCCCCCCCCCCCCCCCCCTTACGAAAGTGGTTGCCCTCCCAGCACTGAAGCCAGACGTGCACGCGGCGATTTCCTAGTGGACAAAGGACAAAGGGCAATCCATGAAGTCAATTGATTTTCACAGAGTCCCGTGTCATGAGTACATTTTAAAACATTTTTCAATCACCGCGTGTTAGATACGGCTTTTCAGTAACGGCCCGTTAAGATACTCACGGCATGTTAGGTATAAAATGACCTGCTCTAATTGGACGCTGCTAAGCAAATAATAAGTTAACAATCCGCAAGATATTTACAGTGCCACTGAAAAACCAATTCATTTTCTCTGACGATGACTATGTCGTTATTTTATGCTGTTAACTTACGGGGGGGAAATATAAATAAAAATGTCTCACTACGCGATGATCGGCCCGGGTATTGAAGTCAGGACCCCTGAGTCAGTTTGTTAAAAATGTCCGAAATGTACAAGGAAACTTTGGTGTCATCTCTTTCCGGCAAGAATGAAGATTGCGTCACTGCAAGATGACCGTCAGCGCCCCGTGGATCAGTTTTCGCGAAGCCCGCTTGAAGCGCATGCGCAAATCGATCGTGGTTCGCAATCCACGCTTGACGAGATCGTTCCTAGTGCGGCATCGGACACGGCTTCCTGTGTTGCGTGCGTTTGGAGCGGCGCCACACGCGTGTTTTGCCGACAATGGGTGGCCGACTGGCCGTGCACACGGTCTAAACTTAGCCCCCGTCGACCGGCAAGTGTTTCGGTTCTACCAATCACTATTTACGACATGCCGCTAAGAGCTATGCTGCATTTCGCGTCGAGATAGATGCATCTTGCCAGACAAGAGGTTAGCTGACAGAGCCTGACGATTGGCGGATTTGAAAACAATGCTTCAAAGAGACTCCGCAAAAGGCATCGTATTCAAGGAGGAAACATAGAGCCAGCTGATCAGGTTGCCTTGGGCTTTGTCTGTGCTATTAGAGGATGGGATGAAGTTCTGACAAGATGGCACTGTCCGTTTGATCGCCAACAGGAAGATAGTCTCATCAACAGGCGATGTAAACAAACGAAATGTAAACAAACGTCGATCAATTATTATTGAAGACGCAAATCACATTCAACGCCTGTATGTCGTTACAAACAATGGCATTGTACTCGTCATACCTCTATATTCCAATCGCTATCTACACATTGTATTTTCGGCTCCTAATCGGACTATGGCATTATCCTTTAATAGACTAGGCGACAAATCTCAAAAGACTCTTAGTTTCGAAACGGACGGCGGATTTGGGTAGAGCTGATAGACAAAGATAGCGAATCTACCCAGGAGGCAAACAATATGTCAGGCAGTGACCACGGCCAGGCAGAGCTGCTAAGTTTCGTGGAGTCTCTCACTCATAACTCAAAGTTCATGAAAAAATCACAAAATCTGTCGTTTTCAGTTGGAAATGTAACGCCGCATCCAACGGTGTAATAATATTGGGGGGTCACCGGCCGAATTACCGAGATATTAGGGTTTGAAAACTCGAAATTTATCATGGGTGGCATAGGAAATCATGCCAAAACCGGCATATAATCCAGGATAGCTCCAAATATAACTACAACATTTAAACAAATTTCTATATACTTGAAAGATAATTCTCTGCTGAACACTCTCAGCAAAAGAAAAACTGGGGTCACCGAACTCAGTTTTGGGATAACGGCATATCAAAATTCGGAGGGTGACGTTTTTGGCGCTATGGTGAATTTTTTTTCAAGAAATTGTTGTTGTACTCTTTAAATAGACCAAAACAACGTTAGTTGTGATTAAAATAGATGTTATCAGATTAAATTAAGCGTGTTTTTCCAATCGCGCTCACGTTTTCGCACGGAATTTCTATGAAAAATTGGCGTTGCCATGGATACGGAGACCAAAGGACAGAGAGACATTAACACACAAGGGTAACAAGGGTGAGACTGCCGATAGTGTGTCGTGTTAGGGGAGCTGATGGTCCGTGGGCATGCGACTTGGATTCCAGTGCCTCAGTCCCGGGGGAATGGGAACTGTTCTGCAGAACCGCTCGTTCTGCAGAACCGACGTCTATCGCATCGCTGCACGCGTTGCCACTTGGTGCACTGAACTCACAGTGCACCGAACTCATAGTGCACCGAACTCATAGTGCACCGAACTCAACGCGTCCTTTAAGAGAGAACTAAGGGGTCACGTGGTTTTGCCCGATTTTAGCATGGATTTAACGTTAAAACGCACCTTCTCTTGGCTAAAAATATTAACGAAGCATTTTGAAAAAAATGCACGTGTTGTTATAAAGAGTTACTGGATGGCTGGGATACTATATTTTTTGTATTTTGAAAACTTACAGCGGAGGGAATTTTCAAAAATTGCCATTTTAGGCACTTTAAGGCACTTTTAGGAACTTTTAGACACTTTTAGGCACTATTTGAACATTCCCTTCGCTGTAAGTATTCAAAACAAAACAAAAAATATTGTATCGTACATCCAGCAACTCTTTAACAACACATGCGTTTCCCCCAAAATGTCACGCTAATCTTTGTAGCCAAGAAAAGGTCCGTTAAAATGGCCTCATCCATGGCCAGCTGCAGGGTCGAGCCCAGATCGGTAAGACTGCCCCGTGACCGCCCCCCATTGGGGAAGGGGGGGAGGGGGAGGGGGGGGGGGGCAACGCAGGGGCAACGCGGGGGCAACGCGGGGTCGAGCCCAGATCGGTAAGACTGCCCCGTGACCGCCCCCCATTGGGGAAGGGGGGGGGGGGGGGGGGGGGGGGGCAACGCAGGGGCAACGCGGGGGCAACGCGGGGGCAACGCGGGGGCAACGCAGAGTCAACGCAGGGGCAACGCGGGGCAACGCGGGGGCAACGCGGGGGCAACGCGGGGGCAACGCAGGGTCAACGCGGGGGCAACGCGGGGGCAACGCGGGGGCAACGCAGGGGCAACGCAGGGGCAACGCGGGGGCAACGCAGGGGCAACGCGGGGGCAACGCAAGGGCAACGCAGGGGCAACGCAGGGGCAACGCAGGGGCAACGCAGGGGCAACGCAGAGTCAACGCAGGGGCAACGCGGGGGCAACGCGGGGGCAACGCGGGGGCAACGCGGGGGCAACGCGGGGGCAACGCGGGGGCAACGCAGGGGCAACGCAGAGTCAACGCAGGGGCAACGCGGGGGCAACGCAGGGGCAACGCGGGGGCAACGCAAGGGCAACGCAGGGGCAACGCAGGGGCAACGCAGGGGCAACGCAGCAACGCAGAGTCAACGCAGGGGCAACGCGGGGGCAACGCAGGGGCAACGCGGGGGCAACGCAGGGGCAACGCAGGGGCAACGCAGGGGCAACGCAGGGGCAACGCAGGGGCAACGCAGGGGCAACGCAGGGGCAACGCGGGGGCAACGCGGGGGCAACGCGGGGGCAACGCGGGGGCAACGCGGGGGCAACGCGGGGGCAACGCAGGGGCAACGCAGGGGCAACGCAGGGGCAACGCGGGGGCAACGCGGGGGCAACGCGGGGGCAACGCGGGGGCAACGCGGGGGCAACGCGGGGGCAACGCAGGGGCAACGCAGGGGCAACGCAGGGGCAACGCGGGGGCAACGCGGGGGCAACGCGGGGGCAACGCAGAGTCAACGCATCGCGCGGCGTCCGACGTCGGTTGACTGATCGACGCTCCAGGCGTCGCGACGCTCATCGATCGCACGTGGGGCGACGTCGGGTGACGTCACGAGGACGTGTGACACGAGGCGTCGCGTCGGGTCGGGTCGCGTCGGGTCGGGTCGGGTCAGGAAATCCAGTGACCGCCGGGAAATCGGGGGGAAACGTGAATGCCCATGCAATTACATGTGGTAATATTGAAGTGCCGGCGCTGCATTTAGACGGCCGGTCGGTCCATGTCTGTGTTGGCGTTGGCGATGGCACGGTGAAATCTCGAGGCAACGGAGATTTAAGTTTACTTTACGAAATGAGAATTCAGGGGAATTGTCTCGGGCAAGTCTGAACATTTCAGGAATGCTAAATTTATTTATTTGCAAAGTTCCGTGAAAACAATACGCAGGCTCTCGCTAAAAAAAACTGTTGCTAAAATCAGGAACATTGCATGCAATGTATTCAGGAACATTGCATGCAATGTATTCAGGAACATTGCATGCAATGTATTCAGGAACATTGCATGCAATGTATTCAGGAACATTGCATGCAATGTATTCAGGAACATTGCATGCAATGTATTCAGGAACATTGCATGCAATGTATTCAGGAACATTGCATGCAATGTATTCAGGAACATTGCATGCAATGTATTCAGGAACATTGCATGCAATGTATTCAGGAACATTGCATGCAATGTATTCAGGAACATTGCATGCAATGTATTCAGGAACATTGCATGCAATGTATTCAGGAACATTGCATGCAATGTATACACTAGGTATATGCACCATGGCAGCTGCAGGGGCCAAGTTGCCCGCGTGGGACGTAGGCTCTCGAGGTTACTGGAGGTACATTCAGTGGTGAAGTCCGGGATGTACGCAGGTATACGACGTATACCCACCTTTTATTTGAAAGAAATACACTGCTATATACGCTGGTACCTATACGCGAAGTTCCAGCTTTTCTATATCTAGCTTTTGCGAGTTTTCTATTCCTGTTCTTTGTTTCACACTTTATATACCCATTCACATTACCCGAACCATTACCCACCACCCATTTACCCACCACCCATTTACCCACCACCCATTTACCCACCACCCATTTACCCACCACCCATTTACCCACCACCCATTTACCCACCACCCATTTACCCACCACCCATTTATCCACCACCCATTTACCCACTACCCATTTACCCACCACCCATTTACCCACCACCCATTTACCCACCACCCATTTATCCATTTACCTTTGAGGCGCAAATCGAGATGTGTGGACGTGTTTTAGTGAAACCCAAGCGAAAATAGTCGAAGCGCCAAACAACAATTTGTTTGATATGTGAGAATGGGGTCTGTTGGTAATGACGTAAATGTGGAACTAAGAATTCAGTTTCATTTTTACTGCCCCCCCCCCCCCCCTCCCCCCGGTTGATGAAAAATTAGCGTCTATACCCACCCTAATTGCCAGCACTGCGCCATGAGTACAATCATAGTACAATCGAGGTGCATTCGTTGCGAGCGATGATGAAATTCGAGACCCAATCGATTCCCGGTCCCCTGGATCCGCACGTGTCAACGTCGGAAGGGAGGGAGGAGGGGGGGACTTGCTGCTCCAGATGAACGCTTGTCAAGCTCTGTCAGCTTGTCCCATGCCATGTCCCATGTCCCATGCCATGTCCCATGTCCCATGCCATGTCCCATGTCCCATGTCCCATGTCCCATGTCCCATGTCCCATGCCCCATGTCCCATGTCCCATGTCAGCTTGTCCCATGCCATGTCCCATGTCCCATGTCCCATGTCCCATGCCATGTCCCATGTCCCATGTCCCATGTCCCATGTCCCATGTCCCATGTCCCATGTCCCATGTCCCATGTCCCATGCCATGTCCCATGTCCCATGTCCCATGTCCCATGTCAGCTTGTCCCATGCCATGTCCCATGTCCCATGTCCCATGTCAGCTTGTCCCATGCCATGTCCCATGTCCCATGTCCCATGTCCCATGTCCCATGTCCCATGTCCCATGTCCCATGTCCCATGTCCCATGTCCCATGGCGCTGGGACTAGGTAACTCTGGGCTTCGCCGTTCTAGGCTTCTAGGTTAGAGCACCATCATTAAGATTGACAGCGATGAGGATTTGATCCATCAGACCCGATGAGGATTTGATCCATCAGACCCGATGAGGATTTGATCCATCAGTCCCGATGACGCCGACCCCCTGCAGCCAGCGGTCGGTGCTTGCCCCGAGCCAGGGTCGTCCACCGTATAAGCCCCAATGATGTTTTTATGTCGTCTAAATAACACGTGGCGTATATTTCATATTTCATATTTATTTTATAAATATAATAAATGAGTAGAAGTTAAAACAGTGATAAACTGTACAATTTGTCAACACACCATGTCAGCCCGGGCCGTGGACGGCGGCAATGCTGTTTACGTGTCGCGTTGAAGATGAGCGCGTATAGCTGTTTTGATGCGGATAGGAAAGTGGATGCAGCTAGTCGAAACAAAAGACGGCCGCACGCGACTGGCACGGCACGGCTGTTTCTTTACGAAAAGGTTACGCGGAAATCTTGACTCGAGACGATTTAAGTTGAATTTCGTATGTAAGCCGTGGGAGTTTACGTCAGGAAATGTGAATAATAGAATAGGGAATGAAATGACTGGACCTACTGCAGGAATGCTCGAAATCGTTGCAAAGTTTTGTGAAACAACATGCAGAACTGTCGGCAGAAAAACAGTGGCGAAAATCACGTGAAGATTTTCATGAAATGACACTGGTTCACAAAGTGTGCAAGAGCAGGGTTTGCGTCTGGAGGTTGGGACAGAGCGAAAGACCGCTGCAAAAGTTATCTAACATTCGGTCGTTAAACGCCCCTCAATAAAGAAAGAAAGAGAGAGAGAGAGAGAGAGAGAGAGGGAGCACATCGCCGTCCCACTGAGCACACATGACCGCGGTGCGGGCTGACCCAATCCGACGCCAGGACGCCGACGCCGACGCCGACGCCGAGAACGCGGAAGCGTCGACGTCGGATTGCGGAAGGCTGGACGCGGTTGGCGTCGAGCCACATATCAAGGGGGGTCGTGGGGGGGGGGGGCGTTCAACACTCAGCGTCGGAAAGAAATGCATGTGCTCGTGTTGTGTTCCTCGCCGGGGGGGGGGGGGGGGGGTATTTCGGGCACGCCACACTCCCGAGTTGTCCCAGGCCGGAATGTCAGATCGGCATTTCAGTCCCAAGGCGGGAGCAAGCGACATAATGACAAGGCACTTTGCGTGGCAGGTGCTTTGTTTGTTTCGTGTATATGCACGGCCGGGTTGATGACACCTGCAGGTGCTAATGGCCGGGCCAGACGCGACGAGACCCGGGTGAATGGATCGTCAGGGTGAATGGATCGTCAGGGTGAATGGATCGTCAGGGTGAATGGATTGTCAGGGTGAATGTAGAGGTTAATGCATGTGCGGCAAATCGATCGCCGTGATGTATTATTCCAGCAGGCCGTGACGCGTAAGTTCGCCGAAAGGAAATTGTTTCCCACGCGGAAACTTGTACCGAAGTTGGCGAGGAAAGTTTGTCGATGCGATCGGGGAGGCAGTGCACTCGCTTTGCATGTCGCTTCGTGTTTCGAAGTTTACGCGTTAATTGAGTGTCGGACGCCAGCATCGAGATGGATTCCATCTCTGTTATATTTCATCGAAAGTTAGGAAAACGTTTTGCGAACGTTTTGCAAAAGTTTTGCGAACGTTTTGAGAACGTTTTGCTAACGTTTTGCTAACGTTTTGCTAACGTTTTGCGAACGTTTAGCAAAAGTTTCGCAAAAGTTTCGCGAACGTTTCGGACCGCTCGTCCACTCAGAGACTGCAAACTCAGTGTTCCACTACGGTATTTTCCGCGTCGAGAAGGAAAGTATTGTCCTGTAGACTCCAAACATCCGCCTTTAGTTCGCCAACGCGCCACGGGGAGGCTCCACCGATTCGAGGAGCGGGTTCGTGACCCCATGGGGTCCGACAGAAAGGGCTACGCATCGATGCCAATGATACATGATAATATTGTGACTCGTTGGCAGAATCCAGCCGTTGGCGCCAGTTTCGACAACGGAAGCAACGTCGCTATTCTCGTAAATGTCGGCGCCATCTTAGTGATGCGTTCAGTTATATTTAGGAACAGCAATCGTCATCGACGCGTGTGATGATGCATTGTCCCAGGCCTAAGGGATGGGACGCGTGTCGGGGTGCACTGGTTGATATAAAGGACAACACCCTTTAAGAGAGAAGGAAACGGGTGTCGTTTTGGTCGATTTTCGCATAAATTTCACATTCATAGGGAACGCCTCCTGGCTACAAATTATTTACAAAAATTTTGAAAAAAAATACACGTGTTGTTAACTAGGGCATCGCGAACGCAATTTGTGTTGCGTTGAAGATGAGCGTAGGTAGCGGTTTGTGTATAGCGGTTTAAAAGGTGCAGGCAGCAGTCACAAGAAAACCATGGAGCACCAAACCTGACCATTGCCTTCTCGAAAATTCTAATCACTTGAAAATGTATACGGATTCTGACGTTCCTTTGTTTCTCTTCAAGGTCAACAAAGCTGGTAACCAAGGAAACGAAGGAAACCGAACTCGTATTAAATCAGCCGTCAAATCACGAAAAAAACACCACAAAAATGCTAATAAAAACCAATTGGAAAAACCTACCGAACTAAGATTTGCAGGCATGATAAATATGTATAAGGTCAACATGTTTAGAAGTTTTGATGAAGTTATGTTCAGAACTTTGAAAGTTACAGGGGTTCAAAATTCTGAAAAAATCGAAACATTTCGTAAAAATTGATTTAGAAAACATTTACTGAACCGATCTTTTTCAAAAACGCAGGGGTTCTAAGTTGAGAACAGAGGTAGATACTCAGAAATTTTCATCCATGTCGGTTCAGGCGTTTGGTCTGTAGAGTGTGCACAAACACACACACACAAAAAAAAAAAAAAAAACATACACAAGTGACTTTTTTCTGGGGTAAGTGAAATTTAAGGTTTCGCTCCGCTCGCTTCGCTCGCTACGCTCATCAAAGAGCTGCTGAATGGCGGATACTATTTTTTTTTCGTAGTTTTTTTTTATACTTGCAGCTGGGGGATTTTTTTTTTAAGTGCCTAAAATGGCCTAAAATGGCACTTTTAGAAAATTCCCCCAGCTGCAAGTTAAAAAAAAACGACGAAAAAAAATAGTATCCGCCATTCAGCAGCTCTTTCACAACACTTGTATTTTTTTTCAAAATTTTTGTAATTAATTTGTAGCCAGGAGACGTTCCCTATTAATGTGCAATTTATGCGAAAATCGACCAAAACGACAACCGTTTACTTCTCTCTTAACAGTATCCTCAGTAACCTTTGGCACACAATGTGGAATGAACCAACAGGGAAACACAAAGTCATGCCCCCACTTTGAATAGAGTTATTAGATCAACATTTCCCACAGCCTCCTGGCAAGATTGGAGCCACAAGAGCGATGGGAAACAATTTCATCCAGAAGGCGCTGGTTGTGTGCGAATGAAACACAGCTGTCACATTAGCATTTGTGACAATAGTAAATAAACCTAACCTCACCTAACCCAACCATTAGCAAGGTCGGGCTTCCGGTGGGCCCGGAAGACGCAAGAGGAAGGCGCATCTCTGCACAGTGCGACAGAAGGAGTGCACGAATCAAGTTGTGGCCGCGCATTGCCACATTTCACGTTGAGAAGGAGAGTGTAAGCATCTTCCTCGAGGACTCACTGCTGCTGGACACGAGCCAAGAGTTTACTGCCCACAGAGCCTTTTGTCCGACTCAAGACATGGCATCTCGGCCCCCCGGAGTCCGACGACAAGCAAGGAAGCCGTGGCCAGCGCCTGCGTGACGCGGACCGGAAGGAAGCGCCGTGGACCGTGGAAAAGAGTGCGGCGACAAACGACAAACGTCGCGCGGCTTCCGGCCGGCGGTGCCCGCTTCACATCGCCACCGCGCTTTGTTGACAAAGTGCGCGCGCAGTCGACGCACTTGGTCCAGTTCCCGCGTCGGGTTGGGTGGGACGCCCAGGACTTCCTCGCGCCGAGAGGCGACGTCCACGACAACACGACCAGGGGCACTGGGGCACAGTTCCTCTCTACTGTGTGGTCATGTCGCCCAGGTTAAGCAACACTGTAGTCGAGTCGGCCGGTGGATGGGTGACCGCCATGCACGTGGCCAGCTCTCAGAGGGAGAGAGGTTGGAGGGATTGGAGTTAAGCAACACTGCGTCGAGTCGGACGGTGGATGGGTGACCGCCATGCACGTGGCCATCTCTCTGAGGGAGAGAGGTTGACGGGATTGGAGTTAAGCAACACTGCGTCGAGTCGGACGGTGGATGGGTGACCGCCATGCACGTGGCCAGCTCTCAGAGGGAGAGAGGTTGACGGGATTGGAGTTAAGCAACACTGCGTCGAGTCGGACGGTGGATGGGTGACCGCCATGCACGTGGCCAGCTCTCTGAGGGAGAGAGGTTGACGGGATTGGAGTTAAGCAACACTGCGTCGAGTCGGACGGTGGATGGGCGACCGCCATGCACGTGGCCAGCTCTCTGAGGGAGAGAGGTTGACGGGATTGGAGTTAAGCAACACTGCGTCGAGTCGGACGGTGGATGGGTGACCGCCATGCACGTGGCCAGCTCTCAGAGGGAGAGGGACCCGTTTAAACACCATGAAATCAACCGATAAGTCCCTTGAACACGATGGGGACTAAAATCAGGGAGTTTTGCCAATTTCCTACACGAACCCCAAGAGTTTTCAATGCAGATTGTGCAGACAGCGGGGATAGAAATGGAAGTGGAAATTAGGCAACCTGGAATTAAAATAGCATAATTTCCAGCGCCTATAGAAATCACCTCCCCTCCTGTCCCACCCGCCCACCTGCTCCTCCATCTGTCTTTGCCCCCGAATACGTCGACGTCGATAATGTGCAAGGGATCGACGGTCGGGGGGGGGGGGGGGGGGGGCGACGTGGTGGCATCGATCGCATCGCCTGCTTGCAAATTGAAGGCAAATTTGAAGCTAATTTCATTGGAGGAGCGAATCGCCGCTCTTCGTACACTCGCCGACAAATAATTTGGAACCAAATCTGCAGCCTCAGTGCAGCTTTCCACCACGAAGCGTTGCGAGCAAGACGCACTCGTAGTTTGGCTGCAAGCCACCGGGAGCAGCACCTCCCGCTAGGAATTGTCATGACGAGCTTATCAAACACATCAAAGATAAAATTGTCGATTATCATTGTTGATTGTTGTCATCATCATGATGTTATCATTGTTGAGATAAGTTACACTCCTATATGAAATTTTAATTTAATGTGCATTTCACTAACACGTTCTTTCAACAGTGAAATTAGGTCAGCGGACCTTCTGTTAGAGAAACCAAGTCTAATTGGCGTCGAACCGCATCAGTTGGCGTCGAACCGCATCAGTTGGCGTCGAACCGCATCAGTTGGCGTCGAACCGCATCAGTTGGCGTCGAACCGCATCAGTTGGCGTCGAACCGCATCAGTTGGCGTCGAACCGCATCAGTTGGCGTCGAACCGCATCAGTTGGCGTCGAACCGCATCAGTTGGCGTCGAACCGCATCAGTTGGCGTCGAACCGCATCAGTTGGCGTCGAACCGCATCAGTTGGCTCAAAACACTCGCTGCCGTCCTGGGTTTAGGTCAAGCCCCGTTTAGGTCAAGCCCCGTGTAGGTCAAGCCCCGTTTAGGTCATGCCCCGTTTAGGTCAAACCCCGTTTAGGTCATGCCCCGTTTAGGTCAAGCCCCGTTTAGGTCATGCCCCGTTTAGGTCAAGCCCCGTTTAGGTCAAGCCCCGTTTAGGTCATGCCCCGTTTAGGTCAAGCCCCGTTTAGGTCATGCCCCGTTTAGGTCAAGCCCCGTTTAGGTCAAGCCCCGTTTAGGTCAAGACCCGTTTAGGTCAAGACCCGTTTAGGTCAAACCCCGTTTAGGTCAAGCTCCGTTTAGGTCAAGCTCCGTTTAGGTCAAGACCCGTGTAGGTCAAGCCCCGTGTAGGTCAAGCCCCGTGTAGGTCAAGCCCCGTTTAGGTCAAGCCCCGTGTAGGTCAAGACCCGTGTAGGTCAAGCCCCGTGTAGGTCAAGACCCGTGTAGGTCAAGACCCGTTTAGGTCAAGACCCGTTTAGGTCAAACCCCGTTTAGGTCAAGCCCCGTTTAGGTCAAGCTCCGTTTAGGTCAAGACCCGTTTAGGTCAAGACCCGTTTAGGTCAAACCCCGTTTAGGTCAAGCCCCGTTTAGGTCAAGCTCCGTTTAGGTCAAGCCCCGTTTAGGTCAAGACTTGTTTAGGTCAAACCCCGTTTAGGTCAAGCCCCGTTTAGGTCAAGCCCCGTTTAGGTCAAGACCCGTTTAGGTCAAACCCCGTTTAGGTACATGGGACATCATTTTTGACAAAAGTCTGCCACAAAAGTTTGATGCTGTCAAAACAGCATGGCTATATTTTTAATGTTGTATTGTCAAGTTATACAGTTTATCACTAATCTATGTTACATTTATATCTTATTTACAATGTAAATATGATATACGATATAAAACACCAATATAATATAAAATATAGCCACGTTGTTTTGACGGCATAAAAATGCGGAGGCGGACTTTTGTGAAAATGCTGTCCGATGTAAACATTGGGTTGTTTGTTCAGAATGCAAATGCGATTCCTCGCCGCTTGTCGCGGTTGCCATGGACACACTGGTGTCGTCGACAAACAGAGTAGTGGCAGTGTTGTGATGTGAAACGCCCCCCCCCCCCCCCCTGGACGTCCAAGCGAGCGACGCGACGCCGACCGCCAAGTGAGCGTCGTCGGCGTCGCCTCACGCAACGCGTGCTTGCGACGGGCACTACCTTGGGGGGGGGGGGGGGGGGGGGGCGTTGAGATCGTACCAGGGAGATAGCGGTGGTCGGCGCCAGGAGCCCGTGTCGTTCTGTGTCTGCATGGGGGGGGGGGGTCACGACAAACCTGAACGCGCGTCCTGCTACAAGCTTTGATCTACTCAAGATTGGTGCTACGAGACACATGATTTGGGACACGGCGAACTTGAAATCAGACCAATATGTAAAATACCTAAGGGTTCGATTTGCAAGACATTTTGTGAACGTTTGAAACCCAACAAATCTTAGTGGTTTGGATATATTTTTTCTAATATATTTTCCTGTATATGTGGTTGTATAAGCAATGTTTTTAAATTAAAGTGTGATTTAAGTTAAACTCTAAATCAAACCAAAATTCTAATCAATTTTGTCATAATATGTCGTAAATAGTAGTACCTAATAGCTTTTGTTTATATAATTACATTTTTTTTAAACTCATTTCAGGGCCATCTTAGTGCCGAGCTTCCAAAGTGAAAATTCACAGATAGTTTTCGGGTCTAGCTTGACCGGTATAAAGGCCACATTCCACCAGGATTGCAACCTGCCGATCCATGGCCCTCTAAATGGTTTTGTTCCATCGGTGGCGATAGTAAATGTGCGGTAAGAAGGCCTAGGATCAGCAGGTTGCAACCCTAGTGGAATATGGCCTTTAGCAATTATCTCATATCTGGGGGAAAAGTTAACCTTAAAAATTCAACAGTCGCGTTAAAAAGTTGGATGCATATGGGTCAAAAAGCGTGGTCACAAGTGGAAACCATGTGAACTAGCCAGCAACAGCTGTAGGCGTCTGACAGCTGTCAGACAACTCGTAAACTCGACAATCAGACACAAAGCCACTGCCAGTGCAAGCGACTGCGAATGAGAAAGTGAGTGCCACCTGGTACACGCTGGGCATGCTGTGGAAGGGCAGGAAGCGGGAGGACGCCGTCAACGCCAGGCCCTCGACGCCGAGCGCCGCGACGTCCAGCGCCGGCGTCGGCCAGCGGGCGTCGAGGCGTCGGCGTCCGTCCCGGCACCGGGCGCACGCGACCTCCACGACGACGCCGCCGTGCTCTCACTCGCGCGCACGACGGCCACGCGTCTGGGAATCGGCTCGAGTTCGCCACATCCAGGTGGCCGTGTTCGGCTCAAATCGCGTCGTCAAGCGCCATTTCTATAGCGGTCGCCAAAACTGCTGTGTTTGAAACTGTACGCAAAGCGCTTTAGGAATCTAGAGGCATGTTCCTCCCATTTGAAACTGGACAAAGCGCTGTAAGAATCTAGAGGCGTGTTCCTCCCATTTGAAACCGTGCTGAAATTGACCAAAATCAGCCCCGTGCACAGTTCGAGCTGATGGTGCCGGTGGTTTCGTTTTGAAACTGTACAAAGCGCTGTAAGAATCTAGAGGCATGTTCCTTCCATTTGAAACCGTGCTGAAATTGACCAAAATCAGCCCCGTGCACAGTTCGAGCTGATGGTGCCGGTGGTTTCGTTTTGAAACTGTACAAAGCGCTGTAAGAATCTAGAGGCATGATCCTCCCATTTGAAACCGTGCTGAAATTGACCGAAATCAGCCCCGTGCACAGTTCGAGCTGATGGCGCCGTTTAGTTAGAGGAGTTCATGACATCTTACGTGATACCAATAAGCAATGTTGTTGTATACGGACGTCACTGAGCGTTTTATCCCGCGTAAAACACACACACACTTTAGTTCCCTCAGCACACAGAACCCGAATCACTCGAAAGATGACAGACCGAGTCCCGACCCAGTCCCGACCGAGTCCCGAACCAGTCCCGACCTAGTCCCGACCTAGTCCCGAACCAGTCCCGACTTGTTTCCGCCTTGTTCCCGACCGTCTGAGTCCGTGGTTCGACTCCTGACGCGGCCCCTCGCACTGGGCACGCACGGCACACCGCATCGCGACCCCGAACCGAGGGGTGCGTTCCCCTTTCGGCCGCCGCGCGGCGCTCGCCGATCGATGCAGCATCCAGGACGCGGTGCTCCCTGCCATCTCGGTGCCCGTGACCTGGCCTGACGTCACGGGGTCACCCGGTTACCCGCCAGATGGGGGCAAGGGGCCGTGGCGGGGTACAGGCATCCACAAGGCCTGGGGCGGGTATCAAGGTACCCATGGGATGGGGTACAAGGCCCAGGGGCAGGACTGGTATCAAGGTACCCGTGGGATGGGGTACAAGGCCCAGGGGAAGGACTGGTATCAAGGTACCCATGGGATGGGGTACAAGGCCCAGGGGCAGGACTGGTATCAAGGTACCCGTGGGATGGGGTACAAGGCCCAGGGGCAGGACTGGTATCAAGGTACCCGTGGGATGGGGTACAAGGCCTGGGGCGGGTATCAAGGTACCCATGGGATGGGGTACAAGGCCCAGGGGCAGGACTGGTATCAAGGTACCCGTGGGATGGGGTACAAGGCCCAGGGGAAGGACTGGTATCAAGGTACCCATGGGATGGGGTACAAGGCCCAGGGGCAGGACTGGTATCAAGGTACCCGTGGGATGGGGTACAAGGCCCAGGGGAAGGACTGGTATCAAGGTACCCGTGGGATGGGGTACAAGGCCCAGGGGCAGGACTGGTATCAAGGTACCCGTGGGATGGGGTACAAGGCCCAGGGGAAGGACTGGTATCAAGGTACCCGTGGGATGGGGTACAAGGCCCAGGGGAAGGACTGGTATCAAGGTACCCGTGGGATGGGGTACAAGGCCCAGGGGCAGGACTGGTATCAAGGTACCCATGGGATGGGGTACAAGGCCCAGGGGCAGGACTGGTATCAAGGTACCCGTGGGATGGGGTACAAGGCCCAGGGGCAGGACTGGTATCAAGGTACCCATGGGATGGGGTACAAGGCCCAGGGGCAGGACTGGTATCAAGGTACCCATGGGATGGGGTACAAGGCCCAGGGGCAGGACTGGTATCAAGGTACCCGTGGGATGGGGTACAAGGCCCAGGGGCAGGACTGGTATCAAGGTACCCGTGGGATGGGGTACAAGGCCCAGGGGCAGGACTGGTATCAAGGTACCCGTGGGATGGGGTACAAGGCCCAGGGGAAGGACTGGTATCAAGGTACCCATGGCGAAAGTCTATATGTACAAAAGTCACACTGGAGCATGGCAGCGGTCAACGCGTTTTAAAAAATGTCCAGGAAAACCGTTATCAACTGTCTAAAAAATGGTTCCCGAAGTGATTAAAATTTCATCAAACGGCCATTAGAAAAGGTCTTAAAGGGAAACTATGGAATCCACTAGGATCCGAAGCGTGCAGATAAATTCCGCAGTGGTGTCGCAGTTGCCGGCATTCAAGTATTGCTCATGGGAATACAAGTATTGCTCATGGAAATACAAGTATTGCTCATGGGAATACAAGTATTGCTCATGGGAATACAAGTACTGCTCATGGGAATACAAGTACTGCTCGTGGGAATACAAGTATTGCTCGTGGGAAATTAAGTACTGCTCATGGGAATACAAGTACTGCTCGTGGGAATACAAGTACTGCTCGTGGGAATACAAGTACTGCTCTTGGGAATACAGGTACTGCTCGTGGGAATACAAGTATTGCTCATGGGAATACAAGTACTGCTCGTGGGAATACAAGTACTGCTCATGGGAATACAAGTACTGCTCATGGGAATACAAGTACTGCTCATGGGAATACAAGTACTGCTCATGGGAATACAAGTACTGCTCATGGGAATACAAGTACTGCTCGTGGGAATACAAGTGCTGCTCGTGGGAATACAAGTACTGCTCGTGGGAATACAAGTACTGCTCGTGGGAATACAAGTACTGCTCATCGGCGCCGTCCCTCTAGCCTCTAGGTTTCCACGCAGCCAATGGCAACACAGTTGATGCCTGACAGTGGCGAGCAGAGGAGGTAGAGTCCGTCTCCATACCCAGCGCCGCGGCAGCAATGCAATGACAAGGCAACATGGCGGCGTTGCCAAGTTTACCAAGACTCTGCCAAAGAACGTCAAACAACCAAACACCAACGGAACCCTCCGCCACCAGATGTCAGCACGATAAACTCCATTTCACGTTGAGAAGGAGACTGGATTTGCATCTTCCTCGAGGACCCTCTGCTGCTAGACACGAGCCAAGAGTTTCAACACTGCCCACAGAGCCTTTTGTCCGACTCAAGACATGGCTTGTGAGTGTAGAAACTCTTGGCTCGTGTCTAGCAGCAGTGGGTCCTCGAGGAAGATGCAAATCCACTCTCCTTCTCAACGTGGAATGGAACGAGATGCCCGATGCCGCCACCACGTCGCAACGTTGCCAGACGTACCGTGCGATGTTGCCGACACGCGCGACACGCGCACGTCCTGCGCGCGCGCAGCGCTCCCAGCGGCAGCGCGCCGAAGCCGGCGAAGTCGAGCTCGAGCTCCAACGAGTCGCTCGATCCGGTGGCGAAGCGCTGCTGCGCGCGCCGCTCCTCGGCCACCACCGGCGGTCGCAGGAAGTCGTCCAACAGGTAGAACGACTGCGCCTGCGCCGCGCGCGTCACTGCCTTGTCGATCACCGCCGCCGTCGGTGACGTCACCGCGGCGGGCATGCGCATCAGAGCGCCGAGACTGCGCCATCGCCGCTGCGCCACGCTCGGCTCGAGTTCGGCTTCCTTCGGCTTCGCTCGGCGCATCCACGCGTGCGTGCCGCCCAGCAGACTCGCGCTCTTCTTCATCAGCGCGCCGCGCAGCGTCGACTGCGCACTGTCTTTCCTGCGCAGTTCGGGCTGCGCACTGTCTTTCCTGCGCAGTTCGGGCTGCGCGTCGAACTGCGCGTGCTGCACAAAGCGCAGCGGACGCACGACGAAGCCGTAGTCGGTGTCCATGGTCGCCACGGCCGCCATGTTTGTTAGCGGCGCGTTGTTGCTAGGCAGCGTGGAAGTGCGTGCGCGGTGCGTGCGATGCGCTGGTGGCGCCGTGCGCGGCAGACACGAGAACGAGGCCGAGTGGCGCAGTGCGGGCTGCGGGGGTGCGGCCCGCACGGTCGTCATGGCGATGCGGGGCGGCTAGGGGGGTGGGGGGCGCTGAAACGTGGACAGAGGGCCGTGAATTTGGACGGCGAAGCAACCCGTGTGTTTGGGCTGCGTCCAGGGGGCATTGGCCAAGGGGGGGGGGGGGGGGGGGTCCTTACTGTATCACGGCACACGAGATACCGCACGACCGCGTTGGCGAATTGTGATCGATGTGAGTGTGACCACTTTGATCGATTGACTTTTTAGTTTTTTTGGTTAAGCCCGGCATTATGCCAAGCAAGTTTAACCACGTTGTTCAAATTGAAGTTACAAATTAATACGCTGCAAGTTATTGCCTGAACTCAGTTGTAACTCTAGCTCCTAGTTGGGATCTCTACCAGGAGTTTGAAAAGCTTGGTAAAACCGGGCAAGTTTCCTGACGGCAGTTTTGCTGCTGCTGCATTTGATCGCAATTCGCTCCCACTGCACACAAAGTACAAACAGAAGACGACGAGTGACAGAAAACGCGCTTACTCGATTTTCGCATCGGCTCTTTTAAAAGACATATTGTGTATAAATAAATAATGATTTCCCTGTTCCACTTCACGGCCAGCTCGAATATAATCGCGCACTTCGTTGATCGATTCCAGAAGACCGCGGCCGTCAAACGTGAAAACGACACGTGCGCTGCTCGCCTGTTTTTCACGAGCGCTCGACGCGTACGACGTCGCCACCTGCCGGCAACTCGGCCAACTCGCACCGCGAGCGCGCGGTCGGTAATGCAGTCGTTCGCCTGACCGACACGCGGCGAACAAGGAAGCCGTGCGGAGAGCCTTGTTTGGGCGTCGCTGGGTTCGACGCCAGCAACTCTCTCTCGTCGGTCGGACCGGGTTCGCGCCCCGCGCCCCGCCCCACGGCCCGCTAGACACTTTCGATTGTTGCACTGACAACAGCTGAGCGGTCGGCGCATAGAGATCCTGTGGTGCAACGCGCATTTCTAGACGACCAGCTCCCAATACAGTCGCGTGTCAGCCTAAGATTACCACAGCCTGGTGGACTTTGAAATAAAGTATCATTTGACTCTTTTACAATTTGTAAAGAGTAAATTGGTTAATAATTGTAATGATAAATAAAGTTTTTAATGGTAATGACAAAAACTAATCATTTGATTCTATGGTGTGGTACTCTATGATAATAGAGATCCCCAAAAAGTGGCAAACTCAAATAAATTGCTAGTGTAGAGATCCTGTGGTGCAACGCGCATGTCAACGCGCATGACAGGCCAAAATCCAGCGGCAAAAGATCAAACTGAGCAAGGGAAACAATTGGGCAGAGTTAAAATGGCCTGTGTTACGGAGCTGAATAAAGTCAGTTTGCCTTTGATTTGTGTCATTAAATTCACGCTTTGAGTCTTGATCAATGCCTAAACTCCATTCCACGTTGAGAAGGAGAGTGGATTTGCATCTTCCTCGAGGACCCACTGCTGCTAGACACGAGCCAAGAGTTTCAATACTGCCCACAGAGCCTTTTGTCAGACTCAAGACATGGCTTGTGAGTGTTGAAACTCTTAGCTCGTGTCTAGCAGCAGTGGGTCCTCGAGGAAGATGCAAATCCACTCTCCTTCTCAACGTGAAATGGAGTTGTGGGTGAAATGGGGTTGTGGGTCTCGATGTGAAATAGCCAGGTGCTATTTATAGGTGCTCGATGGCCGTGGTGGTCTAGAGCCAGACAAGATGGCCGTGGTGGTCTAGAGCCAGACAAGATGGCCGTGGTGGTCTAGAGCCAGACAAGATGGCCGTGGTGGTCTAGAGCCAGACAAGATGGCCGTGGTGGTCTAGAGCCAGACAAGATGGCCGTGGTGGTCTAGAGCCAGACAAGATGGCCGTGATGGTCTAGAGCCAGACGCACCACTGCTGTACGCGCGCGCGATCTCTACACTCGGCCTGGCGGCGGGGAGGCGAAGCACGGAGACAGACGAGGCGGACAGACCGAGGGAGTGAAGACTGAAGGCGCACCGGGCCGTGACTCACGGCGCACTGGACGCCGAGAGACAAGCGACGAGCGACCAAGTGTCCCTCGACCCCACGGCCCCTCGACCCCACGGCCTCACGGCGCCAGCAATCAGCATCCAACGGGCCGTGATCGATACTCGTCGTCCTCAGCGTTGTCTAAGTCGATGGCGCTAGCAACGGGTTGCTAGGGGCCCTGGACTTGTTGGCTAGCAACGGGTTGCTAGGGGCCCTGGACTTGTTGGCTAGCAACGGGTTGCTAGGGGCCCTGGACTTGTTGGCTAGCAACGGGTTGCTAGGGGACCTGGACTTGTTGGCTAGCAACGGGTTGCTAGGGGCCCTGGACTTGTTGGCTAGCAACGGGTTGCTAGGGGCCCTGGACTTGTTGGCTAGCAACGGGTTGCTAGGGGCCCTGGACTTGTTGGCTAAGAACGGGTTCCTAGGGGCCCTAAACTCTTGCAGATCCCGCACTTCCCCCAACCGACAAATCACGCTCATTTCTAGTTTCCACCGACCCGAGTTCTGAGACTTCCTCGGATTGCCGAGCAAATGGCGTGGTTCGAAGCCCGCGAGCAGGCGATGTTATTTGTAACCTAGCAGCTCATTAGTATTGCAGCAAGTTGTTGTATCCTTACTGACTTCCGTTGCTGAATTAGGAATTAGTACACACACTTTGCAACATGTGTACTCTACAAAGCACAATTCGTACCAGACACGCAACGCGACGCAACGCAACGCGATTTGTAACGTCCAATTGCTCAGTCACTGCCAGTTGGTAAATGGTAACCGCTAATCGCACCACTCATGTCGGACGGTTTCCGCACGCCGTGCAATCGGGGCAGCCGTGGCTCCTTTCGTGCGGTGATCCAACGGGCGGGGACGGGCGGCGCTAACACAATCCCTGTGCGAGGAGGAGCGACTGGCCACGGCTCGGTTTGTCGGGATTGGGGGGCGCATTTGGTCCCTGATGCAGTGGAGCGGGGTCTGGGCCGCCGTTTAGCAAAGCCTCGATCGCTACCTCTAGAATTAATTTGAGTTTGCCACTTTTTGGGGATCTCAAATCATAGAGTACCATACCATGGAATCAAATGATTAAGTTTTTGTCATTACCATTAAAAAAGGTATTTATCATTACAATTATTTTGCATTTTACTCTTTACAAATCGTAAAAGAGTCAAATGATAATTTTCTTCGAAGTCCACCAGGCTGTGGTAATCTTAGGCTAACACGACTGTAACGCCGCGAATCCAATCTGAGAATGAAATCAGTCTCCGAGCCCCACAATTTAATCTGTTAGCACTTTTCGCTGAAATGTTGCATTGTTGACGCTGAATTCGATCAAAGTAAGAATATTTTTCAATTTAAATCAAGATGCACTTCCCCTTCCAATGAATATATACTTGGTAAAGTCCGGCCTACGCACAAGGTTCCGCATTCGCCTATCAATCCGCAACTCAAATGACTACTCTCATCTGCAACGCGTCGACGACGTTGAGAGCGGGGTCAATCCAAGAGTCTACGTCCACGTCGGCCCGTGGTATCGATTGTCAATCATCGTTAGCCCTCACGGCGGGGGGGGGGGGGGTGCAGCCCCCTTGGCAGCTTCCTAATCCGCGGCGAGATGACCCATCAGCTGATTGGCTCATTAGTCCTCGTTAGTTCAAGCCATGGCCGCCGCACGTCAGGCGCTGGCAATCAGCTTCACGTCTGGCTTAGGTATACCACCGACCCTTGAAACTAAAAAGAGGCCTAAACGCGTGCGTAACGTGCGTTCGCCCACGCGACACGCGACACGCGGCGTCGAGGGATTTCGCCCACCTGGCCGTGTCGGTGTCGTACGCGCCGAGTTCGGTGTGCCGTGCTTCAATGCAGTGGCCACGTGAGACACAAATCGGCAATCACTTTGGGACGGCTGGCGATACGCGACTCGGGTTTGCATTGTTGGCCTGTGAGGCTGGCTGGGAAATTGCCAGTAGCCAGCCTGAAATGACGGGCCTTAGGGTGGTCAGAATCAGACACATGGACTGCATTGGCTGTGTGTGCATTGTTGGCCTGTGAGGCTGGCTGGGAAATTGCCAGTAGCCAGCCTGAAATGACGGGCCTTAAGGGTGGTCAGAATCAGACACATGGACTGCATTGGCTGTGTGTGCATTGTTGGCCTGTGAGGCTGGCTGGGAAATTGCCAGTAGCCAGCCTGAAATGACGGGCCTTAAGGGTGGTCAGAATCAGACACATGGACTGCATTGGCTGTGTGTGCATTGTTGGCCTGTGAGGCTGGCTGGGAAATTGCCAGTAGCCAGCCTGAAATGACGGGCCTTAAGGGTGGTCAGAATCAGACACATGGACTGCATTGGCTGTGTGTGCATTGTTGGCCTGTGAGGCTGGCTGGGAAATTGCCAGTAGCCAGCCTGAAATGACGGGCCTTAGGGGTGGTCAGAATCAGACACATGGACTGCATTGGCTGTGTGTGCGTTGTTGGCCTGTGAGGCTGGCTGGGAAATTGCCAGTAGCCAGCCTGAAATGACGGGCCTTAAGGGTGGTCAGAATCAGACACATGGACTGCATTGGCTGTGTGTGCGTTGTTGGCCTGTGAGGCTGGCTGGGAAATTGCCAGTAGCCAGCCTGAAATGACGGGCCTGAGGGTGGTCAGAATCAGACACATGGACTGCATTGGCTGTGTGTGCGTTGTTGGCCTGTGAGGCTGGCTGGGAAATTGCCAGTAGCCAGCCTGAAATGACGGGCCTTAGGGGTGGTCAGAATCAGACACATGGACTGCATTGGCTGTGTGTGCGTTGTTGGCCTGTGAGGCTGGCTGGGAAATTGCCAGTAGCCAGCCTGAAATGACGGGCCTTAAGGGTGGTCAGAATCAGACACATGGACTGCATTGGCTGTGTGTGCGTTGTTGGCCTGTGAGGCTGGCTGGGAAATTGCCAGTAGCCAGCCTGAAATGACGGGCCTTAAGGGTGGTCAGAATCAGACACATGGACTGCATTGGCTGTGTGTGCATTTTGCCCCGTGATATTGGAACGGCCAGCGTGTTTCATGTCATCTGGGATGGCCGTTGTGAATGGCTGCACAAAGCGAGCAGTGGAAGAATGCCTATTTGGGCGGCCATTTGCCAGAAGCAGTCGGCTTTTGTCTTCAGTCGGCTGTTCTGGGCCGTGCACCCGACACGCCCAGCTTGAAACCTCGCCTCGGTCAAGACTGCAAACCCGAGTCGCACCAGCAGCCGTCCTAAAGTGATTGGCGATTTGATTTTCGCGTGCAATGCCCGTTAGTGTTGCCATGGCAACGACGGGTGTGAGCCACTTGTGTAAAAAGCGCGTCGTCAAGACGACCGAGACGACGCAAGACGCGGCGTCGCTTGGGTGCACGTGCACCGAGCGTTGTGATGCGTTGCCAGGGGCAACCTTGCCGTTTCTCCGGGCGCCAAGTGGGAGAGCTAATCGCCGGCACGGCACACTGGTTTCTCTCGGCGTTTGAAGATAGCACGGCACGGCACGGCACGGCACGGCACGGCACGGCATGGACATGGGCATGGGCATGGGCATGGGCATGGGCATGGGCATGGGCTTGGGCAGTGACAGGGACAGGGACAGGGACAGGGACAGGGACAGGGACAGGGACAGGGACAGGGACATGGTTTGAAGATAGCACATAGGATACGAGATGGACATGGACGGCGCATGCGCGCATTGCACGGCCAGTCGGCCACCAAAAGGGCGGGAAACGCTGTCGAAATGGTCGCACACATTTTCAAATATCTCTCGCCAAAAACACGGCTTGCCTAGCGCAACTCAAATTGAATGACGTAATGTAAACAAAACTAAATAACTAACTGCGTCCGGCAGGTGTCCTCATTCTTGGCACGGTACGATCGCCTTTAATGTTTAATGATTGTGATATTTATTTCAAACAATACTCTGCTCCCATTTCATTAAAATTTCTATAAAAAAAAGGAATCACTGCAAAATCGCCGAGAAGGCGTACTTCCAAAAAACAAAACAAAACGCATCGTTCCCACAGTCTTCTTTCTACAAGGTGTCCAAGTGGCAGTGCAGGCATGTCGGTAGGAAAGCCACGTGGCCGTGGGATTTGGGGACAGCGAAGTGCCAGTCACGGCCCAGTCACGGCCCAGTCACGGCCCAGTCACGGGCCGATCCAGTCACAGTGAGCCGAGACTGAGAGCACTGGTGGCCGAGATCTGGGTGACCGGGGTGCCGGGTCTGCCGAAACAGCTGCCCATGTGCCCATGGCCTGCGCCTGTCGGAGCCTGCTGCTTCAGGCCACCGCGTCAAGGTGACACCAGCTCGCATCTCAGGGACACAGATTTAAGAAGCTGCCTTTGTTTGGGATATAACTTCAGGACCTCCCCCTGAACATTGGTTAGAGATTTGAGAAATATCAACCCCATTGCATTCGTTTTTGGCACCCTTATGTTCAAATTATTTTACCTACAATCACAATTATTATTGTCATTAATGTCAAATAATTGACATTTTTATTATGTCAAAGTTAGGGATTTTTAAAAATCTTTTGCGAATTACCAATACAACAGTCCAAACGCAATGCTAATGCCACCCATCCACTAGCCGTCTCAGCGCAGTGTTGCTTAACTCCAATCCCTCCAACCTCTCTCCCTCTGAGAGCTGGCCACGTGCATGGAAGTCACCCATCCACCGGCCGACTCGACTACAGTGTTGCTTAACTCGAGCCAGTCCTTTGTGCGATGGAAGAAAGCAGGCAGACAAGACAGGACAGGACAGGACAGGACAGGACAGGACAGGACAGGACAGGGCAGCGTGGACGCACTAGTCGCTGCTCGCCGAGTCGGGGTGTTTTGCATCTCGTGGGTCGTGACCCGGCTTCCTGTCGCCGCCCCTGCGTTGCGTGCGTTGCGTTGCGTGCGTTGCGTTGCGTGCGTGCGCTCGACGCAAGGGGGCGGTGACCCACGCACCCACGCAGCGTGACGTAACGAGACCACTGGCAACAGGTGGCCAGCGAGAGAGTGCGTTTGCACGCACATCTTCGCATTTGCAGCCATTTACAACGGCCATTTCAGATGACATTAAACACGCTGGCCGTTCCAATATCACGGGGCAAAATGCACAGACAGCCAATGCAGTCCATGTGTCTGATTCTGACCACCCTTAAGGCCCGTCATATCAGGCTGGCATACTGGCAATTTCCCAGCCAGCCTCACAGGCCAACAACGCACACACAGCCAATGCAGTCCGTGTGTCTGATTCTGACCACCCTTAAGGCCCGTCATATCAGGCTGGCTACTGGCAATTTCCCAGCCAGCCTCACAGGCCAACAACGCACACACAGCCAATGCAGTCCATGCGTCTGATTCTGACCACCCTTAAGGCCCGTCATTTCAGGCTGGCTACTGGCAATTTCCCAGCCAGCCTCACAGGCCAACAACGCACACACAGCCAATGCAGTCCATGTGTCTGATTCTGACCACCCTTAAGGCCCGTCATTTCAGGCTGGCTACTGGCAATTTCCCAGCCAGCCTCACAGGCCAACAACGCACACACAGCCAATGCAGTCCATGTGTCTGATTCTGACCACCCTTAAGGCCCGTCATTTCAGGCTGGCTACTGGCAATTTCCCAGCCAGCCTCACAGGCCAACAATGCACACACAGCCAATGCAGTCCATGTGTCTGATTCTGACCACCCTTAAGGCCCGTCATTTCAGGCTGGCTACTGGCAATTTCCCAGCCAGCTTCACAGGCCAACAATGCACACACAGCCAATGCAGTCCATGTGTCTGATTCTGACCACCCTTGCCCGTCATTTCAGGCTGGCTACTGGCAATTTCCCAGCCAGCCTCACAGGCCAACAATGCACACACAGCCAATGCAGTCCATGTGTCTGATTCTGACCACCCTTGCCCGTCATTTCAGGCTGGCTACTGGCAATTTCCCAGCCAGCCTCACAGGCCAACAATGCACACACAGCCAATGCAGTCCATGTGTCTGATTCTGACCACCCTTAAGGCCCGTCATTTCAGGCCGGCTACTGGCAATTTCCCACAGGCCAACAACGCAAACCCAAGTCGCGTATCGCCAGCTGTGCTAAAGTAATTGCAGCTTTGAGTCCGACTGGCCGCGATGCTCAACGAAGCCGTGGCCCACGAGCGGGCAAACACGGCCCCAGCGACCGCCGATCTCACCGCCAGCTGTCTGCCAGACAGTGACAGAGCATGCGCGCGCTGCGAGTGCGAGAGAGAGAGCGCGAGCGACAACAGCTGGTCGCCAGTCACGGTCCTCTGGTTCTCCGGACGCCGGCAGGGGTGACCAGGGGGCGCGCCATTGACAACGCGATCACGCGCGTCGAGGCGCGGGTTTGGACAGCCCTCGCCGATCGGGAGACGCGGGTGCGACGCCAGCGCGCAGCCCGAGGGCGAGTCGTGCTCGAAGATCGTCTCGACGTCTTCGATCGTCTCGTCTTTGTGTTTCATGCGAGCGACGACGGCGACCCGACGAGGGCGTTGCACAGGCTCTCTCGTACCATGGCGTCTCGACACACAGGTCTTTGTGTTTCCTCTGTGCCACCGCCGCACGACGACGACGGCGACCCCTGGGGAGGGCGTTTGACAGGTTTTGTGCGTGCCGTCGCATCGTCGCATTGTCCCCGCCGTCTACCTGGCTCTGCGCGACCCAATTCCACCGCCCCTCGAAGCCCAACGAGTCGCTCTGCGTGCCCGGTGGCGCACTCCTCCGCAAACCCGGCCTCTCGGATGCCCGACCCCCGACCCAGTGGCGTCCGACACCCGATATCGCCATGGCAACCGCAGCATCCACAAGGCTTTGTCTGCAAGCGCGCTGGTAGCCGCTCTCTCGGGGGCCGTACTCTAGCCCCGTCTCGGCCAGGTGTGTGCCCCTGTCTTGGGGGGGGGGGGGGGACACGGCCCCCGAACACCACGCGGTCAGCGCCACATCGATCGCCCTGCTAACTGCTCGGTCGACACGGACTCCACTCACCGCTCACTGGACACTTTGTCAACACTGGCCGTGGGGCGACAGTGCGGCCCTCGTCGGCCGGGCCGTGATAACGTCGAGCATGTGACAACGCGGACCTATCGGACCTATCGCACCTATCGGACCTATCGGACCTATCGGACCTATCGGACCTACGGCAGTCGGGCGGTCGGTTTGGGAAACGCTCCAAACAACGCGAACCTGGCGGGGGTTGCAACTAAACACACACCTCGATATCCCGGTAACATAGTACTTGAAAGCGACGCGAGGTTTACCGATCTGTCGTAGCCTTAGAGACATTTCCAAACGTGCTCGATCGAAAGCATCTCCGTCGGCTAACAATGGGCCATGGCCTGGTCGTCCCGGCAACCAGCATGACCGCGATGACAGCAAGGACCGATGGGTGGGCAGGGGGCACGGGGCAGGGGGGGGCGATGCTTACCATGGAGCTGCAAGGAGGACGCCGTCGACGCCCGACTCATTCGCTGAGAAACACTAAAACACTGACACCAGCACTCGTATATCCGATCCAAGCCCACGAAATCACTGTGTACCGGGCACAGAAAGGTGTACCTAATCCTTTGAGCTTGGGACGGTGTAGAGGTTACCGTAACACTCGGGCCATGGAGGGTGTATCACACTTGGGGGGGGGGGGGGGGGGGCGACGACAAAGAATGCAGCGTGATCACAGAGAGTCGCGTAGCACACGGCACATCGTGGTCCCGTGCACGGACCGGCGGAAGCACGCACTCGACGCGGTCTGTTCGCGGCGTCGACACCGACTGGCCGTGTGCCGTGTGCCGCGGTCGGACGCGGCTTGCTGGAGCGCCTCCCCGCCGCCCACGCCCCTGCCCCTGCCCCGCGCACGGTCTCCTGGCTTGGCGCTAGGCACTGCAACTCAGCGGCACAAAGCGGCCAGCTCGGAGTGGCGGTCGCGGAGAAAACGAAAGCTATTGTCTTCGAGCAGTGGCGTGGGCTGGTGGGCCGCTCACAGTGGCGTGCTGGCACGACCACGTGTTGGTTTCAGACGTGGTTTTATCGGTGTCTTAACTCCGTTTCACGTCGAGAAGCAGAGTGGATTTGCATCTTCCTCGAGGACCCACTGCTGCTAGACACGAGCCAAGAGTTTCAACACTCACAAGCCATGTCTTGAGTCGGACAAAAGGCTCTATGGGCAGTTACAGTTGACAGTTACAGTTATAGTTGTACATACATCTTATATATATATATATATATATATATATATATATATATATATATATATATATATATATATATATATATATATATATATATATATATATATATATAGTTATATAATATGGGGAATTATAGTATGTGAGGCTAAACTGTAGGATTGTTATATTGTGTTTATCTGCGCACGGCCTTCTAACTGGAGCTGTTATCCATTGGATCTGATGGTCATTGCAATCCATCGTCTGGCATTAGATGTTAAAATGTACGGGCCTAAACAGCCTAAAGATCCGAAAGAGCCTTAAAAGCCTAAAGTGCTACTAAGTCTCTTCAAAGTTTGAACGCCAAAAGAAAGTAGCAGTTTGGCAACTTTACCATGCGTTAAATCTTTGCTTAGCAAAAAAAAAGACAGCAAATTGGAATTCGTATGTCAAAGTTTGTGTTGTTATCAATGGCACGTGATCACAGAGTGCGACAAGGGAATGACCCTTGTGACAATGTGTGACAACGTCCAGCTTATGTTTATCTGACGTCTTTCTTTCGCATGACTGCATAGCTTGATTTTATTGCATCGAGCAGCAGTCCTTCGCTCTGAGAGGATTCCCAGGCTGCTCCCAAACTTGTGTTTCTAAACTCCATTTCACGTTCAGAAGGAGAATGGATTTGCATCTTCCTCGAGGACCCACTGCTGCTAGACACGAGCCAAGAGTTTCAACACTCACAAGCCATGTCTTGAGTCGGACAAAAGGCTCTGTGGGCAGTTTTGGGTCTGTAACTCATTTCTAGCAGCAGTGGGTCCTTGAGGAAGATGCGAATCCAATCTCCTTCTTAACGTGAAATGGAGTATCTAGGTGTCTGCAGTTCCGAACGAGCGGTACCCATCCAAAAACGGGTGCGGCGCTGTGCTGCTTAACTTGGGTGCTTTCATGCGGGCTGGGAAACTTTGCATCTCTGTTCGGGCGCTGACCAGATTTCAAAGAAGTGTCTCGGGGTATGAAACTATGGCTAGCAAGTGTCGTCTGTACATGGTGCGCTCCACTGGCACGAGAGAGACAGAGACAGAGAGATATAGAGATAGAGAGGGAGAGAGGGAGAGAGAAAGAGACAGTTGTTTACTTTAAAAACCCTTTGCTAAAGTTAATTGACGACTTGATGAGCTTAGGGAGAGAAGCGAAAGGAGCGAAATCTTCAATTTAACTATACCCCCCAAAAAAAGTGACTTGTGTAAGTTTTTTTTTTTTGTATCGTGTGTTAGCGCGCTACAGACCAAACGCCTGAACCGATTTAGGTGAAAATTTCAGAGGACTTATCTTTGTTCTCAACTTAGATCCTCCACATTTTTGGAAATGAACGGTTCGGAAAGTTTTTAATAAAGCAATTTTTACGAAATATTTCGATTTTTTCAAAATTTTGAACCTCTGTAAATATCAAAGTTCTTTGCATATCTTCACAAAAACTTATAAACATATCGACCTTATACATATTTATTATGCCTGAAAATCTGAGGACGGTAGGACTTTCCGTTTGGTTTTTATTCGCATTTTTTTAAGTGTATTTTTCGTAATTTGACGCCTGATTAAAAGAGTCTGGTTTCCTTTGTTTCCTTGGTTACCAGCATAGGCGCGCGCAGGGTGGTCCCAGATTAGATGGGGCCACACACAAAATCCTTGGTTACCAGCATAGGCGCGCGCAGGGTCCCAGATTAGATGGGGCCACACACAAAATCCTTGGTTACCAGCATAGGCGCGCGCAGGGTCCCAGATTAGATGGGGCCACACACAAAATCCTTGGTTACCAGCATAGGCGCGCGCAGGGTCCCAGATTAGATGGGGCCACACACAAAATCCTTGGTTACCAGCATAGGCGCGCGCAGGGTCCCAGATTAGATGGGGCCACACACAAAATCCTTGGTTACCAGCATAGGCAATCCGCTAAGGTAATCCGCTTTTCTTTTCAAAATGTCTTACCCCTTAAAAAAGCGTCATCCACTTTTCCATGCTCCCATTCCCGAAACAATCGTCATCCACTTTTCCATGCTCCCATTCCCGAAACAATCGTCATCCACTTTTCCATGCTCCCATTCCCGAAACAATCGTCATCCACTTTTCCATGCTCCCATTCCCGAAACAATCGTCATCCACTTTTCCATGCTCCCATTCCCGAAACAATCGTCATCCACTTTTCCATGCTCCCATTCCCGAAACAATCGTCATCCACTTTTCCATGCTCCCATTCCCGAAACAATCGTCATCCACTTTTCCATGCTCCCATTCCCGAAACAATCGTCATCCACTTTTCCATGCTCCCATTCCCGAAACAATCGTCATCCACTTTTCCATGCTCCCATTCCCGAAACAATCGTCATCCACTTTTCCATGCTCCCATTCCCGAAACAATCGTCATCCACTTTTCCATGCTCCCATTCCCGAAACAATCGTCATCCACTTTTCCATGCTCCCATTCCCGAAACAATCGTCATCCACTTTTCCATGCTCCCATTCCCGAAACAATCGTCATCCACTTTTCCCTATGTGATAATCACATTCTATATTTTTCTCGATTTCATGTTCATGCATTGCGATGCGATGCGCTCCAAACCAGCTCGCGATAGCTAGCTACATGGCTAGTCCTAATAAAAACCATTCGAACTCTTTGCTCAGAAACCATGAAAATATGATTCTTACTAACAACTAACAACTCACAAGAATATTTTTCTTGAGACTAGAAATGGCAATTTTACTGTTAAATAATGATACATGTCTTGGAAAAGGGGATCGTCGCAGATTCATTAGGGGGGTACAAGGCCCCCCCGCCCCCCCCCCCCCCCCCCTCTGCACAAGCCTATGGTTACCAGCATTGTAGACTCAAAGTTTGGCCAAGGCATAGATTTGACAGTTATCAGAAGTTTAGTCAATTTCGTTTATAGTAATTGTAAGTAAATCCGTGTCAGAAATTTATCTCCAACCTAATAAGAACCCTCGGACATAAGTTATGTCTTATGTGTTTACGTTATCATTACTCATTGAGTTATTAATCTGCATTTTTTCGCTATCTGACATGATTTGACATTTCGAAGAGAAACAAGGGAAGGTCAGAATCCGTCTACATTTTCAAGTTACCAGAATTATCAAGAAGGCACAAACCACAAACCACTACGCTCATCTTCAACGCAGCGCAAATTGCGTTCGCGAAGCCATAGTAGTACAGGAACAAGTATTTACATGAGTTTAAAATACGACGAAAATACTAACGAAGTCCTCTGCCGCCGCTAAGGGATGCTAAGGGATGCAAAGGGATGCTAAAGGATGCTAAGGGATGCTAAGATATGCTAAGGGATGCTAAGGGATGCTAAGCGATGCTAAGAGATGCTAAGAGATGCTTAGGGATGCTAAGGGATGCTAAGATATGCTAAGGGATGCTAAGGGATGCTAAGGGAAGCTAAGGGATGCTCAGGGATGCTAAGGGATGCTAAGGGATGCTAAGGGATGCTAAGGGATGCTAAGGGATGCTAAGGGATGCTAAGAGATGCTTAGGGATGCTAAGGGATGCTAAGGGATGCTAAGATATACTAAGGGATGCTAAGGGAAGCTAAGGGATGCTCAGGGATGCTAAGGGATGCTAAGGTATGCTAAGGGATGCTAAGGGATGCTAAGAGATGCTAAGGGATGCTAAGGGATGCTAAGGGATGCTAAGAGATGCTAAGGGATGGCAGTCTGACGACCTCCACCGTCTGTCTGCCTCGGGCTTGAACCCCTGTCACTGATGGAGACTCACAGATGGCCCCGTGCTGGTAAAACGCCCCCCCCCCCCCCCCCCTCCCGACGAGCGAATCCCACCGGTCTGGCGTCAACCCGAGTAGCGCGACCCCTGTCAGGGTAGGCAACCGTCGTGGCACCCGTGTGTGGTGGGCGGGCGCACCACGAGTGCGGCAAACGTGCGACAGGCTTGGCGGGAGTCGGTGGCCGCTCGGCCGCCACTTTGCGTTGGCCGCCGACCCGGTCGCTTGCAGTACGTACATGTCGCGGTATGTCGGGTCACTGCCTCCCCGACCCGGGTCATTGCCTCCCCGACCCGGCTCACTGCCTCCCCGACCCGGGGAGAGTCGCTCATCCCCTACGGTGGTCGGCTGATGGCAGCCCCCGGGTCATTGCCTCCCCGACCCGGGTCATTGCCTCCCCGACCCGGGGCCTGCTATCCACGGCCGGGTGGACATTGGTGTCAGGTGTCAACAGGTATCTGTGGGGTGGCATCGCTTAATTGGCTCATGATGGGGCAGATGCAGGTGGTACAGTGGCTGGGTAATTGCCAATTACCGGGGTGTGCATGTGCCCTACGCATCTGGCATTTCTTGGGGGCTGCGCCCTTAAAACCCAGACCTCTTCATGGGGCAGGGGGGAGGGGGCTTTTTGGCAAAATCTGCGGGCGGGCCCCTAGCCCTGTGCCGGACAAAAGGCTCAATGAGCAGTTTTGAAACTCTTGGATCGTGTCTAGCAGCAGTGGGTCCTCGAGGATGATGCAAATCCACTCTCCTTCTTGACGTGGAATGAAGTTTAGTGCTCAAGTTAAGACAATAAGACTCAGCCACGAGTCTTAAAACTTTAACAAAAGATGGCGCATGTAGTTTAGTTCCCTGCGAGTCCGGCGCTATCGGACATCCTCGGATGAATAATCAACCTCGGCAAATGATGTTGTTTTGCCACTATTGTTTATACTTATGTATAATATATAGGTAGGACTGCATTTCGAAATTCCAGCAACATTTCCAACCGGTGGCTTCCCTGAAATGTGTTTGGTCTAAACTGAGTGTGTGTGTGTGTTGTTTATACTTTATAACCTACTCCAATAAGATTGGCCAATAGACTACAACATTGTTCAGGAAAGTATTGACCTGCAGAATCCAGACGTGGCGCTGTCAATCATTCGATGCTCAGACCATTCAACCCTTTAGCGGAACAATGGGACGGCCTGCGAATGTCCGCACCTTTGACTCAATTCTAACAGCAGGGGAGCCTCTTTGAGAGTGAAACACCGCTCTCCTTCTAAACGTAACAGCAGGGGAGCCTCTTTGAGAGTGAAACACCGCTCTCCTTCTAAACGTAACAGCAGGGGAGCCTCTTTGGGAGTGAAACACCGCTCTCCTTCTAAACGTAACAGCAGGGAAGCCTCTTTGAGAGTGAAACACCGCTCTCCTTCTAAACGTAACAGCAGGGGAGCCTCTTTGAGAGTGAAAAACCGCTCTCCTTCTAAACGTAACAGCAGGGGAGCCTCTTTGAGAGTGAAACACCGCTCTCCTTCTAAACGTAACAGCAGGGGAGCCTCTTTGAGAGTGAAACACCGCTTTCCTTCGAAACGTAACAGCAGAGAAGTCTCTTTGAGAGTGAAACACCGCTCTCCTTCTAAACGTAACAGCAGGGAAGCCTCTTTGAGAGTGAAACACCGCTCTCCTTCTAAAAGTCAACAAATACAAAGCCGAAACGTAGTTTGAGAAGGAATGGGCCATGCCGTGCAAAGGCAAGCCAGTCCTGTCCCCTTCTCATACACCTCGCCGTGTTAAGGCAAGCCAAGCCCATGTCCGCGGTGTTTGCCCGGACAGGGAATCGATCACGCGCCCACTTTGGCACCCTGCGTGTCCGAGCTTTCAAACACTGGTCGGCGCAATCAAACACCCGTGTGACGTCACGCACCCCTGAGAGTCGTCACTCGTCGAGTTGCGTCGCGTTGTGCAAGACGTGCGGTGCCGTGCGCCACTGGGTCCCCTTCGAAGTCCAGGCGCGTAGTGATAATAATAATAATAGTAATAACTAGGGCGAACGCAATTTGTGTTGCGTTGAAGATGAGCGTAGCGGTTTGTATATAGCGCAAAAAAAGATTAAGGCAAGAAGCCTATGCAAATCATGCCGGACCAATGCTTTCTCAAAAATTCTGATCACTTGAAAATGTAAACGATTCTGACCTTTCTTTGTTTCTGTCCGAGCTGTCGGGTAGCGGAAATATGCTCGTTTTGAGATCATTGAGCATTGTGCATGTTAATAGATAGATGTAACTCATGCCCAAGGGTTTTTATTGGGTTTTATTGGGTTGGTTTTTATTGGGAAAAATCTGGTGTGATGTTTCGATTTGGTTTCGATGGTTTCTAAAGGCAAATCGAAATTGGGAACATTTGAAAAAAATACGCACTTTTAAATAAATTTCCGTACTTTTCCAAACTTGCCCAAATGTCGAATATTGCTATTTTTTCTGCTTTGAAAGTGAAGGGTGTGGAGGATTTTGGGTCTAAGTTGAGAACAAAAGTAGACACCCTGTAAATTTCATCCCAATCGAGGCAGGCGTTTGGCCTGTAGAGCGCGCGCAAACACACATTCAAAAAATAATAATAATAATAATAAATAATAATAATAACACACACCAAGTTTTTTTTTAGCAGTAGTGAAATTGATGATTTCGCTGCGCTCGCTTCGCTCGCTACGCTCATCAATAATAATATGTTTTTATTCCAGATTGGTTATTCGTTAACATTGGAACGTCAGTTTTTTGGATTCCAAAGACTTTTGGAAAGTCAGTGACGTGCGCCACTGGGACCACTCACTTCCTCTTCGAAGTCCAGGCGCGCAGTGCCGTGCGCCACTGGGGCTTGTACCGCCAGTTTGCCCCTAAGACGTCCCCCTCCCTCCAGAGCAGTGGGCTTGTACCGCCAGTTTGCCTCTAAGACGTCCCCCTCCCTCCAGAGCAGTGGGCTTGTACCGCCAGTTTGCCTCTAAGACGTCCCCCTCCCTCCAGAGCAGTGGGCTTGTACCGCCAGTTTGCCTCTAAGACGTCCCCCTCCCTCCAGAGCAGTGGGCTTGTACCGCCAGTTTGCCTCTAAGACGTCCCCCTCCCTCCAGAGCAGTGGGCTTGTACCGCCAGTTTGCCTCTAAGACGTCCCATGGACATAAGGCGTGTCATGGACATAAGGCGTGACATGGACATAAGGAGTGACGTTTACACAAGGAGTGACATGGGCATAAGGCGTGACATGGACATCGGGCCGACCTTTCCGTCCCCAATGCGAGCCGGGGTCGACGCTAAGGGCCTGGCTTGGGGCGACGGCGGGACCGGGTGGTGACTCCGTGAACTACATCGTTCCAGCCGTCGCGTCATTCGACGAACGACGCCCCCGCCAACGCCTCGACACAATTGGCACGTGGATACGCGGAACGCGACGCGCACTGGGAAGATCAGGGAGGACGACGACGACGACGACGACGACGAGAGCCGACCGAGCTGCCATTATCAGGTGTCTGCTATACACACGTCCACCCCTAGGGACCCTCGCATGCGGGTCTGCCCCGTGCACCTCATCGACGCCCCCCCCCCCCCCCCTCCTCCCATCGATCGACTTCGACACCCGCCCCGGCGCTCGGTGATTTGCGAGTGGCGCACCCAAGTGCGAGATTTCCTCGCTAACGACGCGTTTATGCCTCGTTAAAACCTCGCTAACGACGCGTTAAAACTTAGTTAAAACCACGCTAACGACGCGTTAAAGTTTCGTTTAAACCTCGCTACCGGATCGTTGCAATATGCTTTGTTTCGACGACGGCAAAGTTATAAACCAGTTAAAATGTGTTCATTGTGAGCTCCTGGCCTTCTAGGAAGGACTAGATAAGGAGTGAGAAGGACTAGATAAGGACTGAGAAGGACTAGATAAGGACTGAGAAGGACTGGATAAGGACTGAGAAGGACTAGATAAGAACTGAGAAGGACTGAATCCTGTGAAGGGAAAAACGACGTCAATGCGGGAAACGTTGGAATTCCTAGAAAAGTGTAATTGAGATTTCGTCGCAGAAGACCCAGATGGCATCGTTTTAAGTCACCTGACAAGATCCATTGACTCTGACTGTGCTTACCGAGCAAGTTGGAGCTGGCCAACTCGATTCGGTGGTTCATCTCTTGGACGTCGACACGAGCCAGAAGACACTTGTGTTACACAGGACACGATGGGTATGTTTGGTTGTCCAGTGCATAACAAGATGCAATGTAGTTATTATCTAGATATCGGTTTTCCTTGTGACGTCATCATATAGGCAATCATGCAGTAAATGAAATCTAGCCGGGCTCGTATTCTCGAGTTTAAAGTCAGCTTTTGGTCAAAGTGACTTACGCCGTTTAAATCTTTCCTGGAAGACTCGAAGCCAGCGACGAAGAACGTCAGTGTACTCGGACATTTGGCAAATGACTTGGGAGTAGCAAACTTCTTCCATTAATGTCCTGGAGTCGCCACATTAACACAACCTAAATAAAGTGACAAAGACATGACTTAAACTCGAGAATAGGGACCCCTGGACAAACAAACGCAAGAAATCTAGTTATCATCTAGATTTCGTGGACAACCAAACAGAGCTACTGGCCAGCGACCGGCAGGGGCCATTTCACTCCCATTCAAAAACCGCGTCGTTTACATTCTTGCCTTAGGGCGTCGGCGTCGGTCGGCGTCGGCGTCGGCGTCGGGGTGTAAATAATGGAGCGAGATGGGGCGACCTTGCCCCGGCCCTTGCGTCGGAAGTGTGCCACTCGGTCACCCCCCCCCCCCCCCCCTGGAAGTCTGGTCCATGGCATCGATCTTCCGGACGTGCCCGCGGGCACCCCGGGTTCGAACCCCGGACGTTTGGCCATGCCAAGGTTATGCCTCGTTCAGTGCTAGGAAACCTTGTGTTCGCCCACTCTTCGGGCACGGACGGCAGAGCCAATGAAAAATGGCCAACCAAAAACAGTAGATTTTCTGTACCATTTTAGTGACTGATTTCCGAGCTACACGTTGTTTTTCGATCAGAAAATAGTATTTCATTGTGTTGATACTTAAATCACTTTACTTCCTGTCTACAAACCAGACAAACAAAACTGAAAATACGAAATCATGACGTTCAACATAACCCCACTTTTCAATTGTGAGCGCCGAACTTTGCGCGCCGCAGCAAAAAGTTCAACATGGTTCAAATCATGACACGTTCGCGCAGAAGTTGAGCAGCAGTCTGTCACGTGACTAAATCGCGGGCTGTGAATGAGCACGGGCAACAATAGGGGTTTGATCCATCAGAACCGATAACGGCATGACGTTAAAGTTACAACATCGCTAACTTCGACCATGTGCCGCTTTGCTGACAAACATGGCTCGTGTGTGAAACATGGCTCGTGTGTGAAACATGGCTCGTGTGTGCAACATGGCTCATGTGTGGAACATGGCTCGTGTGTGCAACACAAGTGACACTTGGTCAAGACGCATAAGTAGATCACGGGTACGTGGAACCCAGTCCAAACATTGGCAGATCGCACGACTCCACTGAGCATTCGAATGCCAGTTTTAAAGGTTTGTGCTCCTTAAGTCTGTTCAATGAGCTCCGAAGTCGAGCCGTTTCCTTCACCTCGTACGGGATACACTTTCCAGGCCACACCTTTCGTCGGATCGCGACGAAACCTATATTTTCGGAATCTTCACACTTCGGACAACCAATTGAACCATTTTCATTTCGCAAGATTCACTCGTTAATTATTTACAAGAGTTTTTAAATAACGTTGTTTAGCCGGTATATTGAAAGATGTACTTAAGGGTAAATTCCAGCTAAGAATTTACCTCTTACCGTATACACTTTCCAGGCCATACCCGTTATCCGATCGCAACGAAACAAATATCTACGGAATCCTCACACTTTGGAAAACCAATTTAATATTTTAGAACCTCGAAATATCTCTTGGAAATCCATAAAAAGTTGAATTCAATTTACCTCAACAACCATCAATGAATGGCCTGAAAGTGGGGGAACCTTTTGCCCACGAATTTCTCGCACAAAATATTGCTTTACACGCGGACAAACTATCAGTGACAGCCCAAAACAAAACAGCTGGTGCACTGGTCAATTTATAACGCTTTCATAATAAAGTATGACTTGTGAGTTATGAGTTAGTTTTGTTTCATGGTTGGGGATTGATATGACTCCGCGTTTGTCCAATAAAACTGGGTTCAAACTGGGTTTTTAACGCCAAACACAGTACGGTGATACCCGGCGTTTCGTGGCAAATGCACCAGCTCCTTCTGGTTCGCTGGTCGCGAGAGGTCGCCTCGGCACGATCACGTTGTGGCTTTACGGCGAAGTTGCTCTTTTCGGAGGGAATTGAAGTCCTTGAGAAGAAGAACTCGTTGGGCGTCCCGACGTTCGGGCAAAGAGCGCTCCACAACTCGCAGTTCGCGACCGAGCCAATCAGCAATCAGATCGCTTCGGCAAACACGCCGCTGGAGCGAGTGCATCTGTCTGAAGGGTGGGGGGGGGGGGGGTGACCCAGTGCCCCGGTCGCCGAGACCTTGGCCAACTGGGCCGCCCCCCCCCCCTCCACCCGCCGGATGCAGCGCAGCCTCCCTCGCCGCGGCGACAACTAGGTCGGCGTCTCATTGATTTCGCCCGCTCGACGAGGCGAGCTACGTGCTGACATCGTGCCCCACTGGGGGCGTCCAATGTGCACCCATCCACCTCCAGGCGAGGTGCAGTGTTGCTTAACTCCTATCCCTCCAACCTCTCTCCCTCTGAGAGCTGGCCACGTGCATGGCGGTCACCCATCCACCGGCCGACTCGACTACAGTGCAGCTTAACTCCAAGCACAAGGAACGTCCTCGAACTACCCGTGACGTCACACCCGTGTGACCTTGACGTCCCCAGGGGACAGTGGAAGGACGTCACTTGGTCGGGCCTAAGCCGCCACTAAGACGGCCAACAAGCCAATCACTCAGAAGGGTGGGGGGGGGGGGGGGCGTTCTAGGGCTTCCCAGCCGTCGAAGGAAGGGCATCGCGTGGCAGCTCGTTGTGTGGACACACAAATATGGGGAGCGAGGCTGGAAAATGTGCCCCGAACCGAGCTACGAACCCGGGATTGCCGGTCTGAGCTACACTCGTTGGTGATGCACACTCTCACTAGAGTGGGATGGAATCACTACGAGTGGGACGGGCGAGAGAGAGATAGAGAGAGAGATGTCCGACTCACCTCGATGAGCATCATGTTGACTGGCAGGCTGGACGAGGTCTGCAACAGACAGAGACAGCAGTCAGTATACAATCAGACAGAGACAGAGACAGCAGTCAGCATACAACCAGACAATTAGATCGGTAGAAGAAGCTTTAGTCTGGCCTGGAAGGGAGCCGAGGGTGGACCCGGTGCCGGCACCAAGGCCTCGTCTGGAAGGGAGCCGAGGGTGGACCCGGTGCCGGCACCAAGGCCTGGCCTGGAAGGGAGCCGAGGGTGGACCCGGTGCCGGCACCAAGGCCTCGTCTGGAAGGGAGCCGAGGGTGGACCCGGTGCCGGCACCAAGGCCTGGCCTGGAAGGGAGCCGAGGGTGGACCCGGTGCCGGCACCAAGGCCTGGCCTGGAAGGGAGCCGGGGGTGGACCCGGTGCCGGCACCAAGGCCTGGCCTGGAAGGGAGCCGAGGGTGGACCCGGTGCCGGCACCAGGGCCTGGCCTGGAAGGGAGCCGAGGGTGGACCCGGTGCCGGCACCAAGGCCTGGCCTGGAAGGGAGCCGAGGGTGGACCCGGTGCCGGCACCAAGGCCTGGCCTGGAAGGGAGTCTAGGGTGGACCCGGTGCCGGCACCAAGGCCTGGCCTGGAAGGGAGTCTAGGGTGGACCCGGTGCCGGCACTAAGGCCTGCTACCGTTCAACAGCACCAAGGGCCGGCCACCGCTTAGACTTGTCCCTTTGACACACTGTGAATTGGCGCTGTCCCTGTGGCACTGGTCTATTGGCTGTCGGTGAATGGCAGGCCGATGATGAAGCTAGCCTGGCCTGGAAGGGAGTCTAGGGTGGACTCGGTGCCGGCAATAAGGGCCGGCCACCGCTTAGCCTTGTCCTTTTGAAGGACGAAATAGGCTCGACTTGGAAAGAGCCAAGACCTCCAGCAATTCGAGCCCTTGGCACTCCTGTCCCAGCCGACCTCTCCTATAAAGTAAGCCAACACATCCTAACCCCAAAGGAGTCATTACGTCGTCGCAAGTTCGGCATGTTCCCTCCCTACTCCGTACCTCTCGGTCCACTCCTGGTGCAGCGCCTCCTGCCGTCGTCGAGCACACTGTCACTAAAGTCAGCACCCTCCTTGTTGGCCGTCGAGCGTCGAATGACTGGACGCCCGACGCTTGGACGGCTTCCGACGCCGCGTGACGTTCGACGCGGACGTCGAGGTGGTCACGAGGGAAGCCCGCCGGGAGGCAACGTGCTCCGAGGCACGGGGCCCCCGTTGGGCGGGATTAGGACCCTGGGACTCGACTGCTGCCCGTCGGACACGTGGCATTCCACAGACACACACACGTTCGAGCCGCCAGTGGTTCTCACACTGCGCGTCACGGCCCCCTGGGGCGTCACGCTACTTCCACTGGATTCCAGGCATCGATATTTTTCTGTATCTAGTTAATATTTATCCCCGATATGTACAATGGACATGATTGCAATTGACTTAAATCTTTGTCTTGTCAAAATATGTCAGATAATTAGCCATGTATTTCCATACACTATGAGTTGACCTGCACTAAGATGCATCAATTGCACAGGCATCTTGCGAAAATGTGAAACCGTGAAACGTAAAAACGAAAACGTGAAAACTCGTGATGTTAGCACAAGGGAACCGCGAAAATTAGTGCCCTTGTGAAGGGAGTCATGAGGGTTCAATGAGTTTGAGAATCCCTGTTATATCTATAGGAGGTCTCACAACAAAACCACCGGCAAAAGCAGCCGTTAGAAATGGCGCTTGGCGATACGCGATTCGAGCTGAACACGGCCAGCTGGATGCGGCGAACTCGAGCAGAATCCCACTTGTATTTGATCGCGGCTGTCGGTGCCGAGTTGTCCATCGACTCTGCTTGTGCGGTTCGGTTCGGTACTTGAGCTGCGGTTTCGGGTTTTTACAGAGAAGCCGCCAATCCCGTTTTGAAGTGGGAGTGGGATACCAATCAATTCAGACGCAAACCTTGACTGCTGTGAAGTCCCATTATTACTGTATCCCGTGCCGTATATACCCTTCATCTCAAGCGGCGTTTCAAAGCACTAATATAAACGTCCATTCGCCGAGCAAAACTTTGAGCGGCGTCTCCATATTTAATGCCCGGCAATTTGGCCCGGACAGCTCGGAGTGGATTACAGCCCGGAGTTCGGCCCGGGCCGCGAGAAATGACGTCTGGGCCCGGATTCACAGAAGGAGATTGAGTGGATTCCTCCGCAGTTTTGACGAAACCCCTCAAAAGTTTACCCCATTTCGTAATCACAAAGCGGAATTCTGTGCTTTTTGGAATAAGAATTCCCCCATTGAAAACCCCTGCTATACTGAGCATGGGTTTTGTCAATATCCAAAATCTGGAACTCACCTCGCACTTTCAACACTATGTTTTAACATGTTTTCTTGCTAATAAACAACAGCATTTTAAGCCCATAGAAAAGTTTGTGTTAGCTGATTACGAAAGTACTTACATTTTAATTTGAAAGTAAGAACTAAAATCTAGCATTTTGGAATTAGGTTACGAGATATTGAAATCCGAGCAAACATGACAGGTGAGTCGTCAACTGTCTTTTTAATTCGAAATGAGCTCCCAAATTGAAGAACTCATAATTGGTCAATTTCAATTTACCTCCCTAAATTACCTCCAATTACCTGAAATCTTGATCTGTGCATACGGATAATTTGGGGGAACATACTTGGTGGTTTTGCAGGGAGAATAAAATCCCCTTTTCGTCAAAATCCCCATTTCAAAGTCCCTTCTTTGTGAATCCAGGCCCTGGAAGGAAACATGCGAAAATTGGTTGCATATTTGACCGAGACTGGCTGGGCAATTGTCAGTAGCCAACCGAAACGATTGGCAAGGGAAATCAGTGTTAAACTGTTTATTTTTCCCCCAAAACAACAAAATGTGCGATAAGTCGTAAAGGGGACGTTGACCGAGGAAACTTTGCATCATAAGCACATCGAAGAGTTTTGGTTTAACACTATATTGGAGTGAGTGCTTACTCGGGCCACTTCCCGCTCAAATTTCACCTCCTACTGGATACCAACTTGTGGCCACACCTTTTTTCCGATCGCGACGAAACCCATGTCTACGAAATCCTCACACTTTTAGCAACAAAAATTGTGTGAATTTGCAAATCTCAAAAAATATTCACTCATCTAGTATTTTCAAGCGTTGTAAAACAACCCTGTTACGTCGTATTATTGAGCGTATCCTCGGGCCGCTTCCCGCGCAGAATTCACCTCCTACTGGATACCAACTTGTGGCCACACCGTTTGTCCGATTGCAACGAAACCAGGGTCTACGGTATCCTCACACTTTTAGCAACAGATTGTGTGATTTATAACCACGAAATACCAATAGAAAGTTAAAATAAAGCTTCATGAAATAATCACCAACAACCACGCACCAACAGCCAATGGACATTGTAATGGCTAAACCGGGTAGTTGTGAAGGAATTCATGGGCAGCCAATGACGGCTAAACAATATTGTACGACACCCAGCAAGTCCCGATACCATGTCGGACCAACCAGCATCGGCCAGCAAGGCAAACTCGCGTGTCATGAATTGTCTATGCTAAAGTAATTGCAGATTGACTTCATAGCGGCCGGGTCGGACGACTGGCTGCTCGACGGGCTAAGTGAGTGACGGCGTCGGCGTCGGCGTCGGCGTCGGCGTCGCGCGAACGACACGGGTTTGCTTCTAGGCGAGGCGCGAACCCAATTAAAGTTTAACGCGACGCACTGAAAGCCTTCGCCCCCCCCCCTGCCCCCCCCCCCCTCACCAGGGCTCTGCGCACCGTCCTTTGCAGTGACGTCCCCGGGAATACTGTCGCGTTTAAAAGGGTCTTGCATTTCTTGCGAGGCTTTACCAGCATTTTGCTGACCACTTTCACCCTTCGGTTTACCCTTTCACCCTTCGGTACACCCTTTCACCCTTCGGTATACCCTTTCACCCTTCGGTATACACCCTTCGGTATACCCTTTCACCCTTCGGTACACCCTTTCACCCTTCGGTATACCCTTTCACCCTACCTGGATGACGTCACGGTCGTCAGCCCAGATCTGGACTGCAAACGCGTGTGTCCATGCCAGACGCATGTCCAGAGTGCATTTGAACGGCACGCTTGTAGATCAACAGTTGTACTAACAGCAAGAAGTTGTACTAACACCCTGAGTGCGAACTGAGTGTCGTCTCTGCATTCGTGCCTAGGCCTCTTAGTCGCGACTCGTGACGTCATTAAGGAGCCTGTCGTTGACATGTGAATCCAATAGGAGCACGCACACGAGATCACGCGTGTGTCACGCTCACGCTAGTAGTTAGAGGACTTGATTTCGCTGGGCGATTGGCACTCAACGATACCGTGCCAATGCCCACGCTGCAGTCATGGGGGCCGTGATGCATCGTCATTTCCCCGCCATCCGTCAGGCCGCGTCATATCGACCGCACCGCGTCCACCGGGCCGGGTCTCGTCTGGCCGCACTCCATTATTCACGCACGCCGAATTGTGCGTGTCACACTATGCGTGCGTTAGATGCACGCACCAACGACTAACAAAGCTGCAGTCACTTTAGGACGGCTGGCGATACGCGACTCGGGTTTGCGTTGTTGGCCTGTGAGGCTGGCTGGGAAATTGCCAGTAGCCAGCCTGAAATGACGGGCCTTAAGGGTGGTCAGAATCAGACACATGGACTGCATTGGCTGTGTGTGCGTTGCTGGCCTGTGAGGCTGGCTGGGAAATTGCCAGTAGCCAGCCTGAAATGACGGGCCTTAAGGGTGGTCAGAATCAGACACATGGACTGCATTGGCTGTGTGTGCATTTTGCCAGACGACCCTTGAAACCATGGACCCTATGCAGCACCTTGGACGAGACTTCTTAGGTACCCTATAAGGCAATAGAAGCATGACGTCCCTGTAAGCTAGTGTTTAACCCCGGTGCATGCCAAAGTTTTTCTTGGGATTGCCATCGGAAAATTTCCAGAGATGTTTTAAGGGATTGCCGTGAAAACTTTCGCGGGGTGTGCGCATCATATTCACGCCACGCCACTGGTTGCGAGCAATCATGTTAGCCTCGATATTCACGTCCCACGCATGGACTACATTCAAGGTCAATATTGAACATTGAAGTCTAGGCTTTGTTGACTTGGCAAACGTTACAAGACTGCCAATCTCAATTGTGATAACAATAAAATAACCGCCGCCTGCAAACAAATTCCGCTTCGAAGTACGATGATATGTATTGAATTGTGCCATGAACCTTTGTTAAAATGCTTGACAATGGCAGTCTATCCCAGCAATCTTTCTCCAAGTTAATGGAAGCAGTTTGTGCATTGGTAATCATCAAATCTCCCGTCCCTGTCACCTCCCCGGCAGGTCGCCTGAACTAACAGCCACCGAAAAGGTCGGGTATCGGTATGATTTGATTGAGAGATAAGAGAAGCAATTAAAATAAAGTGCGTGATATTTCGTTCTGAAATCCAGCTTGTTCCCAAATAAAGGTAAAATAATGCTAGCTTTGTATCAGTAGTGGAGGGAAGACGCAGGCACTGTTTTGATTTTAATTGTATCTTCAAAATTACGTGTTTTAGGCAAGTAGAAATGTGCCAACATCGTGCAAAACTCCCGAGTGAACCGAATCATGAGTCTTTCCGATCGTCATTTGCCAGAGCAGAGCAGCTACTGATAACGAAACAGGTTTATCAACCAGTCCCAGGCCCACAAAAGCACATGGCTAGTCTCGTGTTCGGTACCCGCAAAAGCACATGGCTAGCCTCGTGTTCAGTACCCGCAAAAGCACATGGCTAGCCTCGTGTTCAGTACCCGCAAAAGCACATGGCTAGCCTCGTGTTCAGTACCCGTAAAAGCACATGGCTAGCCTCGTGTTCAGTACCCACAAAAGCACATGGCTAGCCTCGTGTTCAGTACCCACAAAAGCACATGGCTAGCCTCGTGTTCAGTACCCGCAAAAGCACATGGCTAGCCTCGTGTTCAGTACCCGCAAAAGCACATGGCTAGCCTCGTGTTCAGTACCCACAAAAGCACATGGCTAGCCTCGTGTTCAGTACCCGCAAAAGCACATGGCTAGCCTCGTGCTCAGTACCCGCAAAAGCACATGGCTAGCCTAGCACTTTTAGGCACTTTTCGAAAATTCCCCCGCTGTAAGTTTTCAAAATACAACGAAAAAATAAAGTATCAGCCATCCAGCAACTCTTTAACAACAGGTGTATTTTTTTCAATACTCTACGTCAATATTTGTAGCCCAGAGAAGGTCCGTGTCAACGTACAATCCGTGCGAAAATCAACCAAAACCACGTGACCGCTTGGTTCTCGTACACTCACTTCCAGAGCAGAGTACCTTGTGTCGGATCCCGACCAAACAAATATAGCATCCCGACCCGACCAAACAAAAATCCACGAGCAATCCGCACGCTATTGAAAACCATGCACTTGACACCCCAAGTTGTACCTCGAAAAACCTCGTGGAAAGCCAAGGAAAGGTTAGTTCTATCATCATCAACATGACATCCGTGGATGCAGCTACTGATTGAAACAATGCATCAATGATTGAACCCCTATCTACCACCAATGTCTACCCTCCCCTACGTCCCATTATCTATCGAGCGTGTCTGTGAAGTGTGAAGTGTGAACGCCCCTACCTTGATGATGACGATGGGCCGGTCCAGCCTCCACAGCGGCAGCTTGTCCTTGCGCCGGATCTCCCTGGCGATCCTCGGCAGGGTCACCTCGGCGATGGAGCACACCGAAATGCGGTCGCCGGCGCCGGCGTCGGCGTCGACGTCGCGTCGGTGCAGCGGCAGGGTGGACGCCGTCGGCATGTCGACGCCGCGGCCGAACAGCACCGGGTCGAACCGGGCCATGGCGAACAGCGGCCGGTCAATCGCGACCTGGCGAGCCGCGGTGCTCGACTTTGGGCGCTCGGGGTTTATGCACTTGGGGTTTATATTGCACTCGTTTATTGTCCTCGTTAGTGTTTCACTCTCAAAACGAAACCACCGGCACCATCAGCTCGAACTGTGCACGGGGCTGATTTTGGTCAACTTCAGCACGGATCAAATGGGAGGAACATGCCTCTAGATTCTTACAGCGCTTTGTACAGTTTCAAAACGAACCCACCGGCACCATCAGCTCGAACTGTGCACGGGGCTGATTTCGGTCAATTTCAGCACGGTTTCAAATGGGAGGAACATGCCTCTAGATTCTTACAGCGCTTTGTACAGTTTCAAAACGAAACCACCGGCACCATCAGCTCGAACTGTGCACGGGGCTGATTTTGGTCAATTTCAGCACGGTTTCAAATGGGGGGAACATGCCTCTAGATTCTTACAGCGCTTTGTACAGTTTCAAAACGAAACCACCGGCACCATCAGCTCGAACTGTGCACGGGGCTGATTTTGGTCGATTTCAGCACGGTTTCAAATGGGGGGAACATGCCTCTAGATTCTTACAGCGCTTTGTACAGTTTCAAAACGAAACCACCGGCACAATCAGCTCGAACTGTGCACGGGGCTCATTTTGGTCAATTTCAGCACGGTTTTAAATGGGAGGGACACGCCTCTAGATTCTTACAGCGCTTAGTACAGTTTCAAAACGAAACCACCGGCACCATCAGCTCGAACTGTGCACGGGGCTGATTTTGGTCGATTTCAGCACGGTTTCAAATGGGAGGAACATGCCTCTAGATTCTTACAGCGCTTTGTACAGTTTCAAAACGAAACCACCGGCGCCATCAGCTCGAACTGTGCACGGGGCTGATTTTGGTCGATTTCAGCACGGTTTTAAATGGGAGGAACATGCCTCTAGATTCTTACAGCGCTTTGTACAGTTTCAAAACGAAACCACCGGCACAATCAGCTCGAACTGTGCACGTGGCTGGTTTTGGTCAATTTCAGCACGGTTTTAAATGGGAGGAACATGCCTCTAGATTCTTACAGCGCTTTGTACAGTTTCAAAACGAAACCACCGGCACCATCAGCTCGAACTGTGCACGGGGCTGATTTTGGTCGATTTCAGCACGGTTTCAAATGGGAGGAACATGCCTCTAGATTCTTACAGCGCTTTGTACAGTTTCAAAACGAAACCACCGGCGCCATCAGCTCGAACTGTGCACGGGGCTGATTTCGGTCAATTTCAGCACGGTTTCAAATGGGAGGAACATGCCTCTAGATTCTTACAGGGCTTTGTACAGTTTCAAAACAAAACCACCGGCACCATCAGCTCGAACTGTGCACGGGGCTGATTTTGGTCGATTTCAGCACGGTTTCAAATGGGAGGAACATGGCTCTAGATTCTTACAGCGCTTTGTACAGTTTCAAAACGAAACCACCGGCACCATTAGCTCGAACTGTGCACGGGGCTGGTTTTGGTCAATTTCAGCACGGTTTCAAATGGGAGGAACATGCCTCTAGATTCTTACAGCGCTTTGTACAGTTTCAAAACGAAACCACCGGCGCCATCAGCTCGAACTGTGCACGGGGCTGATTTTGGTCGATTTCAGCACGGTTTCAAATGGGAGGAACATGGCTCTAGATTCTTACAGCGCTTTGTACAGTTTCAAAACGAAACCACCGGCGCCATCAGCTCGAACTGTGCACGGGGCTGATTTTGGTCGATTCCAGCACGGTTTCAAATGGGAGGAACATGCCTCTAGATTCTTACAGCGCTTTGTACAGTTTCAAAACGAAGCCACCGGCGCCATCAGCTCGAACTGTGCACGGGGGTGATTTCGGTCAATTTCAGCACGGTTTCAAATGGGAGGAACATGCCTCTAGATTCTTACAGCGCTTTGTACAGTTTCAAACACAGCAGTTTTGGCGACCGCTAGAAAAATGGCGTTTGGCGATACGCGATTCGAGCTGAACACGGCACTCGGCACTAGGTTCGCGCACTTGCCACTTGTTCGCGCACTCGGCGCTAGTAGTCGCACCTAGCCACTCGTTCAAGTCACTGCCACACGGATAATTGTCGTTGAGCAAAGCGTCGTTCCAGGCGTGACCACGGTCCTCGTCTTAGCGCTAGTGTCGGTAGAAAAGGTAGAAAAGCCCGCGCGATGGCAGCGCACTCGACGGCCCAGCTGGACACCTGCAAGTCGAGGGTTCTAACGACCAACACACTCCAGTGTGCCGTGACCGCTCCTAGCAGGCAGGCGAGGGGACACCCGGTGCCGACACGTCGCACGTAGTTCGCTCCAGCCAATGACAGCGCGGCATTGAGACCCCCCCCCCCCGCCCCACAAAGCCATCCAATCAGTAAGCCCGGTCGGCTGATGTCAAGCTTTGACCTCGACCTTGAGCCGAGCAGAGCTGACCTTGACCGAGTCAGGCGCCGACGCCGACTATACGTAGATCACGGTCCGTTTTAGGCCCAAAAGTCCCTCACATCGGCACAGCCGTGCAGCCGAAACACCGAAAAGTGGAAAGTGGAAAGACCTTGAACCCCCCTCCCCCTGAAATGAAGCCTTGACCTTGACCTGGTCTCGACTCAAGAAGGCTGCCCGAAGCCTCAAAGGTATACCAATGGTTGTCACGATGGCTAAGGACAACAAGTTTGACCCAAGACTTTCCCAACTGCCAAGACCCAACACCAAGAGTTATATTATCGATGGTTACCAAGACACAGCTAGGCTCACAAAGCGGTGTGTTAGTTGGTTACCAAGGTAGTAAACCTTACCAACAGGTGCCAGGCAAGGGGCCACGATCGCTGGGATATCGATCGATCCAAGCAGTGTTGGATTGGCCCACACTAGGCGACCATATCGATCTAAGGTCACCCGAAGGAATCGATGCAATATCGATTTGTCCCGTTGCCCCAGTGAGTTCGCCCTAGCTTGCCCTTCCTGGCCCTAGCTAGCCCTACCTGGCCCTAGCTAGCCCTACCTGGCGCTAGCTTACCCTACCTGCCCCTAGCTACCCCTACCTGGCCCTAGCTATCCCTACCTGGCCCTGGCTATCCCTACCTGGACCTAGCTTGCCCTACCTGGACCTAGCTTGCCCTACCTGGACCTAGCTTGCCCTACCTGGACCTAGCTAGCCCTACCTGGCCCTAGCTAGCCCTACCTGGCGCTAGCTTACCCTACCTGCCCCTAGCTACCCCTACCTGGCCCTAGCTATCCCTACCTGGCCCTGGCTATCCCTACCTGGACCTAGCTTGCCCTACCTGGACCTAGCTTGCCCTACCTGGACCTAGCTTGCCCTACCTGGCCCTGGCTATCCCTACCTGGACCTAGCTTGCCCTACCTGGCCCTGGCTATCCCTACCTGGCCCTAGCTATCCCTACCTGGCCCTGGCTATCCCTACCTGGACCTAGCTTGCCCTACCTGGACCTAGCTTGCCCTACCTGGACCTAGCTTGCCCTACCTGGCCCTGGCTATCCCTACCTGGCCCTAGCTAGCCCTACCTGGCGCTAGCTTACCCTACCTGCCCCTAGCTACCCCTACCTGGCCCTAGCTATCCCTACCTGGCCCTGGCTATCCCTACCTGGACCTAGCTTGCCCTACCTGGACCTAGCTTGCCCTACCTGGACCTAGCTTGCCCTACCTGGCCCTGGCTATCCCTACCTGGCCTTGGCTAACCCTACCTGGCGCTAGCTTACCCTACCTGCCCCTAGCTACCCCTACCTGGCCCTAGCTATCCCTACCTGGCCCTGGCTATCCCTACCTGGACCTAGCTTGCCCTACCTGGACCTAGCTTGCCCTACCTGGACCTAGCTTGCCCTACCTGGCCCTGGCTATCCCTACCTGGACCTAGCTTGCCCTACCTGGCCCTGGCTATCCCTACCTGGCCCTAGCTATCCCTACCTGGCCCTGGCTATCCCTACCTGGACCTAGCTTGCCCTACCTGGCCCTGGCTATCCCTACCTGGACCTAGCTTGCCCTACCTGGCCCTGGCTATCCCTACCTGGCCCTAGCTATCCCTACCTGGCCCTGGCTATCCCTACCTGGACCTAGCTTGCCCTACCTGGCCCTAGCTATCCCTACCTGGCCCTAGCTATCCCTACCTGGCCCTGGCTATCCCTACCTGGACCTAGCTTGCCCTACCTGGACCTAGCTTGCCCTACCTGGACCTAGCTTGCCCTACCTGGCCTGCCTACAGCCTGTCGAGCGGTCTAATATTTTCTCGTGCTGCCTACAGCCTGTCGAGCGGTCTAATATTTTCTCGTGCTGCCTACAGCCTGTCGAGCGGTCTAATATTTTCTCGTGCTGCCTACAGCCTGTCGAGCGGTCTAATATTTTCTCGTGCTGCCTACAGCCTGTCGAGCGGTCTAATATTTTCTCGTGCTGCCTACAGCCTGTCGAGCGGTCTAATATTTTCTCGTGCTGCCTACAGCCTGTCGAGCGGTCTAATATTTTCTCGTGCTGCCTACAGCCTGTCGAGCGGTCTAATATTTTCTCGTGCTGCCTACAGCCTGTCGAGCGGTCTAATATTTTCTCGTGCTGCCTACAGCCTGTCGAGCGGTCTAATATTTTCTCGTGCTGCCTACAGCCTGTCGAGCGGTCTAATATTTTCTCGTGCTGCCTACAGCCTGTCGAGCGGTCTAATATTTTCTCGTGCTGCCTACAGCCTGTCGAGCGGTCTAATATTTTCTCGTGCTGCCTACAGCCTGTCGAGCGGTCTAATATTTTCTCGTGCTGCCTACAGCCTGTCGAGCGGTCTAATATTTTCTCGTGCTGCCTACAGCCTGTCGAGCGGTCTAATATTTTCTCGTGCTGCCTACAGCCTGTCGAGCGGTCTAATATTTTCTCGTGCTGCCTACAGCCTGTCGAGCGGTCTAATATTTTCTCGTGCTGCCTACAGCCTGTCGAGCGGTCTAATATTTTCTCGTGCTGCCTACAGCCTGTCGAGCGGTCTAATATTTTCTCGTGCTGCCTACAGCCTGTCGAGCGGTCTAATATTTTCTCGTGCTGCCTACAGCCTGTCGAGCGGTCTAATATTTTCTCGTGCTGCCTACAGCCTGTCGAGCGGTCTAATATTTTCTCGTGCTGCCTACAGCCTGTCGAGCGGTCTAATATTTTCTCGTGCTGCCTACAGCCTGTCGAGCGGTCTAATATTTTCTCGTGCTGCCTACAGCCTGTCGAGCGGTCTAATATTTTCTCGTGCTGCCTACAGCCTGTCGAGCGGTCTAATATTTTCTCGTGCTGCCTACAGCCTGTCGAGCGGTCTAATATTTTCTCGTGCTGCCTACAGCCTGTCGAGCGGTCTAATATTTTCTCGTGCTGCCTACAGCCTGTCGAGCGGTCTAATATTTTCTCGTGCTGCCTACAGCCTGTCGAGCGGTCTAATATTTTCTCGTGCTGCCTACAGCCTGTCGAGCGGTCTAATATTTTCTCGTGCTGCCTACAGCCTGTCGAGCGGTCTAATATTTTCTCGTGCTGCCTACAGCCTGTCGAGCGGTCTAATATTTTCTCGTGCTGCCTACAGCCTGTCGAGCGGTCTAATATTTTCTCGTGCTGCCTACAGCCTGTCGAGCGGTCTAATATTTTCTCGTGCTGCCTACAGCCTGTCGAGCGGTCTAATATTTTCTCGTGCTGCCTACAGCCTGTCGAGCGGTCTAATATTTTCTCGTGCTGCCTACAGCCTGTCGAGCGGTCTAATATTTTCTCGTGCTGCCTACAGCCTGTCGAGCGGTCTAATATTTTCTCGTGCTGCCTACAGCCTGTCGAGCGGTCTAATATTTTCTCGTGCTGCCTACAGCCTGTCGAGCGGTCTAATATTTTCTCGTGCTGCCTACAGCCTGTCGAGCGGTCTAATATTTTCTCGTGCTGCCTACAGCCTGTCGAGCGGTCTAATATTTTCTCGTGCTGCCTACAGCCTGTCGAGCGGTCTAATATTTTCTCGTGCTGCCTACAGCCTGTCGAGCGGTCTAATATTTTCTCGTGCTGCCTACAGCCTGTCGAGCGGTCTAATATTTTCTCGTGCTGCCTACAGCCTGTCGAGCGGTCTAATATTTTCTCGTGCTGCCTACAGCCTGTCGAGCGGTCTAATATTTTCTCGTGCTGCCTACAGCCTGTCGAGCGGTCTAATATTTTCTCGTGCTGCCTACAGCCTGTCGAGCGGTCTAATATTTTCTCGTGCTGCCTACAGCCTGTCGAGCGGTCTAATATTTTCTCGTGCTGCCTACAGCCTGTCGAGCGGTCTAATATTTTCTCGTGCTGCCTACAGCCTGTCGAGCGGTCTAATATTTTCTCGTGCTGCCTACAGCCTGTCGAGCGGTCTAATATTTTCTCGTGCTGCCTACAGCCTGTCGAGCGGTCTAATATTTTCTCGTGCTGCCTACAGCCTGTCGAGCGGTCTAATATTTTCTCGTGCTGCCTACAGCCTGTCGAGCGGTCTAATATTTTCTCGTGCTGCCTACAGCCTGTCGAGCGGTCTAATATTTTCTCGTGCTGCCTACAGCCTGTCGAGCGGTCTAATATTTTCTCGTGCTGCCTACAGCCTGTCGAGCGGTCTAATATTTTCTCGTGCTGCCTACAGCCTGTCGAGCGGTCTAATATTTTCTCGTGCTGCCTACAGCCTGTCGAGCGGTCTAATATTTTCTCGTGCTGCCTACAGCCTGTCGAGCGGTCTAATATTTTCTCGTGCTGCCTACAGCCTGTCGAGCGGTCTAATATTTTCTCGTGCTGCCTACAGCCTGTCGAGCGGTCTAATATTTTCTCGTGCTGCCTACAGCCTGTCGAGCGGTCTAATATTTTCTCGTGCTGCCTACAGCCTGTCGAGCGGTCTAATATTTTCTCGTGCTGCCTACAGCCTGTCGAGCGGTCTAATATTTTCTCGTGCTGCCTACAGCCTGTCGAGCGGTCTAATATTTTCTCGTGCTGCCTACAGCCTGTCGAGCGGTCTAATATTTTCTCGTGCTGCCTACAGCCTGTCGAGCGGTCTAATATTTTCTCGTGCTGCCTACAGCCTGTCGAGCGGTCTAATATTTTCTCGTGCTGCCTACAGCCTGTCGAGCGGTCTAATATTTTCTCGTGCTGCCTACAGCCTGTCGAGCGGTCTAATATTTTCTCGTGCTGCCTACAGCCTGTCGAGCGGTCTAATATTTTCTCGTGCTGCCTACAGCCTGTCGAGCGGTCTAATATTTTCTCGTGCTGCCTACAGCCTGTCGAGCGGTCTAATATTTTCTCGTGCTGCCTACAGCCTGTCGAGCGGTCTAATATTTTCTCGTGCTGCCTACAGCCTGTCGAGCGGTCTAATATTTTCTCGTGCTGCCTACAGCCTGTCGAGCGGTCTAATATTTTCTCGTGCTGCCTACAGCCTGTCGAGCGGTCTAATATTTTCTCGTGCTGCCTACAGCCTGTCGAGCGGTCTAATATTTTCTCGTGCTGCCTACAGCCTGTCGAGCGGTCTAATATTTTCTCGTGCTGCCTACAGCCTGTCGAGCGGTCTAATATTTTCTCGTGCTGCCTACAGCCTGTCGAGCGGTCTAATATTTTCTCGTGCTGCCTACAGCCTGTCGAGCGGTCTAATATTTTCTCGTGCTGCCTACAGCCTGTCGAGCGGTCTAATATTTTCTCGTGCTGCCTACAGCCTGTCGAGCGGTCTAATATTTTCTCGTGCTGCCTACAGCCTGTCGAGCGGTCTAATATTTTCTCGTGCTGCCTACAGCCTGTCGAGCGGTCTAATATTTTCTCGTGCTGCCTACAGCCTGTCGAGCGGTCTAATATTTTCTCGTGCTGCCTACAGCCTGTCGAGCGGTCTAATATTTTCTCGTGCTGCCTACAGCCTGTCGAGCGGTCTAATATTTTCTCGTGCTGCCTACAGCCTGTCGAGCGGTCTAATATTTTCTCGTGCTGCCTACAGCCTGTCGAGCGGTCTAATATTTTCTCGTGCTGCCTACAGCCTGTCGAGCGGTCTAATATTTTCTCGTGCTGCCTACAGCCTGTCGAGCGGTCTAATATTTTCTCGTGCTGCCTACAGCCTGTCGAGCGGTCTAATATTTTCTCGTGCTGCCTACAGCCTGTCGAGCGGTCTAATATTTTCTCGTGCTGCCTACAGCCTGTCGAGCGGTCTAATATTTTCTCGTGCTGCCTACAGCCTGTCGAGCGGTCTAATATTTTCTCGTGCTGCCTACAGCCTGTCGAGCGGTCTAATATTTTCTCGTGCTGCCTACAGCCTGTCGAGCGGTCTAATATTTTCTCGTGCTGCCTACAGCCTGTCGAGCGGTCTAATATTTTCTCGTGCTGCCTACAGCCTGTCGAGCGGTCTAATATTTTCTCGTGCTGCCTACAGCCTGTCGAGCGGTCTAATATTTTCTCGTGCTGCCTACAGCCTGTCGAGCGGTCTAATATTTTCTCGTGCTGCCTACAGCCTGTCGAGCGGTCTAATATTTTCTCGTGCTGCCTACAGCCTGTCGAGCGGTCTAATATTTTCTCGTGCTGCCTACAGCCTGTCGAGCGGTCTAATATTTTCTCGTGCTGCCTACAGCCTGTCGAGCGGTCTAATATTTTCTCGTGCTGCCTACAGCCTGTCGAGCGGTCTAATATTTTCTCGTGCTGCCTACAGCCTGTCGAGCGGTCTAATATTTTCTCGTGCTGCCTACAGCCTGTCGAGCGGTCTAATATTTTCTCGTGCTGCCTACAGCCTGTCGAGCGGTCTAATATTTTCTCGTGCTGCCTACAGCCTGTCGAGCGGTCTAATATTTTCTCGTGCTGCCTACAGCCTGTCGAGCGGTCTAATATTTTCTCGTGCTGCCTACAGCCTGTCGAGCGGTCTAATATTTTCTCGTGCTGCCTACAGCCTGTCGAGCGGTCTAATATTTTCTCGTGCTGCCTACAGCCTGTCGAGCGGTCTAATATTTTCTCGTGCTGCCTACAGCCTGTCGAGCGGTCTAATATTTTCTCGTGCTGCCTACAGCCTGTCGAGCGGTCTAATATTTTCTCGTGCTGCCTACAGCCTGTCGAGCGGTCTAATATTTTCTCGTGCTGCCTACAGCCTGTCGAGCGGTCTAATATTTTCTCGTGCTGCCTACAGCCTGTCGAGCGGTCTAATATTTTCTCGTGCTGCCTACAGCCTGTCGAGCGGTCTAATATTTTCTCGTGCTGCCTACAGCCTGTCGAGCGGTCTAATATTTTCTCGTGCTGCCTACAGCCTGTCGAGCGGTCTAATATTTTCTCGTGCTGCCTACAGCCTGTCGAGCGGTCTAATATTTTCTCGTGCTGCCTACAGCCTGTCGAGCGGTCTAATATTTTCTCGTGCTGCCTACAGCCTGTCGAGCGGTCTAATATTTTCTCGTGCTGCCTACAGCCTGTCGAGCGGTCTAATATTTTCTCGTGCTGCCTACAGCCTGTCGAGCGGTCTAATATTTTCTCGTGCTGCCTACAGCCTGTCGAGCGGTCTAATATTTTCTCGTGCTGCCTACAGCCTGTCGAGCGGTCTAATATTTTCTCGTGCTGCCTACAGCCTGTCGAGCGGTCTAATATTTTCTCGTGCTGCCTACAGCCTGTCGAGCGGTCTAATATTTTCTCGTGCTGCCTACAGCCTGTCGAGCGGTCTAATATTTTCTCGTGCTGCCTACAGCCTGTCGAGCGGTCTAATATTTTCTCGTGCTGCCTACAGCCTGTCGAGCGGTCTAATATTTTCTCGTGCTGCCTACAGCCTGTCGAGCGGTCTAATATTTTCTCGTGCTGCCTACAGCCTGTCGAGCGGTCTAATATTTTCTCGTGCTGCCTACAGCCTGTCGAGCGGTCTAATATTTTCTCGTGCTGCCTACAGCCTGTCGAGCGGTCTAATATTTTCTCGTGCTGCCTACAGCCTGTCGAGCGGTCTAATATTTTCTCGTGCTGCCTACAGCCTGTCGAGCGGTCTAATATTTTCTCGTGCTGCCTACAGCCTGTCGAGCGGTCTAATATTTTCTCGTGCTGCCTACAGCCTGTCGAGCGGTCTAATATTTTCTCGTGCTGCCTACAGCCTGTCGAGCGGTCTAATATTTTCTCGTGCTGCCTACAGCCTGTCGAGCGGTCTAATATTTTCTCGTGCTGCCTACAGCCTGTCGAGCGGTCTAATATTTTCTCGTACTGCCTACAGCCTGTCGAGCGGTCTAATATTTTCTCGTACTGCCTATTCTCGTGCTGCCTATTCTCGTGCTGCCTATTCTCGTGCTGCCTATTCTCGTGTACTGCCTAATCTTGTACCTACTGCCTTCGAGGGGAAGTGACCACGTGATACCGAACGTTCCAGAACTTGATACGCGGTCTTGTTCGAAGAAATGTATATCGCCTCACGTATTGACTCGTGCCCTACCTGGGGCAGTGGACCTCGATGTGCCCTACCTGGGGCTATGGACCTCGATGTCCCCTACCTGGGGCAGTGGACCTCGATGTCCCCTACCTGGGGCAGTGGACCTCGATGTCCCCTACCTGGGGCAGTGGACCTCGATGTGCCCTACCTGGGGCTATGGACCTCGATGTCCCCTACCTGGGGCAGTGGACCTCGATGTCCCCTACCTGGGGCAGTGGACCTCGATGTCCCCTACCTGGGGCAGTGGACCTCGATGTGCCCTACCTGGGGCTATGGACCTCGATGTCCCCTACCTGGGGCAGTGGACCTCGATGTCCCCTACCTGGGGCAGTGGACCTCGATGTCCCCTACCTGGGGCAGTGGACCTCGATGTCCCCTACCTGGGGCAGTGGACCTCGATGTCCCCTACCTGGGGCAGTGGACCTCGATGTCCCCTACCTGGGGCAGTGGATCTGGATCGAGGGTCGCCCGTTCAACGCCCGGCCAGGTAACGCGTCCCGGGAGTCGACGCCGCGACGTCCGCTGTCACACTCGCACTGTCACTCGCACCTCGCTTTGTTGACACGCGGTCGCCATGACAGCCGTCACTTGGCGACGTGCGATGTCAACACACGTGCTGTCAGTCACGCGACAACGCTGTCCTTGCGAAGGACGGTGCTATACGCGATCGACAGGATTCCTCCACTAGGCCACGCTGTCGACAGGTGGATGAGCAAAGCGAACTCTGAACTAATTGATGGTGGTCACCGATCCACCGGGCGACTCGCCGTGGTGTTGCTTAACTCTGAACTAATTGATGGTGGTCACCCATCCACCGGGCGACTCGGCGTGGTGTTGCTTAACTCTGGACAAGAACGATGGGCAGCCATGTCCACCACCTGTTTAGCGAACGCGCGGCGTCCGGCCAATCAGGGCCGAGGCTGCAAGTGGACTGCTGAGGGCCTCTTGGCGGCGAGGGTCTTTGCTAACTCTGTTAACTTTGTTAACTGATATCGAGTTACAAGTGCTGTCGAGAGTGTATAAGCATCTTCCTCGAGGACCCACTGCTGCTAGACACGAGCCAAGAGTTTCTACACTACCCATCGAGCCTTTTGTCCGACTCAAGACATGTCTTGTGAGTGTTGAAGCTATTAGCTCGTGTCTAGCAGCAGTGGGTCCTCGAGGAAGATGCTTATACACTCTCCATCTTAACGTGAAATGGAGTTAAGATAGGTAGGTTTGTGATGTGAATGTCGGAGATCATGGATGTCTTCATTGGTCCTCGAGATTTGGCCAGTTTTCGCAAGATTTGGCAAAACCTCACTTTCAATGTAAAACAACACTGAGCCCATTCCGCCATTTCCTTCCCACTATTGTGCCGATTACTGCACGGCGATCCACTTTCCCTCTGCAACAGCCGACAACCGCGTCGGCTTCCACGTCGCCGTGCAACCATGCAACCATGCAACCATGCAACCTTGCAACCTTGCAACCTTGCAACCTTGTCCCCACAGTCCACACACAGTCATACGCTGAGGCAGCTGCTGCTGCGGTTGATCAAGGCTCACTCTGGAGCTGGCACGCGCAGACAAACGGCCCTAACGGCGTCCTAGCGGAGTCCTAACGGCGTCCTAGCGGCGTCCTAACGGCGTCCTAGCGGAGTCCTAACGACGTCCTAACGGCGTCCTGACGGCGTCCTAACGGCGTCCTGACGGCGTCCTGACGGCGTCCCCAACGGGCTCGCCGTCTAACGGCGTCCTAGCGGAGTCCTAACGGCGTCCTAGCGGAGTCCTAACGGCGTCCTAACGGCGTCCTAGCGGAGTCCTAACGACGTCCTAACGGCGTCCTGACGGCGTCCTGACGGCGTCCTAACGACGTCCTAACGGCGTCCTGACGGCGTCCTGACGGCGTCCCCAACGGGCTCTCGACGGCAAGATAAGAACACCCCAACCCCTGTACCCTAAAGTGAGTTATGAAGCCTGTGCTGCCCTTGGCGGCGAGTACCTAATACCTAATACCCTACAATAGGCAAGACTTGGCCAAAGGATTACCACATCCTTTAATTAACTTTAAAAATATGCACGGCACGACACGGCACACGCTCATTGGCTGGAGCTTCGGCGAATCAAGGCCAACTCCATGCGGACCGCACCGCGGATGACCAGGTCCCCGACGACCACACCCCTCACCCTCGTCACGACCACGACGCCGTCCTCCCCGTGTCAGCCGTCGACGCGGCACCCATGTCGCTGTCCCGGCGTCGTCCAGGCGTCGTCGTCCACCGGCCGTCGCGTCGCTACTGGAGCCCGCGGGATGCTGGCGTCGGTGTCGGCGTCGACGGCGCATCGCGGCCAAGGTCGACGCGTGCGCGCGCACCTCGACCCACTGACACGGTCGCGCCGTCGAGCGACGCAGGGTGTCGCCTGCGATGACGTCACAGGGGGGGCGAGAGGCGCGGGGGACTTGTTGCTCGGCGTCGCGACGCTTTGCGGCGGACCCGACGCCGACGCCGACGCCCCGAAGTGGCCGTACCTCGTGCCTCGAGACCGAGCGGCGACGTGATTGACGGCAACGTCGGCTGCAAGTCCGCGGGTGTGCAGCCAGGACATATATCTGGCGTGGGTGAGACCCGTGCAGGCGCGGACTGGCCCGGGGTGCAGGGATGCCATCGCACTCCGGGCCTCGGACTTTCCTGGCCCCTGCCGGTCATACCAGTGGCCTCGAAAAAAATCAGGGAGATGTATTTTTTAGGGATTGGCGTGACGTTTTTTTAGGGATTGGCGTGACGTTTTGGGATTGGCGTTACGTTTTTTTAGGGATGGGGGAAAATTTCGGGTGACGTCGTTTGACGATTTTCTGAAATGCCCGCGGGCCGATTTTTTCCCCAATGCATTACAAATTTAATTTTGCGGGGCTGAAGTTTGTACAGCAATTGCCGGGCTTTTCCGAGCCTGTCCGCCCCTGGACTCCTCGTGCCGAGGCGTGTGGGGGGGGGGGGAGGAGAACGCCGTCACAGGAGCGCCAAGACTCCAAGTCCGACCCCGGGAACACTCGGCTATCATGACTCCGAGTGTGTGGCTGGCTGTGATTGGTGCCCACTAGCAGCTGATGTTTGGTACCCGCACCAATTGCACATGGTGACCGGCTGAATGCATGCTATTAAGTTTCCAGCCCGCCGTGCCCCGTTCCCTCCACGCTCGAGTCACACATAACACGACGTGGTCCCGAGTTTGGCTGGGAGTTTGGGATTTTTGGGGCAAAATTTGGTTCGCTTTGCCGACGAGGTAACATTTTAGTCGGCATGTGCCGACTCTCTCTGCTGGTAGGTAGGTACCCCATGTTTTGGTCGCCTCGTTGTGGTTTATACAACGTCGTATCATGTGCAACACACAAGTCCTGAAGATGTCGGTGCCAACGCCGACGAAACGTCGACCGAGGTTCTTTTTAGGACCGCAAGTCAGTCTCATCAGAGCATTACCGAACACCTTACCACCATCTAGTACCACTAAGTTGCCTCCACTTGAGGTCGACAGTAAAGTCAAACGAGCCCGACGACCTGACCTCGTCTTGCCTTGCCAGCAGTCAGCCATCGCAGGGGTAGCACCGTACAGCACGAGCCCGACGACCTGACCTCGTCTTGCCTTGCCAGCAGTCAGCCATCGCAGGGGTAGCACCGTACAGCACGAGCCCGACGACCTGACCTCGTCTTGCCTTGCCAGCAGTCAGCCATCGCAGGGGTAGCACCGTACAGCACGAGCCCGACGACCTGACCTCGTCTTGCCTTGCCAGCAGTCAGCCATCGCAGGGGTAGCACCGTATAGCACGAGCCCGACGACCTGACCTCGTCTTGCCTTGCCAGCAGTCAGCCATCGCAGGGGTAGCACCGTACAGCACGAGCCCGACGACCTGACCTCGTCTTGCCTTGCCAGCAGTCAGCCATCGCAGGGGTAGCACCGTACAGCACGAGCCCGACGACCTGACCTCGTCTTGCCTTGCCAGCAGTCAGCCATCGCAGGGGTAGCACCGTATAGCACGAGTCAGGCTAGCCGTTGGGGGAGCATTCCCTGGCGCTCCCGTCCGGGGCGTCAGCTGCGGGTGGGCAGGGTGACATCATCAGAGGGGCGCCAAAAGGCGTCACAAAGGCCTCCTGGTAACCGCGATGAAAATAAGACATGAAGACGGGATTGTGAATGAATTGCGTTTGGTTTAGCTGATGTCCATCCCGATTGAGATGTGAGCTGTCTGGGATCTCGAAAACCCTGGGAGATTCCAGCAAATAATGTGGTTGGAAAGTTGTATCTACCGTTGCGTCGGCAACAGCCAATAACTGAAGGTGAATACCAGAATTACATGAATCGGGGGCTAAATGGGCCGGGCAAGGATTGGATTATTGCACAGAAATGCTTTGGGAATTGATTTTGCATCACTTCTATAGATAATATTGCTACATCTAGAATTAATTTGAGTTTGCCCCTTTTTGGGGATCTCTATTAACATAGAGTACCATACCATAGAATCAAATGATTAGTTTTTGTCATTACCATTAAAAAGGGTATTTATCATTACAGTTATTTTCCATTTTACTCTTTACAAATCGTAAAAGAGTCAAATGATGCTTTACTTCAAAGTCCACCAGGCCGTGGTAATCTTAGGCTGACACAACTGAATAAGTATAGGATTGTTCTGTTCATTCCAGTTCAAATTCTAATCTCGCGCAAGTAAATGTATGATGTTTAGGTACTTGGAAATACCTAAAGTTTTCAGTTCAGCGTTGTCCAAGCCAGAGTCGGGATCCAAGTCCATTTACACACCACTTGCTTTTCATTTTTTCGCCCTTTTTCGTTTGGGGGGGGGGGGGGGCGCCGGATGCCACTCTTTGGTTTTGCCCGCCCAGAAAATTTGCTTGTCTGACGTCTCTGGCTCTCGTAGTTGGGGTTTGGGAACAAAACCCCCTACAAACAACCCTCACACTAAACCATTGCCGTCACAAGCAGCACATCTAGACAATGAGGTCGAATTGGGTTTGGCAATCTGTTGTAGGTTCCTATAAATTCTAGAAATGCCCCTATTTGCAAATAAGATGTGACATTAAATCCAAAGTTGACAATAACTAGTCAATTGCCCGGGTATGGCTGTGTGCATTCAGTCACGTCCATGGTCACGACGGTCAAAGAATGCTCCACATCAACATATCATGACGAGATAATTCTTTCACGGGGTGTTTCCACTTTCCCTTGGTAACCAGCTACCCTAGGTTGAAGGTACCTATAGGGACACCGACAAAGTTGTAACTTATCTAGATAATTTTATCTTCTAGATAAATTATCTAGATACTTTTTGTTATCTTTTATCTCATCCAGATAATTTGGGAAAACGTTATCTGTTATCTTCAATAAAATAATTTTTCATCTTTACTATTTATTTAAGATAACAAAATTATATTATCTAAAAATAAACGGATTTCTCCGGCAACATTGTCCTCTACCACCGCCGTCTGCGTATGTCGCTGGCGCCATTGAGCACAGCCTGATCAGAATATGCGGTGGTCCTCTTTGGAAGCGTGCAGGAAGTGGGAAAGAAGATCTCTCTTCGAAATCTACAATAATTTTGCTGTTTTCAAGATGGATTTTTATTTTTTGATATTATCTTTTATCTTTTTTGGATTATCTAGATAAATTTTGGTTATCTTCATCTTTTATCTAGATAGTTTTGCTACTGTTATCTTCTTTGGTTATCTAGATAAAAAAAATATCGTTATCGTTATCTTTATCTAGATAAACTTTAAAATTATCTGTCAACTCTGGACACCGTGCCCCTACCCGCCCTATATCCAGCAACATCGATAGCGGCAAGATCTCCCTCCCCATATTGAAAATAGAGATAAAATTACAGTCGTGTTTTCTAGCCCTTACCTTTTCAGGAGCTGTGAGCTTCATTCATCCATCCATTGGCTACGCAAATAAGTCGCTCCCTCGAAGTAAGATGTAGATCTTTGATGTAGATCTTTGATGTAGATTTTTGCTCACTTTTCCACTTGCTTCAAGCCGGTAGGTAGGTATGATGTCAGTAATAGCCAGTACCAGCGTTGATAGGCTAATTAGTAATTACACTTGCACATATCACACCAAACATCACACGATAGCTGGAACAAGTCACTAGAAAAGTTGTTAAACAAGCGAGATTCTATTCGATTCAAATGTGGTTTCAAATGTTATCCCAAATGAATCCCCCTCTCCTCACACTGCCGCCTACAGCTGTCAGCTTCGCACAAATGACGTCTGTCAGCTAGCCGCTGCGGCCCTTTGGTAATCGTGTCCAGGCGACGAGTTCTCAAATTTGGGACGCGATGAGCGCACACGATATTTTAGAGAAGTTGCGTCAACTCGACGCGTACCCAAAAACGATCGACGACTTCCGAGTGCAGACATTCGGCGGTGCCGCAGGTTCGTTGGACGGGTTTAACCTTACTGCCAACACAACTAATGTAGATCTTTAGCAAGACCTGCGATTTTACACACCAGCGATTTATTTGTAATGTTATCAGAATGATCCCGAACGGTTGAACACATACATTGCATACATGTAAATTTTTAAAAATGTTGAAACTACTGAAACTACGAATTGCTAAAGAATTTGACAGCTCGCCTCCGTGACAAATTGCAGTTAAATGGGCGGAAATTCCCTCGAACACCCACTACATTAATTCTCTCTTACAGTGACGATTCTCAGCGCTTTCTTCATGGCGATACTGTTCTGCTCTGAGCTGGCCGAGTATCTATCTCCGAGCGTCACAGAAGAGCTTTTTGTAGACACCTCGCGCGGTTCCAAGCTACGAATCAACCTTGACTTTGTGCTCCCCGCAATCTCGTGCGAGTGTGAGTAGAAAACTAGTGTGACACGGAACTGCATGTCTCTAGACAATTGTCTACTTTGTCCTAGAACCGTAGCAGTGGTTTTCAAAATAACTTTCTCAATGAAACTGGACGTTGAATACCGAGCGACTGTTTTCCGTCTGTGCGCAGTCCTCGTTCTGGACGCGATGGACACAACGGGAGAGCAGCACCTGCAGATCGACCACAACGTGTTCAAGCGGAGGCTGGACCTGGCCCTCGTGCCCATCGAAGAGCCCAAGAAGGAAGGTCAGTGTCGTCGACGACTTCGCATTACCAGGCCACGAAGGCAGCCTGCATTCAGCCGGCTGATCCATTGCTGGACATGGCACGCGCTGGAGAATCACAATCATTTGTTGCCAGATTTGTGTTTTAGAGGGATTTGAAACATGTTGATTGTTATTAAATTTCCAAGACTCATCTGCTTACATACCTAGGTACTGTCTTAGCACTAATTATGATACAAATTTTTTCCAGTTGGTTTTAAAATGCCAAATAAAGTCTCACTGGTTTCCCGACATTAGTTCAACTGTCAACGTGAGTCGAGCCATAATGACCCGTGAGGAAGTAACTAAAATGTTACGAAATGTCAGGAAACGAGTAACACTACATCTTTAGACTTCCATATCCAGTTTGAAATCGTTTTATTTCTTTATCGATTGTTTGCAAATTGTTGCTATTTCGATTGGAGAGACGCTGGCACAGATTCCCTACGGAGAAAGGACGATCTGAAATTGTGATCCCGACAAAATCATGAAACTCTTGGTGTAGTTTCCAGTGAGCCACGTGTGTTTGTGTTTCCGCCAAACTCCGGAGTTTGATCTCGTGCTACAAGCCATGCCCGGGTACCTATCACGTCACTGATCACGGTGATACCGTTTCAAGGACAGCCACCCAATTAAATAGTTACACAACGGAGAAGTGTCCTCCGTGGTTGACCCTGGTTAACCATGGTTGACCGTGGTTGCCATGGTTGACCGTGGTTGCCATGGTTGACCGTGGTTACCGTGGTTGACCGTGGTTACCGTGGTTACCGTGGTTGGACAAGGTTTCCGTGGTTACCGTGGTTAACTGTGGTTGACCGTGGTTAACTGTGGTTGACTGTGGTTGACCGTGGTTGACTGTGGTTGACTGTGGTTGACTGTGGTTGACCGTGGTTGACTGTGGTTGACTGTGGTTGACTGTGGTTGACTGTGGTTGACTGTGGTTGACTGTGGTTGACCGTGGTTGACTGTGGTTGACTGTGGTTGACCGTGGTTGACTGTGGTTGACTGTGGTTGACCGTGGTTGAATGTGGTTGACTGTGGTTGACTGTGGTTGACCGTGATTTCCGTGGTTTCCGTGGTCACCGTGGCTGGACAAGGTTTCCGTGGTTACCGTGGTTAACTGTGGTTGATGTGGTTGACCGTGGTTACCGTGGTTGTCATGGTTATTGACCGTGGTTACCGTGGTTCTAGACGTGGGCGCCACCACCGTGCGCCAGGCCAACGCCACCGCCACCGCGCCGCAATGCGGCAGCTGCTACGGCGCGGAGAGCGAGACGCTCGCGTGCTGCGCCACGTGCGAGCAAGTGCGCGAGGCGTACCGCGCCAAGAAGTGGGCGTTCCCCGCCGACCTCGAGTCCGTCGCGCAGTGCAAGTCCGAGCGGTACGCCCACAAGCTGGCCGCCGCCTTCACAGAGGCGTGTCAGATCTACGGCTACATCGAGGTCAACAGGGTGAGCACCACACTGCACTGGGGCCCAACATGTACCTTTAACCCTGAATAGGCAGTCCCGACAGGTACCTTTAACCCTTGAATAGGCAGTCCCAACAGGTACCTTGAACCCTGAATAGGCAGTCCCAACATGTACCTTGAACCCTGAATAGGCAGTCCCAACAGGTACCTTGAACCCTGAATAGGCAGTCCCAACATGTACCTTTAACCCTAAACTAGGCAGTCCCAACATGTACCTTTAACCCTAAACTAGGCAGTCCCAAAATGTACCTTTAACCCTAAACTAGGCAGTCCCAAATTGTAGTCAGATCTACGGCTACGTCGAAGTCAACAGGTTCCCTTTGGGACCTGGCACCTTTGGGACCTTTGGGACCATGGCAACACTTGCTTCCCTTTGGGGGGGGGGGGGGGGGGGCTCTCATGTAACTTTACGCTTACATAAGACTTTACTTACAGAAACTGTTTCTTAAAGATGAAAGACATTGCCTTGGCAATTGCTTGTACACAATCTACGACCTTGATCATCAGGTCCACGGGGTGTTTGTGTTTATCTCCTACAATAACTAGTTGACGTAATTCAGTTTCATCAATTTATCAAGTAATTCATTCAATCAAGTAGCAAGTAGTAATTCAAGTAAATAGTACCAATAATTGAACAATTGGGAATTAGAGTCTTAATCCGCAAAAGATTAAAAGTGAAAATCTTCATGTGAAACACAAAATTCTCACCGCCTTCATCAAGAATACAATTAATATGAAGGACCTAGTACGACTTCCACCAAGCGTTGGCGACTAAGAAAGAAGAGGGAATTTACGAGTACCTAATGTGGTTCAATTCAATCACGTAGAAGATGTTGAATCTGAGGGAGCGTACCTACCTAGAGTCACAAAGAGGGCAGACTTATCGGGTGAATGAGGAAGATGCAACGCTACTTCACGAAGACTGACCTTCTGGTTTCAGCCTAAAGTTACAAAGAGGGCAGACTTATCGGGTGAATGAGGAAGATGCAACGCTACTTCACGAAGACTGACCTTCTGGTTTCAGCCTAAAGTTACAAAGAGGGCAGACTTATCGGGTGAATGAGGAAGATGCAACGCTACTTCACGAAGACTGACCTTCTGGTTTCAGCCTAAAGTTACAAAGAGGGCAGACGTATCTTCCGATACGACCTACTGACGACCTTCTGGTTTTGTCCGCAGGTGGGCGGCAGTTTCCACATCGCGCCGGGCCAGAGCTTCTCCATCAACCACGTGCACGGTGAGGGCAGCACTTGACGTGAAATGCCACGACGGCACACTGTTCCTTGCGATATCGATTTCCAACGTTGATGTTTGCGGTAAAAAGTCACTCGCGAAATACCAATCCCAGCCCGAGGCATCTGGGGCTCAGCAAGAAGGCCGTTTGCAGCCGTTAATATTTGCTTTCAAACTAGTTGCTTCTGCCACAGGTTAGGTACATAACAAGTAGAAATCTAAATGAGCACGTATTGCCAGTCTAAACCCAGCCCGAGGCATCTGTCACGGCATTTGGGGCTCAGCAAGAAGGCCGTTTGCAGCCGTTAATATTTGCTTTCAAACTAGTTGCTTCTGCCACAGGTTAGGTACATAACAAGTAGAAATCTAAATGAGCACGTATTGCCAATCTAAACCCAGCCCGAGGCATCTGTCACGGCATTTGGGGCTCAGCAAGAAGGCCGTTTGCAGCCGTTAATATTTGCTTTCAAACTAGTTGCTTCTGCCACAGGTTAGGTACACAACAAGTAGAAATCTAAATGAGCACGTATTGCCAGTCTAAACCCAGCCCGAGGCATCTGTCACGGCATTTGGGGCTCAGCAAGAAGGCCGTTTGCAGCCGTTAATATTTGCTTTCAAACTAGTTGCTTCTGCCACAGGTTAGGTATAACAAGTAGAAATCTAAATGAGCACGTATTGCCAGTCTAAACCCAGCCCGAGGCATCTGCCACGGCATCTGGGGCTCCGCAAGAAGGCCGTTTGCAGCCGTTAATATTTGCTTTCAAACTAGTTGCTTCTGCCACAGGTTAGGTATAACAAGTAGAAATCTAAATGAGCGCGTATTGCCAGTCTAAACCCAGCCCGAGGCATCTGCCACGGCATCTGGGGCTCCGCAAGAAGGCCGTTTGCAGCCGTTAATATTTGCTTTCAAACTAGTTGCTTCTGCCACAGGTTAGGTACATAACAAGTAGAAATCTAAATGAGCACGTATTGCCAGTCTAAACCCAGCCCGAGGCATCTGCCACGGCGTCTGGGGCTCCGCAAGAAGGCCGTTTGCAGCCGTTAATATTTGCTTTCAAACTAGTTGCTTCTGCCACAGGTTAGGTACATAACAAGTAGAAATCTAAATGAGCACGTATTGCCAGTCTAAACCCAGCCCAAGGCATCTGCCACGGCGTCTGGGGCTCAGCAAGAAGGCCGTTTGCAGCCGTTAATATTTGCTTTCAAACTAGTTGCTTCTGCCACAGGTTAGGTATAACAAGTAGAAATCTAAATGAGCACGTATTGCCAGTCTAAACCCAGCCCGAGGCATCTGTCACGGCATCTGGGGCTCAGCAAGAAGGCCGTTTGCAGCCGTTAATATTTGCTTTCAAACTAGTTGCTTCTGCCACAGGTTAGGTATAACAAGTAGAAATCTAAATGAGCACGTATTGCCAGTCTAAACCCAGCCCGAGGCATCTGTCACGGCATCTGGGGCTCAGCAAGAAGGCCGTTTGCAGCCGTTAATATTTGCTTTCAAACTAGTTGCTTCTGCCACAGGTTAGGTATAACAAGTAGAAATCTAAATGAGCACGTATTGCCAATCTAAACCCAGCCCAAGGCATCTGTCACGGCATCTGGGGCTCCGCAAGAAGGCCGTTTGCAGCCTTTAATATTTGCTTTCAAACTAGTTGCTTCTGCCACAGGTTAGGTATAACAAGTAGAAATCTAAATGAGCACGTATTGCCAGTCTAAACCCAGCCCGAGGCATCTGCCACGGCATCTGGGGCTCCGCAAGAAGGCCGTTTGCAGCCGTTAATATTTGCTTTCAAACTAGTTGCTTCTGCCACAGGTTAGGTACAACAAGTAGAAATCTAAATGAGCGCGTATTGCCAGTCTAAACCCAGCCCGAGGCATCTGCCACGGCATCTGGGGCTCAGCAAGAAGGCCGTTTGCAGCCTTTAATATTTGCTTTCAAACTAGTTGCTTCTGCCACAGGTTAGGTACATAACAAGTAGAAATCTAAATGAGCACGTATTGCCAGTCTAAACCCAGCCCGAGGCATCTGCCACGGCGTCTGGGGCTCCGCAAGAAGGCCGTTTGCAGCCGTTAATATTTGCTTTCAAACTAGTTGCTTCTGCCACAGGTTAGGTATAACAAGTAGAAATCTAAATGAGCACGTATTGCCAGTCTAAACCCAGCCCGAGGCATCTGCCACGGCGTCTGGGGCTCAGCAAGAAGGCCGTTTGCAGCCGTTAATATTTGCTTTCAAACTAGTTGCTTCTGCCACAGGTTAGGTATAACAAGTAGAAATCTAAATGAGCACGTATTGCCAATCTAAACCCAGCCCGAGGCATCTGCCACGGCATCTGGGGCTCCGCAAGAAGGCCGTTTGCAGCCGTTAATATTTGCTTTCAAACTAGTTGCTTCTGCCACAGGTTAGGTATAACAAGTAGAAATCTAAATGAGCACGTATTGCCAGTCTAAACCCAGCCCGAGGCATCTGCCACGGCATCTGGGGCTCCGCAAGAAGGCCGTTTGCAGCCGTTAATATTTGCTTTCAAACTAGTTGCTTCTGCCACAGGTTAGGTATAACAAGTAGAAATCTAAATGAGCACGTATTGCCAGTCTAAACCCAGCCCGAGGCATCTGCCACGGCATCTGGGGCTCAGCAAGAAGGCCGTTTGCAGCCGTTAATATTTGCTTTCAAACATAGGCGTGCGCAGGGTAAATCGTAAGGTACGGCACAGCCGCAAAAATATTTTCGTCAGGGAATCGGGGGGGGGGGGGGGGGGGGGGGCGTAGAGATAGAAAATTTGAACATTGAAAAAATACACATTTTAATATCTACTATTCTGGAGCCTCTTCTCAATGAACTTTTTAAAGTAACTTCTGATGGTACAAATATACATTCAAATGCCTATACATTTGAAACCGTATGCCTACGCAATTATACTAATCACGACATAATAATATGCTGGTTTTATTATATTTTATAAATTATTATCCAGCACAGTAATAGTAATATCAAAGTAATGATAAGATAAAGATAAGGATTATAAAATAATACATAGGAACTTCAGAACAACAAGTTTTGGTGCATAGCTCAGGTAACTTAAATCAAAGCGGCAACGAAAATTGAACAATATTATGAATAAACGTCGTAAAATCTGTAATATAATAGGTGTCAAAAAATATACGCCTTCCAGCCACTCACTTGGACACAATTACAACTCACAATACCATTCTTCGTTCTGTTGGGATCAATCGCTTGAACTCATCAATGACTTCATCTAAATCCAGGGAGTTAGCCAATTCCTGTTCGATGAAAAGTAACATTATTGATTCCAAACGCTCTTGAGACATTGTTGTTCTTAACTTGTTTTTAACAATCGTCAGTTTGGAAAACGCGCGCTCACAGGAGCAGCTTGTTACTGGGAAAGTCGCAAATAGTTTCAGTGTTTTAAGAAATTGTGGAAATGAAGGGCCTCTTCCCGTTTTCTTCATCCATCTAATCCAAACAATGACGCTTTGGTGCCCTTAAGGCATAGGATCTGTCTCAGAATTGGAGGATACAGCTCTCAAGAGACGCACCTCTGCTTGTAGCTCTTCTTTGGAAATGGAAAAATGGCTCGTCAAATAGGAAAGGTGCTCATTGTCGATCTCTAAGCATAAGAGCATTCCGATTGAATCAATCAGCAACACCGTGTCTTGCTGAAATCGTCGATCTATGCCAGCCACCAATGTATCGATGAGAGGGTAGAAGCAGTTCACTCTGAGCTCAGATGTTTTGTTCAGATGAGTGTACTGTGTGTCCGGGTTCTCGTCCAATCTAGACGGTACTTTTCTGCGTTTCACCGCTGGTATCTCAATAGAGCATTGTTCACACATGGCCTCCACTTCTTCGAAAATTTCGGTGAAAAGTTCTGGGCAAGTTCGCATATCCACCAACGCGACTTTTAATTCCCGGACCTGCTTCATGGCAAGAAGTAGGTTGAGGTCCTCATGTTGTAAATATTTGCTTACTTTTAGCACCATTTCCAGTATGGGCTGCATAACATGAAGGGAGAAAATGAAGTCAAATGTTTTTAGTTGGTATAAAAGCTCCTTCCCTTTCGACCGAACTTCTGTGTGCTTAGTCGTGTGCACCACCTCCTCTACGGCTTGTACAATTTCCGAATAGCTTCGTTTCACACTTGAAACGGCTTCGGCTCTGCATGCCCATCTTGTTGTGGAGAGAGATTTGAGGCTGGGGGCCCGCAATACACCAACTTCCTTCAAGATTTTCTCGAAAATCGCGTGCCTACCAGGACTACCCTCAATAAAGGTGTAAACAAACTGAACGGTTCCCAAAAAGTCGAAAATTAGTGGGTTCTCTGATCGTGACGAGCATGCATCTACCAGAACAAGATTCAGGCAATGGGCATAGCAGTGCACGTACAAAATGTGTGAATTTTTTTCTTTGCACCGCTGTTGGACCCCAGACTCGTGTCCGGACATGGTAGCAGCACCATCAAAGCAAACGGATGTCACTGAAGTCCATTCGATCCTCAGATTAACTAGTACCGAATCTAGCGTGTCAAAAATGGTTTTTGCGTCCACCATGGTAACTCTTTTCATCGCGACATAGTATTCCACAGTTTCATTTTTCAATTCGTCAAAAAAGCGGACGACGACAGACATCTGCTCGTGATGACCGCAATCGCTGGTCTCGTCTGCCATGATGGCCACGGCTTGACCATTTACCTTACGGCGAATTTTTTCCAGAGCAACGTTATTCAACGCTTGAAGAAAGTCGTTTTGAGATCGATTGCTTGTATAAAGTGCATTTCGGCCTGAATGTGCGAGATGCGAGCTTATTACGGGATCATAGCGCTCCAAAATCCCGACCATTTCTAGGAATAGGCCCCTCTCAGGACTCTCGGCCGATTCATCGTGCCCTCGAAAGGGCCTCCCCCCTTTCGCCAATATCATAGAAAGGTGGACAAGTCTCGCGATTATCTCTCGGTTTTTTAACCTTTCCGCTTCTCGGCGTTTTAAGGTAGTTTTATTGTGTACATCCAGTAAACCGTCCACTGGTGTCTCCCTTTTAAAGCATTCCCAAGCTTCAACACTTCCTATGTGGCATTTGCTCGACTGGTGCACGTTGAAACTACGAGTAGCGTCTTTCCAGCCTTTGAATCCATTGGAAATGAATGTGGAATCAAAATTCCCCTTCTTGCTCACAGTAGAACCAAATGCCCGGCAAGGAAAACAGTATACCGTATCTTCAGAACTACTGTATTCTATCCAATTGTATTTAAGAAACCACGCAGACTGGAAGCTTCTGCAATTCCCTCCTATTATCGTCCTCGGATAACTCTCCAGTTTCGGTTGGTGCGGACCTTTGAGGAGTCTGGCTCGCTGCTCGAGCCGTTCTAGTGGAATTTCCACTGACGGGTCGTCAGGAGATCCTACATTTTGCATCATAGTCTCAGGAACTATTTGCGTAAATGCGATGTCGCCTAAATTTAAGGAGGGAAATAGAGTTCGATAAGCACAAATAACAAACCAAAAAAGGCACTTAATTTTCCCTATACTTTTGCCAAAATAACCGAAAATTGTGGTCTGCCAATATTAGGTATACCGATATGGAAATATAACAGCATTTAATTACATAACCCTGTAGTGGATTGCTAGCCGTAATATATTATATATATACCTATATATTTTTTAAAATATAAAAGGCCGGCTCACCATCGATCGCTGGTCCCAAAGCTTCAGGAAATTGTTCCTGGTCAGTGGACGACGAACACGAGGCTTGCGAATAGGTGAGAGAATCGGTGTTTACAGGTTGAATGTCGCTTGTCGGTCTCTTGCTAAAAAATGCGGTTATTACACCCTTTCCCGATTCTTTTCCCGGCTCCGAAGAGCGTTTTTTAGGTGGCATGTCGCTCCCACTTGCGTATGCGAACTGACCAGGATAATAAAGCATATTCCTGCATCTCTAGTGGTGTTTCGAACATAAACAATAAAATTGCATAGGTACTCAGAAACGTTGACATATTTTGTGTATCATTGCCGCGGCGCCGCGTCTCGGGACATTTCTTTGACTTTGACTGGAAGCCGCCCGATTCTTGCTACCACAGGCAGCACCCGGTGGCCGCCTCTCCGTAATCACATCTCTAGCGTAAAATGATTTCGCTTCTTAGGTAGTAAAATAACATCCATATTCCATTTCTTTGTAATAAATAAAAAAACTAAATTAATATTAAAAATAAGGGCGAGTGAAATCTTAGATACGGCACGTGCCGTGTCTGCCGCACCGCTGCGCACGCCTATGCTTTCAAACTAGTTGCTTCTGCCACAGGTTAGGTATAACAAGTAGAAATCTAAATGAGCACGTATTGCCAATCTAAACCCAGCCCGAGGCATCTGGGGCTCCGCAAGAAGGCCGTTTGCAGCCGTTAATATTTGCTTTCAAACTAGTTGCTTCTGCCACAGGTTAGGTATAACAAGTAGAAATCTAAATGAGCACGTATTGCCAATCTAAACCCAGCCCGAGGCATCTGGGGCTCCGCAAGAAGGCCGTTTGCAGCCGTTAATATTTGCTTTCAAACTAGTTGCTTCTGCCACAGGCTAGGTATAACAAGTAGAAATCTAAATGAGCGCACATTGCCGGTCCAATGGAGAACTGACCAATGGACTCGTTCCGTTCCAGTGCACGACGTGCAGCCGTTCTCCTCGACGGCGTTCAACACGACGCACCACATCCGCCACCTGTCGTTTGGCGGCGACATCGCAGGGGTGACCAACCCCATCGACGGCACCGTCGTCACGGCCAAGGAGGGTGAGACTCGCAGTTGCACGTTGGCCTCGGTTACGGCTAAATCCCCCTTTTGCATTCGATTGATCGTTGCAAAGTTCAAACACTTTGAGGGAAGACCCGAAAAGTGGCGATCAAACAATTTTGTTGTTGAACTTGGAAGCCCTTGGATGAAGCTCTTGGATGACAAACTACGTGGAACGGGAAAGAAGAATGTTGCCTTCCCAGAGCCTTGAGTGTTTCGGTGTCTGACAGAGGAGATAGTGATCAGGAAGGCTGTGGGCCGGTGTCACTCTTGTTTCTGCCAGCCACCGACCACGTTTTTGCTACGTTTCAAATAGGTACATAGTTACTAGCTTTAAGTGGTGTGATTCTCTCTGGAAATTATAAATTGGTGAAAAATTGTGTGTATTTTCGGGTTTAAAGTGACCTGAAATGCTTAGATTTGCACCAAAATTGACTTTTAATCATATTTAAATCAATTTGCTAAACATGCAATTTTGTCTGCCCCCGTATCGGTTGTTATTGTTATTGCGTTTGACTGTCACACACACACACACTATGTTACACAACTCGTTGTCTTTGGTCAAAATGTCATCTGAGGTCCGCCGACAGGCCACAAGCCTCCCGTCAAACGCCAGTCAAACGCCCGTCACAGAAACCAGGAGTCTCCACCAAACCCAGCTGGGTACTTATTCTCGAAATGTTATCATCGTGATAAGCTATGATTCTGGTCACGTGATGTCTCAATGACAAATCGAATCGCTCGATTGTCCTTCACGTGACTCTGAATGATAACTATCACATGGTCACTTTTCGAAAATAGGTACCCTGGGACGTACCAAAACACTTGGAACAAGGATTTCCTATTGGGTTTTTAATATAGGTATATGCTAAATTGCTAAATGAAGTCTCTTTTATCAAACTCCACTAAATCATTCAATATTCAGTGATAGAAAGTGTTTTTTAAAGCTAGCGCCGTGACAGGTAAAGGCAGGAACAAGACAAGCGCTGGACCTCGTGCCCGGTTGTAAAGTGAACCCATGGTCCCTCAATGAGCGGTCAACCTGACGGGGAAGATGAGCTCCCTCCTCCCAACAAGCCGTCTCTTCCCAAGCATCACTTCCCCAGTTCTTAAAAACTAACTGGCACTTAGTAGGTAGGTACCTACTCATGCATCAGGGCTAAGCAGGATGGTCAAAATTACTTTTTTATGTCAAACGTCATAATTAGAGACTAGAATTATATTATGCAGAAACAAAATTGCCCAAATATGCAATTATGCAAAAACGTGCAAACGTTCCAATTTGCGGCACGGAAGAGAAAATTAAAATAAAATCGACCGTTGTTAAAGTTCTGATTTCTTGCTACACATTGAGTGACCAACATCAATTCCATGTTTGTTGGCGTCGAATTCCGTCGCCTGTTTGTTAGTGTTTGTTTGTAAGTTGAGGACAGGCTCTCACATCAACACATCGATGGTGCACAGGCAGAAGGGCGTAAGCAACATTTTCAAAATTGTTCAGGAAGTGAAAAAAACCTCTCAGTTAATCAATTGCTGATGAATCAATTCAAATTTTTAATGGATCCTTCTAATTTTATTTTATGAATTTTCTGCAATAATAGAAATTATATTCTCTCAATAATACAACTTTTAATGGCGGTTACGTCCTAAAACACTGCTGAAATGCCGCTTGCTTATTTATCGTGGTTACGCCCCAAGAAAAGAAGGCGCACGCCCTTTTGCCTGTACCAGTTTCGACATGATGTCGCTTACGCCCAAATTAAAACGTGAATATCGGCTAAAGCAACAGACTGTCGCTTACACGCTATTTTTTTTTTAGGTTACCGAAATAAATATTGAGCAGGAACCAGCAAAACATGGATTTCACCAAAAATGTCGCTTACGCCCTTCTGCCTGTACACCATCGAAATGTGATCGGGCGGTGTTTGAGCATTGCAAGCTGCAAAGGTGTTACGTGGTTCTCACGCCCAAAATCAAAAACTCACCCCAATATGACAGTTTTAACACCACGCGTGTGAAATCGCAGAGCTAGGTTTCGTCCCTAAAACGACCTCTAGTTTGTTAGCGGCAACTTCAGCTCGGCCTCTCGCAGCTCGTCTTGAATGAACCCGCAAGTCTTCGATCTTCTGTAAGGGCTTCGTCATCTGATCCCCTTGCGTCTCTAAAGAGACTTGATGATTTTGGGCAGCAAACCAAACTGCGTATATTTATGTTGAAACACTCAACATTACCAAAAAAATGAAGAAGCTAAAAGATGTGTTGTTTTACGACAATATTTGTCAAAAATACTCGAAAAATCATCAAAAGTGGTAAAATACGCAGTTTATGCAGTAACAACCCTAAGTATGCAATATCCTCCCAAAAATGCAAAAATAAGCTCAATAAAAACCATTCATTTGGAATCGGTGACGTCTGAATCTGACATATCTACGTTTTTGCACAGGCTCTGATGCTTGAATAAAAACATGCAATTGCATATAATTCTTGTCCCTAGTCAAAGAATTCTATAAGTTTTCAGAGTCGAACTGTATTTGAGTACAAATCAAACCGGCTTGTATCTACGCCAGTTACATAAAAATTCAATTCATATAAAAATGTAGCGAATTATTAAATCACACAGAACGTTTTCTTTTTTGAAACACCTTGAGGATAAAAGTTTGGATAAAAAGTGAGAGTCCTGGGAAAATATTAAAGCATAAAAAATATTTGCTAACTATTTAGCCTATAATATGTGGCTTCATTTATTAAACAATTAAAAAAAGATTAATATGACAGGATTTCAGAGGTCGGATAGTAATATATTAGGGTCCTAAATTGCCCACCAAAGCACTACGTACTAGTCGGTGTTTCTAAATGCACGTAAATTATTTCATTGCCCAAAATTCAAACGAATCTCCAGTCCAATAAACGCAAAAGATTAACTAGAAGGTTCTAGTTAGTTCTAGAAGGTCTAGAAGGTTTTCGGGAATACGGTGAGCTATCGGAAAAGGGTGCAGCTTTGTGGCTGGCTAGCAACGGATCCCGGTACCGATGGCCATGAAGGTGCCAAAAGTTCCGCCGCCCTGGAGCATCGTCTTGCCGACGTTGTTCACCAGCTCCCTGCCGCGGAGCCCGTACCTGCCAAAGTCAGCATACCACATATTTAATTTTCATTTTGAGTAACAGTCTCTATGGGTGTTCGTAGTAGGAAAGCATATTTTGAACGTCTGTGATGTTAGGGGCGGACATTACCTGAGAGCTGAGAATCCTCCGAAGAGTGCACCTGATGCTAGGCCCACACAGAAGCCGATCGTGAATCCCATCTTCATTCGGTCGAAGCAGCTGGGTCCCGTTTGGAAGCCTGGCCCCATTGGAACTGGCATCGTGATCTGGTGATCAGGAGCAATGTTGGTCTTGTGCGGTATTGAGTTTCCAGGAAAGTGACATTTTACAGCCAATGGGGAAAAGGAGTAATAACGTTTGTTGTTTGTTAGATAATTTCATGTTGTTCTACTGTTTGCTTGCAACAATTTTGATAGCATTGGACTCGAATATGCAAATATTTGTTTGCTCTGAACTTCTGATGCAATATCATCAGTATCCAATCAACTCCAAAAAATTACAAGGGGAATAATATTATGTAATACTTACGGTTAATTTAAACTCGAAAGTAGCAAGATTTTAATAATTCCTAGATGTGATTTTATTTCGATGAGCTACAGCGCAATTAGTTTCCTGTTTCTCGATAAGTCCTTCGCGAGATTTAGGTTATGTGCGGCGTCGAGGATTTTGTTGGAAAACAGCTGATTGAACGAGGAGGTCACTGTAGCTGGGAAAATTCAAATATTTTTGTTGATAAAGAATCTTGAAGGAGGCTGTCGTGGGCAAATTTGTTTTCAAACGGTACGCTAAAACAGTTCTTTATGATGCAAAAAGCACGAAAGTTGCACGTTTTTATCTAAGAACCATTTATTCAGATGTTTCATTCCAATAATTGTAATCGATTGGAACTTTTGGCACATACACTTTTCCAAGAAAGTTCCGCAATTATCAGATTTTCTCTCTTAAATTCATTCAGTTCTTGAGCGCATGATTCTGTTCTTGTTCTTTGATTTTCTCTCTTAAATTCATTCTGTTCTTGAGCGCAAAGCAGTTCACCAAACGTGCACTCTGTTCTCTTCGATCGTTGCTAGCCGATCATTGCTCTATGTGTCCTGTGATTCCTGTGCAACGTTGAAGTATACCTAGGCCTTATCAGCTAGCCTATCATCTTCGGTCAGTTCAACTCTATAACGAAGATTATGTCGTTATATATAGTTATTTAAAAGCCGAAAAATATACTAGTTCATTCCAAATGAGTAAATTGAATTTTATAAGTTGCTAAATAATCTCAAAATTTGCTTTTTTAAATGTTTATCAGCTTTTAAGATAACGTGAAAACCGACACTCATCATATGTATGCAGTGAGCGCTGGCACGGCGTACCAGTTGCCTATCCCGTATTGGAGCAGTGACCGAAGGTTCATCGCTCACCGATACCTGTTTTGTGTTGCTGTTTCCAGGCGCCATGATGTTCCAGTATTACGTGAAGATCGTGCCTACGACCTACGTTCGTCTCGATGGCCAGGTCCTGCAGACCAACCAGTTCTCCGTGACTCGACACCAAAAGGTCGGTACGCAACCACACGGGCTCACATTATGTGCGTCTCGATGGCCAGGTCCTGCAGACCAACCAGTTCTCCGTGACTCGACACCAAAAGGTCGGTACGCAACCACATGGGCTCACATTATGTGCGTCTCGATGGCCAGGTCCTGCAGACCAACCAGTTCTCCGTGACTCGACACCAAAAGGTCGGTACGCAACCACATGGGCTCACATTATGTGCGTCTCGATGGCCAGGTCCTGCAGACCAACCAGTTCTCCGTGACTCGACACCAAAAGGTCGGTACGCAACCACACGGGCTCACATTATGTGCGTCTCGATGGCCAGGTCCTGCAGACCAACCAGTTCTCCGTGACTCGACACCAAAAGGTCGGTACGCAACCACACGGGCTCACTTTACGTGCTTCAGGACAATCAAACTGTGTACGAGTCTTGACTCTTGGCAGGCTGCTAGTTGTTCAGAGCCACAATACGGTGCATCCTGAGTGTTATTTACTCTGGCCATGGTGAGACAACTGATTATTTTACAATGATTTGCCATTTGGACTTCTGCTAGAGATCAGATGACCTTGTCACAACACTTGCTTTTAAGGTCACGGGCAGAGATTATGTACCTGGTGTACTTTTTGTGGCCGTCATTTTGCCTCCCCGTGTTCGCTGTATCATTATTGCCAAAACTATTCCGCCTGCGCACGCCAAAGCAAGTAGGCGAGGGAAATGCAGGACCCCTTGCCTCGAGATTTCCAAGTAGCCAATATCGACACAGACACGGACCGTCCGAGCAAGCTCTGTCTGTGCCAATATCGACGCAGACATGCAAGCTCCGTCCGAAGTCGAAACGTCGACTCTGTTCCAGTCCGTGTCGGCGAACTCGGGAGAGTCCGGGATGCCGGGCGTGTTCTTCAGCTACGAGCTGGCGCCCATGATGGTCAAGTACACCGAGAAACTGCGGTAATTATTGGCAACATTCGTTTGTTACCTGCAAAGAGTGGCGTCTGTTCACGAGTGCAGCTCTACTTGACCAAGCTCTGTCCTCTCAGTGCCAAGCTCTTCTTGACCAAGCTCTGCCCTCTCGGTGCCAAGCTGTACTTGACCAAGCTCTGCCCTCTCGGTGCCAAGCTGTACTTGACCAAGCTCTACTTGACCAAGCTCTGCCCTCTCGGTGCCAAGCTCTTCTTGACCAAGCTCTGCCCTCTCGGTGCCAAGCTCTGCCCTCTCGGTGCCAAGCTCTACTTGACCAAGCTCTGTCCTCTCAGTGCCAAGCTCTACTTGACCAAGCTCTGTCCTCTCGGTGCCAAGCTGTACTTGACCAAGCTCTGCCCTCTCGGTGCCAAGCTCTACTTGACCAAGCTCTGTCCTCTCGGTGCCAAGCTCTACTTGACCAAGCTCTGTCCTCTCGGTGCCAAGCTGTACTTGACCAAGCTCTGCCCTCTCGGTGCCAAGCTGTACTTGACCAAGCTCTGTCCTCTCGGTGCCAAGCTCTACTTGACCAAGCTCTGTCCTCTCGGTGCCAAGCTCTACTTGACCAAGCTCTGTCCTCTCAGTGCCAAGCTCTACTTGACCAAGCTCTGCCCTCTCGGTGCCAAGCTCTACTTGACCAAGCTCTGTCCTCTCGGTGCCAAGCTGTACTTGACCAAGCTCTGTCCTCTCGGTGCCAAGCTCTACTTGACCAAGCTCTGTCCTCTCGGTGCCAAGCTGTACTTGACCAAGCTCTGTCCTCTCGGTGCCAAGCTGTACTTGACCAAGCTCTGTCCTCTCGGTGCCAAGCTCTACTTGACCAAGCTCTGCCCTCTCGGTGCCAAGCTGTACTTGACCAAGCTCTGTCCTCTCGGTGCCAAGCTCTACTTGACCAAGCTCTGCCCTCTCGGTGCCAAGCTCTACTTGACCAAGCTCTGCCCTCTTGGTGCCAAGCTCTACTTGACCAAGCTCTGCCCTCTCGGTGCCAAGCTCTACTTGACCAAGCTCTGCCCTCTCGGTGCCAAGCTCTACTTGACCAAGCTCTGCCCTCTCGGTGCCAAGCTCTACTTGACCAAGCTCTGTCCTCTCGGTGCCAAGCTCTACTTGACCAAGCTCTGTCCTCTCGGTGCCAAGCTGTACTTGACCAAGCTCTGCCCTCTTGGTGCCAAGCTCTACTTGACCAAGCTCTGTCCTCTCGGTGTCAGATCGTTCGGCCACTTTGCGACCAACGTCTGCGCGATCGTCGGCGGCGTCTTCACGGTCGCCGGACTCGTGGACTCGATGCTGTACCACTCGCTGCGCGCGCTGCAGCGCAAGATCGAGCTCGGCAAAGTCAACTAGCGGCCAGACACTCGGTCTCTCGTCGCCCACTTACCACACGTCATCGGTGGCAACGGCTGCGTGGGAAACAATTGCTGCTGCCGTCGGGTCCGACCAGGGAACAATGTCCCCCCTTTGTGCCCGGCTCAAACATCGCGGTCCCAGCACGCGGCCAAAAGGCCGAGGGTTCGGTGCTGATTCCAGGACTGACATGCGAATGGAACCCAGTCTGTGAAGACCAATGTCTCCCCTTTGTGCCCGGCTCAAACATCGCGGTCCCAGCACGCAGCCAAAAGGCCGAGGGTTCGGTGCTGATTCCAGGACTGACATGCGAATGGAACCCAGTCTGTGAAGACCAATGTCTCCCCTTTGTGCCCGGCTCAAACATCTCGGTCCCAGCACGCAGCCAAAAGGCCGAGGGTTCGGTGCTGATTCCAGGACTGACATGCGAATGGAACCCAGCCTGAGAAGACTTTAGCGTTGCCTTTTATTTATGATTGTTCTTTGATCGAACCTGACTATTTGGGTGTGAGTCGTGGGAGAGAAAACTGTGTGGGGATGATAGGCAGAGCGAGTGAAACAGATGTAATAACAGCAGTGCCGGCATCCCTTGATTGTATTCTCATCTACTTGGCTTGTAGGCGAGGGGAATGCCAAGTGGTGGGAGAGAGAACTGTGTAGCAATGATAGGCAGAGCGAGTGAAACAGATGTAATAACAGTAGTGCCGGCATCCCTTGATTGTATTCTCATCTACTTGACTTGTAGGCGAGGGGAATGCCAAGTGGTGGGAGAGAGAACTGTGTAGCGATGATGGGCAGAGCGAGTGAAACAGATGTAATAACAGTAGTGCCGGCATCCCGTGATTGTGTTCTCATCTACTTGGCTTGTAGGCGAGGGGAATGCCAGAATACAATTGCAGGGCTCCTTTGCCTTGAGATTTTGCTGTGCCAATGTCAACACAGGAACCGAAGGTTATTATATAGTATCTTTGAACACAGGTATGATGTGTAAAATGCCAAGTGCTAATTGGTGAAAAATGCAAAAAGTGGGCCACACACTCGAAGATGGGTTGAATTACTGGTCGATTGGTATTCAAAGAACTGACTCACGTTTCTCTCGCGCCATGTAAAAGTGATGTGCATTCCTAATTCTTTATAAAACTCTTTAGTATACATTTGTAAAATTGTAAACTGTGTTGTTGATTTGTTCCTTTTTATTCCCTTCCTTTTTGTGGATTTATTTTATCGATTTTCTTTTAAAACTTGATTTGTAAGTTCAATTCCAATATTTTTAGTGATTCGGTAACAAACTAATAACCGAAAGTTATTATATAGTATCATAGAGTAAGGAGCTATCCTTACTCTGTGATAGTATCATTGCTCTTGACCATCTTGTTGGAGTGGTGAAATTGGTGCTGGTGTGCAGAATCTCGCTCGGTGGTACTTGAAATCACTTGCCCCGCAGCTGTGTGTCATTGTCGAGTAAGACCGTTAATTACCCTGGAGCCGTTGGGAAGCAGGTTGGATTGGATGACTCCTGTCGTCCGTCGGTCGTTCCTCCCGCCAATATTTACACGGACAAAACCCAAGGCCGTCGGCAAAGTGGAGTGAGAACTTGAACGCAACGCAAAGGTGTCGTCGGTTGCTAGCATTGGCCGATAATTCAATTCAATGCGTTTCAAGAACTTGTCCAACAGTTTACAACCAGTGTGGGTTTGAAGGGTGTACGAACGAAATCTAAATATCTACGATCCTTGGTCGCGGTTACACAATTTCTTTCAAAGTTCACGACATAACCTAGCTTGCGGCGTTTGTGCGTCACTCGACGAACATCAACATGCCGATGTATCAAGAAAAAGAAGAAATTGATTTAGTTTTCGTAAGTAACAACTTTGTATATTTGCTTATTTTTATCTTTGGGTCACTACCCGGGCTCCCTGTAGCTAACTGTATCGAAACTACTTCCTCATTCTGTCGACAGAACGAAGACGACTTGCCCTATGAAGAAGAGATCCTTCGCAACCCGTTCTCAGTGAAGCACTGGCTTCGCTATGTCGAGCACAAGAAAGCTGGGCCCAAGCAGTTGGTGAACATCATCTTTGAGCGGGCGCTGAAAGAGCTTCCCGGCAGCTACAAGCTCTGGTAGGTCTTCATATTCACCACTCATTTCGCAATGCTTTCGGCAATGCTCTCGGCCTGTGTGCAAGTGCATGCATCGGAGAGAGACTCGATTTGATTGTACGTTTTTCCTCAGGTACAACTACCTGACCCTGCGTCGGCAACAAGTCAAGGGTCGCTGCGTTACGGATCCGGCGTACGAAGATGTCAACAACGCTTACGAACGTGCACTGGTGTTCATGCACAAGGTGAGTGGAGGAGAAAACACCAGTTGCCGTTTCATCCCCGATACAACAAAGCTGTGCTATTTTGCTCATATTAACACTATGGATTTAATTGGCATATTCTGACAAAATAAAAGTGTAGGATCCGCATTTCTTGTGGGAATTTTCTCTGCCACAATTGGGATCAAGGTACTCCAGTACTCTGAAACATTTCTTGTCCCTTTTGACAATTTTCCCAAGTAGGTACCTATCTTAAATTAGTAAGACATAAGGTACCAGTATATATTTATCTTTCAATCCATTTGGCACTTTGCAGAGTGGTTTTTCAATTTCTCACACAATTGACATTCCATGTCCATTTGCCCAAACATACCTAATAAACCACCGATAAAAAAGTGCATATCTAGGAACACTCACCATGTTCACAATCTGCATTTCAAACAAGAGTAGCATGTCAAGTGTTCTGATGACAACGGCCATATGTCCGGATGGATAACCATGTGCCTGAAAGAAGAAAAAAACTATTTCAAACTGGGATTTGAATGCTAAATAAACCAGAAACTGGTGCGACTTTCATATAGCATTCAAATCCCAGTTTGAAAGCTAGTGCTAGAAGTCGGACAGCGGCCGTGAGTGAAAGACGGCCGTGTTGCCATTGGTTGACACAGATGCCTCGCATCTGGATGGACTACTGCCGCTTCCTGACGTCACAGCGGCGCATCACGCGCACGCGCCGCGCGTTCGATCGAGCGCTGCGAGCGCTGCCCATCACGCAGCACCATCGCATGTGGCCGCTGTACCTCGCGTTCCTGCGTCGGCATCCCATCCACGAGACCGCCGTCAGGGTCTTCCGGAGGTGAGCAGCTCCGTCGTGACCTGGCATCATGGCACTAGATTTGATTGCCAGGTCTCGGGACATGAGGAAAGAATGCAGGGACCGTTGTCACGTCAACTGGGAGGAGACTGGCTGCCCCCTAGTGGCGGATGTGACCCAGCCTGACCGGCATCCTCTGTGTGCGACAGGTACCTGAAGCTGTACCCCGAGGAGACCGAGGACTACATCGAGTACCTGACGTCCATCGGCCGATTGGACGAAGCTGCCGTCAAGCTCGGACAGATCGTCAACAAGGACGACTTCGTCTCCAAGCACGGTATGCTCAACATGCATCTACACCCACGTCAGGACCCTTGCCTGATGTCCACTGTCCTTAACACCGTCGTAGTACGGGTCTACAAGACAACACCGTGCTACTGTAGCTCCGGTCTTTAGTCCCGATCTGATATGCACATTCTACGCTGGGGTAATTGGTTAGTACTGGTACTAAACCAGAACTATCGACTCTGACCTTACGCTATTGGCTGAAAAGACAGGCCCCGTGATGTCATTGGCTGTCGGACATCTTGCATTTGGCGCCATTAGGAATAATACGCTGATAAGGTGAGCTGTCAGTGTCGGTCCTAGTACCATCAAAGTGCTGCCACCTAGCAGCTCTATGATGGTACCACAGAGTCAGCCTACGAAGTGGATATTAGATCGGGACTACTGCGTAACTCCCTCCTAGTCCGATCACCTTCATTAACACCACCGTAGTGCCGCTAGAATGTGGATATTAGGTTAGGGTCCTGGGTACCATTTGCACCGTGGCTATCAAGTCAATGTCGATGCCAGCACCAACTTGTCAACGTGACTTTGTCAACTCCCTGATAACTAATGGGACACTTGATTGTGGTCCTTGCTTGAGCAGTCCCAGCCTCAATCAAAAAACATTTCACACTGGTTAAGTCTTTTGGACACTAGTGGTAAGACTGGGTCAAAGTAGACAAAAGAATGGAAAGAATAGAAAGAGCTCGCATGTGCATTTACTTGGTAACTTTGCTCACGGGCAAGTGGATACGCTCAAAGCAGAACCAGAACTCCTCGAAATGAAACGCCTCTTAAGACTATTGGTGTGAGTGTTTTATCGAGCTACTTCCCGCACAAATTTTAACTCCACTGGATACCAACTTGTGGCCACACCGTTTGTCCGATCGTAACGAAACCCATGTCTACGGAATCCTCACACTTTCGGCAACAAATTGTGTGTTTGCAAATCTCGAAAATATTCACTCATCTAGTATTTTCAAGCATTCTATAACAACCCTGTTACGTCGTATTATTGAGCTCATACTCGGGCCGCTTCCCGCGCAGAATTCACCTCCTACTGGATACCAACTTGTGGCCACACCGTTTGTCCGATTGCAACGAAACCAGGGTCAACGGAATCCTCACTCTTTTAGCAACAAATTGTGTGATTTATAACCACGAAATACCAGTAGAAAGTTAAAATAAAGCTTCATGAAATAATCACCAACAACCGCACCAATAGCTTTAATGACTTTGAATACTCCACTCTGCCATCACCACTGCCCCCTGGTTTCCGACAAGCAAGTGAATACGCTCCAAAGCAGAACCAGGGAGGCGATTGTGTAACTTTATTTCGTTCGATTTGGCTCGAAATCACTCGATTTCAAATCACTGCCCCCCGTGTGTTAAACCATAGGCAGTGATATTGAAAACGAATGCCTTTGGAACCACAAAGTTACACAATCGCCCCTCAGAACTCGTCGAAATAAAACGCCTCTTAGTAACTTAGAATACTCCACTGCCCCCCCCCCCCCCCCCCCCCCCCCCCCCCCGGCTCCCGACAGGCAAGTCCAACCACCAGCTGTGGAACGAGCTGTGCGAGCTGACGTCGAAGCACCCGGACAAGGTGCGGTCGCTGAACGTGGACGCCATCATCCGCGGGGGCCTGCGAAGGTACACGGACCAACTCGGCCACCTGTGGTGCTCGCTGGCGGACTACTACGTGCGGAGCGGCCTATTGGAGCGCGCCAGGGACGTGTACGAGGAGTCCATCCAGACTGTCGCCACGGTGAGCCATCGCTGTCGCGTACAGTCAAAGTGCTGGCCCAAGATTACCACGGCCTGGTGGAGCGCGCCAGGGACGTGCACGAGGAGTCCATCCAGACTGTCGCCACGGTGAGCCATCGCTGTCGCGTACAGTCAAAGTGCTGGCCCAAGATTACCACGGCCTATTGGAGCGCGCCAGGGACGTGTACGAGGAGTCCATCCAGACTGTCGCCACGGTGAGCCATCGCTGTCGCGTACAGTCAAAGTGCTGGCCCAAGATTACCACGGCCTATTGGAGCGCGCCAGGGACGTGCACGAGGAGTCCATCCAGACTGTCGCCACGGTGAGCCATCGCTGTCGCGTACAGTCAAAGTGCTGGCCCAAGATTACCACGGCCTATTGGAGCGCGCCAGGGACGTGCACGAGGAGTCCATCCAGACTGTCGCCACGGTGAGCCATCGCTGTCGCGTACAGTCAAAGTGCTGGCCCAAGATTACCACGGCCTGGTGGAGCGCGCCAGGGACGTGCACGAGGAGTCCATCCAGACTGTCGCCACGGTGAGCCATCGCTGTCGCGTACAGTCAAAGTGCTGGCCCAAGATTACCACGGCCTATTGGAGCGCGCCAGGGACGTGTACGAGGAGTCCATCCAGACTGTCGCCACGGTGAGCCATCGCTGTCGCGTACAGTCAAAGTGCTGGCCCAAGATTACCACGGCCTATTGGAGCGCGCCAGGGACGTGCACGAGGAGTCCATCCAGACTGTCGCCACGGTGAGCCATCGCTGTCGCGTACAGTCAAAGTGCTGGCCCAAGATTACCACGGCCTATTGGAGCGCGCCAGGGACGTGCACGAGGAGTCCATCCAGACTGTCGCCACGGTGAGCCATCGCTGTCGCGTACAGTCATAGTGTTGGCCCAAGATTACCACGGCCTATTGGAGCGCGCCAGGGACGTGTACGAGGAGTCCATCCAGACTGTCGCCACGGTGAGCCATCGCTGTCGCGTACAGTCAAAGTGCTGGCCCAAGATTACCACGGCCTATTGGAGCGCGCCAGGGACGTGCACGAGGAGTCCATCCAGACTGTCGCCACGGTGAGCCATCGCTGTCGCGTACAGTCAAAGTGCTGGCCCAAGATTACCACGGCCTATTGGAGCGCGCCAGGGACGTGCACGAGGAGTCCATCCAGACTGTCGCCACGGTGAGCCATCGCTGTCGCGTACAGTCAAAGTGCTGGCCCAAGATTACCACGGCCTGGTGGAGCGCGCCAGGGACGTGTACGAGGAGTCCATCCAGACTGTCGCCACGGTGAGCCATCGCTGTCGCGTACAGTCAAAGTGCTGGCCCAAGATTACCACGGCCTATTGGAGCGCGCCAGGGACGTGTACGAGGAGTCCATCCAGACTGTCGCCACGGTGAGCCATCGCTGTCGCGTACAGTCAAAGTGCTGGCCCAAGATTACCACGGCCTATTGGAGCGCGCCAGGGACGTGTACGAGGAGTCCATCCAGACTGTCGCCACGGTGAGCCATCGCTGTCGCGTACAGTCAAAGTGCTGGCCCAAGATTACCACGGCCTATTGGAGCGCGCCAGGGACGTGCACGAGGAGTCCATCCAGACTGTCGCCACGGTGAGCCATCGCTGTCGCGTACAGTCAAAGTGTTGGCCCAAGATTACCACGGCCTATTGGAGCGCGCCAGGGACGTGCACGAGGAGTCCATCCAGACTGTCGCCACGGTGAGCCATCGCTGTCGCGTACAGTCAAAGTGCTGGCCCAAGATTACCACGGCCTATTGGAGCGCGCCAGGGACGTGCACGAGGAGTCCATCCAGACTGTCGCCACGGTGAGCCATCGCTGTCGCGTACAGTCAAAGTGCTGGCCCAAGATTACCACGGCCTATTGGAGCGCGCCAGGGACGTGCACGAGGAGTCCATCCAGACTGTCGCCACGGTGAGCCATCGCTGTCGCGTACAGTCATAGTGTTGGCCCAAGATTACCACGGCCTGTTGGAGCGCGCCAGGGACGTGCACGAGGAGTCCATCCAGACTGTCGCCACGGTGAGCCATCGCTGTCGCGTACAGTCATAGTGTTGGCCCAAGATTACCACGGCCTATTGGAGCGCGCCAGGGACGTGCACGAGGAGTCCATCCAGACTGTCGCCACGGTGAGCCATCGCTGTCGCGTACAGTCAAAGTGCTGGCCCAAGATTACCACGGCCTATTGGAGCGCGCCAGGGACGTGCACGAGGAGTCCATCCAGACTGTCGCCACGGTGAGCCATCGCTGTCGCGTACAGTCAAAGTGCTGGCCCAAGATTACCACGGCCTGTTGGAGCGCGCCAGGGACGTGCACGAGGAGTCCATCCAGACTGTCGCCACGGTGAGCCATCGCTGTCGCGTACAGTCATAGTGTTGGCCCAAGATTACCACGGCCTGTTGGAGCGCGCCAGGGACGTGCACGAGGAGTCCATCCAGACTGTCGCCACGGTGAGCCATCGCTGTCGCGTACAGTCAAAGTGCTGGCCCAAGATTACCACGGCCTGTTGGAGCGCGCCAGGGACGTGCACGAGGAGTCCATCCAGACTGTCGCCACGGTGAGCCATCGCTGTCGCGTACAGTCATAGTGTTGGCCCAAGATTACCACGGCCTGTTGGAGCGCGCCAGGGACGTGCACGAGGAGTCCATCCAGACTGTCGCCACGGTGAGCCATCGCTGTCGCGTACAGTCAAAGTGTTGGCCCAAGATTACCACGGCCTATTGGAGCGCGCCAGGGACGTGCACGAGGAGTCCATCCAGACTGTCGCCACGGTGAGCCATCGCTGTCGCGTACAGTCAAAGTGTTGGCCCAAGATTACCACGGCCTGTTGGAGCGCGCCAGGGACGTGCACGAGGAGTCCATCCAGACTGTCGCCACGGTGAGCCATCGCTGTCGCGTACAGTCAAAGTGTTGGCCCAAGATTACCACGGCCTGTTGGAGCGCGCCAGGGACGTGCACGAGGAGTCCATCCAGACTGTCGCCACGGTGAGCCATCGCTGTCGCGTACAGTCATAGTGCTGGCCCAAGATTACCACGGCCTGTTGGAGCGCGCCAGGGACGTGCACGAGGAGTCCATCCAGACTGTCGCCACGGTGAGCCATCGCTGTCGCGTACAGTCAAAGTGTTGGCCCAAGATTACCACGGCCTGGTGGACGCTGAAGTGAAGTATCGTTTGACTCTTTTACGATTTGTAAAGAGTAAAATATTTAATATTTAATTTAGTAGTAATATATTTTCGGAATCTTCACACTTCGGACAACCAATTGAACCATTTTCATTTAGCAAGATCCACTCGTTAATTACTTACAAGAGTTTTAAAATAACCTTGTTTAGCCGGTACATTGAAAGATGTACTTAAGGGTAAATTCCAGCTAAGAATTTACCTCTTACCGTATCCACTTTCCAGGCCACACCCGTTATCTGATCGCAACGAAACAAATATCTACGGAATCCTCACACTTTTGACAACCAATTGAACATTTCAGAACCTCGAAATATCTCTTGGAAATCCATAAAAAGTTGAATTCAATTAACCTCAACAACCATCAATGAATGGCCTTAAAATCAAAGAAGGCACAAGAATACTCATCTCATGTGATGATTAAACACGGACTGGTCCCCGTGTCCCCATGCAACTTTGACCCCACCCATGTTTTTGGAACCGGCGGACCCGAAAATATAAAAATTCACGCGGCCGCTAGCGCTACTATTATGTTAGACACGAATGGCTGTGCCAAATTTCGTTGAAATCAAAGAACGCACAAGAATACTCACGTGATGATTTGACATAGACCGTCGCCCTGACTCCCCTGTGTGCTGACCGGCCCAGCGATTTTGTAACTTTCACGCGATGCCGTTAAATCGGTGCCGACGGATAAAATCCCCCTCGTCGTCCGTGTTAATTTCGTTAACTTTGTGACCGAGAACGTCGAAATCAGAGCTACGAAATCGCGGTGCAGGTGCGGGACTTCACGCAAGTCTTCGACGCGTACGCCCAGCTGGAGGAGCTGAGTCTGGGCCGCCGGATGGAGCGGCCAATCGAGACGCCCGAGCACGAAGTCGAGGTCGATCTGAGACTCGCGCGCTTCGAGCATCTCATGGAGCGCCGCCTGCTGCTGCTCAACTCGGTGCTGCTGCGACAGAATCCCCACAACGTGGCCGAGTGGTACGTTCGGTCGGGTCGGGTTCGAACCCCGGTCGGTTGTGTGACTAAACTACGTTTCACGTCGAGAAGGTGAGTGGTTTGGCGTCTTCCTCGAGGACCCGCTGCTGCTAGACACGAGCTGAGAGTTTCAACACTCACAAGCCGTGTCTTGAGTCGGACAAAAGGCTCTGTGGGCAGTGTTGAAACTCTCAGCTCGTGTCTAGCAGCAGTGGGTCCTCGAGGAAGATGCAAATCCACTCTCCTTCTCAACGTGAAATGGAGTTCAGTGCCAAATATATTATTATTATCATTTTTATTGTCTTAATTAACCAAAATTAGGTACACACATTCTATCTAGGCTCTACATTTATCGAAGCCGGCCAGCCACGCCTGACGCTTCTAGTTTCTTCCTTCATCCCTGCATTTCACTTTCATCTTCCTCTTCTTCCTCACATTATTCAATCATCATCCCCCACAACTTCTCCTCGTTTCACAATTCCTTTCTTTCCACTTCCTTCCAGTCGATACCTCCCTCCTCTAGATCGTCTATAATCATTCCGATCCATTTCAATCTCGGTCTTCCCACCCTTCTTCGGCTCCCAACAGTTGCTTCAAACTCCCGCCTTGGGATCCTATTCGAATGCATTCTTTTCATGTGCCCGAACCATCACCAAATAAGTATTTAAAAATGCCTCTAAGACAACACCGGACATCGCTGGCAGTGCAAATGTCCATGCCCTAACCGAGCGTTGTCCATGCCCTAACCGCTGGTTGTCTGTGCCCTAACCGAGCGTTGTCCATGCCCTAACCGCTGGTTGTCTGTGCCCTAACCGAGCGTTGTCCATGCCCTAACCGCTGGTTGTCCGTGCCCTAACTGTTCGTTGTCCGCGCCCTAATCGAACGTTGTCCGCGCAGGCACAAGCGCGTGCAGCTGTACGAGGGCCGGCCGCGCGAAGTGATCAACACGTTCACGGAGGCGGTGCAGACGGTGGACCCAAAGCTTGCCGTCGGCAAGCTGTGCTCGTTGTGGGTGGCGTTCGCGCGCTTCTACGAGAGCAACGGCCAGACGGACGACGCCCGCGTCGTGCTGCAGAAGGCCACGCTCGTGCCGTACACCAAGGTCGACGACCTCGCCACCGTCTGGTGCGAAGCCGCAGAGATGGAGATCCGCAACGAGTACGTTCACTTGGTTACCTACTTGTTGATTCACTTACATTTATAGGCCGGATAGGTTATTGAATCTTGTAATTGGTCACTTTGTAGTGTTTAATTGGTAGTAATTGGTAGTGTAAAAGGCCTAGCTCTCAAAGAATCAGTGTGCGTGTCAACTGGGTCTGCTTTGCCCATAGGGGGTCACTTTGCCTGCTGTGCAAATAGTGTTTAAAAGGCCAGGCTCTCAAATCAGTGTGCATGTCAACTGGGTCTGCTTTGCCCATAGGGGGTCACTTTGCCTGCTGTGCAAATAGTGTTTAAAAGGACAGGCTCTCAAATCAGTGTGCATGTCAACTGGGTCTGCTTTGCCTATAGGGGGTCACTTTGCCTGCTGTGCAAATAGTGTTTAAAAGGCCAGGCTCTCAAATCAGTGTGCATGTCAACTGGGTCTGCTTTGCCATAAGGGGGTCACTTTGCCTGCTGTGCAAATAGTGTTTAAAAGGCCAGGCTCTCAAATCAGTGTGCATGTCAACTGGGTCTGCTTTGCCCATAGGGGGTCACTTTGCCTGCTGTGCAAATAGTGTTTAAAAGGCCAGGCTCTCAAATCAGTGTGCATGTCAACTGGGTCTGCTTTGCCTATAGGGGGTCACTTTGCCTGCTGTGCAAATAGTGTTTAAAAGGCCAGGCTCTCAAATCAGTGTGCATGTCAACTGGGTCTGCTTTGCCATAAGGGGGTCACTTTGCCTGCTGTGCAAATAGTGTTTAAAAGGCCAGGCTCTCAAATCAGTGTGCATGTCAACTGGGTCTGCTTTGCCTATAGGGGGTCACTTTGCCTGCTGTGCAAATAGAGTTTAAAAGGCCAGGCTCTCTAATCAGTGTGCATGTCAACTGGGTCTGCTTTGCCATAAGGGGGTCACTTTGCCTGCTGTGCAAATAGTGTTTAAAAGGCCAGGCTCTCAAATCAGTGTGCATGTCAACTGGGTCTGCTTTGCCTATAGGGCGTCATTTTGCCTGCTGTGCAAATAGTGTTTAAAAGGCCAGGCTCTCGAATCAGTGTGCATGTCAACTGGGTCTGCTTTGCCCATAGGGGGTCACTTTGCCTGATGTGCAAATAGTGTTTAAAAGGCCAGGCTCTCAAACCAGTGTGCATGTCAACTGGGTGTGCTTTGCCATAAGGGGGTCACTTTGCCTGCTGTGCAAATAGTGTTTAAAAGGCCAGGCTCTCAAATCAGTGTGCATGTCAACTGGGTCTGCTTGCCTATAGGGGGTCACTTTGCCTGCTGTGCAAATAGTGTTTAAAAGGCCAGGCTCTCAAATCAGTGTGCATGTCAACTGGGTCTGCTTTGCCTATAGGGGGTCACTTTGCCTGCTGTGCAAATAGTGTTTAAAAGGCCAGGCTCTCAAATCAGTGTGCATGTCAACTGGGTCTGCTTTGCCTAAAGGGGGTCACTTTGCCTGCTGTGCAAATAGTGTTTAAAAGGCCAGGCTCTCAAATCAGTGTGCATGTCAACTGGGTCTGCCTTGCCTAACGGGGGTCACTTTGCCTGCTGTGCAAATAGTGTTTAAAAGCCCAGGCTCTCAAATCAGTGTGCATGTCAACTGGGTCTGCCTTGCCTATAGGGGGTCACTTTGCCTGCTGTGCAAATAGTGTTTAAAAGGCCAGGCTCTCAAATCAGTGTGCATGTCAACTGGGTCTGCTTTGCCTATAGGGGGTCACTTTGCCTGCTGTGCAAATAGTGTTTAAAAGGCCAGGCTCTCGAAACAGTGTGCATGTCAACTGGGTCTGCTTTGCCTATAGGGGGTCACTTTGCCTGCTGTGCAAATAGTGTTTAAAAGGCCAGGCTCTCACATCAGTGTGCATGTCAACTGGGTCTGCTTTGCCTATAGGGGGTCACTTTGCCTGCTGTGCAAATAGTGTTTAAAAGGCCAGGCTCTCAAATCAGTGTGCATGTCAACTGGGTCTGCTTTGCCTATAGGGGGTCACTTTGCCTGCTGTGCAAATAGTGTTTAAAAGGCCAGGCTCTCGAAACAGTGTGCATGTCAACTGAGTCTGCTTTGCCTATAGGGGGTCACTTTGCCTGCTGTGCAAATAGTGTTTAAAAGGCCAGGCTCTCAAAGCAGTGTGCATGTCAACTGGGTCTGCTTTGCCTATAGGGGGTCACTTTGCCCGCTGTGCAAATAGTGTTTAAAAGGCCAGGCTCTCGAAACAGTGTGCATGTCAACTGGGTCTGCTTTGCCTATAGGGGGTCACTTTGCCTGCTGTGCAAATAGTGTTTAAAAGGCCAGGCTCTCGAAACAGTGTGCACGTCAACTGGATCTGCTTTGCCTATAGGGGGTCACTTTGCCTGCTGTGCAAATAGTGTTTAAAAGGCCAGGCTCTCAAATCAGTGTGCATGTCAACTGGGTCTGCTTTGCCTATAGGGGGTCACTTTGCCTGCTGTGCAAATAGTGTTTAAAAGGCCAGGCTCTCAAATCAGTGTGCATGTCAACTGGGTCTGCTTTGCCTATAGGGGGTCACTTTGCCTGCTGTGCAAATAGTGTTTAAAAGGCCAGGCTCTCAAATCAGTGTGCATGTCAACTGGGTCTGCTTTGCCTATAGGGGGTCACTTTGCCTGCTGTGCAAATAGTGTTTAAAAGGCCAGGCTCTCAAATCAGTGTGCATGTCAACTGGGTCTGCTTTGCCTAACGGGGGTCACTTTGCCTGCTGTGCAAATAGTGTTTAAAAGGCCAGGCTCTCAAATCAGTGTGCATGTCAACTGGGTCTGCCTTGCCTATAGGGGGTCACTTTGCCTGCTGTGCAAATAGTGTTTAAAAGGCCAGGCTCTCAAATCAGTGTGCATGTCAACTGGGTCTGCTTTGCCTATAGGGGGTCACTTTGCCTGCTGTGCAAATAGTGTTTAAAAGGCCAGGCTCTCGAAACAGTGTGCATGTCAACTGGGTCTGCTTTGCCTATAGGGGGTCACTTTGCCTGCTGTGCAAATAGTGTTTAAAAGGCCAGGCTCTCACATCAGTGTGCATGTCAACTGGGTCTGCTTTGCCTATAGGGGGTCACTTTGCCTGCTGTGCAAATAGTGTTTAAAAGGCCAGGCTCTCAAATCAGTGTGCATGTCAACTGGGTCTGCTTTGCCTATAGGGGGTCACTTTGCCTGCTGTGCAAATAGTGTTTAAAAGGCCAGGCTCTCGAAACAGTGTGCATGTCAACTGAGTCTGCTTTGCCTATAGGGGGTCACTTTGCCTGCTGTGCAAATAGTGTTTAAAAGGCCAGGCTCTCGAAACAGTGTGCATGTCAACTGGGTCTGCTTTGCCTATAGGGGGTCACTTTGCCTGCTGTGCAAATAGTGTTTAAAAGGCCAGGCTCTCGAAACAGTGTGCACGTCAACTGGGTCTGCTTTGCCTATAGGGGGTCACTTTGCCTGCTGTGCAAATAGTGTTTAAAAGGCCAGGCTCTCGAAACAGTGTGCACGTCAACTGGGTCTGCTTTGCCTATAGGGGGTCACTTTGCCTGCCGTGCAAATAGTGTTTAAAAGGCCAGGCTCTCGAAACAGTGTGCACGTCAACTGGGTCTGCTTTGCCTATAGGGGGTCACTTTGCCTGCCGTGCAAATAGTGTTTAAAAGGCCAGGCTCTCGAAACAGTGTGCATGTCAACTGGGTGTGCTTTGCCTATAGGGGGTCACTTTGCCTGCCGTGCAAATAGTGTTTAAAAGGCCAGGCTCTCGAAACAGTGTGCATGTCAACTGGGTCTGCTTTGCCTATAGGGGGTCACTTTGCCTGCCGTGCAAATAGTGTTTAAAAGGCCAGGCTCTCGAAACAGTGTGCACGTCAACTGGGTCTGCTTTGCCTATAGGGGGTCACTTTGCCTGCCGTGCAAACAGTGTTTAAAAGGCCAGGCTCTCGAAACAGTGTGCATGTCAACTGGGTCTGCTTTGCCTATAGGAGGTCACTTTGCCTGATGTGCAAATAGTGTTTAAAAGGCCAGGCTCTCGAAACAGTGTGCACGTCAACTGGGTCGTGAATGTCTTGTTGCTCCACGCAGGAACTTCGAGGGCGCCTTGCGACTGATGACCAAGGCGACAGTGCTGCCCCCGCGCAAGGTGGCCTACCACGACGAGAAGGAGACGGTGCAGATGCGACTGCATCGCTCGCTGCGAGTCTGGTCCATGTACGCCGATCTCGAGGAGAGCTTTGGCACGTACAAGGTAAGTGCCTTTTGGTGCTCATGCTCATGCACATGCACCTGTACCTGTACGGGTCATGAAAAGCCGAAACCTTTCGTCTGAGACGAGGGAAGTTGTTGAAGTATGTGCTAAAAACAAGACCTGGCCCAAGAGAGTCCAGACCCGGTGTCAGGTCAGGAAAGAGTGCAGGTACCAACATCTGAACGCTGTAACACCCGTAGCATTCCGCTGGGTCTGTCGTGTTGCAGTCTTGCAAGGCCGTGTACGACCGCATCATCGACCTGAAGATTGCCACGCCGCAGATCATCATCAACTACGGCCTGTTCCTCGAGGAGCACGCGTACTTCGAGGAGGCCTTCCGCGCGTACGAGAAGGGCATCGCGTTGTTCAAGTGGCCCAACGTCTACGACATTTGGAACACGTATCTCACCAAGTTCCTCGCGCGCTACGGGGGGACCAAGCTGGAACGCGCCCGGGACTTGTTCCAGCAGTGTCTCGAGAACTGCCCGCCTAAGTTTGCTAAAGGTAGGGCCTAGTTTGCTAAAGGTAGGGCCTAGTTTGCTAAAGGTAGGGCCTAGTTTGCTAAAGGTAGGGCCTAGTTTGCTAAAGGTAGGGCCTAGTTTGCTAAAGGTAGGGCCTAGTTTGCTAAAGGTAGGGCCAAGTTTGCTAAAGGTAGGGCCAAAGTTTGTTTAAAGTAGGGCCAAAGTTTGCTAAAGGTAGGGCTAGTTTGCTAAAGGTAGGGCCTAGTTTGCTAAAGGTAGGGCCTAGTTTGCTAAAGGTAGGGCCTAGTTTGCTTATGGTAAGGCCAAAGTTTGCTAAAGGTAAGGCCAAAGTTTGCTAAAGGTAGGGCTAGTTTGCTAAAGGTAGGGCCTAGTTTGCTAAAGGTAGGGCCTAGTTTGCTAAAGGTAGGGCCTAGTTTGCTTATGGTAAGGCCAAAGTTTGCTAAAGGTAAGGCCAAAGTTTGCTAAAGGTAGGGCCTAGTTTGCTAAAGGTAGGGCCTAGTTTGCTTATGGTAAGGCCAAAGTTTGCTAAAGGTAAGGCCAAAGTTTGCTAAAGGTGAGGCCAAAGTTCAATAAAGGTTGAGGTTGAGGCTACGCTTACGGAGCTAAGAACTCGACAGGCTGTGTCATTCAAAGTCTCAATTCTACCGGGCGGAAAAGTGTTCTACTTTCTTTACCACTAATCACAACTTCTGGAAAATCTGTCGGCTAAATTTAAAGTTTAGGGTTTTGGGTGGTGCAACAGTTGCCTCACTGCGCCTTTAGAGAAAGGACGTTGGTCAAAGTGAAGAAGTAGGTAACATACCTAGTCTAAAGGTAAAGTTGTTGGATTAGTTCAACAAATCTACTGGGAATGAACATCGCAGACAAACATGATTCACTTTCGACTTCTGCAAGAAGTGCGATTGTTAATACTCAATTATTTCAATTTTCAACAAGCAACAAAAATAATAATATTCTCTGGAAATCAATTCGGGTTTGGGAAATCACATTTAGAAACTATTTAGACGGAATTTTGCCTGAAAACTTCAGAAATTCATGTTTTCATCACGCTCTGCACGAAATCATTGCGAACAAATGCTTGAACGAATAGTGCGGCTTTGAGGCACGTCAACCTGTCGGTCATTTTGCGTCTGGTAAAAAGTTTCGAAATAAAAGCAATTAAAAAAATAAAAGCAAGAGTAAAAAGAAGTCACAGAGTTTCCCCTGCGTCTCGGCAGCCCTGTACCTGCTGTACGCCAAACTGGAGGAGGACCACGGCATGGCGCGGCACGCGATGTCCGTGTACGAGGCCGCCACCCGCGCGGTGGAGCCGGCGGACATGTTCGACATGTACAACGTGTACATCGCCAAGGCCGCCGAGATCTACGGCGTGCCCAAGACGCGGCAGATCTACCAGCGCGCCGTCGAGACGCTCGCCGAGGGCAGCGCCCGGGAGATGTGCGCCCGGTTCGCCGAGATGGAGACCAAGCTGGGCGAGATCGACCGGGCGCGGGCCATCTACGCACATTGCAGTCAGATGTGCGATCCCAGGGTGAGCCGCGTCTTTACGTCTTTATCTCTCTTTTCCATTAGCATTAACAGGTAAAACACTAACATACAAAGTCAGATGTGTGATCCCAGGGTAAGCCGCGTCTTAACGTCTTTATCTCTCTTTTCCATTAGCATTAACAGGTAAAACACTAACATACAAAGTCAGATGTGTGATCCCAGGGTGAGCCGCGTCTTTACGTCTTTATCTCTCTTTTCCATTAGCATTAACAGGTAAAACACTAACATACAAAGTCAGATGTGCGATCCCAGGGGCGTCTTTACGCCTTTATCTCTCTTTTCCATTAGCATTAACAGGTATAACACTAACATACAAAGTCAGATGTGCGATCCCAGGGGCGTCTTTACGTCTTTATCTCTCTTTTCCATTAGCATTAACAGGTAAAACACTAACATACAAAGTCAGATGTGCGATCCCAGGGGCGTCTTTACGTCTTTATCTCTCTTTTCCATTAGCATTAACAGGTAAAACACTAACATACAAAGTCAGATGTGTGATCCCAGGGGCGTCTTTACGTCTTTATCTCTCTTTTCCATTAGCATTAACAGGTAAAACACTAACATACAAAGTCAGATGTGTGATCTCAGGGTAAGCCGCGTCTTTACGTCTTTATCTCTCTTTTCCATTAGCATTAACAGGTAAAACACTAACATACAAAGTCAGATGTGTGATCCCAGGGGCGTCTTTACGCCTTTATCTCTCTTTTCCATTAGCATTAACAGGTAAAACACTAACATACAAAGTCAGATGTGCGAACCCAGGGGCGTCTTTACGTCTTTATCTCTCTTTTCCATTAGCATTAACAGGTATAACACTAACATACAAAGTCAGATGTGTGATCCCAGGGGCGTCTTTACGTCTTTATCTCTCTTTTCCATTAGCATTAACAGGTAAAACACTAACATACAAAGTCAGATGTGTGATCCCAGGGTGAGCCACGTCTTTACGTCTTTATCTCTCTTTTCCATTAGCATTAACAGGTAAAACACGAACATACAAAGTCAGATGTGTGATCCCAGGGTGAGCCGCGTCTTTACGTCTTTATCTCTCTTTTCCATTAGCATTAACAGGTATAACACTAACATACAAAGTCAGATGTGTGATCCCAGGGGCGTCTTTACGTCTTTATCTCTCTTTTCCATTAGCATTAACAGGTAAAACACTAACATACAAAGTCAGATGTGCGATCCCAGGGTGAGCCGCGTCTTTACGTCTTTATCTCTCTTTTCCATTAGCATTAACAGGTAAAACACTAACATACAAAGTCAGATGTGCGATCCCAGGGGCGTCTTTACGTCTTTATCTCTCTTTTCCATTAGCATTAACAGGTAAAACACTAACATACAAAGTCAGATGTGCGATCCCAGGGGCGTCTTTACGTCTTTATCTCTCTTTTCCATTAGCATTAACAGGTAAAACACTAACATACAAAGTCAGATGTGTGATCCCAGGGGCGTCTTTACGTCTTTATCTCTCTTTTCCATTAGCATTAACAGGTAAAACACTAACATACAAAGTCAGATGTGTGATCTCAGGGTGAGCCGCGTCTTTACGTCTTTATCTCTCTTTTCCATTAGCATTAACAGGTAAAACACTAACATACAAAGTCAGATGTGTGATCCCAGGGGCGTCTTTACGCCTTTATCTCTCTTTTCCATTAGCATTAACAGGTAAAACACTAACATACAAAGTCAGATGTGCGATCCCAGGGGCGTCTTTACGTCTTTATCTCTCTTTTCCATTAGCATTAACAGGTATAACACTAACATACAAAGTCAGATGTGTGATCCCAGGGGCGTCTTTACGTCTTTATCTCTCTTTTCCATTAGCATTAACAGGTAAAACACTAACATACAAAGTCAGATGTGTGATCCCAGGGTGAGCCACGTCTTTACGTCTTTATCTCTCTTTTCCATTAGCATTAACAGGTAAAACACTAACATACAAAGTCAGATGTGCGATCCCAGGGGCGTCTTTACGCCTTTATCTCTCTTTTCCATTAGCATTAACAGGTAAAACACTAACATACAAAGTCAGATGTGCGATCCCAGGGGCGTCTTTACGTCTTTATCTCTCTTTTCCATTAGCATTAACAGGTAAAACACTAACATACAAAGTCAGATGTGCGATCCCAGGGGCGTCTTTACGTCTTTATCTCTCTTTTCCATTAGCATTAACAGGTAAAACACTAACATACAAAGTCAGATGTGTGATCCCAGGGGCGTCTTTACGTCTTTATCTCTCTTTTCCATTAGCATTAACAGGTAAAACACTAACATACAAAGTCAGATGTGCGATCCCAGGGGCGTCTTTACGTCTTTATCTCTCTTTTCCATTAGCATTAACAGGTAAAACACTAACATACAAAGTCAGATGTGCGATCCCAGGGGCGTCTTTACGTCTTTATCTCTCTTTTCCATTAGCATTAACAGGTAAAACACTAACATACAAAGTCAGATGTGCGATCCCAGGGTGAGCCGCGTCTTTACGTCTTTATCTCTCTTTTCCATTAGCATTAACAGGTAAAACACTAACATACAAAGTCAGATGTGTGATCCCAGGGGCGTCTTTACGCCTTTATCTCTCTTTTCCATTAGCATTAACAGGTAAAACACTAACATACAAAGTCAGATGTGTGATCCCAGGGTGAGCCGCGTCTTTACGTCTTTATCTCTCTTTTCCATTAGCATTAACAGGTAGAGGGGTGTTACACACCAACATACTTGTTCCATTCCTTGCAATGTGTACTTGAGCTAACGTACACACTTTTTTTACATTTTTAAGCCTGTTCATTGAGTTTTGAAGTTGAGCCGTCTTCTTTATCTCCTACTGGATACACTTTCCAGGCCATTCCTTTGGTCAGATGCCAAAGAAACTTTTATTTATGGAATCTTAACACCACTGGCAACCAATTGAACCATTTGCATTTCGAAAGATTCACCCTTCAATTACTTTCAAACATTGTAAAACATCCCTGTTATGCCGGTACATTGAAAGATGACCTTTCAAACTATGAATTTACCTCTTACGGTATACACTTTCCAGGCCACACCCGTTATCTGATTGATACGAAACAAATATCTACGGAATCCTCACACTTTGGACAACCAATTGAATATTTCAGAATCGCGAAATATCTCCTAGAAACCCAAGAAAAGTTGAATTCAATTTACCTCAGCAACCACAATGAAATAGCCTTAACTTAACAAATATTTTCTTTACTTATTTCTTCATACATTTTGTTTCTATTGACCAACTCCATCCACCTTTCCTCACTATTCCACCATTTTCCTGTATTAGTTACTTCGTCCCAGATTTCTCCTCCTACTTCGACGTCTCTTCTCCTTGAACCTTGAATCTTTCAACTCTTGCAACATTGAATGAAACCTTGATTTCAAGCTTTCATTCAATGATTCATTGAATTCAATTGTTGTTTAGACGGTTCAATGCATTGAATTCAAGATTGAATTCAATGCATTGAACGAAACATTGAACCGTGTAAACACAGCTCTAGAGTAAATAAATAATTTGAATACACCGATTGAAACGCAGCCCAAACTGGAGCGCAGCGTGACTCTGGTCGTGGTCGTGTTGCAGACGACGGCCGACTTCTGGCAGACGTGGAAGGAGTTCGAGGTTCGCCATGGCAACGAAGACACGATGCGCGAGATGTTGCGCATCAAACGCAGCGTACAGGCCACGTACAACACGCAGGTATGCAATCGCAATCGCAATCGCAATCGCAATCGCAATCGCAAGTCGTCTCCCCATCGAATCGGATTCATTTTGTATTCATTTTGTATTAATTTTATTTGTTTTTGTTTTCCTTTCAACATGGGTACAAATAATAAAGGTAATCATGATATTAGGTAGGTACCTACTTATCAACTCAATCATTATCAAACTTCATCAGTAATAATATCGTAAGAAGGGTGGGAAGGCCGACATTGAAATGGATCGGAATGATTATAGACGATCTAGAGGAGGGAGGTATCGACTGGAAGGAAGTGGAAAGAAAGGAATTGTGGAACGAGGAGAAGTTGTGGGGGATGATGATTGAATAATGTGAGGAAGAAGAGGAAGAAGAAAGTGCGATAAATGAAGGAAGAGACTGGAAGCGTCAGGGGGCCGGCTTCGATGAGTGTAGAGCCGAGATAGAATGATGTACCTACCTAATTTTAGTTAATTAACACAGTCAAAATGTTTAATTACTATTATAGGGGAATGTCAAACGATTATTTTTTTCAAATCGATTATCGGATCGAAATGAAAACTGATAATCGATTTTTTCGATTTCCCCCCAAAAAAATTATGAAATTGAGGCAGGATGTGATGTATTCTGTAAATCGGAGGTATTTTCACTTTCAGGTTCACATTTGCACTGTAATACATAAATCTAAAACGGAGCTTTTTCAATTTTTTTGAAAAGATCTCAAATTTGAGATTAGAGTCACAAGAATGATTTCCTCCATTGCTACAAAAAGCTTCAGACAAGCCAGCGCTACACAGCTGTGTGGGATTTTGTGTAACTAACATTTTAAAAAGTGCGCCTTCAGCAAATATTCGCATTTTTGACGTTTTCGTTAAAATTTCGATGTTTTCGATTATTTTAGTGACATCGATTAATCGTTTTTTTCTCATAATCGAATCGGTAATCGATTGACACCCCAAATCATCGCAGTCTCGCAGCGTGCGAACGCGCCTCGAACGCGCCGTGATTGAATGTGCCGCGTGTGTTTGCGCTTGTCCGCGCCAGGTGAACATGATGTCGGCGCAGATGCTGGACTCGTCGGGCAACGTTTCGGGCACGGTGGCCGACCTCGCGCCCGGCGCAAAGGACGGCATGCGCATGCTGGAGGCGCAAGCGGCGCAGACGGTGAGTCCACGCTCTAAATCGGCTCGGGTCGCCGAGGGTTTCATCTTCGGCTCGGGTCTTCAAACACCCTGGGGCCTTACCTAGATATAAATCTAAATATAAATTATATATATATATATATATAAATTACCTAGATGGTTTTGTGAAAGTTTCCAGAGCTGATGTGCGATGGTGAGATGTGTTTCGCGGTTTTGCTCTCAAAACTCGTCACATCAGAGCAAAACCGCGAAACACATCTCACCAATTACCTAGATATAAATTATATAATAGATATATAATCACTCTAAATGGGCTCTGTCTAGCGATTGTGTAGCTTTCACGTGATGCCTGTATCGCTATCAGTGCTGATGGACAAATTCCCCGTCGTTGTCCGTGTTGATTGTAACACCCTGAACTCGGAGGCCAAAACCGGAGGCCAAAACCGGAGGCCAAAACTCGGAGGCCAAGAGCGAACTCGGCCAAAACGTCGGAATGACGAGTCTGTTTTGGGACTGCGATTCGATAGCGAACGAGCGTCGCGCTGCCGTTCTGTCACATCTATTTCAAACTGGGTTTGAAATACCATTGGATATTTCGTTGCGATGCTGTATGACGGGTAATTGAAATGTGACCGGTCCGGGTTGTTGAATAGTTTTGGATTTCATTATCTAGAAGGCTTATTTGGCAGTGTCATAAGGATTTTAGTTTAAAACGGTTGGTTCTTTTGTGCTCGCTGTTACTGTAGGTAAGCCTGGTAGTAGACTGACCATGAACCCAGTTCGAAGGCTGTGAGAAGGCGGACTCCAGTCAATCCTGGTGTGTTTTCAGCTTGTATTTTTACTGCTCGTCACAAGGCCTTATGGGTCTGGATTCTCGAAACGGGGTTTTAAGTTTTTGGGGCTAAAATCAGGGATAAATATTTTTTCAGCCAATCAGTTTCAATGTTTAATGCATTTCTATGGTTATATCGCCATGGTAAAAACAAGTTCCCCCCCCGGGGTTACGTTCCGTAACTTTTACGTAATGCCGTTATCGGTTCTATTTCTTCTAAGAACAGCAGACAAACGGTATTTGAACAAATGCGCACTCTGCACTGATTGGTCGAAATTTCAAATGTCATGACAACACTTCTGAGTTTGTGATGAAACTTACGACCACGCTAATATTTTGTTGGTGATTTTGGAATAGCGCTATTACGGCAACTAGGGCTTCGCGAACGCAATTTGTGTTGCGTTGAAGATGAGCGTAGGTAGCGGTTTGTGTATAGAGGATTAAAAGGTGCAGGCAGCAGTCACAAGAAAACCATGGAGCACCAAACCTGACCATTGCCTTCTCGAAAATTCTAATCACTTGAAAATGTATACGGATTCTGACGTTCCTTTGTTTCTCGTCGAGGTCAACAAAGCTGGTAACCAAGGAAACGAAGGAAACCGGACTCGTATTGAATCAGCCGTCAAATCACGAAAAAAACACCACAAAAATGCTAATAAAAACCAATTGGAAAAACCTACCAAAATAAGATTTGCAGGCATGATAAATATGTATAGGGTCAACATGTTTAGAAGTTTTGGTGAAGTTATGTTCAGAACTTTGAAATTTACAGGTGTTCAAAATTCTGAAAAAATCGAAAAATTTCGTAAAAATTGATTTATAAACAATTTACTGAACCGATCTTTTTCAAAAACGCAGGGGTCTAAGTTCGCATCACTTTGTTCCGATGGATAAAATCCCTGTCGTCGTCCGCGTTAATTGTGTAACTTTGTAGCCGAGACCGGCCAAGTCAGAGCGACGAAATCGCGGTGCAGTTGTCCGTGTCCGTTGTCCGTGTCCGTTGTCCGTGTCCGTTGTCCGTGTCCGTTGTCCGTGTCCGTTGTCCGTGTCCGTTGTCCGTGTCCGTTGTCCGTGTCCGTTGTCCGTTGTCCCAACGCCGGTGTCTGCGCAGGCGCGGGACGAGCGCGGAATGCCCGGCGCCGGCATCACGTTTGTCCGCGGGGAGACGCAGGGTGAGAGTCGCGACGGCCGCGTGGGCAACCCCGACGAGATCGACATCGACCAACAGGAGGACGGAGACGAGGAGGACGAGGAGGACGAGGAGGACGAGGAGGACGAGGAAGGTACGTGCGCTTCGTGCTGGTGGAACTCGAGGGTCTGTCAGGGTGGGCTGACACCTGGGTTTATCATGGAAAGCCCAGTGGGTAGGGGTTTTTTCGGGTTTATCACAAAACATGCCATTTGTATGAGTAAAACATGTTTCCATTGAAATTTTTATTTTTATTTTTATTCCAATATTTCCACGTTTTTCTCCGAAATTATAATTGGTTTATACATTGGTGTATATATATATATATATATATATATATACACCAATGTGTACTAATGTACTTGTTGTACACCAATGTACTTGTACTTGTTACTACAATGTACACCAATGTACTTGTTACTAATTAACCAATACCAATGTAATATATATATATATATATATATATATATATATATATATATATATATATATATATATATATATATATATATATATATATATATATATATATATATATATATATATATATATTACATTGGTATTGGTTAATTAGTAACAAGATTATATGTTTTATTTTACTGGAGTAGAAATTTGAGTAGGGTAGCCTTGAGATGTCGGCAACTTTGGGTCTGAAAGCTACCTTCTGGCGAACTGACTAGTCCCCTTAATGGCCGGTATTATTATATATCTCAACTCGGGGTTAAAAGCGTCAGAATCATTAGTGCCGTTTTACAATGTTGGTTACAATGTTAGTTGTATCACCAGTGCCTCAACCCAGGGATAAAGCAGGATTTAAGTTTATTTTTTATTTTTATGTACACAAATTAGCCTCCCAAAAGTGTTGCCCATTCCGGGATTTGAACCCGGGTCCCCAACTTTCCGCGGCTGGTGCTCTAACCGCTGAGCTAAGTAGACACGAAATTTGAGAGAAGCAATTTGCATACAGGGTGAGAATTGAATGTCCCCATGGGGGTATGGTCCAGAGTCTACGAATACTCATAGTGGCTCTGGTACCGCGTGATGCTATACTGCAACCACATTTACATTCAACCTCGAGTAACTCAAAATTAACGTTGGATGCGTTGAATTCTCTTTTAATCTTATTTAAATTACGAAAGCTTGTAATTGGCTAGTCATTTTATTATTATGTACACAAATTAGCCTCCCAAAAATGTTGCCCATTCCGGGATTTGAACCCGGGTCCCCAACTTTCGCGGCTGGTGCTCTAACCGCTGAGCTAAATGGCCATTAAATTTGAGAGAAGCAATTTGCATACAGGGTGAGAATTGAATGTCCCCATGGGGGTATGGTCCAGAGTCTACGAATACTCATAGTGGCTCTGGTACCGCGTGATGCTATACTGCGACCACATTTTACATTCAACCTCGAGTAACTCCAAATTAACGTTGGATGCGTTGGCACTGGTTTCGGTTGTGTATATTGGATTTAAGTTATTTGTCGCGGCAACCGCCACTAGGCTGCCGCGGAACTCGTCTGTTTCCGAGGGCCAGACGCGAGCCCCGCGTTGAAACATGTTGCGATACGCTGGGGTTGCCACGGTAACGAGCGTTTGTTTCGCGTCCGCAGCCGAGATGCCGGTGCAAGAGCAGCGAGTGCCGGCCGAGGTGTTTGGCAGTCTGGCCAATCAGAAGCAAGACGAGGACGACGACGAGTGAGCCGGCCAATCAGAAGCAAGACGAGGACGACGACGAGTGAGCCGGCCAATCAGACGACAGAAGACCGACTGCGGAGCCAATCGAATGTCCGATGCAAATTGTGGGCGATTTTTCGCACTGGTTTTTGTGCAAGCTTCGCACGTCTTGAAATGCTCCGCGCTTGGCGTTTTGTTTCGGGCATTTGTGTTGTCGAATAAAGTCGATTGACAAAACCAAGTGATTTCCTACGCATTGCTATTATTGCGGACCTGCAATGTTGGGTGCCACCTCCTACGTCATGATGTGTTTGCGCTGTGATTTGAGCAACTCGGGGACCGGAAATATTCCTAAATCACAGAAGTGCAGTGATGGAAATAAAGGTGGAGAACTTTTTGACAACTTGGTCTATAGTCGGGGAAATGGGGCAAAATTGTTAAATTCAGTACTAGGTATCTCAAAAATGTTATTTTCGAATGAAAAGGAGTAGCTAGAAGCATTGATCACTGAATCTGGTATTTTGCCATCTGGCCTGGGATTTAGTTTCGAAGTTGAAAAGGTTTACTTCGAATCTTATTATTATTATTATTTTGACATATTTGTACACAATCGCTACCTATTGGCACAGCAACCACCGAACAGTAGCGTAGCTCGAGGACCTGCCTCCATTCCCGGAGCGATCCCGGAGCAATCCTGGAGCGATCCCGGAGCAATCCTGGAGCAATCCCGGAGCGGCTTGACTCGCTGCAACTGTACCTTGGCACTGTGACCAGTGAAACTGTGTTTCTTTTGATGTGTTCAAATCTTGATTATCAACTAAAAGAGTAATTACACTAAAAGAGTAATTACACTAGGAGTAATTACACTAGGATCTCTTAGCATGGCAGGAGGGATCACAGATCTGTACACAAATCAAGAGCTTGTTTTCGTTGCCATCATCTCATTTGGGATCTGATGAGAGAGCAAACTGAACCTACCTGAGAACGCAACGCAATCGGCTGAAAGAATGCAACGCCGAATACTGTCAATATTCATTATTTGTTCGCATTCATGGACCAATAATTTGTGAGTATTCAACACTGTGGGTTTTCTGCATCGAAAAGACTCACGTAGGTATCTTTAAACCTCTGACAAATTTAATGAATTGCAAGATCTGATTTATCAGCACAGTGAAGCAAGCATTGCTCTATCCAATAACAATAAGTAAACATACTAATAGTATAAATAATAGTAAAAATGCAATAAGGTCTGACTTTAGGTGGGGCCAACATGGTAACCTTGGGGGGGGGGGGGGGGGTTTCCCCCCTATATCGTTAGGGACGAAATTTTTAATTCGCTAAAGCGTTCAGCCAAACATTTGCGCGGAATACATGAAACTTGAATCTTGGCAGAAGCAAAATAATTGTACGTGTCTTATAACTAAGGGTACGGTATGCTAATCTCTCCGTGGTGTAATGAAGGAATTAATTATTGGCATTGGTTAAAATGTACCACGTTATACATTCTTCAAAAATTATTTTATTAATAATTATCACAAAATAAACAGTCTTTCAATGATTATTTGACACCGTTTCGTTTTCTGTCACTAGCACTGTTTTATCATTTTTTTCCACGAGTCGAACTCAAACATGGTATTTTGTCGTTTACTCATAGTCTAGCTCTTTCTGCTCTACGTGTGGTCCGAAGGGGTCTTGGAGTTGTACTGATATATCACAAAAATTTGCTTATTAGTTACTATACCTAGGTACTCATTTTCTCGCTATCATGTCCCCATGGATGCATGCAAGTGGTACGTGCCTCGACAGCTTGCGACTTGTAATGTCAGCTTGGCTAAAAGCGTATTCGAAGATTCTCTAGAATGTCCATGGCGCTCCGAGTACCGACGACGTCGCGCCGCTACCCTTTGTGGGTCAGCGCCGACAAAGCTATGCGACAGTACGGAACAGATACATATTACTACGTATTGAGTGGATTGCTTCTAGTTACTGATTGATATTTAGAGGCAAAATTGTAGAACATATTTTATGATTTTGCAGACTGCCTTTTGTGCCTTAGATCCGCCCCTGCTTGCGAGCGAGCTAGCGAGCTAGTTAGTCATAATAGTTCACAATGGATTTTTTTTTTTATCGTGGATTCATTAGGTGGGGCGAGTGCGTACGCTCGTCCCCCCCCCCCCCCCCCCCCCTGCGCACGCCTATGCCAGTGACAGCATGCACAACGAAATGTCCATTTATATATGTCTGTATAGATGTATAGATTTATATGTCTGTATAGATGGGTAATGAACTGTGATTGCTTTTCTTATCGCGCTCAATCAGGTATAGGTACCTAGTCGATCGTACCGAGACCCGACCCTTTTGATCGCTGCTCGGATTGGTCGAGCTCGATTATGCCAAGCAAACGTGTCATGATCGAGTTAAAGAAGAACGACCCAAACATGGGCTCAATCGAGATAAGAATGTTATACCTTTAAGCGAAAACGTCACCCGCTCTTTTCCGAAAGTCGTTCCCTAATCCCTAAAAAGCACGTCATCGCTCCCGTGAGGCCTTCCATACATAGTTTGTTTCTTGCGTCGCGGACCACGAGGGCTACCGGCCCTTAGGGCATTTGCTCGGTCGCCTAATGGGCCTATCCAACCCTATAATTTCCACCCACCTTGGAAGCTTCCAGTAGCCTAGCCATGACGTATCATTCAGCCAAATCAGGTATGATTGGTATTTGTGTCCATTTTGTGAGTTCTGAGTCCTGAGAAATCAGTACACTTAATTTTATTAAATGTATGTAACATATTACCATTACTAATTGGTATTACTATTACTTATTACCATTGTGAAATGACATGAATAGCTATACAGCTAAAATAAAGACTTACTTACTATGCAAACCATGTCATCATTGCCTAGGGTTCTCGAGGAAGCTTGAGGACTTGGGACTTGGCGATGGGATGGTCGAGGGGGGGGGGGGGGAGTCAGATTGGTCTGATCTAGTTTATCTGCCATCGAGTTTATCTGCCATCGAGTTTATCTGCAGCATTGCCCGGACTCATGGTGGCTAGACGTCCACGCGTTGGGTTCGAGATTGGCACGACTCGAGCTGGAAGGGACCAAGTTGGAGTTGGAGGGATCGAACGGGGCCTCGGCTGGCCCCAGATCTTAGCATTGCCATACAATTGGGTACAACACTGGACATACCTTGATTGATCCCATGGGAGCAGACCGGGAGCTCGGCGACGGCGAGGACGCGACAATTCGTTGTTTGCACTCGACAATAGCATGCGCGAAATTGCGATCCGTCGATGCTTTAGCAACTTCAACAATCAACAACACATTTCCAAATAAATATGCTATTACAAAACACACATAGAGACTGAAACACAGTATCTCGTCCGGGCGCAACAATCAGTCTGAGCAGCCACACACCGATGTCGTCGCATTGTTGCACTGTGGCTAGCTGCGTGCGAGGAGAGAGACAGCCGCAGACCGCCGAGGACGCACGAGAGCGAGACAGAGCGAGTCTATTGGCGAGGCGAGCCTACGCAATCACAGCGTCGGCGCCGGCGCCGGGAGTTCGTGGAACCCGAGGACGGCGTTTCGCGGCACTCGCCACGGCAGGGCTGTCCAGTGGCCAACCCTGACAAGCACTGCCCGTCAGGCTTGGGATGGCCGATGTCGTCGCAGTCAGGACGGGCAAGAGCGAGAAAAGACGGGGATCGCCGAACGCGAAAACTTTGCGATCGGCCCTGCCCAAAAACTCACTTAATATGATCATTACCGGAATCGAGAAAGTTGTTGTCCAAAACTATTTCTACTTGGGTGTTGAATGCCCATTGACGTGAAGTTTAACGTTTTCCGACAATATTATAGCTTTAGCTACCTCCTCAAGGAACTTGGCTTGCCTAGGTGTATAGGTGCTGATACTCAAGCCATTATAGTTGTCACCGTCCCGCATTTAAACTCTATAAACTCTCGAATGCCTAAACTCTACGAAATTGACGCCAATGTTTGTGGAACTGCAGTGGCTGTAGACAGAGCTGCTAATGTTATTGTTATATGTTATGAGCTGTTAATGTTATTGTTATATGTTATGTTATTGTTATTGTTATATGTTATGCGCTGTTAATGTTATTGTTGTAGCGAATGTTGGGACTTGTTTTCAGCAACGTCTAGTTCCTGGGTTGTGTTGGACAGGCTACGTTGGCGATCGGCGTCTCACTTGGTTCCTCTCCCCGTGCCGGCATGAACCTGGGCTTGGGGTCGGAGGTTGCCTTGGGACCAATTGGGAGTTGGGAGCGAGCGGTAATCCCTCGGGAGTCTGTTCTGTTCGCTGCAAGGCCTGCCTTCGGACGTCGCCGTTCGTAATTCATAGGCGTACGCAGGGTAAATGTTTAGATAGTGACCTTGAAAGCAAGTGTTGCCATCGACCGCACACATTGCATTTATATCCGAGCGCACTACCAGGGCCTTCTTTATGAAAAAGTTTCCGATTGACAACTTATGGTGGGAATGTTGCTAGGAGGCTGTGGGAAACATCAGAGTTTTAAAAATTCTTTGGTTTGAATCTCGCTCAAGGTCAAAGCCGCCTAGATACATTTTTTAATTCGAGCAAATCGAAACAAATCCATCCAGAGGGCGCTGGCAAGTGGCAAGGTTCCTTCTTATAAAAATGTGTTGAATTCTAGGAAATATAATCTAAAACACTGTTTCGTGGTGTCAAAATCTAAGAAACGGCCCGTGTCGTGCAGACAGTCTGGCCTCCACAGTCGATGGGCCCCGAAGGTACGTGCCCACGACTTGAAGATAAAGGGGGGGGGGGGGGGGGGGGGGGTGCGAGGCACGATATCTCATCATGCTGGCCTGGCTCCATCACAGCTGACCGCATCATGCCGTGACGTCAGCCGGGTCTGTCTGGTGTCAAACAACATTGGAATGGAATATCCAGCATTATGAAGCCGTTTCCTTCACCTCGTACGGGATACACTTTCCAGGCCACACCTTTCGTCGGATCGCGACGAAACCTATATTTTCGGAATCTTCACACTTCGGACAACCATATTGAACCATTTTCATTTAGCAAGATTCACTCGTTAATTACTTACAAGAGTTTTAAAATAACCATGTTTAGTCGGTATATTGAAAGATGTACGTAAGGGTCCCTTACAGATTAGAATTTACCTTTTACCGAATACACTTTCCAGGCCACACCCGTTATCCGATCGCAACGAAACAAATATCTACGGAATCCTCACACTTTTGACAACCAATTGAATATTTCAGAACCTCGAAATATCTCTAGCAAATCCATAAAAAGTTTAATGTAATTAACCTCAACAATCATCAATGAATGACCATGTTTGTACGCAAGTGTGGCCGACGTGCCAGCAGACAGGGTTGGCTCTTCGGTCGGTGGGAACTCAGAACTCAGATCTGGGATTCATATGAGCATAGAGTAAGGATACTCTATCATAGAAGGTTCCTATTGTCGACACACAAGTCTCAACAATGCCGTGCGCCAACAATGTAATCCCCGATTCCAGCGCTTTGGCGATCTGAAACATTCGCGATTTACCGTTTGGAGCTACGATAGGTGTGCGAAGTTGTAAATCCGTTTCATTTGTGGCAACAACAACAACAACAACAACAACACATCGGAAGTAGCTAAGAAGTACGGGGTTGAAGAAGAAGTTGAAGTTATAGCCACTAGGAAGGTATGTATATAGGCAGGGGGTATAGGTTGGAATGGAAGTTGGAGACTCGATCATTCTTGTCCGAATTTCAGCCGTTTCCTAAACTATAAGAACGTTGAGAACCTTGATTTTCAGGACTAATGCATTCAAAGTCAGTAGAGTCGCACTGTAAAGTCCCGTCAGTCTGTGCCTTCCCTAGCGGCGTGGTGCCGATATGAGAGTTCCCAGTCGGAGCCAGGCACTCGCGGCCGGCTTCCGGGAATCTGCCAGACGTTCGCGGCATTCTGCATTCGACTACCGGGAACTCGGACTTTGACCCGACGTCCAGTCCCGGCTGGAGCTCGCACTCTTCGATTGTCGGCGTCGCTGGCTGCACTGGACTGGACAGAGTGTAGAGCTGGGGGCGAAGTCAACGTTCAGCAAGACGTTGGCTGCCTATTTGCTAAGCAAGTCTTGTACAACAGCAGGTACAGTTCACTTACAAATCTGATTGTGGCTGGGATAGAGAAACTGAAGCAGTTGTCTAGCTGGTTAGTACTTACATTCCAGCTGCCGTCCTTATCGTACTATCTAGCGCTAGGCTATACAATGGGGTTTGGCTTGATATTCAACATGGCTACACTAGTGTTTTATTTCATTTCGAGAGGTTGCATTTCCCAATTCCCAAAGCCTCCTAGCAACATTGGAGTCGGCCCATAAGAGCGATGGGAAACAATTCATTTCAGAAAGCGCTGGTTGTGTGCTTGGCTGAAAGTTCAACTTTCAAATTATATGGCATTCAATGAGCGGAGACTTAAATGCATCTGGTATCCGAGATACTTCAAAGTCATGATGAGCTATTGGATAGCAGCATTGCCTGAAGGCACAATCTAATACCCAGTGGTGGAAATCGGGTTCCTGAGCGGTTTTGCATTGCCATACATAATATGGAATGGATTGAAAACATTGCATCACTTTCTTCACTCTCCCGATAACGACGCCATCCAAAGACAAAGTGTGACCGTCCACGCCACCTACCAACCTCTCCAGCATCTGCTAGTTCTCCATTTCCCCGACAGGATCGTCGTCGTTCTTCCGGCTCTGCACCCTCGTCACGAACCAATCACCATCGAGCTCACCCTCTGCACCAATGGGACGTCTCGTTGCACCGGGCTTAGGCCCGGGGCGAGCCCTTTCCCCGGGTCTCGAAGGAAAGCAGAAGCCAACGGACATTCGACGCCAACAGTTCGTGCCGTGCAGGCGCGTGCTCGCGTCGCTCAGCGGGCGGCCATCTTGGCTTGAGTCTTGGCTTGGCCGTGTGCTGGTTTCGGCGTGTGGAATGTCGAGTGCGGCCAGGCGCAGAGTGCGTAGCGGCGTCGACAATCTTTGAGTGCGACCCGATCTCGAGACGGGCTGGGAGTTGGACGAGATCCGACCGGGTTTGGGGCCGATGCCGACCGATGGAGTCCGCCGGGTGCTGGACACGAGGCTCGGGCATTCACAGTCATCTTCAGTCATCAGTGATGTCGCCTTCGGGCTCGGGTTCAGGGTCGCGTTCTAAGCGAGGTGACGGGCTCGTGGAGATGTCGACATATTTAGCGTTCAGACATAGTGTTCATTTTCCGTTTGGCCTTTGGCGTTCCAGCGAATACAATAATGTGTCTGCTCGAGTGTTACATTGGCATTTTCCGGTACCGCGATAAAGTCCTATGTGCTTTTCCGAACTGATATTTACTCAATGCTTGTCTCTATCAGATCACTCTTGTTTTGGACCGTGCAGATTCGGCTCCTCGAGTTTCCGTGCGTGTGCAGCAGCAGCCAGCAAAGTGTTTGACTCGAACACGCAATTGACATGACACGGTGCGAATTTGTGCAAGAAGCCCAGCGACTGCGAAGACCAAGACAAGAGTGATCGTATAGCCTGAATACTTGTGCAGTGACGGAACCACTCGCAAGTTGTTGAGAAATCTCCCGGAATCGGCCCGTGCGTGAACGGTGCATTGTGTCGTGTCAAACTTGGGATCTTTTCGCGGTGCTCACCGAACTCTTGCATGTGCATGGTATCGGCAATGTGTTCCAAGTGTGTGGCCATGTTCGTGAAGCGCTGTTCGCCAACTGCTTGGTGTCCGGGGGGGAAGCATGTGTCGACATCCGAGTGAATCGCGGTGCTAATCCGAGCAAAATGCACGCGAGCCTGACCCGATTGCTGCCACGCGTTTTCGGCGAACGACACAAGACCCGCGGAGGGGAATTGTGTCCCGTCAGTCGCCGCAATTCCGAAGACGGCCCTCGAGTTGCGTCTGGCCGGGCTGATTTGGCGAGCTCTGCCGGGCCAATAATGCTGGGCTAATTCTGGGCCAATGCTGGGCCAATGCCGGGCCAATGCTGGGCCAATGCCGGGCCAATGCTGGGAACGGAGCGGCCCCGACATCGCTGATTGTGCCGCGTTCGGGGCACAGAGTTCCCTCGGTGGATCACAGTCTTCGAGCTCCTAGACGAGTGACCCCACGGGGACTCCATGCGGTGACTCCATGCGGGGACTCCATGCGGGGACTCCATGCGGGGACTCCATGCGGGGACTCCATGCGGGGACTCCATGCGGGGACTCCATGCGGGGACTCCATGCGGGGACTCCATGCGGGGACTCCATGCGGGGGCTCCATGCGGGGACTCCATGCGGGGGCTCCATGCGGGAACTCCATGCGGGGACTCCATGCGGGGACTCCATGCGGGGACTCCATGCGGGGACTCCATGCGGGGACTCCATGCGGGGACTCCATGTACTCCAGCCGTGGTCCTCTGGCCGTGTCGCTTAGGTAGGGAGCGGCGACAATATTTCCTATGTGCAACACTAATTCTATTCAATATAGTGAAGCTGAGTTTACAGTTGGCAATGTCAGTGACACGTTTCAAATGGACATTGGCTCTGCACCACTCAGAGACTCCATGGCAGCGTCGTGAAAATGATATACACATCCAGAGGGCTAATGTTAATTACATATTGTCACTGACATTGCCAGCTGTATAACCCAGCTTGATCATAGCTCGTGGACAAACGTCCCACCATTTCCGAATGAAATTGTTTCCCCTGGCTGACGGCCCGACCGGGACTTGCTTCGGAGGGACGCCGTCGACGGCGTGCGACCTTGGACCGTCTGGCCCCTATCTAATGTCACGACTTCCTGGACAAAAGCAGCTCTCCGTTCGATCTTCGATCGTCGGAATGAATGCGGTCCGTGCTGTGACTTCCTCAAACCCTTCGATACCCGGCGAGCGAGCGACGGGAAGACGGGGGGGGGGGGGGGGGGGATAAAGACTGGGTTCGCGGTCGGTCGTCCTCTCCTCGCCTCCACGACGACCACGAGGTGAAATCGGCAACCGCTTTACGATCCAGGCGAAACGACACTAGCTATAACAGCATTCTTGGAATCCAATGGCTTGGGCTCATTGTTGGAATCGGGCCTGGTTTCTTATCCCTTATTATTTCTTAACCCTATAATATATCTAGCTGACGGCAGCCCCGAAGCAGACTGTCGTTCCGTGGAGCGATCCGTCGGCCTATTCGGTGGTCCGTCCCAGAATCCCGGGTGCACGACACACACCCTTCACTCGCAGTCGACATCGGCCATCGGCCATCGATATCCAGGAGGCGTTGATTATCTAACCTTGGAGCCGAGAACGGCGATGTCAGAGTCACGTAATCGCAGTCCAGGGGTGCGATTGTGTAACTTTATTTCGTTCGATTTGGCTCGAAATCACTCGATTTCAAATCACTGCCCCCCGTGTGTTAAACCATAGGCAGTGATATTGAAAACGAATGGTTTCGAAACCACAGAGTTACACAATCGCCTCCCAGGGCTGGCGGTGACCTTGACAGCGCTGCCACGGTGTCGCCATCGGTAGTGACGTCGACCATGACGTGGCCGTCGAGAGGACGCCGTCGACGGCGGCCTTTGCTTTCACGATTGGCTTCCGTGCTGTCGACGAGGAGGCTAACCGTGAACGCAAGGGTCGCCGTCGAGGCAAGACCTCGCCCCGGGGGACGTCTTCAAGAGGACGCCGTCAAGAGGACGTCGTCGAGAGGACGCCGTCGAGAGGGCGCCGTCGAGAGGACGCCGTCGAGAGGATGCCGTCGAGTGGACGCCGTCAAGAGGACGCCGTCGAGAGGACGCCGTCAAGAGGACGCCGTCGAGTGGACGCCGTCAAGAGGACGCCGTCGAGAGGACGCCGTCGAGTGGACGCCGTTAAGAGGACGCCGTCGAGAGGACGCCGTCGGACCCGCGCGTCGTGGGCGCCCGGGGGTCGCAGTGCGTTCGAAACCTGTACCCCTCGGTCGCTCAGGAATGCGCAGGCCCGAACTCTCACCAGCCAAATGGCACACGAAGAGAGCCGAGTGCCACACGAAGAAAGCCGAGTGCCACACGAAGAGAGCCGAGTGGCACACGAAGAAAGCCGATTGCAACACGAAGAGAGCCGAGTGCCACACGAAGACAGCCGAGTGCCACACGAAGAGAGCCGAGTGGCACACGAAAAGAGCCGAGCAGGACTAACTTGGGCGTCGGTGGCGGTCTTTGGTGGTCGATGGTTTTCGTGATGTCAAGTTCGAAATCAACGCCCACCAAACGCCCTCGCGTCGCCGTCCACGTCTCAGCGAGTCGACGTGACGGTCACCCATCCACCGGCCGGCTCGACGCAGTGTTGCTTAACTTGGGTCACCCATCCACCGGCCGACTCGGCGCCGTGTTGCTTAACTTGGGTCACCCATCCACCGGCCGACTCGGCGCAGTGTTGCTTAACTTGGGTCACCCATCCACCGGCCGACTCGGCGCAGTGTTGCTTAACTTCGACGGCAGCGCTCCTCGCGGGTTTGCGGGGACTGAGTGTGCTTCGGTGTGCAGTGCTCGCTCAATTTGCAAGGCTGCATAGTTTCCCCTTCCTTCACCTCTCACTTGCACTCAGCCTGCTTAGTAACAGACATTTAGCAGGCAGTTAGCAGGCATTTAGCAGGCAGTTAGCAGGCAGTCAGCAGGCAGTCAGCAGGCAGTTAGCAGGCAGTTAGCAGGCAGTTAGCAGGCAGTTAGCAGGCAGTCCATACGAGGTCTGGCCCTTGGAGGAGGTCTGGCCCTTTGAGTGGTCTGGCCCTTTGAGTGGTCGGGCCCTTTGAGGGGGTCGGGCCCCTGAGCAGTTCTGTCGGGTAAGCTTGATTTGTACTGCTGCCCGACGATCGGCTCAGAAGTCCGGCCTTCCCCGAACGCCGCCGAGGAAACCCGAACGCCGCCGAGGAAACCCGAACTCGGCCGAGGAAGCCCGAAGGACGCTGCCGAGGTATTTAAACGCACGACGGTCACCCATCCGACGCCCGACTCGCATCCTGTTGCTTAACGTCTACAGTCCAAACAGCCCGAAATCCTCGACGACATCACCATGACTTCCTGCCCTTGTGAGCCTCACCGGCATCCCCAAGCGGCAGGAGGACGCCGTCGACGGGTGCCGAGGATCGAACCCAGGACTCCCGGTTTCCGGCGTCGGCGCCGGTCTTTGGTTCCATGCGTGTTTTCCGTGCGCTCGTGGAAAGAAATGCCATGGAATCAAGGGCCGCCGTCGATGCCTGGGGGACGCCGTCGACGAGGAGGAGGAGTGTGAGTGTCTGCTCGCCCACTCTCGGAGAACAAATGGACTTCTCGCACCGCCTTGTGGACGTCTTACATTTCCTTTTCACGGCCACAGCATTTCCAACTGGCAGTGGAGGGGAAGTGTTTGACGTCTGCGGGCCGATTGGTCGTCGAGCGACCGAATCAGCAGCACGGCTTCTTAGTTCCTAGACTCCATTTCACGTTGAGATGGAGACTGGATTTGCAGGACCCACTGCTGCTTGACACGAGCTAAGAGGTTCATAACTGCTTACATATGGCCTTGTGTCATAGCCTGTAAGTTTTCAGTGTTGAAACTCTTGGCTCGTGTCTAGCAGCAGTGGGTCCTCGAGGAAGATGCAAATCCACTCTGCTTCTCGACGTGAAACGGAGTCTAGTGTTCTTAGGGTAATTAATTGCTTCTTGGTATAATTGCTATTTGTTTCACAGTTCTCAGGTTAATACTCAAAACCTATAGTGTTTCTCATGTGTATAGTTCTTAGGCTTAGAATTGATTTATGGTTTTTTTGATACTTATATGGTTTAATATGGTTTTTAAGGTTTCTATAAGTTTGTAGTATGAAACCGCAACCGTTTCCATTTCCAAGATACACGTACAGGTAGGACGGACGACGGCGTCCTCTAGGCACGGACGACGGCGTCCTCGAGGTCCACGCCGAGCGGAGGGGGTGGAAGACTGGCGAAGGCTGACTGTATACGTTAAGACGAGTCAGTCTTTCCAGTTCTCTATTCCTCCGCTTGGAGAGCAACGCCCTCCTGGAGTCGCCGTCGTGGACGCTAGGGGTGTCAGACTGGAAGACTGGAGACACCCTGGCGCGGAAGGCCCCCACGTGGAAGATTGGAGAGAGTCTTTAGACCCTCTGCCCCATGCCTTGGAAGCCTCGTCGTGGACGACGTCCATTCGCGCTGGGCGCTGGCACACCGACGAGGCTGACTGTCGGCTAAAGCAAGTCAGTCTCCTCGGTTTCCAGCCTCCCGCGTGATGCACGGTGCGAGTGAAACGCCCCCCCCCCCTCCCACTGGTCGACCGTCACAGGGTCGTGCTGCTCTGGGCAGGTTCCCCCCGGCAACACCGCACTTCCAGCCGCGACTGAGGATCGACGGCGTCCTCTGGGCGGGGCGTCGGCCTTGACCTCGATGTCGAGGTATGATGGCCGGCACTCTGCCGTCACCGCCACGTTGGCAGCAAGCCTCACTCCATTGGTCGGTCACGGCCGATTGGATGCCTGCTGCCAAGTCTTCGGCACTGCACAGTTGATGCACAGTGAACGGCACCTGGGAGTTGGAGCACGGACCAATCACGGACCGTTTTGAAACACAACTATTTCAAAGTCTCACTGGTTTCCCGACGTTTCGTAACAAATGCTAGTTACTGTGTCAAGGGGGATAGATTTTGAAAAAGTGAATTTTTTAAATAGTGTTTTTCAAAACTACAGTGCTAAAGATAGGATATATTAGACAAGAGTCTAAGAAATTTAATAATCACGGACCGTCTTCAAACAATCACGAGCTGAACACTCGAGTGTAGTTTAACTGCACCTTGCTAAAGTAATAACTATGTCGAATAGATTAAGGAAACTGTTAACAGAAGCTGTGTTTACGGCTGGCAATGTCAGTGACACGATGTCATCAACATTGGCACTGCACCAATCAGAGACTCTGGATGTGCATGACGTCATGTTCGCGACTCTGCCACGGAGTCTCTGATTGGTGCTTGTTGGTGGCAACACGTCGCTGACGTTGATTTCCATATTTGTGAACGTACACCTCTGGACTGGGAAATCCGCCGAGTCGAATGTCGGCTATGTGCTCATGAAGATTTGTCTGAAAAGAGCATAGGCAGGCCAGGTACCGACCACGTGGGTGAACACATGGTGGCAGGGGAATAAAAACCCCTGGCATCTTCTCTTCGCTATGAATTCTTCTAAATCACTACTTTGTTAATATTGAAGAAAACACATGTTTCCATGTTCAGATTCCATTATATTTCTGTTAATTGCGTCTGTTATCTTTCAATCAAGTTAATGGTTATTACCGATACCCTACCTTTCCGGTGGCTTTACGGCGGTTACCTCGCCCAGTCGGGTCGGAGGTGATGCGATATTAACAAAAGCAATTATAGAAAATAAATTTATTCACATTGTGAATACCAACTTTTTTGCAAGTACGGAAAAAGTGACGCCATTTATGTGCTTTTCGTACAGAGCAGGTGCAGGAGGCCTTTTGAATTTTCTTCTAACTTAAAAATTACTGCATTTAGGCCATTATAACTGCGTAAAATCCATGACAAAACTCGACAGTGGACCCAACTATCAGCTTGGTCGATTCACATTTCACGGAGCGAGGCAGTTGCTGATAAGCAAACCGGTTTGTCATTACGAGATTTGGAAACTCTATGCATGTCTTCCAGTTCCTCCATGTGTTCACCCACGTGGTTGGTACCTGGCCTGCCTATGCTCTTTCCAGACTAACCTTTCCTAGGACATGCAGAAATTCGACTGGCACGCTTTCAAAGTCAGAGGTGCACCTATAATTTCTAAGTAAGTCTCTTTACAGTATTCTTTATCAAGTATTTTGTATCTGTTCTGTGTGCACTATGTATGTGAGGTCCTTTCACAGCCAATGAAAGTTCGAGAAGTTCTAGGTCTTTTGACCTTTCGATTGCACTTCAGTCTTCGTAGTTTGTGCAAACCAACAAAACTACACCATTCAGTTTTGCCGTGTTTTGCCACGGCTCTAATCCCGAATTTTCCCGGTCGACGGCCTCGTCCCAGCGGGGGTCGGCGTCTAGCCTCTGCCGGGGTCCTCGGACGCCCAGCACAGGACATCGCTGGGGGTCGCCGCCTAAGACGATAAGACGTCGCCGATCGCCGGGAAAGGTAGGCCAACGCTGCACCTATACCTAGTGCAGCCAGTGTGTGACGCTCCAGCTCAATGTGATGAATGCTCTTGTGAATCGGGAAGACCCCCCCCCCCCCGCCCCCCCCCCCCCCCCCCCCGGGGGCGACCCTCTGGGATTTGTGAAAGAAAATATGTGCGATGTTCTACTTCACCAAAAGCAAGTTGAATTTGAAGCGATCAGAGAATAGCAGATAAAGGTGCAAGTCACCGTTTCCCCTATATTAACAAGGATAAGTTAATAAGGAGAGTGGATTTGCTTCTTCCTCGAGGACCCACTGCTGCTAGGCACGAGATAAGAGTTTCAAAACTGCTTATATAGCCATTTCTTGAGCATGGCACAAGGCTATAATATAAGTTTTGAAAGTTTTTACGTGTCTAACAGCAGTGGGTCCTCGGGAAGATGCAAATCCACTCTCCTTCTTAACGTGAAATGGAGTTCAGTTTCTTTAGCTGGCGAGACACTTAGGGAAATCAGTAAATATAAATCTCAGTTACTCTAAAATCCAGTCATCAGTACTCTAAAAGATATAACAATGTAATCGCAAACCCATGACAGCAATTCCTGCGAGTCTGGAAGCCTCGTCCTCGGCCCGACAATGTTCAAGTTCCGATTGTCGCCTGCCCTCGTTGCAATCGGCCCGACAATGACGCCCTCGTGACCCACCTGTTGCCGGGGAGACCCAAGTGACAAGTTCGCGCGCACATTCCCGATTGCGACTCCCATGTCGTCGACCAAGCTGACGATGACACACTCCCGCGTGTGCTCGGCGACCGTCAGCAGTCTGGCCATCTTCACCGGCATCGTGCTCGTCGTGCACGTCGTCACTCTGACGCTCACCGACCTCGAGGTGGGCGCCATCAGCTCGAACTGTGCTCGGGGCTGATTTCGGTCAATTTCAGCACGGTTTCAAATGGGAGGAGCATGTCTCTAGATTCTTACAGCGCTTTGTACAGTTTAGAAACGAAACCACCGGCACCATCAGCTCGAACTGTGCACGGGGCTGATTTCGGTCAATTTCAGCACGGTTTCAAATGGGAGGAACATGCCTCTAGATTCTTAGAGCGCTTTGTACAGTTTCAAAACGAAACCACCGGCGCCATCAGCTCGAACTGTGCACGGGGCTGATTTCGGTCAATTTCAGCACGGTTTCAAATGGGAGGAACATGCCTCTAGATTCTTACAACGCTTTGTACAGTTTCAAAACGAAACCACCGGCACCATCAGCTCGAACTGTGCACGGGGCTGATTTTGGTCAATTTCAGCACGGTTTCAAATGGGAGGAACACGCCTCTAGATTCTTACAGCGCTTTGTACAGTTTCAAAACGAAACCACCGGCACCATCAGCTCGAACTGTGCACGGGGCTGATTTCGGTCAATTTCAGCACGGTTTCAAATGGGAGGAACATGCCTCTAGATTCTTACAGCGCTTTGTACAGTTTCAAAAACAGCCAGCCTCTCCCTCTGAGAGCTGGCCACTTGCATGGCGGTCACCCATCCACCGGCCGACTCGACGCAGTGTTGCTTAACCCTTGCAGAAGTTCAACGAGCTGCCGACAGAGGAGATGGTGCCGATGCCGGTGCTGGTGTGCCTGGCAGCGCTCCTGGCGATGGTGGGCGGCAACCTGGGCTTTGCGGGCAGCGTGTCGATGCAGCCGAGCGGGGCGCACGCGGTCCCCTTGCTGTGGGCAGTCTCCTGTGTCGTCATCGCCCTCGTTCTGGAGACGGCCGCCTTGGTCTCCATCTACACCCTCGTCAAGGTAGGCACCACTCCCTGCATTCGCACTCGTTAGTGCGTTTTTAACACTGCACGGTCTGTTCAATGCATTTCGAGGGTTTGCTGCCTCACTGTGATTGGTGCAGCTACGTTTGCTTGCTAAGGAAGACGCCCAACTTCCGGAGACTTGCTTCTGATAACTAAAGGTCCTATTTATTAAAGTATTTTTGTTCAAAGTGGAAGGCAAATACTTGCATCAGTACCTCTACAATAGAAGAGTACAATAGAAGAGTAAGAATTCTTGGACTCAAGTGAACATGAATGCAGTTCAAACTTCAAAGCCTGAAAACCGCAATCTCTCTGCAGAGCACCACATTGAAATAAATCAACCAACCAACTAAACCAACCACCAACTAGTTCCAACCAGTGAAAATACGTAGCATTCAATTTACCACCAACTATATACTTCATTTCCCGTTAAGAATAGGAGTGGATTCGCATCTTCCTCGAAGACCCACTGCTGCTAGACACAAGCTAAGAGTTTAAAACTCACAAGCCAAGTCTTGGGCCGGACAAAAGGCTTTGTGGACAGTTTTGAGACTCTCAGCTCGTGTCTAGCAGCAGTGGGTCCTCGATGAAGATGCACATCCACTCTCTTAACGTGAAATGCAGATTAGTAGCGACAGACTACGAGCATTATGCCTAGGAGGAAGGCTGTCCATTCATTAGGTAGTTCCCTCTTAGCGAGCGTGTCTCTGGCATCATGTGCGAAGACTGCAACGTGACCTTGCCCTTCGTGTGTCGTTGGTTGCCAGGACGACGAGATGGACGACGAGTTGCAGGACATCTACTACGAGGTGAAGCTGTCCACGACGCTGGTCGTCGGCATCGCCAAGTGCGTCCAGCTCGTGGCGCTCGACTACTACCTCTATCTGCTCGACGTCAAGACGCTGTGCTTTAGGTAGGACAGCTCTCGATTGGAGGGATGGGGCAGGCTCGACGTCAAGACGCTGTGCTTTAGGTAGGACAGCTCTCGATTGGAGGGATGGGGCAGGCTCGACGTCAAGACGCTGTGCTTTAGGTAGGACAGCTCTCGATTGGAGGGATGGGGCAGGCTCGACGTCAAGACGCTGTGCTTTAGGTAGGACAGCTCTCGATTGGAGGGATGGGGCAGGCTCGACGTCAAGACGCTGTGCTTTAGGTAGGACAGCTCTCGATTGGAGGGGTGGGGCAGGCTCGACGTCAAGACGCTGTGCTTTAGGTAGGACAGCTCTCGATTGGAGGGATGGGGCAGGCTCGACGTCAAGACGCTGTGCTTTAGGTAGGACAGCTCTCGAATGGAGGGGTGGGGCAGGCTCGACGTCAAGACGCTGTGCTTTAGGTAGGACAGCTCTCGATTGGAGGGATGGGGCAGGCTCGACGTCAAGACGGTGTGCTTTAGGTAGGACAGCTCTCGATTGGAGGGATGGGGCTCGTGCAGGGTCGACGTCAACTGGGCAGAGGCACTTGATGGATGAGCTGGTCTCGGGACGTTTTTGAATAGTTTCAAGAAGGTGTGAGGGATTTCTTTTTAAATGATAAAATATACCATGAGTAGTGCCGGCATCCCTTGATTGTATTCTCATCTACTTGGCTTGTAGGCGAGGGGAATGCCAAGTGGTGGGAGAGAGAACTGTGTAGCGATGATGGGCAGAGCGAGTGAAACAGATGTAATAACAGCAGTGCCGGCATCCCTTGATTGCATTCCCATCTACTTGACTTGTAGGCGAGGGGAATGCCAAGTGGTGGGAGAGAGAACTGTGTAGCAATGATGGGCAGAGCGAGTGCAACAGATGTAATAACAGTAGTGCCGGCATCCCTTGATTGCATTCCCATCTTCTTGGCTTGTAGGCGAGGGGAATGCCAAGTGGTGGGAGAGAGAACTGTGTAGCGACGATGGGCAGAGAGTTTTGCACGCAGGAGTTACACATGGTGGCCGATGTCCGGTCCGAGTCCCCATGGTCTGACCTCGTCTCCCCCTTTTGCACGCAGGAGCTACATGTGCTGGCCGAACTGCTTCACTTCGGAAGACGACGACGACTCCTGTCTGATGCTCGAGTGCAACTGCGAACGGGCGTCGGAACACGAGTCGGAACGCACGCACGCCACCGAAGCCGCGCCGATTATGATGCATTGACGCCCGGCACTCGATTGGCCCGGCACTCGATTGGCCGGCACTCGATTGGCCGGCACTCGATTGGCCGGCACTCGATTGGCCGGCACTCGATTGGCTCGCACTCGATTGGCCGGCACTCGATTGGCCCGCACTCGATTGGCCGGCGAGACTTTGGCGAGAATAAAACATGGTTCGAATACCGACAAGTTTGTGTCTCGACGTCGTTTTAACGTAATGTTGGTTCATACACAAACCTTGCCCTCATCGATTGCTCAGGGAAGCTGTGACGTTAATTTGGCTTGGAGCGACTGAACTTTAGAATATAATGACCATATGCTAATCCCACTTATCTGCTTGTCAGCTTTCCTGGTTTTGATCCCTGTAAAAGATTTGGTTTCTCTGGAAGTATCACGAGAGATGCTTAAACAGGTGGCACATATTTCCGGCTTTGTCTTCCATCCATCACGAGATGGTTTAAGTTTAGCTATCCTGATGGCTCCAGGAAAACCGAATCTTGCAAAATAAGCTTGGTATGACCAAAGACGAAGCATGCGTCATCAATGGAATGATGACATCAACATCAAAAAAAAATTTACAGACATTTTATAAAAGATTGTAAAAGATTCTTATCGTTATTCTTGTATAATATAGTTCGAAGGACCGCAGCTGGCTTTACGTTCATGGTAGGTTCATTTGTACAATTTCGAAACTACCTCATTCCCTGCAGTCACACTCCCTAGTGCCTTTGTCATGACGATAATGCCTTTCTTTCCTTTTACATTACGGCAGAAAATAATGTGCATTTATTTTACATTAATACTGTGTCTGGAAGCAAGCGACAACATCCTGTTTCCATGGCTGTGCAAACTCAAATTAGATTGTTCTTTGCAACATTTCATTAAATAAGTTCTGGGTGATGATAAAATGTGTTCTTCATTGTACCGTAGATTAAATAATGGAAGATTATCCCCTTCTGCACCTCCAATAGGTACCTACTATACAAGTAAAGAAAAGATTCCACAATGAATTGTTATTATAAATGAAACTTAACAATTATTAACATTCCATGATATGGTGCTCTTCTTAGCAGGGCAGGGTAGGTACAGGTTCGTACCAGGAATTTTATGGCTCCCACTGGAATTCTTGCTGCAGGCTCAGGTGTTCGGGAGCACAGAACAGGCAAGGGCATGCTGCCAAATTAGTAATAAAGTAGTTCACGTCCAGTCATCGGTGGTCATATTTTATATTTTCATCTTTGTGTTTAATAGCATTTCATTAGGTTTTACAAGCATTTTTTTTTGCAGGCATTTATTGTATTTATTTTCTATTCTAAAAATATAAATTAATATAGTTGAAACTAAATAGTACCAAATCGTTTGATCAGCATTTTACCTAGTAAATTTGTTACAATATAAATAAAAACACCAAGTTTTCATTTAGTGAAGCGAGTGACTATAAAACTGATGCTCATTGTGGCCATGGTAGTGATTACTCTATAGTAACATTTTTACTTCATACATAGTTGTTTATCAAAAGCAGTGTGCACAACATCTATCCGAAAGCAGGTAGCAGGCAAGAAATTCCGCTGCAATCCGGAATTGAAGCAGTTTTAATAAATTAATACTTAAAATCAAATAATAATTAATACAATCTCTTAAAAATACGCAGGCATAGTTATAGCTGCTAATAAAGTGCGGTTAGACAGTGCCAATCGGATGGCAGGCTGTCACTGCACAATGCATCCGCTGGAGGTCTTGGGTTCGATGCTCGACTGATGCACCTGGGTTTCTTGCACGGGCGGCAGTTCCTTCACCTTTGCCTGCGACGCCTGCAAGGGAAGCGACATCCGGTCAGAGTGGACTCAAAAGACAAGATCTGACTACGATGCAAAAGACCATAGGCGATTTCAAGTCATTCTCGCGACACCAACTTCATATTTCAGGTAAGTTACGTTCCTTCTTTCATCACTGCTTGCCCATTGCAATCATCCAGGTATTTGGCACACTGCCCATAACATATTATGAAGTAAAGCAGTTCATCAACAAAAGACTGTTCCTATCAACTTGGATGGCAAACATTTACTAGCCGAATAAAAACATGATTCTAGTAGATGGACAATGCCATCGATGCCATGGATTTTATCTTTTGCTTGGTTGTCAACACACAGCTATTGCAATGTACAAAGTTAAACGAAGCTTCTGCTGAAATCATGAATTAGCCATTGGTAGGTAGGTTAGGGTAGGTAAGTAGAAAGATAGATAGGTAGGTTGTGCAGATGGCCAACGCACCTCTTTGCCAGGAGGCTGTGGGTAGGTAGGTTGGTTCGGTTAGGGTAGGTAGGTTAGATAGGTTGTGCAGATGGCCAACACACCTCTTTGCCAGGAGGCTGTGGGTCCAGGGCAGCGTAGGAGACGGGCGTCCACAGGGGGCTGACTTGAGGCAGCTCGTGTTCCAAGGGGCAAGCCAGGCCGAACGTGGCCTTCAGCTCCAGTGCTGGCGGATCGGCGGGCACTGCCTGGTGGTAGCTGCGCACAGAACAAGCGCACGTCAGCACACGTCTTGCCAAGCCAACCAATGGTCACAACTGCTGTATAATTTAGTAGAATTCTAACACAATCTAAAATGAGGCATCCACAAACCATTTATACAGCACAAGAAGGAATGGACATTTTTTTCTTATTTAGAACTAGACAATTTGATGCAATTAAAACTTAAAAGACAAGGGGAAGAAGACAGAAGCAATTTGGAAATTTTTTTAAATGTGTCAGTACAACCTAGGTATTGGTTGAAACCTAGTTGGAGTTTCATTGAAATCTTTCCTAAGATTAAACAATTGAATTAAATTGAAGCACCAATCTTATGCCTTCTAAAACAATGGTGAAGATTTCTTTCTCTGGCCCCCTATTCCGAAACTTTTTCCAAGAGCGATGACAAGAAATGAGAGTGACAACTCCAAGGTCGCCTATGTTTTCAAACGGAACAAATGAAGGTTCTCGCTCTCATTTCATTTCATCTCACATCCGAAAAGTTACAGAATCGGGGTCCAGGCCAATTCCTCTCTGCCAGCACTTCCGAATGGGACAGCCAGCTGCCAAATCAGCTTGCATTCGGAGCCGCCTCCCAAGCCGCAAGCACCAACCAACCATAGATGGGGAGGATCGTTTTGAAATCGATCGTTTAAAAAGATCAAGATCGTCATCAAAAAACGATATTTCAAAAAGATCAAAGTTTGCGATCATTTTTTTTTACAAATCCAAATTCAAGATCGTTTTATAAAATGATCAAAGCTCCAACCAATCAGAGTGCGCGACCCTTTGCCGTTTCCCGCACTCACATGAAGCCGTTCTCGCGCTCGCACTTGTCGAGCGTCAGCTTGAGCATCGGCGCCAGCCGACGGAAGAACGGATGGCGTTCGGGCCGAGCCTTGGGCGCCGTCCCCTTGGCCTTGGCGTACTCCTTGCACAGCGTCTCCGCTCGCTGCAAGCCTGCACAAGGTCGGCATTGGCTCGTTAGTTGACGGTAGGTTAGGTTAGGTTAGATTAGGTTAGGTTAGGTTAGGTTAGGTTAGGTTAGGTTAGGTTACTTAGTCAAGATCGGTGTTAGCTCGTTAGTTGACGTTAGGTTAGGTTAGGTTAGGTTAGGTTAGGTTAGGTTAGGTTAGGTTAGGTTAGGTTAGGTTAGGTTACTTAGTCAAGATCGGTGTTAGCTCGTAAGTTGACGTTAGGTTAGGTTAGGTTAGGTTAGGTTACTTAGTCAAGATCGGTGTTAGCTCGTAAGTTGACGTTAGGTTAGGTTAGGTTAGGTTAGGTTAGGTTAGGTTACTTAGTCAAGATCGGTGTTAGCTCGTAAGTTGACGTTAGGTTAGGTTAGGTTAGGTTAGGTTAGGTTAGGTTACTTAGTCAAGATCGGTGTTAGCTCGTAAGTTGACGTTAGGTTAGGTTAGGTTAGGTTAGGTTAGGTTAGGTTAGGTTAGGTTAGGTTAGGTTAGGTTAGGTTGGTGTTAGGTTAGGTTAGGTTAGGTTAGGTTAGGTTAGGTTAGGTTAGGTTAGGTTACTTAGTCAAGATCGGTGTTAGCTCGTAAGTTGACGTTAGGTTAGGTTAGGTTAGGTTAGGTTAGGTTAGGTTAGGTTAGATTAGGTTAGGTTAGGTTAGGTTAGGTTAGGTTAGGTTACTTAGTCAAGATCGGTGTTAGCTCGTAAGTTGACGTTAGGTTAGGTTAGGTTAGGTTAGGTTAGGTTAGGTTAGGTTAGGTTAGGTTAGGTTAGGTTGGTGTTAGGTTAGGTTAGGTTAGGTTAGGTTAGGTTAGGTTACTTAGTCAAGATCGGTGTTAGCTCGTAAGTTGACGTTAGGTTAGGTTAGGTTAGGTTAGGTTACTTAGTCAAGATCGGTGTTAGCTCGTAAGTTGACGTTAGGTTAGGTTAGGTTAGGTTAGGTTACTTAGTCAAGATCGGTGTTAGCTCGTAAGTTGACGTTAGGTTAGGTTAGGTTAGGTTGGTGTTAGCTCGTAAGTTGACATTAGGTTAGGTTAGGTCGGTGTTAGCTCGTAAGTTGACGTTAGGTTAGGTTAGGTCGGTGTTAGCTCGTAAGTTGACGTTTGGTTAGGTTACTTAGACAAGGTAGGTGTTAGCACGTTTCAAGTTTCGTTTTCGTTTTCTTGTCCATTATCAATTGGTAAATGATTTGGTGACAGGTAATATCTAAGACTAGTAAATAGCTATGTAAGTTAGTGTATGTACTTGTAGTTAGTTGATGTTTACTCCCGTTGGATGTCGCGGAGTTTGTTCATACAGGCAGGTGAACGAGATTGCCTTTAATAATAATAATAATAATAATAATTGATGAGCGTAGCGAGCGAAGCGAAATCATCAATTTCACTACTGCTAAAAAAAACACTTGGTGTGTGTTTGTTTGTTTGTTTGTTTTTTTTTTGTTTTTGTATGTGTGTGTGTTTGCGCGCGCTCTACAGGCCAAACGCCTGCTTCGAGTGGGATGAAATTTTCAGGGTGTCTACTTTTGTTCTCAACTTAGACCCCCTGCGTTTTTCAAGAAAATCCGCCACACTCTTCACTTTCAAAGCAGAAAAAAGAGCAAAATTTGACAATTGGGCATATTTGGAAAAGTACGAAAATTTATTTAAAAGTGCGTATTTTTTTCAAATGTTCCCAATTTTGATTTGCCTTTAGAAACCATCGAAACCAAATCGAAACATCACACCAGATTTTTCCCAATAAAAACCAACCCAATTAAACCCAATAAAAACCAACCCAATAAAACCCAATAAAAACCCTTGGGCATGAGTTACATCTATGTATTCACATGCACATTGATTTATGACCTCAAAATGATCATATTTCCGCTACCCTACAGCTCGGACAGTAACAAAGAAAGTTAACAATTTCAAGTGATCAGAATTTTCGAAAAAGCAATGGTCCGGCTTGCTGCTCCATGATTTAGGCTTTTTGCCTCAATCTTTTTATGCGCTAAATACAAATCGCTACGCTCATCTTCAACGTAACACAAATTGCGTTCGCCCTAGTAATAATAATAATAATAATAGGTTTATTGTCAATTTGATCAGCATATGATATATAGACAGTCAGTATAATAGTGACAGAAGGTACAAATTTGATTATCGTCAAAGTTGATTACAATTATGATTAAACTTGTCTAGTGAATAAAAACAATATTCAAGTAAAAAGGCCTTAAGTTTTTGTTTAAAATTATCACGATTTCTTTTGAGGGCCTCGGGGAGTGCGTTAAAAAGTTTGCAGCCGGAGTGCATTGGGCCTTTGGTTAGAAGAGTGAGACGATGTTTTGGGAGCTCGAAGCTGCGTTGGTGTCTGGTTTCGTGGTGGCGCGACTTGCCGGAGGTCAACGCTTTGTTATTAACAATAAAAACAATACAGTCATAAACGTAAACACAAGCAGTGGTTAATTTGGGCGTAAGCTCACGTAAGCCGGCTTACCCACCTATTTTCCGTGGGTAAACGAGCTTACGCACCTCTTCTTGTCTATGTACCAAACGGATGTCTCATTTTGCTGTCTGGCAACTTTTTCTACGGTCTGCATCGGTGATTGAAAAATATTGACAAATTACTGAATAAAACTTTAACTGCAAGAGTTGTGACCTGTAAGGATAGCTTGGCTTACAGCGTATTCGTAGATTCTCTGGAATGTCTGCTCAACCAAAGTCTATCGCATAACCCGCTGCTACCCTATTGTCAGGCAGTGCAGAAAGAGCAATGCGACAATAGGTAATTGGAATAAATACATTCTAGATATTGAGTGGATTGTTTCTAGTTCCTCAATGAATGAGACATGGTAAATGTAGAACATTTATGATTTGCTGATTACGCCCTCTGGTACCTATCATGCAATAAAAAATCGTAGTCCAGCCCGGCTTTTTGGTTGCAACACGAAACTCCCACAGTTGACGAAAATCAAAACCCAGATCAAAAAGTGAAATTTATAAATAAATATTCATGACTTGAGTAAATTTTTTGTATTTGGCACTAATGTCAATTATAGGCATAGTAAAGTAAAGATTAGTGCCATCTTCTGCCAATAAATGGAGTTTGTTTGCGTTGTGGTCCGTCGGTGTATATTTGGCGTTGATTTCACATCATTTTCCGTGGTTTTTGGAAATGATGAATCTTTTTTAAATCTATGAGGGCTTACCCACCTATTTTGTTACAAATTAACCACTGGACACAAGGTAGCGGAAGGACGTTGAAAACAGTGGCCGACAGCTGTCTTTGTAGAAGACTTCGGATCAAAACAGCACGAGATAACACACAGTATTCGAAATGGCTACATATTATAGAGAGATTTAAATAGGTATACCTAATGACCAGAATCAATGTTAAAACTGGGAGAACTAAATATGAAAACTATAGTATCAAGATGGGTGAATGGAAATGCTAAAGGCCATTTCTAGGGATGCACCATGTCAATTGACCGGTAACTGGACGACTACAGTTCCAGAGTCAAAATTATGTGGGCAAATAATTGCCATAAGAATAACAGTGCATTTATGTGGGCAAATAATTGCCATAAGAATAACATAGCACTTGTGTGGGCAAATAATTGCCATAAGAATAACATTGCACTTGTGTGGGCATATAATTGCCATAAGAATAACATTGCACTTATGTGGGCAAATAATTGCCATAAGAATAACATTGCACTTATGTGGGCAAATAATTGCCATAAGAGTAACATTGCACTTATGTGGGCAAATAATTGCCATAAAAATAACATTGCACTTATGTGGGCAAATAATTGCCATTAGAGTAACATTGCACTTGTGTGGGCAAATAATTGCCATAAGAATAACATTGCACTTGTGTGGGAAAATCAGCGATCGACTGTGGAACTGTAGTCGTTTATTGACCGGTCAAATATTATATTTTTTATAAAACCGCACACCAATATATATTTTTGTTGAAATTTGAATTCGACCAGTCAATTGACATCAGTTGACCAAAAAAGGAATTCTACCGTATTTTTCGTATTTTTAAGTATTTGCCCGGTCAATTCGCATCCCTAGCGGAGCCATTTCATGGGCCAAGATGCCAACACGGAAAGTGTGTTGCCGACACCAGCTCGGATGTGTCGTGTTGGCAACGATGCCGCGCGGTTGGTACTCACACGCGTTGCTCTCCCGCAGCGACCGTATCGCCTCTCCGCACTTGTCCTGCGCCAACAGGTTCTCGCCGCAGAAGTTGTGCGCCTGCGGGAAATCGGCAGTTAGACATCGACGTCATCGACGGCATCGACGTCATCGACGTCATCGACGTCATCGACGTCATCGACGTCATTCACGTCATCGACGGCATCGACATCATCAACGGCATCGACGTCATCGACGGCATCGACGTCATCGACGTCATTCACGTCATCGACGTCATCGACGTCATCGACGGGGCTTCGCTTTATTGATGAGCGTAGCGAAATCTTCAATCTTACTACCGCTAAAAAAAAGCACTTGTGTGTGTGTTTTTGTTTGTATGTGTGTTTGTTTGTTTGTATGTGTGTTTTTGTTTGTTTGTATGTGTGTTTGTATGTATGTGTGTTTGTTTTGTTTGTTTGTATGTGTGTTTGTTTTGTGTGTTTGTATGTGTGTTTTTGTTTGTTTGTATGTGTGTTTGTTTGTATGTGTGTGTGTTTGTTTGTTTGTATGTGTGTTTTTGTTTGTTTGTATGTGTGTTTGTATGTATGTGTGTTTGTTTTGTTTGTTTGTATGTGTGTTTGTTTTGTGTGTTTGTTTGTATGTGTGTTTGTTTGTATGTAAGTTTGTTTGTATGTGTGTTTGTTTGTATGTGTGTTTGTTTGTATGTTTGTTTGTTTGTATGTGTGTTTGCGCGCGCTCTACAGGCCAAACGCCTGCGTCAATTGCGATGAAATTTTCAGGGTGTCTACTTTTGTTCTAAACTTAGACCCCCTGGGTTTTGCAAGAAAATCCTCCATACATCTTCCCTCCAAAGCAGAAAAAATAGCAATATTCGGCAATTGAGAGAGTTTGGAACAGTACGGAAATTTTTTAAAAGTGCGTATTGTTTTCAAATTTTCATCGACGGGGGCTTCGCTTTATTTATTTATTTATTTATTTATTTATATTTGCGATCCATAATAACATAGTGTCATGTGTAAATCGAGTCCCAAAGCTACGTACATCTAATTAAAAACACATCTCATTTCACATTCACATACTCTTCAATACTGTAATATCCATGTTCAAACATGTACATTTTTAGTAAGGTTTTGAAATGTGACCTTTTTGCTTCCCTTCCTATTTTACCTATTTTCTGCCCACATTCCCTGGGCGCTTACTTCCCTGGGACTTACTTTCCGGGTGACTTTCCGGGCACCCACTTGGCAATAGCAAAACTGTGAACCGCTTATCACAATATTTACATTGCACGCAATTAGAGAAGACCTATTGAGATTAGACACAGTTTTGTGGGCATTGCAGTACTAAAAAGAAACCTATATTTTTTTGCTTATTCATGGATAGTGAAAAGATAAACTCTCTTGGGACTGGAATTTGAATGCTAAATAAAAGTCTCACTGGTTTCCCCACGTTTCGTAACATTTGATAGCTACTTCTTCAAGGGTCGAGCCATCTCTATTCTGAGCCGGCCTTGTGCCAAGATGATAGGGATCCTAGGGATGCAACTTGGTCTTTCCACTCAGGGTTGGATAGGCCCATTAGGAGGGTGACGTTCGTTTCAGGGATTGACATTCGGAAAAGGCAGGGCCGGATTTCCCCCCGCGTGCTACGGCTGCAGGTACTTGCCCCCTGTCCCAACGCTGCTAGCACTCACGTAGGCCAGATAGAAGGCGTGCTTGAGTTGCAGGTACTTGCCCCCTGTCCCAACGCTGCTAGCACTCACGTAGGCCAGATAGAAGGCGTGCTTGAGTTGCAGGTACTTGCCCCCTGTCCCAACGCTGCTAGCACTCACGTAGGCCAGATAGAAGGCGTGCTACGGCTGCAGGTACTTGCCCCCTGTCCCAACGCTGCTAGCACTCACGTAGGCCAGATAGAAGGCGTGCTTGAGTTGCAGGTACTTGCCCCCTGTCCCAACGCTGCTAGCACTCACGTAGGCCAGATAGAAGGCGTGCTACGGCTGCAGGTACGTGCCCCCTGTCCCAACGCTGCTAGCACTCACGTAGGCCAGATAGAAGGCGTGCTTGAGTTGCAGGTACTTGCCCCCTGTCCCAACGCTGCTAGCACTCACGTAGGCCAGATAGAAGGCGTGCTACGGCTGCAGGTACTTGCCCCCTGTCCCAACGCTGCTAGCACTCACGTAGGCCAGATAGAAGGCGTGCTTGAGTTGCAGGTACTTGCCCCCTGTCCCAACGCTGCTAGCACTCACGTAGGCCAGATAGAAGGCGTGCTGCGGCTGCAGGTACTTGTCCCCTGTCCCAACGCTGCTAGCACTCACGTAGGCCAGATAGAAGGCGTGCTTGAGTTGCAGGTACTTGCCCCCTGTCCCAACGCTGCTAGCACTCACGTAGGCCAGATAGAAGGCGTGCTTGAGTTGCAGGTACTTGCCCCCTGTCCCAACGCTGCTAGCACTCACGTAGGCCAGATAGAAGGCGTGCTACGGCTGCAGGTACTTGCCCCCTGTCCCAACGCTGCTAGCACTCACGTAGGCCAGATAGAAGGCGTGCTTGTGATGCAGGTACTTGCCCCCTGTCCCAACGCTGCTAGCACTCACGAAGGCCAGATAGAAGGCGTGCTTGAGTTGCAGGTACTTGCCCCCTGTCCCAACGCTGCTAGCACTCACGTAGGCCAGATAGAAGGCGTGCTTGAGTTGCAGGTACTTGCCCCCTGTCCCAACGCTGCTAGCACTCACGTAGGCCAGATAGAAGGCGTGCTGCGGCTGCAGGTACTTGTCCCCTGTCCCAACGCTGCTAGCACTCACGTAGGCCAGATAGAAGGCGTGCTTGAGTTGCAGGTACTTGCCCCCTGTCCCAACGCTGCTAGCACTCACGTAGGCCAGATAGAAGGCGTGCTTGAGTTGCAGGTACTTGCCCCCTGTCCCAACGCTGCTAGCACTCACGTAGGCCAGATAGAAGGCGTGCTACGGCTGCAGGTACTTGCCCCCTGTCCCAACGCTGCTAGCACTCACGTAGGCCAGATAGAAGGCGTGCTACGGCTGCAGGTACTTGCCCCCTGTCCCAACGCTGCTAGCACTCACGTAGGCCAGATAGAAGGCGTGCTTGAGTTGCAGGTACTTGCCCCCTGTCCCAACGCTGCTAGCACTCACGTAGGCCAGATAGAAGGCGTGCTTGAGTTGCAGGTACTTGCCCCCTGTCCCAATGCTGCTAGCACTCACGTAGGCCAGATAGAAGGCGTGCTTGAGTTGCAGGTACTTGCCCCCTGTCCCAACGCTGCTAGCACTCACGTAGGCCAGATAGAAGGCGTGCTTGAGTTGCAGGTACTTGCCCCCTGTCCCAACGCTGCTAGCACTCACGTAGGCCAGATAGAAGGCGTGCTTGAGTTGCAGGTACTTGCCCCCTGTCCCAACGCTGCTAGCACTCACGTAGGCCAGATAGAAGGCGTGCTACGGCTGCAGGTACTTGCCCCCTGTCCCAACGCTGCTAGCACTCACGTAGGCCAGATAGAAGGCGTGCTTGAGATGCAGGTACTTGCGCCCTGTCCCAACGCTGCTAGCACTCACGTAGGCCAGATAGAAGGCGTGCTTGAGTTGCAGGTACTTGCCCCCTGTCCCAACGCTGCTAGCACTCACGTAGGCCAGATAGAAGGCGTGCTACGGCTGCAGGTACTTGCCCCCTGTCCCAACGCTGCTAGCACTCACGTAGGCCAGATAGAAGGCGTGCTACGGCTGCAGGTACGTGCCCCCTGTCCCAACGCTGCTAGCACTCACGTAGGCCAGATAGAAGGCGTGCTTGAGTTGCAGGTACTTGCCCCCTGTCCCAACGCTGCTAGCACTCACGTAGGCCAGATAGAAGGCGTGCTTGAGTTGCAGGTACTTGCCCCCTGTCCCAACGCTGCTAGCACTCACGTAGGCCAGATAGAAGGCGTGCTTGAGTTGCAGGTACTTGCCCCCTGTCCCAACGCTGCTAGCACTCACGTAGGCCAGATAGAAGGCGTGCTTGAGTTGCAGGTACTTGCGCCCTGTCCCAACGCTGCTAGCACTCACGTAGGCCAGATAGAAGGCGTGCTTGAGTTGCAGGTACTTGCCCCCTGTCCCAACGCTGCTAGCACTCACGTAGGCCAGATAGAAGGCGTGCTACGGCTGCAGGTACTTGCCCCCTGTCCCAACGCTGCTAGCACTCACGTAGGCCAGATAGAAGGCGTGCTTGAGTTGCAGGTACTTGCCCCCTGTCCCAACGCTGCTAGCACTCACGTAGGCCAGATAGAAGGCGTGCTTGAGTTGCAGGTACTTGCCCCCTGTCCCAACGCTGCTAGCACTCACGTAGGCCAGATAGAAGGCGTGCTTGAGTTGCAGGTACTTGCCCCCTGTCCCAACGCTGCTAGCACTCACGTAGGCCAGATAGAAGGCGTGCTTGAGTTGCAGGTACTTGCCCCCTGTCCCAACGCTGCTAGCACTCACGTAGGCCAGATAGAAGGCGTGCTTGAGTTGCAGGTACTTGCGCCATTGCGCGGCAGGTTCGATCGCGGCCAGCGCCGACTCTGCGTCGGCAAAAAGTCGCGCCGTCTCGTTGCTAAGCGCCGAGACCAGCGCCGCGTTGTGTTTCAGCTCCACCGCGCGCGCCACCGTCACTGCACACAGACGCAAACAATTCGGTCGACACAAAAGTCGGCGGGAAGAGATGGGGATTTTGTGAATTGGGGATCTTGTGTCTACTATGTCCTATCTTTAGCACTGGTTTTCAAACTGGGATTTGAATGCTAATTACAAGATGTTTCCAAACATATACTAGTTACTTTTTTAAGGGTGATGGCTCAGGGTGGCGATTATGTAAAATTTCGTTTGAGATAACGATCGTTATCTCAAACGAAATAACATTGAAATGCCCCTAGATACGGATTCTTTTCCCTAGATACCGACCGCTTAAAAGTTACATAATCGCCACCCTGATTTTTCGAAGACGAAATTGATCGTTTGATTTCGTTAGCAGATTGAATCGACCAAAAGGTACCCAACTAGGTTTGGGTTACCTAGGCACCAAGTTTGTTTTCAGTTTATTATGAATATCAAGGAGGTTGTCTAAAGTCTGTTTGTGACCTCCTTGATGAATAAGAATCCAGACTAAAAGTTGGTGTCAATGGCAAAAGCTCCCCTGCTGTTAGAATTGAGTCAAAGGTGTCAACATTCGAAGGCCGTCCCATTGTTCCGCTAAAGGGTTGAATGGTCTGAGCATCGAATGATTGACAGCGCCACGTCTGGAGACTACAGAAAAATACCTAGAATTTTTGGGGATCTCATATCATAGAGCACCATACGACAGAGTCCACCAGGCTGTGGCAAAGTTCCTCCTTAACGTGAACCAGCAGCTGACGAGGAAACGTGGGTTGCTCACCTTCCTGTGCCTCGGCCGTGCACTGCTTGACGTAGGCCGTCATGACCCGCGGGTCCAGATCGGAGCCCTCGAGGTGTCGCTCGGTCAGCTCGGCGGCAAGTCGCGACTGCACCAGCGTAAACAGACCGGCCGCCGCCCGCAGACTCGAGTGCACCTCCTTGGCGCCTTCCAACGTCACGCTGGAAAGGTCATCGGGTCATTCGAGCCATCAAGGGGCAAAACCATAGGGGTCACTTTGCCCGCTGTATTGCCTGCTGGACTTTTCATAACCTTTTGAACAGATGCCAAAGTAGACCCAGTTGGCAGCTACTTAGCTTGTGGTGGGGTGATTGCCGGAATACAAATGAATGGCTCCTTTGCCTCAAGATTTGTAAGCTCTATAATACCGTGGCCTCGGTACTCACTCGTCTTTTCCGGCCAGCATCGCCGCGTGCTTCATGTACCAGATGCCGACGTTCCAGCACGCGTTGCAAACCTCGAACATCGCGTCTCCGCTCACTCTGAAACGGGTTCCGATTTACAATGGCCGCGATTGCGAGGCAACACTTTCGATAAACAGATGTCACCGTACTGCGGGGTGTTGCCGAGCAGAGAGTGGGTCCAACGAAACGAGTAGCAGTGGCGGAGTTTGCTCGGGGCGCCGCTGAGAGTGGCTCCCGTGCCCGGCTGGCACACAATACCGGCGAGGACGGAGAGGTAGATGTCCAGCGCCTTGGACACGGTGGCCGAATCGTGGTTTGCGTCCGGCAGCAGAGCCAGCAGTCGCTGTCGGCTGGCGTGGACGTCGCTGCAGAAGAGGGTAAGAGCGATGGTAAAAGCTCAGGCATTGCAGTCATGTTAATTTCAATCGACAAAGAGCTGAGAAGCTGTTTTATCAATGTCAATAAGTGACACATTTTCAAGTGGGCGTGAGGGCATGTCATGTTCTCACCTGCATATCTTTCTGGCTTCCACATCTTCGCCGACAAGTTTCGTCTCAAAATTAACTATAGCCGTGGCTTTGAAAACGTTTCTGTGAAACCAATACGACATGTCGGTGGCTAGGTGAAATATGCGTGTTTCTTTAATTATTTATTCGATCCCGTCATATTTGTCACTTGACAGCCCGTGTTTGTGTAGTTAGTTTAGTTTCTTCAGCTTGCTGCCAGAGCGCGACAGCAGTAATATTCGCGGGGTAGTTACATTTTCATCTTATTAATACCCTAGGTTTTTGACAGTAGAAAACATTGAAAATTATAATTATTTGTAGTTTGTTTTCTTAAAAAAACAATTATAATGATTGGTTTCTTCGCTCTAAAGGAAACAATTCCAGCAGTTTGCTAATTTTACAGATTCGTACTATTCAAGGTTAGCATTGGACCAATAGCAAGCAGACAAGCGACGTCAACGTCAAGCGATTCCGAAAATGGCGGCCGACATGTGTGCGAAGACTTTAGTTTTATATGTTTTTATCATATTTAGCCAAGTTTTTAGTGCAGTCGGAAAAACGAGTGTAGTGGAGTTAGATGAAGACAATTGGGACCAGATGTTAACGAAAGAATGGATGGTGGAATTGTAAGTACCTTTGGCGATCGGCGTAACCTAGGTGTTCACTCAGCCTTGGCCAGTGCCTTGGCCCCAGAACATTTTCAGGGGCTTGGCTTCTTATGTTGCAAGCAATCGTGATCTTTCATTATCTCTTCATTACAATGACAGAGACTGTATTTGTCACTACTGCCGAACGAGCACTGAACGACAGAAATATACTTACAGCGGCAATCTACAGCTAATTACCAATTCATGCTAATTATGGTTTATAAAAAAGTTTATGCTTGACTGTTTTATGTTTGCCCCTATGCTAATGATTTTATTAGTGCATTGCACTGCTATTTAGTATACTTAAATTTCGGAAATATATCATGGCTACTGTTAATGGAAAATCTCATGTATGCCCCTACCTGCTTCAATATTTCCCTGATGTTTGCCAGCATTTGTTACCAAGTCTATGCACAGGTAAACAGGCCATTATTACCCTTGCATGTTTAAAATTTGGGTACTCTATTAGGCTTCGCGAACACAATTCGTGTTGTGTTAAAGATAAGCTTGGCGATTTTTATAGTGCATAGAAAGGTGAAGGCAGAAGGCCGTTATAAGTGGACTAAGGTCTGTGCTTTCCTTGCTGCGCTCACCATACACCCGATCGTTGCCTCGAAAAATCTAATCCAGAAGTCATCGATAATTAATTAGAATTCCATATTTTTGGAAAATTCATTAAAATAGGCCAATTTATATAAATAGGTAGGTACACTTCTGGACATTGAAAGCGTTCCAGTCGAATGTCGGCTATCTGCTGAGAAAGGTTTGTCTGAAAAGAGCATAGGCAGGCCAGGTACCGACCACGTGGGTGAGCACATGGTGGCAGGGGATGTCATGTTCATTGATCGGTCGCAATCTAGTTTTGTCAAACCAGTTTTATTGTCAGTACCTGCCTCGCAAAACTCGTAAATTTGTTCCCTGGCAAGTTTTGTATCAGATTCCACACACCCGCACTGGCTTCAAAAACTCATTTTATAGGTAAATAAATATATAAGATTCATAATAAAATAAAAACCCCTGGCATCTTCTCTTCGCTATGAATTCTTCTAAATCACTACTTTGTTAATATTGAAGAAAACACATGTTTCCATGTTCAGATTCCATTATATTTCTGTTAATTGCGTCTGTTATCTTTCAATCAAGTTAATGGTTATTACCGATACCCTACCTTTCCGGTGGCTTTACGGCGGTTACCTCGCCCAGTCGGGTCGGAGGTGATGCGATATTAACAAAAGCAATTATAGAAAATAAATTTATTCACATTGTGAATACCAACTTTTTTGCAAGTACGGAAAAAGTGACGCCATTTATGTGCTTTTCGTACAGAGCAGGTGCAGGAGGCTTTTTGAATTTTCTTCTAACTTAAAAATTACTGCATTTAGGCCATTATAACTGCGTAAAATCCATGACAAAACTCGACAGTGGACCCAACTATCAGCTTGGTCGATTCACATTTCACGGAGCAAGGCAGTTGCTGATAAGCAAACTGGTTTGTCATTACGAGATTTGGAGCCTCTATGCATGTCATACAGTCCCTCCATGTGCTCATCCACGTGGTCGGTACCCGGCCTGCCTATGCTGTTTTCAGTCAAACCTTTCTGAGGACGTGGCCGAAATTCTACTGGAACGCTTTCAAAGTCCAGAGGTGTACCTACTTTAGTTACGAATCTATGGTAAAAATTAATTTGAAGAGATAGAACTGGTCCTGTATCATGAGACATGCCAGAACAACCTAATTGAATGATTAGGTGATGGTACCTAGGTAAGGTAATTCAACTATTAAAAAAATGTTACTAAATAAATAATAATTTATAAATATAAAGCTCTATAGGGTCTTCTCGTCCTCTAAAAACATTTAAGCCTTTTAACTTAAAAGTTAAATTCTAATATCAATCAAAAAAGGTCGAACAGACCTTAACTTTGAACATCTACACCCAAAATTACCCTTAATCCAACATCATGATAATCAAGGACCCATTCGCGATAGACAGTGGTGTTGTTCCTGCACCACCCGCACCGTCACAAGTCCCAGACCGAGACCGACATGGCGATTCAATTCAATTCAATTCAATTCAATTCAATTCAATTCAATTCAATTTGCATTTATTTTATTTTTCACAAATACATCTTATGTACATATTGCCACATAAAAATTTACAAAAATGATGTGAAAAAGCCCACTTAAGTAAAACTTGTGTGTGGGCTTTGTATATAGGAAGTGTATATTCGGCTAGCTAATACTAAGTAATAACAATAGATGAGAAAATTAGCAAATCCAACAAAAATTAGTAAAAATAATAAACATATTTCTTTAGTTATCTAAGTAGAAAAATGAAAAGGAGAAAAAAACCAAAACAAGAAAGTACAAAATGTTAGTCTTTTTGCTCGACGAGCCAGTTTTGAACCCAGTCACAAGTCCCAGACCGAGACGGACGTGGCGATTCGCGTGACCCGTGCAACGCAATGCTCTGCCCCCGCCCGACAGCTACGCCCCCTGGTGTCCGGCCTGCAAGGCGCTGCAGCCCGTCTGGAAGGAGCTCGGCGAGTGGGCCGACGACCTCAACATCAACGTGGCCCGCGTTGACGTGACGACCGCGCCTGGACTCAGCGGACGGTTCATGGTCACCGCTCTGCCCACCATCTTCCAGTGAGTTACCACACATCTGTATAAGACCTTCCACCCCCGTACCGAACACCCAGCATCTTCCAGTGAGTGACCAAGCTTGTGATGTCCTTACCACACATCTGTATAAGACCTTCCACCCCCGTACCGAACACCCAGCATCTTCCAGTGAGTTACCAAGCTTGTGATGTCCTTACCACACATCTGTATAAGACCTTCCACCCCCGTACCGAACACCCAGCATCTTCCAGTGAGTTACCAAGCTTGTGATGTCCTTACCACACATCTGTATAAGACCTTCCACCCCCGTACCGAACACCCAGCATCTTCCAGTGAGTGACCAAGCTTGTGATGTCCTTACCACACATCTGTATAAGACCTTCCACCCCCGTACTGAACACCCAGCATCTTCCAGTGAGTTACCAAGCTTGTGATGTCCTTACCACACATCTGTATAAAGCCCGTTTTACACGGTAAAAGATTTTCATCAAATCTATCATAGCATCTTTTGTAACATCTATCATGATATCTTTTATAAAATCTTTTACGAAAATGTATGATGGTATTTACACGGTCCTAGAAAAATGGGATGAAAAACACATGGTTGTGACAGAAGCACTGCCATCTATATGGCTTTCTGTATGAAATTCAAAAGGCGTTGGATTAAAAAAATTTGTGATGAAGGTGCGAAATTAAAACTGTCAATATGTGTGTAAAATTAAAAATTTATGTGGATTTGGCAGTTTTGGTTAACATTCAGGCTATTGCTGATATTTTATCCATTTTAGATGTAGTAGAGAAGGTTTTGAAGGTTTGTGAACCAAAGAAAAGGAAGAGGAAATGCTGGAGACGTGAGGGTGAGCTTTACAATATTGGCACAGTAGGTACACCATCTATCTTTCAAATGCTGAATGCTGATTGGTTAATTTTCATCACATCTATCTCGGAAATAGAACCGCGCCTAGTTGAAAATATGTCATCAAATCTTTTATCACCTGTTGTTTCCTATATCTATCTTTCTGTTTGTTGTTATATCTCCTGTAACCAAGGTAACTGTGACCACCTGAGGAACATTGGGTCTCTTGATTATAATTGACTTTGTGCCACGGCCTGGTGACTAGTTTTAAGTACAGACCTAGTTTTAAGTAGTTTTAAGGCATGCAGGATATGACTCTTCATAATATATCAATGTATTGATCAACCATGGATATTAATAAATACAAATAGAAATTGAATAAAAACTCTTTCAAACTGGGACGTTTCGTAACATAATATGCTAGTTACTTTATCGAGGGTGATGGCTCGACTGATCAAGTAACAAGCGTATGTTACGAAACCAGTGAGACTTTTGATTTAGCATTCGAATCCCAGTGTGAAATAGTTGTGTTTTAAAACTAGTGCTAAAGATAGGATAACGTAGACATGAGTCTAAGAAATTTAATAAGAAATCTAATAACTTTCGATCTAAAAGCCCCCCCGCGAAATCCCAAGGCCTTACCTAGCTCGGCCACTCGTAGTCCCGGGATTACTAGCAATCCACCCTGGCTAATTAACACCACCGTAGCACCAAGCAGTAACCCCGACCTAGCGCGGCCACTCGTAGTCCCGGGATTACTAACAATCTACCCTGGCTAATTAACACCACCGTAGCACCAAGCAGTAACCCCGACCTAGCGCGGCCACTCGTAGTCCCGGGATTACTGGCAATCTACCCTGGCTAATTAACACCACCGTAGCACCAAGCAGTAACCCCGACCTAGCTCGGCCACTCGTAGTCCCGGGATTACTAGCAATCCACCCTGGCTAATTAACACCACCGTAGCACCAAGCAGTAACCCCGACCTAGCTCGGCCACTCGTAGTCCCGGGATTACTAGCAATCTACCCTGGCTAATTAACACCACCGTAGCACCAAGCAGTAACCCCGACCTAGCGCGGCCACTCGTAGTCCCGGGATTACTAGCAATCTACCCTGGCTAATTAACACCACCATAGCACCAAGCAGTAACCCCGACCTAGCGCGGCCACTCGTAGTCCCGGGATTACTAGCAATCTACCCTGGCTAATTAACACCACCGTAGCACCAAGCAGTAACCCCGACCTAGCGCGGCCACTCGTAGTCCCGGGATTACTAGCAATCTACCCTGGCTAATTAACACCACCGTAGCACCAAGCAGTAACCCCGACCTAGCGCGGCCACTCGTAGTCCCGGGATTACTAGCAATCTACCCTGGCTAATTAACACCACCGTAGCACCAAGCAGTAACCCCGACCTAGAGCGGCCACTCGTAGTCCCGGGATTACTAGCAATCTACCCTGGCTAATTAACACCACCGTAGCACCAAGCAGTAACCCCGACCTAGAGCGGCCACTCGTAGTCCCGGGATTACTAGCAATCTACCCTGGCTAATTAACACCACCGTAGCACCAAGCAGTAACCCCGACCTAGCTCGGCCACTCGTAGTCCCGGGATTACTAGCAATCTACCCTGGCTAATTAACACCACCATAGCACCAAGCAGTAACCCCGACCTAGAGCGGCCACTCGTAGTCCCGGGATTACTAGCAATCTACCCTGGCTAATTAACACCACCGTAGCACCAAGCAGTAACCCCGACCTAGCTCGGCCACTCGTAGTCCCGGGATTACTAGCAATCTACCCTGGCTAATTAACACCACCGTAGCACCAAGCAGTAACCCCGACCTAGAGCGGCCACTCGTAGTCCCGGGATTACTAGCAATCTACCCTGGCTAATTAACACCACCGTAGCACCAAGCAGTAACCCCAACCTAGAGCGGCAGTATTACGGCCGGGTTATATAGCCGGGGCACATCGACTCTGACTTGAGTAACGAGCCATGAGATTGGTTGATTTGACCTCACTGCACAATGATGATCGTTTAAAAAGCAGAATGCCTTCTAGATAATGCTATCATCGTAGCACCACCGTAATACTGGTTGCTAGCGGTGCTACGAAATCAACAAACTGCCCATTGTTGAAATGGCCGCTCTAGGTCCGGGTTATATAACACCGCCAGCCCGGCTAATTAGCCGCGTGGTAGCCGCTCCAAATGGCCGCTCTAGGTCCGGGTTATAAAACACCGCCAGCCCGGCTTATTAGCCGCGTGGTAGCCGCTCCAAATGGCCGCTCTAGGTCCGGGTTATAAAACACCGCCAGCCCGGCTTATTAGCCGCGTGGTAGCCGCTCCAAATGGCCGCTCTAGGTCCGGGTTATAAAACACCGCCAGCCCGGCTAATTAGCCGCGTGGTAGCCGCTCCAAATGGCCGCTCTAGGTCCGGGTTATAAAACACCGCCAGCCCGGCTAATTAGCCGCGTGGTAGCCGCTCCAAATGGCCGCTCTAGGTCCGGGTTATAAAACACCGCCAGCCCGGCTAATTAGCCGCGTGGTAGCCGCTCCAAATGGCCGCTCTAGGTCCGGGTTATAGAACACCGCCAGCCAGGTAAGGTAAGGCCAGCTAGGAAAGGCGCCTGAAAGTCGCTTGCCCGTTTGCTCAGCGTCGCGGAGGGCGCGTTCCGGCAGTACCGCGGTCCCCGCGACCGGGACGCCCTCATCTCGTACGTCGAGGACAAGCGGTGGCGCGAGACGGAGCCGATCCCGGCGTGGAAGGCGCCCGGCTCCGCGCAGATGTCCGCCGTCGCGTGGTTCTTCAAGCTCAGCCAGGTGCTGCGGTCGCTGCACTCGCGGCTCATGGACCACTACGGCCTGCCCGTCTGGGGGTCGTATCTCATCTTCGCCGTCGCCACCATCCTCGTCGGGGCGCTGCTCGGGCTGGTGAGTCTTGACGATTGCGATGCGTCGACTTTGTGACTCGATTTGGGACTCGATTTTGTGTTGCTTTGAAGATCATGTACCTAGCTGTTTGTAGCTGATAAAAAGGCACTAAGCGTAAAGCTATATGGCCATGCCATGTGTGATTCACTGTTTCATTTTAGTCTGCACCAGTATTGGCAACTCCGTACCTACGTGATTCAGCTAGGATCATTGATGGCCGTTAGGGGTTTGGCAAATCCCTGTGCCTCAGGCAGGGTTGTAACTATTTTATAAACCCAAACAAAACCAAAAAACTAGGAAAATCAGGAAAAATAGGTTGCCACTAAACACTTCCTTGCAAAACTTGCACCGCACTTGCGTCGAGTTGTCAATTTTTTGAACTAAATGCCACTCCTGGGCAATTTACGCCCAAGCGCTACCTGAGGGCATTTTAACTTGTGAGTCCACAGGCCTTTGTCCACAAGACAGCACTGCCCTCACCTAACCTAACCTGACCTAACCTGACCTAACCTGCCAATATAATCAGCTGTTAAGCAGGCTAGCTCCTGCTCCAAGCACCAGCACTCAGACAAAAGTTGCAGTCTAACAACTCAATATACTAAAACCAATAGAAAGGCATGTTGTAATTCTGGCAATGAAGTATCAGAGAATGACTCATATGAAGCAAAATAAAAAACCAAAAAAAGCCCAATAAAACCCACTGGGCAGCGTTTTTTCTAACCCTGACTACAGCTTAATAATATCATAATAATAATATCTTTCTGTATTGTTTTCAGTTCTACACTGTGGTTACAATATATTATTTATCATTTCTAGTACATTTTTACACTAAGTTGGATTATACAAATAATTATTGTTACAGTGTAATATGGCATTTATCATATTTTAATAGTAGGTACATTCTTAACTCAATTCATTTTCCACTTTCCCTGTATGATCGTAGCCTTATTTTGAGAACTTCTATTTTATCAGGCCAGGAACATAAAACCGTACCAATGTTATTCCATTCAGGGATGGTGCTGCCCCGATAGGAAAACTTGCCAATGTTGCTTTTGTATCCCGTCATTGTCAACTCAAAGTTATTCTCATTTCTTCCTAAAAATACCGATTTATTTATCATATTCTTTAACTCTTTCCATGCATCGTCGTCATTTATTATTTTGTACATAGCAACCAATTTTGAATCAACCCTTCTCATTTCTAGCGATTCCCATCCGAGTTCAAGAATCATTTCACTCGGGCTATGGCTTCTTCCATACTTTGCCATCACCTTTCTAGCTGCTCTTCGTTGAACTTTTTCCAGCATATCTTTCAACCTTTTTTATCTTGTGGGTTCAAAATGTACCATGAAATCCAATGCTTTTGTATGCCTCGGGGCTAAATACAAAATACAAACCCTGACTACAGCCTCGTGTTTGTTTGTTTGTTTGTGTCCGCGCCAGCTGATGGTCTGCGTGATCGACGTGGTTTGGCCCCCGCGACCGCAGCCGCCGCCCAAGGTCGGGCCCAACGCGGACAACGCTGTTGCCGCGGGCGACAACCAACAGGTAGGTACACTTGAACTTAATTGAGTTTGTCACTCTTTGGGGATCTCATATCCTAGAGATTATCCATATGCTAGATATCCAATGGCTAGCAGACTCGCCATCTATTAATGGGCCTTATATCCAGTCCAATACGAAATACGTCATCGAGTCCCTCGGTTGCAGGAGGAAGACGACGACGACGACGACGACTTCGAGCTGAAGGAGGACTTGGTGGACGAAGACGAAGTGTCCGACGCCGGCACGCAGAGTTCGGACGGCGGAGACGGCGACGCCAAGTCGAGTCCCGCGGTCCGTCGGCGCAAGCCGCGCAAGGAAGACTAGCCAATGGGGGGCCAGCGTTCGGCCGCGGCCAGCCAATAGCGGCCATCGATGCGTCGGCAGTCGCGATGGGGTGCGGCGAAACGTAACGGGAACTTGCGTTCTTGGCCGAGACTGGCTGCTATTGGCCGGATCTCTCGTGGCGTGGGTACATGGCCCGTCATTGCTACTGGCCGACGGCCGCCCATTGGTGCCTTCACGACTCACTTTGTGCAGCCATTTACAACGGCCATTCCGGATGAAATGAAACACGCTGGCCGTTTCAATATCACGGGGCAAAATGCACACACAGCCAATGCAGTCCATGTGTCTGATTCTGACCACCCTTAAGGCCCGTCATTTCAGGCTGGCTACTGGCAATTTCCCAGCCAGCCTCACAGGCCAACAACGCACACACAGCCAATGCAGTCCATGTGTCTGATTCTGACCACCCTTAAGGCCCGTCATTTCAGGCTGGCTACTGGCAATTTCCCAGCCAGCCTCACAGGCCAACAATGCACACACAGCCAATGCAGTCCATGTGTCTGATTCTGACCACCCTTAAGGCCCGTCATTTCAGGCTGGCTACTGGCAATTTCCCAGCCAGCCTCACAGGCCAACAATGCACACACAGCCAATGCAGTCCATGTGTCTGATTCTGACCACCCTAAGGCCCGTCATTTCAGGCTGGCTACTGGCAATTTCCCAGCCAGCCTCACAGGCCAACAACGCACACACAGCCAATGCAGTCCATGTGTCTGATTCTGACCACCCTTAAGGCCCGTCATTTCAGGCTGGCTACTGGCAATTTCCCAGCCAGCCTCACAGGCCAACAATGCACACACAGCCAATGCAGTCCATGTGTCTGATTCTGACCACCCTAAGGCCCGTCATTTCAGGCTGGCTACTGGCAATTTCCCAGCCAGCCTCACAGGCCAACAACGCACACACAGCCAATGCAGTCCATGTGTCTGATTCTGACCACCCTTAAGGCCCGTCATTTCAGGCTGGCTACTGGCAATTTCCCAGCCAGCCTCACAGGCCAACAACGCAACCCCGAGTCGCGTATCGCCAGCCATCCCAAAGTGATTGCCGATTCGTTTCTCGCCTCGTGCGGCCTTCTCCCATTGGCTGCGGCGTTCAAGGGCCGGCCAATGGGCTCGGAGCGCGTCTCCTCGTTTGCGCAATCTCGCAGCGAAGACGGTTGTTTCGCCGTCGAGTTGTTTGTGGAGAGTTGGGCCGATAGAGTAACTCGGTTTCCCAGCCGTGGGTAGGTTTCCGTCGGTTTGGTGCAGGGGCCGGTTGTACTTGGTTTGCGATTCAATGCAAGCGACCGTGAAAAAAACGTGGACGCTGATTTCACACGGGGTTGTTTGTGTATTTTCGAGGTACGTCGTGCTGAAAATAAGACGCTTTATGGCCTGGTAATTGTTATGGAGAAGGATTGATGCCGGGAGGAATGCAGTTTGCCAGAGGGTTAGGTTCGTGTTTGGAGATGAGGCCTTTGACGTTGACGATGCCTTGTTTAGGTGTAGAAGATTGGTATGTTAACAACATGATTTCTCTTGTGAACTGTGCTCCTCTCGCTTAACTTGTTCCCCGTTGTACTTAACACCGGAAAGTATTTTCCACGGCCAGCTTTATGAGGTAGTGTCGAGACAATCCAGTGGCGGTACGCACAACCGAATCCAGCTGCGCTTGCGGACGGCACTGGCCCCTGCATCGAGTCATCGCAACCTCCTCGGTGGCTTCGTGACGGGAAGCTGCGGTCTCCGCACAAAGCCGTCTGCCGCAGGGAACTAAACAGTATAACAAACGCCGGCACAGAGAGTTTTTTTAGGGACGAAGGGGGATACATCGCCTGGCAGCGTAATATTATTAATACTTTTGTATCGGTTTTTAAAGATTAATGTTGAACGTAATAATGATATGACACGACTATTAAATTAATTATTAAAAATTGAAAATGTTGGGTGTTTGCAAGTTTCTCGACCTTTCCGGCGGTAGGAATTATCCTTGGTAGTCCATGGGGATTCGGTGGCAAGTTCAGAGAATAATGTGGTAGGTTATTGTTGGCCAGAGCTGCACCCCAGTAGTAAGAGAGTGTAAAACATCTTTATTCGAACCTTCTCTTATTGATTAATGGTTCCAGTATCGGTTCTGGTTCCAATACTTGAAAATTTGAAATTTGGGTTCTGATTACAGTGAAAAAAGTCATAAGTTACATTTTCCCAGCTTTGTTTTCCTTGCAGTTCTGGGTTGGATCTCTGGAAAAATCATGCCAAAACAACAAAAAAGCAATCGCCCCTAGTTTATGCTTCCCTTTTGGAACATCAAAGGAACTAACAGCTGATATATGTTGAATTCAAATAGCAGCTCTGAAACAGGTTCTGTGAAAAGTATCGGCTTTCAGGTTCCGGTTGTGGTTTGTATCCCTGCTTGTTCCTACTTACTTCGGTTATTTACTCTCACAACTTTTCGGAAATAAATATGAAAATAAGCTTTAACTGGTGAGTAAAAGTTGCAGTTCAAGAGCAAGAAATGAGCTTAGGTTGGTGCAAAGATACTATTATAAATAGGCTTGGGTTGGTGGCTAGATAGTTTGGGACTTGAGAGATTGTTAATGTGGAGAGAATGCTAGCTTTCTGTTGTTTTTCAGCGACTTGTCATTCAATTCAACCAAGAAGCTCGTAATTTTTTCATCAAGCGGGCAAAGAAGAGATTTAATCCCAAATTTGTTGTAACTTCTAGCTGGCATGATTTGTGAAGTGTTGACAAGAGAACTCTTCGGACTTTAAATGTCCGCTGAAACGCCGCCATATTACTTTTCAGCACGTGCGCACCTCTACCAAGGCCACTCAGCCTGTGGTCAGCTGGCAGATTGCAAGTTGCGCTACTTCCTTTGTTGATACCTGTCTTGGAAAGTGAAACCATCTCTGCCGTACTGTTTAGCATTAAGATCCTTGAACTAAATATCAATTCAATTAGCCTGTGAGATTCAAATTAATGAAAGTCAGGCCAGTCGCGTGTGAAGGCCGAGAATGAAACACGTCAAGCTGGCAAAAGCAACAAACAAAAATTCAGTCCATTTTTGTTGACATTGATAAGCGAGATAAGAGCGTGTCGGACGCTATCGACCAGCCAGGCATGGAGGCTAGTGACATCGCCAACGAAGCGCGCGAGAGTGGAAGCGATTCGGAATGGGCGATCGTGGATGAGGCGCCTTCAGTGCAGGAGACCAGCGGGGATTCCCAGTATGTGTTTCGAGGCGATGCACCTGGGCTGGCCGCCGACAGAGCCATGGGAGACATGAGCGACGGAGAATCGATCGAGATTGTTCCCGACGACCGCGATGTGGAGGCCCTCGAAGCCGCCAACGAGGCGGCTCAGGAGCCGCAGCAGCAGCCGCTGGAATTGGAGCGCGTGGAGCAAGTCTCTCCAGTCGATGAGGGCACGGTTGTTGGCAGTTTGCCTCGGGATGGTAAGTTGCCCAACATAATGGCATTCAACATTCGTCAAATCATCCTTAACATAGGAAAATAAACTAGTTCTACCTAGTGACCGTGCTACTGCTTATCTACAAAATACCTTCATAATTTGTTGTCTGTTTCCTGGATAGTTACACGTGATAGTTACCTAGGAAGCATATCTGATTAGATATCTTGTTTGTTTTGGCAGAACATTTAATTTGAATAATACTTATTAACATAACTAAACTTCCTTGAACTTTGAAATATTGTCAGAGGTAAGTTAACTGGTAGATATATTTTAACACCAGACCTACCTACCTCTACATTCTAGAGAAAATATTGTCACTACGTTCGAATTTCCAATTTCTTGTCCAGCTTAAAGCCTTGTCATCACGGGCTAGATAAAAGATGACAGATGATTGCAGATAAAGTAGACCCCGACGAGCATGTTGCAAGGCACACAAAGTTGACCCAGTTGCCCAACAGTGCTGGGTCCGTAGAGACGGCAGGGGCCCGTGAGCTCACTCATGGCCTGTGGTTTCTCCGCAGTCTCGGCGAAGGCGATTGCCCCGATCAGCGCGCGCGATCACTGGGACTTTGTCGCTGTTCTGTTGGTGGCCCTGGTCGGCGGGTTCGCGGTCGGATTCTACTGCGGCTCGGCAGGTCAGTGTCTCTCTTACACGGAGCTCGCGATTAGAGCTAAGCGTGGTGTCGAGCACTGGTCATTGTCTTCAATCTGCGTTTGCTCGTGTGAACCTCACCTTGTCGAGCCTGTACCTCCTAATCGTGCTCTGTGTTAGTTTCGATCATTATTGGTTGAATTCTGTAAGTGGTAAAACAATAATTATAAACAATCTAGAGACAAGAATAAGTTCCCGTGTATGTATGTACGCCCCCTTGTGATGTGTTGCATGATTGCTTCTGGCCAATGGCCACCAGTAAATGCTTTCAGACCTGAGAGCGAAGTACAGAAACTGTGCGTAACTTTAAGTTATACTATACGTAACTTTAACGAATACTGCACTAGTGTACACTCAGTGTGCCCTAGTGCAGCCAACCACCTGTACACCATAAGTGGTTTCGAAGGACGTCGAAGGTCCCACGTTGCAATTGGCCGCCGCTTCGTTGCAGACGCGGTTCGCGGCCAATCGAACGCCGACTTGGTGCAGCGCCTCCGCTCCGAGATCCGCGTGCTGCGTTCCGCCTTCCGGCCGGCGGCCAACGTCGCTCTCCCATTGGCCGCCCGCCTCGACGGCTCCTCCCCGGCCGAGCCGCGATTGGTCGACGACGCCCGACTCTACGCCGAGTTCTCGAGCTTCCGGTGTCGCTGGCGCAACGAGTGCGTTGGCGGGGACGCCTTCTGTCCGGCGCGAGAAGACCGAGACGAGAGAGAAGACCGAGACGACCAAGAAGACGGAGACTCGGGCTTCGAGTCGGAAGGAGGAGGTCGGGAGTCTGATGTTGACCTGAAGTTGGCGACCTTGGAGGATGCCCCGCTTGGAAGGTACCTTCTCGGAATGATGTCTGGTTTTACCGAGTTTTTCAATACCTAGTTGGGATACCTAGTTGGGATACCTAGTTGGGATACCTAGTTGGGATACCTAGTTGGGATAGTTGGGATACCTAGTTGGGATACCTAGTTGGGATACCTAGTTGGGATACCTAGTTGGGATACCTAGTTGGGATACCTAGTTGGGATACCTAGTTGGGATACCTAGTTGGGATAGTTGGGATACCTAGTAGGTATACCTAGTTGGGATACCTAGTTGGGATACCTAGTTGGGATAGTTGGGATACCTAGTTGGGATACCTAGTTGGGATACCTAGTTGGGATAGTTGGGATACCTAGTTGGTATACCTAGTTTGGATTCCTAGTTGGGATACCTAGTTGGGATAGTTGGGATACCTAGTTGGGATACCTAGTTGGGATACCTAGTTGGGATAGTTGGGATACCTAGTTGGGATACCTAGTTGGGATACCTAGTTGGGATACCTAGTTGGGATACCTAGTTGGGATACCTAGTTGGGATACCTAGTTGTGATAGTTGGGATACCTAGTTGGGATACCTAGTTGGGATACCTAGTTGGGATACCTAGTTGGGATACCTAGTTGGGATACCTAGTTGGGATAGTTGGGATACCTAGTAGGTATACCTAGTTGGGATACCTAGTTGGGATACCTAGTTGGGATACCTAGTTGGGATAGTTGGGATACCTAGTTGGTATACCTAGTTGGGATTCCTAGTTGGGATACCTAGTTGGGATAGTTGGGATACCTAGTTGGGATACCTAGTTGGGATACCTAGTTGGGATACCTAGTTGGGATACCTAGTTGGGATACCTAGTTGGGATACCTAGTTGGGATACCTAGTTGGGATACCTAGTTGGGATACCTAGTTGGGATACCTAGTTGGGATACCTAGTTGGGATACCTAGTTGGGATACCTAGTTGGGATTTGGTTAAACTGGGCATCAGTGCTTTTATTTAGAAGGCACTTCCATTATGAAGCACATTTTCATTCTACGGCTTTATCAAATACGGAAAAAACTATTTCAAACTGGGATTCGAATGCTAGATAAAGTCTCACTGGTTTATTGACGTTTAATAACCTAATATACAGGTTACCTCTTTGAGGGTGATGGCTCGACCACCCAGTGAGATGATTAGCCAGTGACACTTTCTTTATTTAGCATTAAAATCCCTGTTTGAAACAGTTGTTTTCAAAAATTGTGCTACAAATAGGACATAGTTCGACTTGAAACCAAGAAATTTAATTTACCAATTTCCCCAAGAACGCAAAGGAATTTAGATGCCGGTTGAAAGAAAACCAAAGACGGAACAATCTAAAAGAGTGGCCCTGTAAATAACGTAGCTAACTTCAAATAACTTGACTAATTTCATTGTATAACTCCATTGTAAATTACTAAATTTAAATTTAATGTTATATTAACCAGACACCAAACAGCCGGCAATCATGATTTTACAGAAATGTACTTTCCTATTATTCTAAGTACTAGTATAAGAACATATACCTTGCCTTAGTGCCGGTTTTTCAATTGCCCGTTAAAGATTTAACGGTCCATTAGCAAGAAAATTAAGGGCTTTGATTGGACGTTGCTAAGCAAATAACAAGTTCACAGACGTTCAGGTATTTCACGTACCACTGAAAGACCTGGTCTTAGTATGAGAATAAATAAATCAAATGAATGTAATGACAACTCGGTCGGCAGTCTCGCTCCGTCGACGGAGGCGTTCGGACATCGCGGACACTCGAAGGTCAACGCGGTCCAAGGCCGACCGGAAACTGAGCCCCCGGCGGAGGCGGCTCCGTCCGAAGACGTCTTCCCCGCGGGAAATCACGAGGAGACGTCGACCATTGAGTATTCGGGCGTCAGGGAAGTCTTCGAGCCGGGAAGCCTCGCAGTCGACCAGCCTCCAGCATCGGAGCAAGCTGCTCTCGACGACACAGGGCTGAGCGTGGAGGAAAAAGCTGGAGGGCTGAGCCTGGAGGAAAAAGCTGGAGGGCTGAGCCTGGAGGAAAAAGCTGGAGGGCTGAGCCTGGAGGAAAAAGCTGGAGGGCTGAGCCTGGAGGAAAAAGCTGGAGGGCTGCGATTGGAGGAAAAACGTTGGGGCTTGACTTTAGACGACATGTATGGAACCGATTATTACTGCGAAAACGACTGTGGCTTGCCCCACACCAAGCAGCCAGCCAATCAGGAAGGGGCTGATCATGACGTGGCCTCCGAGCCAGCCAATGGGCTCGCAGGGAAACCTGTTGCATCCGTCGACGGCTCAGAGTCGAAGCGCTCGGAGTCGTGGGATTCCTCGGAGACGGGCAAGCGCCGGGACTCGGGCTCGGCCGCCTCGGAGGCGCCGCTGGAAGCGCTGACGAGGCTGGCGGCGCTGCTGGTGCCGGGCGCTGACCTGACGGCGCTGAATTGGGGCGCTCACGTCGAGGCGGGCGCTGACACGGAGGTACGAACGCAGGCACTCACCACTTTTAGCTTTTAAGCCTTGAAGTCTTCTGAAGTCCTTTAAGTTCCTTTAAGCTCCGAAGTCGAGCCGTTTCCTTCACCTCGTTAAAAATTAGCTAAAAGCAACTAGTACTCTATGCCAATACATCTTTAAATGAGTTGCAAGATTCACTCGTCAACTACTTCCAAGAGTTTTAAAACAACCTTGTTTAGCCGATTAATTGAAGGATGTACTTACGACCATTCATTGATGGTTGTTGAGGTTAATTTAATTCAACTTTTTATGGATTTCCAAGAGATATTTCGAGGTTCTGAAATATTCAATTGGTTGTCAAAAGTGTGAGGATTCGGTAGATATTTGTTTCGTTGCGATCAGATAACGGGTGTGGCCTGGAAAGTGTATACGGTAAGAGGTAAATTCTTAGCTGGAATTTACCCTTAAGTACATCTTTCAATATACCGGATAAACATGGTTATTTTAAAACTCTTGTAAGTAATTAACGAGTGACTCTTGCGAAATGAAAATGGTTCAATTGGTTGTCCGAAGTGTGAAGATTCCGAAAATATAGGTTTCGTCGCGATCCGACGAAAGGTGTGGCCTGGAAAGTGTATCCCGTACGAGGTGAAGGAAACGGCTCGACTTCGGAGCTCAGTGAACGGGCTTACGGATCCCTTACAGCTAAGAATTTACCTCTTACCGTATCCACTTTCCAGGCCACACCCGTTGTCCGATCGCAACGAAACAAATATCTACGAAAACAAATTGACAATTGACACTTTCGAAAACAAATTGAAAATTTCAGAATCTCGAAATATCTCTATTCTCTTGGAAATCAATAAAAAGTTTTATTTAATTAACCACAACAACCGTCAATGAATGACCTTAACCCTGGTGCTAACCCCGTTGCTAACAGCGTTGCTAACAGCGTTGCTAACACGTTTCTTTCATGTTGAGAGGAAATTGTTACTGGTTTAAGCAGTTACCAGTATGCAATTGATGGAAGGGAGGCAAAGCTGGAAAAGTGTGCACCCGGACCGGGATACGAACCCGGGACCTCCTGCTTGCCGGGCAGGTGCTCTACCGACTGCGCTATTCCGGCACACATTCTCCTTGCTTCGCCGGGTGGGACAAGGGGGATCTCCGGGGAGATGAGAGGCCGAGCTCATCTTTAATGTTTTTCATTATTTTAGTGAAATCGATTACTGGTGTATTTTCCTCGTTACCGATTGACACCGCGTTGCTAACATCGCTTTGCGTTTGACGCTTGCAGGCGGCGGCGGCGTTTGCTGCGTTCGCCGAGCGCCGCGTTGCCAAGTTGGCCGCGCGGCTCGAGACGGTGCGGAGTCGCGCGGCCGACAAAGCGGCGCGGGCCATCGCGCGGTTCGGCGCAGAGATGCACGCCGCCACAGGTACACACGTCACGATCTCGCGCGCGGCACAAACACGTCGCCCTGTTGGACTTCTACAGCTGTGTGTGCACGGTCAATGCAATGAACTCAATGCAATGAACTCAATGCAATGAACTCAATGCAATGAACTCAATGCAATTAACTCAATGCATTGAACTCAATGCAATGAACTCAATGCAATGAACTCAATGCAATGAACTCAATGCATTGAGTTCAATGCATTGAACTCAATGCAATGAACTCAATGCAATGAACTCAATGCAATGAACTCAATGCATTGAACTCAATGCAATGAACTCAATGCAATGAACTCAATGCATTGAGTTCAATGCATTGAACTCAATGCAATGAACTCAATGCATTGAACTCGATGCAATGAACTCGATGCATTGAACTCAATGCAATGAACTCAATGCAATGAACTCAATGCATTGAGTTCAATGCATTGAACTCAATGCAATGAACTCAATGCATTGAACTCGATGCAATGAACTCGATGCATTGAACTCAATGCATTGAGTTAATTGCATTGAGTTCATTGCATTGAGTTCATTGCATTGAGTTCATTGCATTGAGTTCATTGCATTGAGTTCATTGCATTGAGTTCATTGCATTGAGTTCATTGCATTGAGTTCAATGCATTGAGTTAATTGCATTGAGTTCATTGCATTGAGTTCATTGCATTGAGTTAATTGCATTGAGTTCATTGCATTGAGTTCATTGCATTGAGTTCATTGCATTGAGTTCATTGCATCGAGTTCAATGCATTGAGTTAATTGCATTGAGTTAATTGCATTGAGTTCATTGCATTGAGTTCAATGCATTGAACTCAATGCATTGAGTTAATTGCATTGAGTTCATTGCATTGAGTTCAATGCATTGAGTTAATTGCATTGAGTTCATTGCATTGAGTTCATTGCATTGAGTTCAATGCATTGAACTCAATGCATTGAGTTAATTGCATTGAGTTCATTGCATTGAGTTCAATGCATTGAGTTAATTGCATTGAGTTCATTGCATTGAGTTCATTTCATTGAGTTAATTGCATTGAGTTCATTGCATTGAGTTCATTGCATTGAGTTCATTGCATTGAGTTCATTGCATTGAGTTCAATGCATTGAGTTAATTGCATTGAGTTCATTGCATTGAGTTCATTGCATTGAGTTCATTGCATTGAGTTCATTGCATCGAGTTCAATGCATTGAGTTAATTGCATTGAGTTAATTGCATTGAGTTCATTGCATTGAGTTCAATGCATTGAACTCAATGCATTGAGTTAATTGCATTGAGTTCATTGCATTGAGTTCATTGCATCGAGTTCATTGCATCGAGTTAATTGCATTGAGTTCATTGCATTGAGTTCATTGCATTGAGTTCAATGCATTGAGTTCATTGCATTGAGTTCATTGCATTGAGTTCATTGCATTGAGTTCAATGCATTGAGTTAATTGCATTGAGTTAATTGCATTGAGTTCATTGCATTGAGTTCAATGCATTGAACTCAATGCATTGAGTTAATTGCATTGAGTTCATTGCATTGAGTTCATTGCATCGAGTTCATTGCATCGAGTTAATTGCATTGAGTTCATTGCATTGAGTTCATTGCATTGAGTTCAATGCATTGAGTTCATTGCATTGAGTTCATTGCATTGAGTTCATTGCATTGAGTTCAATGCATTGAACGAAACATTGAATGCTCTTGAAGTGCCGTTTACACGACTCAATGTTCTAAATTCATTGAAAATGATGGCACGGCCTTCCAAAATCTTTGTTTCTAGAAGGCAGTGACACACCCTTCCTTCTATTGAAAGGAAAATTGAACGATATTTAGAACACGTCCTAGTTGAGAAAACAGTGAATGAAACCTTGAATTCAAGCTTTCAGTCAATGATTCATTGAATTCAATCGTTGTTTAGACTGTTCAATGCTTTGAATTCAACCTTGAACCGTGAAAACACAGCTTGAGGCTCATGTCCACTTTATCCTAGCTTTGGCACTTGTTTTCAAACTATGAATCAACTATTATCAAACAATGAATTTGATAGCTTAAGACTATTGGAGTTAGCTCATACTCGGGCCGCTTCCCGCTCAAATTTCACCTCCTACTGGATACCAACTTGTGGCCACACCTTTTGTCCGATCGTAACGAAACCCATGTCTACGGAATCCTCACACTTTTGGCAACAAATTGTGTGTTTGCAAATCTCAAAAAATATTCACTCATCTAGTATTTTCAAGCATTCTATAACAACCCTGTTACGTCGTATTCATATTATATCTTGCATTTCCTTGCGTGAAATTGAATGAAAATGAATCTTTTGGGTGTTTTAACGGTATTCCAGCCCAGCGATTGTGTAATTTTCACCTGATGCCGTCATCGGTGCCGATGGATAAAATCCCTGTCGTTGTCCGCGTTTATTTGTTGACTTTGTGACCGAGAACGGCAAAGTCGGAGCTACGAAATCGCGGTGCGGGGGCAAATTTGCGAGGAAAGTTCCATGGTCCCCTAACTTTACATATTATGTCTTGTGCATGTCCTAACATTGGATTGCCGGCTTGTATGGTCTGGCCGTGACAGCATGCAAACGTGGGTTGGAAGCCTCTCATTGGCCGCGGACTGACCTCTTGGCCCAGGTTGACCAATGGCAAGCTTTCCGAGCGTGCCACTTGCGGCTAAGACGTTGCCAACTTCGCAGTCGCTAACGGTGCATTTCCTTGCAGACAAGATTTGCGCCGAGACCGCCGGGGGGCCGCCGCTCTGTCCGGCATTGAAGCAAGGCCAGAAGCCAGGGCCAAAGCAAGACCGGGAGCCAGGGCCAAAGCAAGACCGGGAGCCAGGGCCAAAGCAAGACCGGGAGCCAGGGCCAAAGCAAGACCGGGAGCCAGGGCCAAAAAAAGGCCGGAAGCCAGGGCCAAAGCAAGGCCAGAAGCCAGGGCCAAAAGAAGGCCAGAAGCCAGGGCCAAAGCAAGACCAAAAACCAGGGTCAAAAGAAGGCCGGAATCCAGGGTCAAAGCGAGGCCAGAAGCCAGGGCCAAAGCAAGACCGAAGCGAGGCCGAAGCGTTCAAGGCGTCCGCCGGTGGCAGCAAGTCCGCCTCGGGGTGGAAGGACCGCGCCGAGGGCTCCAAGGCCAAGGGGGAGACGAACCGCAAGGAGGACGCCGCCGACGGGAAGGCGTGGAGGGCGGAGACCTCTGGTGGCGGAGACGGGCGACGGGACAACGGGAGGGAGTCGGGGAGCAGCAGGGAGGAGGAGGCCGTGAAGAAGTTGGCGGATGGGGAGAGGAAGGAGGAACGCCGGGAGACCGAGGACTTGGTGAAGCACAGGCGTGGAGGAAGGGAATCGAAGAAGGAGACAAAGACGAAGACGGATGCCAGAGGGGAGAGTGAGCGCGGCGAAACGGGAGAGAGGAAGGAAGACAGGAAGAGCAGTGATGGAGAAAGGAAGAGCAACAAAGAAGGCAAGAAGAGTAAAGTAGAGGAGAGTGAGAGCAAAGAAGACAAGAAGATTAAAGTAGGGGAGGGAAAGAGCAAAGAAGACAAGAAGATTAAAGAAGAGGAGAGAAAGAGCAAAGAAGACAAGAAGATTAAAGAAGAGGAGAGAAAGAGCAAAGAAGACAAGAAGATTAAAGAAGAGGAGAGAAAGAGCAAAGAAGACAAGAAGATTAAAGTAGACGAGAGAAAGAGCAAAGATGGGAAAAGGAAGAACAAGGAAGAAGACCGGAAGAGCAAAGACGGCGACCGCGGCGACCGCTCGGAGCGTGAGAAGCGAACGGAGCCGCGTGATTGGTCGGCCAAGCCGAAGGGAGACAGCGGGTCGCGCCGCGCGTTTGATTGGTCCCCGAAACACGGGTCCTGCCGATCCCCGGCCACTGATTGGTCGAGCCCGGAGTCGTGCGAATCCCCGACTTCTGATTGGCCGACGCGGAACGTGTCGTGGGTGATTGCCCGAGGTCAAGGTCGCGAAGCGTCGCGTTCCTCGAGCGCGAAAAGCGATTGGCTGTTTGATCGCGCGGCCGGGCGGAGGCGGCGACGCGATTGGTCGGACTTTTCCGTCCCGGAAAAGGCGGTCCCGAAATCGGCCGGATCCGCGGTCCCGGAAAAGGAGTCGGGTTTTGCGGGGCGGCTGAGGGCGAAGTTCGGCAAGCGGTGGTTCGGGGAGAAGCTGAAGGCGGCCGGCAGAAAAGTGCGCGAGGCCTTCGACGGGATGAAGCAGCGTGCTCCCAGGTGGCGGTGACTGGGGCTGGAATGATCCGGGTGCACTGCACGCACTGCTCTTGTCTTTGTTTTGTGAATTATTGTCTTTTTGTGGCAACTTGATCGCTGTACGCTTTTGGTTTGTTTAAAACGTTCCTCGATGTCTGTGACTTACTATTGGATGACAACTCTCTTTAAATTCACTAAGCCAAAGCGCTTTCGAGATGTAGGACATTTTTTAATGTTTTATGCTATTTTAATATGCGTTGCATTTACCTATTGTTGATATTGTATGACTATATTCTTTCCTTGATCTTTGTACATTGTCTAATAGTATTTATTGAAGTTTTACTAAATTTTATCTATACATGTTGCTTAAGATTGTTGCACAGTTAGTAATAAATTGTAAGTCTCAGATCGATTCACACTTGCATTTTATGCAAGTGCCAAATTTTGGCCTGAGCATGATTTTAGGAACGTACCAACCGGCGCAGATCCGTTGAAACTTGAAACGTAGACTGACCTGACATCGTTGACATGTCTTGTCTTTGTTCCAAATCGAGATACGGTCAGAGTATTTTTCAACTTCACCGAGGCATTTTCGGCGTTAGTTTTATCGAACCTGAGCCACAGTTTTAATTGTGATTTAGCAGAGCGTGGAAAGTGTATGTATAGCTTGGATTGCTGTAAAAGTATGCCCGATAAAGTGACTTGCTGTCACAGTGACTATTTTAATATGTACCTGCATAGGCACACAAGTGTTTAAATGTAATATTTTCTCTGTGATCTGAGCCATATATTTATTAATGCGCGGAAATCGACGCAGGCATGAAGATGTAGATTGCCAGGTAAATGCATTTTAATCTTATTCTCAGTCAGGCACCGTGAAATGTATGTTGAAAGGAAAGTGCGTGGTGTCACTGATAAGATTTAAGTCTGTATGTTGGTTAAAAATTCATGAGTGACTAATAATGTTTTCAAAGCATCGTAAAATGAGTAGTGAAACTTTTGGCTGATAACGATGCCTTTGTACTTCCTTTGTAGATTGTATTTTGTAACTGTAAATAGTTAGACTGAAGTAAATCTTCCACTTGCAAAAATATGTCTGGTATAGATTTGATGTTCATTCGTTTGTATCATTCCAGAAGTAGGCTGGAGTAAGTAATTGATGTCTCATTCCCGGGTCACGGCCATTTGAAATTACCAGCTAATAGCGCCGCCCGTACCCTAGCTCTCCCTAGCGTGCTATCGGCGAGTTATGTGGCCATGGAAATCTAACCCTAAAAATGCGCATGGGAAAGAGGAAATAATAAATGCGTTTTGAAAGTTTTACGTGCTACAAGGAATTAAAGTGTAAAAGAAGGAAAACAATCTGAAAAGCGTACTTAATATAACTTCATTCTTCCTTTCAAGTGGTGAAATCATTTAAACATCACTGTCGCACCGCAAACTATTATTTTTCTGCCTTTGATTACCTACTGGGAATCAGTATTGATATTAAATAGAATGAAGACAATGCTTAGCTTTATTTGGCGCCGGACTCTTCCACAGTGTTCTTTAAACACGTCCAGTCATGTTTATCAAAGCAGACACACATTTCGGGCAGTTCAATTTCAGTCCGTTACCAAAATCAGATTGCTGTCTTCGTTGCCGTGTGAAGCGACAAGAGGCACTCCTCTTGAAGTGCTCACCACTAACTCCACGTCTGTGATTGGACCGTGCGATGAAGATTTATCGGACTTTGGACCCAATTTTGCTCCGTCGTTCAACCTCGCTGCCTACGTCAACAAGTCGCCGATGCTGCAGGAGATGGTCAAGCTCGGGGTCGATCTTCATCGATGGGAAAAGAAGAAGGGAATTGCAAAGTTTGTCTTGCGACTGGACTTTGAACGAGACATGAGGGCTCATCTTATGTATGTAACTGCCACTGCTACACTGAAAATATCCTTTACCTTCTAAGTTGCTTACAGGAACTCCAACAGGAAGATAAACCTGGCAAAATAAAGTTGTCTGAACTTTGGACAGGTTTCTGCACGACATTGGCGTGCCTGCCAGTGAACTGGGTCCGTTCCTCACAACAAACCCGCTGATCTTCAAGGAGAGCGTCGACGACCTCCAAGTCAGAGTCAACCTTCTGCTCTCGAAGCGATTCTCCGCCGATGCCGTAGCCCGTGTCGTGCAGCTCAATCCGCACTGGCTGATGTTCAGGTGAGTCAGCCTCGACTCTCTGTGTGTAGAACTAGATCGGGCGCTGGAATGTCGCCGTGGTAGACAGGACAGCCCAAGCGTATCTAGATCAGCGATGCGAACGATATGAAGGTCATCCAACCTGCTAAAGGTTCAACCACAGACACCTTCTCTTAAAAACAAATCTAATTTCTGGAAAGTGTTAATACTCTTGCATCAAATTCAAGGCAACCATTTGTCCAAAATCTTAACTTTCTACTTCAATGTTAGCTACTATTGTTTTAAAAATACTTACCTACTCTGGTTTACTTGGTGCCTAGTAGGTAGGTACCTACCTACTTCCTCAGAATCTAAACTTCAACAGACTGGCAGCAGACTGCATGTTTGGTAGGAGGTTCTATAATTACTATAATTATTTATATAAGTTCTAGATTGCCACTTGGGAAATCACATGCCTGCAGCAAGTCCCGTGTCGAGAGAGAATGACTCAAGTGCCCACTCGTTGAGAAGGCGATTGCTTGTGTTTCCAGCACGGCCCGCGTGGAAAGACGACTGGCCCACTTTGAGAAGACGTTTGAGTTGACGGCAAGTCAGCTGCGCAGACTCGCCGGCAAGCAGCCGCGACTCATCACATACCAGATGAACCACATCAAGGCAAGTGCACAGAAGGCCCGGTTTAGTTGAGATCCATGTTGAGCTCCAAACTAGTAGTTGCAACTGAATTCGCTGCATGTGATTGGCTGAAATCTGTTGTAACTCCTAGTTGGGATCTCAACTAGGAGTTGAAAGATTTGGTAAAACCGAGCATAAGTTTGATAGTTACTACCAAAGTGGTATCTATCTACCTGTCTGCCCCCTGTGGTTACTACCTGTAACATGTACACTGTGTTATTTTATTTGAGTAAACTGTCTAGCATATGAGAGGAAATTGTTACTGGTTTAAGCAGTTGCCAGTATGCAATTGATGGAAGGGAGGCGAAGCTGTGACCGAATAGCGCAGTTGGTAGAGCACCTGCCCGGCAAGCAGGAGGTCCCGGGTTCGTATCCCGGTTTGGGTGCACATTTCTCCAGCTTCGCCTCCCTTCCTGTCTAGTGTCTAAGCACTTTTCCCACATCTCTGCCTAATTGACTGTAAGCGCTTGAGCCAAAGACCAATCTACCTTTGCTGGAAGATTAGACTTCACTGTCAATACTTTAGGTTTAGTTTATAGTCTGTACGTTCCGTTGTACATGTACTACATTGGGATTCCCAAGACTTAAATAATAAATAAATAAATAAATAAACAAATAAATAAATAAATAAGCGCTTGAGCCAAGGACCAATCTACCTTTGCTAGAAGATTAGACTTCACTGTGAAACAAAATTGCAGACTAGACCAAATACTCGACTACCTAACTTCTTTAGTCACTTACTAAGTTACTCTACAGCCTAACGTTGTAATCATCGTTGGCTGTTGTGCACATTTATTTGCATCTTCACGATTGAACCGCGCGTTCTAAAGTGATATTCTCCAAAGGAATACTCTCACCACCGGCATCATTTGAAGGTACAGCTAAGCCATGGGAATAAAAAATAATAACTAGCCAGAAAATGGAGGTAGGCTAGACACCAAAAAATTTTACAAAAAAAAATATATAACAAATAGAACAAAGCGGAAGGTGGCTGCGTATACATCAACTACAGTGTTCTTAAAAACTATACCAAAATTTTAGAAACCGAGATGTAAACAAAATGAAAACAGGCCAACGCGTTGACTTGAGTTGACTTGAGTGTGATTCGGTTGCAGCTGCTGACGTTCTCGATCCGGGAGGAGATGGGCTTCACTCCGGAAGAGACCAAGCGACTGCTGCTGACTCGACCGAGACTGTGGATGATGGGTGAGTGGCGGGATCACGGGACTCTGGCCTGGGCTGCGATCAAGGGGTGACCCTTGACCAAACCGCTGCCATTGACGGCACCAAGAGGTAGCAAAGATGAGTTGGCAGTCAGGAATCTAGGTTGGTAGTATATCAATTCAAGGGGTGACCCTTGACCAAACCGCTGCCATTGACGGCACCAAGAGGTAGCAAAGATGAGTTGGCAGTCAGGAATCTAGGTTGGTAGTATATCAATTCAAGGGGTGACCCTTGACCAAACCCCTGCCATTGACGGCACCAAGAGGTAGCAAAGATGAGTTGGCAGTCAGGAATCTAGGTTGGTAGTATATCAATTCAAGGGGTGACCCTTGACCAAACCCCTGCCATTGACGGCACCAAGAGGTAGCAAAGATGAGTTGGCAGTCAGGAATCTAGGTTGGTAGTATATCAATTCAAGGGGTGACCCTTGACCAAACCCCTGCCATTGACGGCACCAAGAGGTAGTAAGAAAAGTTGGCAGTCAGGAATCTAGGTTGGTAGTATATCAATTCAAGGGGTGACCCTTGACCAAACCCCTGCCATTGACGGCACCAAGAGGTAGCAAAGATGAGTTGGCAGTCAGGAATCTAGGTTGGTAGTATATCAATTCAAGGGGTGACCCTTGACCAAACCCCTGCCATTGACGGCACCAAGAGGTAGCAAAGATGAGTTGGCAGTCAGGAATCTAGGTTGGTAGTATATCAATTCAAGGGGTGACCCTTGACCAAACCCCTGCCATTGACGGCACCAAGAGGTAGCAAAGATGAGTTGGCAGTCAGGAATCTAGGTTGGTAGTATATCAATTCAAGGTGTGACCCTTGACCAAACCCCTGCCATTGACGGCACCAAGAGGTAGCAAAGATGAGTTGGCAGTCAGGAATCTAGGTTGGTAGTATATCAATTCAAGGTGTGGACCCTTGACCAAACCCCTGCCATTGACGGCACCAAGAGGTAGCAAAGATGAGTTGGCAGTCAGGAATCTAGGTTGGTAGTATATCAATTCAAGGTGTGACCCATGACCAAACCCCTGCCATTGACGGCACCAAGAGGTAGCAAAGATGAGTTGGCAGTCAGGAATCTAGGTTGGTAGTATATCAATTCAAGGGGTGACCCTTGACCAAACCCCTGCCATTGACGGCACCAAGAGGTAGCAAAGATGAGTTGGCAGTCAGGAATCTAGGTTGGTAGTATATCAATTCAAGGGGTGACCCTTGACCAAACCCCTGCCATTGACGGCACCAAGAGGTAGCAAAGATGAGTTGGCAGTCAGGAATCTAGGTTGGTAGTATATCAATTCAAGGGGTGACCCTTGACCAAACCCCTGCCATTGACGGCACCAAGAGGTAGCAAAGATGAGTTGGCAGTCAGGAATCTAGGTTGGTAGTATATCAATTCAAGGTGTAGACCCTTGACCAAACCCCTGCCATTGACGGCACCAAGAGGTAGCAAAGATGAGTTGGCAGTCAGGAATCTAGGTTGGTAGTATATCAATTCAAGGGGTGACCCTTGACCAAACCCCTGCCATTGACGGCACCAAGAGGTAGCAAAGATGAGTTGGCAGTCAGGAATCTAGGTTGGTAGTGCATCAATTCAAGGTGTGGACCCTTGACCAAACCCCTGCCATTGACGGCACCAAGAGGTAGCAAAGATGAGTTGGCAGTCAGGAATCTAGGTTGGTAGTACATCAATTCAAGGTGTGGACCCTTGACCAAACCCCTGCCATTGACGGCACCAAGAGGTAGCAAAGATGAGTTGGCAGTCAGGAATCTAGGTTGGTAGTATATCAATTCAAGGGGTGACCCTTGACCAAACCCCTGCCATTGACGGCACCAAGAGGTAGCAAAGATGAGTTGGCAGTCAGGAATCTAGGTTGGTAGTATATCAATTCAAGGTGTGACCCTTGACCAAACCCCTGCCATTGACGGCACCAAGAGGTAGCAAAGATGAGTTGGCAGTCAGGAATCTAGGTTGGTAGTATATCAATTCAAGGTGTGGACCCTTGACCAAACCCCTGCCATTGACGGCACCAAGAGGTAGCAAAGATGAGTTGGCAGTCAGGAATCTAGGTTGGTAGTATATCAATTCAAGGTGTGACCCTTGACCAAACCCCTGCCATTGACGGCACCAAGAGGTAGCAAAGATGAGTTGGCAGTCAGGAATCTAGGTTGGTAGTATATCAATTCAAGGGGTGACCCTTGACCAAACCCCTGCCATTGACGGCACCAAGAGGTAGCAAAGATGAGTTGGCAGTCAGGAATCTAGGTTGGTAGTATATCAATTCAAGGGGTGACCCTTGACCAAACCCCTGCCATTGACGGCACCAAGAGGTAGCAAAGATGAGTTGGCAGTCAGGAATCTAGGTTGGTAGTATATCAATTCAAGGGGTGACCCTTGACCAAACCCCTGCCATTGACGGCACCAAGAGGTAGCAAAGATGAGTTGGCAGTCAGGAATCTAGGTTGGTAGTATATCAATTCAAGGTGTAGACCCTTGACCAAACCCCTGCCATTGACGGCACCAAGAGGTAGCAAAGATGAGTTGGCAGTCAGGAATCTAGGTTGGTAGTATATCAATTCAAGGGGTGACCCTTGACCAAACCCCTGCCATTGACGGCACCAAGAGGTAGCAAAGATGAGTTGGCAGTCAGGAATCTAGGTTGGTAGTATATCAATTCAAGGTGTAGACCCTTGACCAAACCCCTGCCATTGACGGCACCAAGAGGTAGCAAAGATGAGTTGGCAGTCAGGAATCTAGGTTGGTAGTATATCAATTCAAGGGGTGACCCTTGACCAAACCGCTGCCATTGACGGCACCAAGAGGTAGCAAAGATGAGTTGGCAGTCAGGAATCTAGGTTGGTAGTACATCAATTCAAGGGGTGACCCTTGACCAAACCGCTGCCATTGACGGCACCAAGAGGTAGCAAAGATGAGTTGGCAGTCAGGAATCTAGGTTGGTAGTACATCAATTCAAGGTGTGGACCCTTGACCAAACCCCTGCCATTGACGGCACCAAGAGGTAGCAAAGATGAGTTGGCAGTCAGGAATCTAGGTTGGTTGTACATCAATTCAAGGGGTGACCCTTGACCAAACCCCTGCCATTGACGGCACCAAGAGGTAGCAAAGATGAGTTGGCAGTCAGGAATCTAGGTTGGTAGTATATCAATTCAAGGTGTGGACCCTTGACCAAACCGCTGCCATTGACGGCACCAAGAGGTAGCAAAGATGAGTTGGCAGTCAGGAATCTAGGTTGGTAGTATATCAATTCAAGGTGTGGACCCTTGACCAAACCCCTGCCATTGACGGCACCAAGAGGTAGCAAAGATGAGTTGGCAGTCAGGAATCTAGGTTGGTAGTATATCAATTCAAGGTGTGACCCTTGACCAAACCGCTGCCATTGACGGCACCAAGAGGTAGCAAAGATGAGTTGGCAGTCAGGAATCTAGGTTGGTAGTATATCAATTCAAGGTGTGACCCTTGACCAAACCCCTGCCATTGACGGCACCAAGAGGTAGCAAAGATGAGTTGGCAGTCAGGAATCTAGGTTGGTAGTATATCAATTCAAGGGGTGACCCTTGACCAAACCGCTGCCATTGACGGCACCAAGAGGTAGCAAAGATGAGTTGGCAGTCAGGAATCTAGGTTGGTACTATATCAATTCAAGGTGTGGACCCTTGACCAAACCGCTGCCATTGACGGCACCAAGAGGTAGCAAAGATGAGTTGGCAGTCAGGAATCTAGGTTGGTAGTACATCAATTCAAGGGGTGACCCTTGACCAAACCCCTGCCATTGACGGCACCAAGAGGTAGCAAAGATGAGTTGGCAGTCAGGAATCTAGGTTGGTAGTATATCAATTCAAGGTGTGGACCCTTGACCAAACCGCTGCCATTGACGGCACCAAGAGGTAGCAAAGATGAGTTGGCAGTCAGGAATCTAGGTTGGTAGTATATCAATTCAAGGGGTGACCCTTGACCAAACCCCTGCCATTGACGGCACCAAGAGGTAGCAAAGATGAGTTGGCAGTCAGGAATCTAGGTTGGTAGTATATCAATTCAAGGTGTGGACCCTTGACCAAACCGCTGCCATTGACGGCACCAAGAGGTAGCAAAGATGAGTTGGCAGTCAGGAATCTAGGTTGGTAGTATATCAATTCAAGGGGTGACCCTTGACCAAACCCCTGCCATTGACGGCACCAAGAGGTAGCAAAGATGAGTTGGCAGTCAGGAATCTAGGTTGGTAGTATATCAATTCAAGGGGTGACCCTTGACCAAACCCCTGCCATTGACGGCACCAAGAGGTAGCAAAGATGAGTTGGCAGTCAGGAATCTAGGTTGGTAGTACATCAATTCAAGGGGTGACCCTTGACCAAACCCCTGCCATTGACGGCACCAAGAGGTAGCAAAGATGAGTTGGCAGTCAGGAATCTAGGTTGGTAGTGCATCAATTCAAGGGGTGACCCTTGACCAAACCCCTGCCATTGACGGCACCAAGAGGTAGCAAAGATGAGTTGGCAGTCAGGAATCTAGGTTGGTAGTATATCAATTTAAGGGGTGACCCTTGACCAAACCCCTGCCATTGACGGCACCAAGAGGTAGCAAAGATGAGTTGGCAGTCAGGAATCTAGGTTGGTAGTACATCAATTCAAGGTGTGGACCCTTGACCAAACCCCTGCCATTGACGGCACCAAGAGGTAGCAAAGATGAGTTGGCAGTCAGGAATCTAGGTTGGTAGTGCATCAATTCAAGGGGTGACCCTTGACCAAACCCCTGCCATTGACGGCACCAAGAGGTAGCAAAGATGAGTTGGCAGTCAGGAATCTAGGTTGGTAGTATATCAATTCAAGGGGTGACCCTTGACCAAACCCCTGCCATTGACGGCACCAAGAGGTAGCAAAGATGAGTTGGCAGTCAGGAATCTAGGTTGGTAGTATATCAATTCAAGGGGTGACCCTTGACCAAACCGCTGCCATTGACGGCACCAAGAGGTAGCAAAGATGAGTTGGCAGTCAGGAATCTAGGTTGGTAGTATATCAATTCAAGGGGTGACCCTTGACCAAACCCCTGCCATTGACGGCACCAAGAGGTAGCAAAGATGAGTTGGCAGTCAGGAATATAGGTTGGTAGTATATCAATTCAAGGGGTGACCCTTGACCAAACCGCTGCCATTGACGGCACCAAGAGGTAGCAAAGATGAGTTGGCAGTCAGGAATCTAGGTTGGTAGTACATCAATTCAAGGTGTGGACCCTTGACCAAACCCCTGCCATTGACGGCACCAAGAGGTAGCAAAGATGAGTTGGCAGTCAGGAATCTAGGTTGGTAGTATATCAATTCAAGGGGTGACCCTTGACCAAACCCCTGCCATTGACGGCACCAAGAGGTAGCAAAGATGAGTTGGCAGTCAGGAATCTAGGTTGGTAGTATATCAATTCAAGGTGTGACCCTTGACCAAACCGCTGCCATTGACGGCACCAAGAGGTAGCAAAGATGAGTTGGCAGTCAGGAATCTAGGTTGGTAGTATATCAATTCAAGGTGTGACCCTTGACCAAACCCCTGCCATTGACGGCACCAAGAGGTAGCAAAGATGAGTTGGCAGTCAGGAATCTAGGTTGGTAGTACATCAATTCAAGGTGTGACCCTTGACCAAACCGCTGCCATTGACGGCACCAAGAGGTAGCAAAGATGAGTTGGCAGTCAGGAATCTAGGTTGGTAGTATATCAATTCAAGGGGTGACCCTTGACCAAACCCCTGCCATTGACGGCACCAAGAGGTAGCAAAGATGAGTTGGCAGTCAGGAATCTAGGTTGGTAGTACATCAATTCAAGGTGTAGACCCTTGACCAAACCCCTGCCATTGACGGCACCAAGAGGTAGCAAAGATGAGTTGGCAGTCAGGAATCTAGGTTGGTAGTATATCAATTCAAGGTGTGGACCCTTGACCAAACCCCTGCCATTGACGGCACCAAGAGGTAGCAAAGATGAGTTGGCAGTCAGGAATCTAGGTTGGTAGTACATCAATTCAAGGTGTGGACCCTTGACCAAACCCCTGCCATTGACGGCACCAAGAGGTAGCAAAGATGAGTTGGCAGTCAGGAATCTAGGTTGGTAGTACATCAATTCAAGGTGTGGACCCTTGACCAAACCCCTGCCATTGACGGCACCAAGAGGTAGCAAAGATGAGTTGGCACTTGGCAGTCAGGAATCTAGGTTGGTAGTATATCAATTCAAGGTGTGGACCCTTGACCAAACCCCTGCCATTGACGGCACCAAGAGGTAGCAAAGATGAGTTGGCAGTCAGGAATCTAGGTTGGTAGTATATCAATTCAAGGTGTGGACCCTTGTCCAAACCCCTGCCATTGACGGCACCAAGAGGTAGCAAAGATGAGTTGGCACTTGGCAGTCAGGAATCTAGGTTGGTAGTATATCAATTCAAGGTGTGGACCCTTGTCCAAACCCCTGCCATTGACGGCACCAAGAGGTAGCAAAGATGAGTTGGCACTTGGCAGTCAGGAATCTAGGTTGGTAGTATATCAATTCAAGGTGTGGACCCTTGACCAAACCCCTGCCATTGACGGCACCAAGAGGTAGCAAAGATGAGTTGGCAGTCAGGAATCTAGGTTGGTAGTATATCAATTCAAGGGGTGACCCTTGACCAAACCCCTGCCATTGACGGCACCAAGAGGTAGCAAAGATGAGTTGGCAGTCAGGAATCTAGGTTGGTAGTATATCAATTCAAGGTGTAGACCCTTGACCAAACCCCTGCCATTGACGGCACCAAGAGGTAGCAAAGATGAGTTGGCAGTCAGGAATCTAGGTTGGTAGTATATCAATTCAAGGGGTGACCCTTGACCAAACCGCTGCCATTGACGGCACCAAGAGGTAGCAAAGATGAGTTGGCAGTCAGGAATCTAGGTTGGTAGTACATCAATTCAAGGGGTGACCCTTGACCAAACCGCTGCCATTGACGGCACCAAGAGGTAGCAAAGATGAGTTGGCAGTCAGGAATCTAGGTTGGTAGTACATCAATTCAAGGTGTGGACCCTTGACCAAACCCCTGCCATTGACGGCACCAAGAGGTAGCAAAGATGAGTTGGCAGTCAGGAATCTAGGTTGGTTGTACATCAATTCAAGGGGTGACCCTTGACCAAACCCCTCCCATTGACGGCACCAAGAGGTAGCAAAGATGAGTTGGCAGTCAGGAATCTAGGTTGGTAGTATATCAATTCAAGGTGTGGACCCTTGACCAAACCGCTGCCATTGACGGCACCAAGAGGTAGCAAAGATGAGTTGGCAGTCAGGAATCTAGGTTGGTAGTATATCAATTCAAGGTGTGGACCCTTGACCAAACCCCTGCCATTGACGGCACCAAGAGGTAGCAAAGATGAGTTGGCAGTCAGGAATCTAGGTTGGTAGTATATCAATTCAAGGTGTGACCCTTGACCAAACCGCTGCCATTGACGGCACCAAGAGGTAGCAAAGATGAGTTGGCAGTCAGGAATCTAGGTTGGTAGTATATCAATTCAAGGTGTGACCCTTGACCAAACCCCTGCCATTGACGGCACCAAGAGGTAGCAAAGATGAGTTGGCAGTCAGGAATCTAGGTTGGTAGTATATCAATTCAAGGGGTGACCCTTGACCAAACCGCTGCCATTGACGGCACCAAGAGGTAGCAAAGATGAGTTGGCAGTCAGGAATCTAGGTTGGTAGTATATCAATTCAAGGTGTGGACCCTTGACCAAACCGCTGCCATTGACGGCACCAAGAGGTAGCAAAGATGAGTTGGCAGTCAGGAATCTAGGTTGGTAGTACATCAATTCAAGGGGTGACCCTTGACCAAACCCCTGCCATTGACGGCACCAAGAGGTAGCAAAGATGAGTTGGCAGTCAGGAATCTAGGTTGGTAGTATATCAATTCAAGGTGTGGACCCTTGACCAAACCGCTGCCATTGACGGCACCAAGAGGTAGCAAAGATGAGTTGGCAGTCAGGAATCTAGGTTGGTAGTATATCAATTCAAGGGGTGACCCTTGACCAAACCCCTGCCATTGACGGCACCAAGAGGTAGCAAAGATGAGTTGGCAGTCAGGAATCTAGGTTGGTAGTATATCAATTCAAGGTGTGGACCCTTGACCAAACCGCTGCCATTGACGGCACCAAGAGGTAGCAAAGATGAGTTGGCAGTCAGGAATCTAGGTTGGTAGTATATCAATTCAAGGGGTGACCCTTGACCAAACCCCTGCCATTGACGGCACCAAGAGGTAGCAAAGATGAGTTGGCAGTCAGGAATCTAGGTTGGTAGTATATCAATTCAAGGGGTGACCCTTGACCAAACCCCTGCCATTGACGGCACCAAGAGGTAGCAAAGATGAGTTGGCAGTCAGGAATCTAGGTTGGTAGTACATCAATTCAAGGGGTGACCCTTGACCAAACCCCTGCCATTGACGGCACCAAGAGGTAGCAAAGATGAGTTGGCAGTCAGGAATCTAGGTTGGTAGTGCATCAATTCAAGGGGTGACCCTTGACCAAACCCCTGCCATTGACGGCACCAAGAGGTAGCAAAGATGAGTTGGCAGTCAGGAATCTAGGTTGGTAGTATATCAATTCAAGGGGTGACCCTTGACCAAACCCCTGCCATTGACGGCACCAAGAGGTAGCAAAGATGAGTTGGCAGTCAGGAATCTAGGTTGGTAGTACATCAATTCAAGGTGTGGACCCTTGACCAAACCCCTGCCATTGACGGCACCAAGAGGTAGCAAAGATGAGTTGGCAGTCAGGAATCTAGGTTGGTAGTGCATCAATTCAAGGGGTGACCCTTGACCAAACCCCTGCCATTGACGGCACCAAGAGGTAGCAAAGATGAGTTGGCAGTCAGGAATCTAGGTTGGTAGTATATCAATTCAAGGGGTGACCCTTGACCAAACCCCTGCCATTGACGGCACCAAGAGGTAGCAAAGATGAGTTGGCAGTCAGGAATCTAGGTTGGTAGTATATCAATTCAAGGGGTGACCCTTGACCAAACCGCTGCCATTGACGGCACCAAGAGGTAGCAAAGATGAGTTGGCAGTCAGGAATCTAGGTTGGTAGTATATCAATTCAAGGGGTGACCCTTGACCAAACCCCTGCCATTGACGGCACCAAGAGGTAGCAAAGATGAGTTGGCAGTCAGGAATATAGGTTGGTAGTATATCAATTCAAGGGGTGACCCTTGACCAAACCGCTGCCATTGACGGCACCAAGAGGTAGCAAAGATGAGTTGGCAGTCAGGAATCTAGGTTGGTAGTACATCAATTCAAGGTGTGGACCCTTGACCAAACCCCTGCCATTGACGGCACCAAGAGGTAGCAAAGATGAGTTGGCAGTCAGGAATCTAGGTTGGTAGTATATCAATTCAAGGGGTGACCCTTGACCAAACCCCTGCCATTGACGGCACCAAGAGGTAGCAAAGATGAGTTGGCAGTCAGGAATCTAGGTTGGTAGTATATCAATTCAAGGTGTGACCCTTGACCAAACCGCTGCCATTGACGGCACCAAGAGGTAGCAAAGATGAGTTGGCAGTCAGGAATCTAGGTTGGTAGTATATCAATTCAAGGTGTGACCCTTGACCAAACCCCTGCCATTGACGGCACCAAGAGGTAGCAAAGATGAGTTGGCAGTCAGGAATCTAGGTTGGTAGTACATCAATTCAAGGTGTGACCCTTGACCAAACCGCTGCCATTGACGGCACCAAGAGGTAGCAAAGATGAGTTGGCAGTCAGGAATCTAGGTTGGTAGTATATCAATTCAAGGGGTGACCCTTGACCAAACCCCTGCCATTGACGGCACCAAGAGGTAGCAAAGATGAGTTGGCAGTCAGGAATCTAGGTTGGTAGTACATCAATTCAAGGTGTAGACCCTTGACCAAACCCCTGCCATTGACGGCACCAAGAGGTAGCAAAGATGAGTTGGCAGTCAGGAATCTAGGTTGGTAGTATATCAATTCAAGGTGTGGACCCTTGACCAAACCCCTGCCATTGACGGCACCAAGAGGTAGCAAAGATGAGTTGGCAGTCAGGAATCTAGGTTGGTAGTACATCAATTCAAGGTGTGGACCCTTGACCAAACCCCTGCCATTGACGGCACCAAGAGGTAGCAAAGATGAGTTGGCAGTCAGGAATCTAGGTTGGTAGTACATCAATTCAAGGTGTGGACCCTTGACCAAACCCCTGCCATTGACGGCACCAAGAGGTAGCAAAGATGAGTTGGCACTTGGCAGTCAGGAATCTAGGTTGGTAGTATATCAATTCAAGGTGTGGACCCTTGACCAAACCCCTGCCATTGACGGCACCAAGAGGTAGCAAAGATGAGTTGGCAGTCAGGAATCTAGGTTGGTAGTATATCAATTCAAGGTGTGGACCCTTGTCCAAACCCCTGCCATTGACGGCACCAAGAGGTAGCAAAGATGAGTTGGCACTTGGCAGTCAGGAATCTAGGTTGGTAGTATATCAATTCAAGGTGTGGACCCTTGTCCAAACCCCTGCCATTGACGGCACCAAGAGGTAGCAAAGATGAGTTGGCACTTGGCAGTCAGGAATCTAGGTTGGTAGTATATCAATTCAAGGTGTGGACCCTTGACCAAACCCCTGCCATTGACGGCACCAAGAGGTAGCAAAGATGAGTTGGCACTTGGCAGTCAGGAATCTAGGTTGGTAGTACATCAACTCTGGATGCTAGGTCTCTTGTAGTACGTAGCCTGTGCACATAATCAGTGCATGTACTAGAGCTTTGTCTCCGAGTTATATATATAGGGAAAGCAAATCCAAGCCAGCCAAAGATGCAGTCCAAGGAATGCGATGATGGGCAGAGGAAGTGAAACGTATGGACCTAAGGAAATAACAGTAGTGCCGGCATCCCTTGATTGTAGCTTGTAGGCGAGGGGAATGCAGGAATACGATTGCAGGGCTCCGTTGCCTCGAGATTTCGCAGTGCCGATATCAACACAGACGCAATGTCGGTCACAGAGTCGATGTGCCAGCAAGATCCGAACTGGCAAGGCGCTGCTTTGACGAAATCTTCAATTTCACTACCGCCAAAAATAATCACTTGTGCATGTTTTTTGTTTGCTCTTTTTGTAATGCACGTGCTTGTGCAAACCAAACGGCTGAACCGATTTAGATGAAAATTTCGGAGGACCTACCTTTGTTCTGAACGCAGATCCACAAAGTTTTTGGAAAAGATCACGCGGTTACTAGCTAGGAAAAGATCAGGCTTGATGCTCAATGGTTTTCATCTAGGCATTCTGCACTGAATACCTTTTCATCAGCTTTAGTACACAAACCGCCACCTACGCTCATCTTCAAACGCAACACAAATTGCGTTCGCAGCGCCCTAGTCCTGCCGGAACGCAGTAGGTACGGATGTCATCGCATGCCGAGCCAGGGCGGCATGTCCGTGGTGTCATCGCATGCCGAGCCAGGTCGGCATGTCCGTGGTGTCATCGCATGCCGAGCCAGGTCGGCATGTCCGTGATGCCAGCGCATGCCGAGCCAGGGCGGTCATGTCCGTGATGCCATCGCATGCCGAGCCAGGGCGGCATGTCCTTGGTGCCATCGCATGCCGAGCCAGGGCGGCATGTCCTTGGTGCCATCGCATGCCGAGCCAGGGCGGCAGGTCCTTGGTGCCATCGCATGCCGAGCCAGGTCGGCATGTCCTTGGTGCCATCGCATGCCGAGCCAGGGCGGCATGTCCTTGGTGCCATCGCATGCCGAGCCAGGTCGGCAAGTCCTTGGTGCCATCGCATGCCGAGCCAGGTCGGCATGTCCTTGGTGCCATCGCATGCCGAGCCAGGTCGGCATGTCCGTGATGCCATCGCATGCCGAGCCAGGGCGGTCATGTCCGTGGTGCCAGCGCATGCCGAGCCAGGGCGGCATGTCCGTGGTGTCATCGCATGCCGAGCCAGGGCGGTCATGTCCGTGATGTCATCGCATGCCGAGCCAGGTCGGCATGTCCGTGATGTCATCGCATGCCGAGCCAGGGCGGCATGTCCGTGGTGTCATCGCATGCCGAGCCAGGTCGGCATGTCCGTGATGCCAGCGCATGCCGAGCCAGGTCGGCAGGTCCGTGATGTCATCGCATGCCGAGCCAGGGCGGCAGGTCCTTGGTGCCATCGCATGCCGAGCCAGGTCGGCATGTCCGTGATGTCATCGCATGCCGAGCCAGGGCGGCATGTCCGTGGTGTCATCGCATGCCGAGCCAGGTCGGCATGTCCGTGATGCCAGCGCATGCCGAGCCAGGGCGGCAGGTCCTTGGTGCCATCGCATGCCGAGCCAGGTCGGCATGTCCGTGATGTCATCGCATGCCGAGCCAGGTCGGCATGTCCGTGGTGTCATCGCATGCCGAGCCAGGTCGGTCATGTCCGTGGTGTCATCGCATGCCGAGCCAGGTCGGCATGTCCGTGATGCCAGCGCATGCCGAGCCAGGGCGGTCATGTCCGTGATGTCATCGCATGCCGAGCCAGGTCGGCATGTCCGTGATGTCATCGCATGCCGAGCCAGGGCGGCATGTCCGTGGTGTCATCGCATGCCGAGCCAGGTCGGCATGTCCGTGATGCCAGCGCATGCCGAGCCAGGTCGGCAGGTCCGTGATGTCATCGCATGCCGAGCCAGGGCGGCAGGTCCTTGGTGCCATCGCATGCCGAGCCAGGTCGGCATGTCCGTGATGTCATCGCATGCCGAGCCAGGGCGGCATGTCCGTGGTGTCATCGCATGCCGAGCCAGGTCGGCATGTCCGTGATGCCAGCGCATGCCGAGCCAGGGCGGCAGGTCCTTGGTGCCATCGCATGCCGAGCCAGGTCGGCATGTCCGTGATGTCATCGCATGCCGAGCCAGGTCGGCATGTCCGTGGTGTCATCGCATGCCGAGCCAGGGCGGTCATGTCCGTGGTGTCATCGCATGCCGAGCCAGGTCGGCATGTCCGTGATGCCAGCGCATGCCGAGCCAGGGCGGTCATGTCCGTGATGTCATCGCATGCCGAGCCAGGGCGGTCATGTCCGTGATGCCATCGCATGCCGAGCCAGGTCGGCATGTCCGTGGTGTCATCGCATGCCGAGCCAGGTCGGCATGTCCGTGATGCCAGCGCATGCCGAGCCAGGGCGGTCATGTCCGTGATGTCATCGCATGCCGAGCCAGGGCGGTCATGTCCGTGATGCCAGCGCATGCCGAGCCAGGGCGGCATGTCCGTGGTGTCATCGCATGCCGAGCCAGGTCGGCATGTCCGTGATGCCAGCGCATGCCGAGCCAGGTCGGCATGTCCGTGATGCCAGCGCATGCCGAGCCAGGTCGGCATGTCCGTGGTGTCATCGCATGCCGAGCCAGGGCGGTCATGTCCGTGATGCCAGCGCATGCCGAGCCAGGGCGGTCATGTCCGTGATGCCAGCACAATGACCTCTCGTTGATCGGCAGACTCGAAGTCGCTGCTGGCGCGCTTCACGGTGCTGCACAACGAGATGGCGCGGACGCACGCAAACATTGTCGCCGAGCCCGCGGCGCTCGGTTGCCGCGCTTTCCGTCTGCGCCAACGCCACGCGTTCCTCCGGTGAGCACCGCCTTGTCCGATCTGCGTTGGCGCACAAAGACCTGTGTTGCCCGATTGTCCGATCAGGGTGTCCCTTCCGTCTCAATTGATTCGGAGATTTTCGTCGTTGATTCGAGATTTGTCCGATAGATCAGAGTGTCCGATCTGCGTTGGCCTTCGGGTACCGACGCAACAAAGGGGTCGGGGATGTGACGTTGCCATTGGCCAGGCTGACAGCTGGCAAGGCCTGGTTTGTCTAGGAGGTTAGCGAGTGGCCATCTCTGCGCATGGGCGCCATGTTTTTACCAACGCCAACTATTCGACAGCCCTTTCAGCAGTAGTTGATACGTTACGTACTTACCTCACCGTGTACGCTTCTGGACACGGAAATTCGCCTAGTAGAATTTCGGCTATGTCCTCAGAAAGGTTTGTCTGGAAAGAGCATAGGCAGGCCAGGTACCGACCACGTGGATGAGCACATGGAGGCACTGGATGTCTTGCTTAGATCAAAATCTCGTTTTGACAAACCAGTTTTCTTAGCAGCTGCCTCGCTCCGTGAAATGAGAATCGACCCAAGCTGATTGATGAGCGTAGCGAGCGGAGCGAGCGGAGCGAAATCTTCAATTTCACTTACCCCAAAAAAAAGTCACTTGTGTATGTTTTTTTTTTTTTTTTTTTTTTTTTGTGTTTGTGCACGCTCTACAGACCAAACGCCTGAACCGACACGGATGAAAATTTCTGAGTATCTACCTCTGTTCTCAACTTAGACCCCCTGCGTTTTTGAAAAAGATCGGTTCAGTAAATTTTTTATAAATCAATTTTTGAGAGGAAATTGTTACCGGTTTAAGCAGTTACCAGCATGCAATTGATGGAAGGGAGGCGAAGCTGGAAAAGTGTGCACCCGAACCGGGATACGAACCCGGGACCTCCTGCTTGCCGGGCAGGTGCTCTGCCCGGCACCTGCCCGGCAAGCAGGAGGTCCCGGGTTCGTATCCCGGTTCGGGTGCACATTTTTCCAGCTTCGCCTCCCTTCCAAATCAATTTTTACAAAATTTTTCGATTTTTTCCGAATTTCGAACCCCTGTAAATTTCAAAGTTCTGAACATAACTTCACCAAAACTTCTAAACATGTTGACCTTATACATATTTATCATGCCTGCAAATCTTAGTTCGGTAGGTTTTTCCAATTGGTTTTTATTAGCATTTTTGTGGTGTTTTTTTCGTGATTTGACGGCTGATTCAATACGAGTTCGGTTTCCTTCGTTTCCTTGGTTACCATCTTTGTTGACCTCGACGAGAAACAAAGGAACGTCAGAATCCGTATACATTTTCAAGTGATTAGAATTTTCGAGAAGGCAATGGTCAGGTTTGGTGCTCCATGGTTTTCTTGTGACTGCTGCCTGCACCTTTTAATCCGCTATATACACAAACCGCTACCTACGCTCATCTTCAACGCAACACAAATTGCGTTCGCGAAGCCCTAGTATATTGGTGCACTATGGAGTTATGCAATTAGATTTCATGCAAATCCAATTGCCTAAATTCCTTATTTTAAAGCTAGAAGAAAATTCAAAGTTTCCTGCGTCTTCTCTGTACGAAAAACACATTTATGCCACCACTTTTTCGGTACTTGCAAAAAAGTTGGTATTCGCAATGTGAATTAATTTAAATTGCATAATTGCTTTTGTTATCTCACATTACCTCCGACCCCACTAGCCGAGGTATGTCCACCGGAAACGTAGAGTTTAGGTAATAGCCATCAACTTGACATCGAGATATAAAGGAAGCAATTAATTGAAATAAAATGAAATTGAGATATGGAAACATATGATTTCTTTAATATTAAACAAGTGGTGACATAGAAGTGTTCCCATTGTAGAGAGGATTCGAGAAGTTATTTATTTTCTCTTCTAACTATAAAATTTGGTTTTGTAAGCCACTGGGGGTGCGTGGAATCTGATGCAAAACTTGCCAGGGAACAAATTCGTGAGTTTTGCAAGCCAGGCACTGATAATAAAACTGGTTTGTCAAAACTAGTTTGCGACCGATCAATGAACATGACATCCCCTGCCTCCATGTGCTCACCCACGTGGTCGGTACCTGGCCTGCCTTTGCTCTTTCCAGACAAATCTTCATGAGCACATTGCCGACATTTTACTTGGCGGATTTCCGAGTCCAGAGGTGTACATAATGCGTAGACATGCAAAGGAATACGAGAAACTCATAAAGACAACTGCCACGTGCTTTGTGATCAACTTGGTAAAAACATGGCGTCCGTTTAGCACACGGGATTCGAACAGCCAATAGAAAAGTGACATCATGTTGGCCACTCTCTAGCCCTATATATAGGCCCACCAAGTTTGTCCTACCTGAACGCTGTACGGCGGCATCCCTTTGACTTTTCATCCTTCGCCTCTCGCCATCTCATCCGTGCCGCGTTCTGATTGGTCGCAGCTCGCTGGGTCTCGACCGCTACGATGCCGCGCCTCCCGATCGCGTCTCGCTGGAAGCGCTGGTTGCCGGGGACGACGCCGTCTTCTGCGCCAACGTCGCCAGGCAACCTGTCGCACGGTTCAACGACTTCCTCAAGACGCTGTGAGCCACAGGTGGGCGGCGTGCGGTGGCTACGGTAGCCCCGAAAGGGGCGGAGTTAACGGCCTTGGAGAGACAACCGTTTTCAAACCGGTGTTTCAGGCTAAGGCCCGGTATTTCAGTGGCACGTTTAATATCTTTGGTCTGTTCACTTGTTACTTGCTTGGCAGCGTCCAATCAGAGCCCTTAGTTTTCTTGCTAACGGACCGTTAGTAACTTTACGTGGCACTGGAAAACCGGCACTTAATAAAAGTTTTGCTGTCTCCCAAGCTGTCTCCCAAACATTGAGATTTTATTTTTTATTTTCGCATTCAAAACCCAGTGTGAAATAGTTTCAAGAAAAGTGCTATAGATAGGATAGGCAGACATGAGTCGTAAGAAATTTGCTACACAACCTGTTGATTATAGCTATACAACTATCAAAATGTAGCAAAATATAGTCTAAAAATGTCCCTCCCGGCTTCTTTCCCGAACAGAGCAGGGCACCCATGTGTTACCAAAGTGCTGCACTGAGGGAACGCAGAGAACCGGCTGGTTCCCGCTTGCCCAACCGTTCTGGTTCGTGGGTTGCCCCTTGGTCCCGGGTTGGAGGTGCAATCTCAATGGGGACACAGTAAGGAAAGGACCTTGCCTAATTGTTTACTGTTTATTGTTTTACATTCGTTATGGGCAAATTAACATTTATACATTTAACATACACGAGCCACTGGCGAAATTAAATTGACAATTACGCTCGGTGGAAAGTAGAATGAATGAGGTTGTGTGGTTCGGTACAAACAAAGGCAGGAGGAAGTCATGGGGGCGGAGTCAGTTGCCGTTTCGGTATCAGGATATCAGGATATCATCATATCAGGGTATCAGGATATCAGGATATCATCATATCAGGATATCAGGATATCATCATATCAGGGTATCAGGATATCAGGATATCATCATATCAGGATATCAGGAAATCATCAGGCACAAGACTCTGAATTCACTTTCCACCTGTCGCGTCAAAGATACGAAGATTTGGCGTTTCGACGTGAAAAGCTTTTGAGCGTGTCGGCACGAAATCGCAATCGCGGAATTGCAAGCCGCGACGTGATTGGCCGCTCGCTACGCCCGCCCCTTGCAGACGACGTCCATGGCCTCCCGGACGCCGCTCGCCGCGGTCGCGTTGTCCGCGCAGACGTTTGCGAGCGCGTAGAGCTGGCGCAGCGCGTGCGGCCGTTGCGCAAACGCGAAGCACGCGTCGTTGAAGTGCGCGGCCAGCGCGCGATAGCACGCGAACGTCTCGCGCGACAACGGGAGTCGCGCAGAGCGCAGACGGGCCGCGTCCGCGCCGGCCGCGCGAAGCAAGACGGCGTCCATCGTCGAATCGACCGCGCGGTGCGACTGCGGGCGCGGACGGCGCGGAGGTTAGGACGGACGAAACGAACGGACGAACGGACAAACGGACGAGGCTTCGTGCTTTTGAAAAACACTATTTCAAACTGGGATTTGATTGCTGAATCGAAAGTCTTACTGGTTTCCCGGGTGTTAAACCAGCGAGACTTTTGATTGAGCATTCAAATCCCAGTTTGAAATAGTTTTTTTTTTCAAAACTAGTGCTAAAGATAGGATATATTATTAGTTATGAGTCTAAGAAATTTAATACAGCTTCAGGCTTGGTTTCAAACCGGGCGTGGCGATTATGCAAAATTTCGTTTGAGATAACGTTCGTTATCGCGACCAAAAAACATTGAAATGCACCTAGATACCGATTGTTATCCCTAGATACCGACCGCAGAAAGGTAACATAATAGCCAATCGGGTCGTGTCTGGTAAGATGGAGAACTAAGGAAGGTTCTTGACTGAAGTTGAATCACGGACCTGCATTCATGCGACTTTCACCTCAAGCCGTTTTCGGTGCCGACGGATAAAATCCCTGTCGTTGTCCGCGTCAAGTTGTTGACTTTGTAGCCGAGACCGGCAAAGTCGGAGCTACGAAATCGCGGTGCGGTTCTCAATGAGTCTTAAACAATGGTCGTGGTTTCATCGAAAACACGGTTCTTTTGTGTTTCCATTCTGGACTGCGATTGTGTAACTTTGTTTGTCGTTCGATTTGGCTCGAAATCACCCGATTTCAAATCACTGCCCCCCGTGTGTTAAACCATAGGCAGTGAAATCGAAAACGAACCGTTTTGAAATCACGAAGTTACACAATCGCCCCCCTCGGCTAGGTTCAGATTCCAGGAAAAATCTTACCAGAACCGCAAGAAATTTCAGTTTAGGAAACCGTTATGGAATTGAAAAGAACCGACATGACATATAACAATCCAAGAAACAGTTCTGCACTGCGATTTCGTTACTCTGACTTTGCTGTTCTTGGCTACAAAGCTTAAATATTAACGTGGACAACAACAGGAGACCGATACCTGCACGGCCTCCGTGATGAGACCGATACCTGCACGGCCTCCGTGATGAGACCGATACCTGCAAGGCCTCCGTGATGAGACCGATACCTGCAAGGCCTCCGTGATGAGACCGATACCTGCAAGGCCTCCGTGATGAGACCGATACCTGCAAGGCCTCCGTGATGAGACCGATACCTGCAAGGCCTCCGTGATGAGACCGATACCTGCAAGGCCTCCGTGATGAGACCGATACCTGCAAGGCCTCCGTGATGAGACCGATACCTGCAAGGCCTCCGTGATGAGACCGATACCTGCAAGGCCTCCGTGATGAGACCGATACCTGCAAGGCCTCCGTGATGAGACCGATACCTGCAAGGCCTCCGTGATGAGACCGATACCTGCAAGGCCTCCGTGATGAGACCGATACCTGCAAGGCCTCCGTGATGAGACCGATACCTGCAAGGCCTCCGTGATGAGACCGATACCTGCAAGGCCTCCGTGATGAGACCGATACCTGCAAGGCCTCCGTGATGAGACCGATACCTGCAAGGCCTCCGTGATGAGACCGATACCTGCAAGGCCTCCGTGATGAGACCGATACCTGCAAGGCCTCCGTGATGAGACCGATACCTGCAAGGCCTCCGTGATGAGACCGATACCTGCAAGGCCTCCGTGATGAGACCGATACCTGCAAGGCCTCCGTGATGAGACCGATACCTGCAAGGCCTCCGTGATGAGACCGATACCTGCAAGGCCTCCGTGATGAGACCGATACCTGCAAGGCCTCCGTGATGAGACCGATACCTGCAAGGCCTCCGTGATGAGACCGATACCTGCAAGGCCTCCGTGATGAGACCGATACCTGCAAGGCCTCCGTGATGAGACCGATACCTGCAAGGCCTCCGTGATGAGACCGATACCTGCAAGGCCTCCGTGATGAGACCGATACCTGCAAGGCCTCCGTGATGAGACCGATACCTGCAAGGCCTCCGTGATGAGACCGATACCTGCAAGGCCTCCGTGATGAGACCGATACCTGCAAGGCCTCCGTGATGAGACCGATACCTGCAAGGCCTCCGTGATGAGACCGATACCTGCACGGCCTCCGTGATGAGACCGATACCTGGATGAGACCGATACCTGCAAGGCCTCCGTGATGAGACCGATACCTGCACGGCCTCCGTGATGAGACCGATACCTGCACGGCCTCCGTGATGAGACCGATACCTGCAAGGCCTCCGTGATGAGACCGATACCTGCAAGGCCTCCGTGATGAGACCGATACCTGCACGGCCTCCGTGATGAGACCGATACCTGGATGAGACCGATACCTGCAAGGCCTCCGTGATGAGACCGATACCTGCAAGGCCTCCGTGATGAGACCGATACCTGCAAGGCCTCCGTGATGAGACCGATACCTGCACGGCCTCCGTGATGAGACCGATACCTGCAAGGCCTCCGTGATGAGACCGATACCTGCACGGCCTCCGTGATGAGACCGATACCTGCAAGGCCTCCGTGATGAGACCGATACCTGGATGAGACCGATACCTGCAAGGCCTCCGTGATGAGACCGATACCTGCACGGCCTCCGTGATGAGACCGATACCTGCACGGCCTCCGTGATGAGACCGATACCTGCACGGCCTCCGTGATGAGACCGATACCTGCAAGGCCTCCGTGATGAGACCGATACCTGCAAGGCCTCCGTGATGAGACCGATACCTGCAAGGCCTCCGTGATGAGACCGATACCTGCACGGCCTCCGTGATGAGACCGATACCTGCAAGGCCTCCGTGATGAGACCGATACCTGCAAGGCCTCCGTGATGAGACCAATACCTGCAAGGCCTCCGTGATGAGACCGATACCTGCACGGCCTCCGTGATGAGACCGATACCTGCACGGCCCCCGTGATGAGACCGATACCTGCAAGGCCTCCGTGATGAGACCGATACCTGCACGGCCTCCGTGATGAGACCGATACCTGCAAGGCCTCCGTGATGAGACCGATACCTGCAAGGCCTCCGTGATGAGACCGATACCTGCAAGGCCTCCGTGATGAGACCGATACCTGCAAGGCCTCCGTGATGAGACCGATACCTGCAAGGCCTCCGTGATGAGACCGATACCTGCAAGGCCTCCGTGATGAGACCGATACCTGCAAGGCCTCCGTGATGAGACCGATACCTGCACGGCCTCCGCGATGAGACCGATACCTGCAAGGCCTCCGTGATGAGACCGATACCTGCACGGCCTCCGTGATGAGACCGATACCTGCACGGCCTCCGTGATGAGACCGATACCTGCAAGGCCTCCGTGATGAGACCGATACCTGCAAGGCCTCCGTGATGAGACCGATACCTGCAAGGCCTCCGTGATGAGACCGATACCTGCAAGGCCTCCGTGATGAGACCGATACCTGCAAGGCCTCCGTGATGAGACCGATACCTGCAAGGCCTCCGTGATGAGACCGATACCTGGATGAGACCGATACCTGCAAGGCCTCCGTGATGAGACCGATACCTGCAAGGCCTCCGTGATGAGACTGATACCTGCACGGCCTCCGTGATGAGACCGATACCTGCAAGGCCTCCGTGATGAGCGTCTGGAGCCGTTGCCTCTCTTCGGGCTCGACGGCGCGCTCCAGCTTGCGGTGGAGTATCGCCACGGGAACGAAGTGGCTGGGCACCGCGTCCTGGAATCACGGCACGGCACACAGATCACGGCCACGGTCCGATCTTGCCTCACGATACGTGTCGAATTAATGTACTTTGGATTCGAATTTGATTGAATTTTTCCGACAATTTTTTGTGATTTATGTCTGCGTTTCGTGCGTTGCTAGCGGGCGTCTAAATGGACGCTCATCCTTCAACGAGAATGCAACTCTGAGCCCAATTATTCTGCTTACAGTTAAAATGTTACAATTGAATTAAAAAGACCAGGCCAGTTTTAAAATTGACTCGGCAAAACCTTGCGTATAAATGGCGTCAAATGGCAGCATTCAGCAGCTGAGGTTCCTTTATCTTTCAAAATTGCTAGAAAATTTTTATAGCTAGGTACTGTTTTATATTATGTGCTAATTCAAGTAGCATTTACTTGTTTGAAGCCGAAATAAACAAACTTGCAAGCAGTGGACTCAAATTAATCAAATTTGTTGCACTATACTGGCACTTTCATATTATTCTTAATTTTGTTGGAGTCCTGACCATTTTGAGCAAACTGTTCTAGATACTTTGATTATAAACGGAGCTTTTTAAAAAGTGTTCACTGCCCCCTTGATAAAGTTTCATACACTAAAATCGTCAAGAAGGCTGTGTGAATATTTGAAAAAGCTCCAAATTATTATAAAATTATTGTCAAGATCAGTGGCAAAATGGTAGGAGCTTCCAGACATGTTTAGGAAGAGCTAGGTCAAATAGATTGTGAGCTTCTTGAATTCAGCAGATGTGCTTTGTAGCGCTTTGTTGGAATAAAGCTTGTGTATATTTGGTAGGTGCAACTCCTGAACCAGGTGAGTCTTTTTGTTGATCTGGTCAGTGGTCATGCATCAAAGCTATTGGTGTTTGTGATTATTTCATGAAGCTTTATTTGAACTTTAAATTGGTATTTTGTGGTTATAAATCACACAATCTGTTGCTAAAAGTGTGAGGATTCCGTTGACCCTGGTTTCGTTGCAATCGGACAAACGGTGTGGCCACAAGTTGGTATCCAGTAGGAGGTGAATTCTGCGCGGGAAGCGGCCCGAGTATGAGCTCACTCCAATAGTCTTAAGTGCAAACCATAAAGAGCTCCTGCAACACCTGTTAAATCTCACTGGTGGACAGCTGGTAGCAAACTTCGTAAACACTAAAACGAACGAGTAGACAAGAGAAGTGCGTGCTCACGTCGAGCGGCAGCTGCGTCTGTGTCGTTGCCGGGACGACCTCGTTGCCGACGGCGCCCGCGGCCATGCGGAAGCCGAGGAAGTCGGCGACGTGGGCGGAGCCGAGATCGAGGTCGCCGTACTCCTCGACGTGGCTCGCGTTGGTAGCAGTGCGCACCCGCTCGAACTGCTGGTGCAGCGTCTCTCTGCGGATCGAGAAGACGCCGTAAAGATCCGTCTGCTCTTCCTCAGACCATGTACTTTGCCCCAAGTCGCAGGGCAGGGGCAAATTTGGGAGGAAAGTTCCACGGTCCCCTATTGATACGAAGTCGCGGTGCAGGGGCAAATTTGGGAGGAAAGTTCCACGGTCCCCTATTGTTACGAAGTCGCAGGGCAGGGGCAAATTTGGGGGGAAAGTTCTGTGGTCCCCTATTGTTACGAAGTCGCGGTGCAGGGGCAAATTTGGGAGGAAAGTTCTGTGGTCCCCTATTGTTACGAAGTCGCAGGGCAGGGGCAAATTTGGGGGGAAAGTTCCACGGTCCCCTATTGTTACGAAGTCGCAGGGCAGGGGCAAATTTGGGAGGAAAGTTCTGTGGTCCCCTATTGTTACGAAGTCGCAGGGCAGGGGCAAATTTGGGAGGAAAGTTCCACGGTCCCCTATTGTTACGAAGTCGCAGGGCAGGGGCAAATTTGGGAGGAAAGTTCTGTGATCCCCTATTGTTACGAAGTCGCAGGGCAGGGGCAAATTTGGGAGGAAAGTTCTGTGGTCCCCTATTGTTACGAAGTCGCAGTGCAGGGGCAAATTTGGGGGGAAAGTTCTGTGGTCCCCTATTGTTACGAAGTCGCAGGGCAGGGGCAAATTTGGGAAGAAAGTTCTGTGGTCCCCTATTGTTACGAAGTCGCAGTGCAGGGGCAAATTTGGGAGGAAAGTTCTACGGTCCCCTATTGTTACGAAGTCGCAGGGCAGGGGCAAATTTGGGAGGAAAGTTCTGTGGTCCCCTATTGTTACGAAGTCGCAGGGCAGGGGCAAATTTGGGGGGAAAGTTCCACGGTCCCCTATTGTTACGAAGTCGCAGTGCAGGGGCAAATTTGGGAGGAAAGTTCTGTGGTCCCCTATTGTTACGAAGTCGCGGTGCAGGGGCAAATGTGGGAGAAAAGTTCCGTGGTCCCCTATTGTTACGAAGTCGCAGGGCAGGGGCAAATTTGGGGGGAAAGTTCCACGGTCCCCTATTGTTACGAAGTCGCAGGGCAGGGGCAAATTTGGGGGGAAAGTTCCACGGTCCCCTATTGTTACGAAGTCGCAGTGCAGGGGCAAATTTGGGGGGAAAGTTCCACGGTCCCCTATTGTTACGAAGTCGCAGGGCAGGGGCAAATTTGGGAGGAAAGTTCTGTGGTCCCCTATTGTTACGAAGTCGCAGGGCAGGGGCAAATTTGGGAGGAAAGTTCTGTGGTCCCCTATTGTTACGAAGTCGCAGGGCAGGGGCAAATTTGGGAGGAAAGTTCCACGGTCCCCTATTGTTACGAAGTCGCAGGGCAGGGGCAAATTTGGGAGGAAAGTTCCACGGTCCCCTATTGTTACGAAGTCGCTGGGCAGGGGCAAATTTGGGAGGAAAGTTCCACGGTCCCCTATTGTTACGAAGTCGCAGGGCGGGGGCAAATTTGGGAGGAAAGTTCTGTAGTCCCCTATTGTTACGAAGTCGCAGGGCGGGGGCAAATTTGGGAGGAAAGTTCCACGGTCCCCTATTGTTACGAAGTCGCAGGGCGGGGGCAAATTTGGGAGGAAAGTTCTGTAGTCCCCTATTGTTACGAAGTCGCAGGGCGGGGGCAAATTTGGGAGGAAAGTTCCACGGTCCCCTATTGTTACGAAGTCGCAGGGCGGGGGCAAATTTGGGAGGAAAGTTCTGTGGTCCCCTATTGTTACGAAGTCGCAGGGCGGGGGCAAATTTGGGAGGAAAGTTCCACGGTCCCCTATTGTTACGAAGTCGCAGGGCGGGGGCAAATTTGGGAGGAAAGTTCCACGGTCCCCTATTGTTACGAAGTCGCAGGGCGGGGGCAAATTTGGGAGGAAAGTTCTGTGGTCCCTTATTGTTACGAAGTCGCAGGGCAGGGGCAAATTTGGGAGGAAAGTTCTGTGGTCCCCTATTGTTACGAAGTCGCAGGGCGGGGGCAAATTTGGGAGGAAAGTTCCACAGTCCCCTATTGTTACGAAGTCGCAGGGCGGGGGCAAATTTGGGAGGAAAGTTCTGTGGTCCCCTATTGTTACGAAGTCGCAGGGCGGGGGCAAATTTGGGAGGAAAGTTCTGTGGTCCCCTATTGTTACGAAGTCGCAGGGCGGGGGCAAATTTGGGAGGAAAGTTCCACAGTCCCCTATTGTTACGAAGTCGCAGGGCGGGGGCAAATTTGGGAGGAAAGTTCTGTGGTCCCCTATTGTTACGAAGTCGCAGGGCAGGGGCAAATTTGGGAGGAAAGTTCCACGGTCCCCTATTGTTACGAAGTCGCAGGGCGGGGGCAAATGTGGGAGGAAAGTTCCACGGTCCCCTATTGTTACGAAGTCGCAGGGCGGGGGCAAATTTGGGAGGAAAGTTCCACAGTCCCCTATTGTTACGAAGTCGCAGGGCGGGGGCAAATTTGGGAGGAAAGTTCTGTAGTCCCCTATTGTTACGAAGTCGCAGGGCGGGGGCAAATTTGGGAGGAAAGTTCCACGGTCCCCTATTGTTACGAAGTCGCAGGGCGGGGGCAAATTTGGGAGGAAAGTTCTGTGGTCCCCTATTGTTACGAAGTCGCAGGGCGGGGGCAAATTTGGGAGGAAAGTTCCACGGTCCCCTATTGTTACGAAGTCGCAGGGCGGGGGCAAATTTGGGAGGAAAGTTCTGTGGTCCCCTATTGTTACGAAGTCGCAGGGCAGGGGCAAATTTGGGAGGAAAGTTCCACGGTCCCCTATTGTTACGAAGTCGCAGGGCGGGGGCAAATTTGGGAGGAAAGTTCTGTGGTCCCCTATTGTTACGAAGTCGCAGGGCGGGGGCAAATTTGGGAGGAAAGTTCCACAGTCCCCTATTGTTACGAAGTCGCAGGGCGGGGGCAAATTTGGGAGGAAAGTTCTGTGGTCCCCTATTGTTACGAAGTCGCAGGGCGGGGGCAAATTTGGGAGGAAAGTTCTGTGGTCCCCTATTGTTACGAAGTCGCAGGGCGGGGGCAAATTTGGGAGGAAAGTTCCACAGTCCCCTATTGTTACGAAGTCGCAGGGCGGGGGCAAATTTGGGAGGAAAGTTCTGTGGTCCCCTATTGTTACGAAGTCGCAGGGCAGGGGCAAATTTGGGAGGAAAGTTCCACGGTCCCCTATTGTTACGAAGTCGCAGGGCGGGGGCAAATGTGGGAGGAAAGTTCCACGGTCCCCTATTGTTACGAAGTCGCAGGGCAGGACTGCGCACCTCAGCAAGACGTGGCGCTCGGCGTCGGCCATCCAGTTCACGCTGAACACGTCGCCGAGGTAGGTCTGGCGCAGGTCGTCGTAGAAGCACGCGTACGAAGACTCGCGAGGATCGGCCGCCGTCGTCACGAAGACTGGGGGGCAACGGACAATCCCTCGGTCGCCGTGCTTGGCCTTTCGGGTGGTATCGGGTGGTGGTATGGTGGTTTCGGGTGGTGGTCGGTGGTTTTAGGTGGTTTCCGGTGGTTTCGGGTGGTGGTCGGTGGTTTTAGGTGGTTTCCGGTGGTTTCGGGTGGTGTCGGGTATTGGTATGGTGGTTTCGGGTGGTGGTCGGGTGGTGGTGGTGGTTTCAGGTGGTTCCCGGTGGTGGTGGTGGTTTCGGGTGGTTCCCGGTGGTGGTGGTGGTTTCGGGTGGTTTCGGGTGGTGGTATGGTGGTTTTCGGTGGTGGTGGTGGTTTTTGGTGGTATCTCGGCGCCATTGGAAACCGCTCGGGGTCACGAAGACTGCGGGGCAACAGACAATGTCTCTGTCGTGCACCGTCCCGCACGAAAAAGCATATACGAACATAATATATGATTTATATACGGATCATATATGAAAGTGCAATATCTTATTAGAAACTTGTATGTTTCTTATAAAAATTTGAACCTTTCGTATAATATGTTTCATGTATTTTTTTCGTATGTACATCCGTGTTGGATTCCCCGCTCTTGACGCCACTGGAAACCACTCGGCCACTGTCAGGTGGTTTCAAACAATACACAGTCAATTTGGAAACGAATGGTTCTGAAATCACAAATTATCACGTTTGGACTCCTTACTTGTGATTTCATGAATATTTTACTGACAATTTAAGAAATGTTTTCAAATTTGGGGTCAGGCGCAAAATGACCAAAAGGTTGACGCGCCTTAAAGCCCCACTATTCTTTTCAAATTTGCGGCAGATTAAGGACCAAGTAATCGCAGGGCAATGAATTTTATTGTGCACCAAGTGGGGTACTACGAATGGGGTACACTACACTCCATTCCACGTCGAGAAGGAGAGTGGATTTGCGTCTTCCTCGAGGACCCACTGCTGCTAGACACGAGCCAAGAGTTTCAACACTCACAAGCCATGTCTTGAGTCGGACGAAAGGCTCTGTGGGCAGTTTTGAAACTCTTGGCTCGTGTCTAGCAGCAGTGGGTCCTCGAGGAAGATGAAATGGAGTCTAGCCAAGCAATCACTGCCGAGGGGTCCTTTCGGCCGCAGACTTGCAAGCGTCTTTCGAACCGGTGTGAAGTCGGCGTTCAAAAGCACGCCGACGTTAAACTCACTGCGGATGTCGTCCGGCAAGATGGCGTCGAACATGGAGCCGGATTCACACGCCTCGACGTAGAGCACCATCTGCAACGGCAAGCGCTACAAGTTAGCGCTAGGTGTTAGCGCTAGGTGTTAGCGCTCGGCGTTAGCGCTCTGTGTTAGCGCGTGTCAACATGATCTTCATAGCTAAAGTTATAAACTTCTTCTTCCGTATTTCCATACCTCAATGAGTCCATTCTAGCCCAAGCAGCACGAAAACCGTTCGGTGGACGTCGAAAAGCCGACGGGGGACAACTTGCGTTCAACGTTCGGGCAGAACCTAATCTAACGTTTGGCGAAAGTGAGTCAATATGAGACTTGTGTGGCGATGTCAGACAACAGACTTCGTGACAGTAGTGCCGGTATCCCTGGATTGCATTCTGATCTTCATAGCTACAGTGTGATCCATTTGGAGACATATTTTTACCTTTTTTACTTAAATTAAACACATATCCTTAATTGGTGGTGAGGTGTTCGGTGATGCTCGGATGAGACTGACTTGCGGTCCTAAAAAGAACCTCGGACCGCAAGTCAGAATCAGCAGAGCATCACCTTACCACCATCTAGCCACGGCTCTGAACCACTCCGTCATTCCATATACCCTTAATTGTATATCCTCGTGGCAATGTTTATCCATTACAGGTAATGTTTTAAATTGTATATCCTCGTGGCAATGTTTATCCATTACAGGTAATGTTTTAACAAACAGAGCAGCTTCGTCTTCCTTCCATTCATCGCTCACTGGTCAAGCATCTATCCTGATACTACCGGAAGAACCAAATACAGCAATAAATAAATAAATAAACATCTCGAAAAAAACTATTTCAAACTGTTTTTCAAAACTAGTGCTAAAGATAGGATATAGTAGACACGAGTCTAAAGCTGTGTTTACACGGTTCAATGTTTTCGTTCAATGCATTGAGTTCATTGCATTGAACGAAACATTGAATGCTCTTGAAGAGCCGTTTACACGACTCAATGTTCTAAATTCATTGAAAATGGTGGCACAGCCTTCCAAAATCTTTGTTTCTAGAAGGCAGTAACATACCCTTCCTTCTATTGAAAGGAAAATTGAACGATATTTAGAACACGTCCTAAATGAGAAAACATTGAATGAAACCTTGAATTCAAGCTTTCATTCAATGATTCATTGAATTCAATCGTTGTTTAGACGGTTCAATGCTTTGAATTCAACCTTGAATTCAAAGCATTGAACGAAACATTGAACCGTGTAAACACAGCTTAAGACAATTAATAAACAAACATCTTCTTGGAAGGGAGGCGAAGCTGGAAAAATGTGCACCCGAACCGGGATACGAACCCGGGACCTCCTGCTTGCCGGGCAGGTGCTCTGCCCGGTTCGGGCAGCTTCGCCTCCCTTCCATCAATTGCATGCTGGTAACTGCTTAAAGCAGTAACAATTTCCTCTCATCCACCGCGTGTCTCTTCATCTGAGAACGGGACAAAGGGGCTAGTGATGGCGCCATCGCCGTCCTGGGGCCGAGTCCGTTTACCCGTCCCATGTACGGGTCGCTCGGCCTCTCGTCTCCCCGGAGATCCCCCTTATCCCACCCGGCGAAGCAGGGAGAATGTGTGACCGAATAGCTCAGTTGGTAGAGCACCTGCCCGGCAAGCAGGGAGAATGTGTGACCGAATAGCTCAGTTGGCAGAGCACCTGCCCGGCAAGCAGGGAGAATGTGTGACCGAATAGCTCAGTTGGCAGAGCACCTGCCCGGCAAGCAGGGAGAATGTGTGACCGAATAGCTCAGTTGGCAGAGCACCTGCCCGGCAAGCAGGGAGAATGTGTGACCGAATAGCTCAGTTGGCAGAGCACCTGCCCGGCAAGCAGGGAGAATGTGTGACCGAATAGCTCAGTTGGCAGAGCACCTGCCCGGCAAGCAGGGAGAATGTGTGACCGAATAGCTCAGTTGGTAGAGCACCTGCCCGGCAAGCAGGGAGAATGTGTGACCGAATAGCTCGGTTGGTAGAGCACCTGCCCGGCAAGCAGGGAGAATGTGTGACCGAATAGCTCGGTTGGTAGAGCACCTGCCCGGCAAGCAGGGAGAATGTGTGACCGAATAGCTCGGTCGGTAGAGCACCTGCCCGGCAAGCAGGGAGAATGTGTGACCGAATAGCTCAGTTGGCAGAGCACCTGCCCGGCAAGCAGGGAGAATGTGTGACCGAATAGCTCAGTTGGCAGAGCACCTGCCCGGCAAGCAGGGAGAATGTGTGACCGAATAGCTCAGTTGGCAGAGCACCTGCCCGGCAAGCAGGGAGAATGTGTGACCGAATAGCTCAGTTGGCAGAGCACCTGCCCGGCAAGCAGGGAGAATGTGTGACCGAATAGCTCAGTTGGCAGAGCACCTGCCCGGCAAGCAGGGAGAATGTGTGACCGAATAGCTCAGTTGGCAGAGCACCTGCCCGGCAAGCAGGGAGAATGTGTGACCGAATAGCTCAGTTGGCAGAGCACCTGCCCGGCAAGCAGGGAGAATGTGTGACCGAATAGCTCAGTTGGCAGAGCACCTGCCCGGCAAGCAGGGAGAATGTGTGACCGAATAGCTCAGTTGGCAGAGCACCTGCCCGGCAAGCAGGGAGAATGTGTGACCGAATAGCTCAGTTGGTGGAGCACCTGCCCGGCAAGCAGGGAGAATGTGTGACCGAATAGCTCGGTTGGCAGAGCACCTGCCCGGCAAGCAGGGAGAATGTGTGACCGAATAGCTCAGTTGGTAGAGCACCTGCCCGGCAAGCAGGGAGAATGTGTGACCGAATAGCTCGGTTGGTAGAGCACCTGCCCGGCAAGCAGGGAGAATGTGTGACCGAATAGCTCGGTTGGTAGAGCACCTGCCCGGCAAGCAGGGAGAATGTGTGACCGAATAGCTCGGTCGGTAGAGCACCTGCCCGGCAAGCAGGGAGAATGTGTGACCGAATAGCTCGGTTGGTAGAGCACCTGCCCGGCAAGCAGGAGGTCCCGGGTTCGTATCCCGGTTCGGGTGCACACTTTTCCAGCTTCGCCTCCCTTCCATCAATTGCATGCTGGTAACTTCTTAAACGGGTGCCAATTTCCTCTCAAACATCTTCTTCCGTGCTTCAAAGAGCCGTTCGATGTCCACCGTCGCCACCGTCCACCGTCTGTGTTCCAGGCCCCGCGAGCACCGAACGCACCTTGGCGAATTTCTTGCGCGCGGCCATCTTGCTCAGCGTCCTCTCCAGCTCGTCGGCGTAGAGCTCGTCGGCGGGGAACGCGAGCAGCCCGGGGGCGCCGTGGTCCACGAAGTTGACGAACACGTGGTCGAGCGCGCCGCTGGCGATGACGCGGCCGCTGCCCACGCCGCGAACGCCCTGCGCGAAAAACGGGTCGGAAATCGTTTTGCGTGGATCTTTTGTCGGACACCGTTTTGCGGTGCACCTGCACTCCTGCTTTTCCAACGGGACGTAGTACGGTTCGGTTCAATGGGGACCTGATTGGATATGGACTCGAAATCTAAGTAGGGTCTAAGTATAGTGGGTCGTTGCAGCATGGGTTTGGGGGGGGGGGGGGGGGGGCGCAGACCCTTACTGAATGAGAACCAAATCGTGAATGGGATCGGCTTTTGGCAACTTCGAAGGCAAAACCCGTGTTTGAAATCCAATGCATGGGTTGAGTGTTTGGCGTCAAGGGATTGGCTCTTAGCAAACTGTCAAGTTGGGTTTATTACAGCTAGCCATGTCAGTGACACGATGTCATCAACATTGGCTCTGCCACCAATCAGAGACTCCGTGGCTGAGTCGGAACATGACGTCATACACGTCCAGAGTCTCTGATTGGTGCAGAGCCAATGTTGACGACATTGTGTCACCAACATTGCCAGCTGTAAACCCGGCTTCAAGGCAAACCCCTTGTTGGGAATCTAATTCACGTGTGGATTTGTGCATAGCAAAATCTACGTGGGGGTATCGAATATCGATATTTACATGGTGTTAATTTATTGCCAAATGTTTTGGGATTCCGTAGATACAGGTTTGGTCACAATTCGACAAAAGCTCTGTCTGCAAGCTCTGTCTGCAAGCTCTGTGTGTGAAACTGTGGAACCGTTTTAGTCAATGTGCCTCTATGTCAGGACATGTTGACATGTGACATGTCTAAAGACAGTTGGCACAAGCATGTACTCGGACCGCTTCCCGTGCGGAAATCACCGCGTGCTGGATCCTAGTCCGACCTTTTGTCCGATCCCGACCAAACCTGTGTTTGCGGAATCCTCACACTCTTGGCTACCAATTGTCTATCTCACAATTAATAGATACCAGCTTAAATTCAAAGCAACGTCATTCAATCATCATCATTTTTGACAAAAGTCTGCCACAAAAGTTTTATGCTGTCTAAACAACATGGCTGTAATTAATGTTGTATTGACAAATTATACAGTTTATATCACTATTTTATGTTATACTTATGTTATGTTACTTATACTATTTATAATATAAATCTGACCAATACACCAATTTAATACAAAATATAGCCTTGTATGTAATTAGCTAATAACATACATGGCTCTGATGGTAAATTGTGTGGAAATGCTCTGATCAGAGCATTTACACACACTTTACCATAATCTAACCACGGCTCTGAGCCACTCCGTCATTCCGTACATGGCTACATTTCTTTGGGTTTGGTTCTCTGGTTATTTGGCTCAACGATTTTAGACACATTTAAGCGAGCGCAGCCAGCCGAGTGAAGACGCGGCGAGGTGTTTGTCTGCGCAGGGACGCGTGTCTTGCCTTGGCGTCGCCCGACAAAACGCGCAGGAAGTTGGCGGGCGTCACGTCCGCGCCGACGTAGTCCTTGGGCACCCCTGCGTAGACGTCGGTGCCGTTGACCGCGTTGACGATCACGCCCGGCGTCGGGTTGCTAGGCAACGCGAGGGGTCGGCATTAGGAGGAGCCACGGCAAACGGGGCGTTGGATTCGACGCCGACATTCGACTCTACGTTTCGTCGCTCGATGAGCTGTCGTAGCCGTCAAATGAGTGTGATAGCTTACGACTGTTGGCGTGAGTGTTTACTCGGGCAGCTTCCCGCGCAGAATTCACCTCCTACTGGATACCAACTTGTGGCCACACCGTTTGTCCGATCGTAACGAAACCCATGTCTACGGAATCCTCACACTTTTAGCAACAAATTGTGTGATTTATAACCACGAAATACCAATTGAAAGTTAAAAGAAAGCTTCATGAAATAATCACCAACAACCACACCAATAGTCTTAAACTAAAGAACCTTTTGTCAATTTGGTCACAACCAGTTTGAAATTGATTGTTTCCTGTGCTAAGGCAGGAAAAAGAAGGTGTAATCTTGAGTGTAATTATGTGCTGATTTGGCCTGTGTATAATGATATTGTAATTTAATACAACGAGGGGACTCAGCCTGGCTGATCAGGACACCCGATGTTGATGTGCCAGGATTTTGGTACCTGGGGCCAACGAAAGTTCACATAAATTATGTAAATATGTTAAGCAATTTGTAGAATTTCTAACGTGTCCATATTTCGGAGTGGGCAAGCGTTGCCAGGTAAGGAAACGTGCTGTGTGGGAGAAATGTGGTACATTGGAAATTCGAAAATCGTGAAGAAAATACGTCTGTAAGTCTAATCGGCTGCAGGAAGTGTGTTTAATTCTAGTCCACTTTTGGAGGAGAATGCTTTGTATCACTCACGCATCGGTGAATGTTGAATCGCATTGATGCATTGTAAGTTGACGAGTTTGCTATCCTGTTTTTGTAGAATGGCCTATGAAGATTCATATTATTCCAAAGAGCAACTAAATTATTTTTTTAGCAGTTAATTTTATCAACACAGTTTCACAGATCAGTTTACATAATGTGGTTCCTACTTCTAAATTTTGAATTTTAGACGCTTGTTATTTTTAGAGTGCAATGTTCTATATAATTTCATAAAATATCACTGAATTATTTTGCTTTGAAGTTCATTGGCAATCACTAGGTTTTTTCCTTCTCACTGTCTTAGTTTGCGTGACTTGATACCTAGATTCGTAACAAGCACTACCGTAACGGAACGTAATCCAGGACTTTCGAGCTCGGCGCGTAAACTTGCCGCTGCGGTACTCACTTTGCGCTGTACGCGATGTCGTCGTACATCATGACGACAATGTTTTCGTCCGGGATGCCGTTCTTGTGCAGGATCTGGTAGGCGTGACACAGGTCTGCCTGGCAGAACAAAACACTCTCGCTTGAGTCTCAAATCTCAACAAGAGGCCTTCAATAATGTTCAGGCCGAGCTCCGAAATCTGTGTGGTCCCAGCTCTTGGTCTCGGTTCCATGCTGGCAATTCCACACGTAATACACTAATTTAACGCTAACACAACAATAATTTCTAATTAAACACTTTAAAATCTAACCTAGCAATCAAGAAAATGGACATGAGATTTAATTGCTAGGTCAATTCAAACAAAATGAGGTAGGTGCTTACAATATTATTTTTGATGTAGTATTCCTAATTTATCCAGTGAAGCAATCGGAAAAACAATTGGAAATCGGAAATTTCTTATCAGCTTCGATAAGAAATGTACAGGCTAAGATAAGAAACTGGACCAAGAAGGCTGAAAAGAAATTTCAGGCACGACCTCAGTGGCAACGTACCTACTCAACATTATTGTCTGTCAGCGGTTTAACAAACATAATGCTTTCTCACTTTTGCCTCCATAGCACGGGCATAATATGCCAAAAGGAGCAAAAGGACCAAGAAAACCAAGAAATATTATTTCGTGGTCCTTTTGCTGCCAAATAAATCGAGCCCTAACCCTTCAAGAACCAGCGCCGGCTACAAAACTTTGGGAAACCGGTCCAGCCGTCAACGACCATTCGATTTACAAACCCACTGTGGAAGGGTTTTGTCGCCGAGCCTTACCTGCGTTACGTTAGGTTACGTTACGTTACGTTACGTTACGTTAGGTTACGAGGCTCGTACCTGGTGCCGATAGTTGTCGTAGCCGCTGGAGCCGGCGACGAGCAGCGCCCAGATCTTGCCGCCGGCGGGCAGCCGATGCCCGCCAGCCTCGGCCCGATGCCCGCCAGCCTCGGCCCGATGCCCGCCGGCCTCGGCCCGATGCCCGCCGGCCTCGGCCCGATGCCCGCCGAGGCAGAGCAGGCCGAGCAGCGTCAGGGAGACGGTGAGTTTCGCGTGCATTCTCGTCGGGCTGGCCTCGCTATCTGTTCGGGTCGGGCGGCGGCCGAGGTCGCAGGTCGGAGAGATTGTGCCGCTCGACCTTTGTGCTGGCGGCGCGATAAGCCGCGGGGTCAACGGCCGGGAGGTTTCCGTGTGTGCGGTGATTCAGTCGATGGTGTCGCGGTCGTTCACGGTCAAAGTTAAACGCAGAGTTCACGGTTCGATCTCGTCAGCAATCGCGATAACAGGCTTACGAATGTAACTCTCTTTACGAGCTTGTTTACAATTGCAATTTGTTGTGATACATTGTACCTATTTACTCGCTAAGCTTTTGTATTTTGCTTTTCCCAACGGAGATTTATAAATCACAACAATAGAATATAGAACAGTTTTCTGAAATCATCAATAATATTCTCACGTCTGCTCTTGCACGATGTATTGGAACCGCATGAACAAGTTCATGAGTTGAAACAAAATCAAATTGTTTTTGTAAATTTTGAATTATTCCTATGGTTTGACTGGTAGACTAAAATGTCTGTCTATGACTTGAGATAAAATGTTTTTATAGGCAGGAATGCGCCCCCTCGTTTTGGCCTTTCTATTCCGCACAAGTCCGGGAACTTTGCACCTTCCAGGTTCGTTTGCCGTTTTATGATGCCGTAGAATTCTCAACATCGCTGCGTTGTTAGCTAAAGGTACGTCTGGTATTCAAGTCGGCACATCTGGTACTTCTCGGCATTTCCAGAGAATTCAGTCGCTTGGCATAAACGAGGCGTCTGTCCGGGTCCAGTACGTTGGATAATTTGTTCCGGTTAACCGGGAACTAACAAGTAGGTAAATAGGTATGCATGCTTTAGAAATAAAATAAAATAAAGTAACTACGAAGGATGCATAATCTAAAGTAGATAATATTGCTATAAAAATATCATGCAAGTCTGAAGATATTATGAGAACGAATATTGAGTTTATTGATGATGAGATCAATGCGTCCACTCAGTATATTTCGAATCCTAGTGGGTAGGCAACCAATGTCACACACGAGTCGGCAGTGCAGTCTACACCCACGGGTTACACCTAGGGCTGCCTCGGCCTCGGTTTGGCCAAACGAAATCGAAATTCTGGAAGTTAAAATGCCTTTTCGTATCAGGGGAGCAGAAGGCCGAGTAGTCGCTGTCCGCCTTGCCCCAAACTCCCTAGAAATCACCATGAGCGAGCACTCAGCACCCCCACTCCACCTCGTGCCAACCAACTGTCATGGCGCTCGGCGAATTTGAGTTTGTCTCGGAAAATGGAAAATACACAGAAAACGGCGATGCGTTTCGGCTGGAAGCTAAAGTAGCATGTTCAGAAAGCGTGGATGGTGATGAGGCAGAGAATGAAGTACTTGTGCAGGTAAGATTATTCATGAAATAGAGGAAACTGGGTGCCAGTCACGGGGTGATAAAGTTGACTAGCAAACACAGGTTAGAATTGATAATTATTTTCTTTGAATCTGTTCTCCAGCCAGCCTGGCCGTGCAGACTGGATCGTGAACCTGCAGCTGACACCTGCTGAAAGAAGTGGTGGGCGAGACGATGGAGTCGTAGCCCTCCGTCGAGAAGAGGATGCGTGTGCTTTCAGCGGATGCCTTGGCGGATGCATCACTAACGGTCAGTGCTGGCCGTGTGTTTGCCTGCCTCGAGCCTTCGATTAGGTACGTACCTACATGCTTATGACAATCTATGCTCCAGTATCTCACCCACAAATCAGCTGTGTACCTTACCAATTAAATTCCTTGTTTCTTTTTGGTACTATCAGCTCAAGGTTCCAAAGCCTGTCCTTTGTAATCGCAGGTGCCTAGTTCAAACAGGATCTTGAAAGGACTTTGTGTTAGACAGCTGTGATTTACGACGCTCTTCGTGAGGTCAGCACTCCAAAGTCGTTGGCTATACTGTAAAAGCCGGGGCATGTCTAGTATTGGATGCATGTAGTATGTATGCATGTAGTGTGTAGTATTGGATGTAGTAGTTTTGGATGCAGTTTTCAGATATTGTTTGATTATTGAAGTCTCATTTCTAGCCAGTTTGTTGGGCCATCAGCTTTTAAATGCCAGTGCAAAGCCGATCCTGGCTGCCCCTGATTTCACCGGCTAGCTGACCGAAAGCCAACGAGCCGTCAGCGTTGGCCTATCAACATCTCTTTGTCAACAGGTGGAAATCGCTCGTCAACCGCCGCTTCCCCCCTCGACCCCAATGGCGTACGTTCTCTGGCCAAGACGTCTTCCACTTGCTCTTGGTAACTTGAGTGGCTTCGGCTGGATCGAAACGAGCTGGCTTCGGAAAGACCTCAGCGGAGTCTCACCACTTCAACGGTTATGTTATTTCATTGCCACAATTGTTGCAGCGTTCTTAAATTTCCTGTGGTTTTCTGTGGTTCATAATAATTATTGTGGTTTAGAGCTGGATCATTTCTTAGCGGTTTTTAGTCGTAAAGAGGCCTTGGTATCATGCTAGTAGCAGGACAGGGTTGTGTACCTATCCTTTCTGCCAGCCTTCTTTTGTATTGTGACTTAGTTAGCAATAATTACCAAGTGGCCGTGTGCAATTGTGTCAAATGTGCAAGCAAATACATTGCTTGTTTTCCTTGTGTTTACAGCCTTTCAAAATGCACAGACAGTGACATCTTCAACTAATTTCCCCACATTTCTTGGCCTTTATACACTAGTTGCTCTGTCAAGCGTTATGGCTGGACAAGTTTGACACAGTTTGGAAACTGGAACATACTTTTCTTAGAGGAAATTGTTACTGGTTTAAGCAGTTACCAGTATGCAATTGATGGAAGGGAGGCAAAGCTGGAAAAATGTGCAGGTGCTCTGCCAACTGAGCTATTCGGTCACACATTCTCCCCGCTTCGCCGGGTGGGACAAGGGGGATCTCCGGGGAGATGAGAGGCCGAGCGACCCGTACATGGGACGGGTAAACAGACTCGGCCCCAGGACGGCGATGGCGCAATCACTAGACCTGCCCGGCAAGCAGGAGGTCCCGGGTTCGTATCCCGGTTCGGGTGCACATTTTTCCAGCTTCGCCTCCCTTCCATACTTTTCTTAGTTAGTGCTAAATCAATAAAAGGCTATGAAGGTCTCAAGATGTTAAGGACTTGAGTTTCTTAAAGCCGATTGCAAGACGTACCAATCGATTGAGTACTGCAACATAACTTTTGTAGCTGAGCCGAAAACTTGGAGCCGTGATTTCCGTTTCATGGCGTTGTGTTTAGTTTCCGAGCTGGCCACCCCCAGGTGCTGATGTCAGGGTGGATTTGATGTGATTGCGATCGATATTCCCGCCAGGAATGACCACGTGATTCGTGCCTTTGTTTGTGTCCTTGTATCACTGTCTTGACTTGGAATTAAAATGAAACGTTTACGCAACGGTGCTCTGTTAATATTGAGAAACGGTGGAACCTTGTCCTGTCCGCGCGAATGAAAGGAAAAGCCCATCATGTTAACGGAGGTCAACTACCCCTTGGTCCAAAGTGGGCCAAGCTTCAGAAATCACAAGGCACACAAAGGGCTCACGGCCAGTTTCGATTTGGAAACCCAAATTTGAGTAACGCATTTTGCCCTGCAAGGGGTGTAAATAGGGGTATATTATTATGGCAAGCCCAATGTTAGCACCCCTGTTTCCTTTTCAAATAAAAAATGTGAGTTATTAATTATTTAAAGTTAAAAATCTATCTAGTGTCTCAAGTATTATAGTTTCGTCAAATCTGGACAGCATCATGTTAAGGGAGGACAACTACCCCTATGTCGAAAGTATGAACATTTTGGAATATTTCAAGTTAAAAATTCTCCACTTCGTATTTTCGCCAAAAAAAGGTTTTTAAAAGGGGTGGTATTTCATTGGGAGTAGAATGCACACCCCCAAAACTGAGGTAGATTAAGGTGGCAAGATCACCTTGAGCTAGGTAATATTATCTATACTCAACATTGTTTAAAGGCGAACTATCTGTAGCGAGAGCCCTGCCAAAATAGATTCCCTCCTAGGTAATGTTTCATACGGCTTTCAAATTAAGTATAAGATTAATTTTGGTGCTATGGTTGCAACCACAGACAACCCAACCATGGTTTTGATAAATAACGTCCGTAACTACGGTAAACTATGGTAACAATGGAATCGAATGATTTCAATAGTAACGGACGTTATTTAGCAAAACTAACCATAGCATCAAAATTATTCCTACTTAATGTGAAAGACAATTACTACACATTACCTTGGAGGTGAGCTATTTTGGTGGGGTTGTCACTAATAGTTTGCCCGTTAACAATGGTTTGGTTGATATTTGTAGGCCAGGTGAGTATTAGAGTTGCGTGTAAGTATGTAGCTCCTCGTGTTCAGGGAACCGAGACTCCAACAGTTGAATACCACGGACACCTTCGCAGCCTCCAGCGCGACAAGGCGTGACCGAAGGCCCGAAGAACGGTTCGTGAAGATCACCTCCACCCACCGACCCGACACATCCACCACTCCCAGTCAATTGCTATCAGATCAGTCGCCTCGGTTTGAAGCTTGCCTGCATGAGCCGACACTGCCCTCTGCGCCATCTAGTAGCCACACGATGAACCTGCCTTGCCCTCAGCGCACTCTAGTAGCCACGCGACGAACTTTCATTTGCTATTTAAGTTTAGGTTTTTCATCATCGTGTTTCATCAACCCACCTAGCTCAGTGGATTGGCACCATTCTCAGTAGCACGCACGGGCGTGTTACCGAGGTGGCCCGAGTTCGATTCCCGGCCACGGCATGAGTCGAAATTACTCTTTAGAGTTTTTTCGCAGCTGCAGTCTGTGCGATATCTTTCAGGACGCCCCTAGGACGTCTCGGGACGCCCTGATCGACGGACGCCAGACTTGCAGCCATGCCCAAGCGTGTCGGGTGTCTGGGACCCCGACGCTCGCTTCAGTGCCAAGCGAATCAACCAGGGAAGCCAGAGCTAGGTGGGGGGTGTTTTGCTAGAATTTAGCTTGGACCTATATTTCTTCAAAACAAAATCACCTTCTGTCATTTATACTTTTTTGCACGGCTGCCTCGGCGGAGTGCATCGGCTGGGATTCGAACCCAGGACCTTTGTGTTATCAGTCGGGTGTGCTAACCACTGCACTACACCGCCTGATGGAAGTTAGTGGGGAAATGACGTATATAAGCGGATAACGTGCGTTGGGCATTTAAATTATAATTAATTAATCAATTCAATGTTACTGTCGCCCTTTTAGCTAGACAGTGAACTAGTCAGGGACTGGTGTTTTCCAATGAAGAGGCACGTTACAAAAAGCGAAGGGCGTGGGATTCGATCCCACTACCTCCTGATTGGAAGCTGCCATCGCTACCATCGGGCCACGATGGCGACTGGGAGAGCGAAGGCAAATGCTGCATGGGAGTCGTGAAGCACAATTGCGTAATTAAATCACAAGCCAGAGGCTGGCATTTTTTGAAGAGCAAAAAGCTATGAACTGCTAGCACGGGACCGAGACCAAGACCTGGAACTTACAGATTGCGGAGGTCGCGGCTGAGTTCTTGAACGACTCACCTCGTCGGCGTCCTGACTGCGACCTTCGCGTCGTAAGAACCTGTCCGAAAACAGCGATAACCAACGCAGCGAAGTGTACAGTGTTTCAACAAAGTGTGTTTCCACCTCAGGTCCTCAGTATTTCAGACAAATTGGTGGTATCATAAAGCTGCTCGTAGTCGTATACATTACGTTTGAAATCTGTTTAAATGTCTTCATACCTCCTTGGTTCCAGAGCCACTAAGTGGGACCATGTCACAGAGTCATCTGACTACCAGGGATTCGAATGGGGCCCTCGGGGTTCCAGTCAACATTGACTCCTTCCGCATGGCATACATTTATTGGCGCAACACGATTCTGTTATTATACTATTAATATTCATATTTAATACAATAAATTGTAACCGTTTGTTAATTCCTACAACAATGAATTGGTGCTGCTCGAAGAAGAGCAATTTGTCACTGGCGTCGTCTTGGGATTGACGTCCAGGCGTGAGCCCGACGCTGTCAGGGCTCGAACCAAGGACCTGCCAGGACCGAACCAGAGCCGAGCCAGCCAGGCCCAGGGCGTTGATTGCTCCAGGGCGAGACAGGGACCTGTCCTTCTGAGAGTCAGCCCTGGCAGGGCGGAGTCGGAGCTGGCAACTCGTCGCATTATTTAGTTATTTACATACATACATTATACACAATCGACCGAATGGCGACGTTAAATTTAATAATAATAATAATGATATATTGTGTGATAATATCCAACTGGAGTGTATAACGACTTTAACATTTCCAAAGTTTTAGCGACGAAACAAAGTCGATAGTTAATTGAAACACCCATAAATTTCGTGCCGACTGGCTGCAAACAAGTTAAGTTGGCATTTACCGTCCAAGTTTTAGAATTACAGCAATATCTTATAAGTCACACTCAGATATTATTTTGGTTGACAGTTTCACGTGTCATAATTAGAGCAACGTTAAAGTTTTAGTAAACGTTGTGGAAATCTTTCGCCGAGACGGCTCGTGATTGGTCGCCGTCGCGAGGGTGTCGGGAAATCGAGGCGTTTCATTGGCTCAGACGACAGCTGGTCGCGTGTTCGTCGTCTTGCGCCGAGGCGGGGACCGAACCCCGGACCCCCTCCCCCTCACTCTATCACTCCACGTAAGCCCTTGGCCGTGACGACCACTTGCCACACTGCAAGTCCGAGGGATCTTCTGGCTTCCAGCCCAGCGATTTTGTAAATTTCACGTCATGCCGTTATAGGTTATGATGGATAAAATCCCTATTGTTGTCCACGTTAATTTTTCAGCGTAGCTCTGCATGTAAAAAACGTCTAGACGCACTTCAACACAGCAGAGACACGCGCTCGTGACGGCTTCCACGGTAACCATGCAGTTGTTAGTGTGCGGCGTGTCGCATTACCCTAGCAACGGACCTTGTCGCTAGGGCTCGGCCTCCCTAGCGACGACGCCGTGGTTGCTAAGGGGACGGTCGCTAGGGCTCGGCCTCCCTAGCGACGACGCCGTGGTTGTCAAGGGGACGGTCGCTAGGGCTCGGCCTCCCTAGCGACGACGGCGTGGTTGCTAAGGGGACGGTCGCTAGGGCTCGGCCTCCCTAGCGACGACGCCGTGGTTGCTAAGGGGACGGTCGCTAGGGCTCGGCCTCCCTAGCGACGACGGCGTGGTTGCCAAGGTGACGGTCGCTAGGGCTCGGCGGCCATGCGAATGCGCGCTGACTCGCGTGACCTGTTGTGCACCTCGGCCGTGCGCAGCGTGATGCCGAAGATGTCCTCGTGGTAGCGGTTCTCGTCCTGCAAGCGACCGACAGACCATATGACGTCACGGGCCTTGGACTTTCCTGGCCCCCTTTTTTTAGGAAATGGATTTCCTCGTGGGCGGTCTATTTTCTGAAATGCCCGGGCCGATTTTGTCCCCCAATGCAATAAACATTTTGCGGGCCTTAAAGTTTGTACAGCAAGCCGGGCTTTTCGAGCCCCTGATGACGTCACTGGGTGACACGATAGGCTCGTTCTTTTGTGACTCGGCACAGAGCAGTTCGCCGGGAACGAGATTTCAGACCAAAGGTTGCCGAGTTCTCAAGGCCATATCGTTCAAGTTATCATTCCAATATTTCAATATGTTGTATCATGACCTACTGTTATATTAATACGCAAATAAGTGTGAATATGGTCTTACTGTGACGAAATTGCACTTTTAGAAAATCCCCTTCGCTGTAAGTTCTCAAATACAAAAAAAAAAATGTATTATCAGCCAATTCTGCCAACTCTTTAACAACGCGTGTATTTCCTTCAAAATCTTACGTCAATATTTCTAGCCAAGAGAAGGTCTGTTTTAACGTTAAATCCATGTGAAAATCGGGCAAAACCACGTGACCGTTGAGTTCTTTCTGAGAGTCCTTTGCGCTCGACTAAACTCATTTCCACGTTAAGTAACGCTAGCAGTGTTTTCCTGACGAAGAGACCCTTTTGGTAGGCAGCTGAGCCAGAGGTTTCTACATTCGCAGGCCGTCGCATTGTTCCGCTAAAGGGATCGCTAGTAATACCTCGTTCACCCTACAGACTTGATCAAGATCAACTCTCTACGCCGTCAAAGATGGCGTCGATTGGGTTTCCACAACTCAGTTATCTATTTAATCTTGATGAAATCATTCGGGAATCGTCGTGAACGCTCGGAAGAGTTCGTGATTATTTCAAAATCTGCCACCGGAAACGTTGCAACATTAAATAGGGAGCGTGTTCCTTGTGCTACGAGCTCGGTGATAAAGTGAGGTTAGATTCGTCACGATTTCCGGATGTTCGTTTCCCGAGCATATTCCGAACTTGTCCGAATGACTTGATCACGATCAAGTAAGGAAACAAGTGTGAACACCAACTGATTTTTGAAACCCAATCAACGCCATATTTGATCGAGTTGAGGACGTGATCATGATCAACTCGTGTAGTGTGCACGAGGTACAAGGGTCTCCGGTCCTGAGCCGTAAATTCTATTGAATGATTGACAGCGCATTGTCGGGACTCTGCAGAACAATACTAGCGTTCTCAACGTGAAAAAGAGTATAGTTCAGCATGCCACGTGCGTACCCTGAGCTTGAGCATGAACCCCTATCGACAAGTTCAGCGTGCCACGTGCGTACCCTGAGCTTGAGCATGAACCCCTCGGCGTCGGCCTCCGACAGCCGGCCCATCTCCTGCACGATGGCCTTGAGCGTGTGGAAGACGTGCTCGGCCATCGTGCAGTCGCCGCACACGAAGAAGTGGCCGCCCTCCAGCACGAGTTGGCGGTAGACGGCGGCAGCCTCGCGTCGGATGCAGTCCTGCACGTACGTCTGCAACGGGGGGGGGGGGGCGTTAGACAGGCTTGGTGCACACGTAGAAGTGGCCGCCCTCCAGCACCAGTTGGCGGTAGACGGCGGCAGCCTCGCGTCTTATGCAGTCCTGCACGTACGTCTGCAACGGGGGGGGGGGGGGGGGGGCGTTAGACAGGCTTGGTGCACACGTAGAAGTGGCCGCCCTCCAGCACCAGTTGGCGGTGGACGGCGGCAGCCTCGCGTCTTATGCAGTCCTGCACGTACGTCTGCAACGGGGGGGGGGGGGGGGGCGTTAGACAGGCTTGGTGCACACGTAGAAGTGGCCGCCCTCCAGCACCAGCTGGCGGTAGACGGCGGCAGCCTCGCGTCTTATGCAGTTCTGCACGTACGTCTGCAACGGGGGGGGTGGGGGGGGGGGGGGCGTTAGACAAGCTTGGTGCACACGAATAAGAGTTTTGTTTGTCGGACTCACCTTGGCCGTGTCGGGCTCTCGTGACAGTGCCAGGAACACCTGGTCCAGCACGCCCTCCTGGACCATCGCTGCCTTCTCCTCGGCGTAGAGATCCAGGGCGCGCTGACGACACCCGAAGAACAGCCACATCTTGCCCACCTGCAACCACCGGGCACCAACGCCCCTACTCAGACGGCTGGGATGATCATCTCTCTGTTATCATCTCTTGCTGGTCGACGGGATCCTTGCACACTTTGTCACAGCAAATCTCACAAAAATGTTCCCACGATTTGCACTCCAGGCGTTACAAGTACGTCGTGGTCGGGGTGGGGGGGGGGGGGGGGGGGGCGGCGTTTACCTACCTTGGGGTTAGACGAGGCGTTTCCCTACCTTGGGGTGAGATGAGGCGTTTCCATACCTTGGGGTCAGAAGAGGCGTTTCCCTACCTTGAGGTGAGACGAGGCGTTTCCCTACATTGGGGTGATATGAGGCGTTTTCCTACCTTGGGGTGATACGAGGCGTTTCACTACCTTGGGGTGAGATGAGGCGTTTCCCTACCTCGGGGTGAGATGAGGCGTTTCCCTACCTTGGGATGAGACGAGGCGTTTCCCTACCTTGGGGTGAGACGAGGCGTTTCCCTACCTCGTTGTCAGACGAGGCGTTTCCCTACCTTGGGGTCCCGTGCCCTGTGCGCCCTCCGGTGCTGCCAGAAGCCGCGGAAGGGCGCGATGCCCGTGCCGGGGCCGACGAGGATGACGGGCTTGGAGGCGTCGAGGGGCAGGTGGAAGTTGGGCGCACTGCGCACGAACAGCAGCACGTCCTCCTGCTCGGCCACCTCGCGCAGGTAGTTCGAGCACACGCCGTAGTGCAGCGGGCCGTCGCCGTCTGCGTGCGAGGACATAGTACTACAAGCATGTACTCCCATCCACGCTGACGAGGAGCACTGGTGGGTTTACAGCTTCCTCGAGGACACACTACAAGCATGTACTCCCATCCACGCTGACGAGGAGCACTAGTGGGTTTACAGCTTCCTCGAGGACACACTACAAGCATGTACTCCCATCCACGCTGACGAGGAGCACTAGTGGGTTTACAGCTTCCTCGAGGACACACTACAAGCATGTACTCCCATCCACGCTGACAAGGAGCACTAGTGGGTTTACAGCTTCCTCGAGGACACACTATAAGCATGTACTCCCATCCACGCTGACGAGGAGCACTAGTGGGTTTACAGCTTCCTCGAGGACACACTATAAGCATGTACTCCCATCCACGCTGACAAGGAGCACTAGTGGGTTTACAGCTTCCTCGAGGACACACTACAAGCATGTACTCCCATCCACGCTGACAAGGAGCACTAGTGGGTTTACAGCTTCCTCAAAGACCAACTAGCGCTAGACACGAGTAGTGAGCCTATATAGAGTTAGAGAGTGGCCAACATGATGACACTTTTCTATTGGCTGTTCAAATCCCATGCTAAACGGACGACATGTTTTTACCAAGTTGACCACGAGGCACGTGGCAGTTGTCTATATTAGTTTCTCATATTCCTTTGCACATCTACGTATTATGTACATGGTGAGATAAGTTCGTAACGTATCAACTTCTGCTGAAAGGGCTGATGAATAAATCAATTTGGTAAAAACATGGCGCCCATCCCAGTAAACACAAACTGTCGGCAAAATGATGGCATTATTCTGGCTTGACGCATCCACTGTTGGCGAAGTGCTGCCCGGCGGCAACCTATCGTTTGTTGGTATCGGGTCAATGCTGGCGGCATGAAAGTCTGCCGACGTCCCTCGTCCGTTGGCCTGCCACTGCTATTCCAGTGCTGGCCCAACAGTGGCAGGCCAACACATTGCCAACGGCGCCGGCAAGGCATTGGCAAAGTGTTGGCTGGCCAGCGCGTCGGCGCGGTGCTGGCCAGCGTGTGCTGGCATATCAGTGGCAGGCCAACACATTGCCAACGGCGCCGGCAAGGCATTGGCAAAGTGTTGGCTGGCCAGCGCGTCGGCGCGGTGCTGGCCAGCGTGTGCTGGCATATCAGTGGCAGGCCAACACATTGCCAACGGCGCCGGCAAGGCATTGGCAAAGTGTTGGCTGGCCAGCGCGTCGGCGCGGTGCTGGCCAGCGTGTGCTGGCATATCAGTGGCAGGCCAACACATTGCCAACGGCGCCGGCAAGGCATTGGCAAAGTGTTGGCTGGCCAGCGCGTCGGCGCGGTGCAGGCCAGCGTGTGCTGGCATATCAGTGGCAGGCCAACACATTGCCAACGGCGCCGGCAAGGCATTGGCAAAGTGTTGGCTGGCCAGCGCGTCGGCGCGGTGCTGGCCAGCGTGTGCTGGCATATCAGTGGCAGGCCAACACATTGCCAACGGCGCCGGCAAGGCATTGGCAAAGTGTTGGCTGGCCAGCGCGTCGGCGCGGTGCTGGCCAGCGTGTGCTGGCATATCAGTGGCAGGCCAACACATTGCCAACGGCGCCGGCAAGGCATTGGCAAAGTGTTGGCTGGCCAGCGCGTCGGCGCGGTGCTGGCCAGCGTGTGCTGGCATATCAGTGGCAGGCCAACACGGCATTGGCAAAGTGTTGGCTGGCCAGCGCGTCGGCGCGGTGCTGGCCAGCGTGTGCTGGCATATCAGTGGCAGGCCAACACATTGCCAACGGCGCCGGCAAGGCATTGGCAAAGTGTTGGCTGGCCAGCGCGTCGGCGAGGTGCAGGCCAGCGTGTGCTGGCCCAATGCCGCTTGTACGTAGCTTGGCCAGCATACTCGAGGCCACTAGAGCCACCACTTTGCCAATACGGACCCGACATTGGCTGGCCTGCACACGGCCGACGTAATTTTACATGTCGTCATCGGTGCAGGCATCGTATCGGCGGCATACGGTTTTCGCGGGAATGTCAGCCTGCCATTCCCTACCGATATATTTCAAGTGAATCAGGTCCAGGATGGACATGTAATATGGTGTATTAATATCGAATTATACGAGTACTGGAATTAAATTCATTTTTAAGACTAACTTTTGATGGTTTCATCCTACGCGTGAACCTCAAATTCAAAACATAACTGGGGGGATAGTATGCATTAAAATCGCAACCCTAACATCACAGGTGTCAGCAGCGCAATCGACAAGTCTTCAGCTTACGGATCGAGGGGTACCCAGTTCGAATCCGGCCAGCTCCAATTAATGAATTCGATTTGCGCAACGGTGAAAAATTAGAGTGATTAAGTTCCTTCCACCCCGTACAGCGCTAATTGGTCTACATGACAGACCCGCCCCTGTACTATTATTTTCATTTTCCCGAATCATAATTTTGTCCGTGGCCGATGGTCACTGATTGTATAGCAACGGCATAGTGCAGGCAAAGTAATGGCAAGATGTAGGACAACCGCGGCGGCACGGTGAAGGCTTGCTGCTGGCCTGGTGTCGGCATCTTACTGGCTCTGTGCAGCCAGTCCTTCACCGAGCCGACATGTTGGCCTGCCAGCACCGGGCCGATGAAGGCAGGTGTGACACATTTTTACTGGCGCGATGCTGGACATTTGCTATTGGCCAACGCTGGGCCGATGCTGGAAAATACTTTCTTCCGACATTGGCACGACGTCGGCCAGCCGTTTTGTGTTTACTGGGATATGCAGAGATGGCCACTCTCTAACCCTATATAGGCTCACTAGACACGAGCCAAGAGTTTCAAAACTGCCCATAGAGCCTTTTGTCTGGCTCAAGACATGGCTTGTGAGTTTTCGAAACTCTTGGCTCGTGTCTAGCAGCAGTGGGTCCTCGAGGAAGATGCAAATCCAGTCTCCTTCTCAACGTGAAATGGAGTCGAGATGGCAGTCGAGCCATCAGATCGCCCTCGAGGAAGGCACCATGGTTCGTGGTACGCAACGTCGGGAAACCAGTGAGACTTTTGCGCGCTCTGCAGACGAAACGGCGGCTCCGAATTTCATGACATTAATTGTAGGGTATCTATCTCCCTTTATCCTCAACTTTAACCCATGTGTGTTTCAATGAAATCCTCATTTCCCTTCCACTCCCAAAGCACACATATGGGATTGGGTCCTTCCCGATTATTTCCCCAATAGGCCCGAATGCAGAGACTTCACTGGGTGTGCACTCAGTGCACACTTATGTTAAAATTTGCAATGATAAATTGTCCCCAAAGTGCGCACTGAGTGCGGACTCAGTGTGAGTGTGCACTTAGTGTCGTCTCTGCATTCGGATCTATGTGACAGTGTTTGTTCGAGCTCAAACTTGGGTCTGCCTTTCTGTCTTGCAAAGTTGCAAACGACTTAGCTTCGGTACCCAACATCGACTGCTTTCGAGCTTCTGCATTCACTATTTCGTCTGCTGCAAACAACAACAGTCTAAGATCATGTCTATAATGTCCTTTCCTAACTTAGGCACTCGTTTTGAAACAACTATTTCAACACTGGGATTTGTTTCCAAATCCGAGCTCATCTTCAACGCAACACAAACAGCGAATGCTTTCACTGCGTCGACAAACAACGAATGCGCCCTGGACCCCCATTCTGTAACTTCTCCAAGTGAGATGACAAGAAATGAGAGTGGCTACTCCAAGGTCGCCTATGTTTTCATACGGAACAAATAAAGGTTCTCACTCTCGTTTCATATCATCTCACATTTGAAAAGTTACAGAATAGGGGTCCTGCACCCGTCACTGAGACGACCGCCCTTGAACTCCACGAGTGGCGTAGTGCGTGTACGCACCCTGCGTGCGGTAGGTGACGACGGCGACGGTGAGGTGCACGCGGTCGGGGTGCACGTCGGCGGAGGACGAGATGCTGTAGAAGCGCGGCTGCAGCGGCGTCAGCTGGGCGGCCAGCAGCGCGGGCGACGGCTGCACCGACGGGAACTCCTCGAGCAGTTCCAGCAGGTGGGGCACTCGCCAATGTCGCCAGTCCTCGTACGCCGAAGAGTCCTGCAGCAGGAGCAGTCGGTCATCGTGGGCCTCAAAGCAACGCTAATTGGCAAGCTTTAGTCCCCTGGTTGATATGGGAGCATTTTTGACAAAAGTCTGCCTCAAAAGATTGATGCCGTCGAAATAACATGGCTACATTTCATATTATATTGGAGTATATTATCATGTTTTTGTAATAATTAATATATAAATAAGTATAACAGAACACGTAAACGGGGCTTGAGCCTATGCCACTAGCCAATTCCAACGTTGGAATGGACAACCCGGATAACTTCATCGGGACCGAAGATTTTGTATGAACCATGGCAGCCCGTGAAGGCATTCTCAACTCGCCTTTCCAGCCATTTGCAACGGCCATTCCAGCCATTTGCAACGGCCCTTCCAGCCATTTGCAACGGCCATTCCAGCTACTTGCAACGGCCACTCCAGGCTTCCAGCTGATGGTAAAAACACGCCGGCTTTTTAATGAGGCAACATTTCCTCAGTCAACGTCCTCTTTAATTCCGTAGCCCCTTGACTATATCACTTTCGGATGAGTACTAGCAAATTTGCAGCCAGTTTCCGTCACAAATGCGAACTCAGATCTTCCTATATACACCTGAGTTATCGCAGATTTAAATCTCACAAACCGTGCCGTGTGGACGGTGCAGGGTGCGTGTGAGATGGTGGGGGGGGGGGGGGGGGGGCGTTTGTCACGTACCGTGGCGAGCGCCGCGAGTCGCGTCTGGTCCTGCGGGTCGGCGGCGATGGCGGCGAAGTGCGCCAACAGGTCGGGCGTGGGCGGCGTGGTCAGGTCCAGGAAGCGCGCGAACAAAGTGCGCAGTGAACACGGCGGCAGGCGCTCGTGCGCATCCCACGTGCGCACCACGCCTGCGCACGGACCCCGCGAGGGGCGTTAGCTCACCGCTCGGTACACGGGCCGCGTGTTTCCGTTTCGTTAAATGAGACGCAATGTTAAATTTCCCACATTCAGATTGGCTTTTTGGGCAATTTGACCGGGGCCGTCCTTAAAAAAATTACCTGGGGTACACTAAACGACAACGTACGGTTATGTGTACGGGGCAAAAAAAAAAAAAACTTCAGTACACGCCCGAAAAACATACGATAGAGTCCGTAGGTAATCAAAGAAATGTCAACGAATCTGGTTACTAACATGAATACAAAGCAAAAGACTGTGCAAATTAGATGTTAGGAATCAACAAACCGTTTTTCGAAAAAACAACAAGTTCGTCACCACGCGGAATCGAACGTACAACCCCTCGAATCATGAGCAAGTGCTCTACGAGCGTGGCCAGCTGACCGCTTGCTAGTGGCAGCGCTTTGACGCTCCTAGTGTGCTAAACATGCGGTAGAAATTTAACATTGCGTCTACGAGGCACGAAACGGGATATAGCACACGCGGCCCCATGGTCCGAGGACGCCACCCACCTGTGCTCGTGTGGCGCTCCTTCTGCACCTGCAGCTCGACGGCGACGTCGTGTCCGAGGCCGGGCTGCAGTCTCGCCAGGACGCCGTCGACCAGCTCGTCGCGGTTGCGCGCGAACACGCCCACGTGGTCGCCGGGCTGGTAGGCGAGCGGCGTTGCCAGCTCGAGCAGCATGGTGGCGCGCGTGGCGCTGTTGCCGTGCAGGTTCGTCTTGCGCTCGAGACGCGCCGCGGTCACGCGCTTGTTGTGGCACTTTGACAACGCTGTAACGTCGGGCAGGGGGCCGCGTTAGTACATCGGTCATTTGAGCCTGTTACACTCCATTTCACGCAAAGAAGGGGAGTGGAGTCGATGCTTCCTTGAGGACCCACTGATTCTTTTAATCAGTTGAGAGCCTCAAAACTGCCCATAGAGATTTTGTCCGACTCAAGACATGGCTTGTGAGTGTTGAGACTCTTGGCTCGTGTCTAGCAGCAGTGGGTCCTTGAGGAAGATGCAAATCCACTCTCATTCTCAACGTGAAATGGAGTTTAGACCATGAGTGTGTGAGGTCTGGCTACGCGAAATATTGGTGTATTTTGGCACAATAGAGCCAAGAAGGTCAAGGTTTCAAAACTTTGGAAAGGGTTACTAATTTGGAACTCATATTACTGCAAGAAACAAACCCTTCATTACCCAAGTGGTCCATGTCAATTCTTCGTTATTGAAGATTGGCATTATATGTTTGACGTCATTTAGATACCAGAGAACCCATCTTAGACTTAAATTCAGCTGGAAATGAGATGGATTGGTTGATGTGACACCAACAAACACGGGGCCAAGAAGGACGATGCTCCTGGAAATGAAGAGACCCGAGGACGCCCGACGTACCGGCCGCGAGATCGGGGTCGTGCTTGGCCTCGACGAAGCGCACCGTCGCCTGCGACAACGACGGCGTCCTCAGCGACTCGGTCGCCTCCAGGAACGTGTCGTCGTCCTCCAGACAGAACGTCTCGCAGGCCACGCTGAACACGACGGGCGCCCACTTCCTGAACGCCTGCACACGGCACAGGGGTTAGTGCTGAACGCCTGCACACGGCACAGGGGTTAGTGCTGAACGCCTGCACACGGCACAGGGGTTAGTGCTGAACGCCTGCACACGGCACAGGGGTTAGTGCTGAACGCCTGCACACGGCACAGGGGTTAGTGCTGGACGCCTGCACACGGCACAGGGGTTAGTGCTGAACGCCTGCACACGGCACAGGGGTTAGTGCTGAACGCCTGCACACGGCACAGGGGTTAGTGCTGAACGCCTGCACACGGCACAGGGGTTAGTGCTGAACGCCTGCACACGGCACAGGGGTTAGTGCTGAACGCCTGCACACGGCACAGGGGTTAGTGCTGGACGCCTGCACACGGCACAGGGGTTAGTGCTGAACGCCTGCACACGGCACAGGGGTTAGTGCTGAACGCCTGCACACGGCACAGGGGTTAGTGCTGAACGCCTGCACACGGCACAGGGGTTAGTGCTGAACGCCTGCACACGGCACAGGGGTTAGTGCTGAACGCCTGCACACGGCACAGGGGTTAGTGCTGAACGCCTGCACACGGCACAGGGGTTAGTGCTGAACGCCTGCACACGGCACAGGGATTAGTCCTGGACGCCTGCACACGGCACAGGGATTAGTCCTGGACGCCTGCACACGGCACAGGGGTTAGTGCTGAACGCCTGCACACGGCACAGGGGTTAGTGCTGAACGCCTGCACACGGCACAGGGGTTAGTGCTGAACGCCTGCACACGGCACAGGGATTCGTCCTGGACGCCTGCACACGGCACAGGGATTAGTCCTGGACGCCTGCACACGGCACAGGGGTTAGTGCTGAACGCCTGCACACGGCACAGGGGTTAGTGCTGAACGCCTGCACACGGCACAGGGGTTAGTGCTGAACGCCTGCACACGGCACAGGGGTTAGTGCTGAACGCCTGCACACGGCACAGGGATTAGTCCTGGACGCCTGCACACGGCACAGGGATTAGTCCTGGACGCCTGCACACGGCACAGGGGTTAGTGCTGAACGCCTGCACACGGCACAGGGGTTAGTGCTGAACGCCTGCACACGGCACAGGGGTTAGTGCTGAACGCCTGCACACGGCACAGGGATTAGTCCTGGACGCCTGCACACGGCACAGGGATTAGTCCTGGACGCCTGCACACGGCACAGGGGTTAGTGCTGAACGCCTGCACACGGCACAGGGGTTAGTGCTGAACGCCTGCACACGGCACAGGGGTTAGTGCTGAACGCCTGCACACGGCACAGGGGTTAGTGCTGAACGCCTGCACACGGCACAGGGGTTAGTGCTGAACGCCTGCACACGGCACAGGGGTTAGTGCTGAACGCCTGCACACGGCACAGGGGTTAGTGCTGGACGCCTGCACACGGCACAGGGGTTAGTGCTGAACGCCTGCACACGGCACAGGGGTTAGTGCTGAACGCCTGCACACGGCACAGGGGTTAGTGCTGAACGCCTGCACACGGCACAGGGATTAGTGCTGAACGCCTGCACACGGCACAGGGGTTAGTGCTGAACGCCTGCACACGGCACAGGGGTTAGTGCTGAACGCCTGCACACGGCACAGGGGTTAGTGCTGAACGCCTGCACACGGCACAGGGGTTAGTCCTGGACGCCTGCACACGGCACAGGGGTTAGTGCTGAACGCCTGCACACGGCACAGGGGTTAGTGCTGAACGCCTGCACACGGCACAGGGGTTAGTGCTGAACGCCTGCACACGGCACAGGGGTTAGTGCTGAACGCCTGCACACGGCACAGGGGTTAGTGCTGAACGCCTGCACACGGCACAGGGGTTAGTGCTGAACGCCTGCACACGGCACAGGGGTTAGTGCTGAACGCCTGCACACGGCACAGGGGTTAGTCCTGGACGCCTGCACACGGCACAGGGGTTAGTGCTGAACGCCTGCACACGGCACAGGGGTTAGTGCTGAACGCCTGCACACGGCACAGGGATTAGTCCTGGACGCCTGCACACGGCACAGGGGTTAGTCCTGGACGCCTGCACACGGCACAGGGGTTAGTGCTGAACGCCTGCACACGGCACAGGGATTAGTGCTGAACGCCTGCACACGGCACAGGGGTTAGTCCTGGACGCCTGCACACGGCACAGGGATTAGTCCTGGACGCCTGCACACGGCACAGGGGTTAGTGCTGAACGCCTGCACACGGCACAGGGGTTAGTCCTGGACGCCTGCACACGGCACAGGGGTTAGTCCTGGACGCCTGCACACGGCACAGGGGTTAGTGCTGGACGCCTGCACACGGCACAGGGGTTAGTGCTGAACGCCTGCACACGGCACAGGGATTAGTCCTGGACGCCTGCACACGGCACAGGGATTAGTCCTGGACGCCTGCACACGGCACAGGGGTTAGTCCTGGACGCCTGCACACGGCACAGGGGTTAGTGCTGAACGCCTGCACACGGCACAGGGATTAGTCCTGGACGCCTGCACACGGCACAGGGGTTAGTGCTGAACGCCTGCACACGGCACAGGGGTTAGTGCTGAACGCCTGCACACGGCACAGGGGTTAGTGCTGAACGCCTGCACACGGCACAGGGGTTAGTGCTGAACGCCTGCACACGGCACAGGGGTTAGTCCTGGACGCCTGCACACGGCACAGGGGTTAGTCCTGGACGCCTGCACACGGCACAGGGATTAGTCCTGGACGCCTGCACACGGCACAGGGGTTAGTCCTGGACGCCTGCACACGGCACAGGGGTTAGTGCTGAACGCCTGCACACGGCACAGGGATTAGTCCTGGACGCCTGCACACGGCACAGGGGTTAGTGCTGAACGCCTGCACACGGCACAGGGGTTAGTGCTGAACGCCTGCACACGGCACAGGGGTTAGTGCTGAACGCCTGCACACGGCACAGGGGTTAGTGCTGAACGCCTGCACACGGCACAGGGGTTAGTGCTGAACGCCTGCACACGGCACAGGGATTAGTTGACCAAGGGGGGGGGGAGTATTTGCGCTAGAACGTAAGATCTAATAAGGGCAGGACGATGCTGTTAATAGTCCCCGCGTACAGTTCCTTTGGGCACCGGGGTTCAGATTCTAAGAATGGCGCGAGTAAAGTTCCATTCGCACAAAGGGGGGCCATTGGCCTCCTCATGCTGGGTTCCATTCGCACAAAGGGGGGGCATTGGCCTCCTCATGCTGGGTTCCATTCGCACAAAGGGGGGACATTGGCCTCCTCATGCTGGGTTCCATTCGCACAAAGGGGGGGCATTGGCCTCCTTAATCTGGGTCCACGAAGGTTATTGTAACGCAGGAGTGCAGGTTGGTTGGTTGGTCAAAGGCTAAAGACATAAGAACACTAAGTTATGGTTCACACGTTTAATTGATGTTCGCTCCCTGGTGGTTATTCTCCTACTGGTCCGCGACGCTATCCGTCGAGGGGGCTACTATTCGTTACTCCGACTTAGCAGTATAGGCGCTAAGGATTGTGTCAGTCAGACTGAACCACGTTCAGCTATATAGTGCGTGTCGTATCGCAGTGCTGGAACAATTTGGTAATGGCTAATGCCTCGTTTAGTGCTAGGAAACATTGTGTTCGCTGACTCTTTGGGCACGGACGGCAGACCCAATAAAAAATGGCCGACCAAAAACAATTGATTTTCTGTACCATTTTAGTGAATGGTTTCCAAGCTACACGTTGTTTTTCGATCAGAAAATAGTATTGCATTGTGTTGATATTTTAAACACTTTACTTCCTGTCTACAAACCAGACAAACAAAACTGAAAATTCGAAATCGTGACGTTCAACATAACCTCACTTTTCAGTTGTGAGCGCCGAACTTTGCTATTGGCCGATCGCAAGCTGGACTTGTGAGCGAACACAATGTTTGCTAGCAATTAACGAGGCATTAGTGAGTGTTGTAACTTTGTTACATTACGGTACCTGCTCCTGTCCGCACATCTCGTCGCCGGGCGTCATCTTGAGCAGCCGCTCGCCGCCCAGTTCGCCCAGCAGCTTGTCCACGTACTGACCGAACGCGCAGAAGTTGGGGTACGCGCTCGAGCCCAGCGAGAACACCGCGAACCTGCGGTCGCGTCACAGAGAGATAATAAAGAGTCGTCAGAGGGGACCGCTATGAGACACATGTCTACCTCTGCCAGACAATAGGAAACGTCTTTTAATCTTATTTAAATTACGAAAGCTCGTAATTGGCTAGTACATTTTATTATTATGTACACAAATTAGCCTCCGTTATTAGCCTCCAACAAATTATAGGCTAATTTGTGTACATGATAATAAAATATAGAAAACGTTTTCAAAGAGAGCTATATCGCAAGGATTAAAGCTTGAAGGCAAGTTACGTGCAGATTATAAGCCATTGTGAACCGTTTGGTTCCTCAACGGCACGTCGTGTTATTCATCGTTAAAGATTCCTTTCCTCCAATGACCTCATCCCCTTAACAGATGTTCTCTCATGTAAACAGGGGGGCTTTGCAAACGCAATGGCAGTGTGTATAGCGGTTAAAAAGATTACCATAAGCGTGCTTTGGCCGAGTGACATGTTTGGGATCGCACCTGACATTGCTGAGCGGCCCGAACGTGTCTTCGGACATGACGTCACTCACGGACCCTCTGAGCGACTCGACGCGGTCCAGTTGGCGTTCCCCTCGACGCCCTCCCCCCTGCTCGGTCTGGCTGTTGGCCTTGATGAACGACTTGGAGCTCACCATGCTGCCGACAAACACGCGACACGAAGGGGTCAGCGAGGAGTCTTGACTCCATTCCACGTCGATACAGAGAGTGAATTTGCATCTTCCTCGAGGACCCACAGACACGAGCCAAGAGTTTCAAAACTCACAAGCCATGTCTTAAGCCGAACAAAAGGCTCTACGGGCAGTTTTGAAACTCTTGGCTCTAGTCTAGCAGCAGTGGGTGCTCAAGGAAGATGCAAGTCCACTCTCCTTCTCAACGTGAAATGGAGTTTAGAGGCATGTTCCTCTGGCGCCAGCAGGTGAAGGTAGAGAGGATACACGGCTTGCCTGATGTTGTCGTGGCCGTTGCTCGTCGAGCGGCTCTCGTTCATCTTCATCGTGTACAGGTCCTGGGCGAACACCTGCAACCGGAAGACGTGGGTCACACGCGGTCACCCATCCAAGGCCCGCCATGGCGCGGTGTTGCTTAACCTCCACCAGCACAAGTCGTCACACAAGGCTCTTTTAGAACAAGTTCATTGGCGCTTTCCCACGAGCAGTTCTAGCATTGCACACGTTTTCAATTACTTTACGGATTATTGAAGATTTGAAAACTTTTGGAGCTATACTGATTTTGTATGGTTCACATAAATAATCTCTGAGGGCTAGAAAAATTCAAATTAAATGCCTTTCTTGATAGGGAGACACAATACCGAATAGCAAGGTGGAAAGGGTATGTCTGCTTTGCGGGCTGCGTTCAGGGGCACAACTGCTTCTGGTTAATAGTCACCAATACGATTTGTTTCACATCTCGCATTTTGCAGCCATTTACAACGGCCATACCAGATGACATGAAACACGCTGGCCGTTCCAATGTCACGGGGCAAAATGCACACACAGCCAATGCAGTCCATGTGTCTGATTCTGACCACCCTTAAGGCCCGTCATTTCAGGCTGGCTACTGGCAATTTCCCAGCCAGCCTCACAGGCCAACAATGCACACACAGCCAATGCAGTCCATGTGTCTGATTCTGACCACCCTAAGGCCCGTCATTTCAGGCTGGCTACTGGCAATTTCCCAGCCAGCCTCACAGGCCAACAACGCAAACCCGAGTCGCGTATCGCCAGCCGTCCTAAAGTGATTGCAGCTTTGTGTCTCACCTCGCCGTTCTCGGGAGGGTCGCCGTTGCCGAAGGTCGAGGTGACGACCAACAACAAGGCCTCGTGTTCGATGCTCGACATGTCGTAGTCGGACATGCAGTACACCTGCAATGAGGAGGCGTCAGACAGGCAATTAGGAGGTGTCAGACAGGCAATTAGGAGGCGTCAGACAAGCAATTAGGAGGCGTCAGACAGGCAATTAGGAGGCGTTATACAGGCAATTAGGAGGCGTTAGACAGGCAATTAGGAGGCGTTAGACAGGCAATTAGGAGGCGTCAGACAGGCAATTAGGAGGCGTCAGACAGGCAATCAGGAGGCGTCAGACAGGCAGTATACACCTGCAAACAGGAGGCGTCATACAGGCAATTAGGAGGCGTAAAACAGGCTGTATACACCTGCAAACAGGAGGCGTCAGACAGGCAATCAGGAGGCGTCAGACAGGCAGTATACACCTGCAAACAGGAGGCGTCATACAGGCAATTAGGAGGCGTCAGACAGGCAGTATACACCTGCAAACAGGAGGCGTCAGACAAGCAATGAGGAGGCGTCAGACAGGCAATGAGGAGGCGTCAGACAGGCAATCAGGAGGCGTCAGACAGGCAGGACACCTGGATATCTATCAGCATATCACCATATCATATCACCCACATATTTTCTATCGTATCCACCATCAATCTCTTATATGACCTACCATTGAACGTTACCTCAGTTACCCAGCCAGATTACCCAGGGATAAAACTAGTTTCAAAGGCTCAGTTTTACTGCCAGCAATCGACAGCATGTCCCCATAACCAATTGTGGTGCAAGTCTTCACCTGCGCGTCACATAGCTTTACCCGAATGCCGATCCAATCTTCCCGATCCCCAGTCAATAGTCCTCAAATACCCGTGGCTAACAAAAGTTGTAAAGGTTGAGTTTTACCACGTTTTACAAAGGCCTGTCCCCACCCACGCGAAATGAAGCCAAACCGCAGGCAGCAAAGGCCCGTTCCCACCCACGCGAAGTGAAGCCAAACCGCAGACAGCAAAGGCCCGTTCCCACCCACGCGAAATGAAGCCAAACCGCAGACAGCAAAGGCCCGTTCCCACCCACGCGAAGTGAAGCCAAACCGCTGACAGCGAAGGCCCGTTCCCACCCACGCGAAGTGAAGCCAAACCGCAGACAGCAAAGGCCCGTTCCCACCCACGCGAAGTGAAGCCAAACCGCAGACAGCGAAGGCCCGTTCCCACCCACGCGAAGTGAAGCCAAACCGCAGACAGCAAAGGCCCGTTCCCACCCACGCGAAGTGAAGCCAAACCGCAGACAGCGAAGGCCCGTTCCCACCCACGCGAAGTGAAGCCAAACCGCAGACAGCAAAGGCCCGTTCCCACCCACGCGAAGTGAAGCCAAACCGCAGACAGCGAAGGCCCGTTCCCACCCACGCGAAGTGAAGCCAAACCGCAGACAGCAAAGGCCCGTTCCCACCCACGCGAAGTGAAGCCAAACCGCAGACAGCGAAGGCCCGTTCCCACCCACGCGAAGGCAAGCCAAACCGCAGACAGCGAAGGCCCGTTCCCACCCACGCGATGTCAAGCCAAACCGCAGACAGCGAAGGCCCGTTCCCACCCACGCGAAGTGAAGCCAAACCGCAGACAGCAAAGGCCCGTTCCCACCCACGCGAAGTGAAGCCAAACCGCAGACAGCGAAGGCCCGTTCCCACCCACGCGAAGTGAAGCCAAACCGCAGACAGGAAAGGCCTGTTCCCACCCACGCGAAGTGAAGCCAAACCGCAGACAGCGAAGGCCCGTTCCCACCCACGCGATGTCAAGCCAAACCGCAGACAGCAAAGGCCCGTTCCCACCCACGCGAAGTGAAGCCAAACCGCAGACAGCAAAGGCCTGTTCCCACCCACGCGAAGTGAAGCCAAACCGCAGACAGCGAAGGCCCGTTCCCACCCACGCGATGTCAAGCCAAACCGCAGACAGCAAAGGCCCGTTCCCACCCACGCGAAGTGAAGCCAAACCGCAGACAGCAAAGGCCCGTTCCCACCCACGCGAAGTGAAGCCAAACCGCAGACAGCGAAGGCCCGTTCCCACCCACGCGAAGTGAAGCCAAACCGCAGACAGCAAAGGCCCGTTCCCACCCACGCGAAGTGAAGCCAAACCGCAGACAGCGAAGGCCCGTTCCCACCCACGCGAAGTGAAGCCAAACCGCAGACAGCAAAGGCCCGTTCCCACCCACGCGAAGTGAAGCCAAACCGCAGACAGCAAAGGCCCGTTCCCACCCACGCGAAGTGAAGCCAAACCGCAGACAGCAAAGGCCCGTTCCCACCCACGCGATGTCAAGCCAAACCGCAGACAGCAAAGGCCCGTTCCCACCCACGCGAAGTGAAGCCAAACCGCAGACAGCGAAGGCCCGTTCCCACCCACGCGAAGTGAAGCCAAACCGCAGACAGCAAAGGCCCGTTCCCACCCACGCGAAGTGAAGCCAAACCGCAGACAGCGAAGGCCCGTTCCCACCCACGCGATGTCAAGCCAAACCGCAGACAGCGAAGGCCCGTTCCCACCCACGCGAAGTGAAGCCAAACCGCAGACAGCAAAGGCCCGTTCCCACCCACGCGAAGTGAAGCCAAACCGCAGACAGCGAAGGCCCGTTCCCACCCACGCGATGTCAAGCCAAACCGCAGACAGCAAAGGCCCGTTCCCACCCACGCGAAGTGAAGCCAAACCGCAGACAGCAAAGGCCTGTTTCCACCCACGCGAAGTGAAGCCAAACCGCAGACAGCAAAGGCCCGTTCCCACCCACGCGATGTCAAGCCAAACCGCAGACAGCAAAGGCCCGTTCCCACCCACGCGAAGTGAAGCCAAACCGCAGACAGCGAAGGCCCGTTCCCACCCACGACAGCACAGACAGCGAAGGCCCGTTCCCACCCACGACAGCACAGACAGCGAAGGCCCGTTCCCACCCACGACAGCGCAGACAGCGAAGGCCCGTTCCCACCCACGACACCGCAGACAGCGAAGGCCCGTTCCCACCCACGACACCGCAGACAGCGAAGGCCCGTTCCCACCCACGACAGCGCAGACAGCGAAGGCCCGTTTACCTGCGCGTTGAAGGCGTGGCCGAAGATCTCGGCCAGCTTCTTGGCGTACATCTCCGACTTGCCGGTCTCGGTGGCGTAGAGCACGGTCGCCGTGATGCGCCGCGAGAGCGCACTGCCGAACAGCTTCGACGTGAACTTGACGGCGCGCGCGATCTGCTTGAAGTGGAACTTGCGACGAGGCTTCTTGCCGCGGCCGCCAGGGTCGCGCCCCTTCTTCCACACGTGGCACTTCCACGCCGCCTCCTGCACAGTGTGCGATCGCGTTAGGGGGGGAAGGCGTTGTCCTCGGACATGGCGCTGTCATTCGTTCGATGCTCTGACCATTCAACCCTTTAGCGAAACAATGGGACGGCCTGTGGATGTCCACACCTTTGGCTAAATTGAGAGTCAAACACCGCTCTCCTTCTAAACGTAACAGCAGGGGAGCCTCTTTGAGAGTGAAACACCGCTCTCCTTCTAAACGTAACAGCAGGGGAGCCTCTTTGAGAGTGAAACACCGCTCTCCTTCTAAACGTAACAGCAGGGGAGCCTCTTTGAGAGTGAAACACCGCTCTCCTTCTAAACGTAACAGCAGGGGAGCCTCTTTGAGAGTGAAACACCGCTCTCCTTCTAAACGTAACAGCAGGGGAGCGTCTTTGAGAGTGAAACACCGCTCTCCTTCTAAACGTAACAGCAGGGGAGCCTCTTTGAGAGTGAAACACCGCTCTCCTTCTAAACGTAACAGCAGGGGAGCCTCTTTGAGAGTGAAATACCGCTCTCCTTCTAAACGTAACAGTAGGGGAGCCTCTTTGAGAGTGAAACACCGCTCTCCTTCTAAACGTAATAGCAGGGGAGTCTCATCCACCAAACGCCTCTCCCCCAGCGTACCTGATAGTCGTAGCTGGGCTTGGGCTGATATGTCTGTGACGTAGCCATAGCTAGGTATGGTAGAATGTCTGGGTGACCATATGTCTGTGACGTAGCCATAGCTAGGTATTGTAGAATGTCTGGGTAACCTTATGTCTGTGACGTAGCCATAGCTAGGTATGGTAGAATGTCTGGGTGACCATATGTCTGTGACGTAGCCATAGCCAGGTATTGTAGAATGTCTGGGTAACCATATGTCTGTGACGTAGCCATAGCTAGGTATTGTAGAATGTCTGGGTAACCTTATATCTGTGACGTAGTCATAGCCAGGTATTGTAGAATGTCTGGGTGACCTTATGTCTGTGACGTAGCCATAGCTAGGTATGGTAGAATGTCTGGGTAACCTTATATCTGTGACGTAGCCATAGCTAGGTATTGTAGAATGTCTGGTTAACTTATATCTGTGACGTAGCCATAGCTAGGTATGGCAGAATGTCTGGGTAACCTTATGTCTGTTCTATGGCTTGAGCTGGTAGATGGCTCGTACCTGATAGTCGTAGCTGGGCTTGAGCTGGTAGGTGGCCATCTCCTGGTGGAAGACGGGCGTCGCCGAGCCGGACATGGGTGGCACGATCCACACCCAGTCGGCCGGACATCCGTTGCGCAGACGACACTCGTTCTCGAGGTGCTTCATGAATGAGTCGGCGGCCGTGTGGTGGTCCACGATGGTCACGTTGCGCGACTGGAAGCTGTGCAGCACGGCCAGGTTCGCCTCCACCAGCGCCTTGTCCTTCCACAGCGTCACGGAGGTGCGGGTGTCCAGGCCCATGCGCAGTGCGATCGTCTGCAAGCCACCGGGTCAGACGTCATTCATAGACAGGGTCAGACGTCATTCATAGACAGGGTCAGACGTCATTCATAGACAGGGTCAGACGTCATCCATTGACAGGGTCAGACGTCATCCATTGACAGGGTCAGACGTCATCCATAGAGAGGGTCAGACGTCATTCATAGACAGGGTCAGACGTCATTTATAGACAGGGCCGCGCTATTCCGTTTCGTGCCTCGTAGACGCAATGTTAAACACCCGCATTTAGATTGGCTTTTTGTCAGTTTGTCCGGAGCTAGCGTTAAAAAATTACCCAAGGTACACAGTTCGAGAACCTACTGTGATGTTTCAGGAGTAATACAATTAAAAACTATAGTACATCCTCGACAACGCACGATAGAGTACGGATATGCACACGGAAATGACGAAGATTTGAGGCAAGAAAACGATTTCAAAGTGAAATACGATGAAAATATGATGATTCTAGTCGTCCAATTGACTTTGATACCAGTTTGCTACCAACATGGTACCAATATCTTACACTACCAGTATATGATTTCCAAACTGTATAAATTTAACATTACGTCTACGAGGCATGAAACGGAAGAGCGCAACCGGGTCAGACTTCAGCCACTGACCGACGTAACGATTTTGTAACTTTCACGTCATGCCGTTATCGGTTTTGAAGGATAAAATCCCTATTGTTGTCCGTGTTAATTTTTTTGACTTTGTAACCGAGAACGGAAAAGTCAGAGTTATGAAATCGCAGTGCAGGTCAGCCTTTATGCACTTGCATTGCAGGCATCAAAAGACTATAAGCAATTTAAGTAATTTGTCCAGTTGGAGTAACATCTGGATTTTGCTGCCATCTACTCATATAGTATATTATATTTTCTTTTGTATCTTTCGCTCCCACACAGGCAATTTTGCCAATGTGAGCTTCCATTTTTGTAACTAGTTATTCTGTTTTCTCTCTCATGCATGTATACATTGGAAAAAAAATCAAGTATCCAACAGCATTTGGAATAACCAACAGGAAAAGCTTCCATAAAGAATACGGGGACCTTTACCTCGACCTAAACCAAGGTCAAGACCAAGGCCAAGAGGTAAGCCCATATACCTGACCGTTCCCGCCGTTTTGCCAGGAAGTGGTACGTGGTACGCACCTCGATGAGGTTGTAGCGGTGCGTGTCGCAGAGGTTGCGGCACCCGATCTCGGTCGCCATGTACCAGCCGTTGAACGGCGCGGCAGTGAACTCGACGCCCCCGCAGTCGAACAGCATGCCCGAGACGGCCGGCACGGCGTACCACTGCAGTCGCAGCTGCTCGAACCACGCGAACCTGCGTCAGGGGGGGGGGGGCGTTTCACTCGATAGGACGCCGTCAAGAGGTTGCCCGAGACGGCCGGCACGGCGTACCACTGCAGGCGCAGCTGCTCGAACCACGCGAACCTGCATCGGGGAAAGGGGGGGGGGGGGGGGCGTTTCACTAGATAGGACGCCGTCAAGAGCATGCCCGAGGCATGCTTCGAGGGCGTTTCACTCGATCACAGGGTTCTGGCACATAGTATTCCTCGTGATTCCCGACATATTAACGAACGCCTTCGGACATTCCCGAATGCCGTTCTCTGGATGCAAGACATTAACGCGATGCAGGGGGCAAAGGGATGTCATCTATGGTGATATCAACCTGAAGTCACCTGAGGAATGAGCAGTCTTGGTTCAAGATGGCGGCAAGACACTTTCTTATCGACCTTCAGGCATACCACGACACCGAAGTTGACTAGGTCTTAGCATAACGCAATGCAGGCTGCAAGCGACCCACAAGGCTATTGGTGTGGTTGTTGGTGCTTGTTTCATGAAGCTTTATTTGAACTTTCAAATGGTATTTCGTGGTTATAAATCACACAATTTGTTGCTAAAAGTGTGAGGATTCCGTTGACCCTGGTTTCGTTGCAATCGGACAAACGGTGTGGCCACAAGTTGGTATCCAGTAAGAGGTAAATTCTGCGCGGGAAGCGGCCCGAGGATACGCTCAATATTTCGACGTAACAGGGTTGTTTTACAATGGTTGAAAATACTAGATGAGTGAATATTTTTTGGGATTTGCAAACACAATTTGTTGCCAAAACTGTGAGGATTCCGTAGACATGGGTTTCGTCGCGATCGGACAAAAAGTGTGGCCACAAGTTGGTATCCAGTAGGAGGTAAAATTTGAGCGGGAAGTGGCCCGAGTAAGCACTGACTCCAATTAGTCTAAAGGCCCGTCATTTCAGGCCTTGTTCCTCTGGATGCCACCGTCCTCCGGGCGCACACGGACCGGGGGCGTTCCTCAAGGTACTCACGTGGGGTGCGTGAGCGGCACCTCGAGCACCAGCTCCTGGGGGATGTCGAAGTAGTCGGGGTCGTGTCCGTTGGCCGACAGCACCCAGGGCAGCATGTCGAACATGCCGCCTCGGCCCTTCCAGCCCAGCTTCAGGCACACCTGGGGCAGAGGCCAGGGGTGTTAGGTGTGGGGTGTGGGGCATGGGGCATGGGGCACGGGGCACGGGGCATGGGGCGTGGGGCATGGGGCATGGGGCATGGGGCATGGGGCACGGGGCATGGGGCATGGGGTATGGGGCATGGGGCATGGGGCACGGGGCATGGGGCATGGGGCATGGGGCATGGGGCACGGGGCATGGGGTATGGGGCATGGGGCATGGGGCATGGGGCATGGGGCATGGGGCACGGGGCATGGGGCATGGGGCACGGGGCATGGGGCGTGGGGCATGGGGCATGGGGCATGGGGCATGGGGCATGGGGCATGGGGCATGGGGCATGGGGCACGGGGCATGGGGCATGGGGCATGGGGCATGGGGCATGGGGCATGGGGCACGGGGCATGGGGCATGGGGCATGGGGCATGGGGTATGGGGCACGGGGCATGGGGCATGGGGCATGGGGCACAGGGCATGGGGCACAGGGCATGGGGCACGGGGCATGGGGCACGGGGCATGGGGCATGGGGCATGGGGCACGGGGCATGGGGCACGGGGCATGGGGCATGGGGCATGGGGCATGGGGCACACTCGAGCTATTTATACACCCTCTTAGAAACAGCACACTCCGATCTTCTTCGGCTGCAACAGGCATAAACTGTTTGTATAAAAAAGACCTTGGTAAACTGAACTTCCGGATTATCGGCCGAGATTGCTTTGAAGAATGCATCCCAGTCTTTTGCTCGCTTTGTATTCAATCAAGAGATGCGATTCAAGCAGAGCACCGACCAGTTTTCAGAGAGGAATCGATTGGTGTAATTGCGAACATCGAATTCCAAACGAGACGCAGTTTTATTTTCCAAGTGGAGATGTTTAGTTGTACTGTGAAACATCCGAAGGGTATTCTCAGCTGCGGCCTTCTGGGGCGCGGCCACTCACACAGATTGGCTCCCCACGCACGCGCAGTCCGATGGCTTGGCGCATTGTGTCAAAGGACGACTGCGGCTGCAGAGGCAATCGCTGATTTGCCCACGGAAGTGCACTGCTATTCTTATGGCGATTATTTGCCCACACAATGATTGACTTTGGCATCTGTGTGGTCGTACATTGTCGACATGTTGCATGTTGAAAGCACGCAAACAAAAGGGCGAGTCTGGCTTGGGAACGCGACATTGTTGTTGACGTCGCCAATGGAGGCAATACCCGGAAACCGTCGCGGCTGGCTGGAGACCTGACAATAAAAATGCGGGAAGAAATCTGGGGTGCATTTTATGGAGCTGGTGCGTTGGACGCAGTCAACTGTTGCACAAGAAACGTTGCATTTCCTGGAGCTGGTGCATTCGACGCTGAGGAACGGAACTGGGATGAGTGTGTTTCGATCGTTCCGGGTGTGGTACGGTTTGCTCTCAGCAGGGGTTTGCATCGAGACAGATCTTATGTAGGACAGTGTTGTGATCCATCCATGTCAGTACGGGCAAGGCTGGGACCTGGGGCCAGGGCCCTCGTTAGACAGGGCACGATGGGACACGGGTCCTCGTTAGACAGGGCACAACGGGACATGGGACATGGGACATGGGACATGGGACATGGGACATGGGTCCACGTTAGACAGGGCCCGACGGGGCAACGCAGAGGACGTGTTTACCTCCGTGAACTCCACGTTGCCGGGGTCGCCGACGACAGCGCCGTCTGGTTGGCGGTACCCGGCGTAGGACAGCAGCTGGGCGTTCCACACCTTGTAGTCGTGCCGGCCGTCGGTGCGCTGGGGGAACACGGTGATCGCCGACCTGCCGCAAGCAACACAACAATCAGGGGGGCCGGGGGCACGGCCGATACGGGCTAGCGTTAGGAGTACTTTGTCTTGTAAAACAATAAAGTAGGAATTTGAAGGAAGACTACGCTGGGAAAGCGTGCTACTGGATGGGGATACGAACCTGGGACCTCCTGATTGCCGGTCAAGTGCTCTACCATCCGAGCTATCCGGGCACACATTCTGCGCCAATGTCTCTTTGGCACGTGACACTACGGCAGCCTCGATACCACTGAGTAGTCCCACCAACTCCACTCGGCCCGCAATTCCATCGAGCGATGCGTCAACGCGAACCCGTCGAGCGTCGGACAGCGAGCAAAGTCCATGGGGGCGATCATCTAACTTAGTTTCGTTCGCTTTGGCTCGAAATCACTCTATTTCAAATCACTGCCTCCGTGCTAAACCAAGTAGGCAGTGAAATGGCAAACGAATCGTTTGAAATCGCAAAGTTACACAAACGCCCCCCGGCCGAAGGGCAAGCGAAAGTCCACCGCGTCAAGGTCAAGCACACTGCGCATGTCACTTTGGCTTCAGCAGCGCCTAAATCGAGGGGAGCAACCCTTTCGGTGTGTGTTCAACCTGAACTTTCAAGGTGTCTTGTGAAGTTATTATGCCTCCGTATCGAATGATTTTGCCGCGTGTACGAATTCGGTTTTATTATAAAGACATAGTTTTAAAAGGACGTACCGGATACCTTGAACCAGGTCAACCGGAAGATAACGGATTGTTATTATTTTTAACGGCTCTGACGTCACGGCTTGGCGTGAAATTGGAAACAGAAGAGCGCGGGTCAAGGGACTACGGCCAATTAAAAGTTTGTCAACCCCCCCCCCCCCCTGACCCCTCTCAACGGCACCAGTTTCGAAGCTAATAATTACAATATGCAAAGTGTGTCCCAATCCAGCGCCTAGAGTTTGCCGTCGTCATGGATGCAGGCGACACTGCAGGGTTGCCAACGCCTCCACACGACGGTACTTGTCTTGGGTCACGTGCTCGGCCAATCAGCGCGTGGGGTTGGCAGACGTGGTGGAGGTGCCGGGTCGGCCTGCTCTGCGGGCTGCGTTCAGGGGCATGGGACGCGGGAATTTAACACTGCAATCACTTGAGGACGGCTGGCGATACGCGACTCGGGTTTGCGTTGTTGGCCTGTGAGGCTGGCTGGGAAATTGCCAGTAGCCAGCCTGAAATGACGGGCCTTAGGGTGGTCAGAATCAGACGCATGGACTGCATTGGCTGTGTGTGCATTGTTGGCCTGTGAGGCTGGCTGGGAAATTGCCAGTAGCCAGCCTGAAATGACGGGCCTTAAGGGTGGTCAGAATCAGACACATGGACTGCATTGTCTGCAGTGTGTGCGTTGTTGGCCTGTGAGGCTGGCTGGGAAATTGCCAGTAGCCAGCCTGAAATGACGGGCCTTAAGGGTGGTCAGAATCAGACACATGGACTGCATTGGCTGTGTGTGCGTTGTTGGCCTGTGAAGCTGGCTGGGAAACTGCCAGTAGCCAGCCTGAAATGACGGGCCTTAAGGGTGGTCAGAATCAGACACATGGAATGCATTGGCTGTGTGTGCATTGTTGGCCTGTGAGGCTGGCTGGGAAATTGCCAGTAGCCAGCCTGAAATGACGGGCCTTAAGGGTGGTCAGAATCAGACACATGGAATGCATTGGCTGTGTGTGCATTGTTGGCCTGTGAGGCTGGCTGGGAAATTGCCAGTAGCCAGCCTGAAATGACGGGCCTTAGGGTGGTCAGAATCAGACGCATGGACTGCATTGGCTGTGTGTGCATTGTTGGCCTGTGAGGCTGGCTGGGAAATTGCCAGTAGCCAGCCTGAAATGACGGGCCTTAGGGTGGTCAGAATCAGACGCATGGACTGCATTGGCTGTGTGTGCGTTGTTGGCCTGTGAGGCTGGCTGGGAAATTGCCAGTAGCCAGCCTGAAATGACGGGCCTTAGGGTGGTCAGAATCAGACGCATGGACTGCATTGGCTGTGTGTGCGTTGTTGGCCTGTGAGGCTGGCTGGGAAATTGCCAGTAGCCAGCCTGAAATGACGGGCCTTAGGGTGGTCAGAATCAGACGCATGGACTGCATTGGCTGTGTGTGCATTGTTGGCCTGTGAGGCTGGCTGGGAAATTGCCAGTAGCCAGCCTGAAATGACGGGCCTTAGGGTGGTCAGAATCAGACGCATGGACTGCATTGGCTGTGTGTGCGTTGTTGGCCTGTGAGGCTGGCTGGGAAATTGCCAGTAGCCAGCCTGAAATGACGGGCCTTAAGGGTGGTCAGAATCAGACACATGGACTGCATTGGCTGTGTGTGCGTTTTGCCCCGTGATATTGGAACGGCTAGCGTGTTTTATGACATCTGGAATGGCCGTTGTGAATGGCTGCAGAAAGTAAGTTGGTAATGTTTTTATACGCAATTTTATTAAAATTTGTTAGGATTGCCAGCTGAATTTTCCTGTAATTCTGTGAAAAATACTTTGTCGAAGGAAGGTAAGTAATTCAATACCTTTGTTGATGTTTTGATGAAAAGTCACGATTGTTTGGCTTTTCACCGCCCAACAAACACACCCGAAGTGCGAAGAGTTGAACCCAAACTTCCCGATCGAATTCCACCCGAACCACCGTCTGGACGTCAGGCGATTGCAGCCTATTTATCGACACTCGAACGCATTTATATCTCTCTCTCCCATCACGGAATCCGAGTTTAATCCGTGCCCTGCCCTGCCTTGCCCTGCCCTGCCCTGCCCTGCCCTGCCCTGCCCTCTATCGCGTCACCTTGGCCGAGCCCTCGACGCCGACTAATTGTCTCCAGTCCTCGAGCACGGCATCCCCCCACAGGCAGTCACTCTTACCATCGGCACCCAGGGGAAGGTAATAAGGGTGGCTGTTTGACGGTTATATTTGTAACGTTAAGGGCGGTGAGGGGGGGGGGGGAGGATGAAAACGAAGAAATTTTTAAGTTTTACTCTAAGTTACTATGTTCTTTTGAAAAAGGTGGTGAAAAGAGATTAAACTGACCAATAAATGCCTATTCCTGATGCCTTACAAATCTATTTTTGTTGTCACCACCCATACGTTAACCCCCCATTGATGGGGGGGGGGGGGGGCGACGACGACTGACGACGACCGATAACTGCCCCGTTCTTCGGAGAGCGTCGAATCCCCCCGGGTCGAGGGACGGAGGCGTCCAGAGGTCGCGACGCACCGATAACAAGGCGACCCCTAGCCGGGGTGCGTGCGCAGACCGGGAGCTCGGGGTCCCGCGCAGACACCTTTCATCCCCCGGCTGCTGCTGCCCCATTAGGCCCGGCCAGCGGCACTCAAGGGCTGCGTGCGTCACTCATGCATTGGGGGCTCTGTTAAGGGCGCAAAGCCCTCGGGGTGTTGGGACCGGCCGACCAGGCGGTAAGTGACCGGGCGGATTTTGAATTGCCAGTAAAAACGTTGGGTTTCGTCCCGTTTTTCGGTGAACTCTATCTTCGTTCATTTTGTCATTTAGCCCCGCTTGCTCAAAGACTGGTTTAAGAAATGAAGTCCCGTTAAGTCGTTCTACAGCCAATCAGATGTCTTGACGCCGAGTTAACGGACGGTTAATTCCTTAACCAGCCGTTGAGCAGGCGGGGTGAAATCGTGTTAGCGGTTTGCTGCGCGTTGAACTGTGCATAGGGACTCGGTCCATCCCGCTCGGGGGTTTACCCCAAAGTTGACTCCCGTTTGACGAATCATCGGTCGTAAGAAACGGGATAAAAAACGGGCTAGTGTACGTAGCGAAAGCGACTGAACTCCATTTCACGTTGAGAAGGAAAATGGATTGGCATCTTCCTCGTGGACCCACTGCTGCTAGACACGAGCCAAGAGTTTCAAAACTGCCCACAGAGCCTTTCGTCCGACTCAAGACATGGCTTGTGAGTGTTGAAACTCTTGGCTCGTGTCTAGCAGCAGTGGGTCCTCGAGGAAGACGCAAATCCCAAGAGTTTCAAAACTGCCCACAGAGCCTTTTGTCCGACTCAAGACATGGCTTGTGAGTGTTGAAACTCTTGGCTCGTGTCTAGCAGCAGTGGGTCCTCGAGGAAGACGCAAATCCACTCACCTTCTCAACGTGAAATGAAGTTTAAGACTGGCTGTGAAATTAAAGAGATGGAAGCCGACCTTAACTTAGCATCAAGATGAAGACAGCAGACGAGGGCCTTGAAATCTTGGCCCCGTGCTTGACTCCAGCCTCCAACGCGTCGACCCCGAACTCTCGACTCGTGCCATTAGCCGACGCCGACGCCGAGGTACGTGGCAATCAGCGCCTCCATTCACGCGACGACGCCGACGACGACGTGCCTCGTAAAGACGCACGTCGGCGTCGTGGTGATATGAGGGCGTCGTGACGGACGACGCGCGATTGTCAGCTTTTATTGCCGCTCGTTATTCGGTGGCGTCGCGTATATACGGCGTCGGCATCGGCGTCGGCGTCGGCGGTACGCAACGCTCCTGGTGACGTCACGGTGTGATTGGGTTCGAACCGGGGAGCGATATCACAATGTGTGGGTTTGAGAGAGACCTTGGATCCCACACACATCGAGAGTCCATCGCAAGGAGCAACGGCTACGTGGGAATGATCCATCTGCGCAAGCTCTGTCTGTGAAACTAAAGATGTCCAAAACTTGCATACTTTTGACCAATCTGGAAACCCGATCGTATAAACCAGGCGAAGGTATCGGCGAAGGTATCGGCGAAGGGTTTGCTTTGGCGCGTCACGTCTCGCGTGAGTCAGCGCCCCTAGCGGCGGCAAGGCACGGCCACCTCGGTGGCTCGATTCGCTGTGTCAGCTGTTTGCCCGGCACAACGTGCGGCGATTGACTCAAAGACGCCTTGTGTCTGCCCTGTAAACGCTGACCTGACTGGCACAATTGTTTCACCCTGGTCCTACCCTCTCTCAAGGGGTGTACGAAATACAACGTTTCGGCTCCTTGCCCCGTCACAATGGAAGCATTTTTGGCTAAAGTCTGCCACAAAAGTTTTATGCTGTCTAAAATATATCATGACTCTAATTATTTTTGTAATGACAAATTATTGATGAGCGTAGCGAGCGAAGCGAGCGGAGCGAAATCTTCAATTTCACTTACCCCAAAAAAAAGTCACTTGTGTATGTTTCTTTTTTTTTTTTTTTTTTTTGGTGTGTTTGTGCGCGCTCTACAGACCAAACGCCTGAACCGATATGCATTAAAATTTCTGAGTATCTACCTCTGTTCTCAACTTAGACCCCCTGCGTTTTGAAAAAGATCGGTTTAGTAAATTTTTTATAAATCAATTTTTACGAAATTTTTTGATTTTTTCAGAATTTTGAACCCCTGTAAATTTCAAAGTTCTGAACATAACTTCACCAAAACTTCTAAACATGTTGACCCTATACATATTTATCATGCCTGCAAATCTTAGTTCGGTAGGTTTTTCCAATTAGTTTTTATTAGCACTTTTGTGGTGTTTTTTTCGTGATTTGACGGCTGATTCAATACGAGTTCGGTTTCCTTCGTTTCCTTGGTTACCATCTTTGTTGACCTCGACGAGAAACAAAGGAACGTCAGAATCCGTATACATTTTCAAGTGATTAGAATTTTTGAGAAGGCAATGGTCAGGTTTGGTGCTCCATGGTTTTCTTGTGACTGCTGCCTGCACCTTTTAATCCGCTATACACAAACCGCTACCTACGCTCATCTTCAACGCAACACAAATTGCGTTCGCGCAGCCCTAGTCACTGTTTCATGTGTAAACATTATTTAAAAAACTAATATGAAATATAATATAAAATTATAATATAAAATATAGCCACGTCGTTTAGGCGGCAAAAAATGCTGTGGCGGACTTTTGTCAAAATGCTGTCCCATGTCAACATTGGGGCCTTTAAAGTTGTGAGTACTTGTTTGCACTGTAACTACCTGATGTTGCCCTTGTTGGTGCTGTACTTGATGTGGTTGCACAACGCCTCGAACATTCCGCTCGTCGTCGTCACGTACCGACAGTCGAACACCTGCAAGCACCGGCACAACAGTCAAGTGGGAGAGAGAACTGTGTAGCGATGATGGTCAGAGCGAGTGAAACAGATGTAATAACAGTAGTGCCGGCATCCCTTGATTGTATTCCCATCTACTTGGCTTGTAGGCGAGGGGAATGCCAAGTGGTGGGAGAGAGCACTGTGTAGCGATGACGGGCAGAGCGAGTGAAACAGATGTAATAACAGTAGTGCCGGCATCCCTTGATTGTATTCTCATCTACTTGGCTTGTAGGCGAGGGGAATGCCAAGTGGTGGGAGAGAGAACTGTGTAGCGATGATGGGCAGAGCGAGTGAAACAGATGAAATAACAGCAGTGCCGGCATCCCTTGATTGTATTCTCATCTACTTGGCTTGTAGGCGAGGGGAATGCCAAGTGGTGGGAGAGAGAACTGTGTAGCGATGATGAGCAGAGCGAGTGAAACAGATGTAATAACAGTAGTGCCGGCATCCCTTGATTGTATTCTCATCTAATTGGCTTTTAGGCGAGGGGAATTGCAGGGCTCCGTGGCCTCGAGATTTCCAAGAAGCCAATATCAACACAGACATGGACAGTCTGATTATAGCTGTATCAGTGCTTGGACCCACCGTCGGCCCAAGTTCTTCAGAGTCCTCCTAGGTTCGTCCCCGTGGCAACCAATGGTCCCATGAAGACGCCATCCTGATTGTGTAACAGGTGTGTGCCAGACAGCCAGCCAATCGGCGAGCGCCATGGGGGAGCGATGGAGGTCACGTGCCAAGCGGGCATCACGGCACACGGATGCAGCGTCGTGATCCACTTGCTTTGATCGCGTTGCACGTGTTTTGCCTGACTTGGTGGCGGCACGGGACTAGTTTTATTACGGTCAGTTTCGCGCTTGTTTTTGCCCGTGTTTGCAGTTTGCAATGTAGTTAACTAGTGGAGTTAATTGCAGTTCACCGGAGCTGCAGTTTATTCACGACGGTTCCGTGCCGAGCTGCAGTCGGGCGTAATTGCATTGTGATGCAGCTGAGTCTGACGCGCAAAGTACGTTGCCTAGCAGCAATGTTTGGCGCGAGCTTCGACCTAAGCCCGGCTGCTTCAAACTTGTGAATGTTGGTGCTAACTTGGGTCGTTTGTTGTCGCTAGGGGATTGGGAAACACGCGAACAACATCGGCTGTCTGCGACCTAGAAGTGCCGGCTTATGATGACTACCAGTCGGGTTACAGTGGGCAGACTATATTGTAAGGAAAGTGCATTGCAAGAAATGTATAATACTTTAAATGTACAAAAAATGTTTTACAATATACATAAAAATAATAACAACAACGGACCTGGGAAACCCGGAAGGAAAACAAATAAACAATTATGATCCATTATTTAACCGAACTATCTTACGAACTCAAAATGTTGGGTGAGAGAAATATAAGAATTGCGATCCATTACGCACCATTTTAACTCCAAAAACATTTGCGATCAAAAACGCAAAGATAGGTTAAAGTCTGCTCTGCGGGCTGCGTTTAGGGGCACAAAGTGGGGCAGCCGAGGCTGCTCTGCGGGCTGCGTTCAGGGGCGCAGAGCGAGGCAGCCGAGTCTGCTCTGCGGGCTGCGTTCAGGGGCGCAGAGCGAGGCAGCCGAGTCTGCTCTGCGGGCTGCGTTCAGGGGCACAAAGTGGGGAAGCCGAGTCTGCTCTGCGGGCTGCGTTCAGGGGCACAAAGTGGGGCAGCCAAGTCTGCTCTGCGGGCTGCGTTCAGGGGCACAAAGCGTGGCAGCCGAGTCTGCTCTGCGGGCTGCGTTCAGGGGCACAAAGCGTGGCAGCCGAGTCTGCTCTGCGGGCTGCGTTCAGGGGCACAAAGCGTGGCAGCCTAGTCTGCTCTGCGGGCTGCGTTCAGGGGCACAAAGCGTGGCAGCCTAGTCTGCTCTGCGGGCTGCGTTCAGGGGCACAAAGCGTGGCAGCCTAGTCTGCTCTGCGGGCTGCGTTCAGGGGCACAAAGCGTGGCAGCCTAGTCTGCTCTGCGGGCTGCGTTCAGGGGCACAAAGCGTGGCAGCCTAGTCTGCTCTGCGGGCTGCGTTCAGGGGCACAAAGCGTGGCAGCCTAGTCTGCTCTGCGGGCTGCGTTTAGGGGCACAAAGTGGGGCAGCCGAGTCTGCTCTGCGGACTGCGTTCAGGGGCACAAAGCGTGGCAGCCGAATCCGCTCTGCGGGCTGCGTTCAGGGGCACAATGTTAACGTAGCTGACGGGAAAGGGGGGAGAGGGAGGGCGTTTACTCACCTGCAACTTGGACCACTGGATGCGTCCGATGCACCTGGCCGAGTTCCTCCAGGCGAGTTTGGCGCCGTACACCAGCTCGGTCTCCGTCAGCTGGTACGTGCCTCCGACGGCCACCTCCTTCTGCACCTGCTGCCATCTGGTGGAGTGCGCCGCGCTGTTCGCCCTGCAACACCGAGACCGCTCAACGCCCTCCTCTCAACGCCCTCCTCTCAACGCCCTCCTCTCAACGCCCTCCTCTCAACGCCCTCCTCTCAACGCCCTCCCCTCAACGCCCACCCCTCAACGCCCTCCCCTCAACGAGTCTGTTTCACGCGCTCTGTCCATCGTCGCTACAAATGTTTTTCTCCCTTGACGTGGCTCTAGTCTCACCCAACCAACTAGTTCCGAAATTTCCCACGTTATCGTAGCTCATCGTAGCTCATCGTAGCTAATCGTAGCTCATCGTAGCTAATCGTAGCTCATCGTAGCTAATCGTAGCTCATCGTAGCTAATCGTAGAATACAGAGAATTGCCTGTATAAAGTCGTTTCCTAGATTGAAGTACGAAGTGCAGACAGAAACGTAATCGTGGGCCGTGGAGTCGAGGAGGCCGTGGAGTCGAGGAGGCCGTGGAGTCGAGGAGGCCGTGGAGTCGAGGAGGCCGTGGAGTCGAGGCGTTATTGGATTTGTGGATGGCGGTCATCATTTCCCGGTCCAATGACGTCATTATCAGATAACACACGACCTCTTTCTCACTCTCTCTCTCTCTTGCAGCGTTAAAAACGACGCAAAACATTGCGCGCCTGGAACCCGTTTTAGGGAGCCTAAACCCATCGTGACTGCGACGCCAGAGGCTGGGGAAATGTCGGAAGCTTTGTTTCGAGTCCAGCCGCAGCTCGCGTGCCGTTTTCTCTGTCCCACGACTTGGCACGACTTGGCACGACTTGGCACGACTTGGCACAACTTGGCACGACTTGGCACGAGTCCCACCCACCCACTGAGTCCCACGCAGCCGTCGCTCCACGCGATGCACTGTCTGAGCGCACTCATATCTGTGCGAATCCCACGCGATGCACTGTCTGAGCGCACTCCTATCTGTGCGAATCCCACGCGATGCACTGTCTGAGCGCACTCATATCTGTGCGAATCCCACGCGATGCACTGTCTGAGGGCACTCTATCTGTGCTGTACGTGATGTGTTACGGGCGGCAATCCCGTGTGCGCACGCGCAGAAGTCAGTGACATTACGGCGCTGTGATTGCATTGTCATGACAACAGGTAAACAGGACCAACGAGCTGCGATGAGATTTCCTGGGGATGAGCGAAGTTAAGGCAGTAGTTTCAAAGCACCGCCCAGCCCCCAGCCGACTACATCCGTAATGCGCCACACTCAAGTAGACGAACTAAACTCCATTTCACGTCGAGAAGGAGAGTGGATTTGCATCTTCCTCGAGGACCCACTGCTGCTAGACACGAGCCAAGAGTTTCAAAACTGGCCATGGCGCCTTTTGTCCGGCACAAGACATGGCGTGTGAGTGTTGAAACTCTTAGACACGGGATGGGGACGTTGTAGTTTGTCGATGGGGGCGATTCACCGTCTCGGCGAGACGTGAGCTCGGGCTGGAGGTGATGGAGTGTGGCAACTTAGTGATGACGAGCTCTTCGCACACGGCGAACTTAGATTGCACTCGCACCCCGGGGGGGGGGGGGGGGGGGGCGTTGAGGCTCGAGGCACGCGGTGCTTCGATCAGATGCAATCGTGTGGGGCGATGGCACTGAGGTCATAGTCACCTAGCCTGCTTCATTTCAGGTGTTGGCGTTGATGTTAACGGTTAGTTGGCCAATTGGGTGGTGTGAATCGTGCCAAGTGGTGGGAGAGAGAACTGTGTAACGATGATGGGCAGAGCGAGTGAAACAGATGTAATAACAGTAGTGCCGGCATCCCTTGATTGTATTCCCATCTACTTGGCTTGTAGGCGAGGGGAATGCCAAGTGGTGGGAGAGAGAACTGTGTAGCGATGACGGGCAGAGCGAGTGAAACAGATGTAATAACAGCAGTGCCGGCATCCCTTGATTGTATTCCCATCTACTTGGCTTGTAGGCGAGGGGAATGCCAAGTGGTGGGAGAGAGAACTGTATAGCGACAATGGGCAGAGCGAGTGAAACAGATGTAATAACAGTAGTGCCGGCATCCCTTGATTGTATTCTCATCTACTTGGCTTGTAGGCGAGGGGAATGCCAAGTGGTGGGAGAGAGAACTGTGTAGCGATGACGGGCAGAGCGAGTGAAACAGATGAAATAACAGTAGTGCCGACATCCCTTGATTGTATTCCCATCTACTTGGCTTGTAGGCGAGGGGAATGCCAAGGCGTGGGAGAGAGAACTGTGTAGCGATGATGGGCAGAGCGAGTGAAACAGATGTAATAACAGTAGTGCCGGCATCCCTTGATTGTATTCTCATCTACTTGGCTTGTAGGCGAGGGGAATGCCAAGTGGTGGGAGAGAGAACTGTGTAGCGATGATGGGCAGAGCGAGTGTAACAGATGTAATAACAGTAGTGCCGGCATCCCTTGATTGTATTCCCATCTACTTGGCTTGTAGGCGAGGGGAATGCCAAGTGGTGGGAGGGATAACTGTGTGGCGACGATGGGCAGAGCGAGTGAAACAGATGTAATAACAGTAGTGCCGGCATCCCTTGATTGTATTCTCATCTACTTGGCTTGTAGGCGAGGGGAATGCCAAGTGGTGGGAGAGAGAACTGTGTAGCGATGACGGGCAGAGCGAGTGAAACAGATGAAATAACAGTAGTGCCGACATCCCTTGATTGTATTCCCATCTACTTGGCTTGTAGGCGAGGGGAATGCCAAGGCGTGGGAGAGAGAACTGTGTAGCGATGATGGGCAGAGCGAGTGAAACAGATGTAATAACAGTAGTGCCGGCATCCCTTGATTGTATTCTCATCTACTTGGCTTGTAGGCGAGGGGAATGCCAAGTGGTGGGAGAGAGAACTGTGTAGCGATGATGGGCAGAGCGAGTGTAACAGATGTAATAACAGTAGTGCCGGCATCCCTTGATTGTATTCCCATCTACTTGGCTTGTAGGCGAGGGGAATGCCAAGTGGTGGGAGGGATAACTGTGTGGCGACGATGGGCAGAGCGAGTGAAACAGATGTAATAACAGTAGTGCCGGCATCCCGTGATTGTATTCTCATTTACTTGGCTTGTAGGCGAGGGGAATGCCAAGTGGTGGGAGGGAGAACTGTGTAGCGATGATGGGCAGAGCGAGTGTAACAGATGTAATAACAGTAGTGCCGGCATCCCTTGATTGTATTCTCATCTACTTGGCTTGTAGGCGAGGGGAATGCCAAGTGGTGGGAGAGAGAACTGTGTAGCGATGATGGGCAGAGCGAGTGTAACAGATGTAATAACAGTAGTGCCGGCATCCCTTGATTGTATTCCCATCTACTTGGCTTGTAGGCGAGGGGAATGCCAAGTGGTGGGAGGGATAACTGTGTGGCGACGATGGGCAGAGCGAGTGAAACAGATGTAATAACAGTAGTGCCGGCATCCCGTGATTGTATTCTCATTTACTTGGCTTGTAGGCGAGGGGAATGCCAAGTGGTGGGAGGGAGAACTGTGTAGCGATGATGGGCAGAGCGAGTGAAACAGATGTAATAACAGTAGTGCCGGCATCCCTTGATTGCATTCCGATCTACTTGGCTTGTAGGCGAGGGGAATGCCAAGTGGTGGGAGGGAGAACTGTGTAGCGATGATGGGCAGAGCGAGTGTAACAGATGTAATAACAGTAGTGCCGGCATCCCTTGATTGTATTCTCATCTACTTGGCTTGTAGGCGAGGGGAATGCCAAGTGGTGGGAGAGAGAACTGTGTAGCGATGATGGGCAGAGCGAGTGTAACAGATGTAATAACAGTAGTGCCGGCATCCCTTGATTGTATTCCCATCTACTTGGCTTGTAGGCGAGGGGAATGCCAAGTGGTGGGAGGGATAACTGTGTGGCGACGATGGGCAGAGCGAGTGAAACAGATGTAATAACAGTAGTGCCGGCATCCCTTGATTGTATTCTCATCTACTTGGCTTGTAGGCGATGGGAATGCCAAGTGGTGGGAGAGAGAACTGTGTAGCGATGATGGGCAGAGCGAGTGTAACAGATGTAATAACAGTAGTGCCGGCATCCCTTGATTGTATTCCCATCTACTTGGCTTGTAGGCGAGGGGAATGCCAAGTGGTGGGAGGGATAACTGTGTGGCGACGATGGGCAGAGCGAGTGAAACAGATGTAATAACAGTAGTGCCGGCATCCCTTGATTGCATTCCGATCTACTTGGCTTGTAGGCGAGGGGAATGCAGGAATACAATAATGCAGGACTCCATTGCCTCGAGATTTCGCCGTGCCGATATCAACACGCGCATGGACCATCTTTGTTTGAGCGCCATCTCTGCCTGTAGTCCGCGCCACCCTGGCGGCGACAGGTGACACTACCCCGTCCCCCTGGCGAGCGATCAGAGAGACGGTGCTGTTGTTGATGTTGTCAATATTTCGGGCGAGTGTTGCCCGAGATTGGCTGGGCGAGATAACAGTGAGGGGGGGGGGACGGCGTTGTGACAGCGTTCATTGCGGGGTTTATGACTGGTCCTTCTATCGGATTGATGGGGTGGTTCTTCCGTTGCAATGATGGGCGACAGGGATGACTTCATGGAGGGACACATCGTGGAGTTAACGGCCTGGCGCCTGGAAGGCCAGTGTCCTTCGTATAGCTGTGAAGGCTGGCTGCGTGTAGCTATAGAATGTGATCATAGGCGAAGGGGTTGTCGCTAATGGGTGCTGGAAAAAACATACCCCCACGCGTCATAAAGATTACGTCGCAAGATTGCGTTTGTGATTTCACCGTTTCGTTCTCTTTTTTGTCACACGTGAAACACACACACACACACACACACACACACACACACCGACAAAAGTATGGAATCTTTTGCTTTTACATGTTTTTTTTTCGACCAGGAGAAATATATACACCGCCCATTTTTCTTCCCTGTTTTATAATAGCAAGAGGTTTATCTGCGGTGACTCATCCCTATGCCCGGATGAAACTTCGCCGTGGGCAGAAATGAAATAAAGCGACACTTTTTCGTACCAACTCCGATAACCAGATTGCTTGGCTTGGCTTGGCCGACTCGTATGTCTTCTAAACGAACCCCGGACTTTTAATAGACAGAGAGAGAGAAAGTTTAAATCCAAGACAAAACGGCCTCTTTTAAAAACGTGTAAAACGAATTAAGTTCCCGTGTATATAAATAATAAACAATCCCAAACATGCAAGCGCGGGTTTTTAGGGAATCTGATAATAATATCCCGACAGTGATTAAGCACTGAGGGGCTAGCGGGAAAAACAGGCAGCCACAAAGGATTCACCCGCGAATTCTTTCACCCTCTGGTTGCTAGGGGGTGGGGGGGGGGGGGGGGGGGAGGGCTGGGGATGTATTTAATGGTATTATTTTTGCTACCGACAAGAATTCCACGGAAGCGTCTTGCGTACCTCAATATTCCAATGTGAGGGGAGGGGGAATCATCCCTAGATTTATAAACAACTACTTACTGTATATCGAACTTGAAAGTGTATAGGTGTTCAGAACAGAGCGAGTGAAACAGATGTAATAACAGTAGTGCCGGCATCCCTTGATTGTATTCTCATCTACTTGGCTTGTAGGCGAGGGGAATGCAGGAATACGATTGCAGGACTCCGTTGCCTTGAGATGTCGCCGTGCCAATATTAACACAGACATGGGCCGTCTGTGCAAGCTGTGTCTGTGTCGATAAACGGAAGCAAAATAGACACAAGATCGGTATTCCATTCGGATGTGGCTTGGAACTCCGGTGGGAAAAGCATCAGGCGGAAATGCAGTTTGCTTACAAAGAAAACACTTGACATGGATGTGGAGTGTGCAGCTTTGCACATCACCGTGGCGGGAGTGGGGGGGGGGGGGTGGGGCGTTTGAAAGCATGACTCGGAGAACGCGATCTCCCCGCCATGTCAGTTGCCAAGGACAGGAGCATCTGTGGCGATCATGAGATGAGAAACTAGCAAGCAGCTTGCATATAGACAAGGGCTTGTGTTAAATGTGCTTGCATGTTTGCTATTTATTCATCTTGGCAGAGCGCAGAGGCAATTACTGATCTTGCACCGAGCCTCGTTACCCGAGGTATGTGCGCGAAGTGACGGGATCACCCGCAAGTTGCCTGTAATTTGGTTCAGACTTTTTATTTATTCCCCCGGGAGACGATGTTCGCTGGGACATTTGAAAGGTGGTACATTTGCGTTGTTTGACGTTGCGCAAAAAGCGCAGGACGCGAGCAAAGACAAACCTAGTGGCGACGAAACGAAACGCGGCTAGGAACACACATTGCTGTTATCTTTTTTGTCAACAAACATCGACGTCGACATCGCCGGCGCCGAGAGTAAAGTGTCAAAGCCAGCCGACTCGACCGCCGTGTGCTCGCCGAGTGTTTGTTTTGCGGCCGACGCGCCCCAAGGGACCGTGGCCGAGTGACGTCACGTGTGCCGAGGAGGCCGTGGACAGGTGCAAGGCGGTGTCTCGTCGTGCCGCGCGTTCGGCCGCGTTCGGCCGCGTTCGGCTCTCGGCTGTCACGACGAGTTGGATGCATCGATGGTGACGTCACTAACACAGCGTGCCCGATCGCGACGGGCTGTCATGATGAATCAAACTGGCGGTGGAAAACAGCCACAGACTGTTGTAATTCGAGGCGGCAAATTCGTGACGCGCGGCTGCGAATTATCGAATCGTGTGTCGTGTGGCAGCCGGCGTCGGATTCCCATTTGCCGTGCAAATCTAGGTCCTCCCACCTGTTACCCTTTGCGCGTCACCAAAGACTCTGTGTGGAGGCTGCCGACGATCCTACCTGCTCGGCCACTCGGAGGTGTCAGAGACAAACTTAAGGCTATTGGTGTGGTTGTTGGTGATTATTTCATGAAGCTTTATTTTAACTTTCTATTGGTACTTCGTGGTTATAAATCACACAATTTGTTGCTAAAAGAGTGAGGATTCCGTAGACCCTGGTTTCGTTGCAATCGGACAAACGGTGTGGCCACAAGTTGGTATCCAGTAGGAGGTAATTTCTGCGCGGGAAGCTGCCCGAGTATGAGCTCAATATTTCGACGTAACAGGGTTGTTATAGAATGCTTGAAAATACTATATGAGTGAATATTTTTTGTGATTTGCAAACACACAATTTCTTACCAAAACTGTAAGGATTCCGTCGACATGGGTTTCGTCGCGATCGGACAAAAGGTGTGGCCACAAGTTGGTATCCAGTAGGAGGTTAAATTTGAGCGGGAAGTGGCCCGAGTATGAGCTCACTCCAATAGTCTTAATGCCCAAGGTTGCCGCTTAGCATTTAGGGTAAAGCAGCTATGCTTAGAGAAGTGCAAAGGTTCAGTATCGAACAGTATGATTTGTTGCGTTGACGTGCAAGATCCAGCCATACGCTCGTCTTGGCTGAGTGGTGATTACTGTTTCTCTAAAAAGGGCCATGGCTAGAACCAGAATGCGATACCAAAAACCTTGGCGACAAAGCTTTGAAACGCGAGCGCCGGGCGGCCGTCTAGCTTTCCCCATGCGATTTCAGTGCCCGGCGTACTTCTAGCATACCCCATGCGATTTCAGCGCCCGTCTCTCGTTGCCGCAAGGAATTAGCCGTCTCCATCCGCGTCGAACGCCTCCAGTAGTGAGACCCGCAAATTGCATTAGGGGCTCCCCTTGCAGGGGGGGGGGGGCGATTGTCGCAATCCGAACGGGAGGGGGAGGGAGGGCGTTTACTCAGCATCACCTTGTTATCGATTCACGCCCTGCATCGCCGCTGCATGGAGCGCGGTTTTGACAATCCGCTTTTTTTGGGGTTTGAAGGGGGGGGGGGGGCGTTGCGACCGCTGTCTATAACGGAGTTGAATCAGAAAAACAATTGAGAAACAAAGCCGGTGGTCGCGATTCAAGAGCGCGCGCTTGGCGTACGGCAGATTGGATCTCGCGTCGAGAGAGCGCGACACTGCTGCAAAGTCGCGCTCGTCTCTGCGCTCCGACTCACGGCACACTAGATGCTCGCGGTGTGGCGTTGGGCACGGGATCTCTGGCGCGCTGGATGCAGCGTCTTATCACTCATCTCGTTGTTTCGGCACTGCGAGCGCGCGGAACGGAGAACGAGGTTTGAATGCCGTGCGTCTGTGAGTTTCCACAGGAATGTGCTGGGCACGCCAAGTTCCCACGGGGCTAATTGCTTGGCACGCCGAGTTCCCACGGGGCTAATTGCTGGGCACGCCAAGTTCCCACGGGGCTAATTGCTGGGCACGCCAAGTTCCCACGGGGCTAATTGCTGGGCACGCCAAGTTCCCACGAGGCTAATTGCTGGACACGCCAAGTTCCCACGGGGCTAATTGCTGGGCACGCCGAGTTCCCACGGGGCTAATTGCTGGGCACGCCGAGTTCCCACGGGGCTAATTGCTGGGCACGCCGAGTTCCCACGGGGCTAATTGCTTGGCACGCCGAGTTCCCACGGGGCTAATTGCTGGGCACGCCAAGTTCCCACGGGGCTAATTGCTGGGCACGCCAAGTTCCCACGGGGCTAATTGCTGGGCACGCCGAGTTCCCACGGGGCTAATTGCTGGGCACGCCAAGTTCCCACGGGGCTAATTGCTGGGCACGCCGAGTTCCCACGGGGCTAATTGCTGGGCACGCCGAGTTCCCACGGGGCTAATTGCTGGGCACGCCGAGTTCCCACGGGGCTAATTGCTGGGCACGCCAAGTTCCCACGGGGCTAATTGCTGGGCACGCCGAGTTCCCACGAGGCTAATTGCTGGGCACGCCGAGTTCCCACGGGGCTAATTGCTGGGCACGCCGGTGAGTCGATCTCGAGGACCGTGGATGGGTGGGTAGTTGACAAACCCGCCGTCGAAGCGCTGCTGCATGCAGGGGGTGGTTAGGGGGGCGCAGGGGGGGCCGGGGGTTAGGGGGGCGCAGGGGGGGGCCGGGGGTTAGGGGGGCGCAGGGGGGGGCCGGGGGTTAGGGGGGCGCAGGGGGGGCCGGGGGTTAGGGGGGCGCAGGGGGGGCCGGGGGTTAGGGGGGCGCAGGGGGGGCCGGGGGTTAGGGGGGCGCAGGGGTGGCCGGGGGTTAGGGGGGCACAGGGGGGGCCGGGGGTTAGGGTGGCGCAGGGGGGGCCGGGGGTTAGGGTCGTTTTCCATCGATAAAGCTACAAGTGTTGAGTGGATGCCAGTGACGTCACAATTTGATGTCGTCTGCAGAAATGAGCGCGTGTCTTTTCCTGACATTGGCAACGAGAGAGAGTGAAAACAACTGCTGGTGAAGTACATGTGGATCTCACGTCCCGCAGCGTACGACACCACGTTTGAAGATCTGATTTGTTCTAAACTCCATTTCACGTCGAGATGGAGAGTGGATTTGCATCTTCCTCGAGGACCCACTGCTGCTAGACACGAGCCAAGAGTTTCAAAACTGCCCATAGAGCCTTTTGTCCGACTCAAGACATGGCTTGTGAGTGTTGAAACTCTTGGCTCGTGTCTAGCAGCAGTGGGTCCTCGAGGAAGATGCGAATCCACTCTCCTTCTCGACGTTAAATGGAGTTTATAGCTTAAAACGCACGCATGAGAAAGTGATTTGGATAAATTATGACATCGCTACGAAACGTTATATAGCATAATACGTCTGCTATGAAGCGTATCGATATTGGTTAGGGGGAGGGAGGGGGGGGGGGGGGGGGAAATTGAGCTACTGTGACCTCCATTGGGAGATACTGGGGAGGGAGGAGGCAATTTCCGAAGGTGTTTATTTTCCAGGTGCCAAGGGGGAAGGGGGTGGGGGGCGTAGAAAACTTGTCAAATCAGGAAGTGTGTATGGTCCACACTGCACGGCGTTGACATGAATAGGGGGACTACGTCAGAGTGAAGACCGGATGGAGACTGGATCTTCGTTGCAAATCTCGAGCACCAATCAGTGGCGTCCTAGCGGGGATTGGTGACGACTAAGCGGCTTACGCGCGGATTCTTAGATTCATCCTCACTCAACCAAAAACAAATGTCCTCACCGATGCTTTAGAAATAAATCACATTTTGGTGCCAACTGAATTGGGAAAGTAATGTTATGCAATAGCAGAAATTGACCGAAATCAGCCCCGTGCCCGGATCGACCGTCCTCGGCCCCTTTGACTGCCGCGATGCAGTCTTGTCCCCATCGCCTGCAACTCCACGGGGCGCCGACCGCGGCCAGGCGAAACAACGACGCGTCGATGGCCACGTACTGATCGCGTAGGCCGGGCCTGCTTTGCCCAGCGCTCGGGTGGCCGTGTCGGTGCCGTGCAATCCGTTTAGCACCCACCCGCCCGGAGCGCTGACGTCGCCGTCTCACTGCAGCCTGATGCCGACGAGGTTCGTCCTTTGACCGAGCTTTCTAGGAGGCCTTGACCTGTCGCTCACTGCCCCCTAGTTGGAGACGCTCCCAACGCGGGATTTTCAGCTCTGATAGTGTTTGAAAACCATACAACGTATTCAATATCACCGCCCTGTTCGTTGTATGGCGTGTTCAATTGTATCTTGATTAGTATGATATGATATGATATTTGTTTATTGTCAGTTAAAAATCTTTACAAGCACAATAGTGCCTAGATATTACAGACAGTCACAATGTAAAGTTCAGTGGATGTACAATTTTACAGGTTTTAATGTTTACGAGTAAAAAAGAAGAAGACTTGGCCACCAGGACGTGTCTGTCTGTGAGCAAAACAATTCTAAAGTCACCTACGCAAATTGACCGCAGCAGGTACGACAGGAAGAAGGGAGACGCCTCCTCTGCGGACAGGCGGAACGAAAGAGAGGCTCCTTAGTCTCCCCATCACAAAAGAGTTTGCAGGCTCCTTAGTCTCCCCATCACGCCGGCCGCGGTCCGATATGGCTCGGGCAAATGCAATAAGTCGCCCTTTGAAAACCGACACGTCTGTTGTTTCTGCAATACGCATTTCAGTAATAACCGACATATAGCCTCGCATCGCGCGGGGCCCGCTTCGTTGATTTGCAACGCAAAGCCGATTCCTATTGGCCCCGTCTCGTTCGGACACCTTTGTGCCAAATTGACACGGACGTCACGCCAGGACTGGTACCACACACAGGAGATAGCGCCGGGGGGGGGATGGGAGGGTCTCGTTTCACCGATGGCAAAGGGCAGATTTCCAGGAGGGGGGGGGGGGGGGGGGGGGTGACCGTCTCAGTCATGGCTCATCGGAATCTGGTGGGTGGGATACGTGAGGAAGGCTTCACTCTGTCCAAGAACAGCGAGGGGCAAATTTCATGTCTGCACACAAATGCGTTATGTGTATACTCAAGGTATAGTTATTGAGGTGGGGGAACCTCAAGGCTTTTGCATATCTAACAATGTAGTCTTTTATATAGATAAACTATCAGTGACAGCCCAAAACGCAATAGCTAGCACCCTGGGTAACATATAAGGCTTTCAAATAAGTGAGATTTAATTTTGTGTTGTGACTCTGCTTGCTTAAAATAAATTATCCACATCCTTGGAAAATACAACGAAATTATTAATTTTCTTAGACTCATGTCTACTATATTTGTTTGTTATATACTATATTTGTTTTGTGTTTTTGATTATTGTGAACCTCGCCATTTTGTCTCACAAATAAAGATATTATTATTATTATTATTATATCCTAACTTTAGCACTAGTTTTGAAAAAAACTATTTCAAACTGGGATTTGAATGCTAAATGAAAAGTCTCACTGGTTTCCCGACGTTTCGTAACATATACTAGTTACTTTATCAAGGGTGAAAGCTTGACTGACGTTAAAACATGAACAAAACAACAAAAAACGAAACAACGAAAATTAAGAACAAACAAAAAAACGAACAAAAAACAAAACCTCGAAAAAACAAACAAAACAAAAAAAAAAAACAAAAAAAAACAAAAAAAAAAAAAACAAAAAAAAACAAAAAACAAAAAAAAAACAAAAAAAAAAAAAAAAAAAAAAAAAAAAAAAACAAAAAAAAAACAAAAAAAAACAAAAAAAAAACAAAAAAAAAACAAAACAAACGAAAATTAAAACAAACAACGAAATTACTTTCCTACTCATTAGTAGGTATATAGACAGATGCCAAATGTTTTTGCATTAAGGGGGAATTGATTCAATTGATTCATTCAAGAATCCATGGAAAATACAACGAAATTACTTTCCTACGCATTAGTAGGTATATAGACTGATGCCAAATGTTTATCCATTAACGAGGAATTGATTCAATTTTTTCATTCAAGAATCCACGAGATCATTCAAGTGAACGGAAATCAGAAAACTGGGATATCGTTCGCAAAAATCGGGATACCGAATATCATAGGAAAAACCTGAGCTACTATATACAACCTTTTGTTTACTTCGGAAATTCGGGTTTACTTCCAATTTTATTTGCCGTATCACTAAAGTGACGCTAAACAGGCGGATGCAACGAAGGCAACGAAGGCAACGAAGGCAAGATGTCATCGATGTCAAAATGTGAAATTTTTGAATGGAATGGCGAAGTGTTTCAGAGCCGCAAATTGATGGTTTAGTGTAGTACGGTTTTGCTCTGTTTGAAAAGACTTTCGGTCCTAAAAAGGACCTTTGTCGACGTTTCGTCGGCGGTGGCGCCGACATCTTCAGGACTGGTGTCCTGAAGATGTCGGCGCCACCGCCGACGAAACGTCGACAAAGGTCCTTTTTAGGACCGAAAGTCTTTTCAAACAGAGCAAAACCGTACTACACTAAACCAAATTTTTGAATGTGAAACATTTGTGACAATTCCCGAATCGGAGTCCAGCCCTTGGAACCAGACGAATCGGATCGGAGGGTTTACCACGCGAAAGGGGACGGGGTTTCGGGGAGGAAAACCCACCCCTTGCAATTATGTTTTAGACCTCTTATAGGTACAAAACGTCCCCGACGGGTGGCATCCAGAGGAATCAGTGTGAAATCGATGCAAGCCAAGTACGAATCATCAAAGTGGCCAAGTGCCAGCTTGGTGGGTGAGAAAGAACCCCTGTTTGTCATCCAACGGAGTCGTGCGAAGGTGAGTTGTGAACCCCGTCGTCCGAAGGCACGCGTCAAGACCACGCGTGGAGCCCGTCGGGACGTCGGGACAAACGACTCCCCTGGGAGCGCGTCGACGGCGACGTGGAGACGCGCGCGGAATGGGGAGACGAACGCCGGGCTCGGGGGACTCGGATTTGACGACCGAATTACCGGCGAAAACGTTCAATGTTTGGGAGTGGAACCGGTGGATGCATCACAATGGCATGTTTTGGATGAGGATTGGATTGACACCACACCCGGATGTGTGAGAGTGTGGGCAGGTGGGTTTTCTGAGAAGAGAGATAAAGATGTCGGCTCGCAAGCACGGCCTCTTGGTCGGCGTGGAAAAAGCGCGGTAATTTGTTTAAAATTATATGCGTTATTCTTTGGCATATTATTATGGCCCTCATTGCTTCAATACAAAATGTTGTATTAAATCGAAGAATTTGAATTTCACACAATGACTAGGCAGGGAAAGTATGGATTACAATTACAAACAAAACTAAACGATGTCTATCTCAATGCTAGAGGTTAATAAAGAGTTTGACTCATTACTTGTTTGGAAAATTGGTTATATATATTATATTATATTAGAATTATTATATTGGTCATACATTATACAATAAATTGGTTTGGAACATTGGAATTGGTTGCAATGAGTATTTCGTCCCGCTGTTTTCGTTGTTTTATCTTGAATAAAAAACAAGGAGGCGCCGTAATCTTTTCCATCAAGTGTGCAGTGGTTTACCACGTTAAACGTAGTTAAACGTGGTTTAAACATTCCGCATGTGCCAGCCAGATTCTAATGGTATTTAATTCTCACCAGCCAAGTTGATAAAAATGGCAAGTTAGATAATTTTTACTCAGCTTTCGTTAATTTGCCTCTAATTTCATAGCGAGGGGACACATTTTTGTAAGTGGCAAACCGTATAATTGCAGCGGGTGAATTAACCTCTCTGAACGCCGACCCCCCTCCCCCCGCGCGAGGCTACGAGACGGTGTTTTCACACCCTCCGACCCGTCGGTGTTTCAAGAGTTCGACAACTTCCACCCACGCACGACGACGACGACGACGACGACGACGACGACGACGACGACGACGACGACGACGACGACGACGACGACGACGAATGGAAATCGATCCCGCGGCCGACCACGCTGCGAGGTGTGTGCCCGTGTCCAAAGGAAATTATTCCGTCCGAGAAAACCAAACGGGGACCAATTTTCCCTTATTACGCCTCCAATTTCCCAGCCGACGTCTCGGGCCGAAGTGTGGCGAAGTCGAACGCCGTCATTGCCGGGCACGATTGTCACTCCGTCCGCTGAGCAAACAACTCAAGTTGGCGGGGGGGGGGGGGGGGGGGGGGCGTTGATGGGTGATGGATGGCTGCACGGCACGACGCCTCCAGTCACGTGACGTAGCACTCGACGACGGACACCCTCCATGTTAACACACCTTCGCGTGTGTTCCTTCACTCGAACAGCGCGAACTGTGTAGGTACCTCAGGATTTGATAAATTCCAGCACTCATTCGGTTTCTGCATCTTCAAACTGTACAAAGCGCAGATACTGTAAGAATCTAGAGGCGCTCCCATTTGAAACCGTGCTGAAATTGACCAAAATCAGCCCCGTGCACAGTTCGAGCTGATGGTGCCGGTGGCTTCGTTTTGAAACTGTACAAAGCGCTGTAAGAATCTAGAGGCATGTTCCTCCCATTTGAAACCGTGCTGAAATTGACCAAAATCAGCCCCGTGCACAGTTCGAGCTGATGGTGCCGGTGGTTTCGTTTTGAAACTGTACAAAGCGCTGTAAGAATCTAGAGGCGATGTTCCTCCCATTTGAAACCGTGCTGAAATTGACCGAAATCAGCCCCGTGCACAGTTCGAGCTGATGGTGCCGGTGGTTTCGTTTTGAAACTGTACAAAGCGCTGTAAGAATCTAGAGGCGATGTTCCTCCCATTTGAAACCGTGCTGAAATTGACCGAAATCAGCCCCGTGCACAGTTCGAGCTGATGGTGCCGGTGGTTTCGTTTTGAAACTGTACAAAGCGCTGTAAGAATCTAGAGGCATGTTCCTCCCATTTGAAACCGTGCTGAAATTGACCAAAATCAGCCCCGTGCACAGTTCGAGCTGATGGTGCCGGTGGTTTCGTTTTGAAACTGTACAAAGCGCTGTAAGAATCTAGAGGCGTGTTCCTCCCATTTGAAACCGTGCTGAAATTGACCAAAATCAGCCCCGTGCACAGTTCGAGCTGATGGTGCCGGTGGTTTCGTTTTGAAACTGTACAAAGCGCTGTAAGAATCTAGAGGCATGTTCCTCCCATTTGAAACCGTGCTGAAATTGACCGAAATCAGCCCCGTGCACAGTTCGAGCTGATGGTGCCGGTGGTTTCGTTTTGAAACTGTACAAAGCGCTGTAAGAATCTAGAGGCATGTTCCTCCCATTTGAAACCGTGCTGAAATTGACCGAAATCAGCCCCGTGCACAGTTCGAGCTGACGGTGCCGGTGGTTTCGTTTTGAAACTGTACAAAGCGCTGTAAGAATCTAGAGGCATGTTCCTCCCATTTGAAACCGTGCTGAAATTGACCAAAATCAGCCCCGTGCACAGTTCGAGCTGATTGTGCCGGTGGTTTCGTTTTGAAACTGTACAAAGCGCTCTAAGAATCTAGAGGCGTGTTCCTCCCATTTGAAACCGTGCTGAAACTGACCAAAATCAGCCCCGTGCACAGTTCGAGCTGATGGTGCAGGTGGTTTCGTTTTGAAACTACTAAAAGTTCCTGAAATCCAATCATTTCCGAGGATAATTAAGATGATTTCGAAACGAGACTGAACCAATTCCCGCGCAGTCCATCCAATTGTGCGGTCGGGTTTCGGTAGCGCCACGCCAAAACGCACGGACCGAGCCAGCAAGTGCGTTGGCAGTCCGACGGACCGACACAAAGGTGGATCGACGCCCCTCGCGAGAGCGGGCCTCTAATCCGAGACGCCGTCGCGACCCAAAGGCGCACGGTCCTAACCTAATTACGACGCCTTTGATTAGCGTCGCGACGCTCTGTGCCGACGTCGAATTACAGGTGCACCCACGGCGACGGCGACGCCGAAGCCGACGCCGACGCCGACGCCGACGAGGCAGGGACTAGCTACGTCCGAGGGGCAGCGAGTTTTACACTTAAAAGTTGGCGGGCAAAGTTTTTTATCGTGTTACATTTGGACTTTGATACACGTCGGTGGCCGGTCTCAGCTCGGGGCTTCCATGCCTGCGGCCTGGACGGCGTCCACAAGTTTCGGCGAGAGGCTCTTTGGTAAGTCGAGGCAGGGTAATTTATTGGGAGAGGGTGGGGGTCTCCGCGGGCAATCCCTGGTCTATCTCTACCGCGCTTACAATATTGATCAACATAACTTCCCCACGCGAAAAGAGAATGTGTAAATCGCTGTTCGGTGGTTTTGTAATTTCTCGATGCCGTCGACGGCACGAGAAGGCTCTAAGAGGCCGGGAATCGAATCCATTCATGCTGTTGACAAAAGAAAATCTCATTTTTTGATAAAAACTTTGTGTCGTTCAAGTTTGCCGCGTGCACGAGCTGCTTGCAGCGCTATCTCTTGGCGAGACCTCGAACGACGCAACGAAACGAACCTCGGAGAGCTTTACAGAATCGCCTTGCGCGAGAAACAAATCTGCGTGCACTTCAGAATAGACAATACGACACGAGTTTGCGTTCTTGGCCGAGACTGCAGCTGCTATTGGCTGGATCCCACGCATGGCATGACATGAAACACGCTGGCCGTTCCAATATCACGGGGCAAAATGCACACACAGCCAATGCAGTCCATGTGTCTGATTCTGACCACCCTTAAGGCCCGTCATTTCAGGCTGGCTACTGGCAATTTCCCAGCCAGCCTCACAGGCCAACAATGCACACACAGCCAATGCAGTCCATGTGTCTGATTCTGGCCACCCTAAGACCCGTCATTTCAGGCTGGCTACTGGCAATTTCCCAGCCAGCCTCACAGGCCAACAATGCACACACAGCCAATGCAGTCCATGTGTCTGATTCTGACCACCCTTAGGCCCGTCATTTCAGGCTGGCTACTGGCAATTTCCCAGCCAGCCTCACAGGCCAACAATGCACACACAGCCAATGCAGTCCATGTGTCTGATTCTGACCACCCTCAGGCCCGTCATTTCAGGCTGGCTACTGGCAATTTCCCAGCCAGCCTCACAGGCCAACAATGCACACACAGCCAATGCAGTCCATGTGTCTGATTCTGACCACCCTCAGGCCCGTCATTTCAGGCTGGCTACTGGCAATTTCCCAGCCAGCCTCACAGGCCAACAATGCACACACAGCCAATGCAGTCCATGTGTCTGATTCTGACCACCCTTAAGGCCCGTCATTTCAGGCTGGCTACTGGCAATTTCCCAGCCAGCCTCACAGGTCAACAACGCACACACAGCCAATGCAGTCCATGTGTCTGATTCTGACCACCCTTAAGGCCCGTCATTTCAGGCTGGCTACTGGCAATTTCCCAGCCAGCCTCACAGGCCAACAACGCACACACAGCCAATGCAGTCCATGTGTCTGATTCTGACCACCCTTAAGGCCCGTCATTTCAGGCTGGCTACTGGCAATTTCCTAGCCAGCCTCACAGGCCAACAATGCACACACAGCCAATGCAGTCCATGTGTCTGATTCTGACCACCCTTAAGGCCCGTCATTTCAGGCTGGCTACTGGCAATTTCCCAGCCAGCCTCACAGGCCAACAATGCACACACAGCCAATGCAGTCCATGTGTCTGATTCTGACCACCCTTAAGGCCCGTCATTTCAGGCTGGCTACTGGCAATTTCCCAGCCAGCCTCACAGGTCAACAACGCACACACAGCCAATGCAGTCCATGTGTCTGATTCTGACCACCCTAAGGCCCGTCATTTCAGGCTGGCTACTGGCAATTTCCCAGCCAGCCTCACAGGCCAACAATGCACACACAGCCAATGCAGTCCATGTGTCTGATTCTGACCACCCTTAGGCCCGTCATTTCAGGCTGGCTACTGGCAATTTCCCAGCCAGCCTCACAGGCCAACAACGCACACACAGCCAATGCAGTCCATGTGTCTGATTCTGACCACCCTAAGGCCCGTCATTTCAGGCTGGCTACTGGCAATTTCCCAGCCAGCCTCACAGGCCAACAATGCACACACAGCCAATGCAGTCCATGTGTCTGATTCTGACCACCCTTAGGCCCGTCATTTCAGGCTGGCTACTGGCAATTTCCCAGCCAGCCTCACAGGCCAACTACGCACACCCGAGTCGCGTATCGCCAGCCGTCCTCAAGTGATTGCCGATTTGTTTTTCGCAACACGTGCTATAGATCCTCGCCCTCAAAGGCGATAGGCCAGCACCAAGAAGTTAACCGTCGGCTGCTATCCCGTGAGTTCGCGTTTATTCCGACGCCCTCGAGCCGGAGTCTCCGTCGCCGTGCTTGGCATTATAGGGGGTGGGGGGGGGGCAATTGATTGCAAGATGGCCGTGCCGAGGCTGGGGATCCAGGTGGCTTAGTGGCCACTCGAGTCGAGACGCGGCTCGGGTGTCGACGAGGCGGTGATAGAGCAGGCGCACCCAAACGAGCTCGTTTGTTCTCGGCGCTCAGGCACGGCCACTCGGAGTGCGCGTGCACCGAGCCTTGTCGCACAGTGCGAGCGCTAGGAGCGCTGGGGTCGCGCTTCCAAACAACTCATATTTCCCTACCATGGTATCGCATACTCGATCAATCAGGAAATTGTGTGTGCAATTCGGGATAGGGGTTCGCCCAAAGTTCAGTAGCCTGTTGTTTCTATCCACAACCAAACACGAACAAGTTCGCTTCAAAAAAAAGCTCAAATTGATTTAAAAATATTTCGCGGGTGTCCATTCTTGAAAAGCTTTTTTCGATGCATCTGCATCCTCGATTTCAAGGCGTTCCGCAGCGTACATCGCTTTTAAAGATCTGATTTTTTCTATACTTCATTTCACGTCGAGAAGGAGAGTGGATTTGCATCTTCCTCGAGGACCCAATGCTGCTAGACACGAGCTAAGAGTTTCAAAACTGCCCATGGAGCCTTTTGTCCGACTCAAGACATGGCTTGTGAGTGTTGAAACTCTTGGCTCGTGTCTAGCAGCAGTGGGTCCTCGAGGAAGATGCTTACACACTTTCGATAGCTCTTGTAGCTCGATATCAGTTCACAATCAACTACAGGATACATTATGAAGAAACAACGCCTACCTTCGGATGGAGGTGAAGTACTGGTCGAAGAAGTCCTTTGCCTGGACGAGCACCTGGTCGCGTGGGCGAAGGCTGGACGCGCCGTGCGCCGCCGGGAACATGACGCTGCCGAGGCAGACGCGCTCCGAGCACTGGGTGGGCTGAAACACAGGGGAGGACGCCGTCAAACAAGAGGGGAGGACGCCGTCAATCACGACGGGAGGACGCCGTCAATCACGAGGGGAGGACGCCGTCAATCACACGAGGGGAGGACGCCGTCAAACACGAGGGGAGGACGCCGTCAATCACACGAGGGGAGGACGTCGTCAATCACACGAGGGGAGGACGCCGTCAAACACGAGGGAGGATGCCGTCAAACTCACTGTGGGAGGACGCCTTTAATCACGAGGGGAGGACGCCGTCAAACACGAATGGAGGACGTCGTCAAACACGAGGGGAGGACGCCGTCAAACACGAGGGGAGGACGCCGTCAAACATGAGGGAGGACGCCGTCAAACACGAGGGAGGACGCCGTCAAACACGAATGGAGGACGTCGTCAAACACGAGGGGAGGACGCCGTCAATCACGAGGGGAGGACGCCGTCAAACACAGGGGAGGACGCCGTCAAACACGAGGGGAGGACGCCGTCAATCACGAGGGGAGGACGCCGTCAAACACAGGGGAGGACGCCGTCAAACACAGGGGAGGACGCCGTCAAACACGAGGGGTGGACGCCCTCCCTTTTGACCGCGACGTCGCGCGACAGATCGACGACGATCAGCGCATGCGCGAAGCGTCGCGGCGTCGGGCGTCGCTTTGCGATTGTTTACGCGGCGTCGCGACGGTCGAAGCAACAATCGTGACACACGAAGAACGTTTCCATGGTTTCCATGGGCGATTTTACGAGGTAACTTACAATTTTGTCAAAATTTCCGATTAGCGAAAAGCGTTCCCGCTCCGTTCCAAATTCCCGTGCCGAGCTTCCAACTCAACGCTTAGTGTCAGTGAATCCAGGGACTACTAATTTAAGTGAGCTCACATCCAATCCCGTCGGGACCTGCCGCGTCGACGGCGACCCCTGAAGGCAGACGAGGGCGTCGACGGCAGCTCAACCCTCACCCCTGACCTCCCCACGGTGAGTGGTCTTCCCCCTGTCAGGCAATGGCGGTCACCCGTCCACCGGCCGACTCGACTACAGTGCTGCTTAACCCCAATCCCTCCAACCTCTCTCCCTCTGAGAGCTGGCCACGTGCATGGCGGTCACCCATCCACCGGCCGACTCGACTACAGTGTTGCTTAACTCCAATCCCTCCAACCTCTCTCCCTCTGAGAGCTGGCCACGTGTATGGCGGTCACCCATCCACCTGCCGACTCGGCGCAGTGTTGCTCAACCCCATCGTGTGCCGGCAGCCTCCGCGATGGACAAGAACGTGATCTCGATCGGCAGTCAGATCGACGCCGACCGGACGCTGCTGCAGTACCACGACTACGACGAGTACCTGGACTCGCTGGTGACGCCCACCGACCTGTGCTATCTGCGCAGCACGCTGACCGCGCGCACAGTGGCAGAGATGGGATACAGGTGGGTGTTTGGTGGGGTGGGGGGGGGGGGGGGGCAATCACTTTGGGACATTTTCCCGAAGCACTTCCACTGTTAAATGCAATTGGACAACGTGCCCTTGAGACGTACAGCAATCGAGAGATGCCAGGTCTCTGGTAGCTCTGTTAACTTTGTTAACTGATATCTCGCTACAAGAGCTATAGAGAGTGGATTTGCATCTTCCTCGAGGACCCACTGCTGCTAGACACGAGCCAAGAGTTTCAAAACTCAAAAGCCATGTCTTGAGTCGGACAAAAGGCTCTATGGGTAGTGTTGAAACTCTTGGCTCGTGTCTAGCAGCAGTGGGTCCTCGAGGAAGATGCAAATCCACTTTCTTTCTTAACGTGAAATGGAGTGAAGCATTCGAGACCTACAACAATCGAGAGATGGCCAGATACAGTGTAGCTATAGAATTATATTTTTGACCCGATAATAAATGGAATAAATTGCATCGATGTAATAAGTGCACCGTGACCTTAGTCATGTAAAGTTACTGAATAATCACAATAAAGTTGATGACAGAATAAGACCAAGACACTGTCCCACGATAAGCTGTAGTCTGCCTGAGACGTGTGCAAGCTTGAAATAGTCAAAGAATACAAGGTTAAAACATGATAATTTTATTTGATTTCTATAAACACATCTCAAGCTTACATCAGCCATATTGTCTCAGGCCCCTTCTTCTGTTTGCCACTAGCCGTTGCTAGGATACTACAGTGCGTGGTTGTGAAAATGCATGAGTCCATCACCGACCATTCGAGTTCAGATGATCGCACTCAACATACACGCAGAGGGCGTTGTGCTAAGAGCGCTAGAAGGCAAAGCTACTCCCGTCGATTTGTGCCCGGCGAGGGTTGCCATTCGGTCGGCGGCACATCGGGCCTCGCTGGCCGGGCGATCCCAGCTCGGCGTCCGGCACGGCAGTCGGTTCGTGTGGGCCTCAGCACAGGGTCAATACCTGGTCCACACTGGGAGACTGGCCGGGTCCCGTGGGAGTGTGCCGCGTGGTCGGGGTGCTCGTTATATAGGGGGCGATCGCGTGACTCCATCGAGCGCCGTCCGGCGCGGCACGGGAAGCGTCGAGTGAAACGCCTTCATTGCACGCCAAGTGCGGGCCGCTATAGGCTCGACGTGGAGTTGCTAGGTTGCCGGAGGTCTTGTGGACGGAGGCGCGTGGAACGCAGTGGATCTCGTGTTTCTAGATCTTATCCCAACGTAACGTATGCAAGTAAGCTGCTTTATCAATAAATTCGACTATGCAGTTTCTCATATGTCGGTTAATAGTGATGATTTAATGAAGCTCTTTTAGAATTTCCAACAGGAATTTAAATTTTGAAGGTAGACAGTTTTTTGCCGAGAGTGTGAGGATTCCGTAAACACAGATTTCGTCGCGATCGGACAAAAGGTGTGGCGATCAACTGCGATCCAGGACGCGGTGAGTGCTGCGCGGGAAGCGGCCCGTTTTCCGCTGGGGAAAAGGTAGACTTGAACTTTGCAGCATTCGAATACCCAATTCGATTGAGATAGGTTTTTGATGTGGTTTAAGGCGGTCGCAGTTCCCAGGATTTCCGGTCACCATGACAAGATCCAGCCTGACTTAGCGTAACGATGACACCTCGACTTGCTATGGCAACATCGAATGGTTGATAACCAGACCCTAGCTAAAGGGGGATATTCCACCAGGATAGCAGCCTGCCGATCCATGGCCCTCTAAATGGTTTCGTTCCATTGGTGGCGATAGTAAATGTGCGGTAAGAAGGCCTAGGATCAGCAGGTTGCAACCCTAGTGGAATACGGCCTTTACATACGTTTAGGAACTCCGCTACCGGCACTCGAGTACTTGGCCATGACGTCATACGCAAGACACGATTTGCCCAACGGGGACCGTGGTCACGAAGACATGTGAACTGAGACGACAAGTCACGTGTTTGATCGGGAGTTTGTCAACTCCTGTCGGTGTTGAGACGCAGGAAAGACGTCGACTTCTTGTCCACTCGTCGGTCGCAACACGAGTCGCTAATCGCATCGTATCGCCGCTAAGGGTCAATTCACACACCCGACGCGACGAGCCTTCGAATCGCCCCCCCCCCCCCCCCCCACCCCCCATTAGCGGCGAGAGGACGACGACGATGGGACGCGAACGCGGGGCACGGAGACGTCGTGCCAGTCAAGTACTCGAGGGGGAGTCAACCCCAGCCCCCCTTACCCCTACATCAAGTGTCACCCCCCCCCCCCAGGTCCCCGTCAGCCCCGAGGGGGGCGATGTGCGGTATCGGCACACACTCGACGCCGCGACTAGAGGAGGCTCCAGCCCGTGAAACAGGGAGGCGCGTTATTGGCTAAAAACGTGCGGCGCTGGGTGACTAATTAAAAGAGACGATATAAAGGAAATCAATGACCGCCGCCTCGCGGAAAGAAATTATCTGCAATTCATCGGCGAGGTGACAATGTCGGGTGCTTGACTTCTGCTGCTTGGTCGCCGTCGACTGCGACCAATAGATATATGTATAGGGAGAAATCTGCAGTCACTTTAGCATAGACTAAACGATTCGGGTTTGTATTCTTGGCCGAAACTGGCTGCTATTGGCTGGATCTCTCGTGGCATGACATGAAACACGCTGGCCGTTCTCATATCACGGGGCAAAATGCACACACAGCCAATGCAGTCCATGTGTCTGATTCCGACCACCCTAAGGCCCGTCATTTCAGACTAGCTACTGGCAATTTCCCAGCCAGCCTCACAGGCCAACAACGCAAACCCGAGTCGCGTATCGCCAGCCGTCCTAAAGTGACCGCAGCTTTGATTCTCCGTGAAGCCTCGAAGACGCGAGCCTGACAGGCCAAGATGGCGACCAAAACAACGCCAAGGCCACTGCCACGTGGATTCGCAACACAACAAGGCAGTGACGGTTTGAATAAAGCTCCAATTCCTTGGTTTCCCGCGCGGTCAAGACGCGGGATTCGCAGCACCACAAGGCCGTGACGGTTTGAATAAAGCTCCAATATCTTGGCTTCCCGCGCGGTCAAGACGCGGGATTCGCAGCACCACAAGGCCGTGACGGTTTGAATAAAGCTCCAATATCTTGGATTCCCGCGCGGTCAAGACGCGGTACGACTAACGGCGTTAGCGTTGAGGTCGACGACGACGAGTGCTCATCTCGCCCCACTAACTCGCCGTTTTTCCGCCTGGCCTGGCCACCCTTTTAGAGGGGGGGGGGGGGGGGGGGGGGGGGGGGGGTTGACGACGTTTTAATTACGAGTGTCGGCTAATTCGCGGCGCGGCCACCGTGCGGCCAAGGGGCGCTGGCGACCGACGAGCTCTCTGCGGCAGTGGCGGACCGTGTTGGGACCAAGACAGGGTGGGGGTCCCACTTTGTCGCATCCGGGGAGCCGTGGTACCGATGACCTACCTGGGCAGAACAAGAAAGAGCAGTATTCTGCCATACAAACTTTGAGTGTCGTTCACAGTATATAATACAAGGAACCGGGATACGAACCCGGGACCTCCTGCTTGCCGGGCAGGTGCTCTACCAACTGAGCTATTCGGTCACACATTCTCCCTGCTTGCCGGGCAGGTGCTCTACGAACTGAGCTATTCGGTCACACATTCTCCCTGCTTCGCCGGGTGGGACAAGGGGGATCTCCGGGGAGACGAGAGGCCGAGCGACCCGTACATGGGACGGGTAAACGGACTCGGCCCCAGGACGGCGATGGCGCAATCACTAGACCCCCTGTCCCGCTCTCAGATGAAGAGACACGCGGTGGATGAGAGGAAATTGTTACCGGTTTAAGCAGATACCAGTATGCAACTGTTTATTTTGGTTTCTAGCAGCTGTTCGCCTTCGTTGAGCTATGGGGTCGGGAACTGCAGGACAATCATCCTGCACTGCAAAGAGTGTTGGCAAAATTCTAGACCACTACCGAGACCTAACAAAGAGATGTCAGACAAAGTCTGCGCAGGTTTGGCACGGTGGTTTGCCAAGAGCCGAGCCAGTGAAACGCCCCTCCACCGATCCGCACGCCGCCGCCGCCGTCGCGGTCGACGCACAGTTCCAGTTAATCACCGCGTCGAGCGTCGAGCGTCGAGCAAGCAAACACGATTGTCTTCGCAGTCCCATGATTGCATTAACGCCCCCCCCCCTCCCCCCTCCTAAGCCCACCACTCGCGCGTTGGCAAGCAGCCAGGGAAACCGCCAGCCATTTAAAAACCCATTACCTAATCCACTGCCGCCCCTTGGAACACCCCCCCCCCCCTCGAGCCCCTCGGACCTCGAACACAGTACGTGTCGAAAGGACAAGGCCAAGCGGTGGCCGGCCCTTGGTGCCGGCACCGGGTCCACCCTCGGCTCCCTTCCAGGCCAGCCCTTGGTGCCGGCACCGGGTCCACCCTCGGCTCCCTTCCAGGCCAGGCCTTGGTGCCGGCACCGGGTCCACCCTCGGCTCCCTTCCAGGCCAGGCCTTGGTGCCGGCACCGGGTCCACCCTCGGCTCCCTTCCAGGCCAGGCCTTGGTGCCGGCACCGGGTCCACCCTCGGCTCCCTTCCAGGCCAGGCCTTGGTGCCGGCACCGGGTCCACCCTCGGCTCCCTTCCAGGCCAGGCCTTGGTGCCGGCACCGGGTCCACCCTCGGCTCCCTTCCAGGCCAGGCCTTGGTGCCGGCACCGGGTCCACCCTCGGCTCCCTTCCAGGCCAGGGACAGCAGAGTCGGGGTGGCCGTTACTTCTCGAATGCAGCCCGAGGCGCGCGGCGGGAGATGAAAAATGTAGATTTGCAAAAGCAAAATATTGTTCCCGCTACGCGACGAGGGGCTGGCGCTTCGAGCGTCACGACGACGGCGGAGATTGCCGAGCGTCGCGGCGTCGGCGTCGGCGTCGGCCGCACGCAGAGTGATGTGATTGTGTTTTGGGTCGGAGGCGAACTTGGGCTACTTTTGCCCCGCGAACACTGTACACGACCAGCCGGGGACCACGGCCTGGTGGATAATTATTTTTCCACTGCCATAGGGATGGGTATTTCGCGCAGAAGATAATATACAGGATAAAAGGTGTAGAGGATAGTTTTTATAACTCTATGTGCTGTAGAATATTTTAGAGTCAGGAGTTTTTCTAAATTTATGACGTTGTGGTTATAGTGTATTATATTTGCGTTGGGATTCGTTTGACCTCTCATTGATCAGTTTCAGGACTGGCCACTGGCCTGCTTTCGGGATCTCGTTCTAAGGTGGAATAGCACAGACTGAGCTTATCTAGACAGTCCATGCCCGTCTTCTCTGCCCATCTTCGCTACACAGTTTTCTTACCCATGACTTGGCATCAGTCACACCCATCTATGGTACATTTCACGTTCAGAAGGAGAGTGGATTCGCATCTTCCTCGAGGACCCACTGCTGCTAGACACGAGCCAAGAGTTTCAACACTCACAAGCCATGTCTTGAGTCGGACAAAAGGCTCTATGGGCAGTTTCGAAACTCTTGGCTCGTGTCTAGCAGCAGTGGGTCCTCGAGGAAGATGCAAGTCCACCCACCGTCTTGACGTGAAATGTAGCATAACCAGCATCGATATTTCCCACGTAGCCGTTGCTCCATGTGATATGGACCAGCTACCAAGGACAACAGCTGACGCGGGTTCGGTGCTAGACAGCAGGTCCCGACCGCCGCCACTGCTGCAGAGCCGCTGGCAGTTTGTTGTGAGATGACAGAGTGCGATGGGAGGAACACACACGTCCCAAGCGAGTCCCTCGGGACGCTCCAGGGACGCGCGCGCCAGACAAGGCAATGCATACAACAACACGGCTCGTTATCCCGTGATCGACAGCTCCTTATAGAGAGCAGGGGGCCAGCTCGGCCCGGGAGGCGAGAAACAAATCTGCAATAACTTTAGGATAATATGGGAAATACGACCTGGTTTTGCTCGACGCACTGTTGCCTAACTCCAATTCCTCCAGCCTCTCTCCCTCTGAGAGCTGGCCACGTGCATGGCGGTCACCCATCCACCGGCCGACTCGGCGCAGTGTTGCTTAACTCCAATCCCTCCAACCTCTCTCCCTCTGAGAGCGAGCTGGCCACGTGCATGGCGGTCACCCATCCACCGGCCGACTCGACGCAGTGTTGCTTAACTCCAACCCCTCCCACCTCTCTCCCTATGAGAGCTGGCCACGTGCAAGGCGGTCACCCATCCACCGGCCGACTCGGCGCAGTGTTGCTTAACCCCAATCCCTCCAACCGCTCTCCCTCTGAGAGCTGGCCACGTGCAAGGCGGTCACCCATCCACCAGCCGACTCGACTACAGTGTTGCTTAACTCCACGGCCCCTGCAGGACTTCGGGCGAGACGCTGAGTCGCGACGCGTTCGCCGAGCGCCAGGCGGCCGTGCGCGAGGTGCTCTACCCGTCCAAGAAGCCGTACGAGCTGCGCAGCACGGGTGCGCGGCTGTCCAGCGACCAGTTCGTGCGCGAGTTGGCCGCCAGAGAGCACGCCAATCGCGTCGGACTCATGGCGGTACGGACTTGTCCTTGAGGAAGAGTGGACCTCATTTGACCATTTCATTAATTCATTGCAATCATTCATGAAAATGATGGAAGGAATTCAATCGTTTCCATCATGATCATTTCCATCTTGAATCATTCATTCCATAATTAAGTAATCATTTATTTTGTGGGCCACTTTCAAGGCATGATTTGGTTCGAGGCGCGCCGTATTGGAACATTTTTATAGCTTTTTAGCCTCAACAAAAGTCGTAAAAGGCTCCAAATCCGCTCAAAAGGTACCCACGTGATTTGAACATGTCCAATTGGTCTTGTCTGACTTTTGATCCCTTATTTTGGCACTACAGGTATTTTTTGGGCCTGTTTAAGGCTTTTCGATCGGCAATTCGGGCGTCTACTTTCTATACATTCCAAGTGTCCTGAATTCCATTTGCGTAGACGACGACGTTGGTCTTTGGCGGCTGCGCACGCGTCAGAGTTCTACTGTGAACAGGGGGGGGGGGGGGAGTCAGCGCGAAACGCTCATTTTTCTGCCTCATTTAATATTTGTTCACGATCCCACCTCTGGATGCCAATTGTACAAATTCATTACAATTTAAAGTTCACACACCCATATACAGTCGCTAGGCCTAAACGCGGCATAATTTTACTAAGACTGAAAAATGGACCTGGCATCAAAATAAAATTGGTACCATATTGTTTGGAAACTACCCGCTGCCAACGAATTGCATATAGTATCGTTGGAACCCATGGTGAGCTCAAGACCGCGACCCCGACATGCCCATGGCGCGGTCGGCTTCCCACAAAGTTTCGGGCGGGAATCCACAGTGGACACGTTACAGTTCGGGGTCGGTATGTGTATAATTTACCCCCCCCCCCCCGCCCCCCCCCCCCCCCACTCACTGATGTTCAGTGTTGATTCAAAGTGTGCGGGTCAGAGGGTTCACTACCCGGACAGGCCTCCCCAACCCCATCCCCTTATATACGAAATAAAGCAATACGATACGGCCTGTCTTCATTCTGTTTGGTCTTGGTCTTGGTCTTGGGTCTAAAGGTCTAGGGTCTAAATGTCTAGGGTCTCAAGGTCTAGGGTCTAAAGGTCTAGGGTCTCAAGGTCTAGGGTCTCAAGGTCTAGGGTCTTAAGGTCAAAGGTCTAAAGGTCTTGGGTCTAAAGGTCTTGGGTCTAACGGTCTAGGGTCTCAATGTCATAGGGTCTAAAGGTCTAGGGTCTTAAGGTATATGGTCTCAATGTCAAGGGTCTAAAGGTCAATGGTCTAAAGGTCTTGGGTCTAAAGGTCTAGGGTCTCAATGTCAGAGGGTCTAAAGGTCTTGGGTCTTAAAGTCTAGGGTCTCAATGTCTAGGGTCTAAAGGTATAGGGTCTAAATGTCTAGGGTCTTAAGGTCTAGGGTCTTAAGGTCTAGGGTCTAAAGGTCTAGGGTCTAAATGTCTAGGGTCTAAAGGTTTTGGGTCTAAAGGTCTAGGTTTAGTAAAGTTTGCACATTTTCGACCCAATGTGGGCAAATGTATTGCACAGATTAAGGGATCGGTTCAGGCTATACGCGAGACCAAGGGCCGGAGTCTGACCCCTGCCAGTCCCTTGCCTTGGCCACCCCTGCCCTTTGTTCACGTTTATCTTGTTTCTATTACATTTGTTATTTTACCAAAATACTCGAAGCAGTAGCATTGCATTTCCAATTGTCTTGGATAACATAAATAGCCAAGGCGGTAATCAGCCCTACGAAGGCCTAAAGACCGGCAAGTCAACACGATAAGCTGAATGATTCCTTCCTTCCATCCATGAAGTGTTAGTGTTTGCATGGTTTGTTTGTTAGTAAAAAAAAAAACGAATCGGAACCCGAACCAATATTAATTTCGGTTCAATGCACTGATTTTCCTAATCATGCAGCAATCGTTTCTAGTTCACAAAGCGAGTTGCACCTTTGCAAACACAGAGAGAAAGAGAGAGAGAGAGAACGTTTTAAAAACGAATAAGTTTGTGAGTGACGTTTCCAACTGGCGTTGCAAAGAGAAGTCAAATTGAGCAATTACATCTTTGTTCTCAACTCGAATCCGACTGAAATTTATATTCATACATTCCACTTTATAAACTGAACGCTTGGTCTTTGCCTCTCTCTCTCTCTCTCTCTCTCTCTCTCTCTCACTCTCTCTCTCTGACGATGCAAATATCATAAAAACAAACCGCCTCGATCTCCGAGCGCTCGCAGCGCCGCGTGACGGCAGCGCACGGCAACGCTCCTCACGGCCCTCTTGGTGCTCAGGTCACGTGGCGCGCAGCGGTTCATAATCTGACTACGAATTGGCGCCAAAAAAACGTACAACGATCTCTGTCGCTGATGAGAGCTTAGTCGCACCCAAAGCGTTTCGTCGCAGACGGATTTACAGGCAGACGGTCCATGCTTGTGTTGAATGAGGGATTTACAGGCAGACGGTCCATGCTTGTGTTGAATGAGGGATTTACAGGCAGACGGTCCATGCTTGTGTTGAATGAGGGATTTACAGGCAGACGGTCCATGCTTGTGTTGAATGAGGGATTTACAGGCAGACGGTCCATGCTTGTGTTGAATGAGGGATTTACAGGCAGACGGTCCATGCTTGTGTTGAATGAGGGATTTACAGGCAGACGGTCCATGCTTGTGTTGAATGAGGGATTTACAGGCAGACGGTCCATGCTTGTGTTGAATGAGGGATTTACAGGCAGACGGTCCATGCTTGTGTTGAATGAGGGATTTACAGGCAGACGGTCCATGCTTGTGTTGAATGAGGGATTTACAGGCAGACGGTCCATGCTTGTGTTAAATGAGGGGTTTTCCGGCATTCCCCTCGCTTCTAGCGTATAATTATACAACTATTCCTTATACTATGCCTAAATACGATTACACCCTATTTTTCGTTAAGGAGGAGAGTGGATTCGCATCTTCCTCGAGGACCCACTGCTGCTAGACACGAGCTAAGAGTTTCAAAACTGCCCATAGAGCCTTATGTCCGACTCAAGACATGGCTTGTGAGTGTTGAAACTCTTGGCTCGTGTCTAGCAGCAGTGGGTCCTCGAGGAAGATGCAAATCCACTCTCCTTCTCAACGTGTAGTGCAGTTTACACTACAAGCATGGACTGCAATCATGGATTAGTACAATCATGATTCTTGGAATGCTGTATTTACTCATCCGTTTCACTCGCTCTGTCCTGGCTGGCACCGAAGTTTCCCGAACGTCGCCGAATCGTTCCAAACGATGAGCTATCTGGGTATAGCTACATCTGCGCGTTCACCTTCTATTATAATAATAAAGCCATAGCCGTCCAAGACTTGGCATATTACGATAATGGACGGACGTACAATCTTTGCCAAGTTGCCTTTAGGGACGACTACGACGACGACGACGACGACGACGGTATTCATAGACGCGTTATAGATCCACGCCCAGCGTTCGGGCGGCTAAATAATGAACGACACTCGCCACATTGAATAGGGGATCCGACCGATCGCCTCATTTCCATATCGCGGCCGCACGTCGAGGTCAGCCCCGGCAAACGCCCGTCTCACTTGCCGGCAAACGCCCGTCTCACTTGCCGGCAAACAGTCGTCTCACTTGCCGGCAAACAGTCGTCTCACTTGCCGGCCAATTTGTCGGCCGAACCCCAACCGCAGGAACGAACACAATACGCGACGCCGTCGCCGTTTAAAGTTGGCGAAACAAAGCATGACGGCGTTGCGAAAGCCAAGAGCGAACAGAGCGGCGGCTGTCAAACTCGCCAACAAAGTTTTAGGCGCGCGAGCGTTTGAGCAGACAGAGTTTTTTGACAGGTCGCGACAATGATTGGAAATCGGTGCGACAATGGCGCGTTTCATCGGGGCCGTGGGAAGAAAGGCGCCGGCAAGTTTCGCTTTTGTTTGCGGGTGCGTCGCGCGCGAGTCGGCGGAAAAATTAGCCTCGCTTTTATTTAATTTCGAAGACAATTGATCCGAGGGGCCGGGGGGGGGGGAGAAAATGTTCATTAAAGATTCAAAACTTGTCGAGTGTTTTTCCGGGCGCTCTGATTTTGCGGCCGCGCGACAAATCGCAGCCCTGTGATTGGCGCAGACCCAAACAGTTTAACGGAACGAGTGCGGGTCGCCTTGGCGATGCCGTCTCTTGGGCGGTGAAACGGCTGAGCGCGCCACCGACACAAGATTTGTCGGATTAGCAGCCGTTGCGTTCGCAGAGCAATCGCATTCTTTATTTATTGAAGATCAAAGGCTCAGCTGAAGAGGACACGAAAGACCGACGAGCTTTGCTTTAATTTAAAACATCGCGGCGCGTAATTCGGCATCCACTATGATTTCAGAGCTCTAGGATAACCATAATACGAACCGCCTCCATTTAAAATTCTGCATCGACTCTGGCCGGCGTCTGGAAGATCAAGAAGGCCAAACGACTTTCAAGTCAAACCGTTAAACCTTAGAAATCCATGTGCCCGTGGTGAAGGCAAACATTGACGGTTTGGCTTTAACGTTGCCGCTTGCTCGGTCATATGTATAAACTACCTATATAAATAAAGGCAAAAGGATCTGCGGGATACCATAAATCCTTAACGTCATATAATTAAAAGCCCCGCCAGCTTAACGCAGCGGCTTCAAACGTCCCATTTTTGGCGCGCTCCCGCGGCCGGGGGCGACATTAAAGTGCGGCCGGTCGCGCGCGGGGCAAAGTGACCCATTTCGTGCAAGTGCCCGGCGGTCGACGGGCAGACACCGGGCCCGTGCCCGCGCACCCTCGCCTAAACCGCGGCGAGATCGTGTTTGTATACGTCACTCGAGCCGCGGACGGCGGCGATGAGGGCTGGACTGGCGGCGAGGGTGTGCGTTGGGCGCGCGCAAGCACGGAGTCTGTCCCTAGGACATGGAGATGGGCAGGATATAGGGGCCTGTCTCGAGGCTAATGGCACTGTGCAGTGAGGCGAAGGGATGATGGGCAGGATATAGGGGCCAGTCTCGAGGCTAATGGCACTGTGCAGTGAGGCGAAGGGATGATGGGCAGGATATAGGGGCCAGTCTCGAGGCTAATGGCACTGTGCAGTGAGGCGAAGGGATGATGGGCAGGATATAGGGGACTGTCTTGAGGCTAATGACACTGTGCAGTGATATAGGGGACTGTCTTGAGGCTAATGACACTGTGCAGTGAGGCGAAGGGATGATGGGCAGGATATAGGGGCCAGTCTCGAGGCTAATGGCACTGTGCAGTGAGGCGAAGGGATGATGGGCAGGATATAGGGGACTGTCTTGAGGCTAATGGCACTGTGCAGTGAGGCGAAGGGATGATGGGCAGGATATAGGGGACTGTCTTGAGGCTAATGACACTGTGCAGTGAGGCGAAGGGATGATGGGCAGGATATAGGGGCCAGTCTCGAGGCTAATGGCACTGTGCAGTGAGGCGAAGGGATGATGGGCAGGATATAGGGGACTGTCTTGAGGCTAATGGCACTGTGCAGTGAGGCGAAGGGATGATGGGCAGGATATAGGGGACTGTCTTGAGGCTAATGACACTGTGCAGTGATATAGGGGACTGTCTTGAGGCTAATGACACTGTGCAGTGAGGCGAAGGGATGATGGGCAGGATATAGGGGACTGTCTTGAGGCTAATGACACTGTGCAGTGAGGCGAAGGGATGATGGGCAGGATATAGGGGACTGTTTTGAGGCTAATGGCACTGTGCAGTGAGGCGAAGGGATGATGGGCAGGATATAGGGGACTGTCTCGAGGCTAATGGCACTGTGCAGTGAGGCGAAGGGATGATGGGCAGGATATAGGGGACTGTCTTGAGGCTAATGACACTGTGCAGTGATATAGGGGACTGTCTTGAGGCTAATGACACTGTGCAGTGAGGCGAAGGGATGATGGGCAGGATATAGGGGACTGTCTTGAGGCTAATGACACTGTGCAGTGAGGCGAAGGGACGATGGGCAGGATATAGGGGACTGTCTTGAGGCTAATGACACTGTGCAGTGATATAGGGGACTGTCTTGAGGCTAATGACACTGTGCAGTGAGGCGAAGGGATGATGGGCAGGATATAGGGGACTGTCTCGAGGCTAATGGCACTGTGCAGTGAGGCGAAGGGATGATGGGCAGGATATAGGGGACTGTCTTGAGGCTAATGACACTGTGCAGTGATATAGAGGACTGTCTTGAGGCTAATGGCACTGTGCAGTGAGGCGAAGGGATGATGGGCAGGATATAGGGGACTGTCTTGAGGCTAATGACACTGTGCAGTGATATAGGGGACTGTCTTGAGGCTAATGACACTGTGCAGTGAGGCGAAGGGATGATGGGCAGGATATAGGGGACTGTCTTGAGGCTAATGACACTGTGCAGTGATATAGGGGACTGTCTTGAGGCTAATGACACTGTGCAGTGAGGCGAAGGGATGATGGGCAGGATATAGGGGACTGTCTTGAGGCTAATGACACTGTGCAGTGAGGCGAAGGGATGATGGGCAGGATATAGGGGACTGTCTTGAGGCTAATGACACTGTGCAGTGAGGCGAAGGGATGATGGGCAGGATATAGGGGACTGTCTTGAGGCTAATGACACTGTGCAGTGAGGCGAAGGGATGATGGGCAGGATATAGGGGACTGTCTTGAGGCTAATGACACTGTGCAGTGAGGCGAAGGGATGATGGGCAGGATATAGGGGCCTGTCTTGAGGCTAATGACACTGTGCAGTGAGACGAAGGGATGATGGGCAGGATATAGGGGACTGTCTTGAGGCTAATGACACTGTGCAGTGAGGCGAAGGGATGATGGGCAGGATATAGGGGACTGTCTTGGGGCTAATGACACTGTGCAGTGATATAGGGGACTGTCTTGAGGCTAATGACACTGTGCTGTGCGACGAAGGGATGATGGGCAGGATATAGGGGACTGTCTTGGGGCTAATGTCACTGTGCAGTGAGGCGAAGGGACGATGGGTAATGTTTTTTCGTGATGCCCGAGACGTTTTTTCCGCCGCGCTCTTTCAATCACCGAACGAACGACGTTATAAAAACTTAGTGGTTGTCTTTGAAATGAGCTGGCTTTTCTCGGTTTGAATGTTTCCCGTCTCTCGTGGTTCACCGCTCAGCGGAGTTTTTCCTGCGAGTCAGCGTCCTGATCGCCGTGTTTTGCGACCGGCGATTCGTCACAAAATGGCCGCTCGCTAATCGCCATCCACCTAGATCTTGATAGCCGAGTTTGAAGCCGAGTCGCGGACTTTCAGGATGTGAATTTAGACGAAAACCACAGTTTGTGTCCCGAATCTAAATAATAATGGATTATTCTTCTCAAGCTCAGCGCAAGTTGCGTCGCGGTTGGCCGTGTTTGGTTTCAAACTGTAAAAATCGCTTCAATAATCTATAGTATCTTTTACGTTTAGAAGGAGAGCGGTGTTTCACTCTCAAAGAGGCTCCCCTGCTATTGCGTTTAGAAGGAGAGCGGTGTTTCACTCTCAAAGAGGCTCTCCTGCTGTTACGTTTAGAAGGAGAGCGGTGTTTCACTCTCAAAGAGGCTCTCCTGCTGTTATGTTTAGAAGGAGAGCGGTGTTTCACTCTCAAAGAGGCTCCCCTGCTATTGCGTTTAGAAGGAGAGCGGTGTTTCACTCTCAAAGAGGCTCCGCTGCTGTTACGTTTAGAAGGAGAGCGGTGTTTCACTCTCAAAGAGGCTCTCCTGCTGTTGCGTTTAGAAGGAGAGTGGTGTTTCACTCTCAAAGAGGCTCTCCTGCTGTTGCGTTTAGAAGGAGAGCGGTGTTTCACTCTCAAAGAGGTTCTCCTGCTGTTGCGTTTAGAAGGAGAGCGGTGTTTCACTCTCAAAGAGGCTCTCCTGCTGTTACGTTTAGAAGGAGAGCGGTGTTTCACTCTCAAAGAGGCTCTCCTGCTGTTACGTTTAGAAGGAGAGCGGTGTTTCACTCTCAAAGAGGCTCCCCTGCTGTTACGTTTAGAAGGAGAGCGGTGTTTCACTCTCAAAGAGGCTCCGCTGCTGTTACGTTTAGAAGGAGAGCGGTGTTTCACTCTCAAAGAGGCTCCGCTGCTGTTACGTTTAGAAGGAGAGCGGTGTTTCACTCTCAAAGAGGCTCCCCTGCTGTTACGTTTAGAAGGAGAGCGGTGTTTCACTCTCAAAGAGGCTCCCCTGCTGTTACGTTTAGAAGGAGAGCGGTGTTTCACTCTCAAAGAGGCTCCCCTGCTGTTAGAATTGAGTCAAAGGTGCGGACATTCGCAGGCCTTCCCATTGTTCCGCTAAAGGGTTGAATGGTCTGAGCATCGAATGATTGACAGCGCAATTTACTTGCTAACGCGACAAACAAACACAGTATGACAGCATGTTGCTCCCATTTGAAGCCGAGTGCTTGTCGATTGCAGACGATAATCTTCGTGAGGCACTCGACCAAGTCTGGAGGCGCCGTGTCGGGCTACATCGACTACAACTCCCGACTGCTGTCCGAAGACTGGACGCCGATCTTCGAGGGCAAGAAGAAGCTCTGGCCGCGACCCACCGACCTCAGCTACTTCAACTGGAGGATGAACAAGAGCTGTAACACCTCGTCCACCAACTATCTGGTAAAATTGAGACCTCGCTGTCCAATATTTTATTATTTCGTAACAGACTAAGTATAGTTAACGACATTTTTTTTTAAATGTTTCATATCAGCCCATTTTTAGCCGTTTGCGAAACATGCTCTTAAACACTCGCTTACAATCAAATCTAGTGTCCATCTCTCGATTGCTGGATCACGATTGCTATAGTTACTCGATGCCAGCAATGGAGGTGCTTTGGTCCTGTGCATTGCTAGCACGGGACCGAGACCAAGACCTGGAGCTGTCAGATTTCGGAGCACGGCCTACTAGCAATCAAATCTAGTGTCCATCTTTCGATTGCTGGATCTCGATTGCTATAGTTACTCGATGCCAGCAATGGAAGTGCTTTGGTCCTGTGCATTGCTAGCACGGGACCGAGACCATGACCTGGAGCTGTCAGATTTCGGAGCACGGCCTACTAGCAATCAAATCTAGTGTCCATCTCTCGATTGCTATAGTTACTCGATGCCAGCAATGGAAGTGCTTTGGTCCTGTGCATTGCTAGCACGGGACCGAGACCAAGACCTGGAGCTGACAGATTTCGAAGCACGGCCTACTAGCAATCAAATCTAGTGTCCATATGATTGCTATAGTTACTCGATGCCAGCAACGGAAGTGCTTTGGTCCTGTGCATTGCTAGCACGGGACCGAGACCAAGACCTGGAGCTGACAGATTTCGAAGCACGGCCTACTAGCAATCAAATCTAGTGTCCATCTCTCGATTGCTGGATCTCGATTGCTATAGTTACTCGATGCCAGCAATGGAGGTGCTTTGGTCCTGTGCATTGCTAGTACGGGACCGAGACCAAGACCTGGAGCTGTCAGATTTCGGAGCACGGCCTACTAGCAATCAAATCTAGTGTCCATCTCTCGATTGCTATAGTTACTCGATGCCAGCAATGGAAGTGCTTTGGTCCTGTGCATTGCTAGTACGGGACCGAGACCATGACCTGGAGCTGACAGATTTCGAAGCACGGCCTACTAGCAATTAAATCTAGTGTCCATATGATTGCTATAGTTACTCGATGCCAGCAATGGAAGTGCTTTGGTCCTGTGCATTGCTAGTACGGGACCGAGACCAAGACCTGGAGCTGTCAGATTTCGGAGCACGGCCTACTAGCAATCAAATCTAGTGTCCATCTTTCGATGGCTGGATCTCGATTGCTATAGTTACTCGATGCCAGCAATGGAAGTGCTTTGGTCCTGTGCATTGCTAGCACGGGACCGAGACCATGACCTGGAGCTGACAGATTTCGAAGCACGGCCTACTAGCAATTAAATCTAGTGTCCATATGATTGCTATAGTTACTCGATGCCAGCAATGGAAGTGCTTTGGTCCTGTGCATTGCTAGTACGGGACCGAGACCAAGACCTGGAGCTGTCAGATTTCGGAGCACGGCCTACTAGCAATCAAATCTAGTGTCCATCTTTCGATGGCTGGATCTCGATTGCTATAGTTACTCGATGCCAGCAATGGAAGTGCTTTGGTCCTGTGCATTGCTAGCACGGGACCGAGACCATGACCTGGAGCTGACAGATTTCGAAGCACGGCCTACTAGCAATTAAATCTAGTGTCCATATGATTGCTATAGTTACTCGATGCCAGCAATGGAAGTGCTTTGGTCCTGTGCATTGCTAGTACGGGACCGAGACCAAGACCTGGAGCTGTCAGATTTCGGAGCACGGCCTACTAGCAATCAAATCTAGTGTCCATCTTTCGATTGCTGGATCTCGATTGCTATAGTTACTCGATGCCGGCAATGGAAGTGCTTTGGTCCTGTGCATTGCTAGCACGGGACCGAGACCAAGACCTGGAGCTGACAGATTTCGAAGCACGGCCTACTAGCAATCAAATCTAGTGTCCATATGATTGCTATAGTTACTCGATGCCAGCAATGGAAGTGCTTTGGTCCTGTGCATTGCTAGTACGGGACCGAGACCAAGACCTGGAGCTGTCAGATTTCGGAGCACGGCCTACTAGCAATCAAATCCAGTGTCCATCTCTCGATTGCTGGATCTCGGTTGCTATAGTTACTCGATGCCAGCAATGGAAGTGCTTTGGTCCTGTGCATTGCTAGCACGGGACCGAGACCAAGACCTGGAGCTGACAGATTTCGAAGCACGGCCTACTAGCAATCAAATCTAGTGTCCATATGATTGCTATAGCAAAATGCAAAATGCTATAACAAAATGCGACAACTGCCACGAAGTCTGCACGGCTGGTTGCGACTGGGTCAAGTTTCCCCCCTTTTAAGCCCCTTTTGCAGGGGGGGGGGGGGGATTGACTTGTTGCTGCGTGCACTTCTAGTGTCCCCCTCCCCTCCCCCTCCCCCCTCGGTGTCGAGTTAACGAGGGTTGCTCATTCCACCGCTGGCCGAAAGTTTTTAACGACTGCATTGCGTTCTGAAACAAATGCCTGCCGGCGAAACGGACAGTTGTCAGCTGCAAAAATCTCTTGTGGATATCACGGAGACTTTTGATGATCTTGATAGAAACTGATTTGAACTGGGTCTAATAATGCTCATTGAAGACCGTGTTTTTTTAAGTTATAGCTAAGCAAGAAGGATTACATACGATTTTACAAATAATTTAAAGTTAAGATTCATTTCATTGGGCATGTGTATTTTTATTTTTCGTGGAAAATGTTGCAGGTCGTTTTATTAACAGTTTTAGCAAGCACTGCACTAATCGCCTTCATTGGTAAGAAAGGCCTTGAGAAAATACACTGATCATACGTGAACCAGACGTGAACCAGACGTGAACCAGACGTGAACCAGACGTGAACCAGACGTGAACCAGACGTGAACCAGACGTGAACCAGACGTGAACCAGACGTGAACCAGACGTGAACCAGACGTGAACCAGACGAACGGAGTCTGCAGGGTCGTGATTAGGATCATCTAGATTGCAGTTGCAAGAGCAGTTGACTACACGACAAAACCATGGCTTCGGCCAGTCAGTGGTTCTCACACTGTGCGTCACGGCCCCCTGGGGCGTCACGCTACTTCCACTAGATTCCATTTTTCTGTGTGGAAATAATATTTATCCCCGATATTTACAATTGACATGATTGCGATTGACAAAAATTCTTGTCTTCTCAAATTACAGATAACTAGAAATGTATTTTCACACGCTTTGAGTTGACCTGCACTTAGATGCATCAATTGCACAGGCATCTTGCGAAAACGTGAGGATAAGTACAGGTCGTTCACGAATTACTGGTCAAAACCACTTCAAGGCTTCGGACAATGCCATTGTTAACACTGATATGTATCTTGACATGTGTCAAGAATTTGCACCAACCATGTCCCAATCTCAGCCCTATGTTGCCAATTTTCGGGGAAACCCCTTCATTGCCAATAATCAGGTCGGTAGGCACACAAGAGGAACGAAAGCGACAACGCAGCTATTTGCAAGGAGATCCGTCAGTTGTCACTCTCGAAGAGAACACAATGGAGCTTACAAGGGTCGGCACGCGTCTTCCTAACCCAAAACCTCAAGTGGTTTTGACCACTTGTACGTGAACGTACTATATAGGTTGCATTGTAAAATTCGTGATGTTAGTACAATTGGGGGCCGTGAAAATTCGTTCCCTTGTTTGGGGAGACATGGATCCAATGAGTTTGAGAGTCACAGCTGGCACACAATCATTCTGTCCGGCAGCGTCCACAGAGTCTTTGGTGACGAGGCACAAGGTGGGACGACCTCAAGGCGCCCGGCCAATGGGAATCCGACACCGGCTCGTCCACGCGATAGCCTTTGGGGATGCGCTCCCGGGTCGGGACACTGCGACATGCAGCCCTCGCCACATGCCAGCGCGCGCGGTGATGGAGTCCGGCCACATTTCACCGACTCGCGCTAAACGCCCCCCGTGCCGCGGGACATGCCGAGCCCCGTCGGGATGATCCCCTCTAAGTGATGGCCGGCCGTTGGGACTCGGGACTCGGCCATCCATCGGGCGATCATGCAGATATCAGGCGGACCTTGACGCCGGGGGGGGGGGGGGGGGGAAGCGCAAAGCCGAGCTGATGGATGTCTTGTGACAACACGAGGCGAGGACAGCGTTGGCGGCCGCTCGCTTTAGTGCGAGCACAGATTCAGCTGGCACAGACAGTCCATACCACATGGAGCATGCCAACGCACGGGAGAGAGAACTGTGTAGCGATGATGGGCAGAGCGAGTGAAACAGATGTAATAACAGTAGTGCCGGCATCCCTTGATTGTATTCTCATCTACTTGGCTTGTAGGCGAGGGGAATGCCAAGTGGTGGGAGAGAGAACTGTGAAGAGATGATGGGCAGAGCGAGTGAAACAGATGTAATAACAGTAGTGCCGGCATCCCGTGATTGTATTCCCATCTACTTGGCTTGTAGGCGAGGGGAATGCCAAGTCGTGGGAGAGAGAACTGTGTAGCGATGATGGGCAGAGCGAATGAAACAGATGTAATAACAGCAGTGCCGGCATCCCTTGTTTGTATTCTCATCTACTTGGCTTGTAGGCGAGGGGAATGCCAAGTCGTGGGAGAGAGAACTGTGTAGCGATGATGGGCAGAGCGAATGAAACAGATGTAATAACAGCAGTGCCAGCATCCCTTGATTGTATTCTCATCTACTTGGCTTGTAGGCGAGGGGAATGCCAAGTGGTGGGAGAAAGAACTTTGTAGCGATGATGGGCAGAGCGAATGAAACAGATGTAATAACAGCAGTGCCGGCATCCCTTGATTGTATTCTCATCTACTTGGCTTGTAGGCGAGGGGAATGCCAAGTGGTGGGAGAGAGAACTGTGTAGCGACGATGGGCAGAGCGAGTGAAACAGATGTAATAACAGCAGTGCCGGCATCCCTTGATTGTATTCTCATCTACTTGGCTTGTAGGCGAGGGGAATGCCAAGTCGTGGGAGAGAGAACTGTGTAGCGATGATGGGCAGAGCGAGAGGAACAGATGTAATAACAGTAGTGCCGGCATCCCGTGATTGTATTCCCATCTACTTGGCTTGTAGGCGAGGGGAATGCCAAGTCGTGGGAGAGAGAACTGTGTAGCGATGATGGGCAGAGCGAATGAAACAGATGTAATAACAGCAGTGCCGCCATCCCTTGTTTGTATTCTCATCTACTTGGCTTGTAGGCGAGGGGAATGCCAAGTCGTGGGAGAGAGAACTGTGTAGCGATGATGGGCAGAGCGAATGAAACAGATGTAATAACAGCAGTGCCAGCATCCCTTGATTGCATTCCCATCTACTTGGCTTGTAGGCGAGGGGAATGCCAAGTGGTGGGAGAGAGAACTGTGTAGCGATGATGGGCAGAGCGAGTGAAACAGATGTAATAACTGTAGTGCCGGCATCCCTTGATTGTATTCCCATCTACTTGGCTTGTAGGCGAGGGGAATGCCAAGTGGTGGGAGAGAGAACTGTGTAGCGACGATGGGCAGAGCGAGTGAAACAGATGTAATAACAGCAGTGCCGGCATCCCTTGATTGTATTCCCATCTACTTGACTTGTATGCGTGGGGAATGCCAAGTGGTGGGAGAGAGAACTGTGTAGCGACGATGGGCAGAGCGAGTGAAACAGATGTAATAACAGTAGTGCCGGCATCCCATTGTATTCTCATCTACTTGGCTTGTAGGCGAGGAGAATGCTGAAATACGATTGCAGGACTCCCTAAACCTCGAGATTTCGCCATGCCAATATTGATACAGATATGGACGGTCTGTTTAAGCTCTGTCTGTGATTCCAGCTTCCAGCAGGGAATACAATAAGTATTGGCATAATATGGATTTGATTCCCTATACTTGAAAACAGCGCCCCGAGCGGACGAACGCGGCGGCTCGGCGAGGTTTTCTATGACGTGAGCTCCCCATCGTAATCTCGGCGGCAAACATTAGCACGATTCGAACAAGACATTGGGACCCCCCCCCCCCCCCCCCCCCCCCCCCCCCCCAAGCCCTTTCCGCCACACGAATATCGGCAAAACGCGGCACGCAACCATTTCGGTCGGCATTCTTTTAGGCATTCGGCATTCGTTCATTTAGCACCAGTCCGAGACTGGGAATATCTCGCCTTAACACGTCACTTTGAATGTGAAAATGTTATATTATCTTCCTGGTATGAATTATAGCTCATTTAAGTCCGTGCTGAAATTGACCAAAATCAGCCCCCTGCACATTTCGAGCTGATGTTGCCGGTGGTTTCGTTTTGAAACTGTACAAAGCGCTGTGAGAATCTAGATGCATGTTCCTCCCATTTGAAACCGTGCTGAAATTGACCAAAATCAGCCCCGTGCACAGTTCGAGCTGATGGTGCCGGTGGTTTCGTTTTGAAACTGTACAAAGCGCTGTAAGAATCTAGAGGCATGTTGCTCCCATTTGAAACCGTGCTGAAATTGACCAAAATCAGCCCCGTGCACAGTTCGAGCTGATGGTGCCGGTGGTTTCGTTTTGAAACTGTACAAAGCGCTGTAAGAATCTAGAGGCATGTTCCTCCCATTTGAAACCGTGCTGAAATTGACAAAAATCAGCCCCGTGCACAGTTCGAGCTGATGGTGCCGGTGGTTTCGTTTTGAAACTGTACAAAGCGCTGTAAGAATCTAGAGGCATGTTGCTCCCATTTGAAACCGTGATGAAATTGACCAAAATCAGCCCTGTGCACAGTTCGAGCTGATGGTGCCGGTGGTTTCGTTTTGAAACTGTACAAAGCGCTGTAAGAATCTAGAGGCATGTTCCTCCCATTTGAAACCGTGCTGAAATTGACAAAAATCAGCCCCGTGCACAGTTCGAGCTGATGGTGCCGGTTGTTTCGTTTTGAAACTGTACAAAGCGCTGTAAGAATCTAGAGGCATGTTCCTCCCATTTGAAACCGTGCTGAAATTGACCAAAATCAGCCCCGTGCACAGTTCGAGCTGATGGTGCCGGTGGTTTCGTTTTGAAACTGTACAAAGCGCTGTAAGAATCTAGAGGCATGTTCCTCCCATTTGAAACCGTGCTGAAATTGACCGAAATCAGCCCCGTGCACAGTTCGAGCTAATTGTGCCGGTGGTTTTGTTGCGAATGTGTATAACACGGAATCCACCCCCGAATATGACGACGACTTTGAAGGCCGCTGTTTTTCCGAGACTGTTAATTAGTACGCTCATCGCACAACTCGATTCTGCGTCCGTCGCGCGTCGCAAATCGAGTTTGGGCTCGCGAACTCCGCGGGGCCGTGATTGTTTCCCTCTAAGTTTGTAACAAGGTTATCTCCGTCGCTGCAAAACACGGGGGCAACACAGGGCTACACAGGGCTACACAGGGCTACAATCGGGCTACAATCGGGCTAACTACAGCATCGTGTGTATATATATCTCGCACGAGACTTTTAATAAAGTTTATATTGAAAAACACGTTGTTATCCGTACAACGGTGGGCAGTGGCGGGTGTGGGGGGGGGGGTTGGGTTAATATAATGAGTGTGCCCCGACCCGGTTTTACGTGAGAGTGGATGGGGTGGGGGGGGGGAGGAGGGAGGCTTTATGGGTCTTCCTGGCGGGACTGGTAATAAAGGGAGCGATGTTTTAGGCGAACAAGGAATTCGGACTCGAGCTATAGGGATTTGCATTGCTTTACGACGTTCGGCAAAATACATGGGACAAACATAGGACATAGCACAGACACGTAGGACATAGGACCGACCAGTTTGATCTGTTCGAGCCAGGCATCAATTGCTTCCTTCGACCGCTGCCGGTGGTTAGGGACAAGCAGCACCGGACATTGCTGCTTCCCTTGGCCGATGATGTCGAACTGGAACCACTATGTCGTGTGTCGTGTGGCGTGGAGCATGGTCGGGTTCGCGGGGACGGCGACTGATCCTGCGGGACTTTGCCGTCGAGGTCGCCTCGTTGTCGTGGACAGGACTAATGTTTGTGTCCAGCGGCAGGGCAGCAATTTAGCTTCATGGAAGAATGAATTCTGCGCACGAATAGTCGATTTTAACACTAGACATTGAATTTAAAGGCAAGGATGTTTTCCCCAAGTTGTCTTGAGGTGCAAGATCATGTCTACTCTTGCCTCGCTGTTTAATCGAACATTTTTGCATACCAGATTTTTAAAGAGATGTAAAGTCGGATTAAAAGTAGCTCAATGCACATCTGCTATCGGAACAGACCAAAAGAGTCCAGAAACGGTTTGTAGGAGACGCGTATAGACCGTCTAAAAATTATTGTAAAACTGCACAACCACGCTTGTACTGTATAGTTGCCATAGAAACTGCATTTCGACGTCTCTTGAAGTTATGAGGTCTTTTGTTTGTGTGAAAGCTGTAATTATGAAATTGTCTACTTCCTAAATCACTCGCCAGAAATGATAACAATTTAGCCGCAAGCAGGCACAGTTTCACAAGTTACCACTCAGCATTTAAGGTAAGGCAGATATACTTTGACAAGTACCGGGCTAAGTATCGAAAAATTAGGTTCGTTGCGTTGACGTGCCCAGATATTCCACCATGCCAAATTTGATGCTAGTAGTTTCGCCGGCAATCGCTGGGATGCGTTGGCAACCATTATCTACCAGGCCGTGGCACAAGGTCAATTATAATCAAGGGACCCAATGTTCCTCAGGTGGTTACAGTTATGGCTTCATCTACCAGGCCATGGCACAAGGTCAATTATAATCAAGGGACCCAATGTTCCTCAGGTGGTTACAGTTACCTTGGTTACGGGTGATTTAACAACAAACAGTGGCTCCATCCCTTGACTGCCGGCGAAACTATTGTTGCGGGCGGAGGGCTTTCGCGTAGCTGCTTTGGTATGGGAGTGGAACACCTGGGTACTTTTTCTGTGCGTGTGTGAATTAATGGTACGGTCGCCGTCAACGTCGCTGACTTGCAGGTGATAGCGGACCTCTCTGACTGGTGGCTTTCAGGTGGTCGTGGACTTCTCTGACTGGTGGCTTTCAGGTGGTCGTGGAACTCTCTGACTGGTGGCTTTCAGGTGGTCGTGGAACTCTCTGATTGGTGGCTTGCAGGTGGTCGTGGACCCCACGCTGGGACTGCTGTGTCAGTGCCGGCACGATCGCAAGGTGGTCTACCTGGACCCCTTCTCGATGCGCGTCGGCGACAACACTACGCGTGCGCGTGTGCAGACGCGCAACTACGAGCTGGCCGTGCTCTTCGACCACGTCGTCCGTCGCAAGTCCTGAGTCCTTCTGTGAGCCTGATCGTTGAGATTTCTGCGATCCTGATACTTTACGCGGCGAGCTTGATACTGTATCCAGCGAGTCTGGGCAGCTAGGTATTTACCCGCGGATATCAAATAAATAGCGTAATGTTCAAATGATGGGGCGGTCTTTCAATCTTTTTACACCTCAACAACAGTGTTGGGCGCTGCCTCGATTGAGATGGATTGATGATGAGGCATGACAAAGATTTTGATAAAGTGAATTGAAATAACCTGGTGCAAGTTTTCCAAGGAAATACCAAGGTCCACCGTAAATGCTTGATCTGTGTCAATGGTTATTCTGGTCAGGCCCGCACGGCGTTGACAGGTTGCGGTAAAGAGTGACCTAGCCTTTTTATTTATTGACTCTGGCGAGGGAAGTGCAACAGGTCTACGAAGAGAGTATACTTTCTAGCGTTTAGAGAAAACAGAATTTCCTATTTCGACACCGCTTGCCTGAAACTATCAAAAAGAGGCGTGTCTCGTTAGGTCCGTGCAAACCACCAGTGCTGCTCGCAACGTGTTGTGGGGGAAATACGAACCCACGAGTTTTACGTTGATTTCTAAATGCACACTGGCGCCGAAGGCGGTTTGGCGTGGAACTAAAACAAGCCGAGTTGGCGCTGGGTGGCGGTGATTGATGTTAAGTGTCCGCTGCAAGTTGCCTGTTAAACGCCCCCCCCCCCCCCCCACCCCCCTCCCCTCAAGGTCACCATTTGCACCCTGAATTTGTCGGCAGAGTTTTGTATTATTCGACTTCAAGGGTGTCGAGGGTAAAGTCCAGTGACGGACGCGAGAAACAAAGCTGCAATCACTTTAGGACGGCGGCGATACGCGACTCGGGTTTGCGTTGTTGGCCTGTGAGGCTGGCCGGGAAATTGCCAGTAGCCAGCCTGAAATGACGGGCCTTAAGGGTGGTCAGAATCAGACACATGGACTGCATTGGCTGTGTGTGCATTGTTGGCCTGTGAGGCTGGCTTGAAATTGCCAGTAGCCAGCCTGAAATGACGGGCCTTAGGGTGGTCAGAATCAGACACATGGACTGCATTGGCTGTGTGTGCGTTGTTGGCCTGTGAGGCTGGCCGGGAAATTGCCAGTAGCCAGCCTGAAATGACGGGCCTTAGGGTGGTCAGAATCAGACACATGGACTGCATTGGCTGTGTGTGCGTTGTTGGCCTGTGAGGCTGGCCGGGAAATTGCCAGTAGCTAGCCTGAAATGACGGGCCTTAGGGTGGTCAGAATCAGACACATGGACTGCATTGGCTGTGTGTGCATTGTTGGCCTGTGAGGCTGGCTGGGAAATTGCCAGTAGCCAGCCTGAAATGACGGGCCTTAGGGTGGTCAGAATCAGACACATGGACTGCATTGGCTGTGTGTGTATTTTGCCAGACGATACTGGAACGGCCAGCGTGTTTTATGGCATCTGGAATGGCCGTTGAAAATGGCTGCCAAAGGTGATTTGAAAAAGCATATAGAAGTGACTGTTGTCCAGTGGGAAGATCCCCTGAACGCAACCCGTAGAGCAAACACGGCACTTCCACCATCCACTCTTTAATTACACCATTGGCCAGAATCAATAATGTTTAACCAAACCATGGCACTATAGAGCCCATGCCACGAGAGATCTGGCCAATAGAAGCCAGTCCCAATAGGGCCCATGTCACGAGAGATCTGGCCAATAGAAGCCAGTCCCAATAGGGCCCATGCCACGAGAGATCTGGCCAATAGAAGCCAGTCCCAATAGGGCCCATGTCACGAGAGATCTGGCCAATAGAAGCCAGTCCCAATAGGGCCCATGCCACGAGAGATCTGGCCAATAGAAGCCAGGCCCAATAGGGCCCATGCCACGAGATATCTGGCCAATAGAAGCCAGTCCCAATAGGGCCCATGCCACGAGAGATCTGGCCAATAGAAGCCAGTCCCAATAGGGCCCATGCCACGAGAGATCTGGCCAATAGAAGCCAGTCCCAATAGGACCTATGCCACGAGAGATCTGGCCAATAGCAGCCAGGCCCAATAGGGCCCATGCCACGAGAGATCTATAGGAAATATAGCAGCTGTGCATGAAAGCAAACTAACTGGTGTAGTTTTGTCTATTCTAAAGTTGTTGCAGTATTGTTTATCGCGTGCCCGAGGCGTTTACCAGCAATGGCTGTGAACTCCGTCCAATGTGTGTGTCAGACAGGAGCAAAGTTGGCACCTCTGTGACGCGCTCGGCGACTGCAGCGCCTGCAGCGGCCGCAACTTTACCGTGCCGCGTGCACAGTCCATGAGGCCGTGGATGGCCAATCGCATTTCCACCAATGGAATGTTACAATATCGATTACCACCTTACTCTAAGCTGTAATGCCGCTATCGTTTCAGTGGGCGAATCACAGAAACTTTGCGCTACTTTAAGATAAGTGAGCTGATCGACGACGACGAAACGTTAAGCAAGCACTAAGATGGTTTTGGTTGGTGGTTAATTCGGTATTACTGAAAGATGTTGTCACTCAACTTAAATCTTAAGTCTGTTCATTGAGCTGTAAACTCGGGCCTCTTCCCTTACCTCGTACGGGATACACTTTCCAGGCCACACCTTTCGTCGGATCGCGACGAAACCTATATTTTCGGAATCTTCAAACTCCTGGCAACCAATAGAACCATTTTCATTTCTAAAAATTCACCCGTCAATTACTTACAAGCGTTTTAAGGCAAACCTGTTTTGCCGATACATTGAAAGATGTAAATTCCAGCTAAGAATTTACCTCTTACTGGATTCACTTTCCAGGCCACACCCGTTATCCGATCGCAACGAAACAAATATCTACGGAATCCTCACATTTTTGACAACCAATTGAAAAACTCAGAATCTCGAAATATCTCTTCGAAATCCAAAAAAATTATACATTCAATTTACCTCAGCAACCATCAATGAACGGCCTGAATGAAAAGCTCTGTGCAACTGCATTCTTTCAAGGGACACTTTCCTGGGCGTCAACGCGTTTTCCGTTCTTTTCTCGGGGCGACTTCAGACTCTTTGGGCGTATAGGTATTGAGCCTATATAGGGTAAGAGAGTGGCCATCTCTGCGTATGGGCGCCATGTTTTTACCAAATTGATTTCTTCAACCGCCCTTTCAGCAGTAGTTGATACGTTACGAACTTACCTCACCATGTACATAATACGAAGATATGCAATGAAATACGAGAAACTCATATAGACAACTGCCACGTGCTTCGTGATCAACTTGGTAAAAACATGTCGTCCGTTTAGCACGGGATTCGAACAGCCAATAGAAAAGTGTCATCATGTTGGCCACTCTCTAACTCTACATAGGCTCTCTAGGCGTAGGTACCCTGGGTAACCTTGGTAACCGTGAGTAATTCATCGAATGATATCTCCGGGCAAGTTGACTACGGCAAGCCAATGATTGCCAACCAAACCGTGCCAACTCCAGCCGAACGCCCCCCCCCCCCCCCCGTGCGACTGTGACGGCTCCTGTCCCGGGTCTGGCTCGCCCAGGACGCCGTCAACAGGTCGCCGTCTGATTGGCCGCGACAGCGCCTCTGGTGGACGGTGAGCGAAGGTGACACCTCGGCAGGCCGTGAGACCGAGCGCGTTGTCTGACTCGACCGACAGGGGCGCTGAGATCGGTCTCGACTGGCGCTGTGATTGGACGAATGGATCCCAGCCTTCTGGATAATGCTATCATCGTAGCAGTACTGTAATACTGGTTGCTATAGCGGTGCTAAGAAATCAACACACTGTATCCCATTGTTGAAATGGCCGCTCTAGGTCCGGGTTGTAATCACCATGGAAACCCCACCAAATAGCCGCTATATATGTTAGGGCACTGAACAAGAAAAGAAGGTGTCTAAATACCATTTCACGTTGAGAAGGAGAGTGGATTTGCGTCTTCCTCGAGGACCCACTGCTGCTAGACACGAGCTAAGAGTTTCAACACTCACAAGCCATGTCTTGAGTCGGACAAAAGGCTCTAAGGGCAGTTTTGAAACTCTCAGCTCGTGTCTAGCAGCAGTGGGTCCTCGAGGAAAATGCAAACCCACTCTCCTTCTCGACGTGAAATTGAGTTTAAAGCCTACACAATGCACCGTGTAAATAGGCAGGTAGTGCATGCGGACTCGTGTATGATAGACAGGAAGCAGGGTCTATAGGCACGTCAAGTCAATCCAGGCCACGTTCCATTCGAAGCCAATCATTAAAACGGCAAACTCGAGCCTCGCTGCGGTCGGCGATAGCGAGAATAACAAATCGCTCGCTGAAAGCGCGAGGCGAAGTTGCACGGGACACACACCTTTGTGATGCTCGTATACGCGGGCACACCTTATCGCGCATACAGGCGAGTGTACGGCAAAGTACGGGACGAGCGGGTGAAACTTTGATAGCCTGTTGCTTTCACTTAGCGCGCGCTGCCAAGACACGAGGGGGGGAAACGACCCCCCCCCCCCCTCCCCGTCCGATGACGGCAAACACCGGCATCACAACGCGGCGGCGGCCCGCGTCTTGCGACTGTTTCTGTTTCGAGATTAAGTGCTCGCCGAATTAGTTGACTGCTGCCAAGCGCGTCGCCATGGGCAACGCCGAATTAAGTTTGACATTTAAACCATGGGTGTCTGAAATGTGGCCGGCGTCTTAGAGCGAACGCCTCGTAGAGTTTTCTGCAATGTTCAAAATAGGCGTGGAAAATTGCCGGAGATTCTGTGAGAGTCGATTTCAGTCGCGCATCCAAAGTTTGGCTGGATCTATTGTCGGAATGGAATTGCCAGAGATCCCGAAATCTAATTGTCTTAAAAAAACTACTTCGTATTGGATTTTATTTCAGTCTAAGACTCAGGTCTAGCAAGGTCTAACTGAGGTCTAAAGCATTTGCTAACAGTAGGTGTTTTAAAAAAACTGCCGCGGCGTTCATCTCATACGACAAAGTCCGGCTGGATCTTATATTGTCAGGCTCGCCAAGAAATGCCGAACACTAATCGTCTTCGAAAAACCACATCAAATCGGGATTTGGCTTCAGCGAAGCCCAACGGAAGAAGAGAGCTGGCTCGTGATTGGTTGATGGGCCTGGGCACGGCAACTAGTCCCTGTTTGACGACCAGCTATACGGGGTGGGTATGGGGGGGGGCGTCAACCCCCTCTCGGTTGACAGTCGAAGCTTCTCTGTCAGCTTGCGAGTGGCGAGACTGAACGCTTTCCGATGACCGCCAATCAGCAATCAGCAATCACCAATCAGCGGGCGGCGTGTCAAGACTCCTGAAGACACCAAAGCGCCACGAGTGCGGTTCAAAGTTTCGCACCTCGGCGGTTCGGGGACAAAGTCGAGCAGTGAGCGGCAGTCGCTAATCGATGCACGTGGGCAGCCGACTCCACGCACCATCGGCACGCATGATTAATGGGGGTGGGGGTGGGGGTGGGGGGCGGGGGGGGGGGGGGCACTGCAGAGCTACCGGACGGAATGTGGTATGTCAACTCATCGAGAAAGCTGGCCACGAAGGATCACAAGGGGAAAACCATAATTTCCAATGGCAACCTCATATGCATCACTTAACGCTTAACGCTCAGCTCATCCCTCAACGCGAATATGCAAGTCACGCGATCGAAGTCCATGAAGGGCTTTAAAAAATTGTTTTCTCAAAACTAGTGCTGAAGATAGAGAGATCATTAGCCTTAAAAACTGAACGAAGCCCAAGGTTTTGGCCGTTCGTTGCTGGTTGTGGAGGTGAATAGAATTTAACATTTTTTGGATTTCCAGGAGATATTTCTAGGTTCTGAGATATTAAATTTGTTGTCCAAAGTGTGAGGATTCTGTAGATATTTGTTTCGTCGTGATCATATAACGGGTGTGGCCTGGAAATTGTGTCAAGTAAGAATTAAATTCTTAACTGGAATTGACATCTTTCAAGCAGGGTAGTTTTATGACGCTTGTACGTAATTGACGGGTGAATTTTTTTGAAATGAAAGTGGTTCAATAAGTTGCCAGGAGTATGAAGATTCCGAAAATATAGGTTTCGTCGCGATCCGACCAAAGGTGTGGCCTGGAAAGTGTATCCCGTACGAGGTAAAGGAAGCGGCCCGAGTTCACAGCTCAATGAACAGACTTAAAGTAATGGGGTGTTTAAGGGCGTCTAACCCAAAGTGTAAGGCTTTTGCCCTGCGTGTTTTCCTCGATGTTTACCTGGGCGTCCCGTACAGGGACGCCGTTACAGGAAGTAAGGGGTGGGTGGTGGGGGGGGCGTCGAGGTGGCATTCCTCCCGACGGGACGACGCGAAACACGGGACGCCGTGCGACGCAAAACGCAAACGCAGACGCAACGCAGCGTGCAAAACAACTCGATATCTTTTCGCACCACAAAGCATCCGACTCCACCCCCCCCCCCCTTGCCCCCCCCCCCCCCCCGCTTTTCCGAGCGCACTTGGCGTCTCAAGTAATAACTGTTTTAATTACGAGTCGCGCAGTCGTTCGCGATCCGTAAAGCCGAAGAGTGAGACAGAGGAGCATCGGTCAGGGCTCGGCCCCAGCGCCCCCTAGATGCCGGCAGCCAGCAGCCAGCAGCCAGCAGCCAGGGCCATCTGGAGTTTTATGCGATATTTTAATTTCAGTTTGCCATTAACCACAGCCTTATGGCAACATTCGAGCCATAAGAATTCCATCCAGAAGGCCCTGGTTATGCGCTCGGAGGACAATTCGCGGCACCGGCCGAAGCTCCACACCACATTTCCCTCTTCTCTCTCTCTCTCTCTCTCTCTCTCTCTCTCATCTTGACACTAAACTCCGTTTCAAGTTAAGAAGGAGAGTGGATTCGCATCTTCCTCGAGGACCCGCTGCTGCTAGATACGAGCTCAGAGTTTCAAAACTCACCAGTCATGTCTTAAGCCGGACAAAAGGATCTGTGGGCAGTTTTGAAACTCTTAGCTCGTGTCTAGCAGCAGTGGGTCCTCGAGGAAGATGCAAATCCACTTTCCTTCCAAACGTGACATGGAGTATAGTAGAGCACAGATGGAAGATTCTGGCTTTTTATAAGCCTTGCCAGAAGCCCACGTATACGTGCCGTTAGAAACGTATTCATCACATCAGTCCACTCTTTATTCAAAGGTCGAAGCGCCCAAGCCAGCCCCGGTAAGTCCAGGAAAGTCCCGGCAAGTCCCGGCAAGTCCCGGCAAGTCCCGGCAAGTCCCGGCAACTTGATTCCCGCAACAAAAGCAGCAAGCTCTGACACAAGTCAGTGTTTCCCACTGACTACACACGACGCTGAGAGGAGGATCGCCGCGACGTCGCGATTATTGCGTAATTCGACGCCGCCGCTTTACGACGATGCGTCGCGACGCCGACGCTTTCCCTCTCATGGGCGTCAGCGTCGTCTTCGGCCTAGCGGGGGCGAAATACAATACGGCTAACACTTCAGGGTAAACAGGCAAAACAGCCTGTCAATGCTGACACAACTCGGCTTTTGCAGCCATTTACAACGGCCATTCCAGATGACATGAAACACGCTGGCCGTTCCAATATCACGGGGCAAAATGCACACACAGCCAATGCAGTCCATGTGTCTGATTCTGACCACCCTAAAGGCCCGTCATTTCAGGCTGGCTACTGGCAATTTCCCAGCCAGCCTCACAGGCCAACAACGCACACACAGCTAATGCAGTCCATGTGTTTGATTCTGACCACCCTAAGGCCCGTCATTTCAGGCTGGCTACTGGCAATTTCCCAGCCAGCCTCACAGGCCAACAATGCACACACAGCCAATGCAGTCCATGTGTCTGATTCTGACCACCCTTAAGGCCCGTCATTTCAGGCTGGCTACTGGCAATTTCCCAGCCAGCCTCACATGCCAACAATACACACACAGCCAATGCAGTCCATGTGTCTGATTCTGACCACCCTTAAGGCCCGTCATTTCAGGCTGGCTACTGGCAATTTCCCAGCCAGCCTCACATGCCAACAATACACACACAGCCAATGCAGTCCATGTGTCTGATTCTGACCACCCTTAAGGCCCGTCATTTCAGGCTGGCTACTGGCAATTTCCCAGCCAGCCTCACAGGCCAACAATGCACACACAGCCATTGTAGTCCATGTGTCTGATTCTGACCACCCTTAAGGCCCGTCATTTCAGGCTGGCTACTGGCAATTTCCCAGCCAGCCTCACAGGCCAACAATGCACACACAGCCAATGCAGTCCATGTGTCTGATTCTGACCACCCTAAAGGCCCGTCATTTCAGGCTGGCTACTGGCAATTTCCCAGCCAGCCTCACAGGCCAACAATGCACACACAGCCAATGCAGTCCATGTGTCTGATTCTGACCACCCTAAAGGCCCGTCATTTCAGGCTGGCTACTGGCAATTTCCCAGCCAGCCTCACAGGCCAACAACGCACACACAGCCAATGCAGTCCATGTGTCTGATTCTGACCACCCTTAAGGCCCGTCATTTCAGGCTGGCTACTGGCAATTTCCCAGCCAGCCTCACAGGCCAACAATGCACACACAGCCAATGCAGTCCATGTGTCTGATTCTGACCACCCTAAAGGCCCGTCATTTCAGGCTGGCTACTGGCAATTTCCCAGCCAGCCTCACAGGCCAACAACGCACACACAGCCAATGCAGTCCATGTGTCTGATTCTGACCACCCTTAAGGCCCGTCATTTCAGGCTGGCTACTGGCAATTTCCCAGCCAGCCTCACAGGCCAACTACGCAAACCCGAGTCGCGTATCGCCAGCCGTCCTAAAGTGACTGCAGTCTTGTTTCCCCGCGGCCTGGTTGCTATTGGCCAACACAGCCAACATCCTGTGAGGCTAAAATAAAAATCCAATTGTAGACAAAATCTAATTGCTTTGAATTCCTTCTGTTTCAAAACTTTGTTATTTTTTATCGCTAAATCTTTTCAGTCTGCTAACAATAAAGTAATCAAATCAAAACATTTGCATGCTGAATATGATTAGTTTTGCGCCCATGTGTGCAGTGTTCCTGCTCCAGTGTACCGTATCACGGGGGATTAGAGATCCCGAATGAAAATCGGGACTAACATTATTCGTCCCTACATCATTTACCGTATGGTGATCGTATATCGTGTATATGGCGATGGAAACATTGGCAGGGCACATTACAATTTATAACGCTAATGTTCGGGGTGGGGGAGGGGATAAATCTAGCTATAATACTGAATGATGTGCCCCTAAATTCTTATTTTCTTAAGCAAGCATAAAAATACTGTTGAACAGGGATTAAAGTTATATTGCACTTTATTACTGGCATTAATTATTATTATTTATTATCATTTAGTGTAAATCAATCACAAAGTGATGTGTGAATGTACTGTCACAAATCTGGAAATATTTAGGTCCGAGCCCAAATCAAAATAGCTATAGCCCTTGGCGATTTATCAGGCTTTTAATGAAAGCATAAACAACCAGTTTTGTGTTGCTGTTGGCTTTCTGAAAATGATCCCCATCTGTCAAAAATCAATCTAAACATATATGGATCATTTTCAGCAAGTCTACAATCATATCACAAAAAATATGCTCGCATTTTTCAAAAGCCTACAGAAGTCGCTGGCTATTTTGTTTTGGGCAGTCACGAATAGTTTTCTGTAAACAAGAATGTTTTGGAGATATTCGTTGGCCGTAAAGGGACTCCCATCCACCTTCAGCCCGTTCAATGAGCTCCGAAGTCGAGCCGTTTCCTTCACCTCGTACGGGATACACTTTCCAGACCACACCTTTCGTCGGATCGCGACGAAACCTATATTTTCGGAATCTTCACACTTCGGACAACCAATTGAACCATTTTCATTTCGCAAGATTTACTCGTTAATTACTTACAAGAGTTTTAAAATAAGCCGGTACATTGAAAGATGTACTTAAGGGTAAATTCCAGCTAAGAATTTACCTCTTGCCGTATACACTTTCCAGGCCACACCCGTTATCCGATCGCAACGAAACAAATATCTACGGAATCCTCACACTTTGGACAACCAATTGAATACTTCAGAACCTCGAAATATCTCTTGGAAATCCATAAAAAGTTGAATTCAATTAAACTCAACAACCATAAATGAGTGCTCCTCACGGTTAATTCTTTAACTCCCACCCCTACTTGAAGCGTTGGATGCAGCTGTCCAATCAAACACTGAAATCAATCCCGAAATGTATTCCAATATTTAATTTTAGCATATATATCAGGAGGTGACGGTAGGGTGTCTAGCCATGGGATATTACCACAATTTTATATTTACAAAAATGTGTATGGTGCAAACTTTCAAAACTATAGTATAAATTAGCTCTAAATGAACGCTAGCCATCGATTGTTACACGATATTTATCCGCTCTTTTTCGGAAAAAGCGAGCTCCTTAAAAGCTCGCAATCGTTCGCTGTGCACAGTTCTTATCTGGCGATTTTCGAGCAAATTTAGGCCCTATTTTCATGCTTCGCGTTAGGGTCTGCGCCACTAATTTTGAGCGATCGCCCTCTACCGAATCGTCGTCGTCGTCGTCGTCGTCGTCGTCGTCGTCGTCGTCGTCGTCGTCGTCGTCCAGGCCAGCACTAAACGGCGTGGGAGTTGATAAACGTCGTCGAGGGATTTCGTCCCCGGACTGTGGAGACAAACACATATTGCCCCAGCGATCGCGCGCTCCCGGCGTCAGTCGCAAACCCGGTTGGGGGGGGGGGCTATTTATTGACAGCGAGTCGCGGCTAACGAACATAGCTTTTTATTAGCTCGACATCATGGGACATGGGACACGGGACTTGGGACATGGGACATGGGGGCGGGGGACGCTGCCGATAAGACGGCGGCACGTCGACATTCAAATACTTGGGGCGCTGGAAGTCGACGGAGGGCGTCGAGACTTAATGAGACTTAGAGGCGACGCGTGCCAAAGCGGGGGAGGCGTCGACTGACAATGGAATCTAATTCCGTGTAGTTAAACACCGCGCGCTGAGTGTTTAGAGGGCACAGACAGAGCTTGCACAGACGGTCCATGTCTGTGTTAATATTGGCAAGGCGAAATCTCGAGGCAACGGAGCCTTGCAATTGTATTCCCGCATTCCCCTCGCCTACAAGCCAAGTAGATGGGAATACAATCAAGGGATGCCGGCACTACTGTTATTACATCTGTTTCACTCGCTCTGCCCATCATCGCTACACAGTTCTCTCTCCCACCACTTGGCATTCCCCTCGCCTACAAGCCAAGTAGATGGGAATACAATCAAGGGATGCCGGCACTACTGTTATTACATCTGTTTCACTCGCTCTGCCCATCATCGCTACACAGTTCTCTCTCCCACCACTTGGCATTCCCCTCGCCTACAAGCCAAGTAGATGAGAATACAATCAAGGGATGCCGGCACTACTGTTATTACATCTGTTTCACTCGCTCTGCCCACCATCGCTACACAGTTGTCTCTCCCACCACTTGGCATTCCCCTCGCCTACAAGCCAAGTAGATGAGAATACAATCAAGCGATGCCGGCACTACTGTTATTACATCTGTTTCACTCGCTCTGCCCATCATCGCTACACAGTTCTCTCTCCCACCACTTGGCATTCCCCTCGCCTACAAGCCAAGTAGATGAGAATACAATCAAGGGATGCCGGCACTGCTGTTATTACATCTGTTTCACTCGCTCTGCCCATCATCGCTTCACAGTTCTTTCTCCCACGACTTGGCACAAGCCACACCCACAGAATCCCACGTAGCCATTGCACCACGCGATGCCTTGTCTGAGTAGATTGTATCTGTGGCGCTCGGGAAGAATTGACTCTCCACGAGACGAACAAAGCTGAGAGTCGTTCGCTCCAACGGGCCGTGATAAGCGCCGTGCTTTCTTTGCGTTTGCGGGGCGCGCGCTTTGCGGGGCGCACGCCGTGTTTTGTTTCTTGCGCGTGGGCGACGGCAGCGCGGCACGCGGACGCAATGTTAATCAGGGCGCGTGGCGGGGGTCGAAGGGGTGGGGGGCAAAAACGCGGGCACGGCCCGGTCGGTGGTAAAACAATGCGGGGAAGTCAGTTCGATCACGGCTGATACGATCTCTTGTGTCCCGCTCGCGACGGCGTTTGTTTGTTTGTGTGTTTGTTTGTTTGTTTGTGCGTTTGTTTGGCGAAGTTCTGAAAGGCCATCATTGTGTGCTTACTGTCAAGATTGACATCAGGCGAGCTGGTGCCGGCTGTATCGACTGATAATAATATGTATGGTGTTATAACTTATATTGCTGTAATAAGTTAAATTCGAATATAACAGTCAGCGCTACATATATCATAGCTTTGCATAAATTGACTAAATTACTGCAATAGTTGTGGTTGATAATCAGAGATTCAGGCGAATCGTGTTCAGTTGCAATCAAAGGAATTGTGTTCCATTTGAAATCCAGCTAGGTGTACAGTCCTTGAGCAATTATTATCATAATAACTGGACATTTTTTGTGAACTCTTTGGAGTTAAGGGTACGGAGCAGTTCAGATTGTTTATTTTTTGAAGTGTTGACTCAAACTTTGTAAATCCCTAAGTAGCGCGATAATGAGAGGCACGGAGTATCAACAACGTCTCATATTTTGTCGAGCAGCAGTCGTAGGGTGAACAAAGTTAAAAATTGAACATGGAAAATTTTGAAACAGACCCATTTTTTCCACCGTTTGAGGGTCACATCGTTGAAGTAATAATTTCAACATTTCATTATGTGGTAGACAAAAGACCTCAAATTGGGTAACCATGGCCCTTTTTTCGAATTCTCTATTGCACTGTCATTTACATGGCTCTAAAGAAGGTCAAAAATGAATAGTTTCGGGGTGGTTCTAGCGTCCCGGGGGGAAATTTTCGAAAAAAGGGCCATGGTTACCCAATTTCACATCTTTTGTTTACAACCTATTAAAATATTGAAATGATAACTTCAACGATGTGACCCTCAAGCGGTGGAAAAAAAGGGTCTGAAAGCCAATTTCTAGCGAACATGGACCGGCCACTTAAGCGTTAAGCCTAGGAAAAAGAGGTTAGAGGACATACGTTTCAAAATGATCACGGCGGCTTTTCAAATGCTTTGCGAGGATTTGACTCTAGCGCCTCCCCAAACCCTGGTGGTGCTTGGTGCAAGCCCGACCCGGGGCGCGAAGCCGGAAGTGCATCAACGTCGCCCGTTTGGTTTGTGTCAAGAAATGGCCGTTGTGAACGGCTGCGAAAGGCGAGAAGTGCAAGCTTCTGTAGGCAAAGAATGCAAAGCCACGTCGCGGATCGCCAGCTATCCTTAAGTGTTTGCAGATTGAAGCCAACTTGTGATTTAAGTGTCAAATTTTCGTAAAACGTTTTGAACGATGTCTGAGAAATTCAAAAACAGTATTTGAATGTGTACAGAGAGAAAGAGAGAGAGAGAGGGGGAGAGAGAGAGAGAGAGAGAGAGAGAGAGCGAGAGCGAGAGCGAGAGCGAGAGAGAGAGAGAGAGAGAGAGAGAGAGAGAGAGAGAGAGAGAGCGCGAGGGCAGCGCGCGTATGTATCGATGTAGAAACTAATTAGCATACGCGACTGTTTCGCCGACCGACGGATGCACTCCATGTGGCGGTGCCGACGCCGACGCTAAAAGCGTCGCCGGTTTGGGGGGGGGGGGGGGGAGGGGGTGGGGGGACACTGATAGCGTCGAGGTCCGCGCGCGGCTAGCGATATCCTAAACGAGATCGCCCCCCCCCCCCCCCCCACGACAACACAGGCGCGCTGACGTCGGCGTCGCGCTTTGGGGAGTCGCGGGTTCGTGCCCCGGCCCACGTGACGAGCGTGGACGGGCTGGGATCGAGGCCAGGGTCGAATGGTCGAAGGAATGAGTTTGCCCACCCACCCCCCCCCCCCTCACCGAGCCAAAGAGGGGCAGGACACTAAATTTATCACACACAACATGTACGAAATTCATGGGACCTGTTTTAATATAGTCTGCTATTATTTGGGCCTGTGGAGGCCCGGTCCCAATCCAGCCCTGGTACCCTTGGGGCATTTGCCCGGTCCCTAGTGGGCCAATCCAGCCCTGGTACCCTTGGGGCATTTGCCCGGTCCCTAGTGGGCCAATCCAGCCCTGGTACCCTTGGGGCATTTGACCGGTCCCTAGTGGGCCAATCCAGCCCTGGTACCCTTGGGGCATTTGCCCGGTCCCTAGTAGGCCAATCCAGCCCTGGTACCCTTGGGGCATTTGCCCGGTCCCCAGTGGGCCAATCCAGCCCTGGTACCCTTGGGGCATTTGCCCGGTCCCTAGTGGGCCAATCCAGCCCTGGTACCCTTGGGGCATTTGCCCAGTCCCTAGTGGGCCAATCCAGCCCTGGTACCCTTGGGGCATTTGCCCAGTCCCTAGTGGGCCAATCCAGCCCTGGTACCCTTGGGGCATTTGCCCGGTCCCTAGTGGGCCAATCCAACCCTGGTACCCTTGGGGCATTTGCCCAGTCCCTAGTGGGCCAATCCAGCCCTGGTACCCTTGGGGCATTTGCCCGGTCCCTAGTGGGCCAATCCAGCCCTGGTACCCTTGGGGCATTTGCCCGGTCCCTAGTGGGCCAATCCAGCCCTGGTACCCTTGGGGCATTTGCCCGGTCCCTAGTGGGCCAATCCAGCCCTGGTACCCTTGGGGCATTTGCCCGGTCCCTAGTGGGCCAATCCAGCCCTGGAAACACAAGACGCGAAATTGGGCCTGTTTCGTTCTGAGACTGCGCACTTTGCTCGTATCTTCGGAACAGACCAATGAACAGACTGTTTTGTAACTCATGACGTCATGAGATGAGACGGCTTTGTCAATGTTTCCCACGGCACGGAATGGAGATGTCATAAATCGAAGCCTCGCCGCACACTCGATGCCGTAAACAACAGCAGCCGTGTCGACGCCAGTGCGTCGTTAAACACGGAACGCGTGGCGTCGTTAAACACGGAACGCGTGGCGTCGTTAAACACGGAACGCGGACGCTTAACGAGTACGTCGTGCCTCGGGGCCGAACGGCGCAGGCGCACGACACGGAGATAGCAAGACGCCAAGCGCAGCTGGCCGTGACGGTTGCAGCGATGCAGTGGCGAGTGCATCAGGTGTGCAGTGATCCACTGATGCAACACTCGGACGAAGGGGGCCAGCAAAATAGGCACGTATTTCATGGGGGGGGGGGGGGGGGGCGATTGCACGAACTGCAATCGAAGGCGGAGATGGCGCTTCGAAGGAACTATCATTCGAAGTTCTAACGGTGGGATTTGAATGCTGAAATGCGATGGCCAACTTTAGACACTTGCAAATTGAGTTAGCTGCAAGACCGAGCATGTAGGAAGTTGAAGCTTCCACTTTTTGGGATTTCACACTCCTGTCAGTTTTGTTTAGCGTTTTGTTTAGCGTTTTGTTTAGAGTTTTGTTTAGAGTTTTGTTTAGAGTTTTGTTTAGCGTTTTGTTTAGCGTTTAGTTTACTTTAGCGTTTAATTTAGCTTTTTATTAAGCGTTTATTTTAGAGTTTAGTTTAGCGTTTAGTTTAGCGTTTTAGTTTAGCATTTAGTTTAGCGTTTAGTTTAGCGTTTAGTTTAGCGTTTAGTTAAGCGTTTAGTTTAGCATTTAGTTTAGCGTATAGTAAGGCGTATGCCGTTTAATTTAGCGTTTATCGTTTCGTTGCGCATAAGTTTCAAAACATCCCGAACGGGGTTCGCCTGCTGCCCTTCGTTGGGATTCGCACAGCGCGCTGCCAAGACTGCATTGCTCCCCTTCAAAGTCACGCAGTCGTCTCGCATCCGGTTGTCCGGTCCAGCCGGTCCAGTCCGACATCACCCCCCCCCCCCCCCCCCCCGCCGCCGCCTCGCTCTGACATGGTGCTATGGTAACGAAAGATAAACAGAGCGATGTTCTAATGGAAAATGCATGGCGATTTCGTTGTCCGCCGAGCCAACGTTTTGCTGCAGCACACACAAACTGTTATTGTTTGCTCTGGAATTACAATTTTTAAACTCGCTTCCAAAGTGTTATCTTGGTTGAAAACTATGTTATTTAACACAGGGTATAATATCAAAATGGCAGGCCAAGTCTCACTTTTTTCCCTACTTTTCGTAGCTCGGCTAGGCGATAGTGTGAGTTATCGATGTTTGTCGTAGCTCGGCCCATTGGAATCAGCAAGCAACTTTCAGCTATCGATCGGTTGCCCTTAGCTACCGATCGATATATTTTTACACAATCGCTACACACAGCTTTGATATCATGTAGCTTAGTGATTTCAAAACGATTCGTTTTTAATATCACTGCCTGTACTTGCTTTAACACGGGTAGTGATTGGAAATCGAGTGATTTCAAATCAAATTGAATGAAACAAGTTGCACGCTCCCCAGGACTGGTCAAATTATCGATTTGACTAACTTCTATGTCTTTAAAACGTGTTTGATACTTGATTTGATTTAGTTATTTTAGTTTGGAGGAGGTTTGCAGAGCCGTAGGTGGATGGTAAGAAATGCTTCGCGGTCGCTGCTCTGTTTGATGAGATTGTCGGCCCTAAAAAGGGCCTTGGGAACCACTGCCCTTTTTTGGGCCGACAATCTCATTAAACAGCGCAGTGGCCGTGAAGCACTTCTTACCATAGTTATTTTAATTTCAGGGAATTTTCTTATGACCAATACCGAAAAGGCTGCAGTTGGTAAATAATTCCATGTTAATTTAGTTGCATTTTTAACGACTGATTTGTGGTGATCTTGAAACTAGTTTCCTCCTAGGAAAACTCTCCAACAAGCAGAGAAATCTGAGCGCACCCCTTTGATCGCGGTCCCGTTGAAAACTGTGCCGGGTCCTCCACGGCCCCGCGCGTTCCCCTCCACGCACGGCCCTTTGGAAGTCACGTCACGCACGCCACCCGATTAGCGACTGTATCTTGCTCGCCGCCAGCGATCGCGACTCACGAACGCACCCGATTAGGCCCGATTAGAGCCGACCTATCAGCGTCGTGCGAACACACTCGCTTCGTGAATGTGGAGCATCCCTGTCAGGACGACGACTAGCATGCCCTTGCACAGATTTAGCGCTAGACAGACAGTCCATGTCTGTGTCGACATTTCGGCATTCCCTTCGCCTACAAGCCAAGTCAATGGGAATGCAATCAAGGGATGCCGGCACAGTACGAGCGGATTGCGCCGGTGGTTTTAGTTTGAGAGAAAGGCTGGAAGAGGCTGGAGAGAGGCAACAAAGGGACTCGTCTCCAGGAACACACAGGATGTGGTCTGGTTTGGCGGCCTGGGGCCTGGGAAATGCATATACATGTCCACGCTCGTATCTACCTTTTCCGATATATAGCTCACTTATCGTACGTAGCACATGTCTCCCAAAAACGAAGCGTTCCCACGCGCGGGACCCCGTGTCCCAAAGAGTGCCGAGTCCGGACTCTGGTCGCCACAAAGCCCGGTCGTTGGTCGCCACAAAGCCCGGACTCTAGTCGCCACAAAGCCCGGACTCTAGTCGCCACAAAGCCCGGTCGTTGGTCGCCACAAAGCCCGGACTCTAGTCGCCACAAAGCCCGGTCGTTGGTCGCCACAAAGCCCGGACTCTAGTCGCCACGAAGCCCGGTCGTTGGTCGCCACAAAGCGCGGTAGTTGGTCGTCACGAAGCCCGGACTCTAGTCGCCACAAAGCGCGGTCGTTGGTCGCCACAAAGCCCGGTCGTTGGTGGCCACGAAGCCCGGTCGTTGGTGGCCACAAAGCCCGGTCGTTGGTCGCTACGTCGCCGGGGAGCGAACGCGTCTCGCCGCGGGAAAAGTTGGAAGACATGACTGTCGATCGCGTGAGTTTTTTTTCAATTACTCTCTTGCAGAAGCGAGGGGGGAAAGGAATGTGCGAGCCCCGTTTAGTGGTGTCATCCTTGTCGACTGGTAATTAGTTTACAGAAATCAAATCACCGTCCTCTAGTGTCGACCATCCGAGAGCGGCCTTGGAACATTGCCGCTAGATGGGGCAGATGTCAGTGACGTCACGGATTTAATGTAGTGCCATTGCATGGTCGTCGTATCCAATGGTAACGCCAATTTTGGAATATAATCTGTGCGAAAATCTGTGTGGACTTGGACAAACACGTTTAAATTTGTACGATAATATATTTAAAAATTATAACAAACGTCTTTTTTTGTTCCTTTTAATAGTACAACTTTACCTTCATGGAAAAACATTTTTGAAATGTACCAAAAACTGTACCCTCAAACTACGGTGTCAACATTCAAATGCTGTTATCTCAAAAGTTTGTTCGGTGACCCCAGTTTTTTTTTGGTCGAGAATGTACCGCAGAGATTCATCTTTCAAGTATATAGAATTTTTTTTTAATTTTAATTTGTAATTTGTAGAGTTTTCCTGGTTTTGTGCTGGTTTTGACCTGATTTCATATACCGCATATGCGAAATTTCTGGTTTTCAAAACCTCATATCTTCGCTATCAGTCCGGTGACCCCCCAATGTTATTACTCCGTTGGATGCGGCGTAACTTTTTCTATTTGTCACAAAAATTCGGTACATATGGCAGAAATTGAGGGTTTTGGTGGAACCACTTTAAAAATGCCGTTTAACGGCAGGGTTTTAATAATTTTACCCACGATTTGAATTCTGGCCAGCAAAGATTGGCCGAGAAGGACTTTGGGGATATTGGAATTGGCCCGAAGGAACCGGAGTTGACCTACGAGAACCGGAATTGACATAGAGGTACCGAAATTAAGTTTCCAAGACTCAAGTCTACTATGTCCTATCTTTAACACTAGTTTTGAAACACAACTATTTCAAATCCCAGTTTGAAATAGTTTTTTTCCCAGAACAACAATCTAGACCTATATACAACCGGAAATGACAAAAGAACCGTCATTTTCGTAGAGGTACTGATAATGACCGAGAAGAACCGAAATCTACGTAAAAAAACGTAATTCGCCCACGGAACAGAAATACACCTGGAAGATCAGAGAAATTCCCATAGCAACCAAACTGGACATATATATGAGGAACCGATATCGCCACAAAAGACCCGAATGAAAGCAAATCGCTCGCAAAAAAAATGCCGAAATCGGCCTCCGGGGCCTCCACATACCTCGGCGACCTTGAAGTGCAGCGCGTCGTACGCCTCGGCCCTGGAGGCGACGTTGACCATCCGCATCGGCTTGCGATGGGCGGGCGAGCAGGACGCCGTCGTCGCGGGCGTCTTGTCGCGGATCGGCATCGCGGCGTCGAGGGTCGGCGTCGGGAGCGCGGCACGCGACGTCTGCTCGGCGTCGTCGGCGAGCGTCGAGTGGATGAAGGTCGGCGTCGCGGTGTGCGCCTCGACGCCCCCCCCCCCCCCCCACCCCCACCTCGCCTTCCGGGTCGCTGGGCGGGGGACGGGGTTCGCGCCCGAGTGGGGCGCTGCTTCGAGCCGTGGCGATTGGGTGCCGTTTGACTCGGACTTTATGGCGGACAATTATGTAGACGAGCCATGTGGATGACCAGGTAGGAGGGCGATTGCCAGGAGGTTGCGAGGCAGACGTGTAACAGCTGCAAACGCATTGCATCACTTGCTGGAGAATACACATTACCTATATTAGCATCATGGCGGCATAAAAGCTGCAGTTTTACAGCCAACTTATCGCAAAGAATTCGCACAAAGATTATTAGCAGTAGCAGTAAAATGTTTGGTATGTGCATATCTGTATACGTGTCTACAACAAAATTAAGAGTGTGACTTTAACTTAACGTGCGCAAGATGTTTCACCATGCCAACCTCTTACGTTACGCTAAAACCAAGTCACAACTTAGTGGAGAACCAATCAGGTTCGTTTGGTCGACCTGTTCAATGCATTTCCACTCGTGTTTGAGAAAAAGTTGGGCTAAGCAATAAGCACAGTGGATTTTGTTGCGATTAGATTGGCTTACCGTTAGAAATTAAGTTGTCATTAACAATTATAACAATTAGAGACTGATACAAAGTTACAGCTAAGTGTGTTGTAAGCCCGCCCTTAATGCCTCATAGCATCACAGGAGATGCTGTGGTAGATTAGTGAAAAAAAACCTTTTAGAATCAGCATTAATTACATTATAAAGCCTAAAACGTTTAGGCTATTACGGTAAGGCAGTACTTGCTGAGTCTCTTTTATCTTGATAACCATGATAAATAGTTTTCAGCGAGTGTTTCAAAACAGCTCCATTTGGGCATGCATTCGTACCACAGTCCAGTTTCATTCTAACGTTCGTTTATAAAAGATTCGATCGCATTTATTTTCAAACTGCATTACAGTAGCACTGGCTTTCGAGTTGGTTTTCTTGTTTTCTTTCGTAACAAAACGCTATAAAGGTCTGTGTGCTTATTATTCATGAAACAGTTTGGGAAATAGTTTGTAGTTCTACCTTTATACTTGTAAAACTTTGTATGCTATTACACAGCAAGACAATCAGATTGCTTCTATGAACCCGTAGTTCTCTTGTTTATATGACAAGACAGAAGGGAGCGGGACAGAGCGTTATTATAACAACTGCAAGCAAGAAAACGCAGGGCGCTGTCTGTCATATAGGTTAGGTAATGATAGGACCTGCATGTTATGAAGTAAGCAATTGCACAGCTCACTGCAATAAGCGAGTGCACGGCACACAAGATACAAAGCAATGCATCCCCACCTGGCTGTGCTCCGTGCATCTCAGGGACGGCGTTTATGTCGTGCGCATGCGCACACGAGACACTCGCCATTGTAACGAGACTCGCGATCGCCTCCAACCCGTTTACAATTCCAGAGCCCCGGGTTTTTTGCCCGTCTTTTTGGGGCGACGACACGAGAAACTTTCCCGCGCTAAGGTACGCCGGAAGTGCACACATGGCTCGACGCGACGGCCGCGCGGGTGAATGCACTTCCGGCAACTTCCGGCGCAGTGCATCCTTGCATCTCGCGAGCAGCGCCCGAGAAATGCATTAAAATGCACTTGCGCATGCAGTTGTTGCATGCATGCACTCGAGGTGCAGTGACTGTGTGTGTGTGTTGTGCAGTGACTGTGTGCTGCACGTGTCAATATTTAACCACGTCCCGTTCGCTTCGGTTTCGGCGGCGGGATTTCGCTGTCGAATGCATTTCCCGTCTTGAGTCGAGATTCACCACAACTCGTGCGATTTCCCTCCGTGGTTATCGGCCACAGACTTTCGGCCGAAATGTATACAACCTGCACTTAGATCAGTATTCAGTTTATCTTTATTGATTATAATAGTTTGAGCAACGCCTTCACAAGAAAAAGTGACGCTATTGTCTGTCCTAACGTTTGAAGAAGATTTTTAACTTTTTCAAGGCTTGCCCGGCTCAAACATCGCGGTCCCAGCACGCAGCCAAAAGGCCGAGGGTTCGGTGCTGATTCCAGGACTGACATGCGAATGGAACCCAGTCTGAGAAGACCAATGTCCCCCCTTTGTGCCCGGCTCAAACATCTCGGTCCCAGCACGCAGCCAAAAGGCCGAGGGTTCGGTGCTGATTCCAGGACTGACATGCGAATGGAACCCAGCCTGGAAGACCAATGTCCCCCCTGTGTGCCCGGCTCAAACATCTCGGTCCCAGCACGCAGCCAAAAGGCCGAGGGTTCGGTGCTGATTCCAGGACTGACATGCGAATGGAACCCAGTCTGAGAAGCCCAATGTCCCCCCCTGTGTGCCCGGCTCAAACATCTCGGTCCCAGCACGCAGCCAAAAGGCCGAGGGTTCGGTGCTGATTCCAGGACTGACATGCGAATGGAACCCAGCCTGGAAGACCAATGTCCCCCCTTTGTGCCCGGCTCAAACATCTCGGTCCCAGCACGCAGCCAAAAGGCCGAGGGTTCGGTGCTGATTCCATGACTGACATGCGAATGGAACCGATATCCTAGCGACGTGAAGGTGGTAACTATAAGTCGTTCAAGGCCAGGAAATCTTGGTTTGTGCATATAGTCAGTGTATATAGTCAATGTTAAAATAGGGCAAGCAAGATTCTGTCCCGCTTGCATACGCAAGCCGCCGACAAAGATGTCCCAACATCAACAAGATAGTGTAGCCAGCATCCCCTGTCGAGTTCGTGCCGTCGCGAGGACGCCGTCGTCGCCCCTATGCCCGCAGTGCGTGCTGTCAGTCAACCGCCACGCCGTTATCTCGGCGACGCCGGGCAAAGGCGTCGGCGTCGGCGTCGCTAATGAACTCGGATAGCGTGACAGTGGAGGGACCGCGTGGGAGCGTTGGACTGCTTTGTTCACTGCGCTGTGGATATTAATTGGACGGCTCCAAGATGATTTGCACCTTACGTGACAACGACATTCCACTTGCACCATCAGCTCGAACTGTGCACGGGGCTGATTTTGGTCAATTTCAGCACGGTTTCAAATGGGAGGAACACGCCTCTAGATTCTTACAGCGCTTTGTACAGTTTCAAAACGAAACCACCGGCACCATCAGCTCGAACTGTGCACGGGGCTGATTTTGGTCAATTTCAGCACGGTTTCAAATGGGAGGAACATGCCTCTAGATTCTTACAGCGCTTTGTACAGTTTCAAAACGAAACCACCGGCACCATCAGCTCGAACTGTGCACGGGGCTGATTTTGGTCAATTTCAGCACGGTTTCAAATGGGAGGAACATGCCTCTAGATTCTTACAGCGCTTTGTACAGTTTCAAAACGAAACCACCGGCACCATCAGCTCGAACTGTGCACGGGGCTGATTTTGGTCAATTTCAGCACGGTTTCAAATGGGAGGAACACGCCTCTAGATTCTTACAGTGCTTTGTACAGTTTCAAAACGAAACCACCTGCACCATCAACTCGAACTGCGCACGGGGCTGATTTCGGTCAATTTCAGCACGGTTTCAAATGGGAGGAACATGCCTCTAGATTCTTACAGCGCTTTGTACAGTTTCAAAACGAAACCACCGGCACCATCAGCTCGAACTGTGCACGGGGCTGATTTTGGTCAATTTCAGCACGGTTTCAAATGGGAGGAACATGCCTCTAGATTCTTACAGCGCTTTGTACAGTTTCAAAACGAAACCACCGGCACCATCGCTCGAACTGTGCACGGGGCTGATTTTGATCAATTTCAGCACGGTTTCAAATGGGAGGAACACGCATCTAGATTCTTACAGCGCTTTGTACAGTTTCAAAACGAAACCACCGGCACCATCAGCTCGAACTGTGCACGGGGCTGATTTTGATCAATTTCAGCATGGTTTCAAATGGGAGGAACACACGCCTCTAGATTCTTACAGCGCTTTGTACAGTTTCAAACACAGCATTTTTCGCGACCGCAAGAAATGGGGCTTGTCAATTTTGACGTATTTCATCGCTGCTGTCAGTGCCGAGCTGTCATCACTCTGAATGCGATGAAGTGAAATGACAACTCCCCCAAGGTGTTTTAAAATACAGTCAGTCATTTCCACTTTCCTCACAGATAATTGGTAATATAGGAATAAGTTTATCCTATATCCATGTAACACACACGTATACGGCATTCTATTCTTGTAAATCGCTTTTCACTCGCCTTTATCTACTTGGATGTATTTTCAATCTCGGCCGTTCAAAGCAATACTCGAAAGTTTCCTTCCCCCCCCCCCCGTCGCGACGCAAACTTCTTTTCCAAGTTTCTTTCCCAAACTGTCTCCCTGAAAACGCGGCGAGAGTGAGCCGACAGCCTCCGAGCAAGGTGGAAGGATCTAGCGCCGTTAAAGGTGACAGTCGCACTTCTAGCTCGTCGAGAGTCCCGAGTCCATTGTGATACAAACACAACGACGCGCTCTATGAGGAGTCAGACGGCAACAGCTCCTAATTATGGCACACCAAACTTTCCAAACACGACTCTTCCAGAGTCGGCAAATCCCACTCAAACGTCCCGCGCTCGATTCGCATAAAGCTCTCGAAACTTTGTCGTGCAGCGTCCGTTGTTTCTCGGCACGGCCTCGCGAAACCGCGCGCAAAGCGGCCGAATTCTTCGGGGCGCTGGAATCGGCCGGCCGCCCGGCGACTGTTCGCACTTCTTCACAAAGTCTTCTCGTCCGACGTAATCCTCCTTTCTTGGCGGCGATCGGCGGCCTTTGAGCCGCGCGCCTCCCGCCGTCTTACGGGTCCACGTGTCGTCTAGGCGAGTCCGAGCTGATGGCGCCCCACGCGCCCACTGCGAATTCTGTGTGAAATGTGAGTGGAGCCGCCATTGATCGGGTCATGGATAGAAAAAGTGCGCCCGTTTTCGGCGAGAAAGGATTTTCTTGGTCGAACTGGACTGAAAGTTAGCGATCGCGTTCGCTCGCGAGGTGCAAAGGTCATCACATCGGAAATCGACGCAGTAAAGTGTTCGCCCCTCGCCGATGGCTGGGGTCGCCGTCGTCAGAAGAACTGTGTGATATCGAACGGCAGACAGCGAGCCCATTCCACGCTACGAATGACGACGACATGCATTATATGCATTAAAGTATTTCTAAAACTAATTTAAAGTTATTCATATCTGCGAGCTGCGAGTAACTTTTTCCGCCCGTCTGAGACATTATCGATGACGCAGTCTGGAACGCCTAGACTATATAGAGTATCCTACTGGATCACACTCATTTATACTAAGAAAACGGCAGGATGCAAGACTTGGCGGTTTTTTTAGGCATTTTATGTTTAGTTCTACTCTGCGATTACGGAACTCTGACTTTGCCGTTCTCGGTTACAAAGTTAACAAATTAACACGGACAACAATAGGGATTTTATCCATCAGAACCGATGACGGCATCACGTAAAAGTTACAAAATCTCTAAGCTGTAGATACGAAGTGTATTATCGAATTTCTTAGACTCATGTCTACTATATCCTATCTTTAGCACTAGTTGAGAACTTGAGCACCAGTGAGACTTTTGATTAAGCATTAAAATCCCAGTTTGAAATAGTTTTTTCTCAATGTATTGTATTATATAATTATACTGTATAACGCACGGGGGCGCCGTGACGAGACAAAGCCGGGCGTCGCGGCGTCGGAGGGACGCCGTCGTCGAGTGAATGGAGACAATGCGAGGCCGGCAATCAGTCTTCGTGCGGGGCCGGGGGTCGTGGGATCGAGGCCCGGCTGCTGAGTGCACACGCACCATGCGGGCGGCGGTCGGTGGAAGCAGTGCTAAAAACCCACCGCATCTCGAAAGTATATTAGTGTGTTAAGAGACAAGACCACCTCGCTCGCAACTGTGAGTTAGCACCTATACCGAATAGCGCGAATACCAGAGTCTCACGAGTGTGCGCTTTTTTAACAAACCGTATGAGATAAACTATTGAAGTTAGTGGGGGAATTGTAGCTAAAGAACAATCTGTGTCGGTAACGGACCCGTTTTTCCATTTTTTTGGTCTAAAAGGGCCGAAACCGCTTCTAAAAATATTTAGTTTGCTATTTTTTGAGCTTTTTCGTGAATCAATGAAGAGATAAATGGGAATAAAATTGAGAAAAATGCTCCGTTACCGAAACAGATTGATTCTTTATCTACAGCTCTATCGCCGACTTCAATAGTTAAACAAAGCGCATACTCGTGGGACTCTGTATTCGCTCGCAGCTGCGAAAGAGGTAGTCTGGCGCCTTAAGGCTATTGGTGTGGTTGTTGGTGATTATTTCATTAAGCTTTATTTGAACTTTCTATTGGTATTTCGTGGTTATAAATCACACAATTTGTTGCTAAAAGTGTGAGGATTCCGTTGACCCTGGTTTCGTTGCAATCGGACAAACGGTGTGGCCAGAAGTTGGTATCCAGTAGGAGGTGAATTCTGCGCGGGAAGCAGCCTAAGAATGAGCTCAATAATGCGGCGTAAAAGGGTTTTTATAGAATGCTTGAAAATACTAGATGAGTGAATATTTTTTGAGATTTGTAAACACACAATTTGTTGCTAAAAGTGTGAGGATTCCGTAGACCCTGGTTTCGTTGCAATCGGACAAACGGTGTGGCCACAAGTTGGTATCCAGTAGGAGGTGAATTCTGCGCGGGAAGCTGCCCGAGGATACGCTCAATAATACGACGTAACAGGCTTGTTATAGAATGCATGAAAATACTAGATGAGTGAATATTTGTTGAGATTTGCAAACACACAATTTGTTGCCGAAAGTGTGAGGATTCCGTTGACCCTGGTTTCGTTACGATCGGACAAAAGGTGTGGCCACAAGTTGGTATCCAGTAGGAGGTGAAATTTGAGCGGGAAGCTGCCCGTGTATGAGCTCACTCCTGTGCAAACTAATAGCGGCAAGTACGACACGAATGCCAGAATGTCCGGCGTTGTGCCTCATCTCCCAGACCCGAACTGGATTAGACTTGGCGTGATCGCAGCCAGGTCGTCGAGTTGAACGCGTCTCCCCCGCAGTCCGGTCCACGACATCCCCATCTCCAGCCCCTTGCACCTGACTTCGACGGGCACCGAAACCAACAAGTGGGAGAGCTCATTTCCCCGTCGCAGCGTGCGTCCAGGGGGCGCTGTCAGTGCAGTTGACAAGGTCGCCGCCACGCGGCGCTGGCGGAGCGGTGATTGCTAACAGCGTGAGCCACAGATTGGGGTTTCTCAGACCGTCGAGCGTGACGAGAAACGGCCACAGATTAGGATTTCTCAGACCGTCGAGCGTTACGAGAAACGGCCACAGATTAGGATTTCTCAGGTCCTCGAGGAAGATGCAAACCCACTCTCCATCTCGACGTGAAATGGAGTATAGCTCAACTACAAACCAACCAGAGAACTTCACTGCAGGCGAAGTCCACGACGAGCTGTCAGACGGTCGACGCATGCGCGCTAAAAATTGTCAATTAATTTCCCAGATTCCAGCATTTCACGGTCGCGGCTCTGGGAGATCACTCAGCCGGCGGCGGAAAAACGCGGCCCGCGCTAAGACGCCCCGCACTACACTAGAATTAATTTGAGTTTGCCACTTTTTGGGGATCTCATATCATAGAGTACCATACCATAGAATCAAATGATTAAGTTTTTGTCAGCACCATTAAAAACGTTATTTACCATTACAATTATTAACCATTTTACTCTTCACAAATCGTAAAAGATTCAAATGATATTTTACTTTGAAGTCCACTAGGCTGTAGTAATCTTAGGCTATAACACGACTTTAAGGTGGCCCGCACTAAGGCGTCCCGCTTTGTCTCACGCGGGAAGGGAGTCGAGCCCGGTCGGAGGGACGGCACTTTAACTCCTCGGCGACGGCATCCCGATGTCTTGCCTCGGGCCCGCATTTGCATAAACCCCCGCGGGAAAGAAACACTCGGCCAGAGTTAACATATTTTTGAATTGATGGCATTCGGCGCGCCGCAAAACAGGCGAAAGCGCCTAAAACGCAAAGCGCGGGATTGAAATACCGAATCAAGGTGCAGTGCCCATGGTCGAACCGCGAGGGAGAAACTAATCTGCAATCACTTAAGTATAGGCAAATATACTCGGGTTTGCATTCTTGTCCGGGGCTGGCTGCTATTGGCTGGATCTCACTTGGAATGGGCTCTATTGGGACTGCCTGTGTGTCGCATAATTCCTTATGACCAAAGGCAAATTATGCAGCCTTTTCGCCAATTCGCCATTTCAGCCATTTACAATGGCCAATAAAAGTGGTTTAAAACACTGCGGCGTTCTTTTGAGGCAATATTTCCTCATTCAGTGTCTTCTTTTGATTGTGAGGATTCTTGCTCATCATTTTCGGTCGAGTACGTACAGTTTCCCAGCCAGTCTCGGTCAAAAGTGCAAATCCGAGTCTTATTTCCTATGCTTAAGTAATTGCAGGGTTGTTTCTCGCGAACTGCGAGGGCCTTGGCTCAAGGAGGCCGTGGCTCAAGGAGGCCGTGGCTCAAGGAGGCCGTGTGTCAAGGAGGCCGTGTGTCAAGGAGGCCGTGGGTCAAGGAGGCCGTGGCTCAAGGAGGCCGTGTGTCAAGGAGGCCGTGTGTCAAGGAGGCCGTGTGTCAAGGAGGCCGTGTGTCAAGGAGGCCGTGGGTCAAGGAGGCCGTGGGTCAAGGAGGCCGTGGGTCATGGAGGCTGTGGGTCAAGGAGGCCGTGGGTCAAGGAGGTCGTGGGTCATGGAGGCCGTGGGTCAAGGAGGCCGTGGGTCAAGGAGGCCGTGGGTCAAGGAGGCCGTGTGTCAAGGAGGCCGTGTGTCAAGGAGGCCGTGTGTCAAGGAGGCCGTGGGTCAAGGAGGCCGTGGCTCAAGGAGGCCGTGTGTCAAGGAGGCCGTGTGTCAAGGAGGCCGTGGGTCAAGGAGGCAGTGGGCAGGGCAGCAACAAACGCTCGGGGGACGGATTTCCGAAAGCTAATCGTGGACGAGTCTGAGTAGGGCTGTCTTCGAATTTGTTTTTGCCGTTTGGTTCGGCCCTTGAGCTGCGGTTTCACGTAGAGATTGTGTATTGATTCAACACTTATTTGATGTTTCTGGAAATGTGAAGGAGCAAATTGGGGCTTGGTTCATTCCCCATTGTTACAGTAAGATGTGTTTCACGGTAGGGCTCTGTTTGGCAGATATTTCAAGGTTTAGGTTTGAAAGGTTATGAGACCATTCTCCATAAAGTTGAAACAACAATAGAATAGCAAAATAATGAAAGAAGCAGAGAGCGGTCGTGATTGACACCGCGAGATAATGAGATTGACTGAGAGAACGCAAGTGATTGAGCGAGGAGCTGATAGCAATTAATGAGTGTTCAAATGATTTCACATCCCACATGAAAAAGCATAAACGAACATATATGATATACATACAGGGAAAATATACGAAAGTGCAATATCTTATAAGAAACTTATATGTTTCTACTAAAAATTTGATCCTTCCATATATGTTTTTTGTATTTACTTCCGTGTGGGATATCGCTTTTTACCCCCGGCTGAGTGCCGATGCCAACGTAACAAATTAAAACGTAGTACAGAATATTGCTACATTTCGCAAAGTCGGACCGGATCGTGTCAGGATCGCCACCTGCTTTGTACCGACACCCGACCGCTGGTCCAGGCGACACGTTCGACACGCCCCCTTCGCGGGTCGGGGCCGCGCTATTCCGTTTCGTGCCTTGTAGACGCAATGTTAAATTTCTACGGTCTGGCAATCATACTGGCAGTGTAAAATATCGGTACCATTAGCAAACTGGTATCAAAGTCAATTGGACGACTTGAATCATCATATTTACATCGTATTTCACTTTGAAATCGTTTTCTTGCCTCAAATCTTCGTCATTTCTCTGTGCATCTCCGAACTCGATGGTGCGTTGTCGATGATGTACTCTAGTTTTTAATTGTATTACTCCTGAAACATCACAGTAGGTTCTCGAACTGTGTACCCTGTGTAATTTTTTAAGGCCAGCTCCGGAAAAACTGCCCAAAAAGCCAATTTGAATGCGGTAGAAATTTAACATTGCGTCTACGAGGCACGAAACGGAATAGCGCTGCCGGCGACGTCTGTCCGCCCATGGGACGCCTAATGGGGAGTTGTAGCGACGCTATCACGCCGTCGGCCGGGGCTTAGGGACGCTCGTAAACACGCGACCGGGACGCGAACCCGCGACCGAACGCTGCAAAGTGTCGACGTCGGATCGGATAAAGTGTCGTTAGCAAAGGCAATTCCGGGCGCGAGGCTTGATGCAACGTGCAACGACCGTTCGCACGGCGCGCTCATGCAAACACAGATGTACAAGGTTATCCAGATATTCCAATCCCATACCAAAGCAGCCACGCGAAGGCCCTCCTCCAGCAATAATAGTTTCGCCGGCAGTCAAGGGATGGAGCCACTTTTAGTTTTAATATCACCAGTAACCAAGGTAGCTGTAACAACCTGTGGAACATTGGGCTCTTGATTATAATTGACCTTGTGCCATGGCCTGGTAGATGAAGCCATAACTGTAACCACCTGAGGAACATTGGGTCCCTTGATTATAATTGACCTTGTGCCATGGCCTGGTAGATGAAGCCATAACTGTAACCACCTGAGGAACATTGGGTCCCTTGATTATAATTGACCTTGTGCCATGGCCTGGTAGATGAAGCCATAACTGTAACCACCTGAGGAACATTGGGTCCCTTGATTATAATTGACCTTGTGCCTTGGCCTGGTAGATGAAGCCATAACTGTAACCTCCTGAGGAACATTGGGTCCCTTGATTATAATTGACCTTGTGCCATGGCCTGGTAGATGAAGTCATAACTGTAACCATCCTGAAGAACATCGGGTCCCTTGATTATAATTGACCTTGTGCCACGGCCTGGTAGATGAAGCCATAACTGTAACCTCCTGAGGAACATTGGGTCCCTTGATTATAATTGATCTTGTGCCATGGCCTGGTAGATGAAGCCATAACTGTAGCCACCTGAGGAACATTGGGTCCCTTGATTATAATTGACCTTGTGCAATGGCCTGGTAGATGAAGTTAAAACAGGTTGCCAACGCACCCCAGCGATTGCCGGCCAAACTACTAGCATCAAATTTTTGCCGTAGCCGTAGATTAGTATCATGGTAGAATGTCTGGGTTAGCGAAAGGAAAAATGTTATCAGTTGCCGCTTAACCGCTTGCAGTACCAGATTCCATCAATGTCATCTCAGACTGGAACCGACTTTAGAGAGAAGAGATGCCGAGTTTCGACGCATTCATTTGAGCAGATCGCCTCCCTTCCCCTTCGCCTCCCTTCCCCTTCGCCTCCCTTCCAGATCGTACAAAGTTTATGTCTTAGGCTTTCCAGAGGTCCATTAAAATAATATAGTCAACGTCTGTTCGAAAAAAATACATCAAGAATTATGCTCATGATCTGGCGTTGCTTTGGGGGTTAACTATAGTTAACAAACCATTCGAGTTTTATCGGGCCACTGCCAAAGCAGTTTTAGAGCCCAATAATGTACACGGTTTGAGAACTTTTTATTTAAGCCGGGCACTAAACTGGAGCGCCCTTCTCGCTAGTGCGCATGTCCGCGCACGACGTCTCCTAGCGCTCGCAGCCCCGACGCGGGAGGGCGTGAAAGCTTTCCTCGTCCCACGCTCGCATATTAAAACGAATCGGGGGACATGACATGCCCTTCGATACATTATCGTTCCGAGGGATAAGATCGCCCCCCCCCCCTCCCCGCCCGCCACCGCCTGACCCGTGACGTCTTCGTTTTGTGTCGCGTGCTATTTGTCCGCGCGCCGTCGACGACGACGCTTTGTGTGGAGGCGTCGCGACGCTATCCATCACGGCGTCGTTGCGCACAATGCCGCGCGGCGTCGGCGTCGGCGTCGGCGGCGTCCGATACAAAGGCGATCTGGTAGTGAAATATCTCTCGGTTCGGGCTCGATGCAAATAGCGAGGCCTCGATAGCGCACTCTCATTGACGGCCACCCAAAACCAGGAGGCCGAGCGTCGCGGCCACCTGGCAGGTGTCAACACTCCATTTCACGTTGAGAAGGAGAGTGGATTTGCATCTTCCTCGAGGACCCACTACTGCTAGACACCAGCTAAGAGTTTCAACACTCACAAGCCATGTCTTGAGTCGGACAAAAGGCACAGTGAGGCAGCCCCTGTGAGGCTGCCCCTGTGAGGCTGCCCCTGTGAGGCAGCCCCTGTGAGGCAGCCCCTGTGAGGCAGCCCTTGTGAGGCAGCCCCTGTGAGGCAGCCCTTGTGAGGCAGCCCCTGTGAGGCTGCCCCTGTGAGGCAGCCCCTGTGAGGCAGCCCTTGTGAGGCAGCCCTATGAGCTGTGAGATGGACAGAGTGCAACAAAGTGTCCGGCGGGCGCAGCGCCTTTGAGCCGAAACACGTGAGACTTTGACGGGCTCCTTCCACGACCCGCCGTCGTCGGAACGCAGCGCCCTTATCGCCCTCCCCCGGCTAATTAGGCCAGACACCGACATGCCGGTACCGCCATGCCGACGCTATCCTCCAGGCATGAGGGACAGACAAAGAACGCGGCCAGGGGAAAACCGGTGCGCTTTGACGTCGCGACGTCGGCGTCGGCGTCGCAGCGGGCGTCGGTCGGGAACGCGAGCTGCGGTGTCCCGTGCGGACGGGACGGATGCTCCTCGTATTCAGTCCCAATCTTCATCAACAGGGATTTGTGCGTATAGCAGTTGCCCTGTGTGGGGTACTTTTGAGTCCTCGACGGCGCCTCCACCTCTCATGGCTGGGAGGGGGGGGGGGAGCGTTTCGCCGGCAAGAAGACGTCAGCTGACACGACGACTTATGCACTTGCCGCAAGATTGGCAGTGTTTCTAGAGAAACACTTTGTGGGGCACCGGGACACAATGGGGCCAGAATCGACGCAAACGGCATGTTGGTTTGAGAATGGGGGGGGGGGGGTCACGTGGGTAAAGGGGGTTGAAAGGGGGGGGGGGGGAGGGGGTTAAGGGGATCTGCATAATTTGCCAACGAATCGAATTGTGTGGGTCACAAATGATGCGTTCAATCGCCATTGTGAGTTCAAAATGCGTGTGCACTTCATTGTTTATTCATACACCTGTGTTTGATCTCACTTCATGATGCATCATTTTAAATCTTGATGCCCAATGGTCATTTATAATATGTCTAAATGAATTTATAAGTTACCTTTGCTATTGCTAAAAGAAAGTTATTTCAAATTGGTGTAATTAATGCTACAACTGAAGCCTGCACGTAATTGTTTCCCGAGATGGTTTTACTCGGTGCTTTTTTTTGGGCCGGAACGCACCGGAACCTCATTTCGGTAAACATCGGAGGGAATATCTGCGCTCGCCGATTGCTGGACAAATCCAGCACTGCATTTCACGTTGAGAAGGAGAGTGGATTTGCATCTTCCTCGAGGACCCACTGCTGCTAGACACGAGCCAAGAGTTTCAACACTCACAAGCCATGTCTTGAGTCGGACAAAAGGCTCCATGGGCAGTTTTGAAACTCTTTGCTCGTGTCTAGCGGCAGTGGGTCATAGAGGAATGATGCGAAGACACTTTCCTTCTTACTGTGAAATTAGGTTAAGTGCGTCCATGTTGTTTTTGGTGAAGGTGAAGAGTGTGTGTGGGTGGGGAGGGGCGGGGGGGGGGGGGGGTAAAGGATACATTTCTTTGATGAACATTTGCGTTCCGGCACCTATATTTTTCAAAAAAAAAGCACTAGTTCTGCTTAATGTATCGCAGGGAAGGGAACCGAATTGGTTTCAAATGTATATACACCTGATTGTTGCTGTCAATGTGTCTGAATCCCTTGCACGAGGCTTCGTCTATCAGCCAATGAGCCTGCGAGTTAGGCGCTGCAGTGCTGCCAACTTCAACGACCAGGGAGTTATACTACTAACGATGCATGCTTTTTGTGAGAGAAATAGAGCTGGATGTTACTGGAATTCATTTCCAAGCACATTTTGCCGTGTGAAAGAGAGGTGCAGGTTTTGAGGCTGCACATTACGTGGAGTGGGAGAGAGATGCAGGTATGGCGAGGCCATGGATTGTGAGCAGCACGCTTTGCATTGTTGCAGCGTGGAAAACGAATTGCATCAGCCGGCACATCGCGTCGCTCGGGGATTATTAAGCAGATTCGGGGTCAAAAGCACAAAGGGTAATTTACAACAAAAATACCGAGTGGCACCGAGTGTTTTATGAAGTAAATTAGCAGCATATACACGTACTAGGTACGTACAAGTACTTGATGATGGAGTGCACATGTGCAGTGACACAGTTCATTGAATTGGTGGGCATAGCGACAAAGAAGTCAACTTTTCAAGTGCGGTGCCTCTCATCGTTGACACAAAAATAGGGTAAGTAGCAACTCTTGCATGAAAGACAATTGCTCTTTTCTTCATTGATAAACTAAAATAAATTGGAATTGTTTACTTACTCGTTCCAGAAAAGAGTCTATATTATAGTTTTCTGAGTTAAGACTATTGGAGTGAGCTCATACTCGGGCAGCTTCCTGTTCAAATTTTACTTCCTACTGGATACCAACTTGTGGCCAAACCTTTTGTCCGATCGTAACGAAACCCATGTCTACGGAATCCTCACACTTTTAGCAAACAAATTGTGTGATTTATAACCACGAAATACCAATAGAAAGTTAAAATAAAGCTTCATGATGTGATCACCACCAACACTAATTTTAGTTTTTAAGAATTGTTTACTGTATAAATTTTTTCAGCCAGTAACAGTCTGTTTTTAGTTTTAGATTAAGTTTGAAAAACATTGACGTGTTCATATCAATGTATTGATCAATCGGACAAATAAACATTATTATTATTATTATTATTATTAACCACACCAATAACCTTAAGAATGAATGTTCCTCCACGTTTCGTAGTCTGCACCTATGCACCCTTACTGCAGTTGTCAATATGAGCTCGCTTTTAAGTGAAGTACGGCAAAGTTGGGCATTCACAACTTGTCAGTCTAAAATGGTATTCTTAGCAGTAGAATTGTGTTTATGGTTAGCGTTCCCAATGGCTTCTAGCTATAGGTTATGGCAATGAGAGCCAACATAAAACAGCTCCGTTTAGAAGCCAATGAGATGGTAGACTCAAATTAGTTCTAGTGCGTACCTTACATCCCTTACCCAAGTCCTGCCATTACAATCCGTGACCACACTGACCGATAGCGATTGAATCACATCACATTGGGACAGCATCGTCCCCAAGCTGCCTCGGTACGCGATCACTCCCGGTCCTAATCGTATCCGAAGCCGGACGCCGCGACGCCGCCAATCAATCGACGTCGCGACGCGTGCGGCGTCGATTCGACTTGACGGTCGACCGGCGCTTTGTGCTTCGGGGCGCCCGGTGACTCCAGGCGATCGGCATCGGGGGACGAGCGAACGAACTGGCCGGGACACGAGCGAACGAATTGGCCGGGACACGAGCGAACGAACTGGCCGGGACACGAGCGAACGAACTGGCCGTGACACGAGCGAACGAACTGGCCGTGACACGAGCGAACGAATTGGCCGGGACACGAGCGAACGAACTGGCCGGGACACGAGCGAACGAACTGGCCGGGACACGAGCGAACGAACTGGCCGTGACACGAGCGAACGAACTGGCCGTGACACGAGCGAACGAATTGGCCGGGACACGAGCGAACGAACTGGCCGGGACACGAGCGAACGAACTGGCCGGGACACGAGCGAACGAATTGGCCGGGACACGAGCGAACGAACTGGCCGGGACACGAGCGAACGAATTGGCCGGGACACGAGCGAACGAACTGGTCGTGACACGAGCGAACGAACTGGCCGTGACACGAGCGAACGAACTGGCCGTGACACGAGCGAACGAATTGGCCGGGACACGAGCGAACGAACTGGCCGGGACACGAGCGAACGAACTGGCCGTGACACGAGCGAACGAACTGGCCGTGACACGAGCGAACGAACTGGCCGTGACACGAGCGAACGAATTGGCCGGGACACGAGCGAACGAACTGGCCAAAACACGAGCGAACGAACTGGCCGGGACACGAGCGAACGAACTGGCCGTGACACGAGCGAACGAACTGGCCGTGACACGAGCGAACGAACTGGCCGTGACACGAGCGAACGAATTGGCCGGGACACGAGCGAACGAACTGGCCGGGACACGAGCGAACGAACTGGCCGGGACACGAGCGAACGAATTGGCCGGGACACGAGCGAACGAACTGGCCGTGACACGAGCGAACGAATTGGCCGCGACACGAGCGAACGAACTGGCCGGGAGATGGGCGGACGATTGCCGGGAGATGAGCGAACGAATTTGCCGGCCGGGACCAGACCATGTGCACCTGACCACGGGGCCATGTGTTGCCTTGGAGTATGGCAATCTGGACTAGACCTAGCCGGACTTTTTGATACGTACTCGCTACGTGAAACCGCAGCTCGAGTGACCGCACAAGCAAAGACACATGACAACTCGGATTTCTGCGTTTAGAAGTTGCACTTCAAAAGTAGGATGAATTTGACGAGATTTGCCTGGCAACCTATAAGCTTGGCCGAGCAGGGAAACTCTCCGACTACCTTCACATGGTCATTGCCTCATGGGTGACGTGCGACTGGAAACAGGTGGGAGGGCCTCGAGGTGCACGGCAAATGGGAATCCGACACCGGCTCCTTCACGCGATAGCCTTTGGGAATCGGACTCCGGCTCCTTCACGCGATAGCCTTTGGGAATCGAACACCGGCTCCTTCACGCGATCGCCTTTGGGAATCGGACACCGGCTCCTTCACGCGACAGCCTTTGGGAATCGGACACCGGCTCCTTCAAGCGATAGCCTTTGGGAATCCGGTGCCCGACACGCGGTGAGCGATTTATTGTGTCGACGGCGAAGAGAATTAGTGTTAGCCGCGTCTTAGGAATCGTCTCTCAAAGTTCGCATGCCTTAGTGCGTGCCAGCCCTTAGTGCGTGCCAGTCTTTAGTGCGTGCCAGTGCGTGACAGTGCGTGCCAGTGCGTTCCAGCCCTTAGTGCGTGCCAGTCTTTAGTGCGTGCCAGTGCGTGCCAGTGCGTGCCAGTGCGTGCCAGCCCTTAGTGCGTGCCAGTCTTTAGAGCGTGCCAGTGCGTGACAGTGCGTGCCAAAGCGTGCCAGTGCGTGCCAGCCCTTAGTGCGTGCCAGTGCGTGCCAGCCCTTAGTGCGTGCCAGTGCGTGCCAGCCCTTAGTGCGTGCCAGTGCGTGCCAGTGCGTGCCAGCCCTTAGTGCGTGCCAGCCCTTAGTGCGTGCCAGCCCCTAGTGCGTGCCAGCCCTTAGTGCGTGCCAGCCCTTAGTGCGTGCCAGTGCGTGCCAGCCCTTAGTGCATGCCAGTGCGTGCCAGCCCTTAGTGCGTGCCAGTGCGTGCCAGCCCTTAGTGCGTGCCAGCCCTTAGTGCGTGCCAGCCCTTAGTGCGTGCCAGTGCGTGCCAGTGCGTGCCAGTGCGTGCCAGTGCGTGCCAGTGCGTGCCAGTGCGTGCCAGTGTGTGACAGTGCGTACCAGTGCGTGCCAGTGCGTGCCAGCCCTTAGTGCGTGCCAGCCCTTAGTGCGTGCCAGCCCTTAGTGCGTGCCAGTGCGTGCCAGTGCGTGCCAGCTTTTAGTGCGTGCCAGCCCTTAGTGCGTGCCAGCCCTTAGTGCATGCCAGCCCTTAGTGCGTGCCAGCCCTTAGTGCGTGCCAGCCCTTAGTGCGTGCCAGTGCGTGCCAGCCCTTAGTGCGTGCCAGTGCGTGCCAGCCCTTAGTGCGTGCCAGTGCGTGCCAGTCCTTAGTGCGTGCCAGTGCGTGCCAGCCCTTAGTGCGTGCCAGCCCTTAGTGCGTGCCAGCCCTTAGTGCGTGCCAGTGCGTGCCAGTGCGTGCCAGTGCGTGCCAGTGCGTGCCAGTGCGTGCCAGCCCTTAGTGTGTGCCAGTGCGTGCCAGCCCTTAGTGCGTGCCAGCCCTAAGTGCGTGCCAGCCCTTAGTGCGTGCCCGCCCTTAGTGCGTGCCAGCCCTTAGTGCGTGCCAGCCCTTAGTGCGTGCCAGCCCTTAGTGCGTGCCAGTGCGTGCCAGTGCGTGCCAGCCCTTAGTGCGTGCCAGCCCTTAGTGCGTGCCAGCCCTTAGTGCGTGCCAGCCCTTAGTGCGTGCCAGCCCTTAGTGCGTGCCAGCCCTTAGTGCGTGCCAGCCCTTAGTGCGTGCCAGCCCTTAGTGCGTGCCAGTGCGTGCCAGTGCGTGCCAGCCCTTAGTGCGTGCCAGCCCTTAGTGCGTGCCAGCCCTTAGTGCGTGCCAGTGCGTGCCAGCCCTTAGTGCGTGCCAGCCCTTAGTGCGTGCCTTTGGTGCGTCTTGTAACAATGACGATTTCCGACGTCGCGTGCCTTCGAGAAGGAGTGACAGTCATCATCGAGGCACCACATTAGGTGTTGGGTATTTCGTTGCATGACGGGATTCGAAATTCCCGGTGTAACCAGCCAGCCAGAGAAGACGTTTTTAAATTTTATCCGGTTTGCCCGGCTCAAACATCTCGGTCCCAGCACGCGGCCAAAAGACTTACAAGAGAATGGGAACCCTAGCTCGCCCCACAAACCCTAGCTCGCCCCACAAACCCCAGATCGCCCCGCAAACCCATTGCACCAAACCCTAGCTCGCCCCACAAACCCTAGCTCGCCCCACAAACCCCAGATCGCCCCGCAAACCCATTGCACCAAACCCTAGCTCGCCCCGCAAACCGGCAGCTCCAGCCCCAATTCCATGCACGCATGCGCGCTGCTCGTCAGAGACAAGAAGCAATAAAAGACATTCAGCAGGCCGCGAATTTATTCCGTTCATTACAAGCGCAGTTCGAACGGCTTACGACTCCGCCAAACGCGCGCCGCGAAGGCAATCGCCCCCCCCCCCCCCCCCACAATCTCGACCCTGGGGGGACGCGGAATTAGTGAAATTCCGACAGTAATTCGACAACGGCTTCCCGGCCGGCGAGCCGCACGTTGCCGGGCTAATTCATGTGCCGATGCCGCGCGCAAAGTCGGCGTCGTTGCGTTCGTTATTTATCGCCGCGCGTTGCGCGTTGCGGCGTCGTCGGCGTCGACTCCGAGAGGACGCTGCCGAAGATCTCGCCCCCCCAGCCGGTAATTTAGGGGGGCGCACGGAGCCCGCATACTGATCGGCTTGATTGGATCGCGGGGAGCGCCGATATTGAACATTCAGTCGCGGCCTTGATTTGCGTCGCGACGCCGACGCCGACGCCGACGCCGACCTTTGGCGGCGATCCCGGAGAGAATGCGGCAGTGCGTTTTTACCGTCGTCGCAATGCTCCTTTATATAAACCACGGATTTCGCATGCACGGATCGTGACGTGGAGCAATGGCTGCGTGGGAAACGTCGATGCGATTCCGCACGGTTTCAAATGGGAGGAACATGCCTCTAGATTCTTACAGCGCTTTGTACAGTTTCAAAACGAAACCACCGGCACCATCAGCTCGAACTGTGCACGGGGCTGATTTCGGTCAATTTCAGCACGGTTTCAAATGGGAGGAACATGCCTCTAGATTCTTACAGCGCTTTGTACAGTTTCAAAACGAAACCACCGGCACCATCAGCTCGAACTGTGCACGGGGCTGATTTTGGTCAATTTCAGCACGGTTTCAAATGGGAGGAACATGCCTCTAGATTCTTACAGCGCTTTGTACAGTTTCAAAACCAAACCACCGGCGCCATCAGCTCGAACTGTGCACGGGGCTGATTTCGGTCAATTTCAGCACGGTTTCAAATGGGAGGAACATGCCTCTAGATTCTTACAGCGCTTTGTACAGTTTCAAAACGAAACCACCGGCACCATCAGCTCGAACTGTGCACGGGGCTGATTTCGGTCAATTTCAGCACGGTTTCAAATGGGAGGAACATGCCTCTTGATTCTTACAGCGCTTTGTACAGTTTCAAAACGAAACCACCGGCACCATCAGCTCGAACTGTGCACGGGGCTGATTTTGGTCAATTTCAGCACGGTTTCAAATGGGAGGAACATGCCTCTAGATTCTTACAGCGCTTTGTACAGTTTCAAAACGAAACCACCGGCGCCATCAGCTCGAACTGTGCACGGGGCTGATTTCGGTCAATTTCAGCACGGTTTCAAATGGGAGGAACATGCCTCTTGATTCTTACAGCGCTTTGTACAGTTTCAAAACGAAACCACCGGCACCATCAGCTCGAACTGTGCACGGGGCTGATTTTGGTCAATTTCAGCACGGTTTCAAATGGGAGGAACATGCCTCTAGATTCTTACAGCGCTTTGTACAGTTTCAAAACGAAACCACCGGCGCCATCAGCTCGAACTGTGCACGGGGCTGATTTCGGTCAATTTCAGCACGGTTTCAAATGGGAGGAACATGCCTCTAGATTCTTACAGCGCTTTGTACAGTTTCAAAACGAAACCACCGGCACCATCAGCTCGAACTGTGCACGGGGCTGATTTTGGTCAATTTCAGCACGGTTTCAAATGGGAGGAACACGCCTCTAGATTCTTACAGCGCTTTGTACATTTTCAAAACGAAACCACCGGCACCATCAGCTCGAACTGTGCACGGGGCTGATTTCGGTCAATTTCAGCACGGTTTCAAATGGGAGGAACACGCCTCTAGATTCTTACAGCGCTTTGTACATTTTCAAAACGAAACCACCGGCACCATCAGCTCGAACTGTGCACGGGGCTGATTTTGGTCAATTTCAGCACGGTTTCAAATGGGAGGAACATGCCTCTAGATTCTTACAGCGCTTTGTACAGTTTCAAAACCAAACCACCGGCGCCATCAGCTCGAACTGTGCACGGGGCTGATTTCGGTCAATTTCAGCACGGTTTCAAATGGGAGGAACATGCCTCTAGATTCTTACAGCGCTTTGTACAGTTTCAAAACGAAACCACCGGCACCATCAGCTCGAACTGTGCACGGGGCTGATTTTGGTCAATTTCAGCACGGTTTCAAATGGGAGGAACACGCCTCTAGATTCTTACAGCGCTTTGTACATTTTCAAAACGAAACCACCGGCACCATCAGCTCGAACTGTGCACGAGGCTGATTTCGGTCAATTTCAGCACGGTTTTAAATGGGAGGAACACGCCTCTAGATTCTTAAAGGGCTTTGCGTACAGTTTCAAACACAGCAGTTTTGGCGACCGCTATAGAAATGGCGCTTGGCGCTACGCGATTCGAGCTGAACACGGCCAGCTGGATGTGGCGAACTCGAGCAGAATCCCACGCATTTCCGACTCGTCCGTTCGGCGGGTTGGTTTCACGAAGAGCGCACGCTTTGCGCATGCGCGTTCGCGTGTCGTCTTGCGAGTGCAGCTCGGCTAACTGCGCGATGAAACCAAGTTTATGCGACCACTAATTCTCCCGGCGGCCGCTAAGCCGCGCTAGGCCGCCGCCAGCCGAAATGCACCCTAATACCGCGTTCACACTACAGACTTGATCAAGATCAAGATTGGGTTTCCACAACTCGGTTATCTATTTAATCGTGATGAAATCATTCGGGAATCGTCGTAGACGCTCGGAAGAGTTCGTGATTATTTCGAAATCCGCCACCGGAAACGTTGCAACATTAACCTGGGAGCGTGTTCCGTGTGCTACGAGCTCGGTGATAAAGTGCGGTTAGATTCGTCACGGTTTCCGGTTGTGTTCGTATCCCGAGCATATTCCGAACTTGTCCGAATGACTTGATCATGATCAAGTAAGGAAACAAGTGTGAACACCAACTGACTTTTGAAACCCAATCGACGCCATATTTGATCGAGTTGAGGACTTAATCACGATCAACTCGTGTAGTGTGAACGAGGTATAAGTCAGACCGCGCCTGCTGCCGGCGAAGTGGATTGGGACCACGCGCTGCCCACACGTTCGTTCCCAAGACCGCTTCATGGACCGGGACCGGGACCGGGACCGGGACCGGGACCGGGACCGGGACCGGGAGGCCGCGATCGCATTCCGCGACGTCGACTGTAGCGTCGCGTCTCGGGGGTCGCCGTCGTGGAGGCACGCGAAGAATGCGGCGAGCCGTCGCCAATAATAACATGTCGCCGTTCTTCGACGGGGGGGGGGGGGGGGGGCGTCACGTAGTCTTCGCTGGGCCCGCGACGTCGACGCTAATGAATTCGACGAGGGGCGGTGGTGTCTCATTTCTCAGCGTCTCAGGCCGTGGGGGGGGGGGGGGGGGGCGGGGGGTCCGATGGGTCCGAGCTTACTTAGCGTTGGGGGGGGGGGGGGATGAGGCGCGTTTTGAATCCAAACGATCGGCCGAATTGGAACACAGCGCATCAAGGTGGCGGTGTGTTGTGTGCCGCTTTGCGGTCATGGATCCATGTGGCAGTGGCGGAAGGCGGGCAACTTTCCTCGCAAATCCTTGTTATGTGCGATTGTGTTTTGGGTGAGCAGTGAGCTAAGGTAGATCCATGTTTGTCCAGACCGCGTTACAGACGCCGTTTGTCAGCGCATTTGGGCATTGGCCAGCTGGTGCAGCCACTTTGGACACCCCCTGAGGCAGGCAATGTCACCCGCCCATGGGCAACAGGGTATAAACAGGACAAACGGAGGTAAACAAATTTGGGGCTAAAATCCGTGTACAATATTTGTTCATATTTTCAGATTGAATTATCAGAAATCTCGTCCCAGCGCTGTGGCTCTAGGCCCGGAAAGCCTCGAGGTTCGTCTCTGCGCCGCGACAGGCGCTGGTTTCCGGTTCCTTGCACACAGAGGGCGATCTGCGCTCTTTGACAACATCACAACAAAGGCGGCTGCTGGAAAACCTGCGCTACAGTTTAGGGAGTGGGGGAAATGCCGGAGAAAATGTTCCTCTTCCAAAGAGAATTGCTAATGGGAGAAAGTGGATATGCACAGTAACTCTTTGGTATAATTTATAGCCGTGCATATAAGATGGGTTGGTTTAGGGCCGTCCTATACCATGGGCCATGACATATGGACGCTGTTGTTGTGTAGACTCCAGACTTTGCGCTGTCAATCATTCGATGCTCAGAACATTCAACCCTTTAGCGGAACAATGGGACGGTCTGCGAATGTTAACACCTTGAATTGGAAGTAAGCATAAAATCACTATGTGATTTCCCTAAAATTGCTAAGATATTAGGCAAAAAAGTAGTCAAAATGTATGAACTACAAAAAATAGTGGGCAAATAGTTAAAATAGTACAGGCGAGTGGAAGCCCTGAGTGAAACACAGCTCTCCTTCTCAAGGTAATATGCTATAAAAGTGTCACTATACGACTATACATAGTTATTTCACCACTAAGGCGAGCATGCCAGCGTGTTCTGTCATCCAAGTCAGACCGCGCCGCGACAGGAAGGTCCGCCACTGTGGCTCGATATGAGATGATAAACGCCCCCCCCCCCCCCATCCCGCACTTAGTTAATTGAGTGCTGATCGCGAGGAGTGCACGTCTAGTCCTGCAGGGAGGCGTCGGCTTACGTCTCGACGGAAGCTGCTTCAAGCCTCGGTGCCAGCGTCAGTCTACTTACTCCATGACCCCCCCCCCCCCCCCTCGGGGTGAGGAGGCTCACCACGTGGCATGTAGTTGTGGAACAACATCGGGCTGAGGTGCATAAGCATACTAATTGTATTATGCATAAATTAAACATTACATAGCCGAGCCATTATCTTGAAGATGTAACTAGCATATTATGTTACGAAACGTCGGGAAACCAGTGAGACTTTTATTACCAATCGAATCCCAGTTTGAAATCTAGTGTTTCAAAACTAGTGATAGGACTTTAGACACGAGTGCGTCTAATAAATTGAATAATACTCACCTATAATAAAGTTGGTATTTAAAACAGGTAGCTCGAACAGATAACTCGAACGGATAGCTCAAACGAATAGCTCAATGGATAGCTTCATCGGATAGCTGCAACAGTCAGCTCGAACGGATAGCTCGAACGGACCGGTCAAACTGAACGCTCTAATATTTAGCTGTAACGGATAGCTCGGACGGATAGCTCGGACGGATAGCTCGGACGGATAGCTCGGACGGATAGCTCGAACGGATAGCTCGAACGGAGAGTTGGAATGGATTTGCCATATGGTCCATTTCTTAAGAGACAATTGACTGTCGAACAAACGTCGCGCAGAAAACCGCCGGGCAAACGCCCCCCTCTCTCTGTGCCTGTCATCGGGCACAGATCGGTTCCAAGCCGGGCAAACGCCCCCCTCTCTCTGTGCCTGTCATCGGGCACTGATCGGCTCCAAGCCGGGCAAACGCCCCCCTCTCTCTGTGCCTGTCATCGGGCACAGATCGGTTCCAAGCCGGGCAAACGCCCCCCTCTCTCTGTGCCTGTCATCGGGCACTGATCGGCTCCAAGCCGGGCAAACGCCCCCCTCTCTCTGTGCCTGTCATCGGGCACAGATCGGTTCCAAGCCGGGCAAACGCCCCCCTCTCTCTGTGCCTGTCATCGGGCACAGATCGGTTCCAAGCCGGGCAAACGCCCCCCTCTCTCTGTGCCTGTCAGCGGGCACAGATCGGCTCCAAGCCGGGCAAACGCCGATGTGTCTATAATCTCGTACCGGCCTGGATCGATGCAAGGGAACTTCAACTTGATATTTCGATATGCCATTATTATTTGCGATAGAAGATAATAATATTAATAATATCTTCGATCATATGATCGAAGATATTACGTATCGAGGTGGTTTTGTCATAGAGTTAATAATGATCCCTTCACAAAAAGTACCAAACTGCGCACGTATCTCTTCATATTACAATTAATCACGTACGTAATTGCCTTAAATTAATTCCAATTTCTTTATGTACACAACGGACATAGACAATGGACATAGACAATGGACATAGACAACGGACATAGACAATGGACATAGACAACGGACATAGACAATGGACATAGACAACGGACATAGACAATGGACATAGACAACGGACATAGACAATGGACATAGACAACGGACATAGACAATGGACATAGACAACGGACATAGACAATGGACATAGACAACGGACATAGACAATGGACATAGACAATGGACATAGACAACGGACATAGACAATGGACATAGACAACGGACATAGACAATGGACATACACAACGGACATAGACAATGGACATAGACAACGGACATAGACAATGGACATAGACAACGGACATAGACAATGGACATAGACAACGGACATAGACAATGGACATAGACAACGGACATAGACAATGGACATAGACAACGGACATAGACAATGGACATAGACAACGGACATAGACAATGGACATAGACAACGGACATAGACAATGGACATAGACAACGGACATAGACAATGGACATAGACAACGGACATAGACAATGGACATACACAACGGACATAGACAATGGACATAGACAACGGACATAGACAATGGACATAGACAATGGACATAGACAATGGACATAGACAACGGACATAGACAATGGACATAGACAATGGACATAGACAATGGACATAGACAATGGACATAGACAATGGACATAGACAATGGACATAGACAATGGACATAGACAATGGACATAGACAATGGACATAGACAATGGACATAGACAATGGACATAGACAATGGACATAGACAACGGACATAGACAATGGACATAGACAACGGACATAGACAATGGACATAGACAACGGACATAGACAATGGACATAGAAGTGTACCTAAAACCTTCGATCATAAAAAGATTAATGATCGAAGCTTAATGTGTACCTGTATACCCAATAATAATTTCCCGTACCTCGTAACTTCCAAGTGTCATTTCTGTGACTGTGACTGAGTGCATGACTTCAAGGCGTATAATGCGTATTAATAATAATATGCTGTTTGACATTTCCAATAGCTGGGCATGCTTCGTGTAAATATGGACACGTTTGTTGACGAATGACAATTACCAAGGTCACAACGACAGCAGCGCGTTCGACGCCGACGCCGACGCCGACGCCGAGCGCCGGTCATTCAAACAGGTGGGCGTGGCCAGGACAGCGAGTGCGTCGCCTCGCTAGCAGATGGCAGCACAAGCCGACATTACACGGCACACATGATGATTCAAGGCACGCGGGCATTTGGATGTTTAGCTGGAATCACAAGCGCAGCCCTTCACACATTGGTTCCACAAGAAAACTATTTGTAAATGAGTTTAGTCACCCTTGACTAAATCACCCTATCACCCTAAACCGAGCCATCACCCTTGACTAAATCACCCTATCACCCTAAACCGAGCCATCACCCTTGAAGAAGTATAACTAGCGTATGTTACGAAACGTGGGGTAACCATGTGAGACTTTATTTAGCATTCAAATCTCAGATAGAAATAGTTTTGACTAGTTTTGGAACACAACTTGTGTTTGAAAACTAGTGCTAAAGATAGGACATGGTAGACATGAGTCTAAAAAATTCAATGAGTTTAGGTAAATCGCTACGTGAATTCCTTGCTGTTTCCCCAACGCAGTCTTTACGGGTTAATACTTGAGCAATGAAAAGTCCACTCGACTGGCTGCTGCCAGGATCAGTTTTCCTCCGCTGTAAGGGCTCGAATGGACAACCGGGTGGACAACCGGGTGGACAACCGGGTGGACAACCGGGTGGAAAACCGAGTGAACAACCGGATGGACAACCGGGTGGAAAACCGAGTGAACAACCGGGTGGACAACCGGGTGGACAACGAGTGGACCACCGGGTGGACAACCGAGTGGACAACCGGGCGGACAACCGGGTGGACAACCGGGTGGACAAACGGGTGGACAACCGGGTGGACAACCGGGTGGACAACCGGGTGGACAACCGGGTGGAAAACCGAGTGAACAACCGGGTGGACAACGAGTGGACCACCGGGTGGACAACCGGGTGGACAACCGGGTGGACAACCGGGTGGAAAACCGAGTGAACAACCGAGTGGACAACCAGGTGGACAACCGGGTGGACAACCGAGTGGACCACCGGGTGGACAACCGGGTGGAAAACCGGGTGGACAACCGGGTGGACAACCGAGTGGACAACCGGGTGGACAACCGGGTGGACAACCGGGTGGACAACCGGGTGGACAACCGAGTGGACAACCGGGTGGACAACCGGGTGGAAAACCGGGTGGAAAACCGGATGGACAACCGGGTGGAAAACCGGGTGGAAAACTGCGTGGAAATGTTGTGAATTGAGTGGAAATTATGAAAAACTGAGTGGAAATTGTGGAAAACGCCGGTCACCAAAATCCTGGTTGACTTGTTTATTATAAATAATACATCCCGTTGAAAAGGTCTAATGGCATTCTTAAGGTAGAGAATTGACAAGCAGGTAGCAATTCGGGTTCGGGTTCGGGTTCTCCTGCAATCCTGCGATTCCAATACAAGGCACCGGGTTCGGATTCGGTCGGAGAACGACGGCGGTTCCACTCCAACTCGGTGAATGCAGTGAGCAGGGTTCGATTCCCCTCACGCGTGCAACGCGTCGAGTCCGAGGGAACACCAAGAAGTCTACCGTCCCGCACTACGGCGACGTCGAGGTCCTTTGTCCTGGCCGACGGCGACCGCGTCGACGCCCCCCCCCCCCCCCCCCACCACTAAAAGAGGGGGCACTCGAGGACAGAATTAGAGGCGACCGCGACGCGCCCATTAATCCCCTTCGAGGCGCGGACGCCGTCGCTTGGGTCGGCCCCCGAATATTAATGACCCTTCGGCGTCGACGTCCATGCGTCGGGCGGGGGCGTTGTGAGCACGTGGTTCGGGCAGCTGGGGAGGGGTGGGGAGGGGAGGGGACGCTATTTGTCAGACGTCGATTTCAAGACAGTCAATGCGGGGCTCAGGGTGACGGACGGGACTGGACACCCCTGGGTGTAAAGTGAGCAGCAACACTCGTCCAATGACGTACCATGTCTGACGACTAAACTCCATTTCACGTTGAGAAGGAGACTGGATTTGCATCTTCCTATCCTGTAGCTATCCGGGCACACATTCTCCCGCTCTGCTGGGTGAGATAAGGGGACCTCCTGATTGCCGGTCAGGTGCTCTACCATCTGAGCTATCAGGGCACGCATTCTCTCGCTTTGCTGGGTGGGATAAAGATATACCTCTTAAACTCTTAAACTCGTAAAGGGGCAACGTTCTGCTAGCATAGAACCTCATCGACGGTAGCCAGCCGTCCCTATCTCATGTCCCATGACGACCCCGCCCCGATCAAACAGACACCGGCCAACTGAAGGTCGTATCCGCACGACGCGATTGACACTCGGTCCACGCCGACCAATATCCGGTGTCCAACGCCTCCCCCCCCCCTTCCGATCAGACGGCACGTCACGGCGTGATGTCACCGTCGAGAGGATGACGTCAGCGCCCGGCAAGTCGGCCCAGACGCGCGCTCAGTGTCAACACGGCAGTCCGTCGAGTCGGTGCACTAGGGGTGGACGTCGTGAGCCGTGTCGGAGGGTAGCCGTCAGCGTGAGTGTCCTGGAGGTGGTTGGGGCGATGGCTAGCAGGAAGGAGCGCGCGGAGGGCGAGCGGCAGAGGATCGTGGGCGCCAGGCGGTTCTGGGCGAACAAGGACTCCGAGCAGGAGCAGGACAGCGTCTGGACCAGCATCTACTGCACCAGTGAGTACCTACTACGTCGTCCTGACATCATCTTGCTTCGAGTGCACACGGATGGGTATACAAGGGGCCGTGGATTTGTCTGCCCAACTTTCTACAAACTTTCGGAGCGACATTTGAATTCCCTGCTTCTGATTGGCTGTTGCCATGGTGCGGAGCTTGTGTCAAATATTCGAATGTCAATAAACTGTTCCATTGGGCTGGAAGTTGTTGTAATTTGTGAATGCTAAATGTTGGCAAAAGCGGACGCAATCGCAATCGCGAGCGGGAACTGGAGGTAAACTGATTTTGTATTTATTAGCAATTAAACTTGTTAGCTTTGTGACTTGTGGCTAACGACTTACGCTCCGGTATTTACAAATTGAAAGTGTTTGCTGAAATGTGGGCTGCTTTATTATTTTTTAATGTAACGAAAGGCTTTGTGAATTTAGTAAACACTTCAAGTAGGCAGTTGTAAGACGAAAGACTTGGGAATGTTAGAGCGCCGTTCAGTCACTCAATCGTTAATTATGTATCTCCTTTTAGTTAAATATTCATAGTAAACACGGCGTGGTTTCCATTCTGTGCTAGACGAAGATTGTGTCATAGAGGGTATAAGTATACCTTGTATAGCGCGTGGATACAATGTAGGTACAAAGTGTGCCGTCGACAACGCCCCCCCCCCCCCTACCCCGCCCCGTTGACTTCGAAACGCAGGGAAGGGTAAGAAGTCACGCGTCGGGCAACACAATGCGGCGATTGTTCGACGTCTCTCCGTTGGCGACGGGACACGGAGGCGTTTCGCTCGCATCGAAACGGCAAACTCATGGCAACCTCTAACACTCTCAACGTACAACCGCAGCCCGAGTGCCGAACTAGACCGCACAAGCAGAGTCGATGGACAACTCGGCACCGACAGCCGCGATCAAATACAAGTGGGATTCTGCTCGAGTTCGCCACATCCAGCTGGCCGTGTTCGGCTCGAATCGCGTTTCGCCAAGCGCCATTTCTAGCGGTCAAAACCATGCTGTTTTCAGTTCGAACATACATACAAGAGCGCTGTGTAAGAATCTAAACCCGTGCTGAAATCGACAAAACACAACCCCGCCGTGCCAAATAAGGGCTGATTGTGCCCCGGGGGTTTCGTCTCAGGAGTTGATTGCATCTCAGGCGACGGCAGCTGGCCGAGCATGGGGCACGTTGTTTGTTGTCGGCGTTCATGACAACGCCGTGCGTGGCAATGCACTCGTGTACTCGGGATTGGTCGGCACCACTCGTTGACATCGCGACATCGTCGACGGGCAAAGTGGCCTCTCAATTGACCACGTGACCTTCGAACCCAGCTACAAGTGGCTGCAGTGCGTCTCTTATCGCAATCCGAGACTTGCAAAGCAATGCTGAGTGCTGTGTGCACTTTACGTAACGCCACAGATACAATCTACTCAGACAGTGCATCGCGTGGAGCGACGGCTATAACGTGGGATTCAGTGGGCGTGACTCGTGCCAAGTGGAGGGAGAGAGAAGTGTGTAGCGATGATGGACAGAGCGAGTGAAACAGATGTAATAACAGTAGTGCCGGCATCCCTTGATTGTATTCCCATCTACTTGGCTTGTAGGCGAGGGGAATGCCAAGTGGTGGGAGAGAGAACTGTGTAGCGATGATGGGCAGAGCGAGTGAAACAGATGTAATAACAGTAGTGCCGGCATCCCTTGATTGTATTCCCATCTACTTGGCTTGTAGGCGAGGGGAATGCCAAGTGGTGGGAGAGAGAACTGTGTAGCGATGATGGGCAGAGCGAGTGAAACAGATGTAATAACAGTAGTGCCGGCATCCCTTGATTGTATTCCCATCTACTTGGCTTGTAGGCGAGGGGAATGCCAAGTGGTGGGAGAGAGAACCGTGTAGCGACGATGGGCAGAGCGAGTGAAACAGATGTAATAACAGTAGGGCCGGCATCCCTTGGTTTTGTCCCCCTATACCTCCATGGTTTTATCTCCAGCTCATCTATATACACCTTATAGCTTGTATGTGGGCGAGGGGAAATCCATTGCAGGAATGCCCTCTGGGTTTCATGTGGCCAGTGTTTACTAATTGGAATCGTCCATGACGTGGTGGTCATCTGAGGTAACGTATGTATAACGGAGTGAAGTGACGAGGTAAACCCAGAAGTCGTTGCATCAAGTCACAGTGGCCAGTGGACAGAAGTAGGTTTCGATGACTCTGCCATTATAATGAGACGAGGCGGAAAGTTCGATGCGATCGACGCATGCGTATTAATGACCGGGGAAAACACGTCCATGTTGGCAAGTCCTGTTAGCACATGCCACGACCGAACGCCCACCTCCATCCGCAGGTGGCACAAACATTCCCGTCTGTTTGCGCACGCGCTCGCGGCGAAAGCGTGGAGCCGCCTCTTGACCGCATGGAGGCGACGGTGACTAACCGCGGCACTCTAGGGTCAAGTCATCGCCGTTGTCGTCCCGGGCCCCGACCTAATATCACCGATCGGCAGGACTACGGCGGTGCTAGACTTGCCCTGGGGGGCGATTGTGTAACTTTGTAAATGGCAATTACAGAAGAAATGTGATGAGCCCTCCAAAGGAGGTTCTTTTTTGTGTGTGGGTAGGAGGGCTGGTGGGCGATTGTGTAACTTTGTGGTTTCAAAACGATTCGTTTTCAATATCACTGCCCCTTGGTTTAACACGGGGGGCAGTGATTTGAAATCGAGTGATTTCGAGCCAAATCGAACGAAATAAAGTTACACAATCGCACCCCAGGTGCTACTGCCATGTTAAAAGCATACGGAAATCGGTAACACCACATCGCACCCAGCCATAACACCGCCGCATGGCGATATTGGGTCGGGCCCCCATATATTGGGTCGGGCCCCCATATTGGCCCCCGAGCCTCGCCTACCGGATTGGTGCGAGGTCGACGGGCATGTCGTGGAGGTACTCACCCGCGGCGCGTCGGGGGTTGCCGTCAACGGGGTGCCGTGCGGGTGGAGGCGACGACGACACGGACGTGCACGCTGCTTGGCGAACGCCCCCACATGGCGGCACACACTTCGCACGCACGCGATTTGCTGCACACGCACACGACCAACACTCTTTGGGGATGCGTTGTACCAGTCCGAATTCCAGCCATTATAACATGCCTTATATTATACAGCTGCACGGACAAACAATTTTCTCTATTGAAATCTCGAAATTACTTCTCCCCGTAATTTACCGCGTCACTAGTTTTTGAAAAAGCTATTTCCAACTGACAGCGAGGCAAGTTGAAGTCGTAGTACTAGTTTCCTAGTGTGCCGTTCCACGTGAGTTTACCGATTCCCAGTGGGGCCGGCCTAACCCCATTACTTGCTCTATAAGCTAAGGTCAACTCGCCACTGATTTGACAAGAATCCCCTTCTTGCAATGCGAATCTCGCATGCGACTTCAACAACCGAGCTCCTGATTCACTAGTAATTAATTACTCTCATCAAACATTCCAGCCCCTGTACATGACACACGGCCCGTTTGAATTGCGCGACCGTCGAAGGCTGACCTCGACTCCAGCTGGCCGAGCTGCTGTCACTGCACCCGAGATACCACGTGGCTCGCCGACCGAACGCCCCAAACATGGCGGCCGCCCCTCGGACTGAATAGTGGACTCGTCCGACCGGGCCTATGTTTACCTGATTGCTGCAACTAGCTGACCCTTCGACGAAACCTAGGCTAATTACCTAGCGACGTGAATTACTGTCAGTCGCTAGGTTTGTTTTGACCCGGCAAGCTCCACGGGCTTTTGACGTTGTTTACATTATTGTCCCCGATCATTATGAGAAGTACCTTTGGTTGTCCATACTCGAACCCCGTACGTGACAGCATATACCGTGAATGAACCCGTGCATTTTATTTCCTACTTCCCAAATTGACAACATATTATTGTGTAATTAGAGTGGGGGGGGGGGGGGGGGGGTATATGCGGCTACCAAACAGGGAGCTATGAGAGCTGCCTGATACCAAACCATGGAATGCTCTAAGAAAATAAACATTTTGAATAGAACCAACTCGCTTGGCCGTAGGAAACGTGTCGATTGACAATTATTGTATTGTGCTCCCAGCTTTTCGTCCCCCTACCCAGCCAGTCCAGGCGACGACGGCTTGGGATAAGAGTCAGAGGTGTGTGTGCCTATCGGCATACGACACTCAGTGTTTCTAGCGTCTCGCCCTTCGGCCACCGACGCCCCCCATCAGAGGCTTACGAAAACCTACTCCGGCCGCTCTCCAGCGTTCGGAAACCTGCTCGGAGTGACCCGATCGACGCTATTTCGCTTCCGAAAACCCAGTCTGGAGCGATCAGAGCGCTCAACTCGCGTACCATCTTTCAGCCTGGTGCGCGAGTTCTGTTTCTACGAACGGGCGGGTAATTTTAGACCGTTCAACCTACATGAACGTTTTAATGTGCATACACTGACAGGTATGCACAATATGTAAATTACTTACCAATACGACCGCCAACACCATAGCCAACGGCTAAAGTACTTAATGCATTACCGCTTATGCATTGCCAATAAAAGTTCAGCTAGTTCGTTGTCGGCCATTTTCGAATTTCCGCGGTCGACTGTAAAGTTTGCGTTCGAAAACGTCCGCATCTCGGAGAGCTCTGACCACGTGACAGGTCGCTCGGTCGAGTAGGTTTCCGTAAGCCCCTATGGTCCCCTATGTACCTCTAAGCCCCTATGGTCCCCTATGTACCTCTAAGCCTCTATGGTCCCCTATGTACCTCTAAGCCCCTATGGTCCCCTATGTACCTCTAAGCCTCTATGGTCCCCTATGTACCTCTAAGCCCCTATGGTCCCCTATGTACCTTTAAGCCCCTATGGTCCCCTATGTACCTCTAAGCCCCTATGGTCCCCTATGTACCTCTAAGCCTCTATGGTCCCCTATGTACCTCTAGGCCTCTATGGTCCCCTATGTACCTCTAAGCCTCTATGGTCCCCTATGTACCTCTAAGCCTCTATGGTCCCCTATGTACCTCTAAGCCTCTATGGTCCCCTATGTACCTCTAGGCCTCTATGGTCCCCTATGTACCTCTAAGCCTCTATGGTCCCCTATGTACCTCTAGGCCTCTATGGTCCCCTATGTACCTCTAAGCCTCTATGGTCCCCTATGTACCTCTAAGCCCCTATGGTCCCCTATGTACCTCTAAGCCTCTATGGTCCCCTATGTACCTCTAAGCCCCTATGGTCCCCTATGTACCTCTAAGCCTCTATGGTCCCCTATGTACCTCTAAGCCCCTATGGTCCCCTATGTACCTCTAAGCCCCTATGGTCCCCTATGTACCTCTAAGCCTCTATGGTCCCTTATGTACCTCTAAGCCCCTATGGTCCCCTATGTACCTCTAAGCCTCTATGGTCCCCTATGTACCTCTAAGCCCCTATGGTCCCCTATGTACCTCTAAGCCCCTATGGTCCCCTATGTACCTCTAAGCCTCTATGGTCCCCTATGTACCTCTAAGCCTCTATGGTCCCCTATGTACCTCTAAGCCCCTATGGTCCCCTATGTACCTCTAAGCCTCTATGGTCCCCTATGTACCTCTAAGCCCCTATGGTCCCCTATGTACCTCTAAGCCTCTATGGTCCCCTATGTACCTCTAAGCCCCTATGGACACCGCGATTCGGATCCCCGTCAAGTCCACGCGCGCATGGTTTCAGTCCGCGACCGTCGGCGCTGCAAGTCGAGCTCGTCGCTGCCCCGCGCGGCGTCGTGGGGCAGCAGGACGCCGTCGACCGTGTCCAGCGAGGACGCCGTCAGCGACTGCACGTCCACGTCGACGTCGATGTCGATGTCGGCCGAGGCGTCGACACCGGCACGGCCAGGGTACGCAAACACCTCGCAGTCGGTCGTGCAAGAACGTGGAATTGGTAGACCAACTATGCTTCACAACGAAATGACAGCCAAACATGATGGAACGATCCGAACGAAAGTCCGAATTGGCTGTCCGAATTCGCAAGGCAAGGCGATTTGGTAGGCAAGGCATATGGCGATTTGGTAGGCAAGGCATGGCGATTTGGTAGGCAAGGCATGGCGATTTGGTAGGCAAGGCATGGCGATTTGGTAGGCCAGGCATGGCGATTAGGTAGGCAAGGCATGGCGATTTGGTAGGCAAGGCAAGGCGATTTGGTAGGCAAGGCATGGCGATTTGGTAGGAAAGGCATGGCGATTTGGTAGGCAAGGCATGGCGATTTGGTAGGCAAGGCATGGCGATTTGGTAAGCAAGGCATGGCGATTTGGTAAGCAAGGCATGGCGATTTGGTAGGCAAGGCATGGCGATTTGGTAGGCAAGACATGGCGATTTGGTAGGCAAGGCAAGGCGATTTGGTAGGCAAGACATGGCGATTTGGTAGGCAAGACATGGCGATTTGGTAGGCAAGACATGGCGATTTGGTAGGCAAGACATGGCGATTTGGTAGGCAAGGCATGGCGATTTGGTAGGCAAGACATGGCGATTTGGTAGGCAAGACATGGCGATTTGGTAGGCAAGACATGGCGATTTGGTAGGCAAGGCATGGCGATTTGGTAGGCAAGGCAAATGTATCCCGGATGGTTGTAGGTGGATGGGTATAGAGTGGGAAAGTATTACATTTGCTCTCAAAGTCTCGGATGAATCTGTATTCGTATGTAATAGCTTGTCCCATAGGAAAAAGGTAAGGGCTGGGGCAACTGTAAGGGTAGGGGCTGTGGTTGGGTAGAGGCATGGGCTAAGGAAGGATGCAAATCACGACAGGTATTGGAGTCGCTATAAACGAAGACGCCGTTTAGTCGAGGGAGGCGGCGCGCGTGCTGCGATTTGCAACGCCGGTTGTCAGGCCTCGCTTTGCAGGACCGCGAAGACGACCAAGACGACGACGGCGAGGGGTCTGGGGCGGCGCCACTCGAGGTCCAAGTCGATGGACATGTTGCCGCCCAAGCAGGAGCCCGTCGACGTCGTCGTCGAGGAGGTGGAACTCGCGTCGGCGAGGAGGTACTGGATTGCAGACTACTTTTATCCAAGCACACTACCAGGGCCTTCTAAATGGCATTGTTTCCCATCGCTCGTGTGGCTCCAATGTTGCCAGGAGGCTGTGGGAATTCAATTTAAAAATGTCAAAACACATCAAAAGAAAAACACCGCGTTCTGTAATTTGCTCGCCCCAAAATGATTCAGCAAAGAAATGTAACAACTACGGACAATCAACATCTAACGTTCAACATTTTATACAACAGACAGCCAGCACAGGCGTTCGGTCTGCGCGAACTGATCGAACCACAGGTTCGTGCCACTTGCTCGGGGAGTATTGGTACCTATATTTACCAAGTTAACAGTATGGCTGTTACTGATCTATACTTTATATTGACGTTTAGAAGGAGAGCGGTGTTTCACTCTCAAAGAGGCTCCCCTGCTGTTACGTTTAGAAGGAGAGCGGTGTTTCACTCTCAAAGAGGCTCCCCTGCTGTTACGTTTAGAAGGAGAGCGGTGTTTCACTCTCAAAGAGGCTCCCCTGCTGTTACGTTTAGAAGGAGAGCGGTGTTTCACTCTCAAAGAGGCTCCCCTGCTGTTACGTTTAGAAGGAGAGCGGTGTTTCACTCTCAAAGAGGCTCCCCTGCTGTTACGTTTAGAAGGAGAGCGGTGTTTCACTCTCAAAGAGGCTCCCCTGGTGTTACGTTTAGAAGGAGAGCGGTGTTTCACTCTCAAAGAGGCTCCCCTGCTGTTACGTTTAGAAGGAGAGCGGTGTTTCACTCTCAAAGAGGCTCCCCTGCTGTTACGTTTAGAAGGAGAGCGGTGTTTCACTCTCAAAGAGGCTCCCCTGCTGTTACGTTTAGAAGGAGAGCGGTGTTTCACTCTCAAAGAGGCTCCCCTGCTGTTACGTTTAGAAGGAGAGCGGTGTTTCACTCTCAAAGAGGCTCCCCTGCTGTTACGTTTAGAAGGAGAGCGGTGTTTCACTCTCAAAGAGGCTCCCCTGCTGTTACGTTTAGAAGGAGAGCGGTGTTTCACTCTCAAAGAGGCTCCCCTGCTGTTACGTTTAGAAGGAGAGCGGTGTTTCACTCTCAAAGAGGCTCCCCTGCTGTTACGTTTAGAAGGAGAGCGGTGTTTCACTCTCAAAGAGGCTCCCCTGGTGTTACGTTTAGAAGGAGAGCGGTGTTTCACTCTCAAAGAGGCTCCCCTGCTGTTACGTTTAGAAGGAGAGCGGTGTTTCACTCTCAAAGAGGCTCCCCTGCTGTTACGTTTAGAAGGAGAGCGGTGTTTCACTCTCAAAGAGGCTCCCCTGCTGTTACGTTTAGAAGGAGAGCGGTGTTTCACTCTCAAAGAGGCTCCCCTGCTGTTACGTTTAGAAGGAGAGCGGTGTTTCACTCTCAAAGAGGCTCCCCTGCTGTTACGTTTAGAAGGAGAGCGGTGTTTCACTCTCAAAGAGGCTCCCCTGGTGTTACGTTTAGAAGGAGAGCGGTGTTTCACTCTCAAAGAGGCTCCCCTGCTGTTACGTTTAGAAGGAGAGCGGTGTTTCACTCTCAAAGAGGCTCCCCTGCTGTTACGTTTAGAAGGAGAGCGGTGTTTCACTCTCAAAGAGGCTCCCCTGCTGTTACGTTTAGAAGGAGAGCGGTGTTTCACTCTCAAAGAGGCTCCCCTGCTGTTACGTTTAGAAGGAGAGCGGTGTTTCACTCTCAAAGAGGCTCCCCTGCTGTTACGTTTAGAAGGAGAGCGGTGTTTCACTCTCAAAGAGGCTCCCCTGCTGTTACGTTTAGAAGGAGAGCGGTGTTTCACTCTCAAAGAGGCTCCCCTGCTGTTACGTTTAGAAGGAGAGCGGTGTTTCACTCTCAAAGAGGCTCCCCTGCTGTTACGTTTAGAAGGAGAGCGGTGTTTCACTCTCAAAGAGGCTCCCCTGCTGTTACGTTTAGAAGGAGAGCGGTGTTTCACTCTCAAAGAGGCTCCCCTGCTGTTACGTTTAGAAGGAGAGCGGTGTTTCACTCTCAAAGAGGCTCCCCTGCTGTTACGTTTAGAAGGAGAGCGGTGTTTCACTCTCAAAGAGGCTCCCCTGGTGTTACGTTTAGAAGGAGAGCGGTGTTTCACTCTCAAAGAGGCTCCCCTGCTGTTACGTTTAGAAGGAGAGCGGTGTTTCACTCTCAAAGAGGCTCCCCTGCTGTTACGTTTAGAAGGAGAGCGGTGTTTCACTCTCAAAGAGGCTCCCCTGCTGTTACGTTTAGAAGGAGAGCGGTGTTTCACTCTCAAAGAGGCTCCCCTGCTGTTACGTTTAGAAGGAGAGCGGTGTTTCACTCTCAAAGAGGCTCCCCTGCTGTTACGTTTAGAAGGAGAGCGGTGTTTCACTCTCAAAGAGGCTCCCCTGCTGTTACGTTTAGAAGGAGAGCGGTGTTTCACTCTCAAAGAGGCTCCCCTGCTGTTACGTTTAGAAGGAGAGCGGTGTTTCACTCTCAAAGAGGCTCCCCTGCTGTTACGTTTAGAAGGAGAGCGGTGTTTCACTCTCAAAGAGGCTCCCCTGGTGTTACGTTTAGAAGGAGAGCGGTGTTTCACTCTCAAAGAGGCTCCCCTGCTGTTACGTTTAGAAGGAGAGCGGTGTTTCACTCTCAAAGAGGCTCCCCTGCTGTTACGTTTAGAAGGAGAGCGGTGTTTCACTCTCAAAGAGGCTCCCCTGCTGTTACGTTTAGAAGGAGAGCGGTGTTTCACTCTCAAAGAGGCTCCCCTGCTGTTACGTTTAGAAGGAGAGCGGTGTTTCACTCTCAAAGAGGCTCCCCTGCTGTTACGTTTAGAAGGAGAGCGGTGTTTCACTCTCAAAGAGGCTCCCCTGCTGTTACGTTTAGAAGGAGAGCGGTGTTTCACTCTCAAAGAGGCTCCCCTGCTGTTACGTTTAGAAGGAGAGCGGTGTTTCACTCTCAAAGAGGCTCCCCTGCTGTTACGTTTAGAAGGAGAGCGGTGTTTCACTCTCAAAGAGGCTCCCCTGCTGTTACGTTTAGAAGGAGAGCGGTGTTTCACTCTCAAAGAGGCTCCCCTGCTGTTACGTTTAGAAGGAGAGCGGTGTTTCACTCTCAAAGAGGCTCCCCTGCTGTTACGTTTAGAAGGAGAGCGGTGTTTCACTCTCAAAGAGGCTCCCCTGCTGTTACGTTTAGAAGGAGAGCGGTGTTTCACTCTCAAAGAGGCTCCCCTGCTGTTACGTTTAGAAGGAGAGCGGTGTTTCACTCTCAAAGAGGCTCCCCTGCTGTTACGTTTAGAAGGAGAGCGGTGTTTCACTCTCAAAGAGGCTCCCCTGCTGTTACGTTTAGAAGGAGAGCGGTGTTTCACTCTCAAAGAGGCTCCCCTGCTGTTACGTTTAGAAGGAGAGCGGTGTTTCACTCTCAAAGAGGCTCCCCTGCTGTTACGTTTAGAAGGAGAGCGGTGTTTCACTCTCAAAGAGGCTCCCCTGCTGTTACGTTTAGAAGGAGAGCGGTGTTTCACTCTCAAAGAGGCTCCCCTGCTGTTACGTTTAGAAGGAGAGCGGTGTTTCACTCTCAAAGAGGCTCCCCTGCTGTTACGTTTAGAAGGAGAGCGGTGTTTCACTCTCAAAGAGGCTCCCCTGCTGTTACGTTTAGAAGGAGAGCGGTGTTTCACTCTCAAAGAGGCTCCCCTGCTGTTACGTTTAGAAGGAGAGCGGTGTTTCACTCTCAAAGAGGCTCCCCTACTGTTACGTTTAGAAGGAGAGCGGTGTTTCACTCTCAAAGAGGCTCCCCTGCTGTTACGTTTAGAAGGAGAGCGGTGTTTCACTCTCAAAGAGGCTCCCCTGCTGTTACGTTTAGAAGGAGAGCGGTGTTTCACTCTCAAAGAGGCTCCCCTGCTGTTACGTTTAGAAGGAGAGCGGTGTTTCACTCTCAAAGAGGCTCCCCTGCTGTTACGTTTAGAAGGAGAGCGGTGTTTCACTCTCAAAGAGGCTCCCCTGCTGTTACGTTTAGAAGGAGAGCGGTGTTTCACTCTCAAAGAGGCTCCCCTGCTGTTACGTTTAGAAGGAGAGCGGTGTTTCACTCTCAAAGAGGCTCCCCTGCTGTTACGTTTAGAAGGAGAGCGGTGTTTCACTCTCAAAGAGGCTCCCCTGCTGTTACGTTTAGAAGGAGAGCGGTGTTTCACTCTCAAAGAGGCTCCCCTGCTGTTACGTTTAGAAGGAGAGCGGTGTTTCACTCTCAAAGAGGCTCCCCTGCTGTTACGTTTAGAAGGAGAGCGGTGTTTCACTCTCAAAGAGGCTCCCCTGCTGTTACGTTTAGAAGGAGAGCGGTGTTTCACTCTCAAAGAGGCTCCCCTGGTGTTACGTTTAGAAGGAGAGCGGTGTTTCACTCTCAAAGAGGCTCCCCTGCTGTTACGTTTAGAAGGAGAGCGGTGTTTCACTCTCAAAGAGGCTCCCCTGCTGTTACGTTTAGAAGGAGAGCGGTGTTTCACTCTCAAAGAGGCTCCCCTGCTGTTACGTTTAGAAGGAGAGCGGTGTTTCACTCTCAAAGAGGCTCCCCTGCTGTTACGTTTAGAAGGAGAGCGGTGTTTCACTCTCAAAGAGGCTCCCCTGCTGTTACGTTTAGAAGGAGAGCGGTGTTTCACTCTCAAAGAGGCTCCCCTGGTGTTACGTTTAGAAGGAGAGCGGTGTTTCACTCTCAAAGAGGCTCCCCTGCTGTTACGTTTAGAAGGAGAGCGGTGTTTCACTCTCAAAGAGGCTCCCCTGCTGTTACGTTTAGAAGGAGAGCGGTGTTTCACTCTCAAAGAGGCTCCCCTGCTGTTACGTTTAGAAGGAGAGCGGTGTTTCACTCTCAAAGAGGCTCCCCTGCTGTTACGTTTAGAAGGAGAGCGGTGTTTCACTCTCAAAGAGGCTCCCCTGCTGTTACGTTTAGAAGGAGAGCGGTGTTTCACTCTCAAAGAGGCTCCCCTGCTGTTACGTGTAGAAGGAGAGCGGTGTTTCACTCTCAAAGAGGCTCCCCTGCTGTTACGTTTAGAAGGAGAGCGGTGTTTCACTCTCAAAGAGGCTCCCCTGCTGTTACGTTTAGAAGGAGAGCGGTGTTTCACTCTCAAAGAGGCTCCCCTGCTGTTACGTTTAGAAGGAGAGCGGTGTTTCACTCTCAAAGAGGCTCCCCTCCTGTTACGTTTAGAAGGAGAGCGGTGTTTCACTCTCAAAGAGGCTCCCCTGCTGTTACGTTTAGAAGGAGAGCGGTGTTTCACTCTCAAAGAGGCTCCCCTGCTGTTACGTGTAGAAGGAGAGCGGTGTTTCACTCTCAAAGAGGCTCCCCTGCTGTTACGTTTAGAAGGAGAGCGGTGTTTCACTCTCAAAGAGGCTCCCCTGCTGTTACGTTTAGAAGGAGAGCGGTGTTTCACTCTCAAAGAGGCTCCCCTGCTGTTACGTTTAGAAGGAGAGCGGTGTTTCACTCTCAAAGAGGCTCCCCTGCTGTTACGTTTAGAAGGAGAGCGGTGTTTCACTCTCAAAGAGGCTCCCCTGCTGTTACGTTTAGAAGGAGAGCGGTGTTTCACTCTCAAAGAGGCTCCCCTGCTGTTACGTTTAGAAGGAGAGCGGTGTTTCACTCTCAAAGAGGCTCCCCTGCTGTTACGTTTAGAAGGAGAGCGGTGTTTCACTCTCAAAGAGGCTCCCCTGCTGTTACGTTTAGAAGGAGAGCGGTGTTTCACTCTCAAAGAGGCTCCCCTGCTGTTACGTTTACAAAGGTTTAAAGGGTTGAATGGTCTGCGCATCGGCCGATTGACCGCCTGGTGTGAGTTGCAGGTACGAAACCACGTGCTACCTGGCCATGAAGCCAGTGCCAGTGAGATTCTCGAGCTCCGTCAGCGTGCGCATCGGGTCCACGCGCAAGACGTTCACCGAGCAGGTCGACTTCAAGGTCAGCACCCTTCCCGATCCGAAACACGGCCGGGGTGTACAGAGATCCCGCGGGAAGACTTGGGAGCAGCCAGTCAGTCAGTAGCCAGTGCCATTCGCTTTGAGGCAGCTACATCAAGGTTTTTGGGAACTCTAGTCTTTGAGGATCTGTGCCAAAAGGGGTTGATTTAGGAATTTAAGACCTTAGACCTCAACCAAAGTCCGTCTCCCAAGTGGCACAAACACCTTCAGCGGACGTTATTTCGAACGTTCGGTGGTCGTCGAAAAGCCGACGGGGGACAACTTGCGTTCAGCGTTCACATTCGCCAAACGCACGATTCGGTTCTGCCCGAAAATGTACTAGCCGATTGCGAGCTTTCGTAATTTAAATAAGATTTTAAAAAAAGTTCGTGATGGCGGTGTTTGTGCTGCTTGGTTCGTGTGCCGCTGACCGGGTCCCACGCGTCGGTTCCAGACGCGGCTCGTGCCGCTGCGTTTCTCCGAGACGCTGTGTCTGCCGCAAGCGTTTGCGCCTGCGCCGTCCGTCGTGTTTCCCAGCCTGCGTCTGCGCAACGGCAACGCGGCCGCACGCGAACGATTTGTCTGACTCGCGAAGCACTGTCGTCGATGCCGTCGCCGTCTTGGCGGAAGAACGTCTTCATCCGACTCTCAATTCGACTCGTCCCATAAGACGACATCGGCTGCTGCTAACGATAGCACCTACGTGAAAGGTTCCCGACTTGAAATCCAACGCCTCGAGCCAAATATTGATACCCTAGAGGGCAAGACCTCGTATCTACTGAGATCCTAATTGTGCAGGAGGCGGTTTAATCGTTATTTCACAGCGTCCTTTGAACTTACGATCATGAATATTTTATTGGGTTGTTAAAATATCAAAATATGTTACTTGCTAATAGTTCAATACCAATAATTTTAATACCAAAAGCGAATTTTCTGCAGCAATATCACGTAGCTAGTCCAATTTCAGAAAAAAGTGTAGATATGAGGTCTTGCCTCTAGGCTATCGAGTAGCTATATGTGTGCAGTTTTGGATTGTTTCACACACTTATAGCAATCCTCTTGGTCTTCTGAGAAGATGCCGAGCCATTCTCGGCTAGAAACGGAGGGCAGGAAATTAATTAATGTTAAAATTAATAAGTCAAGTTATCGAAGCAGCCGCTATCTTTGATTTGGTCCCTGGTTGCTTAGAGTTCGACGAGCTGCTCGCGTGAAGCGAGATTCGAATGGTTTACCGTTTGGTTCGTGCAAGTCACAGTTCGAAGTTCAAATCACGAAGGCTGCAAAACGGATTGCAATCGTTAACGTCGTTGTCGAGACACATAATTGCATTCCATTTCGGCGTCAATTCGCCAGTAGGTATAGGTATAAATACACATAAGAATATATTTTACGGTAGCTATAAGAATAGAAACTCGCATGTAGCAACTACAGAATAAAATTAAATCTAAATTTGTGCAGGTTCACTGTAATCGTAAATAAAAACATGTTGGTCCTAGCTTTGGTAATAATTTAATTGTCCTATTTATTACACACGAGGTAACTACAATGTGCACGAAAGTACATATCTATCATTTAAACTAGCACAGTAGTACTTATGTGCAGTGACAAGAGTCACATTTATTCTCAAGCACAGCCACTTGGACTCCTGCAGCCAGCTTCCCGATCGGAACACCTCTGATCCAATGATGCTTCGAGGGGAAAAGGTATAGGGACTCATTGTTGAGCAATACGTTGATGGGTGTCCCGTTGGTAAAACCCCGTTGGTAAAAAACCCCGTTGGTAAATCCCCGTTGGTAAAACCCCGTTGGTAAAACCCCGTTGGTAAAACCCCGTTGGTAAAACCCCGTTGGTAAAACCCCGTTGGTAAAACCCCGTTGGTAAAACCCCGTTGGTAAATCCCCGTTGGTAAATCCCCGTTGGTAAATCCCCGTTGGTAAAACCCCGTTGGTAAAACCCCGTTGGTAAAACCCCGTTGGTAAAACCCCGTTGGTAAAACCCCGTAGGAATGCTGGGGATGCCGGCGACATATTGGTTTGGCTTGGCGTTCTCTGCAACGGAAAGGGACCGGCATCTTGGACCGAACGCAAGGGAAGGCTTCCATCGAGAGCAGGGTTTGTGTTGCGACTTCCAGCCAGCCAAAACTAGGACAAAGTCTAGCTAAGAGTCAGGATACGATAGTGTTCGATACTACGTCCAGCTAGCGGTAACTCTAATGCTCAATTCGACTAGCTCAATTCGAACCCTATATTTGAGCTGAAAATAAGGGTACCTTCCTACCTACCTACCCTAAATATAGAAAACCAATTGGGTTCCTGTTCCAGAAGTTGCACCCCTTTGTCCTTCTTCAAACGCCAAAGGTAACCAAGGTTTGGGTTTGTAGGTAGAATTGGAAGGCCCTTTCTATTTTTTAAACGCTATTTGTACAGCGGGCTTGCAGGTACAATTTGCTCCCTGTGTCATCAAAAGCAATGCCCCAAGTCACATACATTCCCTATCTCAAGATGAGGCTTCCTACCCAGCTAGATGAGGCTCCCTACTCAGCAAGATGAGGCTCCCTACCAAGCTAGATGAGGCTCCCTACAAAGCTAGATGAGGCTCCCTACGCAGCAAGATGAGGCTCCCTACCCAGCTAGATGAGGCTCCCTACCCAGCTAATTGAGGCTCCCTATGCAGCAAGATGAGGCTCCCTACCCAGCTTATTGAGGCTCCCTACCCAGCTAGATGAGGCTCCCTACCCAGCTAGATGAGGCTCCCTACCCAGCTTATTGAGGCTCCCTACCCAGCTAGATGAGGCTCCCTACCCAGCTAGATGAGGCTCCCTACCCAGCTTATTGAGGCTCCCTACCCAGCTTATTGAGGCTCCCTACCCAGCTAGATGAGGCTGTCGAAGGTGTCCATTATGACTCCCAGAGCATTGGCCACCCCGTGGCCCCCCTCCTGCCCCCCCTGCGGAGGTCCCGTGCTGCAAGGGATGCTGGGAATGGTCCAGCCGTGGGCAGAGAAGCCGGAGAATTCCGTGGTTGTGGTCGGCTTCAGCGGGGACGGCAGCGACTCCTCCGTCGGGGACTCTCCTGCCGAACAAGAAGAGGGGGCAGACTTTAGAGGCAGCCTGCAGTGCTTTCATGGTACTCGTGAATGTTCACTGTCTGAAGCATAACAACTTGGTTTGAATCTCAAAGACCAAATTGAATGCGACTAGTTTCCGACATTTTGAAAGATCATGTGAAAATGACATTGATATTTGTTGCACAAAAAATATGCAGGGTTATGTTTAAATGTAGTGTTGGACTCAAGAAGGCACTGATATGTCACACAAAACATATTTTTGTTCCTGGTTGTCAATATTTCCATTCCTTGCTAATCACCAGGCAAATTTCAAACCCAGCACAAAGGTGGTTACCCTTTTACACAGTGTGCAAAGTGCAAAAAAAGAAGTGCAGCATATTTCTGTGTCACAAAACAACACATTCATTTTTGGAATAACAACAGAGTTGAAATGGATAAATATATATCATGTTTTCTGTGTGTTATCAAACTACACTTTTTAAAGTTTTACAAAATGTCAACTATTCATAGAAAATGAAGCAGTAAGTTTGAAGCCAAATGAAACTAAGACCAGCTGGATGTAAACTCCATTTCGCGTTGAGAAGGAGAGTGGATTTCCATCTTCCTCGAGGACCCACTGCTGCTAGACACGAGCTAAGAGTTTCAACACTCACAAGCCATGTCTTGAGTCGGACAAAAGGCTCTATGGGCAGTTTTGAAACTCTAAGCTCGTGTCTAGCGGCAGTGGGTCCTCGAGGAAGATGCAAATCCACACTCCTTCTCGACGTGAAATGGAGTAAAGGCGTGAACGGCCCCTCACCCGAATCCAGCAGCGACTTGTACGCAGTCGACTCGGTTGCCGTGCCAACCGCATCGTGTTCGAGCGTCGTCGTCGTCGTCGTCGTCTTGGCGAGGTCGACGTCCGCGCTGTCGTCCGCGCTGGCCGAGAGGTCGGACAGGTCGAGGTCGTAGCTCACGTTGCCCAGACCCAGACAGGGTGACAGGCTGCCAGGGAGAAGGGGGTGGCTTTAGTGGCGGCAGGGAGGTCGTAGCTCACGTTGCCCAGACCCAGACAGGGTGACAGGCTGCCAGGGAGAAGGGGGTGGCTTTAGTGGCGGCAGGGAGGTGGTAGCTCACGTTGCCCAGACCCAGACAGGGTGACAGGCTGCCAGGGAGAAGGGGGTGGCTTTAGTGGCGGCAGGGAGGTGGTAGCTCACGTTGCCCAGACCCAGACAGGGTGACAGGCTGCCAGGGAGAAGGGGGTGGCTTTAGTGGCGGCAGGGAGGTCGTAGCTCACGTGGCCAAGACCCAGACAGGGTGACAGGCTGCCAGGGAGAAGGGGGTGGCTTTAGTGGCGGCAGGGAGGTCGTAGCTCACGTGGCCCAGACCCAGACAGGGTGACAGGCTGCCAGGGAGAAGGGGGTGGCTTTAGTGGCGGCAGGGAGGTGGTAGCTCACGTTGCCCAGACCCAGACAGGGTGACAGGCTGCCAGGGAGAAGGGGGTGGCTTTAGTGGCGGCAGGGAGGTGGTAGCTCACGTTGCCCAGACCCAGACAGGGTGACAGGCTGCCAGGGAGAAGGGGGTGGCTTTAGTGGCGGCAGGGAGGTCGTAGCTCACGTGGCCAAGACCCAGACAGGGTGACAGGCTGCCAGGGAGAAGGGGGTGGCTTTAGTGGCGGCAGGGAGGTGGTAGCTCACATTGCCCAGACCCAGACAGGGTGACAGGCTGCCAGGGAGAAGGGGGTGGCTTTAGTGGCGGCAGGGAGGTCGTAGCTCACGTGGCCAAGACCCAGACAGGGTGACAGGCTGCCAGGGAGAAGGGGGTGGCTTTAGTGGCGGCAGGGAGGTCGTAGCTCACATTGCCCAGACCCAGACAGGGTGACAGGCTGCCAGGGAGAAGGGGGTGGCTTTAGTGGCGGCAGGGAGGTCGTAGCTCACATTGCCCAGACCCAGACAGGGTGACAGGCTGCCAGGGAGAAGGGGGTGGCTTTAGCGGTGGCAGGGAGGTGGTAGCTCACGTTGCCCAGACCCAGACAGGGTGACAGGCTGCCAGGGAGAAGGGGGTGGCTTTAGTGGCGGCAGGGAGGTGGTAGCTCACGTTGCCAAGACCCAGACAGGGTGACAGGCTGCCAGGGAGAAGGGGGTGGCTTTAGTGGCGGCAGGGAGGTGGTAGCTCACGTTGCCAAGACCCAGACAAGGTGACAGGCTGCCAGGGAGAAGGGGGTGGCTTTAGTGGCGGCAGGGAGGTGGTAGCTCACGTGGCCAAGACCCAGACAGGGTGACAGGCTGCCAGGGAGAAGGGGGTGGCTTTAGTGGCGGCAGGGAGGTGGTAGCTCACGTGGCCAAGACCCAGACAGGGTGACAGGCTGCCAGGGAGAAGGGGGTGGCTTTAGTGGCGGCAGGGAGGTGGTAGCTCACGTTGCCAAGACCCAGACAGGGTGACAGGCTGCCAGGGAGAAGGGGGTGGCTTTAGTGGCGGCAGGGAGGTGGTAGCTCACGTTGCCCAGACTCAGACAGGGTGACAGGCTGCCAGGGAGAAGGGGGTGGCTTTAGTGGCGGCAGGGAGGTGGTAGCTCACGTTGCCAAGACCCAGACAGGGTGACAGGCTGCCAGGGAGAAGGGGGTGGCTTTAGTGGCGGCAGGGAGGTGGTAGCTCACGTTGCCAAGACCCAGACAGGGTGACAGGCTGCCAGGGAGAAGGGGGTGGCTTTAGTGGCGGCAGGGAGGTGGTAGCTCACGTTGCCAAGACCCAGACAGGGTGACAGGCTGCCAGGGAGAAGGGGGTGGCTTTAGTGGCGGCAGGGAGGTGGTAGCTCACATGGCCAAGACCCAGACAGGGTGACAGGCTGCCAGGGAGAAGGGGGTGGCTTTAGTGGCGGCAGGGAGGTGGTAGCTCACGTGGCCAAGACCCAGACAGGGTGACAGGCTGCCAGGGAGAAGGGGGTGGCTTTAGTGGCGGACTGGCTTATAGGATAAGTGTTTCAATTGTGCAGGTTGGCTAGCGGCTTTGGACTTTGTTATTTTCAACGTCTACTTTGGGAGGATCATTCGTGTTTTACTACGAGAGAACCAAGCGGTCACGTGGTTTTTACCGATTTTAGCACGGATTTAACGTTAAAACGCACCTTCTCCTGGCTACAAATATTAACGTGACATTTTGAAGGAAATACACGTGTTTTTAAAGAGTTGCTGGATGGCTGATACTATATTTTTTGTTGTATTTTGAAAACTTACAGCGAGGGAATTTTCAAAAAGTGCCTAAAATGGCACTCTGAAAATTCCCTCTGCTGTTAGATCTCAAAATACGACCAAAAAAAACGGTATCAGCCATCTGCTAACTCTTTAACAACACACATGTATTTTTTTCAAAATGTTCCGCTTATATTTGTAGCCAGGAGAAGGTGCGTTTTAACGTTAAATCCGTGCTATAATCGGTAAAAACCACGCAGTAACCGTTTAGCTCTCTTTTAAGCTAGCTGTAATAAAAACAGTTGGTTCTTCTATTCATCCTGTCAGTGCCCCCTGGAGGAACTAGGATGTGACAAGTATTGATGATGCAACACGTTGATGACCGATTATGAAGCCAGGACTTCGCCAACGCAAGCTGCGCTGCATTGCAGACGAGCGATGAGCGTTACCAGCAAGAAACACCGCAATCTTCACGAAACTATTTCAACACCGGGTTTTGAATGGTCAATAAAGTGCCACTGATTCCCCCACGTTTCGTAACTGAAGACTTAAGACTATTGGAGTGAGCTCATACTCGGGCCGCTTCCCGCTCAAATTTCACCTCCTACTGGATACCAACTTGTGGCCACACCGTTTGTCCGATTGCAACGAAACCAGGGTCAACGGAATCCTCACACTTTTGGCAACAAATTGTGTAGTTTTTAATCACGAAATACCAATAGAAAGTTCAATTAAAGCTTCATACAATAATCACCAACAACCGCACCAATAGCCTTAACTTAATCAAAGGTGGCGGCTGGACTGAACAAAATAACCAATTGTCTTTAAAGTTTAAACCCAAATATGCTTCAAAAAATTCAAATAAATAAGCGTTGGATTTAATTATTTACAAATAATGAAACCCAGAGCTTCTAGACAACCTGTAGATCATATTTGAAAGGGCCATCCATACCCCAAAAACAGATGGCACCAACAATTGATTTGTTTGCTAGTGACCACATGGTAATTTAATAATATCAAATAAATGTAATAAAAATTAGTTAACCATGTAATAACTATGTCATTGAGCCTTGGCATAGCACACAGCCTTGGCATAGCTCACAGCCTTGGCATAGCACACAGCCTTGGCATAGCACACATCCTTGGCATGGCACACAGCCTTGGCATGGCACACATCCTTGGCATGGCACACAGCCTTGGCATAGCACACAGCCTTGGCATGGCACACATCCTTGGCATGGCACACAGCCTTGGCATGGCACACAGCCTTGGCATGGCACACAGCCTTGGCATAGCACACAGCCTTGGCATGGCACACAGCCTTGGCATGGCACACAGCCTTGGCATGGCACACAGCCTTGGCATAGCACACAGCCTTGGCATATAGCACACAGCCTTGGCATATAGCACACAGCCTTGGCATGGCACACAGCCTTGGCATGGCACACAGCCTTGGCATGGCACACATCCTTGGCATGGCACACAGCCTTGGCATAGCACACAGCCTTGGCATATAGCACACAGCCTTGGCATGGCACACAGCCTTGGCATAGCACACAGCCTTGGCATAGCACACAGCCTTGGCATGGCACACAGCCTTGGCATAGCACACAGCCTTGGCATGGCACACAGCCTTGGCATGGCACACAGCCTTGGCATAGCACACAGCCTTGGCATGGCACACAGCCTTGGCATAGCACACAGCCTTGGCATGGCACACAGCCTTGGCATAGCACACAGCCTAGGCATAGCACACAGCCTTGGCATAGCACACAGCCTTGGCATGGCACACAGCCTTGGCATAGCACACAGCCTTGGCATAGCACACAGCCTTGGCATAGCACACAGCCTTGGCATAGCACACAGCCTTGGCATAGCACACCACCTTGGCATAGCACACAGCCTTGGCATATAGCGCACAGCCTTGGCATAGCACACAGCCTTGGCATAGCTTTGCAGTGCGTCAGCTAGTGTGGGAATAGGGGGACTGGATCCGCCCGGTCACTCACTCCCCGGCAGCCGGCAGATCGAGGTCCAAGTCGGGCGTGGCCGGGTCCAGGTCCGAGCCGAGACCGAAAGGCGAAGGCGTCCGCGCCATCGGGAGATCCAGGCCCAGCGACGGCGTCACGATCTGCACGGGCAAACAAGACCAGGCATCAGGGGGCTAGCAGGCAAACAAGACCAGGCATCAGGGGGCTAGCAGGCAAACAAGACCAGGCATCAGGGGACTAGCAGGCAAACAAGACCAGGCATCAGGGGGCTAGCAGGCAAACAAGACCAGGCATCAGGGGACTAGCAGGCAAACAAGACCAGGCATCAGGGGGCTAGCAGGCAAACAAGACCAGGCATCAGGGGGCTAGCAGGCAAACAAGACCAGGCATCAGGGGGCTAGCAGGCAAACAAGACCAGGCATCAGGGGGCTAGCAGGCAAACAAGACCAGGCATCAGGGGACTAGCAGGCAAACAAGACCAGGCATCAGGGGGCTAGCAGGGGGCTAGCAGGCAAACAAGACCAGGCATCAGGGGACTAGCAGGCAAACAAGACCAGGCATCAGGGGGCTAGCAGGGGGCTAGCAGGCAAACAAGACCAGGCATCAGGGGACTAGCAGGCAAACAAGACCAGGCATCAGGGGGCTAGCAGGCAAACAAGACCAGGCATCAGGGGACTAGCAGGCAAACAAGACCAGGCATCAGGGGGCTAGCAGGGGGCTAGCAGGCAAACAAGACCAGGCATCAGGGGACTAGCAGGCAAACAAGACCAGGCATCAGGGGACTAGCAGGGATCGCGATGCCAACAACGTATTGCTGCCCTGGCGGAAACTGGACCTGTCTGGCATACTTTATTCGGTCTCGGTTTCAGCCCATAGAGTCGTGTTAGCCTTCAGTTACCACAGCCTGGAGGACTCTCGACGCATGGCACTCTATGATGTGAGGTCCCCAACAAGTGGCGAACTCAGATAAATGGATGACTAGGCACAATTATAGAGTCAAAATTATGTGGGCAAACAAATGCCATGAGAACTGGAACTGCATTAAATTTATGTGGGCAAATCCGTGATTGACTCTGAAACTTTAGCCGTCCATTCTATAGTGATTTCTGTCCATTTTAATTCTATAGTGTATTCTATAGTGTGAGCTTCTATAGTAATGACAATATTGACAAAAATGACAAACGTCACATGGTTACTTACGTCAACAATAAAACTGTATTTCATTTTCCTGATATCTTTTTCAATACTCTTATTTATGTGTTCCTTTCACATTCCATATCAATCGTGTTGGAGTTTATGGGAGTCACCTCGGTCCGTAATCAGGTCCAGTTCCAAAGGATGTCTGGTCCAGGTAAACACGTAGCTTAAAGGACCCCAAGGCCAAGGTACAAGGGATGTCTGGTCTAGACACGTAGCTTAAAGGACCCCAAGGCCAAGGTACAAGGGATGTCTGGTCTAGACACGTAGCTTAAAGGACCCCAAGGCCAAGGTACAAGGGATGTCTGGTCTAGACACGTAGCTTAAAGGACCCCAAGGCCAAAATACAAGGGATGTCTGGTCTAGACACGTAGCTTAAAGGACCCCAAGGCCAAGGTACAAGGGATGTCTGGTCTAGACACGTAGCTTAAAGGACCCCAAGGCCAAGGTACAAGGGATGTCTGGTCTAGACACGTAGCTTAAAGGACCCCAAGGCCAAGGTACAAGGGATGTCTGGTCTAGACACGTAGCTTAAAGGACCCCAAGGCCAAGGTACAAGGGATGTCTGGTCTAGACACGTAGCTTAAAGGACCGTAAGTCCAAGGTACAAGGGATGTCTGGTCTAGACACGTAGCTTAAAGGACCCCAAGGCCAAGGTACAAGGGATGTCTGGTCTAGACACGTAGCTTAAAGGACCGTAAGTCCAAGGTACAAGGGATGTCTGGTCTAGACACGTAGCTTAAAGGACCCCAAGGCCAAGGTACAAGGGATGTCTGGTCTAGACACGTAGCTTAAAGGACCCCAAGGCCAAAGTACAAGGGATGTCTGGTCTAGACACGTAGCTTAAAGGACCCCAAGGCCAAGGTACAAGGGATGTCTGGTCTAGACACGTAGCTTAAAGGACCCCAAGGCCAAGGTACAAGGGATGTCTGGTCTAGACACGTAGCTTAAAGGACCCCAAGGCCAAGGTACAAGGGATGTCTGGTCTAGACACGTAGCTTAAAGGACCGTAAGTCCAAGGTACAAGGGATGTCTGGTCTAGACACGTAGCTTAAAGGACCCCAAGGCCAAGGTACAAGGGATGTCTGGTCTAGACACGTAGCTTAAAGGACCGTAAGTCCAAGGTACAAGGGATGTCTGGTCTAGACACGTAGCTTAAAGGACCCCAAGGCCAAGGTACAAGGGATGTCTGGTCTAGACACGTAGCTTAAAGGACCCCAAGGCCAAAGTACAAGGGATGTCTGGTCTAGACACGTAGCTTAAAGGACCCCAAGTCCAAGGTACAAGGGATGTCTGGTCTAGACACGTAGCTTAGAGGACCCCAAGGCCAAGGTACAAGGGATGTCTGGTCTAGACACGTAGCTGAAAGGACCCCAAGGCCAAGGTACAAGGGATGTCTGGTCTAGACACGTAGCTTAGAGGACCCCAAGTCCAAGGTACAAGGGATGTCTGGTCTAGACACGTAGCTTAGAGGACCCCAAGTCCAAGGTACAAGGGATGTCTGGTCTAGACACGTAGCTTAAAGGACCCCAAGGCCAAGGTACAAGGGATGTCTGGTCTAGACACGTAGCTGAAAGGACCCCAAGGCCAAGGTACAAGGGATGTCTGGTCTAGACACGTAGCTTAGAGGACCCCAAGGCCAAGGTACAAGGGATGTCTGGTCTAGACACGTAGCTGAAAGGACCCCAAGGCCAAGGTACAAGGGATGTCTGGTCTAGACACGTAGCTTAAAGGACCCCAAGGCCAAGGTACAAGGGATGTCTGGTCTAGACACGTAGCTGAAAGGACCCCAAGGCCAAGATACAAGGGATGTCTGGTCTAGACACGTAGCTTAAAGGACCCCAAGGCCAAGGTACAAGGGATGTCTGGTCTAGACACGTAGCTTAGAGGACCCCAAGGCCAAGGTACAAGGGATGTCTGGTCTAGACACGTAGCTTAAAGGACCCCAAGGCCAAGGTACAAGGGATGTCTGGTCTAGACACGTAGCTTAAAGGACCCCAAGGCCAAGGTACAAGGGATGTCTGGTCTAGACACGTAGCTTAAAGGACCCCAAGGCCAAGGTACAAGGGATGTCTGGTCTAGACACGTAGCTTAAAGGACCCCAAGGCCAAGGTACAAGGGATGTCTGGTCTAGACACGTAGCTTAAAGGACCCCAAGGCCAAGGTACAAGGGATGTCTGGTCTAGACACGTAGCTTAGAGGACCCCAAGTCCAAGGTACAAGGGATGTCTGGTCTAGACACGTAGCTTAAAGGACCCCAAGGCCAAGGTACAAGGGATGTCTGGTCTAGAACCGTAGCTTAGAGGACCCCAAGTCCAAGGTACAAGGGATGTCTGGTCTAGACACGTAGCTTAGAGGACCCCAAGGCCAAGGTACAAGGGATGTCTGGTCTAGACACGTAGCTGAAAGGACCCCAAGGCCAAGGTACAAGGGATGTCTGGTCTAGACACGTAGCTTAAAGGACCCCAAGGCCAAGGTACAAGGGATGTCTGGTCTAGACACGTAGCTTAAAGGACCCCAAGTCCAAGGTACAAGGGATGTCTGGTCTAGACACGTAGCTTAGAGGACCCCAAGGCCAAGGTACAAGGGATGTCTGGTCTAGACACGTAGCTGAAAGGACCCCAAGGCCAAGGTACAAGGGATGTCTGGTCTAGACACGTAGCTTAGAGGACCCCAAGTCCAAGGTACAAGGGATGTCTGGTCTAGACACGTAGCTTAAAGGACCCCAAGTCCAAGGTACAAGGGATGTCTGGTCTAGACACGTAGCTTAAAGGACCCCAAGGCCAAGGTACAAGGGATGTCTGGTCTAGACACGTAGCTTAAAGGACCCCAAGGCCAAGGTACAAGGGATGTCTGGTCTAGACACGTAGCTTAAAGGACCCCAAGGCCAAGGTACAAGGGATGTCTGGTCTAGACACGTAGCTTAAAGGACCCCAAGTCCAAGGTACAAGGGATGTCTGGTCTAGACACGTAGCTTAAAGGACCCCAAGGCCAAGGTACAAGGGATGTCTGGTCTAGACACGTAGCTTAAAGGACCCCAAGGCCAAGGTACAAGGGATGTCTGGTCTAGACACGTAGCTTAGAGGACCCCAAGTCCAAGGTACAAGGGATGTCTGGTCTAGACACGTAGCTTAAAGGACCCCAAGGCCAAGGTACAAGGGATGTCTGGTCTAGACACGTAGCTTAGAGGACCCCAAGTCCAAGGTACAAGGGATGTCTGGTCTAGACACGTAGCTTAGAGGACCCCAAGGCCAAGGTACAAGGGATGTCTGGTCTAGACACGTAGCTGAAAGGACCCCAAGGCCAAGGTACAAGGGATGTCTGGTCTAGACACGTAGCTTAGAGGACCCCAAGGCCAAGGTACAAGGGATGTCTGGTCTAGACACGTAGCTTAAAGGACCCCAAGTCCAAGGTACAAGGGATGTCTGGTCTAGACACGTAGCTTAAAGGACCCCAAGGCCAAGGTACAAGGGATGTCTGGTCTAGACACGTAGCTTAGAGGACCCCAAGGCCAAGGTACAAGGGATGTCTGGTCTAGACACGTAGCTTAAAGGACCCCAAGGCCAAGGTACAAGGGATGTCTGGTCTAGACACGTAGCTTAAAGGACCCCAAGGCCAAGGTACAAGGGATGTCTGGTCTAGACACGTAGCTTAAAGGACCCCAAGGCCAAGGTACAAGGGATGTCTGGTCTAGACACGTAGCTTAAAGGACCCCAAGGCCAAGGTACAAGGGATGTCTGGTCTAGACACGTAGCTTAAAGGACCCCAAGGCCAAGGTACAAGGGATGTCTGGTCTAGACACGTAGCTTAGAGGACCCCAAGTCCAAGGTACAAGGGATGTCTGGTCTAGACACGTAGCTTAAAGGACCCCAAGGCCAAGGTACAAGGGATGTCTGGTCTAGACACGTAGCTTAGAGGACCCCAAGTCCAAGGTACAAGGGATGTCTGGTCTAGACACGTAGCTTAGAGGACCCCAAGGCCAAGGTACAAGGGATGTCTGGTCTAGACACGTAGCTGAAAGGACCCCAAGGCCAAGGTACAAGGGATGTCTGGTCTAGACACGTAGCTTAAAGGACCCCAAGTCCAAGGTACAAGGGATGTCTGGTCTAGACACGTAGCTTAAAGGACCCCAAGGCCAAGGTACAAGGGATGTCTGGTCTAGACACGTAGCTTAAAGGACCCCAAGGCCAAGGTACAAGGGATGTCTGGTCTAGACACGTAGCTTAAAGGACCCCAAGGCCAAGGTACAAGGGATGTCTGGTCTAGACACGTAGCTTAAAGGACCCCAAGGCCAAGGTACAAGGGATGTCTGGTCTAGACACGTAGCTTAGAGGACCCCAAGTCCAAGGAACAAGGGATGTCTGGTCTAGACACGTAGCTTAAAGGACCGTAAGTCCAAGGTACAAGGGATGTCTGGTCTAGACACGTAGCTTAAAGGACCCCAAGGCCAAGGTACAAGGGATGTCTGGTCTAGACACGTAGCTTAAAGGACCCCAAGGCCAAGGTACAAGGGATGTCTGGTCTAGACACGTAGCTTAAAGGACCCCAAGGCCAAGGTACAAGGGATGTCTGGTCTAGACACGTAGCTTAAAGGACCCCAAGGCCAAGGTACAAGGGATGTCTGGTCTAGACACGTAGCTTAAAGGACCCCAAGGCCAAGGTACAAGGGATGTCTGGTCTAGACACGTAGCTTAGAGGACCCCAAGTCCAAGGTACAAGGGATGTCTGGTCTAGACACGTAGCTTAAAGGACCCCAAGGCCAAGGTACAAGGGATGTCTGGTCTAGACACGTAGCTTAGAGGACCCCAAGTCCAAGGTACAAGGGATGTCTGGTCTAGACACGTAGCTTAGAGGACCCCAAGGCCAAGGTACAAGGGATGTCTGGTCTAGACACGTAGCTGAAAGGACCCCAAGGCCAAGGTACGAAGGAAGTACCCCAGCTACGCTACCTGAGGAGCGATGGGCGGAGGCAACCTGTCGCACGTCACGTTGTCGCTGTCGATGTCGGTCGGCTCCTTGCGCGGTCGGATCGTCAAGGGGGTGCGCGACAACACGCCAGACACCTGCACAAGGTCACGGGCAAGGTCACGCCAAGGTCACGGAAAGGTCATGGACGGAACATGAGGCACAAACACACAACTACTTTCATGTTTAAAACGGGGTTTTGGGAATGATAAATAAAGTCTCCCTATTTCCTGATTCCGCAATAAGGAAGTCAGTGAGACTTAGGACGTGTCTGAATTGATTCGGTCTCGGTCTAGCGTTTTGGTGTAGGTCTTGCGTACTTGGTCTCGGTGACTTCATTTGTCTCCTATTCGCACGGCTAACTTCTGCTGCCTGACATAACCACGGTACCGACCGCCATTCGATGACAGGCAAGTCACCGAGACCAAGTCTGTGAGACTGCATCGTCCAAGTCTCGCGTACTCGCTCTGTCATGCGGTGGATTTGCAATTCAGACAGGACTTGTGACGTCATTTGTCAAGAACGAGTACGCGAGACCGCATAAAACAGCCAATTCAGACACGGCCTTAGCTTAGCGGTCAACACCCAAAAGCCAAAACCCAGTTCGAAATAGTTGTCTTTGAATACTAGAGCTAAAGATAGGACAAGCAGGCATAAGTGTTGAAAATATTAGAACAAGGTTTGTTATCCTTATGAAAATAAAGGTTTTTTTGGGCCTGAAGACTACATATTTGCATTGATGATAAAATATTACTTCACTTTGCTTTTTGTGACTTTGGTGAAGTCCACAGATTGGTAAGTTTCAGCCCAAGTTCGCTATATGGATGTTAATAAGTCCCTCGATAGTTCTAACAACGTCAAACGTGAAACCCGTCCTAGGTTTCGCGGGGCGTCTTGGCTCGTTCTCACTCAGAACACGGACATAGAGCTGCCGGAATATTCCCAGCTGGGTTAAAACATGAATCTGTCAAAAGACCGCGACTCCAGCGCTGAGTTAGCGCCGTCTCGTACGCACCTTGGTGGCGACCTCGCGCCGGAAGTGCGCCATCTCGTCGGCCAATGAGGCGACTCCGTCTGCCAGCGCCGCGTGCCGCGCGTTGAACGCCTCAAGTTGCGCCAACTGCTCGTACATGAGGTGCATGCCCTGCGTCGAGGCAAGCACAACCATCAGCCAATCGCAATCCAGCCTGGCTCAATCGACTCGATTCCCACACAGACTAGGGGGCGAATTACAGAAAATGTGCGTTACTTTATGATAAGTGAGCTGTTCGTCGTAACTTTACGCAAGCGCTAAGATGGACTAAGGTGGTGGTAAATTCGGTATTACAGAAACATTTTGTCACTCATCTTAAAGTTGGCGTAAGTCATCAATTGATTCAGTCTGACAGATGCGTTACGGCGTGGTTGCCATGGGCGTTGTTTATTTCTATGCCTTCTTTAAGTGGTTTTCAAGGATGTTGGAATTTTGAATCAACCAAATGGCAGTGATAAATTCATCTATGAATATTTTCAAAAGTGACAGAATATCTTGATATTTTAAGTTTAGGTATGTGTAATATTGTTAAATATATTATTGTTAATGATTTTAAAGTAATCATAATAAAAAACATCAAGAAAAAGCAATATTCATAACTAAGATTGTGACTTATGCCTGCTAATATCCATGCGTAACATTATGCTGAACTTAAGACCTCGCAACGATGAAAAAACCTTCTGTAATACGGTTTGTTGTAACTTTAAGATACGACAGCTTTTTACGCTAAGATTTTGTTCTGTAATTCGCCCCTAGATCTCAAACTTGGTCGTCAAGGCTCAAGCCTTTAGTAATCATTCAAAATCTAGTTTGAAATAGTATCTTTTAAACTAGTACTACCTACAATAGAAGAGTCTAAGGAATATACGAACTTAGATTCTCTACAAGTCGCAAGTAATTAACTAAAATCTCTTCACCAATCTTTGCAGACTGCAACACCACATTGCATTCTTTGAATTTATAGTGATGTTGATGTATCATGCCTGCAAATTTTTTACCTGAAGCCTTTTGTTAATTTTTCTAACTGCATCTTTATTGCTGCAATTTTTTAAATCCTTATGCGGCGTCACGGATTTTTACACAGGGAGGTGTACGCACTGAGCAGTTTAGGGGAATAGTGGAAATTAAAGCGGCGCTTCCTTGATGTCAATGACATCAATGTCATTGATCGCTCGGAAGATTGCTCGGAATAATGCTAGCAAAATAGCGTAGTGAAACCGAATGCAGTCTCTGCGTTTGCTAGCCTTGCAGGCTGCCTTTCTGAAAACTAGGACTTATATCTCCTAGGACCCATGGCACTATGCTAGGGCTTCGCGAACGCAATTTGTGTTGCGTTGAAGATGAGCGTAGGTAGCGGTTTGTGTATAGAGGATTAAAAGGTGCTTGCAGCAGTCACAAGAAAACCATGGAGCACCAAACCTGACCATTGCCTTCTCGAAAATTCTAATCACTTGAAAATGTATACGGATTCTGACGTTCCTTTGTTTCTCGTCGAGGTCAACAAAGCTGGTAACCAAGGAAACGAAGGAAACCGGACTCGTATTGAATCAGCCGTCAAATCACGAAAAAAAACACCACAAAATGCTAATAAAAACCAATTGGAAAAACCTACCGAAATAAGATTTGCAGGCATGATAAATATGTATAAGGTCAACATGTTTAGAAGTTTTGGTGAAGTTATGTTCAGAACTTTGAAATTTACAGGGGTTCGAAATTCGGAAAAAATCGAAAAATTTCGTAAAAATTGATTTATAAAAAATTGACTGAACCGATCTTTTTCAAAAACGCAGGGGGTCTAAGTTGAGAACAGAGGTAGATACTCAGAAATTTTCATCCGTGTCGGTTCAGGCGTTTGGTCTGTAGAGCGCGCACAAACACACACACAAAAAAAAAAAAAAAAAAAAAAAACATACACAAGTTACTTTTTTTTGGGGTAAGTGAAATTGAAGATTTCGCTCCGCTCGCTTCGCTCGCTACGCTCATCAATTAGATACTAGATAGTCTACCCTTCTAGACTTATCCATGGAAGGCGTTGCATCGGTGAGGTCCCAGGTTCGATGCCAGACATGGAAGCACTCACCTCGCACATGATGAGCGCCGACTCCCAGGTGCTAGCGGGCGCTACCTCGCCAGACATGTAGCGCTCAAACTCGGCCGCCGGCATCGAAAGCGATTCGGCCGTCAGGTTCTCGATGAACGACACAGCGCAGCACAGGTTGGTGAAGTAGTAGCCTGCGTTGGCGTGGAAACGCGGGACAACGGGCATTAGGGACGGAGCAACCGCACACGCAAAATACGTACATTTTACCTGGACGCATTTACAGCGTAAACATACGTATTATTATTTATTATATTAGGTATGTATTTTAAGCCTTCTCGATAACGCCATCATCGTAGCGCCACCGTAATACTGGTTGCTAGCGGTGCTAAGAAATCAACAAACTGGTCATTGTTGAAATGGCCGCTCTAGGTCCGGGCTTCAAAACCAGCCCAGAGATTTTGTAACTTTTACGCCATGCCGTTATCGGTTCTGATGGATAAAATCCCTGTTGTTGACCGTGTTAATTTTTTAGCTTTGCAACCGAGAACGGCAAAGTCAGAGTATTGAAATCGCAGTGAGACAGGGATAATTAGTACTGCCACCAAGTGGCCGCTCTGGGCAAGACAAAGGCCCCCCAGACTTTAGTGTGTCTGGACCTGCTAGAGATGCGTGTGGATCCCTCACCCCCCTCCCCGGACATGAGTCGATTGGCGTTGCAGAACCGCGTCACGAAGTTGATGTTGCTCTTGAGCCGCGCCGGATTGGCCTTGAGCACGATGAAGATGAGCGCGGGCAGGAACTCGTCGGCGGACGCAGGACCGCCCACCTGTTGCTGCAGCAGCAGGAAGATGTTGCGGCAGCAGCGGACGACGCAGGCCAGCTTGTCTTGCGGCGCCTTGGCCGAGTCCACGCCCAGGAGGTCTGCAAGGGGCCGAAGGGGATGGAACTTGCACGCTTCAACAGCTTACATTGGGCCTGGTTGGGAAACTGATTGCTAATATCTTAATAAATAAATTAAGGTCATTTTCTGGCTTGTGCTAAAAGGCGCACTTCATCAGAAACTATCCAGGGGTATGATTGGGTAACTTTATTTCGTTCGATTTGGCTCGAAATCACTCGATTTCAAATCACTGCCCCCCGTGTTAAACCATAGGCAGTGATATTGAAAACGAATGATTTTGAAACCACAAAGTTACACAATCGCCTCCCAGCTATTATTTGCTTTAACTACCTAATATTAAACACACTAATTATCCAAAAGGCAACTCAAAAATCAGATTAGAGTAAAACTGAGCAGGAAATAAGATTATCATATGTTTAGATTCCAGGGTGGCACCAACTAATAGTTAAGCCTAACTATCAGTTGGTGCCACCCTGTCATTAGTATATTTTATAATATGTTTAATTAAATTAATAAGTGTGCCGGGCCTACCGGTTATCGATGTGTAGACAAAGTCCCTCACTTCGGACTGGGTCTCGTTGATGCCGCAGTCCAGGTGCTTGGCGTTCACCCAGTTCAGCTGTCGGATCCTGCGGGAGAAACGGAGGGGATACGTTATAAAAGAATGTTGCGTTCACCAGGTGGGACTTTCCACTTTCAATTCACTAGGTGTGATGTTGAGCGTACCTCGCTTGAATCGCCAGGTCTTTCTCCTCGTCGTTGGTCGATGGCGGGCAGAACAGAGCTCTGTAGAGACACGTCATGACGTACTTCTCGACGTAATCCAAAAGCGCCTCCTTTGTGTCCTGCGAAATGTCTGCCTGCACGTAAATGGGGCTGGCGTCCACCCTCTTCGAGAAAGTTTGGAACGAGTTTTGTACAAATTCTGACAGATCTTCAACTGACCGAATGTCAGCATATTTCAACATCTTCGCGTTAAACGACTTGATGAACTTGCGAACGTCATACTCCACTGCAGTCCCCAGCGATGAGAAATTGTCGTAATATTCCTGTTTCAGTTTGTCGAGTTCAGGTGTGCTCTTGACAATGTCTTGAAACTGATCAGTTCGGGTCGTCTCTTTCGCAAGACTAGATTTGCCAAACACCTTCAGCTTCATCAGAGTAGTTTTCTTGTCAGCCTGCTGACGCTTCTTCTCCTCGAACTTGGAGAATCCTGACATCGGAGACTTCTGCTGTCGATCGCCCGAGTATTCGCCGTGGTGCGTGCCGGGATGTCCGGTCTTCTTCAGCCGTTCACGTTGCAAAGATTCGTGGTGACATTTCGAGCAGTACCCGTCCCATTCGGAGTTTCCAAAATATCCACACCCATTCTTGCATTTTAAATCGGCTTCGCCTATTCGCAGACTTGGAGATTTGATGGAATACATTGCCTCAGAAGCAACCGATATACTTATCAGTATCAGAGCGTGATCATGAGAGTTTGGTTAGGAGCTGAAATACTCTACTTACAACCGCGATGATTGGTAACAGCTTCGAAATATGAAATCGATAAATGAATAATGTTCTAACGAACTCAAGAGATCCCTTATGTTAATATGAAACGTGACGGAATTTGCTCGTCAATTCCAGAGCAAGACCAGTCACTACTGTCACTGTCAAAACAAGTCCATTGCAGTGCATTTCAGGTTTCACGGCCGCTAGTGAGCGCTGTACGTTGAGGCGGGCTCAATTCGAACACGAAAATAATAAGAACTGATGGACCTCTCGGGTCAATTAGAATTGGACCGCTCGCTACCCTAATACTAGCTATTAGTTTATTACTATAAAAGCTTCGATCATTGCTAGCCGTTCTAGCAATGATCGAAGATAAAAGTACCCACAAGTATCCACAGTATCGTTTACAAACGGTAATCTGAAACATATCATGATCGGAAACCGTTCTTAGATCGAATCTAATCACAGTTTGTACAGACCTAACCAGACTGACCAGAGTTTCCAGTTATACTGGAAACCGAAAACTGGACCAGTTTATTGAGTTATTATTAAAGATTTCCATGAGTTAGGTTAAGTACAGCACACATAACATAAGACCAACCTGTGTAGTTCGGACCGATGCAAAGTAAAATGACATTCTTAAAATGACATTTCCAAATCATTATTTGACCGCTGCCGCGCATCTAAGGCTTATCTTTCTTATCACCCGCGTTCATTGATAAAAATACCTTCGATATGTACTACGTCACGCGATCAGGTTCAGTATAGAGAGTTTCTTTAGTTGAAAGGAAGCGAACCACGCATCATCATCGCGTAGCAAAGATTCTAGTGTAATTGGTTAATTGGTTAGTGTAATTAGGTGTAACAAACAATTCGGAAGTCATCGTGTTTACTATAGAGCAGCCCCGCTCCAGAGGAGAGAGACACAATAATGGTAAGTGGCATAATGTTTCACAATCTCAGGTACTAATTACGACATCGTTGACCTGATTTTGATTGTGAGTCGTACGATGACCAATCCGTCGGAAAATGCTAAAACATGTCTCACGTCTCATTGCTCCTGAGCAATAGACAAGTCCAGGCAGGAGGAGCGACCCATGGAGCCGTGTGTTTTCGCTTGAAGGCCGATGCCAGGGTGTGGGAAAGATTGCGAGGTCTTGTGGACTTTGCATTGAAATCGCCCTCATTTTAAACCTTTGCATCAACGGAGATATCCATCAGAACGTTGTGAAATTTTTAAACGTAATAGAAATAATAGTGATTCTTATGTAGTTAAAATTTCAACATAATATGACCAACAGGAGCTTGTTGACAGGCCTCCAAACTCGGCTAAAACCCGCCTCACTCCTGTGCTATTCGTGTTCGTTTCCCACAGTCTACCCGTCCAGCAAGTCAGACCTAAACGCAGTGACACTGACGTCAGAAGGGCGGACATGAATGAGTTGTGTATTCGTGCAGCAAATCGGCAGTGTTTTCACAGACAATGTACAATCTGTCGATGATTTGTTTAGACATTGTTGAAGACAGAGAACCAGCCGCGGTTGGGGCGGGGGGGGGGGGGGGGGAGGGGGGGGCTGCGAAAATGTTCAATCCACAGAAATCAGGGGTTCTGTAAAGTATTGTAATTCGACACTTGGAAGATGGCGGTTTCATTGCCAAGCGTATCAGCAGACGCAAAGGAATGTTTTGCATTTAGGGGTGAAGCATGGCTTGAGGTGCATGGCTTGAGGTGCATGGCTTGAGGTGCATGGCTTGAGGTGCATGGCTTGAGGTGCATGGCTTGAGGTGCATGGCTAGAGGTGCATGGCTTGAGGTGCATGGCTAGAGGTGCATGGCTAGAGGTGCATGGCTTGAGGTGCATGGCTTGAGGTGCATGGCTTGAGGTGCATGGCTTGAGGTGCATGGCTTGAGGTGCATGGCTTGAGGTGCATGGCTTGAGGTGCATGGCTTGAGGTGCATGGTTTGAGGTGCATGGCTTGAGGTGCATGGCTTGAGGTGCATGGCTTGAGGTGCATGGTTTGAGGTGCATGGCTTGAGGTGCATGGCTAGAGGTGCATGGCTTGAGGTGCATGGCTAGAGGTGCATGGCTTGAGGTGCATGGCTTGAGGTGCATGGCTTGAGGTGCATGGCTTGAGGTGCATGGCTTGAGGTGCATGGCTTGAGATGCATGGCTTGAGGTGCATGGCTTGAGGTGCATGGCTTGAGGTGCATGGCTTGAGGTGCATGGCTTGAGGTGCATGGCTTGAGGTGCATGGCTTGAGATGCATGGCTTGAGGTGCATGGCTTGAGGTGCACAGCTCGAGGTGCATGGCTTAAGGTGCATGGCTTGAGGTGCATGGCTAGAGGTGCATGGCTTGAGGTGCATGGCTAGAGGTGCATGGCTTGAGGTGCATGGCTTGAGGTGCATGGCTTGAGGTGCATGGCTTGAGGTGCATGGCTTGAGGTGCATGGCTTGACTTGGACCGGGGGTTGGGGGGGGGGGGCGGTCTGGGAGGACCGGACCCTCAATAGGCGCCGGGGTCCGGGGGCGCATTCCCGGGGGAAATGATATTTTGAACAATCAATGTTATTTTCAATCAAATCTGCGAGTTTCTGAAAATTCGCATTAGCTTAGATTTAGCTTAGCTTAGCTTACTATGCGATTAGCTACTATGCGATTAGCTTAGCTTAGCTTAGATTTCCCCTTGCGCAAGCCTATGAGTCAACTTCACCGGCACAGAAATCAAATTTTTTACCTACTCTACTACACAATGAGCTGTTAAATTATACGAATTTCAATGTTTTTAATAGGCTTTTACTTTTAATTAGCTGGTTAGGTGGAAGAACATAGGTCATCATACATTGCATTTTTCTATAATTTGTATTGTGTTTTTGATTATTGTGAACCTCGCCATTTTGTCACACAAATAAAGAAATTATTATTATTATTATTATTATTTGCAACGAAATGCGATGCCCGTGGACTCACGAACGCTAGGAATCAAACCCAATTCATCGGTATTATCGGTATTATCGGTATTATCGGTATTTCCGCTCGAGCTCGAGTCACACTTGCATCCAAGAACGACACGGACGCCTCTTCAATTCGCATCACTTTCTCATTTCCCGGGGGGGAAAAAAAGCTCGCAGGACAATCAATAATCTTCCTTGCCTTTCTCAAAACCTTAAACATTAACATACTTGAACGTTATACAAACAACATTAAATGCCCATCTGCATAATTCAACGCGCAAGCGCACCATCACCAAGAGGTCACCGTCCGTTCCCACGGCCGCGCGTGAAAAGTTTCCAGGCGGCGTTGCAATCAGCTGACATCCAATTGGCCTGACGAGTTGATATCAGTTTTCAGTCCGTGTCACTGTCGTTGGCGCTGTCACTGTCACTGTCAGTGTCACTGTCGTTGGCGCTGTCACTGTCACTGTCAGTGTCACTGTCACTGTCAGTGTCAGTGGCGGCGGGTTTTCAGTGCTCGCTGACTGCAAAATGCCGATGGAGATTTCTTGAGAAGGGAAGTGATGCAAATCGTTTAGTGTGCATCAATTGACGTGCAGCGCAGCGGTGCGGCCGACACGGCAACCTTTCAATCTGGGCGGGTCTTTTGATTCGTATTGGCGGGCAACGTGCTTTCTAAAGCGCATGCGTTGGTAGCGGACATTAGAGATAGTGAATATCTTCGTTGCAATAAAGAGTGTCTTATCTCTGCATGAGCAGTGCAGCTCGGATCAGCTGCTTATCTTTACCTAGGTGAACATCCGCGGCTGGAGATTGAATGACAATACCATGGTAGGGTTATGATCCAGTAAAGATTGAACCCTGACAAAGTAGGTGGGTACACACATTGGGATGCTTGTTGATTCCAGACTGCAGTGACCAGCACGGTGCCGATCTGGCTGAGCGCGCTACTCCTGCTGGCCTCGGCCTCCGCGTCGTCCGACGGCGTCCTCCCCCCCACGCCGGGGCCGATCCTCAGCGAGTGCGTGCAGAGCTGCGTGTGCTACCCGAAGCTCTCGGGTAGCCACGCGCTCGCCGCGCCCCTGGCGGTCATCGTGGAATGCTCGAACGCGGGCGACCTCCCGCCGATCTACCCCGCCGGGACGACGGTGCTGCGCTTCACGGACAGCCGCGTGCCCGCACTGCGCGCGCAGCTGCACCACGCCCATCTCGCCCAGTTGCACGACCTCGTCCTCGCCCGCGACGGCATCCGGGAGGTCGCCGTCGACGCGTTTCGTCGCCTCACGGAACTCAAAGAGATCGATATGTCGGACAACGCGCTCGACGCGCTCTCTGCCGAGCACTTTGTCCAGCAGCGCAATCTGAAGCTGCTGATCCTGACCGGCAACCCGGGCCTGGATTGCGTCGCGTTGCGTCGCGAGATGGCGGCGGTCTGCGTCAAGTGCGACGCCGACGACGCGCCGTGCGAGAGGACGACGCGCGGCACGACCAGCGCTGCCGTCGCTGCACGGAGTCCGAGGCCGGAGATCGACGCGAACCCCTCGGGAACCGCCCCCGCGGAACCCGCCCCGGAGACCGTCTCGGACGGCGGCGAACCCTCGACCCTCGACGACCCGACGGCGTCGGCGCCCCCCGCACCCCAAGGCGCCACCTCGGCCTGGGGCTGGGTCGGGCTCGGCGCCATCATCGGCGCCCTCTTCGGCGCGGTCATGCTGGCCGTGGCTTGGCGTCTCCACGCTCACAAGGACGCCCAGACACCCGCGTCGCAGGGGAGTGCCCACTCGCTACTGAATGGCCAGTAGCCCGACGGGGATAAGCCAGTGGCGTGCGGCGGGGCGATCCGAGATAGACAATGAGTAGCGGCCTGTGCGATGTGCGCGGTCGAACGCAAGAACTTGTTCCTGTGCGCAAGACACAACTTCACAAGAACATGTTCCTGTGCGCAGACGCGGCAAACGAAACGAATTCCACCCTCGGCTTCACCCCCGCGCGTGCGCAAGTCGTGAAGCGGTGCACTAAGAATCACATCCCGTGAACATGCTTCTAAGGGAACGTACTTTAATTGGGCCACAATTGTTAAGCCACTTTTTGACCGCCCCCCGGCCCCTCTCATCCTAACACAAAGTCTTACTCTATGCCCCCTCCTCAAGTGTTCCAATGGAAATCAGACTTCCGGGTCTGCGCACCCAATTGACGATAAAAACCGCCCCCTAAATTCGAAATTCAAAACGCGCGGCGTTGACCAATCAGTGCACCAATACGTGCGACCCCACAAAAGCACGAGTCCCCTTTTTTCAAGTCCGTTCCCTGCAGCATGTTTCGTGAGGAGTGATTGCATCACCTTATTGTTATTATCTACCTCCAGAAGGTCCCACCAATAAACCAACGATAAAACCCAAAAAAATGCTCACCAGAAGAGTATGGCTGCCCATGCGCCTATGGTATAGGTATTATTAAGGACTGGTAAATAAGCTAGATTGGTTAAGTTAAGAAGGATGGGATAAGGTATGGTAATTCCAATCCTTTTACCATGGCCAGCGCCATAATGTTCATGTTCGATACTTCTAATGACTTATAGAATCATCTCGTATGGAACTGACGGTAAATAAATCTGTTTACATCTTCATGCTTTTCCATTATACACAACGAGTCAAGGGGTGTACAACACCAATATCTAAGCTGAACTTCTGCAATGTGATGCGAGCTATTTTACACACATGTTTAGTTTTAGGGGGTTATATTTTCTGTACTTATTTCTTCATACATTTCTTCTGAATTCACCAACTCCATCCACATTTCCTTACTACACTCCACCATAATATGTATGTATTATTTACTTTTCCCAGGTTTCTCCTCCACCGACTTCTCTTCTCAATAGATCGATCCATCTCTATCTTGGTCTTCCAGCGCCCCGTTTTTCACAATCATATTATGGAAGAATATTCCATTCTCATTATTGTGTACCATAGAATTTTAACCTTCTCTATACTGATGTCAAAACTTATACCTACTCTCTGCTCCTATACCTTTTCTCTCAATATCTTGTTTGGAATCTTGTCCGTTTCTTGTTACCTGTTGTATACTTCGTATAAAATATAATTCATCTATAAATAAATATTATATTATACTTATAACAAGCCTCTCTGAATGCTACACACTTCAATTTAATGTAAATATCTAATTATAAGCTACGAAAACGGTTAGCAAAATCACTAAAATTACTATGGGGTCTTACGGGGAGACTCAAAATTTGGGACTCCCATCTTGTTGCTTGTTGGCTTCACAACCGCACCATGGCAACAGCAATCCAGACTTTTAGAGATCAGTGGTAGAGCCTAACTCCGCTAAGGCGTTCTGGATAAGATTGCAACACTTGCATTGCATCGACTGCCTACCTGATTGATGGCAAAGACAATTCATATCGACATCGGACACCGACCTATACCCAGTCCAGGGGGCGGAGATCGATTGCCGGTGAGGACACATTTCGAATGGCACATGGCAACGGCCATAGTGTCCCACACACATGTTTGTCTACTTTGTACAAATTTCAAAAAACTTCATTTCCAAAAAAAAATCATTAAAAGCGGGTATGAATGCATGATTATTACTAGAGCGTATAATAGCTTGGTTTTCCTGGTATATTTACAATAGCGAAACCAGCTAGACAATTCACTTGGCAATTGGCATGTACCGCGCTTGAAGTAATTTTTTACCATAATGCACCTATGCGTTTTGTAGCCGCATCTAAACGTCACTTCTGACGATCGGCTGTCTCAAACAAAGAGTCCAATAGTTGAGTGCCTACCGTGTCGTAGTATGTTCGCTTGTACGCACACAATGTATGCTGATTACAATCGGGCCTGGAGCAATTACCAGACAATCACGTGGCGTCCTACGTCCAATAATCACACCTTCCACTTCCATTGAATTCCACTACAATCCCATCACGTCCCATAGACATGTCTCTGTATTGAAATAAAGAATGAAATGAGGTATGAAATGAAAGGCAGAGAGGCGCTGTCAGATTCCTAAAGACGATTGACATTTGTCAATTATGATTGCAGTGTTATTAATGTCTACTTAGTAATACCGTCTGTTTTCTTCGACATTCTGGAATAAACCAAATTGGTAGAATATTGAGAAAGGGGGCTATTGATGAGACCCAATTGATTAGCAAAAGATAGGACGTACTCGCTCCCTGGTCTGACAAGGAGCAAGTGCTTTCACATCGTGCAAGCAAGTAAGTCCGTGGTCAGTTTGTTGCTGGACTTATATGAAGCCGAACTACGCTGATTTGTAAACAGGAAAAATAAAAACTGCATTACAGAGTGGAGATTTCAGACATTTCTATTATCACTATCGTGAAAAAAACACTTATCTTATTTGTTAAAAGCCTGTAGAAAACAGAAAATAGTGTTTCCGAAAATGTTTGAATTGTGTAGCTGTTCATCAAATCTGGTACCAACTTAGGCTGGGCCTCGAGGGTAAACAAGCAATAGGATCTGTTGATAGGAAACTTGACGATCAGTGCTACCCTCCGCACTCGGCGTCCCACGTGACATGGAGGACGTGGACGACGTGGAAGACGTGGACGACGGCGTCGGGGTCGACGACGCCCTCCTGCCGCTGTTCCATCTGTCACGATGCATCGGTCTGGCGCCCTTCACTGCGCAGATGCGAGCTTCGAAGGTAGGAAGACTTGACTAACAAGACTGCAGTCACTTTAGGACGGCTGGCGACACGCGACTCGGGTTTGCGTTGTTGGCCTGTGAGGCAAGCTGGGAAATTGCCAGTAGCCAGCCTGAAATGACGGGCCTTAAGGGTGGTCAGAATCAGACACATGGACTGCATTGGCTGTGTGTGCGTTGCTGGCCTGTGAGGCTGGCTGGGAAATTGCCAGTAGCCAGCCTGAAATGACGGGCCTTAGGGGTGGTCAGAATCAGACACATGGACTGCATTGGCTGTGTGTGCATTGTTGCCCTGTGAGGCTGGCTGGGAAATTGCCAGTAGCCAGCCTGAAATGACGGGCCTTAAGGGTGGTCAGAATCAGACACATGGACTGCATTGGCTGTGTGTGCATTGTTGGCCTGTGAGGCTGGCTGGGAAATTGCCAGTAGCCAGCCTGAAATGACGGGCCTTAAGGGTGGTCAGAATCAGACACATGGACTGCATTGGCTGTGTGTGCATTGTTGGCCTGTGAGGCTGGCTGGGAAATTGCCAGTAGCCAGCCTGAAATGACGGGCCTTAAGGGTGGTCAGAAACAGACACATGGACTGCATTGGCTGTGTGTGCATTGTTGGCCTGTGAGGCTGGCTGGGAAATTGCCAGTAGCCAGCCTGAAATGACGGGCAAGGGTGGTCAGAATCAGACACATGGACTGCATTGGCTGTGTGTGCATTGTTGGCCTGTAAGGCTGGCTGGGAAATTGCCAGTAGCCAGCCTGAAATGACGGGCCTTAGGGTGGTCAGAATCAGACACATGGACTGCATTGGCTGTGTGTGCATTGTTGGCCTGTAAGGCTGGCTGGGAAATTGCTAGTAGCCAGCCTGAAATGACGGGCCTTAGGGGTGGTCAGAATCAGACACATGGACTGCATTGGCTGTGTGTGCATTGTTGGCCAGTGAGGCTGGCTGGGAAATTGCCAGTAGCCAGCCTGAAATGACGGGCCTTAAGGGTGGTCAGAATCAGACACATGGACTGCATTGGCTGTGTGTGCATTGTTGGCCTGTGAGGCTGGCTGGGAAATTGCCAGTAGCCAGCCTGAAATGACGGGCCTTAAGGGTGGTCAGAATCAGACACATGGACTGCATTGGCTGTGTGTGCATTGTTGGCCTGTGAGGCTGGCTGGGAAATTGCCAGTAGCCAGCCTGAAATGACGGGCCTTAAGGGTGGTCAGAATCAGACACATGGACTGCATTGGCTGTGTGTGCATTGTTGGCCTGTGAGGCTGGCTGGGAAATTGCCAGTAGCCAGCCTGAAATGACGGGCAAGGGTGGTCAGAATCAGACACATGGACTGCATTGGCTGTGTGTGCATTGTTGGCCTGTAAGGCTGGCTGGGAAATTGCCAGTAGCCAGCCTGAAATGACGGGCCTTAGGGTGGTCAGAATCAGACACATGGACTGCATTGGCTGTGTGTGCATTGTTGGCCTGTAAGGCTGGCTGGGAAATTGCCAGTAGCCAGCCTGAAATGACGGGCCTTAGGGTGGTCAGAATCAGACACATGGACTGCATTGGCTGTTTAGCGGCTTCTAAGAATTTCCCAGCCAGCCCAAGGATGCAAACCCGAGTCGCGTATTTCCTACAGTCGAACGCATAGCTCTTTTTTCCAATTCATGAATATCCCGTAATTCCCATTTGTTTCCTTTCACCTTCTGTAACTATATCCCATTTCAGGTCGAGAAGGAGAGTGGATTTGCATCTTCCTCCAGGACCCAATGCTGCTAGACACGAGCTAAGAGTCTCAAAACTGCCCACAGAGCCTTTTGTCCGACTCAAAACATTGCTTGTGAGTGTTGAAACTCTTAGCTCGTGTCTAGCAGCAGTGGGTCCTCGAGGAAGATGCAAATCCACTCTCCTTCTCGACGTGGAATACATTGCAGTGTATATTTTACGAAACGTCGGGAAATCAGAGACACATAATATGTACCTTTCAGAACAACAGTGTTGAAATAGGTTTCCTGCACTGCAATTTCGTAGCTCAGACCTAGCCGTTCTCGGTTACAAAGTTAACAAATTAACGTGGACAACAATAGGGAGTTTATCCATCTGAACCGATAACGGTACGGCGTAAAAGTTACGAAATCGAAAGGCTGGAGGGTTGTTCCCAATAGCATGCCCAATGCTTTGCGCAGGCCTAATGCTTTGCGCATGCCCAATGCTTTGCGCAGGCCTAATGCTTTGCGCATGCCCAATGCTTTGCGCATGCCCAATGCTTTGCGCATGCCCAATGCTTTGCGCATGCCCAATGCTTTGCGCATGCCCAATGCTTTGCGCATGCCCAATGCTTTGCGCATGCCCAATGCTCTGCGCATGCCCAATGCATTGCGCATGCCCAATGCTTTGCGCATGCCCAATGCTTTGCGCATGCCCAATGCTTTGCGCATGCCCAATGCTTTGCGCATGTCTGTGCAGCCGCGGTCGTTGGCCACGTGGACGCGCGCCCTCGCGCTGAGCGGCGGCTTCGTGCACTACTCGCGCGTCCTCGTGCTGGCGCCCGACTTCCCGCTCTCCTGGCTGCTGCCCCGCCTGGTGGCCATCTCGCTCTACGCGGCGCACGCGCTCTGCGCACTGCTGCTGGCGCCCGCCTGGCAGCGCACGCGCATCGCACGCGTCTTCACGCAGCTGCGCAGTGCGCGGGCGTGCGCAGCGCTCGGCGCGCAGCTCGGGGACGCGGGGCGGGTGCGCGCGCAGCTTGCTGCTGTCGTGGGTGAGCGGTGGGAAGGGTACGAGTCTGCGTTCAATTGGCTTTCACAGCTCGCCTTTTGTAGCCATTTACAACGGCCATTCCAGATGACATGAAACACGCTGGCCGTTCCAATATCACGGGGCAAAATGCACACACAGCCAATGCAGTGCATGTGTCTGATTCTGACCACCCTTAAGGCCCGTCATTTCAGGCTGGCTACTGGCAATTTCCCAGCCAGCCTCACAGGCCAACAACGCACACACAGCCAATGCAGTCCATGTGTCTGATTCTGACCACCCTAAGGCCCGTCATTTCAGGCTGGCTACTGGCAATTTCCCAGCCAGCCTCACAGGCCAACAACGCACACACAGCCAATGCAGTCCATGTGTCTGATTCTGACCACCCTTAAGGCCCGTCATTTCAGGCTGGCTACTGGCAATTTCCCAGCCAGCCTCACAGGCCAACAACGCAAACCTTAGTCGCGTAACGCCAGCCGTCCTAAAGTGACTGCAGTCTTGTGTCACGGCCCCCTGGTTCGCAGGCTTCTGGCTGCTCGTGGTGGCGCTGGACGTGCTGCTGATCAACAAGTCGTTCCTCGGGTTCACGGCCTACCGCAGCGCGCTGTCGGCGCTGGTGCTCGTCTCGTTCCTGCAGTTCGTCTATGTCACGCTGCACGCGCGCCGCCATTTTGTCGCCGTCAACGCGCACCTGTTGACGTGGCTCGCGCGCCGAGCGCGTCCGAAGCCGCGCGGGAAGAGTTCGGACAAGTTCGGGCCGCGCTCGAGGCTGCGTTTCGTGTCGCGATCGGGAGACTTCGGGCCGAGTTCGACTTACTTCGGGCCGAGTTCGACTTACTTCGGGCCGCGTTCGGACCACTTCGGACCGCACCCGAAACTCAACTCCGTTTCCTGCATGTTTGTTCCACGCTCGGACACCTTCGTGCCGCGTTCGGACGAATTCGCGCCGCGTTCGGACACCTTCGTGCCGCGTTCGGACGACTTCGTGCCGCGTTCGGACGACTTCGTGCCGCGTTCGGACGACTTCGTGCCGCGTTCGGACGACTTCGTGCCGCGTTCGGACGATTTCGTGCCGCGTTCGGACGACTTCGTGCCGCGTTCGGACGACTTCGCGCCGCGTTCGGACGACTTCGTGCCGCGTTCGGACGAGGTCGTGCGTCTCCGCGGCTTGCGGCGCGCGCACCTTCTGACGTCACGCGCTGCCTCGCTGACGATGACGTCATACGGAGTGCACACCGTGCTGTTGACGGCCATCTTGCTGACGTCACTGGTCAGCTATCTGTGTCTGATGGTGCTTTCGATCCAAGGCCAGGGCGAATCGTTGCCACATTCGGTCAACGTGATCGTCACCAGCCGTGGTGAGGGATTCGCTTTTGTTTTTAACGTTAAGAACGCTAGCGGTGTTTTCCTGTCAAAGAGACTCCCCTGCTGTCAGGCAGAAGCCAGAGGTTTCAACATTCGCAGGCCGTCCCATTGTTCCGCTAAAGGGTTCGCAAGTAAGGGTCTCCGGTTTTGAACCAAAAATTCTATTGAATGATTGACAGCGCATTGTCGGGAGTCTGCAGAACAATACTAGCGTTCTTAACGTGAAAAAGAGTAGAGAAGCACAGATGTAAGGATACCCAGATGTTCCAATCCCATACTGAAGCAGCTACGCGAGAGCCCTCCGCCCGCAAAAATAGTTTCGCCGACAGTCGAGGGAAGGAGCCACTGTTTGTTGTTATATCACCTGTAACGAAGGTAGCTGTAACCACCTGAGGAACATCGGGTCCCTTGATTATAATTGACCTTGCGCCATGGCCTGGTAGATGAAGCCATAACTGTAACCACCTGAGAAACATTGGGTCCCTTGATTATAATTGACCTTACGCCATGGCCTGGTAGATGAAGCCATAACTGTAACCACCTGAGGAACATTGGGTCCCTTGATTATAATTGACCTTGCGCCATGGCCTGGTAGATGAAGCCATAACTGTAACCACCTGAGGAACATTGGGTCCCTTGATTATAATTGGCCTTGTGCCATGGCCTGGTAGATGATGTTAAAACAGGTTGCCAACGCACCCCAGCGATTGCCGGCAAAGTTACTAGGAATTATTTTTGCCGTAGCCAAAGAAAGGTATGGTATGGTAGAATGTCTGGGTAACCTTAAATCTGTGACGTAGCCATAGCTAGGCATGGTAGAATGTCTGGGTAACCTTATATCTGTGACGTAGCCATGGCTAGGCATGGTAGAATGTCTGGGTAACCTTATATCTGTGACGTAGCCATAGCTAGGTATGGTAGAATGTCTGGGTCACCTTATATCAGTGCCGTAGCCATAGCTAGGTATGGTAGAATGTCTGGGTAACCTTATGTCTGCGACGTAGCCAAAGCTAGGTATGGTAGAATGTCTGGTTCACCTTATATCTGTGCCGTAGCCATAGCTAGGTATGGTAGAATGTCTGGGTAACCTTATATCTGTGCCGTAACCATAGCCAGGTATGGTAGAATGTCTGGGTAACCTTATGTCTGTGACGTAGCCATAGCTAGGTAAGGTAGAATGTCTGGGTCACCTTATATCTGTGACGTAGCCATAGCTAGGTAAGGTAGAATGTCTGGGTCACCTTATATCTGTGCCGTAGCCATAGCTAGGTATGGTAGAATGTCTGGGTAACCATATATCTGTGATCATGTCGTACCAAGGCGCAAGCGTGTGAAGCTGATCGTGTTGTCTATGCCCGTGTTTCCACTCCTCGCCGCGCAGCGCTGTCGTACGCGCGCCAGACCGGCTGGTTCGCCGCGCATGCGGTCTGCCTGGCGACGCTGGCGACGTCCTGTCACGTGACACGCGACGCGGCCGTCGCGACGTCGACGATCGTGCAACGCTGTCTGCTGGAGGTCGACGTCGAACGGCACGAGGAGGTCGCCCAGGCAAGTCAGGGGTGGCCAAGGTCGCCCAGGCAAGTCAGGGGTGGCCAAAGGGCGCGAGGAGGTCGCTCAGGCAAGTCAGGGGTGGCCAAGGTAGCTCAGGAAAGTATCAGGCTCTAAGCTTGTGTAAACCGCTTGATTTCACTGAACATTGCTGATATTAATATTGAACCCTAATTGTATCCCCGACATTTGTTAACCGCCTTTATTGAATCGAGATGCAGACACTTAAAAGGGTCAAGGGCGGTCAAGTTGTGGTCAAAACTGCGATTAAGTATCTCTGCTTTTGTCCTTCTCGTGTTGGAAGTTACAAAATTGTATGGCATCCACACGGAAGTACATACAAAAAACTTAAATGGAAGGTTCAAAATTTTGTAAGAAACATAAAAGTTCCTTACAAATATTGCACTTTCGTATATTTTTCGTATAGTTTCGTATCTGCTTTTTCGTGTGGGCATCCATCATATTGGTGTGCAGTGTTCGCTAGAGTTTCTGATTACCCCGCCAGGAGTTGGAGCGTTTCGCGCGCCAGCTAGCGTCGACGCCCCTCCTCTTCACGGCGTGCGGCCTCTTCGCCGTCGACGCCACCCTAGTGCTCGGCGTCGCCGCCGCCGGCGCTGGCTACTCGCTCATCCTGCTCGTCATGGACAACTAGACGCCCTGTCTTGGACGGCCTGTCTTGGACGCCCTGTCTTGGACGCCCAGTCTTGGACACCCTGTCTTCGAGGCGTGGGAGAGGGACAAGGACATTGGTGCGGGCAGCCAGGCACGAAAGGGATTCGAACTCGGCCGCCAAGTAACGTGAACAACGACGAAGTTTGCGCTCAGAGTGGCCGTGTGTATTTCCCCCTCGCCACGATAGGCAGGTTAATGACAGAGTTAATGACGCCGTCGTGGACACGGGCACCAAGGGCGGCATCGGGAGGCGCATGCGCAAGTCGAGGAGGGAGCACTCGTCACACTACGAATGACTTTCAGTGTCAGTCTGTCTATCGGGTGAAGTTTGCGAGCGATTTCGAAGCAGCGCATTTGTGCAGCTACTGACACAGAGTCCATGTTGTGGCAAGGTGACCATCGTGTCAAGGTCAACATCGTGTCAAGGTCAAGTGTCAAGGTCACAGCAGGCGTCGGAAGGTGAGACTGACCCTGAGCGCCTTGCAGCGTTTCCTGCGCGGCAGCGAGTGGTACCAGAACGTGCCGTCGGTCAGCTGGAGTCGCACTGCAACCAACGCCCCAGGGGTCCGCGTCAGACGGGCCCGTGCACCGTCTGTGCTAGCTCTGTCTGTGCCGATATCAACACAGACATGGACCGTCTGTGCAAGCTCTGTCTATGCCGATATTAACACAGATATGGACCGTCTGTGCTAGCTCTTTCTGTGCCAATATCAACACAGACATGGACCGTCTGTGCAAGCTCTGTCTGTGCCGATATTAACACAGATATGGACCGTCTGTGCTAGCTCTGTCTGTGCCGATATCAACACAGACATGGACCGTCTGTGCAAGCTCTGTCTGTGCCAATATCAACACAGACATGGACCGTCTGTGCAAGCTCTGTCTGTGCCGATATTAACACAGATATGGACCGTCTGTGCTAGCTCTGTCTGTGCCGATATCAACACAGACATGGACCGTCTGTGCAAGCTCTGTCTGTGCCGATATCAACACAGACATGGACCGTCTGTGCAAGCTCTGTCTGTGCCGATATCAACACAGACATGGACCGTCTGTGCAAGCTCTGTCTGTGCCGATATCAACACAGACATGGACCGTCTGTGCAAGCTCTGTCTGTGCCAATATCAACACAGACATGGACCGTCTGTGCAAGCTCTGACTGTGCCGATATTAACACAGATATGGACCGTCTGTGCTAGCTCTGTCTGTGCCAATATCAACACAGACATGGACCGTCTGTGCAAGCTCTGTCTGTGCCGATATCAACACAGACATGGACCGTCTGTGCAAGCTCTGTCTGTGCCACTATCAACACAGACATGGACCGTCTGTGCAAGCTCTGTCTGTGCCAATATCAACACAGACATGGACCGTCTGTGCAAGCTCTGTCTGTGCCAATATCAACACAGACATGGACCGTCTGTGCAAGCTCTGTCTGTGCCAATATCAACACAGACATGGACCGTCTGTGCAAGCTCTGTCAGTGCCAATATCAACACAGACATGGACCGTCTGTGCAAGCTCTGTCTGTGCCAATATCAACACAGACATGGACCGTCTGTGCAAGCTCTGTCTGTGCCGATATCAACACAGACATGGACCGTCTGTGCAAGCTCTGTCTGTGCCGATATCAACACAGACATGGACCGTCTGTGCAAGCTCTGTCTGTGCCAATATCAACACAGACATGGACCGTCTGTGCAAGCTCTGACTGTGCCGATATTAACACAGATATGGACCGTCTGTGCTAGCTCTGTCTGTGCCAATATCAACACAGACATGGACCGTCTGTGCAAGCTCTGTCTGTGCCGATATCAACACAGACATGGACCGTCTGTGCAAGCTCTGTCTGTGCCGATATCAACACAGACATGGACCGTCTGTGCAAGCTCTGACTGTGCCGATATTAACACAGATATGGACCGTCTGTGCTAGCTCTGTCTGTGCCAATATCAACACAGACATGGACCGTCTGTGCAAGCTCTGTCTGTGCCGATATCAACACAGACATGGACCGTCTGTGCAAGCTCTGTCTGTGCCACTATCAACACAGACATGGACCGTCTGTGCAAGCTCTGTCTGTGCCAATATCAACACAGACATGGACCGTCTGTGCAAGCTCTGTCTGTGCCAATATCAACACAGACATGGACCGTCTGTGCAAGCTCTGTCTGTGCCAATATCAACACAGACATGGACCGTCTGTGCAAGCTCTGTCAGTGCCAATATCAACACAGACATGGACCGTCTGTGCAAGCTCTGTCTGTGCCAATATCAACACAGACATGGACCGTCTGTGCAAGCTCTGTCTGTGCCGATATCAACACAGACATGGACCGTCTGTGCAAGCTCTGTCTGTGCCAATATCAACACAGACATGGACCGTCTGTGCAAGCTCTGTCAGTGCCAATATCAACACAGACATGGACCGTCTGTGCAAGCTCTGTCTGTGCCAATATTAACACAGATATGGACCGTCTGTGCAAGCTCTGTCTGTGCCAATATCAACACAGACATGGACCGTCTGTGCAAGCTCTGTCTGTGCCGATATCAACACAGACATGGACCGTCTGTGCAAGCTCTGTCTGTGTCCACTTTATCGCATTGCGAGGCTACATCGGCTACATCGGAGCCCCGCGCGAGGGGACGAGGCTCGACATGTGACGAGTATCAGCTTTCAGACATAAACATGGTCGTATACATCCATGTGTACCTTACCCAACAACAACCTCACAATAAAAATTTATAAAAAAATAAAAAAGTATATTATGGTAAAGGCTGCATCTTGTTATCGAAGATTATACCGGATTTTCCCAACCCTCTGACAGTCGTCGAGCTGTATAGTACGCCTCATGTTCTTTTGTCAGCGTCTCACACTATAACATTGTAGAACACTGGTTTGTTGCTGCCGTCAGAACCTGAGACGAACTATAAGGTTGGTAACGCGAACATCTGCAGCATCGAGCGCAGGGTTCCCAAAACTGTGATGACAATACGAACAGCACGAATAGGGCAATGGAGCAGGGGTGTCCCGACGTCGCTTCCCTTGCTTGTTGTCCGCTGGCCGGTTCAAGCTATTCCGTTTCGTGCCTCGTAGACGCAATGTTAAATTTGCCGCATTTCGATTGGCTTTTTGTCAGTTTGTCCGGAGCTAAAATTACCCAAGGTACACAGTTCGAGAACCGACTGTGATGTTTCAGGAGAAATACAATTAAAAACTTGAGTACATCCTCGACAACGCACGATAGAGTACGGAGATGTACACAGAAATGAGGAAGTTTTCAGGCAAGAAAACGATTTCAAAGTGAAATACGATGTAAATATGATGATTCAAGTCGTCCAATTGACTTTGATACCAGTTTGCTACCAAAATGGTACCAATATTTTACACTGCCAGTATATGATTTCCAAACTGTATAAATTTAACATTACGTCTACGAGGCATGAAACGGAATAGCGCGGCCGGCTCAAGCTCGCATCCCCGGGATTCGAACCTGGACTGCATGCGGCACACAGGTCACAGGTCACAGGTCACAGGTCACAGGTCACAGGTCACAGGTCACAGGTCACAGGTCACAGGCCACAGGCCACAGAGGAGGCAAGCGAGGGGGTGTCGCACGCTCACCGGACGCGACGTCTCTGCGACGGGGCGACGCCTTCGCCGAGCGTCTCGCGTCGGCGTGACGCAACACGAACTCTCGCGTCGCGCCGAGACTGAGCGACGCGATCGGCGCCGTCGCGTCGAGCGTCGCCTCCGCGTCGCGGTGCTCGCCGATGTAGGCGTCGCCGTCGCGGTATCTGCAACCCGGGGGACCCCAGGGACATCGGTCTAGAATCAGTACACTCTGCGTTTATAGGCCCACAGTTGTAGGCGTCGTCGTCGCGGTATCTGCAACCCGGGGGACCCCAGGGACATCGGTCTAGAATCAGTACACTCTGCGTTTATAGGCCCACAGTTGTAGGCGTCGTCGTCGCGGTATCTGCAACCCGGGGGACCCCAGGGACATCGGGTTAGGATCAGTACACTCTGCGTTTATAGGCCCACAGTTGTAGGCGTCGCCGTGGCGGTATCTGCAACCCAGGGGACCCCAGGGACATCGGGCTAGAATCAGTACACTCTGCGTTTATAGGCCCACAGTTGTAGGCGTCGTCGTCGCGGTATCTGCAACCCGGGGGACCCCAGGGACATCGGGTTAGGATCAGTACACTCTGCGTTTATAGGCCCACAGTTGTAGGCGTCGTCGTCGCGGTATCTGCAACCCAGGAGACCCCAGGCACATCGGGTTATACCTCGTTTACACTACATGGACTCGATCACGATAGGGTGACCACATTTTCGAACTAAAAAACCGGGACATTTTCGTACGGGTGGGGGGAGGGGGTCAGATACCCACACACTCAAGGCCGTAACGTGCCGAAACTGCACCTTGCTGAAAATTACGCAATGCCCCCCCCCCCCTCTAATTTATGATTTAAATTATTCGAATTTACCGAGTTTACCGAATTTTGCACCTCCCACTCCCATTTTCTGATCCCTACAATTCACAATAATGACTGGTTTGATGAAGGTGTGGGACCGCTTATTGTAATTAACTTACCAATTGCTTGAAAAAGGCACTACACAAAAATAACAAATGTCGTACGTAGATAAATTATTTGAAATAAAAAAGATAAAATTAATCAAATGGAATGACTGGAAAACCGGGACATTTAGGCGTCCCGGGTGGTGTCTCTCGGGACGCCGGGACAGGGAACTGAAAACCAGGACTGTCCTGGGGACACCGGGACGTCTGGTCACCCTAGATCAAGATCAACTCTCTACGCCGTCAAAGATGGCGTTGATTGGGTTTCCACAACGCAGTGAACTATTTTTAATCGTGATGAAATCATTCGGGAATCGTCGTGAACGCTCGGAAGAGTTCGTGATTATTTCAAAATCCGCCACCGGAAACGTTGCAACATTAACCTGGGAGCTTGTTCCGTGTGCTACGAGCTCGGTGATAAAGTGAGGTTAGATTCGTCACGATTTCCGGTTGTGTTCGTTTCCCGAGCATATTCCGAACTTGTCCGAATGACTTGATCACGATCAAGTAAGGAAACAAGTGTGAACACCAACTGACTTTTGAAACCCAATCAACGCCATATTTGATCGAGTTGAGGACTTGATCACGATCAACTCGTGTAGTGTGAACGAGGTATTAGGATCAGTACACTCGGTGTTTATAGGCCCACAGTTGGACAGTCATGCCCCGAACACAGGGACTTCGGGTTAGGATCTTCCTTCGCACCAGTAGCACTTGTCATATTGGCATTGCTACCACCGTTTCCCGGAAGTTCGAATGGAAATGTGATATGTTTTCATTACTTGGAACCTTTACCGTAAGTGGTCGGTCCGTGTTTCCTAGGTATAATGGATATTTCCATTATAGACATCGGGTTAGGATCAGTACACTCTGCGTTTTATAGGACAACAGTTGGACATACATGTTTGGATATCTTAGAGAATAGACAAAGCTTACATTTTTACCAAATTAGGACATTGCAATTTTCAATCCAATCTTAAAACATTTTTGAGACTCGTGTTTTTATCAGTTATAACTGGGTGCTGAACGCTTATAGAGTTGAAGCCTTCCTGCCAAAGTGTTGTAGCTACTTACCCTCAGGTTGTAGCCTTCCTTCGCACCAGTAGCACATGTGGAACTTAAACGGTAAGGTGTCAGTCCGTGGACCCTGGTATAATGGATATTCCCATGCCGTTCGTTCGGTCCGTGTTCCTGCATCGACCCACCTGTTGACGAGCACGAAGTTGAACCTCGTGCCCGAGACCGCCTCCATCCGGTCCCTGAGGGCCTCCAGCTCGGGCAGCCAGGGCTGGGCAGGCACACTCGACCCCGAGAACCGGTAAACGCGTCCAGGGTCGCCGAACGCCGCCTGCTGTCGCGGCAGTCGATGCCAGCGCCCCCCGACGCGCACCCCGGCGTCCCGGGGGTAGGCGATCTGCCGCTCCAGGGAGGCCAGCAGGAGGCGAGACTCGGCGGGGGAAAGGAGGCGCGTGAAGGACAGAGAGAGACCCTCGCCGACAATGTGGCTCCATTCGAGCTGGGCGGCAGGGTCGATGGACGACTGAGCAGGGTCGATGGAGACGGCGTCAGGGTCGATGGACGATTGAGCAGGGTCGATGGAGGCGGCGTCAGGGTAGATGGACGATTGAGCAGGGTCGATGGAGGTGTCGTCAGGGTCGAAAGAGGGCGTCGACGACGTCGGCAAAACGGACGCGGCAAACTGTAACAGAGCGAGGAGGCAGGCGTTGAGTGTTAAGCCTTGGGGTTTTGACGCGCGTCATTCTGCGTGTGCCTACAGTCGTCTCCGACCAGAGAAGTATGACATTTGACGGGCGATGCGTGGAAACACGTTCATCTCAGACTGGATCCGAGTGTAGCACGGCGTCCGCCGCCAGAATGCGTGCGTGATAACGTCACGCGCAAGGCCGTGCGTGCACGCATCGCGCACACGCACGCGCGTCGGGCGCGGCCGAGACGCCGTCGAGGGAAGGGCGTTTGCCCGGCATCGAGTCACCGCGGCATCGCGGCCTTCCGGGCCGCACGGCGCTCACGGCCTTGCCGCGCTCAGACAACATCAGGTGCCGCGGTCAGCGCCATGTGAATCACTTCCTGGTGCGACTTAGCGACTGATGCAGTGAGCGCAGACAGTGCATCGCGTGGGGCAACGGCTACGTGGGATTCAGTGGGCGTGACTCTTGCCGAGTGGTGGGAGAGAGAACTGTGTAGCGATGATGGGCAGAGCGAGTGAAACAGATGTAGTAACAGCAGTGCCGGCATCCCTTGATTGTATTCTCATCTACTTGGCTTGTAGGCGAGGGGAATGCCAAGTGGTGGGAGAGAGAACTGTGTAGCGATGATGGGCAGAGCGAGTGAAACAGATGTAATAACAGCAGTGCCGGCATCCCTTGATTGTATTCCCATCTACTTGGCTTGTAGGCGAGGGGAATGCCAAGTGGTGGGAGAGAGAACTGTGTAGCAATGATGGGCAGAGCGAGTGAAACAGATGTAGTAACAGCAGTGCCGGCATCCCTTGATTGTATTCTCATCTACTTGGCTTGTAGGCGAGGGGAATGCCAAGTGGTGGGAGAGAGAACTGTGTAGCGATGATGGGCAGAGCGAGTGAAACAAATGTAATAACAGCAGTGCCGGCATCCCTTGATTGTATTCCCATCTACTTGGCTTGTAGGCCGAAATACATATGTAGCTTGGGTAGATTACAAGTAACCAATGCAAGCACAGACATGGACCGTCTGTGTAAACTGTGTCTGTGGTCCGATGGCGTGTAGCTGATCTGGGTATTGTCCCCGTGATGAGGGGCGTTGTAATGCTAGACACGAACACGACAGGAGGTGGGGGGAGGGTGGGGGGGGGCGATTGGCAAGCTTCGCGGTGTGACTCATGGGCGATGACCAATTCGATGCGAAGCGACGAGTAATTATTGAATGATTGACCAGTGCCAGCACCAATTTGCTGAATTCGAGCTGGTATTGTTATTTGAGGCACATGCAACGTGCGAAGAACTGATGACATTCTGTGCGCATCGTGACCTTGGGGCTACGTGGAGTATGGCGCCTGGGAGGGCCTATGATGGTAATCCAGTGTGTTGGCCAAATATTGTGTTGATGTGAAACCGTGCCGTGCTGTGCTTCTAGCCTTTGTTCACCGAGCACAGGCGGAGGTGATGTGGCGGGAAAAAATATGAAAAGGGAAATTACCTGTAATATTTTGATGGTCAATGATAGTCAAATTTATATGCAGTTTGACGAGTTTTTCAAACTTCCTGCAGACATAAAATTAACTAACTCAAAAACGATTTTGAGGATTTGAGGTTAGTTGTCAGCAGCCATGTTTTTTTTGCCAGTGACGTAGTTGGGCTGTCATCTGTTCGTAAACAGAGGTGATTTTAGGCTCCCACTCACTTCCACCAGCAAATCCATTGAAAGTGTTTTCGAACACACTGATTGTGTCAGCTGGCGAGACTTCGGTGAAAAGTAACAAGTCCAGGGTCAGAGGAATCAATGGTCGGAATGAAACAAACCTGAAAAGTTTAGTTCTTTTAGAATTATACAGGAATCTATTCCCGAAACACGGGTACACACTTTCCACTAGGGTTGACCTGTTGATTATGAGGAAACGAAGCGCTAGTGTTTTCGTCATACGCGGAGGTTCACGCGGGAACTTCTCCTGGCCACAAATACTAACACAGAGTTTTGTAAAAAAATACATTTGTAGTTGAAGGGTTGCTTGATGTCGGATGGTGTGTTAGGTGGTTATACTTTCAAAAATTACAGAGGTGTGCATTTTCAAAAAGTGCCTAAAATACCATTTTTACGGCTTTTTTACGTGGCTCGTATGGAAAAAGTTTACCATAACTTGTATTAAAAACTACCATCCGACAGCAATTGATTCTTTCTCGGTCTATGGTTTTTTTCCAGATTTGTACATTAATAATTGTTGGTGTAGGCGGTTCCCGCGTGAACCTATGCACCGACCCCTGGCCATCGCAGCCTGGCTTGTGAATCCAATCGTTTTCAACGCTCTTAATTGGAATTCAAAGTACGAACGAACGCAAACATTTCGACCGTCTGTCCTGAAAAGTTTCAACACTTCCGAATGGCATCGCATTTCACGTCACTTCCGGCGCGGGAATGACTTCTTGGCACGCCACACAGAGCGCTCGGATGCGTCCTCTAAGTAGCATTACTTGTACGCACAAGACGGAACACGAGATTGCCGAAAACGCGGCGAGCCAAAAGGCTTGACGCAGTCCTCCTTGACGCCATCCTCCTTGACTGCATCCTCCTCGACGCCAATCGACGCGGTCATCTGGTGGTCTGCTACCGGTGTCACTTCGAGACAAGCGCTGTTCACTTGCAGCCTCCAGCCTCCCCGTCGACTTCGACATCGTCCCCTCAGATCTAGATTCTTACAGCGCTTTGCGTACAGTTTCAAAACGAAACCACCGGCACCATCAGCTCGAACTGTGCACGGGGCTGATTTTGGTCAATTTCAGCACGGTTTCAAATGGGAGAAACATGCCTCTAGATTCTTACAGCGCTTTGTACAGTTTCAAAACGAAACCACCGGCACCATCAGCTCGAACTGTGCACGGGGCTGATTTTGGTCAATTTCAGCACGGTTTCAAATGGGAGGAACACGCCTCTAGCTTGTGTTGCAATGGGTGGACCGTTAGACACGCCGGGGATGAGTCAGCTCTGAAAGTCTGCAGGTCCAAGACCGAGTCGCGCCTCGTTTTCCTCGTCGCTCCTCGGATCGATTCCACGAACCCCGGGTCGGAGTAACGCACCGCCTCGGAATGTCGGCGTCTGGCCAACGCCCTCGGGAGGGGAGGCGTCAACACACTTTCCTGCTCGCCATCGTCTCACCTCCGTCCTTGCTCCAACATCTCCTGCCTCCAGTTCGCGCATCATGGGGATTACCCTCGGATATCCGGGTAATCCATGGGCACTCAGACGCATGTATTCTCCTGCAGCGTCTAGTCAACAGAAGTATGGTAAATACTGCTACATTGCGTTCTTCATGAGTCATGAGTCATGACTTCCAGGTTTTTTTCCCGACAGCGAAAGCTGAGCTGAGTTTGTAAGCTATGAACCGTGTCTTTTTAGCTGTGAGTTGCTCTGAGATCTCTGTATGTTTTGTCACCTTCATGTTGAGCTAAACACAACCCCCTACGAATCCCTACGAAGCCCTACGAAGCCCTACGAAGCCCTACGAAGCCCTACGAAGCCCTACGAAGCCCTATGAAGCCCTTCGAAGCCCTACGAAGCTCTAAGAGCTCTATGAAACCCTATGAAGCCCTTCGAAGCCCTTCGAAGCCCTACGAAGCCCTACGAAGCCCTACGAAGCCCAAAGAAGCACTACGAAGCCCTACGAAGCCCAAAGAAGCACTACGAAGCCCGTAGATGCTTCCTTTTCATGTCCTTTTGAATGAGCCTTACGATGCCTGCCCTTCAAAGAGTGCATAAAGCCATGAAGGGTTATTGTTTAATTGTCCTGTCCTATATAGCCTACAATGAAGCCTACAATATTGGCAGACACTGCCCTACCCACGATGCCCTATGACAATGTCTTGCGTAGCCCTATGTCCCCCATGTTGTAGCCCTATGTCCCCCATGTTGTAGCCCTATGTCCCCCATGTTGTAGCCCTATGTCCCCCATAATGTAGCCCTATGGGCCCGCCGTGTTTCCGCACATATTGCAAGCTGCCGAGAAGCACAGCCTCTTGAGAGCGCGTGGTCACGGCTCCGTGAACACCGCCAGCAGCGATCTGCGAGACTGTGCCTTTGTTTGCGCAAAACGTCCGTCAAGAAGTTAATTAATAAAACATAAACACGCCAAACGCCAAACGCGCGGTCGGTCGTTACGTTCATTCTAATGATTTCCTTCTAAACGCACGCGATTCTAAAATCGAGTTGATGCTCGTATTTGGCTGGCCAAGGCCCGCGCTGCAGCGAGTCGAGATGTCGAGATGTCGAGATGTCGAGATGTCGAGATGTCGAGTTGTCGAGATGTCGAGATATCGAGATGTCGAGATGTCGAGATATCGAGATGTCGAGATATCGAGATGTCGAGATGTCGAGATGTCGATATGTCGAGATGTCGAGATGTCGAGATGTCGAGATGTCGAGATGTCGAGATGTCGATGATGACGACATCAAGCGGGTCTTTGTGACGTGAAATCGACGCCTCGAAGACCTCGAGTTGTATGGAAAACGGAACGGCCACGAAATCCGATGCCGGCTCCTTCACCGCACACGTTTTGGAGATCCGCCTCCCGGCCAACGCAGTGGCGATGTCTTGTGCGCGTGCTGGCGATCCGACGGGCCGTGGACCGCTCGTCGCTCGCCACGGCCTTCGATGTCTTCGCGTATCTCAGTGCATCTGTGACGACCAGCTGGCGGTGACTGGCCGAGCGATGCGACGTCGCTCGACGATTCGTGGAACGCCACAGGTCTGGCCTTTCCTCGTCCACGCGCGTGCGCATTGCGATGAGACCGGGTCGCGCATTGCCAATGTGTACCCGACTGGGGGTCCCGAGCGAAATAACATGCCAATAATTGTAGTTATTTCCTTAAAGGACACCTTACAGAAAAGGGACAGCAGGAATAAAACAACTGAAGCGCATCGATGTAGCTGTCTCAACGCCTACGTGGTGGACACCGACGGCGACCCCCGAGGAGCGACGAGCTGCGGTTTGTCAGTCGAGTGCGGATGGAGATTGGTCGAATCTTCTGTGATGCCGGCAATCTCATGAGGCTCATTCTTTGCAATTTAATGTTCGACCACCTGCATATTATAAAGATAATAACGGCTGGCCAAGGTAAACAAACACATGATCATGTGTGTGTAGGAATGTGTGTGATTTCCTGGTCGATCGGCATCTCAGACAAACGCGGACCCTCACCATATTGTGGTGCACGGCAACAAGGACAGTGAGCTCCCATCTTCTCTTATGAAGCCCACCTTGCCGCCATCGACAGATTCAAGATATCGAGATTCGGGACATGAGCATGACATGAGCATGACATGAGCATGACATGAGCATGACATGACAAGACATGACATGACATGACATGACAAGACATGCGCCTTCGGTGGCGGAGAACCAGGGGAGGAAGGGGGTTGAGAACGTGGCCGATGTCCAGCAGCAGGGGCTGGGTGCTCGGTGCAACGACGACGCTGATTAATTTAACGTTCACAATTTAGTCACTGGCGCCGCTTAGAGACAAGCCGATGTCGGGACGCAGGAACCTACCTGCCAAACGACGGCATTGTCTCGCAAAGGATCTCGCATTGTCTAGCGAAGGATCTCGCATTGTCTAGCGAAGGATCTCGCATTGTCTAGCGAAGGATCTCGCATTGTCTAGCGAAGGATCTCGCATAGTTTTGCCGAAGGATGCTCCCCGCTCGCCGGCGGCGGCAGGCGGACGGTCGCCGACGCAGCTGGGAGGAGCGCGCTGACCGCTGCATTCCCTAGCAACGGACACCGCCACATTCCCTAGCAACGCATCAAGACTCCGACATTCCGAAGGCGCTGGAATGTCCGGCGGTCACGCGGAGTGCAGAGGTCGGGGACAGGAGGACGCCGTCGGGTCGGGAACGGGAGGACGCCGTCGAGTCGGGGACAGGAGGACGCCGTCGGGTCGGGAACGGGAGGACGCCGTCGAGTCGGGGACAGGAGGACGCGGCCCGGGACGATACGCACTCAAAACGAAACTGCACTGTGCGCTGTGCAGTCAGCAGAGTCACAAGGGATCCGCCCCAGAAACCCTATAAAAGTGACCCGAGCAGTTAAGACGCTGTAGGACAGGTCCGTGTCCCGGGCAGCCCTCGGCCAGTGCACATGGTCTGGCCGCGCGACGCCCCCGCCGCGCGACGCCGAGAGGAGCGCGTCGAGCGGAGCACGGCGACCTTGACGCCGCGGCGTGCGCACGCGCAGAGGCCGAGCAGCGCGCCGTCGGACGCCGCGTCTCGTCACTCGACCGGCGACCGCGCGACACTCAGCATCGCACCACCTTCGACGGCGTCCTCCCAGCAGTCAACAGGTGCCGCGAGACCAGCGCACACACCGCGCGACCCGGCCAGGCATCGAACCCAGGCGGTCGGACGATATCAGGTAGGACCACGAAGGGAGGCGGAGGGCGTCACGGCAAGGGGTGGCCAAAGGGTGGGTATAGGGTGGGCAAAGGGTGGGCAAAGGGTGGGCAAAGAGTGGGCAAAGGGTGGGCAAAGGGTGGCCAAAGGGTGGGCAAAGGGTGGGCAAAGGGTGGGCACCGACCCTGTGTCCTCTGTGGCTTAGAGTCGTTTAGAGATCTACCTATGGGCGACTGTTAAGTGCTAAATTTATTTTTCTAGCTAAATAAAACCATGTGCATAACAATGAAGTGCAGTTTCTGTTTAGCGCCTATCATGGTGAATCAAGATCAAGACCAACTGCCATGCAAGAGTACAAATGTTATCGGCGTGTGGTGGACGTTGGAAGTCTGGTGCCGAAGCCAGTGAAACGCCCTCGTGCCGTGCCGTGGTGTCGGTCCTGGCCGTCACGTGGACGGCGTTTTTTTATTTTATTTTTTTATTTAATCTTTATGGCGGACAGGTAAGTACCCAGTTGTGCCATATAATATGGGGATGTTGAGGGAGGCGTTGAGCGCGAGTGCGGCAAGCCAGTGAAACGCCCTCGTCCCGTGCCGTGGTGTCAGTCCTGGCCGTCACGTGGACGGCGTTGAGGGAGGCGTTGAGCGCGAGTGCGTGCAAGCCAGTGCAACGCCCTCGTGCCGTGCCGTGGTGTCGGTCCTGGCCGTCACGTGGACGGCGTTGAGGGAGGCGTTGAGCGCGAGTGCGTGCAAGCCAGTGAAACGCCCTCGTGCCGTGCCGTGGTGTCGGTCCTGGCCGTCACGTGGACGGCGTTGAGGGAGGCGTTGAGCGCGAGTGCGTGCAAGCCAGTGAAACGCCCTCGTGCCGTGGTGTCAAGCCAGTGCAACGCCCTCGTCCCATGCCGTGGTGTCGGTCCTGGCCGTCACGTGGACGGCGTTGAGGGAGGCGATGAGCGCGAGTGCGTGCAAGCCAGTGCAACGCCCTCGTGCCGTGCCGTCGTGTCAAGCCAGTGCAAGAGTGTGTGACCGATGTCCAAACGGCGTGGGAAGCGAAACGTTGCCCCAGACAACGCGGTCCTTGGAGCGCATGCGTCCGACACGAAATCAGTGCCATGTGAAATGTGTGGCTCTAATAATGCATACACAATGGTTGTCTTGTAAGAATTTGTAAAGAATTTAAAAACCAAAAGTTAACCGCATCGCATCGAACTACGATTAAAACGACACCACTATTCGACATGTAAACTCATCTACAGCACCATTTCTACGTGAAACCGCAGCCCGAGTACCGAACCGAACCGCACGAGCAGAGTCGATGGACAACTCGGCACCGACAGCCGCGATCAAATACAAGTGGGATTCTGCTCGAGTTCGCCACATCCAGCTGGCCGTGTTCGGGTCGAATCGCGTATCGCCAAGCGCCATTTCTAGCGGTCGCCGATTATACGTAACTCTGATTTTCACATCTGATCGGGGTTTGGTGCCGGGGTTTGGTGCCGGGGTTTCGTGCCGGGGTTTCGTGCCGGGGTTCGTGCCGGGGTGTCGTGCCGGGGTTTCGTGCCGGGGTTTCGTGCCGGGGTTTCGTGCCGGGGTTTCGTGCCGGGGTTTCGTGCCGGGGTTTCGTGCCGGGGTTTCGTGCCGGGGTTTCGTGCCGGGGATTCGTGCCGGGGTTTCGTGCCGGGGATTCGTGCCGGGGTTTCGTGCCGGGGTTTCGTGCCGGGGTTTCGTGCCGGGGTTTCGTTGTGAGCGAGGTGTCTTTTGTCTCACCCGTGCCGTGCGTCGAACGCCATCGACGCAGTGACTCACTCGTCGGCGTCGCGGCGTCCGACGGCGCATGCGTCGCGACGACGACGCCGACCGACGCCTGCACGCGGCGTCGCGTGGACGTCGATAGGTCGGTCGGTGCGCGTCGGTGCCCGGCACGACGGCGTCGTCCCTGGCAACGACGCCGTGAGCGTCGCGACGCCACTAGAGCGTCGCGCGGCGTCGCGAAGAGACCGAGCGTCGATGGCGTCGCTTTGCATCGCGGTTTTCGTGCGTCAAAAGTCGCCGAGTGTTTTGTCCGAGACCTGAATATAGGTCTATAATCTATAAAAGGTCTACATCTAGGCCGCTCACCGATTAGAAAAGGTTGGTGTTTCGTAGGTCTACTTCAAAAAATGTGTGTTTTGTAGAGGTACTTCAAACAATTCGAAAGTTACTGTTGCGCTTCAAAAGATTTGGTATTTGGTGTTTGGTGTTTGGGTATTTGGTGTTTCGTAGGTCTATACGCTTCAAACCATTCGGATGCAGCTGTTCGCTGTGAAAACCTCACGAAAAGCTTCGTTCAGTCTCTAGCTATTTAAGGTGATGTCTGTTTATCGGATATTCAAAAACCAGGATGCCTCGAAAGTAGAATTTGCCTATAGGCTATTGGTTTGCGGTATAAATGCATTGCAAACTTATCGGCTCCATAAATTAATAGAGCTCTGGCCAACATCATAGATAATATTCCCTGTAAATGTTCGAATCGTCTCGGTTTCGGCAAATTTTTGGACATTTCGTTCTCAACTGGGTTTCGACCAGTTTTCGTTGCTAGCCTTCATCTCGCTTGCCAGACTTTGCGACACGTGAGTTGAGTTATTAGGGCGGTTGGTGTGGTTGTTGGTGATTATTTCATGAAGCTTTATTTGAACCTTAAATTGGTATTTCGTGGTTATAAATCACACAATTTGTTGCTAAAAGTGTGAGGATTCCGTTGACCCTGGTTTCGTTGCAATCAGACAAACGGTGTGGCCACAAGTTAGTATCCAGTAGGAGGTGAATTCTGCGCGGGAAGCGGCCCGAGGATACGCTCAATATTTCGACGTAACAGGGTTGTTATAGAATGCTTGAAAATACTAAATGAGTGAATATTGTTTGAGATTTGCAAACGCACAATTTGTTGCTAAAAGTGTGAGGATTCCGTAGACATGGGTTTCGTCGCGGTCGGACAAAAGGTGTGGCCACAAGTTGGTATCCAGTAGGAGGTGAAATTTGAGCGGGAAGTGGCCCGAGTAAGCACTCACTCCAATAGTAATAATTTTGCGAGACTCAAGTTCACATGTTCAATCGGTTAGAGCATTGTGCGAGCATCAAATAGAATCAGTGACCCGATTACCAAGTACTCGGCATTCGTGATGTGCCTCAACACCCGATCGCTCTCGGTCGCAGCAGCAGCGTAGTTGACCGATGTGTCACCTGTCGTTCCTGGGAATCGAGTGTCACTCAACACGCACCCAGGAATCGAGTGATCGACGGACGGAGCGAGGCAACAAGTGTCGATAACCGCGACACCGCGAGTGTTTAGTCTGCGTGGCAACAGCCATCCGACACGGCGCCTCCTCGCACGGCCTCCTCGCACGCGTGAGGCTCGACATCGACGGGCAATCCGCCATCCGACGCCTCGGCGGGATCGACGGGGTCCTCTGTCGTCGGGTGGCGGCTCGGGTTCAAGTCGAAGCAATCACGTGACGATGCCGTGCGTTACCTTCACCAAATACCAATGGAATGCTCCATTTCAAGTCAAGAAAGAGAGTGGATTTGCATCTTCCTCGAGGACCCACTGCTGCTAGACACGAGCCAAGAGTTTCAAAGCTACCCACAGAGCATTTTGTCTGACTCAAGATATGGCTTGTGAGTGTTGAAACTCTTGGCTCGTGTCTAGCAGCAGTGGGTCTTCGAGGGAGATGCAAATCCACTCTCCTGCTCAACGTGAAATGGAGTTTAGCATGGTAAAAAGTTCCATATTCGCCCCCTTGCGGCGAGAATACAAAACGACGGGTGGTTGAGAGTTGAGAGCGCTCACCGCGTCGTGGATCCTCTACTCGGCACGGCGGCCTGGGTCCTCACGGCCACGGCGACAGAGATCACGTATCGCACGCCACTGGCGCCACCACTGGCACCGAATCCAGGAAGCGCTGGACCGACCTTGGACCGGGCGTGGATCAATGTCACCGTGGCGACCGCGATTTCGTCTGCAATCGAGCGCGTCACGGCGCGCTGCACTGCGCAGGCGCATCGGAAAGTGCATCGGAAAGTGCATCGAAAAGTGCATCAAAAAGTGCATCGGCAATGTGCATCGACTAAAATCTCATCGTGAAACTGCAGCTCGAGTCTCGATTTTTCGTTCAGCGTTGGTTTTGAAACTGTACAAAGCGCTGTAAGAATCTAGAGGCGAGTTCCTCCCATTTGAAACCGTGCTGAAATTGACCGAAATCAGCCCCGTGCACAGTTCGAGCTGATGGTGCCGGTGGTTTCGTTTTGAAACTGTGCAAAGCGCTGTAAGAATCTAGAGGCGTGTTCCTCCCATTTGAAACCGTGCTGAAATTGACCAAAATCAGCCCCGTGCACAGTTCGAGCTGATGGTGCCGGTGGTTTCGTTTTGAAACTGTACAAAGCGCTGTAAGAATCTAGAGGCATGTTCCTCCCATTTGAAACCGTGCTGAAATTGACCGAAATCAGCCCCGTGCACAGTTCGAGCTGATGGTGCCGGTGGTTTCGTTTTGAAACTGTACAAAGCGCTGTAAGAATCTAGAGGCATGTTCCTTCCATTTGAAACCGTGCTGAAATTGACCGAAATCAGCCCCGTGCACAGTTCGAGCTGATGGTGCCGGTGGTTTCGTTTTGAAACTGTACAAAGCGCTGTAAGAATCTAGAGGCATGTTCCTCCCATTTGAAACCGTGCTGAAATTGACCAAAATCAGCCCCGTGCACAGTTCGAGCTGATGGTGCCGGTGGTTTCGTTTTGAAACTGTACAAAGCGCTGTAAGAATCTAGAGGCATGTTCCTCCCATTTGAAACCGTGCTGAAATTGACCGAAATCAGCCCCGTGCACAGTTCGAGCTGATGGTGCCGGTGGTTTCGTTTTGAAACTGTACAAAGCGCTGTAAGAATCTAGAGGCATGTTCCTCCCATTTGAAACCGTGCTGAAATTGACCAAAACCAGCCCCGTGCACAGTTCGAGCTGATGGTGCCGGTGTTTGGGAGCTGACGGTGCCGGTGTTTGGGAGCTGATGGTGCCGGTGTTTGGGAGCTGATGGTGCCGGTGTTTGGGAGCTGATGGTGCCGGTGTTTGGGAGCTGACGGTGCCGGTGTTTGGGAGCTGATGGTGCCGGTGTTTGGGAGCTGATGGTGCCGGTGTTTGGGAGCTGATGGTGCCGGTGTTTGGGAGCTGATGGTGCCGGTGTTTGGGAGCTGATGGTGCCGGTGTTTGGGAGCTGACGGTGCCGGTGTTTGGGAGCTGATGGTGCCGGTGTTTGGGAGCTGATGGTGCCGGTGTTTGGGAGCTGATGGTGCCGGTGTTTGGGAGCTGAGAGTACGTCGATTCGAGGCAGCGGAAAGTGCAAGTGACCGCGGAGGACGCGACCAGTAGACGCGTGCAGGAATGCAGTGCTCTCACTTGCCGCGGGCAGCAGCACCCGCGATGGCGTTGACTCGACAATGTCGACGGTCGCCGAGCCTCGTCCTTCCTGCAGACTCGAGGTTCGAACCCCGGGGAGGCGACAATGTCGACGCTTGGAAGGCAGTCCTGGGTTAGATCCCCGGGGAGGCAGTCCTAGGTTAGATCCCCGGGGAGGCAGGCCTGGGTTAGATCCCCGGGTAGCGACAATGTCGACGCTTGGAAGGCAGGCCTGGGTTAGATCCCCGGGGAGGCAGGCCTTGGTTAGATCCCCGGGGAGGCAGTCCTAGGTTAGATCCCCGGGGAGGCTGGCCTGGGTTCTAGTTGCTCCTGTCCGTGTTGTCGACGAGATAACCAAGACCCGATCCCGAGTGGGGATGTACAGTGTTTCGTGAACCGAGACTGGGAATTGCCCAAGCTCGCCTACCTGTTAACCACAAGATTCTATTACGACCGTCAGGTGTGTAATAGGTTCCATGAGGTCATTTAGCTGCCAGAAGAGCTGCCCATTATGTCTGGTTATACTTGCATATCCGTAAGCATGTAGAAAATGTTGGACCATGTCAAGCGTTTACTTCAAGTCTGTGGAAAAATTTGGTGGGGAAGCAAACTGATTCCTTTTGTCGACTTGTTGAATACATGTTTGTATGTTAATTTCGCATTCTGATCGACTTGCCGTGAGGAACTAAGTCACCATTAGAGTTAGAAAACTAATAAACGTAAGAATTTGTGTAACGTAATGAAGGCACAGCAAAGTTCATTGTAAACCAGTAATAATAATGCTCGATTTATAAATACAGTCAGCTCCATACTTATATGCGAGGAGCGAGGTAAAGAGTGGGCATGTCAGTGAGAGAGACAAGGAGCGAGCTGAAGAGTGGGCATGCTAATGAGAGAGAAGGCCGCTAGGTGTGGCAGGCAAGCAGGCAGGTAGTACAGTTTTACAACCATGTTTACATATTATTGGTATTATTATGATTGTGGCACGCAGACCGACGCATTGTGCACCATTAAAGGCATGCGCAGTAAGGCTGAGTTTGGGGGTCGCACGCGGGGACATCGTTTTCGGTTTCCTGACTTCGCAAGGCTTTCACATCGTATCCATAAATCGATCGATCGCTCGGATTTAATATTCATTTATCTCGGATACAAATAATGGATAAAATAACCTCTTTATAATCTTATTTAAATTACGAAAGCTCGTAATTGGCTAGTCATTTTTATTTTTATGTACACAAATCAGCCTCCCAAAAATGTTGCCCATTCCGGGATTTGAACCCGGGTCTTTGGAGACCCAGGTTCAAATCCCGGAATGGGCAACATTTTTGGGAGGCTAATTTGTGTACATAAAAATAAAAATAAAATAACCATTTGTTCATAGGGAAATATTATATATTATAAATATAGCGTAGGTATATTATGTTAAATTATATTATAATAGCTTATATTATACGTAATATAGCTTATATTATAGTTCATAGCTTATATATAGGTGTTTTACACCTCTTTACCTGTTATTTCTAATGGAAAAGACAAATTGAGATGTTCATATGGACATTGTGACTACCAGGAGGCATGATGGATGAAGGGCAGGGACGCTGGAGAAGTGTGCTACCGACCCGGGATACGAACCAGGGAGTCTAAGAGGTCTAAGAGGTCTAAGGGATCAAAGAGGTCTAAGGGGTATGAGTCTAAGGGGTCTAAGGGGTCTAAGTGGTCTAAGAGGTCTAAGAGGTCTAAGAGGCCTAAGGGTCTTATAGGTCTAAGAGGTCTAAGAGGTATAAGAGGTCTAAGAGGTCTAAGATGTCTAAGATGTCTAAGAGGTATAGGGGGTCTAAGAGGTCTAAGGGGTCTAAGAGGTCTAAGAGGTCTAAGGGGTCTAAGGGATCTAAGGGGTCTAAGAGGTCTAAGGGGTCTAAGAGCTGTATCTGAGTGCCGGCCGTTGACTGTTGCAGACGCACGCGCGAGGCATGGCGTCCTCGTGGCCAGTGCTGCTCCTGGCGGCGTCCGTCGGCGTCGCGGCGGGGCCCATCCCCTTCCCCAGCTCGACCGACGTCGGCGTCGGCGTCGCGACGTCCTTCTCTGCCGGCGACGCCCGAGGTGAGCTACCACGACGACCACGACGCGGTGGTGGTGGCCGTCTTGTGTTCGTGTCGACTCGTCAATGTTTGACACTCGCTCCGACGGCGTCGACCCGTCTCCGAAATGCGTTGCTGCGTTTTGGGACGCCTGGGTTTTGCCACCAAGTCTTGCCTGGCCAATGTGCGAGGCCAGATGCCATCGACTTCTTCGCTAGTCCCGCCGCTGGCCAGCTGACCTTAGCCAGGTGCTTTTCAGGTGCTTTCCAGGTGCTTTTCAGGTGCTTTCCAGGTGCTTTTCAGGTGCTTTCCAGGTGCTTTCCAGGTGCTTTTCAGGTGCTTTTCAGGTGCTTTTCCAGGTGCTTTCCAGGTGCTTTTCAGGTGCTTTCCAGGTGCTTTCCAGGTGCTTTCCAGGTGCTTTTCCAGGTGCTTTCCAGGTGCTTTTCAGGTGCTTTCCAGGTGCTTTTCAGGTGCTTTTCCATTTGCTTTTCAGGTGCTTTCCAGGTGCTTTCCAGGTGCTTTCCAGGTGCTTTTCAGGTGCTTTCCAGGTGCTTTTCAGGTGCTTTTCCATGTGCTTTTCAGGTGCTTTCCAGGTGCTTTTCCAGGTGCTTTCCAGGTGCTTTCCAGGTGCTTTTCCAGGTGCTTTCCAGGTGCTTTCCTGGTGCTTTCCAGGTGCTTTTCAGGTGCTTTCCAGGTGCTTTTCCAGGTGCTTTTCATGTGCTTTTCAGGTGCTTTTCCAGGTGCTTTCCAGGTGCTTTTCCAGGTGCTTTTCCAGGTGCTTTTCAGGTGCTTTTCCAGGTGCTTTCCAGGTGCTTTTCAGGTGCTTTTCAGGTGCCTGTGTTCATGTTTTGTGCGACTACTCTTTGATTTCAAGCTCTCATCTCATACATGAAACGAGGGGATCATTTCCGATATTTATTTTCAGTTTTGAGTGAATTCCCAAAGCCCCGTTCACATGGCAGCATTTTTTACTACAGTCTGCCACAAAAGTTTTATACTGTCAAAACAACATGGCTCTAATTCATGTGGTGTTGACAAATTATACAGTTTATATCACTATTTTATGTTATACTTGTATATTATTTATAATATAAATAAGATATATATATACAAGTTGATACACAAATGAAATATGAAACAAAGCCATGTCGTTTAGACGGCATAAAAATGCAGTGGCGGACTTTTGTCAAAATGCTGTCAAATGCCAACATTGGGACTTTATAGCTGTGCCCAAAGCTCAACTTTAAATCGCATCCTTTATCAAGTACCAAGTTTGCCCATGGTTTGACTATGGTAAGCCCATGGTAAGCCCATGGTAAGCCCATGGTAAGCCCATGGTAAGCCCATGGTAACCCCATGGTAAGCCCATGGTAAGTCCATGGTAAGCCCATGGTAAGCCCATGGTAAGCCCATGGTAAGTCCATGGTAAGCCCATGGTAAGCCCATGGTAAGTCCATGGTAAGTCCATGGTAAGTCCATGGTAAGTCCATGGTAAGCCCATGGTAAGCCCATGGTAAGTCCATGGTAAGTCCATGGTAAGTCCATGGTAAGTCCATGGTAAGCCCATGGTAAGCCCATGGTAAGTCCATGGTAAGTCCATGGTAAGTCCATGGTAAGTCCATGGTAAGTCCATGGTAAGCCCATGGTAAGCCCATGGTAAGCCCATGGTAAGTCCATGGTAAGCCCATGGTAAGCCCATGGTAAGTCCATGGTAAGCCCATGGTAAGTCCATGGTAAGTCCATGGTAAGCCCATGGTAAGCCCATGGTAAGTCCATGGTAAGTCCATGGTAAGTCCATGGTAAGCCCATGGTAAGTCCATGGTAAGCCTATGGTAAGTCCATGGTAAGTCCATGGTAAGTCCATGGTAAGCCCATGGTAAGCCCATGGTAAGCCCATGGTAAGTCCATGGTAAGCCCATGGTAAGCCCATGGTAAGTCCATGGTAAGCCCATGGTAAGCCCATGGTAAGCCCATGGTAAGTCCATGGTAAGCCCATGGTAAGCCCATGGTAAGCCCATGGTAAGCCCATGGTAAGTCCATGGTAAGCCCATAGTAAGTCCATAGTTAGCCCATAGTAAGTCCATGGTACGCAATTGCGTATCTTGCACGCACTGCTTGTGTGCGTTTTAAGTCCTCATCTCCCAAACTGCGCACGTGCGTGAGTGGTCCACTTCCTCTTTCCGGCGGCTGAGGCAAGCGTTTCCTTGGAATGGACCGGTGCCAAAACCGACCGAGTGCCTCGGATACCCACGACACCCACGGCAGCTGGTCTTGGATCCAGTCTGTGTTTGAGGTCTGATCAGACACGAGATGCCCACGGCACGATGCGATCAGCGTCATGCCACGTGTTAATTGCCCACGGTCCGACGGCTTTGGGGCATATTATGTTGATGACTAAGCTAGCCCAGCCTTGAAGGCCGGATGGGGAAACCCGGTGTCGTCCCGAAGCGTGCCGGACAACCACGACTTACGATCTTGGTGTAACACAACGCCATGGTACAATGTGGCTTAACTCGGGTCACCCGTCCACCGGCCGACTCGGCGCAGTGTTGCTTAACGTGGGTCACCCGTCCACCGGCCGACTCGGCGCAGTGTTGCTTAACTCGGGTCACCCGTCCACCGGCCGACTCGGCGCAGTGTTGCTTAACGTGGGTCACCCGTCCACCGGCCGACTCGGCGCAGTGTTGCTTAACTCGGGTCACCCATCCACCGGCTGACTCGGCGCAGTGTTGCTTAACGTGGGTCACCTAATTACTACCAACAAAATGACCCTAGCTTGAAATGCACGAGCCAGAAAACGACACCCGGGGCTTGAAATGGTTAGCACCCCCCCCCCCCACACAAAGCTCGGCGCGAATCGACCAAACAAGCGCACGTTATGAATGAAAGCCCGACGCGCCTGCGCCGTGCTCCAGACACGGACGAGTCGCGGCAATCGGCAGGTGTTTAAGAGTATCTGCACGAGGGGAACGCAGGAACACGATCGTGCAGGCTCCCTAATTGCCGCGAGATTTCGCCCCGGGCCAATACACTCACAACCATGGACCTTATACATTTGCTAGACCTATGTCTTCTATGTCCTGTCTTTAGCACTAGTTTTGAAACATAACTATTTCAAACTGAGATTTGGATGCTAGATCAAAAGTCTCACTGGTTTCCCGACGTTTCGTAACATAATATGCTAGTCACTTGCTCAATGGTCGAGCTGTCACCCTTGAGGCTACTGCCCTCGACCCGACCTGCCCAAGGGCCTTCGACCGAAGAGTGTCTGGCCCACGCATCACACGCATCGGCCCACGCACGTCTGGCGATGCGACGCCTCCCCGGGACCGTGACCTTGGCCGAGTCACGCGGGCGTCGTAGACCCGACCGACACGGGGACAAACCCGAGGAGCGAACGCGCCGCTGTCTCACGTCGCTCAGGAAGACGTCTGTTATGTATTACATTTCTGAGACTCATGTCTATGTACCATCTTTAGCACTAGCTCTAAAGGAACTATTTCAAACTGGGATTTGAATGCTAAATAAAAGTATCACTGGTTTCCCTGCGTTGGAACATAATGAGACTCATAAAAATAATGAGAATAGTTGTTCAAATCCTAGGTTAAAATGGTTCTAGTCACGCCTGTTATTTCGCCGTTAGGGAAACCACAATGACGTGAGGTGGAGCCTTGTGCATAGGCAACCCATCGTACATGCAGAGTGTGCGGGTTGCCTATCTACTGCCAGTAAGACCCAGAGGATCCACACGAGTTAAGCAACACTGCCGGGAGACGGCCGGTGGACGGGTGACCGCCATGCACGTGGCCAGCTCTCAGAGGGAGAAAGGTTGGAGGGATGGAGTTAAGCAACACTGCTGGGAGTCGGCCGGTGGATGGGTGACCGCGACGCCAGACTAAACCTCCCCGTGTTGTTGACAGAATGCGTACGCGACGGCCGTCACTACGGCAACGGGGCCAAGCTGCCTTCCAACGCGCTTGCGCCGTGCGACGTGTGCTACTGCCGCGCCGGTGACGTCGTCTGCACCCCTGTCATGTGCTACACCCGAGCAGACTGTCCGGGGAGACACGAGGAGGGCCGATGTTGCCCGAAGTACGACCACTGCACGCCCGTGCAAGGTACGTGGGTAATCGAGGAGATGTCGAGGAAAGATGTCGAATACGATGTCAGTTTGGATCCAATGGCAGGCATCGCTAGTACGCTAGTAGCACGCTTTGGAGCCCTCAGGGCTGGGCCCGTCGGAGCCCGAAACGCTCTGAGAGGCCGAGAACGAGACGGATTCGCAATGCACACTGCGCTTTGGAGCCCTCAGGGCTGGGCCCGTCGGAGCCCGGTACGCTCTGAGAGGCCGAGAACGAGACGCATTCGCAATGCACACTGCGCTTTGGAGCCCTCAGGGCTGGGCCCGTCGGAGCCCGAAACGCTCTGAGAGGCCGAGAACGAGACGGATTCGCAATACACACTGCGCTTTGGAGCCCTCGGGGCTGGGCCCGTCGGAGCCCGAAACGCTCTGAGAGACCGAGAACGAGACGCATTCGCAATACACACTGCGCTTTGGAGCCCTCGGGGCTGGGCCCGTCGGAGCCCGAAACGCTCTGAGAGGCCGAGAACGAGACGCATTCGCAATACACACTGCGCTTTGGAGCCCTCGGGGCTGGGCCCGTCGGAGCCCGAAACGCTCTGAGAGACCGAGAACGAGACGCATTCGCAATACACACTGCGCTTTGGAGCCCTCGGGGCTGGGCCCGTCGGAGCCCGAAACGCTCTGAGAGACCGAGAACGAGACGGATTCGCAATACACAATCTTGACCATAAATGAAATAAAACTGGCCACCCATCCAACGACCGACTGAGCACAGTGTTGCTTAACTCCAGCCCGCGTCCCGCCGCTAACTGTGTCTGTGTCCCCCGACAGACGCCCGCGCCGACGCCCTCACCTCGGCGTCGCCGTCGTCGCTGCCGTCGCGACGCCCCGACCACTTGTCGACCGACATGACCGCCGACACCGAGCGTCCCTCGACCTCGACGGACGCCGACGCCGACGCCGACGCCGACGCCGCGCTGCGACGCATCGAGTTCACGACGCCGCGAGACGACGACGACGACGTCGCGACGTCGAGCGTCGGCATGAGCGAGCCGTGGGAACACCACAGACCCACGCAGATGGTGGGTCGGCGGAAGACTACCATTTCACACGGGGATTTGAACGCTAGTAATAGACTCACAGCCTTCCCGACTATTCGTAACAGTCTGCAGCTTGTTTCTATTTTACTAGTTTTCAAATCGAATTGCATAAGATTAGTTAGTACAAGGGCTTCGCGAACGCAATTTGTGTTGCGTTGAAGATGAGCGTAGGTAGCGGTTTGTATACAGCGGATAAAAAGGTGGAGGCCGAAGGCCTATGAAAACCATTGAGCACCAAGCCAGACCATTGCCCTCTCGAAATCTCTGATCACTACAAAATTTAGACGATTATGACCTTCCTTTGTTTCTCTCGAAACTTGTCAGATAGCCAAAATGTGCTAATTTTGAGCTAATTAAGTAATTAAGTAATTTGAACATATATTCATAGATGTGAATTACGCCCTTGGCTTCTTATTATAAGGGATAGGTATATCTCTAATGCGAATTTACTTCAATTACTTCCATGAATGAGAATTACTTATTTCTGATATATCAGTCAAATCATGGCCTTGGACAAACTTCTAGTCAACAAAGCTTGGTCACCGAGGTGACAAAGGAAATTGATTCAGGCGTCATAAAGTACCGTAAATCACGGAAAAACAACAAAAATGCTAATAAACACCAATTGGAAAGACCTACCGACCTAAGATTTGCAGGCATGATAAATATTTATAAGGTTAACAGGTTTAGAAGTTTTTGTGAAGTTATGTTAAGAACTTTGAAATTTACAGAGATTCAAAATTTTGAAAAAATCGAAAAATTTCGTAAAAATTGATTTATTAAAAATATTCTAATCCGGTCTTTTCCAAAAACGCAGGGGGTCTAAGTTAAGAACAAAGGTAGGTACTCAGAAATTTTCATTCAAATCGGTTCAGGCGTTTGGTCTGTAGAGCGCGCGCAAATACAAAAAAAAAACACACATACACAAGTGAGTGTTTTGGGGTAGTGAAATTGAAGATTTCGCTCCGCTCGCTACGCTCATCAATAAAAGACGATCACAAATAATTGCTTTTTTCAAAATTTTTTTTGAAAAATACCATTTTTTGAGGTCGTCTTTCGTTGGGATTTTGGATGGTTTTTAAAATGTAGGTAGAGAAAATTTCATTTTTTGGATCATTATTGGACTTTGACAGGATCAATAGAATTTAGGAAGCCTGGTTTCAAAAACAAATATTGGTTCTTTGTTCATGTTTTTAACGTCAGTCAAGCTTTCACCCTTGATAAAGTAACTAGAATATGCTACGAAACGTCGGGAAACCAGTGAGACTTTTCATTTTGCATTCAAATCCCAGTTTGAAATGGTAGTGTTTTAAAACTAGTGCTAAAGATAGGATAAAGTAGACATGAGTCAAAGGAATTTAATGTTCTTACAGTATTGTAAAAAGTATTGTAGAAAGTAGAGAGTATTGTAGTGTAGACTCCAGACGTGGCGGTGTCAATCATTCGATGTTCAGACCGTTCAACCCTCTAGCGGAACAATGGGGCGACCTGCGAATGTCCGCACATTTTTTTAATGGAAACTCATGGTGCAAATTCGTTAATACCTCGTTCACACTACACGAGTTAATCATGATCAAGACCTAAACTCGATCAAATATGGCGTTGATTGGGTTTCAAAAATCAGTTGGTGTTCACACTTGTTTCCTTACTTGATCATGATCAAGTCATTCGGACAAGTTCGGAATATGCTCGGGATACGAACACAACCGGAAACCGCGACGAATCTAACCTCACTTTATCACCGAGCTCATAGCACACGGAACACGCTCCCAGGTTAATGTTGCAACGTTTCCGGTGGCGGATTTTGAAATAATCACGAACTCTTCCGAGCGTTCACGACGATTCCCGAATGATTTCATCAAGATTAAATAGATAACTGAGTTGTGGAAACCCAATCAACGCCATCTTTGACGGCGTAGAGAGTTGATCTTGATCAAGTCTGTAGTGTGAACGAGGTATGAGACGTGGTTATCATTTGATGTTCTAACCGAAGCCTCCTTATTACAGTATCTTTGACCCAGCCCAAACATTGTCGTCGTGCTAACCGCGTGCCGTGCCGTTGCCTAGGTGACGGACGACATCCAATACGTGACGACGCTAGCGCCACCCGTCGACGACGCCGACGTCACGACGCCCTCCCCCGGGACAGACGAGGACTCGACGCCGACGTCCGAACCTCCCGGCGAGGACGTGACAGTCACGAGACAGGGGTCCGACCACGAGGAAGACTCGACAACGCCCTCCCCCACTCTGGTCGAGGACTCCGCCGACTCCACAGCGTCCAGCGATGACGACCAATCAACGACGGCCACGTCCGTCAGCGACGAGACGGCCACACACTCTGTGCGTGTCGACGTCGACGTGGACGTCACGACGGCGTCCTCCAGTGGCGAGGAAACGCCCTCCAGCCCGACGCTCGACCAATCACGGCCTGCTGGTGATGAATTCGACGTCAACACGTCGGCCATCTTGGACGATGTCGCGTCTTCTGCGTCGTCGTCTACCGATGTTGATGTCGTCACTACATCGCCTCCTGTTGACGATGAAGACTCGGCCACTAAAACGTGGCCCATTGACGAGGAAAACGTCACTAAATCGCAGCTTGTTGATGATGAACTTCAAAATACGTCATCAACGAACATTGAAGATGACGCATCTTCTACGTCATCATCTATAGATGGTGATGTCGTCACCAAATCGTTGCCTCTCATCAACGAACTCAGCACCACATCAACACTCGATGGCGATGACGCATCATCAACGCCCCCACCCCTCGATGACGCAGCCACCGAGTCCTCGCAAACGACCGTCACCAACGCCGATGACGTCACATCGACATCGCCCTCTGCTGACGACGTCGTCACCAAATACGTGGCCATCGACGGCGACGCTCCTCCGTCACCGCCAGTCGGGGACAACGCGACTTCGTCACCGCCAGTCGGGGACAACGCGACTTCGTCACCGCCAGTCGGGGACAACGCGACTTCGTCACCGCCAGTCGGGGACAACGCGACTTCGTCACCGCCAGTCGGGGACGACGCGACTTCGTCACCGCCAGTCGGGGACAACGCGACTTCGTCACCGCCAGTCGGAGACAACGCGACTTCGTCACCGCCAGTCGGGGACAACGCGACTTCGTCACCGCCAGTCGGGGACGACGCGACTTCGTCACCGCCAGTCGGGGACAACGCGACTTCGTCACCGCCAGTCGGGGACGACGCGACTTCGTCCGTCGACGAGGATGACGTCACTGAATCCGTGCGTTTTGGTGACGTAGACTCAACAATTGTTGATGGCGTCAATACTGTATCAACTGCTGATGATGGAAATACTGCAGCATCACTGATTGAAGAAATCGTCGACACTACGCCAACATTCGTGGAGGAAAACGGCACTGTTGGATCTTCAATCGTTGATGCATCCTTTAATACTACAGTCGTTGATGAAACCTTTAATACTACAATCGTTGATGAAACCTTTAATACTACAATCGTTGATGAAACCTTTAATACTACAATCGTTGATGAAACCTTTAATACTTCAATCGTTGATGCATCCTTTAATACTACAATCGTTGATGAAACCTTTGATACTACAATCGTTGATGAAACCTTTAATACTACGTCATCGATAATTGATGATGACGTCACAATTACGACAGACCCCGATGTCGGCTCGTCCCCGAAGATAGCCGAAGCCGAGTCGAGCTCGACTATCCCCGGCCGAGAGGCGGTGGAAGACGCGACTGCGCACAGGGCAGAGATCCAGGCGGCCGTGGAGACGATGACGCACTTGGGGGATGACGGAGTGACGTCAGAGTCGCAGGGAGCCGCGCGGACGGGAACGACCGAAGGGCAGACGGACGCAGCCGAAGCCGAGGCGGAGACGTCCGAACAGAGTTTGGTGGTGTCCGAATATCGTACGGAAATATCGCAACAAAAGGCGGAAGTAAGTGAAAAGCGGCCGGAAGAACAGACGGAAACTACTGAAATACAGACGGAAGCAGCCGAACGGAATTCGGACGTGACCGAAGCGGAAACGCGAATATCCGAAGGTCAGACAGAAGGATCCGAAGAGCTGACGACGGACACGCCCGAACTGAATACGGAAACGGCCGAAGTACAGAAAATAGAGACCGAAGTTCAGACGACAGCATCAGAATTGCAAACGACGGAAGCAGCCGAAGACAAGACGGAAACATCCGAAGAGAATACGGAAGCAGCCGAAGTGAAGACGGAGAGAGTCGAAGACCTGCTGCCCGTGTTGCGCCTGCGCGAGGAGATGTCCAACCACCAGATGGACACCGTCATCCACCACATCACGCTGCCCGACGATGACGTCAGCGAGCCCGACGATGACGTCACAGAGCATCTGAGCACCGAGCCTTCGCCGAGCGTCACAGAGACGCACGACGAAATCACAGGCACCAGTGACGTAGGCAGCACCGACACCGTCACCCTCGACGACCGGACTCCGCCTTTAAGCAGCGTTGCCAGTTCAGACGTCTCCGAGGCCGCCGAGACCACGACGACGCATGCGCAGACAAGCTCGGCGTCGGGCGACGTCGGACACACCGAGCCGAGCGCGACGGAAACGCCCGAGCGAGCCGCCGATCCGGCAACACTGCAAGACGACGTCACAGAGGTCGCAGTCACGGTCCCGGAGATTGACACTTCCTCGGCAGACGCGGCAACGTCGCAGCTCCGAGACGAGACGACGGAGGATCTGGCAACGCTGTACGCCGACACGAGCGTCACGGCCCAGGAGACGAACATGACCTCGGAGAACGCGGCAACGTCGCAAGTTCGACTGGAGGATGTAGAGGGCCGTGATGACGTCACTGTCACTGTGATGGACGTCACTGCGACAGACGCGACATCAGAGTCGATGGACGCCGACGCCGAGACGACGCCGTCGACGTCTGGAGGCGACGTTGACGCCGCAAGCCCCGACGCGCTGCTCGCGGCGACGTCGGGCGACGCCCTCGACTCGACGCTGGCGTCGGGTGCCGACGACGACGCCACCGGCGTCGCGGAGACGACGGCGACCGTCGAGACCGACGCCTCGACGCCGACGCCCGACGCCCATCCGATGGCCTACGTCGCGACGTCGGCGTCGCTAGGCAACGGTCTCGTGTTCACTTCGCTGCCGCGAGAGGACGCGCACGAGCTGGGCAAGTACGACCTGGCGCTGCTGCAGAACTTCTTCAAGAACCTCTACGTCAGCAATCGGGCGTAGGGCGTAGGGCGTAAGGCGCAGGGCGTAGGGCGTGCCCGGGATCTCGACACTCTCTACGGGAAACCAGGAGACCGATCATGTAACTTTGTGATTTCAAAACGATTCGTTTTCAATATTGCTGCCTCGTGGTTTAACACGGGCCGTGATTTGAAATCGAGTGATTTCGAGCCAAATCGAATGAAATAAAGTTACATGATCGCCACCCAGTCCGCAGAAACGCAGAATCGATGGACAACTCGTCACCGACAGCCGCGATGAAATACAAGTGGGATTCTGCTCGAGTTCGCCACATCCAGCTGGCCGTGTTCAGCTCGAATCGCGTATCGCCAAGCGCCATTTCTAACAGCAGTGGGTCTCGAGAAAGATGCAAACCCGCTGTCCTTCTTACGGTGCAATGGAGTTTAGAGACACATTCGCCTCACCCGCGGTTCGACGCGGTTTCGTGTGGAGCGTGTTGATTCAAAGTGGGCGTGCCGCAAGGGTCGGCCCTTGGTCCATCCGTCCACTGTTTTATCATAGAACGAGACATTCTGGCAATGTATTTATCGTAGACTTAGTCGAGGAGGGTATATTTAATTGTTAGTGTTTAAGGCGTTTCCCGACAGGTTGTGTTTCGGGCGCTAGTGGGCGCCGTCGGTGAGTGAGTGTGCGTTTTCCTGCGCGAAAGACTCGAAGGGTACGCGCAAGCGCGAAAGTGATTTGTGATGTTTGCGTTTGGCGAGATAATAAAGTTGTTTCTTAAACAAAAATTGTGTAGAGTGCGTTTTGAGTTTTGTTTTTATATAAACCAAAAATTCATAGCATTTCAATAGACAAGTGCAGGTAGGAGGAGCGATCTTTGGAGCCGTGTGTTTTCGCTTGAAGGCCGATGCCAGGGTGTGGGAAAGATTGCGAGGACTCATGGACTTTGCATTGAAATCTCCCTCATTTCATACCTTTGCACCAACGGAGATATCCATCAAAACTTGGTGAAATTTTTACACGTAAAAGACACAATAGGAATTGTAAAGCAGTTTACATTTCAACATCATGCGACCAACAGGAGCTTGTTGACATGCCTCCAGGCTCGGCTAAAACCCATCTTATACTCCTCTCCTATTCGTGTTCCGATTCCCACAATCTACCCGTCGTGCAGGTCTGACCGTGACGTCAGAGGGACAGGCCATCAGGAGTGAAGGTGTATTGCTGGACAGTGAGCAAAGTTGTTTCTGCATCGCTCTTCCTTTCGACGCTGTAGCGCCGATCCGTTTTACCAGCCTCCATGTGCTCTATGTCCAGCTCCAATTCCAGGCCACAAAAAAGGGGGCGACGCTTGCTTGCCTTTCCACGCCGATCTAATCGATACGTTCCAAAGCAGGAAATCTCTCCCTGTTCATCCCTGACTCAACGACCTAATCTATACAGGTCACCACTGATGTGGCTAGCACAGACGGTCCAATCATGTGGTCAAATTGGCCCCGCGAAAGCTGGCCCTCCTAGGATCACAGCTTCCGATCACCAACAAGCTAATTGAATGAGAATATCGACCACATGGATAAACGTTGTCCATTGGGGGGGGGGGGGGGGGGGGGGAGGGGAATTTGCCTGCGACGTAATGTCTACACTTTGTCTCCATTGTACATCCCCCAGTTTAAAGGGAGACTGGCACGCTGATTTCGCCTTTTGGCTACTTGTTGCGCAACAAGCAGAGAAGACTCAGTTGGCGATAAATAAAGATTCATATTTACGTGCGCAAAAAAAGTGGTTTGATAAGGAACCTTAAGACATAAAACGAGTGAAGACAAAATTACAATCACTAAAAGTAAGTCTTTCCGAGCTCCAAATTTCAAATTTAACTCTCCGAGCCCACAAACATGACATTTGCCATGAAACTTTGATTTGCTTTGAAGCGTTTTCTTCACACGATGTACCATCTGTGTAAGCCCGTCTGTGCTCTCGGCCCTTCGCATTGCAAACTCGCTAACACTTATCATTGGCTGATTGGCACAGCAAACAACGGCAATTGTCGAGTGCTCTGCGTTGGCAACGCGATGACCCAACAGACACGGCACACTGGAAACTACCGAGTCTTCGCCTCCAGGTTTCACTGCCTCTCGGAGTGCGCGTCGGTGCTGGACTCTCAGGTAGCACTGACTTGCTGCTCGGGTCTAGTCCACATCACGTGGAGCAACGGCTACGTGGGATTCAGTGGGTGGGTATGACTCGTATTGGCCGTGCCAATATCAACACAGACATGGACCGTCTGTGTAATCAATCTGTGAGCGCTGAAACTTTGTAGACCCCTGGATACAGGGAGTTGTATTGTCGCCAGTTCAAAGCAATGGGAGATACTGAGGGGTGTCCAAAAGAGGATGCTCACTCCGCCTCGGGGTGCTGACAGAGCGAGCGTGTGCGCCGACCCCTGGGTCCCTGCTGTCATGGCAACGCGGGACCCACGAAGAGGTCCTTGGTGCGCATGTCCCACGCACACTCACACATGCGTACTTTCACCGCGCGTCGTCGGATGAAAGTGATCGGGACGGCCGATCGTCATTCAACGCTCCACAAGAGGCGGGGGGGGGGGGGGGCGTTTGTCTTTCTCCGCGGATGACTTTCTCGTGTGCTCGTCGTCGACCGTGACCCGTCGCCCCTATGGGGGGGGGGGGGGGGCGTTGACGGGCCTTGGCACCGAAAGCAGGTGACAAAAACTACGTCGACACCCGCAATACCACGCGTCTTCGAGAGCGAGCGCCGACTTCTTCGGGATGCTGGTTAATGTCAACAGCGTCGCTACCCATCACGTGACAGTCGCGTTACGTGCTGGCAAGAGTCGGGTTATTAGCGCCGTCCTATAGACGCGATTGCGATATTCAGTAGCACGGCAGAGTCAGACTGCAATTGCGTCAGTGAGACACTTAGCAGTCGATTGCAGACGAGGTTTGCCTCTACGTTTACTGGGGCGACACTTCATTGACCTTTTGAAAAGTTACAATCTCTGCTTAAAAACCTCTAAAAGCTCGAATGCCGATTCAAACCGCACAAGCAGAGTCAATGGACAACTCGGCATTAATGGACTGATAACATTTGGAATTCTGTAGACATTCAGCTCAAATGTCAGCCCCGTGCACAGTTCGAGCTGATGGTGCCGGTGGTTCGTTTTGAAACTGTACAAAGCGTTGTAAGAATCTAGAGGCATGTTCCTCCCATTTGAAACCGTGCTGAAGTTGACCAAAATCAGCCCCGTGCACAGTTCGAGGTGATGGTGCCGGTGGTTTCGTTTTGAAACTGTACAAAGCGCTGTAAGAATCTAGAGGCATGTTCCTCCCATTTTAAACCGTGCTGAAATTGACCGAAATCAGCCCCGTGCACAGTTCGAGCTGATGGCGCCGGTGGTTTCGTTTTGAAACTGTACAAAGCGCTGTAAGAATCTAGAGGCATGTTCCTCCCATTTTAAACCGTGCTGAAATTGACCAAAATCAGCCCCGTGCACAGTTCGAGCTGATGGTGCCGGTGGTTTCGTTTTGAAACTGTACAAAGCGCTGTAAGAATCTAGAGGCGTGTTCCTCCCATTTTAAACCGTGCTGAAATTGACCAAAATCAGCCCCGTGCACAGTTCGAGCTGATGGTGCCGGTGGTTTCGTTTTGAAACTGTACAAAGCGCTGTAAGAATCTAGTCACATGTTCCTCCCATTTGAAACCGTGCTGAAATTGACCAAAATCAGCCCCGTGCACAGTTCGAGCTGATGGTGCCGGTGGTTTCGTTTTGAAACTGTACAAAGCGCTGTAAGAATCTAGAGGCATGTTCCTCCCATTTGAAAGCGTGCTGAAATTGACCGAAATCAGCCCCGTGCACAGTTCGAGCTGATGGTGCCGGTGGTTTCGTTTTGAAACTGTACAAAGCGCTGTAAGAATCTAGAGGCATGTTCCTCCCATTTGAAACCGTGCTGAAATTGACCGAAATCAGCCCCGTGCACAGTTCGAGCTGATGGTGCCGGTGGTTTCGTTTTGAAACTGTACAAAGCGCTCTAAGAATCTAGAGGCATGTTCCTCCCATTTCAAACCGTGCTGAAATTGACCAAAATCAGCCCCGTGCACAGTTCGAGCTGATGGTGCCGGTGGTTTCGTTTTGAAACTGTACAAAGCGCTGTAAGAATCTAGAGGCATGTTCCTCCCATTTTAAACCGTGCTGAAATTGACCAAAATCAGCCCCGTGCACAGTTCGAGCTGATGGTGCCGGTGGTTTCGTTATGAAACTGTACAAAGCGCTGTAAGAATCTAGAGGCATGTTCCTCCCATTTGAAACCGTGCTGAAATTGACCGAAATCAGCCCCGTGCACAGTTCGAGCTGATGGTGCCGGTGGTTTCGTTTTGAAACTGTACAAAGCGCTGTAAGAATCTAGAGGCATGTTCCTCCCATTTGAAACCGTGCTGAAATTGACCGAAATCAGCCCAGTGCACAGTTCGAGCTGATGGTGCCGGTGGTTTCGTTTTGAAACTGTACAAAGCGCTGCAAGAATCTAGAGGCATGTTCCTCCTATTTCAAACCGTGCTGAAATTGACCAAAATCAGCCCCGTGCACAGTTCGAGCTGATGGTGCCGGTGGTTTCGTTTTGAAACTGTACGAAGCGCTGTAAGAATCTAGAGGCATGTTCCTCCCATTTGAAACCGTGCTGAAATTGACCAAAACCAGCCCCGTGCACAGTTCGAGCTGATGGTGCCGGTGTTTGGGAGCTGACGGTGCCGGTGTTTGGGAGCTGATGGTGCCGGTGTTTGGGAGCTGATGGTGCCGGTGTTTGGGAGCTGATGGTGCCGGTGTTTGGGAGCTGACGGTGCCGGTGTTTGGGAGCTGATGGTGCCGGTGTTTGGGAGCTGATGGTGCCGGTGTTTGGGAGCTGATGGTGCCGGTGTTTGGGAGCTGATGGTGCCGGTGTTTGGGAGCTGATGGTGCCGGTGTTTGGGAGCTGACGGTGCCGGTGTTTGGGAGCTGATGGTGCCGGTGTTTGGGAGCTGATGGTGCCGGTGTTTGGGAGCTGATGGTGCCGGTGTTTGGGAGCTGAGAGTACGTCGATTCGAGGCAGCGGAAAGTGCAAGTGACCGCGGAGGACGCGACCAGTAGACGCGTGCAGGAATGCAGTGCTCTCACTTGCCGCGGGCAGCAGCACCCGCGATGGCGTTGACTCGACAATGTCGACGGTCGCCGAGCCTCGTCCTTCCTGCAGACTCGAGGTTCGAACCCCGGGGAGGCGACAATGTCGACGCTTGGAAGGCAGTCCTGGGTTAGATCCCCGGGGAGGCAGTCCTAGGTTAGATCCCCGGGGAGGCAGGCCTGGGTTAGATCCCCGGGTAGCGACAATGTCGACGCTTGGAAGGCAGGCCTGGGTTAGATCCCCGGGGAGGCAGGCCTTGGTTAGATCCCCGGGGAGGCAGTCCTAGGTTAGATCCCCGGGGAGGCTGGCCTGGGTTCTAGTTGCTCCTGTCCGTGTTGTCGACGAGATAACCAAGACCCGATCCCGAGTGGGGATGTACAGTGTTTCGTGAACCGAGACTGGGAATTGCCCAAGCTCGCCTACCTGTTAACCACAAGATTCTATTACGACCGTCAGGTGTGTAATAGGTTCCATGAGGTCATTTAGCTGCCAGAAGAGCTGCCCATTATGTCTGGTTATACTTGCATATCCGTAAGCATGTAGAAAATGTTGGACCATGTCAAGCGTTTACTTCAAGTCTGTGGAAAAATTTGGTGGGGAAGCAAACTGATTCCTTTTGTCGACTTGTTGAATACATGTTTGTATGTTAATTTCGCATTCTGATCGACTTGCCGTGAGGAACTAAGTCACCATTAGAGTTAGAAAACTAATAAACGTAAGAATTTGTGTAACGTAATGAAGGCACAGCAAAGTTCATTGTAAACCAGTAATAATAATGCTCGATTTATAAATACAGTCAGCTCCATACTTATATGCGAGGAGCGAGGTAAAGAGTGGGCATGTCAGTGAGAGAGACAAGGAGCGAGCTGAAGAGTGGGCATGCTAATGAGAGAGAAGGCCGCTAGGTGTGGCAGGCAAGCAGGCAGGTAGTACAGTTTTACAACCATGTTTACATATTATTGGTATTATTATGATTGTGGCACGCAGACCGACGCATTGTGCACCATTAAAGGCATGCGCAGTAAGGCTGAGTTTGGGGGTCGCACGCGGGGACATCGTTTTCGGTTTCCTGACTTCGCAAGGCTTTCACATCGTATCCATAAATCGATCGATCGCTCGGATTTAATATTCATTTATCTCGGATACAAATAATGGATAAAATAACCTCTTTATAATCTTATTTAAATTACGAAAGCTCGTAATTGGCTAGTCATTTTTATTTTTATGTACACAAATCAGCCTCCCAAAAATGTTGCCCATTCCGGGATTTGAACCCGGGTCTTTGGAGACCCAGGTTCAAATCCCGGAATGGGCAACATTTTTGGGAGGCTAATTTGTGTACATAAAAATAAAAATAAAATAACCATTTGTTCATAGGGAAATATTATATATTATAAATATAGCGTAGGTATATTATGTTAAATTATATTATAATAGCTTATATTATACGTAATATAGCTTATATTATAGTTCATAGCTTATATATAGGTGTTTTACACCTCTTTACCTGTTATTTCTAATGGAAAAGACAAATTGAGATGTTCATATGGACATTGTGACTACCAGGAGGCATGATGGATGAAGGGCAGGGACGCTGGAGAAGTGTGCTACCGACCCGGGATACGAACCAGGGAGTCTAAGAGGTCTAAGAGGTCTAAGGGATCAAAGAGGTCTAAGGGGTATGAGTCTAAGGGGTCTAAGGGGTCTAAGTGGTCTAAGAGGTCTAAGAGGTCTAAGAGGCCTAAGGGTCTTATAGGTCTAAGAGGTCTAAGAGGTATAAGAGGTCTAAGAGGTCTAAGATGTCTAAGATGTCTAAGAGGTATAGGGGGTCTAAGAGGTCTAAGGGGTCTAAGAGGTCTAAGAGGTCTAAGGGGTCTAAGGGATCTAAGGGGTCTAAGAGGTCTAAGGGGTCTAAGAGCTGTATCTGAGTGCCGGCCGTTGACTGTTGCAGACGCACGCGCGAGGCATGGCGTCCTCGTGGCCAGTGCTGCTCCTGGCGGCGTCCGTCGGCGTCGCGGCGGGGCCCATCCCCTTCCCCAGCTCGACCGACGTCGGCGTCGGCGTCGCGACGTCCTTCTCTGCCGGCGACGCCCGAGGTGAGCTACCACGACGACCACGACGCGGTGGTGGTGGCCGTCTTGTGTTCGTGTCGACTCGTCAATGTTTGACACTCGCTCCGACGGCGTCGACCCGTCTCCGAAATGCGTTGCTGCGTTTTGGGACGCCTGGGTTTTGCCACCAAGTCTTGCCTGGCCAATGTGCGAGGCCAGATGCCATCGACTTCTTCGCTAGTCCCGCCGCTGGCCAGCTGACCTTAGCCAGGTGCTTTTCAGGTGCTTTCCAGGTGCTTTTCAGGTGCTTTCCAGGTGCTTTTGAGGTGCTTTCCAGGTGCTTTCCAGGTGCTTTTCAGGTGCTTTTCAGGTGCTTTTCCAGGTGCTTTCCAGGTGCTTTTCAGGTGCTTTCCAGGTGCTTTTCAGGTGCTTTTCAGGTGCTTTTCCAGGTGCTTTCCAGGTGCTTTTCAGGTGCTTTCCAGGTGCTTTTCAGGTGCTTTTCCATTTGCTTTTCAGGTGCTTTCCAGGTGCTTTCCAGGTGCTTTCCAGGTGCTTTTCAGGTGCTTTCCAGGTGCTTTTCAGGTGCTTTTCCATGTGCTTTTCAGGTGCTTTCCAGGTGCTTTTCCAGGTGCTTTCCAGGTGCTTTCCAGGTGCTTTTCCAGGTGCTTTCCAGGTGCTTTCCAGGTGCTTTCTAGGTGCTTTTCAGGTGCTTTCCAGGTGCTTTTCCAGGTGCTTTTCATGTGCTTTTCAGGTGCTTTTCCAGGTGCTTTCCAGGTGCTTTTCCAGGTGCTTTTCCAGGTGCTTTTCAGGTGCTTTTCCAGGTGCTTTCCAGGTGCTTTTCAGGTGCTTTTCAGGTGCCTGTGTTCATGTTTTGTGCGACTACTCTTTGATTTCAAGCTCTCATCTCATACATGAAACGAGGGGATCATTTCCGATATTTATTTTCAGTTTTGAGTGAATTCCCAAAGCCCCGTTCACATGGCAGCATTTTTTACTACAGTCTGCCACAAAAGTTTTATACTGTCAAAACAACATGGCTCTAATTCATGTGGTGTTGACAAATTATACAGTTTATATCACTATTTTATGTTATACTTGTATATTATTTATAATATAAATAAGATATATATATACAAGTTGATACACAAATGAAATATGAAACAAAGCCATGTCGTTTAGACGGCATAAAAATGCAGTGGCGGACTTTTGTCAAAATGCTGTCAAATGCCAACATTGGGACTTTATAGCTGTGCCCAAAGCTCAACTTTAAATCGCATCCTTTATCAAGTACCAAGTTTGCCCATGGTTTGACTATGGTAAGCCCATGGTAAGCCCATGGTAAGCCCATGGTAAGCCCATGGTAAGCCCATGGTAACCCCATGGTAAGCCCATGGTAAGTCCATGGTAAGCCCATGGTAAGCCCATGGTAAGCCCATGGTAAGTCCATGGTAAGCCCATGGTAAGCCCATGGTAAGTCCATGGTAAGTCCATGGTAAGTCCATGGTAAGTCCATGGTAAGCCCATGGTAAGCCCATGGTAAGTCCATGGTAAGTCCATGGTAAGTCCATGGTAAGTCCATGGTAAGCCCATGGTAAGCCCAGGGTAAGTCCATGGTAAGTCCATGGTAAGTCCATGGTAAGTCCATGGTAAGTCCATGGTAAGCCCATGGTAAGCCCATGGTAAGCCCATGGTAAGTCCATGGTAAGCCCATGGTAAGCCCATGGTAAGTCCATGGTAAGCCCATGGTAAGTCCATGGTAAGTCCATGGTAAGCCCATGGTAAGCCCATGGTAAGTCCATGGTAAGTCCATGGTAAGTCCATGGTAAGCCCATGGTAAGTCCATGGTAAGCCTATGGTAAGTCCATGGTAAGTCCATGGTAAGTCCATGGTAAGCCCATGGTAAGCCCATGGTAAGCCCATGGTAAGCCCATGGTAAGCCCATGGTAAGCCCATGGTAAGTCCATGGTAAGCCCATGGTAAGCCCATGGTAAGCCCATGGTAAGTCCATGGTAAGCCCATGGTAAGCCCAGGGTAAGCCCATGGTAAGCCCATGGTAAGTCCATGGTAAGCCCATAGTAAGTCCATAGTTAGCCCATAGTAAGTCCATGGTACGCAATTGCGTATCTTGCACGCACTGCTTGTGTGCGTTTTAAGTCCTCATCTCCCAAACTGCGCACGTGCGTGAGTGGTCCACTTCCTCTTTCCGGCGGCTGAGGCAAGCGTTTCCTTGGAATGGACCGGTGCCAAAACCGACCGAGTGCCTCGGATACCCACGACACCCACGGCAGCTGGTCTTGGATCCAGTCTGTGTTTGAGGTCTGATCAGACACGAGATGCCCACGGCACGATGCGATCAGCGTCATGCCACGTGTTAATTGCCCACGGTCCGACGGCTTTGGGGCATATTATGTTGATGACTAAGCTAGCCCAGCCTTGAAGGCCGGATGGGGAAACCCGGTGTCGTCCCGAAGCGTGCCGGACAACCACGACTTACGATCTTGGTGTAACACAACGCCATGGTACAATGTGGCTTAACTCGGGTCACCCGTCCACCGGCCGACTCGGCGCAGTGTTGCTTAACGTGGGTCACCCGTCCACCGGCCGACTCGGCGCAGTGTTGCTTAACTCGGGTCACCCGTCCACCGGCCGACTCGGCGCAGTGTTGCTTAACGTGGGTCACCCGTCCACCGGCCGACTCGGCGCAGTGTTGCTTAACTCGGGTCACCCATCCACCGGCTGACTCGGCGCAGTGTTGCTTAACGTGGGTCACCTAATTACTACCAACAAAATGACCCTAGCTTGAAATGCACGAGCCAGAAAACGACACCCGGGGCTTGAAATGGTTAGCACCCCCCCCCCCCACACAAAGCTCGGCGCGAATCGACCAAACAAGCGCACGTTATGAATGAAAGCCCGACGCGCCTGCGCCGTGCTCCAGACACGGACGAGTCGCGGCAATCGGCAGGTGTTTAAGAGTATCTGCACGAGGGGAACGCAGGAACACGATCGTGCAGGCTCCCTAATTGCCGCGAGATTTCGCCCCGGGCCAATACACTCACGACCATGGACCTTATACATTTGCTAGACCTATGTCTTCTATGTCCTGTCTTTAGCACTAGTTTTGAAACATAACTATTTCAAACTGAGATTTGGATGCTAGATCAAAAGTCTCACTGGTTTCCCGACGTTTCGTAACATAATATGCTAGTCACTTGCTCAATGGTCGAGCTGTCACCCTTGAGGCTACTGCCCTCGACCCGACCTGCCCAAGGGCCTTCGACCGAAGAGTGTCTGGCCCACGCATCACACGCATCGGCCCACGCACGTCTGGCGATGCGACGCCTCCCCGGGACCGTGACCTTGGCCGAGTCACGCGGGCGTCGTAGACCCGACCGACACGGGGACAAACCCGAGGAGCGAACGCGCCGCTGTCTCACGTCGCTCAGGAAGACGTCTGTTATGTATTACATTTCTGAGACTCATGTCTATGTACCATCTTTAGCACTAGCTCTAAAGGAACTATTTCAAACTGGGATTTGAATGCTAAATAAAAGTATCACTGGTTTCCCTGCGTTGGAACATAATGAGACTCATAAAAATAATGAGAATAGTTGTTCAAATCCTAGGTTAAAATGGTTCTAGTCACGCCTGTTATTTCGCCGTTAGGGAAACCACAATGACGTGAGGTGGAGCCTTGTGCATAGGCAACCCATCGTACATGCAGAGTGTGCGGGTTGCCTATCTACTGCCAGTAAGACCCAGAGGATCCACACGAGTTAAGCAACACTGCCGGGAGACGGCCGGTGGACGGGTGACCGCCATGCACGTGGCCAGCTCTCAGAGGGAGAAAGGTTGGAGGGATGGAGTTAAGCAACACTGCTGGGAGTCGGCCGGTGGATGGGTGACCGCGACGCCAGACTAAACCTCCCCGTGTTGTTGACAGAATGCGTACGCGACGGCCGTCACTACGGCAACGGGGCCAAGCTGCCTTCCAACGCGCTTGCGCCGTGCGACGTGTGCTACTGCCGCGCCGGTGACGTCGTCTGCACCCCTGTCATGTGCTACACCCGAGCAGACTGTCCGGGGAGACACGAGGAGGGCCGATGTTGCCCGAAGTACGACCACTGCACGCCCGTGCAAGGTACGTGGGTAATCGAGGAGATGTCGAGGAAAGATGTCGAATACGATGTCAGTTTGGATCCAATGGCAGGCATCGCTAGTACGCTAGTAGCACGCTTTGGAGCCCTCAGGGCTGGGCCCGTCGGAGCCCGAAACGCTCTGAGAGGCCGAGAACGAGACGGATTCGCAATACACACTGCGCTTTGGAGCCCTCAGGGCTGGGCCCGTCGGAGCCCGGTACGCTCTGAGAGGCCGAGAACGAGACGCATTCGCAATGCACACTGCGCTTTGGAGCCCTCAGGGCTGGGCCCGTCGGAGCCCGAAACGCTCTGAGAGGCCGAGAACGAGACGCATTCGCAATACACACTGCGCTTTGGAGCCCTCAGGGCTGGGCCCGTCGGAGCCCGAAACGCTCTGAGAGACCGAGAACGAGACGCATTCGCAATACACACTGCGCTTTGGAGCCCTCGGGGCTGGGCCCGTCGGAGCCCGAAACGCTCTGAGAGGCCGAGAACGAGACGCATTCGCAATACACACTGCGCTTTGGAGCCCTCGGGGCTGGGCCCGTCGGAGCCCGAAACGCTCTGAGAGACCGAGAACGAGACGCATTCGCAATACACAATCTTGACCATAAATGAAATAAAACTGGCCACCCATCCAACGACCGACTGAGCACAGTGTTGCTTAACTCCAGCCCGCGTCCCGCCGCTAACTGTGTCTGTGTCCCCCGACAGACGCCCGCGCCGACGCCCTCACCTCGGCGTCGCCGTCGTCGCTGCCGTCGCGACGCCCCGACCACTTGTCGACCGACATGACCGCCGACACCGAGCGTCCCTCGACCTCGACGGACGCCGACGCCGACGCCGACGCCGACGCCGCGCTGCGACGCATCGAGTTCACGACGCCGCGAGACGACGACGACGACGTCGCGACGTCGAGCGTCGGCATGAGCGAGCCGTGGGAACACCACAGACCCACGCAGATGGTGGGTCGGCGGAAGACTACCATTTCACACGGGGATTTGAACGCTAGTAATAGACTCACAGCCTTCCCGACTATTCGTAACAGTCTGCAGCTTGTTTCTATTTTACTAGTTTTCAAATCGAATTGCATAAGATTAGTTAGTACAAGGGCTTCGCGAACGCAATTTGTGTTGCGTTGAAGATGAGCGTAGGTAGCGGTTTGTATACAGCGGATAAAAAGGTGGAGGCCGAAGGCCTATGAAAACCATTGAGCACCAAGCCAGACCATTGCCCTCTCGAAATCTCTGATCACTACAAAATTTAGACGATTATGACCTTCCTTTGTTTCTCTCGAAACTTGTCAGATAGCCAAAATGTGCTAATTTTGAGCTAATTAAGTAATTAAGTAATTTGAACATATATTCATAGATGTGAATTACGCCCTTGGCTTCTTATTATAAGGGATAGGTATATCTCTAATGCGAATTTACTTCAATTACTTCCATGAATGAGAATTACTTATTTCTGATATATCAGTCAAATCATGGCCTTGGACAAACTTCTAGTCAACAAAGCTTGGTCACCGAGGTGACAAAGGAAATTGATTCAGGCGTCATAAAGTACCGTAAATCACGGAAAAACAACAAAAATGCTAATAAACACCAATTGGAAAGACCTACCGACCTAAGATTTGCAGGCATGATAAATATTTATAAGGTTAACAGGTTTAGAAGTTTTTGTGAAGTTATGTTAAGAACTTTGAAATTTACAGAGATTCAAAATTTTGAAAAAATCGAAAAATTTCGTAAAAATTGATTTATTAAAAATATTCTAATCCGGTCTTTTCCAAAAACGCAGGGGGTCTAAGTTAAGAACAAAGGTAGGTACTCAGAAATTTTCATTCAAATCGGTTCAGGCGTTTGGTCTGTAGAGCGCGCGCAAATACAAAAAAAAAACACACATACACAAGTGAGTGTTTTGGGGTAGTGAAATTGAAGATTTCGCTCCGCTCGCTACGCTCATCAATAAAAGACGATCACAAATAATTGCTTTTTTCAAAATTTTTTTTGAAAAATACCATTTTTTGAGGTCGTCTTTCGTTGGGATTTTGGATGGTTTTTAAAATGTAGGTAGAGAAAATTTCATTTTTTGGATCATTATTGGACTTTGACAGGATCAATAGAATTTAGGAAGCCTGGTTTCAAAAACAAATATTGGTTCTTTGTTCATGTTTTTAACGTCAGTCAAGCTTTCACCCTTGATAAAGTAACTAGAATATGCTACGAAACGTCGGGAAACCAGTGAGACTTTTCATTTTGCATTCAAATCCCAGTTTGAAATGGTAGTGTTTTAAAACTAGTGCTAAAGATAGGATAAAGTAGACATGAGTCAAAGGAATTTAATGTTCTTACAGTATTGTAAAAAGTATTGTAGAAAGTAGAGAGTATTGTAGTGTAGACTCCAGACGTGGCGGTGTCAATCATTCGATGTTCAGACCGTTCAACCCTCTAGCGGAACAATGGGGCGACCTGCGAATGTCCGCACATTTTTTTAATGGAAACTCATGGTGCAAATTCGTTAATACCTCGTTCACACTACACGAGTTAATCATGATCAAGACCTAAACTCGATCAAATATGGCGTTGATTGGGTTTCAAAAATCAGTTGGTGTTCACACTTGTTTCCTTACTTGATCATGATCAAGTCATTCGGACAAGTTCGGAATATGCTCGGGATACGAACACAACCGGAAACCGCGACGAATCTAACCTCACTTTATCACCGAGCTCATAGCACACGGAACACGCTCCCAGGTTAATGTTGCAACGTTTCCGGTGGCGGATTTTGAAATAATCACGAACTCTTCCGAGCGTTTACGACGATTCCCGAATGATTTCATCACGATCAAATAGATAACTGAGTTGTGGAAACCCAATCAACGCCATCTTTGACGGCGTAGAGAGTTGATCTTGATCAAGTCTGTAGTGTGAACGAGGTATGAGACGTGGTTATCATTTGATGTTCTAACCGAAGCCTCCTTATTACAGTATCTTTGACCCAGCCCAAACATTGTCGTCGTGCTAACCGCGTGCCGTGCCGTTGCCTAGGTGACGGACGACATCCAATACGTGACGACGCTAGCGCCACCCGTCGACGACGCCGACGTCACGACGCCCTCCCCCGGGACAGACGAGGACTCGACGCCGACGTCCGAACCTCCCGGCGAGGACGTGACAGTCACGAGACAGGGGTCCGACCACGAGGAAGACTCGACAACGCCCTCCCCCACTCTGGTCGAGGACTCCGCCGACTCCACAGCGTCCAGCGATGACGACCAATCAACGACGGCCACGTCCGTCAGCGACGAGACGGCCACACACTCTGTGCGTGTCGACGTCGACGTGGACGTCACGACGGCGTCCTCCAGTGGCGAGGAAACGCCCTCCAGCCCGACGCTCGACCAATCACGGCCTGCTGGTGATGAATTCGACGTCAACACGTCGGCCATCTTGGACGATGTCGCGTCTTCTGCGTCGTCGTCTACCGATGTTGATGTCGTCACTACATCGCCTCCTGTTGACGATGAAGACTCGGCCACTAAAACGTGGCCCATTGACGAGGAAAACGTCACTAAATCGCAGCTTGTTGATGATGAACTTCAAAATACGTCATCAACGAACATTGAAGATGACGCATCTTCTACGTCATCATCTATAGATGGTGATGTCGTCACCAAATCGTTGCCTCTCATCAACGAACTCAGCACCACATCAACACTCGATGGCGATGACGCATCATCAACGCCCCCACCCCTCGATGACGCAGCCACCGAGTCCTCGCAAACGACCGTCACCAACGCCGATGACGTCACATCGACATCGCCCTCTGCTGACGACGTCGTCACCAAATACGTGGCCATCGACGGCGACGCTCCTCCGTCACCGCCAGTCGGGGACAACGCGACTTCGTCACCGCCAGTCGGGGACGACGCGACTTCGTCACCGCCAGTCGGGGACAACGCGACTTCGTCACCGCCAGTCGGGGACAACGCGACTTCGTCACCGCCAGTCGGGGACGACGCGACTTCGTCACCGCCAGTCGGGGACAACGCGACTTCGTCACCGCCAGTCGGAGACAACGCGACTTCGTCACCGCCAGTCGGGGACAACGCGACTTCGTCACCGCCAGTCGGGGACGACGCGACTTCGTCACCGCCAGTCGGGGACAACGCGACTTCGTCACCGCCAGTCGGGGACGACGCGACTTCGTCCGTCGACGAGGATGACGTCACTGAATCCGTGCGTTTTGGTGACGTAGACTCAACAATTGTTGATGGCGTCAATACTGTATCAACTGCTGATGATGGAAATACTGCAGCATCACTGATTGAAGAAATCGTCGACACTACGCCAACATTCGTGGAGGAAAACGGCACTGTTGGATCTTCAATCGTTGATGCATCCTTTAATACTACAGTCGTTGATGAAACCTTTAATACTACAATCGTTGATGAAACCTTTAATACTACAATCGTTGATGAAACCTTTAATACTACAATCGTTGATGAAACCTTTAATACTTCAATCGTTGATGCATCCTTTAATACTACAATCGTTGATGAAACCTTTGATACTACAATCGTTGATGAAACCTTTAATACTACGTCATCGATAATTGATGATGACGTCACAATTACGACAGACCCCGATGTCGGCTCGTCCCCGAAGATAGCCGAAGCCGAGTCGAGCTCGACTATCCCCGGCCGAGAGGCGGTGGAAGACGCGACTGCGCACAGGGCAGAGATCCAGGCGGCCGTGGAGACGATGACGCACTTGGGGGATGACGGAGTGACGTCAGAGTCGCAGGGAGCCGCGCGGACGGGAACGACCGAAGGGCAGACGGACGCAGCCGAAGCCGAGGCGGAGACGTCCGAACAGAGTTTGGTGGTGTCCGAATATCATACGGAAATATCGCAACAAAAGGCGGAAGTAAGTGAAAAGCGGCCGGAAGAACAGACGGAAACTACTGAAATACAGACGGAAGCAGCCGAACGGAATTCGGACGTGACCGAAGCGGAAACGCGAATATCCGAAGGTCAGACAGAAGGATCCGAAGAGCTGACGACGGACACGCCCGAACTGAATACGGAAACGGCCGAAGTACAGAAAATAGAGACCGAAGTTCAGACGACAGCATCAGAATTGCAAACGACGGAAGCAGCCGAAGACAAGACGGAAACATCCGAAGAGAATACGGAAGCAGCCGAAGTGAAGACGGAGAGAGTCGAAGACCTGCTGCCCGTGTTGCGCCTGCGCGAGGAGATGTCCAACCACCAGATGGACACCGTCATCCACCACATCACGCTGCCCGACGATGACGTCAGCGAGCCCGACGATGACGTCACAGAGCATCTGAGCACCGAGCCTTCGCCGAGCGTCACAGAGACGCACGACGAAATCACAGGCACCAGTGACGTAGGCAGCACCGACACCGTCACCCTCGACGACCGGACTCCGCCTTTAAGCAGCGTTGCCAGTTCAGACGTCTCCGAGGCCGCCGAGACCACGACGACGCATGCGCAGACAAGCTCGGCGTCGGGCGACGTCGGACACACCGAGCCGAGCGCGACGGAAACGCCCGAGCGAGCCGCCGATCCGGCAACACTGCAAGACGACGTCACAGAGGTCGCAGTCACGGTCCCGGAGATTGACACTTCCTCGGCAGACGCGGCAACGTCGCAGCTCCGAGACGAGACGACGGAGGATCTGGCAACGCTGTACGCCGACACGAGCGTCACGGCCCAGGAGACGAACATGACCTCGGAGAACGCGGCAACGTCGCAAGTTCGACTGGAGGATGTAGAGGGCCGTGATGACGTCACTGTCACTGTGATGGACGTCACTGCGACAGACGCGACATCAGAGTCGATGGACGCCGACGCCGAGACGACGCCGTCGACGTCTGGAGGCGACGTTGACGCCGCAAGCCCCGACGCGCTGCTCGCGGCGACGTCGGGCGACGCCCTCGACTCGACGCTGGCGTCGGGTGCCGACGACGACGCCACCGGCGTCGCGGAGACGACGGCGACCGTCGAGACCGACGCCTCGACGCCGACGCCCGACGCCCATCCGATGGCCTACGTCGCGACGTCGGCGTCGCTAGGCAACGGTCTCGTGTTCACTTCGCTGCCGCGAGAGGACGCGCACGAGCTGGGCAAGTACGACCTGGCGCTGCTGCAGAACTTCTTCAAGAACCTCTACGTCAGCAATCGGGCGTAGGGCGTAGGGCGTAAGGCGCAGGGCGTAGGGCGTGCCCGGGATCTCGACACTCTCTACGGGAAACCAGGAGACCGATCATGTAACTTTGTGATTTCAAAACGATTCGTTTTCAATATTGCTGCCTCGTGGTTTAACACGGGCCGTGATTTGAAATCGAGTGATTTCGAGCCAAATCGAATGAAATAAAGTTACATGATCGCCACCCAGTCCGCAGAAACGCAGAATCGATGGACAACTCGTCACCGACAGCCGCGATGAAATACAAGTGGGATTCTGCTCGAGTTCGCCACATCCAGCTGGCCGTGTTCAGCTCGAATCGCGTATCGCCAAGCGCCATTTCTAACAGCAGTGGGTCTCGAGAAAGATGCAAACCCGCTGTCCTTCTTACGGTGCAATGGAGTTTAGAGACACATTCGCCTCACCCGCGGTTCGACGCGGTTTCGTGTGGAGCGTGTTGATTCAAAGTGGGCGTGCCGCAAGGGTCGGCCCTTGGTCCATCCGTCCACTGTTTTATCATAGAACGAGACATTCTGGCAATGTATTTATCGTAGACTTAGTCGAGGAGGGTATATTTAATTGTTAGTGTTTAAGGCGTTTCCCGACAGGTTGTGTTTCGGGCGCTAGTGGGCGCCGTCGGTGAGTGAGTGTGCGTTTTCCTGCGCGAAAGACTCGAAGGGTACGCGCAAGCGCGAAAGTGATTTGTGATGTTTGCGTTTGGCGAGATAATAAAGTTGTTTCTTAAACAAAAATTGTGTAGAGTGCGTTTTGAGTTTTGTTTTTATATAAACCAAAAATTCATAGCATTTCAATAGACAAGTGCAGGTAGGAGGAGCGATCTTTGGAGCCGTGTGTTTTCGCTTGAAGGCCGATGCCAGGGTGTGGGAAAGATTGCGAGGACTCATGGACTTTGCATTGAAATCTCCCTCATTTCATACCTTTGCACCAACGGAGATATCCATCAAAACTTGGTGAAATTTTTACACGTAAAAGACACAATAGGAATTGTAAAGCAGTTTACATTTCAACATCATGCGACCAACAGGAGCTTGTTGACATGCCTCCAGGCTCGGCTAAAACCCATCTTATACTCCTCTCCTATTCGTGTTCCGATTCCCACAATCTACCCGTCGTGCAGGTCTGACCGTGACGTCAGAGGGACAGGCCATCAGGAGTGAAGGTGTATTGCTGGACAGTGAGCAAAGTTGTTTCTGCATCGCTCTTCCTTTCGACGCTGTAGCGCCGATCCGTTTTACCAGCCTCCATGTGCTCTATGTCCAGCTCCAATTCCAGGCCACAAAAAAGGGGGCGACGCTTGCTTGCCTTTCCACGCCGATCTAATCGATACGTTCCAAAGCAGGAAATCTCTCCCTGTTCATCCCTGACTCAACGACCTAATCTATACAGGTCACCACTGATGTGGCTAGCACAGACGGTCCAATCATGTGGTCAAATTGGCCCCGCGAAAGCTGGCCCTCCTAGGATCACAGCTTCCGATCACTAACAAGCTAATTGAATGAGAATATCGACCACATGGATAAACGTTGTCCATTGGGGGGGGGGGGGGGGGGGGGGGGAGGGGACTTTGCCTGCTACGTAATGTCTACACTTTGTCTCCATTGTACATCCCCCAGTTTAAAGGGAGACTGGCACGCTGATTTCGCCTTTTGGCTACTTGTTGCGCAACAAGCAGAGAAGACTCAGTTGGCGATAAATAAAGATTCATATTTACGTGCGCAAAAAAAGTGGTTTGATAAGGAACCTTAAGACATAAAACGAGTGAAGACAAAATTACAATCACTAAAAGTAAGTCTTTCCGAGCTCCAAATTTCAAATTTAACTCTCCGAGCCCACAAACATGACATTTGCCATGAAACTTTGATTTGCTTTGAAGCGTTTTCTTCACACGATGTACCATCTGTGTAAGCCCGTCTGTGCTCTCGGCCCTTCGCATTGCAAACTCGCTAACACTTATCATTGGCTGATTGGCACAGCAAACAACGGCAATTGTCGAGTGCTCTGCGTTGGCAACGCGATGACCCAACAGACACGGCACACTGGAAACTACCGAGTCTTCGCCTCCAGGTTTCACTGCCTCTCGGAGTGCGCGTCGGTGCTGGACTCTCAGGTAGCACTGACTTGCTGCTCGGGTCTAGTCCACATCACGTGGAGCAACGGCTACGTGGGATTCAGTGGGTGGGTATGACTCGTATTGGCCGTGCCAATATCAACACAGACATGGACCGTCTGTGTAATCAATCTGTGAGCGCTGAAACTTTGTAGACCCCTGGATACAGGGAGTTGTATTGTCGCCAGTTCAAAGCAATGGGAGATACTGAGGGGTGTCCAAAAGAGGATGCTCACTCCGCCTCGGGGTGCTGACAGAGCGAGCGTGTGCGCCGACCCCTGGGTCCCTGCTGTCATGGCAACGCGGGACCCACGAAGAGGTCCTTGGTGCGCATGTCCCACGCACACTCACACATGCGTACTTTCACCGCGCGTCGTCGGATGAAAGTGATCGGGACGGCCGATCGTCATTCAACGCTCCACAAGAGGCGGGGGGGGGGGGGGCGTTTGTCTTTCTCCGCGGATGACTTTCTCGTGTGCTCGTCGTCGACCGTGACCCGTCGCCCCTATGGGGGGGGGGGGGGCGTTGACGGGCCTTGGCACCGAAAGCAGGTGACAAAAACTACGTCGACACCCGCAATACCACGCGTCTTCGAGAGCGAGCGCCGACTTCTTCGGGATGCTGGTTAATGTCAACAGCGTCGCTACCCATCACGTGACAGTCGCGTTACGTGCTGGCAAGAGTCGGGTTATTAGCGCCGTCCTATAGACGCGATTGCGATATTCAGTAGCACGGCAGAGTCAGACTGCAATTGCGTCAGTGAGACACTTAGCAGTCGATTGCAGACGAGGTTTGCCTCTACGTTTACTGGGGCGACACTTCATTGACCTTTTGAAAAGTTACAATCTCTGCTTAAAAACCTCTAAAAGCTCGAATGCCGATTCAAACCGCACAAGCAGAGTCAATGGACAACTCGGCATTAATGGACTGATAACATTTGGAATTCTGTAGACATTCAGCTCAAATGTCAGCCCCGTGCACAGTTCGAGCTGATGGTGCCGGTGGTTCGTTTTGAAACTGTACAAAGCGTTGTAAGAATCTAGAGGCATGTTCCTCCCATTTAAAACCGTGCTGAAATTGACCAAAATCAGCCCCGTGCACAGTTCGAGCTGATGGTGCCGGTGGTTCGTTTTGAAACTGTACAAAGCGTTGTAAGAATCTAGAGGCATGTTCCTCCCATTTGAAACCGTGCTGAAGTTGACCAAAATCAGCCCCGTGCACAGTTCGAGCTGATGGTGCCGGTGGTTTCGTTTTGAAACTGTACAAAGCGCTGTAAGAATCTAGAGGCATGTTCCCCCCATTTGAAACCGTGCTGAAATTGACCAAAATCAGCCCCGTGCACAGTTCGAGCTGATGGTGCCGGTGGTTTCGTTTTGAAACTGTACAAAGCGCTGTAAGAATCTAGAGGCATGTTCCTCCCATTTTAAACCGTGCTGAAATTGACCAAAATCAGCCCCGTGCACAGTTCGAGCTGATGGTGCCGGTGGTTTCGTTTTGAAACTGTACAAAGCGCTGTAAGAATCTAGTCACATGTTCCTCCCATTTGAAACCGTGCTGAAATTGACCAAAATCAGCCCCGTGCACAGTTCGAGCTGATGGTGCCGGTGGTTTCGTTTTGAAACTGTACAAAGCGTTGTAAGAATCTAGAGGCATGTTCCTCCCATTTAAAACCGTGCTGAAATTGACCAAAATCAGCCCCGTGCACAGTTCGAGCTGATGGTGCCGGTGGTTCGTTTTGAAACTGTACAAAGCGTTGTAAGAATCTAGAGGCATGTTCCTCCCATTTGAAACCGTGCTGAAGTTGACCAAAATCAGCCCCGTGCACAGTTCGAGCTGATGGTGCCGGTGGTTTCGTTTTGAAACTGTACAAAGCGCTGTAAGAATCTAGAGGCATGTTCCTCCCATTTTAAACCGTGCTGAAATTGACCAAAATCAGCCCCGTGCACAGTTCGAGCTGATGGTGCCGGTGGTTTCGTTTTGAAACTGTACAAAGCGCTGTAAGAATCTAGTCACATGTTCCTCCCATTTGAAACCGTGCTGAAATTGACCAAAATCAGCCCCGTGCACAGTTCGAGCTGATGGTGCCGGTGGTTTCGTTTTGGAACTGTACAAAGCGCTGTAAGAATCTAGTCACATGTTCCTCCCATTTGAAACCGTGCTGAAATTGACCAAAATCAGCCCCGTGCACAGTTCGAGCTGATGGTGCCGGTGGTTTCGTTTTGAAACTGTACGAAGCGCTGTAAGAATCTAGAGGCATGTTCCTCCCATTTGAAACCGTGCTGAAATTGACCAAAACCAGCCCCGTGCACAGTTCGAGCTGATGGTGCCGGTGTTTGGGAGCTGACGGTGCCGGTGTTTGGGAGCTGATGGTGCCGGTGTTTGGGAGCTGATGGTGCCGGTGTTTGGGAGCTGATGGTGCCGGTGTTTGGGAGCTGACGGTGCCGGTGTTTGGGAGCTGATGGTGCCGGTGTTTGGGAGCTGATGGTGCCGGTGTTTGGGAGCTGATGGTGCCGGTGTTTGGGAGCTGATGGTGCCGGTGTTTGGGAGCTGATGGTGCCGGTGTTTGGGAGCTGATGGTGCCGGTGTTTGGGAGCTGACGGTGCCGGTGTTTGGGAGCTGATGGTGCCGGTGTTTGGGAGCTGATGGTGCCGGTGTTTGGGAGCTGATGGTGCCGGTGTTTGGGAGCTGAGAGTACGTCGATTCGAGGCAGCGGAAAGTGCAAGTGACCGCGGAGGACGCGACCAGTAGACGCGTGCAGGAATGCAGTGCTCTCACTTGCCGCGGGCAGCAGCACCCGCGATGGCGTTGACTCGACAATGTCGACGGTCGCCGAGCCTCGTCCTTCCTGCAGACTCGAGGTTCGAACCCCGGGGAGGCGACAATGTCGACGCTTGGAAGGCAGTCCTGGGTTAGATCCCCGGGGAGGCAGTCCTAGGTTAGATCCCCGGGGAGGCAGGCCTGGGTTAGATCCCCGGGTAGCGACAATGTCGACGCTTGGAAGGCAGGCCTGGGTTAGATCCCCGGGGAGGCAGGCCTTGGTTAGATCCCCGGGGAGGCAGTCCTAGGTTAGATCCCCGGGGAGGCTGGCCTGGGTTCTAGTTGCTCCTGTCCGTGTTGTCGACGAGATAACCAAGACCCGATCCCGAGTGGGGATGTACAGTGTTTCGTGAACCGAGACTGGGAATTGCCCAAGCTCGCCTACCTGTTAACCACAAGATTCTATTACGACCGTCAGGTGTGTAATAGGTTCCATGAGGTCATTTAGCTGCCAGAAGAGCTGCCCATTATGTCTGGTTATACTTGCATATCCGTAAGCATGTAGAAAATGTTGGACCATGTCAAGCGTTTACTTCAAGTCTGTGGAAAAATTTGGTGGGGAAGCAAACTGATTCCTTTTGTCGACTTGTTGAATACATGTTTGTATGTTAATTTCGCATTCTGATCGACTTGCCGTGAGGAACTAAGTCACCATTAGAGTTAGAAAACTAATAAACGTAAGAATTTGTGTAACGTAATGAAGGCACAGCAAAGTTCATTGTAAACCAGTAATAATAATGCTCGATTTATAAATACAGTCAGCTCCATACTTATATGCGAGGAGCGAGGTAAAGAGTGGGCATGTCAGTGAGAGAGACAAGGAGCGAGCTGAAGAGTGGGCATGCTAATGAGAGAGAAGGCCGCTAGGTGTGGCAGGCAAGCAGGCAGGTAGTACAGTTTTACAACCATGTTTACATATTATTGGTATTATTATGATTGTGGCACGCAGACCGACGCATTGTGCACCATTAAAGGCATGCGCAGTAAGGCTGAGTTTGGGGGTCGCACGCGGGGACATCGTTTTCGGTTTCCTGACTTCGCAAGGCTTTCACATCGTATCCATAAATCGATCGATCGCTCGGATTTAATATTCATTTATCTCGGATACAAATAATGGATAAAATAACCTCTTTATAATCTTATTTAAATTACGAAAGCTCGTAATTGGCTAGTCATTTTTATTTTTATGTACACAAATCAGCCTCCCAAAAATGTTGCCCATTCCGGGATTTGAACCCGGGTCTTTGGAGACCCAGGTTCAAATCCCGGAATGGGCAACATTTTTGGGAGGCTAATTTGTGTACATAAAAATAAAAATAAAATAACCATTTGTTCATAGGGAAATATTATATATTATAAATATAGCGTAGGTATATTATGTTAAATTATATTATAATAGCTTATATTATACGTAATATAGCTTATATTATAGTTCATAGCTTATATATAGGTGTTTTACACCTCTTTACCTGTTATTTCTAATGGAAAAGACAAATTGAGATGTTCATATGGACATTGTGACTACCAGGAGGCATGATGGATGAAGGGCAGGGACGCTGGAGAAGTGTGCTACCGACCCGGGATACGAACCAGGGAGTCTAAGAGGTCTAAGAGGTCTAAGGGATCAAAGAGGTCTAAGGGGTATGAGTCTAAGGGGTCTAAGGGGTCTAAGTGGTCTAAGAGGTCTAAGAGGTCTAAGAGGCCTAAGGGTCTTATAGGTCTAAGAGGTCTAAGAGGTATAAGAGGTCTAAGAGGTCTAAGATGTCTAAGATGTCTAAGAGGTATAGGGGGTCTAAGAGGTCTAAGGGGTCTAAGAGGTCTAAGAGGTCTAAGGGGTCTAAGGGATCTAAGGGGTCTAAGAGGTCTAAGGGGTCTAAGAGCTGTATCTGAGTGCCGGCCGTTGACTGTTGCAGACGCACGCGCGAGGCATGGCGTCCTCGTGGCCAGTGCTGCTCCTGGCGGCGTCCGTCGGCGTCGCGGCGGGGCCCATCCCCTTCCCCAGCTCGACCGACGTCGGCGTCGGCGTCGCGACGTCCTTCTCTGCCGGCGACGCCCGAGGTGAGCTACCACGACGACCACGACGCGGTGGTGGTGGCCGTCTTGTGTTCGTGTCGACTCGTCAATGTTTGACACTCGCTCCGACGGCGTCGACCCGTCTCCGAAATGCGTTGCTGCGTTTTGGGACGCCTGGGTTTTGCCACCAAGTCTTGCCTGGCCAATGTGCGAGGCCAGATGCCATCGACTTCTTCGCTAGTCCCGCCGCTGGCCAGCTGACCTTAGCCAGGTGCTTTTCAGGTGCTTTCCAGGTGCTTTTCAGGTGCTTTCCAGGTGCTTTTGAGGTGCTTTCCAGGTGCTTTCCAGGTGCTTTTCAGGTGCTTTTCAGGTGCTTTTCCAGGTGCTTTCCAGGTGCTTTTCAGGTGCTTTCCAGGTGCTTTTCAGGTGCTTTTCAGGTGCTTTTCCAGGTGCTTTCCAGGTGCTTTTCAGGTGCTTTCCAGGTGCTTTTCAGGTGCTTTTCCATTTGCTTTTCAGGTGCTTTCCAGGTGCTTTCCAGGTGCTTTCCAGGTGCTTTTCAGGTGCTTTCCAGGTGCTTTTCAGGTGCTTTTCCATGTGCTTTTCAGGTGCTTTCCAGGTGCTTTTCCAGGTGCTTTCCAGGTGCTTTCCAGGTGCTTTTCCAGGTGCTTTCCAGGTGCTTTCCAGGTGCTTTCTAGGTGCTTTTCAGGTGCTTTCCAGGTGCTTTTCCAGGTGCTTTTCATGTGCTTTTCAGGTGCTTTTCCAGGTGCTTTCCAGGTGCTTTTCCAGGTGCTTTTCCAGGTGCTTTTCAGGTGCTTTTCCAGGTGCTTTCCAGGTGCTTTTCAGGTGCTTTTCAGGTGCCTGTGTTCATGTTTTGTGCGACTACTCTTTGATTTCAAGCTCTCATCTCATACATGAAACGAGGGGATCATTTCCGATATTTATTTTCAGTTTTGAGTGAATTCCCAAAGCCCCGTTCACATGGCAGCATTTTTTACTACAGTCTGCCACAAAAGTTTTATACTGTCAAAACAACATGGCTCTAATTCATGTGGTGTTGACAAATTATACAGTTTATATCACTATTTTATGTTATACTTGTATATTATTTATAATATAAATAAGATATATATATACAAGTTGATACACAAATGAAATATGAAACAAAGCCATGTCGTTTAGACGGCATAAAAATGCAGTGGCGGACTTTTGTCAAAATGCTGTCAAATGCCAACATTGGGACTTTATAGCTGTGCCCAAAGCTCAACTTTAAATCGCATCCTTTATCAAGTACCAAGTTTGCCCATGGTTTGACTATGGTAAGCCCATGGTAAGCCCATGGTAAGCCCATGGTAAGCCCATGGTAAGCCCATGGTAACCCCATGGTAAGCCCATGGTAAGTCCATGGTAAGCCCATGGTAAGCCCATGGTAAGCCCATGGTAAGTCCATGGTAAGCCCATGGTAAGCCCATGGTAAGTCCATGGTAAGTCCATGGTAAGTCCATGGTAAGTCCATGGTAAGCCCATGGTAAGCCCATGGTAAGTCCATGGTAAGTCCATGGTAAGTCCATGGTAAGTCCATGGTAAGCCCATGGTAAGCCCATGGTAAGTCCATGGTAAGTCCATGGTAAGTCCATGGTAAGTCCATGGTAAGTCCATGGTAAGCCCATGGTAAGCCCATGGTAAGCCCATGGTAAGTCCATGGTAAGCCCATGGTAAGCCCATGGTAAGTCCATGGTAAGCCCATGGTAAGTCCATGGTAAGTCCATGGTAAGCCCATGGTAAGCCCATGGTAAGTCCATGGTAAGTCCATGGTAAGTCCATGGTAAGCCCATGGTAAGTCCATGGTAAGCCTATGGTAAGTCCATGGTAAGTCCATGGTAAGTCCATGGTAAGCCCATGGTAAGCCCATGGTAAGCCCATGGTAAGTCCATGGTAAGCCCATGGTAAGCCCATGGTAAGTCCATGGTAAGCCCATGGTAAGCCCATGGTAAGCCCATGGTAAGTCCATGGTAAGCCCATGGTAAGCCCATGGTAAGCCCATGGTAAGCCCATGGTAAGTCCATGGTAAGCCCATAGTAAGTCCATAGTTAGCCCATAGTAAGTCCATGGTTCGCAATTGCGTATCTTGCACGCACTGCTTGTGTGCGTTTTAAGTCCTCATCTCCCAAACTGCGCACGTGCGTGAGTGGTCCACTTCCTCTTTCCGGCGGCTGAGGCAAGCGTTTCCTTGGAATGGACCGGTGCCAAAACCGACCGAGTGCCTCGGATACCCACGACACCCACGGCAGCTGGTCTTGGATCCAGTCTGTGTTTGAGGTCTGATCAGACACGAGATGCCCACGGCACGATGCGATCAGCGTCATGCCACGTGTTAATTGCCCACGGTCCGACGGCTTTGGGGCATATTATGTTGATGACTAAGCTAGCCCAGCCTTGAAGGCCGGATGGGGAAACCCGGTGTCGTCCCGAAGCGTGCCGGACAACCACGACTTACGATCTTGGTGTAACACAACGCCATGGTACAATGTGGCTTAACTCGGGTCACCCGTCCACCGGCCGACTCGGCGCAGTGTTGCTTAACGTGGGTCACCCGTCCACCGGCCGACTCGGCGCAGTGTTGCTTAACTCGGGTCACCCGTCCACCGGCCGACTCGGCGCAGTGTTGCTTAACGTGGGTCACCCGTCCACCGGCCGACTCGGCGCAGTGTTGCTTAACTCGGGTCACCCATCCACCGGCTGACTCGGCGCAGTGTTGCTTAACGTGGGTCACCTAATTACTACCAACAAAATGACCCTAGCTTGAAATGCACGAGCCAGAAAACGACACCCGGGGCTTGAAATGGTTAGCACCCCCCCCCCCCCCCCACACAAAGCTCGGCGCGAATCGACCAAACAAGCGCACGTTATGAATGAAAGCCCGACGCGCCTGCGCCGTGCTCCAGACACGGACGAGTCGCGGCAATCGGCAGGTGTTTAAGAGTATCTGCACGAGGGGAACGCAGGAACACGATCGTGCAGGCTCCCTAATTGCCGCGAGATTTCGCCCCGGGCCAATACACTCACAACCATGGACCTTATACATTTGCTAGACCTATGTCTTCTATGTCCTGTCTTTAGCACTAGTTTTGAAACATAACTATTTCAAACTGAGATTTGGATGCTAGATCAAAAGTCTCACTGGTTTCCCGACGTTTCGTAACATAATATGCTAGTCACTTGCTCAATGGTCGAGCTGTCACCCTTGAGGCTACTGCCCTCGACCCGACCTGCCCAAGGGCCTTCGACCGAAGAGTGTCTGGCCCACGCATCACACGCATCGGCCCACGCACGTCTGGCGATGCGACGCCTCCCCGGGACCGTGACCTTGGCCGAGTCACGCGGGCGTCGTAGACCCGACCGACACGGGGACAAACCCGAGGAGCGAACGCGCCGCTGTCTCACGTCGCTCAGGAAGACGTCTGTTATGTATTACATTTCTGAGACTCATGTCTATGTACCATCTTTAGCACTAGCTCTAAAGGAACTATTTCAAACTGGGATTTGAATGCTAAATAAAAGTATCACTGGTTTCCCTGCGTTGGAACATAATGAGACTCATAAAAATAATGAGAATAGTTGTTCAAATCCTAGGTTAAAATGGTTCTAGTCACGCCTGTTATTTCGCCGTTAGGGAAACCACAATGACGTGAGGTGGAGCCTTGTGCATAGGCAACCCATCGTACATGCAGAGTGTGCGGGTTGCCTATCTACTGCCAGTAAGACCCAGAGGATCCACACGAGTTAAGCAACACTGCCGGGAGACGGCCGGTGGACGGGTGACCGCCATGCACGTGGCCAGCTCTCAGAGGGAGAAAGGTTGGAGGGATGGAGTTAAGCAACACTGCTGGGAGTCGGCCGGTGGATGGGTGACCGCGACGCCAGACTAAACCTCCCCGTGTTGTTGACAGAATGCGTACGCGACGGCCGTCACTACGGCAACGGGGCCAAGCTGCCTTCCAACGCGCTTGCGCCGTGCGACGTGTGCTACTGCCGCGCCGGTGACGTCGTCTGCACCCCTGTCATGTGCTACACCCGAGCAGACTGTCCGGGGAGACACGAGGAGGGCCGATGTTGCCCGAAGTACGACCACTGCACGCCCGTGCAAGGTACGTGGGTAATCGAGGAGATGTCGAGGAAAGATGTCGAATACGATGTCAGTTTGGATCCAATGGCAGGCATCGCTAGTACGCTAGTAGCACGCTTTGGAGCCCTCAGGGCTGGGCCCGTCGGAGCCCGAAACGCTCTGAGAGGCCGAGAACGAGACGGATTCGCAATGCACACTGCGCTTTGGAGCCCTCAGGGCTGGGCCCGTCGGAGCCCGTAACGCTCTGAGAGGCCGAGAACGAGACGCATTCGCAATGCACACTGCGCTTTGGAGCCCTCAGGGCTGGGCCCGTCGGAGCCCGAAACGCTCTGAGAGGCCGAGAAAGAGACGGATTCGCAATACACACTGCGCTTTGGAGCCCTCAGGGCTGGGCCCGTCGGAGCCCGAAACGCTCTGAGAGTCCGAGAACGAGACGCATTCGCAATACACACTGCGCTTTGGAGCCCTCGGGGCTGGGCCCGTCGGAGCCCGAAACGCTCTGAGAGGCCGAGAACGAGACGCATTCGCAATACACACTGCGCTTTGGAGCCCTCGGGGCTGGGCCCGTCGGAGCCCGAAACGCTCTGAGAGACCGAGAACGAGACGCATTCGCAATACACACTGCGCTTTGGAGCCCTCGGGGCTGGGCCCGTCGGAGCCCGAAACGCTCTGAGAGACCGAGAACGAGACGGATTCGCAATACACAATCTTGACCATAAATGAAATAAAACTGGCCACCCATCCAACGACCGACTGAGCACAGTGTTGCTTAACTCCAGCCCGCGTCCCGCCGCTAACTGTGTCTGTGTCCCCCGACAGACGCCCGCGCCGACGCCCTCACCTCGGCGTCGCCGTCGTCGCTGCCGTCGCGACGCCCCGACCACTTGTCGACCGACATGACCGCCGACACCGAGCGTCCCTCGACCTCGACGGACGCCGACGCCGACGCCGACGCCGACGCCGCGCTGCGACGCATCGAGTTCACGACGCCGCGAGACGACGACGACGACGTCGCGACGTCGAGCGTCGGCATGAGCGAGCCGTGGGAACACCACAGACCCACGCAGATGGTGGGTCGGCGGAAGACTACCATTTCACACGGGGATTTGAACGCTAGTAATAGACTCACAGCCTTCCCGACTATTCGTAACAGTCTGCAGCTTGTTTCTATTTTACTAGTTTTCAAATCGAATTGCATAAGATTAGTTAGTACAAGGGCTTCGCGAACGCAATTTGTGTTGCGTTGAAGATGAGCGTAGGTAGCGGTTTGTATACAGCGGATAAAAAGGTGGAGGCCGAAGGCCTATGAAAACCATTGAGCACCAAGCCAGACCATTGCCCTCTCGAAATCTCTGATCACTACAAAATTTAGACGATTATGACCTTCCTTTGTTTCTCTCGAAACTTGTCAGATAGCCAAAATGTGCTAATTTTGAGCTAATTAAGTAATTAAGTAATTTGAACATATATTCATAGATGTGAATTACGCCCTTGGCTTCTTATTATAAGGGATAGGTATATCTCTAATGCGAATTTACTTCAATTACTTCCATGAATGAGAATTACTTATTTCTGATATATCAGTCAAATCATGGCCTTGGACAAACTTCTAGTCAACAAAGCTTGGTCACCGAGGTGACAAAGGAAATTGATTCAGGCGTCATAAAGTACCGTAAATCACGGAAAAACAACAAAAATGCTAATAAACACCAATTGGAAAGACCTACCGACCTAAGATTTGCAGGCATGATAAATATTTATAAGGTTAACAGGTTTAGAAGTTTTTGTGAAGTTATGTTAAGAACTTTGAAATTTACAGAGATTCAAAATTTTGAAAAAATCGAAAAATTTCGTAAAAATTGATTTATTAAAAATATTCTAATCCGGTCTTTTCCAAAAACGCAGGGGGTCTAAGTTAAGAACAAAGGTAGGTACTCAGAAATTTTCATTCAAATCGGTTCAGGCGTTTGGTCTGTAGAGCGCGCGCAAATACAAAAAAAAAAACACACATACACAAGTGAGTGTTTTGGGGTAGTGAAATTGAAGATTTCGCTCCGCTCGCTACGCTCATCAATAAAAGACGATCACAAATAATTGCTTTTTTCAAAATTTTTTTTGAAAAATACCATTTTTTGAGGTCGTCTTTCGTTGGGATTTTGGATGGTTTTTAAAATGTAGGTAGAGAAAATTTCATTTTTTGGATCATTATTGGACTTTGACAGGATCAATAGAATTTAGGAAGCCTGGTTTCAAAAACAAATATTGGTTCTTTGTTCATGTTTTTAACGTCAGTCAAGCTTTCACCCTTGATAAAGTAACTAGAATATGCTACGAAACGTCGGGAAACCAGTGAGACTTTTCATTTTGCATTCAAATCCCAGTTTGAAATGGTAGTGTTTTAAAACTAGTGCTAAAGATAGGATAAAGTAGACATGAGTCAAAGGAATTTAATGTTCTTACAGTATTGTAAAAAGTATTGTAGAAAGTAGAGAGTATTGTAGTGTAGACTCCAGACGTGGCGGTGTCAATCATTCGATGTTCAGACCGTTCAACCCTCTAGCGGAACAATGGGGCGACCTGCGAATGTCCGCACATTTTTTTAATGGAAACTCATGGTGCAAATTCGTTAATACCTCGTTCACACTACACGAGTTAATCATGATCAAGACCTAAACTCGATCAAATATGGCGTTGATTGGGTTTCAAAAATCAGTTGGTGTTCACACTTGTTTCCTTACTTGATCATGATCAAGTCATTCGGACAAGTTCGGAATATGCTCGGGATACGAACACAACCGGAAACCGCGACGAATCTAACCTCACTTTATCACCGAGCTCATAGCACACGGAACACGCTCCCAGGTTAATGTTGCAACGTTTCCGGTGGCGGATTTTGAAATAATCACGAACTCTTCCGAGCGTTTACGACGATTCCCGAATGATTTCATCACGATCAAATAGATAACTGAGTTGTGGAAACCCAATCAACGCCATCTTTGACGGCGTAGAGAGTTGATCTTGATCAAGTCTGTAGTGTGAACGAGGTATGAGACGTGGTTATCATTTGATGTTCTAACCGAAGCCTCCTTATTACAGTATCTTTGACCCAGCCCAAACATTGTCGTCGTGCTAACCGCGTGCCGTGCCGTTGCCTAGGTGACGGACGACATCCAATACGTGACGACGCTAGCGCCACCCGTCGACGACGCCGACGTCACGACGCCCTCCCCCGGGACAGACGAGGACTCGACGCCGACGTCCGAACCTCCCGGCGAGGACGTGACAGTCACGAGACAGGGGTCCGACCACGAGGAAGACTCGACAACGCCCTCCCCCACTCTGGTCGAGGACTCCGCCGACTCCACAGCGTCCAGCGATGACGACCAATCAACGACGGCCACGTCCGTCAGCGACGAGACGGCCACACACTCTGTGCGTGTCGACGTCGACGTGGACGTCACGACGGCGTCCTCCAGTGGCGAGGAAACGCCCTCCAGCCCGACGCTCGACCAATCACGGCCTGCTGGTGATGAATTCGACGTCAACACGTCGGCCATCTTGGACGATGTCGCGTCTTCTGCGTCGTCGTCTACCGATGTTGATGTCGTCACTACATCGCCTCCTGTTGACGATGAAGACTCGGCCACTAAAACGTGGCCCATTGACGAGGAAAACGTCACTAAATCGCAGCTTGTTGATGATGAACTTCAAAATACGTCATCAACGAACATTGAAGATGACGCATCTTCTACGTCATCATCTATAGATGGTGATGTCGTCACCAAATCGTTGCCTCTCATCAACGAACTCAGCACCACATCAACACTCGATGGCGATGACGCATCATCAACGCCCCCACCCCTCGATGACGCAGCCACCGAGTCCTCGCAAACGACCGTCACCAACGCCGATGACGTCACATCGACATCGCCCTCTGCTGACGACGTCGTCACCAAATACGTGGCCATCGACGGCGACGCTCCTCCGTCACCGCCAGTCGGGGACAACGCGACTTCGTCACCGCCAGTCGGGGACGACGCGACTTCGTCACCGCCAGTCGGGGACAACGCGACTTCGTCACCGCCAGTCGGGGACAACGCGACTTCGTCACCGCCAGTCGGGGACGACGCGACTTCGTCACCGCCAGTCGGGGACAACGCGACTTCGTCACCGCCAGTCGGAGACAACGCGACTTCGTCACCGCCAGTCGGGGACAACGCGACTTCGTCACCGCCAGTCGGGGACGACGCGACTTCGTCACCGCCAGTCGGGGACAACGCGACTTCGTCACCGCCAGTCGGGGACGACGCGACTTCGTCCGTCGACGAGGATGACGTCACTGAATCCGTGCGTTTTGGTGACGTAGACTCAACAATTGTTGATGGCGTCAATACTGTATCAACTGCTGATGATGGAAATACTGCAGCATCACTGATTGAAGAAATCGTCGACACTACGCCAACATTCGTGGAGGAAAACGGCACTGTTGGATCTTCAATCGTTGATGCATCCTTTAATACTACAGTCGTTGATGAAACCTTTAATACTACAATCGTTGATGAAACCTTTAATACTACAATCGTTGATGAAACCTTTAATACTACAATCGTTGATGAAACCTTTAATACTTCAATCGTTGATGCATCCTTTAATACTACAATCGTTGATGAAACCTTTGATACTACAATCGTTGATGAAACCTTTAATACTACGTCATCGATAATTGATGATGACGTCACAATTACGACAGACCCCGATGTCGGCTCGTCCCCGAAGATAGCCGAAGCCGAGTCGAGCTCGACTATCCCCGGCCGAGAGGCGGTGGAAGACGCGACTGCGCACAGGGCAGAGATCCAGGCGGCCGTGGAGACGATGACGCACTTGGGGGATGACGGAGTGACGTCAGAGTCGCAGGGAGCCGCGCGGACGGGAACGACCGAAGGGCAGACGGACGCAGCCGAAGCCGAGGCGGAGACGTCCGAACAGAGTTTGGTGGTGTCCGAATATCGTACGGAAATATCGCAACAAAAGGCGGAAGTAAGTGAAAAGCGGCCGGAAGAACAGACGGAAACTACTGAAATACAGACGGAAGCAGCCGAACGGAATTCGGACGTGACCGAAGCGGAAACGCGAATATCCGAAGGTCAGACAGAAGGATCCGAAGAGCTGACGACGGACACGCCCGAACTGAATACGGAAACGGCCGAAGTACAGAAAATAGAGACCGAAGTTCAGACGACAGCATCAGAATTGCAAACGACGGAAGCAGCCGAAGACAAGACGGAAACATCCGAAGAGAATACGGAAGCAGCCGAAGTGAAGACGGAGAGAGTCGAAGACCTGCTGCCCGTGTTGCGCCTGCGCGAGGAGATGTCCAACCACCAGATGGACACCGTCATCCACCACATCACGCTGCCCGACGATGACGTCAGCGAGCCCGACGATGACGTCACAGAGCATCTGAGCACCGAGCCTTCGCCGAGCGTCACAGAGACGCACGACGAAATCACAGGCACCAGTGACGTAGGCAGCACCGACACCGTCACCCTCGACGACCGGACTCCGCCTTTAAGCAGCGTTGCCAGTTCAGACGTCTCCGAGGCCGCCGAGACCACGACGACGCATGCGCAGACAAGCTCGGCGTCGGGCGACGTCGGACACACCGAGCCGAGCGCGACGGAAACGCCCGAGCGAGCCGCCGATCCGGCAACACTGCAAGACGACGTCACAGAGGTCGCAGTCACGGTCCCGGAGATTGACACTTCCTCGGCAGACGCGGCAACGTCGCAGCTCCGAGACGAGACGACGGAGGATCTGGCAACGCTGTACGCCGACACGAGCGTCACGGCCCAGGAGACGAACATGACCTCGGAGAACGCGGCAACGTCGCAAGTTCGACTGGAGGATGTAGAGGGCCGTGATGACGTCACTGTCACTGTGATGGACGTCACTGCGACAGACGCGACATCAGAGTCGATGGACGCCGACGCCGAGACGACGCCGTCGACGTCTGGAGGCGACGTTGACGCCGCAAGCCCCGACGCGCTGCTCGCGGCGACGTCGGGCGACGCCCTCGACTCGACGCTGGCGTCGGGTGCCGACGACGACGCCACCGGCGTCGCGGAGACGACGGCGACCGTCGAGACCGACGCCTCGACGCCGACGCCCGACGCCCATCCGATGGCCTACGTCGCGACGTCGGCGTCGCTAGGCAACGGTCTCGTGTTCACTTCGCTGCCGCGAGAGGACGCGCACGAGCTGGGCAAGTACGACCTGGCGCTGCTGCAGAACTTCTTCAAGAACCTCTACGTCAGCAATCGGGCGTAGGGCGTAGGGCGTAAGGCGCAGGGCGTAGGGCGTGCCCGGGATCTCGACACTCTCTACGGGAAACCAGGAGACCGATCATGTAACTTTGTGATTTCAAAACGATTCGTTTTCAATATTGCTGCCTCGTGGTTTAACACGGGCCGTGATTTGAAATCGAGTGATTTCGAGCCAAATCGAATGAAATAAAGTTACATGATCGCCACCCAGTCCGCAGAAACGCAGAATCGATGGACAACTCGTCACCGACAGCCGCGATGAAATACAAGTGGGATTCTGCTCGAGTTCGCCACATCCAGCTGGCCGTGTTCAGCTCGAATCGCGTATCGCCAAGCGCCATTTCTAACAGCAGTGGGTCTCGAGAAAGATGCAAACCCGCTGTCCTTCTTACGGTGCAATGGAGTTTAGAGACACATTCGCCTCACCCGCGGTTCGACGCGGTTTCGTGTGGAGCGTGTTGATTCAAAGTGGGCGTGCCGCAAGGGTCGGCCCTTGGTCCATCCGTCCACTGTTTTATCATAGAACGAGACATTCTGGCAATGTATTTATCGTAGACTTAGTCGAGGAGGGTATATTTAATTGTTAGTGTTTAAGGCGTTTCCCGACAGGTTGTGTTTCGGGCGCTAGTGGGCGCCGTCGGTGAGTGAGTGTGCGTTTTCCTGCGCGAAAGACTCGAAGGGTACGCGCAAGCGCGAAAGTGATTTGTGATGTTTGCGTTTGGCGAGATAATAAAGTTGTTTCTTAAACAAAAATTGTGTAGAGTGCGTTTTGAGTTTTGTTTTTATATAAACCAAAAATTCATAGCATTTCAATAGACAAGTGCAGGTAGGAGGAGCGATCTTTGGAGCCGTGTGTTTTCGCTTGAAGGCCGATGCCAGGGTGTGGGAAAGATTGCGAGGACTCATGGACTTTGCATTGAAATCTCCCTCATTTCATACCTTTGCACCAACGGAGATATCCATCAAAACTTGGTGAAATTTTTACACGTAAAAGACACAATAGGAATTGTAAAGCAGTTTACATTTCAACATCATGCGACCAACAGGAGCTTGTTGACATGCCTCCAGGCTCGGCTAAAACCCATCTTATACTCCTCTCCTATTCGTGTTCCGATTCCCACAATCTACCCGTCGTGCAGGTCTGACCGTGACGTCAGAGGGACAGGCCATCAGGAGTGAAGGTGTATTGCTGGACAGTGAGCAAAGTTGTTTCTGCATCGCTCTTCCTTTCGACGCTGTAGCGCCGATCCGTTTTACCAGCCTCCATGTGCTCTATGTCCAGCTCCAATTCCAGGCCACAAAAAAGGGGGCGACGCTTGCTTGCCTTTCCACGCCGATCTAATCGATACGTTCCAAAGCAGGAAATCTCTCCCTGTTCATCCCTGACTCAACGACCTAATCTATACAGGTCACCACTGATGTGGCTAGCACAGACGGTCCAATCATGTGGTCAAATTGGCCCCGCGAAAGCTGGCCCTCCTAGGATCACAGCTTCCGATCACCAACAAGCTAATTGAATGAGAATATCGACCACATGGATAAACGTTGTCCATTGGGGGGGGGGGGGGGGGGGGGGAGGGGAATTTGCCTGCTACGTAATGTCTACACTTTGTCTCCATTGTACATCCCCCAGTTTAAAGGGAGACTGGCACGCTGATTTCGCCTTTTGGCTACTTGTTGCGCAACAAGCAGAGAAGACTCAGTTGGCGATAAATAAAGATTCATATTTACGTGCGCAAAAAAAGTGGTTTGATAAGGAACCTTAAGACATAAAACGAGTGAAGACAAAATTACAATCACTAAAAGTAAGTCTTTCCGAGCTCCAAATTTCAAATTTAACTCTCCGAGCCCACAAACATGACATTTGCCATGAAACTTTGATTTGCTTTGAAGCGTTTTCTTCACACGATGTACCATCTGTGTAAGCCCGTCTGTGCTCTCGGCCCTTCGCATTGCAAACTCGCTAACACTTATCATTGGCTGATTGGCACAGCAAACAACGGCAATTGTCGAGTGCTCTGCGTTGGCAACGCGATGACCCAACAGACACGGCACACTGGAAACTACCGAGTCTTCGCCTCCAGGTTTCACTGCCTCTCGGAGTGCGCGTCGGTGCTGGACTCTCAGGTAGCACTGACTTGCTGCTCGGGTCTAGTCCACATCACGTGGAGCAACGGCTACGTGGGATTCAGTGGGTGGGTATGACTCGTATTGGCCGTGCCAATATCAACACAGACATGGACCGTCTGTGTAATCAATCTGTGAGCGCTGAAACTTTGTAGACCCCTGGATACAGGGAGTTGTATTGTCGCCAGTTCAAAGCAATGGGAGATACTGAGGGGTGTCCAAAAGAGGATGCTCACTCCGCCTCGGGGTGCTGACAGAGCGAGCGTGTGCGCCGACCCCTGGGTCCCTGCTGTCATGGCAACGCGGGACCCACGAAGAGGTCCTTGGTGCGCATGTCCCACGCACACTCACACATGCGTACTTTCACCGCGCGTCGTCGGATGAAAGTGATCGGGACGGCCGATCGTCATTCAACGCTCCACAAGAGGCGGGGGGGGGGGGGGGCGTTTGTCTTTCTCCGCGGATGACTTTCTCGTGTGCTCGTCGTCGACCGTGACCCGTCGCCCCTATGGGGGGGGGGGGGGGGCGTTGACGGGCCTTGGCACCGAAAGCAGGTGACAAAAACTACGTCGACACCCGCAATACCACGCGTCTTCGAGAGCGAGCGCCGACTTCTTCGGGATGCTGGTTAATGTCAACAGCGTCGCTACCCATCACGTGACAGTCGCGTTACGTGCTGGCAAGAGTCGGGTTATTAGCGCCGTCCTATAGACGCGATTGCGATATTCAGTAGCACGGCAGAGTCAGACTGCAATTGCGTCAGTGAGACACTTAGCAGTCGATTGCAGACGAGGTTTGCCTCTACGTTTACTGGGGCGACACTTCATTGACCTTTTGAAAAGTTACAATCTCTGCTTAAAAACCTCTAAAAGCTCGAATGCCGATTCAAACCGCACAAGCAGAGTCAATGGACAACTCGGCATTAATGGACTGATAACATTTGGAATTCTGTAGACATTCAGCTCAAATGTCAGCCCCGTGCACAGTTCGAGCTGATGGTGCCGGTGGTTCGTTTTGAAACTGTACAAAGCGTTGTAAGAATCTAGAGGCATGTTCCTCCCATTTGAAACCGTGCTGAAGTTGACCAAAATCAGCCCCGTGCACAGTTCGAGGTGATGGTGCCGGTGGTTTCGTTTTGAAACTGTACAAAGCGCTGTAAGAATCTAGAGGCATGTTCCTCCCATTTTAAACCGTGCTGAAATTGACCGAAATCAGCCCCGTGCACAGTTCGAGCTGATGGCGCCGGTGGTTTCGTTTTGAAACTGTACAAAGCGCTGTAAGAATCTAGAGGCATGTTCCTCCCATTTTAAACCGTGCTGAAATTGACCAAAATCAGCCCCGTGCACAGTTCGAGCTGATGGTGCCGGTGGTTTCGTTTTGAAACTGTACAAAGCGCTGTAAGAATCTAGAGGCGTGTTCCTCCCATTTTAAACCGTGCTGAAATTGACCAAAATCAGCCCCGTGCACAGTTCGAGCTGATGGTGCCGGTGGTTTCGTTTTGAAACTGTACAAAGCGCTGTAAGAATCTAGTCACATGTTCCTCCCATTTGAAACCGTGCTGAAATTGACCAAAATCAGCCCCGTGCACAGTTCGAGCTGATGGTGCCGGTGGTTTCGTTTTGAAACTGTACAAAGCGCTGTAAGAATCTAGAGGCATGTTCCTCCCATTTGAAAGCGTGCTGAAATTGACCGAAATCAGCCCCGTGCACAGTTCGAGCTGATGGTGCCGGTGGTTTCGTTTTGAAACTGTACAAAGCGCTGTAAGAATCTAGAGGCATGTTCCTCCCATTTGAAACCGTGCTGAAATTGACCGAAATCAGCCCCGTGCACAGTTCGAGCTGATGGTGCCGGTGGTTTCGTTTTGAAACTGTACAAAGCGCTCTAAGAATCTAGAGGCATGTTCCTCCCATTTCAAACCGTGCTGAAATTGACCAAAATCAGCCCCGTGCACAGTTCGAGCTGATGGTGCCGGTGGTTTCGTTTTGAAACTGTACAAAGCGCTGTAAGAATCTAGAGGCATGTTCCTCCCATTTTAAACCGTGCTGAAATTGACCAAAATCAGCCCCGTGCACAGTTCGAGCTGATGGTGCCGGTGGTTTCGTTATGAAACTGTACAAAGCGCTGTAAGAATCTAGAGGCATGTTCCTCCCATTTGAAACCGTGCTGAAATTGACCGAAATCAGCCCCGTGCACAGTTCGAGCTGATGGTGCCGGTGGTTTCGTTTTGAAACTGTACAAAGCGCTGTAAGAATCTAGAGGCATGTTCCTCCCATTTGAAACCGTGCTGAAATTGACCGAAATCAGCCCAGTGCACAGTTCGAGCTGATGGTGCCGGTGGTTTCGTTTTGAAACTGTACAAAGCGCTGCAAGAATCTAGAGGCATGTTCCTCCTATTTCAAACCGTGCTGAAATTGACCAAAATCAGCCCCGTGCACAGTTCGAGCTGATGGTGCCGGTGGTTTCGTTTTGAAACTGTACGAAGCGCTGTAAGAATCTAGAGGCATGTTCCTCCCATTTGAAACCGTGCTGAAATTGACCAAAACCAGCCCCGTGCACAGTTCGAGCTGATGGTGCCGGTGTTTGGGAGCTGACGGTGCCGGTGTTTGGGAGCTGATGGTGCCGGTGTTTGGGAGCTGATGGTGCCGGTGTTTGGGAGCTGATGGTGCCGGTGTTTGGGAGCTGACGGTGCCGGTGTTTGGGAGCTGATGGTGCCGGTGTTTGGGAGCTGATGGTGCCGGTGTTTGGGAGCTGATGGTGCCGGTGTTTGGGAGCTGATGGTGCCGGTGTTTGGGAGCTGATGGTGCCGGTGTTTGGGAGCTGACGGTGCCGGTGTTTGGGAGCTGATGGTGCCGGTGTTTGGGAGCTGATGGTGCCGGTGTTTGGGAGCTGATGGTGCCGGTGTTTGGGAGCTGAGAGTACGTCGATTCGAGGCAGCGGAAAGTGCAAGTGACCGCGGAGGACGCGACCAGTAGACGCGTGCAGGAATGCAGTGCTCTCACTTGCCGCGGGCAGCAGCACCCGCGATGGCGTTGACTCGACAATGTCGACGGTCGCCGAGCCTCGTCCTTCCTGCAGACTCGAGGTTCGAACCCCGGGGAGGCGACAATGTCGACGCTTGGAAGGCAGTCCTGGGTTAGATCCCCGGGGAGGCAGTCCTAGGTTAGATCCCCGGGGAGGCAGGCCTGGGTTAGATCCCCGGGTAGCGACAATGTCGACGCTTGGAAGGCAGGCCTGGGTTAGATCCCCGGGGAGGCAGGCCTTGGTTAGATCCCCGGGGAGGCAGTCCTAGGTTAGATCCCCGGGGAGGCTGGCCTGGGTTCTAGTTGCTCCTGTCCGTGTTGTCGACGAGATAACCAAGACCCGATCCCGAGTGGGGATGTACAGTGTTTCGTGAACCGAGACTGGGAATTGCCCAAGCTCGCCTACCTGTTAACCACAAGATTCTATTACGACCGTCAGGTGTGTAATAGGTTCCATGAGGTCATTTAGCTGCCAGAAGAGCTGCCCATTATGTCTGGTTATACTTGCATATCCGTAAGCATGTAGAAAATGTTGGACCATGTCAAGCGTTTACTTCAAGTCTGTGGAAAAATTTGGTGGGGAAGCAAACTGATTCCTTTTGTCGACTTGTTGAATACATGTTTGTATGTTAATTTCGCATTCTGATCGACTTGCCGTGAGGAACTAAGTCACCATTAGAGTTAGAAAACTAATAAACGTAAGAATTTGTGTAACGTAATGAAGGCACAGCAAAGTTCATTGTAAACCAGTAATAATAATGCTCGATTTATAAATACAGTCAGCTCCATACTTATATGCGAGGAGCGAGGTAAAGAGTGGGCATGTCAGTGAGAGAGACAAGGAGCGAGCTGAAGAGTGGGCATGCTAATGAGAGAGAAGGCCGCTAGGTGTGGCAGGCAAGCAGGCAGGTAGTACAGTTTTACAACCATGTTTACATATTATTGGTATTATTATGATTGTGGCACGCAGACCGACGCATTGTGCACCATTAAAGGCATGCGCAGTAAGGCTGAGTTTGGGGGTCGCACGCGGGGACATCGTTTTCGGTTTCCTGACTTCGCAAGGCTTTCACATCGTATCCATAAATCGATCGATCGCTCGGATTTAATATTCATTTATCTCGGATACAAATAATGGATAAAATAACCTCTTTATAATCTTATTTAAATTACGAAAGCTCGTAATTGGCTAGTCATTTTTATTTTTATGTACACAAATCAGCCTCCCAAAAATGTTGCCCATTCCGGGATTTGAACCCGGGTCTTTGGAGACCCAGGTTCAAATCCCGGAATGGGCAACATTTTTGGGAGGCTAATTTGTGTACATAAAAATAAAAATAAAATAACCATTTGTTCATAGGGAAATATTATATATTATAAATATAGCGTAGGTATATTATGTTAAATTATATTATAATAGCTTATATTATACGTAATATAGCTTATATTATAGTTCATAGCTTATATATAGGTGTTTTACACCTCTTTACCTGTTATTTCTAATGGAAAAGACAAATTGAGATGTTCATATGGACATTGTGACTACCAGGAGGCATGATGGATGAAGGGCAGGGACGCTGGAGAAGTGTGCTACCGACCCGGGATACGAACCAGGGAGTCTAAGAGGTCTAAGAGGTCTAAGGGATCAAAGAGGTCTAAGGGGTATGAGTCTAAGGGGTCTAAGGGGTCTAAGTGGTCTAAGAGGTCTAAGAGGTCTAAGAGGCCTAAGGGTCTTATAGGTCTAAGAGGTCTAAGAGGTATAAGAGGTCTAAGAGGTCTAAGATGTCTAAGATGTCTAAGAGGTATAGGGGGTCTAAGAGGTCTAAGGGGTCTAAGAGGTCTAAGAGGTCTAAGGGGTCTAAGGGATCTAAGGGGTCTAAGAGGTCTAAGGGGTCTAAGAGCTGTATCTGAGTGCCGGCCGTTGACTGTTGCAGACGCACGCGCGAGGCATGGCGTCCTCGTGGCCAGTGCTGCTCCTGGCGGCGTCCGTCGGCGTCGCGGCGGGGCCCATCCCCTTCCCCAGCTCGACCGACGTCGGCGTCGGCGTCGCGACGTCCTTCTCTGCCGGCGACGCCCGAGGTGAGCTACCACGACGACCACGACGCGGTGGTGGTGGCCGTCTTGTGTTCGTGTCGACTCGTCAATGTTTGACACTCGCTCCGACGGCGTCGACCCGTCTCCGAAATGCGTTGCTGCGTTTTGGGACGCCTGGGTTTTGCCACCAAGTCTTGCCTGGCCAATGTGCGAGGCCAGATGCCATCGACTTCTTCGCTAGTCCCGCCGCTGGCCAGCTGACCTTAGCCAGGTGCTTTTCAGGTGCTTTCCAGGTGCTTTTCAGGTGCTTTCCAGGTGCTTTTGAGGTGCTTTCCAGGTGCTTTCCAGGTGCTTTTCAGGTGCTTTTCAGGTGCTTTTCCAGGTGCTTTCCAGGTGCTTTTCAGGTGCTTTCCAGGTGCTTTTCAGGTGCTTTTCAGGTGCTTTTCCAGGTGCTTTCCAGGTGCTTTTCAGGTGCTTTCCAGGTGCTTTTCAGGTGCTTTTCCATTTGCTTTTCAGGTGCTTTCCAGGTGCTTTCCAGGTGCTTTCCAGGTGCTTTTCAGGTGCTTTCCAGGTGCTTTTCAGGTGCTTTTCCATGTGCTTTTCAGGTGCTTTCCAGGTGCTTTTCCAGGTGCTTTCCAGGTGCTTTCCAGGTGCTTTTCCAGGTGCTTTCCAGGTGCTTTCCAGGTGCTTTCTAGGTGCTTTTCAGGTGCTTTCCAGGTGCTTTTCCAGGTGCTTTTCATGTGCTTTTCAGGTGCTTTTCCAGGTGCTTTCCAGGTGCTTTTCCAGGTGCTTTTCCAGGTGCTTTTCAGGTGCTTTTCCAGGTGCTTTCCAGGTGCTTTTCAGGTGCTTTTCAGGTGCCTGTGTTCATGTTTTGTGCGACTACTCTTTGATTTCAAGCTCTCATCTCATACATGAAACGAGGGGATCATTTCCGATATTTATTTTCAGTTTTGAGTGAATTCCCAAAGCCCCGTTCACATGGCAGCATTTTTTACTACAGTCTGCCACAAAAGTTTTATACTGTCAAAACAACATGGCTCTAATTCATGTGGTGTTGACAAATTATACAGTTTATATCACTATTTTATGTTATACTTGTATATTATTTATAATATAAATAAGATATATATATACAAGTTGATACACAAATGAAATATGAAACAAAGCCATGTCGTTTAGACGGCATAAAAATGCAGTGGCGGACTTTTGTCAAAATGCTGTCAAATGCCAACATTGGGACTTTATAGCTGTGCCCAAAGCTCAACTTTAAATCGCATCCTTTATCAAGTACCAAGTTTGCCCATGGTTTGACTATGGTAAGCCCATGGTAAGCCCATGGTAAGCCCATGGTAAGCCCATGGTAAGCCCATGGTAACCCCATGGTAAGCCCATGGTAAGTCCATGGTAAGCCCATGGTAAGCCCATGGTAAGCCCATGGTAAGTCCATGGTAAGCCCATGGTAAGCCCATGGTAAGTCCATGGTAAGTCCATGGTAAGTCCATGGTAAGTCCATGGTAAGCCCATGGTAAGCCCATGGTAAGTCCATGGTAAGTCCATGGTAAGTCCATGGTAAGTCCATGGTAAGCCCATGGTAAGCCCATGGTAAGTCCATGGTAAGTCCATGGTAAGTCCATGGTAAGTCCATGGTAAGTCCATGGTAAGCCCATGGTAAGCCCATGGTAAGCCCATGGTAAGTCCATGGTAAGCCCATGGTAAGCCCATGGTAAGTCCATGGTAAGCCCATGGTAAGTCCATGGTAAGCCCATGGTAAGCCCATGGTAAGCCCATGGTAAGACCATGGTAAGTCCATGGTAAGTCCATGGTAAGCCCATGGTAAGTCCATGGTAAGCCTATGGTAAGTCCATGGTAAGTCCATGGTAAGTCCATGGTAAGCCCATGGTAAGCCCATGGTAAGCCCATGGTAAGTCCATGGTAAGCCCATGGTAAGCCCATGGTAAGTCCATGGTAAGCCCATGGTAAGCCCATGGTAAGCCCATGGTAAGTCCATGGTAAGCCCATGGTAAGCCCATGGTAAGCCCATGGTAAGCCCATGGTAAGTCCATGGTAAGCCCATAGTAAGTCCATAGTTAGCCCATAGTAAGTCCATGGTACGCAATTGCGTATCTTGCACGCACTGCTTGTGTGCGTTTTAAGTCCTCATCTCCCAAACTGCGCACGTGCGTGAGTGGTCCACTTCCTCTTTCCGGCGGCTGAGGCAAGCGTTTCCTTGGAATGGACCGGTGCCAAAACCGACCGAGTGCCTCGGATACCCACGACACCCACGGCAGCTGGTCTTGGATCCAGTCTGTGTTTGAGGTCTGATCAGACACGAGATGCCCACGGCACGATGCGATCAGCGTCATGCCACGTGTTAATTGCCCACGGTCCGACGGCTTTGGGGCATATTATGTTGATGACTAAGCTAGCCCAGCCTTGAAGGCCGGATGGGGAAACCCGGTGTCGTCCCGAAGCGTGCCGGACAACCACGACTTACGATCTTGGTGTAACACAACGCCATGGTACAATGTGGCTTAACTCGGGTCACCCGTCCACCGGCCGACTCGGCGCAGTGTTGCTTAACGTGGGTCACCCGTCCACCGGCCGACTCGGCGCAGTGTTGCTTAACTCGGGTCACCCGTCCACCGGCCGACTCGGCGCAGTGTTGCTTAACGTGGGTCACCCGTCCACCGGCCGACTCGGCGCAGTGTTGCTTAACTCGGGTCACCCATCCACCGGCTGACTCGGCGCAGTGTTGCTTAACGTGGGTCACCTAATTACTACCAACAAAATGACCCTAGCTTGAAATGCACGAGCCAGAAAACGACACCCGGGGCTTGAAATGGTTAGCACCCCCCCCCCCCACACAAAGCTCGGCGCGAATCGACCAAACAAGCGCACGTTATGAATGAAAGCCCGACGCGCCTGCGCCGTGCTCCAGACACGGACGAGTCGCGGCAATCGGCAGGTGTTTAAGAGTATCTGCACGAGGGGAACGCAGGAACACGATCGTGCAGGCTCCCTAATTGCCGCGAGATTTCGCCCCGGGCCAATACACTCACGACCATGGACCTTATACATTTGCTAGACCTATGTCTTCTATGTCCTGTCTTTAGCACTAGTTTTGAAACATAACTATTTCAAACTGAGATTTGGATGCTAGATCAAAAGTCTCACTGGTTTCCCGACGTTTCGTAACATAATATGCTAGTCACTTGCTCAATGGTCGAGCTGTCACCCTTGAGGCTACTGCCCTCGACCCGACCTGCCCAAGGGCCTTCGACCGAAGAGTGTCTGGCCCACGCATCACACGCATCGGCCCACGCACGTCTGGCGATGCGACGCCTCCCCGGGACCGTGACCTTGGCCGAGTCACGCGGGCGTCGTAGACCCGACCGACACGGGGACAAACCCGAGGAGCGAACGCGCCGCTGTCTCACGTCGCTCAGGAAGACGTCTGTTATGTATTACATTTCTGAGACTCATGTCTATGTACCATCTTTAGCACTAGCTCTAAAGGAACTATTTCAAACTGGGATTTGAATGCTAAATAAAAGTATCACTGGTTTCCCTGCGTTGGAACATAATGAGACTCATAAAAATAATGAGAATAGTTGTTCAAATCCTAGGTTAAAATGGTTCTAGTCACGCCTGTTATTTCGCCGTTAGGGAAACCACAATGACGTGAGGTGGAGCCTTGTGCATAGGCAACCCATCGTACATGCAGAGTGTGCGGGTTGCCTATCTACTGCCAGTAAGACCCAGAGGATCCACACGAGTTAAGCAACACTGCCGGGAGACGGCCGGTGGACGGGTGACCGCCATGCACGTGGCCAGCTCTCAGAGGGAGAAAGGTTGGAGGGATGGAGTTAAGCAACACTGCTGGGAGTCGGCCGGTGGATGGGTGACCGCGACGCCAGACTAAACCTCCCCGTGTTGTTGACAGAATGCGTACGCGACGGCCGTCACTACGGCAACGGGGCCAAGCTGCCTTCCAACGCGCTTGCGCCGTGCGACGTGTGCTACTGCCGCGCCGGTGACGTCGTCTGCACCCCTGTCATGTGCTACACCCGAGCAGACTGTCCGGGGAGACACGAGGAGGGCCGATGTTGCCCGAAGTACGACCACTGCACGCCCGTGCAAGGTACGTGGGTAATCGAGGAGATGTCGAGGAAAGATGTCGAATACGATGTCAGTTTGGATCCAATGGCAGGCATCGCTAGTACGCTAGTAGCACGCTTTGGAGCCCTCAGGGCTGGGCCCGTCGGAGCCCGAAACGCTCTGAGAGGCCGAGAACGAGACGGATTCGCAATGCACACTGCGCTTTGGAGCCCTCAGGGCTGGGCCCGTCGGAGCCCGGTACGCTCTGAGAGGCCGAGAACGAGACGCATTCGCAATGCACACTGCGCTTTGGAGCCCTCAGGGCTGGGCCCGTCGGAGCCCGAAACGCTCTGAGAGGCCGAGAATGAGACGGATTCGCAATACACACTGCGCTTTGGAGCCCTCAGGGCTGGGCCCGTCGGAGCCCGAAACGCTCTGAGAGACCGAGAACGAGACGCATTCGCAATACACACTGCGCTTTGGAGCCCTCGGGGCTGGGCCCGTCGGAGCCCGAAACGCTCTGAGAGGCCGAGAACGAGACGCATTCGCAATACACACTGCGCTTTGGAGCCCTCGGGGCTGGGCCCGTCGGAGCCCGAAACGCTCTGAGAGACCGAGAACGAGACGCATTCGCAATACACAATCTTGACCATAAATGAAATAAAACTGGCCACCCATCCAACGACCGACTGAGCACAGTGTTGCTTAACTCCAGCCCGCGTCCCGCCGCTAACTGTGTCTGTGTCCCCCGACAGACGCCCGCGCCGACGCCCTCACCTCGGCGTCGCCGTCGTCGCTGCCGTCGCGACGCCCCGACCACTTGTCGACCGACATGACCGCCGACACCGAGCGTCCCTCGACCTCGACGGACGCCGACGCCGACGCCGACGCCGACGCCGCGCTGCGACGCATCGAGTTCACGACGCCGCGAGACGACGACGACGACGTCGCGACGTCGAGCGTCGGCATGAGCGAGCCGTGGGAACACCACAGACCCACGCAGATGGTGGGTCGGCGGAAGACTACCATTTCACACGGGGATTTGAACGCTAGTAATAGACTCACAGCCTTCCCGACTATTCGTAACAGTCTGCAGCTTGTTTCTATTTTACTAGTTTTCAAATCGAATTGCATAAGATTAGTTAGTACAAGGGCTTCGCGAACGCAATTTGTGTTGCGTTGAAGATGAGCGTAGGTAGCGGTTTGTATACAGCGGATAAAAAGGTGGAGGCCGAAGGCCTATGAAAACCATTGAGCACCAAGCCAGACCATTGCCCTCTCGAAATCTCTGATCACTACAAAATTTAGACGATTATGACCTTCCTTTGTTTCTCTCGAAACTTGTCAGATAGCCAAAATGTGCTAATTTTGAGCTAATTAAGTAATTAAGTAATTTGAACATATATTCATAGATGTGAATTACGCCCTTGGCTTCTTATTATAAGGGATAGGTATATCTCTAATGCGAATTTACTTCAATTACTTCCATGAATGAGAATTACTTATTTCTGATATATCAGTCAAATCATGGCCTTGGACAAACTTCTAGTCAACAAAGCTTGGTCACCGAGGTGACAAAGGAAATTGATTCAGGCGTCATAAAGTACCGTAAATCACGGAAAAACAACAAAAATGCTAATAAACACCAATTGGAAAGACCTACCGACCTAAGATTTGCAGGCATGATAAATATTTATAAGGTTAACAGGTTTAGAAGTTTTTGTGAAGTTATGTTAAGAACTTTGAAATTTACAGAGATTCAAAATTTTGAAAAAATCGAAAAATTTCGTAAAAATTGATTTATTAAAAATATTCTAATCCGGTCTTTTCCAAAAACGCAGGGGGTCTAAGTTAAGAACAAAGGTAGGTACTCAGAAATTTTCATTCAAATCGGTTCAGGCGTTTGGTCTGTAGAGCGCGCGCAAATACAAAAAAAAAACACACATACACAAGTGAGTGTTTTGGGGTAGTGAAATTGAAGATTTCGCTCCGCTCGCTACGCTCATCAATAAAAGACGATCACAAATAATTGCTTTTTTCAAAATTTTTTTTGAAAAATACCATTTTTTGAGGTCGTCTTTCGTTGGGATTTTGGATGGTTTTTAAAATGTAGGTAGAGAAAATTTCATTTTTTGGATCATTATTGGACTTTGACAGGATCAATAGAATTTAGGAAGCCTGGTTTCAAAAACAAATATTGGTTCTTTGTTCATGTTTTTAACGTCAGTCAAGCTTTCACCCTTGATAAAGTAACTAGAATATGCTACGAAACGTCGGGAAACCAGTGAGACTTTTCATTTTGCATTCAAATCCCAGTTTGAAATGGTAGTGTTTTAAAACTAGTGCTAAAGATAGGATAAAGTAGACATGAGTCAAAGGAATTTAATGTTCTTACAGTATTGTAAAAAGTATTGTAGAAAGTAGAGAGTATTGTAGTGTAGACTCCAGACGTGGCGGTGTCAATCATTCGATGTTCAGACCGTTCAACCCTCTAGCGGAACAATGGGGCGACCTGCGAATGTCCGCACATTTTTTTAATGGAAACTCATGGTGCAAATTCGTTAATACCTCGTTCACACTACACGAGTTAATCATGATCAAGACCTAAACTCGATCAAATATGGCGTTGATTGGGTTTCAAAAATCAGTTGGTGTTCACACTTGTTTCCTTACTTGATCATGATCAAGTCATTCGGACAAGTTCGGAATATGCTCGGGATACGAACACAACCGGAAACCGCGACGAATCTAACCTCACTTTATCACCGAGCTCATAGCACACGGAACACGCTCCCAGGTTAATGTTGCAACGTTTCCGGTGGCGGATTTTGAAATAATCACGAACTCTTCCGAGCGTTTACGACGATTCCCGAATGATTTCATCACGATCAAATAGATAACTGAGTTGTGGAAACCCAATCAACGCCATCTTTGACGGCGTAGAGAGTTGATCTTGATCAAGTCTGTAGTGTGAACGAGGTATGAGACGTGGTTATCATTTGATGTTCTAACCGAAGCCTCCTTATTACAGTATCTTTGACCCAGCCCAAACATTGTCGTCGTGCTAACCGCGTGCCGTGCCGTTGCCTAGGTGACGGACGACATCCAATACGTGACGACGCTAGCGCCACCCGTCGACGACGCCGACGTCACGACGCCCTCCCCCGGGACAGACGAGGACTCGACGCCGACGTCCGAACCTCCCGGCGAGGACGTGACAGTCACGAGACAGGGGTCCGACCACGAGGAAGACTCGACAACGCCCTCCCCCACTCTGGTCGAGGACTCCGCCGACTCCACAGCGTCCAGCGATGACGACCAATCAACGACGGCCACGTCCGTCAGCGACGAGACGGCCACACACTCTGTGCGTGTCGACGTCGACGTGGACGTCACGACGGCGTCCTCCAGTGGCGAGGAAACGCCCTCCAGCCCGACGCTCGACCAATCACGGCCTGCTGGTGATGAATTCGACGTCAACACGTCGGCCATCTTGGACGATGTCGCGTCTTCTGCGTCGTCGTCTACCGATGTTGATGTCGTCACTACATCGCCTCCTGTTGACGATGAAGACTCGGCCACTAAAACGTGGCCCATTGACGAGGAAAACGTCACTAAATCGCAGCTTGTTGATGATGAACTTCAAAATACGTCATCAACGAACATTGAAGATGACGCATCTTCTACGTCATCATCTATAGATGGTGATGTCGTCACCAAATCGTTGCCTCTCATCAACGAACTCAGCACCACATCAACACTCGATGGCGATGACGCATCATCAACGCCCCCACCCCTCGATGACGCAGCCACCGAGTCCTCGCAAACGACCGTCACCAACGCCGATGACGTCACATCGACATCGCCCTCTGCTGACGACGTCGTCACCAAATACGTGGCCATCGACGGCGACGCTCCTCCGTCACCGCCAGTCGGGGACAACGCGACTTCGTCACCGCCAGTCGGGGACGACGCGACTTCGTCACCGCCAGTCGGGGACAACGCGACTTCGTCACCGCCAGTCGGGGACAACGCGACTTCGTCACCGCCAGTCGGGGACGACGCGACTTCGTCACCGCCAGTCGGGGACAACGCGACTTCGTCACCGCCAGTCGGAGACAACGCGACTTCGTCACCGCCAGTCGGGGACAACGCGACTTCGTCACCGCCAGTCGGGGACGACGCGACTTCGTCACCGCCAGTCGGGGACAACGCGACTTCGTCACCGCCAGTCGGGGACGACGCGACTTCGTCCGTCGACGAGGATGACGTCACTGAATCCGTGCGTTTTGGTGACGTAGACTCAACAATTGTTGATGGCGTCAATACTGTATCAACTGCTGATGATGGAAATACTGCAGCATCACTGATTGAAGAAATCGTCGACACTACGCCAACATTCGTGGAGGAAAACGGCACTGTTGGATCTTCAATCGTTGATGCATCCTTTAATACTACAGTCGTTGATGAAACCTTTAATACTACAATCGTTGATGAAACCTTTAATACTACAATCGTTGATGAAACCTTTAATACTACAATCGTTGATGAAACCTTTAATACTTCAATCGTTGATGCATCCTTTAATACTACAATCGTTGATGAAACCTTTGATACTACAATCGTTGATGAAACCTTTAATACTACGTCATCGATAATTGATGATGACGTCACAATTACGACAGACCCCGATGTCGGCTCGTCCCCGAAGATAGCCGAAGCCGAGTCGAGCTCGACTATCCCCGGCCGAGAGGCGGTGGAAGACGCGACTGCGCACAGGGCAGAGATCCAGGCGGCCGTGGAGACGATGACGCACTTGGGGGATGACGGAGTGACGTCAGAGTCGCAGGGAGCCGCGCGGACGGGAACGACCGAAGGGCAGACGGACGCAGCCGAAGCCGAGGCGGAGACGTCCGAACAGAGTTTGGTGGTGTCCGAATATCATACGGAAATATCGCAACAAAAGGCGGAAGTAAGTGAAAAGCGGCCGGAAGAACAGACGGAAACTACTGAAATACAGACGGAAGCAGCCGAACGGAATTCGGACGTGACCGAAGCGGAAACGCGAATATCCGAAGGTCAGACAGAAGGATCCGAAGAGCTGACGACGGACACGCCCGAACTGAATACGGAAACGGCCGAAGTACAGAAAATAGAGACCGAAGTTCAGACGACAGCATCAGAATTGCAAACGACGGAAGCAGCCGAAGACAAGACGGAAACATCCGAAGAGAATACGGAAGCAGCCGAAGTGAAGACGGAGAGAGTCGAAGACCTGCTGCCCGTGTTGCGCCTGCGCGAGGAGATGTCCAACCACCAGATGGACACCGTCATCCACCACATCACGCTGCCCGACGATGACGTCAGCGAGCCCGACGATGACGTCACAGAGCATCTGAGCACCGAGCCTTCGCCGAGCGTCACAGAGACGCACGACGAAATCACAGGCACCAGTGACGTAGGCAGCACCGACACCGTCACCCTCGACGACCGGACTCCGCCTTTAAGCAGCGTTGCCAGTTCAGACGTCTCCGAGGCCGCCGAGACCACGACGACGCATGCGCAGACAAGCTCGGCGTCGGGCGACGTCGGACACACCGAGCCGAGCGCGACGGAAACGCCCGAGCGAGCCGCCGATCCGGCAACACTGCAAGACGACGTCACAGAGGTCGCAGTCACGGTCCCGGAGATTGACACTTCCTCGGCAGACGCGGCAACGTCGCAGCTCCGAGACGAGACGACGGAGGATCTGGCAACGCTGTACGCCGACACGAGCGTCACGGCCCAGGAGACGAACATGACCTCGGAGAACGCGGCAACGTCGCAAGTTCGACTGGAGGATGTAGAGGGCCGTGATGACGTCACTGTCACTGTGATGGACGTCACTGCGACAGACGCGACATCAGAGTCGATGGACGCCGACGCCGAGACGACGCCGTCGACGTCTGGAGGCGACGTTGACGCCGCAAGCCCCGACGCGCTGCTCGCGGCGACGTCGGGCGACGCCCTCGACTCGACGCTGGCGTCGGGTGCCGACGACGACGCCACCGGCGTCGCGGAGACGACGGCGACCGTCGAGACCGACGCCTCGACGCCGACGCCCGACGCCCATCCGATGGCCTACGTCGCGACGTCGGCGTCGCTAGGCAACGGTCTCGTGTTCACTTCGCTGCCGCGAGAGGACGCGCACGAGCTGGGCAAGTACGACCTGGCGCTGCTGCAGAACTTCTTCAAGAACCTCTACGTCAGCAATCGGGCGTAGGGCGTAGGGCGTAAGGCGCAGGGCGTAGGGCGTGCCCGGGATCTCGACACTCTCTACGGGAAACCAGGAGACCGATCATGTAACTTTGTGATTTCAAAACGATTCGTTTTCAATATTGCTGCCTCGTGGTTTAACACGGGCCGTGATTTGAAATCGAGTGATTTCGAGCCAAATCGAATGAAATAAAGTTACATGATCGCCACCCAGTCCGCAGAAACGCAGAATCGATGGACAACTCGTCACCGACAGCCGCGATGAAATACAAGTGGGATTCTGCTCGAGTTCGCCACATCCAGCTGGCCGTGTTCAGCTCGAATCGCGTATCGCCAAGCGCCATTTCTAACAGCAGTGGGTCTCGAGAAAGATGCAAACCCGCTGTCCTTCTTACGGTGCAATGGAGTTTAGAGACACATTCGCCTCACCCGCGGTTCGACGCGGTTTCGTGTGGAGCGTGTTGATTCAAAGTGGGCGTGCCGCAAGGGTCGGCCCTTGGTCCATCCGTCCACTGTTTTATCATAGAACGAGACATTCTGGCAATGTATTTATCGTAGACTTAGTCGAGGAGGGTATATTTAATTGTTAGTGTTTAAGGCGTTTCCCGACAGGTTGTGTTTCGGGCGCTAGTGGGCGCCGTCGGTGAGTGAGTGTGCGTTTTCCTGCGCGAAAGACTCGAAGGGTACGCGCAAGCGCGAAAGTGATTTGTGATGTTTGCGTTTGGCGAGATAATAAAGTTGTTTCTTAAACAAAAATTGTGTAGAGTGCGTTTTGAGTTTTGTTTTTATATAAACCAAAAATTCATAGCATTTCAATAGACAAGTGCAGGTAGGAGGAGCGATCTTTGGAGCCGTGTGTTTTCGCTTGAAGGCCGATGCCAGGGTGTGGGAAAGATTGCGAGGACTCATGGACTTTGCATTGAAATCTCCCTCATTTCATACCTTTGCACCAACGGAGATATCCATCAAAACTTGGTGAAATTTTTACACGTAAAAGACACAATAGGAATTGTAAAGCAGTTTACATTTCAACATCATGCGACCAACAGGAGCTTGTTGACATGCCTCCAGGCTCGGCTAAAACCCATCTTATACTCCTCTCCTATTCGTGTTCCGATTCCCACAATCTACCCGTCGTGCAGGTCTGACCGTGACGTCAGAGGGACAGGCCATCAGGAGTGAAGGTGTATTGCTGGACAGTGAGCAAAGTTGTTTCTGCATCGCTCTTCCTTTCGACGCTGTAGCGCCGATCCGTTTTACCAGCCTCCATGTGCTCTATGTCCAGCTCCAATTCCAGGCCACAAAAAAGGGGGCGACGCTTGCTTGCCTTTCCACGCCGATCTAATCGATACGTTCCAAAGCAGGAAATCTCTCCCTGTTCATCCCTGACTCAACGACCTAATCTATACAGGTCACCACTGATGTGGCTAGCACAGACGGTCCAATCATGTGGTCAAATTGGCCCCGCGAAAGCTGGCCCTCCTAGGATCACAGCTTCCGATCACTAACAAGCTAATTGAATGAGAATATCGACCACATGGATAAACGTTGTCCATTGGGGGGGGGGGGGGGGGGGGGGGGAGGGGACTTTGCCTGCTACGTAATGTCTACACTTTGTCTCCATTGTACATCCCCCAGTTTAAAGGGAGACTGGCACGCTGATTTCGCCTTTTGGCTACTTGTTGCGCAACAAGCAGAGAAGACTCAGTTGGCGATAAATAAAGATTCATATTTACGTGCGCAAAAAAAGTGGTTTGATAAGGAACCTTAAGACATAAAACGAGTGAAGACAAAATTACAATCACTAAAAGTAAGTCTTTCCGAGCTCCAAATTTCAAATTTAACTCTCCGAGCCCACAAACATGACATTTGCCATGAAACTTTGATTTGCTTTGAAGCGTTTTCTTCACACGATGTACCATCTGTGTAAGCCCGTCTGTGCTCTCGGCCCTTCGCATTGCAAACTCGCTAACACTTATCATTGGCTGATTGGCACAGCAAACAACGGCAATTGTCGAGTGCTCTGCGTTGGCAACGCGATGACCCAACAGACACGGCACACTGGAAACTACCGAGTCTTCGCCTCCAGGTTTCACTGCCTCTCGGAGTGCGCGTCGGTGCTGGACTCTCAGGTAGCACTGACTTGCTGCTCGGGTCTAGTCCACATCACGTGGAGCAACGGCTACGTGGGATTCAGTGGGTGGGTATGACTCGTATTGGCCGTGCCAATATCAACACAGACATGGACCGTCTGTGTAATCAATCTGTGAGCGCTGAAACTTTGTAGACCCCTGGATACAGGGAGTTGTATTGTCGCCAGTTCAAAGCAATGGGAGATACTGAGGGGTGTCCAAAAGAGGATGCTCACTCCGCCTCGGGGTGCTGACAGAGCGAGCGTGTGCGCCGACCCCTGGGTCCCTGCTGTCATGGCAACGCGGGACCCACGAAGAGGTCCTTGGTGCGCATGTCCCACGCACACTCACACATGCGTACTTTCACCGCGCGTCGTCGGATGAAAGTGATCGGGACGGCCGATCGTCATTCAACGCTCCACAAGAGGCGGGGGGGGGGGGGGCGTTTGTCTTTCTCCGCGGATGACTTTCTCGTGTGCTCGTCGTCGACCGTGACCCGTCGCCCCTATGGGGGGGGGGGGGGCGTTGACGGGCCTTGGCACCGAAAGCAGGTGACAAAAACTACGTCGACACCCGCAATACCACGCGTCTTCGAGAGCGAGCGCCGACTTCTTCGGGATGCTGGTTAATGTCAACAGCGTCGCTACCCATCACGTGACAGTCGCGTTACGTGCTGGCAAGAGTCGGGTTATTAGCGCCGTCCTATAGACGCGATTGCGATATTCAGTAGCACGGCAGAGTCAGACTGCAATTGCGTCAGTGAGACACTTAGCAGTCGATTGCAGACGAGGTTTGCCTCTACGTTTACTGGGGCGACACTTCATTGACCTTTTGAAAAGTTACAATCTCTGCTTAAAAACCTCTAAAAGCTCGAATGCCGATTCAAACCGCACAAGCAGAGTCAATGGACAACTCGGCATTAATGGACTGATAACATTTGGAATTCTGTAGACATTCAGCTCAAATGTCAGCCCCGTGCACAGTTCGAGCTGATGGTGCCGGTGGTTCGTTTTGAAACTGTACAAAGCGTTGTAAGAATCTAGAGGCATGTTCCTCCCATTTAAAACCGTGCTGAAATTGACCAAAATCAGCCCCGTGCACAGTTCGAGCTGATGGTGCCGGTGGTTCGTTTTGAAACTGTACAAAGCGTTGTAAGAATCTAGAGGCATGTTCCTCCCATTTGAAACCGTGCTGAAGTTGACCAAAATCAGCCCCGTGCACAGTTCGAGCTGATGGTGCCGGTGGTTTCGTTTTGAAACTGTACAAAGCGCTGTAAGAATCTAGAGGCATGTTCCCCCCATTTGAAACCGTGCTGAAATTGACCAAAATCAGCCCCGTGCACAGTTCGAGCTGATGGTGCCGGTGGTTTCGTTTTGAAACTGTACAAAGCGCTGTAAGAATCTAGAGGCATGTTCCTCCCATTTTAAACCGTGCTGAAATTGACCAAAATCAGCCCCGTGCACAGTTCGAGCTGATGGTGCCGGTGGTTTCGTTTTGAAACTGTACAAAGCGCTGTAAGAATCTAGTCACATGTTCCTCCCATTTGAAACCGTGCTGAAATTGACCAAAATCAGCCCCGTGCACAGTTCGAGCTGATGGTGCCGGTGGTTTCGTTTTGAAACTGTACAAAGCGTTGTAAGAATCTAGAGGCATGTTCCTCCCATTTAAAACCGTGCTGAAATTGACCAAAATCAGCCCCGTGCACAGTTCGAGCTGATGGTGCCGGTGGTTCGTTTTGAAACTGTACAAAGCGTTGTAAGAATCTAGAGGCATGTTCCTCCCATTTGAAACCGTGCTGAAGTTGACCAAAATCAGCCCCGTGCACAGTTCGAGCTGATGGTGCCGGTGGTTTCGTTTTGAAACTGTACAAAGCGCTGTAAGAATCTAGAGGCATGTTCCTCCCATTTTAAACCGTGCTGAAATTGACCAAAATCAGCCCCGTGCACAGTTCGAGCTGATGGTGCCGGTGGTTTCGTTTTGAAACTGTACAAAGCGCTGTAAGAATCTAGTCACATGTTCCTCCCATTTGAAACCGTGCTGAAATTGACCAAAATCAGCCCCGTGCACAGTTCGAGCTGATGGTGCCGGTGGTTTCGTTTTGGAACTGTACAAAGCGCTGTAAGAATCTAGTCACATGTTCCTCCCATTTGAAACCGTGCTGAAATTGACCAAAATCAGCCCCGTGCACAGTTCGAGCTGATGGTGCCGGTGGTTTCGTTTTGAAACTGTACGAAGCGCTGTAAGAATCTAGAGGCATGTTCCTCCCATTTGAAACCGTGCTGAAATTGACCAAAACCAGCCCCGTGCACAGTTCGAGCTGATGGTGCCGGTGTTTGGGAGCTGACGGTGCCGGTGTTTGGGAGCTGATGGTGCCGGTGTTTGGGAGCTGATGGTGCCGGTGTTTGGGAGCTGATGGTGCCGGTGTTTGGGAGCTGACGGTGCCGGTGTTTGGGAGCTGATGGTGCCGGTGTTTGGGAGCTGATGGTGCCGGTGTTTGGGAGCTGATGGTGCCGGTGTTTGGGAGCTGATGGTGCCGGTGTTTGGGAGCTGATGGTGCCGGTGTTTGGGAGCTGATGGTGCCGGTGTTTGGGAGCTGACGGTGCCGGTGTTTGGGAGCTGATGGTGCCGGTGTTTGGGAGCTGATGGTGCCGGTGTTTGGGAGCTGATGGTGCCGGTGTTTGGGAGCTGAGAGTACGTCGATTCGAGGCAGCGGAAAGTGCAAGTGACCGCGGAGGACGCGACCAGTAGACGCGTGCAGGAATGCAGTGCTCTCACTTGCCGCGGGCAGCAGCACCCGCGATGGCGTTGACTCGACAATGTCGACGGTCGCCGAGCCTCGTCCTTCCTGCAGACTCGAGGTTCGAACCCCGGGGAGGCGACAATGTCGACGCTTGGAAGGCAGTCCTGGGTTAGATCCCCGGGGAGGCAGTCCTAGGTTAGATCCCCGGGGAGGCAGGCCTGGGTTAGATCCCCGGGTAGCGACAATGTCGACGCTTGGAAGGCAGGCCTGGGTTAGATCCCCGGGGAGGCAGGCCTTGGTTAGATCCCCGGGGAGGCAGTCCTAGGTTAGATCCCCGGGGAGGCTGGCCTGGGTTCTAGTTGCTCCTGTCCGTGTTGTCGACGAGATAACCAAGACCCGATCCCGAGTGGGGATGTACAGTGTTTCGTGAACCGAGACTGGGAATTGCCCAAGCTCGCCTACCTGTTAACCACAAGATTCTATTACGACCGTCAGGTGTGTAATAGGTTCCATGAGGTCATTTAGCTGCCAGAAGAGCTGCCCATTATGTCTGGTTATACTTGCATATCCGTAAGCATGTAGAAAATGTTGGACCATGTCAAGCGTTTACTTCAAGTCTGTGGAAAAATTTGGTGGGGAAGCAAACTGATTCCTTTTGTCGACTTGTTGAATACATGTTTGTATGTTAATTTCGCATTCTGATCGACTTGCCGTGAGGAACTAAGTCACCATTAGAGTTAGAAAACTAATAAACGTAAGAATTTGTGTAACGTAATGAAGGCACAGCAAAGTTCATTGTAAACCAGTAATAATAATGCTCGATTTATAAATACAGTCAGCTCCATACTTATATGCGAGGAGCGAGGTAAAGAGTGGGCATGTCAGTGAGAGAGACAAGGAGCGAGCTGAAGAGTGGGCATGCTAATGAGAGAGAAGGCCGCTAGGTGTGGCAGGCAAGCAGGCAGGTAGTACAGTTTTACAACCATGTTTACATATTATTGGTATTATTATGATTGTGGCACGCAGACCGACGCATTGTGCACCATTAAAGGCATGCGCAGTAAGGCTGAGTTTGGGGGTCGCACGCGGGGACATCGTTTTCGGTTTCCTGACTTCGCAAGGCTTTCACATCGTATCCATAAATCGATCGATCGCTCGGATTTAATATTCATTTATCTCGGATACAAATAATGGATAAAATAACCTCTTTATAATCTTATTTAAATTACGAAAGCTCGTAATTGGCTAGTCATTTTTATTTTTATGTACACAAATCAGCCTCCCAAAAATGTTGCCCATTCCGGGATTTGAACCCGGGTCTTTGGAGACCCAGGTTCAAATCCCGGAATGGGCAACATTTTTGGGAGGCTAATTTGTGTACATAAAAATAAAAATAAAATAACCATTTGTTCATAGGGAAATATTATATATTATAAATATAGCGTAGGTATATTATGTTAAATTATATTATAATAGCTTATATTATACGTAATATAGCTTATATTATAGTTCATAGCTTATATATAGGTGTTTTACACCTCTTTACCTGTTATTTCTAATGGAAAAGACAAATTGAGATGTTCATATGGACATTGTGACTACCAGGAGGCATGATGGATGAAGGGCAGGGACGCTGGAGAAGTGTGCTACCGACCCGGGATACGAACCAGGGAGTCTAAGAGGTCTAAGAGGTCTAAGGGATCAAAGAGGTCTAAGGGGTATGAGTCTAAGGGGTCTAAGGGGTCTAAGTGGTCTAAGAGGTCTAAGAGGTCTAAGAGGCCTAAGGGTCTTATAGGTCTAAGAGGTCTAAGAGGTATAAGAGGTCTAAGAGGTCTAAGATGTCTAAGATGTCTAAGAGGTATAGGGGGTCTAAGAGGTCTAAGGGGTCTAAGAGGTCTAAGAGGTCTAAGGGGTCTAAGGGATCTAAGGGGTCTAAGAGGTCTAAGGGGTCTAAGAGCTGTATCTGAGTGCCGGCCGTTGACTGTTGCAGACGCACGCGCGAGGCATGGCGTCCTCGTGGCCAGTGCTGCTCCTGGCGGCGTCCGTCGGCGTCGCGGCGGGGCCCATCCCCTTCCCCAGCTCGACCGACGTCGGCGTCGGCGTCGCGACGTCCTTCTCTGCCGGCGACGCCCGAGGTGAGCTACCACGACGACCACGACGCGGTGGTGGTGGCCGTCTTGTGTTCGTGTCGACTCGTCAATGTTTGACACTCGCTCCGACGGCGTCGACCCGTCTCCGAAATGCGTTGCTGCGTTTTGGGACGCCTGGGTTTTGCCACCAAGTCTTGCCTGGCCAATGTGCGAGGCCAGATGCCATCGACTTCTTCGCTAGTCCCGCCGCTGGCCAGCTGACCTTAGCCAGGTGCTTTTCAGGTGCTTTCCAGGTGCTTTTCAGGTGCTTTCCAGGTGCTTTTGAGGTGCTTTCCAGGTGCTTTCCAGGTGCTTTTCAGGTGCTTTTCAGGTGCTTTTCCAGGTGCTTTCCAGGTGCTTTTCAGGTGCTTTCCAGGTGCTTTTCAGGTGCTTTTCAGGTGCTTTTCCAGGTGCTTTCCAGGTGCTTTTCAGGTGCTTTCCAGGTGCTTTTCAGGTGCTTTTCCATTTGCTTTTCAGGTGCTTTCCAGGTGCTTTCCAGGTGCTTTCTAGGTGCTTTTCAGGTGCTTTCCAGGTGCTTTTCAGGTGCTTTTCCAGGTGCTTTTCAGGTGCTTTCCAGGTGCTTTTCCAGGTGCTTTCCAGGTGCTTTCCAGGTGCTTTTCCAGGTGCTTTCCAGGTGCTTTCCAGGTGCTTTCTAGGTGCTTTTCAGGTGCTTTCCAGGTGCTTTTCCAGGTGCTTTTCATGTGCTTTTCAGGTGCTTTTCCAGGTGCTTTCCAGGTGCTTTTCCAGGTGCTTTTCCAGGTGCTTTTCAGGTGCTTTTCCAGGTGCTTTCCAGGTGCTTTTCAGGTGCTTTTCAGGTGCCTGTGTTCATGTTTTGTGCGACTACTCTTTGATTTCAAGCTCTCATCTCATACATGAAACGAGGGGATCATTTCCGATATTTATTTTCAGTTTTGAGTGAATTCCCAAAGCCCCGTTCACATGGCAGCATTTTTTACTACAGTCTGCCACAAAAGTTTTATACTGTCAAAACAACATGGCTCTAATTCATGTGGTGTTGACAAATTATACAGTTTATATCACTATTTTATGTTATACTTGTATATTATTTATAATATAAATAAGATATATATATACAAGTTGATACACAAATGAAATATGAAACAAAGCCATGTCGTTTAGACGGCATAAAAATGCAGTGGCGGACTTTTGTCAAAATGCTGTCAAATGCCAACATTGGGACTTTATAGCTGTGCCCAAAGCTCAACTTTAAATCGCATCCTTTATCAAGTACCAAGTTTGCCCATGGTTTGACTATGGTAAGCCCATGGTAAGCCCATGGTAAGCCCATGGTAAGCCCATGGTAAGCCCATGGTAACCCCATGGTAAGCCCATGGTAAGTCCATGGTAAGCCCATGGTAAGCCCATGGTAAGCCCATGGTAAGTCCATGGTAAGCCCATGGTAAGCCCATGGTAAGTCCATGGTAAGTCCATGGTAAGTCCATGGTAAGTCCATGGTAAGCCCATGGTAAGCCCATGGTAAGTCCATGGTAAGTCCATGGTAAGTCCATGGTAAGTCCATGGTAAGCCCATGGTAAGCCCATGGTAAGTCCATGGTAAGTCCATGGTAAGTCCATGGTAAGTCCATGGTAAGTCCATGGTAAGCCCATGGTAAGCCCATGGTAAGCCCATGGTAAGTCCATGGTAAGCCCATGGTAAGCCCATGGTAAGTCCATGGTAAGCCCATGGTAAGTCCATGGTAAGTCCATGGTAAGCCCATGGTAAGCCCATGGTAAGTCCATGGTAAGTCCATGGTAAGTCCATGGTAAGCCCATGGTAAGTCCATGGTAAGCCTATGGTAAGTCCATGGTAAGTCCATGGTAAGTCCATGGTAAGCCCATGGTAAGCCCATGGTAAGCCCATGGTAAGTCCATGGTAAGCCCATGGTAAGCCCATGGTAAGTCCATGGTAAGCCCATGGTAAGCCCATGGTAAGCCCATGGTAAGTCCATGGTAAGCCCATGGTAAGCCCATGGTAAGCCCATGGTAAGCCCATGGTAAGTCCATGGTAAGCCCATAGTAAGTCCATAGTTAGCCCATAGTAAGTCCATGGTTCGCAATTGCGTATCTTGCACGCACTGCTTGTGTGCGTTTTAAGTCCTCATCTCCCAAACTGCGCACGTGCGTGAGTGGTCCACTTCCTCTTTCCGGCGGCTGAGGCAAGCGTTTCCTTGGAATGGACCGGTGCCAAAACCGACCGAGTGCCTCGGATACCCACGACACCCACGGCAGCTGGTCTTGGATCCAGTCTGTGTTTGAGGTCTGATCAGACACGAGATGCCCACGGCACGATGCGATCAGCGTCATGCCACGTGTTAATTGCCCACGGTCCGACGGCTTTGGGGCATATTATGTTGATGACTAAGCTAGCCCAGCCTTGAAGGCCGGATGGGGAAACCCGGTGTCGTCCCGAAGCGTGCCGGACAACCACGACTTACGATCTTGGTGTAACACAACGCCATGGTACAATGTGGCTTAACTCGGGTCACCCGTCCACCGGCCGACTCGGCGCAGTGTTGCTTAACGTGGGTCACCCGTCCACCGGCCGACTCGGCGCAGTGTTGCTTAACTCGGGTCACCCGTCCACCGGCCGACTCGGCGCAGTGTTGCTTAACGTGGGTCACCCGTCCACCGGCCGACTCGGCGCAGTGTTGCTTAACTCGGGTCACCCATCCACCGGCTGACTCGGCGCAGTGTTGCTTAACGTGGGTCACCTAATTACTACCAACAAAATGACCCTAGCTTGAAATGCACGAGCCAGAAAACGACACCCGGGGCTTGAAATGGTTAGCACCCCCCCCCCCCCCCCACACAAAGCTCGGCGCGAATCGACCAAACAAGCGCACGTTATGAATGAAAGCCCGACGCGCCTGCGCCGTGCTCCAGACACGGACGAGTCGCGGCAATCGGCAGGTGTTTAAGAGTATCTGCACGAGGGGAACGCAGGAACACGATCGTGCAGGCTCCCTAATTGCCGCGAGATTTCGCCCCGGGCCAATACACTCACAACCATGGACCTTATACATTTGCTAGACCTATGTCTTCTATGTCCTGTCTTTAGCACTAGTTTTGAAACATAACTATTTCAAACTGAGATTTGGATGCTAGATCAAAAGTCTCACTGGTTTCCCGACGTTTCGTAACATAATATGCTAGTCACTTGCTCAATGGTCGAGCTGTCACCCTTGAGGCTACTGCCCTCGACCCGACCTGCCCAAGGGCCTTCGACCGAAGAGTGTCTGGCCCACGCATCACACGCATCGGCCCACGCACGTCTGGCGATGCGACGCCTCCCCGGGACCGTGACCTTGGCCGAGTCACGCGGGCGTCGTAGACCCGACCGACACGGGGACAAACCCGAGGAGCGAACGCGCCGCTGTCTCACGTCGCTCAGGAAGACGTCTGTTATGTATTACATTTCTGAGACTCATGTCTATGTACCATCTTTAGCACTAGCTCTAAAGGAACTATTTCAAACTGGGATTTGAATGCTAAATAAAAGTATCACTGGTTTCCCTGCGTTGGAACATAATGAGACTCATAAAAATAATGAGAATAGTTGTTCAAATCCTAGGTTAAAATGGTTCTAGTCACGCCTGTTATTTCGCCGTTAGGGAAACCACAATGACGTGAGGTGGAGCCTTGTGCATAGGCAACCCATCGTACATGCAGAGTGTGCGGGTTGCCTATCTACTGCCAGTAAGACCCAGAGGATCCACACGAGTTAAGCAACACTGCCGGGAGACGGCCGGTGGACGGGTGACCGCCATGCACGTGGCCAGCTCTCAGAGGGAGAAAGGTTGGAGGGATGGAGTTAAGCAACACTGCTGGGAGTCGGCCGGTGGATGGGTGACCGCGACGCCAGACTAAACCTCCCCGTGTTGTTGACAGAATGCGTACGCGACGGCCGTCACTACGGCAACGGGGCCAAGCTGCCTTCCAACGCGCTTGCGCCGTGCGACGTGTGCTACTGCCGCGCCGGTGACGTCGTCTGCACCCCTGTCATGTGCTACACCCGAGCAGACTGTCCGGGGAGACACGAGGAGGGCCGATGTTGCCCGAAGTACGACCACTGCACGCCCGTGCAAGGTACGTGGGTAATCGAGGAGATGTCGAGGAAAGATGTCGAATACGATGTCAGTTTGGATCCAATGGCAGGCATCGCTAGTACGCTAGTAGCACGCTTTGGAGCCCTCAGGGCTGGGCCCGTCGGAGCCCGAAACGCTCTGAGAGGCCGAGAACGAGACGGATTCGCAATGCACACTGCGCTTTGGAGCCCTCAGGGCTGGGCCCGTCGGAGCCCGGTACGCTCTGAGAGGCCGAGAACGAGACGCATTCGCAATGCACACTGCGCTTTGGAGCCCTCAGGGCTGGGCCCGTCGGAGCCCGAAACGCTCTGAGAGGCCGAGAATGAGACGGATTCGCAATGCACACTGCGCTTTGGAGCCCTCAGGGCTGGGCCCGTCGGAGCCCGGAACGCTCTGAGAGACCGAGAACGAGACGCATTCGCAATACACACTGCGCTTTGGAGCCCTCGGGGCTGGGCCCGTCGGAGCCCGAAACGCTCTGAGAGGCCGAGAACGAGACGCATTCGCAATACACACTGCGCTTTGGAGCCCTCGGGGCTGGGCCCGTCGGAGCCCGAAACGCTCTGAGAGGCCGAGAACGAGACGCATTCGCAATACACACTGCGCTTTGGAGCCCTCGGGGCTGGGCCCGTCGGAGCCCGAAACGCTCTGAGAGACCGAGAACGAGACGGATTCGCAATACACAATCTTGACCATAAATGAAATAAAACTGGCCACCCATCCAACGACCGACTGAGCACAGTGTTGCTTAACTCCAGCCCGCGTCCCGCCGCTAACTGTGTCTGTGTCCCCCGACAGACGCCCGCGCCGACGCCCTCACCTCGGCGTCGCCGTCGTCGCTGCCGTCGCGACGCCCCGACCACTTGTCGACCGACATGACCGCCGACACCGAGCGTCCCTCGACCTCGACGGACGCCGACGCCGACGCCGACGCCGACGCCGCGCTGCGACGCATCGAGTTCACGACGCCGCGAGACGACGACGACGACGTCGCGACGTCGAGCGTCGGCATGAGCGAGCCGTGGGAACACCACAGACCCACGCAGATGGTGGGTCGGCGGAAGACTACCATTTCACACGGGGATTTGAACGCTAGTAATAGACTCACAGCCTTCCCGACTATTCGTAACAGTCTGCAGCTTGTTTCTATTTTACTAGTTTTCAAATCGAATTGCATAAGATTAGTTAGTACAAGGGCTTCGCGAACGCAATTTGTGTTGCGTTGAAGATGAGCGTAGGTAGCGGTTTGTATACAGCGGATAAAAAGGTGGAGGCCGAAGGCCTATGAAAACCATTGAGCACCAAGCCAGACCATTGCCCTCTCGAAATCTCTGATCACTACAAAATTTAGACGATTATGACCTTCCTTTGTTTCTCTCGAAACTTGTCAGATAGCCAAAATGTGCTAATTTTGAGCTAATTAAGTAATTAAGTAATTTGAACATATATTCATAGATGTGAATTACGCCCTTGGCTTCTTATTATAAGGGATAGGTATATCTCTAATGCGAATTTACTTCAATTACTTCCATGAATGAGAATTACTTATTTCTGATATATCAGTCAAATCATGGCCTTGGACAAACTTCTAGTCAACAAAGCTTGGTCACCGAGGTGACAAAGGAAATTGATTCAGGCGTCATAAAGTACCGTAAATCACGGAAAAACAACAAAAATGCTAATAAACACCAATTGGAAAGACCTACCGACCTAAGATTTGCAGGCATGATAAATATTTATAAGGTTAACAGGTTTAGAAGTTTTTGTGAAGTTATGTTAAGAACTTTGAAATTTACAGAGATTCAAAATTTTGAAAAAATCGAAAAATTTCGTAAAAATTGATTTATTAAAAATATTCTAATCCGGTCTTTTCCAAAAACGCAGGGGGTCTAAGTTAAGAACAAAGGTAGGTACTCAGAAATTTTCATTCAAATCGGTTCAGGCGTTTGGTCTGTAGAGCGCGCGCAAATACAAAAAAAAAACACACATACACAAGTGAGTGTTTTGGGGTAGTGAAATTGAAGATTTCGCTCCGCTCGCTACGCTCATCAATAAAAGACGATCACAAATAATTGCTTTTTTCAAAATTTTTTTTGAAAAATACCATTTTTTGAGGTCGTCTTTCGTTGGGATTTTGGATGGTTTTTAAAATGTAGGTAGAGAAAATTTCATTTTTTGGATCATTATTGGACTTTGACAGGATCAATAGAATTTAGGAAGCCTGGTTTCAAAAACAAATATTGGTTCTTTGTTCATGTTTTTAACGTCAGTCAAGCTTTCACCCTTGATAAAGTAACTAGAATATGCTACGAAACGTCGGGAAACCAGTGAGACTTTTCATTTTGCATTCAAATCCCAGTTTGAAATGGTAGTGTTTTAAAACTAGTGCTAAAGATAGGATAAAGTAGACATGAGTCAAAGGAATTTAATGTTCTTACAGTATTGTAAAAAGTATTGTAGAAAGTAGAGAGTATTGTAGTGTAGACTCCAGACGTGGCGGTGTCAATCATTCGATGTTCAGACCGTTCAACCCTCTAGCGGAACAATGGGGCGACCTGCGAATGTCCGCACATTTTTTTAATGGAAACTCATGGTGCAAATTCGTTAATACCTCGTTCACACTACACGAGTTAATCATGATCAAGACCTAAACTCGATCAAATATGGCGTTGATTGGGTTTCAAAAATCAGTTGGTGTTCACACTTGTTTCCTTACTTGATCATGATCAAGTCATTCGGACAAGTTCGGAATATGCTCGGGATACGAACACAACCGGAAACCGCGACGAATCTAACCTCACTTTATCACCGAGCTCATAGCACACGGAACACGCTCCCAGGTTAATGTTGCAACGTTTCCGGTGGCGGATTTTGAAATAATCACGAACTCTTCCGAGCGTTTACGACGATTCCCGAATGATTTCATCACGATCAAATAGATAACTGAGTTGTGGAAACCCAATCAACGCCATCTTTGACGGCGTAGAGAGTTGATCTTGATCAAGTCTGTAGTGTGAACGAGGTATGAGACGTGGTTATCATTTGATGTTCTAACCGAAGCCTCCTTATTACAGTATCTTTGACCCAGCCCAAACATTGTCGTCGTGCTAACCGCGTGCCGTGCCGTTGCCTAGGTGACGGACGACATCCAATACGTGACGACGCTAGCGCCACCCGTCGACGACGCCGACGTCACGACGCCCTCCCCCGGGACAGACGAGGACTCGACGCCGACGTCCGAACCTCCCGGCGAGGACGTGACAGTCACGAGACAGGGGTCCGACCACGAGGAAGACTCGACAACGCCCTCCCCCACTCTGGTCGAGGACTCCGCCGACTCCACAGCGTCCAGCGATGACGACCAATCAACGACGGCCACGTCCGTCAGCGACGAGACGGCCACACACTCTGTGCGTGTCGACGTCGACGTGGACGTCACGACGGCGTCCTCCAGTGGCGAGGAAACGCCCTCCAGCCCGACGCTCGACCAATCACGGCCTGCTGGTGATGAATTCGACGTCAACACGTCGGCCATCTTGGACGATGTCGCGTCTTCTGCGTCGTCGTCTACCGATGTTGATGTCGTCACTACATCGCCTCCTGTTGACGATGAAGACTCGGCCACTAAAACGTGGCCCATTGACGAGGAAAACGTCACTAAATCGCAGCTTGTTGATGATGAACTTCAAAATACGTCATCAACGAACATTGAAGATGACGCATCTTCTACGTCATCATCTATAGATGGTGATGTCGTCACCAAATCGTTGCCTCTCATCAACGAACTCAGCACCACATCAACACTCGATGGCGATGACGCATCATCAACGCCCCCACCCCTCGATGACGCAGCCACCGAGTCCTCGCAAACGACCGTCACCAACGCCGATGACGTCACATCGACATCGCCCTCTGCTGACGACGTCGTCACCAAATACGTGGCCATCGACGGCGACGCTCCTCCGTCACCGCCAGTCGGGGACAACGCGACTTCGTCACCGCCAGTCGGGGACGACGCGACTTCGTCACCGCCAGTCGGGGACAACGCGACTTCGTCACCGCCAGTCGGGGACAACGCGACTTCGTCACCGCCAGTCGGGGACGACGCGACTTCGTCACCGCCAGTCGGGGACAACGCGACTTCGTCACCGCCAGTCGGAGACAACGCGACTTCGTCACCGCCAGTCGGGGACAACGCGACTTCGTCACCGCCAGTCGGGGACGACGCGACTTCGTCACCGCCAGTCGGGGACAACGCGACTTCGTCACCGCCAGTCGGGGACGACGCGACTTCGTCCGTCGACGAGGATGACGTCACTGAATCCGTGCGTTTTGGTGACGTAGACTCAACAATTGTTGATGGCGTCAATACTGTATCAACTGCTGATGATGGAAATACTGCAGCATCACTGATTGAAGAAATCGTCGACACTACGCCAACATTCGTGGAGGAAAACGGCACTGTTGGATCTTCAATCGTTGATGCACCCTTTAATACTACAGTCGTTGATGAAACCTTTAATACTACAATCGTTGATGAAACCTTTAATACTACAATCGTTGATGAAACCTTTAATACTACAATCGTTGATGAAACCTTTAATACTTCAATCGTTGATGCATCCTTTAATACTACAATCGTTGATGAAACCTTTGATACTACAATCGTTGATGAAACCTTTAATACTACGTCATCGATAATTGATGATGACGTCACAATTACGACAGACCCCGATGTCGGCTCGTCCCCGAAGATAGCCGAAGCCGAGTCGAGCTCGACTATCCCCGGCCGAGAGGCGGTGGAAGACGCGACTGCGCACAGGGCAGAGATCCAGGCGGCCGTGGAGACGATGACGCACTTGGGGGATGACGGAGTGACGTCAGAGTCGCAGGGAGCCGCGCGGACGGGAACGACCGAAGGGCAGACGGACGCAGCCGAAGCCGAGGCGGAGACGTCCGAACAGAGTTTGGTGGTGTCCGAATATCGTACGGAAATATCGCAACAAAAGGCGGAAGTAAGTGAAAAGCGGCCGGAAGAACAGACGGAAACTACTGAAATACAGACGGAAGCAGCCGAACGGAATTCGGACGTGACCGAAGCGGAAACGCGAATATCCGAAGGTCAGACAGAAGGATCCGAAGAGCTGACGACGGACACGCCCGAACTGAATACGGAAACGGCCGAAGTACAGAAAATAGAGACCGAAGTTCAGACGACAGCATCAGAATTGCAAACGACGGAAGCAGCCGAAGACAAGACGGAAACATCCGAAGAGAATACGGAAGCAGCCGAAGTGAAGACGGAGAGAGTCGAAGACCTGCTGCCCGTGTTGCGCCTGCGCGAGGAGATGTCCAACCACCAGATGGACACCGTCATCCACCACATCACGCTGCCCGACGATGACGTCAGCGAGCCCGACGATGACGTCACAGAGCATCTGAGCACCGAGCCTTCGCCGAGCGTCACAGAGACGCACGACGAAATCACAGGCACCAGTGACGTAGGCAGCACCGACACCGTCACCCTCGACGACCGGACTCCGCCTTTAAGCAGCGTTGCCAGTTCAGACGTCTCCGAGGCCGCCGAGACCACGACGACGCATGCGCAGACAAGCTCGGCGTCGGGCGACGTCGGACACACCGAGCCGAGCGCGACGGAAACGCCCGAGCGAGCCGCCGATCCGGCAACACTGCAAGACGACGTCACAGAGGTCGCAGTCACGGTCCCGGAGATTGACACTTCCTCGGCAGACGCGGCAACGTCGCAGCTCCGAGACGAGACGACGGAGGATCTGGCAACGCTGTACGCCGACACGAGCGTCACGGCCCAGGAGACGAACATGACCTCGGAGAACGCGGCAACGTCGCAAGTTCGACTGGAGGATGTAGAGGGCCGTGATGACGTCACTGTCACTGTGATGGACGTCACTGCGACAGACGCGACATCAGAGTCGATGGACGCCGACGCCGAGACGACGCCGTCGACGTCTGGAGGCGACGTTGACGCCGCAAGCCCCGACGCGCTGCTCGCGGCGACGTCGGGCGACGCCCTCGACTCGACGCTGGCGTCGGGTGCCGACGACGACGCCACCGGCGTCGCGGAGACGACGGCGACCGTCGAGACCGACGCCTCGACGCCGACGCCCGACGCCCATCCGATGGCCTACGTCGCGACGTCGGCGTCGCTAGGCAACGGTCTCGTGTTCACTTCGCTGCCGCGAGAGGACGCGCACGAGCTGGGCAAGTACGACCTGGCGCTGCTGCAGAACTTCTTCAAGAACCTCTACGTCAGCAATCGGGCGTAGGGCGTAGGGCGTAAGGCGCAGGGCGTAGGGCGTGCCCGGGATCTCGACACTCTCTACGGGAAACCAGGAGACCGATCATGTAACTTTGTGATTTCAAAACGATTCGTTTTCAATATTGCTGCCTCGTGGTTTAACACGGGCCGTGATTTGAAATCGAGTGATTTCGAGCCAAATCGAATGAAATAAAGTTACATGATCGCCACCCAGTCCGCAGAAACGCAGAATCGATGGACAACTCGTCACCGACAGCCGCGATGAAATACAAGTGGGATTCTGCTCGAGTTCGCCACATCCAGCTGGCCGTGTTCAGCTCGAATCGCGTATCGCCAAGCGCCATTTCTAACAGCAGTGGGTCTCGAGAAAGATGCAAACCCGCTGTCCTTCTTACGGTGCAATGGAGTTTAGAGACACATTCGCCTCACCCGCGGTTCGACGCGGTTTCGTGTGGAGCGTGTTGATTCAAAGTGGGCGTGCCGCAAGGGTCGGCCCTTGGTCCATCCGTCCACTGTTTTATCATAGAACGAGACATTCTGGCAATGTATTTATCGTAGACTTAGTCGAGGAGGGTATATTTAATTGTTAGTGTTTAAGGCGTTTCCCGACAGGTTGTGTTTCGGGCGCTAGTGGGCGCCGTCGGTGAGTGAGTGTGCGTTTTCCTGCGCGAAAGACTCGAAGGGTACGCGCAAGCGCGAAAGTGATTTGTGATGTTTGCGTTTGGCGAGATAATAAAGTTGTTTCTTAAACAAAAATTGTGTAGAGTGCGTTTTGAGTTTTGTTTTTATATAAACCAAAAATTCATAGCATTTCAATAGACAAGTGCAGGTAGGAGGAGCGATCTTTGGAGCCGTGTGTTTTCGCTTGAAGGCCGATGCCAGGGTGTGGGAAAGATTGCGAGGACTCATGGACTTTGCATTGAAATCTCCCTCATTTCATACCTTTGCACCAACGGAGATATCCATCAAAACTTGGTGAAATTTTTACACGTAAAAGACACAATAGGAATTGTAAAGCAGTTTACATTTCAACATCATGCGACCAACAGGAGCTTGTTGACATGCCTCCAGGCTCGGCTAAAACCCATCTTATACTCCTCTCCTATTCGTGTTCCGATTCCCACAATCTACCCGTCGTGCAGGTCTGACCGTGACGTCAGAGGGACAGGCCATCAGGAGTGAAGGTGTATTGCTGGACAGTGAGCAAAGTTGTTTCTGCATCGCTCTTCCTTTCGACGCTGTAGCGCCGATCCGTTTTACCAGCCTCCATGTGCTCTATGTCCAGCTCCAATTCCAGGCCACAAAAAAGGGGGCGACGCTTGCTTGCCTTTCCACGCCGATCTAATCGATACGTTCCAAAGCAGGAAATCTCTCCCTGTTCATCCCTGACTCAACGACCTAATCTATACAGGTCACCACTGATGTGGCTAGCACAGACGGTCCAATCATGTGGTCAAATTGGCCCCGCGAAAGCTGGCCCTCCTAGGATCACAGCTTCCGATAACTAACAAGCTAATTGAATGAGAATATCGACCACATGGATAAACGTTGTCCATTGGGGGGGGGGGGGGGGGGGGGAGGGGACTTTGCCTGCTACGTAATGTCTACACTTTGTCTCCATTGTACATCCCCCAGTTTAAAGGGAGACTGGCACGCTGATTTCGCCTTTTGGCTACTTGTTGCGCAACAAGCAGAGAAGACTCAGTTGGCGATAAATAAAGATTCATATTTACGTGCGCAAAAAAAGTGGTTTGATAAGGAACCTTAAGACATAAAACGAGTGAAGACAAAATTACAATCACTAAAAGTAAGTCTTTCCGAGCTCCAAATTTCAAATTTAACTCTCCGAGCCCACAAACATGACATTTGCCATGAAACTTTGATTTGCTTTGAAGCGTTTTCTTCACACGATGTACCATCTGTGTAAGCCCGTCTGTGCTCTCGGCCCTTCGCATTGCAAACTCGCTAACACTTATCATTGGCTGATTGGCACAGCAAACAACGGCAATTGTCGAGTGCTCTGCGTTGGCAACGCGATGACCCAACAGACACGGCACACTGGAAACTACCGAGTCTTCGCCTCCAGGTTTCACTGCCTCTCGGAGTGCGCGTCGGTGCTGGACTCTCAGGTAGCACTGACTTGCTGCTCGGGTCTAGTCCACATCACGTGGAGCAACGGCTACGTGGGATTCAGTGGGTGGGTATGACTCGTATTGGCCGTGCCAATATCAACACAGACATGGACCGTCTGTGTAATCAATCTGTGAGCGCTGAAACTTTGTAGACCCCTGGATACAGGGAGTTGTATTGTCGCCAGTTCAAAGCAATGGGAGATACTGAGGGGTGTCCAAAAGAGGATGCTCACTCCGCCTCGGGGTGCTGACAGAGCGAGCGTGTGCGCCGACCCCTGGGTCCCTGCTGTCATGGCAACGCGGGACCCACGAAGAGGTCCTTGGTGCGCATGTCCCACGCACACTCACACATGCGTACTTTCACCGCGCGTCGTCGGATGAAAGTGATCGGGACGGCCGATCGTCATTCAACGCTCCACAAGAGGCGGGGGGGGGGGGGCGTTTGTCTTTCTCCGCGGATGACTTTCTCGTGTGCTCGTCGTCGACCGTGACCCGTCGCCCCTATGGGGGGGGGGGGGCGTTGACGGGCCTTGGCACCGAAAGCAGGTGACAAAAACTACGTCGACACCCGCAATACCACGCGTCTTCGAGAGCGAGCGCCGACTTCTTCGGGATGCTGGTTAATGTCAACAGCGTCGCTACCCATCACGTGACAGTCGCGTTACGTGCTGGCAAGAGTCGGGTTATTAGCGCCGTCCTATAGACGCGATTGCGATATTCAGTAGCACGGCAGAGTCAGACTGCAATTGCGTCAGTGAGACACTTAGCAGTCGATTGCAGACGAGGTTTGCCTCTACGTTTACTGGGGCGACACTTCATTGACCTTTTGAAAAGTTACAATCTCTGCTTAAAAACCTCTAAAAGCTCGAATGCCGATTCAAACCGCACAAGCAGAGTCAATGGACAACTCGGCATTAATGGACTGATAACATTTGGAATTCTGTAGACATTCAGCTCAAATGTCAGCCCCGTGCACAGTTCGAGCTGATGGTGCCGGTGGTTCGTTTTGAAACTGTACAAAGCGTTGTAAGAATCTAGAGGCATGTTCCTCCCATTTGAAACCGTGCTGAAGTTGACCAAAATCAGCCCCGTGCACAGTTCGAGGTGATGGTGCCGGTGGTTTCGTTTTGAAACTGTACAAAGCGTTGTAAGAATCTAGAGGCATGTTCCTCCCATTTGAAACCGTGCTGAAGTTGACCAAAATCAGCCCCGTGCACAGTTCGAGCTGATGGTGCCGGTGGTTTCGTTTTGAAACTGTACAAAGCGCTGTAAGAATCTAGAGGCATGTTCCTCCCATTTGAAACCGTGCTGAAATTGACCAAAATCAGCCCCGTGCACAGTTCGAGCTGATGGCGCCGGTGGTTTCGTTTTGAAACTGTACAAAGCGCTGTAAGAATCTAGAGGCATGTTCCTCCTATTTCAAACCGTGCTGAAATTGACCAAAATCAGCCCCGTGCACAGTTCGAGCTGATGGTGCCGGTGGTTTCGTTTTGAAACTGTATACAAAGCGCTGTAAGAATCTAGAGGCATGTTCCTCCCATTTGAAACCGTGCTGAAATTGACCAAAATCGACCCCGTGCACAGTTCGAGCTGCTTGTGTCCATGGTATTAGGATAGGTTGACGAGGTATGGTACCTATACTCCAGTAGTTACGTTCGAGAGTGAACTGCTTCAGGTGTCAGGTCACAGCCTCTTCGAGACAGCGAAAGCGACCAATTGATCGTTTCGTGCGCCTCCTGTAGCCAGTAGCCAAACAAAACACATTACACGTACACGGCCGGGCGGCTTCCCAAGCCCGCACGACGCCAACAGGTTTCTAATGGGCCGATCGCGCGCTCTGCGGCGTCCGTCTGACTTTGACACTGAGTCCGACGCGGCGCCGTGGGCCGTCGCGGGCCGGAGCAGACTTTCTACAGGGGCGATCACCGCGCGATGGCCGGGCCCGGTGCCTTCCCGTCGCCCGGCAAGCGCCCGAGGGAGGCGAAGCAGCGACGCCCCCGTCTCGGGACTCCGACGAGAGCGTCGTCGCCGACCACGGTCAGCCAGTGGCGTCTGCCGGGGATAGCAGCCCGAGTGCCGAACCAAACCTCACAAGCAGAGTCGATGGACAACTCGGCACCGACAGCCGCGATCAAATACAAGTGGGATTCTGCTCGAGTTCGCCACATCCAGCTGGCCGTGTTCAGCTCGAATCGCGTATCGCCAAGCGCCATTTCTAGCGGTCGCCAAAACCGCTGTGTTTTCGTTGTGATTTTGTTTAACTTACACAAATAATGCTCCAACTAATAGTTGACATGCTTTTGGTATCCCCAAACCAGGTAATACCCATGACCCAACCCAACGCAAAGTTGCTTATCTAAGGATGATCGTGGCACTGGACTGCTTTCTCGGTTGCTAGGCAAAGCATTGACTCACAGACGGCAACACTAATGCACTTTCAAGCCAACCGACGTACTTCAATCGGGAGCCGTAGTCACCCTTTTGGCGGTGGGTGCAGTAGTGCTTAACTTGGGTCACCCATCACAACCTAGCTCGGTGCAGTGTTGCTTAACTTGGGTCACCCATCACAACCTTGTTCGGTGATCATTTAATTGAGATCATTTAATTAGCAACATGGGGCTTCGCGAACGCTATTTGTGTTGAGTTGAAGTTGAGAGTGGCGGTTTGTATATAAAAAGGTGGAGGCAGAAGGCCTATGAAAACCATAGAGTACAAAGCCAGACCATTGCCTTCTCGAAAATTCTGATCACTTGAAAATGTAGACCAATCTGACCTTCCTTTGTTTCTCTCCTAGGTGTCAGATAGCGAAAATATGCTCAATTTGAGCTCATTGAGCAAAGTGAACAGAATTGCATAGATGTAACTTATGCCCGAGATTTTTATTAGATTGGAGATACATTTCAGACGCGGATATACTTTCAGTTACTTTCATTCGCCTAAACTATGCCTTGGCCAAACTTGAAGTCAACTGCAAAGTTGTTTACCTAGGAAACGAAGGACACCGAACTCTTGTTGAATCAGGAGTCGAGTCACAAAGAAGTAACTCCAAAAATGCGAATAATAACCAAACGGAAAGTCCTACCGTCCTCAGATTTTCAGGCATGATAAATATCTACAAGGTCGACTTGTTTTTAAGTTTTGGTTAATATAAGCAAAGAACTTTGGCATTTATAGTGATTCAAAAATTAGAAAAAATCGAAAAATTTCGTAAGAATGTATCTATTAAAAAGGTTCTGAACCGAATTTGTCCAAAATCGCAGGGGGTTTAAAATGAGAACAAAGGTAGGTCCTCTGGAATTTTCATCTAAATCGGTTCAGGCGTTTGGTCTGTAGAGCGCGCACAAACACACATACAAAAAAAACACATACACATACTCAAGTGACTTTTTTTTTGGGGGGGTAGTGAAATTGGGGATTTCGCTCCGATCGCTTTGCTCGCTACGCTCCTCAATTATGCTGATTGCGACAGGACTTGATACGCGAAGTAATGAGTGAACATAGTTTTGCAACTATGTACAATATATACTAAGGCTTCGCGAACGCAATTCGTGTTGCGTTGAAGATGAGCGTAGCGGTTTGTGTAGCAGATAAAAAGGTGAACGTAGAATACCTAATACGAAAACCATGGAGCACCAGGCCAGACCATTGCCTTCTCGAAAATTCCAATCACTCGAAAATGCAGACGATTCTTTATCTTCCTTTGTGTCTCTCCGAGGTGTCAGATAGCGAAAACATTCAGAGATTATGGACAGAAAATGAAATGTAGAGAACTTTGATTTCAACAGTGATTCAAAATAGAGAAAAATTATAATTATTTCGAAAAAATTTATTTATTACAAAAGTACTAACCCGTTTTTGTCCCCTAAAAACGCAGAGCTAAGTTGAGAACAAAGGTATAGGGCCTCTCAAATTACCATCTAAACCGGTTCAGGCGTTTGGTCGGTAGAGCGCGCGCAAACAAACATACAAAAAAACATACACCAATACATTTTTTATGAATTAAAATGAGTTACTAACTGCATTCACACTCACACATTTTGAACTAAACACATGGAACAAACGGAACTTCTCCTAAATAAACGCCAATCAACACAACAGGTATTCCTCACAAAAAGGTACCACTGAAAAATGTGTCTCTATAAATCAGGGACTATGAATGGAGCATACATATAGAGACAGCAGCGAATAACACGAGCTCTGGTCAATAGCAGAGATTGCAACGCAGGGAAGGGCTCATTGGATCATTCAATCCCCCCGATCTACCCTGACCGAGAACGTCGCTAGACGGGGGCGTTCCTCCACCTCGGCACTCGGCCCTCTGCTCTACGCCACTGGGATGCGCCGACGAAGACGCTCGCGCGCGGGAGAAAGCCACCTCGTCGTCGTCGTCGTCGTCGTCGTCGTGGAGGCAGGGGGCAGGGAGCAGGGGGCAAGGGGAGGGGGGGGGGCGTCGGAGGATCCAGGTCAGCACCGGGCTTATAAGCGGCTGGTCGCGACGGGCAGCGTGATTTCCGATCCAGCCAGACCGCTCACGACCAAGGTAAGCAATCGCCGCTCTCACGGCTCCTCTGTGCAGTACCTAAATATGCGTTATACCCTTCTGGGGACCCTAAACTCCATTTCACGTTGAGAATGAGAGTGGGTTTGCATCTTCCTCGAGGACCCACTGCTGCTAGACACGAGCTAAGAGTTTCAAAACTGCCCACAGAGCCTTTTGTCCGACTCAAGACATGGCTTGTGAGTGTTGAAACTCTTGGCTCGTGTCTAGCAGCAGTGGGTCCTCGAGGAACATGCAAATCCACTCTGCTTCTCAACGTGAAATGGAGTGTAAGTTGTCGTGGCGGACGGTGGTAAGTCGAGGCTCTAACGCAGGGCTGTAATTCGTGTCGGTGGTGACTTTACTGTTATCGACGAGGAGGTCATGGTCCTTCATGCGACGGGACCATGACACAAAGGGTCATGACGAAGGGCGATCTGCACCCTCTGTGTTCACGTGCGTCTCTTTGGCTCCACGGCAACCCTGACTCATCGGTAGAAGCCGTCATCGCGTGCGTGTGTTTTCCTGCGAGTCGGTCGCAATGCGAAATGGGACGCAGTGTTTCATTCAACAAGTGCGCGCTGCGCTCGGCTCGTGTCGCTAGCGAGATCGCCTCGCTTCGGGACAGTTCGGGTCAATTCGCGTGGACGTTCCGGTGCCAGTCCGAGTTCAAGTCCCGGACTGAGAATCAGAGTCGAATTCCGCACGGCTCGCAGAACGCTCAAGATACACGTGTTACTTTTCTAACGCACGGTTTCCAGCTGGCAATGTCAGTGACACGATGTTATCAACATTGGCACTGCACCAATCAGCGACTGTGAATGTGCATGACGTCATGTTCGCGACTCTGCCACGGAGTCTTTGATTGGTGCAGCAGCAGAGCCAATGTTGGTGGCATCGTGTCACTGACATTGCCAGCTGTAAACCCAGCAAAAGACTCATGTTTAAATTATCTCCTAGGTTTTTAGCACTAGTTTTGAAACACAACTATTGCAAACTGGGATTCGAATGCTAAATAAGAGTCTTACTGGTTTCCCGACGTTTCGTAACTAGTCACTTCCTCGATGGTGTGATGGCTCGACTGATAACATAATACTCCGTTTCATAGTCCCGCGCTCTCTGTGTGTTGCAGAATGCAGAAGCTGACCCTGTTGGTGCTGTTGGCCGCGGTGGGCGCGAGTGTCGCGTGGCCGGTGGCGCTGCCCGGCGAGGGCTCGCAGTTCACCAACGAGGCGATCCGCCAGGCGCAGACCTCGTACTTGATCCCCAAGGGCTCGGCCATCCAGAAGGTGCAGGAGGCCGTCGAGGTGAGCGCGCTGGAGAACATTCCCGGCGAGCAGAAGATCAATCTGTTCGAGATACTCGGCGACCAGGTGCCCGCCGAAGTGATCAACAACCTCCAGTCGCAGATCGACCAGGTCGGCCGGCAATGAGGCAATGCGGCAATGCGCATGCGCAGACCGTGACGCGCGCGTCGACGCTTTCCTATAACTAGCTTTAGTCTCGTGATCTTTTGTATACCGTCTAATAAACACATTTTTTTACCAAAACTCTGTCTTTTTGCGTCTAGGATTCCCCTGCATCCAGAGTGTTGGTCGAAGCGTGCGATCCAGATCCAGCAGCATCCTAATGAATGTGAACGACAGGTCCAGACTGTAGTGTCTCCCAATGCTCGTTACCTCTCGATTTCGCTCCCCAACGTTCCCAAAACCAAACTCCTTACGGCAGAAACATCAAACAATATCTAACAAGCTACATTTTGCATGTAGGTAAACTCCATTTCACGATAATAAGGTGACTGGATTTGCATCTTCCTCGAGGACCCACTGCTCCTAGACACGAGCCAAGAGTTTCAAAACTGCCCACAGAGCCTTTTGTCCGACTCAAGACATGGCTTGTGAGTGTTGAAACTCTTGGCTCGTGTCTAGCAGCAGTGGGTCTTCGAGGAAGATGCGAATCCACTCCCCTTCTCAACGTGAAATGGAGTTTAGCAGCCTGAAAGGTGCTAAGTCCATCCAGGAAAAGATGGCAAGTGCGATACGTAACTCTAGAGAAAGGTGAAACGAATGCTGAGTCAGCGACTCGTTTAACGAGGTGTTGGTGACGCACGGCGCAAACTGGTGAGTTTCAATCAAAGCGCGAACCACGACGCGAAAGAGACAGCCGTCGATCTCATTCGCGATTATAGAGATTATATATTATTGACTCTAATCGATTAGTCGAAACAGACTGGTGAATCGATTTCTTGGCTTGAACCTTGGCTGATCAAATTTGACAGCTCGAAACAATCGCAGCATTTGGCAAGCCGTGAGCCCAGCGTCCCTTGGAGCACGCCGAGCACGGCACGCCTGCGAGACACACTCCCCGCAACACACGCACGTCTCATGGGCTGCCTACCCTCCAGGCGCAATGCGCAAGACGGCAAACGCGTTCGGGGCCTTGCAACTGCGCGACTCGGGTTTACTCTGGTATAAAAGTCGCCCGTCGTGTGGATCCTCGAACCCGGCACCTCCCCTAGAAAATGAAGACGTCGCAGCGCAGGACAAAAACTCGGTGCACACTTTCACCTGTTGCACACGCAAGAGACAGCTGCTGGTAATCTGGTAATTGGCATTAGAGGCTGTGATGCGACCATTTGGTAATCGGCTCTCTAAACTCCATTCCACGTCGAGAAGGAGAGTGGATTTGCATCTTCCACGAGGTCCCTCTGCTGCTAGACACGAGCTAAGAGTTTCAACCCGTATCAAGCCATGTTTTGAGTCGGACAAAAGGCTCTATGGGCAGTTAAGAAACTCTTAGCTCGTGTCTAGCAGCAGTGGGTCCTCGAGGAAGATGCAAATCCCCTCTCCTTCTCGACGTGAAATGGAGTTTAGCGAGCGAGGTGATTCAGGCCGACGCCGCGAGGAGGGCGCTGATTGTCTGGAGTGTTGTGACGTCACGAAGCCGGACTGGGGTCGGTCGTCAAGGGGGATGGACGATCAGGGGCAAGCGGGGGGAGGGGCATTGGAGTTGGACGTCGCGACATTTGTGTGATGTCCAGAACTCAATTAGTTTTCGAATTTGGTGCAAAAAACTGCCAACATTACTGTCGACCGAGGAGTATTTTAGGTAAATAACGGTGGGTACACGCCATCGACCAGAGACTACGCCACTGGCCACGTGGGCGAAGGGGAGGCGTTGAGAGGGAGGCGTTGACGGAGAGGCTACTCACGTAAGGCGACTGCGTCATGGCGCCGACACTCTGTCCGTCGCGGGGGACGCCGTCAGCTGGAACAGAGAGAATTGAGTGAGCGTGCAAATCGAGGGAGCGTCCTCCGCGTCTTCACGAAGAAGCCACGAATTGAGTTCGACGGTCGAAACGTTGGCGACGGCAAATTCCTGTTCTTTCCACGAACTTATACGAGGTTGCGCTTCCTGCCTAAGGCAACCTCCTAAATGCTTGCACAACTCGCCTCTTACAGCCATTCACAACGGCCATTCCAGATGACATGAAACACGCTGGCCGTTCCAATATCACGGGGCAAAATGCACACACAGCCAATGCAGTCCATGTGTCTGATTCTGACTACCCTTAAGGCCCGTCATTTCAGGCTGGCTACTGGCAGTTTCCCAGCCAGCCTCACAGGCCAACAACGCACACACAGCCAATGCAGTCCATGTGTCTGATTCTGACCACCCTAAGACCTGTCATTTCAGGCAGGCTACTGGCAGTTTCCCAGCCAGCCTCACAGGCCAACAACGCACACACAGCCAATGCAGTCCATGTGTCTGATTCTGACCACCCTTAAGGCCCGTCATTTCAGGCTGGCTACTGGCAGTTTCCCAGCCAGCCTCACAGGCCAACAATGCACACACAGCCAATGCAGTCCATGTGTCTGATTCTGACCACCCTAAGGCCCGTCATTTCAGGCTGGCTACTGGCAATTTCCCAGCCAGCCTCACAGGCCAACAACTCAAACACAGCCAATGCAGTCCATGTGTCTGATTCTGACCACCCTAAGGCCCGTCATTTCAGGCTGGCTACTGGCAATTTCCCAGCCAGCCTCACAGGCCAACAATGCACACACAGCCAATGCAGTCCATGTGTCTGATTCTGACCACCCTTAAGGCCCGTCATTTCAGGCTGGCTACTGGCAATTTCCCAGCCAGCCTCACAGGCCAACAACTCAAACACAGCCAATGCAGTCCATGTGTCTGATTCTGACCACCCTAAGACCTGTCATTTCAGGCAGGCTACTGGCAGTTTCCCAGCCAGCCTCACAGGCCAACAACGCACACAAAGCCAATGCAGTCCATGTGTCTGATTCTGACCACCCTAAGACCTGTCATTTCAGGCAGGCTACTGGCAGTTTCCCAGCCAGCCTCACAGGCCAACAATGCACACACAGCCAATGCAGTCCATGTGTCTGATTCTGACCACCCTAAGGCCCGTCATTTCAGGCTGGCTACTGGCAATTTCCCAGCCAGCTTCACAGGCCAACAACGCACACACGGCCAATGCAGTCCATGTGTCTGATTCTGACCACCCTTAAGGCCCGTCATTTCAGGCTGGCTACTGGCAATTTCCCAGCCAGCCTCACAGGCCAACAATGCACACACAGCCAATGCAGTCCATGTGTCTGATTCTGACCACCCTTAAGGCCCGTCATTTCAGGCTGGCTACTGGCAATTTCCCAGCCAGCCTCACAGGCCAACAACTCAAACACAGCCAATGCAGTCCATGTGTCTGATTCTGACCACCCTAAGACCTGTCATTTCAGGCAGGCTACTGGCAGTTTCCCAGCCAGCCTCACAGGCCAACAACGCACACAAAGCCAATGCAGTCCATGTGTCTGATTCTGACCACCCTAAGACCTGTCATTTCAGGCAGGCTACTGGCAGTTTCCCAGCCAGCCTCACAGGCCAACAATGCACACACAGCCAATGCAGTCCATGTGTCTGATTCTGACCACCCTAAGGCCCGTCATTTCAGGCTGGCTACTGGCAATTTCCCAGCCAGCTTCACAGGCCAACAACGCACACACGGCCAATGCAGTCCATGTGTCTGATTCTGACCACCCTTAAGGCCCGTCATTTCAGGCTGGCTACTGGCAATTTCCCAGCCAGCCTCACAGGCCAACAACGCAAACACAGCCAATGCAGTCCATGTGTCTGATTCTGACCACCCTTAAGGCCCGTCATTTCAGGCTGGCTACTGGCAATTTCCCAGCCAGCCTCACAGGCCAACAATGCACACACAGCCAATGCAGTCCATGTGTCTGATTCTGACCACCCTAAGGCCCGTCATTTCAGGCTGGCTACTGGCAATTAAGAGAGAACTAAGCGGTCACGTTGTTTTGGCCGATTTTCTCATGGATTTAACGTTAAAACAGTCAAACGTTAAACGTTGTAAAACGTTTAAGTTAAAAAAAAATACATGCGTTGTTAAAGAGTTGCTGGATGGACGATACTATATTTTTTGGTTGTACTTTGAAAACTTACAGCACAGGGAGTTTTCAAAAGTGTCTAAAATGGCACACATGGTTTGAAACAGCAGGACGCCGTGGCGGCGCGCGAATCGCACAGCGCGTCGCGTCGCGCCTGCGCGCGGCTAATTGGCGGCCACAAAGGGCAGCTGCATTATCGCGGCGGCAGGTGTTGCCAACTGCGCGGGAGATCGCGAAATTCGAGCGCGGCGATAACAAAAGACGCGCGGAAGCGACGCCGGCGCCCCATGCGGTGACACGGCGAATCACTCTAGTGCTCTAAGGTGCCTTGACCTGCAGCGTCTTGGCGCTCTTTGGCGTGACTTTGTCGCTCCCGCATACAAAAGCATAGACAAGTTCAATAGATATTTTTATTATTATGTACACAAATTAGGCTTCCAAAAATGTTGCCCATTCCGGGATTGGAACCCGGGTCCCCAACTTTCGCGGCTGGTGCTTTAACCAGCTAAGCTAAATGGCCATGAAATTAGAGGTAATTTGTGTACATAATAATAACATGATTAGCCAATTACGAGCTTTCGTAATTTAAATAAGATTATAATAAGGAATTTCAATAGGGATTTTATCCTTCAGATGCGATAACAGCAAAACGTTAAAGTTTCAAAGTCGCTAGGCTGGTGTCTTAGCGAGCAACACTTTCGCCACATCCAGCTGGCCGTGTTCAGCTCGAATCGCGTACCGCCAAGCGCGGACGGCCGAGGCTCCTTATCGACGCGTCGATTCGCATGCGCTAGTCACGGCTTCCTGATAGCGACACGCTGTGATCACGTGGACCGTGCCCCCCCCCCCCCCCCCTTACACGCGTTGGTCACAGCCTCGCCGTGGGTTTGCGGCATCAACCAGGCGGTGGCGGAGATGAATGGGCTGGCTTGCGAATAAAGGACTTGTCCGTCTACTTCCCTCGTGAACTCCATTTCACGTTGAGAGGGAGAGGGGATTTGCTTCTTGCTCGAGGACCCACTGCTGCTAGACACGAGCTAAGAGTTTCAAAACTGTCCATAGAGCCTTTTGTCCGGCTCAAGACATGGCTTGTGAGTGTTGAAACTCTTAGCTCGTGTCTAGCAGCAGTGGGTCCTCGAGGAAGACGGAAATCCACTCTCCTTCTCAACGTGAAATGGAGTTTATTCCTCGGCAGTGCACTAGTGCCAAAGGGCAGGTCCCATGCGATTAGGGTAAAGTTGAACTCCAGCAAGGTTACTTATGCCCAGTTTTATCCAAGTTCCTAGTTAAGATTTCAACCTGGAGTTTCGACAGAATTCACTGCCTGTGATTGACTGAGTTTCAGTGTAGGTATCTCCTATAGTCAAGATCTAAACTAGGAGTTAAAAAAACTCGGTAAATTCGAACAGAGAACATAGCCAAGTAGGTACATCGGTAATATATGTCGTATCAGCTCATGTACTTTGCGTACAAGGAGATAATTCAACATGACCATGTTGTGATGTTCCACGTTCTATTCAAATGACATCTCCGCATTCGCTCGCCCATTAACCATGTGTCACCGTCTGCAGGTGGGGTGGGGGTCTTGAGCAGCGCGACTCGGGGAACAAGACCTGGAGGACCGTGGGCCAAGCGCGGAACGCTCGGCGTGGGCAGGTCGAGTTGACAGCTCAGCGGCGGTCCACGCTCGACGCCCGGTGGTCCCCGTCGAGCGCCACCCAACGCGACCAGTCAGACTGCATTCGCTGTAGGGGGGGGGGGAGGGGGATCCGTACCTGTGCGCGGGCAGCGTCTTTGCAAAACATGCGCTCTCTAGGAGCGAAACCACCGGCACCATCAGCTCGAATTGTGCACGGGGCTGATTTTGGTCAATTTCAGCACAGTTTCAAATGGGAGGAACATGGCTCTAGATTCTTACAGCGCTTTGTACAGTTTCAAAACGAAACCACCGGCACCATCAGCTCGAACTGTGCACGGGGCTGATTTCGTTCATTTCCAGCACGGTTTCAAATGGGAGGAACATGTATGTAGATCTCTTGCTCGAGGGACACGTTTTGTAAATCCGTCGCCTGCAGGTTGGCTGGGATTGGGAGTTGTGGTTTGGTGACAGCACCACCGCCCGATGACAGCTGACAGCTGACAACTGACAGCTGACAACTGACAACTGACAGCTGACGGCTCCGACGGCGACGTCGGTGGCCACTCGATGACGCAAATACCGCTGAGTTAATTGATTTCTCGACGACTTTGATGATGATTTAATCTCTGGCCCAGAGGGGATCGGGGTCTCCCGGTTCGGCACGTAGCCCATGGTCCAGCGAACGTCATCGGCCTCATGGCCTGATGGCCCGATCCGAATCGCACGCAAGGACTTGCCTGCAAGAACGCGAAGCTGTCTTATTACATAACCGTGCAGCGTGGCGGTCACCCATCCACCACCCGACTCAGCGCAGTGTTGCTTAACGCCATTCCCTCCAACCTCTCTCTCTCTCTCTCTCTCTCTCTCTCTGAGAGGTGGTCACGTGCATGGCGGTCACCCATCCACCTCCCAGCCAAGCACAGTGTTGCTTAACTCGGGCACGGCATTGGAGATGGCTTCGTTTCCGCCAAGATCACGGCCAGGGTCATCATCATCTCGACACGGCCACTCTGACGATCGCCATGCCGCGAGCCTCCTAGATGCAGTGGCGTGAGGGGGGGGGCTGCACGTCCTATCAATAAACATTCAAGTTTTACAACAACATAACCTTATTTGCCACGGTCTACTAGACGCGGCGGCTGCGCCTTTGCATACGCGCTGGCGCAGAGGCAATTACACGCCATTAAAGAGCGGCCGTTTGCGAAAGAGAGAGAAGCGCGAGAGAGAGAGAGAGAGCGAGAGATGGGCGTGAGAAACGGCTGGTCTGAGGACGCCGTCGAGGCAGTGGCATTGCCCTGCGCGCGTGAGGAAGGCGCAGGGGTCTTCCAATGAGGCACAGGGGTCTTCCGTCGAGGCGCAGGGGTCTTCCAATGAGGCGCAGGGGTCTTCCGATGAGGCGCAGGGATCTTCCGTTGAGGCGCAGGGATCTTCCTTTGAGGCGCAGGGGTCTTAAGAGGTCAGGTTTTCTGTGGGCGGACTGAAAGGATGGAGCTGCAAGCAACCCTTTATAAGGACTTTAAGTCCAGGCTTCGAAACGTTGGGGGGAAAGTTTCAATTAAGTTCGCTTTCGATTCCCATATAGAGTTTGAAAACAGGGTGCTAATTGCCAAGGTTCTAAAAGATCCAGAGATCCCGGCATGGGGCAATTCCTTCGGGATCTCGTCGCGTGGAGACAGGACTTCTGGTGTGGCAGAGTCCCTAAGGTCTGCGAGGCAGGATCACTAATTGTCCTCGATGGGTCGTCTTGAAAGCTTGCTGCAATGTAAGCAGCGTCTAGCTCTTCGCCCGCCAGGGACAGAAGACGGGTGCCGGGACGGGACGGCGCCATCGACTGCATTGTGCGGGGGTGCAGACGTCGACGACCACGTCTCGGCGCCGTCCGCGTCTCGGCCGCGCATTGTGGCAGTCGGTCGCTCGCCCAGGAAGTAGGCCAACCCTTCGCGGCGAGGGCGACCGCGTCGGCCAAGTGTGCGGCCCGCAGCGAACCCCGTCGCGACCCATTGCTCTCGGCCGCCGCACTTTGACGTCGTCGGCGGCGGCGGCGCGTTTGTCGCGGCAAACCAGTTCGCTCGCGCGGTTCCAGGAGGCGGTGGCCGGCCGACAAGAAGTGAGATGCGTCGACGATGGTCACCCGGCGTGGGAACGCCCGGGCGCTCGCGGCGGCGTCGCGCACAACCACGGACACACCACCAAGAAGTCGGCTATCGGCTGGCGGCGAGTGGACTGACCGACAAAGACGTTCCTCGAAGAGATGGACGTCGACGGGCGTTGTGGTGGTCGGTGCAGGCCCCCCCCCCTCCCCCCGAGGGTCCGTACTTCGCGGTACCGGAGGATCCCGGGAAGTCTGTTTGATGTGTGTGTATGTGTGGGGGGATTGGTGTCCGAAAAGGTTGCTCGTTCAGGGAAATAGATCTTTCGGTATCGACCGCATGATACCGAAAATGATTATGTCTTGGTTAAATCTGGACCCGACAGTGAACCGCTATGTTTTATTGACTTGATTTCCTCATCCTGGCGACCGCTGCCCGATTTGATGTCGAAACTGATGACTGAAGCTCGAGTGGGTAACGCGAGGCATCTCGTGGAGCGCCGAGCCGTTGGTTAGCGTGGGGACTTCGATGCGTGGCGTTCGCCCTCTCGGCCACCCATCATTGGGTCGGGGGGGGGGGGGGGGGGCGTCATCGTCCTGGAGTCTGGATCAGAGGCTGGACCATCACGCTTTACACCCAAGCCAACTGAAGTCACTTTCTTAAAATTGGCAGCTTTAGTCGCAACAACATCGTTGAATCATAGAACCTTCCTTACTCTATGGTTGAATGGTACAATCGACGTTCACGGTGGCGACCGGGTCAATTGCACTTTCAGAATGCACCACTTTTGCGAATGTTGAGTGCAGACTACGGATTTCATTCAGAATACACAACGTCTGCTAAATTACTGTGCAGGCACTGACCCGTTGCTACCTTGATAACCTGTTGTTTATTTGTGTTTCCGTCGAGAAGCCGGACATAATGACTTCGAAGTTCGAATACGGCCGCAGATAATGACGCATTATGATGCAGCTGCTTGACCTGATAAACGCAATGCTAGCAATCAACCAGGGCGGCATCTCTTGTCGGATGGGGTGAGATGTACGCCCCCCAGGTCAGCGCTCGAAGGTCACTAGACCCGATGGATTCGGCGACCGGCCACTTGTGGTGGACAATGCCCATCGGATGCAGCAGACCGTTAGGACGCGGCCGATGCTGGCCCATAGGCCAATGCACCCCTCAGCTGCATTAGCATGGGCATGAGTGAGGTTCCCGTCAATCGCGAGTGCAGAAACCTGTCCTCCTGCGAGCAGGCTCGGTCTACAATTAGCCGCGTCACAGTGATAACTCTCCTGGGACATGGCAGCGGGCAGAGCAGCCCCCTCGTGAGTGACGACGTCTGGCAGTCGAGACGGAGGCCGTCGGAGATTCGCGGAACACGAAGACCGACCAAGTCCAGTGCTGTCTTGTGCATGGATCATACGTGCTGCGACCGGGGAGCGTGTAATAAAAGTATGCCCGACTGAGGTACCATAGTGCCAATGCTTGCTGTTAGGCACGGGACGTTTTGTAATAGCACGAAGAGCTGCCAGCAAAGCGGTGGTCCAGTGGCATTGTCGCTTGCTGCACGTGCCGTAAGTTCACCCCATCGGGAGAGACTTTTTCGTTTTTCGAAACCCAGATGAACCGCACCAAACGTCTTATTACTCCGTTCTTTTTGGTACATATTCTTTAATGTGACTAGGGATCATTTTAATTTTACAATTATTTCTCTTGGTTCTTACCGTGCGTTTTCGGTTCGTGTACTTGGGGTAATTTCTTTAAGGACAGCTCCGGATAAATTTTGGCTCCTTTTGTGGATATAACTGGATTACTGACATATTTTTCCGTCGGGTCCCTGAGTCGGGTATACCATCAAAACACGCGACGGGCAGGATGTGCCACAACGCGCTCAAAACGAAACGGAGTTTGGTCAATTTCGGCACGGTTTCAAATGGGAGGAACACGCCTCTAGATTCTTACAGCGCTTTGTACAGTTTCAAAACGAAACCACCGGCACCATCAGCTCGAACTGTGCACGGGGCTGATTTTGGTCAATTTCAGCACGGTTTCAAATGGGAGGAACATGCCTCTAGATTCTTACAGCGCTTTGTACAGTTTCAAAACGAACCCACCGGCACCATCAGCTCGAACTGTGCACGGGGCTGATTTTGGTCAATTTCAGCACGGTTTCAAATGGAAGGAACATGCCTCTAGATTCTTACAGCGCTTTGTACAGTTTCAAAACGAAACCACCGGCACCATCAGCTCGAACTGTGCACGGGGCTGATTTCGGTCAATTTCAGCACGGTTTCAAATGGAAGGAACATGCCTCTAGATTCTTACAGCGCTTTGTACAGTTTCAAAACGAAACCACCGGCACCATCAGCTCGAACTGTGCACGGGGCTGATTTCGGTCAATTTCAGCACGGTTTCAAATGGGAGGAACACGCCTCTAGATTCCTACAGCGCTTAGTACAGTTTCAAAACGAAACCACCGGCACCATCAGCTCGAACTGTGCACGGGGCTGATTTTGGTCAATTTCAGCACGGTTTCAAATGGGAGGAACACGCCTCTAGATTCTTACAGCGCTTTATACAGTTTCATAACGAAACCACCGGCACCATCAGCTCGAACTGTGCACGGGGCTGATTTTGGTCAATTTCAGCACGGTTTCAAATGGGAGGAACACGCCTCTAGATTCTTACAGCGCTTTATACAGTTTCATAACGAAACCACCGGCACCATCAGCTCGAACTGTGCACGGGGCTGATTTTGGTCAATTTCGGCACGGTTTCAAATGGGAGGAACACGCCTCTAGATTCTTACAGCGCTTTGCACAGTTTCAAAACGAAACCACCGGCACCATCAGCTCGAACTGTGCACGGGGCTGATTTTGGTCAATTTCGGCACGGTTTCAAATGGGAGGAACACGCCTCTAGATTCTTACAGCGCTTTGCACAGTTTCAAAACGAAACCACCGGCACCATCAGCTCGAACTGTGCACGGGACTGATTTCGGTCAATTTCAGCACGGTTTCAAATGGGAGGAACACGCCTCCTAGATTCTTACGGCGCTTTGTACAGTTTCAAACACAGCAGTTTTGGCGCCCGCTATAGAAATGGCGCTTGGCGATACGCGATTCGAGCTGAACACGGCCAGCTGGATGTGGCGAACTCGAGCAGAATCCCACGTATTCCATCGCGGCTGTCGGTGCCGAGTTGTCCATCGACTCTGCTTGTGCGGTTTGGTTCGGTACTCGGGCTGCGGTATATCTGACTCCAATCTATGAGTTGACCGTGAATTTTATTTTGTTGTCGCCTCTTATATTATCACGTATACATCAACTCAGCTCGTGAATTAAACGGGGTTTAGGCAGGGTTTAAAGTACACAGAAAAGAGTCCCCATCTCCTACACACAGGTACCTACATCAGTTCCCCATGCTGTTGATCTCCAACGCAAGACGTTTCCACGCCAAACGCCCACGCAGCCGCCGGCGCCCGCCAAATCGGCGACACCTCCATCACCCAGCGGCAGATCAGCACATTAGCAATCGTCCGCGTCGCCGACATCCTCGTCCTCTGTCCGCCGCCGCCGCCTCGCACGTGACGCCCGACGCAGACTCGACGGCGACGACGACGACGACGACTCGAGGCGGCCAGTGTCTGACAGACCGCGGGCAAGGCAAGAGCTCGCCGGAGTGACCGCACTGACAGCATGGCCTCAGCGCTGACCGTGCTCCTTGCGGTGCTGATCGCGGCCTACTCGACCACCACCACCACCACGACGACGGCGTCCCCGGTGCCGGCGGCCAGACAGGGTGAGTAGCCGCGAGGGCAGAGGGTGCCGTGAGGGAGATAGCGTGTCACGGAGGGGGCAAAGATCGGGTCCATAGTGGTGATTGACGAGGCGCTGTCAAGTCGAGAACGAGTACCTGGGTTGGTTCGATGTCGACGAAGAGTGTATCTTCTTGTGGTGCGTGTTGCGTTCCGTGTGCGGGGAAGGTTGTTGAGTTTATCAGATTGTGTTCTCAAGGAATATTTCGGTGCCTGTGACGACGAAGAAGTAATCAACCAAAATGTGGAGATCATTGATAAAGTGACCAACAATACAATCTTTGGACGAACTTCTAAGTTCGATGCTGTGACTTTAGGTATGTTAGTTATTAAACTGTACGCAAAGCTCTGTGAGAATCTAGGTGCGTGTTCCTCCCATTTGAAACCGTGCTGAAATTGACCAAAATCAGCCCCGTGCACAGTTCGAGCTGATGGTGCCGGTGGTTTCGTTTTGAAACTGTACAAAGCGCGGTAAGAATCTAGAGGCGTGTTCCTCCCATTTAAAACCGGGCTGAAATTGACCGAAATCAGCCCCGTGCACAGTTCGAGCTAATGGTGCAGGTGGTTTCGTTTTGAAACTGTGCAAAGCGCTGTAAGAATCTAGAGGCATGTTCCTCCCATTTAAAACCGTGCTGAAATTGACCGAAATCAGCCCCGTGCACAGTTCGAGCTGATGATGCCGTTGGTTTAGTTTTGAAACTGTACAAAGCGCTGTAAGAATCTAGAGGCATGTTCCTTCCATTTGAAACCGTGCTGAAATTGACCAAAATCAGCCCCGTGCACAGTTCGAGCTGATGGCGCCGGTGGTATCGTTTTGACAACTAAGGTAAAAGGCTTTGAGCCAGGCAGAGTGCGGTTATGTTGAGTTTGACGTCTCCATGCGAAGACAGACTGCGCAGACGGTTGGGCCGTCGACAGCGAAGCAGGTTGTAACAAAGCGCGCAAAACGCCCTCGTCGCCCATCCTCCATCATCGCCTCCCAAGTGACCACAAGCGACACGAGAGGCGTTTCACCAGACCCGTCACGACTGACACTCTCAGCAACGTACGCACTGAACGACACTAGAGGTCAGCAAAGACGCCGGCTTGAGAGAAACCAATCTGCAATCACTTTAAGACTGCTGGCGATACGCGACTCGGGTTTGCGAAATTGGCCTGAGGGCTGGCTGGGAAATTGCCAGTAGCCAGCCCGAAATGTCGGGCCTTAAGGGTGGTCAGAATCAGACACATGGACTGCATTGGCTGTGTGTGCATTGTTGGCCTGTGAGGCTGGCTGGGAAATTGCCAGTAGCCAGCCTGAAATGACGGGCCTTAAGGGTGGTCAGAATCAGACACATGGACTGCATTGGCTGTGTGTGCGTTGTTGGCCTGTGAGGCTGGCTGGGAAATTGCCAGTAGCAAGCCTGAAATGACGGGCCTTAGGGTGGTCAGAATCAGACACATGGACTGCATTGGCTGTGTGTGCATTTTGCCCCGTGATATTGGAACGGCCAGCGTGTTTCATGTCATCTGGAATGGCCGTTGTAAATGGCTGCAAAAGGCGGGTTGTAAATGAATTGTCGGGCGGCCTTCGGGCAGAAGCATTTCAGCGACACCCGCCCAGTCCCATGAGAGGGCTCTTGAGGGCGCGTGACAGGCAGCCAGCACGGCCACGGCCTCTTATCGTTTGACCATCCTCCAGCGACTGAAGATTTGTTTATTGGCCCTCAACGACAAGAAACGCACGGAAACGGAAGGAAGCGGCGACGTGGGGTGGGCGTTGCAGCGGCCGGGTCGAGCGCGTGAGGAGGCCGTCGACGAGGAAGACGCCGCTCGCCGCCCGACGACGGCAATGACCTCTGCCGGTTCAACTCGGGCGGCCGGAAGATGAGCACAATTTCAACACACTCTCTGCTGGCGTGCGGCGCACACCGCCTCTCGGATCGCACCGCGCTCTCGTCTGGCCGCCGAGCAGCCACTTCCGTTCCGAGCCACTTGCCCCGCCCGCCTGCACGGCCACCTGGCTGCACGCTCCACTGGGTCGCACGCTCGGACGCCACAAGGCGGTGGACGGGTGCCCATCCACCGCATGGCGAGGCGCAGTGTTACTTAACTCCAATCCCGTCAACCTCTCTCCCTCTGAGAGATGGCCACGTGCATGGCGGTCACCCATCCACCGACCGACTCGACGCGATGTTGCTTAACTCCAATCCCTCCAGCCTCTCTCCCTCTGAGAGCTGGCCACGTGCATGGCGGTCACCCATCCACCGGCCGACTCGGCGCGGTGTTGCTTAACTCCAATCCCTCCAGCCTCTCTCCCTCTGAGAGCTGGCCACGTGCATGGCGGTCACCCATCCACCGGCCGACTCGGCGCGGTGTTGCTTAACTCCAATCCCTCCAGCCTCTCTCCCTCTGAGAGCTGGCCACGTGCATGGCGGTCACCCATCCACCGGCCGACTCGGCGCGGTGTTGCTTAACTCCAATCCCTCCAGCCTCTCTCCCTCTGAGAACTGGCCACGTGCATGGCGGTCACCCATCCACCGGCCAACTCCGCGCGGTGTGGCTTAACTCCAATCCCTCCAACCTCACTCCTTCTGAAAGCTGACTACGTGCATGGCGGTCACCCATCCCCCGGCCGACTCGGCGCGGTGTTGCTTAACTCCAATCCCTCCAGCCTCTCTCCCTCTGAGAGCTAGCCACGTGCATGGCGGTCACCCATCCACCGGCCGACTCGGCACAGTGTTGCTTAACTTCAGTGATCGCCGGCGAAGAGGAAGCCCGAAGACGATCGTTCGACGAAGACACCGTGCACCATGCTCGAACGAACCAAGGAGTAAACCTTGGACCCCACCCGCCCCTGGGTCGTATGGCTAGACGTCGAGCCGGGGGTCGCCGTCGACGCCGGGCGACGGAGCGCGCCGAGGGCATTGCCATCGCCGACGTCGTGTTGTTGTCGGGTCTCGGTCGTGACGTCTCGTGGGTCGTGACAGCTTCGGGGGGGGGGGGGGGGGGGTGACCTTTGGCGCTCCTCGCGCTCGACGCCGGCGTCCGACGGGCAACGGTTCACTTCGGCCACAGTCGGCCCCGACCGGAGAGGTCGAGTTCCATTCGCATGTCAGTGCTGGAATCAGCACCGTGCTGGAATCAGCTGCGTGCTGGGACCGAGATGTTTGAGCCGGGCACAAAGGGGGGACATTGGTCTTCTCAGGCTGGGTTCCATTCGCATGTCAGTCCTGGAATCAGCACCGAACCCTCGGCCTTTTGGCTGCGTGCTGGGACCGAGATGTTTGAGCCGGGCACAAAGGGGGGACATTGGTCTTCTAAGGCTGGGTTCCATTCGCATGTCAGTCCTGGAATCAGCACCGAACCCTCGGCCTTTTGGCTGCGTGCTGGGACCGAAATGTTTGAGCCGGGCACAAAGGGGGGACATTGGTCTTCTCAGGCTGGGTTCCATTCGCATGTCAGTCCTGGAATCAGCACCGAACCCTCGGCCTTTTGGCTGCGTGCTGGGACCGAGATGTTTGAGCCGGGCACAAAGGGGGGACATTGGTCTTCTCAGGCTGGGTTCCATTCGCATGTCAGTCCTGGAATCAGCACCGAACCCTCGGCCTTTTGGCTGCGTGCTGGGACCGAAATGTTTGAGCCGGGCACAAAGGGGGGACATTGGTCTTCTCAGGCTGGGTTTCATTTGCATGTATGTCCTGGAATCAGCACCGAACCCTCGGCCTTTTGGCTGCGTGCTGGGACCGAGATGTTTCTCAGGTTGGGGAAACTCTTCATCTCAGGCTGGACACGGCTATAGTAGGTTACTATAGCGATGGTGAACCTCCGTTCAGTAAACACACATCACAACCATCACAAAAATTTACGAGTTGAAGCGAAGCGAGGATTGCGCTCGCTGCGCTCATGCAGTCGAACATCGCGGTCGTCTTGGTGCTTGGTGGCACCCGGAGGCGACAGTGCAATCTGTGTCCGCGGAGAGACCCACTTTCGGACTTCTTTTCGCAGCGCGTTTCGGTCCTAGGTTTTTCGGTCCTAGGGGGATAAAGGGTATTTTTTTGCAGCCTTTAAAATGAGTCCCATGGCTTTACCATGTTGGATTTATTGCCTTTGATTTGTTAAATTAGCTCAATGTTAAGGTCCAGGGTTCTCAAGTTCAGGATAGCTGCCACACCGACACGCACCTGACTGTTAGTTTTCCCTCGGGACAAATTCCTGTCAAAACCCTGACAAGACATGTCGTTCACTGGAAGACTTCGTTCACTGGAAGACTTCGTTCACTGGAAGACTTCGTTCACTGGAAGACTTCGTTCACTGGAAGACGCAAAACTTCGTTCACTTCAGTGACGTCGACAAACTTCGCATTTGGCTGAGAGAAGTTGATTTATTGGAGGAAGTCTAATACTTTCTTGATTATCCTTTATATTAAAAAAAAACACACAAACACATACGGAATGACCAATAAAGGATCACGGTTTTGCAAACAAATTCGGTATCAAAACCCACATAAAAATGGTAACTGCGATTTCGTAACTCTGACTTCGCCGTTCTCGGCTACAAAGTTAAACAACTAATGCATGGACCACAACAGGGATTTTATCCATCAGAACCGATAACGGCATAAGAAGATCCCTACACTTCAGCCAACGAAATCAAACCGCACAAGCAGAGTCGATGGACAACTCAGTGCACTGACAGCCGAGCTGCAGTTCAAAGTTGAAACCGTGCGATCTCTCCGCACACACGGATCGTAAGCTCGCGCCCCGCCAAACAGGCGGCGGCGAGGATGATTGTTGTCTGGCTCATCAGGGATTCACGACGACGACGACGACGACGACGACGACGACGACGACGACGACGGAGCGCGGAGACAAACATTGACACTGGCCGGCGGCGTGCGGTGGAGGTGGGAGGTGGGGGGGGGGGGGGGGGGGGGGGCGCTAGGCATGAATGGGCGCGATGCAGCCTAGTCATACGCAGTCGGCAGCTAACGAGACACGAAGAGCGCCGCGGGGTGCGCGTCGTGGATAGGCCGCCGAACGGAGGACGCCGTCGAACGCCGCGAGGGACGGACGTCAGCCCGAGTGTGTCGGTGTGCTGTAAATGGGATATCAGGGCGGGCACCTGTTGAGCGCGGAGGTAGGAGGCGATTGAGTAACTTTGTGGTTTCAAAACCATTCGTTTTCAATATCACTGCCTATGGTTTAACACGGGGGGCAGTGATTTGAAATCGAGTGATTTCGAGCCAAATCGAAAGAAATATATAAAGTTCGAAATAAATATCGCACCCCTGGTGACGGATGGTTCCCGATATCGCCGATTACGAGCGCTTCTGCGAAGGAGGCCGGCTCCTAGTGTCCCATCGTTGCCAGCACGGCCAGGTAGATACCGGCTCCTAGTGTCCCATCGTTGCCACCACGGCCAGGTAGATACCGGCTCCTAGTGTCCCATCGTTGCCAGCACGGCCAGGTAGATACCGGCTCCTAGTGTCCCATCGTTGCCAGCACGGCCAGGTAGATACCGGCTCCTAGTGTCCCATCGTTGCCAGCACGGCCAGGTAGGTACCGGCTCCTAGTGTGCCATCGTTGCCAGCACGGCCAGGTAGATACCGGCTCCTAGTGTGCCATCGTTGCCAGCACGGCCAGGTAGATACCGGCTCCTAGTGTCCCATCGTTGCCAGCACGGCCAGGTAGATACCGGCTCCTAGTGTGCCATCGTTGCCAGCACGGCCAAGTAGGTACCGGCTCCTAGTGTGCCATCGTTGCCAGCACGGCCAGGTAGATACCGGCTCCTAGTGTGCCATCGTTGCCACCACGGCCAGGTAGATACCGGCTCCTAGTGTCCCATCGTTGCCAGCACGGCCAGGTAGATACCGGCTCCTAGTGTCCCATCGTTGCCAGCACGGCCAGGTAGATACCGGCTCCTAGTGTGCCATCGTTGCCAACACGGCCAGGTAGATACCGGCTCCTAGTGTGCCATCGTTGCCAGCACGGCCAGGTAGATACCGGCTCCTAGTGTACCATCGTTGCCAACACGGCCAGGTAGATACCGGCTCCTAGTGTCCCATCGTTGCCAGCACGGCCAGGTAGATACCGGCTCCTAGTGTCCCATCGTTACCAACACGGCCAGGTAGATACCGGCTCCTAGTGTCCCATCGTTGCCAGCACGGCCAGGTAGATACCGGCTCCTAGTGTCCCATCGTTGCCAACACGGCCAGGTAGATACCGGCTCCTAGTGTCCCATCGTTGCCAGCACGGCCAGGTAGATACCGGCTCCTAGTGTCCCTTCGTTACCAACACGGCCAGGTAGATACCGGCTCCTAGTGTCCCATCGTTGCCAGCACGGCCAGGTAGATACCGGCTCCTAGTGTGCCATCGTTGCCAGCACGGCCAGGTAGATACCGGCTCCTAGTGTGCCATCGTTACCAACACGGCCAGGTAGATACCGGCTCCTAGTGTCCCATCGTTGCCAGCACGGCCAGGTAGATACCGGCTCCTAGTGTGCCATCGTTGCCAGCACGGCCAGGTAGATACCGGCTCCTAGTGTCCCATCGTTGCCAGCACGGCCAGGTAGATACCGGCTCCTAGTGTGCCATCGTTGCCAGCACGGCCAGGTAGGTACCGGCTTCTAGTGTCCCATCGTTGCCAGCACGGCCAGGTAGATACCGGCTCCTAGTGTCCCATCGTTGCCAGCACGGCCAGGTAGATACCGGCTCCTAGTGTCCCATCGTTACCAACACGGCCAGGTAGATACCGGCTCCTAGTGTCCCATCGTTGCCAGCACGGCCAGGTAGATACCGGCTCCTAGTGTCCCATCGTTGCCAGCACGGCCAGGTAGATACCGGCTCCTAGTGTCCCATCGTTGCCAGCACGGCCAGGTAGATACCGGCTCCTAGTGTCCCATCGTTGCCAGCACGGCCAGGTAGATACCGGCTCCTAGTGTGCCATCGTTGCCAGCACGGCCAGGTAGATTGGGGCCCAGAGGAGGGAAAAGATGACCCGGCCGTGAACATGTTCTGTGACTTCCTGCAGATGATATTCGATCGGGTCTCAACAGATTAGCATCTGTGTTGTTGATATAATCGAAGACCCCATGCCTCGTCTCGTCCGCACGAAGTGACAGAATTTAGCGGTGAATTGGAGGACGTTGACAATGCCACGGCCAGAAGCCATCGACCCACGAAGAGGGACGTGAAAACGTGTTACAATTCGCTACGCGGAATGGCGCCTGCGCACCGCACTCCCCTCATCTGCCGTTGCTGAATCAGAGAGAATACTTATCGATATGCTGCAGGGATGGCGTTGTTGCTATTGGTCCACTGGTTGTGTTGCCATCTCGTCGAACGTGAAGCTTTTCGCGCTGAATTGTGAACCACCGAACCACCAAACCACAGGACCACCGAACCACTGAACCACCGAACCACCGAACCACAGAACAACCGAACCACAGGACCACCGAACCACCGAGCCACTGAACCACCAAACCACCAAACCACAGGACCACCGAACCACCGAACCACCGAACCACCGAACCACCGAACCATAGAACCACAGAACCCCCGAACCACCGAACCACCGAACCACAGAACCACCGAACCAAAGAACCACCGAACCACAGAACCACCGAACCACAGAACCACCGAACCACAGAACCACAGAACCACCGAACCACCGACCCACAGAACCACCGAACCACCGAACCACAGAACCACCGAACCACAGAACCACCGAAGTCTCCCGCAGCCTCTGCTCCTTGGGATGGACCATCGTTGATTTGTGCCCGGTTTTACTAACTCCTAGTTCAGATCCCAACATGGAATTACAAGCGAATTCAGCCAATCACGTGCAGGGAATTCAGTCGTAACTCCTAGCTGGGATCTCAACCTGGAGTTGAAAAACTTGGTAAACCCGGGTAGCTTTAAGTGTAAACTGCAATTTTGCCAGTGGGCGGTTCGATTTGTCCATACGATCGATTGAATCAAAGTCCTCCAGAGGGCGCTAGCTGTGCAGTGCCTTCTCATACAAATTGATACGTGTCACCCACCAATTGTACTAAGCGCCTTCGAAGACCAGCATCGCAGGACAGGGTCATGGTTCGGTCTCAGCCTTGATAAAGCGTGCAGGGGGGCGATTGGGTAACTTATTTCGTTCGATTTGGCTCGAAATCGCTCGATTTCAAATCACTGCCCCCCGTGTTAAACCAAGGGGCAGTGATATTGAAAACGAATCGTTTTGAAATCACAAAGTTACACAATCGCCTCCCAGGTGACTTCAATGCGCGGTCGATCTACTTCCCTCGATTAACTCGACTCCCTTGGGGATTTGACATTGGTTTAGCCGAGACTTGCCGTCAGTGTCCAAGTCCTGGGCCAACTGTTAGGAGGATGACTCATGAGCTATTTCACCAACGTCGGTTTAACACCCCCTAAACGGTCGTTTAAGACCGCTTTTGACTGGCGTATTCGTTTTCATATACAAAACTCAGTTCTTCAATAATTCAAGTGGAGAATTTGGAGTTCTCTCGAAGAAAAATGCAAATTCGACTTTTAGTTCCGTGGTGATAACATATAGGAATAATTGGTGACCTGAAAACACTTACATGTTGTGTCTGGAACTACTTTCTTTCACCACTAAACACGGTTTAAAAGCTAATTCCCCAACCTGGGGGGCTCAAATAATGGACGATGGTTTAGCCAGGGAATTAATTATAACATTTACAAAATGAAATATGTTTCACCTGTCAAAACAATGCCTTCTAGAATCACTGCCACTTTAAAATCAAAATGCAAGTAAGTTTTTGTGACCTGTCTGATATTTCTGCTTTGAACTTTTCAAAAAGTCGGTAAATTAGTGAATTTCAAGGCACCGGCTAAATTGGCCTTAAACGCCCGTTTAAGTTAGACTTGGTGAAATAGGCCATCAGAAGTGCAAATGGTTGTCGAGCAAAGGCGAAATGAGCGCTATTATTCAGGTAAACATTTTTGAATAAAATGTTTATCGTCTTATTTGCCGGAGAAATGAGATAAATCCCGCTCCGGCATTTCGGGCGTAAAGAAATCCCTTGCAGCCCCAATGACTTCGCCAGGCACATTGACATCTCGTGCAAGAACAGAAGGCAGAACTCAACAAAAACCATGGGGACCAACTCCCATGGGTTACAGTTGCTCATTTCTGGCTCGTATCTCGGCTAAAACGACGCACGAAATCCCTCCTGGGAGCTAGCCATGCATTGTGCGCATGCCCTAAGTGGACGCCGCCGTCCGCCCCAACGACGGCGTCGTGCCGGGTGGCGACCGCCGCCGCGGTGGCCAGGCAAGCTAACCTCTAGCCTCGACGCGTCGGTTCCGCGGCCGAGCGAGCGGATGCCACCCAGGCAGAGGCGAGTGGTCGTCCGCCAACCGGTCGCCGCTCGCCGCGCAACCACCGGTCCGGTCCGGTCCGGTCCGGTCCGGTCCGGTGTCGACGGGATCGACACGGACACGGCACACCTGGCGCAGCGCTCCATTGATGAAAACGCGCTGAGTGCGTGTGGGAGTCCGATTCGCTAATGCTATGCGTGGAAGGCAGGCGACGATATTATGTTGGTGGTGAGGTGTTCGGTAATGCTCTGATGAGATTGACTTGCGGTCCTAAAAGGAACCTCGGTCGACGTTTCGTCGGCGTTGGCACCGACATCTTCAGGACTTGTGGTGTTTACCCGGCGCGTATATAAGCAGCGACCACCAGCTGCAAAAACACACACAAGTCCTGAAGATGTCGGTGCCAACGCCGACGAAACGTCGACCGAGGTTCTTTTTAGGACCGCAAGTCAGTCTCATATCAGAGCATTACCGAACACCTTACCACCATCTAAGTCTAACCACGGCTTTGAACCACTCCGTCATTCCGATATTATGTTGTATAGGACAGTGGGTGGTTCTCAAATCAATTGGATCCACGACTTCCTAAGGGGACGAATTTTCACGGCTGCCTTGTACCTACTGATATGACGAGTTTTACAATGCAACCTGTACACTTATCTTCACGTTTTCGCAAGATGCCTGTGCAATTTATGAATCTTAAGTGGTCGACTCAAAGTGTATGGAAATACATTTTTAGATATCTGTCATTTGACAATACAGGGATTGTGTCAATCGTAATTCGTAATCATGTCAATTGTATGTATCGGGAATAAATATTATTTCCATGCAGAAAAATATCGATGCTTGTCACTGCCCCATGGGGATCAGTAAAGCACAGTTTGAGAACCACTGTCGTAGGTATATGAGAAGCTTGCGGCGTTCAGGATTGGTTCAGGATGGTGGAATTACCTTGGATACCTTGGGTGTTTATTTGACCGCGAGTTGTTCGTGTATACCCGTGGACCATTTCCCCCAGACTTTTGACCATTTACCCCAGACTTTTGACCATTTCCCCCAGACTTTTAACCATTTCCCCCAGACTTTTAACCATTTCCCCCAGACTCTTGACCATTTTGGTTCTCATTGCCTTCAAGATTACTGATTCTTGTATTTACGTTTTTGACGTCAGTCGAGCCATCACCCTTGATAAAGTTAAGTAACTATAGCATAATAATATGTTACGAAACGTCGGGAAACCAGTGAGACTTTATTTAGCATTCAAAACCCAGTGTTGAAATGGTTGTGTTTGAAAACTAGTGCTAAAGACAGGACATAGTAGACACGAGACTAGGAAATGTGTAACATTTTGACCATTCGCGAACCACGCGTGACTTCCTAAGACCATCTCCGCACGACTCCCCCCCACCCTCTCCCCCCCCCCCCCCCCCATCGCCCGGGGCACCGAGGCCGCGCACATATTGTCGCCTCGCGCCGCCGCCCATCGATCACCGCTCGGCGGGCGACGGCAGCACCCCGGCCGGGTCGCGACCTCGTCGACGACCGGACCCCGTGAACCCGGACCCGACGACATCGGCGGCCCGACACATCCGTGTGTGCCCGGCACCAGACGACGACGCCCACACGGTGGAGTCTTGTCGCTAAGCGGACACGCCGAGTGCACCTGCACCCGCGACAACGCCCCCCCCCCCCCTCCACGCCACCGTCCTCTGTGCAAGCGAGTGTCATCCCCCCCGGGGGAGAACAAGCGAGATCCTGGTGACGGCGAATGCGTCGCGTCGCGTCGCCGAGAGCCATGATGTCATAAGACGAGCATAAGAGGAGATGGACAAGAGGAGACGTTGTCCATCTGCAGACGGCCACCGCCTTCACATGCTGGTGGGCGGCACGAGGACGTAGAAAAGATTGTGTGAAGAGAGCGAAGAGGATTGCCAAACTGATAGATGGTTTTTGAGGCATTTCTATATGAGGTTTTGTCTGAACGGAACTGAACGATTCGATAGAGAAGGTAACATTTACATGGGAAAGATCATCGAATATAGGACAGGGAACTTTGGGATTTTTAGACGAAAATGTTAGAAGATTGGAATTGATTGAAGATGAACGGAGATTTCTCGGAAAACCTAACAATATTTAACTATTAAAATACTCAGACAATGTAAATGTTTCACAAATGTTTACAAATCTGTTTCAAGTAATGAATAAGGAAGTATAAATAACATGTGCATCTTATTTCATGTGCTATCATGTGTGTATTTTTATTATTAATTGACTACCGACTCGTTGAAATTTCGATTCAATTTAGGCAAAGTTCACTAAAAACAAAAAGCCTGGCAAAACAAAGGCGCTCAGAGCGTTTCGGGCTCCGACGGGCCCAGCCCTGAGGGCTCCAAAGCGCAGTGTGTATTGCGAATCCGTCTCGTTATCGGCCTCTCAGAGCGTTTCGGGCACCGACGGGCCCAGCCCCGAGGGCTCCAAAGCGCAGCGTGTATTGCGAATCCGTCTCGTTCTCGGCCTCTCAGAGCGTTTCAGGCTGCGACGGGCCCAGCCCTGAGGGCTCCAAAGCGCAGTGTGTATTGCGAATCCGTCTCGTTCTCGGCCTCTCAGAGCGTTTCAGGCTGCGACGGGCCCAGCCCTGAGGGCTCCAAAGCGCAGTGTGTATTGCGAATCCGTCTCGTTCTCGGCCTCTCAGAGCGTTTCGGGCTCCGACGGGCCCAGCCCTGAGGGCTCCAAAGCGCAGTGTGCATTGCGAATCCGTCTCGTTCTCGGCCTTTTAGAGCGTGCACTCAATGTGCACTGGCTCAGGTCCTCAGGTTTCAGTTTCTAATCGCCCTCGTCTGTCCCATCCCGTGCAGTCGGCGGGTGTCGCTTCGAGTCTGCGCAGTACGGCGAGGGCGAGGCGGTCGAGACTGCGCAGCCCTGCGCGCGCTGCGCCTGTCTGCGCGGCGCAGTCGTGTGTCGCGTGCAAGTCTGCGCAGAGCTGCCCCATCCACCGCCCTCTGGATGCATCGTGCTGCATCGCAGGGCTCAGTGCTGCGCTCAACTGCTCTGCTGTGAGTACTGGGCCAATCACGACACGCCTCCCTTCTATAGGCTAAACTACATTCCACGTTGAGAAGGAGAGTGGATTTGCATCTTCCTCGAGGACCCACTGCTGCTAGACACGAGCTGAGAGTTTCAACACTCACAAGCCATGTCTTGAGCCGGACAAAAGGCTCTGTGGGCAGTTTTGAAACTCTTGGCTCGTGTCTAGCAGCAGTGGGTCCTCGAGGAAGATGCAAATCACCCGGTTATTGCTCAATTCCCCAAAGTTATTTCCAAGTGCAGGCCTGTGGCAAAGTCGATGCGTCTGGAGGTTCCTTGGGGTCCCAGGTACCCCAAGGGATTAGGCCGCCACGAAAGTCGACGTCGACGCCGTTCGGCTGTCCTCGGGCTCGCTCGGCATGCGTCGACTCGGACGTCGAAGTTCGGCCGTTCACCTCACGCATGCGCACGCACGCAGCACGCACGCACGCACGCACTAACTCACGCACATGCGTGATGTCGGCCCATTACTCGATGGGAAATCAACCAATCACAGCACAGCGATCCGTGGTGCCTTGGCGCCAGCAGCCAGCAGCTGCCCGTGCTCTGCACGTGCTCCGATGCTGATGTCGACGACGACGACGTCGTTGTGTTTCAGACGACGACCGACTGCGACTGGCGGCGTCCGGCGACGCGACGCTCGACGTAGACGGCGTCGTGGACGCCGAGCGTCTGCCGGGGATCGAAAGTGAGTGCCGACGTCGGGAGGCAGAGGGGGGGGGGAGGGGGGGGGGGATCGGCATCGTTGGGGGTTACCCCGGTTATCCCTGATGCTTTCCTCGATGCTGTCCTTTCTTTCAGAGATTCGAAGATTGTCGATAGTAGTTTTCGTCCCGATCGGATAACGGGAGTCGCATGTAAAGTGTATCCAGTACGCGGTGAATTCTACGCTACATCGTTCAAGGAACCGGCTCAAAGAGGAGCTACCAAAAGAGCTCATCAATTCCGGACCGCCACCGGATGTCCACGAAGATCTAAGCCAATCCCTAGCCACTAGAGTTGATTCGACACCGTGCCAAACATTCAAGGTCACGTCTCAGTGGCACAACCAGCACATCGCAAACCGGCCGCATGCAACAGGTACCTAAGCTTCATTTCACGTTGAGAAGGAGAGTGGATTTGCATCTTCCTCGAGGACCCACTGCTGCTAGACACGAGCCAAGAGTTTCAACACTCACAAGCCACGTCTTGAGTCGGACAAAAGGCTCTATGGGCAGTTTAGAAACTCTTACCTCGTGTGTAGCAGCAGTGGGTCCTCGAGGAAGATGCAAATCCAATCTCATTCTCAACGTGGAATGGACTAAAGGTTCTATATAGATTGTTAGCGGTCTTGCCCTGAAGATAGTACAGGGTTCGGTCGTAAATAGGCCCATGCCAGGTGCCGACGTTTAGATGGCATTGTCGCCGACATCTTCAGCACTGTGGCACCCAAGGGCAGCAAGAAGTGCCCTCGCCGATCGGGACTCGCTCCTCACAAAACGCGGTGCGTGTACCGTGCGCACGCGGCCGTGACGCATGCGCGCGTGTGCATCTCACGAGTCGAGCGCGGCTTTCACGGGTCGCCGACGAGCGCGCGATGCCCGCCGATGCGACTCATGTGTGCGGGACACGCAACCTTGGCTCCTTGGGGGGCGGTCGTCGGGAGCCGGCTCGATTTCAGCAACACGTCTCTAGATGCTGACAGTCCGCTTTGTACAGTTTCAAAACGAACCCACCGGCACCATCAGCTCGAACTGTGCACGGGGCTGATTTCGGTCAATTTCAGCACGGTTTCAAATGGGAGGAACATGCCTCTAGATTCTTACAGCGCTTTGTACAGTTTCAAAACGGAACCACCGGCACCATCAGCTCGAACTGTGCACGGGGCTGATTTTGGTCAATTTCAGCACGGTTTCAAATGGGAGGAACATGCCTCTAGATTCTTACAGCGCTTTGTACAGTTTCAAAACGGAACCACCGGCACCATCAGCTCGAACTGTGCACGGGGCTGATTTTGGTCAATTTCAGCACGGTTTCAAATGGGAGGAACATGCCTCTAGATTCTTACAGCTCGCTTGCACAGTTTCAAAACGAAACCAAGCAGTTCTGGCGTCATAGTTTCCAACCATGGTCCGGCCTGCCTGAGAATCTGTCAACGGCCATCTTGTTTCTTAATCCGTCACGGCATCCTTGCCTCCCAGATCAATCACGGCACCAAACACCCAGCGGATCCAAGTATATAATGCACATTTAATCGTGGTTTTAATAATCGATCAACAGTCAGATGGGACAAGACTTAAAGTCAACGCTGGACCCGCGAACGAGTGCAGAGTTTGACGGTCCGCGCGGAGAGGGCACAGACGAGGAGACAGAGCGCCGTCGAGTAGAAGACTAGCGAGTCGAGGCGTTTGGAGCGCAGCAGACGCACGGCCAGCCAGACGGACAGACCGAACGCGACGCATTGCGGAAGGAGGCGGACAAATTGCGGACACACGAGCGGCGGAGGCGTTGGGACGCCCAGGAGGTCGGCGAGCCACGAGCGCACTTGGGGCGTACGACGCTCCAGTTCGAGCTGCAATTAGGGCAGGGGGAGGCGAGCTGCAATCACTTTCTGACGGCTGGCGATACGCGACTCGGGTTTGCCTTGTTGGTCGAGGCTTGCCCACCCAAAACCCAACCCAACCCAACCCCAGCCAAACGAGGAAGCCTCGAGGCCGACAACCGACAGTTCCGCGTTGTCCCGCGCGAGTTCAGCACTCACCGCCGCGAAGAGCATGCGCACGAGCGCGTTCAGCTGTAGTTGGCCGAAGACGAGGACCCAGACGAGCACTCGGACCACCCGATCGACCAGCAGCCCGAACACCGGCACGAGCAGCACCATCGACTGCACACAGACAGCCTCGGTCACCCATCCACCTCCAGGCGAGACGCAGTGTTGCTTAACCTTAATCCCCCCCGTCCTCACTCCCACTGAGAGCTGGCCACGTGCATGGCGGTCACCCATCCACCGGCCGACTCGGCGCCGTGTTGCTTAACCTCAGTCCCTCCATCCTCACTCCCACTGAGAGCTGGCCACGTGCATGGCGGTCACCCATCCACCGGCCGACTCGGCGCCGTGTTGCTTAACCTCAGTCCCTCCATCCTCACTCCCACTGAGAGCTGGCCACGTGCATGGCGGTCACCCATCCACCGGCCGACTCGACTACAGTGTTGCTTAACTCCAATCCTACATACTACCTCCCTCACCGAGTAACGTGAAAGGCCCCCCCGGTGACCAAGGCCAACTGTCTCACCCAGTCGAGCGCCCAGGCGAGTCGGCCCCTCTGCCGCGCCAGCAAGTCGTGCAAGCGCGCGGCGTATTTGCACTGGAGGGCGACGGCGACGGCGAACACGGGCAAGAAGTGCACCAACGACGGCGACTCCAGTATCGCGTGGCCCTCGGCGGGGGCGTGGGCGAGTTGCCACGTGGGATGCATGTCGGTCGAGGAATGGTTGACTCTCGAGGAATGGCTGGACTTTCGAGGAACGGCTGGACTCTCGAGGAACGGCTGGAATGTCGAGGAATGGTTGGACTCTCGAGGAATGGTTAGACTTTCGAGGAATGGCTGGACTCTCGAGGAATGACTGGACTCTCGGGGAATGGCTGGACTCTCGGGGAATGGCTGGACTCTCAGGCAATGGCTGGACTCTCGAGGAATGGCTGGACTCTCAGGCAATGGCTGGACTCTCGAGGAATGGCTGGACTCTCAGGCAATGGCTGGACTCTCGAGGAACGGCTGGAATGTCGAGGAATGGTTGGACTCTCGAGGAATGGTTAGACTTTCGAGGAACGGCTGGACTCTCGAGGAATGGCTGTACTCTCGAGGAGTGGCTGGACTCTCGAGGAATGGCTGGACTGGGAGTGGGTTGTGTGCAGGTTGCGTTGCCGGGGAGATTGTGGTCAGACCGAGCGATTGTCGGTGGGCAATTCGTGGCATTGCGAATCGGTATTGTTGGGCTTAGACACTCATTTGTCAAGTCCCGGGGGTATTTGTGTCAATTATTGTGTAAATTATCTCACGATTAGGTAATAAAAATTGTCAAAATCGGTTGAATTAGTGTATATTTATCTATGCAATTTGTGCATTTTTTGTTGCAATTTTGCCCTAGCCGTAGCCAGCTGCCAAGCACTACAGTCTTAAACTGCATTTCACGTTGAAAAGGAGAGTGGATTCGCATCTTCCTCGAGGACCCACTGCTGCTAGACAGGAGCTAAGAGTTCCAAAACTCACACGCCATGTCTTCAGCCGGACAGAAGGCTCTATGGACAGTTTTGAAACTCTTGGCTCGTGTCTAGCAGCAGTGGGTCCTCGAGGAAGATGCAAATCCACTCTCCTTCTCGACGTGAAATGGAGTTTGGCTACAGAGTTCTTAGCCGTCTTGCAGCGACAGTGCTGCCCTCTAGCAACACAGTGCTGCCCTCTAGCCAGACAGTGCTGCCCTCTAGCCAGTCAGTGCTGCCCTCTAGCCACACAGTGCTGCCCTCTAGCCACACAGTGCTGCCCTCTAGCCAGACAGTGCTGCCCTCTAGCCAGTCAGTGCTGCCCTCTAGCCAGTCAGTGCTGCCCTCTAGCCAGACAGTGCTGCCCTCTAGCCAGTCAGTGCTGCCCTCTAGCCAGTCAGTGCTGCCCTCTAGCCACACAGTGCTGCCCTCTAGCCACACAGTGCTGCCCTCTAGTCAGACAGTGCTGCCCTCTAGCCACACAGTGCTGCCCTCTAGCCACACAGTGCTGCCCTCTAGCCACACAGTGCTGCCCTCTAGCCACACAGTGCTGCCCTCTAGCCAGTCAGTGCTGCCCTCTAGCCAGACAGTGCTGCCCTCTAGCCAGTCAGTGCTTCCCTCTAGCCAGACAGTGCTGCCCTTTAGCCAGTTAGTGCTGCCCTCTAGCCAGTCAGTGCTGCCCTCTAGTCAGACAGTGCTGCCCTCTAGCCACACAGTGCTGCCCTTTAGCCAGACAGTGCTGCCCTCTAGTCAGACAGTGCTGCCCTTTAGCCAGTTAGTGCTGCCCTCTAGTCACACAGTGCTGCCATCTACCCCGTGTTCGCGTTGCAGACGCCCTCGCGGCGGACGCGGGCTGCGTGGCCAACGGCACGTTGTACGGCGAGGGCTCGGCGATGTCGACGTCGACGCTGTGCGAGTTCTGCTACTGCATCCGCGGACGGCAAGAGTGCGTGCGCCCCAAGTGCGTGCTCGCCTTGCCCGGGTGTCGACCCGTGTTCAGTCGGCACGCGTGTTGTCCGACCAGCTACGCGTGCGCCTCGACGGATGGCGCCACTGGTGAGTGTGTGCGCGCTAGCACTCGGTGCCGTTCGTAGCAGTTCGTCGAGTGGGCTCGAAAAGACTGAGGCTATACACTCCTGTATTTGTACACGCTTCGAATGAGAGTATTGTAGTGCAGACTCCAGACATGGCGGTGTCAATCATTCGATGCTCAGACCATTCAACCCTTTAGTGGGACAATGGGACGGCCTGCGAATGTCCTTTGGCTCTCCAAAGAGCAGGGGAACCTCTTTGGGAGTGAAACACCGCTCTCCTTCTAAACGTAACAGCAGGGGAGCCTCTTTGAGAGTGAAACACCGCTCTCCTTCTAAACGTAACAGCAGGGGAGCCTCTTTGAGAGTGAAACACCGCTCTCCTTCTAAACGTAACAGCAGGGGAGCCTCTTTGAGAGTGAAACACCGCTCTCCTTCTAAACGTAACAGCAGGGGAGCCTCTTTGAGAGTGAAACACCGCTCTCCTTCTAAACGTAACAGCAGGGGAGCCTCTTTGAGAGTGAAACACCGCTCTCCTTCTAAACGTAACAGCAGGGGAGCCTCTTTGAGAGTGAAACACCGCTCTCTTTCTAAACGTAACAGCAGGGGAGCCTGTTTGAGAGTGAAACACCGCTCTCCTTCTAAACGTAACAGCAGGGGAGCCTCTTTGAGAGTGAAACACCGCTCTCCTTCTAAACGTAACAGCAGGGGAGCCTCTTTGAGAGTGAAACACCGCTCTCCTTCTAAACGTAACAGCAGGGGAGCCTCTTTGAGAGTGAAACACCGCTCTCCTTCTAAACGTAACAGCAGGGGAGCCTCTTTGAGAGTGAAACACCGCTCTCTTTCTAAACGAGAAACATAACTCAGCTTTAGCACTCAAAGACGTTCCTAGCATTGTCTACAGTCAAGTGAACTCGAAAAGTTTTCATCAAAAATTCTGAATCTATATCAAATAAAACTGTATCTCAGCGACAAAAAAGCAACTAGTGTTCGAAAACAAAATGCAGGCAATATTGCAGAACATCGATTGTAAAGTGGGAACGTTCCGTGAATACATTCGTGTCAACAGGTGTCAGCACTGCAATCGCGTCTAACAACTTCCTCTCTCTCTCTCTCTGTGTTGCAGAAATCACAGAGTTGTCAACGACGAGCTCCTTGCAAGTCGCGTCGGCGTCGACGGGTAAAGACAAACACACACAGTCACTCTATTGTCAATCACGGCATCCGATCTCGGCCGAGTGCCCGCGCCGGAATTGTCAACGGCTTCCTGGCTTCGAGCTGCTTAGTGTACAGGGAGCGTATCCTACACGAAAGTATATACCAAAAACATATATGAAACATATGTGGAAGGTTCAAATTTTTATAAGAAACATATAAGTTTCTTAGAAGATATTGCACTTTCGTATATTTTACCTGTATGTATCATATGTTCGTTTATGCTTTTCGTGTGGGATGGCCTCCGAGTGCGAGAACTGCTTCTAAACGCCTCCCCCCACCCCCCTGTGTCCTAGGCTGCCTGGTCGACGACGTCTGGTTCCCCGAGGGCGTCATGGTCAGCTCGGTGGCGGCCTCCGAGTGCGAGAACTGCTTCTGCGCACTGGGCGTCGTGCGTTGCGTGACCTTGGCCAACGCGCCGCCACTGCAGGGGTGCGCGCCCATCGTCAAGGCGGGCGAATGCTGGCCGGCCAGCTACAACTGCAGTCAGTAGCCACTGTCTTCGTCCCACACACCATGCTAGCCCCATGCTAGCCCCATGCTAACCCCATGCTAGCCCCGTCCCAGCCTGGCCGTGACAACTGCAGTCAGTACCAATGCTAGCCCCGTCCCAGCCTGGCCGTGACAACTGCAGTCAGTAGCCACTGTCTTCGTGTCCCACACCATGCTAGCCCCGTCCCAGCCTGGCCGTGACAACTGCAGTCAGTAGCCACTGTCTTCGTCACACACCATGCTAGCCCCATGCTAACCCCATGCTACACCATGCTAATCCCGTCACAGCCTCGTACAAATGCCATGCCATGTCCTATTCGATACTGTCTACTCTCAAGGTCATTCGGATCATGCTTTAACAACGTCTGAGACAAACTCCATATCACACCGTTTAATTTTCAATAAGAATCCATTTCAAACTGGGTTTTTTATGCTGAATACAATCTCATCCTGGTTTCCCGGCGTTTCCTGAGGTTTCCCGACGTATATCAAAGTCCAGCTTTCCTTTGAGGAAGTAACTAGCAAATTTACGAAACGTCAGGAACCCAGTGAGACTTGTATTAGGCATTAGAATCCCAGTGTTGAAATGGTTGAGATTGAAAACCAGTGCTAAAGACATTGGACGAGTCACATGAATGTCATCAACACTCATGACCGAGAACACTGTTCACGAACATGTTCGTGTTGTAGTCATGAACATGTTCGTGTCGTCATGAACATGTTCGTGTTGTTGTCATGAACATGTTCGTGTTGTTGTCATGAACATGTTCGTGTTGTTGTCATGAACATGTTCGTGTCGTTATCATGTTGTTCATCATGTAGTTCACGAACAACTCATGTCGAGACCATGTTGATGTTGGCCAGTGCCCGATTTACGCCTCGGCTGACACTATAGATACTATCTAGACTCTAGATACTCTAGACTCTAGATACTATAGACTCTAGATACTCTAGACTCTAGATACTCTAGACTCTAGATACTCTAGACTCTAGATACTCTAGACTATAGATACTCTAGACTATAGATACTCTAGACTCTAGATACTCTAGACTCTAGATACTCTAGACTCTAGATCTGATACTCTAGATTCTTACAGTCCATGGGCGCCTAAGGGCGCCAACGGTATAAATCGGGCACTGCCGATGTAGTTCATGTAGTTCACGTCTAGACCATGTGGCTGTTCGCAGTCCAATAATAATAATAATAATAAATCAGTCCGCTAATCGCAGTCCACGCGCGTGCGCAGGCGGCACCACGATGTCGGTGCAGCTGTCCGAGGACGCGTTCGTGCTGCGCCACGCGGTCAACGAGCGCAACCTGCCACGGCCACGCGGAGCGCCAGCGTCGGCCGAGGGGCGAGCCAATCAGGCGGCGCGTCTGGCCGAAGACACAGCCAATCACGAGCCAGACAGCCACGCCCTGCCGCAGGCAGCAGCCAACCACGAGGCGAGGTCGCCGGAACACCCCGCCCCTGCCACGACGTCGGCCAATCACGAGGCAGGCAGCCACGCCCCCGCCCAGGATAGAGCCAATGGGACGACGGCGTCCGTCGCCGCGACGTCTGCGAAGGCGACGCATAAACCGCCGTCGGCGTCGGGGGTGAAAGGCATCACCGAGCCCGTGCTCAAGGTCGGCGTCAAGGCCGACAAGAGGACGACGTCGAAGCCCGCGGGGAGCGCGTCGAGCGGCAAAACGACGGCGAACGTGACGGTTCAGAGTCTGACCGCGACTAGCGCTTCGGAGTCGGGAGCGTCCCCCGCCTCCAAGCCGGAGTCCAAGCCGGAGTCCAAGCCGGAGTCCAAGACGGAGTCCAAGCCGGAGTCCAAGCCGGAGTCCAAGCCGGAGTCCAAGCCGGAGTCCAAACCGGAGTCCAAGACGGAGTCCAAGCCGGAGTCCAAGACGGAGTCCAAGCCGGAGTCCAAGACGGAGTCCAAGCCGGAGTCCAAGCCGGAGTCCAAGCCGGAGTCCAAGCCAGAGTCCAAGCCGGAGTCCCCGGCCGCTGCATCGTCCACGTCGCCCTCCGTCGCTACCAGCAGCGCTGCTGTCGCAAGCAAAGCCCCCACGACGCACGAGCAGCCCTCAAGCACGGCCACCACGAAGGCCGTGGCTGCCAGCTCGCAGACTTCGACTGTCTCCACCACTGTCACCAGCGCCGCCTCGACATCGGATGGCTCCACGAACGCCACGGCTTCCCCGATCTCCACCACGGCTTCCGCGATATCCACCACGGCTTCCCCGGTGTCCACCACGGCTTCCCCGATGTCCACCACTGCTTCCCCGATCTCCGCCACGGCTTCCCCGGTTCCGACTTCCTCGGTGAATCCCAACGATTCGTCGATTATTTCAAATCTCTCCTCGATTCCCGCCAATTCCTCCACGACCACGGCCCCCACGAGCGTAGACGTCACGGCCCCCAAAATCCCTCTGCCCAAGGTCACTGCACCAGAAACCACGGCCGCCCCTAGTTCCACAGTCGCCACGAATGCCAACACACTTCAAAACTCCACTGAAGTTCTCAAAACTACTGAAGTTCAAAACTCCACTGACGCTCTCAAATCAACCGAAGATCAAAGCGCCGTTGAAGCTCCAACGTCCACGGTGGTTCAAAACTCCACTGATGCTCAAATACCGACAGAACCTCAAAGCTCGATTGAAGTTCAAAATTCCACTCTAGATTTAAAAACTACTGCAGATCCAAATTCCACCACAGAAACAAATTCAGCTGACGCTCAAAATTCTACAGAATCTCAAAATACCACCGTAGCTCACGCTTCAGTAGCAGCTTTAAATTCGACAGCCGCTAAAACTACAACAGAAGCGATGAATTCTGCAGAAGCTAAAAATTCCACGGCCACCCCAGATCCCACAGCCGTGCCCGAGGCGGAGACGCCCCCTGTGACCGCCGCGAGCGCCAGTGTCGCCACCGAGTCGGATGACGTCACCGAGCTCGACGCCTCGACGACGGACGACGCCGATGACGTCACGACGCCCGACGACGCCCGACCCAAGCACGGCGTCGCCGTGGAGGCGTCGACGGAGCTCGGCCAGAACGTGATGCTCGGTAAGCGACTAGACTCCATTTCACGTCGAGAAGGAGAGTGGATTTGCATCTTCCTCGAGGACCCACTGCTGCTAGACACGAGCCAAGAGTTTCAACACTGCCCACAGAGCCTTTTGTCCGACTCAAGATATGGCTTGTGAGTGTTGAAACTCTTAGCTCGTGTCTAGCAGCAGTGGGTCCTCGAGGAAGATGCAAATCCACTCTCCTTCCCAACGTGAAATGGAGTACAGTCTGCACGAAACGTTGCTAAGAGCTGGTTACTACAAACTTTCTCGGCTTAGCGTGTTGGAAACACCGGTCTTCTGAGATCGCCGAAGTTAAGCAACACCTCGCTGGGATCAGTACTGGATGGGTGACCGCATGCACATGGCCAGCTCTCAGAGGGAGATCGGTTTCAGGGAGTGAAGTTAGTAGGTACATAAGCTTCCCTCTCCGCGCTTAAAAAACCCACGACTTCGTGGACTAGTGGAGGAATCCTGTTATTTGAGTTGTACCGTCTTTCGGACGGGGCGTTAAGGACGTAAGGACGCAACAACATTTTATGGATTCTATTGTAAATGGAATGAAAGCATATCATTCGGAAGTCGTGGCCGTAGTGCCGGCACCGTCTTTCTGTTCCTCCCTTCTAGGTTAGGTTACATTCATCATCATCCTCATGATCACACTATCAGTCACCGACGCCAGTGGACCTGGGTGCCTCAGGACCCGGTGTCAAACCAGTGCGTCGTTAAACACCTCCCTCTTTAACGCTTCACTCTCCTAACCACTTGAACAAGAAACTGCAAAAATCCACGTCAGCCGTAACGCGCAATGTGGGGGTCGTGACCTAGAGAAATCGCAGTGGGTCCCGGTCGGCCGGGACCTGAGCCCCTCCCTCAAAACAGTGCGTCGCTTAACACCATGACCTTGTGATTGACCGGCGAACCTTCCCGTCGGGCCGTGTGTGCCGTCGCTATAGGCGACAACGAGCTGGTGGTGGACGTGACGATGCACTCCAATCTGAGCATCAACGCGGACGTCGCGACGCCGGGCGACATCGTCACCGAGCGGCCGACGCCGACGCCCGACGCCGAGCTCGAGGCGGTCGTCAACGTGACGCTGCCCAAGGACGCCGACTACGAGTACGACTACAACGAGCCGTCGCTGCCGCCGTCGCTGCCCAATCTCAGGTACACGTGATACACGTCCGGCAGGTGCGGGCTTTTTGGGGCTTTCAGGGCTCTTGGGCCTCCCGGGGCTTTTGGGGCTCAAGGTGATTTCAGCCCCTTAAGTATTTGCAGTGGGACACCAAGATGCAAGTTATGCTATTGCAAGTTATGCAGCAATATGCAGTTATGCTATTGCTGCCACAAATTGCATGTTTCATCAATTAAAACACCATAAACAATTTAAAAATTTAAAGTGTATATTTTGGTCAATTGACCAATAATATTTGACCGGTCAATTGACATGGTGCATTCCTACGAGTGTTGAAACTCTTGGCTCGTGTCTCTTGGCTTCCTCCCCGAGGAAGATGCAAATCCACTCTCCTTCTCAATGTGAAATCACAAGACCTCTTTTGCTAGTACTACCTAGGTAAATAGGAGTGGCAGAATGGGACCAACGCTTCAATCTAGAGACCGTTCAACAGATCCGATACATTATGTACGCCTCACGTTCTCCGGCATCCCTCGCGAGCAATCTCTCCGTCCGCACAGGATAATCCCGTTCGTGGCGGCGGACGCGGTGGTGGAGGCTTCGGACTCGGACGCGCCCAAGTCGCCGCCGTACCAGCTGTCGGCGTCCGAGAAGCACCGAAGCACCGAGAGTCCGGTCTTCTTCAAGCCGGCGCACGCCAACCGCTTCTCGCCGCCCGTCGAGACGCAAGGTAGGCCATCGAACCCAGCGGTATCTTCACCTCTTAGACCCAGCTTTTCATTTGGTTAGCAACATCCAATCAGGGACCTTCATTTTCCTGCTAATGGACCGATAGCATTCCACTGAAAATCTGGCTCTTACTTTAATTGCTCGCAACGAACCCAGCAGTTACTTCACTTCTTACGACACCTGGCTTTTCATTTGCTTAGCATCGTCCAATCAGGGACCTTCATTTTCCTGCTAATGTACCAATAGTGCCTTAACGGGCCACTGAAAAACCGGCTCTTACTTTAATTACTACGTTAAGTTATCCGTCTGTAATGGCAACTGTAACTCGTTACGGCAAGTCAATCTGATTTCAATGCACACAAGACAAGCTAACAGATACCTGTGGGTATGGTACCGAACATTACCGCTACTACTAATTCTTACGGCACTGTTGATTTTAAACCAGCCTTAATGTAGGACCAGATTCTTTGGTAGGACTTTCTATTTTCTACCTCTGTTTACGAGGAATTACGTTACTTAATCGATCTTCGTACTTTCGTAGATAGGTAGGTACGGTTTTTTGGGCGTATGCACTACAATTTCGTACCTAGATTTTGCCGTTCTCAGTTCCAAAATTAACAAAAACCGTACTGGATATTATCAATCAGAAGCGAACTGCAAAACGTGAAAATTGCGCAATGGCTACGCTTAGCGCATCGATGGTTGTTGGCCCGTAAAAATCGTAGGTCGTAAAAGAAGCCGAGATATACTTTCGCGAAGACTTCGGAGCTGGCTTGCAGCGTACTGCGGACATCTGGTGAGCTAACGTACATGACATGCACGCTGCACCGTAAACTGTGCCGTCAAATGTGAGGCTTTCAAGGAGGAAAAGTTAAGAACGCAGCAGACACTCGATGCAAACCGAAATTGTTAAAATCCTGTTGGTCCAAATTGTTTGGCTAGGTTTAGCCAAACTTTTCAACTCCAAAGGTGCGTTTAATTGGACGGCCTGGCCGCCTGGCCGTGGCCGCGATTGAGATTTGGCTACCAAATGCTGGCTGTCTTGGCGGCGCTCTTGAAAATGGCGCAAATCACGCTGAATCGAGAGCACCACACCGTTCTCAGCGCAGATAATAGCAACCATCCGAAAAACTTTATCATTATCGATAGCCGAAGTAAGGGTTTTATTATATTTTGATTATTATGCTTGTATTTTGCAATTGCCATTGCGGAAACTTAAAATCGCGGGCCGACGTCAAACGCAGGCGTTTAGTTAGCGGTTAGTGGTGGCCAGCCTGGCCGTGGCCAGGCTGGCTTCGAAAAAGTCAAATTAAACGCACCTCTAGTTGAGATCCCAAATAGAAGTTCCAACTGGATTCAGCCAATCACCTGTGGCAGCGAATTTATTTGTAACTCCTAGTTAAGGAAAAACTTGCTAAAACTGGGCATCAATTTATTTCAAATAGCTAAGCCCAACTTATTTCATTATTCCATTAACTTTGTTTCCATTCTAAGTACTGCCGATAAACACCCAAGGTGCAATAAAAATTAAAATAGGAAGGTAGGTAGGTAGGTAGGTAGGTAGGTAGATCTTTTTTAGGTACCTACATTGCCATGTGCCAACATGTTATTTAATGTTTTGCACGATCGTGCTTTGCATTTATATATCACAGCACAGCAAAGGCTTTGGGAACGTCCAACACACCAGCCAGTCCAAACCCTAGAACGTTAAAACGAGCCAGTCATCGGACGCCCCTTTTCGACTGAACACGCTTCGTCTAGATGCCCGATAACCTTTTTCTTATTATTATTAATATTATCATTAATATTAGTATTATTTTTATTTTTATTATTATTATTATTAATTACTATTACTACCAATTTATAGCACTTTGTTATATTTTCGTATCTTCAAATGCCTATCATTTTAACTGAATTTGTATCAATAACACTCTTATGTAACATCCTGACGATCCCTAACGGGTTTGATGGCTTGAAAATGTTTTATTTATTTAAGCCAATAAAGGAAATTTATCTATCTATCTATCTATCTATCTATCTAACTATCTAAATCTATCCAGGCGGCTTCCTGCCGAGAGAGCCGATCATCGACGGGCCGTTCTACGAGAGCAAGTTCGACGGCTCGTACCACGCGGCGGCCAATCAGAACGCGGCCCAGCCGCTGGAGATCACGACGGGGCCGACTCCGCAGCCAATCACCGTGCCGCCGAGCTCCAAGGACGGATCGGGTGAGTGCCGTGCCGAGGGGCAGTCAACGCTCGGGCGGAATCTCTCGTTTCCCCGCGTTCGTAGCCGTTGATTGGCCAACGTTATTGTGTACCAGGACACGGTGGAATGCACACGACGTAGGTGGGTGCGATACCAAGTCGCGGTTCAAGGCAACGGGAAGGGCAAGCGTGTGGAATCACCCGTTTCGCGATTCGTTATCGTTTACAAGTTGTAGCATACATTCACGATTTGTGACGAATGTCAATGCACGAAGTTCAATAAGTAGGCAAGACAGCAGTTTAATTGCAATTCATCGTGTTTGAATTAAATCACATATGATGGCTAGCTTCAATGTTTGAATGTTTGAGTGCTTCTGAGAGCTGTTGGACCCAGTCAGTAGGCAGTACAACCTATCACATGCGACAGGTATTACCTTGGTTCTCGCAAAAAGGCATTGGAGTACTTGAAACAACATAGTTTTTGCTAGCAAGAAATAGATTCACCATAGAGGGCAATCATTACAAAGTAAATGAGATTATGTACTTTGACACTATGTACTACAAAATGAGTAGGTACCAAAATGAGTAGATACCTAGGTACTGAAAATTTAAGCAATGATTTCTTTTCAAGTTTCATTTTGTTTTTGCACTTGGCTACCTACCTAGATAGTTATACCTACCTATACCATCTAAAGTGAGTTCCTACGCTACAACCCGAGAAGAACAATTATCAGTTATCGCTACCCATAGCAGCTCGTTGGGGCATCGGTTTTAATCTTGTTGGCAGATCTCCATTCGCTTGTCAGTACCTAATCGAATCAGCACCGAACCCTAGGCCTTTTGGCCTGTGTGCTGAGACCAAGATGTTTTAGGGTCAAGCTGGGTTAGTTATTGTTTAATTCTCAGGTTTTATCTCTTTGTTGAGACATTATTATCGAGGCGGAACGATACCAGCAAGCTCGATTATTGGTGGACAAGCGAAATCAATGATCGAATGGCAGATATTTCTTATGGAAGCACAGCAATCACCATTCTAGATATTTTCCGCCATAGAATTAATTGCAGCTTCACGATCATAGAACGCAAAGTATTACTCGATGATATCTTTTTACGAATCGACAAGCGATTTCCTTCAAAGACCCCAAGCATGGTCATTGGTCAACAATTTTATTGACGGAGTCCCAATGGCAATAAGATGATGCTGTAGGTAGGGCTAGGTGCCTACCTGTTCTGCCGGTGCAATAATCCCCTCGTGGTATACAGCTGTCACATCACTCACAACCACAAATACACACTCGCTCACTGCACTCGCGAAATTAACGCTCAATGTCACTAAACACTTCACTCGGAGTCGCACTTTTGCAAAACTGCTTTCAACTTGGGTACAACCGACCGTTTGTGTTGAATAAAATCCGAAACGATTTCTGTTTGGCTGTAAATTTATTTGAAAGTCGGGCTAACTTGCACAGCTGACATGACATCGCGGGCAATTCTCGATGTTGCCACAAACGGTGTAAATTCGTCTTTAAATGCGAAATCTCGTCCACAAGCTTACAGAAAATGCAAAGTTCTTACAATTTCGTTCAAAAACTGCTAATATTCTCAGCTATTGCACATGAATCGCCAACTTGCCGGGGATTGAAACTTAAAACTCTCGATGGTTTACATCGTACATCTGGCAACAGTGCGCACGCCAGCCGGCAAGCATCGCAAGCATGTGATACGTGGGTTGCAGATACGCAAGGCGTCGAGTGCATTCAGTCACGTCACGGCCTACTAAGACTTGCGAGTTGCGACAAGGATGGATCTAACGACCTTGGTCCTGGCCAAAGATACTTATAATATATAGACTTGCTTGGATCAAAGAGGCCCTGGTGGAAATCCGACAGCCTGTTGCTACCTTTATCAAGGTTATAAAGAAACTATTGTAAACTTATGGGAGACTGATCGATTGAGTTGGAGTATTGCTTTGTGGTGTTTCACGATGCCTGGTTTTGACAACGGGCCCTTTGCCACATTGGTCCGTGAAAGATGTGCTGGTCAAAAAACTGATTACGAACCCAGCCTAGCCTAAACTCCATTTCACGTCACGAAGGAGAGTGGATTTGCATCTTCCTCGAGGACCCACTGCTGCTAGACACGAGATAAGAGTTTCAACACTCACAAGCCATGTCTTGAGTCGCACATACGGCTCTATGGGCAGTTTCGAAACTAGCTCGTGTCTAGCAGCAGTGGGTCCTCGAGGAAGATGCAAATCCACTCTCGTCCGCAACGTGAAATGGCGTTGTTCAGCCTAGCCTATAGAAGGGATGGTGAGTCAACGAAGTCCCGCCTGCCCGCAGACCATTGCGTGTCGAACGGGCGCGAGTTCCACCACGGCCAGCTGGTGTCTGCGGCGGACGCGTGCGTGGTGTGCGTGTGCTACTTCGGCGAGGTGCACTGCCACCCGCCCAAGTGCCCCGCCCCCGCCGCGGGCTGCCGAAGACTGGCCGACGTCGAGGGCATCGTTTGCTGCGGCACCGTCGTCTGCGGTACGTGCGTGGGTGTATCCACTTGGTGCAGGGTGCATGGGTGGTGGGCTCTATTCAATACTTTCCTTTCCAGTCGTGTTGGGATATTTTGCATTTGGACATCTTCGAAACACGAGCACATTTTCGTAAAGGCCATAATATTCCACTAGGGTTGCAACCTGCTGATCCTAGACCTTCTTACCGCACATTTACTATCGCCACCAATGGAACGAAACCATTTAGAGGGCCGTGGATCGGCAGGCTGCTATCCTGGTGGAATATGGCCAAAGCATCTTGCCAGCGCCCTCTAAATGGTTTTGTTCCATTGTTGGTGATAGTAAATGTGCGGTAAGAAGGCCTAGGATCAGCAGGTTGCAACCCTAGTGGAATGTGGCCTTAAGAAAGTATCTTGCCAGCGCCCTCTGGATGGATTTGTTTCTATTTGCTCGAGTGGCAGAAGTAACTCTGGGAGGCTTTGTCTTTGAATGAGATTCTAACGCTAGTATTTTCGATTCTGCCATTTCCCACAGCCTCCTGGCAACATTGGAGCCACAAGAGCGATGGGAAGCAATACCATTCAGAAGGCCCTGGTTGTGTGCTCGGATAGAAATTCAATGTGCTGTCGATGGCTGCCATGCCTTGACACAACACTTGCTTTCCACCCAGAAGGCCCTGGTTGTGTGCTCGGATAGAAATTCAATGTGTGCTGTCGATGGCTGCCATGCCTTGACACAACACTTGCTTTCAAGGTCACGGGCAGAGAAAACCTGGTGTGATTTTTATGCAGACAATCATTTTGCCTCTCCCCGTTCGCTGTATCCTATTTCGTCCAACATGTCCAACATGTCCAATGTGTCCAACATGTCCAATGTGTCCAACATGTCCAACATGTCCAACATGTCCAACATGTCCAATGTGTGTCCAATGCAGAGGAGGACTCGCCGACGGTGGTGGTGGTGAGCGGCGTCGGCGTCGGCGTCGCGACGTCCGGGGGCGTCGACTCGGGGGCGTCGTTGGGGGTGACCGTGGCCGACGGCGTCCCCGACCTCGTCGACCCGTTCCGTGACGTCATCCACACCGAGGCCGCGCCCGACTTGCCCGCTCTCTTCGGCGGCATCATGCCGTTCCTCCAGGTATGGCCGCGTACAGGAGGGCGTTACGAATCATTGGTGGTGATCAGTGTCTAGTATCAGTGTCTAGTATCAGTGTCTAGTATCAGTGTCTAGTATTGGCAAGTGGTGGTCAGTGGGGAGCTTACTTACTTCGCTGTAAGTTTTCAAAATACAACAAAAAATATAGTATCAGCATTCCATCAACTCTTTAGCAACACGTGTATTATTTTTCAAAATGTTACGTTAATATTAATTGTGCATGATGCATGATGCATGTATGCATGATGCATTATGTATTCATGATGTATGCATGAAAGAATTTACCCTTATCTTTCAATGTACCGACTAAACAAGGTTATTTTAAAACTCTTGTAAGTAATTGACGAGTGAATCTTGTGAAATGAAAATGGTTCAATTGGTTGTCCGAAGTGTGAAGATTCCGAAAATATAGGTTTCGTCGCGATCCGACGAAAGGTGTGGCCTGGAAAGTGTATCCCGTACGAGGTGAAGGAAACGGCTCGACTTCGGAGCTCATTGAACAGGCTTACAGCTAAGGATTTACCTTTTACCGTATACACTTTCCAGGCCACACCCGTTATCCGATTGATACGAAACAAATATCTACGTAATTCTCACACTTTTGGCAACCAATTAAATATTTCAGAATCTACAAATATCTCTTGGAAATCCATAAAAAGTTTAATTTAATTTACCTCAACAACCATCAATGAATGACCTTAACGTAAAATCCATGCGAAAATCGGCTAAAACCACGAAGTAACCGTTTAGTTCTAGCGCTGAAGCCCGCAGTGATACTCATAAAACCGCTCGTCAAGACCCTTTCTGACCCGCCTCTCTCCGCACAGGACCGCCACTCCATGACGCCGCCAGCCACGACGACGCCGACGTCGTCGCCCTGGTCGTGGAACGTGAGCTCAGCGTCGCCCGACGCCCAAACCGACGCCCCTTCGACGCCTCCACCCCCCGTCGAGGACGCCGCCACAACAACAGCGATCGCCGTCACCACGCACCTCCCCACGCCACCCGCCGAGGACGCCGTCGACGACGCCGACGCCTTCTCGCTGAACAGTGTCCTGCAACTCCTTTTCTCCGGCGGCGCCGAGACGCCGACGCCGACGCCGACGCCGACGCCGACGGCCGAGCGTCGCGCGGACGAGGCGCCGCTCGACGTCGTGGCGACGGCGCCGAGGCCGACGGACGGCGACGCCGGCGCCGGCGCCGGACTGCTCAAACTGGCCGGGTGCAACATCTACGGCCGCATGTACCGCGTGGGTCGCCTCATCTCCGAGCTGTCGGGGCCGTGCCTCGAGTGCAGGTGCACCGAGGTCGGTGTGCAGTGCCGGCCGCTCGCCTGCTAGCGACCGGTGGCGCCGCGCGGCGGCAAAGAGCCGCGCGTCCAGTTCCTGCGCCGACCGCCGCGAGCGCTAGGGTTCGTTGCGCGCTGAGGGTGGCGGTTTTGGCAACTTGTCACCCGCAGTTGTCTGTCCGCGGTTGTGGGGCTCCTATGCGATCAAACGCTGACCTCCATAACTCCATAAGCCAATGGCGATGGAGGTTAGGTCTCTTGGCCGCCTCACGCTCTCAAATTGCCGCCAACAAGCATTTCACGGCCCGGCTGGTGCGATGCGGAAGCAGCCGAGCACAGACAACGCTCTGCCCCGAGCTGCCACCTGGCGGCGTTCCTAGACACTGGCAGCGCCCTCTTGCCATGTACAATAACGTCACTTTGACGCGTCACACAATCGTTTGACGATCGTCGTCAGCGAAATACTCGAGGGGGCCGTGTCTCTGCCGACACCCCTCTCTCTCTTACTCTCTGTTTCCCTCTCTCTTAACCACGCGCTCCCGCGACGTTCAACCAGGCCGTGGTTTCGCTGCGAGAGCTCCCACCGCTTCCTCTATAACACTCCGATAATGTAATATCAACCACCATTTGTGCCAACCTACCCACCCCTACCTACCCACCCCTACCTACCCACCCCCACCTACCCACCCCTACCTCAGCAGCCATATTACCCTCTAGAGCCACACCTGACAGACATACCAATATACCACGAAGAAGGAGAAGCAGCAGCAGAAGAAGAAAAGATAGAAGAAAAATAAGACGATGAAGAAGAAGAGTGTGCCTATACAATAACATACGGCGAAACGTCATTGCAGTAGATGTATAGTTGATTTCAACATTGACCCGACAAGCCATTTGAGTTGGCTACTAGCGCGCCAAGCGTCGATAGATTGCCCTAAGATTGCACGCTGCTGTTCAGGTCCATGGTGCAGCTATCGGGGCCCCCTGATCTTTCGGGCCCCCTGAGCTATCGGGGCCCTTCTTGCATTAGGGCCCCTTTGCTTTGGTTCCCTTAATCTAACAGAGCTTTTGGAGTAATATGGGCCCCATGAGCTAACGGTGGTGCGACTTTAGCCGTTGGGCCCCCTTCTATAGCGTCCAGGGCCCCACCGAAGCAGTGGGGGGCCCCAAGAAGCCCCACACAGCCACAGAGGCTCCCGAGGATTCGAGTGATCCTCGGGTCTTGGTGTTCTCAGAATAAGTTTCTTTTGTCTTGTAACGCGTCACCTTATTGCCTTTAAAATATAAGTAACTAGTTTGGTAGACGTCGTCCTCATGCAAGATGGCGGCGATAGGACTTAGGTAGACTTGCACTGTAGTGAAGAGTTATAATATTATGTAACACATTTTTTGTGGTGATTCCAATAAAAGAGAAAAATACAAACAAACAACAAACCATGTAAATTTTCACGCAGTGTATTTAAAAGACAGTTTGATTTAACAAAGTAAGTAAACAAATGTACAATTTGCGCGCCCTTAAGGCGTCAGCAACAATGTCACAATATCCTCAACGCGGACCTCCTGACGCGTATCCTCCCTGGAGTGGCAGGGGGTGGGCGTCAACGACGTCCTGGCCGTGCTCCGAAATCTGTCAGCTCCAGGTCTTGGTCTCGGTCCCGTGCTAGCAATGCACAGGAACAAAGCAATTGCATTTCTGCTGCTATAGATGCCAGTACACACTATACGCGTTAGAGCCCTTAGGGCTGAACCCGTCGGATTCCAAAGCGCAGTGTGCACTGACTGCTAGTGTGAGCTGAAGTCAAGACCAAAACTGCAGAATTCGGGCACTGCCTAATTACTTAAGGCCGATCGGTCAAATAAGACACAAGACTCAGTCTTCAGCAGAGACCAGGACCAAGGGTCTTGGTCTCTTAACCACGGCTCTGAACCTAGGGTCGGTAACCCACTATATCGGGTTCCTACCGAACCCAGTGTCATCATCCCCGAAGCACAGACGGCGAAATCTCGAGGCAAGGGAGCCCTGCAATTTTTATTCCTGAATTCCCCTCGCCTACAAGCCAAGTAGATGGGAATGCAATCAAGGAATGCCGGCACTACTGTTATAACATCTGTTTCACTCGCTCTGCCCATCGTCGCTACACAGTTCTCTCTCCCACGCCTTGGCATTCCCCTCGCCTACAAGCCAAGTAGATGAGAATACAATCAAGGGATGCCGGCACTACTGTTATTACATCTGTTTCACTCGCTCTGCCCATCATCGCTACACAGTTCTCTCTCCCACGACTTGGCATTCTCCTCGCCTACAAGCCAAGTAGATGAGAATACAATCAAGGGATGCCGGCACCACTGTTATTACATCTGTTTCACTCGCTCTGCCCATCATCGCTACACAGTTCTCACTCCCACGCCTTGGCATTCCCCTAGCCTACAAGCCAAGTAGATGAGAATACAATCAAGGGATACCGGCACTACTGTTATTACATGTGTTTCACTCGCTCTGCCCATCATCGCTACACAGTTCTCTCTCCCACCACTTGGCATTCCCCTCGCCTACAAGCCAAGTAGATGAGAATACAATCAAGGGATGCCGGCACTACTGTTATTACATCTGTTTCACTCGCTCTGCCCATCATCGCTACACAGTTCTCTCTCCCACGACTTGGCATTCTCCTCCAATCTCGCTTGATAAGATCAACGTAATCTGAGGTCCGGATTCCTGGTCTCATTAACCACGAGACTTGGTCTGGCTTGTCTGGCTCGCCTGGCTCGTCTGGTCGCGACGTCACCACGCTTTGGGCGGCGTCGTGGCCTGCACCAGACACGCGACGAGGGCCGCCAGCGCCAGGAGGACGCCGACGACGCCAGCAGCGCGCGACGCCCGACGCCTCCACGGCGCCGTCCCGGCGTCGCGACGGAAGGCGGCCAGTCCGAGCAGCAGGCCGGCCACGGCGCCTGCGCAGTGCGCGGTCCAGCCGACGCGCGGACACTTGTTGCCTTGCGCGGCGTGCGCCACAGAGAAACACACGTCGCCGCCGGCGAGCACCGCCACTGAGATCAGGCGGTGGCACGCGTAGTGCAGTGACTCGTGGTTCTGTGGACATCGACAGGGATAAGCAACACTGCACCGAGTCGGCCGGTGGATGGGTGACCGCCATGCGCGTGGCCAGCTCTCAGAGGGAGAGAGGTTGGAGGGATTGGAGTTAAGCAACACTGCGTCGAGTCGGCCGGTGGATGGGTGGCCGTCATGCACGTGGCCAGCTCTCAGAGGGAGAGAGGTTGGAGGTATTGGAGTTGAGCAATACTGCGTCGAGTCGGCCGGTGGATGGGTGACCGCCATGCACGTGGCCAGCTCGCAGAGGGAGAGAGGTTGGAGGGATTAAGGTTAAGCAACACTGCGCCGAGTTGGCCGGTGGATGGGTGACCGCCATGCACGTGGCCAGCTCTCAGAGGGAGAGAGGTTGGAGAGATTGGAGTTAAGCAACACTGCGTCGAGTCGGCCGGTGGATGGGTGAACGCCATGCACATGGCCAGCTCTCAGAGGGAGAGAGGTTGGAGGGATTGGAGATAAGCAACACTGCGCCGAGTCGGCCGGTGGATGGGTGACCGCCATGCACGTGGCCAGCTCTCAGAGGGAGGGGGTTGGTACTTGGAGGTCCACGCTAGGGGTGGTCCTCGGTCAGTCCGTTCGTTGGTCGTGTAAACCGACACGTTTTGTCGGCCCGAGTTTATTGTCACCTTTAATGGCGTTCCCTTCGGCCCGTTCCTCCAGCGTATATAGGCACAGCATATAGGCGCACGAAATGTGAATGGACAGGACACATTAATATGTTTTTTGTAAAGGTCCGACTCTGAAATGTCACAAAGTTTTGTCAGCCACAGTTTGGTAGTCCTCGAATAATCCCCTGGTCCGGGACCATGGACGGAAAACCTCTTATCGTCGACCCTCTTTACTGCTTGAATAGCGACTGCATGGATGGCTGAGTCAAAGGGAAACCGCCATGGTGGTTAACGTGGACCATTGATTTTAATTTTATCACAGCTTATGTTCTACAAAGAATTTCACCTAATAGGTCCTAGTGCAATCCCCAATCGAATTCTGCTTGCGTCCGTAGGTCAACAACTTATCTAAACGTTACAGTCAAGGGACATGATGATTGTTAAAAATGTCAACAGATAACTGCCTAAATGCAAACCCTGGGAACTCATAACCGACTTAGAATCCGACTTAGAATCATAGGACACCCAAATAATCGCATATCTTTGCTAGGAAGTTGCCATTGGCTTGATAATCCGAGGGTATTAGACAGGGTGGCCAAACAAGAGAATATGGAACATATCCCTCACCGCTCTCATGCAAGCCACTAGCAAGGATAGTATGTACCGGACCACGACCTGACCAGGTAGGCGTTGACCACCACACACGGGGCAGGGACAGGGGCGACACAAAGGCCAGGGAGGGACGCCGTCGACGCTTTGCCCTCTGCCGACACAAAGACCCGATGAATGGGGCCGGCCAGGAATGCAATCAATGAATGGCCATCGGTCTTCCGTGCAGCTATATATACGAAAACCTTCGACCATTGCTAGCCGGGATACGCAACTATAGGTCAACGCTGTATGTTTCCCATGCAACGTTCAAGTATAGGCCTTACCAGCTGTGATCATCGGTCAGATCAACTCCATAACCATGATTATGTCGTTATGTATTGCTATTTAAAAGATTAGATATACACTAGTCCATTCTAAATAAGTAAATTGAATTTTAGAAGTAGCTAGATAATCCCCTTGTTTGTTTGTTTTAATGTTTATTCAGTTTTAAGATAACTTAAAAACGGCAACATACATGTTGAACGCAGTAAGAGCTGGCACGGCATGCTAGTTGCCTATCCCGTACCGGAGCAGTGAGAGCTGGCACGGCATGCTAGTTGCCTATCCCGTACCGGAGCAGTGAGAGCTGGCACGGCATGCTAGTTGCCTATCCCGTACCGGAGCAGTGAGAGCTGGCACGGCATCTAGTTGCCTATCCCGTACCGGAGCAGTGAGAGCTGGCACGGCATACTAGTTGGCTACCCCGTACCGGAGCAGTGAGAGCTGGCACGGCATACTAGTTGCCTATCCCGTACCGGAGCAGTGAGAGCTGGCACGGCATCTAGTTGCCTATCCCGTACCGGAGCAGTGAGAGCTGGCACGGCATACTAGTTGCCTATCCCGTACCGGAGCAGTGAGAGCTGGCACGGCATACTAGTTGCCTATCCCGTACCGGAGCAGTGATCGAAGCGAAAACACTCATAATATCGGACGGTTTGGACTCGAGCAGAGATCAGGAACGGAATTGCTGGGTGAAGTGAATGTATATCGTGTCTTGCCTTCCAAATTGGGGAGTGGAGCCAGGTGCAGCTGGCACCATTTGACGCAGCGTGCACTGTGTGCGATCTGCATTGTTAGAACTGGGTTACCATGACAACGACCTACGGTGCAGTGGGTTCTTTCGCGCGGTGCCAGCTATTTTAGTTCGACGCTCGGCAAAGGGACGTTGCACCATGTTGTGCATTCTGGCGAGTTGAGAGGTTGCAAGACTTGGCGTGCCAACGTGAACAAACACTCGAACGCATTGAGCTTGCATGTGCTTGCATGTGTTTCGCATCTCGGGGCACTGCCTCCTTGCCGCCGATTTGCGTTCAAAAGTTTGGAGCCTGTTTGAAAATTCCACTGCCGATTCAATCACCAGCTGAGCTGAGCGATCTTGCCGCAGTGAGTTACTCGAGCTGCTTTGCATTTGTTGGCATCTCTGGCAGAAGCAGCGTGAAAGTCCTTTCCGTTGGTTCAACTTCTCTCGAGCTGGCCACTGTTCGACTGACGGACACCCCTATAGCGCGGGGAGAAGGTAATTTCACAGGAGATTGGTCCAGGAATCGCGGGATGCGATCCCTAGCTCGGGTTTGCGAAACGGCGGGTGAGCTCATTGCAAAGATTTGTGTATCTGACGTCACTGGCAGCTGCACTGGCAGAGAGCATGACGTCACACTGCACTTTCCAGTGCACACTCAGTGCATCCCAACCGAATTCGCCATTAAACTCGCTGGTGGACAACCACATTGTTAATTCCCATTTAAAAACGATTGCCAGTCTACCAGTGAGATAACATGCATTGCAGGAGCTCTATTAGTATAGTTCGTCTCAGGTTCTTTGGCACCAACGAACCGGTTTTCTACAATATGTCCCAGTGTCCCGAGGTGCTGCCAAAAATCGTGAGACGTACTTTAGTCGCTGTATGGCCACATTTTATTATGAAGTTTATGTTTAGGTACACATGGGTAGCGATCATATAACTTTGTGATTTCAAAACCATTCGTGTTCAATATCACTCACTGCCCCTTGGTTTAACACGGGGGCAGTGATTTGAAATCGAGTGATTTCGAGCCAAATCGAACGGAATAAAGTTACATGATCGCCACCCAGGTTTAGGTTTAAAGTTAGGAACTTGGGATACAGACAGGTCAAAAACTATTTAAAACTGGGTCTAGATTTACTTTTCCATGTAACTTATTAGTCACTCTCTCAAGGGTCAAGCTTGAACCTTGAGACTGCATCGCTGGGGGGGGGGGGGGGGGGTCGGCGTTGTCGACTCACCAGGAAGACGTTGGCGAGGTGCGAGATGAGCAGCGCGTAGACGCCGGCCGAGGCGCCGACGATGTGCAGTTCGGGCTGCAGCGCGGAGGTGGCCAACGCCCCCGCCAGGCCGCCGCCGACGTAGACCAGTGCCGTGCGCGCGGCGCCCTGCTCGGCCTCCAACGGCAACGCCAGCAGGCACTGGATCGCCACGTTCAACGCCACGTGGAGGCCGTCGGTGTGCACCAGCATGTAGCTGACGAAGCGCCACGCGTGGAGGCGTTGAGCCGGGTCGAACGACAGCCACTCGCCGGGCAGAGAGCCTCCCGCGAAGACGCCGATCTGGGGACGAGGGCGTTTAGACGGCTTGGGACGTGAGGGCGCTTAAAGGGCTTTGGGCATGGGGGCGTTTGGAGAGCATGGGGCAGTTTAGTATATGGTACAGGGTTTAGGGTATGCAAAGGTATGCACCGGGGAAAAAGCAAGGAGGTTGTAATGAAAGACTCCTTCTTGGGAAGACAACCTCCTTGGGAAAAAGGCAACGTTAAGAGCACCGGGACCGCACCGGGGTATATAGGTACCTATGCAACCTTGTAAGACTTGCGCAATCCTGCCTTTGTTTTCACAGATGTTTTATAGGACATCGCGTTCAAGATTAATTTAAATAAATAATAACATATAATTGGAGTATATAATTGGGGCAAATATTGGTAAAACAGTGTGTAAAACTATTAGAGGGCAGCTGGCATGCTGGCAGGCTACTTTTATCATTGTGTTTATTAATTATTTGGGTTTCATAACAACCTATCATGTTAAAACAGCCCATTATTAAGCATAGTGTGTTCAAGGGCGTTTGCTATACATCATTCTTTGGCCGCTGTTTCGGGATGTAAACACACTCGTTGTTATGGTTTCGCGGCAGCTTTGCCATGGCAACGAGTCAACGGCCGCGCTGCGAGAGGGGGAATTCAGAGCGCGCTTTACGAGCTCCAAACATTTTCAAACCGAATCAGAGTGGCCGTTGGTTTTTAACGTTTCTCAGCTGGCTGACGCCGCCATGATTTATTTCGAGATTCGAGCAATTCTAGTTTGTATGCGGCAAGCAAGTGGTGAATTATTGTAACCGAGCCAATGCAATGTATTTTGAGTGTTTCCGTTGTGTATATTTGGGAAGTGACATTGTGGGTGGAAGTGTAATTAATGATCTGCAGCGACTTAGTGAACGCGGGGTTCACGCAGGTCATTCTTGGCGTCGACTGCACCGCCGTGGCTCTTGGCTGGGACGGGACTACTTCATAATGGTTCGTGTTCACATTCTTTCCCACCCCTCGACTAAATACCCTGACTGCGCTTTAGGGCTCGGCAATAATTGGCTAATGGGTCGACGAGAGGGAATACAAGTGCAGGAAATATGTGTGTCAAACCGTCAACGGCTGCCTCCTCGGTACGCCCTTTGTCTGCCAGGGAATCTTGTTGACACATCGTTTAGTTGAAGCCATGGCATGTGTGTATCCATAACCCACTGTTATATGGCATGTGTGTATCCATAACCCACTGTTATATATTTGTGTACGAATTCGTAAGGAAATATATAACAGTGGGCCAAGGTGTATCAATACCTAGTTTCTTTCTGTGATTCTCTAGCATTCGCGAGAAGTCTCGTGCTAAAATATCGTTGATATTATATTCCCGTCCAATCTACAAAGTATTTATGAGTATCTCGGCCTCTCTTCTGCCTCGGTACTCATAAAGCGAAGCCGGAGATCGTGAGTGTGCGTGTTGGAAAACTCAGTTGGTATTGAGATAACCTGACCGGCAATCAGGAGGTTCGTATCCCGGGTCGTTGCACGTTTTATCACACTACGTTTTGGTGTATACCTACATGAATATGACAACAGCGTATTAACCATAACCCCAGTAACGTCGATCCACTCAAAAATTTCCAAGAAACTAGCATGGCAACCCCAAACCGAACCAAGTGAGTGGCGAATTCAATCGCGTGGAAGTATCCGAGTCGGTCGGCTCAACGCCCTCCCTGGCAGCCTATCTCGTCGGCATCGAGTGGTTTCAGCTGTTATCTCCCCCCCCGCCCCCCCCCCCCCCGGCCGTCGGACAAAGCCAAACGGTTTACTACCGCACGTCGAGGACCGCGCCGACCGTGGCGTGACCACGACGTCCTCCTGGGACGCCGTCAGCCCGTTGACGTCCATTACTTCCAGCTCGCCGAGCAAAGCCTGTCGACGCACACGCGGCGAAACATTGCACAATGTCGCGGCCAATCTCGGCACACATCTTATCTTTATGGCAGCCCGAAAGATACAACCATTGCGTTGCCGGACTGCAGAGCTAAATGCTTCTTACGGAAGGCCGAAGTGATGGCATGTCTTCCGTTTATCCGCGGACATCGCCCCTGGACTATCTCGCCCCACCTGGCCAGAAACAAATGTGCTAGCACTTACGAGTCCAGCCAACACGGGTTCGCATTCTGGCTGCGAATATCTCGCGTCATTGGACTCCATTGGCACATGGTTGGGTGTCGCACATTCGCTTAGCTGAATGTCAATTCTCCGTCTCGGGTCCGACTCAGCTGCGTTCGTACCAGCTCCATGTTTATCGAGAATGCCATTCCATTAATGCATATTATGCTGTAAACACGGGCCAGTTCCGATATACGATTGCACACAACCAACGAGTGCTTCTGAATAGTACATCATTGTAGTATTGTTATTGTCCGTACCAGCCAGTGCTGTAATAGGCGTGAGCGTGTACACAGGAATCTAGGTAGCAATTTCCCGACCAGCCTCAACCAAGAATGCCCCTCACTCGGCTGTCTTCTGGCCTCTATTCCCAAGTGACAGTCGTTTTCTGTCATATATGTGTCATATATAGGCAATGGGACGCAGTAGAACAACGGCTAGAGCTGGGAATTCATCCCAACGCGAAACCTCCCCGGCTCCTCGATGGGGTGGGGGGGCGTTGTACAGGAGGCAATGGGACGCAGTATAACACCGGCTAGAGCTGGGAACATCCAACGTGAAACGTCCCAAGCTCCTCGGCGGAGGGCGGGGGGGGGGGGGGGCGTTGTACAGGAGGCAATGGGACGCAGTAGAACACCGGCTAGCTGGGAACATCCCAACCCGAGACGTCCCCTGCTCGACGTGCACGTAGATGGACGCTCCGAGCATGCGCAGTGCAGCCCGGGTGCCAGGCCGGGAGATCGCATCTCGCACTGATGATGATGTGATCGTGGGGACCGCGCCCTCTGCACGCCTCGCTGGGCGACATGGGGGAGATCGCTGGGCGACATGGGGGAAATCGCTGGGCGACATGGGGGAGATCGCTGGGCGACATGGGGGAGATCGCTGGGCGACATGGGGGAGATCGCTGGGCGACATGGGGGAGATCGCTGGGCGACATGGGGGCGATAGCTGGGCGACATGGGGGAGATCGCTGGGCGACATGGGGGCGATCGCTGGGCTTCATGGGGGAGATCGCTGGGCGACATGGGGGCGATAGCTGGGCGACATGGGGGAGATCGCTGGGCGACATGGGGGAGATCGCCGACATTGCGCTGACCCCGGGCCACGACGCCCGTCGCACGGAGGACGCTGTCAGCCCGCTAGCCCTGCAGTGGTGCTCAAACTCATTGGGTCCACGACTCCCGGCCATTCATTGATGGTTGGGGAGGTTAATTGAATTTAACTTTGTATGGATTTCCAAGAGATATTTCGAGGTTAAATTGGTTGCCGAAAGTGTGAGGATTCCGTAGATATTTGTTTCGTTGCGATCGGATAACGGGTGTGGCCTGGAAAGTGTATACGGTAAGAGGTAAATTCTTAGCTGGAATTTACCCTTAAGTACATCTTTCAATGTACCGGCCAAACATGGCTATTTTAAAAATGAAAATGGTTCAATTGGTTGTCTGAAGTGTGAGGATTCCGTAGATATTTGTTTCGTTGCGATCGGATATCGGGTGTGGCCTGGAAAGTGTATACGGTAAGAGGTAAATTCTTAGCTGGAATTTACCCTTAAGTACATCTTTCAATGTACCGGCCAAACATGGCTATTTTAAAAATGAAAATGGTTCAATTGGTTGTCTGAAGTGTGAGGATTCCGTAGATATTTGTTTCGTTGCGATCGGATATCGGGTGTGGCCTGGAAAGTGTATACGGTAAGAGGTAAATTCTTAGCTGGAATTTACCCTTAAGTACATCTTTCAATGTACCGGCCAAACATGGCTATTTTAAAAATGAAAATGGTTCAATTGGTTGTCTGAAGTGTGAAGATTCCGAAAATATAGGTTTCGTCGCGATCCGACGAAAGGTGTGGCCTGGAAAGTGTATCCAGTATACGAGGTGAAGGAAACGGACGAATTTACACGGCTCCCTTTTGCTAACATCACGAGTTTTACAACGCAACCTGTACTTATCCTCACGTTTTCGCAAGATGCCTGTGCAATTGATGCATCTTAAGTGCAGGTCAACTCAAAGCGGATGGAAATACATTGATATCTGTCATCTGGCAAGACAGGGATTTTTGCCATCTGCAATCATGTCTATTGTATGAATCGCGAAAAAAATACCATTTCCATGCAGAAAAATAGCGATGCCTGGAATCAAGTGAAAATTGTGCGGCGCTCAGTTAGACAACCAATGGGTGAGCCGCTGTCATCACACCACGTGACGTGGTCTACGCATGCTCGTGCCGTGCCTGTGTCGACGGCAGCCATGTATATCCCACGTAGCCGTTGCTCCACGCGACGCGCTATCGGCCCCGTGAATCTGCCAAGCTTTCGCCGGTCGACGCACGTGCCGCCGCCAAACGCATTATTAAACAGTCAAACGCATTATCGATGCGTCTACCGCGAACCGCGCGCTCGGAAACGCAGTGCGTGCGGCGGGAAAGCCCTCGGTTTTCGCACGCCACGCACGCACGCACGTTAGCTGCACGCACGTTGGCTGTACGCACGTTGGCTGCACGCACGTTGGCTGCACGCACGTTGGCTGCACGCACGTTGGCTGCACGCACGTTGGCTGCACGCACGTTGGCTGCACGCACGTTGGCTGTACGCACGTTGGCTGCACGCACGTTGGCTGCACGCACGTTGGCTGTAAGCACGTTGGCTTTACGCACGTTGGCTTTACGCACGTTGGCTTTACGCACGTTGGCTTTACGCACGTTGGCTGCACGCACGTTGGCTGCACGCACGTTGGCTGTACGCACGTTGGCTGTATGCACGTTGGCTGCACGCACGTTGGCTGTACGCACGTTGGCTGCACGCACGTTGGCTGCACGCACGTTGGCTGCACGCACGTTGGCTGTACGCACGTTGGCTGTATGCACGTTGGCTGCACGCACGTTGGCTGTACGCACGTTGGCTGCACGCACGTTGGCTGCACGCACGTTGGCTGCACGCACGTTGGCTGTACGCACGTTGGCTGCACGCACGTTGGCTGTATGCACGTTGGCTGCACGCACGTTGGCTGCACGCACGTTGGCTGCACGCACGTTGGCTGCACGCACGTTGGCTGCACGCACGTTGGCTGCACGCACGTTGGCTGCACGCACGTTGGCTGCACGCACGTTGGCTGTACGCACGTTCGGCGGGTGACGCGACCGTTTCGCGCGAATCTTGGGGGGGGGGGGGGGGGGGGGGGGTCGACGGACACGTGGACTTGGCCAACACCGAGTCTGACTTCCAGTTCACTTTCACTCTGTTTAGCAAGGGTTTGCCAATGGGGTTGGGGGCCGCTCTTCGCCTTTCCCAATGTTTGCTCGCTAAAGTCTTCGCCTTTCCCAATGTTTGCTCGCTAAAGTCTTCGCCTGTCCCAATGTTTGCTCGCTAAAGTCTTCGCCTTTCCCAATGTTTGCTCGCTAAAGTCTTCGCCTTTCCCAATGTTTGCTCGCTAAAGTCTTCGCCTTTCCCAATGTTTGCTCGCTAAAGTCTTCGCCTCTCCCAATGTTTGCTCGCTAAAGTCTTCGCCTTTCCCAATGTTTGCACGCTAAAGTCTTCGCCTGTCCCAATGTTTGCTCGCTAAAGTCTTCGCCTGTCCCAATGTTTGCTCGCTAAAGTCTTCGCCTGTCCCAATGTTTGCTCGCTAAAGTCTTCGCCTTTCCCAATGTTTGCTCGCTAAAGTCTTCGCCTTTCCCAATGTTTGCTCGCTAAAGTCTTCGCCTTTCCCAATGTTTGCTCGCTAAAGTCTTCGCCTTTCCCAATGTTTGCTCGCTAAAGTCTTCGCCTTTCCCAATGTTTGCTCGCTAAAGTCTTCGCCTTTCCCAATGTTTGCTCGCTAAAGTCTTCGCCTTTCCCAATGTTTGCTCGCTAAAGTCTTCGCCTTTCCCAATGTTTGCTCGCTAAAGTCTTCGCCTTTCCCAATGTTTGCTCGCTAAAGTCTTCGCCTTTCCCAATGTTTGCTCGCTAGAGTCTTCGCCTTTCCCAATGTTTGCTCGCTAAAGTCTTCGCCTTTCCCAATGTTTGCTCGCTAAAGTCTTCGCCTTTCCCAATGTTTGCTCGCTAAAGTCTTCGCCTTTCCCAATGTTTGCTCGCTAAAGTCTTCGCCTTTCCCAATGTTTGCTCGCTAAAGTCTTCGCCTTTCCCAATGTTTGCTCGCTAAAGTCTTCGCCTTTCCCAATGTTTGCTCGCTAAAGTCTTCGCCTCTCCCAATGTTTGCTCGCTAAAGTCTTCGCCTGTCCCAATGTTTGCTCGCTGAAGTCTTCGCCTCTCCCAATGTTTGCTCGCTAAAGTCTTCGCCTGTCCCAATGTTTGCTCGCTAAAGTCTTCGCCTTTCCCAATGTTTGCTCGCTAAAGTCTTCGCCTGTCCCAATGTTTGCTCGCTAAAGTCTTCGCCTTTCCCAATGTTTGCTCGCTAAAGTCTTCGCCTGTCCCAATGTTTGCTCGCTAAAGTCTTCGCCTGTCCCAATGTTTGCTCGCTAAAGTCTTCGCCTTTCCCAATGTTTGCTCGCTAAAGTCTTCGCCTTTCCCAATGTTTGCTCGCTAAAGTCTTCGCCTCTCCCAATGTTTGCTCGCTAAAGTCTTCGCCTGTCCCAATGTTTGCTCGCTGAAGTCTTCGCCTCTCCCAATGTTTGCTCGCTAAAGTCTTCGCCTTTCCCAATGTTTGCTCGCTAAAGTCTTCGCCTTTCCCAATGTTTGCTCGCTAAAGTCTTCGCCTTTCCCAATGTTTGCTCGCTAAAGTCTTCGCCTTTCCCAATGTTTGCTCGCTAAAGTCTTCGCCTTTCCCAATGTTTGCTCGCTAAAGTCTTCGCCTGTCCCAATGTTTGCTCGCTAAAGTCTTCGCCTGTCCCAATGTTTGCTCGCTAAAGTCTTCGCCTGTCCCAATGTTTGCTCGCTAAAGTCTTCGCCTTTCCCAATGTTTGCTCGCTAAAGTCTTCGCCTTTCCCAATGTTTGCTCGCTAAAGTCTTCGCCTTTCCCAATGTTTGCACGCTAAAGTCTTCGCCTTTCCCAATGTTTGCTCGCTAAAGTCTTCGCCTTTCCCAATGTTTGCTCGCTAAAGCCTTCGCCTTTCCCAATGTTTGCTCGCTAAAGTCTTCGCCTTTCCCAATGTTTGCTCGCTAAAGTCTTCGCCTTTCCCAATGTTTGCTCGCTAAAGTCTTCGCCTTTCCCAATGTTTGCTCGCTAAAGTCTTCGCCTTTCCCAATGTTTGCTCGCTAAAGTCTTCGCCTTTCCCAATGTTTGCTCGCTAAAGTCTTCGCCTTTCCCAATGTTTGCTCGCTAAAGTCTTCGCCTTTCCCAATGTTTGCTCGCTAAAGTCTTCGCCTCTCCCAATGTTTGCTCGCTAAAGTCTTCGCCTGTCCCAATGTTTGCTCGCTAAAGTCTTCGCCTCTCCCAATGTTTGCTCGCTAAAGTCTTCGCCTGTCCCAATGTTTGCTCGCTAAAGTCTTCGCCTTTCCCAATGTTTGCTCGCTAAAGTCTTCGCCTGTCCCAATGTTTGCTCGCTAAAGTCTTCGCCTTTCCCAATGTTTGCTCGCTAAAGTCTTCGCCTGTCCCAATGTTTGCTCGCTAAAGTCTTCGCCTGTCCCAAAGTTTGCTCGCTAAAGTCTTCGCCTTTCCCAATGTTTGCTCGCTAAAGTCTTCGCCTTTCCCAATGTTTGCTCGCTAAAGTCTTCGCCTGTCCCAATGTTTGCTCGCTAAAGTCTTCGCCTGTCCCAATGTTTGCTCGCTAAAGTCTTCGCCTGTCCCAATGTTTGCTCGCTAAAGTCTTCGCCTTTCCCAATGTTTGCTCGCTAAAGTCTTCGCCTTTCCCAATGTTTGCTCGCTAAAGTCTTCGCCTTTCCCAATGTTTGCTCGCTAAAGTCTTCGCCTTTCCCAATGTTTGCTCGCTAAAGTCTTCGCCTTTCCCAATGTTTGCTCGCTAAAGTCTTCGCCTGTCCCAATGTTTGCTCGCTAAAGTCTTCGCCTGTCCCAATGTTTGCTCGCTAAAGTCACTTTAAAGTCGTTCGCGTTGACTTTATGAGTCGCAGATTGTCGCCACGGCCCAATTCCGCTGGGAGTGGTCCAATGTCACCAAATGTCACATCAATGTCAGTTAATGTCAGTTGAAATGTCAAAAAATTGTATTTTTTTAGACTCTTCCTTAGCTTCCTCAATTATCCTGCCGACAATAGCTTGCGATAGTTTTCCAACAAGCTGTTTTCACTCTAGGCAACATAATGCGGCTGATTGCAATCCCGACATTTCGTACTCTGTCCTATAAACTTCATTTCACGTCGAGGAGAGTGGATTTGCATCTTCCTCGAGGACCCACTGCTGCTAGACACTAGCCAAGAGTTTCAAAACTGCCCAGCCTTTTGTCCGACTCAAGACAAGCCAGGGGGGCTATCATGTAACTTTGTGATTTCAAAACGATTCGTTTTCAATATCACTGCCTATGGTTTAACACGGGGGGCAGTGATTTGAAATCGAGTGATTTCGAGCCAAATCGAACGAAATAAAGTTACCTGATCGCCCCCCTGGTTTCGGCACCTCGTCGCTGTGCTGCAGGTTGCTGGGTCCGGGTGGCACAGGGTGGTTAGACTCCACTCGGCCGTTGTGCAGGTTGCTGGGTCCGGGTGGCACAGGGTGGTGAGACTCCACTCGGCCGTGGTGAAGGTTGCTGGGTCCGGGTGGCACAGGGTGGTTAGACTCCACTCGGCCGTTGTGCAGGTTGCTGGGTCGGGGTGGCACAGGGTGGTTAGACTCCACTCGGCCGTTGTGCAGGTTGCTGGGTCCGGGTGGCACAGGGTGGTGAGACTCCACTCGGCCGTGGTGAAGGTTGCTGGGTCGGGGTGGCACAGGGTGGTGAGACTCCACTCGGCCGTGGTGAAGGTTGCTGGGTCGGGGTGGCACAGGGTGGTGAGGCTCCACTCGGCCGTGGTGAAGGTTGCTGGGTCGGGGTGGCACAGGGTGGTGAGGCTCCACTCGGCCGTGGTAAAGGTTGCTGGGTCGGGGTGGCACAGGGTGGTTAGACTCCACTCGGCCGTGGTGCTGGCCGAGTCTGTTTCGAATCACGACGAGTTGGCATTGACAAACAAACACCATCGGGCCGGGAAATGTCACTCGGCGCCGCGTGTCAAGGAAACGTGCATCCCAAACCGGGACCTCCGACTCCGAGGCTGTATCAACGCCCTCCTAGTCATCGCATCCTGCCGCCCGTGATACTACCCGTCATACTATGATGTGTATGATGTGATGATATGATGTGCATGATGTGCATGATGTGCATGATGTGCCTGAGTTTGGGGCTCCAGTGTACGAAAATCGTCGTGTCTACGGGACATTACCTGCACTATGCTGACGACGAGGATGAAGTACGGCGGCCGCCACAACGCGGTCCTCTTGACGGCCACCTCGCGACCCTCGAGGCGCGCGTCGACCGCGCGTCGCGGCGTCAGCTGCTGCTGGTCGCCGTCGTCGCCGTCGTCACGTCTGGCGACGCCGGGCGCGAACAACAGGAAGACGTCGCGACGCCGCTCAGAGGCGTCGACCATGGCCCGACGCCGCTACGCCGCGACGGGGACGGCGACTGGACGCATGTCACGCGGGGCGCACGCGCGGCTAGCGATACACCGACGCCGACGCCGACGCTGCTGACACGTGCGTCGCTGGCCGCGTTCGCTCCACGACTGACGGCGACCACGCGAGTCACGCGCCGACGGGCACCCGGCGCTGGAATCCGCCCGACGGCGTGCGTCGGGTGGGGGGGGGGGGGGGGGGCAGGGGTGCCGGTGAATCCGACGCTCGGGTCTGTAAGTCCTTACTCGTTGGCGTTACGATGCAGTGCAGTTGCAAAACGATACCACAAATGGGAGGAACACGCCGCTAGATTCTTACAGCGCTTTGTACAGTTTCAAAACGAAACCACCGGCACCATCAGCTCGAACTGTGCACGGGGCTGATTTTGGTCAATTTCAACACGGTTTCAAATGGGAGGAACACGCCTCTAGATTCTCACAGCGCTTTGCGTACAGTTTCGAAACGAAACCACCGGCACCATCAGCTCGAACTGTGCACTGGGCTGATTTTGGTCAATTTCAGCACGGTTTCAAATGGGAGGAACATCGCCTCTAGATTCTTACAGCGCTTTGTACAGTTTCAAAACGAAACCACCGGCACCATCAGCTCAAACTGTGCACGGGGCTGATTTTGGTCAATTTCAGCCCGGTTTCAAATGGGAGGAACATGCCTCTAGATTCTAATAGAGCTTTGTACAGTTTCAAAACGAAACCACCGGCACCATCAGCTCGAACTGTGCACGGGGCTGATTTTGGTCAATTTCAGCACGGTTTCAAATGGGAGGAACACGCCTCTAGATTCTTACAGCGCTTTGTCCATCGACTCTGCTCGTGCGGTTCGGTTCGGTACTCGGGCTGCGGTTTGCGTACTTGCACTCTCACCGCGTAGCAGCTCGTTTCGCAAGCGTCCGTGCCGCCCTACGAATCTAGGCCGGGCCGGGCTATTTCCGCCTCCTTCCTCCGTCCTCCTTCCTCCACCAAGGCGCTGTGGTTCATATTCATAGATTTATTAGTATGCGCCACGGCGAGGCGGCCGTCAACAGTGAACATGCTATCGGCGATCGTAACGAGGCGCAGAAGGCGGCTAAAAATAGGCGAGACAGTTGACAGAAGGCAGCCCTCGTCTCGGCGTGCCATCATCGCCGCCCCCCCCCCCCCCTCCACCGGTGCCCCGTTGAGGGAGGACCATGCCTCCCCAGTCATCGCAATCAAGACAGGCCACAGACATGAACACACTCAGAGTGGCCGTTCCTATGTTGAAAGTGGCTGCGCGGGAGCTGGCGCGGACGCTCTGCAAATGGCATCTGCACTCGCAACATTCCCGGCATTCCCGTCGCCGGCAAGCTGGACTGGTTGGTGCCCACGTAGCGCAAGGGCTGGACCATGGACAGACACTGTTTGCATACACTCTTGTATCACCCGCTATCTGCCGATTGTCGCTGGACTTTAATTGTCAGGTTGGTAACGCACGTTGCGATGCCAACGCACCGTGGCGACTGCCGAGTGCCGTGGCCGCGTCGAGGTTGTTCGGTGTGATTAATGAATGGATGCACTTCTTCTGTGGTCGGACCTCAAGTTTTGCGTGGCCGTCCCGATGTTCAGCATTAGCGCAGCCTGCACACACTCCATTTCACGTTGAGAAGGAGACTGGATTTTCATCTTCCTCGAGGACCCACTGCTGCTAGACACGAGCTGAGAGTTTCAACACTGCACATAGAGCCTTTTGTCCGACTCAAGACACGGCTTGTGAGTGTTGAAACTCTCAGCTCGTGTCTAGCAGCAGTGGGTCCTCGAGGAAGATGCAAATCCACTCTCCTTCTCAACGTGACATGGAGTTTTGTGTCGTGTGTCTTGGGGCGATGTACACCCCTGAGTGGGGGGCGAGGGGATCGCGTCGCATCCGAGGAAGCGTCGCTCCTGAGCGCGGGGTTTCCATGACGACGGCGTTAAGGTGGCGCCACAGGGGGACAGGGGGGGGGGGGGGCTAGTCATCACTTGGCTAACTCGGTCAGCGCTCGGCGAGGGGCGCCTAGCCCCCCCCCCCCCCCCCCCCCCCCCCCGGGCAGTGGCGGCGGCGAGTGACGATCATGGAGTCTTCTAGTGCACGACCCCCGCCAGAAACTGTCGCCTGTGTAATGTGCGTGTGTGTGTGTTTGTTGTGACAGACAAAACAGTTCCTCCGATAGCGATACCAAATCTGCAGGAGTCCCTCGATGCAGTGTGTATTGGTTCCAGCTAAAAGCCCTGCACGTTTCCGCCAGATCGACTTCCGTGCCGAGCGAACACAAGTCACGCTCTTCCTTTTGTCCTGCATATGTCGGAGAAGAATCCTGAGTCCTGAAACCTCGAACCATTTGTGGGTAATGCTCGTGGTGTTGGCATTACTCGTACCAACATGCTGCCCTGCCCGGAGTGTAGTACGGGCCGTGGGGGGGGGGGGGGGGTCGTTATACTCAAGTCACGTGGTGCACGTGGCTTGGATTCGTAAACACGGCGAGGGAAGGAAGGGGGGGAGGGTGAAACTCAAGGGGGACATCTCGAATCCAGCCACCCCATCTGATCGCTATATCTCGTGGAAGGGGATAGGAAATCTGAGCCTGCATCGACGGGGGCTGCTCTCAGGTACTGCATGTAGCAACATGCTTTGTCACGTCTTGCCTGAATGTGCAGCCGGTCGTTTTGCAATGCGATGGATCAATCGCAAGGCGCGGTCCTCTCCCCTGCTTCAAGGGGCTCGGGGTGCAATCGCCCTCGGGCCTGCGCGTAGTTCGCACCACATCAATCACCTTCGCCGCGGCGAGCTCTAGTGAAGGCCGCCCTGTCCGCGCGAAGTGCCCGTCCTTTCGGGGCATGGAGGCGCTTGCCGTGCTCTTGCTTCACCCGGTCGTCGGCGTCGGCGTCGGCGTCGCGATGCTAGCGGCTTTCACACACAGCACCGTGGCTGCACCGTCGAAGTGAAACCGCCGTCCGTCACCCATGCATTCCTCCCCGTGCTTGCTGCAATGAGCGAACGAACGACCATACTAAAATGTGCCGCTGGTTCCGTAATGCGAGTGCACTACGCGAGGTGACTGTCAGGTCGCTAATTGCCGTCACCGCCTTGAGCCAACACGTAGGGGGGGGGGGGTCTCGTTTCAAGGGGCTGTCTGTGTCGAGGGCATCATGCCAGTGCGGGGGGGGCGGGGGGGCTGTCTACCCCTAGGGCATCATGGAAAGTCAGGGGGCCCGATGCCCCGCGAGCATTGCCTTTGCCCCGTGGTCCGTGCGGGGGCGGGTCGTGGCTGACTGCACTGAGACTGAGAGGCGTCGTCGCGCACTTGGTTCTGCATCAGCAGTGCGACGACGCCCAACGCCTCGCGATCCGACGTCGCGCTGCTGTCGGTGGCGTCGTCTGGCGGCGGGAATGTCAGTCACAGCTGACCATACGTCATCGAGGCACGTAGCCGGAAGGTGGGGAGCCACGCGTTGACTATTGGAGTGAGTGCTTACTCGGGCAGCTTCCCGCTCAAATTTCACCTCCTACTGGATACCAACTTGTGGCCACACCTTTTTTCCGATTGCAACGAAACCAGGGTCTACGGAATCCTCACACTTTTAGCAACAAATTGTGTGTTTGCAAATCTCAACAAATATTCACTCATCTAGTATTTTCAAGCGTTGTAAAACAAGCCTGTTACGTCGTATTATTGAGCGTATCCTCGGGCCGCTTCCCGCGCAGAATTTACCTCCTACTGGATACCAACTTGTGGCCACACCGTTTGTCCGATTGCAACGAAACCAGGGTCTACGGAATCCTCACTCTTTTAGCAACAAATTGTGTGATTTATAACCACGAAATACCAATAGAAAGTTCAAATAAAGCTTCATGAAATAATCACCAACAACCACGTACCAATAGTCTTGTGGGTCTCACGCCAGCACGCGTGCGCATCAGTTGGCGCTCGTTTCCAGCATGTACATCTTGGCAATTACTGGACGCTTCAGCCGCAGCTTCGGCTACATTTCCCATCCCTTGTCTGTGTAGCAAGTTTCCTTCCGGCTTCCCTCGACGTCACATGCCCGTGATTTGGTTGAAGGCCGACGCAGAGTTGCAGTGGAGATCCATTGACCGGGGCAAACCGGTCCGATCGAGTCCCCTCTGTAGTCTGTATGTAGTCTGTACCTTAGAGGAAGTAATGGTTACCTTCTCCAAGTTTGTACAAATGACGAAGGTCGGTAATGAGCAGCCAGCACCTGCACTACAGTCGTGTTAGCCGAAGATTACCACAGCCTGGTGGACTTTAAAGTAAAGTATCATTTGACTCTTTTACGATTTGTGAAGAGTAAAATGGTTAATGATAAATCATGTTTTTAATGGCAATGACAAAAACTTAATCAAGAGATTCTATGGTATGGTACTCTATGATCTGAGATCCCCAAAAAGTGGCAAACTCAAATTAATTCTAGTGTATAGGGCTTGTGGCTGCCTCTCTCACTCACTGCAGCCGAGATTCCAGCTCATTGTGTACCTACTCTACTTGCACCGAGCCAGTGCAGTGACACATGCATCTCGCTAAACGCTAATCGAGTGTGTTGATATTTGAACTTGTAATTCGATGTCGACTAACAGCTGTAGTCGGACGCGGACGCGATGTTGACGTTATGACGGTAAACATGAGGTGGCTGGCTGCGCGACAGTGCGACCTTCGTTTCCAATTCACCACCAGAAACATCAGACCAGAAACTATAATGATTTGCAATTAGCTCGGGAAAAACTGACGCAAATTGAAAGCCAGGTCAAAGAAATGGGCTTGCATCTTCAATCTTCTCCCCATTACCATGAGAAGTGTCGAAAAAATGTGTTTTACAAAATAGAAGAATTTAAATCAAATAATTGACCATTGATAACTAATCAAATATGACCTATAATATCGGAGAAGCGGTCGATGATAATTTGCCTTACGGTTACTCAACTTACTGTCAGACTGTCGTCGTGTATTCTCTTTTTATTTAGACTTTGCTCGATTAATTTCCATTGTTTTATTTGTTGAAATAACATGTTTTGCTTATTAATGAGATTATTTACTATCATTATTATAATTTGAATTAGTTTAAGTCTGTACATTCCACTGTCCCGCACAGTAATGAGAATTTCTATGACTCAAATAATAAATAAATAAATACACCGGCCTTGGACTCGGCATACCGAGGCACAACACGAGAGGAGCTGTCGCCGACACGCCGGGCTGCCAGCCAAACGCCCCCCCCTCTCGACGTACCGAGGCACAACACACGAGGGGCTGTCGTCGACACGCCGGGCTGCCAGCCAAACGCCCCCCCTCTCGACGTACCGAGGCACAACACACGAGGGGCTGTCGTCGACACGCCGGGCTGCCAGCCAAACGCCCCCCCTCTCGACGTACCGAGGCACAACACACGAGAGGAGATGTCGCCGAGACGCTGGGCTGCCAGCCAAACGCCCCCCCTCTCGACGTACCAAGGCACAACACACGAGGAGCTGTCGCCGACACGCCGGGCTGCCAGCCAAACGCCCCCCCTCTCGACGTACCAAGGCACAACACACGAGGGGCTATCGTCGACACGCCGGGCTGCCAGCAAAACGCCTCCCTGCGGTTTCGTCGTCGCCTCTGTCCCTGGCAACAAAGGCAGCGAAACAATGGACGCCTCGTTACGTGCGATTGTTGTCGTTGGGGACGCATTGTTATGCAAAGTCGCGAGGCCGGGCGACATGCGAATGGACGGGCCTGGTTTCCCAAACAATTGCAACAATTGGAGGTGGACGGAATCCCAAACACATTCCTCGGAGCGACAACGCGAATGCCACACAATACACATCGACTCATGCTCCAAATACAGCCGTGGTCGTCTCCGTGGTTTGCTCGACCGCCACCTTCAAGGCCTCACAACGAAAGAGTGTGTATGGTTCTCTAGGCCCTGAGATCTAGGCACTTCCCCGAAGATGTGTCCCGACTGGACCAAGGGTGGGCAAATGGTGGGTGGGTTCCGGCAGTCCATCCCCGCCCCCTGCCGGCCCGCGATCTCTCAACCAATAGACCGTGTATCAAGTGGCAATTAGGCGCCTGCTGCACCATGCAAGCAATGCAAGCAATGCAAGCAATGCAAGCAATGCAATCAATGCAAGCAATGCAAGCAATGCAAGCAATGCAAGCAATGCAAGCAATGCAAGCAATGCGAGCAATGCGAGCAAAGCGAGCAACGCAAGCAATGCAAGCAATGCAAGCAATGCAAGCAATGCAAGCAATGCAAGCAATGCGAGCAATGCGAGCAATGCAAGCAATGCAAGCAATGCGAGCAATGCGAGCAAAGCGAGCAACGCAAGCAATGCAAGCAATGCAAGCAATGCAAGCAATGCAAGCAATGCAAGCAATGCAAGCAATGCAAGCAATGCAAGCAATGCAAGCAATGCGAGCAATGCGAGCAATGCAAACAATGCAAGCAATGCAAGCAATGCAAGCAATGCAAGCAATGCAAGCATTGCAAGCAATGCAAGCAATGCGAGCAATGCGAGCAATGCGAGCAATGCGAGCAATGCAAGCAATGCAAGCAATGCAAGCAATGCAAGCAATGCCAGCAATGCGAGCAATGCAAGCAATGCAAGCAATGCGAGCAATGCGAGCAATGCGAGCAATGCGAGCAATGCGAGCAATGCCAACAATGCAAGCAATGCAAGCAATGCAAGCAATGCAAGCAATGCAAGCAATGCAAGCAATGCGAGCAATGCGAGAAATGCGAGCAATGCGAGCAATGCGAGCAATGCAATCAATGCGAGCAATGCGAGCAATGCGAGCAATGCGAGCAATGCGAGCAATGCGAGCAATGCGAGCAATGCGAGCAATGCGAGCAATGCGAGCAATGCAAGCAATGCAAGCAATGCAAGCAATGCAAGCAATGCAAGCAATGCAAGCAATGCAAGCAATGCAAGCAATGCAAGCAATGCAAGCAATGCAAGCAATGCAAGCAATGCAAGCAATGCAAGCAATGCAAGCAATGCAAGCAATGCAAGCAATGCAAGCAATGCAAGCAATGCAAGCAATGCAAGCAATGCAAGATTAGGGCACAGATAGAAAGGATAATGGTGAAAGGTGGGTTGATAATCGCAACGCTCAACATTCGTCCGTCGCTGCGTTCGAGAGGAAAACTTGCCGGGAACATCATGTATGGGTCGATTTAGGGCCACGAGCGAAATCACCTTGCCCACCCCTGGCCTGCTATTTGCTAAGCCCGTGTTGTAGAGTAGAGCAACCATCCACTTTTAGCCTAGCGAGCTTGTCGCTCTAAGCTTGAGGCAGTTACTTGTTACGCTGCTAGCTGCATACACACAGACAGAGACAGACAGAGGGCTAGACCCTAAGACCGAGACAGTTACTGGCAATTGGCAAGGTACAAAGCGAGGCAGTGTGGCTCTCTACGTGCCATTCATCGCGGGGTTCGGCACTCGGCACCCTTTGTGCTGGTGCCGGCAGATCAGTGGTTGCCGCACCGCACCGCTCCTCGTGTGTGTACTGTGTTCTGTGTAGTGTGTACCCTCGCTCACCTGGCGTCGCGTCGCGTCGCGTCGCATCGCATCGCATCGTAGGACAGGGCGCAGGTCGAAACCTGTTTGCAAATCACGATTAACCGTGAGTTCGTAGTGTACGGCGCACACAAAGCCTCCTTACCTTCGCTGAATGCTGGCTAGGAGGGGAGGGGGGGGGGGGGGGAACCCACGCCTCGGGTGATCATCATTGTGTTGCGCGTAGCAAGCCTCGGGCTGACGCAATGCAGCAGCTTCCTGAGTGCTGGCGGTGGGGGACTCGGTCTCTGTGGGCTGGCATCGAAGTCTAGGGGCTGCTGGCGCCGATCCTGTCTGGCTGGGTCGGGGCTCGGAAAGGAATTTCGCTCGGCGGCTCTATTCGACCTACATTTGCTTGGCAACCGATTTATAATATCATTATGATGTATACTTTATACCTGCTATGAATTTACAGACGAATTAAATGCGATTAGCAAAATGGAAAGACTATTGAGATGGCAGCCGGCAGAAGGAGGGTATAGGATAGGCGAGGGTGATGGGGCCAAACAATGGAAGAATGAGCAATGCACAATGAGATACATTGTGGCACACTTTCATTACTTTGGTGCCGCAGACGGGCTGTTGGTACGTGGTTGTTGGTGATTATTTCATGAAGCTTTATTTGAACTTTCTATTGGTATTTCGTGGTTATAAATCACACAATTTGTTGCTAAAAGTGTGAGGATTCCATTGACCCTGGTTTCGTTGCAATCGGACAAACGGTGTGGCCACAAGTTGGTATCCAGTAGGAGGTAATTTCTGCGCGGGAAGCTGCCCGAGTATGAGCTCAATATTTCGACGTAACAGGGTGGTTTTACAACGCTTGAAAATACTAGATGAGTGAATATTTTTTGAGATTTGCAAACACAATTTGTTGCCAAAACTGTGAGGATTCCGTAGACATGGGTTTCGTTACGATCGGACAAACGGTGTGGCCACAAGTTGGTATCCAGTAGGAGTAAAAATTTGAGCGGGAAGTGGCCCGAGTAAACACTCACTCCAATAGTCTTAAGCGACTCTTGAGGTCATGTGACCAGCTGTTTCGCCCCATACAAGAAGCATCCAACGCCTCGGATTCGAGCCTGAGGTTCGTGTGACGAGCACTAGCAGCGCTAGCGACGGGCGAGCGGCATCGTGCATCGAGGTCTCCCTGCCTCCTTGGTCCTGGTCCAGCCAACAGCATCCGACGTCCGAACCTTGCTCTCCTTGGAGTCAGGATGAAGATAGGCTTGACATGTAGGTAGCCCAACTGGCACCGATGCTTGCCTTCGTACTTGCATGAGCTATTTGTGCACAAGATGAATGTGTGGCGTGGGCGTGGGCGTGGGTGTGCGAACGCGCTGTTTCCCCGCAGTCCCCTCATTAACGCGGTCCCAGCACGCCGTCCGAAGTGGAGTGGAGTGGAGTGCTATGAATGAGACCTAACGGCATGTGGGCGACCGAGGACCCGTCGTCTGCCGGACGGACGGACGCATCTGGGCCAACACCGACACTCGCCGACTCGCAGCAGGCAGCCAGCCGCCAGCTAGCGGTCGTCGAGAAAGCGAGAGTCGGCCGTCTGCACGTCGAACCGTGTCAAGCGTCCGCTGCCCGCGGGGGTGGGGGCGTTGGCCACGACGCGTCGGCAACTGCACTGCAGGGATGCACGATCGCCGATCTCGGCCTGTACAAGGTTGCTCGCGGTACTGTGTGTCTGGCGTCCAAAGGTCATGTTTGTTGATGCGGAGGCCGACGCATTTAGTACACTGCGCGACTGCGACGCATAAACAATACGGGGGTTTGCGGTTGTCGGTGCACTTTGAGCTCCCCTCTGCCAATGTTGCTACGATGGCGGGACAAACAAGCAGCGACCAGCGCTGACCAGTCGCTGCTCGCTCGGAGCGGGGGGCACGAGGCGATGTCAGGGCATGTCCGTCGTTCCACTCTGCGTGCCCATCGTCGCCGCGTCCTGCACTTGGCACGAGGCGATGTCAGGGCATGTCCGTCGTTCCACTCTGCGTGCCCATCGTCGCCGCGTCCTGCACTTGGCACGAGGCGATGTCAGGGCATGTCCGTCGTTCCACTCTGCGTGCCCATCGTCGCCGCGTCCTGCACTTGGCACGAGGCGATGTCAGGGCATGTCCGTCGTTCCACTCTGCGTGCCCATCGTCGCCACGTCCTGCACTTGGCACGAGGCGATGTCAGGGCATGTCCGTCGTTCCACTCTGCGTGCCCATCGTCGCCGCGTCCTGCACTTGGCACGAGGCGATGTCAGGGCATGTCCGTCGTTCCACTCTGCGTGCCCATCGTCGCCGCGTCCTGCACTTGGCACGAGGCGATGTCAGGGCATGTCCGTCGTTCCACTCTGCGTGCCCATCGTCGCCGCGTCCTGCACTTGGCACGAGGCGATGTCAGGGCATGTCCGTCGTTCCACTCTGCGTGCCCATCGTCGCCGCGTCCTGCACTTGGCACGAGGCGATGTCAGGGCATGTCCGTCGTTCCACTCTGCGTGCCCATCGTCGCCGCGTCCTGCACTTGGCACGAGGCGATGTCAGGGCATGTCCGTCGTTCCACTCTGCGTGCCCATCGTCGCCGCGTCCTGCACTTGGCACGAGGCGATGTCAGGGCATGTCCGTCGTTCCACTCTGCGTGCCCATCGTCGCCGCGTCCTGCACTTGGCACGAGGCGATGTCAGGGCATGTCCGTCGTTCCACTCTGCGTGCCCATCGTCGCCGCGTCCTGCACTTGGCACGAGGCGATGTCAGGGCATGTCCGTCGTTCCACTCTGCGTGCCCATCGTCGCCGCGTCCTTTACTTGGCCCCGTGACTTGGCATGAGTCACACCCGACGCAACCATAAAGCACCCCGTCATGGCGGGTAACAGATCTCACGGCTACACAAGACGATGAGCATTCGAAGCCCTGTGGTGGACCTGCACCCCGTGCCGTCCCATCGCCCCCCCCCCCCATCGCCCCGAGCACTCGAAGCCCTGTGGTGGACCCGCACCCCGTCCCGTCCCATCGCCCCCCCCCCCATCCCCCCGAGCCCCGATCAAGGTGCACGGGCGAAACGCCCCGACTGCGCGACGATGAGGTGGCCGGCCGTGAGATCGGAATGCACCTCGCTCGCCTGGAGGCAACGGTTTTGTAGCCACCGATCACAACACACACGCACAACAATTGGGCGATAATAACAGCATGGGGGCCGCGACGGCAAAGACTGGCTCTGTTCGCCGGTCAGGGTCGCCACAAAGGGGCAGATGGCGGACCCGGACTCGTGGTGCAGTGCGGGGACAGGGTCGATGGTGTCGATCACAGCCAGCCAATGCTCCAAGCTGTCGGCCCACGGGTCAGGCTCTTCTTCGAGTGTGCTGACCTGCCGCAGCTCGGGCCGTTTCATTCCCGGTAGCTGCAGATTCGATCCGTACCGTGGTGGATTCTGTCCGTACCGTGGTGTGTTCGTTCCGTACCGTGGTGTGTTCGATCCGTACCGTGGTGGATTCTGTCCGTACCGTGGTGTGTTCATTCCGTACCGTGGTGTGTTCGATCCGTACCGTGGTGGATTCTGTCCGTACCGTGGTGTGTTCGTTCCGTACCGTGGTGTGTTCGTTCCGTACCGTGGTGTGTTCGATCCGTACCGTGGTGGATTCTGTCCGTACCGTGGTGTGTTCGTTCCGTACCGTGGTGTGTTCGTTCCGTACCGTGGTGTGTTCGTTCCGTACCGTGGTGTGTTCGTTCCGTACCGTGGTGGGTTCGGTTTGTCGAGTAGCATGGGTTCGATGCGGGGCTGGCGATGTCGAGGACACAGAAGCCGAGAGTCAAACGAGACGCTGGAATGCACTTGGCCTTGATCGTCTCGGGGTCAGGATGCTCCAAATCGACGCCTCGACGCGAAGATCCTCCTTCCTAGCGTCGGCGTCCTTCAAATGCCGAACACTCGGTGGCGAAGGTGGCAAGGACGCACGTCCTCTCGTGCCTGCACCATCCCCTCGGCGTCGACCAATCGGCAGTCGGCGCTCGATGGAAGAAAGTGTGTGCGCGGCGTGAGAGGGGCGGTGGAGGGGAGGGAGCGCTGCGAGACCGAGACGCGCTGCTGGCTCGGATCAGATCTCAGTCGCCGTGCGTCGCTCGCGGAGAGAGCTCGTGTCAGACGGTGTCGGAAAGTCCAGTGTGCAGTGACCAAGAGTGCAGCGATCCAGTGTGCAGTGACCAAGTGTGCAGTGACCGACCAAGTGTGCAGTGATCGAGTGACCGTGTGCAGTGCCTGCCAATCGCCCCCACGTGTGCTATGTGAGCTACCGCCATGCGTCTCGGCTGGCTCGTCGTCGCGGTCGTCGTCGCCGTCGTCGTCGACGGCGTGACGATCCTGCGCTGCTGCGCGCCCGGCACGACGCTCTCGCCGGACGACGCCGTCGACGCCGACGCCGCCGCGTGCCGTGCGGCGCCCGTCGACGCCCAATGGCCGCCGTACATCTACTCGCCGCGCGCGCAGAGCTTCCGCGACCTGCCGCCCGAGTGGCGCGTGCGCGTCGGCCGCCCGCGCTGCGACGCCGACGCCGACGCCAACGCCTCCGCACTCACCGCCGTCGCGTCGGCGCCGTCCGCCGCGCCCGCCTTCCTGCTCTTCGACAACGGCTCGCTGTGGGTGCAGGACGCCACCCGGCTGCCGCCGCCCGACGCCTTCTGCGTCGACCAGTACGTCGCGCTCGTCTGTCTCGGCGCCGAGGACCGCGACGCCGTCACGCGCGACGCCACGCGCCGGCGCCTCCAGCGTCGCGTGCGCGTGCGCAAGTGCTGCGGCGCGGACGGCTCGTACAGCGAGACGCGTGGCGCATGCGTGCACGCGGCGGGCGCCGGCCACGCGACGCTGCCCGCGCTCGGCGCCAATCTCAGCGTGGACTCGACCCTCGTCATTAGCGGCTTCCCCTCGTGTCCGCACGCCGGGCGGCACGTCAGCTTCGTCGTCGCCGGCGCGTGGAGCGAGCGCGACCACGCCGTCGACGTCGACGGCGTCCTCTACGTGCGCGGCACGCCCGTCGCGGCCGACGCCTATTGTCTCGAGCACGTGACCGAGCAGCCGACGGTAGGCGTCAGCATCTTCACGTGTCCCACCGCGCGGCGAAACGCCTCGACTCCCAAGGACGGCGACGGCGGCGATCTGCGGTTCGCGCTGTACCCGATCGGCCTCGTGTTGTCGGTGTTCTTCTTGGCGGCGACGCTGGCCGTCGGCTGCGTGCTGCCGTCGGCGCATCAGCACCTGTTGCATTGGCGCTGTCAGACCGGTCACGTGGCCTGTCTGCTCGTCGGCGACGTCCTCTTGGCGGCCACACAGTTCGCGGGGGAACGCATCGGCTCGCCGTACTGCGAGACCTTGGGTGAGTTGGAGGGTGCAGGTCTACAGTCGTGTTAGCCTAAGATTACCACAGCCTGGTGGACTTTGAAGTTAAGTAAACTGTCATTTGACTATTGTACGTTTTGTAAAGAGTAAAATGGTTAATAATTGTAATGAAAAATAAAGTTTTTAATGGTAATTACAAAAACCTAATCAGTTGATTCTATGGTATGGTACTCTGTGCTATGAGATCCCCAAAAAGTGGCAAACTCAAATTAATTCTAGTGTATTTTGACTTGGGACTCGGCAGAGACCGGCAAACCCACCTCGTGTCACGCACAGACCTCCGTTGACGTTGACAGCCTTCAAGGTCATGTGTCTTAGGTTGTGGTCGGCTGGGCTACGTGGGTCTTGGGTTACGCATACTGACAATCCCATGGTCTAGTGGAGTCTGTAGTATTGTAAACAAACTATTAATTACCCAATTGGCTGAAGCAGTATGCGTATAGTATTGGCTACCTGCATAGAGTTTGTTTATGCTAGCATGTTAGAGATGGCATGTCAGTCATTCGATGCTCAGTCCATTCAACCCTTTAGCGGAACAATGGGACGGCCTGCGAATGTCCACACCTTTGGCTCTTCTAACAGCAGGGGAGCCTCTTTGAGAGTGAAACACCGCTCTCCTTCTAAACGTAACACCAGGGGAGCTTCTTTGAGAGTGAAACACCGCTCTCCTTCTAAACGTAGCACCAAGGGAGCCTCTTTGAGAGTGAAACACCTCTAGCTCCTTCTAAACGTAACAGCAGCGGAGCCTCTTTGAGAGTGAAACACCGCTCTCCTTCTAAACGTAGCACCAGGGGAGCCTCTTTGAGAGTGAAACACATCTAGCTCCTTCTAAACGTAACAGCAGCGGAGCCTCTTTGAGAGTGAAACACCTCTAGCTCCTTCTAAACGTAACAGCAGCGGAGCCTCTTTGAGAGTGAAACACCTCTAGCTCCTTCTAAACGTAACACCAGGGGAGCTTCTTTGAGAGTGAAACACCTCCAGCTCCTTCTAAACGTAACAGCAGCGGAGCCTCTTTGAGAGTGAAACACCGCTCTCCTTCTAAACGTAGCACCAGGGGAGCCTCTTTGAGAGTGAAACACCTCCAGCTCTTTCTAAACGTAACAGCAGGGGAGCCTATTTGAGAGTGAAACACCTCCAGCTCCTCCTAAACGTAACAGCAGGGGAGCCTCTTTGAGAGTGAAACACCTCCAGCTCCTTCTAAACGTAACAGCAGGGGAGCCTCTTTGAGAGTGAAACACCGCTCTCCTTCTAAACGCAACAGCAGCGGAGCCTCTTTGAGAGTGAAACACCGCTCTCCTTCTAAACGTAGCACCAGGGGAGCCTATTTGAGAGTGAAACACCTCCAGCTCCTTCTAAACCTAACAGCAGGGGAGCCTCTTTGAGAGTGAAACACATCTAGCTCCTTCTAAACGTAACAGCAGCGGAGCCTCTTTGAGAGTGAAACACCGCCGTCCTCCTAAACGTGCTATAAGTACTTGGTACCAACCTAGCCCCCGGCTACGTATCGATGCCGCCAAGCAAGCGCCCGTCGGACCCCGCTTCCTTGTGTAACCTCTACCCCCCTCTCTCTATGCTGGGTTTCGTTAACCTGGATTAGGGACCTGGATTATGGAGGAATTAGGGAATGCAAGTTATAAGACAGTAAATGAATTTAAATGAATAATATAATGAGGATAAAGCTGGCAAAATACAAGTAAACTGCAATCTTTCCCGACCGGTAGCGAGCCGTCGGTTCCGATGTTATGCGACTATAGAATACAATTATTATTGATTAGGGAATTTAAATTGACTTAAGAAAAGGCAGAAAACAGAGTCAAAATAACGATACCGATCGATGGCAATTGTCTGTTTGCGTTGGTGTTGCGACGCAGTCACGCAGAGGGTCGAGCAACGGCGTCGTGTCGGCAACGGCGTCGTAGCCGATGGCGTCGAAACTTGTAGTGGCGTCGGCGAACGCAGCGACGTCGTAATTTTCAGACGGCGTCCGAATGCGCAGTGGCGTCTCGCGTACACAGGGTGTTTGCAACGACGCTAATTGTTTATTTTTGATAGATAGGTAATCACCAACACTCTCACAAGTTACCACACAGAACTATCTCGTAGGCCTGTGGCTATACGTTAGAGCCTCCCTCAGGAGCTCGACCGCTGTCACTAGCGCGTCGACTGACCGCCTACCCCGGAGTCCTGCCTCTCTCATGCCTGCAGGCACCTTGGGTTAAACATCCCCTTCCACCCGCACTCACACACGAACACACTCTGCTCTCTGCCATGAAACTGAAGAATTAAATATTACAATGTTGTCAAGAGCGCTCTATGTCGGGTTTACTTGTATAATGCATAAATTGCTGTATTAAAGTGTTGAATATGAACTGATCTGCGATGGCAGTCATAACTTGCATTGAGGATGGTGGGATGGACTAAGGTTGTTTGTAATGTCACACTTGTAATCCCAGCTCATCGCTCGAACTCATGGTGTAAGGATGGGTCCTTGTGGGCACTTGTATACCGTGACTCGGACCTGACCGCGGTGACGGCAAGGACGGGCATTTCCGTCGGGTCTTGCGAGTAGCGAATGAGTTCCGATCGCTTGCTTGCACCACGGGCCATCATACTTGCACAGTGTACGTGCCCCTTTGCGGTGGTGCGATAGGAGGGCGACGGTGGGAGGGGCGAGACAGACTGACCGATGGTCACGTTCCAATGGGACGCCGACATGCGGTCGGTCGGGCCACGGACGACCTTGGCAAGGACACTCGTCCCCGCACAGGTGTCGAATCCCGGAGCCTCCCGATCCCATGGTATAAGGCATGGCCCGATCCCTGCACGATGCAGCCTCTTCTCTGCAGTCGACGGCGTGCTTGGACCGTGGACTGCGATGTGACAAAGAGTGGAGGCGTCGAGTGCGGTGAGCCATCGGCCATCGGCAAGCTCATCGTTTCCCACGGCTCGATGGGAGCTGTGTCCTATGGGGAGGCCCCACGGCTCGATGGGAGCTGTGTCCTATGGGGAGGCCCCACGGCTCGATGGGAGCTGTGTCCTATGGGGAGGCCCCACGGCTCGATGGGAGCTGTGTCCTATGGGGAGGCCCCACGGCTCGATGGGAGCTGTGTCCTATGGGGAGGCCCCACGGCTCGATGGGAGCTGTGTCCTATGGGGAGGCCCCACGGCTCGATGGGAGCTGTGTCCTATGGGGAGGCCCCACGGCTCGATGGGAGCTGTGTCCTATGGGGAGGCCCCACGGCTCGATGGGAGCTGTGTCCTATGGGGAGGCGTTAGCGTCGGCACTTTGACAGCACTTTGTCCACACAATGAGTCGCTGCGTTGACCCATGCGCACTGACCCGTATGTTGTTGCCATATTGCTCATGTCGTCGACATACCATGCTCCTGGCATGTTGGGTCACGTGGTGCCTTCGGTCCTGGCGCTCGTCGTGCTCGGTTCGCAGTTCGTTGGTAGCAGTCGGAGAGCGCTGCGCACGACTGCCCTGGCTGCGCAGAGAGCGTGAACGCGTCGGCCTCTCGACGCAGCCAGAGTCAGGGGAGCAAGAAGAGTAGCAGTAGTTTCACTGGAAGCCAGGGGACCGTGTCTCGGCTTTGCACGAGCGTCGGGGTCCGGACTGCTCTTGCCGTGACTTGGGACATTCGGACCTCGCTAGATACGGTCCGGACTGCTCTTGCCGTGACTTGGGACATTCGGACCTCGCTAGATACGGTCCGGACTTCGAGTCTAACGTGGAGTCTTGCAGGACAGCCACTTTGCATGTGTATGGGGCGATTGCCAATCAACACTCGTATTTCACTAGTTCACACTAACGTGACGTATTTCAAACCCACTTCAAACAGTTCACACTTTCAGCTGTCAGTGGGTCATAAATTCGATTCAGTCAAATGCCTGTTTTCCCAGCACTTTCCCAACCCGTCGTAGCCGGCATACAATCAGGCTTAGTACCTGCCTTATCGAGGGAAAGCGTGACGGGGTTTGCGCACACGATTGGGAAAACGTATGCTTCTCGTATAGGAATATTGGGATTCCATTTCTTATAGGCAACTTGGCCACGGCCAGTTCGACTTCTTTGCGTTTAATCTGATCGTTGATTCGCAAAGGTCTGAAGGGCAAAGATCGGGACGGCTTGTGATATGATTCGATGAAAACCTGTCCGCGCGTGGACATGGGTGGACATGCTCGACGGAAGTGAGGGTGAGATTCGGGGCTCCGGGGATGAATCGTCCAGCTACTCGAGAGCTGGACCTTGCCGTGACTTGGGTCCGATGGGTGCTAAACATTGGGACTTGGGTATGATGGGCAGGGACACATTGGGACTTGGGTATGATGGGCAGGGACACATTGGGACTTGGGTATGATGGGCAGGGACACATTGGGACTTGGGTATGATGGGCAGGGACACATTGGGACTTGGGTATGATGGGCAGGGACACATTGGGACTTGGGTATGATGGGCAGGGACACATTGGGACTTGGGTATGATGGGCAGGGACACATTGGGACTTGGGTATGATGGGCAGGGACACATTGGGACTTGGGTATGATGGGCAGGGACACATTGGGACTTGGGTATGATGGGCAGGGACACATTGGGACTTGGGTATGATGGGCAGGGACACATTGGGACTTGGGTATGATGGGCAGGGACACATTGGGACTTGGGTATGATGGGCAGGGACACATTGGGACTTGGGTATGATGGGCAGGGACACATTGGGACTTGGGTATGATGGGCAGGGACACATTGGGACTTGGGTATGATGGGCAGGGACACATTGGGACTTGGGTATGATGGGCAGGGACACATTGGGACTTGGGTATGATGGGCAGGGACACATTGGGACTTGGGTATGATGGGAAGGGACACATTGGGACTTGGGTATGATGGGCAGGGACACATTGGGACTTGGGTATGATGGGCAGGGACACATTGGGACTTGGGTATGATGGGCAGGGACACATTGGGACTTGGGTATGATGGGCAGGGACACATTGGGACTTGGCTACACAGGTGCAGGTGCTCTCGTGTCCCTTGTCACGACACGACCCGACGCACGGCCTACTGGCACGACCCACGGTATAAAGCCAACTACACTTATACCATGGGTCGGTCGTTTGTCAATCGGTGTCTCTGTGCTCGTCACTCTTGTGTGTGAGTGTGCTCACTGAGTGCTCGCTGAGTGCTCACTGAGTGCTCGCTGAGTGCTCGCTGAGTGCTCACTGAGTGCTCACTGAGTGCTCACTGAGTGCTCACTGAGTGGGCACTGAGTGCTCACTGAGTGCTCGCTGAGTGCTCGCTGAGTGCTCACTGAGTGCTCGCTGAGTGCTCGCTGAGTGCTCACTGAGTGCTCACTGAGTGCTCACTGAGTGGGCACTGAGTGCTCACTGAGTGCTCACTGAGTGCTGTTCTCACTGAGTGCTCACTGAGTGCTCACTGAGTGGGCAATGAGTGGGCACTGAGAGCTAAAACGCTCTGCACCTACTGGTCAGCGTACACGAGTCACGACGCCTCCACGCGAGGCAGACCGACCACGTGGGTCGCCAGATGCGGACTTGGCAGAGATTTCTACCCCCTGGGATTTCTGCCCCCCTGTGATTTCTCCCCCCCCCCCCCCCCCCCCCCCCCTTAGGATTTCTGCCCCATGTGCCATATCAGACCTGTGTGCTATATCTTCAGACTTCAATACCGACCAAATGGGGTTAAGCTTTGTCAATAGGTTAAAAAATGTTGACTGAGGTCCTCTCAAATCTGCCAACATAAAACGTTGGCATGGACACAAAGCATTAGGGCACTCTCGGCTCTGGCTTGGTAAATCTTTCACTCTGAGCAGCGAGGGCCTTCTGGAATGCCCACGGCAGAGTGGATCCATGTGGCAGTCCTCAGTGCGGCCCCGATGAGAGCAGCACGGCCTGGTTGACGTCCCTGGAACTCACGGCCCTCTGTTTCGTTGTGTTGCAGCCGTGGCGATGCACTTCTTCTTCCTGGCCGCGTTCTTCTGGCTCAACACCATGTGCTTCAACATCTGGTGGACCTTCCGGTGAGTGCACACTACACCCACTACACCCACTACACCCTCTACACCCACTACACCCACTACACCCACTACACCCACTACACCCACTACACCCACTACACCCACTACACCCACTACACCAACTACACCCACTACACCCACTACACCCACTACACCCACTACACCCACTACACCCACTACACCCACTACACCCACTACACCCACTACACCCACTACACCCACTACACCCACTACACCCACTACACCCACTACCTTCCCTTTATTGGCATCCCTTGATTGTATTCTCATCTACTTGACTTGTAGGCGAGGGGAATGCCAAGTGGTGGGAGAGAGAACTGTGTAGCGATGATGGGCAGAGCGAGTGAAACAGATGTAATAACAGTAGTGCCGGCATCCCTTGATTGTATTCCCATCTACTTGACTTGTAGGCGAGGGGAATGCCAAGTGGTGGGAGAGAGAACTGTGTAGCGATGATGGGCAGAGCGAGTGAAACAGATGTAATAACAGTAGTGCCGGCATCCCTTGATTGTATTCTCATCTACTTGGCTTGTAGGCGAGGGGAATGCCAAGTGGTGGGAGAGAGAACTGTGTAGCGATGATGGGCAGAGCGAGTGAAACAGATGTAATAACAGTAGTGCCGGCATCCCTTGATTGTATTCCCATCTACTTGGCTTGTAGGCGAGGGGAATGCCAAGTGGTGGGAGAGAGAACTGTGTAGCGATGATGGGCAGAGCGAGTGAAACAGATGTAATAACAGTAGTGCCGGCATCCTTTGATTGTATTCTCATCTACTCGGCTTGTAGGCGAGGGGAATGCCAAGTGGTGGGAGAGAGAACTGTGTAGCGATGATGGGCAGAGCGAGTGAAACAGATGTAATAACAGTAGTGCCGGCATCCCTTGATTGTATTCTCATCTACTCGGCTTGTAGGCGAGGGGAATGCCAAGGCGTGGGAGAGAGAACTGTGTAGCGATGATGGGCAGAGCGAGTGAAACAGATGTAATAACAGTAGTGCCGGCATCCTTTGATTGTATTCTCATCTACTCGGCTTGTAGGCGGGGGGAATGCCAAGTGGTGGGAGAGAGAACTGTGTAGCGATGATGGGCAGAGCGAGTGAAACAGATGTAATAACAGTAGTGCCGGCATCCCTTGATTGTATTCCCATCTACTTGGCTTGTAGGCGAGGGGAATGCCAAGGCGTGGGAGAGAGAACTGTGTAACGATGATGGGCAGAGCGAGTGAAACAGATGTAATAACAGTAGTGCCGGCATCCTTTGATTGTATTCTCATCTACTCGGCTTGTAGGCGAGGGGAATGCCAAGTGGTGGGAGAGAGAACTGTGTAGCGATGATGGGCAGAGCGAGTGAAACAGATGTAATAACAGTAGTGCCGGCATCCCTTGATTATATTCCCATCTACTTGGCTTGTAGGCGAGGGGAATGCCAAGTGGTGGGAGAGAGAACTGTGTAGCGATGATGGGCAGAGCGAGTGAAACAGATGTAATAACAGTAGTGCCGGCATCCTTTGATTGTATTCTCATCTACTCGGCTTGTAGGCGAGGGGAATGCCAAGGCGTGGGAGAGAGAACTGTGTAGCGATGATGGGCAGAGCGAGTGAAACAGATGTAATAACAGTAGTGCCGGCATCCCTTGATTGTATTCCCATCTACTTGGCTTGTAGGCGAGGGGAATGCCAAGTGGTGGGAGAGAGAACTGTGTAGCGATGATGGGCAGAGCGAGTGAAACAGATGTAATAACAGTAGTGCCGGCATCCTTTGATTGTATTCTCATCTACTCGGCTTGTAGGCGAGGGGAATGCCAAGTGGTGGGAGAGAGAACTGTGTAGCGATGATGGGCAGAGCGAGTGAAACAGATGTAATAACAGTAGTGCCGGCATCCCTTGATTGTATTCTCATCTACTCGGCTTGTAGGCGAGGGGAATGCCAAGGCGTGGGAGAGAGAACTGTGTAGCGATGATGGGCAGAGCGAGTGAAACAGATGTAATAACAGTAGTGCCGGCATCCTTTGATTGTATTCTCATCTACTCGGCTTGTAGGCGAGGGGAATGCCAAGTGGTGGGAGAGAGAACTGTGTAGCGATGATGGGCAGAGCGAGTGAAACAGATGTAATAACAGTAGTGCCGGCATCCCTTGATTGTATTCCCATCTACTTGGCTTGTAGGCGAGGGGAATGCCAAGTGGTGGGAGAGAGAACTGTGTAGCGATGATGGGCAGAGCGAGTGAAACAGATGTAATAACAGTAGTGCCGGCATCCCTTGATTGTATTCCCATCTACTTGGCTTGTAGGCGAGGGGAATGCCAAGTCGTGGGAGAGAGAACTGTGTAACGATGATGGGCAGAGCGAGTGAAACAGATGTAATAACAGTAGTGCCGGCATCCCTTGATTGTATTATCATCTACTTGGCTTGTAGACGAGGGGAATGCCAAGGCGTGGGAGAGAGAACTGTGTAACGATGATGGGCAGAGCGAGTGAAACAGATGTAATAACAGTAGTGCCGGCATCCCTTGATTGTATTCTCATCTACTCGGCTTGTAGGCGAGGGGAATGCCAAGTGGTGGGAGAGAGAACTGTGTAGCGATGATGGGCAGAGCGAGTGAAACAGATGTAATAACAGTAGTGCCGGCATCCCTTGATTGTATTCCCATCTACTTGGCTTGTAGGCGAGGGGAATGCAGGAATACGATTGCAGGACTGCGTTGTCTGTTGAACCATGTCTGTGCTTGGACCGGTGTTTGCCAAGTGGCCCGAGTCGAGCTTCGTCCCAATGCCACGAGTTCGCACATCACCGAATCGAGCCACGTCTCCCAGCTGGCCGTCTTCGTGCATGGGTCGCCTGTAATTCGCGTGCGCGTGCACCTGTGACCCCCCCCCCCCCGCATTCAGTCACGCGTGCGTCGTGCAGTTTCCCGCCATCTGTCTCTCGGCCCTCGGCTCTATACTAAGGAGCCTGGGCCCTACTGAGGAGCCTGGGCTCTACTGAGGAGCCTGGGCCCTACTGAGGAGCCTGGGCTCTACTGAGGAGCCTGGGCCCTACTGAGGAGCCTGGGCCCTACTGAGGAGCCTGGGCCCTTCTAAGGAGCCTGGGCCCTTCTAAGGAGCCTGGGCTCTACTGAGGAGCCTGGGCCCTACTAAGGAGCCTGAACCTCGGTGGCGTCGGGAATCGCCACAACACAGCAGTGCTGTCCCTTCAAACCCGGACATGGTTCCATTTGTTAACTCTTGGGAATCGCTAGCACTTTGGAACTGCACTTTGCATTTCTGAGCGTCAAACGGCATTTTGCCATAGAAAGACAGGATCTCGAACGCTGTGCGTTCATGTGCGGCTGCAAACGGCATTTTGCCATAGAAAGACAGGATCTCGAACGCTGTGCGTTCATGTGCGGCTGCAAACGGCATTTTGCCATAGAAAGACAGGATCTCGAACGCTGTGCGTTCATGTGCGGCTGCAAACGGCATTTTGCCATAGAAAGACAGGATCTCGAACGCTGTGCGTTCATGTGCGGCTGCAAACGGCATTTTGCCATAGAAAGACAGGATCTCGAACGCTGTGCGTTCATGTGCGGCTGCAAACGGCATTTTGCCATAGAAAGACAGGATCTCGAACGCTGTGCGTTCATGTGCGGCTGCAAACGGCATTTTGCCATAGAAAGACAGGATCTCGAACGCTGTGCGTTCATGTGCGGCTGCAAACGGCATTTTGCCATAGAAAGACAGGATCTCGAACGCTGTGCGTTCATGTGCGGCTGCAAACGGCATTTTGCCATAGAAAGACAGGATCTCGAACGCTGTGCGTTCATGTGCGGCTGCAAACGGCATTTTGCCATAGAAAGACAGGATCTCGAACGCTGTGCGTTCATGTGCGGCTGCAAACGGCATTTTGCCATAGAAAGACAGGATCTCGAACGCTGTGCGTTCATCGTCATTCGTAGCTCTGTCTTGCGCGTCCAAATCAAAACATTGTGTTGATGCCCACTGCAACCTCGACACGCAAGTGGCTGGGTGCCCGTCTGACAGTGACCGAAACCACTCGCTGTACTCGATGTACTCGATGTACTCGATGTACTCGATGTACTAAGCGGGAATGTCCCTTATACCGGCACCGGGGATATGAAGTGCCATCTCGTGTGCGGACAGGCAGCGCGAGGAAAGCGAGCGCAGCCAGACGTCGACCTCGTCGGGCTCGCAGCTGTCCGTCGTGGAACTCGGTCGGTGTCGCCGACATCGGCATCCTCGCCAAGCCTCACGCCGCGCCGAGAACGCAACGCCCCCTTTCATTGTGCACACCTGACCGAGCAGACCGACCCACCGACCGACCGACCGAGCTGCTACTGACCTACATTTCAAGCGCCCGCTACACGATAGGCGCTGAGCGACGCATTGTTTCCACTTTCCACGGCCGAGCACCGAATGTACTCGAAGAGGCACTCACGACATCCCTGGCTGGATGAACGCCTCCAGGCCAGGAGCTGATGTCATGAGCTGGCAAATGTGGTGTGTGTCGTTCAGTGCACGCTGTGGCAGGAATTGCTGGAGCGCCGAAGTGCGGCAACGAGCAAGTCACGCCCTGCCGTCGAGCGCCAGCCACGACGTGTCCGTGCCGGCGAAACGCCCCCCCCCCTGGATTTGCATCTTCCTCAAGGACCCACTGCTGCTAGACACGAGCCAAGAGTTTCAACACTCACAAGCCATGTCTTGAGTCGGACAAAAGGCTCTGTGGGCAGTTTTGAAACTCTTAGCTCGTGTCTAGCAGCAGTGGGTCCTCGAGGAAGATGCAAATCCACTCTCCTTATCGGCGTGTGATTGGATCATGTCTTCGGCGTCGGCGTCCTTGCCATGGTTCGGACGTACCTTGTCACCTGCAGACAAGACGATCCTCCAGTCGGCGTTCTAATGTGTCTCTTATCGCGTCGCGTCACTTTCCACCCAAAGCCGGCGAGCGCTAGTGACGCCGACCGAAAATGAAAGTGTCTCGTCTCGAGCATTTAGGCTGCTGCGGGTAATTCCGGCTTGACATACGTTACAGACAGCCTGTGGCGGGGGGGGGGGGGGGGGGGCAGGTCCGGTTCGGGCTTGCATAAGGCCGTGCTCTCTTCGGCCCGTGGTGCGTGCTGGTATCGACGCTGTGCGTGCACGCACGCATGCCGACGCCGACCGTGGGACCACGGGCCACGATGGGCTTTCGATCCTCGACGGCCATGGCAGGGCACGTCAGGCGAATCACGTTCCCTTTGCACACACTGCGTGGCGATGGGCAGGGATGGACCCTCCCCCGAAGCTTGATCTCGATCGCCGATGCACGTTGCCATGTTAAAGCAACGGACGCACGCAAGGCACTTGTTTGGGATGGTCCAGCCTTGTCTGAGTTGGTATCGGCACTGCGAAATCTCGAGGCAATGGAGGCCTGCAATTGTATTCCTTCATTCCCCTCGCTTACAAGCCAAGTAGATGAGAATACAATCAAGGGATGCCGGCACTGCTGTTATTACATCTGTTTCACTCGCTCTGCCCATCGTCGCTACACAGTTCTCTCTCCCACCACTTGGCATTCCCCTCGCCTACAAGCCAAGTAGATGGGAATACAATCAAGGGATGCCGGCACTACTGTTATTACATCTGTTTCACTCGCTCTGCCCATCATCGCTACACAGTTCTCTCTCCCACGACTTGGCATTCCCCTCGCCTACAAGCCAAGTAGATGAGAATACATTCAAGGGATGCCGGCACTACTGTTATTACATCTGTTTCACTCGCTCTGCCCATCATCGCTACACAGTTCTCTCTCCCACCACTTGGCATTCCCCTCGCCTACAAGCCAAGTAGATGAGAATACATTCAAGGGATGCCGGCACTGCTCTTATTATACATCTTCACTCGCTCTGCCCAATTGCCCATCATCGCTACGGATACACAGTATAGGCAGTCTCTGGTCTGTCCTATAGTTTGGCAGAGTCGTTACTCTATGGGTAGAATCCATGTCCTGCATGGTTGGCGTTGGCCCGAACGTTGCTACGATGCAACGAAGGGAGGGGTGCCACTCGATACGATTGCGATCGGCTTCCTTCCATCGAGGGTACTTATCGGTCTGAGGCAGGGACGGGTGTATCGCTCTGCGAAACAGCATCTGTCGGCTTTGGCGGCGCACGGCACGGCACACGGATCGCTCCTCGGGCCGCTAGACGCATTGGCCCACATCTCCACGAGCGTGACGGAGCGTGACGTCGTCATCTGCCCCGTCGTCACGACGTCGACGTCGCCACGGACCGGAATGACGAGCCATGATCACCTGCCAGCACCGCGCTTGGCGTTGCTTGGCACGCGGTCCTCGCTAGCAGTTCGTCAGGGTGTCGGTTGATCCTGGACCAAGTCTGCTAAGGATGTCCATTCGCATGTCGTCATGGTGTTATCGGTTCTGATGGATACAATGTCTATATGGCTTACTTTGAAACCGAGAACGGCGTATCAGCACCGAACCCTCTGCCTTTTGGCTGCGTGCTGGGACCGAGATGTTGAGAGGAAAGACGGGTTTAGACTGTACCCGACTGTCGGTCTATAGAAGTGCCCTGCGCTGTATGATTGATGTAGTTGAGGTCGGCGATGTCCTCGCGTCACGTGGTGTTGGGAGGCGTCGGTGCAGAGTGCAGAGATCGTGCGACGACCGTGCCCGATGCTCGCTCTAGATCCCAGCACCCGACGGTCGTGAAACGCCCCTCAGTTTCACCCGCGCTCGTCACGGGATGTCGAGTGCCCTCAGCCCGACGCCCCCGTCGGCAAGGCACTGACTCCTACCTCGGATGAAGTGCCGACTCTCAGCGGGCGGGTCGTGGACTGTCGCCAAGTCGCGGGGAGTTTGATTCAGTTGAAACTCTACCAAAGTTTTCAGTCTGTTGTCCTTAAAAACTCCATTTCACGTCGAGAAGGAGAGTGGATTAGCATCTCCCTCGAGGACCCACTGCTGCTAGACACGAGCCAAGAGTTTCAAAACTCACAAGCCATGTCTTGAGCCGGACAAAAGGCTCTGTGGGCAGTTTTGAAACTATTAGCTCGTGTCTAGCAGCAGTGGGTCCTCGAGGAAGATGCAAATCCACTCCCTATCTCAACGTGAAATGGAGTATTGTCGTCCATGGCCTTCCAGGCTGACACGTGCCCCTGTTGCCTGCCCCACAGAGACCTGCGACCCGCCAGTCTGGACAAGTCGCAGGAGACGTTCCGGCTGCGTCTCTACCAAGTGTACGCGTGGGGAGGGTCGCTGGCCATCGCCGGGACCGCGGCCGTCGTGGACAACCTGCCCGCGGACACGGCGCTCTCGCTGCTGCGACCTCGCTTTGGTCATCAGCGGTGCTGGTTCTACGGTAAGGACATCACCACACCCATCCAACGCCCGACTCGACGCACTGTTGCTTAACTTGGGTAACCTCGTGGTATAACCCGTTTCACCCCTTCGTCGGGTCAGCGGCCGACCAAGCGTAACCCCTGGTAACCCTAACGGACGGGACTGCATGGTCACTGGTCAGCATTCAAAACAAGCTCGTGTTTTGATGACTCGCCATTTGAAAACTAGACGCGGCCAAGCCGTAGCGTACACAAGCGCGGCGTTGTTATGGCAACGACGGCGCGCCGTGCGAATGTTATGATGACCGCAGTGCTGGCGTGTGCAACAATGTCGCTGCTGGCGATGCATCGGTCTGCTCCAATGTCGCTGGCGGTGCACTTTCGCGGTGCATCTTATTCTTGCCGAGCGAGTGCAATGCGAGCCTCGTCCTGGCAGCGAGATAGAGAGACAGAGAGACACGGAGAGAGTCGGCGGATTCCTGGTAAGTGAGTCAGTGCACTCTCCGTGCCGCGACGTCGTACCTAGAGCCACACTGATGATTTGTGCGCGCTTGGGAAATCGAGGCAGACTCCATAGCTCGCTACCAGGGCAGAGTCCTAAACCCCCCCACTACCTTGATAGCCAGCCAGCCTGCAAGTCAGTCATTACTCATTAGTATGTGCAGAGGAAAGTTCAATAGCACAAAGAGATTGCGGTGATGAGCGACTGTTGACTGGGGTATTGAAATGAAACTAGTCGGCAACTGGGTTTGCAATAATTATGCTAATTTGTTCGCGCTGCGTCGTTCGAGTGGTCGTTGCTCGCGGCGACGGCGAACACAGTAGGCACCGAGAAAGTCGGCCGATATTGCCGATGCTAATTCGGGCTCTTAACCGCTAACGAGAGCGACCGGTAAATAATAACCATCGCTCGGCAGGCAGATAATGTTCCTCCTATCGCGGTGTCGACGTCGTTGTGTTGCCGGCGTGTCGCAAGTATTGCACGACGATGCGATGACCTACTCCTCCCCGTTGGTCCACGAAGACGGGACGGATGGTCCTCGCAGGAGACATGGGTTCTGAGAGCTGCTGATGATCTTGCTGCGTTGCGTGCTGCGACTTGGCGACTGTTGACCCCGTGCGACGCGGTCGTTAGCAACCCGAACCCAACCCAATAACCCAGAGAAACACCGGCACTGCGTTTAGCGTCTATTAGTACTGTGATTGTTGGTAAACACAGTCTCGGTGGTTGCAAGTCCGGCATGTGTGACCACAGTTCGATACCTCACAGATCAAAGTCAAGTTGTACTACAAACTGGCATTTTGCTAGTCGGGGTCACAAACAGGGGCTGTGAAATGGACTTGTTTCCCATCGGACTCGTGTGTTGCCAGGAGGCTACTAACGCCTCTGTCAATATTACTGTTGGCCCACTGGCTTCTCGCCTTGGTGCAATGCATTATTTACTCGTTGCTGACACCTGTTCAATGACGATTGACCGCCTAGGCTACGAAGAGGCGAAGTGTCTAGCGCTATGCGAATGCATACCAGTGAGTTCGAGCGAGCAGACAGCTGTGCTATTTCTGGTGTTTGCCCGTTTGGCGAATGGGGCGGGGCGGGGTGGGGTTAGCCAGGTATGCAAGCTGGATACCCTGTTCGGCAGCAGAGTCAATTACGAGCGGACATGGCGCCTGCTGTCAGCAACTCGAGACGAACATGATCTGCAACAATGGCCTCTCGAAAGCCACACACTTGGATCCTGCATCCTCGTCCAACGTCCATTGCAAGGAGGCCTCTCGACGAGGAAGACTGGCCGGGCCGGACGGACAGAGTGCGTTCCGCCACGGCCTCGGCCTCGGCCTCGGCATGCCTGGCTGGCTGACGGCAAGACACACGATGACGTCGACGTGCGGCGTTGGAGGCATGCCAGGCTGGCTCATCGGTGACGTCCTCCCTGGGACGACGTCGATGACTTCAGTCTGTCCCGGTCAGCTGACTCGAAGACGAGTTGCCCCTCCAATGAGTGTCTCTACCGTGCCTGCCCTGTCCTTCCCTGCCCTGCCCTGCCCTGCCCTGCCCTGCCCTGCCCTGTCCTGCCTTGCCTTACCCTTCCCTGCCCTGCCCTGCCCTGCCCTGCCCTGCCCTGCCCTGCCCTGCCCTGCCCTGCCCTGCCCTGCCCTGCCCTGCCCTGCCCTGCCCTGCCCTGCCCTGCCCTGCCCTGCCCTGCCCTGCCCTGCCCTGCCCTGCCCTGCCCTGCCCTGCCCTGCCCTGCCCTGCCCTGCCCTGCCTTGCCTTGCCCTGCCCTGCCCTGCCCTGCCCTGCCCTGCCCTGCCCTGCCCTGCCCTGCCCTGCCCTGCCCTGCCCTGTTAGTGGCACAGATCGACGGGCGACTTGTAATAAAGGAGCTGCTTTAATTGCTGCTTTGTTTACCTCATTCGATATAGCAAACACTCGTGCAACTTGTCGGCACAATCAGTGCGCATGGAAACAATTTATCTGTTCGTGAAAACATGTTCGAAGAGAGCTACTGGTACTGACTGGCACTGGTACTGGTACTGGTACTGGTACTGGTACTGGTACTGGTACTGGTACTGGTACTGGTACGGATGGACGGACGGAGTGTGGACTGTGGAGCAACGATATATTATTAAAATAACCTTCTGAGTTCTGTGGAGTGTGGAAGTGAAGTGTCTGGCTGGCGAAGAGAGGTTGATGTGTAGCGGTGGTCTGCAGCCAGTCAATTGCGTGCGATTGGATAATGGGGCCACCAATTTGCCATCACGGCTACATGCTTGGCTCGATGGGGAATCGCTGCTACTGGCTGGTGCGCCCAACGCTACATGCTTGACTCGATGGGGAATCGCTGGTACTGGCTGGTGCGCCCAACGCTACATGCTTGGCTCGATGGGGAATCGCTGCTACTGGCTGGTGCGCCCAACGCTACATGCTTGGCTCGATGGGGAATCGCTGCTACTGGCTGGTGCACCCAACGCTACATGCTTGGCTCGATGGGGAATCGCTGCTACTGGCTGGTGCGCCCAACGCTACATGCTTGGCTCGATGGGGAATCGCTGCTACTGGCTGGTGCGCCCAACGCTACATGCTTGACTCGATGGGGAATCGCTGCTACTGGCTGGTGCGCCCAACGCTACATGCTTGGCTCGATGGGGAATCGCTGCTACTGGCTGGTGCGCCCAACGCTACATGCTTGACTCGATGGGGAATCGCTGCTACTGGCTGGTGCGCCCAACGCTACATGCTTGGCTCGATGGGGAATCGCTGCTACTGGCTGGTGCGCCCAACGCTACATGCTTGGCTCGATGGGGAATCGCTGCTACTGGCTGGTGCGCCCAACGCTCCATGCTTGGCTCGATGGGGAATCGCTGGTACTGGCTGGTGCGCCCAACGCTACATGCTTGGCTCGATGGGGAATCGCTGCTACTGGCTGGTGCACCCAACGCTACATGCTTGGCTCGGTGGGGAATCGCTGGTACTGGCTGGTGCGCCCAACGCTACATGCTTGGCTCGATGGGGAATCGCTGCTACTGGCTGGTGCGCCCAACGCTACATGCTTGGCTCGATGGGGAATCGCTGCTACTGGTGGTGGTCAAGAAATTCTCTTGTTGAGCAAAAACAATGTTCAAAATTAAATTTTTAAGGTTGTCTTTGAAATTGACCTTTTGGTTATCATTTTGAGTAGTTTATTAAAAAAAGGCACTCCTAACAGGGTCTAGTCTGAAAGTGTAAGCCTGTGCTGATTTTGCCGTATAGCTTTCCCAAGTCCCAGTGGTCGCCGGTAACCCCGATTGTTTGGTTCGGTCGGCAGGCGACGTGGAGATCTTCACGTACTTCTACGGCCCGGTCGGCTTCCTGCTGGCCGTCAACATGGCGCTGTTCGCGATGACGGCACGCGAACTCACGTGCGGCCTGTGGAAACGAGAGGTGGCCAAGACCAACGTCGAACGGTGAGTTCACACTCGGTCCCTTCAACTCGGTCCCTTCAACTCGGTCCCTTCAACTCGGTCCCTTCAACTCGGTCCCTTCAACTCGGTCCCTTCAACTCGGTCCCTTCAACTCGGTCCCTTCAACTCGGTCCCTTCAACTCGGTCCCTTCAACACGGTCCCTTCAACTCGGTCCCTTCAACACGGTCCCTTCAACTCGGTCCCATCAACTCGGTCCCTTCAACTCGGTCCCCGAGAAGTTAATCTTTTAGCTACACATCTTTTTACCCAAGCTAAGGGCAGGATCGGAGCTGGATCACCGACTGGGTGGATTTTTTGCAACTAAAATGCGTCAATTAAGTATTATCTATGCATACAAGTTGCTCTGGTAACTGGTAAGCGTTGGGAAACAGACAGCAGCAGCTTGATGAATATGGCAACGCAGTTTCGATGTGAGGAGGTATAATTCATTGAATAACTAAATTCCGTTATATCAGTCACCGTGGCCGGAGGTTATTACGGTTGCATCTCTACGTCAGATACGCATCTCTATCGTGTCGTTATTCAAGTAGTAGTTGCCAATCCACGACGGCTTTAAGGCTGGAAGACCACGGTTGGGGTCCGTCTGACACTTTGAGCCGAGGGCAAGCCACGTCAAAACATGGTAACTGCTGTGCGAGGTAGGGGCACAGAAGCACTGGCCAAACATCTCCAGTTTCGGTGTATCTCTGAAACCAGCTAGAGGCAGTAAAGCTGTGCTTACACGGTTCAATCTGTGGTTGAATTCAATGCGTTGAACCGTCTAAACAACAATTGAATTCAATGAATCATTGAAAGAAAGCTTGAATTCAATGTTTACTCATATAGGACGTGTTCTAAATATCGTTCAATTTTCCTTTCAATACAAGGAAGGGTATGTCACTGCCTTCTAGAAACAAAGATTTTGGAAGGCTGTGCCACCATTTTCAATGAATTTAGAACATTGAGTCGTGTAAACGGCACTTCAAGAGCATTCAATGTTTTCGTTCAATGCATTGAACGAAACATTGAACCGTGTAAACACAGCTTAAAACCCGCAAGACTGTGCCGTTGACGCAAGGCCAACGGTTAGAGGTCCCGATGGATCCCCCAATCCTAAGACGCGACTGTGAATTGCAGCACCGCGCTGGGCCGCGTCTGCGTGAAGCTGGTGGTGGTGATGGGGCTGACCTGGCTGGCCGACGTGCTCTCCTGGGCCGTGGGCGGACCGCGCGCCCTCTGGTATCTCACCGACCTGGTCAACGCACTGCAAGGCGTGTTCATCTTCGCCGTCGTCGGCTGCCAGCCCCAAGTCTGGGCCGCCGTCGATCGGCTCTGGTGCTTCAAGGTGAGACGTCGTTTTATTAGTCGGCTGCTGTCCGCCGATGGGCTATTTCACCAACGTCAGTTTTTGATTTTTAATTATTTATAACTTTATATTTATTTTTGATATATATATACTTTTTTTTTTATTATTTTTAATTTCTGACAGTAGGTATCCAGCTTTCCATTTTGTCGAAACTTGTTTTTTTTCCAATTTTTTCCTACTTATTAAACAAATCCTGAATTGTATCCTGGTGGCGATGTTTATACATTACAATTACATGTAATGTTTTCACAAACAGAGAATAAATAAATAAATAAATAAATAAATAAATAAATAAATAAATAAATAAATAAATAAATAAATAAATAAATAAATAAATACCCCTTAAACGGTATTTTAAGACCGATTTTGACTTGCGTATTCGTTTTCTCTACAAAACTCAGTTCTTCAATGATTCAAGTGGAGAATTTGGAGTTCTCTCGAGGAAAAATGCAAATTCGACTTTTAGTTTCGTGGGGATAACATAAAGGAATTTTTGGTGACCTGAAAACACTCACGTGTTGTGTCTGGAACTACTTTCTTTCACCACTAAACACGGTTTAAAAGCTAATTCCCCAACTTTGGGGGCTCAAATAATGGACGATGGTTTAGCCAGGGAATTAATAATGACATTTACAAAATAAAATATGTTTCACCTGTCAAAACAATGCCTTCTAGAATCACTGCCACTTTGAAACAAAATTCAAATATTTTTTGTGACCTGTCTCAAATTTCTGCTTTGAAGTTTTCAAAAAGTCAGTAAATTAGTGAATTTCAAGACACCGGCTAAATTGGCCTTAAACGCCCGTTTAAGTTAGATTTGGTGAAATAGCCCATGAGAGGACGAGTCTCTGTGCAGGCGCTCCTAGAAATACTGTCGCATTCCTATAGGAATACCGGGAATGAGATGGAAGGGATTCAGAATCTTTGGGTCTGTGCTTCAAGGTACACGGGCATCTCGCAACTTCTTGTCCTCACATTACCTAGCTCTACGAACCCTTACACAACCTTCAGGTACTGAAACTCCATTCCACGCCAAGAAAGAGAGTGGATTTGCATCTTCCTCGAGGACCCACTGCTGCTAGACACGAGCCAAGAGTTTCAACACTCACAAGCCGTGTCTTGAGCCGGACAAAAGGCTCTATGGGTAGTTTTGAAACTCTTAGCTCGTGTCTAGCAGCAGTGGGTCCTCGAGGAAGATGCAAATCTAGTCTCCTTCTCAACGTGCAATGGAGTTTATGTTATGTCCTTTCTACATCAATCCACTATCGTTTCTTCTATTCTAGGCTTAACTGCGCCTAGCTCTGAATCCCAGCACAATGAATAGGTACTCGGAATGCTCTCGCGGAAAAGCGCGGTAGTAAGAACGTTACCATTCTGTGGCTGCGAATTCGTCCCGTCCGTTTTCACTGTTGCCCAAATGCCCGTGTCGATCCCGTTGCTAACGCTCGCCTCGTCGTGTTCCCAGGGCAACCAGCGCGCTGACGGCAACGCAGGAGCCAACCTGTCTTCGTGCAGTCAGGGGATGCCTTCGCTGGGGGACTCGGTGACCGCCACCAGCCCGCAGACCAAGCCCATCGAGACCAGCTGCTAGCCCTTCGAGAGCTACTAGCCCATCGAGACCAGCTGCTAGCCCTTCGAGAGCTGCTAGCCCTTCGAGAGCTGCTAGCCCATCGAGAGCTGCTAGCCCTTCGAGACCAGCCCGCAGACCAAGCCCATCGAGACCAGCTGCTAGCCCTTCGAGAGCTGCTGCTAGCCCATCGAGACCAGCTAGCCCATCGAGACCAGCTGCTAGCCCTTCGAGAGCTGCTAGCCCATCGAGAGCTGCTAGCCCATCGAGAGCTGCTAGCCCATCGAGAGCTGCTAGCCCATCGAGACCAGCTGCTAGCCCATCGAGACCAGCTGCTAGCCCATCGAGAGCTGCTAGCCCATCGAGACCAGCTGCTAGCGGGCAGAGGAAGGTGGCTGGCTTTGTTAGCCCAGCGGAGCCCTGGACTAAACGACTCCGTGCCATGATGAGTCATGGTGTGGCCTCAAGGTTCCCCCCAAGGGACACATTGAGCGCAGCAAACGCGTGGAGATTCGTGCCGTTTGATGCACAGAAGCTAGCGGGTCTCTGGCAGGTTTGCTGGACTACTAGATGCTGGTTGGAGCTAGTGTCGCCGTAAGCGCTATCAGCCTTTGCGCCCAAGTTTTGTGCATCAGAGATTCGTGCCGTTTGATGCACAGAAGCTAGCGGGTCTCTGGCAGGTTTGCTGGAATACTAGATGCTGGTTGGAGCTAGTGTCGCCGTAAGCGCTATCAGCCTTTGCGCCCAAGTTTTGTGCATCAGAGATTCGTGCCGTTTGATGCACAGAAGCTAGCGGGTCTCTGGCAGGTTTGCTGGAATACTAGATGCTGGTTGGAGCTAGTGTCGCCGTAAGCGCTATCAGCCTTTGCGCCCAAGTTTTGTGCATCAGAGATTCGTGCCGTTTGATGCACAGAAGCTAGCGGGTCTCTGGCAGGTTTGCTGGACTACTAGATGCTGGTTGGAGCTAGTGTCGCCGTAAGCGCTATCAGCCTTTGCGCCCAAGTTTTGTGCATCAGAGATTCGTGCCGTTTGATGCACAGAAGCTAGCGGGTCTCTGGCAGGTTTGCTGGAATACTAGATGCTGGTTGGAGCTAGTGTCGCCGTAAGCGCTATCAGCCTTTGCGCCCAAGTTTTGTGCATCAGAGATTCGTGCCGTTTGATGCACAGAAGCTAGCGGGTCTCTGGCAGGTTTGCTGGACTACTAGATGCTGGTTGGAGCTAGTGTCGCCGTAAGCGCTAGCTACCTTTGCGCCCAAGTTTTGTGCATCAGAGATTCGTGCCGTTTGATGCACAGAAGCTAGCAGGTCTCTGGCAGGTTTGCTGGAATACTAGATGCTGGTTGCAGCTAGTGCCGCCATAAGGGCTAGCTACCTTTGCGCCCAAGTTTTGTGCATCAGTGTTGGCCTGTCTTCAGCCGGGCCGTTTCCAAGTGCGACGAACCGAACGGACAACGGTTTCGCGACGGACGCTCGAGGAGGAGGGAAGCGTTCCGACTGACCCAGCTATCCCAACGAGGCTAATTTATTTTATCGCAGTATTTTATTACGAGACGTGTCGTTAAGTACAACGAATCTTTCGGGATCGCGATCCCAGCGACCGCATGTAGTTGGGTATCGCGTTATCGGGGTAAAGACACGTTACCAAAACGGCGGAACTGCGAGCGTTTTAACTGAAGACTGTGTCGCTTTCGACGACGGACGAAACCGCGACCGAACCGGAGGCGGTTCTCGAGATGTCGAGGACATCTGCCCGCGACGGGCGTCAAAGTTCCTTGTAGATGTTTGATCTCGGCGTTCGCGGCCGCCACACCTTCAAAAGTCTGACTCGTTCCATCGGGACACAATGCGGCAGTCACTTCAGGGTACCACACCAGTCTGCGTTCTTGGCCGAGGCTGGCTGCTATTGGCCGGATCTCATGGGATATTGGGACTGGTCGGGTGTCGCTGAATTGCGTCTGGCCAATGGCTGCCTGTAAATGCTTGCACAACTCGCTTTTTTGCAGCCGTTTACGACGGCCGTTCCAGTATCACGGGGCAAAACGCACACACAGCCAATGCAGTCCATGTGTCTGATTCTGACCACCCTAAAGGCCCGTCATTTCAGGCCGGCTACTGGCAATTTCCCAGCCAGCCTCACAGGCCAACAACGCACACACAGCCAATGCAGTCCATGTGTCTGATTCTGACCACCCTTAAGGCCCGTCATTTCAGGCTGGCTACTGGCAATTTCCCAGCCAGCCTCACAGGCCAACAATGCACACACAGCCAATGCAGTCCATGTGTCTGATTCTGACCACCCTTAAGGCCCGTCATTTCAGGCTGGCTACTGGCAATTTCCCAGCCAGCCTCACAGGCCAACAATGCACACACAGCCAATGCAGTCCATGTGTCTGATTCTGACCACCCTAAAGGCCCGTCATTTCAGGCTGGCTACTGGCAATTTCCCAGCCAGCCTTACAGGCCAACAATGCACAAACAGCCAATGCAGTCCATGTGTCTGATTCTGACCACCCTTAAGGCCCGTCATTTCAGGCTGGCTACTGGCAATTTCCCAGCCAGCCTCACAGGCCAACAATGCACACACAGCCAATGCAGTCCATGTGTCTGATTCTGACCACCCTAAAGGCCCGTCATTTCAGGCTGGCTACTGGCAATTTCCCAGCCAGCCTTACAGGCCAACAATGCACAAACAGCCAATGCAGTCCATGTGTCTGATTCTGACCACCCTTAAGGCCCGTCATTTCAGGCTGGCTACTGGCAATTTCCCAGCCAGCCTCACAGGCCAACCCAAATGCATGCAATGCCAGCCGTGCTAAAGTGACTCCAGCCTTGTGTCTCGCTGCCAGGACGTGGCGTAGGTTTTAGAGTTCGCTGCCGTCGACTACGTTTCGTTCTGCGGAGGGAAACCGACCGAGGTCGCGGCAGGCGGAGAAAGACAACGACATTCCTCATCATTCCTCGTTTTATTTATGGTCATAACAAATCGATGTACACGATTTTTAGCACATGAAAGACAGCCTCGTAAAGATTGAAAGGTATTATTTTATTAGACACATTGTACTTTACCAAACCGATGTAAATAATCACACTATGTACCTGCGAGTGTAAGGTACATAATATTATACATATGATAATGAAATCGTGGCGTGTTTTTTGCCTGTCCGAACCTAGTCCATCTCGTGTCCTGATATCCGAGTCAACAATCCTGGTTCCTTGTCCGGCTTTCTGGTCCGTTGCCAACTTAGGTTGTTGCTTGCCGATGCTGTTGGTAGCCAGAGATATGCCTTGTCAAAACCCAGCTCTATCCTAACAGGCTCTGTACATGCCAAGAGACTTGTATTACTTTTTCCCCAATGTTTGAGAGATTGTTCTAGTGTCTTTATCAAGAAAGTCGTGAACGGTAACTTTGCATTTAAAACCTGCTTTCTAGCATAAGCTTTCTGACACTAGAGCATTGATTTGGTGCTTCTCTGAATTATTCCTGCCTTGTGGATCCGTAACTTGTGCCTTTTTCAGTTCTGATTGGTAAAATCCTTGTTATTGTCAAAGTTGACTATTTAACTTTGGAACCAAGAACAGCAAACTCAGAGTTAGGTAATCACAGAGCTGGCCTGAGACCAGTTAGAGCTTGTCTAGATGCACCATTACCCATGACTATCTTAAAATCGGCTACACACGTCAAATCTTGCCGCATCCTGGCCCAGAAAGAAATGTAGTACCTACTACATTTTTAAAAATAAAACAATTTTGGTTTGCTGTTACGATATTATTTATATTTCTGTTTCACTCGCTCTGCCAATAAACGCCATGCAACTCTCTCGATGGCAACCCATTATTCTTTTAGTTGTGAGACCATTTTGCCATAGAGTTAGGAAGGTTTCCTTACTCTATATATGCTTTTACCTAGCGTAGCCTACGTGCTCCAAATGATCGACACAGGCAGAGATATATAACCCCATGTAAACTACGTCTCTGTGCAGTCACAGTAGTTGCAGGCCTGCGATCCACGCTGCCAGACGTCTCTCCCGCTGTGCCGCCCGATTTGAGGTTAGGTCGCCGCCAGCTCGGGATGGCGCTTGACGTGGTGCAGCAGTCGCAGCACCGTGGACGGCGTCACTCCCGGGATCCTGCTGGCCGCCGCGATCTGGGCATAGAGTCGGAGGCTAGAGAGCCGTTGCGGGGTTTCACTCGATTCCCTGTGCCGGTTGTGTGTCTTACCGAAGCCGGGCGTGCCATCTCCAGCTTCTCCTGCTCCTCCGAAGACAGGCTCAGCGACTGGCTGGAACGGGAAGCGCGGTTAACGTAGCGTTCAGCCCGGAGCTTCCAAGCTGCATAAGGCGACAGCGGAAATGCGAGGCTGAAGAATTGGCAAGCTCCTCTTTTTGAGGCATTCAAATATCTACCAAATTATTTTTACAGACAAACTATGAGTCAGCCCAACACAAATAGCTACCTGGCACTCTGGGTAATTTATCAGGCAATGAAATAAAGTAAATCAGTTATCTATCATTTGTTGGCTAGCTGACAATATATCCATTTACATGGGAAAACACTATACTTTTTGACCTTTGCAGATAGTTCTCAGCAAGCCTTACAACACAAGTTACCAAACTGCACCATGGACTTTATTTGAAAGCTTTGTAAGTCACCTATGGCCAGTGTTGTGACTTATCTAGATAAAATTATCTAGATAACTTTTTAAATCTATTATCTTTATCTAGATAATATTATGCACTGTCATCTTTATCTTTATCTAGATTAAAAAACCCTTTATCTGAACTCCATATTTTAGATAATAGATAATAGATGATTTTAGCCAATTTTATTCCGATTTTTGACATTGTCATTCAGAGTGTCAGGAATTTCAAAACCATTGCCATCCCAATAAAAAGTTTCAAACATGTCTAATCTTGAGAGCAATGATTCGGAAATTGAGAATCCGATTCCAAGAGCTAATGTTGTACTGTTAGGTAGGTATAATATTATATTATCAGTCACTAATGTGGCTTTTGGAATTTCGCAACAAACCAAGCATTTTACAATATTCCCAATTTCAAAAATTATCTATTATCTAAAGAAAATTATCTAGATAGATTTTTTCATCTATTATATTTTATCTAGGTGATTTAAAAAAAATTAATTTATTATCTTATCTAGATAACAAATTTTCCCATTATCTTCATCTTTATCTAGATGAAAAAAAAATGATCTAGTCACAACACTGCCTAGGACGCCAGCTATCTTGTTATGGGCAGTCCCTAAAAGATTGTCTGTCGTAAAATACGCGCATATTATTTGAAAGCCTTATAAGTCACCTACGGTGCCAGCTTTCTAGTTATGAGCAGTCCCTAAAAGATTGTCTGTCGTAAAATACGCGCATATTATTTGAAAGCCTTATTAGTCACCTAGGGCGCCAGCAATCTTGTTATGGGCAGTCCCTAAAAGATTGTCTGTCGTAAAATACGCGCATATTATTTGAAAGCCTTATAAGTCACCTAGGGCGCCAGCAATCTTGTTATGGGCAGTCCCTAAAAGATTGTCTGTCGTAAAATACGCGCATATTATTTGAAAGCCTTATAAGTCACCTACGGTGCCAGCAATCTTGTTATGGGCAGTCCCTAAAAGATTGTCTGTCGTAAAATACGCGCATATTATTTGAAAGCCTTATAAGTCACCTAGGGCGCCAGCAATCTTGTTATGGGCAGTCCCTAAAAGATTGTCTGTCGTAAAATACGCGCATATTATTTGAAAGCCTTATAAGTCACCTAGGGCGCCAGCAATCTTGTTATGGGCAGTCCCTAAAAGATTGTCTGTCGTAAAATACGCGCATATTATTTGAAAGCCTTATAAGTCACCTAGGGCGCCAGCAATCTTGTTATGGGCAGTCCCTAAAAGATTGTCTGTCGTAAAATACGCGCATATTATTTGAAAGCCTTATAAGTCACCTAGGGCGCCAGCAATCTTGTTATGGGCAGTCCCTAAAAGATTGTCTGTCGTAAAATACGCGCATATTATTTGAAAGCCTTATAAGTCACCTAGGGCGCCAGCAATCTTGTTATGGGCAGTCCCTAAAAGATTGTCTGTCGTAAAATACGCGCATATTATTTGAAAGCTTTACAAGTCACCTACGGTGCCAGCAATCTTGTTATGGGCAGTCCCTAAAAGATTGTCTGTCGTAAAATACGCGCATATTATTTGAAAGCCTTATAAGTCACCTACGGTGCCAGCAATCTTGTTATGGGCAGTCCCTAAAAGATTGTCTGTCGTAAAATACGCGCATATTATTTGAAAGCCTTATTAGTCACCTACGGTGCCAGCTTTCTAGTAATGGGCAGTCCCTTGCGAGGTTTGCCTCGGCCGACTCACAGCGTGTAGTCGATGTCGTCGGGGATGCGCAAGGCCTGTTCGCGCCGCACTTCGCGCACGTGTTTGCGCTGGTCGACGGCGGCGGCCTCGTACAACGCCTCGGTCTTCAGACGCAGCGCCAGGGTCCGGTCGTCGCTAGGCAACGCGGCTAGAGCGTCGGGCAACGCGGCGCGCAGGGTGGCCAACGTCACCGCCTCGTTGGGCATCGCCAGCACGTCGAACGCCGTCTTGGCCGCCGAAGCCTGGGATTCACAACGTAGGAGGGTTTGGAAAAAACACGTTTTTTTTTTAAACTTGGCCAGTGGTTTTTTAGGGTTTTTTATTTTGCTTCATATGAGTCATTCTCTGATGCTTCATTGCCAGAATTAAAACGTGCTTTTCTGTTGGCTTTAGTATATTGAGTTGTTAGACTGCAACTTTTGCCTGAGTGCTGGCGCTTGGAGCAGGAGCTAGCTTGCTTAACAGCTGATTATATTGGCAGGTTAAGTCAGGTTAGGTTAGGTGAGGTCTGTCCTGTCTTGTGGACAAAGGCCTGTGGACTCACAAGTTAAAATGCCCTCAGGTAGCGCTTGGGCGTAAATTGCCCAGGAGTGGCATTTAGTTCAAAAAATTGAAGACTCAACGCAAATGCGGTGCAAGTTTAGCCAGGAAGTGTTTAGTGGCAACCTATTTTTCCTGATTTTCCTAGTTTTTGAGTTTTTTTTTGGTTTTTTTTGGTTTTTTTAAGCTGGACGTTATTTAAAAAAAAAAAACCAGCGGGTTTTTTTGGGCTGGGCAAAATAGTAACAACCCTGCAACGAAGGGAGTTTGAGATGGGGGTTTGAGGAACAAGGAGATTTTATTCTTGCTGCAAAGCCACCAAATATTTGAGCTTAGATGCAAAATGCAACTTGTATACAAAATTACAAAAATTGAGTTCGAGGTAGCAGCACCGTGCGCATATAGAATTCTTCACGTAGGAATTTCCTCCGGGTTCAAAAAATAACATGTCGCTCTATGACGGCTGGTTGACAATGGATATTTGCATCTTGTGCAGGGTTAAAGTTTTCAAATTTTTGTCATTATCTCAGTTTGGTTTTTATGGACGAGTTGCACTTTGCATCTAAGCTCCTCATATATTCCCGCAATTTATCCGTATTCACAAAAGGAGATTTCAAAATAGGTCATTGGAGGGGATGTAAATTGAAATTGACTAATCAGAGTTCTTCAATTTTGGAGCTCATTTCGAAATAAAAAGACAGTTGACGACTCAGCTGTCAGTTTTTCTTGGATTTCAATATCACCTAACCTAATTTTAAATTGCTAGATTTTATCTATTGCTTTCAAATTAAATAGCAAGTACCTGCATAAACACCCAACATAAACTTTTCTAATGGAAGAAGATGCTGTTGTTTATTTGCAGGCAAACATGTGAAAACATAGTGTTAATGGTACGAGGTGAGTTCCAGATTTTGTGAGATTGACAAAACCCCTGCTCAGTAGCAAGGGTTTTCAATGAGGGAATTTTTATCCCAAAAACACAGAATCCCGCGTTGTGAGTACTAAATGGGGTAAAATTTTGTATATGACATCACAACGAAAACTGAAATCTAGTTAATAACAGCATTGCATCTTGATATGAACTGGACAACCAAACATAGTACTTAGTATCAGACAGTTTGTGCGAATATCCGGCAACGGCCAGGGGAGGATGGGTTAAGGTCCCGTGCACTTCTGGCTGTAAATGTCCTCCGAAAAGGCTGTAATATAGCTGCAATGTCCAACAAAAGGTATGTTTGAAAAGAGCAGGTAGGCCAGTTTTACCAGTAACATTATTTACCCTGTAGCGGCAATCGATAACCAAACCTTACGTGGCTTTTAGGGGGAAGGATGCGATTTCGGATATCCAGACTGTATCAGATAGTTTGTGAGAATATCCGGCAAGGAAAACACAACAGTACAGTCGTTTTAGCCTAAGATTACCACAGCCTGGTGGACTTTGAAGTAAAGTATCATTTGACTCTTTTACGATTTGTAAAGAGTAAATAATTGTAATGACAAATAAAGTTTTTAATGGTGATGACAAAAGCTTAATCATTTGATTCTATGGTATGGTACTCTATGATATGAGATCCCCAAAAAACTGGCAAAATCAAATTAATTCTAGTGCAAGGCGTCCCCCGGCCCGTACCTTGGACGTCGGCAGCCCGAGGATCCTGCGCCACTCGCTGCTGTGCTTGACGACGGACCGCAGCAGCGCCACGCCGTCGTCCACCCCTCGACGAGCCGCCTCCGTCTGGCGGCGCCTCCGCTCCGAGACGCAGCCGACGTCGAAGCCCCGCGCGGTGAGACGCAGGTCGGCGTTGTCGGGTCGCAGCGTGAGACGGAACTCGGCGCGAGACGTGAACATGCGGTATGGCTCGTTGGTGCCCAGCGTCGTGAGGTCGTCCACCAGCACGCCGATGTACGAGTCCGTGCGGTGCAGGAGCAGCGGCGCTCGGTGCTGCGCCTGGTGGCGTACGAGTCCAAACAAGTCGGGGCAAGTCCAAAAATATCCAAACTAGTCCAAACAAGTCAAAAAGTCCAAACAAGTCCAAAAATGTCCAAACAAGTCCAAACAAGTCGAGGCGATTCGGGGCAAGTCGGGGCAAGTGGGGGCAAGTGGGGGCAAGTCGGGGCAAGTCAGGGCAAGTCCAAACAAGTTGGGGCAAGTTGGGGCAAGTCGAGAACGGCAAAATGAGAGTTACTAAATCGCACTGCCGAGCCTCGAAAAATTGTCAAAAAACACGTTCTTGACTTGTTAAATTTCTTAGACTCAAGTCTGCTTTATCCTATCTTTGACCAAACTGGGATTTGAATGCTAAATCAAAAGTCTCACTGGATTCGCGACGTTTCGTGACAGTCGAGCCATCACCCTTGAAGAAGTAACCAGTATGTTATGTAACGAAACGTGGCGAGACCGTGTTTCTTGACAATTTTCCGAGGCTCTGCTGAGCGATTAAGGTGGGGAAACCCGTTGGCCTACGAATATCTACTGAATATCTTTTTACAGACAAACCATCATCCATCCAGAGACAGCCCAAAACAAAATAGCCAGGGCACTAGGCAATTTATAAGGCTACCAAATAACGTAAGAATCAATGTTATAGTTAGGCGTGCTGAGAATATGGAAAAACATTCAATATTTGTGTAAAGACATTTTTTGCTGTTATTCGGAACTTTCAGCAAATCTAATAATTATGAAACGAAAACTACTCACTTTATCCGAGAGCCTTAAGAATTGCCTAGTGCACTGGCTATTTTGTTTTGGGCCATCACCGATAGTTGGCCTGTAAACATTATTTTGTAGATATATTCGTAGGCCAACGGGTTCTTCCCACCTTACCTGACTCTGATTTCGCTGCTCTCGGCCACAAAATGGTATAGACAACAATAGGGATTTTATCCATCAGAACCGATAACGGCATTTAACGTGAAAGTTACAAAATTGATTGGGTGGAGCCTGAATTTCTAAATACTTTTTACCAAAATTTGCAAATAAGACGTAGCATACCAAAATACTTGAAGCATCCGTGGAGTTTTCGGGCTGAAAGACTTTTCAGTCTCTGTTTATTCACAAGGCCATTGGGGATGATGACGTTGTTTAAAGCACAACTTATGTTTGTTCGAGCCTAACCCGTGGACAAAGGTCAAAATCACACTTTCCATTGTATAATTTGTACAACCGATTTGTGCGTTTCCTGTCTGTTAGTCAACGTCAGTCGAGCCCACATCCTTGGAGAAGTAACTACTAAATGCTATCAAAATATTTGCCATTCAAACTCCAGTTTGAAGTAGGTAGTTGTGTTTGAAAACTAGTGCTAAAGATAGGACGTAGTAGACATGAGCCTACGAAATCTAACAATCTTCCTAAACTCCATTTCACGTTGAGAAGGAGAGTGGATTTGCATCTTCCTCGAGGACCCACTGCTGCTAGACACGAGCCAAGAGTTTCAACACTCACAAGCCATGTCTTGAGTCGGACAAAAGGCTCTATGGGCAGTGTTAAAACTCTTAGCTCGTGTCTAGCAGCAGTGGGTCCTCGAGGAAGATGCAAATCCACTCTTCAATCCGGCTCCGAAGTCGAGCCGTTTCCTTCACCTCGTACGGGATACACTTTCCAGGCCACACCTTTGGTCGGATCGCGACGAAACCTATATTTTCGGAATCTTCACACTTCGGACAACCAATTGAACCATTTTCATTTCGCAAGATTCACTCGTCAATCACTTCCAAGAGTTTTAAAATAACCATGTTTATCCGGTACATTGAAATATGTACTTAAAGGGTAAACTCCAGCTAAGAATTTACCTCTTACCGTATACACTTTCCAGGCCACACCCGTTATCCGATCGCAACGAAACAAATATCTACGGAATCCTCACACTTTTGGCAACCAACTGAATATTTCAGAACCTCGAAATATCTCTTGGAAATCCATAAAAAGTTGAATTCAATAAACCTCAACAACCGTCAATGAATGGAGTTAAGAGAGAGCGTAGCCGAGCCATGGTCCCGGCGTGGTCACCTTGGCGGCGGCGTTGATTCCGGCCAGGACGCCTTGCGCGGCCGCCTCCTCGTAGCCCGTCGTGCCGTTGATTTGCCCGGCGAAGAACAGCGCCGCCACGCGTAGCGTCTCCAGCGTCGGCCGCAGCTCGCGCGGGTCCACGAAGTCGTACTCTACCCCGTAGCCGGGTCTGAGTAGGGTGACGTTGGCCAGGCCGGGCATGCACCGCACCTGCCGGGCACGAGGACATCATACCACGAAGTCGTACTCTACCCCGTAGCCGGGTCTGAGTAGGGTGACGTTGGCCAGGCCGGGCATGCACCGCACCTGCCGGGCACGAGGACATCATACCACGAAGTCGTACTCTACCCCGTAGCCGGGTCTGAGTAGGGTGACGTTGGCCAGGCCGGGCATGCACCGCACCTGCCGGGCACGAGGACATCATACCACGAAGTCGTACTCTACCCCGTAGCCGGGTCTGAGTAGGGTGACGTTGGCCAGGCCGGGCATGCACCGCACCTGCCGGGCACGAGGACATCATACCACGAAGTCGTACTCTACCCCGTAGCCGGGTCTGAGTAGGGTGACGTTGGCCAGGCCGGGCATGCACCGCACCTGCCGGGCACGAGGACATCATACCACGAAGTCGTACTCTACCCCGTAGCCGGGTCTGAGTAGGGTGACGTTGGCCAGGCCGGGCATGCACCGCACCTGCCGGGCACGAGGACATCATACCACGAAGTCGTACTCTACCCCGTAGCCGGGTCTGAGTAGGGTGACGTTGGCCAGGCCGGGCATGCACCGCACCTGCCGGGCACGAGGACATCATACGGTACGTCACGGCCTGGATTCACAAAGGGATTTTGAAATGGGGGGTTTTGGCAAAAAGATTTTATTCTCCCTGCAAAACCACCAAAAATATTACCCCAATTATCCGTACTCAAAATTAGATTTCAAAAGAGGTAATTGGAGGGGAGGTAATTGAAATTGATCAATCAGAGTTCTTCAATTTTGGAACTCATTTCGAAATAAAAAGACAGTTGACAACTCAGCTGTCAGTTTTCTCAGAATTCAATGTTGCCTAAATAGCACCTAACCTAACTTTAAATTGCCAAATTTTAGCTTCCACTTTCAAATTAAAATGCAAGTACCTACTTACATAATCAGCCAACACAAACTTTTCTGTTGTTATTAAATGCTGCTGTATGTTTGCAAGAAAAAGTTTGAATAAATAGTGATAAAAGTACAATAAGAGTTCCAGATTTTGGGAGATTGACAAAACCCCTGCTCAGTAGCAGGGGTTTTATGAAATAATTATGATTAATATATTTCATAATTATGAAATAAGAAGTATGCTGTGGTCTTTGTTTGTAACTGAAATAGTATTTTGCTTCCCTGCCATTGGGTAACAGGGGTAAGTCTGTACTCTGTAGAATGGATGGTTTGATCTGGATGATAATGGATGGATGATATTGTAAACACAGAGAACTAATTTCATTCACAACAAATATCAATAAGATGCACATGAAAGTATTGGCTACAACTGTGAAGATGACTTTTAATTTAAGGGGAAGATATGTCATTATTTATTAGTTATCTAGAAATAGCGATTTTGGAACAATAAAAACGCAGAATTAGAGTAGGGGCTACTGGGGCTCCTGGGGCTTTTACAGCTCGAAGCGGTCGACATACTCACGAGCTTGACTTGCTCCTCTTCGGGCAGCGTGCAGGAGAGGCCGTTGGGGTAGATCACATGGGAGTCGAGGCCTTCGGGCTCCAGCCAGATCTGGTGCGCCTTGCCTCCGAATCTGCAAGACACGAATCAGATGACCTCGCCTTCAGCTGGCATCACGTGGCAAGGTACGGACTTACGATGAGCATCAGCTGTTGCTGAACAGTACTTTCATACCAGGGCTTGATAGTGGGGATCAAAGATACCTACTATTATAATAACCTGTGGGGATAGGCCACCTATGCTGCATTTATTGGAATGCATTGAAACCCAAAGGTATCCTGAGCACAGTTGGTAAGAATATTGTTCTGGAAAAGTATGTTTTCGTGTTTGAAAGAACGTTTGTGTGTTTGAAAGTATGATTGAAGGATGGTCAAAGTTTGAAAGACTAAATAAATAAATAATTACAAAATAGAACACGATGGAGGCGTACTGTCCCGGTAGGTACACACCTTGGTTATGTTTGAAATTAAATGTTTGAAAGTATGTTTGAAACAAAAAGTATGGTTCAATAATTGAAAGATGGTAAATGTTCAACAGACTAATGAAGGGAAGGGAGGCGAAGCTGGAAAAATGTGCACCCGAGCCGGGATACGAACCCGGGACCTGCTGCTTGCCGGGCAGGTGCTCTACCAACTGAGCTTTTCGGTCACACATTCTCCCTGCTTGCCGGGCAGGTGCTCTACCAACTGAGCTTTTCGGTCACACATTCTCCCTGCTTGCCGGGCAGGTGCTCTGCCAACTGAGCTATTCGGTCACACATTCTCCCTGCTTGCCGGGCAGGTGCTCTGCCAACTGAGCTATTCGGTCACACATTCTCCTTGATTCGCCGGGTGGGACAAGGGGGATCTCCGGGGAGACGAGAGGCCGAGCGACCCGTACATGGGACGGGTAAACAGACTCGGCCCCAGGACGGCGATGGCGCAATCACTAGACCCTTTGTCCCGTTCTCAGATGAAGAGACACGAGGTAGATGGAAGGTCTGGTCAATCAATTGCACACTGGTATCTGCATAAACCAGTAACAATTTCCTCTCAGACTAATGAATGAATGACTACATAGAAGGGAGGCAAAGCTGGAAAAATGTGCACCTGAACCGGGATACGAACCGGGTTCGTATCCCGGTTCGGGTGCACATTTTTCCAGCTTTGCCTCCCTTCCGTCAATTGCACACTGGTATCTGCATAAACCAGTAACAATTTCCTCTCAATGACTAAATAATTGGCCAAGCCAATGGCTGCTTGAGCGATCCCTGGTTACCTGAGGACCTTGCTCTCGATGGAAGGACTGGTTACCTGAGGACCTTGCTCTCGATGGAAGGACTGGTTACCTGAGGACCTTGCTCTCAATGGAAGGACTGGTTACCTGAGGACCTTGCTCTCAATTGAAGGACTGGTTACCTGAGGACCTTGCTCTCAATGGAAGGACTGGTTACCTGAGGACCTTGCTCTCGATTGAAGGACTGGTTACCTGAGGACGTTGCTCTCGATTGAAGGACTGGTTACCTGAGGACCTTGCTCTCGATTGAAGGGCTGGTTACCTGAGGACCTTGCTCTCGATTGAAGGACTGGTTACCTGAGGACCTTGCTCTCGATTGAAGGGCTGGTTACCTGAGGACCTTGCTCTCGATGGAAGGACTGGTTACCTGAGGACCTTGCTCTCGATTGAAGGACTGGTTACCTGAGGACCTTGCTCTCAATGGAAGGACTGGTTACCTGAGGACCTTGCTCTCGATTGAAGGACTGGTTACCTGAGGACCTTGCTCTCAATGGAAGGACTGGTTACCTGAGGACCTTGCTCTCGATTGAAGGACTGGTTACCTGAGGACTTTGCTCTCGATGGAAGGACTGGTTACCTGAGGACCTTGCTCTCGATGGAAGGACTGGTTACCTGAGGACCTTGCTCTCGATGGAAGGACTGGTTACCTGAGGACCTTGCTCTCGATGGAAGGACTGGTTACCTGAGGACCTTGCTCTCGATGGAAGGACTGGTTACCTGAGGACCTTGCTCTCGATGGAAGGACAGTACCGAGGGCCTTGCTCTCGATTGAAGGACTGGTTACCTGAGGACCTTGCTCTCGATGGAAGGACAGTACCGAGGGCCTGTCAGCTCCTCGGTGACGTGACGGTTGCGATGCAGGTTGCTGCGGACGACGTCGTCAACGCCGGGCGTCGTGTATGTCATGTGGCAGTCGCGTTGGTCGCAAGCGTCGAGCCACACGCGTTCGTTGAGGAACGAGAACGGCACGGGGGGGTCGTCGCCTGGCAATGGGGAGGGGGGGGGGAGGGGGGGGGGCATGAGTTTGGGTCAAGGGTGTATCGGCAAGAGCCGTACACATTAACATGCGATTAATTGAGGTGTTTCAACATCGAAATCACCTGTGCCCAAACTCCCAAATCCTCAAAAACAAACTCCCAAAGAGGCCAATGGGGCACGGGGGGGTCGTCGCCTGACAAGTGGGGGGGGGGGGGGGGGGCATGAAGTCTGGTCAAGGGTGTATGGGCATTTGGAGGTCCCACTTTGGCCACGGCGGGGAAATTTTGTTGGAAATTACGTGTCGCTTTCAATTTTTACCATTGCCATACTTTCCTTGAATGTTTTAGCCTTGCCTTTTGGTTACATATCTTATTGGCAATGCTTTTTTTTTACAAAATGATTTTTAGGTATCATACAATATTACAGTTGCCACTTTCAAGTTCATACTTCGTTCCATTGAAAAAACATGTCTAGGCCGAGTTCTCGCTTTCATTATTTTTTGTATTTACTAAAATTGTATGTCATATTCCTTGGAGCCCTATTCTGTAACTTTTCAGATGTGAGATGTGACCAAAATTCTATGTCACATCCCTGGACCCCTATTCTGTCACATTTCAGATGTGAGATGAGACCAACATTGTATGGCATATCCCTGGACCCCTATTCTGTAACTTTTCAGATGTAAGATGATGAGATGTGAGATAACACCAAAATTCTATGTCACATCCCTGGACCCCTATTCTGTGACTTTTCAGATGTGAGTTGAAATGAAACGACGAATGAAACCTCGGATCGGACAATCCGCGGCAGCAGACGGAAGTCCGTTGCGTTGATTCAAAGTCCGCTACAATGTTGACAAATTAGCACGGACACCAGCAGGGATTTTAACCATCAGCACCGATAACGGCACGACGTGAAAGTTACAACATCGCCGGGCCGGACCGAGGGTGCTCACCCCCGTGCGCTTGCAGCACGCTGAAGTCGATGGTCCCGCCGTCAAGTCGCGGTGGCGTGCCTGTCTTGAGCCGGCCCATGCGGAAATCGAGTCGATGCAGCGTGTTGGCAAGCCCGACGGCAGGCTCGTCTCCTAGGCGACCGGCAGGACGAACCTGGGGGCACACGGCGTTCATCGTATCACGGTCATCGACGCACTCTCCGTCTTGGGACAGGACGTTGCCTGTAAGGGATGCTCATTTACCTTCCAGTCCAGATATCAGGGTTGAAGCAACCATACCTCGATATGGCTATGCCACATGTTATGTAGGGTTACCCAGACATTCTGCCATACCTCAATATGGCTTTGCCACATGTTATGTAGGGTTACCCAGACATTCTGCCATACCTCGATATGGCTTTGCCACATGTTATGTAGGGTTACCCAGACATTCTGCCATACCTCTATATGGCTATGCCACATGTTATGTAGGGTTACCCAGACATTCTGCCATACCTCGATATGGCTATGCCACATGTTATGTAGGGTTACCCAGACATTCTGCCATACCTCGATATGGCTATGCCACATGTTATGTAGGGTTACCCAGACATTCTGCCATACCTCGATATGGCTATGCCACATGTTATGTAGGGTTACCCAGACATTCTGCCATACCTCGATATGGCTTTGCCACATGTTATGTAAGGTTTATTTATTTATTTATTTGATGCTGCGGACAATTACATAGTATTTGTGTGAGCCTAATTGCTAAGGAACGTATACCATAAAGATTAGTAATAGAAACATAATTGTAATAATGACTTGGTAGTAGAGATAAAAATAATGGTATTTATAATGATTGGTATATAGGTAAAGGCACTATTGTTGTTACATTCTACATTATGTTTAATATTTTGTGTTTAGAAATTCATCTAGTTAGTAATAGGGGTTACCCAGACATTCTACCATACCTCGCGCTATGGCTATATAGCAAAAATTTGATGCTAGTAGTTTGGCCGGCAATCGCTGGGGTGCGTTGGCAACCTGTTTTAACATCATCTACCAGGCCATGGCACAAGGTCAATTATTATGAAGGGACTCAATGTTCCTCAGGTGGTTACAGTTATGGCTTCATCTACCAGGCCGTGGCACAAGGTCAATTATAATCAAGGGACCCGATGTTCCTCAGGTGGTTACAGTTATGGCTTCATCTACCAGGCCATGGCACAAGGTCAATTATAATCAAGGGACCCAATGTTCCTCAGGTGGTTACAGTTATGGCTTCATCTACCAGGCCGTGGCACAAGGTCAATTATAATCAAGGGACCCGATGTTCCTCAGGTGGTTACAGTTATGGCTTCATCTACCAGGCCATGGCACAAGGTCAATTATAATCAAGGGACCCGATGTTCCTCAGGTGGTTACAGTTATGGCTTCATCTACCAGGCCATGGCACAAGGTCAATTATAATCAAGGGACCCAATGTTCCTCAGGTGGTTACAGTTATGGCTTCATCTACCAGGCCGTGGCACAAGGTCAATTATAATCAAGGGACCCAATGTTCCTCAGGCAGTTACAGTTATGGCTTCATCTACCAGGCCATGGCACAAGGTCAATTATACTCAAGGGGCCCAAAGTTCCTCAGGTGGTTACAGTTACCTGGTTACATGAGATATAACAACAAACAGTGGCTCCATCCCTTGACTGCCGGCGAAACCATTATTGCGAGTTGAAGGCTTTCGGGTAGCTGCTTCGGTATGGGAGTGGCACACCTGGGTGACCTAATGCCCGTGCTTCCGGTAAACTCGTCCCCTCCTTCGACCGACCTCGAGCCCGATGTTGATCTGCCCCTTGAGGAACGTGCCCGTCGTTATGACGACTGCGCGGCCGCGGACGACGGTGCCGTCGCGCAAGACGACTCCGTTGCATCGTCTTGCGCTGTCGTCGTCGTCGTCGTTGGTCAGCGACAGGTCCTCGACTGCGGCCACCAGGACCTGCCAACGTCCGGTGTCCGAGGTCAGCTAGCTGGCGTTCACGTGCCCAATCGCATCGCTACCCTTCTAAGTACCAGTCTGACGTGCATTGTTTTGTATTGTGTTTATTTGGCTGCTGACAAGTTACATGGTAATTGTATGGGCCTTTTAGAATAAATTTATATACATGGAGTATAGTAGTGATATTCTCAGTTCGTTATCAGCTAAAAATAATGGCAATGATAATATTCGAAGGTAATAAATGACGATAGGTAATAATAATAGAGATAATTTGTAGTACCTGATACAATACTAATAATAATGGTAACTAATAATTATAATGGTAATGGTAATGATGGCTAATAATTGTAGGGTTTATATGCATTCTGCACGTAGGAAATAAACTGGGAGTGGATTTTAACATCCTTCCATTCTTTCTAAAATCATCAAGTTCTAATTAAAAGCTTCCTGCAATTTATTTTCTAGAGGTCTAAAATTAAATGACATAATTTGCACAGATTGAAAGCATTATTTGTTTTACTTTTTTTTTGTTAATTTGCTTTAACAACAGAGTTGTTAATGTTTCTAGTTTGCATGCAAAGGGACTAATATTGGCTGACATCAAGACATAGGAGACCAATCATCTTTGTGGTTTCAAAACCATTCGTTTTCAATATCACTGCCTATGGTTTAACACGGGGGGCAGTGATTTGAAATCGTACGATTTCGAGCCAATTCAAATAAAAAAAAAGTTACATGATTGCTACCCTGGACCTAGACCAAGACCAAGGCAAAGACCTAGACCAAGACCTAGACCAAGACCTAGACCAAGGCAAAGACCTAGACCTAGACCAAGGCAAAGACCAAGACCTAGACCTAGACCAAGACCAGGACCTAGACCAAGACCAAGACCAAGACCTAGACCTAGACCAAGACCAAGACCAAGACCAAGACCTAGACCTAGACCAAGACCTGGACCTAGACCAAGACCAAGGCAAAGACCTAGACCAAGACCTAGACCAAGACCAAGACCTAGACCTAGACCAAGACCTAGACCTAGACCAAGACCAAGACCTAGACCAAGACCAAGGCAAAGACCAAGACCTAGACCTAGACCAAGACCAAGACCTAGACCAAGACCAAGACCTAGACCAAGACCAAGGCAAAGACCAAGACCTAGACCTAGACCAAGACCAAGACCTAGACCAAGACCAAGACCTAGACCTAGACCTAGACCTAGACCAAGACCAAGACCAAGACCTAGACCTAGACCAAGACCTGGACCTAGACCAAGACCAAGGCAAAGACCTAGACCAAGACCTAGACCAAGACCAAGACCTAGACCAAGACCAAGACCTAGACCAAGACCAAGGCAAAGGCCAAGACCTAGACCTAGACCAAGACCAAGACCTAGACCAAGACCAAGGCAAAGACCAAGACCTAGACCTAGACCAAGACCAAGACCTAGACCAAGACCAAGACCAAGACCAAGACCAAGACCAAGGCAAAGACCAAGACCAAGACCTAGACCAAGACCAAGACCTAGACCTAGACCTAGACCTAGACCTAGACCTAGACCTAGACCAAGACCAAGACCTCCACGACGGCTAGACAATGGACGACTACAGTTCCAGAGTCAATCACTGATTTGCCCACGTAAGTGCAATGTTATTCTTATGGCAATTATTTGCCCGCATAATTTTGACTCTGGAACTGTAGTCGTCCATTAAAGGACCAATTACCTCTTTAAATTAATTTTTATCATCGATAAGAATGATTTAATAAAGGCATTTGGGCAGCAAAAAAAAACTTCTTGTGTCTACGGCCGTCCGTGCAGAAGTTACCAAAGTCCGCGTTTTTCGGCCTACGTGCTTAGAAAAACAACTCCCATAAGGTTTAGCACGTTGCGCTTTTTCGACCCCTAGCACCTAGACAAACCTCCGGCCCAATATCATTCAAATAATTTGAGCATAGTCCTCCATCCTTCCTCTGTGTTGAAATAATTTGGCACTTTGAACGGACCAACCGTTTAGCCGCGGTAAGCGGATTACCTCAAGTATGTAATTAGCGTGCTGCATATTTCTCGTGCAGTGCCGTTCTGAGCGTGCCTCTCTCGGAATTGTGGGAGGTGATAGTGAAACTGTACAAGAGAATCATACTCGTCTCGCAGATCGCGCCGCGCGGAATGCCAGGAATCTTAGACAATTAATTAAAAAATCCATCCTTTCAGAAAATTCTTTCAAATACGACGACTCCTATTCAAATTATAGTAACGAATCTATGGTAAAAAATTAATTCTAACAGGTAAATGGTCCATTAAGAGTCGGCCTGAGACCGAAGTCGGACAGTCGGACAACGAGATCGGACCTCGAGATTGGGCGTCCGCTCGAAGAGCTCGGCCTGCAAGTGCCGCTTGTAGAGCTGGCGGTCGATCTGCGCCCGCGGCCCCCAGACGGCTGGTCCTTTGCGCCGGTTCAGCACCTTGTACTGGACGCCCGAGAGGTCGCAGACGCGGGCGCAGACGCCGTCCAGCGCGTCGATCTCGCGCATCAGGTGGCCCTTGCCGATGCCGCCGAACGAAGGGTTGCACGACATCACGCCTGGCGGGAACCCAGCGGCCGGGTTACGCTCGGTGACAGTCTGTCACCGCAGTGGCTTAAACTGCAGTTTAGCCATGGCCATATTTAGTAGAATCGTATTAGTTCTTGTGGGGCACTATCTTAGCAAGATCATTGCCCTGTTTTACCAAATCTTTCAACTCCTAGTTGAGATTCCGCCTAGGAGTTACAACTGAATTCAGCAAATCATGGCAGTGAATTCAGTTGTAACTTTTAGTTATGATCTCAACTAAGAGTTGGCAAACTTGGTAAAACCGGGGCGTAGTCTCTAGTCCACTTCTAGCAACAGGGTGTGTTGGTAAGCTCTCTATCAAAGCAATACAGTGATTCTTACCAACAGTCTCCTTCTTGTGGGTGATGAGGAGCGTGCGCGATCCCATTCTCGCGGCGGCAGCGCAAGCTTCCGTCCCTGCGTGGCCGCCGCCAACGACAATCACGTCGAATACGTCGCCGCTGGCGGACGTTGAAAGTGAAAGGCGTCTTCGGAGCTGTAAACTCGGGACGAGCTTGTTCCATCGACTCCACGACAGCAGGCTCATTGCTGCGGAGGGAAGGTTTGCCACAAGTAGGTAAATTAACCACAGGATACAAGCAGCCTGCTCGTTGACACTTTTTTGAGGTTATGTTAAACTGTAACTACTTTATTAACCAGTCAGATGAAAAAACAGCTCTTTTTCTGGAAACAAATAAAATTGTAACAGAGAGAGAATCATATAGTTGTGAATGATATATCTTTTAAAGTTCAAAGTGAACTTGACATAGTTTTGGTATCCAATAACAAGGCCAGCTGACTGCCATAATGACGTTCAAAGTTGGTGCCAGACAGTTGTAACAACTTTGCAACGAGAACAACCAGATGAAATTGATGCAAATTGTTCAATAAAAAGGTACCTTTTCGACGTGAAATATATTTTAAAATGTTTATCAATATAAAAGAAATTGTAATTGCATAAATTAACTTTAAAAATTTAATTTTTTTCACCTAAATAAAATAATTCGTATCCTTTACAGTTACTTTGTTGTATTGGCGGCATCGCTATTAAAGTCAGTCAAGTTAATATCTCTTTATCCTAAATGAAAAATATATAGGCTAGACATCAAATTGATATAAATCCGAAAATTCAAAACTGCTTTTTTGTAGATTAATACTATGTTTTAAGCAGCCCACAAAATAAAACGAGTCGAGTATATATAATGCGAAACATGGTTCAACAGCTGTACCACTTTCGTGGCAACGGGCATGGGGAGTGGACCGATCGTCGAGTGCCTGTGCAAGTGTCAAGTCTGTTGTCATCAGTGAACCTCAATTTACCGGTGCGTCCGAATCTGACACGGGCCAGCAATTAGTATAGGCTATAAGTGAACAATTAGTGCACCATTCACAAGGATCACGACTGCCTTTAATCTCCAAGGTAAGCGAGTACTCAGCCATTATACATTTTTGTGGGTTTAACCAAGATCGTATCGTGACCTCATGTCAAATGTCAGACAAAGCCAAATCGGTCGGCAGTCGAACTGATTTGCCGCTGGGATCTTGAATTGATGTTATTGGTTGGTGTTCTTATTGCAAACTAATCATATTACTCGCCACGCGCTTCGTAGTGCGTCAATTGTGTTCAGTTAACCTATAACATGCTGTATCATCTTCAATGGTACAAAAACAACATGAGACAAAACATTGGCATTCTTGAACTGGAAAGTGGCACGATTCCACCAAATACCTCGTACCGAAGTCTGAGATCGGGATTCCACAAGTCTCACGACCAACTGAAGGCCTGCTATCAAATCGCGATCTGACATTTGGGATCAAAGATTCCTCAGGCGGATCAGCGAAGGTCGCTGACGAGTGAATCGCAGCGTCTTGTTGCAAAAAATCACTTGCATCTCAATGCTAGACTAGTCTACATTATACGGGATCAGCGATTATTTGATAGCAATGAAATAATCCGAGAGCAACTAGATCAGTTCGCGTTCGGGATTCTCCTAGAAAAGTCGCCCACTGGCCGGTCGGTCGGAGCGGGAAAAGGAAAGGGAGCGGGAAAGCGCGAGATCTCGACGCACCTGCCGTCGCCGGGTCTCGTCCTTGGCCCGTGCGGCACCTCGCGGAAAGTGACGGTCACCGGGACGTGACCCTCTCGGCGGCGTCGTCGGCGTCATCGTCCCGTTATGACCGCCGCAGCCGGCACGCACTCGACACTCTGCCTATTTGCAGCGCCGTGCGTCGACCAGGCTACGCACACGCACACGCACACGCACGCACTGAGCGAGCACGGCAGATGAGCAGGGCGTCAGCTGGCACGGTCCTATTGCACCTGCCCCCCCCCCCCCCCCCCAAAGCTTTGGGCATGCAGTGCATTTTCCGGAGAAGTCATTACGAAACTTGCCCAGGGTTACAGGAACCGAAACGCCATCTTATACACAGTATGATAGGTACACGGTATATATAGTAGGTACACAGCCTCCTGCCCGAGAACATTCGAGCTGTGAGAGCACTGGAAAAGCGGAGAACATTCCGTCGAGGAGGGTGGAAGAGCTCGGATATGACTGTCTCTGTAAAGAATGCAGAGTTGTCCATTAAACATTGCCTAAACCGAGTTGGTATACACAAATCTATAAGACGTGTGAACGACGTGCGTTTTTCAGGACCGTGTTGAAGGGGGGGGGGGGGGCGTTTCGCCGCTAGTCGATTTAGCCTAAGATTTTACCACAGCCTGGTGAACTTTGAAGTAAAGAATCATTTGATTCCTTGGTAGACCCCCGTCGTCGAGGACTCTCTATTTGCTGGAGCCACTGGAGGCGCTGTCCGCGTCCACGCCACACACCGACATGCTTCCTGTATGTGTGTGTGTACTCGATGTGCTCAGTACTCTGTGTACTCTGTGTACTCGATGTACTCTGTGTACTCTGTGTACTCTGTGTACTCTGTGTACTCTGTGTACTCTGTGTACTCTCTGTGCGCCGCGCGAATGGCCGGCGGACTGTGAAGCAAACATTCGCGTCCGCTGGCGAAACTTTGTTTACAATTTCGTGCATCCGAATTCCGAACTGGGTGCGTCTATAGACATTAGACACGAGACCGATCTAGGTGCAGTGCAACTCTCCCCGATGTTTGGACTGGCGACTGCGCACTGCACGGATTTCACCAACTATCAGATGGAATCAGAGGAAGCACACTCCTCGAGGAGCTAAATGTCATCGAATACTGGGTAAAATATCACCGAATACTGGGTAAAATATCACCGAATACTGGGTAAAATATCACCGAATACTGTGTAAAATATCACCGAATACTGGGTAAAATATCACCGAATACTGGGTAAAATATCACCGAATACTGGGTAAAATATCACCGAATACCGGGTAAAATATCACCGAATACTGGGTAAAATATCACCTTATACCGGGTAAAATATCATCGAATACCGGGTAAAATATCACCGAATACTGGGTAAAATATCACCGAATACTGGGTAAAATATCACCGAATACCGGGTACCGATTTGCCTCGTTTTTGGAATTGTTTCGTGGTGTTCAATGACGCACGATTTTAACAGCGGGTCTTGTGACGTCATGGTCTATTTAATGGCGTCGATGAACCTGTCCTAGCCTGGAAGGGAGGAGGGGAAACCAGGTGCCGGCTTAATGTCCCTGCCGAAGGACGGTACCACTCGAACATCATGGTGCCTCCTTTCGGGAGATGCTGTCGATGCTGTCGAAAGGTTGATGAGCAAGGAGAGTGAAGCTTATGTACTGACTCCAAATCCCTCCAGCCACTCTCCCTCTGAGAGCTGGCCACGTGCAAGGCGGTCACCCATCCACCGGCCAACTCTGCGCAGTGTTGCTGAACTCCAATCCCTCCAACCTCTCTCCCTCTGAGAGCTGGCCACGTGCAAGGCGGTCACCCATCCACCGGGCAACTCTGCGCAGTGTTGCTTAACTTCCAACAATGTTTGCGAGGCCCCCCGATAGAGACGACTATACTGACCATTCTACCCGGCTTACAATTCTAGAGACCCTTCCAAACGTATGTCGAGTGCTGCCCGGTAATCGACCCTTAAATCCGCGTCTTCTGGATCGCCCCCCCCCCCCCCCCCCCCAATCCAAGAGGTTCGTCGTGCGGTGGAGGCGATGCATTATTTACGCCGCGGCGACGGCCAAACGCCCACGCAACGCCCCGCGCGTCCGCCTCGCGTGCGGCCGTTCGGCGAACCCCGCGCGAACCCCGCGCGAACCCCGCCAGACGAAAGCAAACTTGCGGCGACGTGACGCGACTGCGGATGTGGTCCGATTCCGCCGAATCTTTGGAATACGAATTACTTGACTCGGGTTTGCATTGTTGGCCTGTGAGGCTGGCTGGGAAATTGCCAGTAGCCAGCCTGAAATGACGGGCCTTAAGGGTGGTCGAATCAGACACATGGACTGCATTGGCTGTGTGTGCATTGTTGGCTTGTGAGGCTGGCTGGGAAATTGCCAGTAGCCAGCCTGAAATGACGGGCCTTAAGGGTGGTCAGAATCAGACACATGGACTGCATTGGCTGTGTGTGCATTGTTGGCTTGTGAGGCTGGCTGGGAAATTGCCAGTAGCCAGCCTGAAATGACGGGCCTTAAGGGTGGTCAGAATCAGACACATGGACTGCATTGGCTGTGTGTGCATTGTTGGCTTGTGAGGCTGGCTGGGAAATTGCCAGTAGCCAGCCTGAAATGACGGGCCTTAAGGGTGGTCAGAATCAGACACATGGACTGCATTGGCTGTGTGTGCCTTGTTGGCCTGAGGGCTGGCTGGGAAATTGCCAGTAGCCAGCCTGAAATGACGGGCCTTAAGGGTGGTCAGAATCAGACACATGGACTGCATTGGCTGTGTGTGCATTGTTGGCCTGTGAGGCTGGCTGGGAAATTGCCAGTAGCCAGCCTGAAATGACGGGCCTTAAGGGTGGTCAGAATCAGACACATGGACTGCATTGGCTGTGTGTGCGTTGTTGGCCTGTGAGGCTGGCTGGGAAATTGCCAGTAGCCAGCCTGAAATGACGGGCCTTAAGGGTGGTCGAATCAGACACATGGACTGCATTGGCTGTGTGTGCATTGTTGGCCTGTGAGGCTGGATGGGAAATTGCCAGTAGCCAGCCTGAAATGACGGGCCTTAAGGGTGGTCAGAATCAGACACATGGACTGCATTGGCTGTGTGTGCATTGTTGGCCTGTGAGGCTGGCTGGGAAATTGCCAGTAGCCAGCCTGAAATGACGGGCCTTAAGGGTGGTCAGAATCAGACACATGGACTGCATTGGCTGTGTGTGCATTGTTGGCCTGTGAGGCTGGCTGGGAAATTGCCAGTAGCCAGCCTGAAATGACGGGCCTTAAGGGTGGTCGAATCAGACACATGGACTGCATTGGCTGTGTGTGCATTGTTGGCCTGTGAGGCTGGCTGGGAAATTGCCAGTAGCCAGCCTGAAATGACGGGCCTTAAGGGTGGTCAGAATCAGACACATGGACTGCATTGGCTGTGTGTGCATTGTTGGCCTGTGAGGCTGGCTGGGAAATTGCCAGTAGCCAGCCTGAAATGACGGGCCTTAAGGGTGGTCAGAATCAGACACATGGACTGCATTGGCTGTGTGTGCATTGTTGGCCTGTGAGGCTGGCTGGGAAATTGCCAGTAGCCAGCCTGAAATGACGGGCCTTAAGGGTGGTCGAATCAGACACATGGACTGCATTGGCTGTGTGTGCATTGTTGGCCTGTGAGGCTGGCTGGGAAATTGCCAGTAGCCAGCCTGAAATGACGGGCCTTAAGGGTGGTCAGAATCAGACACATGGACTGCATTGGCTGTGTGTGCATTGTTGGCCTGTGAGGCTGGCTGGGAAATTGCCAGTAGCCAGCCTGAAATGACGGGCCTTAAGGGTGGTCGAATCAGACACATGGACTGCATTGGCTGTGTGTGCCTTGTTGGCCTGTGAGGCTGGCTGGGAAATTGCCAGTAGCCAGCCTGAAATGACGGGCCTTAAGGGTGGTCAGAATCAGACACATGGACTGCATTGGCTGTGTGTGCATTGTTGGCCTGTGAGGCTGGCTGGGAAATTGCCAGTAGCCAGCCTGAAATGACGGGCCTTAGGGTGGTCGAATCAGACACATGGACTGCATTGGCTGTGTGTGCATTGTTGGCCTGTGAGGCTGGCTGGGAAATTGCCAGTAGCCAGCCTGAAATGACGGGCCTTAGGGTGGTCAGAATCAGACACATGGACTGCATTGGCTGTGTGTGCATTGTTGACCTGTGAGGCTGGCTGGGAAATTGCCAGTAGCCAGCCTGAAATGACGGGCCTTAAGGGTGGTCAGAATCAGACACATGGACTGCATTGGCTGTGTGTGCGTTGTTGGCCTGTGAGGCTGGCTGGGAAATTGCCAGTAGCCAGCCTGAAATGACGGGCCTTAGGGTGGTCAGAATCAGACACATGGACTGCATTGGCTGTGTGTGCATTGTTGACCTGTGAGGCTGGCTGGGAAATTGCCAGTAGCCAGCCTGAAATGACGGGCCTTAAGGGTGGTCAGAATCAGACACATGGACTGCATTGGCTGTGTGTGCATTGTTGGCCTGTGAGGCTGGCTGGGAAATTGCCAGTAGCCAGCCTGAAATGACGGTCCTTAAGGGTGGTCGAATCAGACACATGGACTGCATTGGCTGTGTGTGCATTGTTGGCCTGTGAGGCTGGCTGGGAAATTGCCAGTAGCCAGCCTGAAATGACGGGCCTTAAGGGTGGTCGAATCAGACACATGGACTGCATTGGCTGTGTGTGCATTGTTGGCCTGTGAGGCTGGCTGGGAAATTGCCAGTAGCCAGCCTGAAATGACGGTCCTTAAGGGTGGTCAGAATCAGACACATGGACTGCATTGGCTGTGTGTGCATTGTTGGCCTGTAAGGCTGGCTGGGAAATTGCCAGTAGCCAGCCTGAAATGACGGTCCTTAAGGGTGGTCAGAATCAGACACATGGACTGCATTGGCTGTGTGTGCATTGTTGGCCTGTGAGGCTGGCTGGGAAATTGCCAGTAGCCAGCCTGAAATGACGGTCCTTTAGGGTGGTCGAATCAGACACATGGACTGCATTGGCTGTGTGTGCGTTGTTGGCCTGTGAAGCTGGCTGGGAAACTGCCAGTAGCCAGCCTGAAATGACGGGCCTTAAGGGTGGTCAGAATCAGACACATGGACTGCATTGGCTGTGTGTGCGTTGTTGGCCTGTGAGGCTGGCTGGGAAATTGCCAGTAGCCAGCCTGAAATGACGGGCCTTAGGGTGGTCAGAATCAGACACATGGACTGCATTGGCCGTGTGTGCGTTGTTGGCCTGTGAGGCTGGCTGGGAAATTGCCAGTAGCCAGCCTGAAATGACGGGCCTTAAGGGTGGTCGAATCAGACACATGGACTGCATTGGCTGTGTGTGCATTGTTGGCCTGTGAGGCTGGCTGGGAAATTGCCAGTAGCCAGCCTGAAATGACGGGCCTTAAGGGTGGTCGAATCAGACACATGGACTGCATTGGCTGTGTGTGCATTGTTGGCCTGTGAGGCTGGCTGGGAAATTGCCAGTAGCCAGCCCGAAATGTCGGGCCTTAAGGGTGGTCAGAATCAGACACATGGACTGCATTGGCTGTGTGTGCATTGTTGGCCTGTGAGGCTGGCTGGGAAATTGCCAGTAGCCAGCCCGAAATGTCGGGCCTTAAGGGTGGTCAGAATCAGACACATGGACTGCATTGGCTGTGTGTGCATTGTTGGCCTGTGAGGCTGGCTGGGAAATTGCCAGTAGCCAGCCTGAAATGACGGGCCTTAAGGGTGGTCAGAATCAGACACATGGACTGCATTGGCTGTGTGTGCGTTGTTGGCCTGTGAGGCTGGCTGGGAAATTGCCAGTAGCCAGCCTGAAATGACGGGCCTTAGGGTGGTCAGAATCAGACACATGGACTGCATTGGCTGTGTGTGCATTGTTGGCCTGTGAGGCTGGCTGGGAAATTGCCAGTAGCCAGCCTGAAATGACGGGCCTTAAGGGTGGTCAGAATCAGACACATGGACTGCATTGGCTGTGTGTGCATTGTTGGCTTGTGAGGCTGGCTGGGAAATTGCCAGTAGCCAGCCTGAAATGACGGGCCTTAAGGGTGGTCAGAATCAGACACATGGACTGCATTGGCTGTGTGTGCGTTGTTGGCCTGTGAGGCTGGCTGGGAAATTGCCAGTAGCCAGCCTGAAATGACGGGCCTTAAGGGTGGTCGAATCAGACACATGGACTGCATTGGCTGTGTGTGCGTTGTTGGCCTGTGAGGCTGGCTGGGAAATTGCCAGTAGCCAGCCTGAAATGACGGGCCTTAAGGGTGGTCAGAATCAGACACATGGACTGCATTGGCTGTGTGTGCATTGTTGGCCTGTGAGGCTGGCTGGGAAATTGCCAGTAGCCAGCCTGAAATGACGGGCCTTAAGGGTGGTCAGAATCAGACACATGGACTGCATTGGCTGTGTGTGCATTGTTGGCCTGTGAGGCTGGCTGGGAAATTGCCAGTAGCCAGCCTGAAATGACGGGCCTTAAGGGTGGTCAGAATCAGACACATGGACTGCATTGGCTGTGTGTGCGTTGTTGGCCTGTGAGGCTGGCTGGGAAATTGCCAGTAGCCAGCCTGAAATGACGGGCCTTAGGGTGGTCAGAATCAGACACATGGACTGCATTGGCTGTGTGTGCATTGTTGACCTGTGAGGCTGGCTGGGAAATTGCCAGTAGCCAGCCTGAAATGACGGGCCTTAAGGGTGGTCAGAATCAGACACATGGACTGCATTGGCTGTGTGTGCGTTGTTGGCCTGTGAGGCTGGCTGGGAAATTGCCAGTAGCCAGCCTGAAATGACGGGCCTTAGGGTGGTCAGAATCAGACACATGGACTGCATTGGCTGTGTGTGCATTGTTGACCTGTGAGGCTGGCTGGGAAATTGCCAGTAGCCAGCCTGAAATGACGGGCCTTAAGGGTGGTCAGAATCAGACACATGGACTGCATTGGCTGTGTGTGCATTGTTGGCCTGTGAGGCTGGCTGGGAAATTGCCAGTAGCCAGCCTGAAATGACGGTCCTTAAGGGTGGTCGAATCAGACACATGGACTGCATTGGCTGTGTGTGCATTGTTGGCCTGTGAGGCTGGCTGGGAAATTGCCAGTAGCCAGCCTGAAATGACGGGCCTTAAGGGTGGTCGAATCAGACACATGGACTGCATTGGCTGTGTGTGCATTGTTGGCCTGTGAGGCTGGCTGGGAAATTGCCAGTAGCCAGCCTGAAATGACGGTCCTTAAGGGTGGTCAGAATCAGACACATGGACTGCATTGGCTGTGTGTGCATTGTTGGCCTGTAAGGCTGGCTGGGAAATTGCCAGTAGCCAGCCTGAAATGACGGTCCTTAAGGGTGGTCAGAATCAGACACATGGACTGCATTGGCTGTGTGTGCATTGTTGGCCTGTGAGGCTGGCTGGGAAATTGCCAGTAGCCAGCCTGAAATGACGGTCCTTTAGGGTGGTCGAATCAGACACATGGACTGCATTGGCTGTGTGTGCGTTGTTGGCCTGTGAAGCTGGCTGGGAAACTGCCAGTAGCCAGCCTGAAATGACGGGCCTTAAGGGTGGTCAGAATCAGACACATGGACTGCATTGGCTGTGTGTGCGTTGTTGGCCTGTGAGGCTGGCTGGGAAATTGCCAGTAGCCAGCCTGAAATGACGGGCCTTAGGGTGGTCAGAATCAGACACATGGACTGCATTGGCCGTGTGTGCGTTGTTGGCCTGTGAGGCTGGCTGGGAAATTGCCAGTAGCCAGCCTGAAATGACGGGCCTTAAGGGTGGTCGAATCAGACACATGGACTGCATTGGCTGTGTGTGCATTGTTGGCCTGTGAGGCTGGCTGGGAAATTGCCAGTAGCCAGCCTGAAATGACGGGCCTTAAGGGTGGTCGAATCAGACACATGGACTGCATTGGCTGTGTGTGCATTGTTGGCCTGTGAGGCTGGCTGGGAAATTGCCAGTAGCCAGCCCGAAATGTCGGGCCTTAAGGGTGGTCAGAATCAGACACATGGACTGCATTGGCTGTGTGTGCATTGTTGGCCTGTGAGGCTGGCTGGGAAATTGCCAGTAGCCAGCCCGAAATGTCGGGCCTTAAGGGTGGTCAGAATCAGACACATGGACTGCATTGGCTGTGTGTGCATTGTTGGCCTGTGAGGCTGGCTGGGAAATTGCCAGTAGCCAGCCTGAAATGACGGGCCTTAAGGGTGGTCAGAATCAGACACATGGACTGCATTGGCTGTGTGTGCGTTGTTGGCCTGTGAGGCTGGCTGGGAAATTGCCAGTAGCCAGCCTGAAATGACGGGCCTTAGGGTGGTCAGAATCAGACACATGGACTGCATTGGCTGTGTGTGCATTGTTGGCCTGTGAGGCTGGCTGGGAAATTGCCAGTAGCCAGCCTGAAATGACGGGCCTTAAGGGTGGTCAGAATCAGACACATGGACTGCATTGGCTGTGTGTGCATTGTTGGCTTGTGAGGCTGGCTGGGAAATTGCCAGTAGCCAGCCTGAAATGACGGGCCTTAAGGGTGGTCAGAATCAGACACATGGACTGCATTGGCTGTGTGTGCGTTGTTGGCCTGTGAGGCTGGCTGGGAAATTGCCAGTAGCCAGCCTGAAATGACGGGCCTTAAGGGTGGTCGAATCAGACACATGGACTGCATTGGCTGTGTGTGCGTTGTTGGCCTGTGAGGCTGGCTGGGAAATTGCCAGTAGCCAGCCTGAAATGACGGGCCTTAAGGGTGGTCAGAATCAGACACATGGACTGCATTGGCTGTGTGTGCATTGTTGGCCTGTGAGGCTGGCTGGGAAATTGCCAGTAGCCAGCCTGAAATGACGGGCCTTAAGGGTGGTCAGAATCAGACACATGGACTGCATTGGCTGTGTGTGCATTGTTGGCCTGTGATCGTATTACATGTCATCTGGAACGACCGTTGTAAATCTGCAAATGGCGAGTTGTGAAAGCATTTGAACGGGCAGCATTGGTCGGAAGCAAGTGCCTCCTTAGGACGACGTGCACCGACTGCCGAGAGGTTCGACATCGCCTCCTCACCGCGAGGACGGCGACGGCGATACGGGGTGTCGTGGTGACGGCGTCCCCTGTGGCCGCCAACCGAACGTCCAGTCGGTCGCCAGGGCGAGGGGGGGGGGGGGGGGCGTTATCGGTGCTCGGGTCGGCGATAATCGAATCGACGTTACCGTCGACGAAATGCAGGCCGACGCCGGCCAGAGGGCATTTCGCTCTCGGCGTGTTCCCCTGGGGAAAGGTCGTCTACGTCTGTTCCAGAATTCGCTTTTTTAATGTTGGTCACGGCGCTCTTGATGTCCGCTCGTAAAGATTTTCCATTTCGTCGCGAAATTTACTGCATATTCTTTTCATCGGCAATAAAATTGCGCTTTGGTCCGGTGCATTGCTGGCATGGGACCGAGACCAAGACCTGGAGCTCTGACTTTGCCGTTCTCGGTTACAAAGCTAGCAAATTAACACGGACAACAACAGGGATTTTATCCATCAGCACCGATAACGGCATCACGTAAAAGTTACAAAATCGCTGGGCTGGAGCTGACAGATTTCGGAGCTCGGCATACATCGTGTGCAATGCATAACACACAATTTCCATGGGATATTTCGGTGTATTTGCACACAGCAGTAGCTTAACCGACGTTGCATCAGACCTTGCATAGCTGCGCCTTCGCCTGTACCTTCGCCTGCACCTTCGCCTGTGCCTTCGCCTGCACCTTCGCCTGCACCTTCGCCTGCACCTTCGCCGACACCTTCGCAGACACCTTCGCCTGCACCTTCGCCGACACCTTCGCCTGCACCTTCGCGGACACCTTCGCCTGCACCTTCGCCTGTGCCTTCGCCTGCACCTTCGCCTGCACCTTCGCCTGCACCTTCGCCGACACCTTCGCAGACACCTTCGCCTGCACCTTCGCCGACACCTTCGCCTGCACCTTCGCGGACACCTTCGCCTGCACCTTCGCAGACACCTTCGCCTGCACCTCGCCTGCACCTTCGCCTGCACCTTCGCCTGCACCTTCGCCTGCACCTTCGCCGACACCTTCGCCTGCACCTTCGCCTGCACCTTCGCCTGCACCTTCTCCTGCACCTTCGCATGCACCTTCGCCTGCACCTTCGCCTGCACCTTCGCCTGCACCTTCGCCGACACCTTCGCCTGCACCTTCGCCTGCACCTTCGCCTGCACCTTCGCCTGCACCTTCGCGGTGTTGCGACGCGAGTGGTTGCCGAGCCGACAGATTTACACCTCGACGTAGACGCATTGCGTCTGGCGGTTGTAAACTGCAATGTACTCACGTCACGCCGCCAGTGTGTAAACAATGGGTCGCGTTGCGTCGCGTTGCGTGCAGATTCCACGATAGCCCTCCAATTCCACCAAGTCCGCTCGGCTGCCACACTCCATTTCACGTCGAGAAGGAGAGTGGATTTGCATCTTCCTCGAGGACCCACTGCTGCTAGACACGAGCCAAGAGTTTCTAAGCTGCCCACAGAGCCTTTTGTCCGGCTCAAGACATGGCTTGTGAGTTTTGAACCTCTCAGCTCGTGTCTAGCAGCAGTGGGTCCTCGAGGAAGATGCAAATCCACTCTCCTTCTCGACGTGGAATGGAGTTTAGAGCTGGTACCCCAAACATTACGGCAGTGCGAAACCAATCGAAGGCAAGCAACGTTCGAATTGCGTCGAGGATTCGACTCTGCGTGCCTTGGAGCTGTATGCTCGAGTGGGGCCCGCACGGCCCGCTGGGGGCTTCGTCACCCACTGGCCGTGCCCGCACGTGGCACTAGACACGTGCGGGCACGGCCACCCAGAGACAAGTCGGCCAGGAAATTAGCCGCCCGGGAATATCAGAAAAAGACACATGGACTGTATTGGCTGTGTGTGCATTTTGCCCCGTGATATTGGAACGGCCAGCGTGTTTCATGCCGTCTGGAATGGCCGTTGTAAATGGCTGCAAAAAGTGAGTTCTGATAGCATTTGCCGGAAGAAATGAAGCTTCACCCTGCCAGTCCCAATAGAGCCATTGCCACGCGAGATCCAGCCAATAGCAGCCAGTCCCAATTATAGAGCCCAAGGCACGAGATATCCAGCCAATAGCAGCCAGTCCCAATTATAGAGCCCAAGCCACGAGATATCCAGCCAATAGCAGCCAGTCCCAATAAAGCCCATGCCACGAGAGATCCAGCAAATAGCAGCAAACTCGCGTGTTTTGTGCAGTGTCCCTATTCTGAAGTGACAGCCGCTTTGTTTCTCGCGTGGTCCGGGGGATTGTGGCACCGGGGATTGTGATGCCGTGGGAAGTGGGTCGTCGCGGTGCTCGGACCGAGACGCGAACCGCGTGCCTTTGCTCCGAGTCGAGCTGATCGCTCGTCCTCTTCGCGGTTTCACTTTCATGATGACGTCATCGTCATCGTCATCGACGTCATCGCATGCCGATCGCAGGACGGACGGACCTCCGTCGGCCGGCCGACAGCTTCCTGTCTCGTGCGGGGATCGCCATCTGAGCCGCGATCTGAGCCGCGATCTGGGCGTGCGAGGCTTCTTCGTAGTACACGGCTCGCTGCGTCCCATCCTGACTCATCCAGCGTGCCAGTGCCGGCCATGTCTGCTGGGCTCGGAAGATTCCGATGAAATGCGATATACTGCTCAGTGGCGTAGCTGGGCGCTGCAGGGCGCTGGTGCTAGATTTTAAATGCGCCTCCCCCACCCCGCCCCCTTTGAGTAATTCGGTTCAAGAAATGCGACCAAATGCCTGGATCCTAAATATCCCTTTGCATGTTAGCAAAGGTGGCTACGAATGAAGTTGCAAAAGAAATTTAAAGAAAAAGCAAATCATTTTCAAGATAAGCATTGCAAATCACGGATGTTACCATGCTTTTTCTGGGTTTTTGTCACTGCTTTGGCGATGCAGGCGAACATGTTACCGTTTCTAGGGCCTCTGTAGCCAAGCAGTATGTGTGACTTCAGTGATTACAGTACGTCTTTGGTGGCATGGACCTGGGGTTCACTGTCTGATTCCTCCTTTTCACGGCCCCCTCGAGCCAAAGCCCGGGGGCCAAGAAGTCCGTGCACCACAGGGCGCTACGCCACTGCCAGCCATGTCGGCTTGGCCCTCGAGCCAAAGCCCGGGGGCCAGGAAGTCCCTGCACCATAGGGCGCTACGCCACTGCCAGCCATGTCGGCTTGGCCCGGAAGACGCCGATGAAATGCGATACTGCGCATGATTGCCGAGAAAACTGTTAGCAGCTGGACGTTGAATGCTAACGAAGACAGTCGCGTTTTAGCAACGTGTTTCCTCTGCCGGACATCGGTTCACGGCCTACTGGATGCAGAATACACGCCACTCCCACGGTAGGACTGCTACGTAACCCAGCGTCTTCGCAATCTTCACGCTCTTCGCAACATTTGGCCCGGATAGCTCAGATGGTAGAGCACCTGACCGGCAAGCAGGAGGACCCCTTATCCCACCCAGCAAAGCGGGAGAATGCGTGCCCGGATAGCTCAGATGGTAGAGCAACTGCCCGGCAATCAGGAGGTCCCCTTATCCCACCCAACAAAGCGGGAGAATGCGTGCCCGGATAGCTCAGATGGTAGAGCACCTGCCCGGCAATCAGGAGGTCCCCTTATCCCACCCAGCAAAGCGGGAGAATGCGTGCCCGGATAGCTCAGATGGTAGAGCACCTGCCCGACAATCAGGAGGTCCCCTTATCCCACCCAGCAAAGCGGGAGAATGCGTGCCCGGATAGCTCAGATGGTAGAGCACCTGCCCGGCAATCAGAAGGTCCCCTTATCCCACCCAACAAAGTGGGAGAATGAGTGTCCGGATAGCTCAGATGGTAGAGCACCTGACCGGCAATCAGGAGGTCCCCTTATCCCACCCAGCAAAGCGGGAGAATGCGTGCCCGGATAGCTCAGATGGTAGAGCACCTGCCCGACAATCAGGAGGTCCCCTTATCCCACCCAGCAAAGCGGGAGAATGCGTGCCCGGATAGCTCAGATGGTAGAGCACCTGCCCGGCAATCAGGAGGTCCCCTTATCCCACCCAGCAAAGCGGGAGAATGTGTGCCCGGATAGCTCAGATGGTAGAGCACCTGACCGGCAATCAGGAGGTCCCCTTATCCCACCCAGCAAAGCGGGAGAATGTGTGCCCGGATAGCTTAGATGGTAGAGCACCTGACCGGCAATCAGGAGGTCCCCTCATCCCACCCAGCAAAGCGGGAGAATGTGTGCCCGGATAGCTCAGTTGGTATAGAGCACCTGACCGGCAATCAGGAGGTCCCCTTATCCCACCCAGCAAAGCGGGAGAATGTGTGCCCGGATAGCTTAGATGGTAGAGCACCTGACCGGCAATCAGGAGGTCCCCTTATCCCACCCAGCAAAGCGGGAGAATGTGTGCCCGGATAGCTCTGTTGGTATAGAGCACCTGCCCGGCAAGTCCTTTCAGCAAATTGAATGTATTTGAATCCCGAAGCCCAGCACGTTCAATTCAAACACCATCTTGAACCCATGTTGCAATTAATCATCTGAAATCCAGTAGAGTTATAAGTTCGGTCGAGTGATGCTCGAGATTGCTCGCAGCGTCATCTGAATGCAGGTGCGCGATTTACAAGGGTGTAACGAACACCCTGACATGGGAGGTATAGAGAGTGTCGGGCTGGGCAATCTTGGGCCATCCTTTACAAGTCTTCTCCGCTGACTGAGAAGTGAGAATGCGCTATATGCTTGGCGTCCTCGGCGCCTTTGAAGACAATCGAGTGCAGGAAATGCAGACCAATTAGAGCAGTGCGTGTTTTCCATTAGCATGGCCAATCCACGTTTCTGGCGGAATCTCTAACGAACCGTCGGACTACAAGTTACACTTGGGCGGAACGGTCTTCGAGGCGTTGGATTCGTGGCGAATTTCATAACCACCAGATTCAAGACCGGGCCACGCGCCCTAGCGGCCCGAAGCTGAACCCAGTTCCTCCACGGGGATTTGGTTCCCGCATGGTTGAATGCCAGCGCATGCCTCTGAGATCTGGAGAGAGAGACACCCGGTGCGCTCTCCTGTGCGCTAACCATAGGAACACACCCTTCAAAGAGGAGGGTGTGTTGCTATCATCTGACCGAACGGCAGTGCGAATTCCACCGCCTTGTCGACGTCGATCGAACAACCGCCAGCGTCCCGTCACCGCACACTCGATCGCCTTCTCCCGAGGGAATCCACGCCGCTCTGGGACCGGCTTTGTCGGCCTCCGTCTGTCCATTGGAATTCCTCCCCTCGTCGGCCGCGCTGCGGCTAACTGTGCCCGCAGTGCCCGCAGTGCCCGCAGTGCCCGCAGTGCCCGCAGTGCCCGCAGTGCCCGCAGGTGCCAATAAAAGTGAATTTGCTGCTTCCTCAAAGACCCACTTTGGAAATTAGTTAACCGGGTCTCTAAACCGCGCACAGAGCCTTTTGTCCGACTCAAGACATGGCTTGTGAGTGTTGAAACTCTACGCTCGTGTCTAGCAGCAGTGGGTCCTCGAGGAAGATGTAAATCTACTCTCCTTCTCGACGTGAAATGGAGTTTAAGCGAGGGGAATGCCGGAATGCGATTGCAGGGCTCCTTTGCCTCGAGATTTCGCCGTGCCGATACCAACACAGACATGGACCGTGTGTGCCTGGTCTCCTAGTGGCCGAGCGTTCGCCCCCCCCCCCCCCTGGCGTCCAGGAGTTCGTGTCGGCTCGCCATGCCTCACGTCGGCAATCGCCCTCGTGGCGTGGAATTAACACGCTCGCAGCGCGCCAAGCGGCGAGACGGACGACCACGAGCCACGGCACGCTAACCCCGGTGGGGGGGGGGGGGGGGGGGGGGTGCAAGGCCCCCGCCGACCCAGAGGTCGACCCGTGCGTCGAGGTCACGCGTGGCTGCAGGTCACGCGAATCCTGCCACGGCGAGACCGAGACGTGCCCGTCGCGAGGCGTGTCCAGGGGGCGCTAGTCCTCGGTAAACACGTCACTCACTGAGGGGTGGGAGCTCGGCGAGGAAAGCCAGGTGCTGGATTTGCCCTGGACCTGCAGCTCTGTTGGCACCTCTAGCTCGAAGGGGAACTCTGAGCCCGAGTGCCGAACCAAACCGCACGAGCAGAGTCGATGGACAACTCGGCACCGACAGCCGCGATCAAATACAAGTGGGATTCTGCTCGAGTTCGCCACATCCAGCTGGCCGTGTTCAGCTCGAATCGCGTATCGCCAAGCGCCATTTCTAGCGGTCGCCAAAACTGCTGTGTTTGAAACTGTACGCAAAGCGCTGTAAGAATCTAGAGGCGTGTTCCTCCCATTTGAAACCGTGCTGAAATTGACCAAAATCAGCCCCGTGCACAGTTCGAGCTGATGGTGCCGGTGGTTTCGTTTTGAAACTGTACAAAGCGCTGTAAGAATCTAGAGGCATGTTCCTCCCATTTGAAACCGTGCTGAAATTGACCAAAATCAGCCCCGTGCACAGTTCGAGCTGATGGTGCCGGTGGTTTCGTTTTGAAACTGTACAAAGCGCTGTAAGAATCTAGAGGCATGTTCCTCCCATTTGAAACCGTGCTGAAATTGACCAAAATCAGCCCCGTGCACAGTTCGAGCTGATGGCGCCGGTGGTTTCGTTTTGAAACTGTACAAAGCGCTGTAAGAATCTAGAGGCATGTTCCTCCCATTTGAAACCGTGCTGAAATTGACCAAAATCAGCCCCGTGCACAGTTCGAGCTGATGGTGCCGGTGGTTTCGTTTTGAAACTGTACAAAGCGCTGTAAGAATCTAGAGGCGTGTTCCTCCCATTTGAAACCGTGCTGAAATTGACCGAAATCAGCCCCGTGCACAGTTCGAGCTGATGGTGCCGGTGGGTTCTTTCCAAGAGGCCGGCCGCTGCAAGTGCAAGTGCACTCGGTGTCGGTGCATCCCCGTTAGACGCACGGAGGCGCCGAGCACGCATAGCCGTCTATCGATTGCGTAGAGACGCAGCCAGCGATCGAGACAGACGTTTCTTATTGTCTGCCGGCGTGACGCCCTCCCTTATCATGCGCTCCGTGCGCTGCGGGGCAGAGAGCGTGTGCGGGGGCGGGGCGGGGGGGGGGGCGTCGTTCGTGAGACGGCGTATCGACATCCCTGCCATCGCGACGGCTGGAGTCCACCTTCTCGGGGTGGGGGCGTTGATGTTGAGCGATGGGTTACCGCGTGGCGAGCGTCGTTTCAGTGACGACCAGTGCGACCAGTGCAGGGTATCCACCCAGGGATGCGTCGGTTTATACTCGCTCGGGGAAGACCAACGTCCCCCCTTTGTGCCCGGCTCAAACATCTCGGTCCCAGCACGCAGCCAAAAGGTCGAGGGTTCGGTGCTGATTCCAGGACTGACATGCGAATGGAACCCAGCCTGAGAAGACCAATGTCCCCCCTTTGTGCCCGGCTCAAACATTTCGGTCCCAGCACGCAGCCAAAAGGCCGAGGGTGCGGTGCTGATTCCAGGACTGACATGCGAATGGATATAGTAACAGTCTTGGTGGAAGAATTTGATAGCCTTTGCCCAAACGACCTGTTATCGATTGCAATAAAAATAAGATAATATCTCTTCTCTGGTTGAATCCTATATTATGTTATGCTATAGCAAGGCGTACTATTGCAACTTTTTGTCTCTTGATACTGTTTAACTTCGTAGATACTTGTGTATACCTATACACATAACGTGCCTATACACATAGTATATGGGATGCCCTGCCTTGAAGTCCAGCCCTGCCTCGCTATCGTTATCAGCCCGACGACCGACCGCGATCCGACAGCCCTGGCCGACAGCCCTGGCCGACAGCCCTGGCCGACAGCCCTGGCCGACAGCCCTGGCCGACAGCCCTGGCCGACAGCCCTGGCCGACAGCCCTGGCCGACAGCCCTGGCCGACAGCCCTGGCCGACAGCCCTGGCCGACAGCCCTGGCCGACAGCCCTGGCTGACAGCCCTGGCCGACAGCACGGGCACCTCACTCGCGGATACCCGTGAGCCAGGCCTGGCGATCCATTCGTTGTGTCTATTTGATTTTAGTCATCAAAATGCCGCTTCTGTTAATCAACACAGCATTGAAATGCAATGCAATGTAATTGCTGGTATTTAATTTTTATATCAATTGATACACCATTTATCGGATAGGTAGCTTCGGTAATATCGTATAAGAGTAAAAGCAATAAAGATAATAATAATGACAATAATTTGAGTAATAATGACGGTAATGTGAATAATGTAGTCATAACTTTAATAGATAACAAATAATGATGGATAGAGAAAATGATTAGTGACTCAATAAAGTTGCATTGATAAGGCAATTGCTTACAGTGCCAATAAAAGCACTTAGGAATAATAATAATGGTTGACTGATATACCTACCTATATGCATTATCACACACATCAATCAACCTCAGCTAAACGGCTTAGCACTATGGCAGACATTGCTGGCGATATCTCAGAGACTCAGAATCACTCTCCGAGATGCACGAGACGGCCCAATGCTCGATGTGGTGTGTATTTGTGTACAGTAGCGTCGTCGCCACAAAGCGTGACCCGTTCGCCTGCCGGCCTGAATATTGGCCGGGAATTTTGCGCCGATATCGGGTGATCACGGTCGAATGCGTTGCGACGTCGCGCCGCTAAAAGCTCGACGTCGGCCGGAATCACATCGCATAGGTGAGAGTGTGTGTGTGGTGTATACTTTAATGGGGGGTGTAAAAACACGACGGCTTGCGGGGGCGGGCACGGTTTGATCGATCGTCCCCCGCCGAACGTGCGGCACGCGGACGAGCACGACTCCCGGGCGTTGCGCGCTGCGTGCCCGGGCACGAGCGACGTGATTGCTCGGTGAAATACACACGTGTCCTGCGACGCGGCGGCGATAAACTGCGCCTATTGGCTGATGCTGAATGATGGTGATGATGATGATGATGATGATGAAAATGCCGATGATGACTCAGCGTCCATGTCGCACGCGGTCTGGTTTGCCGGGTGCAGCTCTGTGATTGGTGCGGTGATTTGCACGTGGATGTGTGTATGCCCGGTAGGTTCACCTGCGTTCACATGAGCGATGAGTTGTTTATGGACTCAACGCCTCCAACATCACCGCGTTGATCGTCGTCTGATTGGCTCCCGTCGCTCGCTAGCCGATAAATCTTACGGTCGTCGTGAATTGCCACCGTTCGGCTCGCACTGGGCTCGTACTGGGCTCGCACTGGGCTCGCACTGGGCTCGCAATGGGCTCGCACTGGGCTCGCAATGGGCTCGCACTGGGCTCCCACTGGGCTCGCACTGTGCTCGTACTGGGCTCGCACTGGGCTCGTACTGGGCTCGCAATGGGCTCGCTCTGGGCTCGCAATGGGCTCGCACTGGGCTCGCACTGGGCTCGCAATGGGCTCGCACTGGGCTCGCAATGGGCTCGCACTGGGCTCGCACTGGGCTCGCACTGGGCTCCCACTGGGCTCGCACTGGGCTCGCACTGGGCTCGCACTGGGCTCGCACTGGGCTCGCACTGGGCTCGCACTGGGCTCGCACTGGGCTCGCACTGGGCTCGCACTGGGCTCGCACTGGGCTCGCACTGGGCTCGAACTGTCGGCCCTTTGAACGGCCGACGACGAGTGGGCCAAGAGCTCGGGCCACTGACTTGGCTGATGTTGGTCAATTTCAGCACGTTTTCAAATGCTGGCTAGGATTACAGTTTCATTTTTATCCGAGCACACACAACCTGGGCCAAAACCTCTAGATTCTCACAGCGCTTTGCGTACAGTTTCAAAACAGCGCAGTTTTTGGCGACCGGGACTTTATTTCGCATCCAAAACCCAGTGTGAAACGGGTTTTTAAAGAATCCCACTTGTATTTCATCGCGGCCGTGCCGAGCTGTCCATCGACTCTGCTGTTTGACACCCTGCCTCGCGTCGGCGTCGGCCTTGGGAGGCGATAACGACTCGAACGGGGACGTCGTCCACGCCCTCCCCGCGCGATGGGACCACGTCGACGGTCCGTGGGCGAGGCTCGGGTATCGGCGGGCTTATCGCCGGCATTGGACTAGTTGGCGGCCACGGTGGCGTCTTCGCTGCAGTTATCGCAAAGTTTCACGTGTATATAGGCCATGGACTACAGCTATCCTTGCTCGAGGGGGAGGCGCTGTACTGTCGGAGTAACTTAGTTTGAATCCAGGGGGGCGATTGTGTAACTTTATTTCGTTCGATTTGGCTCGAAATCACTCGTTTTTAAATCACTGTCCGTGTTCAAACACAGCGCCATAGGCAGTGATATTGAAAACGAATGGTTTTGAAACCACAAAGTTACACAATCACCCCCCTGTTCGACTGCGAGCCGTGATTTACACGATTTGGGACTCTGGCCTGGCCACGCGTTGATGCCAAGTTTCGACATGGGCGATTGATTCTCCGTTCGGCCGAACCGGATGGGGAATGTCGTTTCGGTGGTCAGACAATTCCTTGGCTGCAGTACAAAGATGCAAATCTGATCATGCTTCTCCGAAGACAACGTTCCCTCCCTGCGTCTGGATTCACGAAACGGGGTTAAAAGGTTTTGGGGCTAAAATCGGGGTTCTTTTAATGCCTTTTAATGGTTATCACCATGGTAATAACAATATTTGCCCCCGGAGTTATGATGACCCTGCGTCGTGAATCCAGGCCCTGATGAGATACCACGACGTCGGCGTCGGGAAGTTCAGGCGTCGGACCGCGGGACGCGTGGCCGACGTCGACGCCGCATTCCGTGACGCTAGGACGCCGACGCCGCGCCCCGTGGGTTCGCGCGGTCGACGACAGCCTGATTGCTGCCGACGCCGCGTTTATCAGCAATCGATAGCCGGCTAATTAATGCAATCGCGGCACGAATCATCGTCGTCGTCGTCGAGCGGTTTTTGCCGGGCGCCGAGTGATTTGCAAGCGAGGCGCAACACCCGCGGATTGCGACCGACCGCCAATGGAGGAGGTATTCGCTGACTCTGCACGGAACCCGGGCAGCGACTCTGCTCGTCCCCGCCAGGATGGGAGATGTCACAGCGTTGTACCCGGGCAGCGACTCTGCTCGTCCCCGCCAGGATGGGAGATGTCACAGCGTTGAAACCAGGCAGCGACTCTGCTCGTCCCCGCCAGGATGGGAGATGTCACAGCGTTGTACCCGGTCAGCGACTCTGCTCGTCCCCGCCAGGATGGGAGATGTTATGGCGTTGAAACCAGGCAGCGACTCTGCTCGTCCCCGCCAGGATGGGAGATGTCATGGCGTTGAAACCAGGCAGCGACTCTGCTCGTCCCCGCCAGGATGGGAGATGTCACAGCGTTGTACCCGGTCAGCGACTCTGCTCGTCCCCGCCAGGATGGGAGATGTTATGGCGTTGAAACCAGGCAGCGACTCTGCTCGTCCCCGCCAGGATGGGAGATGTCACAGCGTTGAAACCAGGCAGCGACTCTGCTCGTCCCCGCCAGGATGGGAGATGTCATGGCGTTGAAACCAGGCAGCGACTCTGCTCGTCCCCGCCAGGATGGGAGATGTCATGGCGTTGAAACCAGGCAGCGACTCTGCTCGTCCCCGCCAGGATGGGAGATGTCACAGCGTTGTACCCGGTCAGCGACTCTGCTCGTCCCCGCCAGGATGGGAGATGTCATGGCGTTGAAACCAGGCAGCGACTCTGCTCGTCCCCGCCAGGATGGGAGATGTCACAGCGTTGAAACCAGGCAGCGACTCTGCTCGTCCCCGCCAGGATGGGAGATGTCACAGCGTTGAAACCAGGCAGCGACTCTGCTCGTCCCCGCCAGGATGGGAGATGTCATGGCGTTGTACCCGGTCAGCGACTCTGCTCGTCCCCGCCAGGATGGGAGATGTCACAGCGTTGAACCCGGGCAGCGACTCTGCTCGTCCCCGCCAGGATGGGAGATGTTATGGCGTTGAAACCAGGCAGCGACTCTGCTCGTCCCCGCCAGGATGGGAGATGTTATGGCGTTGAAACCAGGCAGCGACTCTGCTCGTCCCCGCCAGGATGGGAGATGTCACAGCGTTGAAACCAGGCAGCGACTCTGCTCGTCCCCGCCAGGATGGGAGATGTCATGGCGTTGAAACCAGGCAGCGACTCTGCTCGTCCCCGCCAGGATGGGAGATGTCACAGCGTTGAAACCAGGCAGCGACTCTGCTCGTCCCCGCCAGGATGGGAGATGTCATGGCGTTGTACCCGGTCAGCGACTCTGCTCGTCCCCGCCAGGATGGGAGATGTTATGGCGTTGAAACCAGGCAGCGACTCTGCTCGTCCCCGCCAGGATGGGAGATGTTATGGCGTTGAAACCAGGCAGCGACTCTGCTCGTCCCCGCCAGGATGGGAGATGTCATGGCGTTGTACCCGGGCAGCGACTCTGCTCGTCCCCGCCAGGATGGGAGATGTCACAGCGTTGAACCCGGGCAGCGACTCTGCTCGTCCCCGCCAGGATGGGAGATGTTATGGCGTTGAAACCAGGCAGCGACTCTGCTCGTCCCCGCCAGGATGGGAGATGTTATGGCGTTGAAACCAGGCAGCGACTCTGCTCGTCCCCGCCAGGATGGGAGATGTCATGGCGTTGAAACCAGGCAGCGACTCTGCTCGTCCCCGCCAGGATGGGAGATGTTATGGCGTTGAAACCAGGCAGCGACTCTGCTCGTCCCCGCCAGGATGGGAGATGTCATGGCGTTGTACCCGGGCAGCGACTCTGCTCGTCCCCGCCAGGATGGGAGATGTCACAGCGTTGAACCCGGGCAGCGACTCTGCTCGTCCCCGCCAGGATGGGAGATGTCATGGCGTTGAAACCAGGCAGCGACTCTGCTCGTCCCCGCCAGGATGGGAGATGTCATGGCGTTGAAACCAGGCAGCGACTCTGCTCGTCCCCGCCAGGATGGGAGATGTCACAGCGTTGTACCCGGGCAGCGACTCTGCTCGTCCCCGCCAGGATGGGAGATGTCATGGCGTTGAAACCAGGCAGCGACTCTGCTCGTCCCCGCCAGGATGGGAGATGTCACAGCGTTGTACCCGGTCAGCGACTCTGCTCGTCCCCGCCAGGATGGGAGATGTTATGGCGTTGAAACCAGGCAGCGAGTTTCCAAACCCCATCGCGCGAATAGGGGTATTTTTTCAGACCTACGACATATCATACAATATGGTGCGCAGTGTACTGCAGTTATTTATGGGGTTTGGTTATTTCCTCTGTGTAGGCAAAGAGGTGTGAATATCACTGAAACTTGATGCTGTTTTCAATTATAATATAATGCCTCTAGGTCCACTTGGTTTCTTAAGGTACATTAGGGCTGGTACATTTATAGGGCTGGTACATTGTAATGGTGCTAAGTGCCAATGGCTCTTTAATATAGGCTGTGGTTATTTTCTCTTCTTATGTATAGAAGAGGCGAGAATATCATTGAAATGCGTATATCTTGGCCAATTAGTGGTTAATTAGTTTAGTCAATTCTGGGTAGATAAGGGACATGGGGAGTAGGCCGTTTTATATGGACTTTACTGTAGGCGTTGACGCCGTTTTCTCTGTAGGTGACAAATCTGTAGGTGTAAATCCGTGAAGTAAACAGCATTGAAAACGGTATCTTGGTCAGCGCCTGGCCAGGTAGCGTTGGTCGGCGTCCAGTCCTCGACGGGGTAAGACGGCGATTGCGTCATGAACACGTCGTCGGCCAGCTGTCGGTCGGTGCGTGGAGTCGTCGAGCTGTCGGTCGGTGCGTGGAGTCGTCGAGCTGTCGGTCGGTGCGTGGAGTCGTCGAGCTTCGCGTCGTGTCGTGGCCCGGAATGGCGCGTCGTACTCGCGTTCGCCCGACCGACGCTGCCGTATCGGGACGCGGAGGTCGCCGACGTCGCAAAGACTGTCACTGCGTTCGATCGACGACCACGTCTTGCCTCATCGGCAGCCACCTGGCCATCTCGGTGGGCTGTCTGTCTAGGAGGTCGCCGACAAGTGACAACATCTCGGGCTCCGACGGGCCCAGCCCTGAGGGCTCCAAAGCGCAGTGTGTATTGCGAATGCGTCTCGTTCTCGGCCTCTCAGAGCGCTTCGGGCTCCGACGGGCCCAGCCCTGAGGGCTCCAAAGCGCAGTGTGTATTGCGAATCCGTCTCGTTCTCGGCCTCTCAGAGCGCTTCGGGCTCCGACGGGCCCAGCCCTGAGGGCTCCAAAGCGCAGTGTGTATTGCGAATCCGTCTCGTTCTCGGCCTCTCAGAGCGTTTCGGGCTCCGACGGGCCCAGCCCTGAGAGCTCCAAAGCGCAGTGTGTATTGCGAATCCGTCTCGTTCTCGGCCTCTCAGAGCGTTTCGGGCTCCGACGGGCCCAGCCCTGAGGGCTCCAAAGCGTGCTGCTGTAACGTACGCGTACAGACTTTAACTCGACGCTGCAGCCGGCACCTCATTGATGCACGCGTCTGGCCCGCGTGTGGTCGGCTATTTTTACGCCGGCAGCTCGCTAAACGCCCCGTCTGGAGTCGGCCATGTGTGCCCCTGGCGTCGGCGGCGAGATCAAAGGGCGGCGGCCGTCGCTTTGTGCGTCGCTCGCCTCGCGTCGGGAGGACAACGCGCTCCTGTTCGCGTCCAGACTCCAGACTCCAGACTCCGGACCGACGGGACGGACACTCTAGTCCGGGCCGGTGGTTTGCGTTCGCGCCCGACGGGTTCGTGCCGAGAGACGCAGCTGGCCGTCGGGGAATGGGAGACGGGACGGGATTCCTGGCATACTGGATGTGTCCACGTTCAGCGAGGGAAAGTGTTGATGTGTTGACTCCAGACATTCCGCTGTCAATCATTCGATGCTCACGATCCTAGTGGCGTGGGGTGGGGGTGATTTGGCCGGAAGACGCGAGATTTTTGGCAAAAGCAATGTGTTTTCACATACGATGGTCCCACCCCCGGGCACCAATAAAATTGAAGGGCGAATATTTTCTTAATATCCAACCCCAGGGCCGCAATTTGTAGCGCAAAGGGCGCTTAAACTTATTGAAAGTAATTTCAACTTTAGCACGTCCAATTAGCCAGATCATTATCCCACATTCCGAGGACCTGCGAGTCGGAGACCCTTCCAATCTCCCACACCAATAAGTCTAGTGAAACACCGCGATCCCGGCTGACTGGAGGTAAAACGGCGATGAGGGGGGGGGGGCGTTGGGGCGGCAAACTTTGCGCCAAATTGAGCGGCGTTTGTCATTACAGTTTCCAGCGCTTGGCGTCGGATTTCGCAGAGATTAACGGCCTCCCCAGCGCCGGATCTAGGGGTCGTGGGGATATCGCCCCCCCCCCCCCCCCCCCCCACCCCCACCACTCCGTCCGACCAAAGTGTGCTCGGTGCACTGCGGCTAATTTCGCGTCCGATGCCGCACGGTTTCCTCCCAGCGTCGGCCGTCCGTCAGCGCTGTCATCGGCCTCCCGTCCACGGGGGGGCCCCGGGGGGGGGGGGGGGGGGGCGACGAGAGCGAGGCGGGGAACGCGTACCGGGAACACGTGTTGCTTGGCGAGTGCCGCGCTCCAAGTCGGGTGGGTTTAGTGGCCGAGTGGCGCTGGAATCGCGCGCGTCGGCAATTGACTTTTTGTCACCCGCTTGTGACTGACACTGAAAGTCCATCGCGTGGAGCAACGGCTACGTGGGATTCAGTGGGGGAGACTCGTGCCACGTGGTGGGAGAGAGAACTGTGTAGCGATGATGGGCAGAGCGAGTGAAACAGATGTAATAACAGTAGTGCCGGCATCCCTTGATTGTATTCCCATCTACTTGGCTTGTAGGCGAGGGGAATGCCAAGTGGTGGGAGAGAGAACTGTGTAGCGATGATGGGCAGAGCGAGTGAAACAGATGTAATAACAGTAGTGCCGGCATCCCTTGATAGTATTCCCATCTACTTGGCTTGTAGGCGAGGGGAATGCCAAGTGGTGGGAGAGAGAACTGTGTAGCGATGATGGGCAGAGCGAATGAAACAGATGTAATAACAGTAGTGCCGGCATCCCTTGATTGCATTCCCATCTACTTGGCTTGTAGGCGAGGGGAATGCCAAGTGGTGGGAGAGAGAACTGTGTAGCGATGATGGGCAGAGCGAGTGAAACAGATGTAATAACAGCAGTGCCGGCATCCCTTGATTGTATTCCCATCTACTTGGCTTGTAGGCGAGGGGAATGCCAAGTGGTGGGAGAGAGAACTGTGTAGCGATGATGGGCAGAGCGAGTGAAACAGATGTAATAACAGCAGTGCCGGCATCCCTTGATTGTATTCCCATCTACTTGGCTTGTAGGCGAGGGGAATGCCAAGGCGTGGGAGTGAGAACTGTGTAGCGATGATGGGCAGAGTGAGTGAAACAGATGTAATAACAGCAGTGCCGGCATCCCTTGATTGTATTCCCATCTACTTGGCTTGTAGGCGAGGGGAATGCCAAGTGGTGGGAGAGAGAACTGTGTAGCGATGATGGGCAGAGCGAGTGAAACAGATGTAATAACAGCAGTGCCGGCATCCCTTGATTGTATTCCCATCTACTTGGCTTGTAGGCGAGGGGAATGTCAAGTCGTGGGAGAGAGAACTGTGTAGCGATGATGGGCAGAGCGAGTGAAACAGATGTAATAACAGCAGTGCCGGCATCCCTTGATTGTATTCCCATCTACTTGGCTTGTAGGCGAGGGGAATGCCAAGTCGTGGGAGAGAGAACTGTGTAGCGATGATGGGCAGAGCGAGTGAAACAGATGTAATAACAGCAGTGCCGGCATCCCTTGATTGTATTCCCATCTACTTGGCTTGAAGGCGAGGGGAATGCCAAGTCGTGGGAGAGAGAACTGTGTAGCGATGATGGGCAGAGCGAGTGAAACAGATGTAATAACAGTAGTGCCGGCATCCCTTGATTGTATTCCCATCTACTTGGCTTGTAGGCGAGGGGAATCTTGCCTCGAGATTTCGCCGTGCCGATAACAACCTCGACATGGACCGTCTGGCAGTAATTGTGTGAAACTGTGAATCGTTTGCCTGCTCGGCTCTAGACTAAACACTGCGCACTAAACGACTCTAATGCTAGGCAGTGCCCGGTGGAGTGTGACGCTTTCCCGCGCGCCACCGCAGCGCCAGTGCTGCATCCACGGCGCCGTGATTCGTCGCGTGACGCGCGTTTGTTCTGCGACGCGACGTCGACGACGCGGAAACGCGTGACGCCGATTGGCGCGACAGGCAGCGCCTCCCGCGGCGACCCACGAGGCGGAAAGCGCCGTCGAAACCTGTCGTTTCGGCGCTCGCGTCGAGTGGGAATAGGGTGTTATTTGATTTCACTTCTAGCGCGTTGCGGGTGGGATGAAAGTTATTGGGTTCGGTTTCTCTGTTTTGTGCGGCCTGAAATGGGCTCAAATGAAAGCCCTTTGTTCGAGCTGACGAATCTATGCGTTGCCCGGGAAACGGATCATTCGTGTGCCTCGCATCGTCGATGCGGAAACTGCGAGCGAACCCTCGGCGAAACCTCGGCGAACCCTTCTATCCTTAGCATTCCAGATGGTTGAAACTTAAAAACATGCTGGCCGTTCCAATACCACGAGTCAAAATGCACAGACAGCCAATGCAGTCCATGTGTCTGATTCTGACCACCTTTAAGGCCCGTCATTTCAGGCTGGCTACTGGCAATTTCCCAGCCAGCCTCACAGGCCAACAACGCACACACAGCCAATGCAGTCCATGTGTCTGATTCTGACCACCCTTAAGGCCCGTCATTTCAGGCTGGCTACTGGCAATTTCCCAGCCAGCCTCACAGGCCAACAACGCACACACAGCCAATGCAGTCCATGTGTCTGATTCTGACCACCCTTAAGGCCCGTCATTTCAGGCTGGCTACTGGCAATTTCCCAGCCAGCCTCACAGGCCAACAACGCAAACCCGAGTCGCGTATCGCCAGCCGTCCTAAAGTGACTGTAGTCTTGTGTCTCCATGCCGACACCCACAATGCTGGCAGTCCCCGGGCCAGAACGGTCAGCACCGAGACACTAATTTCATGTGACACTTTTTACACTCCACCCACAGTTACATGACCTCCGATCCTTATCTATGGTGTAACACCACATGAAATGGCAAAAAAAATCGTGAATTGTAACACTGGAACACACACTAGTTTTCGGATGTAACGTGTATTAGAGGTAGATTGGTCAGAAGGTCAGTAGAATAGGTACCGAAATGCCGACAGCCCCGGTGATACGAATGGCATGAAAAACGGCGGCATCAAATTGGCATCCAGCTTGGTGCAGCGACGGCTTTGCGCGCGCATTGTCGCTCTGCCGACATTGCCGACGGCTTTGACGATAGCCCTTCGGCCGGAACCTGCGCCGGCGTGGACGCCGATCAGCACATTGTGTTCCTTTGAACCGAACCCGCTCGGTCGGTGCTTTTGTGCCCGGGCGAGGTAATTCGGTCGGGGGACACACACCGCACGCAGAGCGAACAAACAAGTCTGTTTGCTTGTCATTTTGTGCGCGAGGCCTGCGGGGACCTCGGCATGGGATGAATGGAATTAGTAAAGGTTGTTTCGCGAAACAAAATATGATGAAATAATGATGGAAATTTTGATTATAACTCTGCAAAAGTTGACAACACTTTGTGTGGCCTACTGACGGCCGAAGGGCGCTACGCCAGCGGCTCGTTATCTGTGTGCGCGTGCGCACGTCGTGCAATCGAGAGGGAAAAGCACGGGCTGGCCGGGAATCGAACGAGGGCCCTCAGACACCGCGATCCAGCGTTCTAGCAGCGTTATCAACGCACGAACGCGTTGGGAATGGGAATGGGAATGGCAGGGAATGGAATGACGGCTCCAGCACGCGTCCAGTACAAGGCAGGGAATGGGATGACAGCACGCGTCCAGTGCAAGGCAGGGAATGGGATGACGACTCCAGCACGCGTCCAGTGCAAGGCAGGGAATGGGATGACAGCACGCGTCCAGTGCAAGGCAGGGAATGGGATGACAGCACGCGTCCAGTGCAAGGCAGGGAATGGGATGACGACTCCAGCACGCGTCCAGTGCAAGGCAGGGAATGGGATGACAGCACGCGTCCAGTGCAAGGCAGGGAATGGGATGACAGCACGCGTCCAGTGCAAGGCAGGGAATGGGATGACGACTCCAGCACGCGTCCAGTGCAAGGCAGGGAATGGGATGACAGCACGCGTCCAGTACAAGGCAGGGAATGGGATGACAGCACGCGTCCAGTGCAAGGCAGGGAATGGGATGACGACTCCAGCACGCGTCCAGTGCAAGGCAGGGAATGGGATGACAGCACGCGTCCAGTGCAAGGCAGGGAATGGGATGACAGCACGCGTCCAGTGCAAGGCAGGGAATGGGATGACAGCACGCGTCCAGTGCAAGGCAGGGAATGGGATGACAGCACGCGTCCAGTGCAAGGCAGGGAATGGGATGACGACTCCAGCACGTGTCCAGTGCAAGGCAGGGAATGGGATGACGGCTCCAGCACGCGTCCAGTGCAAGGCAGGGAATGGGATGACAGCACGCGTCCAGTGCAAGGCAGGGAATGGGATGACGACTCCAGCACGCGTCCAGTGCAAGGCAGGGAATGGGATGGCGGCTCCAGCACGTGTCCAGTGCAAGGCAGGGAATGGGATGACGACTCCAGCACGCGTCTAGTGCAAGGCAGGGAATGGGATGACGACTCCAGCACGTGTCCAGTGCAAGGCAGGGAATGGGATGACGACTTCGGGCCGGCAAACTCCAGCCACCAAAGTCGGGCCCCGAAATCCGAAATCCGATCGCCAGCCGAGCGCGACGTCGTGCCAGCTTGCCGCGACAGCGACGCCGACGCCGAGGACGACGCCGACGCCGACGCCGACGCCGACGCCGACTCGAGATAGCGTTTTAATTAAAAACTCAGTTCAGCGTCCGCCGGGATCCACGGAGCCGGAAGGGTTTTGGTGGGGGGGGGGGGGGGAGGGGGGGGGGGGGACTTTCTGTGCTTGACGCCGACGTGTTAATAATGCAGGCGCTCAGCGGTCGCGTTGCGTCGCGTTGCGTCGCGTTGCGTTGCGTTGCGTCGCGTTGCGTTGCGTTGCGTTGCGTCGCGTTGCGTCGCGTTGCGTTGCGTTGCGTTGCGTCGCGTTGCGTTGCGTTGCGTCGCGTCGCGTTGCGTTGCGTTGCGTCGCGTTGCGTTGCGTTGCGTTGCGTTGCGTCGCGTTGCGTCGCGTTGCGTTGCGTTGCGTCGCGTCGCGTTGCGTTGCGTTGCGTTGCGTCGCGTTGCGTTGCGTTGCGTCGCGTTGCGTTGCGTTGCGTTGCGTTGCGTTGCGTTGCGTCGCGTCGCGTTGCGTTGCGTCGCGTTGCGTCGCGTTGCGTTGCGTTGCGTTGCGTCGCGTTGCGTCGCGTTGCGTCGCGTTGCGTTGCGTCGTGTCGCGTTGCGTTGCGTCGCGTCGCGTTGCGTTGCGTTGCGTTGCGTTGCGTTGCGTTGCGTCGCGTTGCGTCGCGTCGCGTTGCGTTGCGTCGCGTCACGTTGCGTTGCGTCGCGCTTCCGAGAGTCCTTGGAGTGTTGGACGCCGTAGAGCGGGCATTTCCGGGAGGCGACGCGTGAGCCTCGTGCCGCCTCCCGGAAAGGCAACCCCCCCCCCCCCCCCCCCCCCCCGCCTTGTGACCTCATCGCGTAAGCTGTGACGTCACCTGGCATCGATTCCAGGCCCCATGACGTCATTGTCAGAGGTGTCAAGTGCATCGGGAAGTGCATCTTTCGGGTCGCTGCATCGGAATTCAAATGAGTCTCCGTGCCGCTTCGTATGGTCGGATCCAGCCCGAGAAGTACAGTTCACCCCGACTTGCCCGACGACAAGCAGCTTGCTGTCCGTGAGGACCACGAGCCCGCAGCAGGCATGGACCAATCAACGCAGGCCGTGGAGCGAGTTGCTGGCTGGACGCTGATTGGGTGCAGCATTCCTACCCATCGTGACGTATACACAGATATGCGGTCGGACGCCCGTTTTATTTCCATCCATTTTATAACTCAACCTCGCTGCTTGGAGCGAATGAATGAATGGAAACGATGTTGACAGAGGAGGTTTATGTGCCTCGTAAAACACTGCCGACTGGATCGACGAAGCGTGTGCAAAATGCTGCCACGCGACTGCGCAGTTGGGACGGGGCGCAGATCAAACCCGCCGTGCATTGTCGTTCCTTAAGCATGTTCAATGAGCTCCGAAGTCGAGCCGTTTCCTTCACCTCGTAAGGGATACACTTTCCAGGCCACACCTTTCGTCGGATCGCTACGAAACCTATATTTTCGGAATCTTCACACTTCGGACAACCAATTGAACCATTTCCATTTCGCAAGATTCACTCGTTAATTACTTACAAGAGTTTTAAAATAACCATGTTTAGCCGGTATATTGAAAGATGTACTTAAGGGTAAATTCCAGCTAAGAATTTACCTCTTACTGGATACACTTTCCAGGCCACATCCGTTATCCGATCGCAATGAAACAAATATCTACGGAATCCTCACACTTTTGGCAACCAATTGAATATTTCAGAACCTCGAAATATCTCTTGGAAATCCATAAAAAGTTGAATTCAACGCCCTCTATCGCCTTCCCTTGGCGGCGATTCAGTACTGACTTTTTACAGCAATCACTTCGCAATATCAACATTGTGAATCGATTTTACATTAATCTTCAATTTAATATTGAAATTAGCAAAGTTACACAAAACGGCTATTGGAAGAAGTAAAAATCTTTCGCCAGAGTACGGCTTGAATGGTCATCCTATTTCCTAATTGGTTCTAAGTTCCACCAAGCTTGCTGGATATAAACTAAAAAAATTTCCCAACTCTCTTTCTACGTCTCATTCCGTATCACACAAAACCTTCAGTTCAATAATAAGGGCGTTTTTTTTTTGTCTCTAAATAAAATACCAGCGTCGCCCTATATACAGTGCGCCACAGCATATGCTGCCTGCTCCACTGACTGACGTTCACAGTTTGCCCGCCAGGGGATGAGACTCACAGCTGACAATGCGGCAAAACGGGCCGCTTCCTCGTATCAACTTCCCGTTCACCGCCCCCCCCCTCCCCCCCTCTCCCCCTATCTGCCGTGAGACTCGGGAAGAGGCGCGACGTTTACCTCCCCCGACCTCCCCCGCCTCCCCCGACCTCCCCGTCAGAGACACGCCGCCTAGCGACGTGCGCGCCGAGCGTGAACGACGCCCCCCCCCCCCCCCCCCCAAGTAGAGTTGACGTCGCGAGAGTTACACCTCATTAGGCACCCTGACGCAACGACGCACGACGCACGACACACGACGCACGACGCAGCGGCGTCGCGGCGCTGGCGACGTCGTTACTTGTGCACCTCGGCGTCGACGACGACGTCCTGCTAGGGGACAGCCACTATCTTGAAACAACCATTTCAAACTGGGGTTTGAATTCACTGGTTTCCCCACGTTTCCTAACATATGCTATGTTGCTGCCATCGCCTTTGAGGCAGCGTCCCAGTGGGAGCCGAGGCGGATGTCACCGTTGGTCACGCCGGGGTTCAGGGTCAACACACTTCCGGTTTGGGAGCTCTCGGATGTAGGGAGCAAAGTTTTCCTAACGGTTTCCCCAAAGCGGGATTGCCGAGAGAAGTTTCAGAAGTCACAATGGGGTGTCTGTCTGGCGAGCCAATCACAGCCTCGCAACTCTGACGATACTCTTCGTGGAGGATGAGCGTAGTCAGCGAGTTGGTGAAGTCCGACACGTTGCTGTTATCGCGAGAGTTGCACGCGCTGGCGTCGAGCTTTCCGTTGTCTGCATTCGCTTGGTTGTGGAGAGTTGATGCTGATCAGGGTTGGAAAAAACCCTGCCCAGTGGTTTTTTTTTGTTTTATTCGGTTTTATTGGGCTTTTTTGGGTTTTTTATTTTGCTTTGTATGAGTCATTCTCTGATACTTCATTGCCAGAATTAAAACGTGCTTTTCTGTTGGTTTTAGAAGATTGAGTTGTTAGACTGCAACTTTTGCCTGAGTGCTGGTGCTTGGAGCAGGAGCTAGCCTGCTTAACAACTGATTCTATTGGCAGGTTAGGTCAGGTTAGGTTAGGTGAGGTCTGTCCTGTCTTGTGGACAAAGGCCTGTGGACTCACAAGTTAAAATGCCCGCAGGTAGTGGCAAGGAAGTTTGCAAGCAAGTGTTTAGTGGCAATCTATTTTTCCAGATTTTCCTAGTTTATGGTTTTTTGGGGTTTTTTTAAGCTGTTTTTTTTTTAACCCAGCGTTTTTTTTTGGTCTGGGCAAAATAGCAACAACCCTGAAATGCCGATGGCCTGTAGTTCGCTCGCTCGCACGACCGCGTCAAAGCGAATGCTTGTCTCACATCACGCGCAAGTGCACAGCTCTGACACGCGCTCAGTGTTTTGGACGAAACCTTTCCATCCGAGCGCACGACCAGGGCCTTCTCGATGCAGCTGTTCTTTGCCGTCGCCCGTGCGGCCCGAATGCTGCTCTAGGAGGCCGTGAGTGTGTCAAATCTGATTTGAAAATGGGGGAATTCGAGCCATCTTCGTTCGCGGGCTCGCAAAGCATTACGAGGCGACACGAGTGGAGGCGTCGTGTGACTGGCCGCCCCTTTAGGTCCATTAGGTCCATTAGGTCCGATTTGGTCCATTAGGTCCGATTTGGTCTATTAGGTCCGATTAGGTCCATTAGGACCGATTAGGTCCATTAGGTCCGATTAGGTCCAATGAGGTCCATTAGGTCCGATGAGGTCCGATGAGGTCCGATTAGGTCCATTAGGTCCGAGTGGCGATCTTCGACGTCTCCGTTGCACGCGAACGGTCGTCGCGTTGCGTTATAGACGTACCGAAAGACAATGGCGAACCAATCTGCCATCACTTGAGCGTTGGAAATACGACCGGGTTTGCGTTTGGCAGGACATTTTCAGAACCCAACCTGAAATAGTCGTCCAGGGTAACGACGAGGGTAATAACGAGGGGCAAGGGTAATCATGTTGCCTTTGGGAACGCTTCGTCCTCTGGGTCACATTTTAAATGGGTACAAAGGCGAGTTGTGAGAGCCTTTGTAGGCGATTACTGGTCTGAAGCTACTATGCAACACTCAACCATTCATGGTCCCAATAGAGCCCATGCCACGAGAGATCCAGCCAATAGTAGCCAGTCCCAATAGAGCCCATGCCACGAGAGATCCAGCCAATAGTAGCCAGCCTCGGCCAAGAATTCAAATCCGATTCATTCAGTTTCTTTATCCTACAAAGTTATGGCAGCTTCGTATCTCGCTGCCGGCACTCCGACGCCGACGCCGACGCCGACGCCGTCCGTTGTCGCGTACGTCGTTAGCGGGCGAACCGCGCGCGGCGCACAAAGCTGTAAATCCTCGGGCCGAACTTTCCGGCTTTGGACCCCCCCCCCCCCGTTCCCTTCGAGGGGGAGGTGGGAGGGTGGCTTCTATATAATTCCAGCATAAGCCAGACTGACTTACGAGCGGCAGCGACTGACCCGTGCGTGGTTCGCGTTGTGTCCGCCGACAGCGCTCGCCGCCATTACTTGCAGGGTCCGAACAACGAGGAACGGCAGCTCCAGTCCAGGAACATGCCTCTAGATTCTCACAGCGCTTTGTACAGTTTCAAAACGAAACCACCGGCACCATCAGCTCGAAATGTGCACTGGGCTGATTTTGGTCAATTTCAGCACGATTTCAAATGGGAGGAACATGCCTCTAGATTCTTACAGTGCTTTGTACAGTTTCAAAACGAAACCACCGGCACCATCAGCTCGAAATGTGCACTGGGCTGATTTTGGTCAATTTCAGCACGGTTTCAAATGGGAGGAACATGCCTCTAGATTCTCACAGCGCTTTGTACAGTTTCAAAACGAAACCACCGGCACCATCAGCTCGAAATGTGCACTGGGCTGATTTTGGTCAATTTCAGCACGATTTCAAATGGGAGGAACATGCCTCTAGATTCTTACAGTGCTTTGTACAGTTTCAAAACGAAACCACCGGCACCATCAGCTCGAACTGTGCACGGGGCTGATTTTGGTCAATTTCAGCACGGTTTCAAATGGGAGGAACATGCCTCTAGATTCTCACAGCGCTTTGTACAGTTTCAAAACGAAACCACCGGCACCATCAGCTCGAACTGTGCACGGAGCTGATTTTGGTCAATTTCAGCACGGTTTCAAATGGGAGGAACACGCCTCTAGATTCTTACAGCGCTTTGTACAGTTTCAAAACGAAACCACCGGCACCATCAGCTCGAAATGTGCACTGGGCTGATTTTGGTCAATTTCAGCACGATTTCAAATGGGAGGAACATGCCTCTAGATTCTTACAGTGCTTTGTACAGTTTCAAAACGAAACCACCGGCACCATCAGCTCGAACTGTGCACGGGGCTGATTTTGGTCAATTTCAGCACGGTTTCAAATGGGAGGAACATGCCTCTAGATTCTCACAGCGCTTTGTACAGTTTCAAAACGAAACCACCGGCACCATCAGCTCGAACTGTGCACGGAGCTGATTTTGGTCAATTTCAGCACGGTTTCAAATGGGAGGAACACGCCTCTAGATTCTTACAGCGCTTTGTACAGTTTCAAAACGAAACCACCGGCACCATCAGCTCGAACTGTGCACGGGGCTGATTTTGGTCAATTTCAGCACGGTTTCAAATGGGAGGAACACGCCTCTAGATTCTTACAGCGCTTTGCGTACAGTTTCAAACGCAGCAGTTTTGGCGACCGCTATAGAAATGGCGCTTAGCGATACGCGATTCGAGCTGAACACGGCCAGCTGGATGTGGCGAACTCGAGCAGAATCCCACTTGTATTTGATCGCGGCTGTCGGTGCCGAGTTGTCCATCGACTCTGCTCGTGCGGTTCGGGTCGGTACTCCAGATGCCCGGGGTTGAGATTGCGCCCAAAGCGGCGGCCCACAGTTGGGAAACAGATTCAGAATGTGCACCGAAGTAATGGGGCTGAGAGCGAGGCCATAAAGCCCGTTGGCCATCAATCCCACGCGCCTGCGCCGTACACGGCCGGGGCCACGGGATTGCTGCCGCGGGCAGGTCGTCCTTGTGTGCGGGGGTTTCACGGGCGTCCCGACGTCGTGGGCTCGAAACGCCCCCCCCCCCCTCCCCCCCCCCCTCCCACCTCCTTCCCGCGCGCCGACCAACTTTCGGAACTCTATAAACGCCGAAATAATGTTATTACTTCTCCGGCTTCCCCATCCCCGTTCGCGCGGCGACTCGTGCCGTCTCCCTCGGGACGGCGGCCACACAACCTTCGTCCCACTTCGTCTCTCTTCGTCCCTCTTCGTTTCTTCGGCTGAGACGCACGGCTGCGTGGAGCTCCCGGTCGCACAAGCTGGCTGGGAATCCGTGGGACGGTGTCGCGTGTCCCATGCTCCATTTCACGTCGAGAAGCAGAGTGTCTTTTTTGGAGTCCACATGTCTCGAGGCGGACAAAAGGCTCCAAGGGCAGTTTTGGGACTCGACTCATTTCTAGCAGCAGTGGGTCTTTGAGGAAGATGCATAATCCGCCCTCCTTTTTAACGAGAAATGGGGTGTAGGCACAGAACGTGGCACTGAGGTTAAGCAGCATTGCGGTAGGCGCGGCGTTCGGCTGGGTGACCAAAGTTAAGCAACATTGCGCCGAGTCGGCCGGTGGATGGGTGACCCAAGTTAAGCAACACTGCGCCGAGTCGGCCGGTGGATGGGTGACCCAAGTTAAGCAACACTGCGCCGAGTCGGCCGGTGGATGGGTGACCCAAGTTAAGCAACACTGCGCCGAGTCGGCCGGTGGATGGGTGACCCAAGTTAAGCAACACTGCGCCGAGTCGGCCGGTGGATGGGTGACCCAAGTTAAGCAACACTGCGCCGAGTCGGCCGTTAGATGGGTGACCGCCACCGGGTCCCGGGTTCGGTGCCCGCAATGTGGAGTTCCGCGAGTGGCTGCGATGGGGGCGCGTCGTCCGTTGCTGTCATGGCAACGGGGGGGGGGGGGGGGAGGGGGGGGGGGGGCGTTGACAGCCGTTGGGTAATTCGAAGCACACAAACGCCCGGCGCTAACGAGGCGCGACCGAGTGGCTTGTCTCGTGCCTCGTGCCTCGTGCCTCGTGCCTCGTGCGCACGCGCGGAGCACTGAGTCGGTGCATCGCGATGACGTGTGCATTCCTGCACTGCATTCTTGCACTGCATTCCTGCACTGCATTCCTGCACTGCATTCCTGCACTGCATTCCTGCACTGCATTCCTGCACTGCATTTCTGCACTGCATTCCTGCACTGCATTCCGGCACTGCATTCCTGCACTGCATTCTTGCACTGCATTCCTGCACTGCATTCCTGCACTGCATTCCTGCACTGCATTCCTGCACTGCATTCCTGCACTGCATTCCGGCACTGCATTCCTGCACTGCATTCCTGCACTGCATTCCTGCACTGCATTCCTGCACACGATGGAATGACACGATTGTTGGCATGACATGACTCGAGGATTCGTCAATCAATCGGTCAATTAGCCAACCAATCACAAACAGCCGGGGTTTTTGCCGCCAAATCGCATCATTCACTGAGTGTGACGTTTTCCTTGCGCCTCGTGTCCGATCGGAGAGGCGGTGATTGTGGGCTGACAGCTGGCCGGACATGACGTCACACAGATACACAGTCAAGGTCATTAGGAGGAGTATTTGTCAGAAATATAACAATAGAACGGGAACAAGCTCAAGACGCAGGACAGAGATAAACGTGAACTTGTCCGGCTGAACGCGACAGCGGCTGGAATTCGGTGATTTTCCCGCGCATTTCCCGAGCTTAGTTTCGACGGTCGACGCTGTCTTCATCACAGAGGCGAATTTAAGACTAATGGAGTGAGTGCTTACTCGGGCAGCTTCCCGCTCAAATTTTACCTCCTACTGGATACCAACTGCTGGCCACACCTTTTGTCCGATCGTAACGAAACCAGGGTCTACGGAATCTCACACTTTTGGCAACAAATTGTGTGATTGCCAATCTCAAAAAGTATTCACTCGTCTAGTATTTTCAAGCGTTGTAAAACAACCCTGTCACGTCGTATTATTGAGCGTATCCTCGGGCAGCTTCCCGCGCAGAATTCACCTCCTACTGGATACTAACTTGTGGCCACACCGTTTGTCCGATTGCAACGAAACCAGGGTCAATGGAATCCTCACACTTTTAGCAACAAATTGTGTGATTTATAACCACGAAATACCAATTGAAAGTTCCAAAAAAGCTTCATGAAATAATCACCAACAACCACACCAATAGCCTTAAACGCTCAGCATGGAAGCGATCGACAGGGAACAGCGTTCAAGGCCGCCTCTGAACGCCATCCCCACCCTCCATCGACGCCTCGTCCGATACCCCGGGCCCGTCGAACGGGTACCGGCCCGCGCTGCCATGATTCCCCCCGGGACGCCGACGGAGGACGCCGTCGACGCTCGATCGGCGTGTGCAGTACGCGGCACGCTAACGGCGTCTAATTCGGGCGTCGGCGTCGCTCCGGCGGCCGTTGATTAGACGCTGGCAGCGTCGCTTCGCCGAGCCCCGAGGGGCACCCCCCCCCCCCCCCCCCCCCCCCCCCCGTTGGAGTTATCGGGTTGCCGAATAAGAAGGCAGGTCACACGCGACGACGACGCAGCCCTGGAGGCGGAACGCGCCGAGAGGAGCTCGTTTAGACTGGAGACGTCGAGCGACGCCTCGCCCAGCCCCGGGGCACGACGCCGTGCTTGGGAGACGTGCTATCTTGACTGCGGTCTTTGATTAAAGTCTCCCTATTGGCGCTAAAAGGTCTTTCCTTGATAGCAGCATGAGTTCTTGGACGCGGCACTGCGGTTCGGATTGGTATTAGCCTATCAAACATCAGTGGGAAACTTCACCTTGCCGTTGCCATGCGAATGTTATCTCTTTCAGTGAAACATATTATGGAACCGCAACTCGAGTGTCGAATTAAACCACACACGAAAACCGCGATGAAATGCGTGGGATTCTGCTCGAGTTCTCCACATCCATAGGTGGCTGAGCTCAGCTCAAACGATCTCCAAAACTGATGTGTTTGAAACTGTGCAAAGCGCTGTAAGAATCTAGAGGCGTGTTCCTCCCATTTGAAACCGTGCTGAAATTGACCGAAATCAGCCCCGTGCACAATTCGAGCTGATGGTGCCGGTGGTTTCGTTTTGAAACTGTACAAAGCGCTGTAAGAATCTAGAGGCATGTTCCTCCCATTTGAAACCGTGCTGAAATTGACCAAAATCAACCCCGTGCACAGTTCGAGCTGATGGTGCCGGTGGTTTCGTTTTGAAACTGTACAAAGCGCTGTAAGAATCTAGAGGCGATGTTCCTCCCATTTGAAACCGTGCTGAAACTGACCAAAATCAGCCCCGTGCACAGTTCGAGCTGATGGTGCCGGTGGTTTCGTTTTGAAACTGTACAAAGCGCTGTAAGAATCTAGAGGCGATGTTCCTCCCATTTGAAACCGTGCTGAAACTGACCAAAATCAGCCCCGTGCACAGTTCGAGCTGATTGTGCCGGTGGTTTCGTTTTGAAACTGTACAAAGCGCTGTAAGAATCTAGAGGCGATGTTCCTCCCATTTGAAACCGTGCTGAAATTGACCGAAATCAGCCCCGTGCACAGTTCGAGCTGATTGTGCCGGTGGTTTCGTTTTGAAACTGTACAAAGCGCTGTAAGAATCTAGAGGCGATGTTCCTCCCATTTGAAACCGTCCTGAAATTGACCGAAATCAGCCCCGTGCACAGTTCGAGCTGATGGTGCCGGTGGTTTCGTCCCGAGAGATCGATGCCAGGCGTTCGGCGAGGTCCCCTCAAGCCGGCCGACCTTGGGACCGATTGGTGCGTCACGACCCTCGAGGGGAGGCGTCGGTGCCTCCAACGGCGACGCGAGACATAACTCAGCGCGACGTCGACGCCGACATGCGGGCCGAACAAAAGAGTGCGAGACTCGGGGGCGCGTCGCGACGCCGTTTGGCCCGCGGCCACCGACGCTCCATCAATTGCACGCGACGCCGACGCCGACGCCGTGACGTAGTGCCTCGCCTCGCAAAGGCGCAATGACGTATGCGTTGCGACGCCTGGGGTCGACGCCGTCGGCGGGAGGACGCCGTCGTGGCGCTAGGGAGGCGACGGCAGACGTCGGTTGTCGCGTGCTGCCATGACATTGTGGAGCTACAGACAGCCGCGGCAGCGAATCTTCCAATTCATCTTCAGGAAGGATGTTTGTCTTGCGATATTTGATAGATACCTTCGGGCAACTTTTGGTCACTTTGGCTTGTGTCTGCTGTTACCACACGTTGCTACCGCTAATTGAAGTGTTGGTCTGGTACACAAGTGCACAATTACAGCCGGTACACATTACGCCAGTTGCGCGCTTTGGAGCCCAGATGCGGGGACACGGCAGATGTAAAACAAACGTTACGTTTCTATTGGAGGCCGCAAATAGCATTCGTGTGAATGAAGCCCTTGATGACGTATTCGAGGGCATTCACTGCGCAATGTCAACACCGTGAGTCGTTATAACAATTTGTAATTAGAAACAGGCAAGATTAAACAGAGCAGCTCTTTTGGATGGACTAAACAAGCCTGTTTTTTGCTTCGGTTGTAAGGCTTTCATGAAACCTTTCATCTGACCATCACTAGTGTCAGGATGAGACCAATGTCCAGCCTTTTGTCCTTATCGCCCACAGCGCACCTGATGTAACCCTGGTGTAACCCCGTTGTAACCCCGTTGTAACCCTTGCCCGTCGCCACGTGTGTTGCAGACCGAGGGGGGGCGATGAGCTAGCTGCGCGGAATGGCGCGCAGCACGCCGCGCAGGGCTGCGCTCGTCTATCTGGCCGCTGCGCTCGGACTCGTCTGGATCGTGCATCGGCTGCTCGCCTGTGATTGGTCGGCGTCCGGCGGACCGGATGCACGCACTTCCGGCGAGCACATGGTGGCCAAGGACGTGAGTTCGAACCCCGACGGGAGCGGGGAAACAGACCCGCCATCTTGAAACACAACTCGTTCAATCTTTGATTTCTGTGCTAAATATGAGAGGAGACTAAACGATAGTGTTTGCGTCGTGCGCGGAGGTTCACTAACAGAGTGTTGGGGGGAAAATACGCTTGTAGTTGTTGTACTTCTTGCTGAGTCGAGCCATCACCCTTGATGAAGTAACTAGCATATGTTACGAAACGTCGGTAAACCAGTGAGACTTTTATTTAGCATTCAAATCCCAGTTAGAAATAGTTTTTTCTTCAAAACTAGTGATAGGGAAAGATAGGACACAGTAGGCCCGATTCGAAGAAATTTTAAAACCTGCAATCACTTTAGGACCGCTGGCGATACGCGACTCGGGTTTGCATTGTTGGCCTGTGAGGCTGGCTGGGAAATTGCCAGTAGCCAGCCTGAAATGACGGGCCTTAAGGGTGGTCAGAATCAGACACATGGACTGCATTGGCTGTGTGTGCATTGTTGGCCTGTGAGGCTGGCTGGGAAATTGCCAGTAGCCAGCCTGAAATGACGGGCCTTAAGGGTGGTCAGAATCAGACACATGGACTGCATTGGCTGTGTGTGCATTGTTGGCCTGTGAGGCTGGCTGGGAAATTGCCAGTAGCCAGCCTGAAATGACGGGCCTTAAGGGTGGTCAGAATCAGACACATGGACTGCATTGGCTGTGTGTGCGTTGTTGGCCTGTGAGGCTGGCTGGGAAATTGCCAGTAGCCAGCCTGAAATGACGGGCCTTAAGGGTGGTCAGAATCAGACACATGGACTGCATTGGCTGTGTGTGCGTTGTTGGCCTGTGAGGCTGGCTGGGAAATTGCCAGTAGCCAGCCTGAAATGACGGGCCTTAGGGTGGTCAGAATCAGACACATGGACTGCATTGACTGATTTGTTTCAAGTGCTAGGGTATTGCATTGCTCATATTTCAGTGGTCCGTTAAAATCTAACAGTCTGTTAACTTTTGGCAACATCCATCAGAGACCATTCTTAATTTAGCTAACATGCTGCATGTTAGTCTCTAAGCGGACCTTACGGAAATCCGTTCGTTTGTTTGTTTGTTTATTTGTCCCTTTATTTTTAAAACATTCGTTTTGTCAACTTGTCGGGCACATAGGGGGCGCGTTCTGTGCTTATAACTATCTCTTTGTGTATCGCGATGTCACAGAGAATTCTGATTGCTGTAAACACGGCAATAAAAGTCGACGACTGTGAGCTGGAAAGAAACCGGGGATGTTTATAGGTGGACGTACCAATGCCAGCAGCAGACTTTTTGCTGGCGGGCACATAAATAATTCCCTTGTTCAGCGCGGGGTGCTTAGGATTAATCTGCCGCCGACGGTTACTTTACTCCGGTCCCTGTTAGGCCCCTGTTTGACCCATGTTTGGCCCATGTTTGGCCCATGTTTGGCCCCTGTTTGGCCCGTGTAAGGCCCCTGTTTGGCCCATGTTTGGCCCCTGTGAGGCCCGTGTTTGGCCCCGTGTTTGGGCCATGTTTAGCCCCTGCTGGCCAGGCGAATCCGCCGACTACTTCAAAGACGTATGGGCTGCCAGCCCGATATTAGATACACAGCCTGAGGTATCTACAGATAGAAAACAAAACGCAGACTGCGAGATCAAGGGGCGCCGTGTTTCAATATGTTGAGTGCCTCGTCGTCCTCCAGCTCCGTCAGTCCCGATCGATCCCCGCTCGCTGCATCTCCGTCTAGCCAGCCTCCCTCGTCGCAACCACGCCGGGACTGGAGCATCGGTTTTAAGGGCGCCACTCCGCGACTCAATGCAATACGTTAACTGCACGTTGCATCGAGGCGGTCTGGTGATGGGCCCCGTGGGAGTGTGCACCACTCCGCGACTCAATGCAATACGTGAACTGCACGTTGCATCGAGGCGGTCTGGTGATGGGCCCCGTGGGAGTGTGCACCACTCCGCGACTCAATGCAATACGTGAACTGCACGTTGCATCGAGGCGGTCTGGTGATGGGCCCCGTGGGAGTGTGCACCACTCCGCGACTCAATGCAATACGTGAACTGCACGTTGCATCGAGGCGGTCTGGTGATGGGCCCCGTGGGAGTGTGCGCCACTCCGCGACGAGCTTGGCTTCGAAACAGTCAACATGAGTGACTAGAGAGTCGTTACTCTCAACGTAAATATTGCGTTGTGATCGCTTTAACCTCTACCACACACTTTGCAGTCGCCATTCTCCGTTTCACGTCGCGAAGGAGAGTGGATTTGCATCTTCCTCGTGGACCCACTGCTGCTAGACACGAGCCAAGAGTTCCTAAACTGCCCACAGAGCCTTTTGTCCGACTCAAGACATGGCTTGTAAGTGTTGAAACTCTTGGCTCGTGTCTAGCAGCAGTGGGTCCTCGAGGAAGATGCAAATCCACTCTCCTTCTCAACGTGACATGGAGTTTAGTGAAGGCAAAGCAAGTCGTGTATATACGCAACAGTGTTAAACCTACACTGCACGCTAGCTGTGTGTAATTAACTAACACAAGCATACACACGGTAATGCTAACAATGCTAATTGCAAGACAGGGATATATGCAGCGATTGTCCTCTGACCGGGTCGTGGGACCGCACGAGGGAAACGACTGACTTTATGTCGTTTGTAAGTAACATCATGTCGCGGACTGCACGGGTCTGACTCGTACATCGACGTGGGCACGACATTGCACCTGCTTTACACATTCGGTTCCTCGGACTCAGGTGCTTGCGACTTCCCCAGCGACACCTGGCCGAGTGCTGGGGCAGCCGCGTTCGGAATGCCGTGACATTTTAGTGGCGGGCAGTTATTGCAGGAAATACGCGACTGTGTTGGAACTTTATAGTCCGCTGAAAGTTGCCTTTCGCTCCAAAGATTCGGGAATGGATTCACTTTATTGAGCCGCTGTCGGTAACTCTGGAAGTAAGTTCATGGCGAAAGATGTATTTTGTTCAAAACTATTTCAAACTGGGATTTGAATGCTAAATAAAAGTCTCGCTGGTTTCCCGACGTTTCGTAACATATTCAAGGGTGATAGCTCGACTCGAAGAAGTAACTATTGGATATTATGTTACGAAACGTCGGGAAACCAGTGAGTCTTTTATTTAGCATTCAAATCCCAGTTTGAAATAGTTTTTTCGAAACTAATGCTAAAGACAGGACATTTTAGTAGGCATGAGACAAAGAAATTGCCTTCTGCTGTTTGCAACAATTTTGAGTTATCCTCTCGACTTGAACCGCGCCGGTATCGACCAAAGATACAACATACCTATAATGACGCATCGACCGACACACAGCCGTAGTGTCCTGTCCCCGTAGAAAGCGTCCTGGACACCCATTCTGTAACTTTTCCCAAGTGAGATGACAAGAAATGAGAGTGACAACTCCAAGGCCGCCTATGTTTTCATACGGAACAAAATTGAAGGTTCTCGCTCTCATTTCATTTCATCTCACATCAGAAAAGTTACAGAATAGGGGTCCTGCAGGGTATTACAGCTGCCCCTTTGTCCGGTGCTCGGTGCTCGGTGCGATGACGTCGACTTCGGCGGGTCCCACTAAGCCCGACTAACGCCCCCGTGTCGTGTCTGTGCAGAGGTTCGCGGTGGGCGCCGACAACAAGGAGTACCACTACGACCGCGAGATGCCGCTCATCTTCATCGGCGGCATGCCTCGCTCGGGGACCACGCTCATGCGTGCCATGATGGACGCCCATCCCGAAGTGCGGTGAGTTAAGCAACGCTGCGTCGGGTTGCGTGGTGGATGGGTGACCGCCATGCACGTGGCCAACTCTCAGAGGGAGAGAGGCTGGAGCGATTGGAGTTAAGGAGTCAGAGGGTTGGAGGGATTGGAGTTAAGCAACACTGTAGTCGAGTCGGCCGGTGGATGGGTGACCGCCATGTACGTGGCCAGCTCTCAGAGGGAGAGAGGCTGGAGGGATTGGAGTTAAGCAACACTGCACCGAGTCGGCCGGTGGATGGGTGACCGCCATGCACGTGGCCAGCTCTCGGAGGGAGAGAGGCATGGAGCGATTGAGGTTAAGCAACACTGCGCCGAGTCGGCCGGTGGATGGGTGACTGACGTGGCTGTGCTTGGTGTGGTGGTTGCAGGTGCGGCCAGGAGACGCGGGTGATCCCTCGACTGCTGCAGATGAGGAGCCATTGGGTCAAGTCGCCGAAGGAGAGTCTGCGGTTGGAGGAGGCAGGACTGACCAAACACGTGAGCACAAAACACACAAAACACACACATGCGCAGGGGTCGGGAACCACAGACGCAGGTGCCTTTTGCCCGGATTGAAGTGTTGAAACTCTTAGCTCGTGTCTAGCAGCAGTGGGTCCTCGAGGAAGATGCAAATCCACTCTCCTTCTCAACGTGAAATGGAGTTTAGTTGCGTGGAGCCAAGTAGGATCTCGAAACGAAGTTGGCGAATAAATGGTCGATGCTGACGAATAATTTCATATTCGTCGCGAGCGTGAGGCTGAAAGTTGTGAATATTTCACCAACAAAACCTTGCAAAGTTGTGAATCTTACTGGAATTTCTGACATTCCTAGGCCGGCGCGGCTTTTCGTTCTCCTTTTATTTGCATGTTTGAATCGATTTTAGACAAATCATGCAAATTTTGTGTAAAACCCATTGAAAGTCGATTGGAAATAGGAACTCCTTGATCTGGTCATGCTGACATAGTCGTTTAGCACTTGCCCTGCGTCGTAAGGTGGACATTGCATCTCGCCTTCACCTTGACCTTGACCTTGCCCACAATCAGCTGCACTTGTCTATTTACTGCAGTTATTATAGGTCGTTAGTGACCGCTAACAAGTCATTAGTGATCGCTAACAGGTCGTAAGTGATCGCTTACGGGTCGTTAGTGAGCGCTTACGGGTCGTTTGGTCTGGCCACGCAGGTGCTGGACTCTGCCATCGCGGCGTTCTGCCTGGAAGTGATAGCGCTTCACGGCGAGCCAGCCAAGCGATTGTGCAACAAGGACCCGCTGACGCTCAAGTCCGCAGTCTACCTCTCCGAGCTGTTCCCCAAGGCCAAGTTCATCTTCATGCTGCGAGACGGCCGAGCCACCGTGCACTCCATCATCACCAGGAAGGTGAGTTGCCCCCCTTCCCTTGGGGCGTTTGCCCGGTCCCTAGTGGGCCAATCCAGCCCTGGTACCCTTGGGGCGTTTGCCCGGTCCCTAGTGGGCCAATCACCTGGCCAACATTAGTTGAGAAGGTGAGTTGCTTGCGCAGAGCGGTTAGGTAACGATTCACCCTTGGAATCCCGTGGTCAACGGCATGCCAGAATCGCACTCTGTACTGAGACAGCGTGAAATGGATCAAGTCCTCAAGGCTATTTTAGAATCGTAGTGAAGTAATTCAGTGTGTGACGGGCTAAGAGATAACTAAACGGTTACTACGTGGTTTCGGCCGATTTTCTAATAGATTTAACTCGAAGGTGCAATCCTTCTTCAGCAGTCTGGTCAAGACTTCAGATCGAGCGGCGTAGCTTAGCACAAAGCGACGGAAAAATCCAGTTAAGCCGAGGAACCTACGAAGCTCATGCGCATTTCTGGGTTCCTGGTACTCGGCGATTGCTCTTATTTTTTGTACTCCAGGTTCGATCCCATCTCCAGCGATCACAAATCCAAGGTGCTGTATCTCTGACTTACCGAATTCACATTTCGATAATTTCAAGGTGAGGTTTGCTTTCCGTAAGGCTTCGAATATAAGGCGTAAGCGTGCATACATCTCTTCCCAGTCTCGTTAAAATAAAAAAAAACGCACCTTCCCTTGGCTAAAAATATTAGCGTAAAGTTTTGAAGGAAAAAAATACATATGTTGTTAAAGAGTTGTTGGATGGATGGCTGGATGGCTTCAGAGCTGCTACCGGCCCTTGTGGCGTCTGCCCGGTCGCCTGACGGGCCTCCCCCTCGTCTGCCCGCAGGTGACCATCACAGGCTTCGACCTGACCAGCTACCGGCAGTGTCTGGGCAAGTGGAACGCGGCCACCACGGTGATGTACGCGCAGTGCCAGGAGGTGGGCCCCGAACGCTGCATGATGGTGCGCTACGAGCAGCTGGTGCTGCACCCTGGCGAGTGGCTCAAGAAGATCCTCGCGTTCCTGGACGTGCCGTGGGACGAGGCTGTCCTGCACCACGAGGACCACATCAACAAGCCGGGCGGCGTCCAGCTCTCCAAGTGAGTCGGCCGCTCAGTGATCTCTCAGTCTTAGAAATTCACATACCTACCTACTCTGAGGTACTACGTATCTCCGGAACGCAATGTAAAATATCCCAAAATGTCAAGAATATTACCGTTATAGCGTTTTTCTAGTGAGCAAAGGTAGTTTTTCTCAAAACATGCACATGCTTGGTTTCTCAGCACCAATTAAATCGAGTGCCATCTCCTTTGCGGGATCGACAGTCATACAGTTACTGAGCTGTAACCTAAAAAGTAATGAGCGTATCAATCTGAAAATATCGGCACTCCCCCCTTACTAGAGTGCCCTGCTTATGAAGAACAACGTACGTGCAAAATATCGATCCAGAGATTAGTAAAAATGCGGTCGAATTAAGTAAACGTACTTGCCTATTAACAGGAGCTTCTTTGTTAAAACACGGTATCGCTCACGGTGTGTTAACATAGGGATTCCTATGCTAGGTCTCAGCGCACTGCATCGTTTTCAAACACAATACTTTGACAAAACGCAGTAAGTGTGTAGATGCCGCATTCTATCTAAGTCGCCTTCGAGTAAGTACGTGAAATAATGTAGACACTGTGTTCTAACTAAGTGCAACGGAAAGATGAGAAAAATTCAGTACAGGAAATAGGAAGGAAATAGGCACTCAAAAACCTCTAAAATTCACATACCGAGTCATTAAGCTGTAACGTAAAAAGCAACGAGCGTATCAATCTGAAAACATCGGCACTCCCCCGCTGCTAGAGGGCGACGGTGTCCCGCGAATCTCGTGGCAATCGGTCGCTTTGTCCGTTGCGCAGAGCCGGCACGAGCAGCGGTGGCTGCTCAAGGTTTACGTCCGCCCCCTATCCCGCAGAGTGGAGCGGTCGTCGGACCAGATCATCAAGCCGGTGAACCTGGAGGCGCTGTCGACGTGGGCGGGCCACCTGCCCGAGGACGTGGTGCGCGACATGGCCGACATCGCGCCGATGCTGGCCAAGCTCGGCTACGACCCCGGCGCCAATCCGCCGTCGTACGGGACGCCCGACCCTCACGTCGCGGACAACACGAGACACGTCGGCGCCGACAGGTAACCGCGGGTTACCGGGGTCTCGCGCAATGCGTTGGTGTGTTCGGTTTGAAGTGCAATGAAGTTGGCGGTGACTGTAGTTCTTACGTTAAGTTATCTGTCTGTAATGACAACTTTTATTTGTTACGGCAAGTCAATCTGACCGCGATGCACACGGGCCAACCTTTTCTAGAATATATGGGAGAATCTGGTTCAACTCGACTAAGTTTTGACTTTGCATTGGTGTGTTCGGTTTGAAGAAGGTTTGCAATGAAGTTGGCGGTGACTGTAGTTCTTACCTTAAGTTATCTGTCTGTAATGACAACTTTTATTTGTTACGGCAAGTCAATCTGACCGCGATGCACACGGGCCAACCTTTTCTAGAATATATGGGAGAATCTGGTTCAACTCGACTAAGTTTTGACTTTGCATTGGTGTGTTCGGTTTGAAGAAGGTTTGCAATGAAGTTGGCGGTGACTGTAGTTCTTACCTTAAGTTATCTGTCTGTAATGACAACTTTTATTTGTTACGGCAAGTCAATCTGACCGCGATGCACACGGGCCAACCTTTTCTAGAATATATGGGAGAATCTGGTTCAACTCGACTAAGTTTTGACTTTGCATTGGTGTGTTCGGTTTGAAGGCAGTTTGCAATGAAGTTAGCGGTGATTGTAGTTCTTACGTTAAGTCTGTTTATTGAACTGTGAACTCGGGCCTCTTCCGTTACCTCGTACGGGATTTATTCTTAGTTTTCCACCAGTAATGATGTTATTATTATTATTACTATTATTACTTACCATTTTATTACTATAACAAGTCCCCCAATTTAGTTTATTACCAATTACATTTTAAGAATGCTCATACAGATATTATGTATCGGTCTGTAGCGCAATAAATACAATACAATACACTTTCCAGGCCACACCTTTGGTCGGATCGCGATGAAACCTATATTTTCGGAATCTTCACAATCCTGGCAACCAATTGAGCCTTTTTCATATCGAAAAATTCATCCGTCAATTACTTACTCGAGCGTTTTAAGACAGCCCTGTTTTGCCGGTAGGTACATTGAAAGATGTCAATTCCAGCTAAGAATTTACCTCTTACCGTATACACTTTCCAGGCCACACCCGTTATCCGATCGCAACGAAACAAATATCTACGGAATCCTCACACTTTGGACAACCAATTGAATATTTCAGAACCTTGAAATATTTCTTGGAAATCCATAAAAAGTTGAATTCAATTAACCTCAACAACCGTCAATGAATGGCCTTAAGTTATCTGTCTGTAATGACAACTCTGATTTGTTACGGCAGGCCAGTCTGACCTCGATGCACACGGGCCAACCTTTTCTAGAATATAACATCGGAGAATCTGGTTCAACATGGCGACGAAGAATCTGATTGGCTCTCCGCTAAGTTTTGACTTTAACTTAACGTAAAAGTTTGGAAGGGTCAAACATCAGCTACAGTTACTTTCTTAAGTTTGTATTAGACAAGCATACACGTAAATGCACACACCAAACATTACTGCTATTGCTATTTCTTGCTGCTAAGTTGATTGTAAACCGGCCTTAATGGCTAACTTTGCCCATCAATGCACGTTAAATGGTATACAAGACCCTTTTTAGGCAAGGTGCCAAACGAGACAAGCATAACCAGGACTTTCTCGGACATTTTTAGCTCTAGCCAAACACCATCCAAGGTTACCCCAACAGGCAAAGTCCCTCCATTTGACCAGCACATACCTACATGCATATTGAATGCATTGAATGAATATGCACATAGCATGTATAGATACAATACATTCATAACATGGCCAAGGAACTGGGACTGCAGGTTATCATTAAAAAAGACCTGGGTACATATTTCAAACTTGTGTAGAATCATTCATTGCGTGCAATAAGAAATAATGTAACGGACTGTTTAAAATTATTTAAAAGAATAATACTGTAGGAATTAATCTTTGTAACAAACAAAACGCGTAATCTAAAGAAAAACAATAATGGTAATTCATTTATTTGTAAAATAAATTAAGTGGTTAGATGTTCTTGCTAAATTATAATTTATAATACTAGTACTACAATGTACATTCATATTTTAATTAGTCGAACATTGTCTAATGTCTAAACAATAGGGGGGGGGGGGGGGGGGACAATGCGGCAATTGCCAGACACAACTTGACTAACCGACATAGTTGGGGAAGATCGTTTTGAAATCAATCTTTTAAAAAGATCTGGATCGTCATCAAAAAACTATCGAAGTTAGCGGGCATTTTTTTATAAATTCAAATTCAAGATTGTTTTATAAAAAGATCAAATTTGTTTAAAAGATTGTTTTCAAAAAAATGCTGGGAAAATGGTCCATTTTTGTCCAACAATGGACCACTAATCGAAGATTCACTGAATCACTGCCTCTGTTTCGGCCGGTCCCGGAATAAACGGTAACATTTTGAAGCATTGTTGATGTTGTCGGCTGAAATCCCATATTAAAAACACACAGAATTAAATACACTTGCTTCTGAAACACATCGGTTTAGGCATTGGGAAACGATCTTGATCTTTTTATTAAGATCATGGAAAGAAGATCTCAATCAAATTGAAAGATCATTTTATAAATAACAATCTTGATCAGTTCAAAGATCACTGAAAAAGGATCTCGATCGCACGATCTCAATCTTTTTAAAAGATCCTTCCCCAACCATGCTTACCTGACCGACTGACTGACCATGACCATGACTTGACTAGCACAGCGTGACTAACACAGCGTGGCTAAAGCCCGTGTGTACTGTGCCCAGATTGTAAAGCTCACGCTCACGTCTCCAGCATTTCCTCTTCCTTTTCTATGGTTCACAAACCTTCAAAACCTTCTCTACTACATCTAAAATGGATAAAGTATCAGCAATAGCCTGAATGTTAACCAAAACTGCCAAATCCCTCTCAATTTTTAATTTTACACACATATTGACAGTTTTAATTTTGCATCTTCATTAAAAATTTTCTTAATCCACCGCCTTTAGAATTTCATACAGAAAGCCATATAGATGGCAGTGCTTCTGTCACAACCATGTGTTTTTCATCACATTTTTCTAGGACCGTGTAAATACCATCATACATTTTCGTAAAAGATTTTTTAAAAGATATCATGATAGATGTTACAAAAGATGCTATGATAGATTTGATGAAAATCTTTTACCGTGTAAAACGGGGTTAACACGGCGTGCGTCATGACGATGCCAACCGCCCGCCTTTCCGTTCGCCAGGTCTCGGTGGGAGCGTCGAGCCAAGGACCTGTTGGACCTGCACGACGCTGCGGCCGTCGTCGACGACAACGGCGCCGCCGCGGGGAAGAACGCCGACGAGGACTCGGCGCTCGACTCTCCGCTGCCCGCGTGATTGGTCCGCGCGAGGCGGTCGAATCACGGCGCAAACGCAACGACCGCTCGCGGAGCCGCCTTCAAACGCCGGGCAAACCGGGTCACTTTGGTCACGTAGCCGGAACACATTTGCCTGCTGGGCGAAAAGTGTTCGAAAGGCGCTCTCAAATCCAACTTTACCACACCATTAGGATGCCCTAGGTCGGATAAAGACGTGCACAATGATTTGAGAGGGCGTTGCGTAATTTGAACGGCAGGCAAAGTTCGCCCCAACGGGCAAAGTGCACGATTAGCCACAATGGTTTCCGTTCGGCACAAAGTACTGGCGATTTCCGAGGCGAGCGAACGCCACGAGCGTTGCAGTTGCGATCGCCGCGTTTTGCGAGCGCCGCGTTTTGCGATCGCCGCGTTTTGCGAGCGCCGCGTTTTGCGAGCGCCGCGTTTTGCAATCGCCGCGTTTTGCGATCGCCGCGTTTTGCAATCGCCGCGTTTTGCGATCGCCGCGTTTTGCAATCGCCGCGTTTTGCGATCGCCGCGTTTTGCGAGCGCCGCGTTTTGCGAGCGTCGCGTTTTGCAATCGCCGCGTTTTGCGAGCGCTAGCGTTTTGCAATCGCCGCGTTTTGCGAGCGCTAGCGTTTTGCGATCGCCGCGTTTTGCGAGCGCCGCGTTTTGCGAGCGCCGCGTTTTGCGATCGCCGCGTTTTGCGATCGCCGCGTTTTGCGAGCGCCGCGTTTTGCAATCGCCGCGTTTTGCGATCGCCGCGTTTTGCAATCGCCGCGTTTTGCGAGCGCCGCGTTTTGCGAGCGCCGCGTTTTGCGAGCGCTAGCGTTTTGCGATCGCCGCGTTTTGCAATCGCCGCGTTTTGCGATCGCCGCGTTTTGCGAGCGCTAGCGTTTTGCGATCGCCGCGTTTTGCGAGCGCCGCGTTTTGCAATCGCCGCGTTTTGCGATCGCCGCGTTTTGCAATCGCCGCGTTTTGCGAGCGCCGCGTTTTGCGAGCGCTAGCGTTTTGCAATCGCCGCGTTTTGCGAGCGCTAGCGTTTTGCGAGCGCTAGCGTTTTGCAATCGCCGCGTTTTGCGAGCGCTAGCGTTTTGCGAGCGCTAGCGTTTTGCGATCGCCGCGTTTTGCGAGCGCTAGCGTTTTGCAATCGCCGCGTTTTGCGAGCGCTAGCGTTTTGCAATCGCCGCGTTTTGCGAGCGCTAGCGTTTTGCGATCGCCGCGTTTTGCGAGCGCCGCGTTTTGCGAGCGCCGCGTTTTGCGATCGCCGCGTTTTGCGATCGCCGCGTTTTGCGAGCGCCGCGTTTTGCAATCGCCGCGTTTTGCGATCGCCGCGTTTTGCAATCGCCGCGTTTTGCGAGCGCCGCGTTTTGCGAGCGCCGCGTTTTGCGAGCGCTAGCGTTTTGCGATCGCCGCGTTTTGCAATCGCCGCGTTTTGCGATCGCCGCGTTTTGCGAGCGCTAGCGTTTTGCATCGCCGCGTTTTGCGAGCGCTAGCGTTTTGCAATCGCCGCGTTTTGCGAGCGCTAGCGTTTTGCAATCGCCGCGTTTTGCGATCGCCGCGTTTTGCGAGCGCCGCGTTTTGCAATCGCCGCGTTTTGCGAGCGCCGCGTTTTGCGATCGCCGCGTTTTGCAATCGCCGCGTTTTGCGAGCGCTAGCGTTTTGCGATCGCCGCGTTTTGCGAGCGCCGCGTTTTGCAATCGCCGCGTTTTGCGATCGCCGCGTTTTGCAATCGCCGCGTTTTGCGAGCGCCGCGTTTTGCGAGCGCTAGCGTTTTGCAATCGCCGCGTTTTGCGAGCGCTAGCGTTTTGCGAGCGCTAGCGTTTTGCAATCGCCGCGTTTTGCGAGCGCCGCGTTTTGCGAGCGCTAGCGTTTTGCGATCGCCGCGTTTTGCGAGCGCTAGCGTTTTGCAATCGCCGCGTTTTGCGAGCGCTAGCGTTTTGCAATCGCCGCGTTTTGCGAGCGCTAGCGTTTTGCGATCGCCGCGTTTTGCGAGCGCCGCGTTTTGCGAGCGCCGCGTTTTGCGATCGCCGCGTTTTGCGATCGCCGCGTTTTGCGAGCGCCGCGTTTTGCAATCGCCGCGTTTTGCGATCGCCGCGTTTTGCAATCGCCGCGTTTTGCGAGCGCCGCGTTTTGCGAGCGCCGCGTTTTGCGAGCGCTAGCGTTTTGCGATCGCCGCGTTTTGCGATCGCCGCGTTTTGCAATCGCCGCGTTTTGCGATCGCCGCGTTTTGCAATCGCCGCGTTTTGCGAGCGCTAGCGTTTTGCGATCGCCGCGTTTTGCGAGCGCCGCGTTTTGCGAGCGCCGCGTTTTGCGATCGCCGCGTTTTGCGATCGCCGCGTTTTGCAATCGCCGCGTTTTGCGATCGCCGCGTTTTGCGAGCGCTAGCGTTTTGCAATCGCCGCGTTTTGCGAGCGCTAGCGTTTTGCAATCGCCGCGTTTTGCGAGCGCTAGCGTTTTGCAATCGCCGCGTTTTGCGATCGCCGCGTTTTGCGAGCGCTAGCGTTTTGCGATCGCCGCGTTTTGCGAGCGCCGCGTTTTGCGAGCGCCGCGTTTTGCGATCGCCGCGTTTTGCGATCGCCGCGTTTTGCGAGCGCCGCGTTTTGCAATCGCCGCGTTTTGCGATCGCCGCGTTTTGCAATCGCCGCGTTTTGCGAGCGCCGCGTTTTGCGAGCGCCGCGTTTTGCGAGCGCCGCGTTTTGCGATCGCCGCGTTTTGCAATCGCCGCGTTTTGCGATCGCCGCGTTTTGCGAGCGCTAGCGTTTTGCAATCGCCGCGTTTTGCGAGCGCTAGCGTTTTGCAATCGCCGCGTTTTGCGAGCGCTAGCGTTTTGCAATCGCCGCGTTTTGCGAGCGCTAGCGTTTTGCGATCGCCGCGTTTTGCGAGCGCCGCGTTTTGCGAGCGCCGCGTTTTGCGATCGCCGCGTTTTGCGATCGCCGCGTTTTGCGAGCGCCGCGTTTTGCAATCGCCGCGTTTTGCGATCGCCGCGTTTTGCGATCGCCGCGTTTTGCAATCGCCGCGTTTTGCGAGCGCCGCGTTTTGCAATCGCCGCGTTTTGCGAGCGCCGCGTTTTGCGAGCGCCGCGTTTTGCGAGCGCCGCGTTTTGCGAGCGCCGCGTTTTGCAATCGCCGCGTTTTGCGAGCGCTAGCGTTTTGCAATCGCCGCGTTTTGCGATCGCCGCGTTTTGCGAGCGCTAGCGTTTTGCAATCGCCGCGTTTTGCGATCGCCGCGTTTTGCGAGCGCCGCGTTTTGCAATCGCCGCGTTTTGCGATCGCCGCGTTTTGCAATCGCCGCGTTTTGCAATCGCCGCGTTTTGCAATCGCCGCGTTTTGCGAGCGCTAGCGTTTTGCAATCGCCGCGTTTTGCGATCGCCGCGTTTTGCAATCGCCGCGTTTTGCAATCGCCGCGTTTTGCGAGCGCTAGCGTTTTGCGAGCGCTAGCGTCTCGAGTCTGCGTTGTTTTGGCTTTCTCGCGTTTCATGTCGGGTGCACAAATGTGTGGCGTGCGTTCCTTGGGCTACAAAGCTGAACAATCAAAGGGTATGTAAATAAGTCGATCTTAAAATATAATATATTATTATAAATAAATGAACATAAATGATTATATATTTAAAAACGGTGTTTATTTACGTGACGAGGACGGAAACGGTTTGGTTTGCAACAAACTTCATCCCGAGGTTCTGACGTCTGTTTTCTCTCCAAATGTATTGAAACACAATAGACGATTTGCAAGACAGCGGCCTGCCTCACTTTAACTGGTACAGCGTAATTAAACTTGTGCTGTACGTTCTAGTGCTTGTCTAGCAATACTCACTGTTTTGTAAGGCCTCTATTCCTCAGTGCACTTTGGGAGATTTCAGCCTCACTCCTGAGTCCTGACGGAGGCAAACCTGACCAGGGCCTTGAACAAAGCGTCCCCTGCTGATTCCAGATCGCACATATCCTTCTCCAACAAACTCAATAATGGGAATGCAAACAAGAGATGGCGGTGTTTCAGCTGTTTCATTTGCACTGCCAGTTATCTGTACTTGCTGGTTGCTCCTTCGCGAATGAAGGGATCTCTCATCGCAACATAATCCTTACGGTCTCTTTTGCATGCACTCTCAGCTACGAGCACCAAATGTTCCTGTTTAGCCTTGACATGAACTGTCCTTGCCAAGAGCACAATTTATTCATTCCGTCTGCCAAAGTAATCTGGAGCAATACCCATGAGTTATTATAACAAGGAACAATACCTATTTGCAGTTGAAAAAAGAAACTGTAGAAAGCTTAAAAATATGATGTTCAAACAAAAAGTGTATCAGTTGCCAAATTGGTCTGCAAATTCTTGGAAGCTTGGGGAACGCAGGTGATTAAAAACTGTAACCAGATGTGACACTCGCCGAAGACTCAGTTCTCGCCAAGGGGGCGCTGCTAGCGCTGAAAGGCGCTGAAAAGAGCTGCCAGCAACAGAGAAGCGTTTCGGACTGAACCCGCTGCGAAATCCTCGACGGGCTGCGCTGGGTTGCTGGAAAGGTATGCCTTAGACTCTTTTACATCTATGCTGTTTAGGCCACTTTATTTAATTAATTAATTCGAATTTTTTGTAATAATCATCACTGAATAATGTGATAATTTTATTTTGAATGAATGTGTTGGATGCCTGAAACTAAATGATTGAATATATACCTACCAATGTAACCTATGTAACCTATGGTAGGCAACCAATGTTACACGCGAGTCGGCAGTGCAGTCTACACCCACGGGTTACACCTAGGGCTGCCTCGGCCTCGGTTTGGCCAAACGAAACCGAAATTCTGGAAGTTAAAATGCCTTTTCGTATTAGGAAAGCAGAAGGCAGAGTAGTCAGCTGCAGCCTGCCTCGAAAGCCACTGAAAATCACCATGAGCGAGCACCCCCACTCCACCTAGTGCCAACCAACTGTCATGGCGCTCGGCGAATTTGAGTTTGTCTCGGAAAATGGAAATGCACAGAAAACGGCGAGTGCGTTTCGGCTGGAAGCTAAAGTAGCATGTGCAGAAAGCGTGGGTGTCGATGAGGCAGAGAATGAAGTACTTGTGCTGGTAAGAATATCAATGAAATAGAGGAAAATTTGTGTCAAAGTAGTTGACAAATAGTTGACCAGCAACACACAGGTTAGAATTGATAATTATTTTCTTTTAATCTGTTCTCCAGCCAGCCTGGCCGTGCAGACTGGATCGTGAACCTGCAGCTGACACCTGCTGAACGAAGTGGTGGGCGAGACGATGGAGTCGTAGCCCTCCGTCGAGAAGAGGATGCGTGTACTTTCAGCGGATGCCTTGGCGGATGCATCGCTGAAGGTAACTCACCGATACTGGCAGTTTATGGCAGTATGTTTGCCTGCCTTGAGCTTACAAGGTACAAGCTTATGACACTTGATGCTTTAAAACCTCATCCACAAATCACCCTGTGACAGCTGAGTCAAAGTGCTACATGTCAGATTTCTTAACCTTCCAAGTGTCCAAAGCCTGTATTTTGATAAATGTAGGTTTTACAAGCAGAATCTTGAAAGCACTCTCAGTTAAAGAGCTCCGACTTTGAAACACCATGCTTCCCATGAGATCAGCTCTCTGAACTTGGCGGCTATATCACTATTCACTATACAGTGGAATCCCGATCCCAACAGCACCTGACGTTATCAACCAGGTGGCCTAGCACTGGCTAACAGAATATGTCTCTCTGTCTTCAGGTGGAAATCGCCCGCTGGCAGCTGCTGAGTGACCGCCTTCTCCACACAGCGACATTGCGACAGAGACGTCTTCGACTTGCGCTCGGATATTTTGACAAGCATCGGTACGATTGGCAACAGCTGACTGGTTTCGGGAAAACCTCTGCAAAAATTCACCATTTCAACGGAGATGTGGTTTCATTTGCACATGTTGCAGCATTTGGTTAATGGTAGTGTCCTTGATATTTTTGGAGTTTTCTATATTTGACTAGCAGTATGGGCCCATTGTTAGCATTAACAGGCATCAGGGCAGTTGCAGTGGGCTCAATGGAGGCATCGCTTGTTATGTTATCCTTGGGCCTTTTAAGTCCCAATGTTTTCCTGGCGTTATAGTTACTTTTTCTAGGGTTGTACCTATCTTGACAGACTAGACCCAGTTTGAAAGTATCATGTCTTTAAATTAGTGCTAATGGCTAATCCAAAAATTCTCGCGTTTGAGTAAATCGAGTAAGAATTGCTACGCGCCATTCACAGCCAAACGGAAAACTTTGTGCCGTGTTTCCAGTTCGGCAGTGCATGCATGCAGAGTCGATGTTTAACCCTAGGAGTAAATTGATGCATCAGCCGATCACAGACGGAGTTGGCAAGTTATCAGGCGGGTAGTCAGGTTACTTTGCCACGGTGATAACGGACTCTCCCCAGCACTGCGTTTACTTAACTCTGAGCTTGCCGTTCTCAGTTTTAAAGTTAAATATCTAACATTGACAATAACAGGGATTTTTAAGTCCGAACCAATAAGTGAAGATAGTGGCAAGATGCAAAAGATAATGTACAAGTCCAAACTGGAGAAACAATGAGCCAGTCTAGTGATTTTGTAACGATTTTACTTTATGCGTTATTCCTGCCAGGAATGGGAACTTGCATTATGCCTTTGTTCGTGTCCATGTATCCCTGTTTGGGTTGGCATTAAAATGAACATTTTATTCACCAGCTGTTCTCTATTTATCTCGGAAACCGAATGCCCTTCCTTATCCTGTCCGAGAAAATGAACGGCAAGTCCGGACAGCTCGTATCGAAAGAGATTTGATTTGAACGCAGGCTTCTGCTGGCTACAGGGGTGCCAGGTCACCACGGCAACCGTTGAAAAACACCCCTCGGCAACATCCATGTCGCTTCAAACCTGAATCAAGGCATCACAAGAAATTTTGAAGACCGAAAATTCGAGTTGCTCTTTTCGCTCTGCAAGGGGTGAAACTAAGAGTAGAATTTCACGGGGAGTCCAATACACACCCCTGTTTCCTTCTCAATTCAACACCAAGGGAGATATTCACGGTTGCAAGCTAGACAGTAGATCTCAGGTTTCAGTAGATCTGAGTGGCTCTTTCGAACTTCGAGCTCACTTGGCTGAGTGAGGCGCTCGATGTAACTTGGCGGGCGGGCAAGGCAGCGCGCCCGCGAAGGGCGTGAACGCCCGCACTCCGGCAATCGTTGGGATCGTCGGTTCATGCTTTTGGCCAAGTCCAGTAACATGGGCTCTTACGGGACTACGATTCCGGCCAAGTAATTTAGCATTGAGCTTATGGGGGGTGCAGAGGCGATTGATGTACTTGCCAGGTACCAGGTCGGGATGGTGTTAGTGAACCGAGACTCCGGCAGTTGTGAACAAAGGTGAGGCCAACTTCGCCGCCTCCAGCGCTGCACGGCGTGACCGAAGGGTCGAAGTACACTTGGGTAACAGCACCTCCACCGACGCGGCACCTCCACCACTCCCTGGCAATTTCAATAAGTCTAGCTGGTAACATCAGCTGTTTGACTAGGCGAACAGTCGCTGCAATCAGGTCGCTTTGAAGCTTGCCTCCTTGTGCCGACACTGCCCTTAGCGCCATCTAGTAGCCACGCGATGAACCTGCCCTGCCCTCAGCGCACTCTAGTAGCAACGCGACGAACTTTCAATTGCAATTTATCTTTATGTTTTTCATCACCGTATTTCATCAACCCACCTAGCTCAGTGGATTGGCACCATTCTCAGTAGCACGCACGGGCGTGTTACCGAGGTGGCCCGAGTTCGATTCCCGGCCACGGCATGAGTCGAAATTACTCTTTAGAGTTTTTTCGCAGCTGCAGTCTGTGCGATATCTTTCAGGACGCCCCTAGGACGTCTCGGGACGCCCTGATCGACGGACGCCAGACTTGCAGCCATGCCCAAGCGTGTCGGGTGTCTGGGACCCCGACGCTCGCTTCAGTGCCAAGCGAATCAACCAGGGAAGCCAGAGCTAGGTGGGGGGTGTTTTGCTAGAATTTAGCTTGGACCTATACTTCTTCAAAACAAAATCACCTTCTGTCATTTATACTTTTTTGCACGGCTGCCTCGGCGGAGTGCATCGGCTGGGATTCGAACCCAGGACCTTTGTGTTATCAGTCGGGTGTGCTAGCCACTGCACTACACCGCCTGATGAAAGACTATGGGGAAATAACGTATATGAGCCGATACCGTGCCTTGGGCATTTAAATTATAATTGATTCCACTGGCAACTCGAGCTGCAAAAACAGCTGCCTCGGCCGGATTCGATCGCTGGACCCCTGCATTGGGAGGCGAGCACCGTAACCACTCGACCAAGTGACGACGATGTGAGGAGGAAGCTAATTGTCACTGTGGTATTGATTCCCAATGCCGAGGCATGTGCCAAAAAGGCGGATGAGCCGGGAAGCGAACCCACGACCCCGCCGTTGCTAGCCGCATGTGCTACCCACTGAGCCATGATGACGACTGGGGGTTGGAAGGTAAGTATCGCACGTGACACTGCAATGGCCACTTGCACACTTAAATTTACAAACCGCTGGTATGAAGTCGATGCCAACAACTTCGACGGCAGTGCCACCTGTTAGCAAATCTGGCATCCACCCGCGGCTTTCTTAGTTGAGTAGCTGGCTACCAGGGCGATCGCAGCACGACGGCCGATTTCCACGAGCTGGTAGAGCTGCAAAAAAGCATCACCTGGGCGGGATTCGATCTCTCGACCCCAGGCACGAGAGGAGAATGTGGTAACCACTCGACCAGCCGGAAACGACGCAACGGGGATGCTAATTGCTCTATGTAATGTACTTACGTAATATGAGTGGTTATAACATAGTTTTACTTAGCATCTCTCGTGGCATTTCCCAAGCCAAAGAGATAGCGACTCTCCCAGGCGAGCCAAGATTTCCAAGTGCAAAACGCACTCTCGAGGCTCCGTGTCCGGAATGACGAGGACCTCGAGGACGAGACGAGGAGAGAGGAGTGATGAGGTCTCGTGACCTTGACAAGCAGCTTCGAGGCGAGAATGGACCAGAGAATGGAGTTGCAGAGTGCAGATACCTGCATGCAAATACCGATACCCTCCCACACGGACATAGACGACGGGACCAAGACCGAGACCTGGAGCTGACAGCTTTTGTAGCTCGGCTGAAAGTTGCTGAATTCTCTAAGTACTCTGAACGCGTAACCAAAATGGCTCATGAGGCCCAAGAGGGGAGGCCCAAGACCGTGGTCCAAGAATTGCCCTAAGTCCCAGAAAGCCACCGCACCTTAGATGGGGTTCGGGCTGGGCCAGCCGGGGTCGAACCGGCCGCAGGGGCACTTCGTACGGGCGACATCAAGGCGCAGATCTTGGACGATGGTCTGGACTCGTCTCGAGTGTTAGTGCTTGCGCATCCTACTGCGCAACTGGCATTGTGATAGCGGTTGATGATGCATTATTAATAATCGACCACACAGAAAGGACATCGCTTCGTAGCCGAGTGGGCGGCGTGGTGGAGCTGGATTCGAGCAGGATGTTCCTGTTTGGTGGGCAGCTGTTTAATAGTGGGGCGCAAAGGGTGGCTTACGCCAAAGTAAATAGTCGTGTCGCAGTCTGATAATACGTCAAGCGAAATCAGGTGTTGAACTAGAGTAGAAAGTAGAATGCTAAATATTACATACCAACTAACTTGGACCAAGCCATTTTATTTACGCACCACTTACTTTAAATATGTTTGCTCTTTTAACAGGCAGGAGGGGGGTGGGGGCCTGGGTGTTATTTATTTTTATCACACCCACCAAATGAACTTGCCTGACGTCGCTGCAAGATCGGAAATCGTAAACACGATCGGACTCGCAATCACGCGTAGGTAGGCAACCAATGTTACACGCGAGTCGGCAGTGCAGTCTACACCCACGGGTTACACCTAGGGCTGACTCGGCCTCGGTTTGGTCGAACGAAACCGAAGTTTCGGAGAGCGAAAATGCCGATTGGTATCAGGGGAGCAGAAGGCAGAGTAGTCGCCGTGCACCGTACTAAGAGCAAGTACAAGTGCACGTGCACCGAGGAGTCGTGACGTCAGACGTGACGTAGCCGCCAGCCGGCCACTACGGACGGCTGGAGGGGGATTCTGGCGCGGCCGAGTTTGCGCGAGCTTGGAAAATGAGAAATGCGCTCTAAAATATAACTAGAGGGTAGAGTGGAACCTGCTTTGACCAATTTTATTTGATAAGCTGCTAATAAAGTTCAAGTCTTATATATATTTATAGTGACTTGTGAGGCATAATAGCAAATGTAAGACACCTAACCTATTACCTGCCAGTATAGAAATGAAACCTTGTCCTTATTTATAAGAAAACAAGTAGGTACAAACAAAATGTATACACATTGGACAGAAACCCCTACTGTAAGACCATAGCCGTTCTCTACCTTGACCGCAGCCCTGATCTTTGTTTCTCGACTAAAATCTTCGCTCAGGCCCAAGATATGCCTGTGCATGCGTTCCCAGCCGAGTTCATCAGCCATCGAGCGGTCGCTAGCAGCAAAATACTTCCTGATCACGGTCTCACGTAAGCAGAATCGCACATCTTTGCAGCTCGAAAGCTGTACAGGGTTGCCGCTTTGTACAGCATCACAGCAGACCAGTTTGAAAGCACGGTATGTGTACGTCCATGTTGTAAAAATGAAGGCAAACAAAGTCCTGGATGTGTTTTAAACGTTTTAATCCCGTTTTAATTACAGTTCTGTGCCTCTCAAAACTCTGCACTTACAGCAAAAGGATCTTGAATGGGCACGCTGTACAAAACCATAGTTGATGGTTTCATTAATCTGTGATAACACCATCAGGCCTTTTTCATGTTTTGCGAGAGGAGTCCCAGCTTCATTGCCAAGCCACTAAGCCGGCTATGAGGCTGCTCTCTGAACAGTGCTATCTTACGTTTTTGACAATCCTCTAATAGTTTTTAAGGCCGCATAAAACGATAAATGTAGGTACCTGCCTCGGTATGTAGGTATATGAATAAATGATGATTGCACAAATGAAGTTGAAGGCTTCAATTTAGCGAGAAAAAATAGAATGAAACTCACACTGGCATTGACATTTTTTACTTAGCATCAGCAAACTCCGTTCGATGCTGGTAAAGCAAGGTGGCAGTCGAAAATTCTCCTCATTGACACTGGACCTACAAACCTACTATAAGCCTAACGATGACACACAAGAGAGGTTGCTTGCAAAGCAACGTAGAGATTGAATGCTTCAGCGTAGACTCGTATGCCTAATGGTACGGCCGGCAGCATTCCCGCATCGGGTCGTAGCTTGGTGCTACAATAACGTTCACGTCTTGGGCCGCTTCCGGTCCTCGGAGCGCGCCGGTCGACCGATCTTCTTCGGCCCGCCCGCCTGCTGCTTGCTCAGCAACGGGTGCGGCTCTGCAATGCAAGCAACGGCTGGGTCAGGCATCTCCTTGACATGGACAAGGCAAACCGTAACGGCAGAGTTATAGCTCTATTTGTTGCCTTCACCATCAGGAAAGTTTACCTTCTTTCTTTCCTCATTCTCTTTCTCATTGATCAAGCCATTTGGCATTTCCCTCACACTACCCTCACCAATCCCCAACAATAACAAGTTACAGCTGCAAATTAAAAACACAATCAACAGATGCAACATGTAGATACTTCTAGTTCTGTTTCACTTGCTCGTTGTATTTAAGGCTATTGGTGTGGTTGTTGGTGATTATTTCAAGAAGCTTTATTTTAACTTTCTATTGGTATTTTGTGGTTATAAATCACACAACTTGTTGCTAAAAGTGTGAGGATTCCGTTGACCCTGGTTTCGTTGCAATCGGAAAAACGGTGGGGCCAGAAGTTGGTATCCAGTAGGAGGTGAATTCTTCGCGGGAAGCTGCCCGAGTAAGCACTCACTCCAATAGTCTTAAGATCATACTTTCAGCTGCAGCACCAGCAGTCCCCTTTCCATGCACCCAAGTTATTAAAATTACAGGTCATCAGTCACTAACAGACAATTTGGGCATGAGATTTCACCACCAAGTCTGCTCATTTCCATTCGCAGGCCGGTCTTGGAAATGGACCCAACTATTGAACACATAATTTGTTTTACAATGGACGAGTGCACTGACATTGAAGTCGAACCATCGCCCTCGAAGAAGTAGGTACCGAACTAGTATGCTACAAAGCGTTGGGAAATCTGTTTGAATAACTTTTGTTTACCATTTAAAAGTAAACCCCAATGAGAATAGTTGTTTCAAAGCCAGAGCTAAAGATGGGACATATTAGAAAGTGCCTGTATTATATAAAACAACTATTTCAAACTGGGATTTGAAAGCTAAATAAAAGTCTCACTGGTTTCCAGTGAAACCAGCAAGACTTTTATTTATCATCCAAATCCCAGTTTTAAATAGTTGTGTTTGAAAACTAGTGCCAAAGACAGGACATAGTAGACAAGAGTCCAAGAAATTCAAATGCAACAAAGATTGGCTTGTGTCCGTGAACTGTTCGGCCGTCTGATTGGCCGAGACCCGCGGCTTGCGCCAGACCCACCGTCAGCGGGCGCGCCATGCAGCTGGATGTCGAAGGCGCGGTACTTGCGTTTGGCGCCGGCCGACGGGGAACTGTTCTCCTTCTCGGCGCGAGGCGGAGGCGCACTGGCCGCCTTCGGGGACAAACACAAGCATCACTCTAATTACTACTACAACAACAATAGCTGGTCACACATGTGAAGACGTAGGACGTGACTGAATTGATTCGGTCTCGGTCTAGCGTTTTGGTGTAGGTCTTGCCTACTTGGTCTCGGTGACTTCATTTGTCTCCTATTCGCACGGCTAACTTCTGCTGCCTGACATAACCACGGTACCGACCGCCATTCGATGACAGGCAAGTCACCGAGACCAAGTCTGTGAGACTGCATCGTCCAAGTCTCGCGTACTCGCTCTGCCATGCGGTCTTGGTCTCCTATTCGTACAGCTAACTTCTGCTGCCTGACATAACCACGGTACCGACCGCCATTCGATGACAGGCAAGTCACCGAGACCAAGTCTGTGAGACTGCATCGTCCAAGTCTCGCGTACTCGCTCTGTCATGCGGTCTTGGTCTCCTATTCGTACAGCTAACTTCTGCTGCCTGACATAACCACGGTACCGACCGCCATTCGATGACAGGCAAGTCACCGAGACCAAGTCTGTGAGACTGCATCGTCCAAGTCTCGCGTACTCGCTCTGCTATGTGGTCTTGGTCTCCTATTCTATTCGTACAGCTAACTTCTGCTGCCTGACATAACCACGGTACCGACCGCCATTCGATAACAGGCAAGTCACCGAGACCAAGTCTGTGAGACTGCATCGTCCAAGTCTCGCGTACTCGCTCTGCTATGCGGTCTTGGTCTCGGTGGATTTGCGATTCGGACAGGACTTGTGACGTCATTTGTCAAGAACGAGTACGCGAGACCGCATGAAACAGCCAATCCAGACACGGGCTAGGGTGGGGAAACGTCTTGGCATACGAAAATCTAGCTACTAAATATCTTTTTACAGACGAACTATCAGTGGCAGCCCAAAATGAAATAGCTAGAGCACTAGGCTATTTATAGAGCTTTCGAATAAAGTTTGTTTAGATGATTATGAAGTATGTTTAGATTTTTTATGATTAGATTTGATGAAAATTCAGAATAACTGCAAAAAATATATTTTCAATAGTTTTGAAGGCATTTCTCAATTTCCAGCCTCTTGTACAAAATGTACTAATTGCAGTCCAAAAATAAAATAAAATGAGCGCTCTCCCAAGTACCTAGCACAAAAACTGTCATCACGAACGTTCGGTGGACGTCGAAAAGCCAACGGGGGACAACTTGCGTTCAACGTTCGGGCAGAACCGAATCGAACGCTTGGCGAATGTGAACGCTGAACGCAAGTTGTCCCCCGTCGGCTTTTCGGCGTCCACCGAACGTTCGAAATGACGGTTTCAGTGCCACTCGGACTGTAACACGATGCTTCGTTCCACGGCCGAGCGCAAAGGAGCGAGGTACGTACGGCGGGGGGCGGCGGCTGGCTGGCGGGGGGCGGGGCCTCGTTGGGGGCGGCGCCCCAGCCCTCCTCGGGCTCGTCGACGTCGGGCGCCGTCGGCAGGAAGTGCAGCGCCGCCGCGTCGCCATCGCAGCCCTCCTCGTCCGACGAGCAGAACGCCGCCACGGGCGCTACGCTCCACACGTCCACCTGTCGCACGTTGGGGCACGTTAGCGCCGCGGTCTGCCGTTAGCGCCGCGGTCTGCCGTTAGCACCGCGGTCTGCCGTTAGCGCCGCTGATTGAAAAATGTGAGGAAGAAGAGGAAGAAGAGAGTGAAATGAAGGAATGAAGGAAGAGACTAGAAGTGTCAGGCGTGGCTGGCCGGCTTTGATAAGTGTAGAGCCTTGATAGAATGTCTGTACCTACTTTTAGATAATGAAGACAATAAAAACGATGATTATTATTCCCAAGCTGCACAAAAACTGTCATCACGAACGTTCAGTGGATGTCGAAAAGCCAACGGGGGACAACTTGCGTTCAACGTTCGGATAAGAACTAATCGAACGTTTGGCGAATGTGAACGCTGAACGCAAGTTGTCCCCCGTCGGCTTTCCGGCATCCACCGAACGTGTGCTACTCGGGTATGAGGAATATTCCGTCCTTCAACATGCATTTGAAGGACGGACGACGGGAAAAACGATATCGGTCCGTTGCCGTCGAAACCGAGACAGCGGTGGCATCTTGCGGTGTTGTCGTGAACTTTCAGCAAACACCAGCTGCTGGCGTGAAATCAGGAGGCATGTCACACAAAGCGCATATTAATTTAACACGCAGCACGCAAATGTATTGGGTTTCGAACTTTTGAGCTCATTTATCTCAATGTTGCTGGAATGTGACATGTTTCGTTGTTCCCGCGCACCCTGCATTTCTTTCTGCCGTCAGTGAACATCGAAAGTTCCAAGAGAGAACTGCGGTCCCTCGTTGGTGGCAGATTATGACGATTGCACGAAGCTTTCTTTGAATTTCACGTGGGGCTTTCGACATTCTACGGGTGTCGATTTTTTGTCCTAATTGTGGTGAATGATGATTCGGATGAAATTTACCGATACTGTATATTTTCTTCAGCCAAAATAAAGTAAATCCAGTACGAGATGAATTATGTAAGGAAAGCAAGCCAAGAACATTGCTCAAAGATCCAGGCCCATAGGATTTTAATTGCAACAGGACTCATAAAGGGACTTCTGATTAGCAACACCAATAGGTGCACACAAGTGACTCTTTTTTGGGGTACCTACTAGTGAAATCGCAGATTTTGTACAGCTCATCACTCAGGCTACCACAGCTCCTTGGGGTGATTCATGCAAATTAGTGATTTCAAAATCAGTCATTTTCAATTTCACTGCCTAATGTTAGTGCTACGAAAGCGAGACACGTTTAGTGATATTAAATGAAAGGCTAGCAATCGTCATTGGGCAGGCACAGAGCACTCGAAACCCACAAGATCGCAACTAATCAACTAATCACTACCACTGAATATTATTTATTACCATTTAGGTACTTCCTATTTGTACTGTTATTCTTAGTTTTCCATCAGTGATGATGTTGTTATTATTATTACTATTATTACTTACCATTTTACTACTATAACAAGTCCTCCAACTTAGTTCATCACCAATTATATTTTAAGAACGCTCATACAGATATTATGTATCGGTCCGTAGCGCAATAAATACAAATACAAATACCAAACCCTGGGCCGGTCTCACCTCGAGGTCGTCCTCCTGCTTGAGCGGTCCCAGCGTCACCGACTTGTCCTCGTCCTCGAGGTCGAACTCCGACTCGCGCTCCTCGTACTCCACGTTCTCGTCCAGCTCCTTGAAGTCGGGCGCAAACGCGGACCAGTTCTCCACCTGGTTCTGCGCCCAGACGGAGACGACGCCGCTCGACACGCTCGCCACGATCGGTCGCGCCGGGTGCCACTGCAAGCGCAGGCCAAGTCACAATGGGCGCAGACTGAGTCACAATGGGCGCAGGCCAAGTCACGATGGGCGCAGGCCAAGTCACAATGGGCGCAGGCCGAGTCACGATGGGCGCAGACCGAGTCACAATGCTAGCCGGGATATGCAACTAGCTTAGCAAGCTCGAAGTCAAAGGGATGCCACCGTGCAGCGTTCAAGTAGGACAAACCTTGGATCATTGCTAGCCGGGAAATGCAACTAGCTTAGCTCGAAGTCAAAGGGATGCCGCCGTACAGTGTTCAAGTGGGACAAACCTTGGATCATTGCTGGCCGGGACATGTAACTAGCTTAGCAAGCTCGACATCAAAGAGATGCCGCCGTACAGCATTCAAGTAGGACAAACCTTGGATCATTGCTAGCCGGGAAATGCAACTAGCTTAGCTCGAAGTCAAAGGGATGCCGCCGTACAGTGTTCAAGTGGGACAAACCTTGGATCATTGCTGGCCGGGACATGTAACTAGCTTAGCAAGCTCGACATCAAAGAGATGCCGCCGTACAGCATTCAAGTAGGACAAACCTTGGATCATTGCTAGCCGGGAAATGCAACTAGCTTAGCTCGAAGTCAAAGGGATGCCGTCGTACAGTGTTCAAGTGGGACAAACCTTGGATCATTGCTGGCCGGGACATGCAACTAGCTTAGCAAGCCCGACATCAAAGAGATGCCGCCGTACAGCGTTCAAGTAGGACAAACCTTGGATCGTTGCTAGCCGGGACATGCAACTAGCTTAGCAAGCTCGAAGTCAAAGGGATGCCACCGTGCAGCGTTCAAGTAGGACAAACCTTGGATCATTGCTAGCCGGGAAATGCAACTAGCTTAGCTCGAAGTCAAAGGGATGCCGCCGTACAGTGTTCAAGTGGGACAAACCTTGGATCATTGCTGGCCGGGACATGCAACTAGCTTAGCAAGCTCGAAGTCAGAGGGATGCCGCCGTATAGCGTTCAAGTAGGACAAACCTTGGGTCATAGCTAGCCGGGACATGCAACTAGCTTAGCAAGCTCGAAATCAAAGAGATGCCGCCGTACAGCGTTCAAGTAGGACAAACCTTGGATCATTGCTAGCCGGGATATGCAACTAGCTTAGCAAGCTTGAAGTCAAAGGGATGCCGCCGTACAGCGTTCAAGTAGGACAAACCTTGGATCATTGCTAGCCGGGACATGCAACTAGCTTGGCAAGCTCGAAATCAAAGGGATGCCGCCGTACAGCGTTCAAGTAGGACAAACCTTGGATCATTGCTAGCCGGGACATGCAACTAGCTTAGCAAGCTCGAAGTCAAAGGGATGCCGCCGTACAGCGTTCAAGTAGGACAAACCTTGGATCATTGCTAGCCGGGATATGCAACTAGCTTAGCAAGCTCGACATCAAAGGGATGCCGCCGTACAGTGTTCAAGTGGGACAAACCTTGGATCATTGCTGGCCGGGACATGCAACTAGCTTAGCTCGAAGTCAAAGGGATGCCGTCGTACAGTGTTCAAGTAGGACAAACCTTGGATCATTGCTGGCCGGGACATGCAACTAGCTTAGCAAGCTCGAAGTCAAAGGGATGCCACCGTGCAGCGTTCAAGTAGGACAAACCTTGGATCATTGCTAGCCGGGAAATGCAACTAGCTTAGCTCGAAGTCAAAGGGATGCCGCCGTACAGTGTTCAAGTGGGACAAACCTTGGATCATTGCTGGCCGGGACATGCAACTAGCTTAGCAAGCTCGACATCAAAGAGATGCCGCCGTACAGCGTTCAAGTAGGACAAACCTTGGGTCGTTGCTAGCCGGGACATGCAACTAGCTTAGCAAGCTCGAAATCAAAGAGATGCCGCCGTACAGCGTTCAAGTAGGACAAACCTTGGATCATTGCTAGCCGGGATATGCAACTAGCTTAGCAAGCTCGAAATCAAAGGGATGCCGCCGTACAGCGTTCAAGTAGGACAAACCTTGGATCATTGCTAGCCGGGACATGCAACTAGCTTAGCAAGCTCGAAGTCAAAGGGATGCCGCCGTACAGCGTTCAAGTAGGACAAACCTTGGATCATTGCTAGCCGGGACATGCAACTAGCTTAGCAAGCTCGACATCAAAGGGATGCCGCCGTACAGTGTTCAAGTGGGACAAACCTTGGATCATTGCTGGCCGGGACATGCAACTAGCTTAGCTCGAAGTCAAAGGGATGCCGTCGTACAGTGTTCAAGTGGGACAAACCTTGGATCATTGCTAGCCGGGACATGCAACTAGCTTAGCTCGAAGTCAAAGGGATGCCGTCGTACAGTGTTCAAGTGGGACAAACCTTGGATCATTGCTAGCCGGGACATGCAACTAGCTTAGCAAGCTCGAAGTCAAAGGGATGCCGCCGTACAGCATTCAAGTGGGACAAACCTTGGATCATTGCTAGCCGGGAAATGCAACTAGCTTAGCTCGAAGTCAAAGGGATGCCGTCGTACAGTGTTCAAGTGGGACAAACCTTGGATCATTGCTGGCCGGGACATGCAACTAGCTTAGCTCGAAGTCAAAGGGATGCCGTCGTACAGTGTTCAAGTGGGACAAACCTTGGATCATTGCTGGCCGGGAAATGCAACTAGCTTAGCTCGAAGTCAAAGGGATGCCGTCGTACAGTGTTCAAGTGGGACAAACCTTGGATCATTGCTGGCCGGGACATGCAACTAGCTTAGCAAGCCCGACATCAAAGAGATGCCGCCGTACAGCGTTCAAGTAGGACAAACCTTGGATCATTGCTAGCCGGGATACGCAACTAGCTTAGCAAGCTCGAAATAAAAGGGATGCCGCCGTACAGCGTTCAAGTAGGACAAACCTTGGATCGTTGCTAGCCGGGACATGCAACTAGCTTAGCAAGCCCAGAGTCAAAAGGCGTTCCCTGGACCGTTGCAAGCCCGAAACGAAGGTGCACTCACCACGACGTCCAGCAGCAGCTCCCCCTTGGTGCCGTGCAGGATCTTGACCAGGTTGCCCACCGACTTCTCCCACACGTAGAGCGCGTGCTGCCGCGCGGAGCCGGCGCACACGTACTCGCCGTCGCCCGAGAAGCAGCACTTCTTCCACATCGTCCTGGCGACACAAACGACGACGGCAGGACTGCGTTAGCCGGGCGGGAACCGAGCAGTGCCCGATTTAGACCATTGGCGCCCGTAGGCTAGTATATTACGGCGACCCCCCCCCCCCCTCACCCCCACCGCGAAATGTGGCTTTTTACGCGAGTACCTATAGCCAAAGATTATTACCTAGCACTGTTTCAAAGTTTAAGTATTTTCCAATCGACGACAGGAGAAGCCATGTAAGTTCAGCTGTAGTAAATAAATCGAGAAACCAGATGGGGTATTGTAGTTGGTGTGCCAGCTTACCAGTGCTATTTTTTTTTCAGAATTGTTTAAATTTGTACTTAATTTACTCTCAAATTTCTTTAAATTTGCAAAAATGTGGAAAACGTGTAGTTCAATACAACTTGACTTCCTCAGGTCTCTGCAGAACACATTTTCCTCTAAACTATCTACACCTTAGCGGCGTCTTTTCGCTACAGCCTCGTCAGCCGAGGCGTAAATCTGGCACTGGAACCGAGGCCCCAATCGGTTCTCGGCTGCGTTTGCTGCGTTTGGACTTGATCTCTCAGCTATAACGACTCTCGCAGAGCCTTTGCCGAATCTTAAATAGTCGATAATTTTTAGGGCTTTTGGTGCGGCTGTTGCTTATTGCATGAAGCTTTATTTGAACTTTCAACTGGTATTTCGTGATTATAAATCACACACTTTGTTGCCAAAAGTGTGAGGATTCTGTAGACATGGGTTTCGTTACGATCGGACAAACGGTGCGGCCACAAGTTGGTATCCAGTAGGAGGTGAAATTTGAGCGGGAAGTGGCCCGAGTAAACACTCACTCCAATAGTCTTATATTCAAATATCTGGCACGTTTCTGACACTGGTTCTTGGAATGTTGTGAATAACCGTTCCCAATTTGGTCAATCCAGTTCAGATCACTGCAATAACACGAATAGCAATAAGTATCAGAAGCCCAAAATGCAAGAAGAGTTGTTAAGACTTACCCTAACATCTTTGGCAATTTAAAAACATGATATTGGGGTGCATTGTGTGTTGGTATTCAAGCTGTAGATAATCCCTTAACGGTTAAATTAATCAAAAGACAGACATAGGTACTACTACTTTTAAAAATACCTACTTTTAGAATCTCGATGCATACCACTGTAATATTTTAAAATGTCTGCATGGTCAATTATCAATGCTTAACTGACAATTAACAAAAAATAAAAATATATAGGGAAAGTGTCCCCTGGCCACTCTGGGCGGATGGTATTGGAGCCTTGTATTGTATTGTATTGTATTGGGATTGGAGCGTACTTGTTGACGAGGTCCTGCAGCTTCTGCAGCGGCTCCGGCTCCCCGTCGGCTCCGCACGTCAGCACCTCCTGGCTGTCGTAGACGCGGATCACGCGGTCGGCCGTGTTCACCAGGAAGCACCTGCGGCCAATCGGGAGCCGCCGTTCGTTGCTAGCGTTGTCGGCCAACGGCCGTCTTTCTATTACATTTCTCAGACCCGTGTCTACTGTTTCCTAACTTTAGCACTGGTTTTCAAACACTACTATTCCAAACTGGGATTCGAATGCTAGATGAAAGTCTCACTGGTTTCCCCACGTTTCGTAACACATTAACTAGCTACTTCTTCGAGGGTGATGGCTCCACTGACGTCAAAACCGTGAACAAACGTGATCAAACGTGAACGTGCCAGTTTGCCTGCCTTTTCCGGCGCAAACGCCGGTGGAGCCATCGACTGAGCCACGGGGAAATACGTGAGACTTTATTAGCATTCAAAGCCCGGTGGGAAATAGTTGTGTTCGATACCCAATGCTAACGACAAGAAAAGCAGGCACGAGTCTAGGATATTTAATAGCTACCCGCATCTTCAACAAAGCGCAAACTGTGTTCACTGAGCTCTAATATCGAGAATCTGAACACGTACCCTAGTGATGTAGTATCTAGTGCGGTGTTTTGTGTTTTAGCTTGGGCTTTGTCAATCACTCTTTAAACCGTGTCAAAGGAACAAAGATGGGGTGAAGTTGGGTTCTTAAACTCGATAACTATTTGAATCTGGCAAAAAAACTACGGAAAACCCCAAGATGTCACAACAAAAACGCAAGTGAAACAGATAGGTTCAGCCTACGACTCACAAGATTTCCAGACTTGCAAGACATCAGCGAGGGCAAGGTGAGTACGAGACTGGGCAAGGCTAGTCAAGAATGAAACAGATAGGTTCAACCTACAGTTCAGAGGCCTTACCTAGCGCGGCCATTTGGAGCAGCTACCATGCGGCCAATAAGCCGGGCTGGCGGTGTTATATAACCCGGACCTAGAGCGGCCATTTGGAGCGGCTACCACGCGGCTAAGAAGCCGGGCTGGCGGTGTTATATAACCCGGACCTAGAGCGGCCATTTCAACAATGGGCAGTTTGTTGATTTCGTAGCACCACTAGCAACCAGTATTACGGTGGTGCTACGATAATAGCATTATCTAGAAGGCATACTGCTTTTTAAACGATCATCATTGTGCAGTGAGGTCAAATCAACCAATCTAATGGCTTGTTACTAAAGTCAGAGTCGATGAGCCCCGGCTATATAACCTGGCCGTAATACTGCCGCTCTAGGTCCTGGTTTTTGCTTGGTGCTGTGGTGGTATTAATCCAGGGTAGATTGCTAGTTATCCCGGGACTACGAGTGGCCGCTCTAGGTCGGGGTTACTGCTTGGTGCTACGGTGGTGTTAATTAGCCAGGGTAGATTGCTAGTAATCCCGGGACTACGAGTGGCCGCTCTAGGTCGGGGTTACTGCTTGGTGCTACGGTGGTGTTAATTAGCCAGGGTAGATTGCTAGTAATCCCGGGACTACGAGTGGCCGCGCTAGGTCGGGGTTACTGCTTGGTGCTACGGTGGTGTTAATTAGCCAGGGTAGATTGCTAGTAATCCCGGGACTACGAGTGGCCGCGCTAGGTCGGGGTTACTGCTTGGTGCTACGGTGGTGTTAATTAGCCAGGGTAGATTGCTAGTAATCCCGGGACTACGAGTGGCCGCGCTAGGTCGGGGTTACTGCTTGGTGCTACGGTGGTGTTAATTAGCCAGGGTAGATTGCTAGTAATCCCGGGACTACGAGTGGCCGCGCTAGGTCGGGGTTACTGCTTGGTGCTACGGTGGTGTTAATTAGCCAGGGTAGATTGCTAGTAATCCCGGGACTACGAGTGGCCGCTCTAGGTCGGGGTTACTGCTTGGTGCTACGGTGGTGTTAATTAGCCAGGGTAGATTGCTAGTAATCCCGGGACTACGAGTGGCCGCGCTAGGTCGGGGTTACTGCTTGGTGCTACGGTGGTGTTAATTAGCCAGGATAGATTGCTAGTAATCCCGGGCTACGAGTGGCCGCGCTAGGTCGGGGTTACTGCTTGGTGCTACGGTGGTGTTAATTAGCCAGGGTAGATTGCTAGTAATCCCGGGACTACGAGTGGCCGCGCTAGGTCGGGGTTACTGCTTGGTGCTACGGTGGTGTTAATTAGCCAGGGTAGATTGCTAGTAATCCCGGGACTACGAGTGGCCGCGCTAGGTCGGGGTTACTGCTTGGTGCTACGGTGGTGTTAATTAGCCAGGGTAGATTGCTAGTAATCCCGGGACTACGAGTGGCCGAGCTAGGTCGGGGTTACTGCTTGGTGCTACGGTGGCGTTAATTAGCCAGGGTAGATTGCTAGTAATCCCGGGACTACGAGTGGCCGCGCTAGGTGAGGCCCCTGAAGATTTCCAGACTCGGAAGATATCAGCGAACCGTGCAACGTGAGCACAAAGCAAGTCAAGACAGACAAGCGAGCGTGTCGACTCACGGCCCCCTGCGCGCGAACTCGATGCTCTTGACGGCCGTGGCGCTGGTGCTGCCCTGGGTCACGCGGAAGCTGGCCTTGACCTTGAGCTCGGCAGTGTCCAGCACGAGCACCCGGCCCTTGCCGTTGCCGGTGAAGACGTGGGCCCCGCGTCGGTCGAACGAAGCCACGATGTTCAGGTCCGACTGCCGAGACCGGGGGCCGCGTGGGGTTCGATTCAATTTCAATTCAATTCGTTCTCTTGAACAACATCGATGGTGCACAGGCGGTAGGGCGTAAGCGACGTTTTCACAATTGTTCAGGAAGTGAAAAAAACGTCGCATTTAATCAATTGTTGATGAATCGATTCAAATTTTTAATGTGTCCTTCTAATATTATTTTATGAATTTTCTGCACTAACAGAAATTATATTCTCTCATTAGAAAAATAATAATGGCGGTTACGCCGTAAAGCACTGCTAAAATGCTGCTTGCTTATCGTGGCTACGCCCCAAGTTTGGATACAAAAGAAGGCGCCTACGCCATTTTGCCTGTTCCAGTTTTGGCAAGATGTCGCTTACGCCCAAATTAAAATGTGAATATCGGCTAAAGTAATAGACTGTCGCTTACACGGTAGGTATATATTTTTTAGGTTACTGGTATAAATATTGAGCAGGAACCAGCAAAACATGGATTTCGCCAAAAATGCCGCTTACGCCCTTCTGCCTGTACACCATCGATGGTGGCAAGGTATACAACTTGCAACTAATTAAAATCTCTTATATATATTCTTGGTTTCTTATGTATTTAATTCTTCCATTTTTCTTCTACAATCCTTTACTGTTTTTGGCCATTCATCCATTATTCTAAATTCGTTTGCTCATTCCATTCTTTCATCGTCAAAGAATATTTTCCAACATCTCACCTTATTTTGCTTTTCTTTCATTTTCCATTGGGTTACAGTGGGCAATTCTAACAAAACACTCTGACTTGTCGCACGTGTCAAATGCACCAAGACCAAGGGCCGCGTTGCACCAACATTTACCTTTTCATTGATAAAGCGCCCGTTTTACTGTCTTCTGAATAAGTCAATTGTGTTTTTAAAGTTGCTAAATAATAATATCCTAGTGTGATTGTACTCATTAACTTTTAAGATCAAGTGGAAACTGGCACGCAGGTCATTTATGGGAGAATGCAGTGAGCGCTGGCACGGCATGCTTGTTGCCTATCAGTCTCAAAGAGCAGTGATACAAGTTAGAACTTGGGAGATACAATTGCATAATGGACCCTTGGTAACATTTTGTTGTGCGAGCTGTGGTCCGAGACCCGTGAACGGTCTCCAAAGCAGGGATCGGAACCATAACTCATTACGGTTCCAGTTCCGGTCCAACAAATTTCATCTCAAAGGGTTCGGATTCCGGTTCGGGTTCCAATCCCTGCTCCAAAGTGGAGAAAGTCGGACAAAGTGGACAAAGTCGGACAAAGTGGAGAAAGTCGGACAAAGTGGACAAAGTCGGACAAAATCGGACAAAGTGGACCAAGTCGGACAAAGTGGACAAAGTGGACAAAGTCGGACAAAGTGGACAAAGTCGGACAAAGTCGGACAAAGTGGACAAAGTCGGACAAAGTGGACCAAGTTGGACAAAGTGGACAAAGTCGGACAAAGTCGACCAAGTCGGACAAAGTGGACAAAGTCGGACAAAATCGGACAAAGTGGACCAAGTCGGACAAAGTGGACCAAGTTGGACAAAGTGGACAAAGTCGGACAAAGTGGACAAAGTCGGACAAAGTCGACCAAGTCGGACAAAGTGGACAAAGTGGACAAAGTGGACAAAGTCGGACAAAGTCGACCAAGTCGGAGAAAGTCGGACAAAGTGGACCAAGTCGGACAAAGTGGAGAAAGTCGGACAAAGTGGACAAAGTCGGACAAAGTGGACCAAGTTGGTGACTCACGTCGTCGTCGACGGGCACCACGCGATGCTCGCCGTCCGTATCCACGACGACGGCCGCGTGCCGCATCGGACAGACGAGGAACAGCCGTTCGTTGCGCGGATGGCACTGCACCTGGGGGCATCGACGGGGGGGTGAACTGGTGAACGAGTGTTTAAAAATACATCAAATCTATTTAACCTAGAAGCTTTGTTACATTTATTGACCAGTTGACTTGCACACTGATTTGGGAGGGAATTTTCGATGGTTTGTAATACTAGGTATACCATATAGTTTATAATGGGGAAAACAATAAAAATACTGGGAACCGGTCACCATGCCAGTCAGCGTCCGTTACCTTGAGAATGGGCGACGGAAAGCGATACTTCTGCTCGCATTCCCCGGAAAGGACGTCCCAGATGCAGACACTGTTGTCCGTTGAAGCGCTCACGAGCTTGTGTCCATTGCGAGACCAGCTGCCAACACATTGACAAACACTTTGGTCGATCGGTAGGAAGTTTTTTTAATAGGCACACCGAATATACTCATTATAAGTTATAACTCATTGCTATTCTAATTTACCAAATTAGTAGATTCCATAGCTGTAGTTTCTTTTACAACATGCTAATATCAACCCAAAATTAGCGACTTCTCACTTCAACTCTGCATTCAAGGCTTGAATTGTCTAGATTACCTAGGTATACCTAGCATTTATCTGCCTAATTTGATTTCACTTTCATTTTAATATAATGTTACGTACCTGAGAGAGCACACAGGATGTACATGTGCGCTAATTATCTTTGCAATGCCTCTGGTTAAGAAATCCCAGATGGCGATTCTTCCGTCATTGCATCCAACAGCGAGCAATGTTCCCCGTTTGTTGAACGCACATGTTACTGCCAGAGAGATACAGTCAAGAGTGCCATCGAACTCCTGTAGGGTACAAGGTAGTGTCAATTGAATATTTCTTTCTTATAATTTCGAGGTATTCCACTTCAGGTTTGTTATTTTCTTACCTCTGGATAATTCTGCCCAAAAGATTCTGAAATCAAGAGTAAACAATGAGAGTGAGGTTAAGGACCGAATGAAATTTACGTATTTCGGGGAGTTCGTTAGCAAGAAGTGATATAATTGAAAATGAGAACTCAATTATTAATATTATCACCTACCTAGCAGCTCGATATTCATTATAATTCATCAGAAAACCCAACGAAATGAAATCTCCGGCCGCACTCAGCGTAGAAATGCCAGCCCGCTCGTGCTTTGTTGTGGCTTCTGACAGCTGACATTTGTTAGCCTTGAGGGGTGCTCACAAGCGCCAAATTGAAAACTGAAAGCCAGTCGTGCAAAGTAAGTTGCTGAACTAGCCATAATGGAAATCGAGCAAACACTGCTAAAACTTATATTTTTGACAGGTAAAATTACGATTACTTTTGAAGCAAGGGTAGATGTAGTATTTTAATGGCAAAGCAACCTTGATCTCCTGGTCAACAATACCAATTTTGTTTTTCTCCTCGCTTCTGAAATTTCCTTTGGAAAATTCCGAGTGGTCTGTCGCAAGATCTGTCGCAATCATTAGCTAAAACAGGTAAGATCAAATTCATTATGTTCTATTTCGTATTCACAAACTAGAGTAACACAGAATGAGCAATTTATCAATTTGATCTGCTAAGAGTGTGCTATCTCAACCTGACGAAATATCTTAGCACACCTTTCCAGAAGTAGTGGATATTTTGATAGGTACCTACATTATCTTCCTTGTTTCTTAACTCTACCTTATCTCTACCAAGGAATTGCCTCTTCAACTATAAACTGTTTTTGTAGTATCCAACAAAATGGATGTAGTTAAAATAGATTTTGCTCTCTACATGACCAACTCCCGATAACTCTTTGCAGAATTCAGGATGAAACGAATCGTTCCATTGATGGACCGAATCTTGATTCGGCGTGTCGATGTCACAACGACTTCCAAGGGAGGAATCATCCTCACAGAAAAGTCGCGTCCTAAGGTACACTGACCTACAACGGAAGAAATAACTAAATACGTAATAACTAAAAAGGGCGCACTGCCCTAAAGCACCAGCTGCAAGTGTCATCTTTCACGCTGGAATACAATATGGCCAGCAAGATGACAGATGCAAATAAATTCCAACCGATAGGGGTTTTCACAGTGGGTGAAATGCTTCCATTCCATCACATAAGTCAGTTAGTTAGTCAGCCTACCGTGACAGCCTTGAGCTATGAATAACATAATTTAATACATCGCATTGTCAAAAAATTTTCAAATATGCGCGGCCACGGTTGAAGGAAGGAAACTGAAAGCTCAAAAGGATTTTCCAAGTAAGTTCCGCGCGCGCGCCAATAGAAAGGTGATAAAGTGCCGAGGAGGGCGTTGAGAGGAGGGCGTTGAGAGGAGGGCGTTGAGAGGAGGGCGTCAAGAGGAGGGCGTCGAGAGGAGGGCGTTGAGAGGAGGGCGTCAAGAGGAGGGCGTCGAGAGGAGGGCGTTGAGAGGAGGGCGTCAAGAGGAGGTCGTCGAGAGGAGGGTGTCAAGAGGAGGGCGTCGAGAGGAGGGCGTTGAGAGGAGGGCGTCGAGAGGAGGGCGTTGAGAGGAGGGCGTTGAGAGGAGGGCGTTGAGAGGAGGGCGTCAAGAGGAGGGCGTCGAGAGGAGGGCGTTGAGAGGAGGGCGTCAAGAGGAGGGCGTCGAGAGGTGGGCGTTGAGAGGAGGGCGTTGAGAGGAGGGCGTTGAGAGGAGGGCGTTGAGAGGAGGGCGTTGAGAGGAGGGCGTTGAGAGGAGGGCGTCGAGAGGAGGGCGTCAAGAGGAGGGCGTCGAGAGGAGGGCGTTGAGAGGAGGGCGTCGAGAGGAGGGCGTTGAGAGGAGGGCGTTGAGAGGAGGGCGTTGAGAGGAGGGCGTTGAGAGGAGGGCGTCAAGAGGAGGGCGTCGAGAGGAGGGCGTTTAGAGGAGTGCGTCAAGAGGAGGGCGTCGAGAGGAGGGCGTTGAGAGGAGGGCGTTGATAGGAGGGCGTTGAGAGGAGGGCGTTGAGAGGAGGGCGTTGAGAGGAGGGCGTCGAGAGGAGGGCGTCGAGAGGAGGGCGTCGAGAGGAGGGTGTTGAGAGGAGGGCGTTGAGAGGAGGGCGTTGAGAGGAGGGCGTCGAGAGGGCGTCGAGAGGAGGGCGTCGAGAGGAGGGCGTTGAGAGGAGGGCGTCGAGAGGAGGGCGTCGAGAGGAGGGCGTCGAGAGGAGGGCGTTGAGAGGAGGGCGTCGAGAGGAGGTCGTCGAGAGGAGGGCGTTGAGAGGAGGGCGTTGAGAGGAGGGCGTTGAGAGGAGGGCGTCAAGAGGAGGGCGTCGAGAGGAGGGCGTTGAGAGGAGGGCGTCAAGAGGAGGGCGTCGAGAGGAGGGCGTTGAGAGGAGGGCGTCAAGAGGAGGTCGTCGAGAGGAGGGTGTCAAGAGGAGGGCGTCGAGAGGAGGGCGTTGAGAGGAGGGCGTCGAGAGGAGGGCGTTGAGAGGAGGGCGTTGAGAGGAGGGCGTTGAGAGGAGGGCGTCAAGAGGAGGGCGTCGAGAGGAGGGCGTTGAGAGGAGGGCGTCAAGAGGAGGGCGTCGAGAGGTGGGCGTTGAGAGGAGGGCGTTGAGAGGAGGGCGTTGAGAGGAGGGCGTTGAGAGGAGGGCGTTGAGAGGAGGGCGTTGAGAGGAGGGCGTCGAGAGGAGGGCGTCAAGAGGAGGGCGTCGAGAGGAGGGCGTTGAGAGGAGGGCGTCGAGAGGAGGGCGTTGAGAGGAGGGCGTTGAGAGGAGGGCGTTGAGAGGAGGGCGTTGAGAGGAGGGCGTCAAGAGGAGGGCGTCGAGAGGAGGGCGTTTAGAGGAGGGCGTCAAGAGGAGGGCGTCGAGAGGAGGGCGTTGAGAGGAGGGCGTTGATAGGAGGGCGTTGAGAGGAGGGCGTTGAGAGGAGGGCGTTGAGAGGAGGGCGTCGAGAGGAGGGCGTCGAGAGGAGGGCGTCGAGAGGAGGGTGTTGAGAGGAGGGCGTTGAGAGGAGGGCGTTGAGAGGAGGGCGTCGAGAGGGCGTCGAGAGGAGGGCGTCGAGAGGAGGGCGTTGAGAGGAGGGCGTCGAGAGGAGGGCGTCGAGAGGAGGGCGTCGAGAGGAGGGCGTTGAGAGGAGGGCGTCGAGAGGAGGGCGTCGAGGGGAGGGCGTTGAGAGGAGGGTGTTGAGAGGAGGGCGTTGAGACCTCACTGACAGTGTCCCCGTACGATGCAGGCGACCCGTGGTACGGTGATGGCTGTGGGTCCAGGTCGTACCGACCCCGAGGGCAATCGTGTGACCCCCGTGCTGCGCGTCGGCGACACCGTCCTCCTGCCCAGCTGGGGCGGCCTCAAGGTCGGCGACGACGAGCAAATGCGACTCTACCGCGAGTCCGACGTCCTCGGCAAGTTCACCGCCAACTGAACAACACCCAGCAGTCGCAGGACGCCGGGCTCTCGTGACTTGTACCTTCTTGCTAGCGTCTTGACATGTTCTTACTTGTGTTGACGCGCGAATAAATATCGCCGAAGTAGTGGGATGTTTGTCTGTTTTGCATGGTTTATTCTTGCAGCGGCCGAAATGTGAGAAACAAAATTGCAATAACTTCAGAAAAGGTGCCGATGAAGCTCGTGTCAAGCCCTAGTCTCCGCCGAGAATGCAAACTCGTGTCGTTTTGGAAACAAATCACATTGGGGTTTGAATGCCTAACAAAATAATGAAGTCGAAATATATAAATAAAATAAAATACGTAAATTAGTAATGTTGCTATTTACTAACGTTGACGTGAGGCGAGCTATCAACCACCCCTGAGGCGAGCTATCAACCACCCCTGAGGCGAGCTATCAACCACCCCTGAGGCGAGCTATCAACCACCCCTAAGGTGAGCTATCAACCACCCCTGAGGCGAGCTATCAACCACCCCTGAGGCGAGCTATCAACCACCCCTGAGGCGAGCTATCAACCACCCCTGAGGCGAGCTATCAACCACCCCTGAGGCGAGCTATCAACCACCCCTGAGGCGAGCTATCAACCACCCCTGAGGCGAGCTATCAACCACCCCTGAGGCGAGCTATCAACCACCCCTAAGGTGAGCTATCAACCACCCCTGAGGCGAGCTATCAACCACCCCTGAGGCGAGCTATCAACCACCCCTGAGGCGAGCTATCAACCACCCCTGAGGCGAGCTATCAACCACCCCTGGCCCTGAGGCGAGCTATCAACCACCCCCGAGGCGAGCTATCAGCCACCCCTGATGCGAGCTATCAACCACCCCTGAGGCGAGCCATCAACCACCCCTGAGGCGAGCCATCAACCACCCCTGAGGCGAGCTATCAACCACCCCTGAGGCGAGCTATCAACCACCCCTGAGGCGAGCTATCAACCACCCCTGAGGCGAGCTATCAACCACCCCTGAGGCGAGCTATCAACCACCCCTAAGGTGAGCTATCAACCACCCCTGAGGCGAGCTATCTACCACCCCTGAGGCGAGCTATCAACCACCCCTGAGGCGAGCTATCAACCACTCCTAAGGTGAGCTATCAACCACCCCTGAGGCGAGCTATCAACCACCCCTGAGGCGAGCCATCAACCACTCCTAAGGTGAGCTATCAACCACCCCTGAGGCGAGCTATCAACCTCCCCTGGCCCTGAGGCGAGCTATCAACCACCCCTGGCCCTGAGGCGAGCTATCAACGACCCCTGAGGCGAGCTATCAACCACCCCTGAGGCGAGCTATCAACCACCCCTGAGGCGAGCTATCAACCACCCCTGGCCCTGAGGCGAGCTATCAACCACCCCCGAGGCGAGCTATCAGCCACCCCTGATGCGAGCTATCAACCACCCCTGAGGCGAGCCATCAACCACCCCTGAGGCGAGCCATCAACCACCCCTGAGGCGAGCTATCAACCACCCCTGAGGCGAGCTATCAACCACCCCTGAGGCGAGCTATCAACCACCCCTGAGGCGAGCTATCAACCACCCCTGAGGCGAGCTATCAACCACCCCTAAGGTGAGCTATCAACCACCCCTGAGGCGAGCTATCTACCACCCCTGAGGCGAGCTATCAACCACCCCTGAGGCGAGCTATCAACCACTCCTAAGGTGAGCTATCAACCACCCCTGAGGCGAGCTATCAACCACCCCTGAGGCGAGCCATCAACCACTCCTAAGGTGAGCTATCAACCACCCCTGAGGCGAGCTATCAACCTCCCCTGGCCCTGAGGCGAGCTATCAACCACCCCTGGCCCTGAGGCGAGCTATCAACGACCCCTGAGGCGAGCTATCAACCACCCCTGAGGCGAGCTATCAGCCACCCCTGAGGCGAGCTATCAACCACCCCTGAGGCGAGCTATCAACCACCCCTAAGGTGAGCTATCAACCACCCCTGAGGCGAGCTATCAACCACCCCTGAGGCGAGCTATCAACCACCCCTGAGGCGAGCTATCAACCACCCCTGAGGCGAGCTATCAACCACCCCTGAGGCGAGCTATCAACCACCCCTGAGGCGAGCCATCAACCACCCCTGAGGCGAGCCATCAACCACCCCTGGCCCTGAGGCGAGCTATCAACCACCCCTGAGGCGAGCTATCAACGACCCCTGAGGCAACGACGGGCAATCATTGGGACTTTATTCAAAGCCCAGTTTAATATAGCTTTTTTTTCTACTTTATTATTAATCAGTGGCTAAAAGGTGAGACAGGCAAACACGAGTCTTCCGTCTTAGAGCTAGAAATTAATTCGTATCGTTCTGATTGTTCTAAAGCAATCGCGCAGATTTGTGACTCAATGCCGGTATTTCGGCAATAACATTTGGGCCCGCCTAACACAATGGGCCAATCGGTGTATTCATTCAAGTGTGATCGACGTTCTGTTGGCGCATCGGAATTCAGGCAAGTGCATTCTATTCACAGACTAACAAGTAACAGAGAGAGCTCCTTCGAAGCAATGTGATGGAAGGTATTCCGTGTCACTTCATAGAACTATCGTGTAGTGCTCGATGCTTGACCATTGTTAGTTGTTACCCGTAGCTTGCTTAACGGGACTATTCATCGACTGCCGTTGGAGGCAATATTTTATCCTGTTTTACGGATCTTTCCCGACCCTTATCAAAATAGAAACCTTTCAGAAACCAGTGCTCGTTAAAATGTTTTGAAACGTTGGTTTCTAAAACGGTAATTTATAGTTTGACAAAACCACCGCGTTTTCACTCCCTTGACATACTGTGGTAAAAACCGAGGGGAGAAAATGGTTGTATGGCAATTGAAATTGGCACGCAATAAGATTTAGTATTTTTTTTTTACAAAGGATGAAACTTTATTTCAGCGATTCTATGAAGCCATTGTAAAATGTATAAAATGTATAAAAGTACAAAACAAAATTAAGCGTAGCAACATTCATCATAATTATAGTTATATGAAAACTTGTCAACAATAAGTTTACCATAACAGACCAATATAAACCGTGGATTGTTATTAACCTTATATATAACTTTTATATAACTGAAAAAACTTTGGTAATACTCCAGCTTCTTTACTTGCAGTCGAAGAATAAAGGTGGGATTACACGCTACTTGAACGTTAGCATCATAGATCAACAGATCGACGAACCTCCGAAATCTCATCCTCTGTTATGCGATATTTTGTTAGTTTGTTTTGTCGATATGGCAAGTGTGAGTGATTTTAGCATTGTGAAGCATGTGTTAGTCCACGATTATCTCTGACCTAGTGTCAAGTTGCAAGAGCAAGTGATTTTAATGCGAAGAATATAAAAATGAGCTTTCATAAAAATGATTGTCAAAATCCGCGCAAGGATTGTCAATCCCATCACCATTTCTGATGGACCTAGAACAGAAGCAAGCCACAATGTCGAAGTGCACCCTGTCGCTTCAGTCGGCTGAAAACTGCTGTTCGGCAACTTAAAGACAAAGGATCCTAGACTCTCACTTCAAACCTGTTCAAATCGCCCCAAACCCGCTGCATGTTGTGTGACCTCATTCTGAGGGTGTATTTGGGCCGCGTGTTACGCCCTCACTCTCCCGCCCCAGCGACTAATGGACGCCGACCCCGGCCCAGTCGACGTCGATGACCAGCTTGTCTTCCTCGTCGGCGTCGTCGTCCTCGTCGTCGTCGACGACGACGACGGCGTCCAAGGCGGGCGTCGCCGGGCGTCGATCGTCTAGCGAGCGTCGCTGGTAGCGCATGCGCTCGACCGCGTTGCGTCGCACGAAACGCATGTTGGCGACGACGGGCAGCCGCGTGCCGTGCGAACACGCCAAGTCGCCGGCCGCCGCGGCGATCACGGGGGGAAGCACGGCCTCCGCGGGAGGTACCATTGCCTCGGCGGGAGGTGAAGAGACCTCGGAGGGCGACGAAGAAGAGTCAGCAGGCGACGGTACCACTTCGGACGCTGGCAACTCTGCCTGGGCCACTGGCAATGCCGCTTCTCTTGCCGGCAGCGCAGATTCAGTTCCTGGCTGCGATGCTTCGTCCTGCTCGTGTGCTGCGTCAACGGATGCCAGTACAGAACCCACGGTCGGGATCCGTGCAGACGAGGTCATTCCATCAGCTTCTGGCAACACGGCCTCGGTGGCCCTCGAGGACCCACGTCCTCTCGCCGTCGATGCCGCCTCGCTCGCCGGCAACGTCGCTTCGTCTGGCAACGTCGCTTCGTCTGGCAACGTCGCTTCGTCTGGCAACGTCGCTTCGTCTGCGTCCGCTTCCAGAGACGGCAAGCCCCCGGTCGGCTTCACGCCAAGCGACGTTGCCGCGCCGATCGACTCGAACAGGAACATCGGAGGCGGCGGCGGTGCCGTTCTTTCGCGCGGGGCAGCGACGTCTGGCATCGCCGCGTCCGACGCCGTCCTGCCGACATCTACAGCTGTTGTCGCTTCCGGCGGGCGCCCGCAAACATTTGTAGATGCCGGCAGGAGACCACGGTGGAGCCCGTGTGCCGAGGGTGGAGGCGTCGCGAGGGACGCGTCCGAGGGCGCCGCGTCGCGAGGGCGGCGAATCATGATCATCGGGGGCGGCGGCGGGATCGCCTCGACGGTCGACGGCGGTGTGGGTATGCTTGGTCGGCCTCGCGGTCGTTTGGCCTCCTGCTGGCGCTGGCCGCCGGCGTCCTCGAGCGCGGGCGGGTACGACTTGCTGCGCTGCACGGCGCAAGGGGTGACCGTGGCAGGCGGCTTTGGGTGTCGCGGTTGCCGCGGCTGCGTCGGCCTCTTCGGCGGCGGCGCCGAGTCGAAGCTTGTCGCCTGAAGGACTTGCGCGTGGTACGACGGCGGGTAGATGTACGGCCCGGCGACGTAACACGGGGTGTCCTGCGGTCGCTGGTAAGGAACGGCGCCCATTTGCTGACTGGGATGGGGCAAAACAGGGGCTGTGCTTTGGTTTTGATGGAACAACGCAGTGTTTGTGCCTTGGTTTTGATGGAACAACGCAGTGTTTGTGCCTTGGTTTTGTTGGTATGACGATGCGGTCACATGCTGCTGCTGATGTTGCAGACTCGCAGCGAAAGTGGCTTGCTGATTTCCTTCGCTTTCAGCATGGTATCGTTGCCGACTTCGGTCGCAAGGCACATGATAAGATCGCGTATGCTGGAATGGGACGTAGTTATGCTGGTACCCAACTTGCCGGTGGGAATGGCTGTACGTTTTCCCAGCCAATTGGTTTGAATGGTTGTACGTAAATCCAGATTGCTGGTTAGAATGTTGATTCCCAGCTTGCTGGTTAGAATGATGATTCCCAGCTTGCTGGTTAGAATGATGATTCCCAGATTGCTGGTTAGAATGTTGATTCCCAGCTTGCTGGTTAGAATGATGATTTCCAGCTTGCTGATTGGTACTCCCAGATTGCTGGTAAGAACGGTAATAGGCATTATCATCGCTCACGCTTTCCGCGTTGTACGTATTCCCGGCCTGTTGGTTTGAATTTTGATAGGTAATCCCATTGTGCGGGTAAGAATACATATTCCCAGCGCTCAAGTGCCCCGGGTTGCACGTATTCCCGGCACCAACGCTTTGGTAGTGACTGGCGGCTGGCGTCGTCCTCGCGCCGTTGGTCGGCGTCGGATTGTGTGAAGTGACGTACCTCTGCAGAGAGGCGATTGGCATCAGTCGGGGCATTGTTGAGGAAGGTGGCGGCTGCTGGGACCCTGATGACTGGAACTCTGATTGTTGGGATCCAAATTGCTGAGTCCCTGATGGCTGTGGCCCTGATTGCTGAGTCCCTGATTGCTGAGTCCCTGGTGGCTGTGGCCCTGATTGCTGAGTCCCTGATGGCTGTGGCCCTGATTGCTGAGTCCCTGATGGCTGTGGCCCTGATTGCTGAGTCCCTGATGGCTGTGGCCCTGATTGCGTCGGCACCGACACCTCCGCGCGTGCGGGGAACTGGCGCTCCAAGAAGGCGATCACGTCGTCGGCGTCGTACGGGTCGAACGTCGGACTCGGAGGCCGCTCGACCGAGAACACGGCAGTCGACTGCTGCGTGGGAGTCGGCGTCGACTGCTGCAGTAAAGAGACCAACGTTTGATGCTGCATTGGATCCGGCGTGAAATTCGGCATCGGCACTGGCGGCGTTTGCTGCGATCGTGCGATTGGTGGACCCGGCGCAGGTATAACCAAAGACGCAGCCGTGGGCGATGGCATGGCACGAGGCGACCGCGCGCCCGCACTCGACTCGGTCGACGGCGTCCGTCTCGACGGCGGCGGCGGCGTCGTCAAGTCGACGGGCTCCGTCTCGCAGACGATCACGTGGTGGCGGCCGCTGCCCGGCTCGACGCCCGACACGAACTTGCCGAGGCACGCGTCCACGTCGACGTCGCCGTCGTCGTGGCCGTGGTCGCCGACGAGCGCGTAGAGCAGCTCGGTGAAGGCGCGCGGGAACGGCGCGTCCTGCTGCGCGGTGCGCGTGCGCACGGCACAGCACAGCGCCGTCCACAGCGCAGGCGCCGCGTTGATGGCGCGCGCGCACTCGGCGTGCGTCGCGCGTGCGCGCGGCAGCAGCGCGAGCAGTTGCGCGCGCAGCTCGGCGAAGGCGCGCGCATTCCGGCGCACGGTCAGGTCTTTGAGTTCGATGAGAGTGTCGCCGAGGTCGACGAGCTGCTCGGCATGCGCCGCGATCAGCGCTTCCGGTGCTTCCGCGGGGCCTGAAGTCGGCGCTGGGCTGCGCGCGCGAGGCGCCTCAACGACGCCGTCGTCAGCGTGTGAAGGCGTCAACGCAGCGGGCGAGGACGGCGTCGGTGCGACGTCGGTGCGGCGTCCGAAGGCGCGGTTCAGCTGCTCCGGCGTGCGCACGCTGATGGTTCTGGCGGGCGACGGCGCAGGAGGCGTCGCTGGCGGCGGCGGCTCGACGACGGCGTCGTTCAGCTCCCGCGGCGTGCGCACGCGGATGGCGCCGACGCGCGGCGACGGCGTCGCGTGGGGGGCGTTGAACACGGTGACGGCGGTCGGCGAGGTCCACACGATGTCGATGGTCGGGGCGGCGGCGTCGGCGATCTCCGTCTTCGGCGACGTCACGAGCGCTGCGTCGTGGACGGCCAAGGTCGGCGACTTCGCGCCAGACGGTCGCTCGGCGTCGACGGCGACCCCCGGGGCGTCCGTGTCCGTCGAGACCGTGACGACCTCTTGTGCTTCCGTCTTCGGAGTCGTCGCGACGACGGCGACGGCGACCTCCCTGTCCCTTGCCGTCGAGACGTCGGCCAACTGCATGACTTGACCGGAGTCCGCTTCGCCGGGCTTCGTGGTCTGCTCGCCGGGTTCCCCCAACGCCTCGGCAAGGACCTCGGCCCGCGTCGTCGGCGACCTCGGCGAGACCGCGCGGTCTCCGCGCAAGCAGCTGTCCAGACCCTCGGGCTCGAAGTCGAACGCGCCGGCGCGCGTCGTGCAGTTGAACGCGCATGCGTCGGGGTCGAAAGCGTCGGGCGACAGGGGCGGCATGTCGGGCAGCGGAGAGAGCATGCGCGGCGGGGCGGCGTCGCGGTACGACGCCACGATGGGGTCGACGTCGACGTCGCCGACGACGGTCGCCGCGGGGGCGACGCTCTTCGCTTGGGGCTCGGGGGCGGCGACCGGGACATCAGACAATGGCGCCGGGTTTTCTTCAGACTTGGACTGTCTTTGAGCTGGCTCAGTCTGTTTCCCGCCCGTCTCGTTCTGACTGTTGGCTGGCTTCGAAGGGCCAGGGCCTACCTCGGCTGTGCCAGGGTCTTTCTTGGCCTGCGTACGCACCACCTCCCTGACGACTGCAGCGGCCTCGTCGGCCGGTTTGGCCACCCCTTCCCTCTTGCTCGGCGTCGCGACGATCCCCTTCGGCGTGCAGCGCGCCACTGGTTCGCGCCGCTCGCCCGCCGCCACTGCCCGGAGCACGACGCCCGACGCGGCTCTGGGCGACGGCGCGAGGAAGTCGGCGTCGGCGTCGTCGTCGTCCTCGCCGAACATGTCGAGGATGCGGCGCCGCTTGGCGTCGGACAGACGCGCTGGAGGAGGCGTGGGATGCGCGCGCAGTTTGGGAGTCGGGACGCGCGACTTGCCGTTGACCAGCAGACGGAGACGCGACGGCGTCCCGTGGTTCTCTTTGTCGCACGCGTCGGCGTCGGCGTCGGCGTCGGCGTCGGCGTCGGAGTCGGGGCGCGCCACCTGTGGAATGCGTCGTCATTTGAGAATGAGACAACCCTGATCCACACTCTCAGATGTATCCACATGGCCTGTATGTGAATGCATTATCTTGAGCGACTCTATGTGATCTTTAGTAATTGGCATGTTAATCAATCCATTTTAAAATCGCCATCCACGCCGCCATGGCAATGATTCCATGAGCGCATGCCATGTGGCCCATTGAACACGGATGTTTAGGGTATATAGGCACTAGGCTGCGAGCTATCGGGCAGTGATATCGGTAACTAGAGCAATCCAGTGGAAACTCTACATAATCGGCTCCCAAACTTGCTAACCATCCCAATGAAAGGTACAAAACCTCCTCGGGGCATCCTAACCTCAAATTCCCGTTGGTGGCAGGCTCCTGCAATGGCAGCGGAGAACCAAGAGAATCATTCCCAGGAAGCCATGGGAAGCTACCACGACATATTTGATTGCAATCATTGCCATGATTTCATGTCACTATCACAGGTCCATGGGAAGTTTTTGAGAGTGTATAGAGGCATGCTTCATTCCTCCCGTATACGTTTGAAACCGTGCCGAAATTGACCTAACTCAGCCCCGTGCGCGGCGAACGAACGAAGATTGACCTAAATTTAATTCCCTATCAAAACGACACACAAGATAACAGAGGTCACGGTAAGCATGTATCAACCGGGAACAGAGGTGGCAAATCTGGCAGGCAATATTCTTTCTTCGCAACGGACGTCGCAAATGTTAATCATAGCATGACAGCGATAACCAAGCTCTAGGACGTCGTTAAATCGTTCGGAGAAAAAATCCATGGGGAAAGAACAGTCGTCTTTGTTCTCATCATCTTGAGCAGTCTATCGGAAAGCAAACGAGAGCAAAACTGGACACTTTCACTGTGTGACATTGTCCCAAAATAGAACGGTGACCACTCCAAACTCATTGGAAGCTGAGCTGGAGTTGACTCATCGCCTCCTAAACGTAACAGAAGAGGGGTCTCTTTGAAAGTGAAACACCGCACTCCTTCTAAACGTGAAAAATACTTTTTGGGGACGGCGAAGAGCTCCTAAAACAAGTGTCAACGATCAGCGCTCTTGAACACGTGACAAACCTAGCAACGAAACCGACGAGGGAACAGAGGTCACGCCTGCCACGCGTATACCAAGGAATGTTGGGAACCACGAAACAGGTTCGGAAAGGGAACGCGAGAACTTGGTCGACTTTCGGCATCCGTGATTGTCTCAAATAAAGGCCGTGAGAATACTTGGCCAGCCCTAGCCCCAAGGTATGGCCCTGGACCCCCATTCTGTAACTTTTTTCAAATGAGGTGACAAGAAATGAGAGTGACAACTCCAAGATCGCCTATGTTTTCATATGGAACACATGAAGGTTCTCACTCTCATTTCTTTTCATTTCACATTTGAAAAGTTACAGATTAGGGGTCCTGGCCAGAGAACCTCCATGCCCTAGCGCAACATCTAGCCGTCGCATGGAAAGCAGAGCTGGCCAACCAACGTCTTAAGGGTGGCAGAACGGAGATGGGAGGTACAAAAGGGTGTTGATGTGAAAATGTGACGGATGTCTGCACGATATTGCAAACAGATGTCTAGACTCGTCGAGCTCGACTTTCTCACGCATTTAAAAAGTGTACTTCGTGACAGGTGTCACTGATTGGCCTATAGCGAAGACCTGCAAGTCGTAAGACTTGGAAGTGCACTTGATCTCCATCCTACACGTTGATGTTGGTTGCCTATGTTGGTATCGGCACAGCCAAATCTCAGGGCAAGGGAGCTCTGCAATATTTGTATTATGAGAACATACTATCAAGGGATGCCGGCACTACTGTTATTACATCTGTTTCACTCGCTCTGCCCATCATCGCTACACAGTTCTCTCTCCCACCACTTGGCATTCCCCTCGCCTACAAGCCAAGTAGATGGGAATACAATCAAGGGATGCCGGCACTACTGTTATTACATCTGTTTCACTCGCTCTGCCCATCATCGCTACACAGTTCTCTCTCCCACAACTTGGCATTCCCCTCGCCTTCAAGCCAAGTAGATGAGAATACAATCAAGGGATGCCGGCACTACTGTTATTACATCTGTTTCACTCGCTCTGCCCATCATCGCTACACAGTTCTCTCTCCCACCACTTGGCATTCCCCTCGCCTACAAGCCAAGTAGATGAGAATACAATCAAGGGATGCCGGCACTGCTGTTATTACATCTGTTTCACTCGCTCTGCCCATCATCGCTACACAGTTCTCTCTCCCACGACTTGGCTCTAGGTACTAGCTACAATTCTCGCCCATTCCGCCTCAGCCTCTCGGCATGCACCTCGCACACTCACCTTGGACTTGCAGTCGCCTTCCGACCGCCGCGAGGTCCGCGTCGAGGCCAGCGCGTCGTCCGACGCCTTGCCCTTCTTGGCGGCGACGGCCAAGTCGGGCGCCGAGCGCCGCTTCAGCGTCGGCGTTGGCGTCGGCTTGTCGACGGAGTGCGACGTGCTCAAAGGTCGACCGGCTGACTTCGACGACGGACGGGATGACGACGAGAGGGAGTCTTTCGACGAGCGGGAGTCTTTCGACGAGTGGGAGTCTTTCGACGAGCGGGAGTCATTCGACGAGCTTCGGCGTTCGGACTTTTCTGCCAAGAATTCGGGCTTTTCCGCTGGTCGGGAATTTTCGGGTTTTTCCGCCGTTTTGGACTTTTCGCGCGACGAACGCCGTTCGGGTTTTTCCGCCGTTTTGGACTTTTCGCTCGATGAACGCCGTTCGGGTTTTTCCGCCGTTTTGGACTTTTCGCTCGACGAACGCCGTTCGGGCTTTTCCGCCGTTTTGGACTTTTCGCTCGACGAACGCCGTTCGGGTTTTTCCGCCGTTTTGGACTTTTCGCTCGACAACCGTCTTTCGGACTGAAATTTTAAAAATACATTACTCTACTATTTCCATGATTCATTTCAAAAATATTCGACTATCTAAAAAATTTAAAAAAAAATGCCCGACCAAAACCCCTAGAAGTTTTGCCCGCGACCTCACCTGGCACTTCCCGACCTCGCCGCTCGCTCGCCCCGACGACGTCTTCCTGTCGGCACCGGCCTTCCCGACCTTGACGGCGTCGGGCCGACGCTCCGCCTCGAACAGGTCGACCAGCACCAGGCGACGCCCGCCGACGCCGTCGTGAGGAGGCGACGTCGGCGTCGCGCGGCAGGCGGCCTTGGACGTCTTCCCGAGGTCGCATAGCAACGGCTCGGACGACTTTCGACCTTTGTCCGGCTTGGCCGACACGGCCTTGCTGGTCGAGGCAGAGACGGGGTCTTGATCATGAGACGGACGCTTGCTCGCAGAGACGGGGTCTTGATCATGAGTCGGACGCTTGCTCGTAGAGACGGGGTCTTGATCATGAGACGGACGCCTGCTCGTAGAGACGGGGTCTTGCTCATGAGACGGACGCTTGCTCGCAGAGACGGGGTCTTGGTCATGAGAAGGACGCTTGCTCGTAGAGACGGGGTCTTGATCATGAGACGGACGCTTGCTCGTAGAGACGGGGTCTTGGTCATGAGACGGACGCTTGCTCGTAGAGACGGGGTCTTGGTCATGAGAAGGACGCTTGCTCGTAGAGACGGGGTCTTGATCATGAGTCGGACGCTTGCTCGTAGAGACGGGGTCTTGGTCATGAGAAGGACGCTTGCTCGTAGAGACGGGGTCTTGATCATGAGTCGGACGCTTGCTCGTAGAGACGGGGTCTTGGTCATGAGAAGGACGCTTGCTCTTAGAGACGGGGTCTTGGTCATGAGTCGGACGCTTGCTCGTAGAGACGGGGTCTTGGTCATGAGAAGGACGCTTGCTCGTAGAGACGGGGTCTTGGTCATGAGTCGGACGCTTGCTCGTAGAGACGGGGTCTTGATCATGAGACGGACGCTTGCTCGTAGAGACGGGGTCTTGATCATGAGTCGGACGCTTGCTCGTAGAGACGGGGTCTTGATCATGAGACGGACGCTTGCTCGTAGAGACGGGGTCTTGATCATGAGACGGACGCTTGCTCGTAGAGACGGGGTCTTGGTCATGAGTCGGACGCTTGCTCGTAGAGACGGGGTCTTGATCATGAGTCGGACGCTTGCTCTTAGAGACGGGGTCTTGGTCATGAGACGGACGCTTGCTCGTAGAGACGGGGTCTTGGTCATGGGTCGGACGCTTGCTCGTAGAGACGGGGTCTTGGTGGAAGGACGGACGCGTCACGAGGCTGGACCGGATCGTGGTGGTGACGCACTCCCTCGTGGTCGAGCCCTCGGACTTGACCACCGTCACCGCGCTCCCTGTCACGTGGGGACTCCCTCCCGGCGGGGGCGATACAGCGCGCGCGGTGGGAGGCCGTCGAGGAGGCGACGGGGACCTCGACGGGGACCTCGAGGAGCACGACGACGCGCTCGACAGCGCTGCAAGACAGACACCAAGGAGTTTAAGAGATCGGCGGAGAAATCGACACAAGCAAAGACGGGGACCGATTCCAAATGGAACGCCCTGGGGCAAATTACACCTGGCGCCTGCAGTCATTTGGTGGTGTTAACATGCGGCTCATTTACCCCCGACTGGACCTGGATTCACGAAGCAGGGTTAAATTAAAATTGGGGTAAAAACTGGGGTTATATTTCTTTCAGTCAGTCAGATTCAATATGCATGTAGATTTTTGGGGTTATCACCATTGAGATAGCAACTTTATCCCCAGGGTTGTGATAGCCCCGTTTTGTGAATCTAGGCCCAGGCCTGGTTACAGCCAGGGGATACTGCCAGAAATCCCGAGACAGTAAGTAAAGCCACAGGCAAGGCCAGCTGGGCTCGTATATTCTCGAGTTTTAAGTCAACTTTTAGTCAAAGTGAATAACGCCGTTTAAAACTTTCCTGGAAGACTAACAGCCAGCGACAATGAACATTAGTATACTCGGACCTTTGGCAAATGACTTGGGAGTAGTGGTGAGTTGACTCCCAAAAATGTCCTGGAGTCGCCACAATACAACGTAAATAAAGTGACTGAGGCATGACTTAAACTCGAACATTGGGCTCTTGGCACGTGCAGTGTGCTCGGAATAACAGTTGAAAACGACGTGCCGAGCACGGGACTCACCACCACAGGGCGGAGGTCTCGAACGACCGAACAGCTGCGCGAGGTGACTGCGCTGCGCGCGCAGCGCTCTGCGCCGTGCGCGGCCTCTTCTGCGCAGCTGGCGTCGACTGAAAACAAACAAAGCGCACGCGTTGCTAAGGGCAGCTGACTGGGGCAGCACGCGTTGCTAAGGGCAGCTGACTGGGGCAGCACGCGTTGCTAAGGGCAGCTGACTGGGGCAGCACGCGTTGCTAAGGGCAGCTGACTGGGGCAGCACGCGTTGCTAAGGGCAGCTGACTTGGGTAGCACGCGTTGCTAAGGGCAGCTTACTTAAGGGCAGCACGCGTCCATTCAGAAGCGATTGTGTAACAGGATAGCGCTCGGGGAACGCCCAGCAAAAAGTAGCCCTGTTACATCAATGGGCCTTGTTTGCAACATGTAAACATCCACAGAACCACCGAGCCATATTGTAGTGTGCTGTCTCTAGCATTTTGAATGGTTTCAAGTGTTTTGAATGGTTTGCTAATTGTTGTAAGGACTGAATGGTGCATGGTTGCGACTTGCTGAGACCATTGGACTTTGATCGGCTCGCGTTGGGAGGTGAAACTGGTAGCTGGTCTTCGGAGGAGTTGTTGGTGCTTGTTCAGCGAGAAGAAGGAATGCGTACACGTATGACAGAACGACTTGAACTGCTGTGGAATGTTGTACTGACTGAACTTAGTGGGTTTGTGATTCGAAAAGACATCGAATAATATTGCAGCATTTATACGTAAGCTTAAAAAACATATGGGAAAAACATAGGTTGAAATGAAAACTCTGCAAACACACACTGAACTAAAGAAGCGGAGGTTTGTCCTCGTTTTGTAGTCAATGAACGAGTCCCAAGAGAAAGGGAGGGAGGGAGGGAGGTGATGATGGCGAGCCAGTACTCGATGATCGAGTCTCCCGAATTCGGGAAAGATTCCTCCTTTTAGACTCGTTTCTGTGGTGTTAGGTTTTCGGATGCGATTTCGTAACTCTGACTTTGCCGTTCTCGGTTATAAAGTTAAAAATTTAACACGGACAACAAGAGGGATTTTATCCGACAGAACCGATCACGGCATAACGTAAAAGTTACAAAATCGCTAGGCTGGGGGGAACATAGTAGCTGCACCGCCATTGTTACTCCCACCCGGAATCAGAATTCTGTACTGATTTATCTCTGCTAGCATAGGAAAAGGGCATGCAGGTTTTTGTTCAGTTGGCCGAGGTAGATTTCGTTGAAAGGGGGTGCATTCTCTGGTGTTTAATCTTCATACTCTTGGGGTTAGTTTTATAAATACAGTATGGGTTGAAATATAAATATGAGAGTTAGTGTGAAAAACAATATGCCTGTGTGTGTGTGTTTAATCAGGTGTCAGGTGTTTTACAATCTTAGACTAAACATCCTGTGCATCAACTTGCAAAGGTTCGAAAAGGATAGTGGATGATGAGTTCACACATGGTGCTTTTACATTACAATCATAGACTCCAATTGGGCAATAGCTGTGATGTGCGTGGGAATGTTTCAATTTAGAGATCGAACGGCCTGCTCCACCCAGAACACGGCATATTTGCCCTATTTTCAAGTGGGACTTCGTGGAGAAAATACATCAGACGCTAAGGACGACAGCACACGATCTGACGCATTGTTTATTTTCTCCGCTGGGAGCGCTGGTGGTGACTGTAGCTTACATAAGGGCCTATTTGAAACAATTGAAATCCTTCAGTCATATTGATTCCGCCATATTGGTTTCGAATACCTTTTAATATTACCCAAGCTTATGTGTTTATCTCTCAACTATCCATTCGTTGATATTTTTTATCATACTTATAAAATAGATTCATGGTGTTATTTTTTGTTTCTAACCAAAATCGTATTTTGTTTTCCCGCCATTTTTCTTGGGTTGGTAGTACTAAAGGGGGCAGTCCTTGCGGTGGTCTCTTCTCTGACGGGCTGGACTGTACAACCCATGAGTATCTGGTAAATCAGGATGAGTCCACGATGACCCAAGGGCCAGCCTAGCGATTTTGTAACTTTCACGTGATGCCATTATCGGTTCTGATGGACAAAATCCCTATTGTTGTCCATGTTAATTTGCTAGCTTTGTAACCGAGAACGGCAAAGTCAGAGTTCCGTAATCGCAGTTCAGGACTTCAGTGATGTTCAGTTCGGTGATGCGCTAGTCCTGTGAGAATCACACTCTGCACGATGCACTGCGTGGTGGTCGTACTGTAGGCAGGTACTCACATCTTACTGATGTCATGTCGGGTGAGGTTGTGCAAACGCACGACGGGGCGCTGCAAGTGCAGCTGTTTGATGGCCATCAGGCGCATGCGTGTCACGCGGTCCACGCGTCGCACGCCACTGGACGCCGCTGTCTTGTCATCGTGTCGGCGTTCGGGCGACGGGACGCGCGGTCTGGCGGCGAGCAGCTGAAACAGGGCGAAGCGAGGGACACGGTCAGTATCAGGAGATCGGGAGACGGCATCAGGCGCGCAGTTGTCGGCATCAGGAGATCAGGAATCAGCATCAGGCGCGCAGATGTCGGCATCAGGAGATCAGGAATCAGCGACACGACAGTTTCGAAAAATCTGAGGCCTCGTTTACACGGGAGTTTTTTTGACAAACGTATGCCACAAAAGAGTCAAGCTGTAAAAGTAACATGGCTCTAAATAATGTTGTGTTGACAAATTATACTATTTATCATTGTTTCATGTTATACTTATCTATTATTTACAACATACCTATGATATATGATATAGTACTTGTCCAAAATTACAAAAATTGAGTTCGAGGTAGCAGCACCGTGTGCATATAGAATTCTTAACGTATAGGAATTTCCTCCGGGTTCAAAAAATATCATGTCGCTCTATGAGAGCTGGTTGACAATGGATATTTGTATCCTGTGCAGGGTTAAAGTTTTCAAATTTTGGTCTTTATCTCAGTTAGGTTTTTATGGACAAGTTTCACTTTACATCTAAGCTCCTCACACAACCATTTTATTTTAACAGCAAAAAAATACTGTTGCGGACTTTTGTCAAAAATGCTTCCATGTAAATGGGGCTTTCTGGTAACTATAAACATGACGTTATCCAGTAATTCTTATGGGTGCTCATCATCTAACGGACTTGGCGCCCTCGAAATATTAGCACAGATATTCACCGTCTTACTCTTGTGTTACTTTATCCGTGGTCCGATGGCAACGGGCACTAGGGTGGCGTTTACGCCAACCAAATCACATTGAACCGTTATTAACTTTCTTAGTCTCTTGTCTACTATGTCCTATTTCAAACTGGGATTTGGATGCTAGATCAAAAGTCTCACTGGTTTCCCGACGTTTCGTAACATTGCTAGTTAGGTACTTCTTCAAGGGTGAAAAGTATACCGTGGTGGCGATCGTTTCGTCGATAGCCAAGAAACCGACAGGTAGAAAGTCATAAAATCTCCACAAGGCTGGGTCCTTCCCAGCAGTCTATTGTTAACTTTCGACTACACAAATCGGCGGAAATAAACAGCTACCCCGCGAGCGAGAGTGCGCGGAGAACGCGGCAAAACCCGTTGCCTTTCGAGACTGCGACCGCGATGGCCAGGCTGTGCTATTTAAAGCCGGGCCAAAACGGTCAATGTGTCCACTGCGGTGAACGCAGTCCAGTTACACGTCAGAGCACGGCCAAGTGCACGGTTGCCCCAAGGGAATGTCTTCCTCGAGCAGGTGGACTCCGTGTCGACGACAACAACAACAACAACAAGTCTGCACTGCGCGGAGAGCGGCACGATGGGCAAGGTCGCGTTGGTGGAGGAGCGAGGCTCATCGTGGAGTGCGTGGGAAGTGGGGGCAAGCAGGGGGAACCGATGCAGCTCATGGTATAAGTACACTTGTACCATGGGTGCAGCTGCCCTTGCGGTGCGAACACAATGGGTTTATATAAAGGACGAAAAAACGCCTCATTATTTCGTATCGATGTGCGGTTTGGTGATGTGTTGTGTCTTACTATTTGGTGCAATAATTTTAAACATCAGGTTGTGCTAACCATAGGCGTACCTTGCCCTTACCGGCCTCCTGCCTTTGGGGGGGGGGGGGGGGGGGAAGCAACCACGGCAATCGATAATGATCAATACATTTTAAAAGCAACGCAGGTAGGAGGGTTTTGTAAAAAATTGAAACGCGAGATCTTCTCAAAACGCGGCGCAAAATGGCGTGCCATTCGACTAGAATCCAGCGAGAATGCCTTACAAAAGGAACGAACGTGGGTAAATATCAAACCAAAAAAAAAGACGAATGGGTAAAGTGGAGTACGTTGCTAGCAGTGAAATCGCACAGAAATGTAGCAGAACAACTGCCTCTCGTCTGAAACGTCACAAGGCAAGCTCAGACCTACATAACCCCAAAGTGCGTGAGTACTATAATATTATGCCTGTACGGGCAACGGGCTGGCAATGAAATCGCGCCTGCGCCCAGCGTCTAGAGTCAACTCACCATCGTCGGACTAAACTCCCTGTGGCTGCGTCGAACCCGTCAAGTCTGGGCCTGTCCGCGCAGGTCCAACCCTGGCAACGAACGGCGCATGTCTGAGCAAGTACGAGCCGCACTGAGCCGAGGCATGCGTCCGCCGAACGCGAGCGGACATGGCCGAAGGTGCCCGAGCGCTCTCAAAGGGATGGGGCATACCAAACGCTAGTGCCACAGGGCATGAAATACCCAAATTGTCAACAAACACTGCCCCATGAGAGAACACGATTTCCACTGCAGCGCTAGCAGTCACTTTTGCATGCCGTTTGCCTTACATCTTCAAGATGGCGGCCCTCACTGTGGCATGTTCTCTCACGGGATAGAGTGCTCTGTCCCATGAGAGAACATGCTTTCCACTGCAGCGCTAGCAGTCACTTTGCATGTCGTTTGCCTTGCATCTTCAAGATGGTGGCCCTCACTGTGGCATGTTCTCTCACGGGATAGAGTGCTCTGTCCCATGAGAGAACATGCTTTCCACTGCAGCGCTAGCAGTCACTTTGCATGTCGTTTGCCTTGCATCTTCAAGATGGCGGCCCTCACTGTGGCATGTTCTCTCACGGGTTAGAGTGCTCTGTCCCAGGAGAGAACATGCTTTCCACTGCAGCTAGCAGTCACTTTGCATGCCGTTTGCCTTGCATCTTCAAGATGGCGGCCTAGAGGGAGAGAACGGTATGGCGAGTGCACACCACTCGAGATGTCAGCTTTGTAAGCGCCGTTGTGAGTTCGCTTGTCGAGCTTGTCGACAACGGACGGATCGGAACTGACGGATCGGACGGCGAGTAGCTGCGTTTTCAGGTGTGCTACGTTATGGAACGCACCTTCCTGAGTCCTGGGGGGCGATCATGTAACTTTGTGATTTTAAAACGATTCGTATTCAATTTCACTGCCTATATGGTTTAACACGGACAGTGATTTGAAATCGAGTGATTTCGAGCCAAATCGAATGAAACAATGTTACATGATCGCACCCCTGATCCACACAGAAGGGATCTCCAAATCCCGGGTTAATCGCGCTATCGGGGACAGGCGATAGGAGTCACTGCAAACAGAAGCTGATTGGCTGCTCGCAAATATTGTCCCATCCGGTAATTGGAGTCCCCGTGTCTTCTGCGGCCCTGATCGGCAATGACATGGGTTTCCCATCAAATGACCAATTGGTAAAAATCACTGACAGCTGTCAGTGTCATGTCCGAATCGACATCTCCAACGCCTCGAGTCATTTTCTAAGTGGATTTTTATTTTGTCGGTGCGGGGAATGCCGGGAATCTTGCGGGTGAGGACTTTCGCACGCCTTTACAAGATTTCGCGTCGCCACTATTAACATACAACGCACGGTAACTTCCCTGACTCTTGAGGTTTAGTAAAATGCGTGAACCGGTTGTCCCGATATCAACAACTGGCGGACGGGAGACGTCGCACCCTCAGAACAATAGTGTCGTAACTAAAAAAAACTCTTTTTTGGGTTATGATTGGTAAAAATTCTTAATTTTTTGCTTCAATTTAATAAAATACTGTGGTTACCATAGTTCCTTTATTGGCTGGTATGTAGCGCTATGTTGCACTGGTGCAATGCTTTTTACGGCTCAGAGAAATACTGTCGTATATTGAGTTACAACACTTTTGCGCTGGAAACTTCCATGACTTATTGTGGTATTATCTTAGTTACTATAGTATTGCTCTTGAAGATCATTCGAAATTTTGTGTTTTTGTGGGTTTAAGTTGGGAAGAGAGAGACTGCGTTGGTTCGGGCACATGAAAAGGATGGATGAGAAAAGAATTCCAAAGAGGGAGTTTGAAGCAACTGTTGGGAGTCGAAGAAGGGTGGGAAGACCAAGATTGAAATGGATTGGAATGATTAAATACGATTTAGAGGAGAGAAGTATCGACTGGAAGGAAGTGGAGAAAGAGGAATTGTGGAACGAGAAGAAGTTGTGGGGGATGATAGTTAAATTTGAAGAAGAAGAAGAAGAAGAAGAAGAAGAAGAAGAAGAGGAAGAAGAAAGCGAAATTAACGAATGAATGATAGAAGAAGTGTAAAAGAGACAAGAAGCGTCAGGCGTGGCTGGCCGGCTTCAGTAGATTGTGTTGGCCTAAAGTTATAAATGTCTGTACCTATGCATATAGTAAAAGACAATAAAAGATCAATATATATATCACGTTACTACGTAGTCAGTCCCATGGAATCAGCACCGAACCAACGGCCTTCTGGCTGCGTGCTGGGATGGATTATCGAGGAAAATTGAGGAATGATTGAGGGGCGGGCATGCCGAGTAAAGCGTTCTTCCCTCGTTGGATCCCCGAACGGGACTTACCGTTGTACTGGCCGCTTTCGCCGATCTAAAGAGGACTGTGATCAATGCACGGTCGATAGTTTTACGAATGCAGCTCACAATAACGTGTTTCAATGTCCCCATCGCGCTTGACAATCGGCAAGACATGACTACCTACAGTTCCAATAAGTCGCCGTCATCTGCCGTCCGAAGGGGAATCGTGTCTCGGCGCCCTGAGTATCGATAGGCACCTTGGACGCTGGGGCAGATGACACGACCCTCAGGCAGGGGAGAACCCCATGTGGATGAGCCGACCCCTTGAAATGTATAGGTTACTAGGTTTTTGGGGAATATTTGCCCGATGGCTATTTTTTAGTCGATCCTGCGGAATTTTGTTGACGTTTTTTTTAAATCAGGTACGCTATATAGTATAACATAAAATGCCAGTCCTAAAGTACAATAAATGCACCTCATGCAAGCAACCCTTAACTACGTAACCCAGGTTTTGAGAAATTAATGAATTGATTAATGAATTGATTAATTAATCAAGTAATCAATTGATGGAAAAAGCAAAACGATCCTTTCGTCAAAACGCTTTGCTTTTCTACGTAAAAAAATCATGTAAAAACATTTAAAAACATTGTTAACGTTTGTCTCCATAATGCACCAAATAGAACAAAATGTGTCTTGGCCAACCTAAACTCCATTTCACGTTGAGAAGGAGAGTGGACTTGCATATTAATTTTCTTAGACTCATGTCTACTATATCCTAACTTTAGCACTAGTTTTGAAAAAAACTATTTCAAACTGGGATTTGAATGCTAAATGAAAAGTCTCACTGGTTTCCCGACGTTTCGTAACATATAATTGATTAGTAGTATATGTTACGAAACGTCGGGAAACCAGTGAGACTTTTCATTTAGCATTCAAATCCCAGTTTGAAATAGTTTTTTTCAAGTGGACTTGCATCTTCCTCGAGGACCCACTGCTGCTAGACACGAGCTATGAGTCTCAAAACTGCCCATGGATCCATTTGTCCGACTCAAGACATGGCTTGTGAGTGTTGAAACTCTCAGCTCGTGTCTAGCAGCAGTCGGTCCTCGAGGAAGATGCAAATCCACTCTCCTTCTCAACGTGAAATGGAGTATAAAGCAGCGGTAGTGTATTACGGTATATAGTCAGTGCGTTCCAGGTTCTTCTGCCAGCGCCACGAGGCTTTAGGCAAGTACTGCGTGAGCATTACGTTGTAATGTACATACATCCAAATCCACCCTTGTGGTGACGGTCCATTCTCCTAATACCTATTCTCGTAACACCTACAAACCCCCTCAGGCTCAATACAGCAGCACGAGGCATGTGTACCAGACCCCTGTGCAAGGCATTTCTCGGCGCATTCGACCAGGCATGGCTCCTCCACGGCCGCATGCGGTCAATTGGCTACTCGCATTACTGCTACTCGCAACGTCGACGTCCTCAGCGCAGCGAGGCGTAGGGCGGCATAGGTCATAGGGCATGGGTCACGAGGACAACGCGACGTTAAAAAGCACAACGAGCACCCCTTCGGTCGGTGCCGAATTTTCGCCTCCGTTTGTCACAGCTCGCCAATTGACCGCATGCGGCCGTGGAGGAGCCATGCCTGGTCGAATGCGCCGAGAAATGCCTTGCACAGGGGTCTGGTACACATGCCTCGTGCTGCTGTATTGAGCCTGAGGGGGTTTGTAGGTGTTACGAGAATAATATTTCGCGGGTTAATTTATGCAAGAAAAACAAGTAAGTGGCCGCGGCGAAGGGTTCGAGTCCGGCGACCGACGGTCGAAAAAGGATCCCAGGTATCTGTAGGCGTTAGGAGAATAGGTATTAGGAGAATGGACCGTGGTGACTGCTATAAGCAGCCCTGGTCACATCATTTTGTTTATCACATCCTTTTGTTTATCACATCCTTGTATAATATCCTTTCGTCTCTTATCTCTGCTACCAATAGCAATTTTAAAGAAACTAATGAGTGCACCCTTGCATCGAAGGGATTGCAAGTCGGTTGCCACAAGAAGCTCCTCAAATCATCCAACATCCACTTGCACATCGAACAATAAACCAGACTTGCATTGTATTTTCAAACCAGTCCATTAGGAAGACAGGTTTGCTGTGAGACGTCCACTCCAACCCATCCACCAGTTGAATGGTCGCGCCGGAGATGTTTATGGATGGGACTGCATTTTTGACAAAAGTCCGCCACAGCACTTTTATGCCTTCTAAACAACAGGGCTTTTTTCATATTATATCGGTGTATTATATCGTACCTAAATCTTATATATTTTTAAAATAAAATTAAAGCAATTATCATAAAAGTGAACGAATATGTTTAATTTGTCAATATACAACATTAATTAGGGCCATGTTGTTTTGATAGCATAACACTTTTGTGGCAGACTTTTAGTCAACCAGGCTCCCACGTGAACACAGCTCAAAGCCACGTGTGTCGGGAACAAGTCCAGGCCAACTCACCACCAATCCCTGGCACTGCCCGTCGATCCAGCCTCTCGTGGTGTCTCCTGTCGCAGCACAGCAGCCTCCTGCAGTCGTCGCACAGGGCCTCGCTGCACACAAACACCCTGTCAGAGCGAGGTGTGTCTCGCCACTGAGGCTCTGGCGCTGAGCTAAGAGCGAATTCCCGCCAACCCCCCCGTCCCTACCACCCCTACCAATGGACCGTGTTGGAGAGGGGGAGGCTGCGAGGGGGAGGGCGGCAGTCGACCCTCTGGCCAAGGCCGTGGGACCGCCACTCGGGGGCGAACCGCAGCCTGGCATTCCGATCGCGTATGGGAGTCAGACTGGTGCCGGCAAAGGGTGGGCAAGGGTACAGATACGTGCCAGCTCTCACTGCTCCGGTACGGGATAGGCAACTAGTTTGCCATGCAAGCTCTCACTGCTCCGGTACGGGATAGGCAACTAGTTTGCCATGCAAGCTCTCACTGCTCCGGTACGGGATAGGTAACTATAGTATGCCGTGCCAGCTCTCACTGCTCCGGTACGGGATAGGCAACTAGCATGCCGTGCCAGCTCTCACTGCTCCGGTACGGGATAGGCAACTAGTATGCCGTGCCAGCTCTCACTGCTCCGGTACGGGATAGGCAACTAGTTTGCCATGCAAGCTCTCACTGCTCCGGTACGGGATAGGTAACTATAGTATGCCGTGCCAGCTCTCACTGCTCCGGTACGGGATAGGCAACTATAGTATGCCGTGCCAGCTCTCACTGCTCCGGTACGGGATAGGCAACTAGCATGCCGTGCCAGCTCTCACTGCTCCGGTACGGGATAGGCAACTATAGTATGCCGTGCCAGCTCTCACTGCTACGGTACGGGATAGGCAACTATTATGCCGTGCCAGCTCTCACTGCTCCGGTACGGGATAGGCAACTAGTATGCCGTGCCAGCTCTCACTGCTCCGGTACGGGATAGGCAACTAGTATGCCGTGCCAGCTCTCACTGCTCCGGTACGGGATAGGCAACTAGTATGCCGTGCCAGCTCTCACTGCTCCGGTACGGGATGGGCAACTAGTATGCCGTGCCAGCTCTCACTGCTCCGGTACGGGATAGGCAACTAGTGTGCCGTGCCAGCTCTCACTGCTAAAAATACACGTGTAGTTGAAGGGAATTGTTTGATGTCGGATGGTGTGTTAGATTATTATACTTTTAAAAATGACGGAGGTGTGCATTTTAAAAAAGTGCCTAAAATGCCTTTTTTACGGTTGTTTTAACGTAGCTCGTAAAAACTACCATCCGACATCCAGTGATTCTTTCTCGGTATATGGTTTTTTTCAACAATAATTGTTGGTGTAGGCGGTTCCCGCGTGAACCTCTGCACCGACCCCTGGCCACGCAGCCTGCCTTGGGAATCCAATCGTTTGCAACGCTCTTCATGTAACGCCATTGTAGTAGTAACACACTGTAAAATCATTGACCAATGAGCGAGCAGGAAGGTTTCGATGAGCGCGAGGCAATGAGAGCCGAGTTTTCGTGTGACTATTCACCCGATTATTGAGGCCATCATTGCCTGGGCTCCATGTGCATGTGACAAAGGACAGGGCATGTGACAAAGGACAGGGCATGTGACAAAGGACAGGGCATGTGACAAAGGACAGGGCATGTGTTCCGAGTCAATGAAAGTCTGGGTATATACCGTGTCATAATGGAGAAGGTAGTTATTGCCCTTCGAGGCACAGCCACCCCGCAGGGCGTAGGGCTCGGTATGACCCCGTTGTGCACGCGTGCGACGGAGGGGTGTCAATTGGCATCGTATTGCCGCGTGTTCCCTAGGCAAGTCAAACGGGGAGCAGAATGCGCCCGTTGTTTGCGCCCGCGCACCCTTGTGTCGTTACCCTTTCAGGATTGCAAGCCGAAAAGTAACACAACGTTTTTTTTTAAACAAAATATGCCCACTCAAAAAAAAGGAAAATTCCGACAAAAATAAAATGCATTGCCAATTATCGCGTGTGGAAAGCAAATGTACCTCGAATAACGTGGAATAAACTGGGAAATCAAAACGTCCTACTGTTAAATCCATCGCCGTATTGAAAGACATATGCATCTAGTAGCATATTACTGGCGTGACATCTAATTAGTCCCTTGCAGTGGGATAGGGGTTGGAAACAGCTGTCCGCGTGTATGGACTTTGCTGTCCATGCTAGCAATCATGGGCCACTTCGACTCCACGTGAAGGCAGGAATGGTCGGGACCCCAATCATAATCCACTTCGACTCCACGTGAAGGCAGGAATGGTCGGGACCCCAATCATAATCCACTTCGACTCCACGTGAATGCAGGAATGGTCGGGACCCCAATCATAATCCACTTCGACTCCACGTGAATGCAGGAATGGTCGGGACCCCAATCATAATCCACTTCGACTCCACGTGAATGCAGGAATGGTCGGGACCCCAATCATAATCCACTTCGACTCCACGTGAATGCAGGAATGGTCGGGACCCCAATCATAATCCACTTCCGACTCCACGTGAAGGCAGGAATGGTCGGGACCCCAATCATAATCCACTTCGACTCCACGTGAAGGCAGGAATGGTCGGGACCCCTGGCCGCATCGTCTCTCAAACGCGTGGAGGACGTTGATCGATGTGATGTTGCGATATAGTCAATGAATGCGTCTTGATTTCAGCCACACAGAACTGTGACAATGCGAAATGCTTGTGGGTCCCACGGCTGCCTATGTCTGATGTCAATATCCCTTCCCTGTTGTAGATATTATTTGCGTGACTTCTGTGAAACCGAGAACGTCAAACCTACGAGTCACGTATCGCACTCGCCGTGATCGAAGGCACTGGCCATGATCGAAGGCAGAGGCAGTGATCGAAGGCTGAGTCCGTGATCGAAGGCACTGGCCGTGATCGAAAGCACTGGCAGGTGCATGTTAGTGGTGGAAGTTTGGGTATTTCGCCGCCCTTAGTTTTCTCGGTGTTTTAATTTATACATTCCAGTTTTGTGAATTAAGCAAAATTACTAATTAGTAATTAGCATTCCTTTTTAAAAGGTTCAGGTTCGAAAGTTCGAGCGGTACGATGCCAAGTCTGGTCTGGTTTGTGTTGTCGTGGGAACGGCACCTCCACCTCGAACGTGGCGCTAAGCTGTGCCGTGGCCAGGCGTGAAATCAACGACGTGCTCGCTCCAGGAGGGAAATGACTTCCCGCTGCAGCACTAGCAGTCACTTTGCTTGCCCTTGGACACAGTGAGGGCCGCCATTTTGAAGATGCAAGGCACAAGGCACGCGAAAGTGACTGCTAGCGCTGCATTGGAAAGCATGTTCTCTCATGGGACAGAGCACTCTATCCCGTGAGAGAACATGCCACAGTGAGGGCCGCCATCTTGAAGATGGAAGGCACAAGGCACGCGAAAGTGACTGCTAGCGCTGCAGTGGAAAGTGTATTGGCTCTTATCAAAATATGTCATCATCATCATCATCATTTTAATCAACCATCATCATTATTGTCACCATAATCATCAAGCTTATCTCTCTTATCTGCTGTTGCGCTTAGCTTGAAGTTCACTCTATCTCATCACAGCGTGGACTTCGGTCTTTCATGACCCGGTGTCGAACGATCAAAGGTCAAAACGAGTTCCTGGAATTCGAAGGCCTGCTTTGGTCCGGCTCCGTTTCCCCTGCGTTCATGGATTTCACGGCAGGAAGCCGGAACCGGCTGACCGCGCGCAAGGAGTTCAATGTCACTGCCGACCAATGACCCGTCCCACCGAAAGCAAGAGACAATGCAGGGGTGGCTATTAAATCTGACCCACTGCTGTACTTGACGCAGAGAGCCTCCGGTTTCTTGTCCGTGCTTGCAGCCTTGTGACCATAGACGTGCGCAGGGGGGCGGGGGGGGGGGGCCTTGTACCCCCCTAATGAATCTACGACGATCCCCTTTTCCAATACATGTATTATTATTTAACAGTAAAATTGCCATTTCGAGTCTCAAGAAAAATATTCTTGTGAGATTGTTAGTATGAATCATTCCATGGTTTCTGAGTTAAAGTTCGAATGTTATTGTTAGGACTAGCCATGTAGCTAGCCATCGCGAGCTGGTTTGGAGCGCACTCGCATCGCAATGCATGAACACGAAATCGAGAAAAATGTAGAACTAGAACGTGAATATAGACGTTTTTTTTTAGGGGTAAGACATTTTGAAAAGAAAAGCGGATGACGTTTTCTTAGGGAGTGGATTTTGTGTGTGGCCCCATCTAATCTGGGAACCTGCGCACGCCTGAGACCAGGAACGTGCGGAAGAAGACGCCACTTCCAGCTAACTCCTGGCAGGGTCCTTGGCAGTCCTTCGAAGTCCTGAGCGCCACGAAAACACGAGGCGAACATGATTGCCTCGAAACAAACATGGAAGACAGTCACTGTGTCTGCTTTCAATCGGTGCCTGCTTTCACTGGGAAGTGTATACCCATCTCCATAAGCATAACTCACGGCGCTGCCCATGACAAGGCAGGGCCGAGAAGAACTTATTACACCATCACATGCTAGACACGAGTCACGGCCAGTCGTAACCACAGACACGGTCCTTTGGTGTCGCCGTCGCAGCATCTCCCGACCCCACGCGTGCGTCGTTTCGTCTGTCCCGACGGGTTTCGTTCCACGCGCTTCACACACGGCTCTTCTTGGCCCACATCGCACGCGATAAGAGATCGGGCGCCCGGTCGCACTGCACGTGCAGGCTAGTTCGATAAATGGGGACCACATTTTTCCGTGGAAAAGTCGCCGAGACCTCGACGTAGAACCGAGCTCTCAGCGAAGAGACACGCGTACCTAGTTGCCAAGCAGTGTTGTCTTCTCGAGATTCAAGGTACGCTGCTTTCCATCCGAGGCGAAGGTGAGGCTGTCGGCAAGCGACGCAAGAAGTCAAACGACGGGGAGTTATAACATGCATATAATATGAACCAAACGAACGGCATAGAAATGTCAATCTTCCATAACGCACGAACCGAGTGCGTACGGTAAAGGTCCAAAGTAATCTTTAAAAAATTACCAATAAAATCGAACTCTCTGAAAACTGTGGTGGAAACGAGGCAACTGACGCTGTCCGACAGGTCGCCACGCTGCCTGCCTTCATGGGGGCGATGTTGCGAGCCCGTGTGCGCTACCAGCGACATGCGAGGAACACGTTTTTACTCCCATTAAAAACCCCGTGTCGCTTTTTTTCACGCGGCCCGCACGCGCTATTCCGTTTCGTGCCTCGTAGACGCAATGTTAAATTTACCACATTTAGATTGGCTTTTTTGGCAGTTTGTCCGGAGCTGGCATTAAAAAAACCACCCAGGACACACAGTTCGAGAACCTGCTGTGATGTTTCAGGAGTAATACAATTAAAAACTTGAGTACATCCTCGACAACGCACGATAGAGCACGGATATGCACACAGAAATGACGAAGATTTGAGGCAAGAAAACGATTTCAAAGTGAAATGCGATGTAAATATGATGATTCAAGTCGTCCAATTGACTTTGATACCAGTTTTCTACCAATATGGTACCAATATTTTACACTGCCAGTATGATTGTCAAGCCGTAGAAATTTAACATTGCGTCTACGAGGCACGAAACGGAATAGCGAGTCCCCCACACCCAATGCTAATTCGTTGTGTCCCGAAGCAGAGGCGTTTGTCCACGTCCACGTCGAATGCCCGAGGCACGGCCCACTTGCACCTGACCGCGCACTAAAGAGCGTGGTGTTTGTTTACCTTTTACTGCATTTTATACCCTATTTCACGTCGAGAAGGAGAGTGGATTTGCAGCTCCCTCGAGGACCCACTGCTGCTAGACACGAGCCAAGAGTTTCAACACTCACAAGCCATGTCTTGAGCCGGACAAAAGGCTCTATGGGCAGTTTTGAAACTCTCAGCTCGTGTCTAGCAGCAGTGGGTCCTCGTGGAAGATGCAAATCCACTCTCCTTCTCAACGTGAAATGGAGTAAAGACTTGAGCCTCTACGTTTAGGGAAGACTGTCCCGGTCCGTCCTCTTCGGACCAGCACTGGTCGAGTGCAGAGATGTTGTTGAGCCCGTACTCTTTGCACGAGTCTGTCGAGCTAGGGACGGGTTCCTCTTTGCATTCTCATGGCTTGGGATTTTCTTAGCCTGTCTGATATAGAGTTGGATTTATACAAATAGAAAGTAATAATGCCGACGCATAGGCATTATTTATTACTTCCGCTTCGATGCCCGAACACAGCAATGTGATGGCCCATTATTTTGAAAGCCACTAGAACACGGGGACGTGGATAATAAAACGTATCGTTTGAGAGGTTCGAGCACAGTTCGAGTCTCCCTAATTAATCCGTCTCGTTCTCGGCCTCTCGGAGCACCACCTTAAAGAGAGAAACTCGCTCACCCAAAGCTTATACTTGTGCCAAGGCGAACTCGCCCAAGCGACCGTTTACTTGACACTTGTTGACACTTGAACAATTCTAGCGCGGTCAACTTGCGACTGTCAAACGCAGCGATATGTACAGCCAAGATGGCGGTGCTAACGTCCAACTGTCGCGTACCAAACGCCTGTGGTGCGACGCCGTGACAGCTGCGTCAATGAGGGCGATGAGAGCGAGTTGAAGTGATCGCTTAGACTAGAGACTGGCAATTATAACGAATGGTATTTGTTACTTCAGCATCCTCAAATTGTTATGTGTTTACTGGTATACAGTAATCCTCTGAATCATTTTGAATGTGCAAGCCCAGTAAACTCGGCACATGCTGTGTTTACTGTGGAGTAATGTCAGTGGACAGTGCGAATGTATAAGTCTTTAGTCTTTAGGGCCCCGAACGGCTCTGGACTGGCGACGAACGGATTGTCAGTGTTCCCGTTGTCGGCCATTTCGTTCCCCCTTCCCCTGATTCTTCGAGCCATGTGCGTTTGCAGCCACCCAGGACGCCGAGTCCCGAGTGCTTGCTGCGTCCAGGTCGCACGTAAATCTGTCGCAGCGGCAGTTCTCAGTGTCACAGTAATCGGCGCTATGACAGGCCCAGGACTCGACATGCTGAGTGCGTTTGCGCGTAAATCTGTCGCATCTCATCATAGTGAATCTGTCATCGAGTCGCTTGCCGCCGCGGGATTCGAATTCTAGCGCTGTCATCGCCTAAATGAAAACTTGCTATAAAATCAGTTCGGTTTACAGCTAGCCATGTCAGTGACACGATGTCATCAACTTTGGCTGTGCACCAATTAGAGACTCCGTGGCAAAGTCGCGAACATGACGTCATGCACATTCAGAGTCTCTGATTGGTGCAGAGCGGATGTTGATGGCATCGTGTCACTGACATTGCCAGCTAAAACCCCGCTCGAAGGTGAGTGAGATGAAGATGTCAGAGCGCACAGCCTTGGATGCAGATGAAATGACGTGCGATGGTAAAAGGTGATTCGCCAGTGACAAGTGATTGATTGATTGGTTGATTTATTGATTGGATGCGGCTGTTTGTCGACACCTAGCGCGATGTGGCCATCGAATTCTTATTCACATCAAGCCTGTGGTGCCAAAGCTTGCGTAAGCAGAGCATTTCAGTGAAAAGCTTATTGCAAACATTTCGCTGAATCATAGTACTTATCAAATCAGAAAAAACGACTAGATTTTTAAAATGTGTTGCCGATTTTGAACAATTCAAGCTGCAACTTTCAGGGCTTGGTGAAAATTGTTGCTTTTGTCATATCATATTTGAACGTATGAAATTGAAACTGAGGTCAACAATGGCTGATGGTTAGATCTAAGACTATGGAATAATACGAATGTAGTTTAGGTGGTCAGTCGCAAAATTTAGCAACAGGGCCACGGATAAGAAAGTTATTTTAAAATCAAGCAAATATTTTAAGCACACTTTATTTTGTGGCATAATTTTGGCGCTGGTCCCACAGAATCGAACAGGACTCGTGCAAAATCAGATGCACCTGGAGTCGTAGTCTCCCGTTCCCCAATCTCACGAGCCCTGGCGTACCCAGACCGACGATCGGGGGGGGGGGGGGGATCGGGGTGAGCGGGGCGCTCATGGCGATCACGGAATGTCCCTGGTTCGAGCTGAAAGTCCCGAGAACCGCAAATGTGTCCCGGGCGTGAACGAATTGGATTGCTTAATTGCTTTTACAGGGTTGCAATTGGTGTAAATGCTTAATTTTGACGTAATTTAGACGTTAATAAAACATTCAACTATTTTGAAAATAATCATAACAAAAAAGATATCTTGCTTCGTGGAAAAGCCTAGCAAATCCAGGCTGGGGTAAACTGCCCTATGACGACTCCCCACGAGTCCTCGAGGGCGCGAACACTTGTCCCTCGACGTCGGCGATTAGAGGGTAAAGGGAGAAGGAAGGTGATCGCGCTACACAAACACAAACAGCCCGAAACCAACGATAAGTAAGTCCCACCATTAGCGCTTGACTTGAATAAAGAAACCCGAGGCCCTGAAAAAACTGTCGGTCACACGGAAAACTATTAACTGGCGCTCCAATTCATGACATTTATCGCTTGAAAGCCCTCAACATCTTGAAACACTAAACGCGCTAGCTCTCGTCACGGCCGGCTTGACATGCTGCAGTTCGACGGATTTGAATTTCGGAGCCTGGACCGACGACTCGTGGAGGCTGTGAAGGAGAGACACCCCATGGCCGTGACCCCCTGTCGAACAAAGGAGCAGCGGCACGGAGCCGTACAGGGGGGCACTTTTTAGCCTCTCCCCGTCCGCAGTTGGGTTTTTATACGACGGCCCCACGCACAAAGCAACTGCACGGAAAAAGGTCCGGTCAGCAATAAAATTCGAGTGTAGAATTGATGGATTTCGGGTCATGCCGTAATGCCGTTGAATAATGTGAAACATATGTGCTTGCAGTTGGGGCCATTAGTTCGAGGTTGGGGTCGGCGTTGAGCAGCCTTTGACAATGGACGTGTGTCGAGTTCCGAGGAAACAGCGAGGCGCAAGCACGGGGCAAGCCATGCACGAGAGTCAAGTCTGCTGTCACTTTAGCGTACGGCAAAACGAGACGAGTTTGCAATGCGTACGCACTCGGTTCGTGATAATTGATATTTCCATACCTTTCGTTTGGTTCATATAGATGCATGTGAAACGCCCCCCCCCCCCCCCGCGATAATTGATATTTCCATACCATTCGTATGGTTCATATAGATGCATGTGAATCGCCCCCCCCCCCCGTGATAATTGATATTTCCATACCTTTCGTATGGTTCATTTAGATGCATGTGAATCGCCCCCCCCCCCCCCCCGTGATAATTGATATTTCCATACCTTTCGTATGGTTCATATAGATGCATGTGAATCGCCCCCCCCCCCCCCCCCCCGTGATAATTGATATTTCCATACCTTTCGTATGGTTCATATAGATGCATGTGAAACGCCCCCCCCCCCCCCGTGATAATTGATATTTCCATACCTTTCGTATGGTTCATATAGATGCATGTGAAACGCCCCCCCCCCCCCGTGATAATTGATATTTCCATACCTTTCGTATGGTTCATATAGATGCATGTGAAACGCCCCCCCCCCCCCCGTGATAATTGATATTTCCATACCTTTCGTATGGTTCATATAGATGCATGTGAAACGCCCCCCCCCCCCCCCCCGTGATAATTGATATTTCCATACCTTTCGTATGGTTCATATAGATGCATGTGAATCGCCCCCCCCCCCCCCCCCCCGTGATAATTGATATTTCCATACCTTTCGTATGGTTCATATAGATGCATGTGAAACGCCCCCCCCCCCCCCCCGTGATAATTGATATTTCCATACCTTTCGTATGTTTCATATAGATGCATGTGAAACGCCCCCCCCCCCCCCGTGATAATTGATATTTCCATACCTTTCGTATGGTTCATATAGATGCATGTGAAACGCCCCCCCCCCCCCCCCCCCCCCCCGTGATAATTGATATTTCCATACCTTTCGTATGGTTCATATAGATGCATGTGAATCGCCCCCCCCCCCCCCCCCCCCCCGTGATAATTGATATTTCCATACCTTTCGTATGGTTCATATAGATGCATGTGAAACGCCCCCCCCCCCCCCCCCGCTTTGAGTGTGGCTTGCTTCAGATTGGAAGACAGTTGGCAGATAGTTCGGGTTTTGGTGAATGCGGCGGACAGATGAATTGATTGCTTATCAACTTGTGGTTGTGTGAAATCGACGGGAAATAATTCCCATGCATCGACAAACAGCATGGCTGGTGTAAGGACGAGGTGGGAGCGAGGAAACGCATGAAAGCAAGGCCATAGCAATATCGTTAGGTATGGAAAAAACAGTTAAACTATAATCGTATGTAAAGATCCATAAAGAACATTCGGCAAGTTTTGAGCGAGCAGTTGCTGAAAAAATTTGAATATTTCTGGTTTGCTTTTGAATTTTATTGGTTGTTGGTTGGTTATTGGCTTATTAATTTTACTGGAGATTATAAGTTTCATATTGTTGACCAATAGGTGCCCATGATTCCAGTGCTCTGTAATTGAATGAAATTCAATTGAATTTGCACATATTATGAAATAAGCCCCAAACTACAACTTAGCCCAGTGCTATGTTTTTCAACACAAATAAGGAAGTATTCCAAAAGACGACGAAGTCGAACCACAATGTGGAGGAGCGCACGCAATTTGGCGATCGCCGTTCGGGTCCGTTTCAGAATTTGGCGCGAAACTGCCAAGGTCATTCAATCGCGCGTTGCTTGTCTGTGATTGGTCGAGAACTCGTGTCGCACGCCCACGCACAACTCAGCGCGCCTCCAAGTCTGTCGGCAAACCTTCGCTCCCTCCCTCCCTCCTTGCTTCCTTGCTTCCTTCCTAGCTTACTTCCTAGCTTACTTGCTAGCTTCCTTGCTTCCTTGCTTACTTCCTAGCTTCCTTGTTAGCTTCCTTGCTTCCTTCCTTCCCTGCCGCGAGACCAACATCAATCAACAGAGCCGCGAAACGAATACCTGCGGCAGTAGGCGCGAGGGCCCCGCGCTCGGGGTGTTCAACCGCGCAGGCATTGTTATTAGAGATTGCTTGTTGAATTGTTGAATTGCAGACGCAGCATCACCGACGGTGGACCGACAGGATCTCACGACGAGCGAGGAGTCCGAAGTCCGTCACGCAGCGTCCGCGTCGGCCACCCGAGTCGACGCCATGCGCACAATGCGCTGACGCCGCGACGCGTGCGTCTCGTGAGAGTGCGTAGTGCGTAGTGCGTGCCGGCCATCGCGGGCAGCGAGAGACAAAGCTGCGGTCACTTTAGGACGGCTGGCAGGACGCGACTCGGATAAGCGTTGTTGGCCTGTGAGGCTGGCTGGGAAATTGCCTGTAGCCAGCCTGAAATGACGGGCCTATAGGGTGGTCAGAATCAGACACATGGACTGCATTGGCTGTGTGTGCATTGTTGGCCTGTGAGGCTGGCTGGGAAATTGCCAGTAGCCAGACTGAAATGACGGGCCTTAAGGGTGGTCAGAATCAGACGCATGGACTGCATTGGCTGTGTGTGCATTGTTGGCCTGTGAGGCTGGCTGGTAAATTGCCAGTAGCCAGCCTGAAATGACGGGCCTTAAGGGTGGTCAGAATCAGACGCATGGACTGCATTGGCTGTGTGTGCATTGTTGGCCTGTGAGGCTGGCTGGGAAATTGCCAGTAGCCAGCCTGAAATGACGGGCCTTAAGGGTGGTCAGAATCAGACACATGGACTGCATTGGCTGTGTGTGCGTTGTTGGCCTGTGAGGCTGGCTGGGAAATTGCCAGTAGCCAGCCTGAAATGACGGGCCTTAAGGGTGGTCAGAATCAGACACATGGACTGCATTGGCTGTGTGTGCGTTTTGCCCCGTGATATTGGAACGGCCAGCGTGTTTCATGTCATCTGGAATGGCCGTTGTAAATGGCTGTAAAAGCGTGTTTTTGGTGCAATTGCCGGAAGAAAATATGATGCTACGCCCAGCCAGCCCCAATAGAGCCCATGTCACGAGAGATTCATGCGAAGGAGTAGCGCATTATGGGCCGTGGCCAGTGTTGAGTGGGAACAGAAAGAATGCGTTCCTATTTTTGGAACTTTTATGGTAACGCGTGTAGCAAGTTACTTGGGCAAATATCAGTTACTTTTTTTGAGGAACGCATAACGTGAAAGTTAGGCTCCTTTACAAGTCCCTTTCGGCGTGCGATAACAGTAGGTACTTACTTTATCGGCTCGCCGATCGGGTATTGCTGATTTCAAACTCATATGTCGTACGGTCAGTTTTTTTACTGTTTCCTACCACCAACCTCTCTATTTTTAGATGTCATGGTTTAGTATTTAGGTCCACCAGACTGGAGGATGTCTGGGAATCTCTTTGTAACCCCAGTGGGGCTGTTCGTTCAGTAGATTGAGGGTTTGCCCCCCCCCCCCCCCCCCCACCGAATCAGGGTTCTCGGTTGGCAAGGAAGTTAGTGGACAACGTTGAGAGTGTCTGAGAGCGCAACCATCCACCAGAGACTTTCTGCGTGAATTTGTGAAAACATTATCACATTATTTTTTTTTTTCTCGGAGATTGAACTTGCATATTCGGAGGTCAGAATTGGGGCTGCCAAGGCCCGATGCACTCACCGTGCGTAGCACGGGCCAATACTGCTAGTGTCACGAATAATTCGCAAAGCATCCACCAGCAAGCGGTTTTCCGAGGGGTGTGCGAATTTTCGAAATGGACGAATTATTCGACGAATTATTTTCGAATTATTTGTATTCGAAAATCGAATTGTGATTTTTAAACTATTCGAATTCGTATTCGAAATCGAAATTTTATTATTCGAAAAAATGTCGAATAGTTTGAATATTTGGTACCCACTGATGAGCACTTTGCTGCAAAAATTCACATTTAAGGTAAATTATTCGAACTTTTGGCGAATTATTCGAGCCAAACGAATTATTCGATTCGACTTCGAATTATGATTTTTAAAATATTCGATATTCGATTCGAACCAAGAAAACCACTATCCGCACACCCCTAGGTTTTGCCATCCCCAGCCCCTGCCTTCCTATATAGTATATACTCGACACGTGAGTGGGGCGCACATCTTGGCGATTCGACCAATCACAACGCACGCACATCACTGCACATTGCTTCATGCTCGCACTGGGGTGTTTTGTATACTGGCATTTTTATAAGATAGCACGTTTCGTTGCCAGCCTTGGCACTGAAAACTACATTATGAACATTATTACAATTTTGAAATTGTTCATATTATACTAGGAAACGCTGCCAAAGTGTGTGCGTTGAAGATGAGCGTGTATGGACGCAGCGTACTAAGTTGAGAACAAAGGTAGACACCCTGAAAATTTCATCGCAATCGACGCAAGCGTTTGGTCTGTGGAGCGCGCGCAAACACACATACAGACAAACAAACACACATACAGACAAACAAACACACATACAAACAAACAAACACACACGTTTTTGTAACCAGTAGTGAAATTGAAGATTTCAAAAGGTTTCGATAGTAGTGAAATTGAAGGTTTCGATGTGGTTTCGATGGTTTCGACAAGAAATATTTGAAATTGGGAAAATTAGGAAAAATATGAATTTTAAATAAATTTCCATACTTTCCCCAACTTTCCCAATTTTCGAATATTGCTATTTTTCCTCATTGAAGGGGGGGGGGGTGAGGATTTTCTTGAAATACGCAGGGTGTCTAAGTTGAGAAGAAAAGTAGACACCCTGAAAATTTCATCGCAATCGAGGCAGGCGTTTGGCCTGTAGAGCGCGCGCAAACACACATACAAAAAAAAACACAAACACAAGTGTTTTTTTAGCAGTATTGAAATTGATGATTTCGCTTCGCTCGCTACGAATTTTTAAAATGTTAGGTTAAAGGTTCGAGAAATCCATCTTTTAACAGACCGGAATCTAGCCCTCTCCCTCACCCTCTCGAAGGCTAGACCCAGAAGGCTGTGTGCGCAATTCATCAGGGTATAAAATGTCTTGCGGTAAACGTTCGTAATTGAGAAAGCAACTCGTTCCTCATTGCTATTCATTGCCATTGCACAAATGGCGGCATCCAACATCAGTGTTCATCGTCCATCCAACCAAACTAAAAGATATCGAACCTCCAAGTAGCAGCCCTGTAACGCCGCCCAACGCGTGCCGTTCAGCACCCAGTCGGCGTCGGGTCTCGAACGAAGACCGGCGTCGCCGACGCGCCAATTAGTACGGAAAGACTGCGGCAATTACCTCGCTGCTGTACCCCTGCCGGTCGTTCGTCCGCCGGATCACCACCAAGATCCTCTCCATCTCCATCCATGTGCGAGACCCGGCTCCCGACGGGGTCACCGCCCACTGCTGTCACTGTCCTAACTTGCGGAGCTCGAGGCGTGCGGGCGACCGAGTGCCAGCGACGTCACCTTTCTACTGACGATGATGCCCGTGCCGATTGCCGGGGACTGGAGCAGGCTGGCGGCCCCCGTCGGCGCGGGAGGGTGGAGGGGCAGTCAGCTGACCGGGGGGTTGGTGCTCGGCCGGGCGGCGTCGGCTTCGAACGGTACCTGCCCGACGGAAGCCCGAGACCGCGTTGGTGGACGCGTTCACCAACCAGTCGGCGCGGTGAGGAGTTTGAGGAGTTTGAGGAGCTTGAGGAGCTTGAGGAGCTTGAGGAGCTTGAAGAGCTTGAGGAGCTTGATGAGTTTGATGAGTTTGATGAGCTTGATGAGCTTGATGAGCTTGATGAGCTTGAGGAGCTTGAGGAGCTTGAGGAGCTTGAGGAGCTTGAAGAGCTTGAGGAGCTTGATGAGTTTGATGAGCTTGATGAGCTTGATGAGCTTGATGAGCTTGAGGAGCTTGAGGAGCTTGAGGAGCTTGAGGAGCTTGAGGAGCTTGATGAGTTTGATGAGTTTGAAGAGCTTGAGGAGCTTGAGGAGCTTGAGGAGCTTGATGAGTTTGATGAGCTTGAGGAGCTTGAGGAGCTTGATGAGTTTGATGAGCTTGAGGAGCTTGAGGAGCTTGAGGAGCTTGAGGAGCTTGAGGAGCTTGAGGAGCTTGATGAGTTTGAAGAGCTTGATGAGCTTGAGGAGCTTGATGAGTTTGATGAGCTTGAGGAGCTTGATGAGCTTGATGAGCTTGATGAGCTTGATGAGCTTGATGAACTTGACGAGTTTGATGAGCTTGTCGAGGTTGAAACGTGCGGGTTTCGCCCGGTTTGATCGCGTCGAGTCGGCAGTTCGCACCGGGGATCGCTTTCAGTTTGTATACGTATTGCGATTTGTGAATAGTCGCAGGTAAACAATTTTTGCAGATTATTCAATAATATGCAAATCAACGACGTCAACAATGTCTGCTCTGCGGCCCTTCGACTTCCGAACTCGAGCCAAAGGGAGCATTTTTGACAAAATTACCACTGCAGTTTTACGTTGTCATTATAAAATGGCAATTATTATATCTATACATAGGTATATTTTATAATAAATGTATATGTCTAGCATCGAAGAGCGATATATTATAAGCACTAGTGGCAAAGTGCTGGAAATAAATGTGGGTATACGCTAATTTTCCGTCGACTGGGGGCAGTAAATATAAAACTGAAATCTTATTTCCACATTTTTGCCATTGCCAACATACCCCATTTTCACATAATATCATTGTTTGGCGCTTAAGACTATGTTTCCGCTTGGGTTCCACTAAAACACTTGCACACTCATCTCGATCACGCTTCGTCCGTGTGTTTTGTCTCACACGGCGATGAGAGTTAAAAATCGGCAACGACACTGACGCAAAGCTCGCGACAATCCGAAGCCGCTCGTCATCGCAAATCCGTTCTCATGTCGGACTCCATCCGATTCCCAGGAATTCACGCCACTGCAGCATTCGTTCACCCGACGGCGTTCCAGCTTTGTTATCGCATTCGTTCACCCGACGGCGTTCCAGCTTTGTTATCGCATTCGTTCACCCGGCGGCGTTCCAGCTTTGTTATCGCATTCGTTCACCCGACGGCGTTCCAGCTTTGTTATCGCATTCGTTCACCCGACGGCGTTCCAGCTTTGTTATCGCATTCGTTCACCCGACGGCGTTCCAGCTTTGTTATCGCATTCGTTCACCCGACGGCGTTCCAGCTTTGTTATCGCATTCGTTCACCCGACGGCGTTCCAGCTTTGTTATCGCATTCGTTCACCCGACGGCGTTCCAGCTTTGTTATCGCATTCGTTCACCCGGCGGCGTTCCAGCTTTGTTATCGCATTCGTTCACCCGACGGCGTTCCAGCTTTGTTATCGCATTCGTTCACCCGACGGCGTTCCAGCTTTGTTATCGCATTCGTTCACCCGGCGGCGTTCCAGCTTTGTTATCGCATTCGTTCACCCGACGGCGTTCCAGCTTTGTTATCGCATTCGTTCACCCGACGGCGTTCCAGCTTTGTTATCGCATTCGTTCAGCCGACGGCGTTCCAGCTTTGTTATCGCATTCGTTCACCCGACGGCGTTCCAGCTTTGTTATCGCATTCGTTCACCCGACTGCGTTCCAGCTTTGTTATCGCATTCGTTCACCCGACTGCGTTCCAGCTTTGTTATCGCATTCGTTCACCCGACGGCGTTCCATCTTTGTTATCGCATTCGTTCACCCGACGGCGTTCCTGCTTTGTTATCGCATTCGTTCACCCAGCGGCGTTCCAGCTTTGTTATCGCATTCTTTCACAAGCAACCGGCATGCGGTGAGAGTATGGCCTTAGGGTCGCGTTCCTTAGTTCCTCTAAGGTTTTGCCTTTCGAGTTTCATTTCAAACGCCGTTACGTTGCTCATGCCACAGTAGTGTACTTTGCGAGGTGCGATGGACATGTTGGTTGGATGTGGCCGATGCCGCATCTTGGAAGGCAGAGCGGTCAAGCACAACACGCGACTGCCCGTCGCCGCTGCCAGCGAGGACCAGCAACAGTGTTGTGACTTATCTAGATACAATTACCTAGATAATTATCTCGATGGTTTTTTCAAACTATTATCTTTATCTAGATAATATTGTGCACTGTCATCTGTATCTTTATCTAGATAAAAAAAACTTTATCTAAACTCCATATTTTAGATAATAGATGATTTTGGCCAATTTTATTCCAATTTTTTACATTGTCAAATTCAGAGTGTCAGGAATTTCAAAAACCATTGCCATCCCAATAAAAAGTTTCAAACATATCTAATTTTGAGAGTAATGATTCGGGAATAGGGAATCCGATTCCAAGAGCTCATGCTGTACTGTTAGGTAGGTGTAATATAACATTATCAGTCACTAATGTGGCTTTTGGAATTTCGAAACAAACCAATATCATTTTCCAATATTCCCAATTTCATAAATTATCTATTATATAAAGAAATTAATCTAGATAGATTTTATCATTTATTATCTTTTATCTAGATGACTTTTTAAAAGAATCATCTATTATCTTATCTAGATAAAAAAATTTGCCCCTTATCTTCATCTTTATCTAGATGAAAAAAAAAATTATCTAGTCACAACACTGACCAGCAACGGCCACCGGCCACTCGTGAGTCGTGAGTCACGTGGTCAGGAAGCCCCCAGCCGGGCCCAGTGTCTGCATCTCAGGCGGTGTCTGCATCTCAGGCGGTGTCTGCATCTCAGCCGGTGTCTGCATCTCAGCCGGTGTCTGCATCTCAGGCGGTGTCTGCATCTCAGCCGGTGTCTGCATCTCAGGCGGTGTCTGCATCTCAGCCGGTGTCTGCATCTCAGCCGGGCCCAGTGTCTGCATCTCAGCCGGTGTCTGCATCTCAGGCGGTGTCTGCATCTCAGCCGGTGTCTGCATCTCAGCCGGTGTCTGCATCTCAGCCGGTGTCTGCATCTCAGGCGGTGTCTGCATCTCAGCCGGTGTCTGCATCTCAGCCGGTGTCTGCATCTCAGCCGGTGCCGGTGTCTGCATCTCAGCCGGTGTCTGCATCTCAGCCGGTGTCTGCATCTCAGGCGGTGTCTGCATCTCAGCCGGTGTCTGCATCTCAGCCGGTGTCTGCATCTCAGCCGGTGTCTGCATCTCAGCCGGTGTCTGCATCTCAGCCGGTGTCTGCATCTCAGCCGGTGTCTGCATCTCAGGCGGTGTCTGCATCTCAGGCGGTGTCTGCATCTCAGGCGGTGTCTGCATCTCAGCCGGTGTCTGCATCTCAGCCGGTGTCTGCATCTCAGCCGGTGTCTGCATCTCAGCCGGTGTCTGCATCTCAGGCGGTGTCTGCATCTCAGCCGGTGTCTGCATCTCAGCCGGTGTCTGCATCTCAGCCGGTGTCTGCATCTCAGCCGGTGTCTGCATCTCAGCCGGTGTCTGCATCTCAGCCGGTGTCTGCATCTCAGCCGGTGTCTGCATCTCAGCCGGTGTCTGCATCTCAGGCGGTGTCTGCATCTCAGGCGGTGTCTGCATCTCAGCCGGTGTCTGCATCTCAGCCGGTGTCTGCATCTCAGGCGGTGTCTGCATCTCAGGCGGTGTCTGCATCTCAGCCGGTGTCTGCATCTCAGCCGGTGTCTGCATCTCAGGCGGTGTCTGCATCTCAGGCGGTGTCTGCATCTCAGCCGGTGTCTGCATCTCAGCCGGTGCCGGTGTCTGCATCTCAGCCGGTGTCTGCATCTCAGCCGGTGCCGGTGTCTGCATCTCAGCCGGTGTCTGCATCTCAGCCGGTGTCTGCATCTCAGCCGGTGTCTGCATCTCAGCCGGTGTCTGCATCTCAGCCGGTGTCTGCATCTCAGGCGGTGTCTGCATCTCAGGCGGTGTCTGCATCTCAGCCGGTGTCTGCATCTCAGGCGGTGCCTGCATCTCATCCGGTGCCGGTCACCTCAGTGAAGGGGTTTTCTCACCCCTCCCTCGGTCAGGGGCGGACTGGCCCGGGGTGCGGGGGGCCCCCTGCCGGTCATTGCAAAAGCTCATGTTTTAATAATAATATGCATATATATTTTCCTTGCTACACCTAGCTAAGTATAATGTAATCGCATTTTTGTTTCCATTTTGCCATACACTGCTCGGTCTCGGTGTCTAATCTCTGCAGTCGACAATCACAGCCCGGAAGGGTATGGCAAACAGCCCTGCATTTTCGGTATCCTCAAGGTAATATCAACACATTTCAATCATGGCGTTGGTTCAGTGTCGGACTGGCTCCACAAGGGCTCTGGCGGCGGGGACGTCCTAAGTGCCCCCATCATATTATATTTCATTCTCTAAAAAAGGTCGCCACTATATTTTTCGGTTCAACAAAACTCAAAAAGCCGCCTACTTTGGGCGTCCCCGTGGTCCCGGACTTTTTCGAGCCAGTCCGCCCCCTCCCTCCGTGTCGGGGTTTTACCCGTGTCGATAGTGGCGTTCCTTGGTGGCGTCGAGGGGTCGAAGGAAGGCCCACGTTCCACGCAATCGTCGGCATCGGACATCGCTTTGCGCGAGGGTAGTTATAGGTACACAGTTGCACATTCCAGATAAATGATTTGCTCCAAGTCCCAGGTAGTCCGAGTACCTCGAATATCAATCGGGACGGATGTAACCGACCCAAACCAAACGAACATCATTCACAATCTCGTCTTCATATTATACTTTTATAATTAACAAAAAACACAACTTGGCGCCCGCGAGGCCTCCAAGCCTTTTGGCGCTGCTTTAATAATTTCTGGGTGGGCGGTCGCCCTCCTCGCCCTCCTCGCCCTTCTCGCCCTCCTCGCCCTCCTCGCCCTTCTCACCCTCCTCTCCCTTCTCGCCCTCCTCGCCCTTCACACCCTCCTCGCCCTCCTCGCCCTCCTCGCCCTCCTCGCCCTTCTCGCCCTCCTCGCCCACAGGCACTCCCCGAACCCCCCCTCCCCCCCCCCCCTCCACCCCTGGACTAGTGTAAATTCAACGTCCGGCGGAAGTGACTTACGTCCGGCGGAAGTGACTAACATCCGGCGGAAGTGACTAACATCCGGCGGAAGTGACTAACATCCTGCGGAAGTGACTAACATCCGGCGGAAGTGACTTATCGGCTGTTAGCAGCGAGAGATCCAGTCTTGTTTACGTGGGACAATTTTTGACAAGCGCCTGCCACAACAGTTTCATGACTTCAAAATAGTGATAAACATGTTAGAAAGCATGAAAAAGCAACATTGTTAGAACTTCGAAACGGAATGCCATGGGAACCATCTTTGGCGTCGACCCATCGACAAGTGCGGGTCCTGTCGCTCACTCGGGTCAACGCCTCGCCATCGGGTGATCACGTGTTTGCAAGGAGTCGGCGCTTTGCCGAATTCAATGCCGACTTGCATGAATTCCTTTCCGGGAATATGTTTCGTTTGCACACCGTCTACTGTTACACTTGCGAGTGACTAAATTTGCATTACACGATTGGAGCATTACACATTGCATTACAGAAATGCTGTATCAGCAGCAGTTGTCCGGTCCTACCGCTGCAGCGCCAGCAGTCGCTTCAGCACAAGGTCCGTACATCAAGCGAGTTCACTTCGCCGACGCTAGGCGATTCAAGGACCTCGTACCGGGACTCAACAATCCCCACCGATCGTCCTCGATGCCCCCGACGACGCTGCCACTAGCGGCCGAAGGGGGAAACTTTGGAGGCGGGGAACAATTCGTTCGTCTCAACGACAGATCCTAATATGATGCAGATTTACTATCGTTCAAGACAAGATACAAAAACTCTTCAAGTCCCTATGAGATAGCTGCGATCTGGCCAGAAATTAAAAATACAAATGTACTCAAGTATAGATAAGATGAGTCGCGTGGTGGTCACCGGCGTCAAAACCCGTGCGTTCAGGCGTCGGTCTAGGCATCTGTCTAGGCGTCGGTCCTAGGCGTCGGTCTAGACGTCGGTCCTAGGCGTCGGTCCTAGGCGTCGTACTGTGCGTATCGCGACGAGGTCAGTGTAGCGTGACCCGTGACCGAACCACTTCCCGCAGGGGATGCAGCGTCCGATTCCTCCCGAGACCCCGGTCCTTCTGTCACCGGTTTTTCTGTCCCCGTCCTTCTTTCCCGGTCCTTCTGTCCCGGTCCTTCTGTCACCGGTCCTTCTGTCACCGGTTTTTCTGTCCCCGTCCTTCTTTCCCGGTCCTTCTGTCCCGGTCCTTCTGTCACCGGTCCTTCTGTCACCGGTTTTTCTGTCCCCGTCCTTCTTTCCCGGTCCTTCTGTCCCGGTCCTTCTGTCCCTGGTCCTTCTGTATCTGGTCCTTCTGTATCTGGTCCTTCTGTATCTGGTCCTTCTGTCCCCCGTCCTTCTGTCCCCGGTCCTTCTGTCCCCGGTCCTTCTGTCCCCCGTCCTTCTGTCCCCGGTCCTTCTGTCCCCGGTCCTTCTGTCCCCGGTCCTTCTGTCCCGGTCCTTCTGTCCCTGGTCCTTCTGTATCTGGTCCTTCTGTCACCGGTTTTTCTGTCCCCGTCCTTCTTTCCCCGTCCTTCTGTCACCGGTTTTTCTGTCCCCGTCCTTCTTTCCCCGTCCTTCTGTCACCGGTCCTTCCGTCCCCGGTCCTTCCGTCCCCGGTCCTTCCGTCCCCGGTCCTTCCGTCCCCGGTCCTTCTGTCCCCGTCCTTCAGTCCTCGTCCATCCGTCCCCGGTCCTTCCGTCCCCGGTCCTTCTGTCCCCGGTCCTTCTGTCCCGGTCCTTCTGTCCCTGGTCCTTCTGTATCTGGTCCTTCTGTATCTGGTCCTTCTGTATCTGGTCCTTCTGTCCCCCGTCCTTCTGTCCCCGGTCCTTCTGTCCCCGGTCCTTCTGTCCCCCGTCCTTCTGTCCCCGGTCCTTCTGTCCCCGGTCCTTCTGTCCCCGGTCCTTCTGTCCCGGTCCTCCCTGCGACGTTCCTCCAGGACGCACCACGTGACGGCGACGTCCAATCAGGACGTGCGTCGCTCCGTCACATACGGCCATACTTGGCGCGAAGCAAACTTCGCAGTCGCAGCATTTCCACCGTCTTCAGCACTGCGTTACGTATATACTATTACGTAGCATCTATTACGTATACTAACATCTAATTACATTACTAAATGCAATTAACAATACAAACATGGCCAACATGGGATCCAGGCAGTTCAGGATGGTGTGGAGGACTTGAGCAAAACTGCAAGCGTCGTCGGCTCGCCCACCGAGATCGTCCTCGACAAGAGATTGTGAACTGCGCAAGTGCGGCGCAACACGCACAACCCCAAGCAGGAATGTCGGCGCCCAGTCCCCGGCCTATTGGAGCTCGAAATAACGATCGCGCGTGGCCACAAAACTGCGTGCTCCTCCTCGACCCTGCTTCGGCTCGAGTGGTGTGGAGATCATCAGTATCACTATACAGTACACATTCCATTGAACACCTGCAGGGGGTGGGGGGACCTTTGATAAGGGTTGACAGCTAATTAGTTTGACTAGGGTTTGACAAGTAATTAGTTTGCTGAGGGTTGACAGGTATGGAACCAAAGAAGGCAACTAGGGCTTCGCGAACGCAATTTGTGTTGCGTTGAAGATGAGCGTAGGTAGCGGTTTGTATACAGCAGATAGAAAGGTGGAGGCCGAAGGCCTATGAAAACCATGGAGCACCAAGTCAGACCATTACCCTCTCGAAAACTCTGATCACTCAAAATTTTAGACGATAGTGACCTTCCTTTGTTTCTCTCTAAACCTGTCAGATATATAGCCAAAATGTGCATATTTTGAGCTAATTGAGTAATTTGAACATATGTACGTAGATGTCAGTAAAGCCAGAGGGTTCATATTAAATTGGAGATATTTCTACTGCGGATTTACTTGAATAACTTCCATAAATTAAAATGCCTTATTTCTAGTCTGTCAAATCTTTCCCTTGGAAAAACTTGAAGTCAACAATGCCTGGTCACCAGGGTAACGAAAGAGATTGATTAAGGCGTCAAAAATTTCCAAAAATCACGAAAAAAACACTACAAAAATGCTAATAAAAGCCTATTGGAAAGTCCTACCGTCCTCAGATTTTCAGGCATAATAAATATGAATAAATTCGATATGTTTACAAGTTTTGGTGATGATATGTGAAGAACTTTGAATTTTACAGAGGTTCAAAGTTTTGAAAAAATCGAAAAATTTCGTAAAAATTGATTAATTAAAAATGCTCCGAACAGATCTTTTCCAAAAACGCACAGGGTCTAAGTTGAGAACAAAGGTTGGTCCTCTGAAATTTTCTTCCTAAAACGGTTAAGGCATTTGGTCTGTAAAGCGCGCAAAAACACACTAAAAAAAAAAAAACAAAAAACAAAAAACATACACAATTGTGACTTTTTTTTTGGGGTAGTGAATTTGAAGATTTCGCTCCGCTCGCTTCGCTCGCTACGCTCATCAATTAGTTTGATAAGAGTTTAACAGAACCTGTTGATAGCAACCGTGAGAACCTAAGAGGGTAATAACGTTTCCCATGAAATGTAAAAGGTAAGAGACAATGGGAGACAATGGGTCAGTTTGACAAGGGTTTGACAGGTCAAAGAAGGTTATTGATGAGCGTAGTGAGCGAAGCGAGCGGGGCGAAATCTTAAATTTCACTACCCCCAAAAAAAAAGTAACTTGTGTATGTTTTTGTGTGTGTGTGTGTTTGTGCGCGCGCTACAGACCAAACGTCTGAACCGATTTGAATGAAAATTTCAGAGTACCTACCTTTGTTCTCAACTTAGACCCCCTGTGTTTTTGGGAAACATCGATTCAGAACATTTTTAATAAATACATTTTTACGAAATTTTTCGATCTTTTCAATATTTTGAACATCTGTAAATTTCAAAGTTCTTAACATAACTTCACCAAAGCCTCTAAACATGTTGACCTTATACATATTTATCATGCCTGCAAATATTAGGTTGGTAGGTCTTTCCAATTGGTTTTTATAAGTATTTTTTAAATGTTTTTTCGTGATTTTCGGAATTTTTTGACGCCTTAATCAATTTCCTCCGTCACCTTGGTGACCAAGTTTTGTTGACTTGAAGTTTGTCCAAGGCAATGATTTGACAGATATATCAGAAACAAGTTATTCTCATATATGGAAGTAATTGAAGTAAATTCGCACAATATATATAAAACTCGAATATAATAAGAATCCACGGGCGTAATTTACATTTATGTATATAAGTTCAAATTACTCAATTAGCTCCAAATAAGCGTATTTTGGCAATTTGGCAGGTCTAGAGAGAAACAAAGGAAGGTAAAAATCGTCTAAAATCTCGAGTGATAAGATTTTTCGAGAGGGCAATGGTCTGGCTTGGTGCTCCATGGCCTCCTCGTTTTTATCTGGGGCCTTACCTAGAGCGGCCATTTGGAGCGGCTACGAAGCGGCTAATTAGCCGGGCTGGCGGTGTTATATAACCCAGACCTAGAGCGGCCATTTCAAAAATGGGCAGTTTGTTGATTTCTTAGCACCACTAGCAACCAGTATTACGGTGGTGCTACGATGATAGCATTATCTAGAAGGCATACTGCTTTTTAAACGACCATCATTGTGCAGTGAGGTCAAATCAACCAATCTCATGGCTAGTTACTAAAGTCAGAGTCGATGTGCCCCGGCTATATAACCCGGCCGTAATACTGCCGCTCTAGGTCGGGGTTACTGCTTGGTGCTACGGTGGTGTTAATTAGCCAGGGTAGATTGCTAGTAATCCCGGGACTACGAGTGGCCGCGCTAGGTCGGGGTTACTGCTTGGTGCTACGGTGGTGTTAATTAGCCAGGGTAGATTGCTAGTAATCCCGGGACTACGAGTGGCCGCTCTAGGTCGGGGTTACTGCTTGGTGCTACGGTGTATTAATTAGCCAGGGTAGATTGCTAGTAATGCCGGGACTACGAGTGGCCGCTCTAGGTCGGGGTTACTGCTTGGTGCTACGGTGATATTAATTAGCCAGGGTAGATTGCTAGTAATCCCGGGACTACAAGTGGCCGAGTAAGGTACCCCTTCTGTATATACAAACCGCTACCTACGCTCATCTTCAACGCAACACAAATTGCGTTCGCGAAGCCCTAGTTGTAATTAACGTTGACAAGGGTTTGACAAGGGCTGAACACCTGCACAAAAGAACAAAAGAGGGAGAGGTTTCATTTGACAAGGGTTTGACAAGGGTGCACACAAAGGGCTGCACATTTGACCGTGAGAACAAAAGAGGGTAAGGTTTCCCATGAATGTAAAAGGTAAGAGACAATGCGAGACAATGGGCCAGTTTGACAAGGGTTTGACAGGTCAAAGAAGGTTATTGTATTTAATTAACGCTGATAAGAATTCGTTTCCCATGAATCAAGCATTTTCCACAGCCTCCTAGCAACTTTGGAGCAAAGATGCGAAAAAAGCCCGAATCCCGGGCCCGGGCCGGTCTCGGGCCGAGATTTCCGAAGTCGGGCCTGACTTTCGGGCATTCGGGCTTTTTCTTGCCTGTCGGGCCTGACTTTCGGGCATTCGGGCTTTTTCGGGCCGACTCAACTTTCCGGGGAAAATTCGATCCGGTTCGGGCCTCAAAAAAATCTATACTTTCGGGCCTGACCCGACCTAGACATTTCGGGCCGAGGCCGGGCCGTACCGACGAAAAAAAATATCGCCTCTCAACTTTGGAGCCATAAGAGCGATTGGAACAATTCCACCCAGAAGGCCCTGGTTGTGAACTCGGATAGAAATTCAAAGTGTGCTGTCGACGGCTGCCATGCCTTGACACAACACTTGCTTTCATCCAGAAGGCCCTGGTTGTGTGCTCGGATAGAAATTCAATGTGTGCTGTCGACGGCTGCCATACCTTGTCCCAACACTTGCATTCCACCCAGAAGGCCCTGGTTGTGTGCTCGGATAGAAATTCAAAGTGTGCTGTCGATGGCTGCCATGCCTTGACACAACACTTGCTTTCCACCCAGAAGGCCCTGGTTGTGTGCTCGGATAGAAATCCAATGTGTGCTGTCGATGGCTGCCATGCCTTGTCCCAACACTTGCTTTCCACCCAGAAGGCCCTGGTTGTGTGCTCGGATAGAAATGCAATGTGTGCACCGAAGGTTATTATATAGTATCTTTGATGTGTGCTGTCGACGGCTGCCATGCCTTGACACAACACTTGCATTCCACCCAGAAGGCTCTGGTTGTGTGCTCGGATAGAAATGCAATGTGTGCTGTCGATGGCTGCCATGCCTTGACACAACACTTGCTTTCCACCCAGAAGGCCCTGGTTGTGTGCTCGGATAGAAATTCAGTGTGTGCTGTCGATGGCTGCCATGCCTCGTCACAACACTTGCTTTCCACCCAGGAGGCCCTGGTTGTGTGCTCGGATAGAAATTCAATGTGTGCTGTCGATGGCTGCCATGCCTTGACACAACACTTGCTTTCCACCCAGAAGGCCCTGGTTGTGTGCTCGGATAGAAATGCAATGTGTGCTGTCGATGGCTGCCATGCCTTGTCACAACACTTGCTTTCCACCCAGAAGGCCCTGGTTGTGTGCTCGGATAGAAATTCAAAGTGTGCTGTCGATGGCTGCCATGCCTTGACACAACACTTGCTTTCCACCCAGAAGGCCCTGGTTGTGTGCTCGGATAGAAATTCAATGTGTGCTGTCGATGGCTGCCATGCCTCGTCACAACACTTGCTTTCCACCCAGAAGGCCCTGGTTGTGTGCTCGGATAGAAATTCAATGTGTGCTGTCGATGGCTGCCATGCCTTGTCACAACACTTGCTTTCCACCCAGAAGGCCCTGGTTGTGTGCTCGGATAGAAATTCAATGTGTGCTGTCGATGGCTGCCATGCCTTGACACAACACTTGCTTTCCACCCAGAAGGCCCTGGTTGTGTGCTCGGATAGAAATTCAATGTGTGCTGTCGATGGCTGCCATGCCTTGACACAACACTTGCTTTCCACCCAGAAGGCCCTGGTTGTGTGCTCGGATAGAAATTCAATGTGTGCTGTCGATGGCTGCCATGCCTTGTCCCAACACTTGCTTTCAAGGTCACGAGCAGAGAAAATGGCGAGGTAGTCATTTTGTGACAAGCTTTTAGCCCCCATCGTTCTGGGCAGCCTAAACATTTATAGTCGAACCATTCCCTCACGGTATAGCACCGTTCTCTAACGGGATGGAGTGCCCTGAGAGATCCAGCCCACTCTAAAGCGGTTGCAGATCTGTTTCCGCCAGCCGTCGTCGGCATCGCGACACCCTATGCGCCGACGCGAGGGGTCGGCGACGTTGGCCGGTCGGAGTCCGACTGGCGAGTGGCGGCTGCTAGCGGCCACGCGGGGTATTTATAGGTGGCAGCACTGCCTGGCGAAGGCCTGGCAAGACGTCGGAAGGCCGTGGTATTCGCCACTTCCTAGTTTCTACACCGGGAGTTTGGCGGAGTGACAGCAACAACATGTTGGCCGTTGGCCGTTGTGTCTGCGAGAAGGAGGATTCGAACATCGCGGCTGGTTCGATGCCGATCCGTTTAAGGCGGGGAGTTCGTGTCCAGAAAGGGAACGTACCTAAAGTATGTCACACTTTTTAGGCCAATTTTTGACACCCCCTCCCCCCCTGTCATAAACTGTCACATTTCGGCCACCCCCCCCCCCCCCCCCTAAAAGTATGTAACAATCTATGACCCCACTCCACCACCAAACACATTTTCTAAAATGGAATTCAGAACTGCATACAAAATTGACTCAGAAATGCTACCATTAACAAATTTTACTATGTTTCTTTCGAAATTGTAAAGCTTAAGTAGACAGCAAGTTTTTTTTTGGACGTAGCAACAATAAGTTTTGATTTTTTCGCTTTTTTCGCGTCGAAGAATTTTGCCTCACAAATGTTTGCCAATCTCAAATGTCTGTTCACCCTCCCACCCCCCTGTCACAAACTGTCACACACACAATCCAATATTTCGAGGTCATTGATTGATTGGTTGATTGGTTGATTGATTGAAGCATTCGCCACGCGCCTGTTTTCGCGATGAAGGATGAGCGATTCAAGAGATTACTTTGGACTTCGCCAGGATCATAAGAATTAAGGAAGTCTAGGCTTCGATCAATAATGAACGAAGGTCTAGGTTAAAAATCAAACATTGATTCTTTTGTTCACGTTTTAAACGTCAGTCGAGCCATCACCCTTGAGGAAGTAACTAGCAAATGTTACGAAACGTGGGGAAACCAGTGAGACTTTATTTAGCATTCAAATCCCAGATTGAAATGGTTTTTTTTTAAACTGGTGCTAAAGATAGGAAACAGTAGACATGGGTCTAAGAAATTCAATAGTCAAGAGCACTACGGGTATTTGTAATAGAGCGACCGACCTGAGCTATTTAGTATTGACTGCTTGAAATAGGACGTGTACCATTCGTACCTCAGGGCCGAAACCCCATGGACCAACCGTTGGGGATGGCGCCGGCGCAGTGGCTTCCAGTGAGTCGTGGACAACACGGTGTCTTCCAGCACTTCGGAATCCACCGTTTTTTTTACTAGAAAAACTAGTAAAAATACTTCAAATTCAAGTATAATAGTTCCATTTCGGCATAAAAATATAGGCCAGCATCATGCTTCAAACAATGGGTCAAACAATAGATGATTTAAGAAAATTGAGAAATGTAAATAAATTTAAAGCATTAATACAAATTTGGGTGAAGATGGCTGGCAAAGAAATGTATAATACTTTTAAACAAAATAGGTTATCTTAACAGCACAAATTTTGATGTATATTAAGTATTAACTAAGCATAAGTGTATTAGAATTTAGATGTACATATAGGTATATATAATTTTTTTTCTTGTTTTTGGTTTGTTGTTTTCGTAAAACTTTGTTTATGATTATAGAAATGTAAAGAAGTGTAGATTGTAAATAATTTTTCTCTCAGTTATCCTGTGTTCGAATGAATGACTTTAACATTATGCAATGTTTTCACAGCCAGCACACAATGGCGTGCGTCATTACGCTGGTTTTTGTTTTGTATATTATATCGGACCTGTTTCTTTTATTGATTATATAGATAACGATCAAGGAACATAGTACCAACCGATGCATTGTACATAGGGTGTAAATACGAAACAAAAATAAATGTATTAAATATGAAATGAAAAAATGAAATGATACATACGGCTATTCAGTCTTAGGGTCACACCTCTAAACTCCATTTCACGTCGAGAATGAGAGTGGATTTGCATCTTCCTCGAGGACCCACTGCTGCTAGACACGAACTAAGAGTTCCAACACTCACAAGCCATGTACAAAAGCCGGACAAAAGGCTCTGTGGGCAATTTTAAAACTCTTAGCTCGTGTCTAGCAGCAGTGGGTCCTCGAGGTAGAGGCAAATTCCATCGTCTTCTTGAGTATAGTGGCACCAGAATCCCCCCCCCCCCCCCCCCCCCCCCCCCCCCCCCCCCCGCCCCCCCACCGGTCAACTCAGATAGGAGAGCTGAACGCAGTCAACAGGTGTTAGCAGACATTGTGTGGACAAACAGTCTTTCGCATTTTCACGCCGAATTTGGTTGTTTGGCGAACACCAGGGGGGCAGGAGGGGGGCAGGGGGGGGGCGATTTGCCTCGAAACCAGTCGATTTCAAATCACTGTCCATGTGTTAAACCACGAGGCAGTGAAATTCAAAACGAATGATTTTGAAATCACCAAGTTACACGCGTTCCTGGGTAGCTATCATGTAACTTTGCGATTTCAAAACGATTCGTTTTCAATATCACCGCCTATATTATGGCTTAACACGGGCCGTGATTTGAAATCGAATGATTTCGAGGCAAATCGAACGACAAAAAGTTCCATGATCGGTACCCTGGTCTTCTCGGGCTGACAATAATAACTTCGGTCAAATGGTGTTGTTTGTAATTCGGCGAGTTTCAGCTGATATTCAAGTCTGGGCTTATCGTGACAAAATCACGCCTAGTCGGGGTTTATTTGCAGGCTGTGCAACAAGTGACCGTTGACCCGGCGCCGTCAAGTGTAGTAGAGTGAGAGGAGACAATCTGGCTTTGTTTACAATCGACATCCGCTGGCGCCCTCAAGGAGCCAGCAGCTGCAGCACATCTGCACATTTCTGCACTCGTTCAATTTGCCGGTTGCCCACAGCTGGCATAATCGACCCAGGAATAACAACTCTTTGCAACTGTCTGCATGTTTAAATTCCACATGGCCTTTTTCACTCCCTGGACCCTGGTTAGCCATTCCATGTATTATTTATGTATAGACATATTGTATCATCTCTAAACAACAAATTCTTATCTTCCCAATATACCCAATATAGGATAATAAATAAATAGCCGAAATAAAAGACATGAACCAAGTATATGCAATAATCTACAGTTAGGCTAGGTAGTCGAAACACACAAGTAAACATTCATTACGGCATTGCGCTATGAATGCTTCGGCTCTGTCTCTTTCTAATTTATAATTATATGTATACAGATCACTAGCAGTGGAGTAAACAGCCCTTTGAAGAGGATTCGCGAATAAGTCGTGGCTCAGTAGGAGATTATTGTCAAGGCTAGAGCTAGAGGAATGTTATGGTACAAAGAGTCAACCCGAGAAAGAAGCACTGAACTTGTCGCAACTTGCAACTTGCAGTGGTGCCATATAATATTAATGGAATGTGCTGTAGTTGAGCCGAAAACGATCTATATATTATCTATTGCAGCGTTAGTGGTAGCGCTGTACAAAGAGCACGGTACAGTCGTGTTAGCTAATTACTTTACCACAGCCAAAAATAAATACCATTTTTTATGGTAATGATAAACTAATCATTCGACTCTTTGGTATGGTACCCTATGATGTGAGATCCCCAGCAAGTGGCAAACTCAAATTAATAGTAGTGTAGTTCCACTCACCTCTGTTAGCTGCAGCTGTCGAGAGACCGCGAGTAGAACGGAGTCCCGAGATGCGGCCGGTCAGGCAGGTAGCACCCTCGCCCACGTGGGACTCTGGACCAGCGGGAACTGTGTCACTGTCAAACCGCGCTGCGAAACGAGCGCGTCGAACGATGCGACGCAGGCGCGCCCGGTGGCGGTTCGGCTACTGACGGGCATCGCTCGGCTTCGGCAAGCGTCGGCCGGCGACACGACGGGCGGCGGAGACGGCCGAGTGGCGCTCCAGTTGCGTTTCATTAGGGCGGGGGCGGATCTAGGTCGATTTCTCAGGGGGTTTGTTTTTGCTTGTAGTATTTATTTAGCAAGCAGCAAGGCTAATTTCATTACCATTCATATCAGTTTTACATTTATATCCGGAAATCTTACTGCCTAAATTTTAACATAGTTTTCTAATTTATTACAAAATTTCACAAAATCTTTTTCTATAATACTAGGGGTGTGTGAATAATTTTTGTAATTAGAGGGGGAAGGTCTCAGACCTATAGGGGATTGGGCGATTTTGGGGATTTTGGGGAAGTTTTCTAATGCACAGTATAGTTTTGAAATGAGGAAAGAACCCTACCCCTTATTCATGTAATTGTGTTTGGACCATTGCTGGCACAGCCAATGTTCAAGAAATCCAGACATTGGGTGTCGGCAGGGTTAATTCTTGCTGTTTTGTTTCAAAGTAGAAATTGGTAACTGTACTGTTTATGATAATATGATTTTGGGTATCGACAGTGAAGATAAAACAATATCACTACAATGCAATACTAATGCATGTCATTCACCATTGTAATTGAAATGTCTCTAGTTACACACATGACGTTTCTGTGCTTTGATTAAGATGACATTGAAATGAACTAATCTGTTCTACGTTCTGCATGAGGTGGGGGGGGGGGGGCATTCCCCCCTCAACCTAATGAGCCCATCGTCGTGGAAGCGATGTTTTGCATGCAGCAAAGGTGTGCGACAAGTCTGCAGGAAATCACGAGGAACACAGAGTTGTTGTTAACAACGCCCAAAGGTTTTTGGGCCGTACACGTGTAGTACGTTATCAAGTTCCAGAAATAACCGAGGAGGGAATTTTGTCGGCTGTTGAACCAAGAGAGCCAGGTTAATGCCGAGCTTAGCTCAAATACTGGCGACACGTCGGCCATCCAGGACCTAAGAAGTGATAACGTCATGGTAATAATTGTGTAAAATCCTGCATTGCAGTATATGTATAGACTGAATAGTGCAGTACTAGAAGCCTAGCAAGCTCTGCTGGTTTATAAAGGAAGCTAGTTTATGATAGTAAGCTAATTTAGGAGCCAGTTTAGGAACTAGCATAATAGATTACATCGCTTGCTTTGTAAGTCTTGCATGGCTAAAAGCGTGACACTGTAACTGTTCGGCATATCGGAGGGGTGGACGGATCGTGGACCACAAAAGGGGAAGTGAGAATGCGCATGCTCAATGGATCCTCATGCGGGACCGATGCTGGGCTAGCCAGTAAGCCTGTGGTCAGAGGATGTGTAACTTGCTGGCTCATTGGATAGAAACCTATTTACACATAGGATTGTTCGATTGTAACACGAGTTACAGACGTCAGCCACCCTCTAGTCAGGGGTGGCCGTCGATCGTTCATAGGGGAGTAGGCGGTGAGGGTGCCCTGTGACTCCTGCGATGCGGGTCCTAGATGAGGTTAGGCTAGCCAGGGTGGGAGGACAGGACCCTGCACCGGGTTATTTCAACACTTAGTGTTCGGTGTTGGCTAGCCACCCTCTGGTCAGGGGTGGCCGTCGTTCGAAGGGTTGTTAGCGGTGCGGGTGCCCTGTTAGCTGAGACTCCTGCATGCGGGTCCTAGGTTTATGTTAGGCTCGGCCAGGGAGATACTGGCAATTTCCCAGCCAGCCTCACAGGCCAACAATGCACACACAGCCAATGCAGTCCATGTGTCTGATTCTGACCACCCTTAAGGCCCGTCATTTCAGGCTGGCTACTGGCAATTTCCCAGCCAGCCTCACAGGCCAACAATGCACACACAGCCAATGCAGTCCATGTGTCTGATTCTGACCACCCTTAAGGCCCGTCATTTCAGGCTGGCTACTGGCAATTTCCCAGCCAGCCTCACAGGCCAACAATGAACACACAGCCAATGCAGTCCATGTGTCTGATTCTGACCACCCTTAAGGCCCGTCATTTCAGGCTGGCTACTGGCAATTTCCCAGCCAGCCTCACAGGCCAACAACGCACACACAGCCAATGCAGTCCATGTGTCTGATTCTGACCACCCTTAAGGCCCGTCATTTCAGGCTGGCTACTGGCAATTTCCCAGCCAGCCTCACAGGCCAACAACGCACACACAGCCAATGCAGTCCATGTGTCTGATTCTGACCACCCTTAAGGCCCGTCATTTCAGGCTGGCTACTGGCAATTTCCCAGCCAGCCTCACAGGCCAACAACGCACACACAGCCAATGCAGTCCATGTGTCTGATTCTGACCACCCTAAGGCCCGTCATTTCAGGCTGGCTACTGGCAATTTCCCAGCCAGCCTCACAGGCCAGCAACGCAAACCCGAGTCGCGTATCGCCAGCCGTCCTAAAGTGACTGCCGATCTGTGTCTCGCGGCGGCTGCGCGCGCAGTGTTGTGACTGGACGCACGTCTGCACGCGTTGTTTGCGCGGCGACGACACGAGTGCGTGCGCACGCGCGTGACTCCGAGACTTCCCGGTGGCCCGAGGCGAGGTCGAGACGACGCCGATAAAGGACGCCGTCGACGCCGTGCGACGGGAGTCGAACCCAGACATTGACATGGACGTCACGAGGACTGCGTTCGTCGTCGGCGTCGTCGTGTTCGCCGCGCTGACGGGTGAGTGGCAACGGGCGCTCGACGCACGCGCAGAGGCGCAGAAGTGTTTGATCGCAGCTCGGTCTATCACGTTGCGACATGTTTGTCTATCTGGCATTTTGTCTATCTGGCATTTCGTCTAGCTGGCATTTTGTCTTTCTGGCATTTTGTCTATCTGGCATTTTGTCTATCTGGCATTTTGTCTTTCTGGCATTTTGTCTATCTGGCATTTTACATAAAATGCAAAGGTATTCACTATAAAATATGAACGGTTTATAAGTCCGCACAATAATTGTAGACGGTGTCCGATATCTTTCTTTTGGTCTAAGTGGTCTAAGTCTTGGTATACATGTCTTGGTTACGTCTTGGTCTAAGTCTTGGTATATAGGCCTAGGTGGTCTTAGTCATAGGTCTTCTATAACATATATCCTATGCGTCTAAGGGAAGCTTTTCAGTTTTCATTACACTTAGGTATATTATCATCATTAGAATTGAATCTCATTTGATTTTGTTTTAAAGGACCTTTTACGTCTTAGAATTAATTTTTATCATCGATTAGGTTAATTTAATAAAATCCTTTGTGCATAAAAAAACTTCTTGTGTATATACGGCCGTCCGTGCAGAAGTAACCAAAGTCTGCGTTTTTCGGCCTAGGTGCTTAGAAAAACAACTCCCATAAGGTTTAAACCGTAGCGCTTTTTCGACCCCTAGCACCTAGACAAACCACTGGCCCAATATCATTCAAATAATTTGAGCATAGTCCTCCATCCTTCCTCTGTGTTGAAATAATTTGGCACTTTGAACGGACCAACCGTTTAGCCGCGGTAAGCGGATTACCTCAAGTTTGGCACTCTGAGCGTGCCGGGCCGAGCCGTAGCGGCAGCGACAGCGCTCGGACGGGTGGGAGGGGATTGTGAAACTGTACAAGAGAATCATACTCGTCTCGCAGATCGCGCCGCGCGGAATGCCAGAAATCTTAGACAATTAATAAAAAATCCATCCTTTCAGAAAATTCTTTCAAATACGTCGACTCCTATTCATATTATAGTTACGAATCTATGGTAAAAATTAATTCTAAGTGGTAAATGGTCATTTAAGACTTGAAGCAGTCAATTATCCAGTGCCCATCACTAGACAAGCTAGCTTCATCATCAGCCTGTCATTCACCGACAGCCAATAGACCAGTGCCACAGGGACAGCGCCCACTCACCGCCTCCTCTTCACGTTTCCAGTCGGCGTCGAAGCGGCGACTTCGACGCGATCGCAGCGCGATCTGCCGACCGGCGATCGGAACTTGCCTTCGGGAAACTTCAGTCCGCCTTCGGCCACCTTCGGCGTGGCGCCTGGCGATTTCCCCGGCCAAAAATCGGGCGCGTTCGGCTCAAGTTCGGACCCGGTCGGCTCCTCTTCGGGAACTGTCGGCTCCTCTTCGGGAACTGTCGACTCCTCTTCGGGAACTGCCAACTCCTCTTCGGGAACTGCCGACTCGTCTTCGGGAACTGCCGACTCGTATTCGGGAACTGTCGGCTCCTCTTCGGGAACTGTCGACTCCTCTTCGGGAACTGCCGACTCCTCTTCGGGAACTGTCGGCTCCTCCTCGGGAACTGCCGACTCCTCTTCGGAAACTGCCGACTCCTCTTCGGGAACTGCCGACTCGTCTTCGGGAACTGCCGACTCGTATTCGGGAACTGTCGGCTCGTCTTCGGGAACTGTCGGCTCCTCTTCGGGAACTGTCGACTCGTCTTCGGGAACTGTCGACTCGTCTTCGGGAACTGCCGACTCGCCTTCGGGAACTGCCGACTCGCCTTCGGGAACTGTCGACTCGTCTTCGGGCTTGGTCGGCGAGACTTCGGACGCAGCGATCAGTTCCAACGACGGCCACCAGGCCGTCGAGAGCGCCGAGTGTACCACGAAGGCCGTGCGCAGCGATCGGCAGTTTCCGGCGAACTTCGGGGATGCCGAAGCACATATCAACACAACTACAACGACTGAAGCTACCACAACAACTGAAGCTACCACAACAACCGAAGCTACCACAACAACCGAAGCTACCACAACAACTGAAGCTACCACAACAACCGAAGCTACCACAACAACTGAAGCTACCACAACAACTAAAGCTGTGACAGCTACAACGACTACAGAAGCTCCTGAGACGACACACTACGAAAAACCGCCGCCGCCGCCGACGCCGAGGCCCGTCAAGGCAGGCGCCGTCCGTGAGCTGGCGTCGGACGGCAACGTTCAGGAGGCAACGCCGTGCCCCGAGGACGCCGTCGACGTCAGGAGCGCGGTCCAAGAGACGGTGACGGAGGGGCAGGTGGTGAGGGTGTGGGCGGGGGCAGGGGGGTCGTTGGTGCACGTCCTGGAACAGGGAGACGAGGGGGAGGGCGTCGACACTCGGGTGCACGAGCACGTCGAAGAGGAAGAAGAAGAGGAAGAGGAGGAAGAAGAGGAAGAAGAAGAGGAAGAGGAGGAAGAAGAAGAAGAGGAGGAAGAAGGAGGAGAAGAAGAAGAAGAAGAGGGGAATGAGGAAGATGAAGAAGAAAAGGAGGAGGCTGACCTCGACGAAGATGCGGGAGAGGGCGTCGGCGAAGGTTTACTCGACGAAATTGTCGACCCAAAGCCGGAACTAGACTTGGCGGAACCGGAAGTGACGGCGTCGCCCGCGCCCTCCGACGACGACGACGACGACGAGGAGGCTCTCCTACGCAGCGTCGTGCTCGCAGTCGCGCAGCACCTGCGCGCGCAGGCGGCGCACATCGGGGCGCAGCTCGCCAGTCGTGCGCAGCTCGACCTGCGCAGCGTCGTGCGTCGCCTCGACGCAGACGTGCGCGGACTGCGCGCGATCGTCGGGATGCGCGCGCAGCACGAGCGCAGCGACTGCGCGTCGTCGTCTTCGGAGTCGTCGTCGTCGTCGTCGTCTTCGGAGTCGATGTCTTGCTGAACAGTCTTGCTTAACCTTCGATCACTGCTCCGGTACGGGATAGGCAACTAGTATGCCGTGCCAGCTCTCACTGCTCCGGTACGGGATAGGCAACTAGTATGCCGTGCCAGCTCTCACTGCTCCGGTACGGGATAGGCAACTAGTATGCCGTGCCAGCTCTCACTGCTCCGGTACGGGATAGGCAACTAGTATGCCGTGCCAGCTCTCACTGCTCCGGTACGGGATAGGCAACTAGCATGCCGTGCCAGCTCTCACTGCTCCGGTACGGGATAGGCAACTAGTATGCCGTGCCAGCTCTCACTGCTCCGGTACGGGATAGGCAACTAGTATGCCGTGCCAGCTCTCACTGCTCCGGTACGGGATAGGCAACTAGTATGCCGTGCCAGCTCTCACTGCTCCGGTACGGGATAGGCAACTAGCATGCCGTGCCAGCTCTCACTGCTCCGGTACGGGATAGGCAACTAGTATGCCGTGCCAGCTCTCACTGCTTCGGTACGGGATAGGCAACTAGTATGCCGTGCCTGCTCTCACTGCTCCGGTACGGGATAGGCAACTAGTATGCCGTGCCAGCTCTCACTGCTCCGGTACGGGATAGGCAACTAGCATGCCGTGCCAGCTCTCACTGCTCCGGTACGGGATAGGCAACTAGTATGCCGTGCCTGCTCTCACTGCTCCGGTACGGGATAGGCAACTAGTATGCCGTGCCAGCTCTCACTGCTCCGGTACGGGATAGGCAACTAGCATGCCGTGCCAGCTCTCACTGCTCCGGTACGGGATAGGCAACTAGCATGCCGTGCCAGCTCTCACTGCTCCGGTACGGGATAGGCAACTAGTATGCCGTGCCTGCTCTCACTGCTCCGGTACGGGATAGGCAACTAGTATACCGTGCCAGCTCTCACTGCTCCGGTACGGGATAGGCAACTAGTATGCCGTGCCAGCTCTCACTGCTCCGGTACGGGATAGGCAACTAGTATGCCGTGCCAGCTCTCACTGCTCCGGTACGGGATAGGCAACTAGCATGCCGTGCCAGCTCTCACTGCTCCGGTACGGGATAGGCAACTAGAATGCCGTGCCAGCTCTCACTGCTCCGGTACGGGATAGGCAACTAGTATGCTGTGCCAGCGCTTACTGCATTCACTATGTATGTTGCCGTTTTTACGTTATCTTAAAACTGTTTAAACATTAAAACAAACAAACAAGGGGATTGTTTAGCTACTTCCATAATTCAATTTACTTATTTAGAATGGACTATATGTATTTCATCTTTTAAATAGCAATACAAAAGGCATAATCATGGCTATAGATGAAGAGCTGTTGATCTGACCGAAGATGACAGCTGGTAATGCCTATACTTTGACGTTTCATGGGATACATATACAGCGCTGAGCTAGTTGCGTGTCCCGGCTAGCAATTATTGTCGAAGGCTGAACAGTCTTGCTGCAGGGGTCAATCTCAGCATTGTGATTGACCACTAGTCGACTGCTCGTACGGTCAGCTGCAATGTGTAGCCGGGGCACTGGTGGAGCAATGTTGTTGTTTGCAAGACGTAGCTAGGAATAAAGAACTTTGAGCTGGTCAACTTGTCCTCAAAAGTATTTCCATTGCTTTCCTATACCTATTTAGAGCAACGTGGTTAGTGTTTTCTGTACACTCATAGACTGTATGACAATCATTTCAACCCTGGCCATAGGATTTCGCCAGCTCTTTGGCCGTTGGGCAGAAGATTGTTTGGCCTCACTCCGCTTGCTTTGGCCCTTGACTCAAGCTGCACCGAAATGACCGGAGTACCATGTGTGTAAATCCTTTGACTTAACCATTTAAGACTGTTTTACAACAAACTTAGTAGTATAAGAGTTAGCAGTAGCAGTTAGTTTTTACATATTATGCATATCGGTAAGCTTGTCGTAACATAAGCAAAATGTTTGACCATGCCAAACTCATACGGAAAGTTAAAGTCAAAACTAACATCAGATTCATTTGGCCGACCTGTTGAATGATTTCTTCCCATATTTAAGAGCTGTGTAAACGATTGTATTCACAAGCCATGGGCTGCATGGCCAGGGGTCGGTGCAGAGGTTCACGCGGGAACTTCCTACACCAACAAATATTAATGTACAAATCTGGAAAAAAACCATATCGGTACCGAGAAAGAATCACTGGATGTCGGATGGTAGTTTTTAATACAAGTTATGGCATACTTTTTCCATACGAGCTACGTAAAAATGCCGTAAATCTGGTATTTTAGGCACTTTTAGAAAATGCACACCTCTGTCATTTTTTAAATGATAATAACCTAACACACCATCCGACATCCAAAAACCCTTCAACTACACGCGTATTTTTTTACAAAACTCTGTGTTATAGTATTTGTGGCCAGGAGAAGTTCCCGCGTGAACCTCCGCGTACGACGAAAACACTAGCGTTTCGTTGCCTCTTAAGAAAATGTTGGGTTAAGCATTGTTGATTTTGCCACGGTTTTATTTTCTCACCGTATAAGGAATTAAATTGTCATTGTAAACAGATCAGTTAACGTAAGAATTAACGATAAGATACAAATTACTGCTATGTTTGTCATAAACCAGTGCTCGGATCTCGGTACGACTGCCTGCCACCTTATCAAGGTGGCGTTGGATTGTTCCGACGGCCATTTTGTCTGTCAAATGCCGTTAGAACGTGACTTTTCCAATCGAGAATGTTGCTGTTGTTGTTTACGCCGCGCACTCGTAGACAGCTATTTAGGTATGAGAGTACGTGCCTATTAAGATTGGCATTCTCTGGCCTGTGCTTTTACCTCAAACCATGTACAAGGGGTAATTAATTACACCTGCACAATTAAAAATTTAATTAGTTCCCAAACAATTATTCGTTGTGCAAGCTCGGCTCTTGACAGCCATAACAATAAATTGTAAACGAATAGCTGTTGTTTAGATTTTTTAAGTCGCACATATTATGAATGAGAGTGTCGCCTGCTGCTGTGAAGCACAAACGAAGTGCATGCAGTAAAAATGTATTTTTGCAGAACAACTTATCGGACTTCACGCCTTGGCCGGTTCGTGGTGTTTTTTTTCCATTCGATTAAAACAGAGCTACGATCATAGTTAGACCTTTGATTAATGGCTCAATCATTTCTTTGTTAGTTCATCGTCAGTCCGGTCGTAACTTACATGTTCATATAGTACGATGATAGCCATAGTTTCATATGATTTGTAATATAGGTGCAGAAAAAGGCAGCAAACTTTCAAGACACCGACATTTGTATCCATTATTCCCTCTAAATGGAACTGAAAAAAATAGATATTACAGACTTTTAGCAATGAAGTACCATATGGCATTTACAGTCTTATTCAGCCAAATGACCAACTCTCGAGTGACCACGTGGTCCATCGACTCTGGCCGACTGTTGCGTGAATCAAGTCCGTTGTGTGTGACGTCACCGGGCGATCTCGCGCGCCGTGAGTCGACACCCAGTGCCCGGGGCCGGGAGCACGGCCGGCTAGAGCACTTGCCCGCCCGAGAAGACCAATGTCCCCCCTTTGTGCCCGGCTCAAATATCTCGGTCCCAGCACGCAGCCAAAAGGCCGAGGGTTCGATGCTGATTCCAGGACTGACATGCGAATGGAAATTAGCATACTCAGCTGCTGGCGACAACTGCGTGCCGGTACCGCCATGTTTGAGGCACGGCCCGGTACAAATGTTTTTCTCAGACTGGAGCCGAGTGTAGAGAGGGCCGCGGGCGAAATGAGACCGAGAGTGACTGCAACGGCACTTGTTGCACACCGTACCTACAGTGTCGGCCGAGCGAACCTGTTTGTTGGGCCTCGTGAACCCTCGTGAACCCTCGTGCGTTCCCGTCCGACGAATTCGGGTCGGACAGCCAACTCTAATTGCCTAACGTCGAATCCATCACGCGGCTGTCACATGTCAAACTAGGTTTCGTGGGTCAAACGAAAGTGCGAGTTGGTTTTTCTGGCGACTGGGGCAATTAGTCTGCTGTGTAACCAGTTGCACAAAATCGAATGTCTCTGGTGGCTTTCTATTTCGATATACAGCACTTGTCGTCTTTTTTTATGCTCCTTAATTAACTGGAAAGAAAATAGTTATGTTTTGTATTTATTTTTGTATTGTTTATAAATATATTTGCATCGATGCAAGCTTGAAGATCCTGGTATACCAGGATCTCAAACAGAACTCATTTCATATATGAAATGAGTTCTGTTTCGGTATCTTCCGTTGATCAGTGCAGTTCATGGCCACGCATCACTGTTAGGTTAGGTATATGTCCTTCATCACGCACTGTCACCTGTTGCACACGCTCCACTCGCCGAAATCAATCCAATCTCAATCTCAATGACTGGCAATGGGCGAAACAATGATGACCAGAAACTTCGATCGCAAGCAGAGAAGAAGGTTCAAATGATGTCGCGTCCCCACAGGGCGGTGATTATTAATTATCATTGGAACATTTTCAGTGGAAATGACGTTTTTTCTACGATGTTCCAAACTGGAGAACACAATACATTCCCTACGGGTCTATTTCCGCTAGAAAATGAATACCTACTCGAGTGAAAATCGGCAAAACGTGCGGGAATTGTAACGACTCTGCGCGCTCGGGTGTTTTCAGGCATTTAAATAATTTCAAATACTTTCGCCGTCTGTTTTCTTAAAAATAACACCTTTTCCCTAAGCAGACTCCCACCTAGACGTCTGTCCGGCACCAAACAGTTGGCAGTCACGTGGCCAGCGCACCCACGATCGCCACCATCACAACCACGAGGCCGTGCGCTCCAAGATGGCGGCCACGCGCCCCGCTGAACGCATGCGCAGTCGGACAGAACTCCGCTTGCAACAACGCGAGCGGTTGCCGTGACGACGGCAACAGGGCGCGCTTGAAACTCCATCCCTTCAGCGACATCCACAGGTGGACGGCGCGCGCTTCGGCCACCCGCCGCATCACGGCGTCGCTGTCGACGGCGTCGTAGACGAGGTTGCGTTCGTACCACTGGATCGGGTAGAACAGCGCGGGCGGGTAGACGGTCAGGTTGGAGCACGCGCGCGGGGTCATGTCGGAGATCTGCAAACCGAGGGGGAGGCGTTGGTACAGTGTCATGTCAAGTAGGTACAGTGAGTACACGCTTTGGAGCCCTCAGGGCTGGGCCCGTCGGAGCCCGAAACACTCTGAGAGGCCGAGAACGAGACGGATTCGCAATACACACTGCGCTTTGGAGCCCTCAGGGCTGGGCCCGTCGGAGCCCGAAACACTCTGAGAGGCCGAGAACGAGACTGCTTACTTACTTGCTTGCTGGCTGCTTACTGGCTGCTAGGAGTGACCCGTTGCCTCCCTGCCAGCCCTTAAGGCCCGTCATTTCAGGCAGGCTACTGGCAATTTCCCAGCCAGCCTCACAGGCCAACAACGCACACACAGCCAATGCAGTCCATGTGTCTGATTCTGACCACCCTTAAGGCCCGTCATTTCAGGCTGGCTACTGGCAATTTCCCAGCCAGCCTCACAGGCCAACAATGCACACACAGCCAATGCAGTCCATGTGTCTGATTCTGACCACCCTTAAGGCCCGTCATTTCAGGCTGGCTACTGGCAATTTCCCAGCCAGCCTCACAGGCCAACAACGCACACACAGCCAATGCAGTCCATGTGTCTGATTCTGACGACCCTTGCCCGTCATTTCAGGCTGGCTACTGGCAATTTCCCAGCCAGCCTCACAGGCCAACAACGCACACACAGCCAATGCAGTCCATGTGTCTGATTCTGACCACCCTTAAGGCCCGTCATTTCAGGCTGGCTACTGGCAATTTCCCAGCCAGCCTCACAGGCCAACAATGCACACACAGCCAATGCAGTCCATGTGTCTGATTCTGACCACCCTTAAGGCCCGTCATTTCAGGCTGGCTACTGGCAATTTCCCAGCCAGCCTCACAGGCCAACAACGCACACACAGCCAATGCAGTCCATGTGTCTGATTCTGACGACCCTTGCCCGTCATTTCAGGCTGGCTACTGGCAATTTCCCAGCCAGCCTCACAGGCCAACAACGCAAACCCGAGTCGCTTATCACCAGCCGTCTTAAAGTGATTTGAAGTCTCGCCAAAACCACGGCCTGTTGTTAGTTCCTTAAAAGACCCACCTGTTGGACGCGACACAGCTTCCGGAGCACGCGCGTGATGAGTTCCGGTCCGTTGTGCGTCCACATGAACCACCGGAAGTTGGTGCGCAGCTCGTCGACGCACATGGCGGCGACGCGCGCGCCGACACCGTGCGCAGCCAGACGCAGCGCGGCGTTGTTCAACATGTCGTTGTTCTGCGTCGTCGCGAAGCTCTCGGCCAAGTCGTCCAGTGGTCTGCGCATGTGCAGGGCGTGGCGTTAAGCAACACTGTGTCGGGTTGTGTGGTGGATGGGTGACCGCCAGGCACGTGGCCAGTTCTCAGAGGGAGAGAGGTCGGAAGGATTGCAGATTAAGCAACACTGTAGTGGAGTCGGCCGGTGGTTGGGTGATCGCCATGCACGTGGCCAGCTCTCAGAGGGAGAGAGGTTGGAGGGATTGGAGTTAAGCAACACTGCGCCGATTCGGCCGGTGGATGGGTGACCAACTGACCTGCGGACGACTAAGTCCAAGTCCAAGTACGTGCCGCCATATTTCCACAGTATGAGCATGCGCACCACGTCGCTGGCGTGCTGTCGCTGGAACCAGGACTTGCGCAGTTCGCCCGAAGCGTGCAGCGCCTCTAGCGGCGTGCCGGCGAACAAGCCCACGGCCGACTGGTGCCAGACGCGCACGTTGGGCAGTTCGAACACGCGCCGCACGAGCGCGCTGCTGTTGGCCAGACTCGATGGACGCAGCGGACACGAGTAGAAGAGCACAATCTGCCAGCCGGGATGGGCGCGCGCGGCTGACTCGATGGCGCACGCCTAGGACACGAGGAGGCCGTGACAGCAAGGGGCTAAGACTTGTCACAAGAAGGCCGTGACAGCAAGGGGCAAAGGCTTGTCACAAGGAGGCCGTGACAGCAAGGGGCAAAGGCTTGTAACAAGGAGGCCGTGACAGCAAGGGCCAACGCCTAGGACACGAGGAGGCCGTGACAGCAAGGGCCAACGCCTAGGACACGAGGAGGCCGTGACAGCAAGGGCCAACGCCTAGGACACGAGGAGGCCGTGACAGCAAGGGGCAACGCCTAGGACACGAGGAGGCCGTGACAGCAAGGGGCAACGGCTTGTAACAAGAAGGCCGTGACAGCAAGGGGCAAAGGCTTGTAACAAGAAGGCCGTGACAGCAAGGGGCAAAGGCTTGTCACAAGGAGGCCGTGACAGCAAGGGGCAAAGGCTTGTAACAAGGAGGCCGTGACAGCAAGGGCCAACGCCTAGGACACGAGGAGGCCGTGACAGCAAGGGGCAACGGCTAGGACACGAGGAGGCCGTGACAGCAAGGGCCAACGCCTAGGACACGAGGAGGCCGTGACAGCAAGGGGCAACGCCTAGGACACGAGGAGGCCGTGACAGCAAGGGTCAAAGGCTTGTCACAAGGAGGCCGTGACAGCAAGGGTCAAAGGCTTGTCACAAGGAGGCCGTGACAGCAAGTGGCAAAGGCTTGTCACAAGAAGGCCATGTCAGCAAGGGGCAAAGACTTGTCACAAGAAGGCCGTGACAGCAAGGGGCAAAGGCTTGTCACAAGAAGGCCGTGTCAGCAAGTGGCAAAGGCTTGTCACAAGAAGGCCATGACAGCAAGGGGCAAAGACTTGTCACAAGAAGGCCGTGACAGCAAGGGGCAAAGGCTTGTCACAAGAAGGCCGTGTCAGCAAGGGGCAAAGGCTTGTCACAAGAAGGCCGTGTCAGCAAGGGGCAACGGCTTGTCACAAGAAGGCCGTGACAGCAAGGGTCGTGCAGTCGAAGAACTCTTTCAAACTGGATTTTGAATGCTACTTAAAGTATAACTCCCTACCATGAGGGCCCCTAAGCTAAGTGAGACTACTGCTCGACATTTCACTCTCAAATAGCCTCCCCTGCTGTTAGAAGAGCCAAAGGTGTGGACATTCGCAGGCCGTCCCATTGTCCCACTAAAGGGTTGAAGGGTCTGAACATCGAATGATTCACAGAGCTACATTTCGAGTCTACAGAGCAATAATTATATTCTTTGGGTAAAAAATACTAAAATATTCAGTTTAAGATATCACTATTTTTAAAATTAAAGGTTTGGTACGAGAACAAAGGTAGATCCTCTGGAAATGTCCTCGAGATCGGCGAGATACGGAAACAGACATCGGAAGGTGGCAGCTCAGCGCTCACCTGGTGGTAGTCGAGTCGGAGGGTGGGGCGGTCGCGGTCGTAGCCCTTGACGCTCACTGCGCATGTCGTCTCGGTGAAGAAGATCTGCTTGGAGCCGCGCACGGGACCGCGCAGCGCGGCCTCGCGCACGCGCGCTGGGTCGTCACGCGCAGACATGATGAAGCCCGTCGTGTCGCCGTCGCCGTCGGCGTCGTCGTCCGCGTCGCCGCCGAAGAAGCTCGAGTTGGCGTAGACCAGGAAGAGGGCGGTCAGGGCCAGCGCGGCCTTCGTGTAGCTGCCTCGTGTCATGGCGTCGCGGTCTGAAAGTCGGCAGCCGAAGTCAGCCCTCAGACAGAACGAAACCACCGGCACCATCAGCTCGAACTGTGCACGGGGCTGATTTTGGTCAATTTCAGCACGGTTTCAAATGGGAGGAACACGCCTCTAGATTCTTACAGCGCTTTGTACAGTTTCAAAACGAAACCACCGGCGCCATCAGCTCGAACTGTGCACGGGGCTGATTTTGGTCAATTTCAGCACGGTTTCAAATGGGAGGAACATGCCTCTAGATTCTTACAGCGCTTTGTACAGTTTCAAAACGAAACCACCGGCACCATCAGCTCGAACTGTGCACGGGGCTGATTTCGGTCAATTTCAGCACGGTTTCAAATGGGAGGAACATGCCTCTAGATTCTTACAGCGCTTTGTACAGTTTCAAAACGAAACCACCGGCACCATCAGCTCGAACTGTGCACGGGGCTGATTTCGGTCAATTTCAGCACGGTTTCAAATGGGAGGATCATGCCTCTAGATTCTTACAGGGCTTTGTACAGTTTCAAAACGAAACCACCGGCACCATCAGCTCGAACTGTGCACGGGGCTGATTTTGGTCAATTTCAGCACGGTTTCAAATGGGAGGAACATGCCTCTAGATTCTTACAGCGCTTTGTACAGTTTCAAAACGAAACCACCGGCGCCATCAGCTCGAACTGTGCACGGGGCTGATTTCGGTCTATTTCAGCACGGTTTCAAATGGGAGGAACACGCCTCTAGATTCAATCGACTCAACTCTCGGGCTGCGTTTTGACGTTGAAAGTGAACACATGGGACGAAACGATTGGCGAATTGCCGACACGGAGTTTAGGAGGTGAAGAAGACGTTAGGTAATCTTCCAGAGGCTAAAGTTAGTAACAACGAGCAACACAACAGTTTATGTCAGAATCATGTTAGGACACTCACTGTTTGAATGTGCGCGTACCTACTTCAGATGTTGTGAAACGCAAAAAAAATCGCTCTCATTTTGAGACCTTTCGAAACGACCACTGTTTCTGCTAAAGCTGACAACATTTGGAAAGTTATGATTGATGTTTTCAATTGTGTGCTCGTTAAAATTGTCTTTCAAAGCAGTAGTGTTAAAAGTCAAAGCGAGCACACACCGCAATAAAGTTCATGCAGAATCTTCACACTCCGAATCTCAGCCATGTCAAACAAATATAAAAGTAGGTATATATGATCGCTCGGAAACATGAGGCTAGCCATGTGCTTTTGCAGGCCTGGATCTAGTTTGATAAACCTGTTTCGTTATCAGTAGCTGATCTGCTCTGTCAAATGACGATCGGGAATTCTCATGATTCGGTTTACTCGGGAGTTTTGCACGATGTTGGCACATATCTACTTGCCTAAAACACGTGGTTTTGAAGATACAATTTAAATCACAACAGTTTCTGCGTCTTCCCCTTTGTGCTCAAACATATCGGTCCCAGCACGCAGCCAAAAGGCCGAGGGTTCGGTGCAGATTCCAGGACTGACTTGCGAATGGAACCCAGCCTGAGAAGACCAATGTCCCCCCTTTGTGCCCCGCTCAAACATCTCGGTCCCAGCACGCAGCCAAAAGGCCGAGGGTTCGGTGCTGATTCCAGGACTGACTTGCGAATGGAACCCAGCCTGAGAAGACCAATGTCCCCCCTTTGTGCCCGACTCAAACATCTCGGTCCCAGCACGCAGCCAAAAGGCCGAGGGTTCGGTGCTGATTCCAGGACTGACATGCGAATGGAACCCAGCCTGAGAAGACCAATGTCCCCCCTTTGTGCCCGACTCAAACATATCGGTCCCAGCACGCAGCCAAAAGGCCGAGGGTTCGGTGCAGATTCCAGGACTGACTTGCGAATGGAACCCAGCCTGAGAAGACCAATGTCCCCCCTTTGTGCCCCGCTCAAACATCTCGGTCCCAGCACGCAGCCAAAAGGCCGAGGGTTCGGTGCTGATTCCAGGACTGACTTGCGAATGGAACCCAGCCTGAGAAGACCAATGTCCCCCCTTTGTGCCCGACTCAAACATCTCGGTCCCAGCACGCAGCCAAAAGGCCGAGGGTTCGGTGCTGATTCCAGGACTGACATGCGAATGGAACCCAGCCTGAGAAGACCAATGTCCCCCCTTTGTGCCCGGCTCAAACATCTCGGTCCCAGCACGTAGCCAAAAGGCCGAGGTTTCGGTGCTGATTCCAGGACTGACTTGCGAATGGAAATTAGCAAGCGTGATTCATAGAACCTGCGTGCCCTACGACGATTTGCTAACGGCAAGTAATACGTTACGAGCACGTTTATCTTTAGTTAGGACTTAGGTGCAGTGAGTGTCAATTAGTTGTCAACTAGCCAGATCCACGTCTTTCCCGTCTGTTTGACAGAGAGGCGGAATTTGCTGGATGGCCTGCTCAGTGCAATGGCGCCCACAGATTCAATCTGACCGGGGGCCAAAGACTTCGGAATGCGTAGTCGTCAACCCCAATGTCCCACGAGGGATTGTTGCTGCTTTGGTCGTTCCAGCAAGTCGAAGTTTTGGGAGAAATCTCAGTCTCACAGGATTTTAAACACCTGGCAACGAACGGTCAATCCAAGGATTGAGGCATTACTTTATAGTTATAGCTTAACGTCAGGGCAATTGGAAATGTGGACGAGCAAGTCCATTGTGGCTAACACCGGCTTTTCTTTCGATGGGAAAAACAATGTGCAAATAGCCATTCTATCAATTTTGGTACAGGCAACAAATGCAATAATACATTTCTATGAAATGCATCAACTAACCCACAGTATGTCAATGAAATATGAACACGCCATGTGAATTTTCGAGTGTAGTGTTTTGAAATCGCTGGAGTTGCCGAATGCCGACTCACCTGGGCCGTGTGCTCGTGATCGTGAAGACCGTTGGGAGGCTGGCTCCAGTGGACCTTGCGTGTGCGACTGACAGATTGGTCGCGTGGTCCGGCACGGTCCACTCGATCGCAGAGAGCCATCCAGCGCGCGGTGAATGGTGATGCAAGGCAGACGCGATGGAGCCGCGTATTATGATGCAAGGCAGACCCGATGGAGCCGCTGTAGTCTGAGATTTCGTTTCCTCCCTACGGCGGCCAGAGCGGCCTAGATACGTCCCGCCAGGAGGAACCATGGTGCGGTGTCCGATAAACTTTTTAGCATGGGATTTTCACTAATTCGGCCCACAATGGACGACTTCAGTTCCAGAGCCAATCATTTTGCGGGCAAATCTGTGATTGACTCTGGAACTGTGTAGTCGTCCATTCAATGATACCGATTTGTCTCCATTAGGTCTCCTAATGGTCAGCTCGTAGTACCTAATACCTATACATAAATGCATCTTTAAAGAATGCTTGGCATATGAATCAATATCTTTACCAAGCCATTTAATCGACTTGGGCCGCTAACAATAGAAAGGTACCTAACCTCGCCAATCCTTCAAGCATGCCGAGAAACTAACAGCATCCATCTACTTAATGACAAATGATGAATGGGTAATAAAGACATAATGACTAATGACAGTTATGATATTTTTATTTATTTTTATTCACACACAAACAATGCACTACTCGTTTACAAAAAAAAAATCCACAAAAAGTTGAAATGCAGCAAAAAATTTCAGACAAGAATCGGTCTTTCTACATTACGAACTGTGTCATGCACACTACCTAGCGGCATGCAAGGTAACTTGCACGGACCTAAACTTGAGTGTGGATCGTTTATTGTAATGCTATATTTCTACAATAGATATGCAATATGAAGTTAAAAACAGGCGCCATTTTAGAATTAGAAGCAATAATGGAGAAGTGGTGACTGATTTCTTTTATTTACAGAACGGTTTTCAAACCATCCAAAATGGCGACCTGTCAACCGGGTGCGATATACAAGAATATGTAATCACTTTAGCATAATCACAACTTGGGTTTGCGTTGCTGGCCTGTGAGGCTGGCTGGGAAATTGCCAGTAGCCAGCCTGAAATGACGGGCCTTAAGGGTGGTCAGAATCAGACACATGGACTGCATTGGCTGTGTGTGCATTTGGCCCCGTGATATTGGAACGGCCAGCGTGTTTCATGTCATTTGGAATGGCCGTTGTGAATGGCTGCAAAAGGCGAGCTGTGAAAGCATATTAATAAGTGATGCAAAAGCAATGGTTTCTGGCTTAGGCGGCACCCAGCCAGTCGGCGAAGGGCGCAGGCGCAGACATCTGCAGCTGACGTCGTCGCTTGCCCAACACACACTCGGTGCCCACGAAGATCTCATTGACCGGACACTTGTAGAGCTCAGGCACGAGCGTGTGCCCCACGGGATCACGCACGCAGACGAAGTAGATGTTGGGGTTCTCGACTTGGGCGCCGAACTGACCCGCGGCGATGCACTTGGGCACGGGGCCCGCGGTGCAGGGACGGCTGCCCAGAGACAGCGAGCATCTGCAAGCACATGGCCCGGTCAGGTCGTGTTAGCCTTGCTCTCGCGCAACCAACCACCGGCACCATCAGCTCGAACTGTGCACGGGGCTGATTTCGGTCAATTTCAGCACGGTTTCAAATGGGAGGAACATGCCTCTAGATTCTTACAGCGCTTTGTACAGTTTCAAAACGAACCCACCGGCACAATCAGCTCGAACTGTGCACGGGGCTGATTTCGGTCAATTTCAGCACGGTTTCAAATGGGAGGAACATGCCTCTAGATTCTTACAGCTCTTTGTACAGTTTCAAAACGAAACCACCGACACCATCAGCTCGAACTGTGCACGGGGCTGATTTTGGGCAATTTCAGCACGGTTTCAAATGGGAGGAACATGCCTCTAGATTCTTACAGCGCTTTGTACAGTTTCAAAACGAAACCACCGGCACCATCAGCTCGAACTGTGCACGGGGCTGATTTTGGGCAATTTCAGCACGGTTTCAAATGGGAGGAACATGCCTCTAGATTCTTACTGCGCTTTGTACAGTTTCAAAACGAAACCACCGGCACCATCAGCTCGAACTGTGCACGGGGCTGATTTCGGTCAATTTCAGCACGGTTTCAAATGGGAGGAACATCGCCTCTAGATTCTTACAGCGCTTTGTATAGTTTCAAAACGAAACCACCGCCACCATCAGCTCGAACTGTGCACGGGGCTTATTTTGGGCAATTTCAGCACGGTTTCAAATGGGAGGAACATGCCTCTAGATTCTTACAGCGCTTTGTACAGTTTCAAAACGAAACCACCGGCACCATCAGCTCGAACTGTGCACGGGGCTGATTTCGGTCAATTTCAGCACGCTTTCAAATGGAAGGAACATGCCTCTAGATTCTTACAACGCTTTGTACAGTTTCAAAACGAAACCACCGGCACCATCAGCTCAAACTGTGCACGGGGCTGATTTTGGTCAATTTCAGCCCGGTTTCAAATGGGAGGAACATGCCTCTAGATTCTAATAGAGCTTTGTACAGTTTCAAAACGAAACCACCGGCACCATCAGCTCGAACTGTGCACGGGGCTGATTTTCGTCAATTTCAGCACGGTTTCAAATGGGAGGAACACGCCTCTAGATTCTTTCAGCGCATGTCCATCCTTTTAGGTCGGGAACCGGCAATACTCCATCCTGACTTGGCCAAGAATGCAGACCCCTATTGCCTAAATAGCAAGTATAGCACAAAGTGAGTGATTGAGAGAGACACCTGCAGGGTGGGTACCGACCTGGTAGTGAGCGCGTCGTAAGCCGTTCCCGAGGGACACGTGATGGTCTGGTTGGGTGGCGCGCTGTTGTCCTCGAAACAGAGATGGAACTTGGTGCAGTCGAACGGGTGCGGGAAGTACCCGAGCGCGTGGCACTCGAATTCGTCCGGGTCGGTTGGCTGCACACAGATCCCGTTCTCCACACACTCGTGGGTTTCAGACGTCGAGTCGCACAACCAGCCGCTGGGGCAGGTGTCCACCACGAGGGGCGTCTGGTCGCTCAGACAGAAGAGAACTTGGGAGCAGTCCTGCGAGCACGAGACCACGCCGGGGGTGCACAGGTCTTGCGCGTGCGCGGGCATCTGGAACAGGGTGCGATGTGGTGATGAGTGTTCGTTAGCTGCACGTCTTGTGTCGATGTCCGGGTCTTTGCAATCAGGGACTCCAGTTTATCGGCGTGAAAACGAATGCCAAGTCATGTCATCGTAGTCTAGACAATATAACTAATAATTGATTCAAATCGTTGCTGTTAGCTGTTTTGAACTTGTATATAGACGAGAATTGGCAACAATTGCTTTGGTTCAAACGTTGAATTGAGTTTAGTATAGAAACAGCTATAAAAAAATCGCGAGGGACCATCGCGATTCTCCGCAAACATCTTCATAATAACAATTTAAGCATTTAGTTATATTTTCTTGTCTCTGTTCTAATGTTATCAATCATTTGTATTACATTCGCCTCCCCTTCCATTTATCCAATAGTAAGTTGTATCTATTATAAACTGTAAGTTATGTCAATATATGTTGTATAAAAATAATATGACAGCGTTTGAAACAAACTTTTATCTCTAGTCCCACACAACTCAACTGAATGTTTGAACCAAAACAAATCATTGGATTTCTAAACGATGTTTATATCAAGTTTCTATCATCCAATAGTGAAGAGATAACCGATGTCTAGGTATATGTACTGACCTGCTGAACATTCTTATCTGGAGTGGGTATATAATTATAACTGTTGGTACTTAGGTTTCATGGCTATCAACGATCAATATCTTGGATTGCTGTTTATGAATCGATGTGTTGATACTTGATTCGGAATTGTTCATTTGAATTGAAAGAAAATATGCTTTGTTTATATATTGAGAAGCAAATTTCATGTATTTTCAGGCTATTATCGTTACAAATAGTTTTGAACATGATCACATTCACGCTGGCATGATGCCCTAGGATGGGTTCGTTTAAATTCCCACTACAATTGGTCCCTAGGGGTGGGATCTTGAAAATCTGAATATTGAAAATCAGAATATAAACGTTTAGCCACAGGTTTAACCCTGAAGATGCGCTTGCTCTCCGAATTTTGAATCGTTATCGATACTTTAAATAGGTAATTACAGAGTTGTTGCCACCGAAAAATAAATAAAAACTAAAAAGGCTCCGAAACTTACCAGCACGGCAGCACAGCACAGGGCTACCACCACAAACGCTACGAAGTCGAGTCGAGCCATCTTCGGTCAATTGGGTCTTGCGCTGAAGTGTTGCCAACCTCTGGCCGTCGCCGAGCTTATATAGGTGACGGCGTCGAGAGGAGCGCGTCGAGAGGCTCGGCTCGGTTCCCGGTAATCGAGGACGCCGCCAAAGGCGCCCGAGGACGCAGATAGCAGTTTTTAGGAAGTGCGGCGAAGATAAGACGCTTGGGACTCGCGCAGTGTCGCAACTGTCCGTGGGTCGATGGATCAAGGTGGCGGAATGAGGGCGATCTTCAGGATTTGCAAGGACTTGGCTACATTTTGGACACGGACTCTAATTACTGCAAGGGTTTAGGCTAGGGATGATTAAATTGAAGGGATGCCGTAGGGACCTGTATGTTTTAAGGAGAGATCAAGGTCAATTACACTAACTCAATGTTCCCTTTACCAAACCGAGGTCTCGAAATAACGGACAACCGAGGTGAGCCCTTCCTTTCCTTCCTGCTTTTAGTTCCTTCCTGCTTTCACTTCCTTCCTGCTGTTCTTCGGGGATGCGAATGCGATAAATCCTAATTCTCCAATCGAACCAAACTCGAATTCCAACTCGATGACCTCGTCCACCTTCAGTACTCAACTCATTCAACTTTGCAGACATTTCTGCCCATGTATCTGGCAGAGAGACATAATTTCGTCTACCTCGAAAATTCAAATTCATTCCGTTTACGTGCCAGCCTTTGTCCGAGTTAATTCCAGCTTCGGATGCGGCATTATGACTGGATGATAAAATATAAATTACACCACAATGTTTCAATTATTGGTTATCAACAATTGACATGACAAATAACTTAATTCATATGAAGTTGTGAAAATGGTAAATCCTACCATTAGTGTACCTACTTACTCGAATCAGATTACAGATTCCCTTAATATATTATCGTATAGATTGCGAGATGTGAGATTGTGAGATTGGACAATAGAAGTCTAAATGCAACATCAAATTGGCGAACATTATTGAATGAGTCAGACTTCCGCGGAAGTCGCGGACTTCGGCCGAATGCGCCACAGATACAATCTACTCAGACAGTGCATCGCGTGGAGCAACGACTATAACGTGGGATTCAGTGGGCGTGACTCGTGCCAAGTCGTGGGAGAGAGAACTGTGTAGCGATGATGCGCAAGGCGAGTGAAACAGATGTAAAAACAGTAGTGCCGGCATCCCTTGATTGTATTCTCATCTACTTGGCTTGTAGGCGAGGGGAATGCCAAGTCGTGGGAGAGAGAACTGTGTAGCGATGATGGGCAGAGCGAGTGAAACAGATGTAATAACAGCAGTGCCGGCATCCCTTGATTGTATTCCCATCTACTTGGCTTGTAGGCAAGGGGAATGCCAAGTGGTGGGAGAGAGAACTGTGTAGCGATGATGGGCAGAGCGAGAGAAACAGATGTAATAACAGTAGTGCTGGCATCCCTTGATTGTATTCTCATCTACTTGGCTTGTAGGCGAGGGGAATGCCAAGTGGTGGGAGAGAGAACGGTGTAGCGATGATGGGCAGAGCGAGTGAAACAGATGTAATAACAGTAGTGCTGGCATCCCTTGATTGTATTCTCATCTACTTGGCTTGTAGGCGAGGGTAATGCCAAGTGGTGGGAGAGAGAACTGTGTAGCAATGATGAGTAGAGCGATTGAAACAGATGTAATAACAGTAGTGCCGGCATCCCTTGATTGTATTCTCATCTACTTGGCTTGTAGGCGAGGGTAATGCCAAGTGGTGGGAGAGAGAACTGTGTAGCGATGATGGGCTGAGCGAGAGAAACAGATGTAATAACAGTAGTGCCGGCATCCCTTGATTGTATTCCCATCTACTTGGCTTGTAGGCGAGGGGAATGCCAAGTGGTGGGAGAGAGAACTGTGTAGCGATGATGGGCAGAGCGAGTGAAACAGATGTAAAAACAGTAGTGCCGGCATCTCTTGAAAGTATTCCCATCTACGTACTTGGCTTGTAGGCGAGGGGAATGCTGGAACACAATAGCAAGGCTCCTTGCCTAGAGATTTCGCCGTGCCGATGTGGACCGTCTGTGCCGAGCTCCATCCGTGTCGGGGAGATCGCACGACGCGACGCAATACCCCAAGGTCGGCGATAGCGAGCCTCTGACGGCGTCCTCGTCGGTTCCCGCTAATCGCCTCCATGTCCGTCGACGCCGACACTCGACGCATCGCGGTCCGCCCTCGCCTCAAAGTGCCGGCTAATGGACGGTGACCTTGGGCTCGCGAGGCGGCCGTATAAAGGCGGCGGCACGACGCCGTAGACGGCAAACCAAGATGGCGACAACAACGAGCGCGTTCGCTCTGGCGGCGCTGACGATTGCGGCGATGGTGAGTACCAGTCTTGTTTGTGGGTCTTCGGTTACAGAAGGTCTATACCACGAGCTTCCACGCATGCGCAAGAGTTTGTTTCAGTGATATTTGGAGGGAGACGAGACTGGAAATGTCCTACCAAACCGGGACACGAACCCGAGCTACTGGTTGCACCGAAGTTCCTCCTCGCAGCGCCGAAGCGCCAGTGTCGCGGTAAGACTGACGGTGTCCTGACGTTGCAGACGCTTTGCCCGGAGGCCGCACGGAGCGTGCCAAACGCCCCCGCCTGGGGGCGGCACGGGGGACGACCGCGGGCCACGACCTGCACCCCCGGGGAGCTGTTCTGCTCGGTCACGTGCGACAACGTGCAGCTTTGCGTCGGCGCCGACCCCATCGTCGTCGAAGAATGCCCTGGTGAGTGAGAGCCTCGATACGCCGGGAGGGAGCCGGGGGTGCGCCACTGCCCCTTTGATTCTGTCCTAGCCGCGTCGGTGTGCGCCACTGCCCCGTTGATTCTGTCCTAGCCGCGTCGGTGTGCGCCACTGCCCCGTTGATTCTGTCCTAGCCGCGACGGTGTGCGCCACTGCCCCGTTGATTCTGTCCTAGCCGCGTCGGTGTGCGCCACTGCGGGCGACGGCACCGCGGCGTGCGTGGAAGGCAGCGAGTGCATCGCCCCTCCCGACAAGACCAAGCTCGTCTGCCACGCCACTGGCTGGCTGCCCAATCCGTACGACTGCACGCGCTTCCACGAATGTCTCGTAGCCGACGGCGTCACGCCAGGTGAGAGTCTGCTGTCTTTTCGGCGTCTGTTTGGGAAGACGTGCCAACCACATTATCAGATTGGCAACATGAAATTAGGTTATTTGACCCCAATGCTGCTAGATATTTTTGATAGGTTTTGAACAGGTTTCCGCAGTTTTGGAAACTGTCGCATGTATGTATAAGCCATTTCGCATTTTCAAAAGACCGATAGAAATGCCACTGCATTCGATCTGAGCGTACAAATGTGCGCGAACAAGCTCGCCCCGTTCCTGCTAATCGCCCTCCCCTGTGCAGGCACCAACGAGGTCTGCCCGACGGACAAGGCGTACGACGCGCTGAGCACGCGCTGCTCGCTGTCCCTGGACAGCCGCGCCTGCACCGAGGGCCCCGTGCCCAAGTGCACCTACGCGGGACAAGCGGGTCCGCATCCCGACAACCCCAGCATCTACTTCGTGTGCGCGCGCAACGCCGGCAACCTCGAGCCGCTGCTGCTCAAGTGCGCGCTCGCCCAGGAGTTCGTGGTCGGCCTGGGCTGCGTGGACGTCGTGCCCTCGACGACGACTGGCTCGACCACTTCGGGCACTGCCACCACGGCCACCACGACCACCACGGGTACCACTCCCACCACGACCTCCACGGGTACTACGTCCACAGAGGGTACCACGTCCACGGAGGCTACCACGACGACGTCGTCCCCTGCGGCGTTCACGTGTCCCGGCGTGGGCCAGTTCGTCGACGTGACAGACTGTCACAAGTATTGGCTGTGTCAGTCCGACTTGGTGGCGCAGTCCTTCGAGTGCCAGCCGGGGTATTACTTCGACGCAGCCAAGGGGTGCATTCGAGGGACGTGCTCGTCGGCGCACGGGGGTCGCTGACGAGACGCGCGGGGACGGACTGTGATGTCCAGGTTATTGGCTACGATCGGACTTGCTGGATATATAGGCGAATACGGTTCTGGGTGGATTTTATGTGCAAGCCGACTTGGTTATTCATACCCAATACTTCGATTTTATAATATACTCATGAAAGTTTTTTTTTTTTTTTTTTTTTTTTTTTAACCTTTGTGACTTACAGGTTGGAACCCAGATGTGCCATATTATAATAAAACACATAAATATAAAACATCCATAACATAAACAACGCACACAAACAGTTAACAACAGCTCGAGATTGCGTTTTTTAGATCTAAAAAGAGACATAAAGTGAATATCCAGATTGTGGATGTTGTCACAGTAAATATTAAAAAGAGTGAGAATTCTTGGGATACAAGACCTTTTGCTCCTTCCAAGACCTTTTGGTACAGCTCATAGCACAGTTAACGCACAGGTACCTTTAGCCTGTGTGAGCATTCCTCTGAGCAATCATTTTACAGAATTTATTGTATCTATTATATAATATGTATACAGTAGGAATAAAAGAATTTATCGATCAAGTCGATCACAGTCGTATGCCTCCACCTCACATGTACAGCGCCTCTGTGCCTCCACAATTAAACAGGCAATGCAATAGGTAGGTATAGCGGCAATCGTTTATCCACGTGACCTTTCCCTCATTAACCTCGACGAGGTCGCCTATCAACGGCTGGTGGAGGTCGTGGCCCTTCGGTCGTGCAGAGAACACACGTCGCACAATGGACGAACCTCGTCGTCCCTCGAACCTCGTCGTCCCTCGAACCTCGTCGTCCCTCGAACCTCGTCGTCCCTCGAACCTCGTTTGTCTAAATGTTAATATTTCGATCAAGAACGGCCCGAACCAAGTCCTAAAAGAGGACACGGAAAGTGTATGTACCTAAAGGTATGATAAGTATAAGCAGATTTAATATCTTTCAATGTCTTTGGACGTACATTCACAATGCATTTAATATCAATTCTACTCAACGAAAAGATAACATCTTTAATTGTACGAGCGTTCACTCTTGATATTTTATATAGGTACAATCAACTAAATTGTCAACAAAATTAATAGGCTACAACTTACAATACAACGAAACGTTCTATAGTCTGGATACTTACAGAAGTATCTTTGGTCTGGATTCGGGCTAAGCTGCCTAAATCCGGATGCAATGTTTTACATTAAATAATTGACATCTTCATTTGTAACTCATCAAACCGGTCGCGTTACTGCAAGGAACATATACTTATCACGTCTTGTCTTATGTTGTGTTATGCATCCCAAGTTAAACAAGACAAGTACAACCTAAGCGTTTATTTTCAGTCTTAACTAATTATTCTTATGTTAAATAAGTTCAGTATGTCGTAAGCGAATGTATTCCTAAGTTTTAAATCACAGGAGGCGGTGTAACGTGGCGAGGCGATCACTCCTCGACGTCCGGGGAGTCGCCGTCGCTCGCCCCGTCGCACTCGTCGGGCACCAGCGCCTCGCTCGACGGCCACCCCTGTCCCTCGTCGTCGTCGTCCTCGTCGTCATCGGCGTCCTCCTCGGCGTCCCAGGGCACGACGGCGTCGAAGCGCGTGTCACCGGGCTCGGGGCAGACGGCCTCGTCGCTGGCCGGCACGACGGCGTCGTCGGAGGGCGGCTCCCAGCGCGCCCCGACGTCGCCGTCCAGGGAGGGCGCGGTCGGCCAGGTGGCGGCGCCGGAGGACGCCGACGACGGGGCGAACGCGTCGCCGGCCGGCTGCCAATCAGCACGCGTGGTTTCAAGTCGGGGCACAAGGAAGGGTTCGAAACTGACGTGGGATTGAATTTTATCGTTGATGTTACTGTAAGTATAACTAAACTCCATTTCACGTTACAAAGGAGAGTGGATTTGCATCTTCCTCGAGGACCCACTGCTGCTAGACACGAGCCTAGAGTTTCAACACTCACAAGCCATGTCTTGAGTCGGACAAAAGGCTCTGTGGGCAGTTCTAAATCTCTTAGCACGTGTCTAGCAGCAGTGGGTCCTCGGGGAAGATGCAATCCACTCTCCTTCTCAACGTGAAATGTCGTGCAGTAAGACCGAAGAAGAGATTCAGAGAGCATCGTTACCTCCGTGTCAGCGTCCGACGGCAGCGCACGCCCGTCCCCCCCGGGGGCGATCTCCGAGCTCGGCGCCTCGACCTCAACCTCCGAACTGTCGTCGTCGGTATCGTCGTCGTCGTCGTCGTCGTCGTCGTCGTCACTGGCGACGTCCAAGACGCCGTCGTCCCCTCCGTTCGCGCTGCACTCGAGGCCGAGAGCCGCCTCCTCGACGTGGTCCTCTCGACGTCGCCCCTCCGCCAGGGCGACGTCGACGACGCGGTCTGCGAGGTCGCGTTCGTTCCCCGACGGACTCATGCCGAGACACGGCACTGCGCCTGCGCAGCGCGCGGCCATCAGCTGGTCGCGCGTGCGCAGTGCGAGCACACGTTCGCGGCGACTGCGCGTCATGGCGCAGCGCGCGAGACGCACCGCGTTGGCGAGCTGCGCGCGCAGGTCCACGCCGTCGGCGCACGTCTGCGCGCGCACGCGTGGTGGAGACGGGGACAGGCAGAGTGGTTAGGGGGCGTGGCCTGCTTCATTGGGCTCGTCTTGGGGTACTTGACCCACGTCTTCACGTGTGTGTGGGGCTGCCCGTAACACGTTTAAACTCCATTTCACGTTGAGAAGGAGAGTGGATTTGCATCTTCCTCGAGGACCCACTGCTGCTAGACACGAGCTTAGAGTTTCAACACTCACAATCCATGTCTTGAGCCGGACAAAAGGCTCTGTGGGCAGTTTTGAGACCCCTAACATATTTCTAGCGGCAGTGGGTCCTTGAGGAAGATGCAAATCCACTCTCCTTCTCGACGTGAAATGGAGTATAGAGAGAGATAGAGTGCAGATTAGGGCAGCATCAGACACCACAGTTGCATTATCTTGATTTTTCCATCCCTTAGCACTCTGTCTGGAGCTGATGTCCATATTATGCTCCTCTGGTCTGATCCTTTCAGGAAACATTTGGCAATTAGATAGCTGTTTACAGCCAGGCTTGTTTTTGAGCTCCCTACAACCAGGACCTTCTAAATTTCTTACGCAAATTTCTTTCGCATATTGCTAGAAGACTGTGGAAAAGTGAGTGTGGAAGTTGGAAGTGAGTGTGGAAGACTGAATTCGTAAGCAGCTCCGGAGTTGCGGCGAACGTACTATCAAGGTCTACAGTCACAGCCACCATTTTCTGACTCAGTTTTACCAGAAATGCAAATATGCTTATAGGTTTAGATTTTCACCAAATTTGTTCCCTTGATTGAGAATTTCTTGGTGGCAAAAGATCCCAAATCCCCATTAAGTATAGGTACCTACACTCAATAATTTCGTCAAGTACACACATAATTATCTGTATAATGTATTCTACACATTTTCATAACACCTTTAACTTACTTACGAATCGCAAGTTTCATGTAATAATCCCTTGTTGATGCCCAATGAGGCCACACTTCTTTCAAATAACGGGACACATTTTTTTACCACTGGTCTAGGATGCGGCTTCTCACCGAAGTTCTGGCCATGAAAGCCACATGCAACACGTGACATGCCATGGACATGCAAGCGCTATGCAGGGCTTCACTGATCTAACACAATTAAAGCTATTCCCAATACAATTTTGCGTTTCTCATAAATTCTTAAACTCGTATGGCCTTGCACAGATGTCATGACGTGTTAAAAATCTCAGGTTTTCAAATTATCAATCAGGACAGTTATCTAGATGCTAGTTTCCAGTAGACTTTCTAATCGTACCTATTTTATGAAAATGAAGTCAATAATTCCATCCCTTTAGCTCAAAAGTCAACCCTATTGTACATAAATGTGGGTGTTGCCATTGTCTCACCTCCCCATCGATGTTGTCGTCGGAGCCAGTGAACAGCAGGATTTCCTGGTGATTCATCCAACCCTGCAGACAGCAGGCGTCGTCGAAGTACACTACGCGGTAGTACTGCAGGCAAGGAATCAAACTGTCACCGTGCTGTACTCAGTAGTCAGTAGGTACGCCACAAATTGGAGGCATCATTTTGTGAGCAGTGCAGATACATCGATTAGGTTATGGTTAGGTACTCACCGAGCTCGACGTTTTCTCCACCATGGCCGGCCACCAAATGGAGTTGGGCAATCGCGCCCACACCAGCGATCCGACTCCCACTTCCTCGACATGCAGCAGCAAACGTTTCGCGGGCGGCTCCGACGAGTCCACTGAATCTTGGCACGAAGACATCTCTCAGCGCACGGTGCTAACAATTATGCAGCTATAGCAAAACTTGGAAACGACGTGATCGGCAGACGCAAGCTTTCTTCCAGGACCGCTGGGGATTCCTTTGGCTTTGTCAGGTCTCGACGCAACAATGGTATAAGAAAATGATTTCGATGATTCGATATAATATATCGTTGATTCGATTCTTTCAACAATGGTCGATCAAGAACAACAGTCAACAGCCCGTCTGTTGAACTACACAAAATACTATCGACATTTCTGGGTATGTTTATAGGGTTTTTTTTACAAAATTATTAAAGATTTAGGTTTGGACAATTTTAATTTTAATAACCGTTGAAAAGAGCGAGGCTCAAGAGGCATGTGATTAAAATACTTCGCAGTCTCGTTACGTTGTTGGTGCCCAAAATAATTGATAAATTAGCCATGAACCGTTTAGCATTGGCACCTACCTACAGACTTTGTATTGAATATTATTTCGTAGAGTGCAAAGTAGGCTCAACATATCAAATCAAATCCAACCGACGAGCTGTCTGTTCACCCCCGATTACTGATGAAATTCGTTAACTTTGCACGAGCTGTAAGTTATGTGTTTGAATTTAGCGGGTCTGTGCATGCAGTCAGCTGACTCCAAACGTTAACGTGACGAAAACGTGAGAGCACAAATTACAATTGTTATCAGTTTAGTGAAAATTTAAGATGACAGTATTTATAAATTCTTGCGTCTAGTCAAAGCGCTCGTTACGTATTTTCCAATTTACACAAAAAATGTATGTTTTTTGCGCCTAGAAAACCGAAAAGCATTGCTGTCTAACCTCTGATTGTGTTGTCATACTTATTATTAGTACTTTTCAACAACAATCCGGCGAAGATACAGCATCAGAAAACTTATCTGAGTAATCTTAGTGACAATTTGTTTGATTTAGACCCCTTCGGTCTCGGAGAGCGCTAAATCACGGGTGATGCTGCCCATTTTCTACGGTTTCCTTCGCAGGTACGTAATTTTGCTCAATACTTGTTATAAATACAGTTTTGACAGTTGTTAGTTCAATATTATAGTAGAGAACACATGCCACAGTAAAGCTACAATAACTAACCGTGTAACTATCACATTCCTCTGTTGTCATGTCTTTCGCCGAGAAACTGACGGCAGTATTGTTGCATTGCAGCTATGCACCGTACGTGACGTTGCCAGTAGCCGTGATTGTCGGCTTCATTGGCTACAAGGTTGAAGGTATTCTCTCCGACAGGTACACACCCTACCAGGTAAGAAGTTTCAACCTGCCTCACAATTTGATCATCATTTGGATGACCTTGCCATCCACTGGAGACCCAAGGAACAAAATATCCCCATTCTGCTGTAATCTCATAAAACTAGCCAAGTTCCTACCCTTAAACACTCAAATATTTCAATTAGCAACCTCTCTATTTGTAAAAATTCAACAATAAGCATGGAATTGATAATAATCTGATTCTAATTTTTCCTTCAGCACGAATAGCCTACGCAATATATGTACATTTACCTTCACATACCTACCAGCTCTGTTTGGTCAAGGGTTGGATTTCCTGTTTTTCTGCAAATGTTTAAAATATGAACGACTAAACCGAAGCGTTTGTTTGCAGGCGAGCATCCTGGAGCAGCGTTCTGACCGCGTTGCGGCCGGCGGCAATGTCGACGAGGGAACGCTCCGCGAACACAAGTTCGTACCGCGGACGGTGTTCGAACGCAACGTCTCGCCGTCGCTGCAACCCGGCTCGCAGTGACTCGTGGGAGGGATAGTCCAGGGGGCAATGAACGGCCACACAGCTGCTGTTTTGTTAAATTCTTTTTATAGAACACCAATTGTTAATTACATCCAGTGTTTGATCAATGATCAGTCTTACTGTTTCTTGTGGTGAATGAGGTTTCGATGATTTCCAACTCGAGCAATGTCGAAGCACAAACAACACGATTAGAATGCCAAATGTAAAGAAATAAATTAGTAATTTACAAAAATTGTTGTTCTTGTTGCATCTAGAGAGCCCTGCGAGATTTCTGTTGCGTTACCAAAGAGGTAGGCCCCTGGCCCAAACCAAGACTAGCCTCTTATCAACCTTACCTACTTGCTCAAAGCATAAAACATACATAGAAAATCTTTCCTTCCCTAGTGATACCTACTATTTATAATACTACTCTCTACCTTCACATTTCACAGCTTGAAAACAAAGCGTTCTAACACTGTTATCAATGGGCAACACGGAAATGGGCCTGCCGGTTACCGAAAGGACAAAGACAAATGAGAGTGAGTTGACTTCGGTATTTCCGGATTCAAACTTTCAATCCGTAGCAGCGATAATGCTGGGTGAAAAGACCGATTGCCCGCAGTCAACGTCGGCTCTGAATCACAAGTCGGTCGGCGATCGATTCGATTGCAAGTCTCACGTCGGGGAGGACATTGTCAAACCGATTTCCTTGTGTGTTTTCGAGGCTCATTTTTCCTAGCCTTAGCAGTTTGGTTATAAAAATCTATTTAAAAACAGGTAAACACTCTGTCCCGTGAGAGAATACCCTTTCCACTGCAGCACTGGCAAAACACTTGCGCACGCACTTTGCAAGATGGCGGCCCTCGATGCATCTAGAGGCGAGCCAAAGCGATTGCAGAAGTCACGGGTCAGTCTGTCACGGGTCACAGTGCATTGGACTCCGCGTAATGTCCCACCGTTGTCCCAACGTTTTGTGGTCTGCACTGGTTACTGGAACCACAGGTTAGAGCTATAACTTTTAATAACTGGAGAAAGTAGAAAAGTGCCTCAAACATTCGAAGCCACCTTTCGCCCTGTGATCTTGCGAGGTCTCGTTCCTTAATTCAAAGTTCAGAACAAGTTTTCCACGCGTTACGAAGGAGACTGGATTTGCAACTTCCTCGAGGACCCACTGCTGCTAGACACGAGCCAAGAGTTTCAACACTCACAAGCCGTGTCTTGAGTCGGACAAAAGGCTCTATGGGCAGTTTAAAAACTCTTAGGCCCGGTTTTACCAAGTTTGCCAACTCCTAGTTGAGATCCCAACTAGGAGTTACGACCGAGTTCGCTGCATGTGATTGGCTGAATTCCGTTGTAACTCCTAGTTGGGATCTCAACTAGGAGTTGAAAGATTTAGTAAAACAGGGCATTAGCAGCAGTGGGTCCTCGAGGAAGACGCGAATCCACTCTCATTCTCGCCGTGAAACGGAGTCCAGCTCGGCGCTAGTCCAGACAAACCGAAAACAGGCCGGCGTCCGTTGTCCGTTCGTTGTCCGTTCGTTCGCCTACCGCCTGCCGCCGCGCTGCGTCCGCTGCGTCCGCGCGCCGCGCGACGGATACGGTTTTGTCCGCGCCACGCCGGCGTTGCCCTTGACGACGGCGTTGCCGTTGTACACGTACGGGTTCGGACCGGCCAGTCTCGGCGCGTCGCTCGGCGCGAAGTCCTCGACCGGCTGGCGCATCGCGCGCAGCGCGGCCTCCAGCAGCCGGATCCGCGCGGCCGGATCGCGCGGCCGGTCTGCGCTCGCGCCGCCGCCCAGCGCCGCGATGCTCAGTTCGGGGCGACGCAGGCCGGACGGGTCATCCTGGAGGAGCGGAGCGGTGGGTTGGGTTGTCTTGTCGCGCGGTGCCGGTGTGAGATTTGACGGTACGTTGGTCAAGAAAATTAAGGGTTCTGATTGGACGTTGCTTAGCGAATAACAAGTTAACGGACCGTTTGGTATTTAACGTGCCAGTGAACACCCGGGTCTAAGACTTGATTTATTTTATTCCTATAGTCCCAGATATATAAGGTTACCCAGACACTCCCATACTGAAGCAGCTACGCGAAAGCCCTCCGCCCGCGATAATAGTTTCGCCGGCAGTCAAGGGATGGAGCCACTGTTTGTTGTTATATCGCCTGTCACCAAGGTAACTGTAACCACCTGAGGAACATTGGGTCCCTTGATTATAATTGACCTTGTGCCATGGCCTGGTAGATGAAGCCATAACTGTAACCACCTGGGGAACATTGGGTCCCTTGATTATAATTGACCTTGTGCCATGGCCTGGTAGATGAAGCCATAACTGTAACCACCTGAGGAACATTGGGTCCCTTGATTATATTGACCTTGTGCCATGGCCTGGCAGATGAAGCCATAACTGTAACCACCTGAGGAACATTGGGTCCCTTGATTATAATTGACCTTGTGCCACGGCCTGGTAGATGAAGCCATAACTGTAACCACCTGAGGAACATTGGGTCCCTTGATTATAATTGACCTTGTGCCATGGCCTGGTAGATGAGGCCAAAACTGTAACCACCTGAGGAACATTGGGTCCCTTGATTATAATTGACCTTGTGCCATGGCCTGGTAGATGAAGCCATAACTGTAACCACCTGAGGAACATTGGGTCCCTTGATTATAATTGACCTTGTGCCATGGCCTGGTAGATGTTGGAAAAAGAAAACAGTTTGCCAACGCACCCCAGCGATTGCCGGCCAAACTACTAGCATCAAATTTTTGCTGTAGCCATATCTAGGAATGGTAGAATGTCTGGGTAACCTTATGTCTGTGCTGTGGTCATAGGACTTGATTTAATTAATTGTTGTAGTCATATGACAAGGTCAAATAGTGATTAATGTTGATACAGTCGTGTTAGCCTAAGATTACCACAGCCTGGCTTACTTTAAAGTAAAGTATCTTTTGACTCCTTTAGGATTTGTAAAGAGTAAAATGGTTTATAATTGTAATGATTAATAAAGTTTTTAATGGTACTGACAAAAACTCAATCATTTGATTCTATGTTATGGTATTCTATGATATGAGATTTGCAAAAAGTGGCAAACTCAAATTAATTCTAGTGTAGTCATGTGGTGTGACATTATTTTGGTAAATTGTTAGTGAGTTACGAGACACAAATATGATGATCTAGATATATATAGCACATGATGTGTGTTGTTTCTTAATGCAACTTCAACGTCCTTCTATTGGCAGCTTACCAGCACAACTTTAAAATTAGCCAATGATATTTAACTTCTGTTTGCAAGCAGAATGTAATTGATCACAATTATTGCTGGTTGATATTCCTAAGCGTGACATAAAACAAGATTGGCCAGTGGGAGCTGTCATGTCACTTTGTGATTTCAAAATCATTCGTTTCCAATTTCACTGCCCCTTGGTTCTACGAGGACAGTGATTTGAAATCGAGCAATTTCGAGCCAAAGCCAACGAAAAAGAGTTGGCATCATAACATGTTGCACATGAGAATGGAATAATAGTGTTATGGAATAATAGTGTTATAGAAGTAATGGATTAATAGTGTGAGAATGGAATAATAGTGTTTGGTCGGTATCTGTAATGTAGGACAGCTGATAGCCAGAGGTAGGTTGGTCTTTGATTCTGTATTAGTACTGTACAAAATTGAAATCCAACAGGAAATGTGATGTTTTGTCAATGGATAAGAGACTGATTTAAGTGCTTTTCTCAAATAAACGCATTTTCGAACCAAAGTGGAGAAAGGAGATCAGCCTGGGCGTGTGACTTAAACCTTGTTCACAAGTACAGACTTGATCAAGATCAACTCTCTACGCCGTCAAAGATGGCGTAGATTGGGTTTCCACAACTCGGTTATCTATTTAATCGTGATGAAATCATTCGGAAATTGTCGTGAACGCTCGGAGGAGTTCGTGATTATTTCAAAATCCGCCACCGGAAACGTTGCGACATTAACCTGTGGGCGTGTTCCGTGTGCTACGAGCTCGGTGATAAAGTGAGGTTAGATTCGTCGCGGTTTCCGGTTGTGTTCGTATCCCGAGCATATTCCGAACTTGTCCGAATGACTTGATCACGATCAAGTAGGGAAACAAGTGTGAACACCAACTGACTTTTGAAACCCAATCAACGCCATATTTGATCGAGTTGAGGACTTGAACACGATCAACTCGTGTAGTGTGAACGAGGTATTACCCCATGTATTATAACGAGGTATTACCCTATGTATTATAACGAGGTATTACCCCATGTATTATAACGAGGTATTACCCTATGTATTATAACGAGGTATTACCCTATGTATTATAACGAGGTATTACCCTATGTATTATTAACGAGGTATTACCCTATGTATTATAACGAGGTATTACCCTATGTATTATAACGAGGTATTACCCCATGTATTATAACGAGGTATTACCCTATGTATTATAACGAGGTATTACCCTATGTATTATAAACGAGGTATTACCCTATGTATTATAACGAGGTATTACCCTATGTATTATAACGAGGTTTTACCCTATGTATTATAACGAGGTATTACCCTATGTATTATAACGAGGTATTACCCCATGTATTATAACGAGGTATTACCCTATGTATTATAACGAGGTATTACCCTATGTATTATAACGAGGTATTACCCTATGTATTATTAACGAGGTATTACCCTATGTATTATAACGAGGTATTACCCTATGTATTATAACGAGGTATTACCCCATGTATTATAACGAGGTATTACCCTATGTATTATAACGAGGTATTACCCTATGTATTATAAACGAGGTATTACCCTATGTATTATAACGAGGTATTACCCTATGTATTATAACGAGGTTTTACCCTATGTATTATAACGAGGTATTACCCTATGTATTATTAACGAGGTATTACCCTTTGTATTATTAACGAGGTATTACCCTATGTATTATAAACGAGGTATTACCCTATGTATTATAACGAGGTATTACCCTATGTATTATAACGAGGTATTACCCCATGTATTATAACGAGGTATTACCCTATGTATTATAACGAGGTATTACCCTATGTATTATAACGAGGTATTACCCTATGTATTATAACGAGGTATTACCCCATGTATTATAACGAGGTATTACCCTATGTATTATTAACGAGGTATTACCCTATGTATTATTAACGAGGTATTAGCGAAGGCCCGACGAGAGACTCACGTCGGCAACGGCGTTTGCCCAGCGCACGGCAAGTCGTCGGCCGCCGACGCTCGCGCCGTCCAGCCGTCTGCGGGCGGCGTCGGCCGCGTCGGCCGCGGCGAACGTCGCGAAGGCGTAGCCGCGCGGACGACCCGCCATTGGCCCCGCGCGGTGGAACAGCAAGTCGAAGCGCTCCAGGGAGCCGTGGTTTTGAAGCAATGTCACCAGCTGGTATCTGCAACGCAATAGTTGACCATTCAGTGGCGTAATGGATGAGTTTAATTCAACAACTGTTATTGTTTTCTGTAAGAATAACCAGGAATGCTGTGATTTAAATACAACTTTTGATTGCATGGATTGTAAAATTTAGCTTCTTACCATGCAACACTCTTGAAATGTTTGGTTACTTTACTTTAAGCACTAGCATTGAATTTTGGTAGGTAGGTAACTACTTACTAGCATAGACTCTATGGTAGGTACCAGCAGTGTGTTCGAAAATTACTCGAGTAACTCGAAGCTTCGCTCTGTTTTGTTCGTAAACTCTCGTAAAGCCACCAGTTGCAGTCACTCCGACTAGCTCCACTCTGTTTTCTGGAGTGAATTTCCGAACACTCTGTTGGTAGGTAAGTAGTTACATAGAGTAAGGATAGTTGTAGTTAGGTACCTACCTAAATTGTTACCCCTCTCTAGAGAAGATCGAAAACGACTGCTTATTCTACCAATAGACCTAGCTAGTCCGTGAAAGCAAAGAGGAGGTGTAGGTCATATCATTATGATGACAGCAACTCACTCAGTGGCTCGAGGATCGATGTTCCCAATCCATAGGCGCCGATCTTCAGTTCGTGTCTCGGGAAGCGGCTCCAGGGGCAGCGGGTTCGAATCCGTCTAGAAGATAGAGGAAACTAATGGTATACGGTTTGCAATTCATTCTCCGCGATCTGAGCTCTGAGTGCGAGCAGTATCCCTTATTTTTTATAAACCATTTGACGAACTAGTACTATGTAGGTTACGCACCTCCAAAATACTCATGATGTAGTCCTTGGGGTTGTCAACTTTCGCAGAAGCATCTTAGAATCATCTTCAATACTTCAATACGTTTAACGTAATTCTCCGGAAGATGGGAATTTATACCATTGTTATTAATAAATCAAATATACTGTGCAATGTTTTGACAGTCTCAACGACAGAAATCAAAATATCAGTGTGCAACAGCTGATCCAAAGAGAGTTCGGGTCGATTTCTGCGCTCCGCGCCAGCTAGCGTGCGAGTGTTGAACTAACACCAGAGAGGGGCGGAGCTGCTGTCAGCTGTCAGGTGTTATGGCCATCGGGTGATATGTGTCGCGTATCTTTCGAAACCAATAAACAGCGAAACTGAAGACAATGTAGTTACGTCGACTCGTCCGCAAACATCACACCGGCCCGCTCGAACGCGCTCGTGATCCACCCACTCTCCGATCGTCAGCAGCCGCATCTCTGCGCCGCGAGCCACGCCTCTCCTCTGGATCATTCCATCACCTTCGACAGTCGACACCTCCGAGCACCGCGACGCAACGCCATGGCCGATCAGACAAGGGGAGACGCATCTGGCGAGGGCACTGTCACCTTGGTCGAGTGCGAGCATGACGCAGCAACTCAGGTAGGAGCAGCGATCGTCTCACGATAAGAGATTTCAGCTTTACTGTTGTTATTCAGAGCGAATTCGACCCAAAACGGTACCTACCCTGTGCCCGCGCAAAGGCACCAGCACAAACCCATCCCTTAACCTGGAGCCGCCTACGTCCTTGACCTAAAAAGTGCAACACCCAAAGGTGCAACCATCCAGGTCAAGCCAAGCCAGCAATGTCGCTGCTAAAAGCAGTGCCCCGTTGTGCAAGTGTCGTTTGCCGTCGCGTCCACTCCGACAACGCCGGCCCTCTGGCCGGCATCCGTGTGCTCGACATGTCCCGCATCGTCGCCGGCCCTTACGCCACGATGCTGCTCGGCGATCTCGGCGCCGACATCATCAAGCTGGAGCGTCCGGGCCGCGGGGACGAGTGCCGCCACTGGGGCCCGCCGTTCCTGCCGTCGGGCGAATCGACGTACTTCCTCGCCGTCAATCGCAACAAGCGGAGCGTCTGCATCGACTTTGCCACCGCCGAGGGGCGCGAGCTGACGCTGGCGTTGGCCGCCGAGAGCGACGTGCTCGTGGAGAACTTTGTGCCGGGCAAGCTGGACGCGTTGGGGCTCGGGTACGAGGAGGTGAGGCGAGCGAATCCGCGGCTGATCTACTGCTCGGTGACCGGCTACGGACCGGACTCGAAGCGGCCGGGATACGACGTGGTAGCCGCCTCCGAGTTCGGGCTGCTGAGCGTCACGGGGCCGGAGGACGGGGAACCGTGCAAGGCAAGGAACGCGAGGGCTCGGAGGGCATTCGAAACACTAAGGGGAATTCTCTTTTAATCTTATTTAAATTACGAAAGCTCGTAATTGGCTATTCAATTTATTATTATGTACACAAATTAGCCTCCCAAAAATGTTGTCCATTCCGGGATTTGAACCCGGGGACCCGGGATTTCTAAGGGGAATTCTGATCTAAAGACATGGGGCAGTCTATAGACTTGGGGCATGGGGCAGTCTAGAGGCTTGGGGCAGTCTGAGCTTAAGACATGGGGCAGTGTAAGGACTTGGGGCAGTCTACAGACTTAAAGCAGTCTACAGTCTTGGGGAATTCTAAACTAAAGACATGGGAATTTTTAAGTTGGGCATTAAGACGCTTTATCAGATGAGCATTGGTGGCGAAAGGCATTCTCATGACAGGTTGGGCATTCGAAACACTTGGGGAATTCTGATCTAAAGACATAGGGATTCTGAAGGCATGGGACATTCTGATCGAAAGTCATTGCACATTCGGATGACTTGGGGCATTCTAATCTAAAGACCTGGGAATTTTTAAGTTGGGCATTGAGACGCTTTTTGAAAGGCATTACCATGACAGGCTGGGCATGGATGAGATTCTAGAGGCAAGACTTGGCAATTTAGCCATGTGGGGTTTTTCCCCTCATTGGGTTTCAGTATAGAAATCGGCTTAAAAAGCCTGAAAGTCTGACAAAACCAAACGGAAAATCAACGCCAACGCCGCCACGTCTCGAGCCGAAAGCCGCGTGGTCGCCTGACGTCCGATTGGCCCGCAGGTCGGCGTGGCCATCACCGACATCGCCACCGGCCTCTACGCGCACTCGGCCATCCTGGCCGCGCTATTGGCCCGCGCCGCGACCAATCGCGGCCAGCACGTCGCCTGCTCGCTGGCCGCCACCCAGCTGGCGTGCCTCATAAACCACGGCGCGGCCTACTTGAACGCGGGCCACGTGCCGAGACCGCGCGGCACCGCCCACGACAGCCTCGTGCCGTACGCGGCGTTCGCGACGGCCGACGGCCGTCTCACTGTGGGCGCCGGCAGCGACGCCCACTTTGCCGACCTCTCGCGGCGAATCGGATCGCCGCGTCTGGCCGAGGACCCGCGTTACCGCGACAACGCGAGCCGCGTTGCGAATCGCGTGGCGTTGACGGCGACGTTGGCGGCGACGTTCGCGCGGCGGCCGACGTCCGATTGGCTGGCGGCGTTCGAGGGGGCGGCGTTTCCGCACGGCGCGGTGCGCTCGGTGGCCGCGGCGCTGGAGAGCGCGGTGGCCGCGCGGCGCATCGTGGACGTGGGCGGGGGCGTGCGATTGGTCGGGCCGGCCGTCGACTTCTCGGAGAGCGCGAATCGCGTGCGCCGGGCGCCGCCGCGGCTCGGCGCCGACACCGACGAGGTCGCGCGACAGGTGCTGGGTTTGTCGGCGGGACGGGTTCGAGCGTTGCGCGAGGCCGGTGTCTTGGGGTGACGGCGCGGCGATCGTTTGGCGTTTGCGGCTTTTGGTGACGCCGGAATGGCCGAGTGGTTCAGAGTCGTGGTTAGATGCATTGTATTGGATTTGATTTGTATTGTATTGTATTTATTGCGCTACGGACCGATACATAATATCTGTATGAGCGTTCTTAAAATGTAATTGGTGATAAACAAAGTTGGGGGATTTGTAATTAGTAATAAAATTGTAGGTAATAATAGTAATAATAACAGGTTTAGTGTAGTGCGGTTTTGCTGAGTGACTTGCGGTGCTAAAAAGGACCGTGGTCCTTTTATTGACACGTTCAAACATCAGAAGCCACCAGAGTTGATCCTTTTTCCTGTCTATATAAAGGTACCTACCAAAGATACTATTATAATAACATTGATAGGTACTAGCAATACAACATTTCAATTGGCTATGTTCAATGTGGTGATGATATTTTACGGTTTTCTTTTCTTTTTTTTCTTTTTTTTTTAAGTCTTAGGAATCCCATTGTTGAATACATGTTCAATGGAACGTACAGACTATAAACTAAATCTAAATCATTTATAGTTTATGGTAATAATAATTAATTATTGACTTATTCAATTAATTAGGTATTTAATTAATTAATAATAATAAATTATTAGCTATATCGACTATGGTGCTGTAGTGTTCGGTCTTGCCCTGATGTTAATACGTATTCTAATGTAAGCCTAAAGAGTGCAGTGTTTTAACCCTTGTTGGAAAGATCTAGTGGTGGAATCTCTGTGAATTATGAATTAATAACACAAAGGTCTTTGACAATTTCTCTACGTTTTACTGATTTTTAAAACCGGCTCGGCACTGGAAGTTGTGCAGTGCAAACATGTGATGGTTGAGATGCCGTCATGTCAAAGGATCTCACGGAATACGGGCGGCCGGTTTGCAGTTCCGTGACCGGCACTTCGGTGACCTCCTTGCCTCCTCCCTGCCCAGCCACCTCCTGCCATCTCCTGGCACAAGCTTCGAACGCTGGGACACACATTGCTCTGCGTTCAAAACCCTGTTTGAAGTAGTTGTGTTTGAATACTTGTGTCACAGCCATAAGGTTATCCTGACATTCTACCATACCTAGCTATGGCTATGTCACTGACATAAGGTTACCCAGACATTCTACCATACCTAGCTATGGCTATGTCACTGACATAAGGTTACCCAGACATTCTACCATACCTAGCTATGGCTACGTCACAGACATAAGGTTACCCAGACATTCTACCATACCTAGCTATGGCTACATCACAGATATAAGGTTACCCAGACATTCTACCATACCTAGCTATGGCTACGTCACAGCCATAAGGTTATCCTGACATTCTACCATGTACCTAGCCATGGCTATGTTACATATTATTTTTAATATAAGTTTACCCAGCTAGCTATGGCTACAGCAAAAATTTGATGCTAGATATTTCGCAGACAATCGCTGGGGTGCGTTGGCAACCTGTTTTGACATCATTTGCCAGGCCATGGCACAAGGTCAATTATAATCAAGGGACCCAATGTTCCTCAGGTGGTTACAGTTACCTTGGTTACAGGTGATATAACAACAAACAGGGCTCCATCCCTTGACTGCCGGCGAAACTATTATTGCGGGCGGAGGGCTTTCGCGTAGCTGCTTCGGTATGGGAGTGGAACATCTGGGTAACCTAGTATCTGTGCTAACCGCTAAAGATATTACAAGTAAACGTTGAGCGAGAGACAGTGATTCCGGACCGAGCCCCGTTTTGGGTGCGATGATCGGTGATTTCCGCACGCGCTTTTTGTCCGCAGGAGGCGCCGACGCTGCGTCTGTGTCTGCGCAAGCCGCAGCCCAAGAAGTCCGTGCAGTGGGGCCAAGGCACCATCGACAACGAGCACATGAACAAGAAGAAGTCCAAGTGTGAGTCTCGTTGCAATCGATTCGCAATCGAGCTCTCGACTCGGAATCTAAAGCCCCGGGTTTTCATATGGGACAGCATTTTCGATGAAAGTCTGCCCCAAAAGTTTTATGCTGTCAAAAAACATGGCTCGAATTAATGTTGTATTGACAAATTGTGCAGTTTATTACCATTTTATATAATACTTACATATTATTTATAATATAATTATAATATACGATATGATACACCAATATGATGAAATATAGCTGTGATATTTTGGTGGCATAAAACTGCTGTGACAGACTTTTGTCGAAAATGTTGTCCCTTGCAAACATTGGGGTTTTAGTAACCTTTTTGACAGGTTTCGGTAATCAACCAAGTGGGACCGTGTTAAGCGCATGATTCCTAACCAAACTGGGCAGCGAACGGTGGTTGACAATCAGAGCATGGCCGCCGAGATTAGATAAGAGGACAGTAACGCTTGGACTAGATCTCGGGAGAGATTGCCGGCCGCTAATCTACGACGGCGGAAAGTTACTGCTGCTGATGCACCGAGCAAGTGCAGTGGGGGGGAGTAATGGGACTGACCCACCGATTTCACAATATCTTCCTAATCTGCTTTGAGCGTCTAGCCCTCAGAAGCAGCAGTTGAATTCCACGGCATCCTAGTGGCGGTTGTCGAGACAAATAACTTAATCTCATTTTACCTCTGGGTTGATACACTTGTAAAACTGCCCCCAAGTGATATTTTGCTGTGGGCAGATTGCCAAATGGCCGGATTACTACGATGGGGGAAAGTAGGGGAAGAAGAACGCAGTATATGTTCCACGGTTACGTCACTTATGCCCGGTTTTACCAAGTTTTTCAACACCTAGTTGTGATCCCAACTAGGAGTTACAACTGGATTCAGCCAATCACATGCAGCGAATTCAGTTGTAACTCAGTTGAAAACAGTTGAAAATTTTGGTAAAACTGGGTATAAGTATTTGTTACGAAACGTCGTGAAACCAGTGAGACTTTTATTTAGCATCCAAATCCCAGTTTGAAATGGTTGTGTTTCAAAGCTAGTGCTAAAGACATAGGACATAGTAGACATGAGTCTAGGAAATGCAATAAGAACGCAACTTGGCTGAGAAGGTGGCACCAGCGTAGATGGGCGTGTGACGGCGTTTGGTCCGTGTGTTCGCAGGCTGCTGTCAGTTCGAGAAGGCGCGTGCGTTCGACGAGTCAAGCTCAGAAGACGACGACGACGACTGCGACAACTGCAGCGGCCACGCGGACAAGAAGAAGCCGGCGGCAGACGCTTCTGAGCAGCCGCCCGCGGAAGGTACCTCGGGTTGCGAAGTCTGTCGGCTCCAGGTCTCGGTCCCGTGCTGGCAATGCACAGGACCAAAGCACTTCCATTGCTGGCATTGGGTAACTATAGCAATCGAGATCCAGCAATCGAGAGATGGACACTGGATTTGATTGCTAGTAGGCCGTGCTTCGAAATCTGTCAGCTCCAGGTCTTGGTCTCGGTCCCGTGCTAGCAATGCACAGGACCAAAGCACTTCCATTGCTGGCATCGAGTAACTATAGCAATCGAGATCCAGCAATCGAGAGATGGACACTGGATTTGATTGCTAGTAGGCCGTGCTTCGAAATCTGTCAGCTCCAGGTCTTGGTCTCGGTCCCGTGCTAGCAATGCACAGGACCAAAGCACTTCCATTGCTGGCATCGAGGAACTATAGCAATCGTGATCCAGCAATCGAGAGATGGACACTAGATTTGATTGCTAGTAGGCCGTGCTTCGAAATCTGTCAGCTCCAGGTCTTGGTCTCGGTCCCGTGCTAGCAATGCACAGGACCAAAGCACTTCCATTGCTGGCATCGAGTAACTATAGCAATCGAGATCCAGCAATAGAGAGATGGACACTAGATTTGATTGCTGTATCTTGAAACAAATGAGATGCAATTTTATTATTGACCCATGTTTCCAGTGGCCTTTGAAATGACAAACTGACATGAGCTGAAACCCTGGACCTTGAATGAGAGAAAGATTTAGGCCAAAATATGAAAAGTTGAAAACCCTTGCATGAATTTTTTAATAGAATATAATTTTTCTACAATAATTCCAAGTTTCCTTGAAATTTTGGAGTCTGTTCGCTGCAAACATGTCGAGCCCCCGCCACTAGTGTCTGCGGAGAAACGGAGGCGACATCTAACGCTTGCCCCGTGTTTTGTTTCAGACCCCGCGGAGGCCGGCCCCTAAGCCCCGCCCGTCCCGTCCCCCTAAGCCCCGCCCCCCGGCAGGCAGCAGCCAATCACCGATCTCCGTCGCCTCACACCGCAGCCGCTTGCATCTTGTACGTGTCGCGCTCTGTAACGCAATGTCGCCTCATTAAAGTGTGTTCGTAAAGCGAAGTCGTCGACGTCATTTCGAAGTTCATTCGAAGTCCCCCTGGATCAAGGGGGACTTTGTGACAAGTCGCCTTGTCCCACCCAGCAAAGCGGGAGAATGTGTGCCCGGATAGCTCAGATGGTAGAGCACCTGACCGGCAATCAGGAGGTCCCCTTATCCCACCCAGCAAAGTGGGAGAATGTGTGCCCGGATAGCTCAGATGGTAGAGCACCTGCCCGGAAATCAGGAGGTCCCCTTATCCCACCCAGCAAAGCGGGAGAATGTGTGCCCGGATAGCTCAGATGGTAGAGCACCTGACCGGCAATCAGGAGGTCCCCTTATCCCACCCAGCAAAGTGGGAGAATGTGTGCCCGGATAGCTCAGATGGTAGAGCACCTGCCCGGAAATCAGGAGGTCCCCTTATCCCACCCAGCAAAGCGGGAGAATGTGTGCCCGGATAGCTCAGATGGTAGAGCACCTGAACGGCAATCAGGAGGTCCCCTTATCCCACCCAGCAAAGTGGGAGAATGTGTGCCCGGATAGCTCAGATGGTAGAGCACCTGCCCGGCAATCAGGAGGTCCCCTTATCCCACCCAGCAAAGCGGGAGAATGTGTGCCCGGATAGCTCAGATGGTAGAGCACCTGACCGGCAAGCAGGAGGTCCCCTTATCCCACCCAGCAAAGCGGGAGAATGTGTGCCCGGATAGCTCAGATGGTAGAGCACCTGACCGGCAAGCAGGAGGTCCCCTTATCCCACCCAGCAAAGCGGGAGAATGTGTGCCCGGATAGCTCAGATGGTAGAGCACCTGACCGGCAATCAGGAGGTCCCCTTATCCCACCCAGCAAAGTGGGAGAATGTGTGCCCGGATAGCTCAGATGGTAGAGCACCTGACCGGCAATCAGGAGGTCCCCTTATCCCACCCAGCAAAGTGGGAGAATGTGTGCCCGGATAGTTCAGATGGTAGAGCACCTGACCGGCAATCAGGAGGTCCCCTTATCCCACCCAGCAAAGTGGGAGAATGTGTGCCCGGATAGCTCAGATGGTAGAGCACCTGACCGGCAATCAGGAGGTCCCCTTATCCCACCCAGCAAAGTGGGAGAATGTGTGCCCGGATAGCTCAGATGGTAGAGCACCTGACCGGCAATCAGGAGGTCCCCTTATCCCACCCAGCAAAGTGGGAGAATGTGTGCCCGGATAGCTCAGATGGTAGAGCACCTGACCGGCAAGCAGGAGGTCCCCTTATCCCACCCAGCAAAGTGGGAGAATGTGTGCCCGGATAGCTCAGATGGTAGAGCACCTGACCGGCAATCAGGAGGTCCCCTTATCCCACCCAGCAAAGTGGGAGAATGTGTGTCCGGATAGCTCAGATGGTAGAGCACCTGACCGGCAATCAGGAGGTCCCCTTATCCCACCCAGCAAAGTGGGAGAATGTGTGCCCGGATAGCTCAGATGGTAGAGACCCTGACCGGCAATCAGGAGGTCCCCTTATCCCACCCAGCAAAGCGGGAGAATGTGTGCCCGGATAGCTCAGATGGTAGAGCACCTGACCGGCAATCAGGAGGTCCCCTTATCCCACCCAGCAAAGTGGGAGAATGTGTGCCCGGATAGCTCAGATGGTAGAGCACCTGACCGGCAATCAGGAGGTCCCCTTATCCCACCCAGCAAAGTGGGAGAATGTGTGCCCGGATAGCTCAGATGGTAGAGCACCTGACCGGCAAGCAGGAGGTCCCCTTATCCCACACAGCAAAGTGGGAGAATGTGTGCCCGGATAGCTCAGATGGTAGAGCACCTGACCGGCAATCAGGAGGTCCCCTTATCCCACCCAGCAAAGTGGGAGAATGTGTGTCCGGATAGCTCAGATGGTAGAGCACCTGACCGGCAATCAGGAGGTCCCCTTATCCCACCCAGCAAAGTGGGAGAATGTGTGCCCGGATAGCTCAGATGGTAGAGACCCTGACCGGCAATCAGGAGGTCCCCTTATCCCACCCAGCAAAGCGGGAGAATGTGTGCCCGGATAGCTCAGATGGTAGAGCACCTGACCGGCAATCAGGAGGTCCCCTTATCCCACCCAGCAAAGTGGGAGAATGTGTGTCCGGATAGCTCAGATGGTAGAGCACCTGACCGGCAATCAGGAGGTCCCCTTATCCCACCCAGCAAAGCGGGAGAATGTGTGCCCGGATAGCTCAGACGGCAGAGCACCTGACCGGCAATCAGGAGGTCCCCTTATCCCACCCAGCAAAGCGGGAGAATGTGTGTCCGGATAGCTCAGACGGTAGAGCACCTGACCGGCAATCAGGAGGTCCCAGGTTCGTATCCCGGTTTGGTTGCACATTTTTCCAGAATCATGCTCCTAGAGACAGGGAGCTTGCAGTCGGGAATCCATTCTCAGCTTGTTCGAATTGTTTAGCCAATAAATGCGTGCTACTTCGACCTTTTGCCCTTGACGTAGCAGAAATCGCTGGGGCGTTATCTTTCGAATTGATTCACGTTTTGGTTTCGTTGCTCATTTATAAGCTATTCTGGTTTCAAATTGTTTTCTGACTTCGATATGAAGTGTTTGGAACTACTAAAGATATATCGGAAGGAATTTTTTCTTTACTTTATTTTAATAAGTTAACTTTCTTCATTCAAATTGCTCTCTCTACTCCAGTGGCACCAATGTTGCTAGGAAGCTGTGATAATTGGAAGACTTTCAGAAATGCAAACACTTCAATTGGGAAAGTGTGGAAAGACTTTTCAGCCTTTTCACTCACCACATCCGATTCGGAGAGGAACATGAAGGTGAGTCTACGAGCTTTGCAGGGCTGCGGTGAACAGCTGACTTGTTTATTCACGGATTACAGCCGTTGCAAACGGATAACACTGACAGATGCTTCTGAAATACAATGCACTCTGCACACATCAACACTATGTACACATAATATAAATATAGACAATGTAATATGGTAACTGTACGTACACAACGTTTCGTAATCTCAACGAAAGCTCGGTTCGTAATCAGCCAACTGATTCACTTCCAAGGAGAGAGTTGTTGCCTTTGGCAATTCACTATTTTCTTTCTGGGAGGAGGAAAATCAAATCATTGGCCATTGTTCCGTGCCCGACTTTCTTGCCAAGAAGCAACGTTTGAATTTTGAAAAAAAACTATTTCAAACTGGGATTTGAATGCTAAATCAAAAGTCTCACTGGTTTCCCCACATTTCGGGTGAAACCAGTGAGACTTTTCATTTAGCATTCAAATCCCAGTTTGAAATAGTTTTTTTTTAAACTAGTGCTAAAGTTAGGATATAGTAGACATGAGTCTTAAGAAAATTAATAACGTTTAAATTTGTTTTGTCAATCAATTGATTCATCGGAAAATCTTTACAAACGTCGGCTGTGGATAAAAGGATGAACCTAGGAAAGGGGAGGGTTTTCCTACATGATTTTCATCGATAACCCAATGCAATAACTTCCTTAAACCCTCGAGACTCATGGTCAAACTCATGGCACCAACGTTTCGTCCAAGGTCAAATCCTTGACCATCGATTATAATTTAGTTGGCCGCTTCTATTGTTTTTACTTTTGACATATATGTATATTAATACAACAAATCAGCATTCAAAGGTTAATAATATCCCATTAGCCAAACTGACGAGTAGGCCAGGGTTGGTTCAGCCAAACATCAGCCTTCAATGCCATTCGAGACGCAGTTTCACGGACTTATGACGAGATTTACGATATCACCGTTGTCAGCAATGCGACGAAACCTTGTCCAATCCACTCACACTGTCGTTCAAGCCGAGTTCTCCGGCACGTCCCTTGCTACGATCGGAGGAGGTGCGGAGGTTGACGATTAGGGTTGAGCAACGAACGAAGACGGACAAAAAAGGGGCGGTAAATCGAAAGGGGGTAATCGACACGTGAAGCGGTGACGTTGGCGACGGAGCGACAGGTTCGGTCGGCGTTCTCAAAGCGACCTCGTTCAGTCAGGGGATACTGCAACTCATATACACTTCAACTCTTATACTCATATACAGAACGAAAAATTATGAAAGGCATTTGGGCTGTTATACAAGCAGCTGTTATACTAGTTATATTTTTGAAAGCCCTCTAGCAACTGATATTCACTCGAGTGTTACTCAGTTCGCATATTTCGCATCTCATCACATTTTTATTAAACGCATTTCATCTCTTATACAAGTAGCTGTTATACAAATGTTATTTATAAAAGCTTCTCTCAACTGTTATACAGTCGACGGATATACATCTTTCATATTTCACCCGCATCCACAGTCGTTTAAAACTCGTATACAGCCATATTTCGAAAAGTGTTATACAGCCGAATCCTGCAACTCTTATACACATTCCTCAAGTTCACCGCTGTGCCACTACTACACCGGCAGCGCTGAGGTGGCCGACAAAAAATAGCCCCACCATCCGAGAAGAGATGCGAAATATGCGAACTGCATAACACTCGAGTGTATATCAGTTGCAAGAGGGCTTTCAAAAATATAACTAGTATAACAGTTTTATTATTATGTACACAAATTAGCCTCCCAAAAGTGTTGTCCATTCCGGGATTTGAACCCGGGTCCCCAACTTTCGCGGCTGGTGCTCTCACCGCTGAGCTAAATGGCCATTAAATTTGGGAGAAGTAATTTGCATACAGGGTGAGAATTGAATGTCCCCAGGGGGGTATGGTCCAGAGTCTACGAATACTCATAGTGGCTCTGGTACCGCGTGATGCTATACTGCGACCACATTTTACATTCAACCTCGAGTAACTCCAAATTAACGTTGGATGCGTTGAATTCTCTTTTAATCTTATTTAAATTACGAAAGCTCGTAATTGGCTATTCATTTTATTATTATGTACACAAATTAGCCTCCCAAAAGTGTTGACCCGGGTTCAAATCCCGGAATGGATAACACTTTTGGGAGGCTAATTTGTGTACATAATAATAAAATGAATAGCCAATTACGAGCTTTCGTAATTTAAATAAGATTAAAAGAGTATAACAGTTGATTGTATAACAGTACAAATGCCTTTCATAATTTTTCGTTATGTATATGAGTATAAGAGTGGTAAAAGGCGTTGGGCAAGGAACGATGCATCAGGGATCGCGACTTACCCGAAGATGAAGCAGGCGCCACAAGAGAACCGTTTGGACGTTTCTGCAATGTCTTGCACGCACCAGAGGTTCTATGGTATTATGTAGCGTGATGGCTTGGTAGGTTTTGTGCAAGGGAATTGTGGTATTAGTGTGGTATTTGTGGTTCTAGTTAAGGGAACTTGATAATGAACAGTCACAAATTTGAACGTAATGTACACACTGTCCTATGATAGAACATGCTTTCCACTGCAGTGCTAGCAGTCACTTTGCAAGCCTTTTGCCTTGCATCTTCAAGATGGCGGCCCTCACTGTGGCATGTCCTCTCACGGGATAGAGTGCTCAGTCCCGTGAGAGAACATGCTTTCCACTGCAGCGCTAGCAGTCACTATTGCATGGCCTTTCCCTCACTGTGCCAAGATCCCTGAAAGCCGCAAACCACCCCAACGCCCATCTCGTTGGCGCAAAGTCCGACGCTAGCCGCGCCCTCAGAGAAGTCCAAGCCCTCAGAGCTGTCCGAGCCTTCAGAGAAGTCCGAACACTCAGAGCAGTCCGAGCCTTCAGAGAAGTCCGAACACTCAGAGCAGTCCGAGCCCTCAGAGCAGTCCGAGCCCTCAGAGCAGTCCGAGCCCTCAGAGCAGTCCGGGCCCTCAGAGCAGTCCGAGCCCTCAGAGCAGTCCGAGCCCTCAGAGCAGTCCGAGCCCTCAGAGCTGTCCGAGCCCTCAGAGCAGTCCGAGCCCTCAGAGCAGTCCGAGCGACCGCGCCCGATCCGCGGAGCGCCAGACGCGGACGCTGCGGTCGTCGGAGACCGAGACGAGCATGCCGGCGTCCCGCGGGTTGAAGGCCACGCAGTTGACGACGTCGCCGTGCGGCAGTCGCGCCACCAACGCGCCGTAGTGCCGGTCCCACAGGTAGCCGCGCCGGTCCTCCGCGCCGCTGCCGGGCACGGAGGGAGCAAGGTCGTTAGGGGGGCTACCACTTCGACTCCAAGGGAGCAAGGCCGTTAGGGGGGCTAGCACTTCGACTCCAAGGGAGCAAGGCCGTTAGGGGGGCTAGCACATCGACTCCAAGAGAGCAAGGCCGTTAGGGGGGCTAGCACATCGACTCCAAGGGAGCAAGGCCGTTAGGGGGGCTAGCACATCGACTCCAAGGGAGCAAGGCCGTTAGGGGGGCTAGCACATCGACTCCAAGGGAGCAAGGCCGTTAGGGGGGCTAGCACATCGACTCCAAGGGAGCAAGGTCGTTAGGGGGGCTAGCACTTCGACTCCAAGGGAGCAAGGCCGTTAGGGGGGCTAGCACATCGACTCCAAGGGAGCAAGGCCGTTAGGGGGGCTAGCACTTCGACTCCAAGGGAGCAAGGTCGTTAGGGGGGCTAGCACTTCGACTCCAAGGGAGCAAGGCCGTTAGGGGGGCTAGCACATCGACTCCAAGGGAGCAAGGCCGTTAGGGGGGCTAGCACTTCGACTCCAAGGGAGCAAGGCCGTTAGGGGGTCTAGCACTTCGACTCCCAGGGAGCAAGGCCGTTAGGGGGGCTAGCACATCGACTCCAAGAGAGCAAGGCCGTTAGGGGGGCTAGCACATCGACTCCAAGGGAGCAAGGCCGTTAGGGGGGCTAGCACTTCGACTCCAAGGGAGCAAGGTCGTTAGGGGGGCTAGCACATCGACTCCAAGGGAGCAAGGTCGTTAGGGGGGCTAGCACTTCGACTCCAAGGGAGCAAGGCCGTTAGGGGGGCTACCACTTCGACTCCAAGGGAGCAAGGTCGTTAGGGGGGCTAGCACTTCGACTCCAAGGGAGCAAGGCCGTTAGGGGGGCTAGCACTTCGACTCCAAGGGAGCAAGGCCGTTAGGGGGGCTAGCACTTCGACTCCAAGGGAGCAAGGCCGTTAGGGGGGCTAGCACTTCGACTCCAAGGGAGCAAGGCCGTTAGGGGGGCTAGCACTTCGACTCCAAGGGAGCAAGGCCGTTAGGGGGGCTAGCACTTCGACTCCAAGGGAGCAAGGTCGTTAGGGGGGCTAGCACATCGACTCCAAGGGAGCAAGGCCGTTAGGGGGGCTAGCACATCGACTCCAAGGGAGCAAGGCCGTTAGGGGGGCTAGCACTTCGACTCCAAGGGAGCAAGGTCGTTAGGGGGGCTAGCACATCGACTCCAAGGGAGCAAGGTCGTTAGGGGGGCTAGCACTTCGACTCCAAGGGAGCAAGGTCGTTAGGGGGGCTAGCACTTCGACTCCAAGGGAGCAAGGCCGTTAGGGGGGCTAGCACATCGACTCCAAGGGAGCAAGGTCGTTAGGGGGGCTACCACTTCGACTCCAAGGGAGCAAGGCCGTTAGGGGGGCTAGCACATCGACTCCAAGGGAGCAAGGTCGTTAGGGGGGCTACCACATCGACTCCAAGGGAGCAAGGTCGTTAGGGGGGCTACCACTTCGACTCCAAGGGAGCAAGGTCGTTACGGGGGCTAGCACTTCGACTCCAAGGGAGCAAGGCCGTTAGGGGGGCTAGCACTTCGACTCCAAGGGAGCAAGGTCGTTAGGGGGGCTAGCACATCGACTCCAAGGGAGCAAGGCCGTTAGGGGGGCTACCACTTCGACTCCAAGGGAGCAAGGCCGTTAGGGGGGCTAGCACATCGACTCCAAGGGAGCAAGGCCGTTAGGGGGGGCTAGCACTTCGACTCCAAGGGAGCAAGGTCGTTAGGGGGGCTACCACTTCGACTCCAAGGGAGCAAGGCCGTTAGGGGGGCTAGCACATCGACTCCCAGGGAGCAAGGCCGTTAGGGGGGCTAGCACATCGACTCCAAGGGAGCAAGGCCGTTAGGGGGGCTAGCACATCGACTTCAAGGGAGCAAGGCCGTTAGGGGGGCTAGCACATCGACTCCAAGGGAGCAAGGCCGTTAGGGGGGCTAGCACTTCGACTCCAAGGGAGCAAGGCCGTTAGGGGGGCTACCACATCGACTCCAAGGGAGCAAGGCCGTTAGGGGGGCTACCACATCGACTCCAAGGGAGCAAGGCCGTTAGGGGGGCTACCACATCGACTCCAAGGGAGCAAGGCCGTTAGGGGGGCTAGCACTTCGACTCCAAGGGAGCAAGGTCGTTAGGGGGGCTAGCACATCGACTTCAAGGGAGCAAGGCTGTTAGTGGGGCTTTGGCTTTGGCTTTGGCTTTGGCTTTGGCTTTGGCTTTTGGCTTTTTGGCTTTTTGGCAAAGGGATGGCTTTGTCCTATCACCTACATGGTGACTCTTCATCTGAGAATGGGACTCAAGGTCGTAGTGACGGAGCCTTCGCTCAGTCTAACTGTAGACTAATAGAGTTGAGGTGTTCCCGTCCCATGTAGGGGTCGCTCGGCCTCTAAACTCCATTTCACGTCGAGAAGGAGAGTGGATTTGCATCTTCCTCGAAGACCCACTGCTGCTAGACACGAGCCAAGAGTTTCAACACTCACAAGCCATGTCTCGAGTCGGACAAAAGGCTCTGTGGGCAGTTTTGAAACTCTTGGCTCGTGTCTAGCAGCAGCGGGTCCTCGAGGAAGATGCAAATCCACTCTCCTTAACGTGAAATGGAGTTAAGTCTCCTTCAGAGGTCCCCTTATCCCACCGAGCAAAGCGGGAGAATGTGTGCCCGAAAAGCTCAACCGGGCAGAGCACCTGACCGGCAATCAGGAGGTCCCGGATTCGTATCCCGGTTCGGTTACACATTCCTGCATCTCCGCTTTCCTTCCAGTCAGCCGCGCGGTGTTTCTACCTGGCGATGAAGTGGTGCGAGACGTCGAGGAAGATGAAGAAGCACTCGTTGTTCGGGGTGAAGGCCTTGTGTGCCCGCAGCAAGGTGCCCACCGGCCGCAGCGTTGCCAGGTCGATGACGTGGAGGTCGATCTCCTGCGCGATGGGCGGCGGCTCCAGCGGGTTGGCGACACTGGAGCCGTCGGGCCAGGCGCGCACGTTGACGTAGAGGTGGCGGCAATCGGGGGACACGCCTGCCAACGCCACCGCAAACGCAGACGGGGTTCAACGACCGCGTTCCGAGCAACGTCGGTCTTGTGAGCTGTGGTCGCGGTTTTGCGCCGACTTTTGGCATTTATTTAACGTTAAAACGGACCTTCTCTTGGCTTCAAATATTATTGTAAAATTTTGAAAAAGAAATAGACATGCTTTTTGTAATCTTATTTAAATTACGAAAGCTCGTACTTGGCTAATCATTTTATTATTATGTACACAAATTAGCCTCCCAAAAATGTTGCCCATTCCGGGATTTGGGATTTGGGAGGCTAATTTGTGTACTTAATAATAAAATAAACATGTATTTTTTAATTTCTTAAGACTCATGTCCATCTTTAGCACTAGTTTTGAAAAAAGTAACTAGCACGTATGTTACGAAACGTTGGGAAACCAGTGAGACTTCTTAAGCATTCAAATCCCAGTTTGAAATAGTTGTTTTCCATATACGTGCTGTTTACTTTATATTTTTTGTTGTTTTTTGAAAAATTCCCTTTGCTGTAAGTTTTCAAAATACAACAAAAAAATATAGCATCAGCCATCCAAGAACTGTTTAACAACTTGTGTATATTTTTCAAAATTTTTGGTCTGTTTTATTGTTAAATCCATGCAAAAATTGGCCAAAACCGTTGAGTTCTCTCTTATGTGTGCTCAGCCACAAGACTTCAAGTCTTCGTTGCCGTCAAGGACTTCTCTCTACTGCGACAATAAACGTGAGCGAAAGAACCAATTGTTGTCTTTTAACCCAGGCTTCCCAAATTCTAATGATCCTCTTGAAACCCAAAAATAATTCAAAATAATGAAATTTTACTACATTTCAAAATTGTTGTCTGTTAACCAAAGCTTCCCAATTTCTAATGATCCTGTCAGAGCCCAAAAATAATTCAAAATAATGAAATTTTACTACATTTCAAAATTGTTGTCTTTTAACCAAAGCTTCCCAATTTCTAATGATCCTGTCAGAGCCCAAAAATAATTCAAAATAATGAAATTTTACTACATTTTAAAATTGTTGTCTTTTAACCCAGGCTTCCCAAATTCTAATGATCCTGTCAGAGCCCAAAAATAATTCAAAATAATTAAATTTTACTACATTTTTTAATTGTTTTTTAACCCAGGCTTCCAAAATAAAATAAAATAAATTTAAAAAACCGCCATCCAAAATCCCAAGCCATCGTGGTGCCCGGCGGTCACCCATCCGCCGACCGTCCCCGCTTATTGTTGCTTAACCCACCCATGCCGATGATGTGACCGTTGAGGTCGACGACGGCGTCGGGCTGCGTGAACCGGTGCGCCACCGAGTCGAAGTCCAGCCAATCGGGTTCGGGCGGCGGGCCGCGGACCTCGCGCTCGTGCAGCTCGGCCCGGCGCTGGGACAGCGACAAGCCTGCGCAATCGGCACGTAACGATCACTTTCCGCCGCCATCGATTTGCAAGGAACATTGACATCAACGAAGCTCCGCTTTCATTTCGACTATTATTGCCCAAGACTGCGCATTGCCTGTACCTCCCTGTGTTACTGTAAAACGTGACGCCACGAAAGACCAGCTTGGTCGTTTCCACTGCCAGCTAGATTGCAATGCCGGCAGTGAGAAGGGACCATTGACATCAACGAAGCTCCGCTTTCATCTCGACTATTATTGCCCAAGACTGCGCATTGCCTGTACCTCCCTGTGTTACTGTAAAACGTGACGCCACGAAAGACCAGCTTGGTCGTTTCCACTGCCAGCTAGATTGCAATGCCGGCAGTGAGAAGGGACCATTGACATCAACGAAGCTCCGCTTTCATCTCGACTATTATTGCCCAAGACTGCGCATTGCCTGTACCTCCCTGTGTTACTGTAAAACGTGACGCCACGAAAGACCAGCTCGGTCGTTTCCACTGCCAGCTAGATTGCAATGCCGGCAGTGAGAAGGGACCATTGACATCAACGAAGCTCCGCTTTCATCTCGACTATTATTGCCCAAGACTGCGCATTGCCTGTACCTCCCTGTGTTACTGTAAAACGTGACGCCACGAAAGACCAGCTCGGTCGTTTCCACTGCCAGCTAGATTGCAATGCCGGCAGTGAGAAGGGACCATTGACATCAACGAAGCTCCGCTTTCATCTCGACTATTATTGCCCAAGACTGCGCATTGCCTGTACCTCCCTGTGTTACTGTAAAACGTGACGCCACGAAAGACCAGCTCGGTCGTTTCCACTGCCAGCTAGATTGCAATGCCGGCAGTGAGAAGGGACCATTGACATCAACGAAGCTCCGCTCTCATTTCGACTATTATTGCCCAAGACTGCGCATTGCCTGTACCTCCCTGTGTTACTGTAAAACGTGACGCCACGAAAGACCAGCTCGGTCGTTTCCACTGCCAGCTAGATTGCAATGCCGGCAGAGAGAAGGGACCATTGACATCAACGAAGCTCCGCTTTCATCTCGACTATTATTGCCCAAGACTGCGCATTGCCTGTACCTCCCTGTGTTACTGTAAAACGTGACGCCACGAAAGACCAGCTCGGTCGTTTCCACTGCCAGCTAGATTGCAATGCCGGCAGAGAGAAGGGACCATTGACATCAACGAAGCTCCGCTTTCATTTCGACTATTATTGCCCAAGACTGCGCATTGCCTGTACCTCCCTGTGTTACTGTAAAACGTGACGCCACGAAAGACCAGCTTGGTCGTTTTCACTGCCAGCTAGATTGCAATGCCGGCAGTGAGAAGGGACCATTGACATCAACGAAGCTCCGCTTTCATTTCGACTATTATTGCCCAAGACTGCGCATTGCCTGTACCTCCCTGTGTTACTGTAAAACGTGACGCCACGAAAGACCAGCTTGGTCGTTTTCACTGCCAGCTAGATTGCAATGCCGGCAGTGAGAAGGGACCATCGACATGGCATCAGGCAATTGTGGCATATTGTTTGCTCCATTGACAGCCGATTTGACGTCTAAATGCAAATATTTCTCATTGCCGCTACTCTATTTTGCGAAGTTACAGTCGTATTCTAGTGGAAGTAACACTAAAATAAGTCACTCCTTATTCAATATGTAAGAAAACATATAAGTTTTCATATTCAGATTTAATTTAATTTCTGTTCATTGCTTATTTTATCTTGGAAATTGAATGGTTATTACGGATACCTATACTTATCCGGTGGCATTAGGGCGGTTACCTCGTCCAGTCGGGTCGGAGGTGATGCGAGATAAAACTCAAACGCAATTATGAAAAACTAACTAATTCACGTTGTGAAGACCAACGTTTTTCTAAGCATACCTACCGAAAAAATGTGATAACATTATTATGCTTTTCGTACAGAGAAGACGCAGGATGCTTTTTGAAATTTCTTCTAGTTTCAAAATTATGTCTTTTGGTCATTAGAACAGTAGAAGAACAGTAGAAGAACAGTAGAAGAACAGTAGAAGAACAGTAGAAGAACAGTAGAAGAACAGTAGAAGAACAGTAGAAGAACAGTAGAAGAACAGTAGAAGAACAGTAGAAGAACAGTAGAAGAACAGTAGTAGAACAGAAGTAGGAACAGTAGGCCAGTAGAAGGCCAGTAGAAGGCCAGTAGAAGGCCAGTAGAAGTCCAGTAGAAGGCCAGTATAGAAGGCCAGTAGAAGGCCAGTATAAGTCCAGTAGAAGGCCAGTGGTAGGACAGTAGAAGGCCAGTAGAAGTCCAGTAGAAGGCCAGTAGAAGGCCAGTAGAAGGCCAGTAGAAGTCCAGTAGAAGGCCAGTAGAAGGCCAGTAGAAGGCCAGTATAAGTCCAGTAGAAGGCCAGTATAGAAGGCCAGTAGAAGGCCAGTATAAGTCCAGTAGAAGGCCAGTAGAAGGCCAGTATAAGTCCAGTAGAAGGCCAGTAGAAGGCCAGTAGAAGGCCAGTATAGAAGGCCAGTAGAAGGCCAGTATAAGGCCAGTAGAAGGCCAGTGGTAGGCCAGTAGAAGGCCAGTACCTCGAGCCATCTTGGCGGGGAAGCGTACAGGCGCCACGCGTTTGAAGGCCACCTGGTGCGGAGAGTACGTCCGCGAGGCGGTGGCGTAGATCAGCAGACGCTCGCCGCCCGGGATCTCGGGGTCCTCCAAGTCCGCGGGATCCTCGGCCTCCGACGGCGGACCTGCGCACGACGGCACGGACCTCGATGAGCCTCGGGACCAGTCTCCGCTCTCAGCTGGCAGCACTTTGCGATTGGACGAGAGGTTTCGGCTTTTTATAACCATTGGGGAAGCGAAAAGAATTCAACACAATTTTTAGTTCATCAATAGCCATTTTGTCTAATCTTTCCGATTTTAAAATAAAATTTCTTATTTGCAATATCGATTACAAATTTTGATATTGATATGCCGGTATTTTGTTACACAGAGAGTGAAGTGAATCACTGCCAAGCAAAGGTGATTACGGCCAAACAACCAATCACATAGCTCTCGATTGACGATTGCTGTTTGCAGCCTGAAGATTTTTTAATTTTTTAATTTATTGCTTCTGCCATGGGTTATAAAAAGTGGAAATATTTAATCTGAGCCGTTAAAGCGTTGTTTGAATACCTAGTTTTAGGGATAAGCTTAGTTAGCAAGTGAGCATGTTTTAGCTGGGTCCGTGATATTGGCTCAGGCCGAAAGAATTACGTTTGGGAGCGGAGCTTAATGAAACAAATCACACAAACAACCCAAAGCAAACCAAGTGCAACTGACCCAATCAAATCAAACCAATCCTAGGAAACAATATGTCTATGTAATCAAATAAAACCAACCCAAAGTAACAAAAGTAATGAAACTAAAGGCCATATTCCCCCAGGATTGCTACCTGCCGATCCATGGCCCTCTAAATGGTTTCGTTCCATTGGTGGTGATAGTAAATCTGCGGTAAGAAGGCTTAGGATCAGCAGGTTGCAACCCTAGTGGAATATGGCCTGAAGCAAACCCAAAGGGAATCCAACCAAGTAAAACGAAAAACAATAACCTTGCTGAGTGGCCTCGTCGTGGGCAGGGTCCGTCTGGTTTACCGATTCCTCCGCGGGCGGTTTGCCAGCCTGGTTTACCGATTGCTTGGCAGGCGGTTGGCAAGCCTGCTGCGGCTCCCCTCCGGCCAATGATTCGTCGTCGTTGTCGTAGTCGTCGTCAACGTCTTCGTCTGCTGTCGGCACGATTGGACTGTCAAAGTCTGTCTCGGCGAAACGCTGGCTTCGAACAAAACCTCCCGCGAGAAGCGCATGCTAGCTTGGCGCGGTCAAAACGATGAGGAAGCCTTCGGGTGAAGGAGCGTGGGGAGTTGGTACTTGACGATACACTCAATAAATGGAGATAAGCAGCTTCTTTTACTTGAAGAAGCAATTTTGCTGATGCATGTTTGTCAAAGGACAACAGCGTGGGCTGTAAGCTTTGAAACGTTTGGCAAGCCATGTCTTGGGCTGGACAACAGCACGGGCTGTGAGCTTTGAAACGTTTGGCAAGCCATGTCTTGGGCTGGACAACAGCGTGGGCTGTGAGCTTTGAAACGTTTGGCAAGCCATGTCTTGGGCTGGACAACAGCGTGGGCTGTGAGCTTTGAAACGTTTGGCAAGCCATGTCTTGGGCTGGACAACAGCACGGGCTGTGAGCTTTGAAACGTGTGGCAAGCCATGCCTTGGGCTGGACAACAGCACGGGCTGTAAGCTTTGAAACGTTTGGCAAGCCATGTCTTGGGCTGGACAACAGCACGGGCTGTGAGCTTTGAAACGTTTGGCAAGCCATGTCTTGGGCTGGACAACATCGTGGGCTGTGAGCTTTGAAACGTTTGGCAAGCCATGTCTTGGGCTGGACAACAGCATGAGCTGTAAGCTTTGAAACGTTTGGCAAGCCATGCCTTGGGCTGGACAACAGCGTGGGCTGTAAGCTTTGAAACGTATGGCAAGCCATGCCTTGGGCTGGACAACAGCACGGGCTGTAAGCTTTGAAACGTTTGGCAAGCCATGTCTTGGGCTGGACAACAGCACGGGCTGTAAGCTTTGAAACGTTTGGCAAGCCATGTCTTGGGCTGGACAACAGCATGGGCTGTGAGCTTTGAAACGTTTGGCAAGCCATGCCTTGGGCTGGACAACAGCATGGGCTGTAAGCTTTGAAACGTTTGGCAAGCCATGCCTTGCGCTGGACAACAGCATGGGCTGTGAGCTTTTAAACGTGTGGCAAGCCATGTCTTGGGCTGGACAACAGCATGGGCTGTAAGCATTGAAACGTTTGGCAAGCCATGTCTTGGGCTGGACAACAGCATGGGCTGTAAGCTTTGAAACGTTTGGCAAGCCATGTCTTGGGCTGGACAACAGCATGGGCTGTAAGCTTTGAAACGTTTGGCAAGCCATGCCTTGCGCTGGACAACAGCATGGGCTGTAAGCTTTGAAACGTTTGGCAAGCCATGCCTTGGGCTGGACAACAGCATGGGCTGTAAGCTTCGAAACGTTTGGCAAGCCATGTCTTGGGCTGGACAACAGCATGGGCTGTAAGCTTTGAAACGTTTGGCAAGCCATGTCTTGGGCTGGACAACAGCGTGGGCTGTGAGCTTTGAAACGTTTGGCAAGCCATGTCTTGGGCTGGACAACAGCATGGGCTGTAAGCTTTGAAACGTTTGGCAGGCCATGCCTTGGGCTGGACAACAGCGTGGGCTGTAAGCTTTGAAACGTTTGGCAAGCCATGTCTTGGGCTGGACAACAGCATGGGCTGTAAGCTTTGAAACGTTTGGCAGGCCATGTCTTGGGCTGGACAACAGCGTGGGCTGTAAGCTTTGAAACGTTTCGCAAGCCATGTCTTGGGCTGGACAACAGCGTGGGCTGTGAGCTTTTAAACGTGTGGCAAGCCATGTCTTGGGCTGGACAACAGCATGGGCTGTAAGCATTGAAACGTTTGGCAAGCCATGTCTTGGGCTGGACAACAGCATGGGCTGTAAGCTTTGAAACGTTTGGCAAGCCATGTCTTGGGCTGGACAACAGCATGGGCTGTAAGCTTTGAAACGTTTGGCAAGCCATGCCTTGCGCTGGACAACAGCATGGGCTGTAAGCTTTGAAACGTTTGGCAAGCCATGCCTTGGGCTGGACAACAGCATGGGCTGTAAGCTTCGAAACGTTTGGCAAGCCATGTCTTGGGCTGGACAACAGCATGGGCTGTAAGCTTTGAAACGTTTGGCAAGCCATGCCTTGGGCTGGACAACAGCGTGGGCTGTAAGCTTTGAAACGTTTGGCAAGCCATGTCTTGGGCTGGACAACAGCATGGGCTGTAAGCTTTGAAACGTTTGGCAGGCCATGTCTTGGGCTGGACAACAGCGTGGGCTGTAAGCTTTGAAACGTTTCGCAAGCCATGTCTTGGGCTGGACAACAGCGTGGGCTGTGAGCTTTGAAACGTTTGGCAAGCCATGTCTTGCGCTGGACAACAGCATGGGCTGTGAGCTTTAAAACGTTTGGCAAGCCATGTCTTGGGCTGGACAACAGCGTGGGCTGTAAGCTTTGAAACGTTTGGCAAGCCATGTGTTGGGCTGGACAACAGCGTGGGCTGTAAGCTTTGAAACGTTTGGCAAGCCATGCCTTGGGCTGGACAACAGCATGGGCTGTAAGCTTTGAAACGTTTGGCAAGCCATGTCTTGGGCTGGACAACAGCATGGGCTGTAAGCTTTGAAACGTTTGGCAAGCCATGCCTTGGGCTGGACAACAGCATGGGCTGTAAGCTTTGAAACGTTTCGCAAGCCATGTCTTGGGCTGGACAACAGCATGGGCTGTGAGCTATGAAACGTTTGGCAAGCCATGTCTTGGGCTGGACAACAGCATGGGCTGTAAGCTTTGAAACGTTTGGCAAGCCATGTCTTGGGCTGGACAACAGCGTGGGCTGTAAGCTTTGAAACGTTTGGCAAGCCATGCCTTGGGCTGGACAACAGCACGGGCTGTAAGCTTTGAAACGTTTGGCAAGCCATGCCTTGGGCTGGACAACAGCATGGGCTGTAAGCTTTGAAACGTTTGGCAAGCCATGTCTTGGGCTGGACAACAGCATGGGCTGTGAGCTATGAAACGTTTGGCAAGCCATGTCTTGGGCTGGACAACAGCGTGGGCTGTGAGCTTTGAAACGTTTGGCAAGCCATGCCTTGGGCTGGACAACAGCACGGGCTGTAAGCTTTGAAACGTTTGGCAAGCCATGTCTTGGGCTGGACAACAGCATGGGCTGTGAGCTATGAAACGTTTGGCAAGCCATGCCTTGCGCTGGACAACAGCGTGGGCTGTAAGCTTTGAAACGTTTCGCAAGCCATGTCTTGGGCTGGACAACAACTTGAAGAAGTAACTAGAATAATATGTTGCGAAATATCGGGACATTAGTTAGAGCAGTCAAAACCCAGTTGGTAATAGTTTAGTTTTTAAACTAACTTGCTAAAGGTAGGACAAGCGGACATGATTGAAAGGAAGCCCCGAGTCTCTGATCGGACCGCCACCTTTGCTCACCGATAGCGCATGCGTCTCGGTACTGGCGGCTGTACTGGATCGCGTCCTGGAACCGCGGGTCCCAGCGCGGAGTCTGCGCCGGCGCAGAGCTTGGACCCTGCGCAGAATGGCGGCTGTAATTAGACGAAGCGGTTTGCGAATGCGTTGTTTGTTTGGCACGATCAACTATTGGATTCTAATTGATAGTTTTTCAAGAAGTCTAGGTAACATAGAAAGACCTGGTTCTTTTGTCAACGCTGTTAATTTCAAATGAGCGCTAACCCGTTTCTGAATATGTTTGCAAATATGTTTGCGACGATGTTTGGAAAACACTGAAAGCCCGTGCACAATTGACGTAAGAATAAGAGTAGCAACAAGAATAAGTTCACAACGAATACAGAAGTTGGAACACATGGAAGTGCACACAATTGACGCAAGCCGTAAAGTAAGGGAGCAACGATTAGAATTTAGCGAATAAGCGAGTTGGAATATTCCAACTTCTTGCTACTATTCTTATTTCAACCAATCACAGAGCAGTAATTTTTGAAAAAAACACCGTGCAACAAACAAAATGTTGTTTTCACGTCAGTGTTTTGAAGTAATGCTGTCACTGGCAGCCGTCACTGAATATTTTTGACGTTTTTTAGCAGCTTGAACCTGTGCATGTAGGTACACTTAATGTTATTTCACTTATTCCTATGCTTGATTCCATTGTGCGGCCTCGAAATCTGACTTGACTTTCGAAACCCGCTGTGTTTAAATGAAATTTTCGTGTCGAGAACACGAAACCACGAGTCTCAAGAATCGAAAACACAAAACACGTTTGGTCCAGCCGCGCTATTACGTAGCTCTGAGTTTGCCGTTCTCGGTTACAAAGTTAAAAGATGAACACGGAAAACAATACCGATTTAATCCACCAGAACCGATAACGGCATCACGGGAAAGTTACAAAATCGCCGTCCAGGGCCGACCAAGGCAGTCCAGGGTCATCCAGGGCCGTCCAAGGCAGTCCAGGGCCGTCCAAGGCAGTCCAGGGCCATCCAGGGCCGACCAAGGCAGTCCAGGGCCGTCCAAGGCAGTCCAGGGTCATCCAGGGCCGACCAAGGCAGTCCAAGGCAGTCCAAGGCAGTCCAGGGCCGACCAAGGCAGTCCAGGGCCGACCAAGGCAGTCCAGGGCCGACCAAGGCAGTCCAGGGCCGTCCAAGAAGGCTACCTGTTGCCCCTGCGCGATGTTCCGCAGCGACACGGGGTTGCCCGCCTCGCGGACGTCTCGCGTCGGCACCGGCGCAGACTCGGCCGCCTCGGAGGCCGCGCCTTCGTCTTCGGCCGCGACGCTTCGCGTGACCAGCACCGCGCGAACGGTGCTGGCGTTGCGGTTGTAGAACCTGCGGCGAAGATGAGACTCGCGGTGATATGAGGTTACCCAGACACTCTACCTTACCTAGCCATGGCAATGTCAAGAATTTGATGTTGGCAACCTGTTTTAACATCATCTACCAGGCCATGGCACAAGGTCAATTATAATCAAGGGGCCCAATGTTCCTCAGGTGGTTACAGTTATGGCTTCATCTACCAGGCCGTGGCACAAGGTCAATTATAATCAAGGGACCCGATGTTCCTCAGGTGGTTACAGTTAAGGCTTCATCTACCAGGCCGTGGCACAAGGTCAATTAAGATCAAGGGACCCAATGTTCCTCAGGTGGTTACAGTAACCATGGTTTCAGGAGATATAAAACAAACAGGGCTCCATCCCTTGACTGCCGGCGAAACCATTACTGCAGACGGAGGGCTTTTGCGTAGCTGCTTCAGTATGGGAGTGGAAAATGTGGGTAACGACCCTCTGTGGGACATCTGGACCCTAACCTAATATCCACATTCTAGCGGTACCACGGTGGTGTTAATGAAGGTGATCGGACTACGAGGGAGTTACGCAGTAGTCCCCAACTTATATCCACTTCGTAGCCTGACTCTGTGGTACCATCATAGAACCGCTAGGTAGCAGTACTTTGATGGTTCTACCACGGCCTACTGGTTCTACGACCGACCGAGACGGTCAGCTTTTCTTATCAGCTTAATAGTCTTTATGGCATTCACCAATCACCAGTGTCTCGGTTAATAATCGCGCCAAGTGCAAGATGTCCGACAGCCAATGAGATCATGGGGTCTGTCTTTTCAGCCAATAGCGTAAGGTCAGAGTCGATTGATCTGGTTTAGCACCAGTACTAACCAAACCCCAGCGCAGAACGTGGATATTAGATCGTGACTAAAGACTGGAGCTAGACCAGAGCTACAGTAGAACGGTGTGTTATCTTGTAGACCCGTGCTACGACGGTGTTACGGACAGTGGATTTTAGGTAAGGGTCCTGGACCCCTATTCTGTAACTTTTCCCAAGTGAGATGGCAAGAAATGAGAGTAACAACTCCAAGTTCGTATATGTTTTTATATGGAACAAATGAAGGTTCTCACTCTCATTTCATTTCATCTCACATCTGAAAAGTTACAGAATAGGGGTCCTGGGTGACCGTACTGTCCGTGCTGTGACAAGAGAAGCGCGAGGACGCGGCGCTAACCGGAACAGCGGCAGCGTGACGGGCGCCATCTCGGAGTGCGTCTCCTGCGAGGCGCGGTGCAGCGAGAGCGTGGAGCAGCTCACCAGGTGCGCCAACCACCCGAGCTCGCCGGCCAGGAAGTGGCGGTCGCCGAACCACGCGCCGAACACGTCGTACGGCTTGTTCATGGCGCGGCACCGCAACGAGAAGCCGTCTGCAAGCAGTCGGCGGTCACCCATCCACATACAGGCGAGGCGCGGTGTTGCTTAACCTCAATCGCTCCAAAACTCTCTCCATCTGAGAGCTGGCCAAGTGCATGGCGGTCACCCATCCACATACAGGCGAGGCGCGGTGTTGCTTAACCTCATTTGCTCCACCCTATCTCCCACTGAGAGCTGGCTGCAAGCAGTCGGCGGTCACCCATCCACATACAGGCGAGGCGCGGTGTTGCTTAACCTCAATCGCTCCAAAACTCTCTCACTCTGAGAGCTGGCTGCATGCATGGCGGTCACCCATCCACATACAGGCGAGGCGCGGTGTTGCTTAACCTCAATCCCTCCAAACTCTCTCCATCTGAGAGCTGGCCAAGTGCATGGCGGTCACCCATCCACATACAGGCGAGGCGCGGTGTTGCTTAACCTCAATCCCTCCAAACTCTCTCCATCTGAGAGCTGGCCAAGTGCATGGCGGTCACCCATCCACATACAGGCGAGGCGCGGTGTTGCTTAACCTCAATCCCTCCAAACTCTCTCCATTTGAGAGCTGGCTGCATGCATGGCGGTCACCCATCCACATACAGGCGAGGCGCGGTGTTGCTTAACCTCAATCCCTCCAAACTCTCTCCATCTGAGAGCTGGCCAAGTGCATGGCGGTCACCCATCCACATACAGGCGAGGCGCGGTGTTGCTTAACCTCAATCCCTCCAAACTCTCTCCATCTGAGAGCTGGCTGCATGCATGGCGGTCACCCAGCCACATACAGGCGAGGCGCGGTGTTGCTTAACCTCAATCCCTCCAAACTCTCTCCATCTGAGAGCTGGCCAAGTGCATGGCGGTCACCCATCCACATACAGGCGAGGCGCGGTGTTGCTTAACCTCAATCCCTCCAAACTCTCTCCATCTGAGAGCTGGCCAAGTGCATGGCGGTCACCCATCCACATACAGGCGAGGCGCGGTGTTGCTTAACCTCAATCCCTCCAAACTCTCTCCATTTGAGAGCTGGCTGCATGCATGGCGGTCACCCATCCACATACAGGCGAGGCGCGGTGTTGCTTAACCTCAATCCCTCCAAACTCTCTCCATCTGAGAGCTGGCCAAGTGCATGGCGGTCACCCATCCACATACAGGCGAGGCGCGGTGTTGCTTAACCTCAATCCCTCCAAACTCTCTCCATCTGAGAGCTGGCTGCATGCATGGCGGTCACCCAGCCACATACAGGCGAGGCGCGGTGTTGCTTAACCTCAATCCCTCCAAACTCTCTCCATCTGAGAGCTGGCCAAGTGCATGGCGGTCACCCATCCACCGGCCGACTCGGCGCAGTATTGCTTAACTCCAATCCCTTTGAGAGCTGGCCACGTGCATGGCGGTCACCCATCCACCGGCCGACTCGGCGCAGTGTTGCTTAACTCCAATCCCTCCAAACTCTCTCCCTCTGTGAGCTGGCCACGTGCATGGCGGTCACCCATCCACCGGCCGACTCGGCGCAGTGTTGCTTAACCCGACGTACCTTCGAGGCTGAAGACGACGATCTCGCCGGACGTGCTGTGCGGAGTGCCGAAGTGCACGCCCGACACGAGCAGCATCGAGTCCGACTCGTTGAACTGCGAGAACTGCGTGTACTTCCAGTGGAAGCGCTTCATGTCGTGGAAGTACTTGAGCTGGCACGGATGCGCCGAGGTCCACACCTGTGGGATCACGAGGCCTTGGGTCTGCTTGTCCTCACCTGAGCACTAGTTATCAAAAAGGCTACTTTCAAACTGCATTTTGTGTTAGGGGGGCATGGACTAAAAGAGTTTAAGAACCATTGGACTATAGGGGGTCACTTTGCCTGCTGTGCAAATAGTGTTTAAAAGGCCAGGCTCTCAAATCAGTGTGCATGTCAACTGGGTCTGCTTTGCCCATAGGGGGTCACTTTGAATGCTGTGCAAATAGTGTTTAAAAGGCCAGGCTCTCAAATCAGTGTGCATGTCAACTGGGTCTGCTTTGCCTATAGGGGGTCATTTTGCCTGCTGTGCAAATAGTGTTTAAAAGGCCAGGCTCTCAAATCAGTGTGCATGTCAACTGGGTCTGCTTTGCCTATAGGGGGTCATTTTGCCTGCTGTGCAAATAGTGTTTAAAAGGCCAGGCTCTCAAATCAGTGTGCATGTCAACTGGGTCTGCTTTGCCTATAGGGGGTCATTTTGCCTGCTGTGCAAATAGTGTTTAAAAGGCCAGGCTCTCAAATCAGTGTGCATGTCAACTGGGTCTGCTTTGCCTATAGGGGGTCATTTTGCCTGCTGTGCAAATAGTGTTTAAAAGGCCAGGCTCTCAAATCAGTGTGCATGTCAACTGGGTCTGCTTTGCCTATAGGGGGTCACTTTGCCTGCTGTGCAAATAGTGTTTAAAAGGCCAGGCTCTCAAATCAGTGTGCATGTCAACTGGGTCTGCTTTGCCTATAGGGGGTCATTTTGCCTGCTGTGCAAATAGTGTTTAAAAGGCCAGGCTCTCAAATCAGTGTGCATGTCAACTGGGTCTGCTTTGCCTATAGGGGGTCATTTTGCCCGCTGTGCAAATAGTGTTTAAAAGGCCAGGCTCTCAAATCAGTGTGCATGTCAACTGGATCTGCTTTGCCTATAGGGGGTCACTTTGCCTGCTGTGCAAATAGTGTTTAAAAGGCTCAAAAGGCAAAGCAGACCCAGTCGACTGGTAGAGTGGTAGTGTCTGGTAAGGCCCCGTACCAGCACGTATCCATCCTTGCTGCACGTAGCGAAGAGCTGGCCGTCGTGCGAGAACGCCACGTGCAAGACTTGGTCCGAGTGGTCCAGCAGTTCCTGGGTCTGAACACGTGGCGCGCCAGCCACCATGCGTCGGAACTCGCGCCGCCAAGAACAGGCGCCTGCGGGAACGCACAGGGCTTTGAGCTGCCGAAAACTACTTTAAATTGGGATACTTTTAGAATTCTAAGGGAAGTACCAACTGCATTCCCAGCGTTTCCTAGTCACGCTCAATTTCCCCGGGTCCGATCATGAGAAGAGCAATTTATCCCCCTCAATAATTGTGTCCTGCCAGCATGCAGCCAAAAGGCCAAGGGGTTCGTAGTGATTTTAGGACTGACAAAGGTACTTATTAGAAAATAAGAAAAAGAGAATAAAGAAAATAAGAAAAAACTGAAAATAGCTAAGAAATAGTAAGAATAAGAAAATAGCTGATATCAGATGCCCTAATGACCTGTGACTTGGGAGCAATACTTCAGAAATGTTCCTTGTTGGATCAAAAATATTTTTAGTTGTACCTTCCTAGGTAGGCAATTTATTCTTCAGCAGCCTAAATTGCAACTGATATTTGTTTTTAGATCAAACTTTAAAATTTTATCGAAAAAGTATGCTATAGCATACTTAAGCATGATTAAGATAACAATATTTTCAATCTGGAAACGATTTATTTAGAAGGAACATCAACAATCTCCATAGTCGGTGTCTTCCAACAGTTCCCCGAGCCATTGGGGCAGCTACCTGGGCGGATTCCAATGGCAGGGTCCACATTGAAGCGGCGGTAGAAGAGACGTTTCCAGAGCATCTCGTCCCTGGCTGCCTGTCGCCAGGCCTTGCATGTGCGGGCGACGGCGGTCAGGTCAGACAGGGTCAGTCGACGGAAGATCTCAAGCAACACACTGTCCGGCAGCACGTACGAGTTGCCAGCCGTGCCGAGCTCGTCCTCATCGTCAGTCTCGTCACAGTACATCACAGGGCGGCTGCAATGTGATTCGATAAGGCTAGCAGTTGGAAAAAGGGATTTTTTCGTAAATATACATAGAGGGTTCCAAGCAAGGTTTTGGAACATTTTTCATACAGATCAACCTAACTAAGTCATTTGCAATTATAGCCAAATGAAAAGAGAATGAATGAATAAAACTATTAGATTAGAGTTTGTGTGGACTGATGGTACCTACTCGAGATAAGAATAGCTAATCTCAATTTGAAGATTAACATTCTGATTTATTATCAGACAGATTTTGTATCGAAGGGTATACAAGAGGAGTTGGTGGAAGTTGGTGCTCAAACGAATACTTACAATCAATTGTTTGTATGATCAAAATACCATCATTATCTACAGCAAGCAGTGTCAGTATACAAGCTTATTCTAATTGCTTGTTAAATATTGAGATATATATGGAACAGCCATCAACCTCTAACACAACATTCCAGAAACCACATTCACAGCTGACTGGAGGAGGGGCGTTTTAAGACGTCATTGCTGTGATTTCATTCTTGCAGTCGTTCGCCCGGTGCTGTAAAATAGTCTCCTGTGCCTTATTTACGCTGAAATTAGGTATGATCGCATAGTTATTCAAGCAGAGAGGTGTTGCAGATCACACGGGGCATTTGTTTGATTTATTAGGACTTCACCCTGCGTTTATTTTGAAGGGTCTTGTCACGGAATTATGCACCTGTCAGATGGGCGCGGTAAAGTTTCGAACGAAAGCTACGTCCTGTCGATGAAGTCGGCTAGCAAAACTGAAATGTTATCAATTTGTTACAGCTAATCCGAAATGTCCAAAGGGAGACAACTTCTTTTGCTGTCGAGCTCCACGATCCATGGAACCGAATATCTTCAATATGCTGCTGAAGAGATCAAGACTTTCCTCAATGGGTAAACATGATATTCCAAGAACCAAACTCTAGAGATTTTGCCCAACCTCATTGTCTAGATGTTGATTGAGCTGTGGCTTTAACCCTTGTGTCTGAGCTACGCATTGTTTTTTTAAGGAGTAACGTGGAACGAGTCTTATTCGTTCCGTATGCTCTGCGCGACCACGCCGGCTACACGGACAAGGTCCGATCAGCGCTCGCTCCGATGGGCTTCAAGGTGGACGGAATCGACGCCGAAGCCGACCCCGTCAAAGCGGTTGAAGCCGCACAGGCAAGTGCTCAAATTGCCTCCAACAAGTTTAGGGACTGAAGCATTAAAACAGGTTTTGAAAAATGCTGAAATGGGTCCCACTCAGTTTCTGAAATTTCTCTCACACTCTTGCGTGAAAGAGATCTGTGTAACTTGATGCCGATCATCACTCTGCAGATTTCTCTCTGGCATGACTCGAACGCAGCACTAGCTTGTGTTTCAATTCACTATCTGTGTCGTTTCCCACGTTGCCTTTGCTCCTGCAAACCGAAGTGTTGTTCCGCGCAGGCCGTGTTTGTTGGCGGAGGCAACACGTTCCGCCTGCTGTCGACGCTGTACGAGCTGTCACTGCTCGAGCCGATCCGCCACCGAACGCTGGCCGGGATGCCGTACATCGGCAGCTCGGCGGGCACCAACGTCGCCACCGCGTCCATAGCGACCACCAACGACATGCCCATCATTTATCCGCCGTCGTTCGTGGCGCTCGGCCTCGTGCCCTTCAACATCAACCCGCACTACATCGACGCCGACCCCAACTCTACGCACCTCGGCGTAAGCGTCTCACTCTCACCTTGCCTATCTTATTTCGACGTTCACGGTTTCAAAGCTAACGAAATTAAATTTAAATCAAAAGGGTTCGTACCTGAATTTGGCGACCTAAAAGTGACTAAATCAGCACACTAGAGTTGACATGTGGTCAAAACCAGGTTTTTGAACACAATATGTAGAAATCTTGCATTTTGAACAGTTTTACCCAAGAAGTAGGTAGAAACCTATGGGCTATAGCCTATAGCCTATAGTAATAGCTTACAAGTATTCAGCCTATCGGTAACAGTATTTCGTTTAATCATTATATGCAACTGTTGTTTTGGATTATGGCCAGTGAAAAGTAAATGAATGAGGTAAGGTTCAGTAAATCGACGGTCAATCGCCAGACACACGTCACTTAAAATCCCGGCCAACGTTTGCGCCGTCTGCAGGAGACGCGAGAGGAACGCATCGCTCAGTTCCACGAGATCGCAGACACACCGCCGGTGCTGGGTCTGCGCGAAGGCTCGATGCTGCTGGTGGATGGCGCTAACGCGGCGCTGCGAGGGAACAAGCCGGCGCGACTCTTCCGACCGTGAGTGCACGAAGCAGTGACGAGTGATGGGCTTCTTGTAGCCGCCGGCCCGCCCCCCCCCCAATGTGCGCTTGCGTTTGGTTCCAGCAACGAGAAGGCGGAGGAGTTTCCGGCGGGCGCCGACCTCAGCTTCCTGCTGCGCTGATCGACGGCACGCAATGGACTCGGTGCTCAGACCCGCGCTCTCAACGATAAATACACGTCCGTGCTAAACTGTCTTGGCGACTTTCATTGGCTGCCCGAAACCTCCGCTCTCCTCGCTCCCTGTCCCTGAACAAGACTGGCAAAACGCAAAAGTGCACGTTTGCTCAGCGACTAAAGGGCCGGTTTTACAAAGTCTAGTTAAGTGGTAACTGTCAGCTAAGTTTGTTATCTCCAAGGTCACAGCCAATCAGATACCTATATTTTCATTTTAACTAGCAGTTAGCAGTTTAACTGGACATGTGGTAAACTACTAGCATCTAACTTTTGCCATAGCCGTAGCCATAGCTAGGTAAGGTAGCATGTCTGGGTAACCTTATGTCTGTGCTATGGTCATATGACTTGATTTATTTCATTGCTGTAGTCATATGACAAGGCAAATACTGATGATAGTCATGTTATGTTACATTATTTTGGTAAATTGTTTATGACTTATAACTGAGACACAAAATGGTCATTGTGCCTTATGGAAATGATCTAGATATATATAGCACAAGATATGTAGTATTGTTTCTTAATGCAACTAGTTGGGTTGGATTTTCTAGAAAAATGCACCGAGTTTTGCTGTGGGACTGGCAGTATTTTTAAATTTTATGAACCAGGTAGGTAGGTAGCAATATATTTCAAATTCACCGTCAAAAATATACAAACCCTCCGTCAGTGGGCAGCAGAAATTCTGGCGCCAACGACAGCCACCGAAATAGACTAACAATGAGCGGCCTAACTTGATAATAAAGTGCACTGCGGAGTGCGGACCCACACACAGCATTGCTGACACGGAGGTCATGAACCAATCGGAAACGTACCAGCTGCTGTCAGGGACAGAATATATACACTGTATCACATCATGAACAAGTCAAGTCTCCAAATAAAATTTATCACTTTCTCTGCTTCACAACCAGTCCAAAACAGCAATGCTTCCTTAAGTTATCAGTTATAAACATCTATATCTTCTTAAAGCAGATAATGTTATATTGATATAAATACATGCAAACATGTAGTCTACATTTTCCCCGTGTACATACATAATTTATACTAAATAAATATATATATATAGGTTATCAAAAACCTACCTCCCGTTTCACACAGAGAAGGGGACTGGGTTTACGTCCTTCAAAAAGGATACCCGCTGCTGCTAGACACTGCCTAAGCTATGAAAAACAAACAAAAACATGCCTGGCGACAGGTAAAAGGACGCTCTACAACAATTTAGAACCTTCTGGCACATAGGTAACATAACATCCAGCCTCAGTGGTACCTATCAAGAAAACAATGCAAACCTACTCCGCTGCTTGATGCGGGATATCAGAGGCAGAATCCGAAACGACACAGTAAAGCAGTGGGGACGGACCGAACCACGAAGGAAAGCGGCAAAATGCGTTCCCTCGAGCGTCTCGCAGATTGCAACGCTCGGTCTAATCGCGGAGCAGCGCCGCCATCAGCGCACTCTGCGCATCCCTCGCGCAGACTCCCGCTTCGGGCATTGACCACGCAGACTCCTCGGTCTCGGTCTGCGACTCCAGGATTGCTGTCGAAGGCTCCTGGGCCGCGATCGGGTCTTGGGCCGCCGTCGAAGGCTCCTGGGCCGCGATCGGGTCTTGGGCCGCCGTCGAAGGCTCCTGGGCCGCGATCGGGTCTTGGGCCGCCGTCGAAGGCTCCTGGGCCGCGATCGGGTCTTGGGCCGCCGTCGAAGGCTCCTGGGCCGCGATCGGGTCTTGGGCCGCCGTCGAAGGCTCCTGGGCCGCGATCGGGTCTTGGGCCGCCGTCGAAGGCTCCTGGGCCGCGATCGGGTCTTGGGCCGCCGTCGAAGGCTCCTGGGCCGCGATCGGGTCTTGGGCCGCTGTCGAAGGCCCCTCGATTGTGTCCCGCGACCCCGCGCTTGCTGTCTTCGATGCGGCCGCGGCGCGGAACTTGAGCTCGGCGGGCAGCCAGCGCTGGAGGCCGTTGAGGTAGAAGTTGGCCCAGTGCGTGGCGGCCTTGACGTCGGGCTCCTCGGCGTGCACCTCGACGACGAGGCCCGGCGCCGCGCGGACGCGCACCACGAGGCGAGCGAGCGGCGCGGACCTGTCCTTGAACGCGGCTGCACGACAAACAAGCGCGTTGGCCGCGGGGGAGACCTTGTCGGGGGCTACTGGACCCCTATTCTATAACTTTTTCCAAGTGTGACAAGAAATGAGAGTGACAACTCCAAGGTCGCCTATATTTTCGTATGGAATAAATGAAGGTTCTCACTCTCATTTCATTTCATCTCGCATCTGAAAAGTTACAGAATAGGGTCCCTGGGCTTCGGAGCTACGGGGCTAGAGAGCTACAAGGCGGTGCGAGCTGCTTTTTCCGCATCTTAGGCCAACCAACACATTCTAAACGAGCATGCAACACTCTGAAATTGCCAACTCTATAAGTTCTTGCCGGGGTTTCAATATATGAAAGTGAAAGTGAAATTTCTCTTTCTATGTATGTGAAATTTATACTAGGGCTTCGCGAACGCAATTTGTGTTGCGTTGAAGATGAGCGTAGGTAGCGGTTTGTGTATAGCGGATTAAAAGGTGCAGGCAGCAGTCACAAGAAAACCATGGAGCACCAAACCTGACCATTGCCTTCTCGAAAATTCTAATCACTTGAAAATGTATACGGATTCTGACGTTCCTTTGTTTCTCGTCGAGGTCAACAAAGATGGTAACCAAGGAAACGAAGGAAACCGAACTCGTATTGCATCAGCCGTCAAATCACGAAAAAACACCACAAAAATGCTAATAAAAACTAATTGGAAAAACCTACCGAACTAAGATTTGCAGGCATGATAAATATGTATAGGGTCAACATGTTTAGAAGTTTTTGTGAAGTTATGTTCAGAACTTTGAAATTTACAGGGGTTCAAAATTCTGAAAAAATCGAAAAATTTCGTAAAAATTGATTTATAAAAAATTTACTAAACCGATCTTTTTCAAAAACGCAGGGGGTCTAAGTTGAGAACAGAGGTAGATACTCAGAAATTTTCATCAATATCGGTTCAGGCGTTTGATCTGTAGAGCGCGCACAAACACACAAAAAAAAAAAAAAAAACATACACAAGTTACTTTTTTTTGGGGTAAGTGAAATTGAAGATTTCGCTCCGCTCGCTTCGCTCGCTACGCTCATCAATTAGTTTGGATTCAAGTTCACGTTTGGTAAATGTAAATTTTGGTTCGGGTTTTTTTTTATTTTGCCTATCCCGGTTCGTGGTTTTTCAATTTGGTAAGTCTGTTTCGGGTTACGGGTTCGGATTCGGTGCCCTGCTCACGATTAAATTAGCAAATTTTACCTTCATAATCGCTTTAAACTCAATTCCTTTTTGAGGCAGCAATATTGCATTTAGGTCAGTTCTGCAAAAATACAACTGAATGAAACGCGGGGTGTTGAAAAACCGGCAAAAACCCCCCAAAAAATAATACCGGTTTCGGGTTTTTCAAAACCTTGAATCGGGTTCAGGTGTTCAAAATTTACGGATTCTGATTCGGATTCACCACAGAATAACCTACGGTTTTTTCTAGATGCCTCAACACATGTTGAATATACAATAATCAATCTATAACAATCTATAACAATTAGGGATGGCCATCGATTCGATTATATCGAATCGATTAATCGATTTTGAAGAAAAAAACGATTATCGATTTCACAAGAGAAAATCGATTTTTTACGTTTTCGCGTTATTTTTAAATCTACCGCTCTGTGAAGCCTACTTCAGTTTTACAATTTACTGGTAGATGGCACCTTAGTCGTAATATGCTAGTTGCTGTTGGATGATGGGTGTTGTGTTGGCAGCATTGCGCCTACAGGTTGAAACTTCAAAATGGCGTCTGATGCCTGTGCTTCCATGCGAAAGCGCAAGCTATTTACCCCAACCACCTATTTTGAGCAGTGAAGTAGGTATGGGTTAACTTTGGTTTCGAAGACGATGTTAAGAAAACGGTCATTGTGACCATCCTGTAAAGTATTGCTCCAACACATCCAACCTCAGACAGCACCTGGCACGCTGCCATGCTGATGAAAATTCGATTTTTAATCGATTTATCGATTTTTAATCGATTTTTAATCGATTTGAGAGTCATAAAATCGATTCTCAAATCGATTTAGATTTTTTAATCGATGGCCATCCCTAATAACAATATAGATGTATATCGAATTCTAGATGTAACAAGAGTGGAAAAGCTGGCACCGACCTTTGGCACCGCGGTTCCGCACGATCCGCGCGCTGGCGGCGGCTTGCAGCTGCACGGGCGACAGGTTGGCGCAGAGCGGCGTCTCCGCCTTGCACAGCGCGACCGCCGCCGTTCGGCCCTGCGTCACGTCGCGCGGCACCGCGCACGCAAACGACGTCCAGCCGTCTGCGCAACGAACGGCGCTAATCAATCGGTGGCCGTGGAGCAGGTATCGGCGTATTGCGATGTCACGTTTCAAATGTCCTATCCCTGCGCTGCCAATTCGTAGCTCTGACCTTGCCGTTCTCGGTCACAAAGTTAGAAAAATAACATGGACAACAGCAGGGATTTTATCCATCAGAACCGATAACGGCATGGCGTAAAAGTTACAAAATCGCTGGGCTGGTCTGAATACAGCAGGGAAAATCATTTCTGAGATTTGACGGCCAGCTTGTGCAAGGGTGTTTATTATTATTATTTATTATTATATTCATTTATTATTATTATTATTATTAGCGGGTGAAAAAGGGGAGGCAGAAAACCAACGAAATCTTAATTCAAACGATTTTGTTGGAATGCAGAGTGAAAACTGATAAATGTGACTAGATTTTCGCCAAGTTTCGTACAAGAAATCTGCAAATCTGCGAGCGGTCGTGACGTCACAGAGCGGATTACCGACTGCTCCATAACCGAAAACGCCATAACACACACACAGAAGTGCATTTTCTTTCGGGCACTCGTTACATTTCGACGTTTCCCTCAGCTCGTCGAAAAGCAGAATAGCTGCGGGAATTTCGATGTTTTCGATTATTTTAGTGACATCAATTAGGGCCAAGCAACTCATCCAAACAGAGCATAACCGTTAAACACTTCACACCATCACCATGCGGCTCTGAAAACCTCCGTCAAACCTGACATCAATTAATCGTTTCTTTCTCATAATCGATTAATAGAAATCGATAGACACCCCTAATTACAACACTTCCCTCGGCTCGTCGCGAGGCGCTACGCTAGCGCACGTACCGATGGGGTCAGCGAGCGGCGTGACCCGCGCGAGGAGCACCGACTCCATCACGTTTCGCGCGACGTCGACGGCTTCCGCGGCCCAGCGTTCCGTCGACGGCTCGCCCGCCTCGCGTCGGATCGTGCGGCGACTCAGCACCGCGGTGGCCGGCGTCCGAGTCAGCAGCGTCGGGAGCAGCGCGCGGCCGGGCGTCTGCGCAGACGCGGGGGCGGATTCACGTCGGGATCGCGACCATTCGTGACGTTCTAATAGCCCGCTCAAGGCTATTGGAGTGGGCTCATACTCGGGCCTTGAGATTTCGGCAACTTTTGGTCTGCATGCCACTTTCTGGCAAACCGATCTGTCCCCTTAAGACTATTGGAGTGAGCTCATACTCGGGCCGCTTCCCGCTCAAATTTCACCTCCTACTGGATACCAACTTGTGGCCACACCTTTTGTCCGATCATAACGAAACCCATGTCTACGGAATCCTCACACTTTTAGCAACAAATTGTGTGTTTGTAAATCTCGAAAATATTCACTCATCTAGTATTTACAAGCATTCTAAAACAACCCTGTTACGTCGAAATATTGAGCGTATCCTCGGGCAATTTCCCGCGCAGAATGTACCTCCTACTGGATACCAACTTCTGGCCACACCGTTTGTCCGATTGCAACGAAACCAGGGTCAACGGAATCCTCACACTTTTAGTAACAATTGTGTGATTTATAACCACAAAATACCAATTGAATGTTCAAATAAAGCTTCATGAAATAATCACCAAAAACCGCACCAATAGCCTTAATCATTTGGACGGTTCATATTTTGGAATGGAATAGTACCTAGTTCAGAGTCACGGTAGGATGGTGTTGTAGAGTCTGGTTTTTCTCTGTTGTGAGTTACCTTTAGACCAAGGTCCTTTTTAGGACCAAAAGTCACTTACAAGTTACAACAGAGCAAAACCAGTCTGCAGCACAAAATCATACTTTGTTTGGCTTTTGCCATGGACTGTACCTTGCATGGAGAAAATGTGAATTTTATTGAAGTTTTGCAAGGTGAAATATAAAAGGACCAGAAGTTTTAGGTATTTAGAAGGGTTTTTTGCCCAACTGAAAATCTACAAAGTGGCAAGAAATGTGAGAAGCAGCCGCAAAGCGACACGTACCGTTCGACAGACGAGCGCCGCGTGCGCCAACACCTTGGCGAGGCGCGCAAACTCTTTGTCCGTTTGTCCGCGCGCCACGTTGTGGTCCAGCGCAAACGGGTCCTGCACGCACATGGCGTTGTTGCGCAGGGCGAGGCCGACCGGGATTGGTCGCGCGGCTCGGGGCGTCTTGCGCTTGCCGGTGCCGGGCGCGTTGGGCGCAGTGGGCGCAGTGGGCGCGTTGGGCGCAGTGGGCACGTTGGGCGCATTGGGCGCAGTGGGCGCATCGAGGGGCTGCACGGCGTTTGGTGGATCGGCGTTCGGCTCCGAAGCAGATGTCTGTGAATTTCCAGAGATCCATTAAAGAGGTCATATGAATATTGCAACCTATTTTGATCTATTTATTTATTTAGTTATAAAATATAACTTATGCTTGACTAGAGTCTACTTGAAGTAATTCATGGCACAACCAAATCCACAGTTTGTACTTTGTACACAACCTTTGAAGTACATATCTTAACTATAAACAAAATCATTAATTTAAACTTCTGGCTCAGTACTGCGAACACGTGACTCTGATTTCGCTGTTCTCGGAGAAAAAGTTAAAAACCAGGACAACAATAGGGATTTTATCCATCAGAACCGATAACAGCATGACGTAAAAGTAACAAAATCGCCAGGCAGATCTACTAAACCGAAAGCCACCGCATGGAGCTAGGTGGGACAGACAGGCAGCGTGGGTGCTGTTGGGTGGGGCTACCTACTTGGGGACAGACAGGGAGCGTGTTGGGTTGGGCTACCTACTTGGGGACAGACAGGCAGCGTGGGTGCTGTTGGGTGGGGCTACCTACTTGGGGACAGACAGGGAGCGTGTTGGGTTGGGCTACCTACTTGGGGACAGACAGGCAGCGTGTTGGGTTGGGCTACCTACTTGGGGACAGACAGGGAGCGTGGGTGCTGTTGGGTGGGGCTACCTACTTGGGGACAGACAGGCAGCGTGTTGGGTTGGGCTACCTACTTGGGGACAGACAGGCAGCGTGGGTGCTGTTGGGTGGGGCTACCTACGTGGGGACAGACAGGCAGCGTGGGTGCTGTTGGGTGGGGCTATACTTGGGGACAGACAGGCAGCGTGTTGGGTGGGGCTACCTACGTGGGGACAGACAGGCAGCGTGGGTGCTGTTGGGTGGGGCTACCTACTTGGGGACAGACAGGCAGCGTGTTGGGTGGGGCTACCTACTTGGGGACAGACAGGCAGCGTGGGTGCTGTTGGGTGGGGCTACCTACTTGGGGACAGACAGGGAGCGTGGGTGCTGTTGGGTGGGGCTATACTTGGGGACAGACAGGCAGCGTGTTGGGTGGGGCTACCTACTTGGGGACAGACAGGGAGCGTGGGTGCTGTTGGGTGGGGCTACCTACTTGGGGACAGACAGGCAGCGTGTTGGGTGGGGCTACCTACTTGGGGACAGACAGGCAGCGTGTTGGGTGGGGCTACCTACTTGGGGACAGACAGGCAGCGTGTTGGGTGGGGCTACCTACTTGGGGACAGACAGGCAGCGTGGGTGCTGTTGGGTGGGGCTACCTACTTGGGGACAGACAGGCAGCGTGTTGGGTGGGGCTACCTACGTGGGGACAGACAGGGAGCGTGTTGGGTGGGGCTACCTACTTGGGGACAGACAGGGAGCGTGTTGGGTGGGGCTACCTACGTGGGGACAGACAGGGAGCGTGTTGGGTGGGGCTACCTACTTGGGGACAGACAGGGAGCGTGGGTGCTGTTGGGTGGGGCTACCTACTTGGGGACAGACAGGGAGCGTGTTGGGTGGGGCTACCTACTTGGGGACAGACAGGCAGCGTGTTGGGTGGGGCTACCTACGTGGGGACAGACAGGCAGCGTGGGTGCTGTTGGGTAGGGCTACCTACTTGGGGACAGACAGGGAGCGTGTTGGGTTGGGCTACCTACTTGGGGACAGACAGGCAGCGTGTTGGGTGGGGCTACCTACTTGGGGACAGTAAGGGAGCGTGTTGGGTGGGGCTACCTACTTGGGGACAGACAGGCAGCGTGGGTGCTGTTGGGTGGGGCTACCTACTTGGGGACAGACAGGCAGCGTGGGTGCTGTTGGGTGGGGCTACCTACTTGGGGACAGTAAGGGAGCGTGTTGGGTGGGGCTACCTACTTGGGGACAGACAGGCAGCGTGGGTGCTGTTGGGTGGGGCTACCTACTTGGGGACAGACAGGGAGCGTGTTGGGTGGGGCTACCTACGTGGGGACAGACAGGGAGCGTGGGTGCTGTTGGGTGGGGCTACCTACTTGGGGACAGACAGGGAGCGTGTTGGGTGGGGCTACCTACGTGGGGACAGACAGGGAGCGTGGGTGCTGTTGGGTGGGGCTACCTACTTGGGGGCAGACGGACACATGCAGTCGGTCTAGTTGACCCAGCCACAGTCCCAAGCTGGGAGCAGCTCGCTAGGGACAGACAGGGAGCGGGTGTGCCGTCAACTCTCGGTCCGGCTCATGCGTTCCTTCCCTGACAACTCAGAGGTGCTGAGCTGAGAGGTCGGTTGAAGGCAATCTCAATACGGGACCAAGATAATAACCACTGAAATATCTCGATTCTCCTGGAACTATCAGGATAGATGCTTAATCCGGCACGCGTTGGATAGATGGACGGAAGGAAGTCCAAGCTGGATACGAAATGGGATAACGGAATGCTTCGAGTCTGTAGCCAAACACCAAACTGCCAGCAAGCACGAGTTCTTTGACTTAGTCGGTACGAGAATTAAATATGAAATGCTACGAGTCTTTCAGTAATAATAATCCTACTACAATAATAAAATACCTCTACGATTGTTTGTTCCTCGGACGGCTGCCCGTTGGTTTGGCCCGCGGACTGTGCGCTGGTCGTTTGTCTGTTGGGCGCCGGCGGCTGGATGATCCTGTCTGCGTACGCAGACATTTCGGGGGGCAGCGTCGCGGCCTGCGCAGACAACCGGCGATTGGAAGATCGGAATCGTCGTGGCAACGTAGGGGGAAACGGCAAAGTTCTTTCTGATTCATGGTTTTGATGGAATTTTATAGAATTTTATAGAAGCCTCCCATCCATATACTCTGGAACAGTCTTAAAACCAAAACACTAGGGCTTCGCGAACGCAATTTGTGTTGCGTTGAAGATGAGCTTAGCAGTTTGCAATAGCGGATAAAAAGGTGCAGGCAGAAGTCCTATGAAAAGCATGGAGCACCAAGCCTGACCACTGCCTTCTCAAAAATTCTGATAACTTGAAAATGTAGACAGATTCTGAATTTCCTTTGTTTCTCTTCGAGCTGTCAGATAAAAAAAAATGCCGATTAGGAACTAATTGAGTACCTAATGATAACGTAAATACATAAGAAATAACATAACTTATGCCCCAGGGTTCTTATTAGATTAGAGATAAATTTCTGACGCTACAACTTTAAACAAACTTACAACTTAGTACAACCTACTTACAATTAGAGACTTCCAAAAACAAAATTGACTAAACTTCTGATAACTGTCAAATCTTTGCCTTGGCAAAACTTGGAGTCAACATTACTGGTAACCAAGGAAACGAAGGAATCCGGACTCTTATTGAATCAGGCATCATAATCATGAAAAAACACTCCAAAAATGCGAAAAAAACCAATCGGAAAGTCCTACCGTCCTCAGATTTTCAGGCATAATAAATAATATGTATAAGGTCGACATGTTTATAAGTTTTGGTGAAGATATGTAAAGAACCTCGACATTCACAGAGATACAAAATTTTGAAAAAATCGAAAAATTTCGTAAAAATTGATTTATTAAAAAATTTACAAACCGATCATTCCTAAAAACGTGGAGGATCTTAGTTGAGAACAAAGGTAGGTCCTCTGAAATTTTCATCTAAAAAGTGCCGACTTTAGCTGGCTGTAATCTGGCAACGAGTCGAGTTAGGAAGAAACAAAACGAGTACTTTTTCTTGCACTTCTGCTGAAAAAATCGGAGATGGTGAGATAAAATTCTCGGGTGATCCTTGGGTGAAATGACCCGACGGAGATACCACCGCGGCCAACGTTGCCCCAAACGGCGAGACTCACGTTAGCGAAGGCTTCGCGCGAGACGGCGCGACCGAGCAGCGGACAAACGACGTCGGCGTCGAACGCGAACGCCGCGTAGAACGCGAACAAGCCGGTCGCGAGGTCGCGCAAGCCGACGGACGGATCGCGCGGCTGCCAAGCGATCGGAGCGATTCCGCACTGCCAGCCGAGCTCCGACTGCTGCTGCAAGGACGGGGGGCACGGAGGGTTAGCGGCTGAGGGACCTTCCTCACTGACCAAGATCACAGTCGGAACAAATAACTTTCAAATTTAGTGGTTAGATTTAAGCTATAAACTATACAGGCACTAATTAATTTGTTTATATACAAGTAAGAATTTCATAACATTTACTAGTTACTCTTCAAGGATGATAGCAAGGGTGATTTTGTTTAAGAGTTTTGAAATGTAGTAAAATCTAAAAATTCACAATTTATGTTATATTTTAACTTTGACGTGATAATTATAATTTAGGAAGCCTCAGTTAAAAAACAATAATTGGTTCTTTTGGTCCCAATTTTGACGTCAGTGGAGCCATCACCCTTGAAGAAGTAACTAGATTCTGTTACGAAACGTGGGGAAACCTGTGAGACTTTAATTTAGCATTCAAATCCCAGTTTAAAATAGGGTTTTAAAAGCTAGTGCTACAGATAGGACATAGTAGACATGAGCCCAAGAAATTTAATGTCAAAGTGTGATTTGAAAGAAAGATAAACCATTGGCCTCACCCCCCCCCCCCCCCCCGCCATCGAAAATAAATAAATAAATAATAATAGCGTGTAATAACATAGCGTATAACATAATGCCGAGTGATTCGACTACTCACCGGGTGGCATCGCGCCGTCAACGCTGCGATGGGCGGCAGGATCCCGCGCTGCTGCAGGTAGAAGACGGCCATCAACGCCAGCGCGTAAGACGACAGCCGATGCGCCTCGCCTTCCGAGTTGGCCACCCCTTGCGTCTGCGCCCAGCGCTTGGTGAGAGCCAGCAGCGGGTGCACTCGCGCATCCATCGCGCACAGCGCTCTGAGGGCACGCAATCGCACCAATCAAAATCAATCGGAAGCTGCCCCAATCGCTCGGGGTTACGGCCGGAAGACACCAGCTACGGAGATTGTTGAGATTCCTTCCAAATTTAACCTTTCCAGATTGGAAATAGATCTGTATATTTCTGTATATATTTATGTATATTTCTATGTATTACTGTATATGCTAATAGAATTTCCAAGTTTGATCTCAAAACAAAAATCAGGTGCAATGGGCTCCAGGCAGTTATGTTCAACAACTGATAAAAAATAAATCTGATCCAACACGGAGAAAATCTGAGAGATTGCTAAAGGCCCATCTACAACTCACGTAGCCGCTAACATTACGCAATGTTAATGTAAACATAATTCTTAGGTTAAGTTATAAATCTGTCTAAAATGACAACTTTGATTCATTACGGCGAGCAAAACAGATCGTGATGAAATCAGCAATGCTCCACCTAACTTTTTCTCAAATACGGGAGGAACTCATTCAACCGGTCGACCAAATCAACCTCCACTACGTTTTGGGCGTCACTTTCAACAAGTTTGGCTCAGTCAAACTTCAAGTTTACATTAATAACTCGACTTTATTTGGCATTCAAATCCCAGTTTGAAACAGTTTATTTCAAAACTAGTGCTAAAGAAAGGACATAGTAGACATGAGTGTAAGAAATAGACTTTAGAAACTTACGTATAGAAAAGAAGAGTCACGTCCCACACGAAAAAGCAAGTACGAACATATTATGATACATATAGGGAAAATATGCGAAAGTGCAATATCTTCTAAGAAACTTGTATGTTTCTTATACAAATTTGAACGTTCCATATATGTTTCATATATGTTTTTGTATGTACTTCCATATTATTATTATTATCTTCTTTAATTGCCTTAAACCCCTACAGTGCCCAGATTTAATGAGGTGGCCTGCCTGCCGCCATGGTTGAGTTTGCGCCTATCTCAGGAATCCCCCATCACCACGACCTTGATTGGCACCGAATTTAAGCACGAAAACAGTTTTCTACCGTTTTCTACGCGGTTTTCGACGCGTACGTCGAAAACTAGTATTCTACGCTGAATATTTTGAAGACTGATCATAATATGTTATTCTAATTAATATGGTGTTACTTGTTAAACTTGTTTCACTTGTCTCAGATAATGTTTTAGATATGGTTTGTCTGTTTTGATTTGTTGACTGTCCTATATCTTTTGATCAAAGAGACAATAAAGTACTATTATTATATTATTATTATTACGTGTCGCTACCCAACCCTGGTTTTTGTATGTGCTTCCGAGTGACGTAGACACGTAGGTACCTGATGAGAGCCGTGTTCCTGACGGCCAGCGTTCCGCTGAACGAGACGTCCCCGCTGATGCCGGACGGCGCGTGGCGGAACTTGACGATCGGCACGCGCGCGCCCTTCACCGGCATGACGTGCGTGAAGACGCCGCGCTGCGAGCGCAACGCACTCGGCACCAGGTTGATCAGCGGCCGCGCACTCGGACGCAGCAGCTGCCACCGGACGCAAACACGGAGCCTTTAACTGGGTTCACTTGGCCATTTTTTACACACGTATGCCACAGCATTTTTAATAGTGATAAACCTTCGATCACTGCTCCGGTACGGGATAGGCAACTAGCATGCCGTGCCAGCTCTCACTGCTCCGGTACGGGATAGCCAAGTAGCATGCCGTGCCAGCTCTCACTGCTCCGGTACGGGATAGGCAACTGGTGTGCCGTGCCAGCTCTCACTACCCTCAACATGTATGTTGCCGTTTTTCCATTATCTTAAAACTGAATAAACATTAAAACAAACAAACAAGGGGATTGTTTAGCTACTTCTAAAATTCAATTTACTTATTTAGAATGGACTAGTAAATAATTAATCTTTTAAATAGCAATACATAACTACGTAATCTTGGTTATAGAGTTGTTCTGACCGATGATCACAGCTGGTAAGGCCTATACTTTAACGTTGCATGGGAAACACACAGCGTTGAGCTAGTTGCGTATCCCGGCTAGCAATGGTCAAAGGGTATAACTGTATAACTTTACAATAGGACATTAATTGGAGCCATGTTTTTTTTATTCACTGCATAAAACTTTTAATGCAGACTTTTGTCAAAAATACACCCATGTCAACACAGCATAAGAAGGCTACATACACCTGTTGCTTCCCTGGAAAAAGGATGCACTCCCACGAAAACATTAAATACATTTTTTTCATTATTGACAACATCTGGTAATTTGACACCATCAGGCAAAGGCATGCAAGAGTGATTGCTAGCTCTGCACTGCAGTGGAAAGCATGTTCTCTCACGGGACTGAGCACTCTATCCCGTGAGAGAACATGCCACAATGAGGGCCGCCATCTTGAAGATGCAAGGCAAAAGGCATGCAAGTGACTGCTAGCGCTACAGTGGAAAGTAGGTAGTACATATTAGGACTCTCTGGAGATGTTTAGTATATTTCCCAAACGTTGTGCCCAAGACTACCTCGAGACAAAGATCGATGTCGCTGCCGTTGAACGCGAGGCCTGTTGCGCTCGACCCAAACTGGTGTAGGTGGAACGGCACGCGCAGAAAACGTAGCAGCGCCGAGCGCACATCGCGGCACGCAGACTCGTAGCGCCATGCTTCGGCCGGGCTCGAAAGCACCGACAGCAGCTCGGCCGACAGCTGCTGCTCAAACTCCCTGGCAACAAAACACTATGTTTTTGCAAAGGTTCATTGATAGTGGGGATTTGTGCAACTTCCATAGTAGAAATTTCCTTAGCCAAGTCAAACTGGATCACCTGCCTTATCTGGGTGTGCTAATTGTTAACTTACCATGCTTCTTCTTTCTCTGTATCTGCTACCTCTCGAGGCGACCTCTTTGCGTTGAGCTTTGGAAAGTCTTCTTGCCTCTGGTGCCATCGGCGTTTTCTCGACATCTTTTTTTGATAGCGTTTTCCAGACCTTTGGGGATTCAATCAATGCTTTAATACGTATACAACGTTAAAACAAACATCGCAGGTAGATGCAAATACATACATACATGGAAATGCAACACAATTGCTTCAGAAATTTCAGAAATTTTCATGCAATAACCTTGGGTGTTTAATTCAAGGTTTCTATTGTTTTTCAGATAATTTTTTACTTTGCAGGTCGCAACTGCAAGCATGTTCTTAGGGACCGTGGCTTATTGCCATTCACAAGTGTGGAAAACAAATTATTGTTCCTCTTTACCACCAACCACTTTATAACCTAAAATTAGCAGCATGCTTTCGGGATAGGTTTTTTGACTTTTTAGGAAAATTACTTTAAAATAGTTGACGGAAATGTACCTGAATAATTACCGTGCTGCCAATCTTAAAACAGAAAGACTAGTTCACATCGGAAAATTCATAAGATCGACCTTTGGACGTAGTCAAAATTTTGCATTGCACTCGCAATTGTAAATTGCCCAGTCCAGTGCCCGTCACTGGCACAGCTGCAGCTCAGTACACTAGCGCTGTCATGCGGGTTGGCACAAAACGAAACTTATTTTAAATTGCAGTTTATTTGCCTTTATTAATTTACAAGAATTAACACTTTTCTTAAAAGATTCAGGGAATCTAACATCAAAAGACTGATCAGAGACAATACCCCTCAGTCAGTGATCACCTGAACCGTGTCAAACATACGCGACTAACAACGCAAAGGAAAAATAAAACTTATCAAAAACCTATCAAAACTTTTTTTGAAAACATTTGGAGTTCTGCCAATTCAATAAACACTAGTTAAAAAGGTACTGATAGGCATTTCATTACCAACATGAAACTCATCTGGAAAGGAATAAGGAACAATTTAAAGAGAAGTGTGTATTTGAGCCCATAAAACATCAATTATACAGATATCACAATAAAGTATAGTTGTACATAAATTGCCTATGAGTTTTCTGTTTCCTTAAATTTGCACTTGGTGCACGTGTAGAAAATGGTCTGCCCTTCATCAGCCGATCTGAGCTGCAGCGTTGCGTAGGACATAGCGTCGTTTCCGCACTGCGGACACCTTCGCTCGACCACCGGTCCGTCGGCCACTTCCGTGTCCACTCCGTGTCTAGCGTCCGCTTCCATCGAGCCCAACTCATTGAATCGGATCACGTACGTCTCTGTCATCGCCGTTTTCTGTCCGCGGAAGAACACGTCTGCGCTGAACTCTCGGCGACAACCGTAACAGACGACGCCGCCCTCAGAGCGAAGCTGGGGGAGAACCGAGCCGCAGTCCGGGCAAAAGCCGGGCTCGATAGCAAACGTAGCCACGTCTGTCACGCCAATCGATTTGACACCTTTTCTGCTCATTCTCTTCTCACGCTAAAAAGAATTCATCAAAGAGGATATTGGACATGTCTGGTGTTTGTCAGAAACATCACTTGTGCTATAAAGAATGAGGTGATTAAACAGTAAATAACCCGCCAATAGGTCTTACTTAATTGGTTTCTTCGATTATGTTACTTTTCCCCGCGGAATCCAAATCTAAATTCGTTAATCAAAACAAGAAATTCATACACAGTAGCTCCTGATTTTTCTAGGTTATCGCCGCCGCGTGGTAGACAGGCGTGCAAGGTGCTTCCACGGAGAACGCGCGCACTCTGGCCGTGTGAATAGGTACTGTGGGAGTGCTCTTTTCGGGAGACTACTTCACAACACCTAAAGAAAATTACCTGTTATTTCACAACTAGTTAACTTATTTTAAATTTATGCAATTACCGAGTTCATTGACAAAGCTTACGAATCTCTCTTATTAACAGCTATGAGTCCTAACGTGTTTGTCCCTCTATGTAAGGTGCTAGGTTGTTTACTAGGCATTGGACTTCCACTCAGCGTACTGTCATCAAAATCCAGGTTCTTATAAACCTTCTTCACTTTCCTTATAACTTCACCAACCTTGTAGGCATATAGAGGGAAACTGGTCACTACGATTAAAGTGATTGTCATTCATTTTAAGCTCGCCAGGAGCCAGAGACAAGATGCTGTTTGACTTCACGAGCCCGAACGCTTCCGTGTCAGACTGGACCGAGCAGTCTGATCCCGTGCGGACAGTAGGCATGTCCAAGGCTGCCTTGGTTCTGCAAACCACTCAACTCTTCCGGAGGGCCGTGTTCTTCACCCTGCTCAATCCACAGCCCAATGGCGCTGGTAAGTCTATCTGAGTCTGTTATCTTATATCACTTTCATTCTGAGGGAATAAATAACATGCCATCATTAGGTGCCGATTTAAATTCGATTTCCTAGATTTATTTGCGCACAAATTGCCAATTTTTCAAGCTCATACCTCAATGAATGATGCTACATTCAAGCACATTATTTATTAGCTCAGGAAATCGCGTACAAAATAGGGAGCCTGTTCATAACATCACACTGTAGCTGGAAGCATAATTTTGCCAGGTTTTGCGGGCATGCGCGTTTCGACTGACCTTGATCTGACCGGCTTCGACAACATCGAGCTTCGCGTCCGCGGCCAGGGAAACTTCTCCGCGTACAAGGTCAGTGCACACGTCACTAAATCAAGCAATCATAAATTAGTAGGGAAGAACTAAGAATTTTGAGAACAGAATAAACGTACCTAACTCTGATGTATTAGAACTGAATGCGGGTGCCGCAAGAAAAGCAGCATTCCAATCTCTTCTTTCGACATCCCCATCAAATTTGGAAACCATTTGGAAACCATTTGGAAACCTTCTTTCAGCTTGGTAACTTGCAACTAACATAATATTTTATGCCTATTCCCACACGTGCTCGCAGTATGCCAAATACTACATCACTATCAGAAATCATTGTGAACTTCCATCAATCAAATATGAAGTTCAGTATTTCAAGCCAACGAAACGTGGCAATTCCCAGATCGATTCAGCTTGTCCCAGCATCTAGATGACTGTGTCATAAGGCAAAACATGGCTAAAACCGCCAGCGTCACCCGCCAGGTGGTTCTGCGCCATCGGCGCGAAGACGACGAGCCGCACCCGACGTACGAGCAGCGTTTCGTCGCGCCGCCGACCGAGCTGACGTCCGTCCGTCTGCCGCTGTCCGCGTTTGCGGCGTTCTACCGCGGCCGCGCGGTCCCCGAAGCCCCGCCCCTCGACGTCGCCGCCGTCACCAGCGTCGGGCTGCAAGTGGCGGGCGGCGTTTACCTGCGCGACAAGCAAGCCGGCGCGGCGGCGCTCGAGATCGACCACATCAAGGCCACGCGCGGTTAGGGCGTTCCATCTGCGCTTGGACTGACACGGTTAGGGCGTTCCATCTGCGCCTGGACTGACACGGTTAGGGCGTTCCATCTGCGCTTGGACCGACACGGTTAGGGCGTTCCATCTGCGCTTGGACTGACACGGTTAGGGCGTTCCATCTGCGCTTGGACCGACACGGTTAGGGCGTTCCATCTGCGCTTGGACTGACACGGTTAGGGCGTTCCATCTGCGCTTGGACTGACACGGTTAGGGCGTTCCATCTGCGCTTGGACTGACACTCTACTAGTGCCAAATTGTCGATTAGAATTGCTTTGATAACATTCAGGCAGCCCTTCTAGAGTTCATTTGTACATAGACCTTGTAATTAGAGCTTACCATCCGCCGCCTCATTTGGGTCTCCGTTTACCCTCCAGGTTATCGGCCGTGCAGATGCTGTTGTCTGTACTTGCCTGGCTCAGTGCTGGACTGGATTCTCAGCGCCACTCGAGCCATGATGGCAGTTATCGACTGCTGGAACGAAAATCCGAGTGATGTCTGGGTACAAATTTTGCCATTTTGCCACCTGGGCCCTTTTGCTCACAGGTCTCATTGTGTGCTGTTAGGTACCTATTACAAGAGTGCTAGACTGGAAGGTGATTGTTGTAAATAGTCAATGGAATTCTGCCGATTTTCACGTAGCGTACAACAAGAACTGAATTACTCATGAGCTGCTGCGATGCTGATTGTAACAAATATTTAAATGGAAAGTTAAAAATTAAAAGTACAAAATTGAGGAATACGTTTTGTTTTTTTGTCTCTGGTCTGGTGAGTATTTGACAACTTAATGAAACACTGAAGATGACCTGAACTTCTTCACAACATTTTGCAAGTAATCAGCGTGGGATAGTCAGTGTTGTGACACATCGAGATACAAGGAGTATCTTCTACGGTATCAAGATTTATTTTATGGCTGCATTTATCTTCTATCTTACGGCTTCTCTAGATACTCTATTTTAAAACTTTGCCTCAGCATTTTAAGGTAAAGATACAAAACCCAAATGACATTCGGTATTGTGAATGCCAATTTCCCAATTCAAGAAAAAATATTAGTTTGAATTTTCAAATACGTTATCCATAAAAAGAATACTATGATTTACCCCAGTTCTGGAACAGGTATAGCAAGGAACAGGAGGGAAAATGAAAGTCACCCAACATTGTTTGTTACCTATAATAAGTATATAATTATTATATATTTTACAGTCATTAAATAATATAATTGCATTCGATGCCGCTGACTTCCGTAGGCCGCCGCGACAAATAGCCTTGGATCGCCGTGGCGACGCACACACAAACATTAAGGACGTTCACGTTACGGGGGGGGGGGGGGGAGGGAAGGGGGAAGGGGGGGCAAATGTTCCCCACGCCCAACACGCTGACGCAGAGTCGTTCGGGAGAGAAACGAGTCCGATCCACTCTCGTTTCGAATCTCGCGATCGATCAATCGCCGATCAAACATTCTCGGGCCGCCGCTGAAACTCGTGAGACGTGAGAATGTGCGAGATTCCCCTCGGCGGGGAGCTGAGCTGACGGCGTTTGCACGTCCAACGAGCCGTCTCTCGTTGGCTAACCGCGACCCAAGCACTTCAACTGGCCGCCGCATCGACGGAGAAACACAACTCGTTGACGTTTCCACGAAGTTTCCGCCAGGAAACGGGTGGCTTTCGGCGTCTGAACGGCTCCGAGGTCCGAGGGGTCCGAGTCCGAGGGTCAGCTCAGGCAGCTGTTCAGCCGCGTTCGGTTTACGACTCTGATGGCCATTCATTTGTCTGAACATTGCTTGGTTTACCATTGCTCTTCAAACATTTTTTGATTCGTAAGAGCAATGAGCTCAACGGCTGGTTAAGAACTTAACAGTCTGTTTCTACGTCAGTCTACGCACCTGACTTGCTGTACAACAATGCCACGGACTGTTAATTACTCAAGCACCCGTTGAGCAACTGGGTTTTGGCCGTGTTGCAAATCTTTCAGGTATAGGTCTTGGTCCAATGCTTTGCGATTCTTGTCTACTATTCTCCAACCTTGCTACCGGACATTAAAAAACTACTTCAAACTGGGTATCGGATTTTAGCCCCGTTTGCTTAACAAATGGTTAAGGAATTAACATCCCGTTATGTCGCTGTACAGCCAATCAGATGCCTTGACGGCAAGTAAACAAACTGTTAAATTCTTAACCAGTCGTCGAGCAGCAGGGCTAAGCAAAGGTCGAATGTTTTCCCATTGTTTTGTAAACTGTACCAGTTATTTCATCGGGGGCTACAGCTTAGGTAATATAATTAAAGTGCCCAGTACAGGCAGCAAAACATTGGGAAAACCGTGTTAGAATTGACCCACAGTACCCAGTAGTGAAATAGTGTTTCCGCAGAGCTACCCCCGGCCCTGGACCCGGCCTGCCCGAGGGATTGCGGCCGCGGCCTCCCTATGGCGGCGCCGGCTGTCGATTGCGGCCGCCTCAGACTCGCAGGATCTCCAGCGTCTTGTTGTAGCAGATGGCGATCCAGTCGGGCTGCGTGGCGCCCCACTGGATCTGGTTGACTTCGCCCTCGCCGGCCGTGTACGCCAGGATGGGGTCCTCGATGGCGCGGGGCATCTGCTGGATGTCCCAGATCAGCGCCTACGGGCACAGGGGCAGCGGGCGTTAGTGTTGGCAAATATGGGCCTGGATTCACGAAACGGGGTTAAAGTTTTTGAGGCTAAAATCAGGGCTAAATATTTATTCAGCCAATTAGACTCTATGTTTATTGCATTATAGTAGTTATCACCGTGGTAATATATAATAACAAATCTACCTCCAGGGTTATGATAACCCTGCTTCGTGAATCCAGGCCTTGAAAGGTTACCCAGATATTCCACTCCCATACCAAAGCAGCTACGCAAAAGTCCACCGACCGCAATAATAGTTTGGCAAGAATTGGCAGTAGGAGTAATGTTTGAAGCTACTTACAAACATAACTTTAACTTACGGTTAGCAAAACGTTTTACCATGTCAAACTTTTACGGGAAGGTAAAGTCAAAACAAAGTGGAGTGGCAATCCACATGGCTGGCCTGTTGATCGGGTTACTAAGAGAGGACTACACGGTTACTACGTGGTTTTGGCCGATTTTCGCATGAATTTAACGTTAAAACGGAACTTCTCTTGGCTAGTATATATTGACGTAACATTTTGAAAAAAGTACACGTTTTGTTAAAGAGTTTTTGGGTGGCTAATACTGTATTTTTGTTGTATTTTGAAAACTTGCAGCGGAGGGAATTTTCAAAAGGTGCCTAAAAGTGCCAAAAAATGGCACTTGCCTTTAAGTAGCCGTTGTAAACAGGTAAACGTTTACAAGTGGGACATAGGGGACAAGGCGGGATGGGTCCTGAGAGACCAGTGCCTGGAGACACGGGGACTGGAGGGTCAGAGGGAGGAACAACGGGTCGCTAGAGGCAAGGACAGCATGGGCTTGCCACGGCTCCATTCGGGGATCAGAACTGGAACCCCAAAGAACCATTATTGATCATTTCCCAAGAACCAAAACCTATTTTTAGATTGAAAAATAAGAAACCCAGAGTTGAAATCGGAATGCTGGCAACCGGCTCCGGGAAAGAAAACGAAACCCGTCAGTCATTAAATTTCTTAGACTCCACTCATGTCTGCTTTATCCCATTTTTAGCACTAGTTTTCAAACACAACCATTTCACACTGGGGTTTGAATGCTAAATCAAAAGTCTCACTGGTTTCCCGATGTTTCATAACATGTGCTTGTTACTTTATCAACGGTGATGGCTCGACCCTTGATAAAGTAACTAGCATTATGTTACGAAACGTGGGGAAACCAGTGAGACTTTTGATTTAGCATTCGAATCCCAGTTTGAAATAGTTTTTTTCATAACCAGTGCTAAAGATGGGATATAGGTAGTAGACATGAGTCTAAGAAATTTAATCAGTATTGATCACTCCCCAAGAACCGAAACCGTTCTTCGGATTGAAAAACACGAAACCCAGAGTAGAAATCGGAATGCGGCGGGCAATAAAACGAAACGCGACTGTCGTTATTAAATTTCCTAGACCCATGTCTACTTAATCCTATCTTTAGCACTAGTTTTGAACCAAAACTATTTCAAATTGGGATTTGAATGCTAATTTTAGCAAATCTAGACATTATTGATCAATCCCCAAGAACCGAAACTGTTCTTCGGATTGAAAAACACGAAACCTAGAGCAGAAATCGGAATGCGGCGGGCAAGGAAACGAAACGCGACTGTCGTTATTAAATTTCCTAGACCCATGTCTACTTAATCCTATCTTTAGCACTAGTTTTGAAACACAACTATTTCAAATTGGGATTTGAATGCTAATTTTAGCATTCAAAAATTGTAATGCTGATTTTAATATGCTAATATTGTAATGCTATTGTAATGATATTGTAATGCTAATTTTAGCATTGAATGCTAAAATTAGCATTCAAATCCCAAAAACGCGACTGAAAACGAAACGCGACTGCCGTTATTAAATTTCTTAGACTCATGTCTACTATGTCCTATCTTTAGCACTAGTTTTGAAACACAACTATTTCAAACTAGGCATTGAATGATAATTTTAGCATTCAATGCCCAAAAACGCGACTGAAAACGAAACAAGACTTTTATTACTAAATTTCTTAGACTCGTGTCTACTATATCCTATCATTAGCACTAGAATGATAATTTTAGCGTTCAATTCCCAGTTTGGAATAGTTTTACTCCGACGGCGGTGTCACCTGGTGGTCATCGCCGGCGGTGCAGATGTGGCACGATGAGTGCGGCGCCCACGCGATGCCGTTGACGCAGGCACGGTGGTTGTTGAGTCGCGCCACCGGAGTGCAGGGCACGCGCACGTCCAGGATTATCACCTGGAACACGGGAGAGAGGAACACGTCCAGGATTAACACCTGGAACACGGGAGAGGAACACGTCCAGGATTATCACCTGGAACACGGGAGAGGAACACGTCCAGGATTATCACCTGGAACACGGGAGAGAGGAACACGTCCAGGATTATCACCTGGAACACGGCAGAGAGGAACACGTCCAGGATTATCACCTGGAACACGGGAGAGGAACACGTCCAGGATTAACACCTGGAACACGGGAGAGAAACACGTCCAGGATTATCACCTGGAACACGGGAGAGGAACACGTCCAGGATTATCACCTGGAACACGGGAGAGAGGAACACGTCCAGGATTAACACCTGGAACACGGGAGAGAAACACGTCCAGGATTAACACCTGGAACACGGGAGAGAGGAACACGTCCAGGATTAACACCTGGAACACGGGAGAGGAACACGTCCAGGATTATCACCTGGAACACGGGAGAGAGGAACACGTCCAGGATTAACACCTGGAACACGGGAGAGGAACACGTCCAGAATTATCACCTGGAACACGGGAGAGGAACACGTCCAGGATTAACACCTGGAACACGGGAGAGGAACACGTCCAGAAATTATCACCTGGAACACGGGAGAGGAACACGTCCAGGATTATCACCTGGAACACGGGAGAGAGGAACACGTCCAGGATTAACACCTGGAACACGGGAGAGGAACACGTCCAGAATTATCACCTGGAACACGGGAGAGGAACACGTCCAGGATTATCACCTGGAACACGGGAGAGAGGAACACGTCCAGGATTATCACCTGGAACACGGGAGAGGAACACGTCCAGAATTATCACCTGGAACACGGGAGAGGAACACGTCCAGGATTAACACCTGGAACACGGGAGAGGAACACGTCCAGGATTATCACCTGGAACACGGGAGAGAGGAACACGTCCAGGATTAACACCTGGAACACGGGAGAGGAACACGTCCAGGATTATCACCTGGAACACGGGAGAGAGGAACACGTCCAGGATTATCACCTGGAACACGGGAGAGGAACACGTCCAGGATTATCACCTGGAACACGGGAGAGAGGAACACGTCCAGGATTAACACCTGGAACACGGGAGAGAAACACGTCCAGGATTATCACCTGGAACACGGGAGAGGAACACGTCCAGGATTATCACCTGGAACACGGGAGAGAGGAACACGTCCAGGATTAACACCTGGAACACGGGAGAGAAACACGTCCAGGATTAACACCTGGAACACGGGAGAGAGGAACACGTCCAGGATTAACACCTGGAACACGGGAGAGGAACACGTCCAGGATTATCACCTGGAACACGGGAGAGAGGAACACGTCCAGGATTAACACCTGGAACACGGGAGAGGAACACGTCCAGAATTATCACCTGGAACACGGGAGAGGAACACGTCCAGGATTAACACCTGGAACACGGGAGAGGAACACGTCCAGAAATTATCACCTGGAACACGGGAGAGGAACACGTCCAGGATTATCACCTGGAACACGGGAGAGAGGAACACGTCCAGGATTAACACCTGGAACACGGGAGAGGAACACGTCCAGAATTATCACCTGGAACACGGGAGAGGAACACGTCCAGGATTATCACCTGTAACACGGGAGAGAGGAACACGTCCAGGATTATCACCTGGAACACGGGAGAGGAACACGTCCAGAATTATCACCTGGAACACGGGAGAGGAACACGTCCAGGATTAACACCTGGAACACGGGAGAGGAACACGTCCAGGATTATCACCTGGAACACGGGAGAGAGGAACACGTCCAGGATTAACACCTGGAACACGGGAGAGGAACACGTCCAGGATTATCACCTGGAACACGGGAGAGAGGAACACGTCCAGGATTAACACCTGGAACACGGGAGAGGAACACGTCCAGAAATTATCACCTGGAACACGGGAGAGGAACACGTCCAGGATTATCACCTGGAACACGGGAGAGAGGAACACGTCCAGGATTAACACCTGGAACACGGGAGAGGAACACGTCCAGAATTATCACCTGGAACACGGGAGAGGAACACGTCCAGGATTATCACCTGGAACACGGGAGAGAGGAACACGTCCAGGATTAACACCTGGAACACGGGAGAGGAACACGTCCAGAATTATCACCTGGAACACGGGAGAGGAACACGTCCAGGATTAACACCTGGAACACGGGAGAGGAACACGTCCAGAAATTATCACCTGGAACACGGGAGAGGAACACGTCCAGGATTATCACCTGGAACACGGGAGAGAGGAACACGTCCAGGATTAACACCTGGAACACGGGAGAGGAACACGTCCAGAATTATCACCTGGAACACGGGAGAGGAACACGTCCAGGATTATCACCTGGAACACGGGAGAGAGGAACACGTCCAGGATTATCACCTGGAACACGGGAGAGGAACACGTCCAGAATTATCACCTGGAACACGGGAGAGGAACACGTCCAGGATTAACACCTGGAACACGGGAGAGGAACACGTCCAGGATTATCACCTGGAACACGGGAGAGAGGAACACGTCCAGGATTAACACCTGGAACACGGGAGAGGAACACGTCCAGGATTATCACCTGGAACACGGGAGAGAGGAACACGTCCAGGATTAACACCTGGAACACGGGAGAGGAACACGTCCAGAAATTATCACCTGGAACACGGGAGAGGAACACGTCCAGGATTATCACCTGGAACACGGGAGAGAGGAACACGTCCAGGATTAACACCTGGAACACGGGAGAGGAACACGTCCAGGATTAACACCTGGAACACGGGAGAGAGGAACACGTCCAGGATTAACACCTGGAACACGGGAGAGAAACACGTCCAGAATTATCACCTGGAACACGGGAGAGGAACACGTCCAGAATTATCACCTGGAACACGGGAGAGGAACACGTCCAGGATTATCACCTGGAACACGGGAGAGAGGAACACGTCCAGGATTAACACCTGGAACACGGGAGAGGAACACGTCCAGAAATTATCACCTGGAACACGGGAGAGGAACACGTCCAGGATTATCACCTGGAACACGGGAGAGAGGAACACGTCCAGGATTAACACCTGGAACACGGGAGAGGAACACGTCCAGAATTATCACCTGGAACACGGGAGAGGAACACGTCCAGGATTAACACCTGGAACACGGGAGAGAGGAACACGTCCAGGATTAACACCTGGAACACGGGAGAGAAACACGTCCAGAATTATCACCTGGAACACGGGAGAGGAACACGTCCAGAATTATCACCTGGAACACGGGAGAGAGGAACACGTCCAGGATTATCACCTGGAACGAACACGAGAAACGCGTCCAGGATTATGTACATGTTTGTTTTCCTTTCAACAGGGGTACAAATAATTTGAGGTAATCATGAAATTAGGTACTAATCAACTCAATAATCAACGTTATTAGTCAGAGATAAATAATAATCAAAGATCAACAATAACAATCAGTCAGTCACATTGTTTCCTTGATTCAGGTTTCTTTAATTTAGGTTCCCTTGACTTAGGTTCCCTTGGTTTAGATTCCCTTGACCGAGGTTCCCTTGATTCAGGTTCCCTTGACCAAGGTTTCCTTGATTCAGATTTCCTCTATTCAGGTTCCCTTGATTCAGGTTCCCTTGATTCAGGTTCCCTTGAATCAGGTTTCCTTTACCAAGGTTTCCTTGATTCAGATTTCCTCTATTCAGGTTCCCTTGATTCAGGTTCCCTTGATTCAGGTTTCCTCTATTCAGGTTCCCTTGACCAAGGTTCCCTTGATTCAGGTTTCCTCTATTCAGGTTTCCTCTATTCAGGTTCCCTTGATTCAGGTTCCCTTGATTCAGGTTCCCTTGACCAAGGTTTCCTTGATTCAGGTTTCCTCTATTCAGGTTTCCTTGATTCAGGCTTCCTTGATTCAGATTCCCATGATTCAGATTCCCTTGATTCAGGTTCCCTAGACTTAGGTCCCTTGACTTAGGTCCCTCAATTGAGGGTCCCTCGATTGAGGATCCCTCAATCGAGGTTGTCCCTAGCGACGAGCTCACCTCGCAAGCGTCCATGGCAACGGTGGCCAGATAGTTGGGGTCGACCTTGTTCCACGCGAGACGGAGCAGCGGCGTGTGTCCCGGGTCCTCGTAGATGATGGTCGAGTGCTCCAGGTGGCGCAGGTCGAACATGCGCACGGACCCGTCCGCGCCGACCGACGCGAACATGTCGCGGCCGCCGCCGGCGCGGCTGAACGCGATGTCGTACACCTCCTTGTCGTGCGCGATCAGCTGCGTCTTGACGTGCCCGGTCACCAGGTTCACGCGGCCCAGGACCTGCGACAACGAGGAGGGGTCGCAGACACGCGCATCGATTAGAGTACGGTCGAGACGGAAGGGAGGCGGAGCTGGACCGGACCGGGACACGAACACGGGACCTCCTGCTTGCCGGGCAGGTGCTCTACCGACTGAGCTATCTGGCAGCTGGCAAGAGGAGATCCCGGGTTTGTATCCCGGTTCGGGTGTACATTTTTCCAGCTTCGCCTCCCTTCCATCAATTGCATACTGGTAACTGCTTAAAGCAGTAACAATTTCCTTTTATGGTCAAGATGTATTACATTTCTTGGGCTCATGACCTGCTATGTCCTATCTTTGGCACTAGTTTTGAAACGAGCCATTTAAAACTGGGATTTGAATGCTAAATAAAAGCCTCGCTGGTTAGTGTTTGTTACGAAATGTTGGGAAACCGGCGAGACATTTATTAAGCCACAAACTGGCTGCGTCACAGAAGGTTACCCAGACATTCTACCACACCTAGCTATGGCTACGTCACAGACATAAGGTTACCCAGACATTCTACCATACCTAGCTATGGCTACGTCACTGTCATCAGGTTACCCAGACATTCTACCATACCTAGCTATGGCTGCGTCACTGATATAAGGTTATCCTGACATTCTACCATACCTAGCTATGGCTACGGCAGACATAAAGTTACCCAGACATTCTACCATACCTAGCTATGGCTACGTCACAGTTATAAGGTTACCCAGACATTCTACCATACCTAGCTATGGCTATGTCACAGACATAAGGTTACCCAGACATTCTACCACACCTAGCTATGGCTACGTCACAGACATAAGGTTACCCAGACATTCTACCTTACCTAGCTATGGCTATGTCACAGACATAAGGTTACCCAGACATTCTACCACACCTAGCTATGGCTACGTCACAGACATAAGGTTACCCAGACATTCTACTATACCTAGCTATGGCTACGTCACAGATATAAGGTTACCCAGACATTCTACCATACCTAGCTATGGCTACGTCACAGACATAAGGTTACCCAGACATTCTACTATACCTAGCTATGGCTACGTCACAGACATAAGGTTACCCAGACATTCTGCCACACCTAGCTATGTCTATGTCACAGATATAAGGTTACCCAGACATTCTACCTTACCTAGCTATGGCTACATCACAGATATAAGGTTACCCAGACATTCTACCATACCTAGCTTTGGCTACGTCACAGACATAAGGTTACCCAGACATTCTACCATACCAAGCTATGGCTACGTCACAGGTATAAGGTTACCCAGAAATTCTACCATACCTAGATATGGCTACGGCAAAAAAGTGATGCTAGTAGTTTGGCCGGCAATCGCTGGGGTGCGTTGGCAACCTGTTTTAACATCATCTACCAGGCCATGGCACAAGGTCAATATAATCAAGGGACCCAATGTTCCTCAGGTGGTTACAATTATGGCTTCATCTACCAGGCCATGGCACAAGGTCAATTATAATCAAGGGACCCAATGTTCCTCACGTGGTTACAGTTACCTTGGTTACAGGTGATATAACACAAAGATTGGCTCCATCCCTTGACTGCCGGCGAAACTATTATTGCAGGCGGGGGGCTTATGGTAGCTGCTTTGGTATGAGAGATTCACTAAAGGAGATTCTGTGGATTTCTCCGTAGTTTTGACAGAACCCCCAAAAGTTTACCCCATTTTGTATTCACAAAGCAGGGTTCTGTCTTTTTTAGGAGAATAATTACCTCATTGAAAACCCCTGCTACTGAGCAGGGATTTTGTCAATCTCCCAAAATCTGGAACTCATCTCGTACTTTTATCACTATTTTTTCAGACGTTTTCTTGCAAACATACAGCAGCATTTTATACCAATAGAAAAGATAATGTTGGCTGATTATTTAAGTACTTGCATTTTAATTTGAAAGTGGAAGCTAAAATTTGGCAATTTGAAGTTAGGTTAGGTCCAATTTAGGCGATATAGATTCCGAGAAAACTGACAGCTGAGTTGTCAACTGTCTTTTTATTTCGAAATGAGTTCCAAAAGTGAAGAACTCTGATTGGTCGATTTCAATTTACCTCGCCTCCAATTACCTCTCTTGAAATCTCCTTTTGAGAATACGGATAATTGGGGTAACATTTTCGCCTTTCGGTGGTTTTGCAGGGAGAATAAAATCGCCTTTTTGCCAAAACCCCCATTTCACAATCCCTCCTTTGTGAATTCGGGCCCTGGGTGGCCCTGGCTAGCTATGGCTATGGCAAAAATTTAATGGCACTAGTAATTTCCCAGGCAATCGCTGGGGTGCGTTGGCAACCTGTTTTAACATCATCCACCAGGCCATGGCACAAGGTCAATTATAATCAAGGGACCCAATGTTCCTCAGGTGGTTACAGTCATGGCTTCATCTACCAGGCCATGGCACAAGGTCAATTATAATCAAGGGACCCAATGTTCCTCAGGTGGTTACAGTTATGGCTTCATCTACCAGGCCATGGCACAAGGTCAATATAATCAAGGGACCCAATGTTCCTCAGGTGGTTACAGTTATGGCTTCATCTACCAGGCCATGGCACAAGGTCAATATAATCAAGGGACCCAATGTTCCTCAGGTGATTGCAGTTATGGCTTCATCTACCAGGCCATGGCACAAGGTCAATTATAATCAAGGGACCCAATGTTCCTCAGGTGGTTACAGTTATGGCTTCGTATACCAGGCCATGGCACAAGGTCAATTATAATCAAGGGACCCAATGTTCTTCAGGTGGTTACAGTTACCTTGGTTACAGGTGATATAACACAAAGATTGGCCCCATCCCTTGACTGCCGGCGAAACTATTATTGTAGGCTTTCGCGTAGCTGCTTTGGTTTGCGAGTGGAACGTCTTGGTAGCCTCACACGTGTGGTCCCGTAGCCCCCTCGCTGCAATAGCAACGTACCTGGCCGGTCTCCAGGCCCCAGATGGTGCAGGTGGTGTCGATGCTGGACGTGCCGATCAGGTTCGGGTCCACCTCGTTCCAATCGAACGACGTCAGCGGCGCGCAGAAGTCGGACGTCTTGTTCTGAGCTCGCGGGGAAAAAGGTACGTTAGCCGATCGAAAGGCGCTGAAGTCTTGTCGCAGAGTTATTCGTTTTCTGGCTTAAATTGGCGGCTGCTAATGCTGGACGAACATGAGTTTACCATTCACAGCACACAATCTATCAATGCAAAAACCTACAATGTTACAATGTCCAAAATTACAATGTCTAGATAAGAATTTATCTAAAGAATAACTTGAAAATTGAGGTATACATCTGATTGGCTGTGACTATGGAGATAACAAGTTATCTGGTGGATAACTTGTTGTACAGACATTGTAATTTCGGCCATAAGTATATGAAACGAAGAAGTATATTGAAGTCAATGAACGAGCGAGCCCAATTGACTGCAAACACCCCAGATAGGCTCGTCACAAGACAAAGCAAGGCTCGTCACAAGACAAAGCAAGGCTCGTCACAAGACAAAGCAAGGCTCGTCACGAGACAGGCTCGTCACGAGACAGGCTCGTCACGAGACAGACTCGTCACAAGACAGGCTCGTCACGAGACGAAGCGAGGGGTAGACTCACGTTGTTGAGCACGCATTCGAGGCGGGTCTCCTGGTCGCCAGCGCGCCAAACGCGAAGGTAGTCGCCGCTCGTCGCCAGCAAATCGGGGAACACGCCCTTCTGCAAAGCGGAGAACGCGTTTGGGTTCGCGGCACGTTGCATGGGTCCAGTTTCCACTGGCGAGTTGGAGTTGAGCTTCTCAGGAGAATTTTTAACTTTCAACTCGTGAAGAGTTGTGAAAAGTTGTCAAATTTTGAAAAATTTTTCTCCAGTTTGCCACTCTTGATTTATTTATTATGCTAGGTACCTATTTAAATGGAATCCTCTTCAATACTAGCTAAAGGCAATTTTACTCTGCAAATATGCTTCAAAAGCATTGGAATCCTGCAATTGGAAGGACCATGAACAAACAAAAATGATAGAATATGCAATATAAAATGTATTTGAAAATTTCAGTTTATCTTTAATCTTTATACACTTTTCAACGGCTTGAGCATGTCTTGGGCTTTGAGACTTGGCCACTCACGCTGTCAGGTATCCAAATGATCTTGGTGGTCGGGTACGGGTGGTCGAACGTGCTCTTGGAGCTAAACTCCGAAGTGTCTTCGTCTAGCGAAACGATCTGCACCTTGTTGTTGTACTCTTCGACGAAACTCCCGAGCGCGAGCCTGCAATATCGGCCGAGCATGTCAACAATGGCTCTTAGCTTTGCAGCCATCTGATTGATAAAACTAAGGTGGAAATCGACCACCAAGTTTACGCTTATGTAAAAACTTACCGAAAACGCTTGTCTGGCCGAACGGACCAGTTCATACTGTACACGGCCCATGGCGCTTCATACTTGTAGATCTCTTTGCGCTTTGTCAGCGCCATACTGTGGCTGTGGTGCTCTCTGGCTGCTAGAAATGAGATGGAGTAAGCGATACAACTTACCAAGAAGACATAGGCAGTAGGTAGGTATTCCTAGGTAGGAACTACAACCATAGAGTAACTAAACCTTAGGTTTCATTACTCTATGCTACAACCTTCCTACGAACCCAGATGAGGACTGCGGTAGGACAGATCTGACAGATTGGAAGTATAAGACCAAGGTATATGTGGTATAGTTTCTGGGAAACGAAAATTAGCACAAAACTAAATAGAGTTCAATAAATAGTGGTGCACGCTGCAATGAAGAGGTTAACTAACTAGGGGCGAGTTATTCCCATACTTCATGTGTCAATGGCCTTTCCCTTTGAGTCGCAAGATGCAGGGACGGCGAGCCGCGTGAAGATCGCTAGGTTCGATGACATTTAAAGAATTGGGATGGAAATCGATTCGAAGAATGTACGTGCAAGGTTCAGATATATAAAGTATGTGGTAATTTAGGATACTTACATATGAATTACAATCCAAACATTTACGAACAACTATTGACAACCAAGACGGCGTCCATTGTTTACCATACAGTTCTGCCAACTAAGGCTGCCAACATGTAAATGTGAAGTGAGCACAGAGCACTAGTCCTTCTTGCACAAAGCCCGGGCACCATTTCAACTTACCCAACTCAAAAGAGCGCATACATAACATACACCTTGCGTGCTAGCCACCGCTGCCAGGTAGCTAACACGGAGAAGCACCGAGCAGGACGGGGAAACCGCAAGGCACAAACTGCGGCTCAATAAAGTGCGGCTCAGCGTCACTAAACTGCGGCCCAATATTTTGCGGCCCAAAAAAAACAACATTCAGGCAAGCACATTGTGCGGCTCAATATGCTGCGGTGCAACAAACTGCAGCCTAGATAACGGCTGCACCCGGGCACCAGGGCAGCACCCGGGCACAAGGGCTGCACCCGGGCACAAGGGCAGCACCCGGGCACAAGGGCAGCACCCGGGCACAAGGGCTGCACCCGGGCACAAGGGCAGCACCCGGGCACAAGGGCAGCACCCGGGCACAAGGGCAGCACCCGGGCACAAGGGCAGCACCCGGGCACAAGGGCTGCACCCGGGCACAAGGGCAGCACCCGGGCACAAGGGCAGCACCCGGGCACAAGGGCAGCACCCGGGCACAAGGGCTGCACCCGGGCACAAGGGCAGCACCCGGGCACAAGGGCAGCACCCGGGCACAAGGGCTGCACCCGGGCACAAGGGCAGCACCCGGGCACAAGGGCAGCACCCGGGCACAAGGGCAGCACCCGGGCACAAGGGCAGCACCCGGGAACAAGGGCAGCACCCGGGCACAAGGGCAGCACCCGGGCAGCCTAGACCCTTCTCAAAACTTGAAAAACTAAATGGAAAAGTGTAACTTGCATTCACAATGAGACGCTCTTTTTGTATCCCATTGTTGGAAGTCCATGCCTGTTGTTGCCTTTTACAAATTCAAATCGGAATTTGCAGGCCAATCTCAACGTTCGATTTGAAGAGCGATTGTTGTTGGTCCTATTCGATTAGTAGAGGTCCCATTGTTGTCGAACTTTTTGCGATATCGGCCATATTTTATCTCCTCTTTTCTCATTGAAGAAGTCGGTTCACTTCATTGCATCTCCAGTTGGTTAATTTATTTGTGTTGTTATCGTCATCATATTGATTTGATTAAATCATAAATTGGACAAATGTAGCCAAAAGTGCGATATTTTGTATTTTCTAATGAATCTAATGGTTATAACGAGTTGAAAATCGACCGATTAAACATTGAGAAGTGAATATTTACAAAACTCCGGCAGTAGGTATAACCAAAGATACTATAATATAATAACCTTAACGGTGAAGACGGCAATCCTGTAAGTATTACCCACACTTTATTACGTTCCTACTTGCTATACTGTACATAGTATACCATATATACATAATATTATAGACATAATAATTTGTAGAATAGAATAGTTAATTGGAAAAGTATAGTATAGCTAGGTTTAACTACAAAAGCTATTTTCCAGTCAAGAAGTGCTTGTAGCGCCAGCGGCCGTTGCACCACGTACCTATTCTTTTCGTCTTTCATTATTCTGTTTGTTAGTTATTAATTACAAATTCGTAACCGTGTTATTTGTTTGAGCAATAAATTCAGCAGCACTTATCATCATCATATTAATATTATCATCACGTAAGATTCCAATATTTCAATTAAGTACGCTATTGTGTCCTGAGGCGACTGTTTGCATTTTTTGTGACGCTTTAATTTGCACTCACAAAATTTAAAAACCATTCACCTATAGAAATTCATTTTTACTATAGATTCGTATCTATAATATAATATTATCAAAGATTTTTGGCTTTTCGCGTGGCACGATCTGCGAGATGAGTACGATTCTCTTTGTACAGTATCCCCTCCCCACCGAATCTCCTGTACGAGCGCTGTCGCTGCCGCTACGGCTCGGTGCAGCACGCTCAGAGCGGCACTGCACGAAAAATATGCAACAAGCTAAATACGTACCATCACCAATCCGCTTACCGTGTCTAAACGAATAATCTTATCAAAGTGTCAAATTATTTCAACACAGAGGAAGGATGGAGGACTATGCTCAAATAATTTGAGTGTTATCTGGCAAGAAGTTTGTCTATGTGCTAGGGGTCGAAAGCTATGGGTTGATCCTTACTTGGGTTGGTTTTCTTAGCACCTAAACTCCATTTCACGCTAAGAAGGAGAGTGGATTTGCATCTTCCTCGAGGACCCACTGCTGCTAGACACCAGCGAAGGGTTTTAAATTTACAAGCCATGTCTTGAGCATCACATAGGTAATGCTATATAAGCAGTTTTGGAACTCTTAGCTCGTGTCTAGCAGCAGTGGGTCATCGAGGAAGTTGCACATCCACTCTCCTTCTTAACGTTAAATGGAGTTTAGGCTAAAAACGCGGACTTTGGGTACTTTAGTACGGATGGCACAAGATTTTTTTTCTGTCCAATGGTCATTACTAGATCTTTCTAATCGATGAAAAAGTTAAATCCAAGAGTTAAATGGTCCTATAAGTATGCTGGTAGGTACAATGTCAAACGGGACCCACTAGGTAGATAACAAAGGTTCTCTCACACCCATACATGATGCGTCACATTAGTGTTCGGGTTATTATTAAACTCTCGCTTCCTTCCAACAGATGCCGCCCAAAAAACGACCACATCTGACGCGCCGCAAAGGTGCAAATAATGCGACGGCAAGTAAGCAGGGTAAGACTGCGAAGAAAAGGAAGACAGCCGAAAGCGCTCGCTTAAATCGAGCAGCTGAGCACAATGACCCGATTGCTGCGCCGCCGGCACCGACGCCGCAGCCTCCCGTTGTTCCCGACGGCGATGTCTCGGTGGGAGTACTCGATGCTGCTCCGGTGAGTGTCATGCTCTTGATGCGCTGTCCGAGAAGGCCGCCCCCGCTGTCGTTGTCGCGGCCGGCGTGGCCAGCGCAAGCGCACGACATGCAGGCATCTCCTTTCTGTTCCCGATAATGTGTCTGTAGGTGAACCTTCACTTTGTGCGAGCGAGCAAGCGCCAGAACAAGAGAACGTCGATCGGACCCTGGGAAATGCAGCTGGCCAGCGCCAAACGAACGAGCCAGACTGCCTATGCCCGCTGCGCTGCGATGTTGTCTTGGAGCAGGCGCGCTTGCGCAGAGAGCGTAAGACCGCAGACGAACGGATTACTCGCCTCGCGCAAATGGCAGGAAATGTTCGCCAGCGCAGAGAGGCCGAGACGGAGGCCCAGCGTGATATAGTATCTTTGGTGAAGAGCGTCTGGCCCACGTGGCCGAGTCAAAGCGTCGTCGTTCGAACGAAGCAAACGATGAACGGCGCATCCAGCTTCCATAGCTGAAAACGCCGAGTCTGAACGCCTCCGATTGGCGAAACTTAATGAGAACAACGCCTCCAGCGACTGGCCCAAAAGGCTGATCATATACGAGCTCGCAGAGACCACGAGACTGCAACTGAGCACGCAAAGCGAGCAGTCGGCGATAGGGAGCGATCGCGGCGACGTCACAGTGCCGAGGCAGGGGACCGACTTGCTGCAGTCGAAGAGGAAGCCTCTCAGCGTGCCGAGGAGGAGGCTACCCATCGCGCGCAGGAGGCTGAACGCGAGCAGGTGGCGATAGGGAGCGATCGCGGCGACGTCACAGTGCCGAGGCAGGGGACCGACTTGCTGCAGTCGAAGTGGAAGCCTCTCAGCGTGCCGAGGAGGAGGCTACCCAGCGCGCCCATGGGAGGCTGAACGCGAGCAAAGCCAGCGAGTCGAGGCCGAGGCCATCGATGCGGTGGAGGAGCCGATCGAGCCCGACCTTGCGCCGGTGAACCTACATCCTTTGCACTGGAGGCTTCGAGGCAAGACGTGGCAGACGCCGCCCAGTTCTACTGCGGCAACCTGGACCAAGTGTGCCGGGCATGCAGAGCCCTGCACTTCGAAGGGGAGAAACCATCAGACAAATGGTACAAGGTCTGTTGTCGAGCTGGAAATGTCATCCTAGAGCCCTCCCGTACCCGGACTTGATGCTCGCGTTAATCACAGGTGAGCATAGCGACTCGAAAAACGTCCGTAAGAACATCAGATCTTACAACAGTTCGCTCTGATGGTGATTCTGCTGTCGAGTTTCATCGGTAGCCCTAGACATTGCCAGCAGCTCTTTCAAGACGCTATGATCATTGCTACAAAGTTTGGCAAGCCCGATCTTTTCCTGACGATGGCATGCAACCCGAAATGGCCAGAGATACAGGAGAGCCTTGCGGCGTTTGAAAGAGCCGAGGACCGACCCGATCTCACCGCCCGAGTGTTCCAACAAAAACTCAAGGAACTTATGACTGACATCACAAAGAGACACGTGCTGGGCGTGACCGTGGCTCACTTCCACGAGATCGAGTTCCAGAAACGAGGGGATCTCCCGCACGCCAACATCCTCATCATCCTCCGCAAAGAGGACAAGATCCGCACTCCCGAGCAGGTAGACGCCCTCATCTGTGCCGAGCTGCCAGATCCGGTGACCGAGGAGAGACTGCACAAGGTCATCGCGTCGTCGATGATTCACGGCCCGTGCGGCGCCCGGAACATGCGCTCTGTGTGCATGGAGGAGGGAAAGTGCAAAAAGAAGTTCCCCGCGTCGTTTACAGAGCAGACTGTGGTCAACGAAGGGGGCTTCGCCGTGTATCGTCGCAGAGACGACGGCCGGAAGCACACTGTCTCAGGGAGAGTGGTGGACAATCGAGACATCGTACCTTACACAACAAGTACTTGAGCTCGAAATACGACTGCCACCTGAACATCGAGCACTGTGGCTCCGCGAAGACGGTCAAGTACCTGTGCAAGTACGTGTACAAAGGCCACGACTGTGCCAGGGTGCAGCTTCGTGTCTCTGTTCCCACGGAGGGTGACAATGAGCTGCGTCCGGCGAGCGGCGCCCAACAAGAATTTGTGTGGGACGAGGTCTCACAGTACATTGACTCTCGCTATGCGAGTCCCCAAGAGACGGTGTGGCGCATTTTCGGGTTCGAGATGCACGATAAATCGCACACCATCATTCGCCTGGCGATCCACCTCGAGGGCGAACACACAGTCACGTTCCGGCCCGGGGACGAGGAAGCCGCAGTAGAACGCGGCAGCACTGCGTTGACCACGCTGACGGCGTGGTTTGCCCTGAATCAGAGCGACCCGGCGGCACGCCAGTACAAGTACATTGGCATCCCGTACCACTACGTATTCGCGGGCAAAGTGTGGAAGCCGCGCAAGCGTGGGGCGGGCAGCATGTACTCCGTGTCGCCGCGCCAGATCGAGCGATACCATCTGCGACTGCTCCTGCTACACGTGACAGGCGCCACCTCGTACGAGGACGTGCGCACGCCCCAGGGCACGGTGTACGGTAGCTTCAAGGAAGCGGCCATGGCGCCCAACCTGCTCAGTGCTCATGGACGACGACGAGTGCAGCAGAAGTGCCTCGAGGAGGCCGTTGCGATTCAGATGCCGAACGAACTTCGGCAGCTGTTTGCGGTGATCTGCCCACTGTCTCTATGGGAGCGCTTTAAGGACAATTTCTGCGAGGATTTCGCCCGAGACCATGACTCCATTGAGGCGGAACATTTGGCGCTGAACGAGATCCAGTCTGTGCTGGCCCTGCACCGACTGACCAACGCCGACCTCGATTTGCCGGCGCCCCGAGTGCTAGTCATCGTTGCTGTCGACGAGAAATTTGATCAGGCCGCCGAAAGGGAAGAGGCCGAGGGGAACTTGACAATGCTCAACGATAGACAACGCGTTGCATTCGAAGCAGTGATGGCTGCAATCGATGACCCTGCCGCCGAGCAGAGGTGTTTCTACACCTTGACGGCCCAGGTGGCAGTGGAAAGACCTTCCTCTACAACACCCTGATCAGCGCGCTGCGAGCCCGAGGCGAGCGAGCCGTGGCCGTCGCGTGGACGGGCATTGCGGCGACGCTGTTGAAGGGAGGGAGAACCTGCCACTCGCAATTCCGACTGCCTGTTCCCATTGTGGAAAACAGCACATCCGGCGTGAAGCCCAACTCCCCGGATGGCGCTTCGCTGAGGGCGGCCAAGGTCATCATCCTGGATGAAGGGCCAATGGCGCCTTTGCTGGCCTTGAACGTGATCGAGCGGACCTTGCGTGACGTGGCCAACGATGAGCGACCGTTTGGCGGGAAGGTTTTTGTTATCGGAGGAGATTTCCGCCAATGTCGACCGGTGGTCAGAAATGGGAACCGAACGACCATCGTCGAGCAGTGCATTTGTTCCGAACGCTCGAACTGCGCGCGAACGCAGGCGACGTCGAGTTCGTGGAGTGGCTGCTGCGCGTGGGAAACGGCGAGCTTTTGAACGACCACCACCTACCGGAAGACACCATTGCCCTGTCTGACCAGTGTGTCGTGGACAGCGTAATCGACGCCGTCTTCGGCAAGAGCATCAGATGCAGCTGAGATGACCGAGATGCATGGACTATGCCATCCTGTGCCCGAAGAACGTGGAGTCGTTGAACATCTAAAAACTACATCAACAAAAAATAAAACAAAAAATAAAAACTACATCAACTTATAGAGGGTTTTCTAATTTAAATCTTATTTCTAAATCGTCTTTAAAGTCCACCTGGGGTGTATGCATGGGGCAAAAAAAGTACATGAAATTGAAAAGTTAACCGTGCTGAATGGAGCTTAGCTCGGCGCTTACAGTTTCATTGCGTATTATTAACCCTGCTACTTAATATTCTAATGTTGAATTTTTTCCGTGCTCCTTCTTGCTCTAGCACGCTGGCTGAGCAGGTTGGCACGCTGTGTGTTTGTTTTGTATGCTCTCTTTCGTGTTGGGTATGTTGACATGCGTGCTAGAAGGTTCTGTGTTAACTTCTCAATGGTTGCCAACATGAGAAATAAAAAAAATCTAGTGATTTATTCGTTTAGGAGGGGGTATGTCACGTGCTCTAGTACCTATACGATATTCTGGTCCCCCATTTTTTGGTTAACTTTTGCACAAATTCTCTTTCCAACTCGCTGATGAAACTATACAGTCTTTCTTTCGAGCGACTTTTGGACAAGTGGCCCGGAAAACAACGTCTCGGCATATATCGCTTCCTGCCCATCTTTTTTGTCCTGGGTGCCGCTCTCGAGTTTTCCATGATCAATTGGCATGTCGGCGAAGTGAACTTCTGTGAGCTACATTCCAACTCTGCCTCTGGCCTTTAGCGCCTGGGAAAACATACTTACTGCTATTTGTTGCCATTTTGCAGACCGTACGTTCAAGCGGCGGCAAGTAGAGAATCTAGCGGAAGAACGCCTTCGCTCGGAGTCGGGCAACTAAGTCGGCGGAATTGTTCGTGAGAATGCCTGCGGGAGTTAGTTGGGGAACGTATGTACGCTTCTTTACGGCAGCAATGCTGTCGATGGTGGCCGGCGCTCAGACGGTCCACCTTTACTACCGCCCCTTGCAAGACATGGACGTACTCGTTGCGGAGAAAATAAAACAGCAAACAGCGAAGGTTAAGAGCACTGGGTGACAAGAGAGATGAGGGTAGGTACTTGGTATACGAGTGTTAGGACAAGGTTGAGCTGAATTCAAGCTCTTTGTGTGGATGTGCATAGACTAGGGAGCTAAATACTTGCGAATAAAAACGATTAGCGAACAAGCTGCTATAGTGCCATTAAATTATTGTTTTATTAAAGTTTGTTAGTTTGCATTAAAATTTTCAAAACAACTGTATCTGAATTTTATTCTTACAGACAACTTTTCTATGCTTCCTTCACCACATTGTATATGGGTGGGTACTGCAGTAAATCTCTCATGCCGAGTGATTTCTTGCACCTGGAGGGCACAAATCTGAAACCCATCCAGCGCAGTGATCGAACCACATTGATCCTCAAAAGTCAACGAGGCACAACTTCTGTCACTGCACACAACGCGGGCCTTGTGAATGGAATTGTTGCTGCTAGAGAGACTTTATTTGGACTTTTTGATACAAGGGAAAACAAATGATCCCATACCTTGATGTAATTTTATTTCTGTTAATGGCAGGTGTTACCGTGGAATCAAGTTAATGGTTATTAATTGATGAGCGTAGCGAGCGAAGCGAAATCATCAATTTCACTACTGCTAAAAAAAACACTTGGTGTGTGTTTTTTGTTTTTTTTTTTGTTTTTTTGTATGTGTGTTTGCGCGCGCTCTACAGGCCAAACGCCTGCCTCGATTGGGATGAAATTTTCAGGGTGTCTACTTTTGTTCTCAACTTAGACCCCCTGCGTTTTTCAAGAAAATCCTCCACACCCTTCACTTTCAAAGCAGAAAAAAGAGCAAAATTCGACAATTGGGCATGTTTGGAAAAGTACGGAAATTTAGTTAAAAGTGCGTATTTTTTTCAAATGTTCCCAATTTCGATTTGCCTTTAGAAACCATCGAAACCAAATCGAAACATCACACCAGATTTTTTCCAAAAAAAACCAACCCAATAAAACCCAATAAAAACCCTTGGGCATGAGTTACATCTATGTATTAACATGCACATTGATTTATGACCTCAAAATGAGCACATTTCCGCTACCCTACAGCTCGGACAGAAACAAAGAAAGGCCAGAATCGTTTACATTTTCAAGTGATCAGAATTTTCGAAAAAGCAATGGTCCGGCTTGCTGCTCCATGATTTAGGCTTTTTGCCTCAATCTTTTTATGCGCTAAATACAAATCGCTACGCTCATCTTCAACGCAACACAAATTGCGTTCGCCCTAGTTATATTACCGAGACCCCTACCTTTCTGGTGGCTATACCTCGTCCAGCCGGGTCAGAGGTGATGCAAGAAACATTTGGTCAAAATGTAAAGAGAATCAGCTCCAAGAATATGATCTTTAATCATGTAGTACATAAGATAACGCAGCTGCCGCACAGAACGGACGCTGTCCTACTCAACGCAGCCCACTTTCGGTCGTTGGCGCTCCGCTTGCGCGATGCGAAGCTCCAGCTCCTCGTTCCGCGCCTCCATCCGCGCCTTCTCGGCAGCGATCCGCTGGGCCAGCTCTTGCATCTGCACTTCCAGCCGACTGGGACCCTGACCCTGTGTCCCGGCAAAGACAGACTGTCACCACGTGGCTGGAGCACACTCGACATACGTTTTGGCAGCTTGGGGGGGACGTAACTTCCAGCCGACTGGGACCCCGACCCTGTGTCCCAGGTCGGGCAAAGACAGGCTGTCACCACGTGGCTGGAGCACACTCGACATACGTTTTGGCAGCTTGGGGGGGACGTAACTTCCAGCCGACTGGGACCCCGACCCTGTGTCCCAGGTCGGGCAAAGACAGGCTGTCACCACGTGGCTGGAGCACACTCGACATACGTTTTGGCAGCTTGGGGGGGACGTAACTTCCAGCCGACTGGGACCCCGACCCTGTGTCCCAGGTCGGGCAAAGACAGGCTGTCACCACGTGGCTGGAGCACACTCGACATACGTTTTGGCAGCTTGGGGGGGACGTAACTTCCAGCCGACTGGGACCCCGACCCTGTGTCCCAGGTCGGGCAAAGACAGGCTGTCACCACGTGGCTGGAGCACACTCGACATACGTTTTGGCAGCTTGGGGGGGACGTAACTTCCAGCCGACTGGGACCCCGACCCTGTGTCCCAGGTCGGGCAAAGACAGGCTGTCACCACGTGGCTGGAGCACACTCGACATACGTTTTGGCAGCTTGGGGGGGACGTAACTTCCAGCCGACTGGGACCCCGACCCTGTGTCCCAGGTCGGGCAAAGACAGGCTGTCACCACGTGGCTGGAGCACACTCGACATACGTTTTGGCAGCTTGGGGGGGACGTGTGTCTATAGGGGGACTTGCGGTACCAATAGGAGCACATCAATTAACATGAGAAAGTCGGCCTCCGAATGAATTAGTTTTCATTTGCTCTTATGGAAAACTTGCCTGTTATATTGCATGATATTAATTGTTTGTTTTGTTTACGTCATTTTATGGAGTCTTTGATGCGCAAGAAAATAATTAATTAGCTAATTATCATTAATCACATAACTCGGTATCACTTCTTTTGCTGCATTGGTATGTACGTTCTTTATATTTTTAAGATTCATGTTTGCGTGTCCTCTCTTAAGCACTAGTTTTCAAACAAACTATTCCAATATAGGAATGCTAAATAAGTCTAGCTGATTTCACTAGTGAGACTTTTATTTAGCATCCAAACCTCATTTTGTAATTGTTTTGGTGGAAACTGGTTTTATCTTGCCAACTGCCGGTGGCAATTTCAGGACCGATGATAAAATCGAGAATACTCCGATGAAAAGTGAAAATGTCCCACGGTACGAAATCTGCGAGTCCGCACCTGCGCTTTGACCCGCATCTCGACGCACTTTGCCGCGGAGAGTTGGACGTTCCTGCGCAGATCGGCGTGCCTCCGCGCGATGCGCAGGCCGCGCTGGGCGTGGGCATCGCGCCGCTCCTGCACCAGCGCCGCCGGTTCGGCGCGACTCTCACCGCTCAGTTCGGCGCAGCGCAGCTCGGCGGCGCAGCACCGTTCCGCCTGGCGGCCCAATTCCTCCACCAACGCCACCAGACACGAGCTGGCGGAAACAAGGTGTTAGCGGTTTTGTGACTCGACGTGACTTCTATTATTTATTTATTTATTTATTCAATTTCTGACAAAACATGAATACGTGTTTATATAGTCAATGTCAAATAAGTTTAAATAAAATAGTTCTACACGACAGAGGAGTTCATGGAGCAAACAAGCGTTTACTCCATGAACTCTTCTATCGTTTAGTACTCTCCGATAACTAGAAATTTCTAGTTAACTAGAAATATCCTGGCCCATTATCACCAGTTTTCACGAAGACACACTGGGTGTTGAATGCTACGTAAACTGTTTGGCCCACGTTTTGTTACCTGTAGGTACTAGAATCACGGTGCGTTGGGAATAGTTTAAAGACAAAATGGCTAGAGCCTTTTCAAAATGGGGGCCTTGTCAGCATTTACCGAAATGCTGACTGATACGTCAACCTTTAGCCCTTTGTTCAAAGATTGAACAGCTTGTTTTGAAAATGTCCAGGGTGCACTCTGTTAGCTTCTTAGAGCAGTTAGCAGAAGCTACAATCTAATGACAAGACTGATGAACTGAACTATGTGGTGAGCCATGCAATCTCGGGTCCAAACCAGAGGAGTATGAGATCGGAGCAGGTTTTCATCCCATTGATCCTTAATGTAAAGTGGGCTGCCACTTGGAACAAACTAGAACGAGCTATCAAGATATGAACACCTACAGATAGGCTTCAAATTTATTTGCATGCATGATCTGGAAATACTCAGCTTACGGGTCCTGTGCACCAGCTTGTTCAGCCATCTCCTTCACGCTGCCAGTTGATTTGTCGAGATGACTTTCAAAGATGACTTTCAACCGCAGGCTCCAGGTTTTGTTTCAGCGCTGGTCCAGAGCCTCCTTGAGGTGGTTGCACTTGCAGCAGGCAGTGACAGGTGGATATTCATAAATCCACTACAAATCCGACATCATTGACATTTTTCAAAATATTCTGCCAATGGCTCAGAACACTGAAAATCTTTTGGGTAGGTAAGTGTGTTTTTATGGTCTATGATACCGGGGCAATGCATTGGACCAAAAATATTTGCCCCAATTTGACGGACCTGAAAAAACGGACCCAATTTGACGGACCTGATATAGTTTGTGCGATATAAACTACCGCTCTTTATATTGTGTCAATTATATCAGGTCCACCAAATTGGGAAATTCGTCAAATATTTTTGGTCCACTGCATTGCCCTGGCATCATAGACCATAAAAACACTCTTGCCCTAAAGATTTTCAATGTTCTGAGCCATTAGCAAAATATTGAAAATTGTCAATAATGTTGCATAAACTCAAGTGCTGATATTGAGGCCCGTTAAAATACTAACGGTCCGTTAGCAAGAAAATGAAAGGCCCTGATTGGCAGTTGCTAATCAAATAACAAGTTAACAGACCATTAGATATCCAATAGATAACCGGGTCTTTAAATGTAGCCCTTGCATTAAAGGGTTTCTTGATAGTTTTTACTTGCATTTTATTATCAAGGGTGTTATTAAATCATCAATTAAACTCTGCTCCAGTACAGGATAGAGAACTAAAATGCTGCACCAGGACTTGCTGCAAAAATGATGTGTCTGTTTTCACGTTATCTTAAAAGCAGACAAACATTCAAACAAACAAACTAGGCAATTATAATGAAAATAATAAAATGAAAATAAAATTTAATGAAATGAATAAGACTTTTTTTTTAACTGTTCCTAATAAAAACACAGTATAAACACAAAGAGACGTAGGTACCAATCTTTATCGAAACGGAATTCCCCGTGGATCATGCATGGTTCAATCATAACAAACTAGTAAGTATTGCCAGATAAGACTTGTGCTGACAACATGAGAGAGGTAAGGTTCAGCCAGACTTCAACCCATCTTATCTGGAACGTTGCTTACGTTGTACAGGTGTAAAAAAGACAGGCTTTGTGGGGAACGAACGTAACTTTATTAACATTTTTGGTGCAGACAGCCAAGTCAGACGACGTGGTATCGGGACTGAGAAGTCGACAGCTCAGTCTTCTGCCGAATCTTGAGGTTCCGAATCACAAAGCAGACTCTCCGCCGAAACATCCTGCCGACAAAGCACCACGTTAACGCGTTCACTCAATAGATCCTCGTCACAGAAGAGTTTTGGTCGCAAGTCCCCTGTATTCGAGCCCTTATCTCATCTTGACACAAGTTGAGCTCTCAGATTAGGAGGATTACTTTTTATAATCAATCCTATGGCAGAAGAGAACTTTAAAAAGATTATTTGAGGCCATCGATGTCGTCGACGACGGCTCTGAGATTGGTTTCTCAGCTGCAATTACACCTTACGTCAGCAGCGATATGCAACAAACTTTCATGGCAATTAGGTAGGTACTTCTTACAACGAGCACTCTGCAGTATCAAAATTACACGTCAATAGTAGTATTCATTCTTTGAAAATGTATTTTAAAATTGGAAAAATTATACGAAATGGCTATTGGTGCACCAAAAATATTTTTTTTTTTTGTTGCTTCTGCCGTACCTAGGTAATGAAAAGCCAAAACCTTGCACCTGAGCACACCAGCAGTGCGATTTAGTGACTAGATGGCTTTGCCGTTCCCGGTTACAAAGTTAAAATATTAACACGGACACAACAGGGGTTTTAATATCCATCAGAACCGATAACGGCATGACGTAAAAGTTACAAAATCGCTAGGCTGGAGTGAGGATGAGAGAATTCCTAGACGCAGGCACGGCAGACGTATGTACCTACAACTGTGGCGCAAACAACGTAGGTACCCTAGAATTAATTTGAGTTTGCCACTTTCTGGGGATCTCATATCATTGAGTACCATACAATAGAATCAAATGATTAAGTTTTTGTCATTACCATTAAAAAAGGTATTTATGGTTACAATTATTTACCATTTTACTCTTAACAAATCGTAAAAGAGTCAAATGGTACTTTGCTTCAAAGTCCACCAGGCTGTGGTAATCTTAGGCTAACACGACCGTGGTGCATCGCAAGCCAGCGCCACGGAGGGCAAAACGCAGACCTGACCCCGAGTTTGCCGCCAAAAATGCACACAAGCATGCGAATCGGAACATTCTGGACAAACTGTTGGAATTAACTTCGCCAAAGTGAGGTTATGACGAGAGAATACGAATCAAATTAATTGACAGAGCAATGCCAAAACTCAGCTTTATCCAGAATGATGGCAAACAATACAATTAGGGCATTTACACCGTCTAGAAATGCATATTAATGCTAGAAATGCAGTGTTCTGCTGGTCGTACGTCTTATTTACGTGGACTGTGGGGGAGTGTCGAGCAACGCTTGGTATGTATAGGGCATCTAAATCAAGGCATAAATGAAGCCTCCTTTTTTTATTCTTATGTACACAAATTAGCCTCCCAAAAATGTTGCCCACTCCGGGATTTGAACCCGGGTCCCGAACTTTCGCAGCTGGTGCTTTAACCAGCTAAGCTAAACAGGCATGAAATTTGGGAGAAGTAATTTGCATACGGGGTGAGAATTGAATGGGCAACATTTTTGAGAGGCTAATTTGTGTACATAATAATAAAATGACCAGCCAATTACAAGCTTTCGTAATTTAAATAAGATTACAAAGAGAAGCCTCCTCTCATTAAGACCTCACAAACCGCCACTGGACTGTGCACGTGCATCGCAAGCCATCGCCACGGAGGGCAAACCCCCGAGTTCCCCGCCCCGCCCGCTCACCTGATTCTCGTCGAGCACGAACGCCGCCAGCGCGTCGCCGTCCGGCGCGCCGTGCAGCCTGCGCCGCCGGAAGAACGCGGCCACGTTGTTGGCGTCGCGGCGCAGGAAGTCCAGCGCCATCGGGTGCTGGCGCTCGACCGCGGCGCTGGCGTCGATGAACCAGCACTCGCCCGAAAGCCACAGCACGTTGTACTCTGCGGGGACGAGAGGGGCCGGGTCAGACAAGTCAACAAGTCAACAAGACATCAAGACAACAAGACAACAAAGTCAGACTGGGCAACAAGTTAGCATCACACCATTCGTTAACGTCTGGTTACCAAGTTTCTTAGACTCAATAGACAAGTCCAGGCGGGAGGAGCGACCCTTGGAGTCGTGAGTATTCGCTTGAAGGCCGATGCCAGGGGGTGGGAAAGATTGCGAGGTCTTATGGACTTTGCATTGAAATCGCCCTCATTTCAAACCTTTGCAATAACGAAGATATCCATCAAATCTTTGTGAAATTTTAACACGTGATAGAAATAATAGTGATTCTTATGTAGTTAAAATTTCCAAATAATATGACCAACAGGAGCTTGTTGACAGGCCTCCAAACTCGGCTAAAACCCGCCTCACTCCTGTGCTATTCGGGGCAGACAGGAGGGAGTGGTGTATTGTCTACTATGTCTTATCTTTAGCACTAGTTTTGTAACACAATCATTCGTTAACGTCCTTAGATCCGGTATTTCAGTGGCACATTAAATACCTAACGGTCTGTTAACTTGTTATTTGCTTAGCAACGTCCAATCAGAGCCCTTAATTTTCTTGCTAATGGACCGTTAAATCTTAACGGGCGACTGAAAAACCGGCACTGACTCGTTCTTCGTTTCTTACTCAAGTCTACTGTATCCAGTCTTTAGCACTAGTTTTCAAACACAACTATTTCACACTGGGATTTGAATGCTTAATAAAAGTCTCACTGGTTTCCCAAAGTTTTGCAACATACCTTAAGGTACTAGTTACTTCTTAATCAGTAGAGCCATCACCACCCTTGAAGAAGTACGTAACTAGCAATGTTACGAAACGTGGGGAAACCAGTGAGACTTTTGATTTAACTTTCAAATCTCAGTTTAGAATAGGTTTTTCAACATCTAGTTACTACTTCAACGGTGGTAGTCCAGCTATCACATATCAAGAATGTGAACTTATCGATCTCAACGTTGCCCGACGTGATTTCCGACCCCCATCAACCTTCTTCCCATAAGCACCCAGTGCGAGATCTCACCCGAAAGGTCGGTGTGCACCAACTGCGCCGCGCGGTAGAGCGTGCGCATGAACTCGGCGCACTGCGCGAACGCCTGGCGCAGCTGGGACCGCGTCAAGGTCGCGTGGTGCAGCGTTGGCGCCGCGCAATTGTCCGCGCCGACGAACGACATCACCAGCACGTGTTTGCGCAGCGCGACCGGCCGCGGCACGCGCAGGCCCGCGTTCCTGCGCAGACGTCCGTTAAATGTACGTCTCGATGTGTTGATTTTACGATGAAATAGACTGTGAAAGTTCTTGATACGTTTCCAACATTTTAGGTACGTCGACATTATTGGGATTGATAATGCCGAAATACTTTACAATTACATGTCCTTAATTTTTCTTTAAAATTTTCTGTAAGCCTATAGCTTATAACGATATAAGTTCAAAAGGTTCAGAGGAAGCCTGAGACCTTAAGCCTCCTGGATACCTCCACTGCCACACAGACTCAGACCTTTGCTATTATGCGCTTTTTTACCTTTTAGGTATGAGATAACCTAACAAAGTGAGCGAGGGAGTTGTAGATAAAGAGTCAAACTGTGTCGGTAACTGAGCCGTGTTTCCATTTTTGGGTCTAAAAGGCCCGAAACCGCTTCTAAAAATGTTGTATTTTGCTTTTTTTTTTTGCGAATTTCGTGAATCGATAAAGAGACTAAGGAGATTAAAATTGAGAAAAAGGCTCGGTTACCGACAGATTGACTGTTTATCTACAACTCCCTCGCGTACTTTATTAGGTTATCTCTTACGGTTTAGTCAAAAACTGCATAAAGGAAAGGTCTGAATCTGTGACGGCAGTGGAAGTACCCAGGAAGCTAAGCGAGTTTTTTGTGATTTTCCGTACTCTTCTGAGCCAGATTCATACCCTATGGCAGGAGCAAAAAAAAATAATAATAATAATAATAAATGATAGGATTGCACCAGCCTTTATGGGGAGCCCCCGATGACTCATCGCATCCCAATCGCATCCCTCGGCAGCGATCCCCGTCAGGTACCCACCTCATGCGATGCAGGTTGTGCATCTCCTTCTCGGCCCAGAGCCGCACGATCTTCTGCGGGTTCTGTCGGGCGTAGCGGTCCTTGAAGCGGAAGTCGCCGACGATGTACTGCTCGCGCGACTTGAAGCCAGCCAGCGTCGTCTTGAACACCTTGACAGCGCATTCGCGCGGCACCGCGTCTGTACGCAAACAAACCAGCTCGCTTATATTATGTCCTGTCTTCAGCAATAGTCTTCAAACACCACCATTTCAACACTAGGTCTATTGATTGCTAAATAAAGTCTCACTGATTCCCAAGACTCGTGTCTGCTTGTCCTGGCTTTGGCACTGGAGTTCTAACACTTCCATTTCAACACTGGGTTTGATTGCTAAATGAAGTCTCACTGATTCCCAAGACTCATGTCTGCTTGTCCTGTCTTTAGCACTGGTTTTCAAACACCACCATTTCAACACTAGGTCTATTGATTGCTAAATAAAGTCTCACTGATTCCCAAGACTCGTGTCTGCTTGTCCTGGCTTTGGCACTGGAGTTCTAACACTTCCATTTCAACACTGGGTTTGATTGCTAAATGAAGTCTCACTGATTCCCAAGACTCATGACACAACCATTTCCACACTGGGGTTTGATTGCTAAATAAAGTCTCACTGATTCCCAAGACTCATGACACAACCATTTCCACACTGGGGTTTGATTGCTAAATAAAGTCTCACTGATTCCCAAGACTCATGACACAACCATTTCCACACTGGGGTTTGATTGCTAAATAAAGTCTCACTGATTCCCAAGACTCATGACACAACCATTTCCACACTGGGGTTTGATTGCTAAATAAAGTCTCACTGATTCCCAAGACTCATGACACAACCATTTCAACACTGGGGTTTGAATGCTAAATAAAGTCTCACTGATTCCCAAGACTCATGTCTGCTTGTCCTGTCTTCAGCAATAGCCTTCTAACACTACCATTTCAACACTGGGTTTGAGTGCTAAATAAAGTCTCACTGATTCCCAAGACTCGTGTCTGCTTGTCCTGTCTTCAGCAATAGCCTTCTAACACTACCATTTCAACACTGGGTTTGAGTGCTAAATAAAGTCTCACTGATTCCCAAGACTCGTGTCTGCTTGTCCTGTCTTCAGCACTAGTCTTCAAACACTACCATTTCAACATGCTAAATAAAGTCTCACTTCTCTAGTGGCAGATTTCAGCAACATCGAGCCAAACTAAACCAGGTTTAAACAAACTTTTTGATTTTCTGTAATAAACTGACGTATTTAATATGAATTTTAACACTGTTTTCATTCCAAAAATGAATACGACGTGATCTAAATAAATATTAAAGCTGTTTGAACTTGAAGAACAGTTTAAAAGTGAAACCGCCAATGGGCCAGGTTTAAAATTTGCCCGGCGCTTTGCAAGGATAGAAAATATTGACAGCTACGAACAAAAATATGTTTTACGTGACACTTTTTTTTATATTCAACACCATATTTCAATATATTTTTGCATCTTTTTTTCGTGTAAAATTATCATTTTCCTTTTTTAAATCTTTCAAACTGAAGAAAACTGAGGAAAGTTTAATTCGGTCTTTTTCAACTAGGTTCTAGCCAAGCTTAGCCCGACTTTGGTGAAATCGACCCTGTCTCAGATTCTTTTCATATGCAATCTGGCTGATTTGACTTGAATTGCTCGAGTCCTGTTCAGTCCAGACCCAGCCAATCACGGCCAGGGTCCGATGCAGGCAACTTGCCAATCTGATAGAGAGTTTGGGTCGTTGCTTCATTCTCAGAACTGACAATTAGACCCTACACTTTCAAAGGACAAAAGGAATGCAACTCGCCCCAAGGTACCGTTGCTACCGACGACAGCTCACCCTGTTTCAGTTGGTTGTCGTCGTCGTCTTGGTTACCGCCGTCCGCGTGCAGCACCACAGCCTCCTTGCCCGTGCTCACCACGCCGTTGACGCGCTCCAAGAGGCCTGCGACCGTGGCAACGAGGGGTTAGCTTGCGCCCGGCTAAGCTCCATGTCACGTTGAGAAGGAGAGTGGATTTGCGTCTCCCTCGAGGACCCACTGCTGCTAGACACGAGCCAAGAGTTTCAACACTCACAAGCCATGTCTTGAGTCGGACAAAAGGCTCTGTGGGCAGTTTTGGAACTCTTAGCTCGTGTCTAGCAGCAGTGGGTCCTCGAGGAAGATGCAAATCTAGTCTCCTTCTCAACGTGCAATGGAGTTTAACTAGGGCTTCGCGAACGCAATTTGTGTTGCGTTGAAGATGAGCGTAGGTAGCGGTTTGTGTATAGCGGATTAAAAGGTGCAGGCAGCAGTCACAAGAAAACCATGGAGCACCAAACCTGACCACTGCCTTCTCGAAAATTCTAATCACTTGAAAATGTATACGGATTCTGACGTTCCTTTGTTTCTCTTCGAGGTCAACAAAGCTGGTAACCAAGAAAACGAAGGAAACCGGACTCGTATTGAATCAGCCGTCAAATCACGAAAAAAACACCACAAAAATGCTAATAAAAACCAATTGGAAAAACCTACCAAACTAAGATTTGCAGGCATGATAAATATGTATAAGGTCAACATGTTTAGAAGTTTTGGTGAAGTTATGTTCAGAACTTTGAAATTTACAGGGGTTCAAAATTCTGAAAAAATCGAAAAATTTCGTAAAAATTGATTTATAAAAAATTTACTGAACCGATCTTTTTCAAAAACGCAGGGGGTGTAAGTTGAGAACAGAGGTAGATACTCAGAAATTTTCATCAATGTCGGTTCAGGCGTTTGGTCTGTAGAGCGCGCACAAACACACAAAAAAAAAAAAAAAAAAAAAAAAATACGTACACAAGTGACTTTGTTCTGGGGTAAGTGAAATTGAAGATTTCGCTCCGCTCGCTTCGCTCGCTACGCTCATCAATCATGGATTAAGCCTGGATTCTGGCCAAAATACAAGTTTACTGAAGTGTGCAATTAAATAAATGGTCATTTCCCCCCTTTTTAAAAACTTTCTCTTTAAACTGCGCCGTGCAAATGGACCCTCGGCCTGTGAGAGCGCGTTTCTAGCCGAGCCCAGCGCCCGACCGGACGGAGACTGACCCTGGTTGACGAGCTTGAAGAGGATGAGCCTCGTGCGCTGGTCGATGCCCATCTCGGCGGTCGACAAGTCCGCGCGGTCGTGCAAGCGCGAACGTCTGTTGCTCTCGTGGCGCGAGTGCGCGCGCAGCCCGTTGAACACCTGCGCAAACAAACGGGATTTTCAAACCAGATTTTCAAACCAGATATTCAAACCAGATTTTCAAACCAGATGTTACCATTTGCAGTATCCAGCGTACCAAACCGTCCATGCGCAACCAAACGGGATTTCTAAACGGATACACTAGAATTAATTTGAGTTTGCCACTTTTTGGGTATCTCATATTATCATAGAGTACCATACCATAGAATCAAATGATTAAGTTTTTGTCAGCACCATTAAAAACTTTATTTTTCATTACAATTATTAACCATTTTACTCTTTACAAGCCGTGAAAGAGTCAAATGATACTTTACTTCAAAGTCCACCAGGCTGTGGTAATCTTAGGCTAACACGACTGTATTACCGTGTGCAGTACAGAATTCCAGCGTACCAAACAGCGTAGTGCTGTGTGTTCTGTCTCTTCTTTTGAACCTCTTATGCTGCCACTGAGCATAAAGAGTGCTCAGTTCGCATAAGAGCATAAAGTTCGCTGAAGCGCTGAAGAAATTCCTGTTTAACGGAGAGTTCTACACGGTAGAGGAGTTCATGGCGTAATGTGGGTTTGCTCCATGAGGTCCTTTGTCGTGTAGAACTCTCACTTGACGTCAGGCTCGGAAAGAATGAAGATTATTTTCAAATTATTGACATCGACTATATAAACAATTGTATTTATGTTTTGTCAGAAATTGTATAAATAAATAAATAAATGGAAGGGAGGCGAAGCTGGAAAAATGTGCACCCGAACCGGGATACGAACCCGGGACCTCCTGCTTGCCGGGCAGGTGCTCTACCGACTGAGCTATTCGGTCACACATTCTCCCTGCTTGCCGGGCAGGTGCTCTACCGACTGAGCTATTCGGTCACACATTCTCCCTGCTTGCCGGGCAGGTGCTCTACCAACTGAGCTATTCGGTCACACATTCTCCCTGCTTGCCGGGCAGGTGCTCTACCGACTGAGCTATTCGGTCACACATTCTCCCTGCTTGCCGGGCAGGTGCTCTACCAACTGAGCTATTCGGTCACACATTCTCCCTGCTTGCCGGGCAGGTGCTCTACCGACTGAGCTATTCGGTCACACATTCTCCCTGCTTCTCCCTCGGAGATCCCCCTTATCCCACCCAGCAAACCACCGTACAGCGTACAGTGTTTTCTGTCCCTTCTTTTAACCCTGCAAGGCACACTAGGCCTATGGACCTACCACCTCAGAAACAGAGCTTCGAGTTGAAACGTGAAAAGCGATCAAGTACTTATCCGCCGAGCTGCGGCCCGTTGCTAAGTAACCAGTCCTGGGGTGCGATTGCGTAACTTGGTTCGTTCGATTTGGCTCGAAATCACTCGATATCAAATCACTGCCCCCGTTTTAAACCACAGGCAGTGATTTGGAAAACGAACGGTTTTGACAACACAAGGTTCCATGATGGCCAGTCCCGGGTGGGAAACGTAGGCTAAACGTGCTCCGGAATTCGACGCCTAAACTCCATTTCACGTCGAGAAGGAGAGCGGATTCGCGTCTTCCTCGAGGACCCACTGCTGCTAGAGACGAGCCAAGAGTTTCAACACTCACAAGCCATGTCTCGAGTCGGACAAAAGGCTCTGTGGGCAGTTTTGAAACTCTTGGCTCGTGTCTAGCAGCAGTGGGTCCTCGAGGACAATGCAAATCCACCCTCCTTCTCGACGTGAAATGGAGTTCAGTCCGTGCCACCGCGTCCGAGCGTGGAGGTTACCTGGTTCGAGAGTCGCATGTCGAAGCCGGCGCCGTCGCCGGTGGCAAACTCGGGCGGGAAGTGCATGACGCGTCGGGCGTTGCGGCGGCCGCTGATTCCCGCGTCGTGCTTCGTCACCAGGCCGCCCGCGCCGTCGCGCCGATAGCCACAGCTGTCGTCAAACACAAGCCTCCTGCATTCGCCACATCACGTACATCACGTACAAAGACTATGCCCTTCGGTTACAAAATGCTCTTCTTGCCAATGGCAAGGACCAGGGGCCTTACCTAGCGCGGCCACTCGTAGTCCCGGGATTACTAGCAATCTACCCTGGCTAATTAACACCACCGTAGCACCAAGCAGTAACCCCGACCTAGCGCGGCCACTCGTAGTCCCGGGATTACTAGCAATCTACCCTGGCTAATTAATACCACCGTAGCACCAAGCAGTAACCCCGACCTAGCGCGGCCACTCGTAGTCCCGGGATTACTAGCAATCTACCCTGGCTAATTAACACCACCGTAGCACCAAGCAGTAACCACGACCTAGAGCGGCCACTCGTAGTCCCGGGATTACTAGCAATCTACCCTGGCTAATTAACACCACCGTAGCACCAAGCAGTAACCCCGACCTAGCGCGGCCACTCGTAGTCCCGGGATTACTAGCAATCTACCCTGGCTTATTAATACCACCGTAGCACCAAGCAGTAACCCCGACCTAGAGCGGCCACTCGTAGTCCCGGGATTACTAGCAATCTACCCTGGCTTATTAATACCACCGTAGCACCAAGCAGTAACCCTGACCTAGAGCGGCCACTCGTAGTCCTGGGATTACTAGCAATCTACCCGGGCTAATTAATACCACCGTAGCACCAAGCAGTAACCCCGACCTAGAGCGGCCACTCGTAGTCCCGGGATTACTAGCAATCTACCCTGGCTAATTAACACCACCGTAGCACCAAGCAGTAACCCCGACCTAGCGCGGCCACTCGTAGTCCTGGGATTACTAGCAATCTACCCGGGCTAATTAACACCACCGTAGCACCAAGCAGTAACCCCGACCTAGCGCGGCCACTCGTAGTCCCGGGATTACTAGCAATCTACCCTGGCTAATTAACACCACCGTAGCACCAAGCAGTAACCCCGACCTAGCGCGGCCACTCGTAGTCCCGGGATTACTAGCAATCTACCCTGGCTAATTAACACCACCGTAGCACCAAGCAGTAACCCCGACCTAGAGCGGCCACTCGTAGTCCCGGGATTACTAGCAATCTACCCTGGCTAATTAACACCACCGTAGCACCAAGCAGTAACCCCGACCTAGAGCGGCCACTCGTAGTCCCGGGATTACTAGCAATCTACCCTGGCTAATTAACACCACCGTAGCACCAAGCAGTAACCCCGACCTAGCGCGGCCACTCGTAGTCCCGGGATTACTAGCAATCTACCCTGGCTAATTAACACCACCGTAGCACCAAGCAGTAACCCCGACCTAGCGCGGCCACTCGTAGTCCCGGGATTACTAGCAATCTACCCTGGCTAATTAACACCACCGTAGCACCAAGCAGTAACCCCGACCTAGAGCGGCCACTCGTAGTCCCGGGATTACTAGCAATCTACCCTGGCTAATTAACACCACCGTAGCACCAAGCAGTAACCCCGACCTAGAGCGGCAGTATTACGGCCGGGTTATATAGCCGGGGCACATCGACTCTGACTTTAGTAACGAGCCATGAGATTGGTTGATTTGACTTCACTGCACAATGATGATCGTTTAAAAAGCAGTATGCCTTCTAGATAATGCTATCATCGTAGCACCACCGTAATTCTGGTTGCTAGCGGTGCTACGAAATCAACAAACTGCCCATTGTTAAAATGGCCGCTCTAGGTCCGGGTTATATAACACCGCCAGCCCGGCTTATTGGCCGCATGGTAGCTGCTCCAAATGGCCGCTCTAGGTAAGGCCCCTGGACATTTTTGAGAAATTTTGAGAGATATTTTAAAACCAATTTAGTTGTGAGCATCAGGTGTCATATCTATGTCTTTCAATTCAGGTGCCATGGCTAAATATATATAGTTTGTGCCAAGCTTTGTGCCAGACATCTTGGCTTTACAGCCTCGAGCAATGGTTCTCAAAGATATTGGATCCATGACTCCCTGAATTAATAAGGGAACGAATTTTCGTGGCTCCCTAATACTATCATATGTTTTACAATTATCCAACCTGTACTTATCCCCACGTTTTCGCAAGATGCCTGTGCAATTGATGCATCTTAATAGGTCGACTCAAAGTGTATGGAAATACATTTCTAGATATCCGTCATTTGGCAAGACAAGGATTTTTGTCAATCGTAATCATGTCAACTGTATACATCGGGAATAAATTTATTCCTAAACAAAAAATTTCGATGCCTGGTACCTTGTGAAAACTCCGCGAACCACTGGTCAACAGACTCGTTCCGAACCGAGACAAAGACGAGAGACCGAGACAAAGACGAAAGACCGAGACAAAGACGAGAGACCGAGGCAGCGCTCACCGGGGCATGTTGTCGCTCTCGCCGACGGACATCTCGTCCCAATGCGGCGGCTGACTGGCCGACCCGAGCCCCGCCTCCAGCTCAAGCTGCGCCTCCTCGTCGTCCGAGTCAACGTCGAATCCCGCCGGCACGGCGCGGTGCCGCGCGAAGGACACGCCCACCTGCGGTCCGGGACGCAACCGTCAGTGCCGAGTGCCTTCGTTTCGAGCCAGATCCCTCGGGGTTAGCATGTACCCAGCTCGCCCTCGGTGTAGGTAGGTAGGTAGGTAGGTAGGTAGGTAGGTAGGTAGGTAGGTACACTAGTATATTTCATTTCAATAACCCACACGTCTTTGTGACTTCCTTGGCGTTTATCTACATTTTCCATTTTGCACTACCTAATTGATTTAACTACACAACTGACAAATGTAGCAATCAGTTCAATTAGAGAGGTTGACACTACCTTGGCGGTTCCGTTGAGCTTGTTCTCGCAGCGTGTCAAGTTGGCGTCGTGTTCGCGGTCAAACTGAGCCTGAAGTGTTCGCGCGATTGCCTCGTCGCTGCCGCAATCGCCGTCCTCCCAGATGTCACCCGGTGCGAGTGGCTGAGCTGGAAATCACGCAGTCGATCTTATGGCTCTTTGTCAACGAGCAAGAAACCATTATTTCAGGCTCTACTCTGTCAGTAAGTCAGAGGTCAAAATTATGTGCATTTCCACACAGAGAATGCCTACCTAGAGGCAGTGCGACGGCATGGACTGGAGAGAATTTAGCTGCGGATCGCTCCTGTCGTTGATGGATTTCGAGTGCGAGCTGTTCGGACATGATGTCGGCTAGGCTGCTCGTGTCGGCAGCGGGCAGTTTTCTGCCCCACGGGGAGGCAACCTCCACTGGCGTTGCAACTACTAGTACTTCCATGGCACAATTATTCAGTGTTCAATGTTCAGTAGGCAGTACCTATCTGAAATGCAGCACCTAAACACACAATGTCAAACAGGCACCAGTGGCCTAGAGCACTGACCGTCACTGACCAAAGTCACAGACGATGTCAAACACTTGTGCAATCTAGGCGAATGGCCTCGACCACAAACTGTTGCGCAATTCAATGTTGATGTGTGAGAAGTTTCCCACAGATGTGCAATCACTATTTTTGATTCAAAGATCAAAAGAACGATGCACCTTTTGACTTGACCCGAAATAATCTGGAGTAATTTCCGTAACTTAGCTAATTATGGGAGTTATTTTTGGTAAAAACACGTAGGTAAAACGCGAAGAACGACTTGTCGAAACTTGTCTGAGAACTGTCACTTGCAACACTGCATGCAACGATGATCGCGTATTTAGTCTCCAATTTAGTCTTCAATAGAAATAGTTGATTGTTTAGAAAGAATATTGAGATATGCAACTTTAAGAACATATGAAAGTAGTCCAAATATTCGAAATCTTTAGTAAATATAGGCTGGAGTAAAAGGCTAACACCCTTCTCGACCTGGCTGGCCCAGGGCACGGTCAGCTGTTCTTGCTGTCCTTTGTGGTCGACGGACCTCCCATCCGAACGCACCAACGAAATACGCCGACATGGCACGAAGTATGGGCGGGTACTTCAAATTTAAAGTATCACGAACGAATTTCAGAGGGAACTACAAGTTGTTGAAACTTCCACGACAAACTGATCCATATATACAAGAAATTTTAAAAATAAATTCATATGCCCTCGCGGGGCTTATTTCTGAGATATTTAAACAAATAGACACCAAATTTTTCCATATGCTAAGATGGCGGGCCATCAAAACCTAACTTTTTTCAGATTCAAATGAACACAGATTATCCAAAAGGAAACTCAAAAATATCATTTCACAGTCAAAAGAAACCGTGATCTTTTTTAAACCTTTTAGCCGTTCCATAACATAACGTTGCGGGATTACTTGCAGAGATATTTTAGGATGAAAACCGCAATGCGTGGGTTTGATGAATACCTGGCTAAAAAGTATCAGGAAGTCTGGCATCAATGCATAACAGCCTGGCGGCATTCTGTCATATTTTGAAAACCATCGATTCGAGTTTGAGAATTTAATCCCAGTTCCCCAAGCATTTTACCACGCAATAAATTGCCACTTCTTATATCTTTATGACATTTAGTCATAAAGACTGAGATGTGAAGCACTGCCCTGTTGCCACTGTTCTCTCGCGTATTATGTTGGCACCAATGCTTATGATTTTAGTGATTTTTGAACTTTAATTGGGTCTTTTGGTCGATAAAACACCGAATACGTCTTAATTTGATAAAATACAGCGCAGAAGAAAAGTATTTATGAAAAGCTTTTTAATAATTTTTTAAAATGAAATCAATTTTTATTTAAAAACAATTAAGTTGGCAACGGATTTCAAAACAACTTTTATACAAGTGAAACCAATTTATATTTAAAAAAACTGTAGTTTTTGTACTTATTTTCCCATTTAATGTGAATATAAACTTAAAAAATTCAATATATAGATTTAACAATCAGTTTTCATGCAAGGATTTGTATTTTATTAAGGTATGTTGCGAAGTCAAAAGACACTTGCTTGATACCGTATGAGAGACTTTAAGCTTTTCGCTTGTATTCTCAAACTGTCTTCTGAAAAACAGAAAATGATTTTCTTTATAACTATCCTTTGAGTTTTGGATAATTCGAAATGTTTTAAAAGCAGTTGGCGCAAGTGCCACACTTGCTCGGATGCTGTGTAAGGCAGATACAGAACTGGGCAACCAGTTGCAAAGATATAAGATGATTAGGTATAGATTTCAGGTGCTTTTGTAAATCCCCAATAACAAAAAGCTCCTCGATTCCATAAATTTAAGCAAAATCTCTCCAGCACTGTTTGTCCATTTTGTCAGTCACCTGGAATTTGGCAAAATATTGCTGAAACGAATTGTTGGTACCTACTACATAAGGGAGAGCCGAAGCCATTCAGGCTTTTGGTAACATTGCTTCCCTATTCCCTATTGGAAAATATGCCATTTCTACCCGGAATCTGGCAATGGCCATTACAGTTTACAACAAATTCTCAAATTAGTTAAAATCTGCGAGAACATGGTAGCCAGTAGGTACCGATTGACTCTGCATGTATTTCATGTATCAACAAGGCACTGAAAAGTGCTCAGTCAGCACAGCTTTCTGTCACTTTCTGTGTCAAGAAGCAGCTCCTGTCAATGAGATGACACAGGACGACACCTGCAAAGCTTGGCCTCTAACTGCGCAAAGATGAGCAAGTCCCAGGACATCACCAAACTGTGAGCACTGCATGCACATTTTTAAACTGACATCAGCACATAACGTATCGTTCATAGCTTAGAGTTAAATGAAAATGTCCATTTAATACCTAGATAGATAGTGATTTGCACTGATCATTATAAGTAGGCTAAAGTTAGTGAGACACCTTTGCCTGTGGGTCGCTCTAGGCCTGTCCATTTGTCCGTGCAGCGACGGAGGCGGTTCCGCGCGGCTGGTGGACTTGTGTGCGGCCGATCGCGCTCGCGTTGCCGCGCTCGTCGACGAACTCACGCGCCACGCAGAGCGAACCTCCGCCGCCGAAGCTCGCATTGCGCGGATGCAGAAACAGGCGCGGCAGGCGGAAGACGCACGGAAGCTCGCGGAAGAAGAGCAGGTAGACAGGGTAGCACTTCACTGAACCACAGTAATATTTTTATCTGAGTACACAATCAAACAGTGCCTTCTTTTTGGGATTGATTTTTCAGTGCTCCTGCTGATATGTTGCTAGAAAGCTGTGAAACGTGGCACACCAAAAATAATTTGATCGTCACATTATGTAATTATTGCTTTTGGTATTTTGGCATTTGGTTTATTTCTCTGAGGGCCAGTAGCCCTAAAGCTGTCCCAGTAATTTCACTGGATTGTGTTTATGTGACAGAACAGTGCCTTCTATAGTCAATGCCACATTTGAGTATGATTTTGCATCATTTCTTGTGTGTCAATGTTATTATTTTATTTGATATCTTACAGAGTGTCGAAAAGTCTGTAATATTTTATTTTGGTCACAGTGCAGACTTAATCCATGATTAGCTCAAATTCGGTGGGAACTAGATTAGGGGCATGGCTTTGGCATTCCGTCCCATTTCCCTCGCCCGTATGTTCTGTGTGCTTTCTGTACCCTGCAGTATTATTCGGACGACGTATTACCCCATTAACTAGCCACTTGCCGGCTCTCCGAATGTCCAAGGCCAAAGCGACCGCTGCTCTGAAGACGCAGCTCGAGAGCAGCTCGCAAGCGGCGACGGAACTGCAGAGCAAGCTCGAAGCCGTGACTCGAGAGCTGGCAGAGACTCGGCCCAAGCTGCAGGCCGAGAGTCACGAGCTGGAGGAAGCGCGGAAACGCTTGGAGAGCAAGAGCCGCGACCTGGCGGAAACTCAGGCTCGGCTCGAGACGCAGGACCGCGAGGCCGGGGAGCTTCGGACGCAGTTGGAGGATGAGCGGCGGGCGGCGGCGGCGAAATCGAGCCAGGTCAAGCAGTTCGAGCACAAGTACTTGGAGCTGCGGAGAAACGCGTCCAAGGTGCGTGGGGGCACGTACGATTGATTGATTGATTGATTTATTGTCATTAGTTACCTTGTCATTAGCCATTAGGCATTCATTTGCCATTTGGCATTCATTCATTCATTAGGCATTCATTATCATTAGCATACACATGGTTTACAGACAGGTATACTTATAATATGATCTTATAACTAGTCGACATATCAGAGATGAACTAATATCTAAACCTAATAACTATATAAATACTTAGAGGCTAGCAAGTAGGACATTTGATAAAAGGATAATTAGGTAGTAGGGATTGATGATATTACGGTTTTAAATTCCTCACAAGAGTAACATTCTTTCGATATTAAAATTGCCTTCAATTGGAACTCGGAGAGTGTTTTGATCGGCAAAAATGCTGGCGCGATCGGCGCCGTACCTTAGCATCGCGTCGTGGTCACCCATCCAATACCTGGCTCAGCGCAGAGTGCTTAACTTCCGTGATATTGCGGCTGTAGCCGGTGTTTCTCACATGCCGAAACTTTTTTACCAGTCTAAATTGCAGCCTACACGAACTAAATAGTGAACGGAGGGACACTTTTTTCCCATTGTGTGTCGAATGCCAGGCAAAGTCAAAACGTATTCCCGTTGCTTAGGCTGGAGCTTTGAAGTTGATATTGTAACCTACTGAAATAATTGTGTTCAACATAAAAACTTCATGCCGGGAGTTTAAAGTAAAGTTAAAAGCAACATTTTCCCCCAACGATTCCTATACTAGAAGTGAATGGAAGGCGCCTAGAACAAGAACAGCCTAGGTACGTACAACAACTAGAACTAAGGTAGGTACCTATACTTGAAAGTCGAAACGTTTCGGGCGTTAATCGAGCGGTTTCCCCGCGCAGGTGGCGGACCTGAACTGCGTGCTGGAGTCGCGGTTGGCGGCGCTGGAGTCCCGCGGGGCCCCACTTTGCCACGCGGGGACGCAGACCGCGTCTCACCTACAGGTGCGGACCAATCAGGGCACTCGGTTCAAATCGCAGACCGCGTCTCACCTACAGGTGCGGACCAATCAGGGCACTCGGTTCAAATCGCAGACCGCGTCTCACCTACAGGTGCGGACCAATCAGGGCACTCGGTTCAAATCGCAGACCGCGTCTCACCTACAGGTGCGGACCAATCAGGGCACTCGGTTCAAATCGCAGACCGCGTCTCACCTCCAGGTGCGGACCAATCAGGGCACTCGGTTCAAATCGCAGGCCGCGTCTCACCTACAGGTGCGGACCAATCAGGGCACTCGGTTCAAATCGCAGACCGCGTCTCACCTACAGGTGCGGACCAATCAGGGCACTCGGTTCAAATCGCAGACCGCGTCTCACCTACAGGTGCGGACCAATCAGGGCACTCGGTTCAAATCGCAGGCCGAGTCTCACCTACAGGTGCGGACCAATCAGGGCACTCGGTTCAAATCGCAGACCGCGTCTCACCTCCAGGTGCGGACCAATCAGGGCACTCGGTTCAAATCGCAGACCGCGTCTCACCTACAGGTGCGGACCAATCAGGGCACTCGGTTCAAATCGCAGGCCGCGTCTCACCTACAGGTGCGGACCAATCAGGGCACTCGGTTCAAATCGCAGACCGCGTCTCACCTACAGGTGCGGACCAATCAGGGCACTCGGTTCAAATCGCAGGCCGCGTCTCACCTACAGGTGCGGACCAATCAGGGCACTCGGTTCAAATCGCAGGCCGCGTCTCACCTACAGGTGCGGACCAATCAGGGCACTCGGTTCAAATCGCAGACCGCGTCTCACCTACAGGTGCGGACCAATCAGGGCACTCGGTTCAAATCGCAGACCGCGTCTCACCTACAGGTGCGGACCAATCAGGGCACTCGGTTCAAATCGCAGACCGCGTCTCACCTCCAGGTGCGGACCAATCAGGGCACTCGGTTCAAATCGCAGGCCGCGTCTCACCTACAGGTGCGGACCAATCAGGGCACTCGGTTCAAATCGCAGACCGCGTCTCACCTACAGGTGCGGACCAATCAGGGCACTCGGTTCAAATCGCAGACCGCGTCTCACCTACAGGTGCGGACCAATCAGGGCACTCGGTTCAAATCGCAGGCCGAGTCTCACCTACAGGTGCGGACCAATCAGGGCACTCGGTTCAAATCGCAGACCGCGTCTCACCTCCAGGTGCGGACCAATCAGGGCACTCGGTTCAAATCGCAGACCGCGTCTCACCTACAGGTGCGGACCAATCAGGGCACTCGGTTCAAATCGCAGGCCGCGTCTCACCTACAGGTGCGGACCAATCAGGGCACTCGGTTCAAATCGCAGACCGCGTCTCACCTACAGGTGCGGACCAATCAGGGCACTCGGTTCAAATCGCAGGCCGCGTCTCACCTACAGGTGCGGACCAATCAGGGCACTCGGTTCAAATCGCAGGCCGCGTCTCACCTACAGGTGCGGACCAATCAGGGCACTCGGTTCAAATCGCAGACCGCGTCTCACCTACAGGTGCGGACCAATCAGGGCACTCGGTTCAAATCGCAGGCCGCGTCTCACCTACAGGTGCGGACCAATCAGGGCACTCGGTTCAAATCGCAGACCGCGTCTCACCTACAGGTGCGGACCAATCAGGGCACTCGGTTCAAATCGCAGGCCGAGTCTCACCTACAGGTGCGGACCAATCAGGGCACTCGGTTCAAATCGCAGACCGCGTCTCACCTCCAGGTGCGGACCAATCAGGGCACTCGGTTCAAATCGCAGACCGCGTCTCACCTACAGGTGCGGACCAATCAGGGCACTCGGTTCAAATCGCAGACCGCGTCTCACCTACAGGTGCGGACCAATCAGGGCACTCGGTTCAAATCGCAGGCCGGGCTTTGTCATTATTAAATAGGCATATAACATGCAGTACAAATGGTACCTACTGGACCCAGACCCTCACCGCGATCCTCAGTAAACACGTAACCCTCGGGGTAAAATGGTGAAAAGCCATTCACAGACGGCGCTTGCAGATTTCAGGGGTCGTCATCATGGCGATATGAAACTCACCCCTATTTTTGCCCTAACCCTGCTTGGTGGATCTGCCCAGCGATTTTGTAACTTTCACGTCATGCCGTTGTTCCGATGTTCCGATGGATGAAATCCCTTTTGTTAATTTGTTAACTTGCCTGAGAACGGAAAATTGGTCCGAGTTACGAAATCGCGGTGCAGGATGGAGACGGTTAGATCATTTCCCACTTGCACACAATTGCAGGGACCTCTATTATTCTTCTTTGGTTTATTTGGCTTATTTGAGCTCTTTCTGTTGACTAGATTTGTCTATCTCTATGTTCTAACTATCTATCTATCTTAAATTAAGTGAAATTTGATATGTCGATTCAAAAATTTTACGAGAAACTTTTCAGCCAGCTGCGATTTTGTTGATACTCATGGATCATGGTTGAATGATAGTTGAGATTGGGGTCTGAAGAAAAAAACTTCGAAAATCCTTATAACTAATAAATTTCTAGGGCCTCATTCATGTCTGCTTTGTCCTATCTTTAGCTAAGCACTGGTTTTGAAAAAATTGCAGGTATTGCAAACCGGGTCTTGAAGGCTAAATAAAAGTTGCACTGATTTCCCACATGGGGAAAGCAATCTTATTTAGAGCAAAACCCAATTTGCGAACTTTTTTTCAAATCCAAATAACACCATGCAAAATATTTGAAAGCTTCAGACAACACTAAAAAACGTTCAATTCGACGTCATCGCAGACGACCAATAAACCGCGTGTCCCGCGTTGGCAGCTGGTGCCGGCGTCCGTGCGCGGCCGGCCGCCGCTGCCGAGCCGCGAGTCCGCCATGCTCAGCGAGTTGTTCTTCAGGACGCCACCGCAGTCGCCGCCCGAGCTCGAGGACCTCTTCTTCCTGCCGCCCGCCGCCAACGAAGACCGCGGCCTCGCGGTTTTCGACCTGTGAAACCCGTGATTCACTCTGCACCCCACACGTCTCGATGCCAATTAAATTGTTTATGTATTCTGCACCGCAGTGAATGAGATGCTGGAATTTGTTTGTGCTCACCATTATTCGTAGCCTATGTCTCTTTATACAATATCGTTTTCCCCAGCCATAGTTCAAAGTCAAACAACAGCTACCAAGTGACTTGATTGGCCGGCAAAAACACAATGAAGAAGAACGGGTTTAACACTTTTATCCCATTTAGAGCATGCCTACCTACATAGACTACAATCATGTAAAAAGTGGCTCTGCGAAATATTGACACCGAAAAATGGAGAAAACGCAGTTGATATAAAATATGAAAATAAATTTTACTTACCAACTTCAATAATAATCGATATATGCGTGGCGTGGCTCTTTCTCCGCCGCCCGCCGCCAACGAAGACCGCGGCCTCGCGGTTTTCGACCTGTGAAACCCGTGATTCACTCTGCACCCCACACGTCTCGATGCCAATTAAATTGTTTATGTATTCTGCACCGCAGTGAATGAGATGCTGGAATTTGTTTGTGCTCACCATTATTCGTAGCCTATGTCTCTTTATACAATATCGTTTTCCCCAGCCATAGTTCAAAGTCAAACAACAGCTACCAAGTGACTTGATTGGCCGGCAAAAACACAATGAAGAAGAACGGGTTTAACACTTTTATCCCATTTAGAGCATGCCTACCTACATAGACTACAATCATGTAAAAAGTGGCTCTGCGAAATATTGACACCGAAAAATGGAGAAAACGCAGTTGATATAAAATATGAAAATAAATTTTACTTACCAACTTCAATAATAATCGATATATGCGTGGCGTGGCTCTTTCTCGACCCAATACTAACACAACTGAACACAACAACGGTAATTTCCCTCTCTACAAGCTTCACTTCATCTTGAGCAGCCTTTGCATTCATCTGCAATTAGAAACTTGACCGTTCAGCTAACATTCCATGCAGGTTTGGTGGGCCCATTGAATCTCAAAGAGAAGCAGAATACGTGGTAATGGTATTACTTTTATTATTACAATCTTGTACACAATGTAGAATCCAAACTAAGACTATAGATACTTGGAATCAGATACTTGATAAAAAGTCACTTAATTTTAAAATCAATGCACCAACTGGTGTTGCATTAACCGACAGCGGTTTGATGCACGACTTGGGAGTTATCCACCCAACCACAGTGGCGCTAGTATCGTCCCGAGCGGCCCTCTCGATCCCTTCGTCCGCCACCGCCTCCACCACCACCTCCTCCTCCTCCTCCTCCGCCGCCGCCACCACCACCCCCGCCTCCACCGCTCTTCCTGCCCCCGCGGTCTCGGCCACGAGGCTCGCGCGAACGGGAGCGCGAACGTCGGTAGCCCGCAATCTTCTCGCCGTCGCGATCGCGAGAGCGACTGCGAGAACGCGAACGACGTCCCCTGGTGGCCAAAGAACGTGGGTCAAGCGACAAAACTAACATTGAGGACTTTTGAGTGATACACAGCTTTTATGCAAGAATCTTTTCAACTTATTAGCTGCTACCTAGTCATTGAATTCTATCATTGAACATAAATCCAAAATGATTTTATACCAGGCTCCATTTTACTACTAATTTTATGTCAACAAAAAGAAAGATATAGGTACAGTTTAATACTACAAGATGATTGGGCAAATAACGAACCTGCGGCGACGGCTGTAGAGATATCGACGCAGTTCACGGGAAATAGGCTTCAAGTGCATGAAGTTGCAGAAGCCAGAGCGAGTGCACTCTCCCATCTCGTACTGTCGGCAACATGCCTCCCTGAAAAACAACAATCGTTAGCGATACATTCTTCGTAATCTGGTGGGAAAAATCCTCAACGGTTAGCCAACTAAGCACAAACCTGAAATCGGTGACGGGACTCAGCTCAGCATAAACTGGTCGACCTCCGAACCAACGATTGTTCAAATCGTTAACGCCGCGCTCGGCGTCTTCCTCCCTACGGAACTTGATGTAAACGTTGCCGACAAGGTGGTCACCTAAGTTGTCACAAACATTCATCTCTTCGATCTCCCCGTATTTGTCTTCGCATTCAACGAATACATCCTCGAAGAAGTTGTCATAATGCTCCTGCATCTCCTCATCGGACACATTGGCGACGAGATGTGAGCCATCCGCCGACTTGGCAGAGTTCTGTGGGTTGACGTACAGATTTTGAAGCAAAACTGTCTGGCTGAATGTCGGCTTATTGTGAATACGTGAGCAGCGATCGCCATGCCGACAAGCACCGATCTTGAAGTAAAACGAGCAATTGACTTTATCCTTTTCGGTACCGAAAATAGAAGCAAGGTACTCCGCCATGTTTACGCTTCCTTTGCTTCGACGGCGGCCTTCCTAAAATTGAGCGTCAAGCCTGCCATCTAGCGGCACTATTTGAAGGTCGCCGAGTAGTTGGTTATTTTCAGCCACTGAAATAAAAATGTATCAAAACTCATTATGGTCACATCATATCAGATTTTGTAGGATAAACACGCTAATAAATATGTTCAATATGTCATGAAAATTATCTTATGAAAGCCATCAGTAATTTTCCTTTGGTCAATCCGAATCGCGAACGCATTTTGCGTATTCCAATGGCGCGCTGCCAAAAAGTTCAGACAATTAGTTGAAATTGTGTTTCTACGGAATGAAAAGTTCACAAAGAAGAGTATCCCAACTAAACTGCAAGCAATTATAAACATATAGTATAAGTAATTACTCTTTTGTAACAAGCGAGAGAATGAATGGGAGTTTCATCCGCGTATGAACACGTTCACACGCGGGCTGTTTGAATTGCGAAACTGGGCTGTAGAGAAAAGAGAATATTTTTTGTGTACAAGTTCGGATTTTGTATAGGTAAATTTTGTTTCGTGTATGTTCCAGAAATGCCACATGTAATAATGTTGGGATTATATTAGTAATATGACATCAAAGGGCGGCGGGGAGGGGGGAGGAATAGCCGGTATGGCAAATATCCAGGTATATTCTTTTATAATCTTATTTAAATTAAGAAAGCTCGTAATTGGCTAGTCATTTTATTTTTATGTACACAAATTAGCAAATACACAAATTACACAAATTATGTACACAAATACGCGGTACCAGAGCCACTATGAGTGTTCATAGACTCTGGACCATACCCCCCTGGGGACATTCAATTCTCACACCTGTATGCAAATTACTTCTCTCAAATTTCGTGTCTATTTAGCTCAGCGGTTAGAGCACCAGCCGCGAAAGTTGGGGACCCGGGTTCAAATCCCGGAATGGGCAACATTGGGAGGCTAATTTGTGTACATAAAAATAAAAATCCAGGTATATTTATTATGTTCTGGAAGAGATTTTCAAAGCTTTGGATTCCAGTATGGGTTCACCACATAATTTAGGCACAGATTAGGGTTCGATTCACTTAGATTCCAACTTGTAATGTGGAGACTACCTGTAAACTAATTACACACATGACTTCCGAAACATTCGATAAGTCTAGGTATTGGTATTTAATATGCCATAGCACTAGCAGTAATTCCTTGATATATTGGGAACACTCTTCCGTTATTTCATATTTATTATTATGTTACGGTTTCTGCACCAAACCTCTACATGAACACGGCAATGCTGTGCAACCCGCTTCACTCTCCATTGCTGCTCATCATGAGTAGGTACTCTGCCAATGAAATAAAACATTGTCGTTATTTCAAAGCAAAAGAAGACTGAGTTACTTGGAGAAGTTATCTGCATAAAAATTGGCATTTTGCAAAATTTCATTGCAGTTACTTCCTCCCAATCCCACTTAGCTGTTTTCTATACCTTGGCTCAAACATTTACGTTGTACCTAGATCTAACCCGCTATATATTACGCAGATGTATTTTAATGGTGTCATCCTCTCAACAAATTTTCAAAAAAGTTTGAAACTCATATTGAGTCAGAGAGTGAATTCAGTGAGAATACCTACCAATCTCCCTGAGCTGATGATTAAGGACGTCACCTCTTTCACTACTCAATTGGCATGTCCCTGTTTCTCAGCATATGACTGGCCTGGCAACTGGCAAGGTTCCAGGTACTTTTAATTAAGTCCCTTTATTGCACTTGCCGTTACGCGGCATCAGATTGGAGCAAGCAGTAGTGGAGTCTGGCGGATCTTCCACCCAGCTAAGCCACCAAATCGAATCAATTGTCAACGTATTGTTTTTGTCCCCTGAAAATTGATCCAAATAGAAAAATGTCTTTCTCAGCCAACCAGCAGCTATTCTGTTATTTTCTTCATTTTGATCCGAGTTTTTAAATCGGTTCTCACGTATTGCAAACAAAAGGACAGTCGCTCTGAGAACGACACTGTTGCAAAATTTGCTTGAAAGCTGTGTCCCAAACCCTTAATTAAGGATTCTTGTGTAGCCGCGTCTTAAAAATAACAAAAATCATTTAAAGTTTTAAAAACATACCTACTTCAATAAGCATTCAAAACCACGTTTGGAATATATTTTGCAAGCAAATGCTAATTGTAATTGGTAGGGATAAAGTATACAGGTACTTGAGTCACAAAAAATAAATCAGCAACTCCTTGTTAATTGATGCTCAGATAACCCACCTCTCGATTCAAGTTTAAGTTTAAAATACTATTCTGTAGTGTCAAATGTCAATCTACATATTTTGGAGTAGGTACTAGGTACACATTTAGAATCTCATTTAAAATTGTTTTTGAGTTTGAGCCGCGTTCTTAGAGCCCCATGTTAATTCCATTCGAGAATGAAGTGCCTTAATAAAGTCAAAGGAGCGTTGCAAACTTTGCACCGAGGAGTTGGGTGAACAAGATGAAATGGGTTGATGGACAGACGTCCGACACGGAGTCCGGTGAGCTGCACACCTTCTCTTTGCTCTGCCCGCTGGAAGAGTCCCAATGATCAATCAGTTGTTTTCTTATCTTTTAGTTTGCCATTGGTTTGTAGAACCCACATTCCTTGAAATTTCTCCTTAAAATTTGCTTAAAAAACTGCCTTCAAATCATGACATGCTATTGTAACTTACCATTTTTGACGAGGCTTCTTTGGATGCAGCACCTGCCAGCTCATGGCCTTTGTCCCAACGTTTCCAGAGGTCCAGTAGGACCCAACCCTGACGTCCCGGGAAGAAGGGAATGTCAGGAGTTGGTGTACACTCTGGTCAAGAAAGTAGGTCGAGTAGATTACGTCTAGAACTTGGATGGGCTTTAACGTCACTTCTTATCGCAATTGCTTTCCACTTTCCCACAGCTGCAGGTTTGTGACAAAAAGGTTTCCGAGTGAATACAAATCACGGTAGTTCAGATTTTGGACACACAAAGGCGGAAACAACGGGAAACGCAAATTAGATTTTTGACCAAACCAAGACAGGGCAGCGCAGTAATGTTCCTCTCTACGCTGAGCTGCTTTCCGTTAAGGTACTTCCCTTTATTTATTTAGAATAACAATATTTAGTAAACCCTAAGATTAATATACAGTGCCATACTCGTGGACTTTGGAGTCAGTATTTTTACAATAAAGGTATGGAAATAAACCTAACCGGCTGGTATGAGCCGCCGTCCCTGGTTGCTAGAGACCAACGGCCAACGGCCAAACGAACCGAGGTTCCGCGGTCTCCGTGAGACGACATGGCTGGCAACTCGAGCCCGACTACTACGATAAAGATACGAAACGCCTCATTTACTTTCGGCACTCTACGATCGCTGTCCAGATAACTCAGCACATTGGTCCAATCAAAGCTCCGATATTCGCCAAATCACGTTCTGCCAAACACGAGCAAACTGTCGCCAAGTACAGCATTTCAAACAGAACCGAAAGTAAACGAAGCCTGTGATGATTAAAAACATAGCGTTCCACACAAAGCCGACTATAAACGAGGCATCACAAAATACATCTGAGCTGCACGCAACAACTCGAAACAGACTCCCGTTTATTTCTCAGCAATCCGGCATTCACAAAAGATTTCAGAAAAGATCCACTGACACCCTCTGGAAAAACTGTCACTTTCCCTGGTCACGGGTAGGGGGGGGGGGGGGGGAGAGGCATGTGGATAAACATGTGGCAAACCGCGATTGGCTCATATCTTCTGGATCTTCTCGCTGACCACGACCGGGTTGTTGCGACGGATCTCCTGGGCGCCGGTCTCGCGGTAGTTGAACGTGCAAGCGTGCTTGTCGCTGTAACGATGCACGGCACAGTACAGGCCGCCGCAGCGGCAATCAAAGCCGGTCAGCCCGACTTTCTTGCGGCACGAGGCGCAGCGGTTCTTCTTCTTGCCATCTTTGCCGTCCTTGCCGCCCTTGGCGCCGTCCGACGAGCCACCCGCCTCCGTTTCTTTCTCCGGCGTAGAAACCGTCGGCAGCGCGGTCTCGACCTCGCCGGTCGCTTCTGGATCGGCGGATGCGGCGGCGCCCTCGAACTGTACTTGGTTCGGCGGCTGCTGCTTTTTCTTCAGCGCCTCTTTGTAGCAGAGGGAGCACAGGCCGTCCATCGACGGGTTGCTGAAGAAGCCGCAGCCAGAACGGCACAGTGCTCGCATTGGATTGGACTCGCCCTCCATTATAATCGCGATGACAGCCGCAGATAGACTTGTTTTGCCTATAGACATCAGCTTATTAGAAATACAATGCAATTTTCACATGATAAAATAATAATCTTTTGCATAGATCATAGTATACTAAATGGAAATTTGAGAATGACAGATGAGCGTGTCAAACAAATAGGCCTGTTCTGGGCTTACCTGAATCAGACGACTGCCTGGCCACTGCCCAGTCAGACAATAGTTTGGCTGCTCGCCTCTCCGCACAAAAGGGGAACACCGAATTCACTTTACTCGCGCAAGAATCTACGCAATCAAATGAAGGCTTAAATTTGTTTCAATACCGTCGATCATTCTAGGCTGCACAAGAAAACTCGCACTGATGACAATGCATTCCACTAAAACTCAAGACGCCATTACGCGCAGCCATTGCTGTCGACCAGAGTCGATGGAGTGGCCAAGGGTCACACTCGAATTCCAGAGTGGATGTACTAATCAATTCAAATAATGTTATCCAATGGGATCCAATGTTTATTTTAGAAATGTAAAATTTACACAACAAGTGATTCCCAAATTCCACCAACCAAACTGATCGGGACTCATTTCTGTGTGAACGTGTAGCCACTGCCTTACAAGGTTGATTGTGTATTCTCTGGCCTCTATTAATACACCAGAATGTAGCTTCAACCACGGTGAAACTTTCAGGAGTCGAGCGTTATAGAGTGAATTTATGCCGTTCTAAGCCACTATTTTCTCCCAGAATTTACCTGCTCAAAAATCTTGCTCCTTTCTACAACATTGATGCGCGTAACTATAGCAACTTTCCACGTTTTTTCAACAGTTAAAAGCTACTATGGCACTCGGCTACATTTATCACAATCTTTCGGTAAAAAGGTTTGGTACAGTAGATATACCTCATGTAGCACGAGACGCAGCATAAAATATAATAATGCGATGTTAATTAATGTTAATTAATTTGAGTTTCCCACTTTTTGGGGATCTATCATACAGTACCATACCATAGAATCAAATGACAAGTTTTTGCTAAAAAAGGTATTAATCATTACAATTAATTACCATTTTACTCTTTACAAATCGTAAAAGAGTCAAATGATACTTTACTTCGAAGTCCACCAGGCTGTGGTAATCTTAGGCCAACACAACTGAAGGAAAGAATTGCATCTATTTGCGGAATTTACAGGAGCCTGTAGTTGAACGATTTGACAACAGACACTCGACAGGTGTTTAGAGCGTTTTCTTTATTTGGTGCTCCTTAGGAACTATGCATTATAAAATATCAAATCACAACGCCACGAAGATTTCACTCGCAAATTGGCACAAAAATATCAGCGGCTGTGGAAAAAAGCACCAGCACGAAAGACGACAAACTGCCGAGGTAGAAAAATAGGATTGTCGACAAGTTGGCGCCGTCTCGCTCGAAGCCGACAAACGGGGGCCGTTAGAGGGCCATGAGAGGGCCGTTAGAGGGCCATTAGAGGGCCGTTAGAGGGCCATTAGAGGGCCATTAGAGGGCCGTTAGAGGGCCGTTAGAGGGCCATTAGAGGGCCATTAGAGGGCTGTCTCGCTCGAAGCACGACGCCGACAAACGAGGGCCGTCAAGACGCGAGAGGGCCGTTAGAGGGCCGTTAGAGGGCCATTTGAGGGCCATTAAAGGGCCGTTAGAGGGCCGTTAGAGGGCCTTTAGAGGGCCGTTATAGGGCCTTTAGAGGGCCGTTAGAGGGCCATTAGAGGGCCATTAGAGGGCCGTTAGAGGGCCGTTTCCGCGGTCACCAGCCCTTCCTTCCCGCCTTGTCCGCGCCGGCAAGGACGCTGGCCGCTTTGCGCCGGCGCTGGTTCTCCTTGGCGGCCGCCATCAGCGCAAGCAGCGCGTTGACGGGCGGTTTGCCGCCGCCGCCAATCGGCTTCGCGACGTTGGTGGCGTTCACCAGCGGCAGCGCGCTCTGATTGGTCGGGGTTAGGGGCGGCGAGTCGCGATTGGCCAGCTGATCCTGAAGGAGTGAGCTCTCATTGGTCGGAGTCTGCGGCAGTTGACCCTGATTGGTCGGATTTTGCGGCAGCAAGCCGTCATTGGCCAGGCCGAACGGAGGAACGTGGTGATTGGTCAGGCTCGACGGCGGAGACGGATTCGTTCCGCGTTCGTTCCGCGTCTGCGCCGGCTCGTCGCGATTGAGCGCAAACACGTCGCCCGCGGCAACAACCGGTTTGTGCGCGCGCGGCTTGAAGAACGCGTGGAGCGTCGTCGGGGGCGGAGTCGGCTTGGAGCGCTGTGATTGGTCGACGCTTGGAACGGAGCGCTGTGATTGGTCGACGCTTGGAACGGAGCGCTGTGATTGGTCGACGCTTGGAACGGAGCGCTGTGATTGGTCGACGCTTGGAACGGAGCGCTGTGATTGGTCGACGCTTGGAACGGAGCGCCGTGATTGGTCGTCGCTCGCAACGGTGCGCTGTGATTGGTCGTAGCTCGGAACGGAGCGCTGTGATTGGTCGTCGCTCGGAACGGAGCGCTGTGATTGGTCGTCGCTCGGAACGGAGCGCTGTGATTGGTCGACGCTTGGAACGGAGCGCTGTGATTGGTCGACGCTTGGAACGGAGCGCCGTGATTGGTCGACGCTTGGAACGGAGCGCTGTGATTGGTCGTCGCTCGGAACGGAGCGCTGTGATTGGTCGACGCTTGGAACGGAGCGCTGTGATTGGTCGTCGCTCGGAACGGAGCGCTGTGATTGGTCGGGTCGCCCAGCGCGTAGCGCCGCGGCGAAGTACGCGGCGTGGCGGTCGTCAAGGCAACGCAGCGACGACTCGAGCAGAGCGAGCAACGCCGCGCGGCGCGAAACGTCGGTAGACAAAAGTCGGGTCCAGCGCCGATCCAGGTCCGCCAACATCGCGGAAATCTGCGGCACAAAGTCTTCAAAGTCGGCACAAAGTCTTCAAAGTCGGCACAAAGTCTTCAAAGTCGGCACAAAGTCGTCGCGATGAGTGGCACGATTCAGTCGGGTGCAACGACATTCTAAATAACTAAACATTCTTTTGGTGTCTTTTATTGGCATTTTATAATAACGTTTACACTAGAATTAATTCGAGTTTGCCACTGTTTGGGGATCTCATATCATAGAGTACCATACCATAGAAGTAAATTATGAAGTTTTTGTCATTACCATTAAAAAAGGTATTTTTCATTACGATTATTTGCCATTTTACTCTATACAAATCGTAAAGAGTCAAATGATACTTTACTTCGAAGTCCACCAGGCTGCGGTAATCTTAGGCTAACACGACTGTACTTGGATCTTTCTTGGTGTGTTCATATCTAGATGACGCTTCATTGACATCTTCTTTATTCCCTTTAGGAACAAAGTTCTTTGGAGTTGTAGATTTGAACATTATAGTACTTGGAAGAGTTTAACCCCTTAAAGTAAATAAATGTCCCAAATTTTAGCCATGACTCCCATCTTTTACTAATTGCAAATTCAATCAGCCATGCCACACCGTTTTTATACATGCAGGTAACATTTTGGTCAATAGAGAGATTCGAATTGAACGTTAGTGGACCGAATTGATTCGACAAATAGATTTTTTCGTTTAAAATGTACATTCCTTAATTTTATATCAGAGCACACAACCATAAAGAGTTATAAAACTCTATGTCACAACCATGGGACTTCTAAATGGATTTGTTTCTGATTGCTCTTAGAGCTTGAGGTTGAATGTTGATATATATATATAGTGGAACCAAAAGAAATCTGTAGCACTAGAGTAGGAAACGTAACAGTTCTTTGCAGTACTCTCACCTGATCTTTATTTTCATGTACGGTCCAGCCAAACAGCGACGGGCAAGCCAAGGATGCGGCGACAAAGTCAGTGGTGGCGACCAAAACAATGTCGTTCTCCCACATCTTCCCGTCGCACTTCACCTAGGAATGAGCGGAAGGTGGCGTGTTACAAGCTAAACTGCCCGGCTTTCCAATTCCAATCCATACCATGCCCGATGTTGGTCAAAATCACTATCGCAGTTTGACAAAGTTGCCACAACACTCACAAGAGTCGACTGGAGAATAAAGTAGTCTTTGTAAGCAACAGCAGGTAGGGGGCAATCGTAGTCATGTCCATTTCCAGAGTTGACAAATACAATGAATTCGGATTTCCTCCAGAAATGCAAAGTTACTGTCGGGATTTCGATTTAAGGTTAGGGCTTACCATACGTCGTCGGTAGTTCGCAAAATTAATGTCCCGTATCGACGGAATGTTAATGACGGGCATGTGCACGCTGCGCAGAGTCTGTAACGCCTCTTCCTCTGCACGGGCGCAGTCCCTGCGATACTCTGCTCTCACTTTGTCCTTGCCCATCGTAAATACAAACCCAAAAAGGTGCGGACCCCTCGCGCTGTTCCCTTCTTATCAGATTTGGCGCGAACAGCGCACAATTTGACAATCACGCGACTTGATCACGTGACCAGTGCGCATGCTCGAGGCTCGTGGAGGTAAGTGGCACGTTGATGGCGTAGATTCAACTTGGGTTCCATCGTGGTGGTGGTATAGTATCTTTGGGTGGGACAGTGTATCTCCAGGCCTAACTTCTATGGCAATGCTTGCTCTGTGCTCAAAACACAGACACTAGCCTATACCGTGGCATTACGGCAAATGCCGTAAATTGCCACCGTGACGATGAGGTCCTGCGCTCTAGGCCAAACTGGGCCTAAAAAGCGATTTGATCCCAGGCAGGCGAATCGATGAAACTGTGAGCAAATCGATGAATCGAACGTAACGGATCGGCGTAGATTGGTGCTGCTGACGTGTTGCGTTCACAGCATCGGGGCGGCTGGCATAACACGTCTGCGCCGCTAACAAGACGTCGTCTCTGTGCAGTGGGTAAAGGGGCTCGACGACGTCACGGTCAGTGCCAGCCTTATTTCTTTTTGTTTTGTTTATTTCTTTGTTTTGGGCAATTTGCCCAGAGTCAAAATTTTACATGTAGGTACTAATTAAATAGTTGTACAATAATTACATAATTTTGACATGATTGCACTCCTGTACCTATAGCTTTTCGAAATAGTGCGACGACCTTTGGCTAAGGGTGCATTGATCTTGCCATGCATTTTCTGTTCCAACGCTGAATTCCGTCGGACACAAATGAAAAACGTCGTTCAGCTCACAGCAAAATCTCTATTTTGGGTCCCTGTTGTCGTGCTTATGTTATATAACTAAGCAGATGTATATAACTAAGCAGCAATAAGTTAACTATCTATTATGAATACTGTGTACTTATTATCATAATAATAAATTATTATTAACCACTGTAAAATATTAAAACAAAGACATTGTAACAGGGTTAATTGGATGCCCAAAACAATAAAGAACGTACAATACAATACAATGTAGCTTTTGTGGTTTAAAAATCAATCATTTTCAATTTCACTGCCTATGGTTTAACTTGGCCAGTGATAAGAAATCTAGTGATTTCGAGCTCAATCGCTGCCCACCTGTTGAAACATTTGGGTAGCAATCTAGCTAGAGAAAAATAATATATCTAATTTTTTTTCTAAACCACCATAGATTTGCTTAGGCAGTGTTCTAGAATGCAAACACTCCTGAAAAACTACATAAAATTATGCCAGCTTTATGCATGCAATTTTCATATCAAAAAAACCAAAATTTCGTGTTCTTTTGAAACTTTCAACATTTTGAACACTATCATGCATGAAGGGGAAGGCTCGCATGGGACATTGGCCCATTCTCCAAAGGTTCACCTACCTTTTCCCAAGCCGGCGCACTTTAGTATATTATATTAGTTTAAAAGCATTGAGATCCATGTTAATTTTATAAACATGCATTTTTTTCAGAATGTAAAAGAAGCTCTCGGAGGTGTTGCAGACAATGACGGCAAACGGAAGGCCTTGAAACAAATTCTTAAAGCCTTGGAGATTACGGGTAGGTTAAAGGTTTTTGTATTTATTGCTCCCAACTCCATTTCCGACTGCACGATTCGCAGCGCCTCCAGACAAGCAGCTTGGCTCGTACGGCTCACCAAACGAGAAGAAAAACAAGTTATCGCTCGCCACGATCGCAGTCAAGGGAGGAAATCTTTGCAGAGGGGCAGACGGGAATGCCGAACTTACTCGCGCCGAGGGCCAACGAAGCCGCCGACTGCACGGTCGTACCCCGGGGAGGATGCCGACGATGAAGTGGCCGTACGAGAGGATAGTATTAAAGCGTCGTGGTGAGAGTGGCGTTGGACGTTGGCTCCGGCCGTTGGAAAGAGTCCCAACGGGCGCCACTACGCGTTTGACGAAGGCGGAGATATCGATCGCCTCGCAACCGTCGGCGGTTTGGAAGGACGACAATTTAACGAGAACACGCCGGTCACGGAGATGGATGAAGTAGTGGGACTCCATTGACGGGCCTTCTTGTTCACGGGCTGTTCGGTGGAGCTGAACCACCGCGAGCATCTCACCAAATTCCTTCATGCATGCGTAAATTGTTGTGATGAATTGTCTCGACTGCATGGTGGAAATTTGTTGAACGATCAAGTTATCCTGCTTACTTAGAATAGACTTGATTAGTATACAACCATAGTTTTGCAGAAAAGTGGTAGGTAGGTACCGAATTGTTCTTTTCATAAAGCACTCATTCAATTAATGTAAGTAAAACAATGGCACACTGAATTACCATTGATAATAGCGCAGTCCATCCTTATGATTTTACGCTTGTGCATGCATATTATCAATTGCTATTGCAATTGCCTGGCCAGATGGCAGAGCACTCAACCAGCAACCAAGAAGATCTTCCAACTCTCAAAACCAAATTTCCTCGATGCAGTCCGGTCCGACTCTAGCATAGCCGGCAGATTGCCTTCCCAAGCCAATATTCATCTGACATCGATCAGTCAATGACTTTGCAACAACTGGAAAGGGACGGAATCAGGCGAATTGGCACGCGCAGTCGCAACACATTTTATTCTCATTTAGTTGCTTTCTCTCAAACGTACAAAATGGGAACAGAAAACAATGTCATGCAAGTTCATGCCAAGCATTCAATGCTCATTGTCATACGTTTTAATAAAATTCCCTACATCCTTTAGTGTAAAGCGTAGAATGCCTATACAATAGCGTACAATATAGGAACCAAGAACAGTAGACAAAAAAAAATAATTTAGTATACAAACAGAATTCTTTAATATCATATCAAACAAAAGTTACGAAAATGAACATAAGTATTTTTATTGCTACAGTCAGGTACAATGATCTGCATGAGCTACAAACAAAGGCGTTATAAAATATAATAAATACTATTAACTCCAAGTGTGACAATTAAAACAGGGTGAATTAATCAATCCAATTCCAAACTAAAATTATGTGCAAGTAAATAAAATGTAGCAGAGGTAAATTGGCTTTCTGTGCTGCAATGTTTTACATAGGATATCATCAACGCTAGTTAGCCCGTGAGGCTGGTGGTCACGGCCATTATCGAACGAAGCCCCGCATTCTACCCTGCATTGTCTGCAGTGACGGGAGGAAACCGTGAAAATCTCCCGCCAGGGCCTACCTCACGGGTGCAAACAATGGCATAACTATCTGCGTTATCAATATCGTGCTTGGAAATTTAAATCACGAGTGCCAAGGAGTCTGAGCCCTCCCCCCATGTTACAATCCCAGTTTGGGATAAGCATGACGTTAAGTGAAGTTTAAGTTATGTTATAAAAGAACATTTAAAGACTAGGAAACCACTGCGACATCCTACAACAATCGACACTGCGACCACGACAACCCTTCCTGTGGATGGAACCTAACAAACGATTCGAGGACAAACTACTTAATCAACACTGCGACCACGACAACCCTTCCTGTGGATGGAACCTGCAAAACTAACGACCCTAGGACAAACCTTGGAATACCCGATGGACTAGTCTCCAAATGTTCATTGTATACGCAAAGTTGCGGACGTGACGTTAAAGCAATCTATCAAAATATGAACCCATTAACTACAGACCCCTTGACATACACGAAAACTGTCCTTGAAGCAAGGTGCTTGCATAGTTAATATATTATATAAATATTGAATATCTAACATAATAATTAATATTTTAATATTAAAACAATGAGTGCCAAGAGTCTAGGCAACGATTTGTCTTAGGAACACGAGCCGTATCGCATCAACCTCTCAAAGAGTTTGCAATTCTATTTACGGAACGATGTTCTCGGGGCAAGGTTCTTGGTGCCCTGCGTCGAAGTCGGGCGCAGAGTTCTCGTTGGATGTGAAGTTTCGTTCCGCCCCGGCCGTCGAATCACTCGCCTTGGAAGCCTGCAGCGACAATGGAACGAAACTCGTCAGGATTTGTTAACTCACTTCATTTTGTTAATGACTGCAACTGGCAAATATAGCAATCCATACTTCAAGAATTAATTGGTGATTTAACATGGAATTCTTTGTAGGAGCAGTTTCACTATTTTCAGGCCACAAAACAACATAGCATGAGAAGTACCTATAGTATTTGACAAATATGTAAACAAGGTAGAAGCAATTATTGCCAATGGGAAGTGATTACAGTGACTCTGTGAGATGAGCAATCACAATGCGTTGCATTTGCTGGATTGCATCCCAAGTCATGCAATGGTAAACTAGTTGTGTTCGGAAGGAAGGCAATCAGTGGCCAAGTATGTGTTTTTGAGTGGTAGCTGTAATGCAGTGAATCCCAGACAAACTTCAAATAAAGTCTGCAAATACCATATCATTTCTCATTCCACATGCCAAGAGATTAAATGTTTTCTGACCAGCTAGCAATTACATAGGACTCCTGTTTAATGATTTGGAGAGGTCATTACATTTTATTTCTGATTATTACCCGTTGCCAAAGAACCTATTTCTGCATTGGGCCATTAAAATGAAATGAGTGACCTCAGCGAGCAGCAAAGGCTAATTTGACGCAACACACTCGATTTGCACGATATAGCTTTGTGCAACTTGTGGGTATTGAACGGATTCTTCCCCTAGTTAGGTACCTACTTGATAAATGGAAATCAATACTTTCTACGACAGAATGGGAGCTCTGCGGATTTATTCCCACAGCAAAAAGTTGGTGCAAATCTATGCATTTCAGGGAGTTTTGACCTCAAAAAATACCTCAAATGATGCAAAACAAACAGGAGTATCATTACAAAAAAAGCTTCCGTAATTATACCAAGCATCTTTTGAAATAAGTAACTAAAGCAGCTAAGCAGTGGGTGCCATCGTGGTAGAGTGAAGTTGAGTGTAGCAAAGAAAGAGCAACTTACAGCCAATGTCGGGGTGGGCTGTCGGTGACTGGTCAATGACTGTCGGTGTGGTCTGTCGGTGACTGGTCGGTGACTGGTCGATGACTGTCGATGACTGTCGATGTGGCCTGTCGGTGACTGGTCGATGACTGGTCGATGACTGTCGGTGACTGGTCGGTGACTGGTCGGTGACTGGTCGATGACTGGTCGATGACTGGTCGATGACTGGTCGGTGACTGGTCGATGACTGTCGGTGTGGTCTGTCGATGGCGTGATTCAGCGCGGTGTCGTTCGGTTTTGAATCGAGTCGCAAGCGGCCGAAATCTGCAAGGAGCCAAATATTGCAAAGTAAGTTTGACACATTCCAGATGAGCGCGTGAAACCCAACCTCGGTACCCGTTCTAATGGACGGTGTTACTATAATGGTGCAGTGTAAAACTCTGGAATTAGCATAATTGCTACCCTCGGAAACAATTGAATTCCATCGTATCCTATCGGCGGTTGCCATGACAAATTATTCAACTCCTGTGTTAACTATGGGTTGAGGCACTTGAGATGCTGGTAATAATTGCTTTAGATGCTCGACATATTACGTCAAGGTCAAGGTTAGGTCAAGGTGGAGCGGATAAAGTTGTGCCTGGAATGTGCAGACTTACAGCCATGGAGCCGACGGTGCTTGGATCTTGACGGCAAAGTTCCGCGCAGACTTTCGGCGCTGCAGTGTGAACTACGACCGCGCACAACGGCCTCTCATCGACAAACGGCAAAAAACTGCAAGCGACCAAAGAGCTCAAATTACTCGACACATTCCCCTGCAGTCCGCAAGCCTCACAATGCTCTTCGGGGGCTCCGGTAGGCAACGATGTGAGCACATCAGTTGGGTTAGTACCTGTTGAACTTGTCACCTTAGTAGCCATCACATTTATAATGCTGAATATTTGATGGGTACAGGGAAGTCTTGGATTTGATGTTCTGGCAAGTATTTAGTAATGAAAGAGCTCATCTGTGTTTCACTGGTCGGCATGTCTCTAGTCCCGGACGTCCCTCGAAGTGCTTGCAGCGTCGGATCGGTCGGCTGCAATGCAGAGAACGATGCTCGATGAGAACGACCAGACCACAGAGACACCATCAACACTGTAGCACAAAGATACTATTATAACAACGTTTGGTTCTGTAGCAGACCTAGCTGCCGGCACCGGGTCCACTCTCGGCTCCCTTCCAGGCCGCAACGATCTATCCAAACGCGAAATACCGACACGATTTCCAAAAACGTCATATTATACGTAACCAGAACCGAACATAACTACCAACCTTGCGGCAGACGGACCCGGCCAAAGGATGGCTTCGACCGCTCATCTCGTGTGCATCTCTTCAGATGCGTTGTCTGGGACGTCGCCGCCACCGCCGATGAATGGCCTGCGATGTCTCGGGACGAAACTCCTCGAAACGTGCAACACAGAACGATGCATGTGCAGTAGAAGTGTAGTTCCGCCGTTGCATGCCTGGGAAAAAATGACAAATCACGTACGATATAAGCAATGGTTAGCAATGTTTTGGCAGTCGGCCGTTTTGTACGTGGTGCTCCCGTTGCCTTTTTCTTCCAACGTAGGCTCTTCTAGTAAGTGGCAAACTTAGTGGCAGCCCTGGTTAATTTCATGTTGGTCGTCGACCGCTTTTAAAAGCAGTCAGGCGTTCTGTTTCGGTCATCGCAGCCATATTATATCCCATCCCTGTGATATTTTGGGCGGAACACAAATGTAATTCCTGTACATTCCTGCGGGGAAAAAAACAAAGTACAATAACCAAGGTCAGCAATAACCCGACGCTACCCCCCCCCCCATCGGGCCCCCCCCGCTTCCCTGCCCACCCCCCCTCCCAGGCCCGACCTTGAACCCGGAACTTGAACTGTGCTTACCTCCGCACCAAATGGTGCTTACCGCAGACAAACCGCCATAATCGTGGTACCTAACAGCGACACTTCAGCACCTAAAAGAGAAACCTCAACGTTTGGTAGTCATTAAATCGCAGCACAAAACACAAAACAGCGCAAACATCGGCTCCCAACAGCGCAAACCTCAATATTAATAGTCATTAAATCGCAGCACAAACTTCAATATTAAAAGTCATTAAATCCCAGCGCAAACCTCAATTTTAATAGGTCATTAAATCGCAGCGCAAACCATAGTTTAGTAGTCATTAATTCGCAGCGCAAAATAGCCCAAAACCTCCATATTGGTATAGTCATAAAATTGCAGCTCAAACCTCAATATTAATAGTCATTAAATCGCAGCACAAAACACAAAACAGCGCAAACCTCAATATTGGTAGTCATTAAATCGCAGCGCAAACTTCAATATGGTAGTCATTAAATCGCAGCACAAACTTCAATATGGTAGTCATTAAATCGCAGCACAAACCTCAATATTATTAGTCATTAATTCGCAGCGCAAAATAGCCCAAAACCTCCATATTGGTAGTCACAAAATTGCAGCTCAAACCTCAATATTAATAGTCATTAATTCGCAGCACAAAACACAAAACAGCGCGAACCTCAATATTGGTAGTCATTAATCCGCAGCGCAAAACAGTTCAATTCTATCATCGGCAACTGAAATGCAAACATCGTTAAACCACGGCCGCCACCCCCAACCAACCAACCAACCCAACTCCAACACGTGCAACTCACACCTCATTCATTCAATCACTCTTCATTCACAACAAACTGATGGGGTTCTAAAACTACCCCAGCCTGCCACCCCCCATTCAGGCCCACCCCTTGCCCCCAGCACCCCAACCGGCCCTCCCTCCCTGAAGCCTCCAAGCCCGGTGGACCAAGACGGACCCTGCACGTGTACGTCACCCCTTCGCTGTCCCCCGAACGCGAACGACACGGAAGACGAACGACTGGTGACCGGCGCTAGGCAACGAGTCCGCGATCGTGTTGGTCCTCGGGGACCTGCAACAAATCATCGACGACATTAGCAAATGGGTAACACATTTCATGCAAAGGTCATGCATAATTAGCTCTGCAAGCGGTGGAAGGCGGAGCGCCAGTTGGTTTTGGGCAGTGCAAATTCATCTCCACAATTGATCAATTTACACACTCATAGCTCAGAACGAGAAACAAAAGGGAAGAAAATTTCACAGCAGTGAAAACAGACCCCAGAAGAAAGAAACTTTTGGTAGCTCAAATATATGCCATGGAAATTAATATAGGTAAAGAACTTTGCAGCAAATTGCTTGGCTGACGTATAAATCTTGAAATATATGCCATGGAAATTAATATAGGTAAAGAACTTTGCAGCAAATTGCTTGGCTGACGTATAAATCTTGAAATATATGCCATGGAAATTAATATAGGTAAAGAACTTTGCAGCAAATTGCTTGGCTGACGTATAAATCTTGAAATATATGCCATGGAAATTAATATAGGTAAAGAACTTTGCAGCAAATTGCTTGGCAGACGTATAAATCTTGAAATATATGTACGAGTGAACTGGCATGATTATGCAAGCAGGACATTAATTGCAACTTTGTCAATGGAAATTAACAAAAATGGTTATTATACACCAATTGAAAACGTATTTTTAAACTTGCAGCCACATGGTTTACGAATGACCATATGTGGGCAAAATGCTGGGACCCTAGCAAGCAATAAAAGCACAAAACGCCCACAAATGGCTGCATAAGTGCATATTATAGTCTATCTATATAGTGCCAGTTCGTGACTGGGACAAGGAAGTTCCACTTTCCCAAGAACTGCATCCTAATCTGGCGTAATAACGTGATTCAATCATGGCCGAAATGTTCTAGATGCTTCAAAGGTAAGTTATGCCAGCTAGCTGGAATTGTGGCGCAATTCAAGCATTTTGCTACACTTGTTCTGTAGGTGTACACCGTACCTGCGCCCCAAACAGCAAAAAACAATTGTCTTTGACCGTATAAAGTACTGTAATTAACTTTCGCGGGTCATTGACACTGACATAACGATCATTGCTCATCATAAAGGGGTTTGGTTCAATGCTGGTGGTAAGTTGCACGTGCACGCAGGATTATTCTTTGATCGAATCCAATCAAAATGCTAAAATAGAAGCGATAAAAAGGGTCGGGGCCGATGGTGAATCGAGGGCTGGCATACGAGTAGAAATTAGCAGACTTGGTTAACAATTTGATGCCTATGCCCAATCGAAATTTTGGCGATACCTAAATGGATAGGAAATTCGTGATGTTTTATTAAATTGAGAATTGTTCAGCTGAATGGCAGAAAGATAGATGTGCAAAACAAACATCAGCACTAGGTAACTCAAAAAAAATCTGACCAACATATTATTGGAAAAACCGACCAAATACGAACTTACCAGAAAATCGTTCGCACGTGCTGACCCGAACTCGAACTGGATTGAAATGGACCGGCTCAATCAAGTGCCGCCAAGAGCAGCGCTGATGATATAAAAAGAGTCAAGCTGCTGACTATAAATGTTAGTAAATCACGTAAGATTTTATTTCTTGGGTAATCAAAAATGTTTTTGAACTATTTTTAATTTTGCATTCAGATCTTTTGTTAATTGTGTATTGAATTTTGTGTTTAGTACCTCGATTTGGTTTTGGATTCGACTTTGCGCCTTGCTTGTGCCGGCCTCTGGTGCCGGCCAGTGAAAACGTCTAGCATGTGTGCACCATACCTCTGCACCATACGATCTGTCAAACATTTGTAAACATATCGTGTTCGGCGTCTTATTTAAATAACTTTATCGTATTATTACGCAAGTGGTGCTAAAAGTAAAAATGGTGTGAATTTTATACGATAGCTCAACTCTAATTTACTTCCGCTCTAAAATGAAGTAAGTCTTCAATCTATTTCATTCAGCCAGGAAGAGAGGTTATTGTTTTGTAGTGTCCATCGTTTTTGGTCATAAAATGCTATCAAACATAGATTTTTAACTGTTGTTACTGTTTAGACTGTCAGTAGATGGGCTGCTAGTCTACTTCCCGTATGACTACATCTATCCGGAACAGTTTGCGTACATGCAAGAGCTGAAGAAGGCACTCGATGCAAAGGTGAGACTTACTTTTCACCATTCACATACCGATTTCCAAGCTGGAAAGTAGCTGATGGAGTGTTCTTCTCTACCATTAGGGACACTGCCTGCTTGAAATGCCGTCTGGCACAGGGAAAACAGTCTCTCTGCTATCTCTGATTGTGGCATACATGGTGGAATTCCCACTGACGGCAGCGAAGCTTGTGTACTGTTCCCGTACCGTTCCTGAGATCGAGAAAGTTGTGGAGGAGCTGAAAGGTGTGCTGAACTACCATGAGCGAGAGCGTGGCGAGAAGCCGAACCTTCTCGGTCTGGTTCTCAGCTCTCGCAAGAATCTCTGCATTCACACACAGGTGAGTTGCATTTGCTCGTTTGTTTCATAGTGCTTCTGATAGTGTCTGACAAACATGATAATTAATTGAATTAGGTGTAGTTTCTACCTTCATAAAGTAGGTAGTACCAATCTACAAGAAGGATAGGAACTAAAAAAAAATGGGTACTACATTACAAAACAATGCAACGCACAGCAGCCCCTAGGTGGGATCTCAGCTAAAATCCATTTCAGTTAAGAAGTTTTCTGTTAAGAAGGACAGTGCGTTAGCATCTTCCTCGAGGACCCACTGCTGCTAGACACCAGCTAGAGTTAAAAAACTGCTGATATAGCCTTATGTCACGCTCAAAAGAGGGCATGTACGTTTAGAAACTCTTGGCTCGTGTCTAGCAGCAGTGGGTCCTCGAGGAAGATGCAAGTCCGCTCACCTTCTCGACGTGAAATGGAGTTAGGAGTTTGAAAACAAGGAAGTGTATTGCAGGTCGTGAAGGAGCGCGAAGGCAAGGCGGTGGACGGCCGCTGCCACGCGTTGACGGCTTCACACGTGCGCGAACGGCACCGCGCCGACCCCGCCGTGCCCGTCTGCGAGTTCTACGAGGCGTTCGACACCGAAGGCCGCGAGGCGCCGATCGCCGCGGGCGTCTACGCCCTCGACGACCTCAAGGAGCTCGGCCGCGCCAAGGGCTGGTGTCCGTACTTCCTCGCGCGGTACTCGGTGGGTGAGCCAGCCTCTGAAAGTGTTCCACTTCTACTGTTTATTTTTAATTTCTTACATTCCATGTACATTTTCATTATATCTGCCTTATTGTAATCAGTTGCGTAGTAAAATATACACATGTAAATCCCTATATATCCAGTTTCGTTACTCAACATTTTATTGCTATGGAAATATAAATAAATATGTCCATAATTCAAGCCAATGAAAATCTATCAACTATTTAGTGGTTGAGATAACAAGAACTGATTATCTCATTTGCCTATAGGACATTGCAAGGAACCTTGCCCCTTACCAGAGCCCGCTGCATGGGATTTTTGTGATTTGTTTGTGTGGCAAAAGGTCTCCAGGTGGCTTTGACCTTGAGCAAGATTCAACTCATGGATTTGTTGACTCTGCCATTTCCCACAGCCTCCTGGCAACATTCGAGCCACAAGAGCAATGGGAAGCAATACCATTCAGAAGGCCCTGGTTGTGTGCTAGGATAGAAATTCAATGTGTGCTGTCGATGGCTGCCATGCCTTGTTGCAAAACTTGCTTTCAAGGTCATGGGCAGAGAAAACGGTGCACATTTGTAACCATCATTTTGGTCATCCCGTACTGGGCCGTATTTTGTTTATGTATACTTATTTATAGTTCTTGTTTATTATTTGATTGATTTATTTACCCTGCACACGCCTCTGGTGTTCACACTATGAAACTATGCAATATTAAATGGCCAAATAATGTCTTTTAAAATAACTTCTATTATATTTTACCGTGCCCTTTAATTGTCTAGGTAGTCTGCTGTATAAAATTGATCCTAGCTGTCACACACTTAGTCTTCCCACTGCTAGTAGAGTATTCTTCGGTTTTTAGTTCAGCTCATTTTGTGTGTTTGTGCTATGAATTTCCTGATTTCAGCTGGGATTGTCGATTACACACAAAATTGCTTCCGTAATCAAATTTGTTGGTAGAGTCAATATGTCGAGATCTTTAAATGCGTCTCTACAAGAACTGTCTTGTGGATTTTACCTAAGATCAGGAAGGCTGTCAGGTAACTTTGTGATCTCAAAACGATTCGTTTTCAATATCACTGCCTATATGGTTTAACATGGGCAGTGATTTGAAATCTAATGATTTCGAGCCAAAGCGAATGAAATAAAGTTGCATGATCGCCACCCTGGACTTCATTTTACTGTTTCATGATAACATTTTTTGCTCTTGGTGCCACTCCCCATGCTAGTATCCCCTATTAAAATAACGACTCAACGTCGGAAAGCACACGAACGAGCCCTCGTTTTCGGTCGGCGTTTCTAACGTGAGCTTGGAACCGTCCGGTGCCCGCTGGCAGATCAACCACGCCAACATCGTGGTGTACAGCTACCACTACCTGCTGGACCCGAAGATCGCCGAGATCGTCTCCAAGGAGTTCCCGCGCGCGACGGTGGTCGTCTTCGACGAGGCGCACAACATCGACAACGTGTGCATCGACTCGATGAGCGTCAAGATCACGAGGCGCGTCATCGAGAAGAGCGCCTCCAGTCTGCACGACCTCGAGAAAACCGTGTCCGAGTGAGTCCGATTGCAAACAGTTCTCCCTCTGAAAGGGAGGCGATGCTGGAAAAATGTGCACCCGAACCGGGATACGAACCCGGGACCCCCTGCTTGCCGGGCAGGTGCTCTACCGACTGAGCTTTTCGGTCACACATTCTCCCTGCTTCGCCGGGCAGGTGCTCTACCAACTGAGCTATTCGGTCACACATTCTCCCTGCTTGCCGGGCAGGTGCTCTACCAACTGAGCTATTCGGTCACACATTCTCCCTGCTTGCCGGGCAGGTGCTCTACCAACTGAGCTATTCGGTCACACATTCTCCCTGCTTGCCGGGTGGGATAAGGGGGATCTCCGGGGAGACGAGAGGCCGAGCGACCCGTACATGGGACAGTTAACAGACTCGGCCCCAGGACGGCGATGGCGCAATCACTAGACCCTTTGTCCCTTTCTCAGATGAAGAGACACTCGGTGGATGAGAGGAAATGTTTAAGCAGTTACCAGTAAGCACTGGTAACTGCTTACTGGTAACTGCTTACTGGTAACTGCTTACTGGTAACTGCTTAAACCAGTAACAATTTCCTCTCAGTTCTCCCTCTATTCCTCTGTGACCAAGTGGGTTGGATTGGCTTCAATGTTAATGGGAAGAAGAATCCTGCACCTTAAAACCCATACCTTGAGGCTTGGCTGGGTTTGATGTCAGTGACACGACGTCATCAACATAGGCTCTGCACCAATCAGAGACTCGGGATGTGTACACTAGAATTAATTTGAGTTTGCCACTTTTTGGGGATCTCATATCATAGAGTACTATATATATCAGAGGCCACCAGGCTGTGTTGTTTGTTTGTTTGTTTATTGGCGCCTTTTGTCAAAATTCGATTTTTGTATGAGCTCGGCACCTACAGATAATATAATATAAAAATAAAATAATATTGAATAATATTTTTATTTTTATATGGCTGATGGGAATGTATGATGTCATGTTTGCGACACTGCCACGGAGTCTCTGATTGGTGCACAGCCAATGTAGATGACATTGTGTCACTGACATTGCCAGCTGTGAACCCAGCTTTACAAAAGACAGTTTGAAAGTATTTTACGTCATTTCAGCTCATGTCTAAAACTAAAATGTCTGGCAGGTAAAACTACTTCCCGTTAAAGTGCGATCACCAATCAGGCTCTCGCGAAGTCAGTCAGTTATTATTATTAGCGTCATTATTTGGATGGGTCTCTCACACTTTAACAGTTTTGTCGAAACAGAGGTTAAGAAGACCACAGAAAGCACGTCATTTTTAAACCTATATATGATTTAAGTAAAAATAGCAAAATGCCTTTTAGTATCCCTCTACCAGTATTTAGTTATGAAGACAGAGCCTGGCATTCGTCATTTTTAAACCTATATTTGATTTCAAGTAAAAATAGCAAAATGCCTTTTAGTGTTCCTCTACCAGTATTTAGTTCCGAAGACAGAGGTTGGCATTTGTCATTTTTAAACCTATATATGATTTCAAATAAAAATAGCAAAATGCCTTTTAGTATTCCTCTACCAGTATTTAGTTATGAAGACAGAGCCTGGCATTCGTCATTTTTAAACCTATATTTGATTTCAAGTATAAATAGCAAAATGCCTTTTAGTATTCCCTCTACCAGTATTTAGTTATGAAGACAGAGCCTGGCATTCGTCATTTTTAAACCTATATTTGATTTCAAGTAAAAATAGCAAAATGCCTTTTAGTATTCCTCTACCAGTATTTAGTTCCGAAGACAGAGGTTGGCATTTGTCATTTTTAAACCTATATATGATTTCAAGTAAAAATAGCAAAATGCCTTTTAGTGTTCCCTCTACCAGTATTTAGTTCCAAAGACAGAGCCTGGCATTCGTCATTTTTAAACCTATATTTGATTTCAAGTAAAAATAGCAAAATGCCTTTTAGTGTTCCCTCTACCAGTATTTAGTTCCGAAGACAGAGCCTGGCATTTGTCATTTTTAAACCTATATTTGATTTCAAGTGAAAATAGCAAAATGCCTTTTAGTAATCCTCTACCAGTATTTAGTTCCGAAGACAGAGCCTGGCATTCGTCATTTTTAAACCTATATTTGATTTCAAGTATAAATAGCAAAATGCCTTTTAGTGTTCCCTCTACCAGTATTTAGTTCCAAAGACAGAGCCTGGCATTCGTCATTTTTAAACCTATATTTGATTTCAAGTATAAATAGCAAAATGCCTTTTAGTATTCCTCTACCAGTATTTAGTTCCGAAGACAGAGGTTGGCATTTGTCATTTTTAAACCTATATATGATTTCAAGTAAAAATAGCAAAATGCCTTTTAGTGTTCCCTCTACCAGTATTTAGTTCCGAAGACAGAGGTTGGCATTTGTCATTTTTAAACCTATATTTGATTTCAAGTAAAAATAGCAAAATGCCTTTTAGTGTTCCCTCTACCAGTATTTAGTTCCAAAGACAGAGGTTGGCATTTGTCATTTTTAAACCTATATTTGATTTCAAGTAAAAATAGCAAAATGCCTTTTAGTGTTCCCTCTACCAGTATTTAGTTCCGAAGACAGAGCCTGGCATTCGTCATTTTTAAACCTATATTTGATTTCAAGTATAAATAGCAAAATGCCTTTTAGTGTTCCCTCTACCAGTATTTAGTTCCGAAGACAGAGCCTGGCATTCGTCATTTTTAAACCTATATTTGATTTCAAGTAAAAATAGCAAAATTCCTTTTAGTGTTCCCTCTACCAGTATTTAGTTCCGAAGACAGAGCCTGGCATTCGTCATTTTTAAACCTATATTTGATTTCAAGTGAAAATAGCAAAATGCCTTTTAGTGTTCCCTCTACCAGTATTTAGTTCCGAAGACAGAGCCTGGCATTACGAAGCAGCCTTGCCCGAAAGTTTGGCGGCGGCAAGCGAAGCATGGAGCGCTGACTGCCGCGTTGCGTTTGCAGCATGCGCGAGGACGACGCCCAGAAGCTGAAGGCCGAGTACCAGCGGCTGGTGGAAGGTCTGCGCGAAGCGGGGGCGGCTAGAGACGCCGACCTCGTACTGGCCAATCCGGTGCTTCCCGACCAAGTGCTGCAAGGTGCGAGACTAACGGCAGCGGCACGGTTACTTGACTTGTTTACTTATATTTCCTTCCATGCAAAAAACACTAACTTATAAGCAGGGCTTATACCGAAACCGAAAACCGAAAAACCGAAATTTTCAGCCGAACCGTAACCGAACCGGAAACGAAATAATAAAAAGTGGCCTGAACCGTACCCAAAACGAAACCGATATTTTATAATGGTTTTTTTTCGGTTCATTTCGGTTCATTTCGGTTCACGATTTGGGGGATTTTCCTGTAAAATAGTTTTTTCTCTTTACCACACTAGATCCCAAATCATGGTATATGCTCCCAAATGACTTTTTAACCATTTTTTGTATTATAAATAAATGTATATTTTGTACACTCATTTCTGATTTCTGACTGAGAACTTTTATCAAAATGTATCTCTCAAACATTGCAAAAACACTACAATGCCAAAAAATGATCTAAGAAAACACAGATTTTTGCCAAAAAAATTCGCATTGATCCTTGCAATCACGAGAACAAGTGCGTTTGGTGGAGTGGGCATCGGATGGGTGACCATTGTTGTAATGACGAATGGGTCATGGTGCACTCTGAAAGTAAACTATCATGTCCCTAGCTTTCTGATTGTCATATTAGCAATGTTTCCCATGTGAAACACAGTTTTAAGAATTTGCAGTTTTATCTCTACCTACTTCAATTGGCAAGTGAACGAATGGCAAGAGACGACATATCGTCAGAATTTTGAAATATATTTAGCTCAGTGCAACCCCACCGCAGGGATGCTATTTTGGGTGCCTACACGATAGGGGCAAATTTTCCTTCCGAACCGAAAAAACCGAAACGAAAACCGCAAAAAAATAGGGGTTCAAACCGGTTCGAACCTAAACGAAATAAATTTTTTTGGTTGAACCAAACCGAAAACCGAACCGAAATAGTTCCCCGAACCGTAACCATTACCGAAACAAAAAAACATTTCGGTTCAAAGCCCTGCTTATAAGAAAGATGTGTGAATCTGAACCAGGAGTTGAAACTTAGTCTCACATATCAGGCCTTGTCTAGTGCGTAATAAACATTCTTTGTTATAAATTCTGTTGACATGCTTTTAAGTATTGTCTTTGATTTTAAGGGTACATACCAGTTCGCCAGAAAGTGGCTTTTCAGACGAAAAGTTTCCAAAATCTCAAGGCCACATCGTTGAAGTTATCATTTCAATATTTCAATATGTTGTAGACAAGAGACATAAATACGGGGGAACATTCCCCTGGAATGCTAGAACATAATCCCAAAACTCTACTTTTTTTACCCCTTTTTAGAGCCATTGTATACGAAAGTGCAAAGAAAATTTTGGAAAAAGGACCATGTTCGCCCTTATTTACATATTTTGTCTATAACACACAGAAATATTGGAATGATAACTTTAATGGTGTGGCCTTGAGATGTCGGCAGCTTTTGGTATGTTTCAAAAATTTTAATTGATAAATTTTCGACTTTGGTCACCCCATGTGAAAGAAATGAGACACGAGGACTTGGATCATTTTACTCTGATTCCATCTACTTAGGGGTGTACCAAGTTTGAGTCAACTCTTCCAAAAATTTACCTTCGGAACTGTGTGCTTGAGCCTTAACTTGCTTTTCAGTACTGTCCTTGATTTTAACATGCTTTTGTAGTGTCCTTGATTAAAAAATATTCTCCTTCTGTACCGTAGCATAGTATTTTGTTTGTAAAATTCGGTCTAAAAGCGTAAGCGTGTGTTTGCGGAATAAGCAACAATATTTGGCATGAACACCCTCATAGTAACCTATTGTATTTTTAGTCTAGGTATTGTGAGTAATTATTATATTATGTGTAATTATTACTAATTAATTACCTACTTAGTAATTATCAGGTTAGGGAGGGCATAGTTTATTATTTGTTATTTATATTTAAGCATTTGGTAATGGGCAAGCCCACCAGTACAAATTTAATATATTTTAAAAAGTAAAAGCCCACAATGCATGAAACTTGATAGATTATACCACTGATCGCGCTGCAAATCCCCCTGGTTGTTTCCGTCGCGCAGAAGTGGTTCCCGGCAACATCCGCAACGCCGAGCACTTTGTCGGCTTCCTCAAGCGGTTCATCGAGTACGTGAAGACGCGGCTGCGAGTCCAGCACGTGGTCCAGGAATCGCCGGCCGGATTCCTCAAGGACGTCGCCGCCAAAGTCTGCATCGAACGCAAGCCGCTCAGGTGAGTCTGCCACTGCAGCGCTAGCAGTCGCTTTGCATGCCTTTTGCCTTGCATCTTCAAGATGGCGGCCCTCGCTGTGGCATGTTCTCTCACGGGATAGAGTGCTCTGTCCCATGAGAGAACATGCTTTCCACTGCAGAGCTAGCAGCCACTTTGCATGCCTTTTGCCTTGCATCTCCAAGATGGCGGCCCTCACTGTGGCATGTTCTCTCACGGGATAGAGTGCTCTGTCCCATGAGAGAACATGCTTTCCACTGCAGCGCTAGCAGTCGCTTTGCATGCCTTGTGCCTTGCATCTCCAAGATGGCGGCCCTCACTGTGGCATGTTCTCTCACGGGATAGAGTCAACTGCCCTTTAAAAAGAGTGACAGACCTGAGCTACTTACTCCTTAAAAACTTTGCCACATAATTTCGATCCAACAACCACGTCCCTGTTCCCCTAATGGTTGACACTGTTGAAACAATACTGATCAGCGATCTTCATCTACTAGAGTCTTGGTCAATCCAAGAAACCCTTATTAATTTTTATTAATTTAATTTAATTTAATTTTTTTATCCTGTGTTTGCCAATAATCCATTCCAATAACCTGTGACACCCTCTTGGGTCTGTAGTCTAGAGTTCTAGCCGAGTGTTGTCATACGTAGGTCCTACAAACTCAAGGTTCCATGTGCTGCTTGCAAATCTGGAGCCGTGCTTGACGACATAAAGCCATTCCCATGTCACAGGTTCTGTCACGAGTTCACTTGTCACAGGTTCTGTCACGAGTTCGCTTGTCACAGGTTCTGTCACGAGCGGCTGACGTCGCTGCTTCGCGCGCTGGAAATCAGCGACCTCACCGAGTTCGCGCCGCTAATCCTGGTGGCGCACTTTGCGACGCTGGTGGCGACGTACACGCGCGGCTTCACGGTCATCATCGAGCTGTGGGACGACAAGACGCCCACCGTCTCCAACCCGGTGCTGCACTTCAGGTAGGCAGACATTCACCCGTTAAAGCAAAAAGCCGAGGTTGGAACATCCCGTTATTTCAGCTTTGAAAGAGTTAGCCACCGTCGCCAAACTATACTTCATTGCACGTCGAGAAGGAGACTGGATTTGCATCTTCCTCGAGGACCCATTGCTGCTAGACACCAGCTAAGAGATTTAGAACTGCCCATAGAGCCTTTTGTCCGGTTCAAGACATGGCTTGTGAGTGTTGAAACTCTTAATGAAACTTCTTAATGTGAAATTAAGTTTAGTTACTTTTATGACCCCTTGATCCGTTAGCTTATCACAAGAAGTCCATCACATATCACAATCTGTCTACTTACGTTCTTTCAAACAAGCCTACTTCAACGCATTTCAAACTATGTAATGAGTGCAGTTAAACTTCACCGTCATGCGCATTGCATAAGGTCACCATCATGCGCATTGCATAAGGTCACCGTCATCTGCATTGCATAAGGTCACCCACCGAAGTGGAAGTAGTTTCTTGAAAGCTAGATAAGGTAATGAAGCACCTAGCACCTAGCGCCGATGAAGCTAATGGACCGTGTTGGTGTGTTGCCCCAGTTGCCTGGACGGCTAGATAAGGTAATGAAGCACCTAGCTCCTAGTGACGATGAAGCTAATGGACCGTGTTGGTGTGTTGCCTGGACGGCTAGATAAGGTAATGAAGCACCTAGCACCTAGTGACGATGAAGCTAATGGACCGTGTTGGTGTGTTGCCCCAGTTGCCTGGACGGCTAGATAAGGTAATGAAGCACCTAGCACCTAGTGACGATGAAGCTAATGGACCGTGTTGGTGTGTTGCCCCAGTTGCCTGGACGGCTAGATAAGGTAATGAAGCACCTAGCTCCTAGTGACGATGAAGCTAATGGACCGTGTTGGTGTGTTGCCTGGACGGCTAGATAAGGTAATGAAGCACCTAGCACCTAGTGACGATGAAGCTAATGGACCGTGTTGGTGTGTTGCCCCAGTTGCCTGGACGGCTAGATAAGGTAATGAAGCACCTAGCACCTAGTGACGATGAAGCTAATGGACCGTGTTGGTGTGTTGCCCCAGTTGCCTGGACGGCTAGATAAGGTAATGAAGCACCTAGCACCTAGTGACGATGAAGCTAATGGACCGTGTTGGTGTGTTGCCCCAGTTGCCTGGACGGCTAGATAAGGTAATGAAGCACCTAGCACCTAGTGACGATGAAGCTAATGGACCGTGTTGGTGTGTTGCCCCAGTTGCCTGGACGGCTAGATAAGGTAATGAAGCACCTAGCACCTAGTGACGATGAAGCTAATGGACCGTGTTGGTGTGTTGCCCCAGTTGCCTGGACGGCTAGATAAGGTAATGAAGCACCTAGCTCCTAGTGACGATGAAGCTAATGGACCGTGTTGGTGTGTTGCCCCAGTTGCCTGGACGGCTAGATAAGGTAATGAAGCACCTAGCTCCTAGTGACGATGAAGCTAATGGACCGTGTTGGTGTGTTGCCGCAGTTGCCTGGACGGCTAGATAAGGTAATGAAGCACCTAGCACCTAGTGACGATGAAGCTAATGGACCGTGTTGGTGTGTTGCCCCAGTTGCCTGGACGGCTAGATAAGGTAATGAAGCACCTAGCACCTAGTGATGATGAAGCTAATGGACCGTGTTGGTGTGTTGCCCCAGTTGCCTGGACGGCTAGATAAGGTAATGAAGCACCTAGTGACGATGAAGCTAATGGACCGTGTTGGTGTGTTGCCGCAGTTGCCTGGACAGTTCGATCGCGATGAAGCCGGTGTTCGACCGGTTCCAGACGGTGGTGATCACCAGCGGCACGCTCTCGCCGCTCGACATGTACCCCAAGATCCTCGACTTCCATCCGGTCGTCTCCAGCTGCTTCACCATGACCCTGGCTCGGCCCTGTCTGCTGCCCATGGTTCGTTGCTAGCCGCTGAAAACCACCCTGACCTAATCGACATCGAAACCTGCTCGAAAGCGTCACTATTCTCATTCGATTCTTTGTTTCTGACAAAATTATTAGTAATTACTACTATACATTCTTGGCTTTGAAACTAGTTCATGCTGCTTTGTTCAAAATCCCAAGATTTTTGGTTAGATCAACATTCTTTGCATTCTTGGCTGAGGCTGGCACGAAATCTGCTCGTTCTCAACCCTAAATGAAAGGCGCAAGGGTCATCAAAATCTGACATGGACTGCATTGGCTGTTTGTGCAATTTGCCATATTATTCGGATGCTAGCTTGTTTTGATTTATCATCTGGAATGGCCGTTGTCAACAGGTTAAAAATGTGAGTTGCCAAAGCTTTTATTTGCCAAACATTGGCTAGAAGCAATTTTGCAGCACCCAACCAGTTGCAAATGAGACCCTGCCACAAGAGATCCAGCCAATAGCAGCAAGTCCCAATAGAGCCCATGCCACGAGAGATCCAGCCAATAGCAGCCAGTCCCAATAGTGCCCATGCCTTGAGATATCCAGCCAATAGCAGCCAGTCGCAATAGAGCCCATGCCACGAGAGATCCAGCCAATAGTAGCAAGTCCCAATAGAGCCCATGCCACGCGAGATCCAGCCAATAGCAGCCAGTCCCAATAGAGCCCATGCCACGAGAGATTTAGCCTATAGCAGTTAGCACCAATAGCGCCCATGCCTTGAGATATCCAGCCAATAGCAGCCAGCCTTGGCCAAGAATAAAAATTTGTGCCAAATTTCTAATACTCGCATGTCTCCTATGTCGTAACCTAACACGCAGAAATTCCCAAGTTACAGATACTCTAGATTTGTGACTCACGTCCAGTAAACCTGTCGCTCTGTCGTTGGATTTCCCGCAGATCGTGTCGAAAGGCAACGACCAGGCGGCCATCTCGTCGCGGTTCGAGTCTCGCGAAGACGTCGCCGTCGTGCGGAACTACGGCCAGCTGCTGGTCGAGGTGTCTGCGGTCGTCCCCGACGGAGTCGTCTGCTTCTTCACGTCGTATCTGTACCTCGAGTCGGTCGTGGCCAGCTGGTGAGTTCCGTCTGGCCTGCGCTTTTAGCATTTAGTTTGTTTTGTATTGTATTTGTGTTTGTTTATTACTCATCCTTGATTGATTGATTGATTGATCAGTACATTGATGTAATGGATAGTCATACAATGCGTGCAATAAAACTTCTAAAAACTATTCAGTATGGTTTACGTATTGTTCTACAGAGTAAAAACACTTTTCTATCATGAAGGCTCATTAAAAAAAAGAGTGTTGATTGCCCGTCACGACTTTGTCTTTACAGCTGGCAATGTCAGTGACACAATGTCATCAACATTAGCTCTGCACCAATCAGCAACTCCGGATGTGTATGACTTCATGTTTGCGACTCTAGTTTTAAAATAAATCCAAGTTTTAGGACTGCAAAACAAACAGATATAAGAGGAAACGAAGCGCTAGTGTTTTCGTCATACGCGGAGGTTCACGCGGGAACTTCTCCTGGCCACAAATACTATAACACAGAGTTTTGAAAAAAAATACACGTGTAGTTGAAGGGTTGCTTGATGTCGGATGGTGTGTTAGGTTATTATACTCTCAAAAATGACAGAGGTGTGCATTTTCAAAAAGTGCCTAAAATACCATTTTTACAGCTTTTTTACGTAGCTCGTGTGGAAAAAGTTAACCATAACTTGCATTAAAAACTACCATCCGGCATCCAGTGATTATTTCTCGGTTGATGGTTTTTTTTTCCAGATTTGTACATTAATAATTGTTGGTGTGTGAAGTTCCCGCGTGAACCTCTGCACCGACCCTTGGCCATCGCAGCCTGGCTTGTGAATCCAATCGTTTGCAACGCTCATAATAACATCAAAAAGTTCAAATTGTGTGGGCACGAAATAGAGTGACGCCTCTCAACGGAGCTCCGTGTTAGTTATTGTGTGGCCAGGGCTTGCGGTAGTGGAGAGAGAATGCGGTAGTGGAGAGAGAATGCGGTAGTGGAGAGAGAATGCGATTGCCCAACGTACGACGACGACGATGCTGCTTTTGTCGCAGGTACGACCAGGGTGTGATCGACAGTCTGCAACGCCACAAGTTGCTGTTCATCGAGACGCAAGACTCGGCCGAGACCAGTCTCGCACTGCTCAACTACATCAAGGTACTTGAACACCGTTGCCGACGTAGCAGTCCGATCTCGTACGTCGCTGCCCCAAAGCACCGTTTCCAAGCTGGGCTTTGCGATGCCAAGTTCCGTTTTAGTTTCGGTTCCCTTGACAAACCGGTCCGGTCCTGTTCTTTTAGTGGTGCGATTCGTGCATCAAGAGTTTTTGGGGTCAATAATTATTTAGTGCATCACTAATTACAGTAGGTGCCTAGAACAAAACTATCTACCCATATAGGTACCTAGATAGTTCAGTTAGTTGTATCAATAAAGTAATTGCAAATAGAGCCAACACTGATAGTACATTGTGCAATGTTACTTTTGTCTACACAAAATCTTGTAATGTCGCCCAATTGTATTCCAGAATTCCCTGCATTTGAAAACTAGGGAGATGGGGATACTTGGACCAAGGGATGCTGGACCAAAGCTGTCATTTCATCTGTTACGTTCTGTGCCGATCATCTCTGTTTAGTTCCCTCTCCCATGACTTCGTACCAGGCACGGCCACAGGATTAGCAAATGAGTGACCTTTTTGCTGTTGAAGAAATGTAGTTCAAACTTGGTTATGATTGCCAATAAGTCTCACTGAATTTCCCGGTCTCCTTGTGAAACTACAGTGAGACTATTGGGCAAGAATTGAGCAACAAGTGTACCGAATCACCGTCTGTGCTGGCAGGCGTGCGAGAGCGGTCGCGGCGCCGTCCTGCTGTCGGTGGCTCGAGGCAAAGTGTCGGAAGGCGTCGACTTCGACCACCACCTCGGCCGTGCCGTGCTCATGTTCGGCATCCCGTACGTTTACACGCAGTCCCGCATCCTGCGCGCTCGTCTGGACTTCCTTCGGGACAACTTCCAGGTACTACACTGCTTCCTTGAATCCCTGCTTCACTGCTTCCTTGCAACGGCACAGGGCTTGCTAAATTTCCTGGACCCATGTCTTCTATGTCCTATCTTTAGCACTAGTTTTGAAGAAAAACTATTTCAAACTGGGATTTGAATGCTAAATCCATAGTCTCACTGGTTTCCCAGTGCACAGGGCTTGTTTGCATTAAACTATTTTTTATAATCATTAAGAATTATTAAGAAATTCTTATTATTCTAAGTGTTAGTATAAGAACATGTACCTTGCCTAAGTATGAGAATAAGTAAATAATAATAATAATAATAGATTTTTATTCCAGAATTGGTTGTATATGTTCAACATTGAAACTTGACAATAGGTACACTAAAATGTATGCTGGTAAAATGCGTTTACAGAATAAAAACAATGGTACAATAAAAATCCGAAGTAGAATTTGCTGGTATAGGCTATCCCCCCTGTTAAGGCTCCAAATTTGATGCCATTATATTAAACATCAAAGTGCTAATCGTGGAAACAACCAATAAAAGCTCTAGTCAAAGCCATGTGCTCTTTTGAGAAATGGGCATACGTGAGGCAGAAGTCAGCATATGAAAGAATGTGTGCATTATCAAGGGGGAGACGACTGCTCTTCGTAAAAACTAAAAACGTAGATGTTCTTCTCCTATGCTTGGCATGTGACCGCACCAGCCTTTTGCATTCTTTGTGATAATAAAACATGAATTAATTAATTAAATTCCAACTGTGAATGTACCTTTAAATATGGGGATTTGTTCAATAAATAACCATAGGTATTTATTTTGGCTAAGAAATTATCATTAAAAATAAAATCATACCTACCTACCTGATAACTAAATTCTGTGCATATTGCAGCCACTGTATTTATGTATTTATTTATGTATTGCCCCTTACAAAGCACAGTTTAGTACATTGGTAAGGTAGATACAGTTTCTAATTTGCTAATATTACAAATTGACATTCACATTCACAAAATCTTTCTATATGATCGAAGCTGTAACTTAGTCACAGCTGACCTCGCCTCATGCCTCAAAGAGTTCCAATTCCTTTTCGTTCGATTAAGGAAGCAATTCCTCCCTACTTCGGTCTTGGCGCCTCTTTCCCGGAGCTTGTGCTCATCCCTTAAATTAAATCCCTCCTGTACTTTGTTCAGCGTACCAGTCTTTTGGGTAGCAACTAGCAATGCCGCCCTTACTGCACTTAATAGCACTGATGGCTCGTTTCATGGGGGCACCTTGCCCATCGGACGAGGACACGAGCTTGGCTGCAGAGCATCAGTGAACGTCTGTTTGTTTGCGCCCCAAAATGAGCAAGCGGATCGTTACAGATCCGCGAGAACGACTTCCTGACGTTCGACGCGATGCGACACGCGGCGCAGTGCGTGGGTCGAGTGATTCGCGGAAAGACGGACTACGGCATCATGGTCTTCGCCGACAAGGTACGCCCCCACTCGGACCATTGACTTCGAGTGAGCACTGCTCACTGAAATTCCACTGGAAGTTCGAAGGCTGCACGCAAGACTGGTGGCTCTGTATAAGATTGTATCTGACCAAGCGGCTTGGAAGGACCTGGGGGAATATGTGCAAAGGGCCTCTTTCTTTGGTAAAGGAAGTCACGTTCTTAAGCTAGATATTAAGGACTATAGTACTAATATTGGTAAATACTCCTCCCTCGGTACCACTATCCCTGAATGGAACCGCAGAGCGAATGGAACCATGGCCTGACTCAGTGGAGGAGTTTATTGGAAGACTAAATTTATATGGATTAAAATAATGTTGAATATGTAGGTAGGTAGGTAGGTATTACATACATACATAATATGTATGTAGGTATAATATTTTAGATATGGTAATTGTATTTAAATGTGTTGTACGGCAAGCAAATGAAGCTTACAACAATAAACACACTGTGGCTAGACTGACCACCCTGGACTGCGCATCGCCTGTGCCTCACTGTTTTAATAGCGTGATGCCATGGAAGACCGTAAATCACGACGACATTTCACACATTTGATATATTTCATGTAATTTTTTTCGGTAGTCGTGTTAGTCTAACTTTACCACAGTCTGTTCGACTTCGAAGTCCTGTTCAAGATCATTTTATGCTTTACCATTTGTAAAGAGTAAAATGGTAAATAATGGTAATGCTAAAAATTTAATCTCTCGACTATTTGGTATGGAACTCTATGATATGAGATCCCCAGAAAGTGGGTAGTCACAACTTGAGCTAACAAACTGATGTGGAATCGGATGCCTAACGATGCCAACGCAGAGTGACGTTTGTTTTTCAGCGTTTCTCGCGCTCGGACAAACGCAGCAAGCTGCCCAAGTGGATCCAGGAGCACCTGACCGACTCCCTGTGCAATCTGTCAACGGAGGAGGCTGTGCAGGTGGGTGGACAGTCGAGCATCGGCTAGCCTAACGCCTACGCAATCACCAACCTAACGCTTTCATTTCCGTTGATTTATCGTGGAATCGACCGTCATGTGATGGTACAATCTGTAGTATTTGTCACGTTAATATGGGAGGTATTGTTGTGTAGACTCAAAACACTGCACTGTCAATCATTTGATGCTCGGACCATTCAACCCTTTAGCGGATTGATGTCCTTTATTTGGCGTAACTAAAAAAGATTTGAGGCCATACTCCACTAGGGCTGCAGCCTGCTGATCCTAGGCCTTCTTACCGCAAATTTACTATCACCACCAATGGAACAAAACCATTTAGAGGGCCATGGATCGGCAGGTGGCAACCCTGGTGGAATATGGCCTTTACAAGCCATGAATCCCGTAATGGACGGTCAGGATGTGTACAATAATGATTAATGATGATAATATTACAATTAAAATCATTTAAGATGAAGTACCTAATAATAATAATAGGGTGATCAATACAATAGGACGGCCTGCGAATGTTGACACCTTCGGCCTTTCTAACAGCAGAGGAGCCTCTGAGAGTAACGCCATAACCAACAAACCCAATGGTAACACTGCTCACCTTTTAAAATGTAAACTATCTGGGTAGTAGATCTGAGTATGAGCTTTGAAGCACACTACCATAGAGTAAGGATAGTTCTTACTCTATGACACTACCACGCAGCTTGCATAGACTCGGCAAACACCGCACGTCCCAACGTTTTGCAGCTGTCCAAGCGGTGGCTGCGACAGATGGCCCAGCCGTTCTCGCGAGAAGACCAGCTCGGGGTCTCGCTGCTGACGCTGGCCCAGCTCTCGGAGCACCAGGCGCAGAAGGAGACTGAGGAGCTGACGGCGCTGGATGGAATGTCGCCCCCCGGATGATCGGCCGCTGCCAACGCTCTCGACCTCTCAGTCGGCCCTTGCACCACGGCGGACTTTTTTGCTCCTCGACAGCTGGACCCGCTATTGTTGGCGTGACGTACGGTCATACTCCGATTAGACTTCTGACCAGCTAAACATTGCATTGTGTGACAATAAACTGCCATCTCTCGTATGTTTAAGTTGCCATCACTGTCCAAGGAGCTCCCAGCGGATATCTCACTCTGAATGTAAGTCCCATGTGCTAGTGCTAAAAGCACAAAGCACTTGGGACATGTCCTGGCAAGAGTTTCGCATCGCAGTCCATGCAGTAGCCGTCCTTCTTTGGCAAATTAGGAAGGACAGGAACTCATGGATTGACAGGACTTGGGAATTTACTGCCCTCCAACCAGCTACCTGTTTTTAAAATAAACTAAACTCGTTTGCACAAAACAGACTGAGCACTTTTATTCGAATGTAAAGAGTAATGACACATGCCTTATCACTCAGATCCTGTCTTGACAAAAGGACTTGTACAAAATGTAAAAAAACACCGTTCGTATACTGTGTAAAACGTAAAGTAAATACTTAATAGTAATCTCCACTATTGTGGGAAACCAACAATATATTGCTGGAACCTTGGCCATTTCTAAAATCAGGTTGGAAAATGCACCAATCAGCGTTCCAAAACTAAGTGTGTAACATAACGACTAACGAGGTATCCAATAGCTTTAATTACCGACGACAATACAAGCAGTTATCATGCTGCTGTTGATTCCTTTTTGTCACTTATCCGTCGCAGTGAATGGCAGCAAGGCTTTAAAAGTACAAAATATTAGCACGTTGCCTTGGGTGAATGGCAAAAAGAGAGGCGAGTGATATCACGAGGCCAGGCACATAATAAGGCTGAGAAGTCCGACGGACTTGGAACAGAGTCCCCGATTGCTCTGCAAATGACTGTCGCATCGTACCGATTCAAGCACTCCACTCGAAATGTGCCGCCATCTTTAAGTAGATCAGTATAAAAAAAACGAGCAAAATAGCTCCTTGGCGATCTAAACTTAAAGTACTACACACTAATAATGAGTAATAAAATAACTAATAATAGAATAAAAAAGAAGTCTATATGAATGTAGATTAATGAAACGTAACGGCAGGGTCTACACCTGGGCCGTGTAGCACGCCAACTTGACCTCCTCCTCGGGAGTCAACGCTCTGTTCTGGCGCTTGGCTCTTGATTGGAGGATCACGCACGCCGCCAGGGCCATGGCCGAGGCGACCTCGTGGTCCGGCTCCAGGGTCTAAACGAGAAACGCCCCCAGGTCATTAACGCGCCGAAATCAACGTCGCCGTGCCGAGCAAGTTGCAATGCACATTATCGGCGGCCGTTTATCGGTCGTGTGTCGAAGGGAAGCCACTCACCGCTAGGTCGGAGTCGGTCGTCCTGGCCCGCTTGGCGTCTTCGTCGGCCGCGGACGGCCTGGGCCGCTTCACCGCCCTCTTCTTGTCTTTGGACATGGACGACTTGACCACGTCGGCCTCCTCCTTGTCCTTGTCCCGTTTCGGACACGAACAGATGCGGATGTTCATCGCCTCGCGGCCGTGCACCTGTCCGCTGCGACGAGAACGAATCGGTCAGGCGATCGTCCACGAAACGAAATCGCAGCCCAACGATGGACAGCGTGAACGTTCTCGTGTCGTGCGAGTTGTGGTCTTTCTATCGGTACTCCCTGCAGCGATAATTATCCACCCCCCATTTGGCACGCTACCCATCAAGTCTTGGGAAGACTTTCTGAACAAGAAACACTGCCAAGGTTGCCCAGCACACACAACTTACGCTAGCTCTGGCACAAACTAACTGCAAGGAACCTCAAAACAGACTAACTCTCCTGGCAGCCTGGTCCTATTAATATGATCACTTCACAAGAGACTCTAGAATGTTCCCCAAGCTTCTAGCAAGGCTTAGACTTCTATTCAGGAACAAACCTACATCCATGAACCTGTCTACTTGTCAAGTATGTACAGGTGCCTTTGTCTCTTCCATGGGTCCATTGTAGGTAGTATTCCAACAAAACAAAGGTGTTGACCTGTTGCATACCCTACTGTAAAGGTTAGCAAACTTGGTGTATTGTAAAGTTTCACATTGATCAAATCCAAAATCGGGTCAAGGAAATAATCAAACAAAGTTAATTCCAACTGATTTCCCAATACCTGTACTAGTTTAATCTTTTTTTCTGTCAAATTCAGGAGAGATCCTCGGGAAGCAGTGCGAACTAATCCCTGGGAAAGTTGAGAACGTTACGAAATAAGTGGAAGCAATTATTCTTGGCTTACAGCATTCAATACGCGGTCTGAAGCGGTTTAAGACTATTGGAGCGAGTGCATTCTCGGGCCACTTCCCGCTCAAATTTCACCTCCTACTGGATACCAACTTGTGGCCACACCTTTTGTCCGTTCGTAACGAAACCCATGTCTACGGAATCCTCACACTTTTGGCAACAAATTGTGTGTTTGCAAATCTCGAAAATATTCACTCGTCTAGTATTTTCAAGCAATTTATAACAACCTGTTACGTCGAAATATTGAGCGTATACTCGGGCCGCTTCCCGCGCAGAATTCACCTCCTACTGGATACCAACTTGTGGCCACACCGTTTGTCCGATTGCAACGAAACCAGGGTCAACGGAATCCTCACACTTTTAGCAACAAATTGTGTGATTTATAACCACGAAATACCAATTGAAAGATCAAATAAAGCTTCATGAAATAATCACCAACAACCGCACCAATAGCCTTAACACGAAGCCCGAGACGGCGTAGTCCCTGTGCACTTACTAGACGTCCTCTAAGGTGAATACGATCTGCGTTGCCCGCCGGTTCATGCCGGACGGACAGCTGTTCTTGCAGACGAATGAGTAGAGGACGGTGGTGCCGCAAGTGCCCGCGTGCGGCTGGGCCAGCGGCACGACGACGCTGCGCCGCTCGGAAGCCGGGTCCGTCCAGTACTCGGCGCTGACGTTGTCGGTGCGCACGACGTGGCGCACGTCGTGCGGAAAGTCTGCGCCAGGGGAAACGGCCGGCGTCAGTCTCGCGGTCCGCTTTCTTGTGCACAGCCCTTTTCCCGGCCAGAGGCGCAATTGTGTAACTTTGTGGTTTCAAAACCGTTCGTTTTCAATATCACTGCCTAATACCGCGTTCACACTGCAGACTTGATTAAGATCAACTCTCTACGCCGTCAAAGATGGCGTAGATTGGGTTTCCACAACTCGGTTATCTATTTGATCGTGATGAAACCATTCGGGAATCGTCGTGAACGCTCGGAAGAGTTCGTGATTATTTCGAAATCCGCCACCGGAAACGTTGCAACATTAACCTGGGAGCGTGTTCCGTGTGCTACGAGCTCGGTGATAAAGTGAGGTTAGATTCGTCGCGGTTTCCGGTTGTGTTCGTATCCCGAGCATATTCCGAACTTGTCCGAATGACTTGATCACGATCAAGTAAGGAAACAAGTGTGAACACCAACTGATTTTTGAAACCCAATCAACGCCATATTTGATCGAGTTGAGGACCTGATCATGATCAACTCGTTTAGTGTGAACGAGGTATAACGGTTTAACACGGGCAGTGATTTGAAATCGAGTGATTTCGAGCCAAATCGAACGAAATGAAGTTGCACAATCGCACCCCAGCTCCCGACATAGAAATTCCACATAGATCGTGGGTCAAAACTTGGCAATATGAAGCTTTTGCAACGTTTACTGGCTTAGAATTTTACATAAAATAATGTACAAACTCTTTCATTCAAATTATCTTATCTATGAGAGGAAATTGTTACTGGTTTAAGCAGTTACCAGTAAGCAATTGATGGAAGGGAGGCGAAGCTAGCCTCCCTTCTTATGCTTTTGAAATGCTTTTCTAGCTGTGAACTTTTTGAATACCCATAAAATGGTGAAATTGATGAGGACCGGTATAACATTTGAAAACTGGCTCATAGTACTTTGACACACTGCGGCACTGGTCTGTTGGCTGTCGGTGAATGACGGTCCGGCCAGACAACCGCAAGCCTGCTACGTACGGAGGCGACACTACGTACGGAGGCGACACTACGTACGGAGGCGGCACTACGTACGGAGGCGACACTACGTACGGAGGCGACACTACGTACGGAGGCGACACTACGTACGGAGGCGGCACTACGTACGGAGGCGACACTACGTACGGAGGCGACACTACGTACGGAGGCGACACTACGTACGGAGGCGACACTACGTACGGAGGCGACACTACGTACGGAGGCGGCAACGTACCGACGTTGGATTTGTCGGTGCGCAGGGCGTGGTGGTTGCAGCGCTCGACGCTCTCTTCGACCGAGTCCGGCGAGAGGAACACCATCACCGCGCGGACCCGGGGATCCACCACCGAACCGCGGTTCCACATAAACTGCACCGGGAACTTGTTGCCCACGTTGATGAACACTTTGTTCAGCGGGATGGAAAACTGCAACAGACACGCATAGAGAGGTAGATTTTAACATCTCCCTAAGTAACTACATCATCCACATTATTAGTGACAGATTACGACTCTAAAACATTATAAGGACTTGGATTTTGAATGATTTCACTTGTACAGGTAGCAAATTGATAGCTTAGTTGGTAAAATATTGAAAATAACTCCAGGGACAATGTCAAATTCCCTCCCAAAAAAGAGTAAAATTTATCAGGGTGTAATATCTAACTTTGGAGACAACGATGTAATGGATTTTTTAGATGTGTGTTCCTACACGCCGATATTTTCTAATATTATATGCTATTTGACAGCTAGTTTGTGGTAAACATTATTTGTTTCAGTGTTCTCTTGTACACAAAAGTTTTCTCATACGGAGTTGGCACAACCAGTCCTGAACGATCAATAACTTGTCACCAACGGCAAGCCTCAACGGACGACTACAGTTGCAGAGTCTATCATTGCGTGGGCAAATTATTGCCATAAGAATAGCATTGCAGTTACGTGGCCAAATAATTGCCATAAGAATAACATTGCAGTTACGTGCGCAAATAATTGCCATAAGAATAGCATTGCAGTTACGTGGGCAAATAATTCTCATAACAGCATTGCAGTTACGTGGGCAAATAATTCTCATAACAGCATTGCAGTTACGTGGGCAAATAATTCTCATAACAGCATTGCAGTTACGTGGGCAAATAATTCTCATAACAGCATTGCAGTTACGTGGGCAAATAATTCTCATAATAACATTGCAGTTACGTGCGCAAATAATTGCCATAAGAATAGCATTGCAGTTACGTGGGCAAATCAGTGATTGCCCGTGGAGCTGCAGTCGTCCATTCCAGCGCCAACACAACTCACAATCCAAGACTTCCCCTCGTTGGGGCCGAGCAGGTTGATGGTAAACCCCGAAACGCCTTCGTATCTCTCCGTGGACGGCAGCTTCATTGTGGCCGGCACCGAGTAGTTTGTTGCGTAGAGCGGCGGCAGCTGCGGCAGCAGATCGGAGCAGGTCAGTCCGAGCGACATGCTGAACGGCTTCACGTCGAGTCCCTGCTCGGAGCTCGAGACGGCGTAGTCGCTGTCCAGCGTCGTCACCTGCGCAGAAACGCCGCGATCGTGACTGGAGACGCCCTTCGGTGAGTTCACCGCCGCCACATTACCAAACACCACTACGAGTCATTTGCTATCATTACAACTGACCAAAAACACGTATTTTATACGATTTCAAGAATCATTGACTTGTTTCTAGTTAGAATGACAGAAGTTAGAAGTTTCGTTAACAACATCATCATTGAACACACTCAGATTTGATTAATTACTATAAATTTGTTGGTTCTAGGTAGAAGAATGTAGGTCCTTATACATTACATTTTTGAATTTTTTTGGGTATTCTTGATAAATTGTCAACCTCTCCATTTTGTTACACACATTGAGAAATTATTATTATTATTAAATGACTAGATTTACATCAAATTACCCTTTGCAGCACACTGATGCCACACATTCTTTTGGTATGGCACTGTACTTGAAACAAAGGTTAGAAGGCAGACCCCGCTAAGAGTACGCAGACTTCAGTTAGGGCTACCGACAGCAGACACATTTGTCTTGTTATAACAAAACAAGCAGACTTTTAGTTTGTGAAATGCAGTTTAAAAGATTGCTTTTAAAAGCAGAAATGTAAGAGTAGAAACATCGATCTTTTGAATCTGTATTTTAATAATCTTAGAGTGGAAATAACAGAACAAATATATAACTAACAGACTGCAGCACACGGCTGAAATGCCGTAATGCCGAAATGTGATTAAAATGGAATTGATAAATGATTATTGTTATTATTTGTTGATATTATAATTAATAACATAATATGTTATTAATCAGTAATATTATTATTTACTACTGATCCAGCACCAGCCAGGACATTTATGTACGAGCACAAACAGAACGTAAGTGTTGATTTTACAACTTACCACATTATCAATCCCTTCACTCACCCTGAAAGCAAAGTTAAAAATCTGTTTAAAATCAAACAATTTTATCATTTTGACATTTCATCATCAGGTGTACAATCGACCAGAAAGCTCAGTTGTAGCGTTGAGTTTCAAAATTATGCATCCGCAAATCAGTGGTCATATACCATGTACAAGTCAGTAATATTGAAAATCATCTAAAGACATTTTTCCTTACATTAGGGCGTTCAAGTCACTTTCCTGACTGCTGGTCAGGAACGTGCTCAGCATGCTGTTTGCTGGCTCGGACTCCATCTCAAATTTCATCTGTAAAAAAAGATAAACTATCAGAACAGGATTCTTGTATTGTAGCCTTTCTATTCCCATAAAACCGTACGTAGGTATTACTTATGACGTTCCAAATTATGTTTTTTTTTCCCCTATGCCGTGACCGGTACCAACTAAAAATTTCAAAATTAATCCAAAAATACCAGACCTGACAGTAGGTGCAACACATTATTACCCACTAACAGCCTAATAGACCCACACCAAAACCTCTGCATTGTTGGCAACAATTATCTTAGAATTTAGTACATTGACAATGCCAATATCTGTTTACAGATCGACTTATAAATAAACAAAATACAATACAATACAATTATTACTAAAGAAATGTGCCAATGAAATGTGCCAATGCCAATGAATCAGTCTGGGCAGAATGAGGATCTTGAATCTTGTGATCTGGTACCAACCTAGACCACCATTGTTATATTTTCTAGACAGAATGAAGATTTCGAATCTTGTGATCTGGTACCAACCTACCACCATTATGATAGATTGTGAACTACCCATGGCGCTATTGACCTGGGGGAAATTTCCTATGTCTCTGGCTCCTCTCTCCCTCTTATGAACTCTTTTCTTGTGCTTTTCTTGTAGGATCCGTTGGCCCTCCACTCTGACATAGGGGTTTGGGGGCACAGGACGCAAAAAAATCTTTGTTGATGGTAATTTTTTCAAGTCAACATTTTTAGCACTTGAGTGACCTACATTTTAAAGAAGCTCACCGATTTGCCTTATAGAGCTTACATGTTGTGAAGAATATCAATCAATGAGACGGCATTTAAAGATTTTTAAAAATTGTGGGGCTGAACAACCGTCTATATCCTAATTGTGCGAACGCCTCCGTGGCGTCAGCTTGGGTGATTGCTGGCGCGGCAGCACGCACAAGGCTGTCTTATCCAGCCTGAAAATGGCAGAGCCACCGTGCAGTGTGACTGTGAACCCAAAGCTTTGGCAAATATAATATCCTGAATATAAAACGATTGACATCAATGCAGAAACGCAGTCAAACGCATGCATCACCGCCTGCATTCACCCTCGTTGACGTCACGCAAGGAACTTCGCACAATTAGAAAATGCCCGATATCTCAGCCTCACTTTTTTTTTAAATCTTCGGTGAATGCAGAGTCTCATAGATTTTTTTTCCTCACAACAAATATTCAACAATTTCCTTTACCCACTAAACAATCATCATCAAGAACATGCAAACATACAATTAGGTACCTACATAACATTCAGTAAATTAATAATTTTTGTCTACAGGATGACCAATATAATGTGTTTATTGGCAATGCAAACTTTTAATATGATCATTCTATTATTACATCAGCATTGTATAATAATTGTTTTAATTACGTGATAAGATAACGTAAACATAACCGCTTAATCGTCACAGAAACGTCGGAGCCGTTTGGGATGAAAGAGTGTGAGAAGCACTTAAATGTCAAATGACTCAGTTAACATTATTTACCTGAGATTGAAGTTCAATGACCGAAGAATTCTGATTCACAATTTGTAAACTTGAGTAATCAAAGCCGAAAGGCACTCACAGTAACAAACATAAAAAATGGCTGCCCACGCCGGCCGGGTGATACCTGTTGAAACATGCAAAATCCCAACCACCGTTGCCTAATTTTCGGGAATCTTGTTCAAACACGCCAAATCTCTTGCACTGTTGCCTCTTCCGGCACTGCACGTTGACATATATTTTAATAATTCTACTTTAGCTTCGATCCTTTTATTTCTGCCGAAAGCCAGCTCATGTACGTAAGGGCTACCACTGTAAGACTCTCTGATTAGCGTAATCAAAGATACTTGCCTTTATAAATTAGTCGTAATTCTGGTAATTCTTTCCAGCTTCTTTGACAAGGAGGCTTGGGCCATTCATCCTCAGCGGGCTTTTGCCCAACGAGAGTCCCCGGTACGATGCCCAGCAGACCCGCCGCGCGATATGAATTTACCACCAAAGATACACAAGCCAATTTGAAAGGTACCTATGTTACAATCTGTAAGCGTGCAAAGTTTGGCTATAAATGTTTATGTTCGGGTCAAGGAATGTTAGAGGGGATGACGTTTGAGAAATACATTGTTACTGGTTTAAGCTGATACCACTGCCAATAGGTTGTACAATCAGCACTCTGGCTGGCAGAATTCTTGCAAGGAAAGGGCATTTCATCTGTAACGGAACTAAATATCCAATTAGACACCGAAAATTGACTATTGACAGACCTTCGGACAGACACTATGTTACTTTTTACGTAGACTTTACAGCAGAAAACTGTGAGCAAGGATTCAAATTAATTCCTGTATCGGTTGTTATCTCACTCATGGCCACTGGCGCCAACATCCTCACCCGAGATTACCTCCTAGATCTTTGATTATAATTTGGTTTGGTGTTTTACCATAGAAATCGTCAAATTAAATTGGACTTAATCTCAAATTTAATTTCTATTTAATTTTTGATTATTTAAATTAATAAATAATATAATTAATCGATAATATATTATTCGATTAATTTAATTTGACGGTTTCAATGGTAAAACACCACACCAAATTATAATCAACAATCAAGGAGATAATCTCCGATTAGGACCTTGGTGCAACTGGGCAACAATAACACAACAAACAAATATTTCATCGATGCACAATTCACATTGCTGCTCTCTCAGTGGCAACTTATTTGGGTACAGAGGGAAAGTGAGAGTTGACAATTAACAAGCATTAATGAAAGAATGAAATTTCACAACTATGAAAACTATTTATTTATTTATTGGAAATGAAAACTTTCGTTTACAAGTACTCCTGTTATCTGCACAAGCGATTTAAACTGGACAAGTGAGTGCCCAGTGTGAAATAGAACTAGTACATTTTTAGTGACAACTATGTTAGCACAGACAAGTTGATGACGCAAACCGAAAGAGCGCACTGCAAAGCAAAGGCCACAAGCATAGAAAAAGACACATCGTCAAGAGAATCACTCGTCGGGCAAACCCCATCCAATTATTGGCAGTGGCATGGATCTCTTGCTGCTGGCTGCCTGGAGGCCGCTCCCTGGTTGGCTGAATGACAACCGCCTAGAAATATTCCTTTCAGTGTCTTGGTCTACGTCTGGGATGCAGCCCAGACTTCCTCTGGAAGCTGTTCCCGCTCTGTAGAACTAAGGTATAACGTCAACAAGAAAATTGTATTAAACTTGTTTCGAGCCTTAGCAATTAAATCTAGTGCACATCTCTCGAATGCTTGCAGCTTGATGCAACAATGGAAGTCCTTGAAAGCATTGCTGGCACGGGACCGATACCAAGACCTGGAGCTGACAGGTTTTGGGGCACATCTCTCGAATGCTTGCAGCTTGATGCAACAATGGAAGTCCTTGAAAGTTGCATTGCTGGCACGGGACCGAGACCAAGACCTGGAGCTGACAGGTTTTGGGGCACAGCCTCACTCCAGACTGGGCAACCAATGGCCACCTCACTCCCTATTGGCCAACTTCCCGACGATAGAGCGCGCCATGTAGCGCCAGTACGGCGCACGGATCGTGTCGTGTTTCTCCGCCAACTCAACGCAGAGCTGGAACAAATGCAGAGTGGTGCGGTCGTTGTCCACAGCATTTCGGACAATGTTATGTCGGACAATGTCATGTCGGACAGTGTCATGTAGGACAACTGCATCGATTTCGGCTCGTGTAATCCCGGTAAGGTTAGGAAAAGTTAATTTTCTGACTTGACTTACTAGGGGCGCACTTAACTGGGCCATTCCTAGTCCCGGGATTGCTATCAATAACACCGTGCTAATTAATATATCACCCTAACACCGAGCTTCAACCCTCGAGGAACTAGAGCACCGGTGTGCATTTCTCCCTTCCAGGCATGAACAGTTGGACAAATCCTCGAGGACCTAGAGCACTGGTGTGCATTTCTCCCTTCCAGGCATGATCAGATGGACAAACCCTCGAGGACCTAGAGCACCGGTGTGCGTTTCTCCCTTCCAGGCATGAACAGATGGACAAACCCTCGAGGACCTAGAGCACCGGTGTGCATTTCTCCCTTCCAGACACGAACAGATGGACAAGCCCTCGAGGACCTAGAACACCGGTGTGCATTTCTCCCTTCCAGGCATGAACAGATGGACAAGCCCTCGAGGACCTAGAGCACCGGTGTGCATTTCTCCCTTCCAGACACGAACAGATGGACAAACCCTCGAGGACCTAGAGCACCGGTGTGCATTTCTCCCTTCCAGACACGAACAGATGGACAAGCCCTCGAGGACCTAGAACACCGGTGTGCATTTCTCCCTTCCAGACACGAACAGATGGACAAATACAGTAGGTAGGTACCAGAGTCAATCACAAGTGAACAAATGATTGCCATATCCCAAGTATTGCAACAATTGTATGTGCTCTCATAAGTAATTTGCTTTGGAACTGAAGTCATCCATTGGCTGAAATTTGCTAGTCGTGTTCACAATCTCAAAACTTTGATCAACTACTTTTCTTAGTACCTACCTAATGATCCTGGGTTAGAATATTATCATTTACAGATTTTTAAGAAATCTTTTGGTTTAATTAAAACGTCGACTACAAAATTGCAAGCAAGTAGGTAACTATATTTTTATAAATCGATTTTGCTCGAAATCACTCGGTTTCGAATCACTGCCCATGTTAAGCCATGCAGTGACATTGAAAACGAATGATTTAGAAATCACAAAGTGGCGCGATTGGCTCACCTGTGCCGCCCGTTCGGGACTGCTCTGTGATTGGCTGTCGACGAGGAACGCCAGCGCATGCGGGCAGCCGGGATCGACCAATAGCAGCTCGGTGCAGGCAGCCAGCGCACGAAGCTGCGTGGTCTCGGAGTCGGCCAGCGCCAGGACCCTGCGCAAACGTGGGAATAATTTCGGAACAAACATGCGGGGGAGCTCATTGTTTGTTTGTACACTGCGTAATTAGCAACAAGCTAAGGAGGTAAGAAGGCTAAGCTCTTAAATTTCTTACTCATGTCAACTTGTCCTATCTTTAGCACTCATTTTGATATAGTTGTTTTCAAAGTCTAGATAGGTTGCAAATAACAAGTAAAATTTCCTAACCCCGCTTTGTCAAATATCGGTACACCGACTTTGGAATTATTTTTGCCTAGGATCGACATCGCCAAGCCAGACATGCTATGAACTAACAAATTGAACGTTGGGAATACACGTTAATAGCGCCGAAAAAGGTCAGTGCCTGGGACCTATGGAGCGTTGTGTTTAAAAAGCCGAGTAAGAGAAAGGACATTAAACTAGTACACACGTGAGGTTAAAACATTTGAAGAGTTACAATTAAATTTTAAAATTCTCAAGAAGTTTTGTGAGGAAAGTTTTGTTTGTCAGTTCTTCTTCGATCCATTTTATGTTCAAACAAAATCCTTCTGAAATTCTTGCTCAGGGAAAAGCAATTTCCATCACTAATCACAAAACAAATAGGCCAGCTAGATCACGTAACTTTGTGATTTCAAAACGATTCGTTTTCAATATCACTGCCTATGGTTTAACACGGGGGGCAGTGATTTGAAATCTAATGATTTCGAACCAAATCGAATGAAAAAAAGTTACATGATCGATACCCAGCACTGAATTATATATTAAAAATATATACAAATCGGAAAGCAAACTTTGCAGCTGGCGAGAAAGTAACACGAAACGTTTCAACAAAATCCAACCCCACGAAACGGGACGCGACTCGTTTGGTACCGACCCGCGCAGGAAGCTCCACGCGCTCTCGTTGCGCGGCGCGCCGGCGATCGCGGCCAGCGCAAAGTCCACCTCCCGGTCCAAGGCCTCCTTGTCCGGGGCCCCGGCCTCCGAGTGCAGCGTCAGCAGGAAGTAGCGCTGGTTCCACGCAGAGTTGTTGCGCACGTCCGTCGCTAGCAGGCGGTCCACGAACGCCAGCTCGTCGGCCTGCAGGCTGCAACCAATCGGGTGACAGCGTTCAAAGCTCGTTCGTTTGGATTAATTTCAGTTCACAATTGCACGGCTTTCGCACTGGAGCTGTTGTACATTGGCTCTTTTGGCTAATTTTAATTTCTAGAAGGCTGAGGGAATGTTAACCATTTAAAAAATGTATGTTTGGCAAAGGTCAAGATTGACTCGTAGCGTTTTCGGTTGGTATCCTCTGAGAGCAGTGACAGAGTGACAGATGTATTTAATTTTAACCAAACTTCTTTTACCTCAGAGTGTATGCACTATATTCACGTCATAGTCGTTTATTTTCGGGTTATATTATGTTTTTAAAAGGTTTTGATAAATTTCCTCTTCTTCTACACTGAATACTTAAAGGAGTGTCGAGAAGTTTCAAAATCGCTGTCAAATTTCGTGTGGCTATCTTGCCATATTTGTGTGCTGATCTGACAAAATTCTCAGAGCAAGAAATCGTGCTCTCATAGAAAATAGCCGCACCAACCGAACATTCAAAATCCACTCTGAAGGCTCTGGTTTGACCAACTGAACACGCGACTTGCTCTCAGAGCACTCTGTAGCAACCAGCCAAATTCGCAATCTGTTCCTCCAATTTCGACTCCAGTGAATCCGGCAATTTAAAGAATAGTGACATTTTAGAATCTGACACTAACAAGAACTGATTGTTTTACAACTTCAAAGTGATTCTTATACAATTTTCCTTCCTAATTTCTTCCTAATATAAACAAAATACATCCAAAATTCAAAAAGAGATAGTTAGCCCATAGTGATGCTAATGATATGTATAAATGATTGTGACATTTGCCGCAAACATTTAAAGCTTCCCACAGCACATAGCTACGATGGACTCATGGGCAAGGTGGGGAGATGATCAAATCGGCCCGTTAATAGTCTGTGCAGTGAAATGAGTGAATGAGAGAGAGGGTCCTGCTCACCGATAGGTGCGGACGGCCCACTGCCGGTGCTGCCACGCGTGGTAGTTCTTAGGATCGTCGGCCAGCGACGCTGCGGTCAGAGCCAGTTCGGCGACGCCGCAGCCCAGCCACTCGCAGACCACCCGTCGGTGGTGCCTGTGAAATGAGTCCCACACGCGCAGATTTACCCAGATTTTAGGACGAGATTTGCTGAGCAAAAGGAACTTTTGCAAATTGACGCTCCCTATGCTCTTTGTTTTTTCAGATCATACGTCGAAAATTCAAAAACTTTTAAATGTAATTGTGATTTTTCTATTTCTGCTCACCCACTGTTAATTGTCCAAAGGAAACCTCCGTCTACAGGCAAAACTTTGATGCTCACCAGACTTGGTAGTTTTTCGGGTTGTCTTCAATCATCTCCCTCGCATACTCGAGCTCGACGTTCAGATCTTTGTTCAGATGTTTTAGCAACATTCTCCTGAAACATGAGTGATAAAAATTGGAGTGCGCTCAATCACATGAGACTGACTTGATGATGGAACAGGGTATTTGGTGGCTCTGAACCAAAATATTGCACAGGCCATAATCGAACATTTCATAGTGAAGCTTAGAAAAGTTTGTCGGTTACCTAAGCAGCTTTCTGGATATGCTTGTTCCACACATTTACTTTGCCTATGCCAACAGTTACTGAGCAACCAAACCAACAACAGAAAAATGGCTTACGTAAGTCCTTTTAAAATCAGGTCTCGGAAACAAGTTGTGGTTTTCTCGGACTGTTGTAGGTTAGCGGTGACGGTGACAAGTAGACAAGCAGCCTGCTGATTTGTATCCAGCATTAAGAAGATCACTCACCTATACTGCCACACTGTGTAGTTGGCCGGATTCAGCTCCAGCGCATCGGCTGTCAGAGCCAGCGCCCGCTCAGACATTTCGTTAAGCAGCAGAACCGCACGGAAGTAGTCATACACGTCGCGGACTACGGCAGGAAAGAAGCCAGATTAATGACCGCTGCTTGAAAACACGCGCAATGCAGAGATGCATGCGTGAATTATTATTGAAAACAATTCAGACATAATTGACAGAGGAAAGAATTCCTAACCCTACTCTCTTGTCACAGTCGGCGTAGAACTTACACTTGTCGGAGTAGGCTATGGCCACCACAGGATCTGGACCGTCATCTTGAGACACTGGTTTGATATCTTTCCATTCTTCTCTGTGTTTGTACGAGATCCACGACGTTTCATTCGAGTATTCGTCTGGACTATCCTCATCAGCCATTCTGCACTCCTCCAACTCAACAATCCTGCCTTCCTGCCTTCAACATTTCCACTTTCCAGCAGGCAGTCAGTGTGTGAAGCTGGCCTCGCAAATGTTGCTTTTGCATTCTTGACAACGAGCCGCGGCAAGAGTAACGTTTCTACAGCATTTATTATCTTCAGGGTTCAGCTTCGGAGGAAATAGGAATACCATGAGTTACTGAGCGCTGAAGCTAAATATTTGTTTTTCTTGAACCCGACTGAGCAATGAGACGTCTGACTGGTAGTACAAGAAATACAGACAAGGAAAGGATGCGTCTCTGATAAGATTATCTTTGGAAAATACCTACCCACGGGAAACATATGTGGGAAAGAGGGGTTAGGGCTACCCACGGAAAATAGGTGAGAAAGCCGGGCTAGACCTCACCCTGCGCTTTCCCACCTATTTTCCGCGGTTAGCCCTAACCCCTCTTGCCCACCTATATTTCCCGTGGGTAGGTATTTTCCAAAGATAATTTTATCAGAGAGGCACCGGATCTGTTCTCATTATATCAACAACGTTCAGTGTATCATAACGTGCGCAGGGTCCCAGATTAGGTAGGGCCAAACAGTAACGGTTAGGGGGGGGGGGGTGCGAAAATGTTCCATCCAAATCTTGTAATTCGACACTTGGAACATGGCGGTTTCCCTGTGACTGCAGGCCCATACGAACGTTTTTCATTCAATGGGTGTGTAGGGAGGGGAGGGGGGTACATACATGGCTCAAGTTGAACCGGCACTGTGGGGTGGGTTTGGAGGGCAGGCCTACCAGCAATAGGTGTTACTTAACTAAATGTTGGGCGCCAAATTAAATTTAAAAAAAACATACACAAACGATTCATAAGTTTTAGGAACACATGATAATATAATTAAAATAAAATCACACAATAATAATACATCAAACCCTAAGCTGGGTCCCTATAAGCTCCTATGGTAAACGGATCCGAAAAAATACAAATTGAGAATACTCAAGTACAAGAGTCGTAAGGTCGCTTTTTTCACGCCGTTGTTGAGTTGTCCCCTTCCGTGCGTCCAGTCCCCGTCCGGCGTCTTCAAATTGTCCTTTACCTCTGAGGAGTTGACCGCTTCCCTACTATGAAGCTGGCGGCAGACACCTAGGGTATGTTTTATCGATCGAACTATGTGGGCGCAATTCACACGAGTAACTTCCACACAGAAAAACACAAAAAATACGATTAATTGAACTTCATTTATAGCCTTCCGTTCCCGCGGTCTATACCCAGCCGTCGGTGAACATCCATATTCGAACAAGAACACAAAATGTTAAGTTTGTCGATATTCCTCGAGCGGTCTTAACGATGCCTAAAACACACACTTCTAACAAGACAATTCGAACAGTTCGAATTAGACAATCGATCACACGAAAGCGCTCGTTCTGAACCACAGACTGAATTATAAAAACTCCAAAATTGACAAAATACGACTGGTCACAGATGTGTACGCCGTCGGAGTTGAATGTCGATTTTCGACACAGACAAGATAAAACTCTATAACTAACAATTGTCGACTCCTAAGAGTGCACCCAATCGGAGCTGAAGGCAGACTAAAACCAGGGTGCTCTTTCTTAGGCGACCCAGCGTCCCTTGACATGTACTCTAACCTAATTGGCTAAATTTAATACTAAATACCGCAACTATAGCAAAACTATTAACCTATTACAAACCCCCAAAATGAGACCAAAATTATAGAATAAATGCTTGGTGGCTGGTTGGTTTTCTATCTCGTGATTGGTCCACTGCCTCCACGTGGTGTCGGTCATACCATGTTGACAAAATATCTACCCCCCCCCCCCCCCCAAAAACAAAGACAAGCTAATATAAAAAAATGCAACAGGACCTTTAAATCTCGGCCGCCCAGAAAGACGCCGCTGTCCCCAGTGTTATTTTACACCCCGAAACCTAAACATGTGCCGTTCCACTTGAATGCAACTCCAGCTCACGAAACAGAAACCCACCCCAAACCTTTGGCATGTGGTCAATCTCTACGTAATTCGACACAAGCATGTCTCTGTCAAAAAGCTTTAAAAGGGAACCATTACTTTTTACGATAATGGTCACCAGCCAGACCCTATACGTTAATTACAATATAGTTCGAATTTCAAACACTAAATCTACAAGATGTCTGAGTTATTCGTACTGTTACAAAGGGGGTCCGGGGGCTCAGGCCCCATGAAAAATTTGAGCAATCGTCGGTTATTTCCAAACAAATCTATGCGTTTCATAAAATTCATTAGGTGGGGCCCAGGCCTTCGCTCGCCCCCCCCCCCCCCCCCCGCCCTGGACACGCCAATGTCAATATACAAAATATGCTCGGCATAGTTTCCTTCACCGATGACGTTATCAGAATGCAGCCTGGAATGTCGTGGCTGGACGGTAACCTGCGCCACAGTGCATCAAAAGTACCTACCCTTTTGAGCTCCCAGCGATTTCAGAGTTTGTTTGCGTTTACGACTGCCGCGACTGCGATATTGCTTTCGGTGGCGCGTGGCTTACTCAAAAACGAATCTTCTAACTATATTGTTGTATATTGTTATATTGTTATATATAACTATATGTTGTATATTGTTGTATATTGTAGGTAATCCCCGGGCAAAATACCATATAGAATCTCAGTAACCACACCAGTCACCTCGGAATCGGATATACGAGGTAATACGTCGTAGGTAGGTCGTATAAAAATATAATTGTTCTGTGAACCACACCGACAAAAAGTTCGATGAGAACTCGCAACACGTACCACCAGTGAAACGGGACACTTTTGGATCGATCTGAATAATATCGTGTTAGTACTTCGATCTATATACAGGGCCGGACAATATGCGCCTGTAGGCAGTTTTTTCGTCCCCCCCCCCCCCCCCAAGCTGCCAATGCTTATCAGTAAAGCATATTTTTAAAGATGCGTCGATATCGTGATTTTACCTGCAATGGGCTTGCTTTAGATTTCGGGCTGGTTTAGATTGCTGCTGGGCATGATCGGGCTGGTTTAGATTGCTGCTGGGCATGATCGGGATGGTTTAGATTGCTGCTGGGCATGATCGGGCTGGTTTAGATTGCTGCTGGGCATGATCGGGCTGGTTTAGATTGCTGCTGGGCATGATCGGGCTGATTTAGATTGCTGCTGGGCATGATCGGGATGGTTAAGATTGCTGCTGGGCATGATCGGGCTGGTTTAGATTGCTGCTGGGCATGATCGGGATCGTTAAGATTGCTGCTGGGCATGATCGGGATGGTTTAGATTGCTGCTGGGCAAGATCGGGCTGATTTAGTTTGCTGCTGGGCATGATCGGGATGGTTAAGATTGCTGCTGGGCATGATCGGGCTGGTTTAGATTGCTGCTGGGCATGATCGGGGTGGTTTAGATTGCTGCTGGGCATGATCGGGCTGGTTTAGATTGCTGCTGGGCATGATCGGGCTGGTTTAGATTGCTGCTGGGCAAGATCGGGCTGGTTTAGATTGCTGCTGGGCATGATCGGGCTGGTTTAGATTGCTGCTGGGCATGATCGGGCTGGTTTAGATTGCTGCTGGGCATGATCGGGCTGGTTTAGATTGCTGCTGGGCATGATCGGGATGGTTTAGATTGCTGCTGGGCATGATCGGGCTGACTAAGATTGCTGCTGGGCATGATCGGGATGGTTTAGATTGCTGCTGGGCATGATCGGGGTGGTTTAGATTGCTGGTGCTGGCATTTTATATCCATTGGTCGGCGGCGCACTTTGAAACATGCGAATAGGTCAATTTCCTTTCCTTATCGTCGCGCTATTTAATGATTTTGTTCGTTTTGAGCTCCGCTCAACTTTTTCCTAGCACTAGTACATCGTCCATTGTTTTACTATCGCAACTTTCAAATGCACACATAAAGAGAATTCCCGAAAATCGCGCAGGGCGACTGCATCCCACTTTGTTGGCCGCGCTAACGACGGCGCACGCTCCCTGCTCTATGCCTTTCCCAATATTTGACACATGAAAAAAGCGATTAATAGTTCCAGGAGTGGAATTAGTTATTCTGCCCATTCGGGAGCTGAATTCGCAATTGTGTATTTAAATCCTATCGTAAAATGAGTTCAAAAAACCTCTCAGTCCGAACTTCCCGGCTGCAAATGCGTCATACAGGCAAGGCGGATAAGCGCACCTATACGCAAGAAAGAAATAATTCTCGCTGTTCATTTTTGCCGCGTTAATTCAAGCTATACCTCCATAACATGGGCACATAAACTAAGAATAAGAAGTACTAAGAAGGTATTGTTGCTTATATAATTAGATGTTGACTGAACACATAACATCGCATGATTCACAATGTTTATAAAAAAACATGGGTACGTATTGGCGCCGGTCTGCGGCGCCCCAAAAGCCTCGGCGCCCCTAAAGTCTCGGCGCCCCTAAAGTATCGGCTCCCCTAAAGTCTCGGCGCCCCAAAAGTCTCGGCGCCCCTAAAGTCTCGGCGCCCCTTAAGTCTCGGCGCCCCTAAAGTCTCGGCGCCCCTAAAGTCTCGGCGCCCCTTAAGTCTCGGCGCCCCTAAAGTCTCGGCGCCCCAAAAGTCTCGGCGCCCCTAAAGTCTCGGCGCCCCTAAAGTCTCGGCGCCCCAAAAGTCTTGGCGCCCCTAAAGTCTCGGCGCCCCTTAAGTCTCGGCGCCCCTAAAGTCTCGGCGCCCCTAAAGTCTCGGCGCCCCTAGGCGATAGCCTACTCTGCCTAGTGGTAAATATACGTCACTGGATCTACACTCCCATGCTTTGAGTTTGACACTACTCGGACATTGACAATGGCTATGCTATATCTGGTGCGATGGATCCAGCTGGCTGGCTCAAAGTGCTGACTGCGGGCCCCGAACGACATGTTTCTCAAGTTGCTGCTGAATCGTGAGAATTCCCCCTTGGCCTTGAGCTCCAATTCCTTGGCTGGCTATCGCAAGTGCAGACAAGACTCTCTGGCAGGTCGATTATAGGTGCATCGCTCGTCCAGTCGACGTCTCCAGTGTACAGCAGTTTATAGGAGTACCAGTTTATTGTCGCGTCTCGAACGAAGTTGGTACGATCTATAGCGTACAAGTCCCACAATCGCATAGACGAACGCCCGCCGACGCTTGCTATAGTACCTATTTAGTGGCAACAGCTCGAAATATTGAACCAAATCGCGTCCCTGTCGCCATGCCGCGAGCAGCGAGCGCCTGCACCGCGAATGTTTAGTCCAAACGCCAACTCGGGTTCGACTTCCTGCATATTCGACATCGATTCATCTCTTGCGTTGGGTAAGTGAACTACACAATATATAGAGTATTATTTGGCTGATTGTGGTTCGAATGTCGGTAGAGCAATAGGTATAATCTCCAAATTTGTACTTACTATAGTGTAAATAGGCGAATTCGGAATGGTTTTACAAATTTGAGCGCACTTTAAAAGCTTCGTGTGTGAGTTGGGTCCCCGGTCCATAAAACAAGACATCCATTCACCCGTGTCCTTCACCATCCCCCTCTGTCTTGCCTCCGACCAGCCAGAACTCAACCCGAAAATGTACTGCAGACAATTAAACTCAGAACATCCAAGCTCGCTGTGTGAGGTCGAAGCGTTTTGGTTGTTGGCCTATGCGAGCATTTCTTGAAATCAGTATCGGATCTAACAATTCCCCTTCGCTGCATTCCCGGAAGAAGGCCAGCGCTGTTCGAATTTAGAAAATAACAACAGATTTACCAGGAAAAGGAACGTATAATATACGCGCAGTTACATAGGGCATTGTTACCTATAAATCTCTCTTACATTATATTAGGTATACATTAGATTTTGTTGTTTTCTTTATTCTTCTACTATCTTAGTTTTACTAGTCTGAAGTCAAAATATTTTCCAAACACCCGTCAGTAGGGTACACCGTACAATTGACAACTGTTGTACTCGTACTTGTGCCAAATAATGGAAATACAAAGCCTGAGAAGACCAATGTCCCCCCTTTGTGCCCGGCTCAAACATCTCGGTCCCAGCACGCAGCCAAAAGGCCGACTGCCTTCGAGGGTTCGGTGCGGATTCCTGGAAAGCGATTGTGTACAAATTATATGGATCCATAACTTTTATATAAGAATCATATGCGATCATAAGGATCAAGGACTGATATGCGAATAGAAGTTAGCATTGCGTAACCGATGCTGCACAAACATGTCGTACCCCCAGTGTAAAACTGTAGTAACTGCTTTTCGATAGTTTCGAGATAATCGAGTTTAAAGCTTTGAAACTAGCATGTAAAATCAGGTAAAGAAATATTTTTTGATATTTTTGGGTAACTACTGTTTACTGAACTAGTTTATCAGTATCATCTAATCATCTTTTAATTTTCTTGATTGTATGAAGAATTTTAGCAGTTGCTTTTGTTTTACACTTTGAATTTTGAGAAGAAAAGAAAGTTACTATGGTTTCGGAAATTTTTATGAAGTAACTGTAAGCGATAATTGAACACTCGTCTTACCAATCTGGACCCGACCTTATATTTTATTTATAAATTCCGTTTCGAAAGTATTTATGATTGATTAACACGCTGCTTCTTGGAAACTAAAGTTTGCATTTCAAAAACCAAAACTATTTCTTCTTCTCGCGATCGTTTTTCACAATAGATTGTCGTGGTTATTTGCTAATCTTATTCGTAAATGAAAACTGTTGATGTTGAATAACAACAGCTAACGAGGAGAATATAATATAAGATATTTCAGATGCTTCGAAGTTCGAACCAAATTGCGGAAAAGATGAAAGGGGCTTTGTGGAAACAGAACCTCTCGGTGAAGGCTGCGACATGTTAGGCTCAACTACTGATCCTTTGAGGTCATGCTCTTAAAGTGACGCAACTACCTACTTAGTACAATAATAATCGCCCTCTAATTGCTTGGGAACGGGGTTTCTTTTGAGCGCGACATTCCCGCCGCGACCAGTGCGGCACAGACCACGACCAGTTATTTGGATTACCAATTGCTCAAGACGTCCCGCAAGGAACCTTCTTCACTCACACACGTTCTCTGACCGTACCATCAACTTCAGCCAGCGTGCGCGCCGGCGCGCTAAATCCTAGGTAGTTGAAGGATGGCGAGCTCACGGAGTGTCTAGTACATCGTAACTTGAATTAATTTAGTTTTGTTGTATTTTATCGGCTTTCCGAAGTGCGCAGAGAGGTATAATTCGAGCAATAGTGTTGCTAATTTTCTGCATGGCACATGAAAGTCCCGAAGAGTGTTCTTTCGGGGGTTTAACTATAGTAACTTCCTTGTAGATATTTGGTTATCGGTTGGTCTGGTGCTATAGGCTGCAGTTTGTGGCGTCATGACTCATTTACCCCAACAAAGTAGTGTGATTGAAATAGATAATTTTTTTAGAGCGTGTTTAGTTATACCTAGTACCTAGTATTAGCTGTTAGTACCTATGTTCGACATATCTGAGGTTCGAAGATCTGTATGCCAGGGAATTCTAGGTGAGTCTTCTGGTTGCTTGAACTCAATGAGGGACTCAATGAGGAAGCAAAACAATGAGGACTTTAACATAACACTATATTATAACATATACTATGTTATAACATAGCCTGTTAATGCTTTTTTTAATGCATGTTAATTTTTTTTTGCAATCGCATATTATGTGAGAATTGTTAAGAAACTTTTTGTTGTTTCTTCAGGTCGCAATGGTCAAGGCTGTGTGAGGCCCAAATAACCAAACCAAAGCCATTGTGGGGAATTTTCAGTGAGATGAAGCCAAAGAGCGATGCCACAGGTCAGTATGTATTTATAGGAATAGATACTACCTACAGCATCACACTAATCGATGAACTAACCTTGTTTAGCTTTTGCAACATATGCTTAAATAAATTTTACTTTGGAAACTTTGAAACCAAGAGCAGCAAAGTCCGAGGGACCCGACTGCCGATCAGGATTATATGCGATCTAAGAATTGAAAATACAGCGCAGCCAACAATGCTCAGAATCAGAACCATAACATCAAAATTGGGACATATTGGAGGGGAGAATACCTATGAAGCTAGGTTTACACGTCGTTGAATGTTTCGCTCAATGTATTTAACCGCCTAAACCAAAATTGAATTTAATGAATCATTGAATTGAAGCTTGAACTCAAGGTTGAATTCAATGTTTTCTCATTTAGGACAGGTTCCAAATATCATTCAAGTATTTAAGAGAAGGAAGGCTATGTCACTGCCTTCTAGAAACAATGCTTTTGGAAGGCTGTGCCACCATTTTCAAAGAATTTAAAACATTGTCGTGTAAACGTCTCCTGTCAAGGGCAATCAAAGTTTTGTATCAATGCATTGAATTCAACATTGGATTCAATGCATTGAGTGAAACATCGAACCGAGTAAACCCAGCTTTTAAGTCATTTAAAAAAATGGAATGGAAAATGAATGGCAATTTCTATAATACTTTACTCTGATCTCTTGCTCACATTCACCCAATTTTGGCGCTTGAGGTCTGCGGCATTTTTCCAGGTAGGTAGGTACCTAAGAAACAGCAAAACATTGTGAATGAACTCAAGCACTTTTAAATAAAAATATGGTTTATAGATGCATAGGTACTGATGTCCGTTCTTGGCACATTTTGTTACTGGATCAATGTATTTATTTTTATATTTTTGTTTTGAAGAAAGCAAACTTTCAAACTCAAATAACTACATTTATATGGGTGCCTGGAGGAACCTAGGCTAAAAGTAGGAGAAAAGTCAGACTTTGTGTAGCATTCAATCCATTTGGAAAACTTATTTTTAAAATTTACGTTCTCACTAGTATTTATAGTACATAACTCGTATGTGATTCAAAATGTTGGTAAATCAGTGCCTACCAATATTGTATTCAAAACTCAATTTGAAAAGCTAGTACCTACTACCTATTATGTAATCCCTACAGCTAGATAGGTCCAATAAACCACACAAAACTTGTAAACTTTCCAAACGAAGAGCACCCAAACTACTGAAGCTAACGGTGAGCCGCTGCTTGATTTTTCGGCCCAGATGACGAAGAGTTGACAATGCATGAGCTGCAAGCTGATTGGAGGAGATTCCGGTCACTGCGGCCGGTGACAGAGCGACTTCGTCCCGTGAGACAGCCAATCCTGTCGCCCGGACACCAGCTTGACGGGTGCACTTCGTCAGCCTCGTCTGACATGTCGCAGGTCAGTGTCAACAACCTTACATCTGTTTGCCAACGGCATTCCTGCACTGCGATTTCGTAACTTGATTTCGCCGTTCTCGGGTGCAAAGTTAACAAATTAACATGGACAACAGCAGGGATTTTATCTATCAGAACCGATAACGGCATAACGTTGAAGTTACAAAATCGCTAGGCTGGATGGCGATATTCAAATCTGTCATTTTAACTTGGTCATGATAAATACGGAAGCAATTTTACACTGGGTATTATTTCCATTTTTTGAAGAAATCATTTCACAATATAGGTATTGCCAAATATTTGTTAAACTACATTTTTCGGAGTTTTATACCAACTGAGCTATTCGGTCACACATTCTCCCTGCTTCGCCGGGTGGGATATGGGACATTTTTCCAGCTTCGTCTTCCTTCCATCCATCGCTTACTGGTCAAGCATCTATGATACAACCAGAAAAAACCAATTACAGCAACTTGGCCCGCATTTCATTTAGCTTCTGCATGGTCTTGGCCATTGCATTTAGCATCCGCTTGGTCTTGGCCATCGCATTTAGCATCCGCTTGGCCTTGGCCATTGCATTTAGCATCCGCTTGGTCTTGGCCATCGCATTTAGCATCCGCTTGGTCTTGGCCATTTCATTTAGCATCCGCTTGGTCTTGGCCATTGCATTTAGTATCCGCTTGGTCTTGGCCATTTCATTAAGCATCCGCTTGGTCTTGGCCATTTCATTTAGCATCCGCTTGGTCTTGGCCATTGCATTTAGCATCCGCTTGGTCTTGGCCATTTCATTTAGCATCCGCTTGGTCTTGGCCATTTCATTTAGCATCCGCTTGGTCTTGGCCATTTCATTTAGCATCCGCTTGGTCTTGGCCATTTCATTTAGCATCCGCTTGGTCTTGGCCGTTGCATTAAGCATCACTTTCCGAGGCTCCCAACCAAACGGCCGATCAAACGGCGCTAATCCCGTCGCCGTCCGCAGGGCAAACGCAAGCGGGACTCGCCCGACGACAAGCAGGCCCCGCCCCCGAAACGCGGCCGCGGACGTCCGCGGAGCGTCAACGTGACGCCGACGCCGAGCGAGACATCGTCGACTCCGACCGGCGGGACTGCCGACCCGGAAAACGCGACCGGAGAGATCGCCGCTTCGAAGACCGTGGCCGACGAGAGCGCCACGCCGAAGACGGGCGGGATCGGCACCCGGCCAATGGCCAAGCGGCGCGGCCGCCCGCCCAAGGTCGACTCGAGGCCTCGGATCCTCGTCAGCATCCCGCTCAATCTGATAGACTTGTCGTGGATTGAGCACGGGGCCCGAGGGGACGACACCCGGACGAAGACGCCGAGGGACAGGTCCAGGAACGGCACGCGAGCCAACCCACGCAATGGTTCACAAGCCAAACCAAGGAATGGCACTCCAGCCGAACCAAGGAATGGCACTCCAGCCAAACCAAGGAATGACACTCCAGCCGAACCAAGGAATGGCACTCCAGCCACACCAAGGAATGGCACTCCAGCCAAACCAAGGAATGGCACTCCAGCCAAACCAAGGAATGACACTCCAGCCGAACCAAGGAATGGCACTCCAGCCAAACCAAGGAATGGCACTCCAGCCAAACCAAGGAATGACACTCCAGCCACACCAAGGAATGACACTCCAGCCACACCAAGGAATGACACTCCAGCCACACCAAGGAATGGCACTCCAGCCACACCAAGGAATGGGACACAAGCCACACCAAGGAATGGCACTCCAGCCAAACCAAGGAATGGGACACAAGCCGAACCAAGGGATGGCACACAAGCCACACCAAGGAATGGCACTCCAGCCGAACCAAGGAATGGCACAGAAGCCAAACCCAGCAATGACATTCACGGAAAAGTGACCAACGGCAAGTCGAGTTCAGCGAAGCCTAGCGGTCGCAAGACCAACGACTCTCCCTCCGAGAACGCATCGAATGCGGCCGCCGCCGCCGCCAAGCCAGGCAAACCCGGCAATCGCGGAAAGCTCGTCGTTGGAAGGGCGGGCGTCAACGGCAGGACGCCGGCAGGACGGCGGAGACTTCGGTCTCGCACGCCCGAGGCCGACCAATCGAGCGGCGGCGATTCGGACGACAGCCAGCCGATTGGCCGATTGAAACGGACGCCGCGGCGGCTAAACAACTCGTCGCCGCTGTCGGATGGGACCCGGGAGCCGGTCGGGTGGATTGATTCGATGCCGGGTATGTGGCTGCTTGTTGCCGGGCGGAAAGATACATTTCTTTTTTGTCAGCTTGTGCTAAAGTGAAAAGGCTGTGTTTGAATTGAAAAAAAACTAATCAAAGCTGGGATTTGAATGCTAAATCAAAAGTCACACTGGTTTCCCGACGTTTTATAACGTATGCTAGTTACTTTATCAAGGTGAAAGCTTATGAGTAAATTGCCGTCCATTGTAATTTTGAGTTAATTTGAGTTACAGTTTTTTGAGTTAATCATGATGATGACTAGGGTGTAGGGACAGATATGAATACGACCGTCACCTCTGTAATTGGCTGCTATCGCTCTTCCCACCGTTGCTAGAACCAGTTCTCTCTCGCACGACTTGGGACGTGTCTGAATTGATTCGGTCTCGGTCTCGCGATTTGGTGTAGGTCTCGCGTACTTGGTCTCGGTGACTTCATTTGTCTCCTATTCGTACAGCTAACTTCTGCTGCCTGACATAACCACGGTACCGACCGCCATTCGATGACAGGCAAGTCACCGAGACCAAGTCTGTGAGACTGCATCGTCCAAGTCTCGCGTACTCGCTCTGCCATGCGGTCTTGGTCTCCTATTCTATTCGTACAGCTAACTTCTGCTGCCTGACATAACCACGGTACCGACCGCCATTCGATGACAGGCATGTCACCGAGACCAAGTCTGTGAGACTGCATCGTCCAAGTCTCGCGTACTCGCTCTGCTATGTGGTCTTGGTCTCCTATTCTATTCGTACAGCTAACTTCTGCTGCCTGACATAACCACGGTACCGACCGCCATTCGATAACAGGCAAGTCACCGAGACCAAGCCTGCGAGACTGCATCGTCCAAGTCTCGCGTACTCGCTCTGCTATGTGGTCTTGGTCTCGGTGGATTTGCAATTCGGACAGGACATGTGACGTCATTCGTCAAGAATGAATACGCGAGACCGCACGGAACAGTCAATTCAGACACGGCCTGAGCATGAGGCACCCACCCACTGATATGAATTATCGCACCTTACCACAACATGCCTGCAGAATATAGCTAGCGTGATAATAAACACAATTAGGGCGAAAAGATGTGTTTAAACAAGCGGTTTAAGCCAGAAAGACGTTCTGTGTTTCTCCGCACTTGCCCCTTGAGACGTCATAGTGGGCTCAGATATTCCAGAATCAATCATGTGGACTTTGCCTGCCACGCGCTTTCCACGTGCTACTGACGTTTCTGATTAGTTTTCGCTGCGAGCCAGCTGTCATCCTGGTTTACCGGTGATGTGTATACATCCATTTAACAGATCTAAAAAAAAACAAGGATTTTTCATTGCATAGATTGAAATTACATAGATTTCATAGAGTGCATTTCATAGAGTAATGGGCTCTGTACTAGTCACGAATTGTTTCACGCCAAATTCAAATGAGTACCAACAAAATTTGCTGAATGAAAACCAATGGTCCGATTTACTTGATTTTTAAAATCATATCATCAGATTGACTTGTTCTACGTTATACGAATTTGGTTTCTTAGCTGCGATAGTTCCTTTAAACCCAGCACCATTATTTCTCGCCTAATCGTTGCTCTGTACAAATAAACTTTCACTCTGGGTTTACAGCTGGCAATGTCAGTGACACGATGTCTTCGACGTTGGCACTGCACCAATCAGAGACTCTGGATGTGCATGACTTCATGTTCGCGACTCAGCCACGGAGTCTCTGATTGGTGGCAGAGCCAACGTCGAAGACATCGTGTCACTGACATTGCCAGCTGTGAACCCGGCTTATGACCCGTTATTTCAGTGGCACGTTAAATACCTAACGGTCTGCTAACTTGTTATTTGCTTAGCAACGTCCAATCAGAGCCCCTAATTTTCTCGCTAATGGACCGTTAAATCTTAACGGGCCACTGAAAGCGTCGAGTTTCATCTGCGATTTCATGCACAAAACCGAGCGACTGCTCTTGCCGCAGGCGTCTCCATGCCCGACCTCTCGTCGGCGACGTCGGAAGACGAGGAGACGGCGACGACGCCGTTGCTCCGAGAGGAGACGGCGACGACAAGGTTGCTCCGAGAGGAGACGACAACGTTGCTCCGAGAGGAGACGGCGACGACAAGGTTGCTCCGAGAGGAGACGGCGACGACGCCGTTGCTCCGAGAGGAGACGGCGACGACAAGGTTGCTCCGAGAGGAGACGACGACGACGCCGTTGCTCCGAGAGGAGACGGCGACGACGCCGTTGCTCCGAGAGGAGACGGCGACGACGCCGTTGCTCTCGTGCCGCGCGCTGGCGCAAAGCGACGCTCGCGCCGTGACGCCGCTTCGACTCACGAACGCGGGCGGCGCCGGCTGGGTCTCGGCCCGGCACTCGACCAGCAGCGGACTCGGCTCGGAGCCGGGCTCGGAGGCCGGGCTGGACCGGGCGCCGATCAGAGCGGCCGGACTCGAGTGGGAGCAGCCGGTCTCGACGGCGGGCGACGAGTGGGCCTGGCTCGGCAAGCGCCCGGCTCTGCCCGGCTCCGAGGGAGATTCGGACGACTCGGGCGGAATCCTCGAGCTCTACGCCTCGACGATGGCCGGCGGGGAAGACGACTTCATGTGGGTACACAGCCTGTATACGTTTAGAGTGGCCAACATGATCTTTATACGGTTAGAGTGGCCAACATGATGACAAGAGGGCCTATATACGGTTAGAGAGTGGCCAACATGATGACAAGAGGGCCTATATACGGTTAGAGAGTGGCCAACATGATGACAAGAGGGCCTATATACGGTTAGAGAGTGGCCAACATGATGACTAGAGGGTCTATATACGGTTAGAGAGTGGCCAACATGATGACAAGAGGGCCTATATACGGTTAGAGAGTGGCCAACATGATGACAAGAGGGCCTATATACGGTTAGAGAGTGGCCAACATGACAAGAGGGCCTATATACGGTTAGAGTGGCCCACATGATGACAAGAGGGCCTATATACGGTTAGAGAGTGGCCAACATGATGACAAGAGGGCCTATATACGGTTAGAGTGGCCCACATGATGACAAGAGGGCCTATATACGGTTAGAGAGTGGCCAACATGATGACAAGAGGGCCTATATACGGTTAGAGAGTGGCCAACATGATGACAAGAGGGCCTATATACGGTTTAAGAGTTGCCAACATGATGACAAGAGGGTCTATATACGGTTAGAGAGTGGCCAACATGATGACAAGAGGGCCTATATACGGTTAGAGAGTGGCCAACATGACAAGAGGGCCTATATACGGTTAGAGTGGCCCACATGATGACAAGAGGGCCTATATACGGTTAGAGAGTGGCCAACATGATGACAAGAGGGCCTATATACGGTTAGAGAGTGGCCAACATGATGACAAGAGGGCCTATATACGGTTAGAGTGGCCAACATGATGACAAGAGGGCCTATATACGGTTAGAGAGTGGCCAACATGATGACAAGAGGGCCTATATACGGTTAGAGAGTGGCCAACATGATCTTTATACGGTTAGAGAGTGGCCAACATGATGACAAGAGGGCCTATATACGGTTAGAGAGTGGCCAACATGATGACAAGAGGGTCTATATACGGTAAGAGTGGCCAACATGATGACAAGAGGGCCTATATACGGTTAGAGAGTGGCCAACATGATGACAAGAGGGTCTATATACGTTTAGAGAGTGGCCAACATGATCTTTATACGGTTAGAGAGTGGCCAACATGATGACAAGAGGGCCTATATACGGTTAGAGTGGCCAACATGATGACAAGAGGGCCTATATACGGTTAGAGAGTGGCCAACATGATGACAAGAGGGCCTATATACGGTTAGAGTGGCCAACATGACGACAAGAGGGCCTATATACGGTTAGAGAGTGGCCAACATGATGACAAGAGGGCCTATATACGTTTAGAGAGTGGCCAACATGATGACAAGAGGGTCTATATACGGTTAGAGAGTGGCCAACATGATGACAAGAGGGCCTATATACGGTTAGAGAGTGGCCAACATGATGACAAGAGGGCCTATATACGGTTAGAGAGTGGCCAACATGATGACAAGAGGGCCTATATACGGTTAGAGAGTGGCCAACATGATGACTAGAGGGCCTATATACGGTTAGAGAGTGGCCAACATGATGACAAGAGGGTCTATATACGTTTAGAGAGTGGCCAACATGATCTTTATACGGTTAGAGAGTGGCCAACATGATGACAAGAGGGCCTATATACGGTTAGAGAGTGGCCAACATGATGACAAGAGGGCCTATATACGGTTAGAGAGTGGCCAACATGATGACAAGAGGGCCTATATACGGTTAGAGAGTGGCCAACATGATGACAAGAGGGCCTATATACGGTTAGAGTGGCCAACATGATGACAAGAGGGTCTATATACGGTTAGAGAGTGGCCAACATGATGACAAGAGGGTCTATATACGGTTAGAGTGGCCAACATGATGACAAGAGGGTCTATATACGGTTAGAGAGTGGCCAACATGATGACAAGAGGGTCTATATACGGTTAGAGTGGCCAACATGATGACAAGAGGGTCTATATACGGTTAGAGTGGCCAACATGATGACAAGAGGGTCTATATACGGTTAGAGAGTGGCCAACATGATGACAAGAGGGTCTATATACGGTTAGAGTGGCCAACATGATGACAAGAGGGTCTATATACGGTTAGAGAGTGGCCAACATGATGACAAGAGGGTCTATATACGGTTAGAGTGGCCAACATGATGACAAGAGGGCCTATATACGGTTAGAGTGGCCAACATGATGACAAGAGGGTCTATATACGGTTAGAGAGTGGCCAACATGATGACAAGAGGGTCTATATACGGTTAGAGTGGCCAACATGATGACAAGAGGGTCTATATACGGTTAGAGAGTGGCCAACATGATGACAAGAGGGTCTATATACGGTTAGAGTGGCCAACATGATGACAAGAGGGTCTATATACGGTTAGAGAGTGGCCAACATGATGACTAGAGGGTCTATATACGGTTAGAGTGGCCAACATGATGACAAGAGGGCCTATATACGGTTAGAGAGTGGCCAACATGATGACAAGAGGGCCTATATACGGTTAGAGAGTGGCCAACATGATGACAAGAGGGCCTATATACGGTTAGAGAGTGGCCAACATGATGACAAGAGGGCCTATATACGGTTAGAGAGTGGCCAACATGATGACAAGAGGGCCTATATACGGTTAGAGAGTGGCCAACATGATGACAAGAGGGCCTATATACGGTTAGAGAGTGGCCAACATGATGACAAGAGGGCCTATATACGTTTAGAGAGTGGCCAACATGATGACAAGAGGGCCTATATACGGTTAGAGTGGCCAACATGATGACAAGAGGGTCTATATACGGTTAGAGAGTGGCCAACATGATGACAAGAGGGCCTATATACGGTTAGAGTGGCCAACATGATGACAAGAGGGCCTATATACGGTTAGAGAGTGGCCAACATGATGACAAGAGGGCCTATATACGGTTAGAGAGTGGCCAACATGATGACAAGAGGGCCTATATACGGTTAGAGAGTGGCCAACATGATGACAAGAGGGCCTATATACGGTTAGAGTGGCCAACATGATGACAAGAGGGCCTATATACGGTTAGAGAGTGGCCAACATGATGACAAGAGGGCCTATATACGGTTAGAGAGTGGCCAACATGATGACAAGAGGGCCTATATACGGTTAGAGTCTGGCCAACATGATGACAAGAGGGTCTATATACGGTTAGAGTGGCCAACATGATGACAAGAGGGTCTATATACGGTTAGAGAGTGGCCAACATGATGACAAGAGGGTCTATATACGGTTAGAGAGTGGCCAACATGATGACAAGAGGGCCTATATACGGTTAGAGTGGCCAACATGATGACAAGAGGGCCTATATACGGTTAGAGAGTGGCCAACATGATGACAAGAGGGTCTATATACGGTTAGAGAGTGGCCAACATGATGACAAGAGGGTCTATATACGGTTAGAGAGTGGCCAACATGATGACAAGAGGGTCTATATACGGTTAGAGTGGCCAACATGATGACAAGAGGGCCTATATACGGTTAGAGAGTGGCCAACATGATGACAAGAGGGCCTATATACGGTTAGAGAGTGGCCAACATGATGACAAGAGGGTCTATATACGGTTAGAGTGGCCAACATGATGACAAGAGGGCCTATATACGGTTAGAGAGTGGCCAACATGATGACAAGAGGGCCTATATACGGTTAGAGAGTGGCCAACATGATGACAAGAGGGTCTATATACGGTTAGAGAGTGGCCAACATGATGACAAGAGGGTCTATATACGGTTAGAGTGGCCAACATGATGACAAGAGGGTCTATATGGCCAGAGAGTGGCCAACATGATGACAAGAGGGTCTATATGGCCAGAGAGTGGCCAACATGATGACAAGAGGACCTATATGGACAGAGAGTGGCCAACATGATGACACTTATCTATTGGCTGTTCGATTTCCATGCTAAACAGACGACATGTTTTGACCAAGTTCATCACAAAGCACGTGGCAGTTGTCTATATGAGTTTCTCATATTCCTTTGCATATCTACGCGTTATGTACACGGTGAGGTAAGTTCGTAACGTATCTACTACTGCTGAAAGGGCTGTTGAATAGTTCAAGTTGGTAAAAACATGGCGCGCATACGCAGAGATTGCCACTCGCTAACCGTATATCGGCTTTTACTGTGTTATATGGCCAGCATTCTTCTAGCTATGAGTAACCGAAAAATGAGTTTCCAGTAGTCGATTTCAATAATTAAATGCCTTTGGGGTGCGAGGCTATCCAATTTACTTGGGGTTTTATTGCGTCTGTGTACTGTGGTTTCTTAAGGGTCTGGTGAACAATTAAATTATTTCGATAAATGTTTTTAAAAGTGATGTCGTTAATGTCTCACTTTTATTTGGTCTCCGTATCCATAGCAAATCCAATTTTGTAAAGAAATTCTGTGCAAAAACGTGTACGCGATTGGAAAAACGAGTGTAATGTAATATTATAACATCTATTTAAATCATAACTAATGTTGTTTTTGTGTCTTTAAAGAGTATAACAACAATTTCATGAAAAAAAATTTGCAAGAAAGTGAGTTCTCATCTCAAAAGTGAGTTCGGTGACTCCAGTTTTTCTTTTGCTGAGAATGTTCAGCAGAGAATTATCTTTCAAGTATAAAGAAATTTGTTTAAATGCTATGGTTATATTTTGAGCTATCCTGGGTTATATGCCGGTTCTGACGTGATTTCCTATGCCGCCCATGTTAAATTTCGAGTTTTCAAACCCTAATATCTCTGTAATTAGGCCGGTGACCCCCCAATATTATTACACCGTTGGATGCGGCGTCACATTTCCAACTGAAAACGACAGATTTTGAGAATTTTTCATGAACTTTGAGTTATGAGTGAGAGACTTTAAGGCTATTGGTGCGGTTGTTGGTGATTATTTCATGAAGCTTAATTTTAACTTTCAATTTGTATTTCGTGGTTATATATCACACAATTTGTTGCTAAAAGTGTTAGGATTCCGTTGACCCTGGTTTCGTTGCAATCGGACAAACGGTGTGGCCACAAGTTGGTATCCAGTAGGAGGTGAATTCTGCGCGGGAAGCGGCCCGAGGATACGCTCAATATTTCGACGTAACAGGTTGTTATAGTTTGCTTGAAAATACTAGATAGGTGAATATTTTCGAGATTTGCAAACACAAAATTCGTTGCCAAAAGTGGGAGGATTCCGTAGACATGGGTTTCGTTACGATCGGACGAAAGGTGTGGCCACAAGCTGGTATCCAGTAGGAGGTAAAATTTGAGCGGGAAGTGGCCCGAGTAAACACTCACTCCAATTAGTCTTAATCAAATATCGATGTTTTGAACATCCCTTTACTACATCCGTTTCACTCGCTCTGCCCGACATCCGGCCCGTGATGATTCTCCCTTGCTCCTTACGCGGCAGAGGACTTGAATCTAGCGCGCGTGCGTTCGCGTTTCAGGACCCGCGTCTGTGGCCGCGCCGCTTCTGCGTCCGCGCACTGGGAACGCCGAGCGTTGCAGCACCAAATCGAGGGCAGCGCCTTCGGACAAAACACGGGACGGAACGCGCAGCTCGCGAGACCTGCGCCGGGCGGGGCAACACTGCTGCCTCCTGCCAAGCCAGGTTCTGGCTCGGACACGGTGCCAGCTCAGATGAATCCCGGTTCAGTGTTGAGGACAATGCCAGCTCCAGTAAAACCGGGGTCAGCATCGAGGACAATGCCAGCTCCTGTCAAGCCAGGTTCAGCTCTGAGGACAATGCCAGCTCCTGTGAAGCCAGGTTCAGCTCTGAGGACAATGCCAGCTCCTGTCAAGCCAGGTTCTAGCTCGAACACGGTGCCAGCTCAGATAAATCCCGGTTTAGTGTTGAGGACAATGCCAGCTCCTGTCAGGCCAAGTTCAGCATCGAGGAAAATGCCAGCTCCAGTAAAACCGGGGTCAGCATCGAGGACAATGCCAGCTCCTGAGAAGCCAGGTTCAGCTCTGAGGACAATGCCAGCTCCTGAGAAGCCAGGTTCTAGCTCGAACACGGAACCAGCTCAGATGATTTCCGGTTTAGTGTTGAGGACAATGCCAGCTCCTGTCAAGCCAGGTCCAGCCATGAGAACAATGCCAGCTCCAGTAAAACCGGGGTCAGCATTGAGGACAATGCCTGCGCCGGTAAAACCAGGTTCCCGCTCGAACTCGACGCCAGGTCCTGTGATTCCCGGTCTCGGCACCCAGACGCTGACGACCCCGGTGAAACCGGGATCGAAGAGGCCGGCGCCAGCCTCTGTCGTTCAACCGGAGCCAAAAGTGACGGCAAAACCAGCCGGTAACGCAAGACCCGTTCCGGCCGGTCCGAATTCCGACCCGAACACGAGACCTGCGCCGGTGGAAACCGTCCCCGACGGTATTAAAACTCCCTCCGGGTCGGGTGTGGTTGGCAAGCCTGGCGTCGAGACTACGTCGCAGCCCGGCCAGGCGGAGTCCGGCCCGACCGGGAAACCGATGCCCGGCGACTTCAGCGAATCTGCGCCCGCCGAGCCGGAACGGGCCGAGAAGCCGAAGGCACCGGAGCCCAAACCACGGCAAAGCCTGGCGGTTAAAGCGGCGACGATTGCCGAGCCGGGGACGGCAAGGCCACGGACAACGAGGTCACCGACGGCAAGGTCACCGGCGGACGCGAACCGAAGGCCGGCCGAGCGGCCGAACGCCGGGACGTACGTGAGGCCGGCAGCGAGCCGCGAGAACGGAACGGAGCCGAGCGGCGCGATGCCGAGTCCGGCCGCGGTGCCGGCGTCGAGGGCCCGCGTGGTGCTGAAACGCGGGCGTACGCCGAACGTGACCGCTGCGAACGTGGCCCCTACAAACGTGGCCCCTCCAAACGTGGCCCATCCACACGTGGCCCATCCAAGCGTTGCCCCTCCAAATGTGACCACTCGAAGCGTGACTTTACCAAATTTGACCCCTCAAAACTTGGCCTCTACAAACTTGGCCCCTCGTAACGTGGTCCCTCCTTACGTGGCCCCTCCTAACGTGGCCCCTCCAAACCTGGCCCTTCCAAACGGGGCCCTTCCACACGTATCCCCTCCAAACGTGGCCCCTCCAAATGTGACCACTCGAAGCATGACTTTACCAAATTTGACCCCTCAAAACTTGGCCCCTCCTAACGTGTCCGCTCGGTACGTGGCCCCTCCATATGTGGCCCCTCTAAATGTGGCCCCTCTAAATGTAACCCCTCCAAACGTGGCCCTTCCACACGTGGCCCCTCCAAACGTGGCCCCTCCAAATGTGACCACTCGCAGCGTGATTTTACCAAATGTGACCCCTCAAAACTTGGCCTCTACAAACTTGGCCCCTCCTAACGTGGCCCCTCGGTACGTGGCCCCTCCATACGTGGCCCCTCTAAATGTGGCCCCTCCAAACGTGACCCCTCCAAACGTGGCCCCTCCAAACGTGGCCACTCCACATGTGGCCCCTCCAAATGTGAACACTCGAAGCATGACTTTACCAAATATGGTTTTACCAAATGTGGCTTTCCCAAACGCAGCCCCTCGAAACATGGTCCCTCCAAACGTGGCCCCTCTAAATGTGGCCCCTCCAAACATGGCCCCTCCAAACGTGGCCCCTCCAAACGTGTTGACGCCAGGCAAGCGCAGCCTGAACATGAAGCTGCTCGAGCGAATGCGGAAGTTGCAAGTGCCGGCGCCGGCGTCGGTCGTTGCCGCCTTGGAGGCAGCCGTGCCGCCGGGTTGCAGCTCAGCGGGCGCCGAGACGGAAGAAGTGTCACCGATGGAAGAAATGTCACCGACGGAAGAAATGTCACCGATGGAAGAAGTGTCACCGATGGAAGAAGTGCCGCCGGCGGATGAAGTGTCGGAAGAAGCCTCAGCGGTGACGGAATTCGCCGCTCTGGGAACTGATCCGCCTCCAGCCGTTCCTTGTGTCGATCTCGGGACGGAAATCCGTGACGACGGTACCGAGGAAAGTCGGGCCTGTCGCGGCCGTCTCTACGGCATCTCGTCGCGATCCACTTCCGCGTCGTCTTCGTCTTCGTCGTCTAGCGGCAGCGGCAGCGAATCGTCGTCGTCGTCGTCGTCGTCGAGCAGCGAAAGGGAGGCGGACGAACCGCGGACGGGAAATGCGGAGGCGACGGACAAAGTTCACGCGCCGGAAAGTGTGGGCGTTTGGGTGGCTGGGACTGCTGGCGTGGCAGAGGGGGGGACCAAGAGGGACCAAGGGGGACTGGATGACCCAGAGACCAACGATGACCACCACGTTGATGGACCGAATGGAGAGTTCTACGCTGAGGCACAGGCTGGTGGATTGAATGAAGAGTTCAACGATGAGGCAAACGTTGATGAATTGAATGAAGAGATCAACAATGAGGCAAACGTTGATGAATTGAATAAAGAGATCAACAATGAGGCAAACGTTGATGAATTGAATGAAGATATCAACGACGGGGTACAGGTTGATCGATTCAATGAAGAGATTGACGATGAAGAAAACACGCCGAAACAGCATGAAGTGACCGTGAGTACATGTGACCCAGGCGAACAGGACCTAGGTGTGCCGATGGAAAGCAAGGCAGAGGGTCAGGCAGTGAACAGGGCCGAATACAAGACGGAAGAACGTGAAGTGCCGGCAGCCGAAGGAGGCCTGCGAGAGCCAGGGGCAGGGGTTGCTGATTCGACGGACGAGGACTCGTACGACGATGCGGGGACGCTGGACATCACCGCGCGTCTGATGGGCGACCTGGAGCTGTCTGCCGACGAGCTGGAGCCGCCGAGGGCAGAATCGACGGCAAGACCGGTAGGTAGCCGCAAGGGGCGGTGTCGGTAGGAACTAGGGATGGGCTAAAATAGTCAGAGAATCGATCTTCCGATTCGATTCGAATCGATCAAAAGGTGATTCTTTCGATCCGATTCTTTCGGAGAAGAAAATCGATTCGGTAATATCGGTATTTCTCAGAGCTTGAATCGATATATCGGAAGATCGATTCATTTTCGGGAAAGTTAGAGTGAAATCTGGAGTTGAAAGTGGGTTTTAAGACTATGAGAAAGGCAAGCACGTGCTCATAATTGCCGAGTGAAAGATCAGAAAGATCGGATTCAAAAAGTCGATACAGACGGTATATCGGAACTGCAAGAATCGATTCAAAATATCGATATATCGGAACGAAATAATCGATATTTCGAAAGATCGATTCTTTTTGCCCATCCCTAGAAGGAACTAGCAGAGTCAACGGAATTTTCCTCACCAGAGCGCCAGCCCTCTGTTATTTGCTGCGGTCATAGCATTCGGGTTTGAGAATCTTTATTCAAATTGTTCATTGGCAAAAATTTGAAATTGAGTTGACTGATGTTGAATTTGTTTCAAAATAATCCTATTTTTATGTCGTTAACATTATGTTTTTATAATAATTTTGCTGATCAGTTTCTACCTTTGGCTTGATGCCAGTTTGATAACATGCCCTGTTAAGTGTTAACTGTCTGTTAAGATGAATACCTATAGAGGTATCTGCTTGGCTGTGACCTTGGTGATAAGTTAACAAACTTAGCTGGCAATTAACAGTTAACTGGACGTTGTAAAACCGGCCCTCGGACTACCAAGGAGGCATTTCGTCGATTCACTTGTTGAATGTTGATACAAGTTTGGATATCTGGCATCCCCAACTGATCAAGATGCACTTGACCACTTGACTAAATAGTTTCAAACCAATCTAACCAACGAATATGCAAGCAATAATAATTTAGCAATTGGTTTTTTGAGGAACCAGTTGACGATTTGCAAAGAGAAAATTGCATTCAGTGGGCAACGTGAATAATTTTGTGCTTCCTATTTTTCAGGCTGCTGATCTGGATGAAGAGTGCAATGAATGTGAGTAGTAGACAGGATTACTGTCAACTTTAGTCTGATTTTACCAGATTCTATTTGGCGACTCCGTATATAGTTGCCAAACGCAAGGAAAATCTAAACAGTGAAATTGTTTTTTATGAGCCAGGGGCACCAGCACTGTGATTATGTAACTTTCACGTGTTGCCCTTATCGGTTCTGATGGATAAAATCCCTGTTGTTGTCCGTTTTAGTTTGTTAACGTTGAAACCGAGAGCGGCAAAGTCAGAGCTACGAAATCGCAGTGCTGGTTCCCTGCACTGTTTGCTTGGGGTTGCAGCTGTTTTCTGAGTTTGGATTACTAGTCCGTTCCAGGTTCTAGAGTCGAAGGCTTAGTGGGATACATGAAATAAAAGCAATGCTGTTCTTGTTGCAAATATATATTTGCCCAGACGCTGCATTTAGCCTTGGTTTATCTCCGTGTTTCTCAAATGTCCGAAAGTGTTGTATTAAAAAATATATACATTACCAGCCATTTTCATGCGTTAAAATTAACAAATATAATCGAAACACAACAAACTCCAAATAATAAATTGAGAATAAACTTCTGACCGTTCTGTATGAACGGAATAAAGTATACTGTGAGTAGCTTCCCGTCGGAATGGCGCGATTCCCAACATTGCCTGTTTGCGCAGGCGAGGGTCACGTGCCGGAGCAGTGTGCGGAATGGACCCGGGAGATCAGGAGCCGCCGCTGCCCGGGATTGCTGGCCGGCCGCCGCTGCCTTCACCCGAAATGCGCCTTCGAGCACGACGACGTAAGCGCTCTCACATTCCCGTCCCACCACCCACTAGGACGAGGTCAGGTTATCCAGATTATCCCCTCCCATACCAAAGCAGCTACGCGAAAGCCCTCCGCCCGCAATAATGGTTTCGCCGGCAGTCAAGGGATGGAGCCGCTGTTTGTTGTTAGTGTACCTGTTAGTGTAAACAAAGTAATTGTAAGTTGAAACCACCTAAGGAACTTTGGGTCCCTTGATTATAATTGATCTTTAGCCTTGGCCTGGTAGATAATGTTAGTACAGGTTGCCAACGCACCCCAGCGATTGCCGGCAAAGTAAAATCAAATTCTTGCATCAAATTCTTGGCATTGCCATAGCAAGGTATGGTAGAATGTCTGGGTAACGTGTGACGTAGCCATCTGTGACTTAGCCATAGCTAGGTATGGTAGAGTGTCTGGGTAACCTTATATCTGTGACGTAGCCATAGCTAGATATGGTAGAATGTCTGGGTAACCTGATATCTGTGACGTAGCCATAGCTAGGTATGGTAGAATGTCTGGGTAACCTTATATCTGTGACGTAGCCATAGCTAGGTATTGTAGAGTGTCTGGGTAACCTAATATCTGTGACGTAGCCATAGCTAGGTGTGGTAGAATTTCTGGGTAACCTTGTCCGTGACGTAGCCATAGCTAGGTATGGTAGAATGTCTGGGTAACCTGATGTCTGTGACGTAGCCATAGCTAGGTATGGTAGAATGCCTGGGTAACCTTATATCTGTGACGTAGCCGTAGCTAGGTGTGGTAGAATTTCTGGGTAACCTTGTCTGTGACGTAGCCATAGCTAGGTATGGTAGAATGTCTGGGTAACCTGATGTCTGTGACGTAGCCATAGCTAGGTATGGTAAAATGTCTGGGTAACCTGATGTCTGTGACGTAGCCATAGCTAGGTATGGTAGAATGCCTGGGTAACCTTATATCTGTGACGTAGCCATAGCTAGGTGTGGTAGAATTTCGGGGTAACCTTGTCTGTGACATAGCCAAAGCTAGGTATGGTAGAATGTCTGGGTAACCTTATATCTGTGACGTAGCCATAGCTAGGTGTGGAAGAATTTCTGGGTAACCTTGCCTGTGACATAGCCATAGCTAGGCATGGTAGAACGTCTGGGTAACCTTATATCTGTGACGTAGCCATAGCTTGGTGTGGTAGAATTTCGGGGTAACCTTGTCTGTGACGTATCCATAGCTAGGCATGGTAGAATGTCTGGGTAACCTGATATCTGTGACGTAGCCATAGCTAGGTATGGTAGAATGTCTGGGTAACCTTATATCTGTGACGTAGCCATAGCTAGGTATGGTAGAATGTATGGGTAACCTTGTGTCTGTGACATAGCTAGGTATGGTAGAATGTCTGGGTAACCTGATGTCTGTGACGTAGCCATAGCTAGGTATGGTAGAATGCCTGGGTAACCTTATATCTGTGACGTAGCCATAGCTAGGTGTGGTAGAATTTCTGGGTAACCTTGTCTGTGACGTAGCCAAAGCTAGGTATGGTAGAATGTCTGGGTAACCTTATATCTGTGACGTAGCCATAGCTAGGTGTGGAAGAATTTCTGGGTAACCTTGCCTGTGACATAGCCATAGCTAGGCATGGTAGAACGTCTGGGTAACCTTATATCTGTGACGTAGCCATAGCTTGGTGTGGTAGAATTTCGGGGTAACCTTGTCTGTGACGTATCCATAGCTAGGCATGGTAGAATGTCTGGGTAACCTGATATCTGTGACGTAGCCATAGCTAGGTATGGTAGAATGTCTGGGTAACCATATATCTGTGACGTAGCCATAGCTAGGTATGGTAGAATGTATGGGTAACCTTGTGTCTGTGACGTAGCCATAGCTAGGTATGGTAGTAGTCTGGGTAACCTTATATCTGTGACGTAGCCATAGCTAGGTGTGGTAGAATGTCTGGGTAACCTTGTGTCTGTGTTTCTGCGCAGTTTTTGTGGCTGTCTTCGGCGCTGAGTCTGCGTCTGCGTAAGCGCGGCGCGGAGGCGACGGAGGCGAGCGCGGCGCTGCATGCGCTGGCTGGGTTCGCGGACCCGGCGCTGGCGCTGACGCTGCTGAAGCTCTTTGCGGCGCGGATGGCGCAGGGCGCCGGCGTCGGCATCGCCAACGTCTTCCCCTGGGAGCGCGAGGACGCGCGGCAAGCCGCTCTCATGGCCGTACAGGCACAGGACAAAGGTCAGTGGCGATGGCTTCGCGGTCACGTTCGGTGGGTCATAAGGTTACCCAGACATTCTACCACACCTAGCTATGGCTATGTCACAGACATAAGGTTACCCAGACATTCTACCATACCTAGCTATGGCTATGTCACAGATATAAGGTCACCCAGACATTCTACCACACCTAGCTATGGCTACGTCACAGATATAAGGTTACCCAGACATTCTACCATACCTAGCTATGGCTACGTCACAGATATAAGGTCACCCAGACATTCTACCACACCTAGCTATGGCTACGTCACAGACATCAGGTTACCCAGACATTCTACCATACCTAGCTATGGCTACGTCACAGATATAAGGTCACTCAGACATTCTACCATACCTAGCTATGGCTACGTCACAGATATAAGGTCACCCAGACATTCTACCACACCTAGCTATGGCTACGTCACAGACATAAGGTTACCCAGATATTCTACTACACCTAGCTATAGCTACGTCACAGACATAAGGTTACCCAGACATTCTACCATACCTAGCTATGGCTACGTCACAGACATAAGGTTACCCAGGTATTCTACTACACCTAGCTATGGCTACAGCCTAGCTGTGGCTAATCGTAATATTCTTCAACGAATGCCAGACCACGTACATATCGAACACAGGCACACATCATGTTTCTAACACACAGGCCCCAAAAAATGACATCTTTACAATAAAGATCGAAACATTGGATTACATACCATCTTTACATTTTTCAAGCTATAATTATGCTATGATAAGCTGAAGGTAAAATATAGCACTTCTGAGTGCAATTTTATAGACCAAGCACAACCACAACTAAATGCGCACTCATCTAAACTTTTAAAAAATCGTATCGTCGGATTCAATAACCGGCCAAGATTTATATTTTTTTTCTGAATAGACAATACTAACAGGAGATGCTTGAAAAAAATATGCCGAAATCAAGAGATGGTGTTTTTGAGTTTTTAAGGGTTGAAATTTAGAGGTGTTTTTTGCATCCTTAAATTTAGTAAGCAACCAATTAATCTTGGTGTACTATTTTGTCAAAGCAAGTTAGTCATTTTAGAACAAGTCCCGTCCTAAGTCAATTTGTTCACACGCTTGAGTGAAAACAGTGATTCGCCGTGCGGAGCAAAAAGTCAAATGCTGGGTTTTTCCGTGCCCCGCCACTGGCAAACCGTTGGGCGTATGGCGAAAACCTTTACAACGGGTCTCTCATTTTCCGTGTTCTTAACCTCATGTAAATTTCGTCAAGTTCTGAGATAGTGAGGTTTTTGAGTGTGGGCGCTACAGCTGGAGTTCCCCCTTTAAATTTCTTAGTCTGATGTCTACTATTTCCTATCTTTAGCACTGGTTTGAAGAGAATCTATTTCCAACTGGGCATTGGATGTAGCAAATGAGAGCTACAGCTGGAGTTACCCCATTAAATTCCTTAGTCTGATGTCTACTATTTCCTATCTTTAGCACTAGTTTTGAAGAGAATCTATTTCCAACTGGGCATTGAATGTAGCAAATGAGCGCTACAGCTGGAGTTACCCCATTAAATTTCTTAGTCTGATGTCTACTATTTCCTATCTTTAGCACTAGTTTTGAAAATAATCTATTTCTACTGGGCATTGAATGTAGCAAATGAGCGCTACAGCTGGAGTTACCCCATTAAATTCCTTAGTCTGATGTCTACTATTTCCTATCTTTAGCACTAGTTTTGAAAATAATCTATTTCTACTGGGCATTGAATGTAGCAAATGAGCGCTACAGCTGGAGTTACCCCATTAAATTCCTTAGTCTGATGTCTACTATTTCCTATCTTTAGCACTAGTTTTGAAGAGAATCTATTTCTACTGGGCATTGAATGTAGCAAATGAGCGCTACAGCTGGAGTTACCCCATTAAATTCCTTAGTCTGATGTCTACTATTTCCTATTTTTAGCACTAGTTTTGAAAATAATCTATTTCCAACTGGGCATTGAATGCCGAATGAAAGTCTGACGTCTGGTTTCCGTCCGGCAGAATGCGTCGGTCTGACGCTGCGCCTGCTCCACGCGATGTGCCCTGACTCGGGCGCGGTCGATCCCGATTGGGCGACGCTGGCGGCGGCGCGACCGAGCCTGCGTCCGCCGCCGCGCGCCGTGAACGCGATCCTGCGCCACGCGGTCGGCCAGCGCGGGCCAGCGCGAATCATCGACGCGGGCCACGCGCTGAGACTCGCGCTGCACCGGACGCCGCGCTGGGACGAGCTGGACGCCGCCGCGGTCGAAGCGTTTCAACGCGTGTTGCGCGAGGAGATTCCGGCGCTCTATCTCGAGATGGTGGACATGTGTCAGGCCGCGGTGAGTTTACGAGTGCTTGGTTTTACCATTGTTAAGGTCGTTGTAGACGGCTCCTATAGATAGCATTTTGTATTGTTCTACAGGAAAAATTGATTTTTTTTCCAATCAAACGTCTCAAAGATGACAACATTTTAGAGAACAATTTGTAAAAAAAGTACCAAAATTCCAAAATCGTACTCAGATAAACGCAGCTTTTAAGTTATGTATTTTTCGTCCAGTGGATAAGGATAATGGCTGGATATAATAATACCAAAATTCTACACCACCTTGCTGGAACCCTTCTCATTTTCCCTGGCTATTATCTCGAGATGATGGACATGTGTCAGGCTGGGGTGAGTGCCGCAACACTTTCCAACACTTCATTGAATTGTTGAGTTTACGAGTGCTTCGTTTTACCATTGATTGTTAACGGAGCTCTCCGAAATCAAATGGGATGTTTAATTAATTGGTATTCTGTACACTACGTTATGTTCGTTTAAAAGCAATTCGGAGGACCCCTTTAAGGTAGGTAGCGGGAACCCTTTGGTCTTCGAAAATGTACAAAATATCTTTTTCCAGACAAACTATCAGTGACAGCCCTAAACATAATAGCTAGTAAGCTTTTATGAAATTATAATTTGCTAAAAATTCAGAATTACTGGCATAAATTTATTTTAAAAAGTTTCGTACCTTGGTTTTTCTAATTTTTCAGCACACCTAATTATAACACAAAATTGATTCAATTTCATACATTATTTGAAAGACTTGTAAATTGCCTGGTGCACTAGCTATTTTGTTTTGGGCTGTCACTGATGGTTCGTCTGTAACAAGATATTTGCACCAAGGTATTTGTAGACCAAGGTGTCCCCCCACCGTAAGAAGGACTTGTGCAGAAGACGTACATTAGGCCTGTTCATTGAGCCGTATACTCGGGTCGCTTCCCTTGCTTCGAACTGGATTCACTTTACAGGTAATACCTTTGGTCGGATCGCGCGAAACCTATATTTTCGGAATCTTCACACTTCTGACAACCAAATGAACCATTTGCATTTTGAAAGATTCACCCGTCAATTACTTTCAAACATTGTAAAACAACCCTGTTATGCCGGTACTTTGAAATATGACCTTTCAAACTAAGAATTTACCTCTTACCGTATACACTTTCCAGGCCACACCCGTTATGTGATCGCGACGAAACAAATATCTACGGAATCCTCACACTTTTGACAACCAATTGAATATCTCAGAACCTAGAAATATCTCCTGGAAATCCAAGAAATGTTAAATTCAATTTTCCTCAACAACCATCAATGAACAATGAACCATCAATGAAGATGGTGGTCCGGAGGTTTCGAGAGCCGTGGTGCGATGATGGAAGTGGTTTTTTTGGTTGATGCGCTTCTGTGATCGAATTGCAGTCCTTGAAAGAACTCGTTGGTCCGGCATTTCGGCAGAGTTTGCTCTGCCATCTTCAGGGCAACAAGGAAACTATTTCAAACTTGTAATCGAATGCAAAGGGAAGTCTTGACTGGTATTGGTTTCCCAACATTTCGTAGCCGGTTCTAGTTATGGTTCAACCAAAATTCTTGTGACTTCTTGAAGATTTCATGAAATTCCATTCTGGGTTTAATGTGCCTAGAAATGTGATGTATAGCCATTTTCCCAACATTTCCATTCAAAATATTTCCAACATTAGTGCAGCAGCATTTTAAGCCCAGTTAAAAAATATATAAATTGATGGAAAAATGTTTTCTCTCCATTGACTAATTTTCAAACAGCAATGGCTTGTTAAATTTTTGTTAAAAAATTTTTTTTGAACGTGCATCGACTTACAGAATAATGCATTTATACTGACGTTCCGTACATATGTCTTTAATGTGTTGTCTTTTCGGAAATAATACCCACACAATTGACAACGTGGACATCGGTTCCCCGCACGCAGGGCCCGTCGAGGCCGAGCGCCATCGCCGACGGCAACTGGAACGCTTCCCGCCGCATGCGGAGTTGCGGTGAAGGCGTCCCGGTCCGGCACCCGGCTCCGTGCCGAGCATCGTCCCGGGCGGCCGGACAGAGCCACGGGCTGCCGGGCCTTCTCGACACCCCCGTTCCCGTGCGAGGACCGATCCGACAGGCCCGGCCGCTCGGCATTGCCGGACAGAACCGGCAGCCGCGGCCGCCCGGCATTCCCGGGCCCGGGATGCCGTGGAACGTGCCGCCGCCGAGAGCCGGTGTCCGGACGGTACGGCCGGTCGGGCCGGAGGTGAGCGGAACCTGCGTTTGTGCCTTCGGGCAGCATTAGGATTTTGCAGTTTTATGCAGCTTTGTATGCAAGGAGGTTGTTTAGAGAATATTTATATTATATTTTATACTAGAACATTTATTTTATTACATGCTTTCTATCTATTACTGTTGCAATTTTGTACTTTTGTCTTTCTATAATATCTGATATGGGTAAATTCAGCTTTGAGGGGACGGAGCAGTTCGTCAGAAGTGACTTTCGAACCAAAAGTTGCCAAGTTTTCAATACCACACTGTTGAAGTAATCATTTCAATATTTCAGTATGTTGTAGAAAAAAGGCATAAAATTTGGTGACCTTAGCCCTTTTTCGAAAATTTGGCCCTGCATAGCGATTTTGTAATTTTTACGGAATGCCGTTATCGGTTCTGATGGATAAAATCCCTATTGTTTTCCATGTTGATTTATTACCTTTGTAACCGAAAACGGCAAAGTCAGAGTTACGAAATCGCAGTGCTGGAATGCTAGAGCCACCCGAAAACTCTTGATTTTTTAACCTTTTTGGAGCCATGTAAATGCAAAAGTGCATAAGAAATTGGGGAAATGGCCATTGACATCCATTTGTATGTATTTTACTTATAACTTATTATAAGTAGGTAACTGATAATAACATACTCTAATACTGAAACCCGGCAACTTTCGGTCTGTATCAAAATTTGCCATGATCAATTTTCGACTTTGTTCACCCTACGAATGCTACTCGACAAAATGCGCATTTTTTGTTTACTGTTCAATTGTTTTAAGTTAGGTACTCAGGGATGCACCAAGTTTGCGTCAACTCTTCAAAAAATTAACAAGCGGAACTGCGCTTGAGCTTTGAAAAGAGGGTTAAGTTTGAACCGCATATGTTGCATATGGATTCTGCTGGAATTTAGCTTTAAGATGAAAATAAAGTTTTATTTACAACTAGAATTTTTGACAGCATTCTACTGTTGCTGTTTTAGCTTTTTGTAGCTATACCTCACAAGGAATATAAATGTTGTCCTCAAACAAATTATGTTACAAGCTATAGATTAGCGTATAAATTGAGAAATAATTTTCTCCACACAGGGAAGTAATATAAGAACAAGATGAGTAACTGTTCGGTGAACAATATCTCGCAGTGAAATATTTATTCGAACACCCGCGTTTGTTAGCGAGCTTTTGACGATTCGTTGCCATCACCGTTTCCCACCCAGCCGCAGCTGAGCGTCGCCGCGATCTCCGCGCTGGAGTCGGACAACGCGACCATCGTCATCTGCACGCTGGCGGCCAACTTCCGAAACGTCGCCGCCCCGTCTGTCGTCTTCCGCTCGATGCAGCCGCAGAATCCATCATCGCGCCAGTTCGCGGCCAGGCTCGTGGAAGCGTTGGGTGAGTCTCGGACGTTCCTACTTGTCGACTTTTCCCGATTTGCCTCGATTTTCCCTCACACACAAGCTGGAAAATAGTTTTGTCGGCAGCCACCATTCGTTGTTAAGTCACCTGTAACCAAGGGACTGTAACTGCCTGAGGAACATCGGGTCCCTTGATTATAATTGACCTTGTGCCACGGCCTGGTAGATGAAGCCACAACTGTAACCACCTGAGGAACATTGGGTCCCTTGATTATAATTGACCTTGTGCCACGGCCTGGTAGATGAAGCCACAACTGTAACCACCTGAGGAACATTGGGTCCCTTGATTATAATTGACCTTGTGCCATGGCCTGGTAGATGAAGCCATAACTGTAACCACCTGAGGAACATTGGGTCCCTTGATTATAAATGACCTTGTGCTATGGCCTGGTAGATGAAGCCATAACTGTAATCACCTGAGGAACATTGGGTCCCTTGATTATAAATGACCTTGTGCTATGGCCTGGTAGATGATGTTAAAACAGGTTGCCAACGCACCCCAGCGATTGCCGGCCAAACGACTAGCATCGAATTTGGTTGCATCAGAATATCTGGGTAACCTTATATCCATGGTTCCATATTACATTTGACTTAAGCTATTATTAACAAGTTACCATTGCTTGCCATGGCTCGTACAGATATCATGTGGGTCTGTCCGTAGCGACAAGGCAATACATCTCAGTCCTCCGTTCCGCAGCCGAGGCGCACGATAGGACTCGATTCCAGGCCACCCGCGGCGTCACGGCGATCGTGCTCTCGCTGGCCGTGCATCTCGAACGGCGCGGACTGTACAACGAAGCGGTGCAGGCCCTCGTCATCGCCACCGACGGCGGCCTCTCGGTCCAGCCCACCAGGGTGAGTCGCTCGATAACGCCACTATGTGTCTCATTACGTGTCTCAGATATAGAAGGGCTGCCCTGATTATCCACTCCTATACTAACAGCACAGATAGAAGGGCTGCCCTGATTATCCACTCCTATACTAACAGCACAGATAGAAGGGCTGCCCTGATTATCCACTCCTATACTAACAGCACAGATAGAAGGGCTGCCCTGATTATCCTCTCCTTTACTAACAGCACAGATAGAAGGGCTGTCCAGATTATCCACTCCTATACTAACAGCACAGATAGAAGGGCTGCCCTGATTATCCACTCCTATACTAACAGCACAGATAGAAGGGCTGCCCTGATTATCCTCTCCTTTACTAACAGCACAGATAGAAGGGCTGTCCAGATAATTCCACTCCTTTACTAACAGCACAGATAGAAGGGCTGTCCAGATTATCCACTCCTTTACTAACAGCACAGATAGAAGGGCTGTCCAGATTATCCACTCCTTTACTAACAGCACAGATAGAAGGGCTGTCCAGATGATCCTCTCCTTTACTTACAGCACAGATAGAAGGGCTGTCCAGATTATCCACTCCTTTACTAACAGCACAGATAGAAGGGCTGTCCAGATTATCCACTCCAATACTAACAGCAGCTATGCGAAAGCCCTCCCTCCGCAAGATTTGCGTCTTGACTTAAGACATTAGCTGATATTGATCCCTTACTTGTAATAAGGGGTTTCTATAGCCTCATGTACAAGCCAAGTAGATGAGAATACAATCAAGGGATGCTGGCACTGCTGTTATTACATCTGTTTCACTCGCTCTGCCCATCATCGCTACACAGTTCTCTCTCCCACCACTTGGCATTCCCCTCGCCTACAAGCCAAGTAGATGAGAATACAATCAAGGGATGCCGGCACTACTGTTATTACATCTGTTTCACTCGCTCTGCCCATCATCGCTACACAGTTCTCTCTCCCACGACTTGGCATTCCCCTCGCATACAAGCCAAGTAGATGAGAATACAATCAAGGGATGCCGGCACTACTGTTATTACATCTGTTTCACTCGCTCTGCCCATCATCGCCACACAGTTCTCTCTCCCACCACTTGGCATTCCCCTCGCTTACAAGCCAAGTAGATGAGAATACAATCAAGGGATGCCGGCACTGCTGTTATTACATCTGTTTCACTCGCTCTGCCCATCATCGCTACACAGTTCTCTCTCCCACGCCTTGGCACAAGCCACAGGCTCACACCCACCCAAAGGGCAGCGATGTATCTTGAGTACGAAGGCCTGCCGAGTGATTGAGTCTTGTCGTTGCTTCCGCAGCTGCTGGGCTTGCCGCAGGACTTCACCCCGGCCTCGCAGATGCTGAGCATCGCCAACGCGTACATGCGGTGCGACATGCCGCGGAACGCACTCATTGCGCTTGACGGTACGCACTCATTGCGCTTGACGGTACGAACTCGGAAGCCTGGCGGGCGACAGGTCGCACCTTTAACGATCCTCTTCAATAACAGGCATTTTAACGTTCAACTCACTATGGATGTGAATTGACCGGTCAAATACTTTTTTGGTCAATTGACCAGTTGAATTCAAATTTAAAAAAAAAATGTATATATTGGTATGCGGTTTTATAAAAAATGGGGGCTTGAAGGATGTAGGCTACAATGGGTGATTTTTGACAAGACTGTATTACTGTAATTAGTTTACTGAAAAAAACGATTCGAATCTATCAGGGGCATTTCATTGTTCAACTCACAGATATTCACAATACTTTTAGTCTGCATAGTAGGGATGTCAAAATAACTAGATTTCTAGTTTGAAATCTCCAGCCGTGGCTCGCGTGCCAAGTCTCGTCAAAAGCCTCAATTTGCACGGCCGAGGTGCTGCACTGCGATTTCGTGACTCTGACTTTGCCGTTCTCGGTTAAAAAGTTAAATAACTAACATGGACAACAATAGGGATTTTGAGAAAAACTATTTCAAACTGGGAATTGATTGCTAAATCAAAAGTGTCACTGGTTTCCCTTTTTTTTTCAAAACTAGTGCTAAAGATATTATGTAGTAGACATGAGTCTAAGACCCGGTATTTCAGTGACACGTTAAATACCTAATGGTCTGTTAACTTGTTATTTGCTTAGCAACGTCCAATCAGAGCCCTTAATTTTCTTGCTAATGGACCGTTAAATCTTAACGGGCGACTGAAAAACCGGCACTAAAGCTGTGTTTACACGGTTCAATGTTTCGTTCAGTGCATTGAACGAAACATTGCATGCTCTTGAAGAGCCGTTTACACGACTCAATGTTCTAAATTCATTGGAAATTATGGCACAGCCTTCCAAAATCGTTGTTTCTAGAAGGCAGTAACATACCCTTTCTTGTGTTGAAAGGAAAATTGAACGATATTTAGAACACGTCCTAAATGAGAAAACATTTGATTCAACATTGAATTCAAGCTTTCATTCAATGATTCATTGAATTCAATTGTTGTTTACACCGTTCAATGCATTGAATTCAAACTTGAATTCAATGCATTGAACGAAACATTGAACCGTGTAAACAAAGCTTTAGAAACCTAACGGGCATTTTAACCATCAGAACCGATAACGGCACGACTTGAAAGTTACAAAATCGCCGGGCCGGACCCGTGACTCGTGAACCGAACGCTGAAAGCCGATTGGTTCCCGCAGGTCACGTGCTGGGGCCGGGACTCACCGATTGGATCGAGACCAACTGCTGGGGCAACCACGTTGACCTCGGCTACCGGAACAGGATCGTCCCGCAGCTGATGGAGCGTGCGGTGCAGGCCGACTTCACCATCGCCTTCGACGTGGCCCGGGCCGTCTTCGCCGGACAACGCAGCTTCACGCGGCCCATCTGTGAGTTCGCCGGGCACGGGCCCGATTCCGTCCGAGCTGGCCGTGTACGTCGTTGTAGTACGTCTCACGTTCTCTTGGCAGCGTCTCGGGCCTTTGGGCCTTTACTATTTAACCATGGCCTACTGTTATATTACACTAAGCCGTCGCAAACGAGATGGGAGATTTTTAGTTTGTAGTTTTCCTGTTTTGGGGAATAGTCAGGGTCAGTTCGGGCACCGAGACGAAAAAGCAACACGGCGACATTGGCTCGTTCGAAACGTCGAAATTTTTCGTTGAATGCATTTATGCGCAATTTATTTAGATTCGAACCAAGGAACACTATTTTATGTACCTACATGCTTTTCATCGAAATAAATACCTATGTCCAATTATATTCATTCATACCGTGACGGTAAGTAATCGTTTTTATTTCCATTCACATTTTTGTGTCGAGCCGGGCTCGGGTGTAAAGATGAAAATAGTAGAAAATAAAAGTGGACCGTAATTTTTAGAGGGGGGGGGGGGGACTTACTAGTTGCGAGTCTTGCCATTGCGCCAAGATGAGGTGAGGTGGTGGTCAGAGACGTCCGAGGGAAGGGCGAATGAGGGTGGTAGGGAGGGAACGAGGGAAAGACGAAAGTGCTCCCCAAAAGGGAGCTACTTAATCTGAGGCCTTTTAGTTCTCGTCGTCTTCTCTGTCTTCTTCGATCTTCTTCTGTCTTCTTCGGGCCCCAAGAACGATGCTTTGTTTGCCGGCCGCGTGCAGCGCTGTCGAGGTTCGCGGTGCCGCTGCTGGAGTCGTGCGTGGAGGCCAACTGCGCCGAGTCGTTGCCGCATCTCGTCGCCATGGTCCCCGAGTGCGAGCTGTTCAGCGCCGAAGGGCTGCTCGTTCGCGCCGTCGTCGTCATGCTGCACGCCGCCGAGCCGCAGCTCGCGCTCGACTTGTTCGAGCGGTCGCTAGTCTGGAACGTCTACCACGAGCCGGGCAGGGTGAGTGTCACTGCGCCTGATGCCGGGCAGGGTGAGTGTCACTGCGCCTGATGCCGGGCAGGGTGAGTGTCACTGCGCCTGATGCCGGGCAGGGTGAGTCCCAAGCATGTTCAAGTCCCAAGCATGTTGAAGTCCCAAGCATGTTCAAGTCCCAAGCATGTTGAAGTCCCAAGCATGTTCAAGTCCCAAGCATGTTCAAGTCCCAAGCATGTTCAAGTCCCAAGCATGTTGAAGTCCCAAGCATGTTCAAGTCCCAAGCATGTTCAAGTCCCAAGCATGTTGAAGTCCCAAGCATGTTCAAGTCCCAAGCATGTTGAAGTTCCAAGCATGTTGAAGTCCCAAGCATGTTCAAGTCCCAAGCATGTTGAAGTCCCAAGCATGTTCAAGTCCCAAGCATGTTGAAGTCCCAAGCATGTTCAAGTCCCAAGCATGTTGAAGTCCCAAGCATGTTCAAGTCCCAAGCATGTTGAAGTCCCAAGCATGTTCAAGTCCCAAGCATGTTCAAGTCCCAAGCATGTTGAAGTCCCAAGCATGTTCAAGTCCCAAGCATGTTCAAGTCCCAAGCATGTTCAAGTCCCAAGCATGTTCAAGTCCCAAGCATGTTGAAGTCCCAAGCATGTTCAAGTCCCAAGCAAGGTACGGGTGTGTTGAACGGCATATTCGGGTATTCACTCGCAGAAATTACCTCGTACTGGTTGCTATTCTTGTGCAAAACTTTTGTCAGATCGCTACGAAATTTATATCTACGGAATCCTGAATCTTTTGACAACAAAATATAGTCTATCTATGAATCGCATAAATATATTCTTCCGTCTGATATTTTCAAGCGTTGTAGAAACTTCCTTGGTAGGCCGGCTCAGTGAATGGCGACTCGGGCCCCTTCGCTTGCTGAATTTACAACGTACTGGCTATTTGGCTTTGTCTTTGTCTGCGCCTGAAGCCGGGCTAGGTCCTGACAAGTTCAAGCCCTACAGTCCTGTTTACTGGGGAGCCTTTGTGACAAAAAGTCTGCCACAGCATTTTGATGCCGTTCAAATAACATGGCTACATTTCATATTATATTGGTGTCATTGTTGGGGAAGGATCTTTTAAAAAGATTGTGATCGTGCAATCGAGATCCTTTTTTACTGATCTTGGAATGATCTTTTTAAAAAGATCATTTAAAAAGATAAAGATTGTTATTCATGCCTATTCAGGAGTGTTTCAGAAGCACTTCAATTCAATTCTGTGTGTTTTCCAGAGATACGTAATGTGGGATTTCAGCCAAGAAAATTAATTTATTATTTGACCGTTTATTTAGGAAAAAGCCGAAACATCTTCTATTAGTGGTCCATTGTTCAGGGAAACAATTTTAACCATTTTTCAAAATTTTTCCTGAAAACGATCTTTTAAACGAATTTGATCCTTTTATGAAACAATCTCGAATTTGTTTTCACGGTTTCTGCTGTGTTTCAATGAGTTTGCCGGCCCTAAAACGGGCCTTGGTGCTCCTTGGGCCTTGTGCCTTGCCACGTTTTCCGCCAATCCGGCTTGTTTTGGCGCTGTAAAGCCGTAGTACGCCAGCCCGTAGCACGGCGATGTCTCACCGAGTGCTCGCGGTGTCCGCAGCTCCTCGGCGAAACGCTCCGCGTGGTGATCTTCTCCTCGTGGACCGCGCAGGAGATGGAGATCGCGCTGATCCACTCGCTGCAGGACTACGCGTGGAACCACAGCGGCGTCCCGACTTACGTTCGGCTGCATTTCGAGGTGAGTTTGGTGTGTGTTTGTCATCGACTTGGGACGCGTCTGAATTGATTCGGTCTCGGTCTCGCGCACTTGGTCTCGGTGACTTCATTTGTGAAGTCACAGGTTTGTGTTGGTGTGTGTTTGTCATCAGCCTAGAATACACAGCTGTAGTACGTCTCAGGTTCGGAAGTCCACAGAACATTATTTATTTTTCCGCGAGAACCCTCGTTTTGCACACCCCTTACTCTCCCATTGTGTAGAGTTGGCTGATGTCGGCCTGGATTAATTGTTTTCTAATCAGTAATCGGTTTGGTGAGGGCTTTGCTGCCTGGTCATTAAACATAATATCATGGCATACTTACACAAATCCAATGAACGATCAATAAACTGAGTGATCAGTCGCCGAAATAATATTCCTAGTGATTTACGAAATCTTAATTCTGCTTCTATTTTTACAATTCTAGGTCAGGTACAGAATATTTTTTTGCTGGGATTAATAATTCGTCGCTTTTAACGTCACATAATCAGTGTGAATTATCTTTAGTAAAAACGCTCAAATTGATTGCGAAACAGATAGCAGCCCCTTTTCTCCGAACCTTGTTGATGGAGCTGGCAGCGAACCACTGCCACCTTTAGCAAAGGCTGTGCAAAGTTGCAGTACCTGACCAATGTCCCGGGGCGCTGCCAAAAGAACCTGAGACGTACTGCATGTGAATCAGCGTCTAGTCCGTCCCGGCACGGAAACGAAGTCGTGAGGACCGACGTGCTTGATGCGTGTCCGCAGCCGTGCGCCAAGAGCATCTCGGGCCTGCCGAGTCCGCGAGACCCGCTGCTGCCGCGGCCGCTGCGCGGAGTCAGCGACTCGATGCCGGCCGCGATCCAGCGAATGCACGCCGTCGTCGCCAGCCTCACGCCGCCCGTCGGCGTCTTCCGCGCCACCGCCAACGACGTCATGCTGCTGGTGTCGACGGTGGCGCGGTACCTGGCCGCGCTGAGGCGGCAGGCGCCGGGCGGAGGAAGGCCGGCGCAGAGGCGGTGAAGGGCTGACGGCCCGCGCAGAGGCGGTGAAGGGCTGACGGCCCGCGCAGAGGCGGTGAAGGGCTGATGGCCCGCGCAGAGGCGGTGAAGGGCTGACGGCCCGCGCAGAGGCGGTGAAGGGCTGACGGCCCGCGCAGAGGCGGTGAAGGGCTGACGGCCCGCGCAGAGGCGGTGAAGGGCTGACGGCCCGCGCAGAGGCGGTGAAGGGCTGACGGCCCGCGCAGAGGCGGTGAAGGGCTGACGGCCCGCGCAGAGGCGGTGAAGGGCTGACGGCCCGCGCAGAGGCGGTGAAGGGCTGACGGCCCGCGCAGAGGCGGTGAAGGGCTGACGGCCCGCGCAGAGGCGGTGAGGGACGCGCGGGTCTCCTGCCCGCGAGGGTTCGGCTACGAGGACGATTTCCACGGCCGAATACCGGCACGTGTTTCTGCGGCCGTGCTTTAGTTTTGTGTGATAGCTAAATCACGGATAGAAGGGTTACCTAGGTAATCGACATTACCTAGACATGGATACGCCAAAAAATTGATGCTAGTGAGTAGTGACTTCTTTTAGTTTTTAGTTTTTGGCAGGCAATGGGGTGCGTTGTCAACCTGGTTTAACAATGGCTTGGGTTTATCCACTTTGCCATGGCACGAGATCAATTAGAATCAAGGGACCCAATGTTCCACAGGTGGTTACAGTTACCTAGGTTACAGGTGATATAACAACAAACAGTGGCTCCATGCGATGCCCACCGGCGAATCTGTTTTAGCTTGCCTGTGAGGGGAACGCTGTGAACCTTGCGGGGGAGGGTTTTCGCGTAGCTGCTGTTAGTATAGGAGTAAGGGTAGCCCTTCTATCTGTGGTAAAACTTTGAATGTTACCTTCTTAAGTTTGTAATTTAGTTCATTTTTTTAACATTTGGAAGCACACATTCCAGATGTAATTTGATTTATGAGAGCTTTATTTTTGTATTTAGTATCATCCATGGTTGACCAATGCATTGGCCAAGTAGAGTCATACTTAGCTTGTTTTAGGGTACTGACAAATTATATTTTTTATTAGGTGTCAGAAATTAATCAACCTGTGACGAAACAAGAACATTTTTAGTTTATTTTGCTGTTACTGCCTTAACTGCAAGTGGTATTGCAGTATTGAGCTTTGGTACAATTTTTGCATGTTGCCAAATGCATGTATAGTTTTAATTTTTCTAAATTTGACTTAGTTTTAGTTTCACCGCCTTGCCCGACCGAGTTTTTATGCCGTGTCAAACAGCATTCTTATTAATATGAATTCCAATTAAGGCAATGGGTGAGTAAATAAGAAATATACAGTTTTCTAACATTATATTTGTTTCATTTGTTTCCGAAGTGTTTTTTTGTTTAAATAAAGTGAATACCCATGTATGTGGGTACTACCTTAATTGCACAGGTTCCTTATTTCAATTTCCAGCTCCCGATCTGTACGTACCAATACAGTACCAATACCTGCATGTCCGAAGGCCTGGAGGTTTATGGATACATTCATGCGTTGTCACGAGCCCTTTGGACTAGCTGGTCTTAAATGATTCATGTGAGAATTTGTACAATTGTAAATGTTTCCATGGCTAAGGCATTCTATCTTTTTTTATTTTGTTCCGCCTTTCTATCGAAAATATATTTGCTGATTTTCAAGAATGTACTTTCGACGTGTGGTTCACCGGACAGTAGTTTTATTTAGATATTCGAAATTCGCGCATGATTATAATTTGTGGAGAATCTCTACTTCTCTTGACGAATCAGGCTCGAGGATTTCCCCGCCAAGAGTTGGTTGTCGTACCATTCCGTGTTCTAGTGGTGCGAATCGCGAATACATTTTTAGAAGGAATTAAAAGAATAAATCATGGACAATAAGCGCCCGTACACCCCAAAAACTGCCGGTTATCCAGGAAACAAGAAAGCCAAGTACGTACTCGTTAATGCTATTTCTACTGTGTTTTTCTAACATTCGATTGTTACCGCTTATTTTGAGGTTATTCTACTTTGCTGCTCTAGCAAAAATGATTGTAATAATTATTATTGTCTACTCAAAATTTAACTGTCTAGAATTGCCGACGATGAAGATGACTATGTCCCTGGATCATTTGAGGAGGAGTTGGCGATCATGGAACACCTTGACAGTCAAATGGAGGTTGATACACAACCCGTCTTGGGTGAGGTATGGCTTCGGCATCTGCTTACTGACCTGTGGAATAACTAGCTTGTCTGGGTTGGTCTTCTGGTGACAGCTTGTTTCAAAGTATTCAGTCGACCAGTCTCCGTTCTTAATACACACCTATAAACTACCGCGAACTTGCAGGGTCCGGAGACGCAGACGACCAGCGTGAAATGGAGCCGGCCCGCGGCACCCGACCTGCAGCCGTCGGTGGACGCCGTTGTCTTTCAGCAGATCGACGTCGACAACTACACGGGCCCGGCGATCCCTGGTATGCCCGGCTCGCAGATCTCGCCCGTGCCCATCTTCCGGATGTTTGGCGTAACCGCGCTCGGCAACTCGGTGTGTTGTCACGTTCACGGCTTCTCGCCGTACTTCTACGTGTCGGCGCCGGAGATGTTCACTGATGGTGACTGCCCCACGTTCCGCGAGGCGCTCAACAAGGTCATCATGAGCGACATGCGGTCGAATCCCAGCGGCATTCAGGTGAAATGAACGCCTCCTTTCTGTGCTGAACGATGGGTTGAATTAGTTTTTATGTTGTTGGTATGTTTGTTTACTGGAATGGACTATCAAATAAAGGTAGGTACATTTCTCTTAAGTTTGATTTGTTACTTGCTTCTTTGTGATATTTTATCAAAAAACGTAAATAATTCAGGAAAAAATGGATATGGCAATTTATGGGTTAACATGTTTTTTGATAATAAATGCAGACTGCTCTTTCAATGAATCACTAGGACACATGCAAAATGTAGATTTTTAATATTTTTCAAATAAATGTTTCAATTTGTTTCGGCGCTTCACCCAGAAGGCTTTGCGCCCTTTTGATTTATTAATTCATTTCTAATTCATTAATTAATTTAATTCATTTCTAATATGTGTTATACTTAGACAGTAGGTAGGTACAGTTTTCATTTTATAAAATAATCGTATCTAAATAACTAATATTAAATATCGAAGATCCGATATTTCAGTGGAACGTTAAATACCTAACGGTCTGTTAACTCGTAATTTGCTTAGCAACGTCCAATCAGAGCCTTTAATTCTCTTACTAATGTACCGTTAAATCTAAACGGGCCACTGAAATCCGGCACTAAATGTAGCCGAGCATTGAGCGTAGTACCCAAGTAGCACAAAAACCGTTATTACGAACGTTCATTGGACGTCGAAAAGCCAACGGGGGACAACTTGCGTTCAACGTTCGGGTAGAACCTAATCCTAAATTTGGGGAATGTCGACGTTGAACGCAAGTTGTCCCCCGTTGGCTTCTCGACGTCCACCGAACGTTGGAAGTAACGTTCGCTCAACGTTTTTGTGCTACTTTGGTAAGTGGACCGCCGACCGCTTTGCAACAGGTGGCGGTGCTGGACGTGGAGGTGGTGGAGCGACCGAGTCTGATGGGCCAACAGGTGGCGGTGCTGGACGTGGAGGTGGTGGAGCGACTGAGTCTGATGGGCCAACAGGTGGCGGTGCTGGACGTGGAGGTGGTGGAGCGACCGAGTCTGATGGGCCAACAGGTGGCGGTGCTGGACGTGGAGGTGGTGGAGCGACTGAGTCTGATGGGCCAACAGGTGGCGGTGCTGGACGTGGAGGTGGTGGAGCGACTGAGTCTGATGGGCCAACAGGTGGCGGTGCTGGACGTGGAGGTGGTGGAGCGACCGAGTCTGATGGGCCAACAGGTGGCGGTGCTGGACGTGGAGGTGGTGGAGCGACCGAGTCTGATGGGCCAACAGGTGGCGGTGCTGGACGTGGAGGTGGTGGAGCGACTGAGTCTGATGGGCCAACAGGTGGCGGTGCTGGACGTGGAGGTGGTGGAGCGACTGAGTCTGATGGGCCAACAGGTGGCGGTGCTGGACGTGGAGGTGGTGGAGCGACTGAGTCTGATGGGCCAACAGGTGGCGGTGCTGGACGTGGAGGTGGTGGAGCGACCGAGTCTGATGGGCCAACAGGTGGCGGTGCTGGACGTGGAGGTGGTGGAGCGACTGAGTCTGATGGGCCAACAGGTGGCGGTGCTGGACGTGGAGGTGGTGGAGCGACTGAGTCTGATGGGCCAACAGGTGGCGGTGCTGGACGTGGAGGTGGTGGAGCGACTGAGTCTGATGGGCTACCGGGGCGACACCAAGTCCAAGTTCATCAAGATCACGGTGGCGGTGCCGCGACTGATGGCCGCCGCCAAGCGACTGCTCGAGAAGGAGGTCGTCTTCCCGGCCGGCGGAACGCACGTATACCAGGCGTACGAGTCCAACATCGACTACGACATCCGGTACGCGTCTCACCCCCCATTTCACCGTTTCGCACTCAGAGGTCACAGAGCGCAGGTTGACGCATCTAGTCATATTATCATATGGGAGCTAAAGCTGGGCTTGCACAGTTCAATGTTTTGTCCAATGCGTTGAATCCCAAGATAGAAATGCAGATAGACTTAGAGAATGCATGGAAATGATGGAAAATATTAACTTCCAAGGCAAAAACGAAATGGTAATGGTGCCTACATATAGTGATGAAATAGAAAAGATAATTATTGGACTAAAACCAAAAAACTCCTCCGGTTGGGATGAAATTCCTTCTAAAATTATTAAAAGTGTGGCCGTTTATATCTCTAAACCATTAACGAACATTATCAATTGCTCGTTCAAAACTGGTCTAGTTTAAGTAATGACTTAAAAGCTGGGTTTACTCGGTACGATGTTTCACTCAATGCATTGAATCCAATGTTGAATTCAATGCATTGATACAAAACTTGATTGCCCTTGACAGGAGCTGTTTACACGACTCATGGGCTATTTCACCAACGTCGGTTTAACACCCCCTAAACGGTCGTTTAAGACCGATTTTGACTGGCGTATTCGTTTTCTGTACAAAACTCAGTTCTTCAATAATTCAAGTGGAGAATTTGGAGTTCTCTCGAAGAAAAATGCTAATTCGACTTTTAGTTCCGTGGTGATAACAAATAGGAATATTTGGTGACCTGAAAACACTTGCATGTTGTGTCTGGAACTACTTTCTTTCACCACTAAACACGGTTTAAAAGCTAATTCCCCAACTTTGGGGGCTCAAATAATGGACGATGGTTTAGCCAGGGAATTAATAATGACATTTACAAAATGAAATATGTTTCACCTGTCAAAACAATGCCTTCTAGAATCACTTCCACTTTCATATAAAAATTCTGGTATTTTTTTGTGAGCTGCCTCAAATTTCTGCTTTGAACTTCTCAAAAAGTCAGTAAATTAGTGAATTTCAAGGCACCGGCTAAATTGGCCTTAAACGCCCGTTTATGTTAAACTTGGTGAAATAGCCCATCAATGTTTTGAATTCATTAAAAATGGTGGCACAGCCTTCCAAAAGCGTTGTTTCTAAACCATTCCCTTTACAAAAATACTTTGATTAATAATCTAAAATTTTGCTTGATTTCGATTTTCACTGAACTACTACACTGTGGTCATTCCTGTCTTGTAATCCGTGCGCATTTCAATGACACTCGTACGCTATTTGTTCAGTACGGCCCGGTTTTACCAATGTTTTCAACTCCTAGTTCAGATCACTACTAGGGGTTACAGCTGGATTAGTAGCTGGAAATTCAGTAGTAAATCCTAGTTGGGATCTCAACTATGGAGTTGAAAGACTTGGTAGACCTGTGCATTAGCTGATTGTCTGGCTAACAGTAGCTTGTGCCTCACGCAGGCTGATGGTGGACCCGTGCATTAGCTGATTGTCTGGCTAACAGTAGCTTGTGCCTCACGCAGGCTGATGGTGGACCCGTCCATTAGCTGATTGTCTGGCTAACAGTAGCTTGTGTCTCACGCAGGCTGATGGTGGACCCGTGCATTAGCTGATTGTCTGGCTAACAGTAGCTTGTGTCTCACGCAGGCTGATGGTGGACCCGTCCATTAGCTGATTGTCTGGCTAACAGTAGCTTGTGCCTCACGCAGGCTGATGGTGGACCCGTGCATTAGCTGATTGTCTGGCTAACAGTAGCTTGTGTCTCACGCAGGCTGATGGTGGACCCGTCCATTAGCTGATTGTCTGGCTAACAGTAGCTTGTGCCTCACGCAGGCTGATGGTGGACCCGTCCATTAGCTGATTGTCTGGCTAACAGTAGCTTGTGTCTCACGCAGGCTGATGGTGGACCCGTGCATTAGCTGATTGTCTGGCTAACAGTAGCTTGTGCCTCACGCAGGCTGATGGTGGACACCGGTCTGGTGGGGTGCAGCTGGGTGGAGCTGCCGGCGGGCACGTGGACCGCCCGCGCCGCCTCGCGCCAGACGCGGTGCCAGCTCGAAGTGGACGTCTCGTGGGAGAAGCTGGTGGCGCACGCGCCCGAGGGCGAATGGGCCCGCGTGGCTCCGTTTCGCATCCTCAGCTTCGACATCGGTCAGTGGACGGCTTTGTCTTGCGGACGTTTGCCGAACCTTCACGTTTGTCGAGCTTCACGATGCCAAGCGTCACGATGGCAAGCTTCACGATGTTTATTGATTGTCCAAGCCTTGCCGCTCTGAGAGGCAGTGTCTGCATTATTTATGTTGGCCTGGAACACTTTTGTATAATTCTTAAATGAAGACCATACTGTAAGGGAGGCGAAGCTGGAAAAATGTGCACCCGAACCGGGATACGAACCCGGGACCTCCTGCTTGCCGGGCAGGTGCTCTACCAAACTGAGCTATACGGTCACACATTCCTTATCAGCCGGGTGGGACAAGGGGGGTCTCCAGGGAGACCCCTGGACTGCTTAAACTGCTTAAACCACTACTGCTTAAACCAGTAACAGCTTAAACTGTTTAAACAAGCTTAAACAGCTTAAACAGCTTAAACAAGCTTAAACTTCTTTAACCAGTAACAATTTCCTCTCATAAGACCATACTTCTTATAGTCTTATAGAATATTCTCATATATTATCATAGAGTCAATCCTATTTTCTATAAATGTGCTACTTAAACAATATATTCTTTAATTTAACCTTATTCCCCATAAGGTCCCTGGATGTTTACTTTAACAGTAACATTTTGTCCCATTCTTATCGTGACCTAGCAGATCTAGTGGACAACTCTCGATAGCCAGATCTCGATTACTAATTTCTCGGTGCCAACAACACAAGTGCTAGGACCAGGATCAAGGCCAAGAAAGATATGAAGTTGCATGCATTCTACCAGTTGAAAAGTGTACGAGTTGAAGCATAGCTAACAAATGACTTGGCTAATTTCATTGTATAACTCCATTGTAAATTACTAAATTTAGATTTACCTAATGTAATATTAACCGGTCACCATACAACCGGCAATCATGATTTAACAGAAACGTACTTTCCTATTATTCTAATTATTAGTATAAGAGCATGTACCTACCTTGCCTAAGTTGAGAATAAATAAATAAATAATAATAATGCAGAGTGCGAGGGTTTAAAGTGACTGTTGCCACTGTGATGGATTGCAGAGTGCGAGGGTTTAAAGTGACTGTTGCCGATGTGATGGATTGCAGAGTGCGAGGGTTTAAAGTGACTGTTGCCACTGTGATGGATTGCAGAGTGCGAGGGTTTAAAGTGACTGTTGCCGATGTGATGGATTGCAGAGTGCGAGGGTTTAAAGTGACTGTTGCCACTGTGATGGATTGCAGAGTGCGAGGGTTTAAAGTGACTGTTGCCACTGCGATGGATTGCAGAGTGCGAGGGTTTAAAGTGACTGTTGCCACTGTGATGGATTGCAGAGTGCGAGGGTTTAAAGTGACTGTTGCCACTGTGATGGATTGCAGAGTGCGAGGGTTTAAAGTGACTGTTGCCACTGCGATGGATTGCAGAGTGCGAGGGTTTAAAGTGACTGTTGCCACTGTGATGGATTGCAGAGTGCGAGGGTTTAAAGTGACTGTTGCCACTGTGATGGATTGCAGAGTGCGAGGGTTTAAAGTGACTGTTGCCGATGTGATGGATTGCAGAGTGCGAGGGTTTAAAGTGACTGTTGCCACTGTGATGGATTGCAGAGTGCGAGGGTTTAAAGTGACTGTTGCCACTGCGATGGATTGCAGAGTGCGAGGGTTTAAAGTGACTGTTGCCGATGTGATGGATTGCAGAGTGCGAGGGTTTAAAGTGACTGTTGCCACTGCGATGGATTGCAGAGTGCGAGGGTTTAAAGTGACTGTTGCCGATGTGATGGATTGCAGAGTGCGAGGGTTTAAAGTGACTGTTGCCACTGTGATGGATTGCAGAGTGCGAGGGTTTAAAGTGACTGTTGCCACTGTGATGGATTGCAGAGTGCGAGGGTTTAAAGTGACTGTTGCCGATGTGATGGATTGCAGAGTGCGAGGGTTTAAAGTGACTGTTGCCACTGTGATGGATTGCAGAGTGCGAGGGTTTAAAGTGACTGTTGCCACTGCGATGGATTGCAGAGTGCGAGGGTTTAAAGTGACTGTTGCCGATGTGATGGATTGCAGAGTGCGAGGGTTTAAAGTGACTGTTGCCGACGTGATGGATTGCAGAGTGCGCCGGCCGCAAGGGCATCTTCCCCGAGGCCGAGCACGACCCCGTGATCCAGATCGCCAACATGGTGGTGCGCCAGGGCGACACGGACCCCATCATCCGCAACGTCTTCACGCTTGACTCCTGCGCGCCCATCGTCGGCTGCCAAGTGCTCAGCTTCCAGCGCGAGACCGAACTGCTCGAGGTAGGCCGCGCTAGGCTTTTGTCAATACTTTCGCACTAAAATCCTATCGAGATTGATTTGTGTTGAGGTTTCCGTAATCTTTTATTCACAAAATAGCTGTTGTTTCTCATGTACATGTCTTGCTTTTACGACTCACGAAGCTGCGTAGGTACTCGTCTCTTCAACTTTGAAGAACCTACCACTAGAAATTTTCCTCAGTAGCCAAATTTGATGTAGTTCCTTTCATTTTTTCTAACTATTTTATGTACCTAAAGGCAAATAAGATAGGAATTTAGAAATTGAGCTAGGGAGGGAGGGGGAAAGGATTCTGTAAACATCTACATAAATCATTGAGAGGCATTGCAAACTTCTGCTCTGCCGGCCAAAATCTTGCTCAGTTTCCAAGTCCAGTTTCCGCTATCTTAAAGCATCTAGTCCGGAATCCAGTGATAGATTAGTGCCAAGTTCCGCCCGTAGGCCGCCCGTTTCCCACCCCTGCCCCAGTTGACAGAGTTCGGCTGAGCTGCGACCCAATGCGCGGACACTCGTCTAATTCCCCGTCGCGGTCATCCGTCGCGGACGTTGCAGAAGTGGGGCGAGTTTGTACGCGAGGCCGATCCGGACATCATCACCGGCTACAACATCAACAACTTCGACCTGCCGTACCTGTTGAACCGCGGGAAGCACCTCGGCACTCGGCACCTGTCGTTCCTGGGCCGCGTGAAGGACGTGCGGTCCGTCATCAAGGACCAGGTCATCCAGAGCAAGCAGATGGGACGTCGCGAGAACAAGAGCATCAACATCGAAGGCCGCGTGCCCTTCGACCTGCTCATGGTGAGGCAATCGACGCTGTTTTTGCTTGCCTGTGGCCGGTGCGTTTGGGGGAATTTAGATGCACTAATTGGGGTTGGATTTCAATCCCCTTTTCATATGTGACCAGTTTATGCCTGTATTCTAAATGCAAGCCTTATGTGCAATTGTTAAACAATTCCATTTAAAATGGCCTGGTGGTGTCCCATCGAAAAATGTTACTGTACCTAGAACTACCTACATGTTTTGGGTGTTCCAAAGTATAACACTAATGTTCTATTTGCTAATTGTCTGCCAGTGGATTATGTACCCACTATTTAGCTATGAGTGGGGTAGGGCAAAGTGCCAAGCAGGTGGATAATCACAATGTATAAGGACGTCCAGAATGTGAAGTGGGTATTCCACGAGAAAAACAATAATGTTTGATGGTGATTCTACCTTAGCCTTGCTCACGCACAAAATATGTTGATGCTGAAACTTTTTCTATGATTTCAGTGCATTTTAGGGCCAAAAAATCACTCTAGAGGGAGAAAACTTATCAACATTGTTAACAACCAACCACAGCTGTGAACCACTCCGTCTTATCAGGCTAAGATAATTTCCCCTTGTCAATGCCATCGATCCTGAGTGACCCTTTGCTCGGTGTCTAGGTGCTGGTGCGCGACTACAAGCTGCGGTCGTACTCGTTGAACGCGGCCAGCTATCACTTCCTGCAGGAGCAGAAGGAGGACGTGCACCACAACATCATCTCGGACCTGCAGAACGGCACGGCGCAGACTAGACGCCGTCTTGCCGTCTACTGTCTCAAGGTGAGATACGTCGGGCTCGACCGGGCAGAACTTGGCGCCGAGGAACGCAGAATCTTGCTAAAACCTTGATCCGCACCGTTGCAAGCACTAGCCTCGTGCATAATCCGATAAAATCGGACACATGCTTTTGAAAATTTCTGATATTACGTGTGCCTCATCTCATAGTTAAAGTCGGAGTTGAGATGTATGTTACGGAAAAGTGTTACGTCAATGGGATGCCAGGGAATTGATATGTTTCTTCGGATCAGGGAAAAACTTTTGATACTGTGGTTACTTTAATAGATTGAAGATGGATGAAGAGCTGAAATTACCAAAAATTCTAAAATACATTTATAAATATTATTTTATTACACAGACAAAGTAGTTCATTTGGTATGCAGCATTCATTTATCAATCTGTTTAAATAGTAATTAATAAATACAAATAATATCAAATTTATTTAATCTGTTTCATTATTATAGGTTAGGTAGAAAATTAATATTTTGAGCCACTTACAAAACATATTCCACAAAGCTCCTATTTCCTTTGGACTCCATATTATCACGGTTCTGACTTGCCCCTTTGACTTAGGTATGCATAGATAGAGAAGCTAGAAGGAGATAGATATATAGAAGCTAGAGATAGATGGAGAATGCTTGGCGTTTGCAGGACGCCTACTTGCCGCTGCGATTGCTGGACAAGTTGATGTGCGTCATCAACTACATGGAGATGGCTCGCGTGACGGGCGTCTCGCTGGGCAGTCTGCTCACGCGCGGCCAGCAGATCAAAGTCGTGTCCCAGCTGCTGCGCAAGGTGAGCCCTCGGAAGCCCAAGACGGGGACGGGTCGACTCCAAGGTTCACGTGCAGGAAACGCCATGGCCTGAATAGATACCAAACAATGTGACCACCAAAATAGCTCACCTCCTGGGTAAAACATAACTTCAAGGCTTTCAAATTTCATAAGATTAATTTTTGTGCTATGACAGCATCAGTTAATTAATGTCCGTAACTATGGAAAATTATGGGTACTATGGAAACTAATACTTCTCATGGTTAGAGACTTTATTAACCCAAACTGATCATAACACAAAAATAATTGTTGCATTATTTGAAAGCCTTATACATTAGTCACTTATTACCTAGGGGGTAAACAGCTATCCCGTTGCGGCTGCCATTTACGGTTTGCCTGTAATATCCGTGTAAGCCCGGTGCCGGTAAGGCAGGATGCCCGGGTGACCTTCCGTGTGCCTGCAGGCCCGGGAGCAAGGCTTTGTGCGGTGTAATATCTGTGTAAGCCAGGTGCCGGTAAGGCAGGATGCCCGGGTGACCTTCCGTGTGCCTGCAGGCCCGGGAGCAAGGCTTTGTGCGGTGTGATATCTGTGTAAGCCAGGTGCCGGTAAGGCAGGATGCCCGGGTGACCTTCCGTGTGTTGGAGGCCCGGGAGCAAGGCTTTGTGCGGTGTAATATCTGTGCAAGCCCGGTGCCGGTAAGGCAGGATGCCCGGGTGACCTTCCGTGTACCTGCAGGCCCGGGAGCAAGGCTTTGTGCTGTGTAATATCCGTGTAAGCCCGGTGCCGGTAAGGCAGGATGCCCGGGTGACCTTCCGTGTGCCTGCAGGCCCGGGAGCAAGGCTTTGTGCGGTGTGATATCTGTGTAAGCCAGGTGCCGGTAAGGCAGGATGCCCGGGTGACCTTCCGTGTGGTGCAGGCCCGGGAGCAAGGCTTTGTGCGGTGTGATATCTGTGTAAGCCAGGTGCCGGTAAGGCAGGATGCCCGGGTGACCTTCCGTGTGGTGCAGGCCCGGGAGCAAGGCTTTGTGCGGTGTAATATCTGTGTTAGCCAGGTGCCGGTAAGGCAGGATGCCCGGGTGACCTTCCGTGTGGTGCAGGCCCGGGAGCAAGGCTTTGTGCGGTGTGATATCTGTGTAAGCCAGGTGCCGGTAAGGCAGGATGCCCGGGTGACCTTCCGTGTGTTGGAGGCCCGGGAGCAAGGCTTTGTGCGGTGTAATATCTGTGCAAGCCCGGTGCCGGTAAGGCAGGATGCCCGGGTGACCTTCCGTGTGCCTGCAGGCCCGGGAGCAAGGCTACCTGATGCCGGCGTACGGTCACGGCGGGCAGGACGAGCAGTTCGAGGGCGCCACCGTGATCGAGCCGCGCAAGGGCTACTACGCCGACCCGATCGCAACGCTGGACTTCAGCTCGCTGTACCCCAGCATCATGATGGCGCACAATCTGTGCTACACTACGCTGCTGCAGCCGGGCAGCAAGGAGCGGCTGGGGTGAGTCGCCGTCGGGGGCTTCCTTGCGACGCTAGGAACGCCACGATGCCAGTTACTAGCGACGCACAGTGCCTGATGATTAGCCTTCCCTGGCCCTTCCCGGTTAGCATAAATAACCATATATGTAATCACTAATTAGTTCATTAGTTCATTATAATTTGTGTGGTTATATTATGTTTATAATGAATCCGTTACAGAATTAATGTGATTGGAAATCACTTCGATTTGGCCAACATTCTTTTCTGCATCATCCTGGACCAAATCCCATCTCCCGATCAGTACAAAGCAACAAGTAGCGTGCAAGTCACCAACCCTCGTTGTCCTCCCAGCCTGGAGGTGGACCAGTTTCGTAAAGACGTGGGCCAACATTCTTTTCTGCATCATCCTGGACCAAATCCCATCTCCCGATCAGTACAAAGCAACAAGTAGCGTGCAAGTCACCAACCCTCGTTGTCCTCCCAGCCTGGAGGTGGACCAGTTTCGTAAAGACGTGGGCCAACATTCTTTTCTGCATCATCCTGGACCAAATCCCATCTCCCGGTCAGTACAAAGCAACAAGTAGCGTGCAAGTCACCAACCCTCGTTGTCCTCCCAGCCTGGAGGTGGACCAGTTCGTAAAGACGTGGGCCAACATTCTTTTCTGCATCATCCTGGACCAAATCCCATCTCCCGATCAGTACAAAGCAACAAGTAGCGTGCAAGTCACCAACCCTCGTTGTCCTCCCAGCCTGGAGGTGGACCAGTTCGTGAAGACGCCCGCCAACAACCTGTTCGTGACGTCGACGGTGCGCAAAGGCCTGCTGCCCGAGATCCTCGAGAGTCTGCTGGCCGCCCGCAAGCGCGCCAAGGAGGAGCTCAAGAACGAGAAGGATCCGTTCCGACAGAAGGTGCTCGACGGACGGCAGCTGGCGCTCAAGATCAGCGCCAACTCGGTGTACGGCTTCACGGGCGCCCAAGTCGGCAAGCTGCCCTGTCTCGAGATCTCGGGGGTGAGTGCCAAGCTCAGACTTGCGGTCCTAACAAGGACCTCAGTAAATCCAATCAAAGCACAGCCGAACTGTACACCACCATCTCACCGTGGCTCTGAACCACTCCGTCATACCATTGTTACTTTTCCCACATTCAGTTTAACCACTGGTCCCTGGGTAACTTGACCTTCTCGTCCCTTGCTTTTTTGCTGTATATTTTTCCATTATATTATCGTTTCCCTTTTTAACTGATCTTGTCAGTCTCGTCAGCGTGGGACCCAGGCACCCAAACCCTCAAAGAAATGATTGAGAAGGTCCAACGAAAGGCGGCAAGGAAGGTACTAAATAAATACGGACCCAGACACAGCCCAAGCGAAATGATTGAGGATCTGGGGTGGGCAGCGCTCGAGAAAAGGAGAGCGCGGGCCAAATTATGTAACCTACACAAGACAATGGTAGGGTATGGCGGCTGGAGGGAGATCGGGCAGCGGCCGGCCAGGGCTACACGCCCTGGCAGGAAGGACCACTGCTATAAGCTGCAAATCAAGGGCTATAACACCGACACTGGTAAATGTTCATCCATCCCGACAGCAGTCAAGCAGTGGAACGACCTGCCAGAGAGTGTGGTGAGCCCGTGGCCAGACTCGGCCAAAGTCCTGAAAGCGAGGTTGAAAGAGTTAGATTATAGTTATACAATGGAATGAGTATGTTCTGTACTATATTATTTGTCATATGTTAAAAGAAAAGAAAACAAATAAATAAAATATATACATTATACATTGCTGTAACTTACAACGGGTCTTGTTATAACGTACAACAGCTCTTGTTCTTGCTACACCTTAGCACTACAAGCAGGGTCACCCCCAGGGGTAAATTTGTCACAAGTGATAACCATGGCATGTACCACCAATGTGCCCATAGAACCTGGTTGACCTAGAATAGAGCGAACCCCGATTGAAGCCACCGTTCTAGCCCTCTGGGTGCATTCGGTGGTCGTTCCCTAATGCCGTGTGTTCCCTCGCTCAGAGCGTGACCGCGTACGGCCGCACGATGATCGAGCAGACCAAGCAGGAGGTGGAGCAGCGGTACAGCGTCGCCAACGGCTACGAACACGACGCCATGGTGAGTGGTGGGCGAGACTTGATCGTTGCTAACGAAACGTGCCGTGCCCGCTGACACTAATTGGTGGCCAGTCGCTAACTTGCCGGCAATTATGATTGTGTACTGTAGCTCAGTTTGTGTTTGGTTGGGTTTGAAAACGTGTTGTTATGTGTTGTTGGTAGTTCATTTGTTTTGACTGTCTTGCACAAACTTTTGACCAAGAAGGATCGTCTTGTAATTTTTGATATTTGAATCGTGACGAGAGAATTTATCATGACGCTGTTAGACCGGAAATTACAATGCTGAGAAAGGAAGTTATCTCCCGGTCAGAATGTTATCATCTCCATATTCAGAGTCAATCAGATGCCTAAATCTTATCCTCTAGATAACTTTTATCCCGACATTGTGATTTCGGGGTTTGTCTGGAGATGGTAAAACCGGGTGTTGGTAAAAGAGGCACTCTGTGTATTGTTGCCTGTCCCGAGAGTTCCGAGCCTGACGGCCTTTTTTTTTCTTTTTTTCAAAATTTCTTTTATTCCTAATATATTACACGTTTTTTGTACAATTTTTCTTTAGGAATGCTCACAAAGGCTAACCTGTGTGTGAGCAATATATACTGTAATACAAATATACAATAAGCGATACTTAAAATACAATGCGTGTAATTGGATCGACTTACACTGAGAGTTATACGAAAAAAAAAAATTAGCAAAAAGAGTAAAAATGTGCAAAACTAAATAATAAATACTTAAATAATGTGAAAACTAGCCACTAACAAAAGCTGTTGTCCGTGGCGATTGCAGGTGATCTACGGGGACACCGACTCGGTGATGATCAAGTTCGGCGCCAAAGACTTGGCGGCCGTCATGGCGCTGGGCCGCGAGGCTGCCGAGTTTGTCAGCACCAAGTTCGTCAAGCCGATCAAGCTGGAGTTCGAGAAGGTCAGTCGGGCGAAGGTCACTGCATCGGTGTTGCCCTCACGGGGGCCAGCCATCCTAAGCTTGATTGTAAATACTCTTCCGTCTAAGATACGTGCTTCGAAATTCTTTTTTTAGCCTTGAGAAGTGTGTTGTTTAGAAATATGTAAGAAGACATTACAAAATCATTATGCCCTCTTCTTGACTCTTTTACATAATTCTTAAGTTAATAAAAGCATATTGTAGGTAATTTTTAATTTGCCTTATTTATATACAAATTTCTTTGCAAGATCTTGAGATTAGAGTTCACAGCAAAGAAAAAATATTGACCCCATTAATGCATTGTAAGGTAACATACTTTTTGGGATGTGTTTAAACAGTATAAAGTATAAACTGTAAAGCAGAGTTCACCCTGCAGCCCGGCGTTTACTCTTTAGTGGCCCACTTCCAAACGTGTAATTTCATTTCAAATGCCAACTGAGCATGCAACTCTTGTTGGAAAATATATTGACTTGAAATAACCACAGCCTTCTTAGACAGGAAGATAAAAAAAAACTCTTTTTAGTTTATTTACATTGATATATGAATTTTTGATCCATTATTATTAATATTTAGTATTTTAAGGTATGGTCGAGTGTAAATGGAGAGACTCCCTGAAATGCATAGATTTCTCCAAAAATGCGTCAAATCTAATTTCTCTCGGGGCTTGAACCCTGAAGCCCTCCACTGTGTCGTGAGCAGTATCGATTTTCCTTTATCAAAGCTAAATTGTTTACAAACCCTTCACTGAGTATGAATGTGAAAATGACCCTATGAGCTTTATAACTATGGCCAGCTGAGATCACACATTTCTCTTTAATGGCACAGTACACAAAATGGTGGAGTACCACTGATGAAAAAGTGTGTCTACGTTGACAAAATACAGGAATAACTAAGACAGAAGTAACAAGTGGTGCTCTGTTTGTCGGTCGGTGCAGGTGTACTTCCCGTACCTGCTCATCAACAAGAAGCGCTACGCCGGGCTGTACTGGACGCGGCCCGACAAGTACGACAAGATGGACTGCAAAGGCATCGAGACGGTGCGCAGAGACAACTGCCCTCTGGTGGTCAACGTGATGAACACGTGTCTGCAGAAGCTGCTCATCGACCGGTGTGTACTCGGCCACTCACTGCGTTCGGGGGTCCAGGCTCAAGGCCAGCTACTGGCTCTCGATCCCGATCTCCACACCAAACATCCACGGCAAACACCTGACTCATTTTGCATCAGAAATACCCAGCGGCTTAACTCAAGCATCAATAGCATCAACGTAGCACCGATACGAGACATTTCGGAGTCGATGTGAACTGGGTTAAATTTAACATTTTTCACACACTTATCATCACATCATTAAACACAGAATTGTCCAGTTTGCCATTGATTACTTGCTAAGTTATTGCCTACGCTGCCGTCCCGGTTTTCAATGAGTGTTGCCTCCCCGTCAGAGACCCGACGGGGGCGTTGGAGTACGCCAAGCAGACCATCTCGGACCTGCTGTGCAATCGCGTGGACATCTCCCAGCTCGTCGTCACCAAGGAACTCTCCAAGGCAAGCGCTCTGCTCGCGTCGGGCATGCGTACAAGTACAGAGATTAAACACGCCTTCTGGCTGACTTGAACAATTAACATTCTGGGTGACATTTCGAGTTTTAACTTGTTAAATGTGTATTACTACATAGTACCTAGGTCTATAGTATTTTTTATCACAATTTCATGTGAATGATATTGGTTAGAATTTTTTCCTTGAAAACCATAGTCATGCATGCTAAAATACTTACACTCTATCAAAAGCTACATAATATTTCTACAATCACTGATCTGATCTCTTAAAAAATTTAAAATTTCCTGTTCCCCAAAATTTCGAATTCCACGAGTGTTTTTCTGTTGCAAACTAACATCAGAAGGGCAAGCACATTCCAGCCTAGGCCTTGTCGATACCGCGCTAATGCTTTAACGCTAACACGCTAATGCGTTAACGCTAACGCGCCAATGCGTTAACGCTAACACGCTAATGCGTTAACGCTAACACGCTAATGCGTTAACGCTAACGCGCCAATGCTTTAACGCTAACACGCTAATGCGTTAACGCTAACGCGCCAATGCGTTAACGCTAACACGCTAATGCGTTAACGCTAACGCGCCAATGCGTTAACGCTAACACGCTAATGCGTTAACGCTAACGCGCCAATGCGTTAACGCTAACACGCTAATGCGTTAACGCTAACGCGCCAATGCGTTTCGTGCGCAGGTGGTGTACGCCAACAGACAGGCGCACGTCGAGCTCGCCGCCAAGATGAGGAAGCGTGACGCGGGGACGGCGCCAAAGATTGGCGACCGCGTGCCGTACATCATCGTGGCGGCCGCCAAGAACACGCCCGCCTATCTCAAGGCCGAGGTGAGCGAACGGGACAGGGGACCGTGTGGGGACGAAACGGCAGACTCTGTCATCAACACTGCCTTCGCCTTAGAGATTGCTCTTTTAACACGTATTTCAAGCATCCAATGTAATTTAACAAGCCACTGAATATTATGACTGGGCTTCTATTGGAGTGCCTATTCTTTATTCTAATTATTTTGGTTAAATTTAGTATCTGCTTGGATATTGGCTTCTTGCTATTTTTGCTAATACATTAAACAATTTCAAAGTTCAGGCTTGATTTGATATTCATACTGTCGGATAATTGAATGAAATTATTCCGAATCGTAGCGATATGAAATCCTTTGGCAGCTCATCCCACAGGCAAATGGTTCGGTTATTCTCGTGAGCAACATTTAGCGTAGCCAGTTCGAACACAGCCACGAACCAAGTGTGCGAGCCCCGGTCGTGTGCAGGACCCGATCTACGTGCTGGAGAACAACGTGCCGATCGACTCGACCTACTACCTGGAGAACCAGCTGGCCCAGCCGCTGCTGCGCATCTTCGAGCCCATCCTCGGGGAGCGGGCGCAGTCGCTGCTGCTGAAGGGCGACCACACGCGCACCAAGACGATGGTCACGTCTCGCGTCGGGGCGCTCTCGGCGTTCACCCTGCGCAAGGAGACCTGTCTCGGCTGCAAGGCGGTGCTCTCCGTAAGTGCCGTCGTATTCTGTCGCTGTCTCGATTTAGTTCTGTCGGCGTTCACCCAGCGCAAGGAGACCTGTCTCGGCTGCAAGGCGGTGCTCTCCGTAAGTGCCGTTGTCTTCTGTCGCTGTCTCGATTCAGTTCTCTCGGCGTTCACCCAGCGCAAGGAGACCTGTCTCGGCTGCAAGGCGGTGCTCTCCGTAAGTGCCGTCGTCTTCTGTCGCAGTCATCCAGGGTTGGATAGGGGAAAAAACCGGTCCAGGCATTTAAGAAAAAAAGTCGGCCCGCAAGAAAACCATTCCCTAAAACGTCACCCGCAGTTTTTCCGAAAGTCATTCCCTATAAAAAAACGTCGCTTCTGCGTGAGGCCTTCCATCCGTAGTTTGTTTCTTGTGTCTCGGAGCACGAGGGCGGCCCCCAGCCGGTCTACCGGCCCAGAACCTGCCGGCTTTGCCCGGTCGCCTAATGGGCTTGTCCAACCCTGGTGTCGTCGGTTTTTTTGGTGACAATTGAGCCGTTGAAGTGCCGAATGCTCAAGTCGACTCTTTGTTTGTGAAGATTCAGATTGACGTCCTTTTTGGCATTACAGTTATTCGAATTAGTGTACATTCATACAGTGGTGTAAGCCACAGTTTGATGTTTGGTTTCCACTTTCCAGAGACAACACTAACGTAATGTCAGCGGCCAATTAGTGGATTTGTCAATGTTACATTAACCAACATAATTTTTGTCTAAAATCTGACTCTTAGATTACTTGGCTGTTCCAACAGCTCAATTATTGCTAAGTAATCATTACAATTATCAGGTTATTAAGCAATCAAATCCCAGTTTGGAATAGTTTTTTGAGAACCCAAGATATCTTTGCAAACGTAGCGTGCCTTTTGGATGAATTTTGGATCAAATTTGATGCTCAGCTTTTTGCACCTTGTGTTTCCCCTGTTGAATTAATGAAATGAATACATTTTTGAATGAAAGTACTTTGAGCCTTTGTATATAAAGTGTGTTCATGGAAGTAGGATATATTTTAACTTTTAAAGGAATTCTCTCATTTCACACAAGTTGTGCTCAGATTGAAGATTTTGTCTTTTTATAACCAATACATCAGCAATTAGTTCAAACAAATTTAGTCCACCAATTGCCATTTTGTCTAATCTTTCCTATTTTAAAACAAAATTTCAAAATTGTAATATCGATTCCAAATTTTAATATTGCGAAGTGATCACTGTCAAAAGTCAATAGGTACCGAAAGTTTGAAGGGAATCGGTGCCAAGGGAAGGTAATTACGGCCAAAAAACTATTCCCAGAGCCCGCTATGACGTCATAGAGGGCTCCACATAAATGCTGTTTGCGGCCCCAACAAAATTTTGTTTCCCCTGGCATGGGTTATAAAAAGTAAACATCTCTAATCTGAGCCCAGTTTGTCAGAAGATGAGAAATGGCCTTTAAGGGACAGCATTCCAAACAATCTCTCATGTAACCTCTGTACCTACCTACCAAGATGGAAGTGTTCGCTGGACAGTAACCCAGCAGCTATGCCCTGACTTGCGTATGCTTGGTCATGACAGGGGCAGAGCAGTGGCGCCCTCTGCGAACACTGCAAGACCGACGAGGTGACCATCTACCAGAAGGAGCTGTCCAAGCAGCAGTTGCTGGAGGAGCGCTTCTGTCGGCTGTGGACGCAATGCCAGACCTGCCAGGGCTCGCTGCACGAAGAGGTCCTTTGCACCAGGTGGGGTTTGTCACGGCACGTCAGTCCCGATGCCATGAAATCACCCTACCATACTTCTATTGTCTCGACACCAGTCCAATGCCTTTACCACCTTCTTCCTTACACCCTACACGGAGACACCCTGAAAATTTCATCGCAATCAAAGCAGGCGTTTGGTCTGTACAGTGCGCGCAAAAATACATTACAAAAAAAAAAAAACATCACACGCATGTTTTTTTTAAACCAGTAGTGAAATTGAAGATATCACTTAGCTTGCTTTGCTCGCTACTCTCATCAATTATGACTGAGGCCTGATATGCATAAAGAGTTAAAATAGTGTTTAATATCTGCACTCATTGAATTTGTCTACTTCTCTTTTTTCAGCCGGGATTGTCCGATTTTCTACATGCGAAAGAAAGTGCAGCTCGATTTGGTGACTCAGGACAAGACTTTGTCACGGTTCGGTGACCCTAGCTGGTGAACGAAGAACCGGCTTGTCATATGAAAACTTTCCAGCGTGATGTGCTTTGTCTGCCGCGTGCATGTGCAATGAAACTAAACAAATGTTTCGATTACTTCAGTGCATGACTGTGCATGTTGTCTGGCAATGACACGGAGTGGTGATTCTCATTGAATGACAATAATCTCACGAGTGATAGGTATTGCGGATCATTGACTCGATTTAGACTTTAGAGACAGTTGACGGTAATGCCATATTGTGTCTCTTCCATTCCGTACTGGAGTTAGGTAGGTACAACGAAAGAAAATTGTGGTCTTACCATTGAGTGTACCATGCATTATGTGCTGGCTATTGTTTTCTTTTATTCCTGTTTTAATTTTTAAATGTGATTGATTATAACTTATAAGTGTAAATCCTCATATTGATTGTTCTTTGATAGCAATTTATTTATGTTCCCTATTTCAGTGAGCCAGGCGACACAAAGTCCCTGACGCATACCCCATGCTAAAATGTACCATTCAGTTCCTTCCATTCTCCTGCACACAGATGGAAAATCAGAAATGACATGTGCTATTAATTAAATTTGGTTGAAGCACTGGACTGAATTTGAAATTTTGCGTTGAGCAAGAGCCTCCGATGCATCCAACCGAAGGTTATTATATAGTATCTTTGCATCCAACAGTGTTGAATTATGTTTTGAATCTAGAAAATAGATTTGGTAGGTACTTTATTCCAGCAACGCATGCAGCACTCATGGAATGATCTCAATTTCATGGAATGAAAAATTGATATTGAGATGCAGGAATATTTCAGCAGTGTGATATCAAATACAATAATTAATTGGCTAGGTTCTAAGATATCTGTCCTAGTCGATTGGATAAGATCATGCAATCCCTTGAAATAAATTTCTCCGCGCGTGTGCTGGAGGGGAATGAGGGGGAATTACAGCATCGGATTGCACGATGTTGTGACAGCACGACAAGAACAGTTTTCATACTGTGAGTGTGTAGGCTCAATCTTGACTCGGGCGCCTTGAGCCTCAGCTGCAGCGACTGCTGTTATCTTATTTTAGATACGTGTTTTGCCGACGGTTATTTGGGACCTGCTAGAAAGGTAAATATTGCAGGTACAAAAATCCTAACCTAGAAAAGCAACATGTGTAACTGAGGGACCTGTCCATGGTCGCCCTATTAATCTTGAATTTATCGTATAAAGATCTATTTGTTTAAGTACTAAACGGAGATTTCTGTTCAAAATACTTAACTGGGTTCTCTGATTGCTGCAAAATAAAATAAAATAATCCTTATCTCCGAGGCGATTCACTATTTGATTCGCTAATAGTTCCCCGACACCAAGGTTTCATTACTCTATGCCGATAACTATCCCTGTCCTCTGTACCTACCTGATTCCCTGAGAAGTTTCATATTCAAGCTGTTTCCAGTTACCTTTTCATTTACGTTTTTTGTTTAAGAACACAACTTGCCCTATTCGAAAAATTTACGTGTGCTGGTTGTGATTATTTGCAGTTGGTCGCAGGAAACTGAAATTGAGGATGGTGATGGATTCAAAAAGTTTAAAAGTGTTCGAGACTGAGGCCTTCACTCGCCTCATTCATGGTGCCCATCTCTTCCGATACTCGAGCAGTGCGGATTCTGGTGAGGTTTTCCCAATGGTTCACAGAAGGGCTACTTTAGCAACTTGCACTTCCTAGATACAATCTATGTCTTTAAAATCATTGGGTTTATAAACAAACCCAATGATTCTGATCTTCTTTGATTAAGAATTGGTTATTTAAAATGAATGTGGTACATAACTGGAAAACCTATTGCAGCCTCAAGCCTGGGAAAGAAGAGAATTCATGAGACAGTTGAAACAGATGGAACTTCTTCTGCCATAACTCAGCAGACAGAGTCGGGCGACAGCAAATTTACAGTCACGTCTACAGTATTGAACGAGAGGAATACAGCAAATTTGCAAGAAATCCCAATTGAAATAAATCACACTTCGAATTTCATAGATCGACGCATTGGTACGGTTGACTCTAAGCCAGAACGGACATTGAAGCAAAGGGAAAGCAGACAAATAGAGTTGGAGCAGAGATTGACCGATTTGAGCGTAGCGGAGCATGAAACTGGAGCAGTGTTGAGAGTGCGTGAAGCGGAAGCAGCTTGCGACGAGAAGAAAGTAGACGTCACGGCGCGGTCGTGTCTGACTTGCGGCGAGGATTTCGCTGACTCTGCGGCTCAGAGACGGCACTACCAACTCGACTGGCACCGGTGTAATCTCCATCGAGCGCTCAGAGGCCGCCAGCCCGTTACAGAGGAGCAGTTTGCGGACCTGGTCGGTAAGGCATTTAGTAACTATTTACCTGCCAATTGTAATGCTTTTTGTTTCTCCTGGAACTGACTAGAGGATCATAGTCTAAAATCATACATTGCATATTTATTTTTTTATTTCTTATAGGTTTCCAGGCAAGTTACCAACATCAGCTCCTTTAAGTTCTAAGGAGGTTCTTAAGTTCTTTTTAATTTAAGCTCTATTGTTAACAGGAGGAAAAAAGACATTGAGTCTCAAAAACTACTCACATGCCCTTGCCAACGTACCGAGTGTTGTCAATAGTTGAAGGAATTAGAGCAAGTCATGCACGAAGCCTGTAGAAACGTGACGTGTGCCTTGCCCTCGGCAGACGCTGACGACGTGTCGAGCATCTCGGGCTCCGACTCTGAGCTTTCCGAGGCCGACTCGAGCCCCGAGGCGTCGACCAATGAGGGCGAGGCGGGCGTCGGCCCCGAGTCCCAACGCCATGCGCGGGTCTACTTCGAGAGCGTCGACGGCCGCGTCTTCTCACTGCACCGCTGTCTGCTGCACAGCAAGAAGGTGGGACGACTACGGCGACTGAGTTGGGACTTACTACTACTTTAAATCGGGCACTGAATGCAGATTGAATTCAAATTGGACGTGGGTGGCTGTTAAATTATTTAGAGGCATGTCAATTTGGCATCACTTTATCGCAAGGTTTCAGAAACACTGTTTCCAACTGGATTTTGAATGCTAAGTTAGGTCTAAATGGTTTCCCAACGTTTTGTAACTTTTTTCTCGAAATCACTGGATTTCAAATCTCTGCCCATGTTAAACCATGGGCAGTGAAATTGAAAACGAACGATTAATCGCTAAGTTACACAACCACACCCCTGTTCTCGTTACTATCTCAAAGTCATAGGTCATACTCATACTCATAGGTATAGCTTGGTTGATTTGCTGCCTATCAAAAAGGACCAATAAAACACATTGTTATAGTTGCCTTGGATCAATATTCTATAACTAAAAATAGGTTAACTTTATATCCTATCATTTCTGCCAGTTTAGGCCTCAATAGATATATTTATGTGCACCAACCAAAATTGATTAAACTCTTGCAAAATCTCTACAGTAGACAATGTCAAGAAATTGGTTTTGCAAACTTAATTTCAATCATGCAACGTATTTCGGCCTCTCAAGACTCAAACTGGGCCTTGTGACAACTGAAATAGAAAGTGGTTTTTCAGTGGTGATTCCACCTAGTCACCATTTCGTAGTAACCACCTTGAAATGCAGGCGGTGCAATCGCCAGGAGGCAGTGACCGAGCGTGCTTTGTCCCAGGAATCGGTGTCAGAGGAGCGACTGCTGTCGACGTGCCAAGCGCTGCCCGCCAACACCCGATGGGCAGTGATCTTGGCGGGAGGCGGGCACTTTGCTGCCGCCATCTTCCACGGTGAGTGTCGCTATGGGCATCGTCTCGGTTTCACTCTCTTTGTGTCTAGATCTGCCTCACTTCCCTCTCAAGTGCGTGCTGCGGCAAGCATTCCTGCCAAACTGCCACAAATGTTTGTACCATGTTGTCATTCATGTATTCTCATAAATGTTTTTAGAATGATATTGTAATGAACTGCACCTACGTCTCATGTAGCTATTGCCCTGTGCGATGGGGAGTCTGCCATTGAGACATCTTCTTGGTCTAAGCCAAGGGAAATGAAACTGTGATGCCACCAACAGTCACATGGCTAATTGAAACGTGATAGGTACACTGCACCAGACGTATCCAATCCACCTTTGTCTAGGAATCACGTACATACCACAAGGACATAGAAGTCCGGTACATGGTCTTCAATGCAATTTAAGAACAAAGAAATTAATTTGATACCGTATTTATTATGTACAGAGTTTTAAAACAAACAAAACAGCAAGCAAATTCTTAAAAGCTCTGCATCTGCCCAAATCTTTGCTTTCTGCAGTTTAGTGGGAAATTGGGATATCGAAGTGATTCCAAGCAAACGTTCAGATTGGGTATCTCATGTTAATGCCTGGTTTTACCAAGTTTTTTAACTTCTCGCTGAGATCCCAACTAGGAGTGACAACTGAAATGGCTGAATTTGGTTGCAACTCCGAGTTGGGATCTCAACTAGGAGTTGAAACACTTGGCAAAACCGGGCACGAATGAAGCCCAACGGCTTCCCCGACATTTCCAAGCCTGCAATAAGAGTCAGCTCGGCTTCACGAAACCACGAGCGTGGAATATAGCGGTTCCCGCTTGACTCGATGGTTCAATGCATGGTTCCAGGCAGCGAAGTGGCGCTGAGCAAGACGTTCCACACGTACACGGTGCGGCGCGGCCAAGGCACCGCGCAGGGCGTTCGCGACTCGCGCGGCAACGCGCCTAAGAGCGCCGGCGCCGCTCTGAGAAGACGCAACGAGCTCACCCTGCAACAGGTAGGAGGAACGTTCAGACGTGGGGCTACGTGGAACGCCTGTTGTGTGATTTGTATCACACAATTTGTTGCTAAAAGTGTGAGGATTCCGTAGACCCTGGTTTCGTTACGATCGGACAAACGGTGTGGCCACAAGTTGGTATCCAGTAGGAGGTGAATTCTGCGCGGGAAGCTGCCCGAGGATACGCTCAATATGTCGACGTAACATAGTTTGTTTTACAAACAACGCTTGAAAATACTAGATGAGTGAATATTTTTTGAGATTTGCAAACACACAATTTGTTGCTAAAAGTGTGAGGATTCCGTAGACCCTGGTTTCGTTACGATCGGACAAAAGGTGTGGCCACAAGTTGGTATCCAGTAGGAGGTAAAATTTGAGCGGGAAGCGGCCCGAGTACGAGCTCACTCCAATAGTCTTAAAGCACCCAAATAGTTGATTGATTGCCTTGGTCCCACGCTCCAGGACGTGCAAGCGCTGCTGGAGTCGTGGCGCGAGGCGCTGGCGTCCGCGGCGCTCGTCTTCGTCCGCGCTTCGCCCACGCAACGCGCGGCGCTGTTCGGCGGTCGACGTCCGGCCGTGTTCGCGCCGCGCGATCCTCGACTTCGCGCGCTGCCGTTCCCCACGCGCCGCGCGACGCTGGCCGAGTGTCGACGGGCGCACGACCTGCTGGCCACCGTGCTCGGACACGGTGCGTCTGAGTTCGTTGGTCGTTGGTCGTTTGTTGGCGCCACGTTAGTTAGTTGTTCGTTTGTTGGCGCCAGGTTAGTTGTTAGTTGTTCGTTTGTTGGCGCCACGTTTGTTGTTAGTTGTTCGTTTGTTGGCGCCAGGTTAGTTGTTAGTTGTTCGTTTGTTGGCGCCAGGTTAGTTGTTAGTTGTTCGTTTGTTGGCGCCACGTTAGTTGTTCGTTTGTTGGCGCCAGGTTAGTTGTTAGTTGTTCGTTTGTTGGCGCCACGTTAGTTGTTCGTTTGTTGGTGCCACGTTAGTTGTTTGTTGTTCGTTTGTTGGTGCCACGTTTGTTGTTCGTTGTTCGTTTGTTGGTGCCACGTTCGTTGTTTGTTGTTCGTTGTTCGTTTGTCGGCGCCGTGTTCGTTGACTTGCTGGCCACTGTCCTCGGACACGGTGCGTTGCCCTTGGCGCCATGTTCGTTGTTTCAATCTTAGTGACAGGTAGGGATGCACCATGTCAATTGACCGGTCAAATATTATTAATCAATTGACTAGTCAATTGACCAAAATATACACTTGACATTTTTTAATTATTTATGGTGTTTTAATTGGTGAAACATGCAATTCGTGGCAGCAATAGCATAACTGCATCTTGCTGTCTTCGTGTAAGCTAACAATAGACTAGGGGCTCCGCCCCTGAGGCCCACGGCCGCCAACCCCACGCACGGTCCATTGACTTCGCAAGGAACGTAGCTCCCCAACGGTTTTGGCATTTTTTAAATTTAACTGTATACTTTTAAATGTATTTCAAATTTTCAGTATTTTCACATTCCTTCAGTAATTTCCATTTTTAATTGAATATCATAATAATTTTTTCGGTATTTGTCAGTAAACTAGTTACCGTAATACAGTCTTGTCAAAAATCACCCATTGTAGCCTAAATCCTTCAAGCCCCAATTTTTTTTATAAAACCGCATTCCAATATATACATTTTTTTCAAACTTGAAATCGACTAGTCAACTGACCAAAAAAGTATTTGACCGGTCAATTCACATCCCTAATGACAGTACCTATCACATATAAGGTAGCCCAGATTAAGGCAACAGACATGCAACCAACAAGTACCTCATTGAACTTCTCAGACTCTTGTCTACTATAATATCCTATCTTTAGCACTAGTTTTGAAATACAACTATTTCAAACTGGAATTTGAATGCTAAATCAAAAGTCTCACTGGTTTCCCCACGTTTCGTTACATGTACTAGTTGGATGAGCGAACGAAGTGAGCGAAGACTACAATTACACCACCCATAGAAAAAAGTATCCCATTTTTTTTTTTTTTTTTTTTTTTTTTTTTGTCTGTTTGTCCGCGCTCTACTGACCAAACGGCTGAAGCGATTTTGATGAAAATTGTAGGACACCTTCAAAATCTCTGAACTTAGATCTGCCCTGTTTTTGAAAAAGATCGGCTCGGAACTTTTTGCATAAATCGATTTTTACGAAATTTTTCGATTTTTTCAAAATTTTGCGTCTTTATAACTGTCAAGGTTATTAACCAATCTTTGCCCAAATTTGTACACATGTTGCCCTTATGGATATTTATCATTCCTGAAAATCTTAGATTGGTAAGACGTTCCGTCTGGTTTTTATTCGCATTTAAGTAGTGATTTTTCGTGATTTTCGACGCCTGATTCAACATTTGATCGGTGTCCTTGGTCATATAAATTCCAATATAAAAACTCTAATTTATAAATCTGTATGTGACTTTTGCTTTTGTACTTGAATGTGTATTATTAATTTGTGTTAGGGACTGCATTCTATTGCAAATTTGACAATGAAATTACGCTCATCCTTCAACGCTACGGAATAGAGCGTTCGGCGAAGCCCTAGTTACTTTATCAAGGGTGATGGCTCGTCTGACGTTAAAAACGTGAACCAAAGAACCAATAGTTGTTTTTCTAATCTAGGCTTCATAAATTCTAATAATCCTTTCAAAGTCGAATAATAATTCAAAAAATGGCAAAGTGTTTCAGAGCCGTGGTTAGATGGTGTAGTGTAGTGCGCTTTTGCTCTGGTTTGGTGACTTTTGACACTAAAAAAGACGGCGGTCCTTTTTAGGACCAAAAGTCACTCGAACCAGAGCAAAACCGCACTACAAGTTACACCAATTAAAAAAAAATGAAAATTACTCACCCACATTTTAAAGACCATCTAAAATGCCTCGTCTCTGCAACTCCCGTCTGGCTTGTGCAGGCGCGACGCAGACGTTCCAGCGTTCGCTCCGTGCGGCCGCGACCGCGCGCGTCTCGAAGCGCGATGCATCGAGGGAGCCGCGGCAACGGCCGCAGCCGCCGTCGTCGTCGTCGAGCGGAGACGACGGCGAAGACGACGACGAGGGTGAGTCGGAGGCCGAGTCTGGTCGGCGTGGCAACGTCGGCAGGGAGATCACTTCCTTACGCCAGTCGCCTCTGGTTCCCGGCAATGTCGACGCAATGAGCGACAGAAATTCCCGGTTTTATCTTGTCAAACATTGTGAATGTGCGGTGCTTTTTGGAGTAAACTGGCATTACGATTGGTTGACAATGAGCGCCTTTCAAAATTAGTTATTATTATTATTATTTTATTATCAATTTGTAAAATATTAGGTACCTATTTAATATTTATATAACAAATAAACATTGTCACATGGATAAATTTGCAGAATATCAAGTTTGAGGTCTGGTAAAAAAATTTCATGAACAAAATTAGATGCTGGGTATATGCACTCCCAGAAATTAATTTTACATACAAGTTTGCAATTCAATGTGAGCTCGTTGGCCAATGGCGTGTTTGTATAAAGCTCATCCAAAGAAAACTGAACGCAATGTGAGCTCGTTGGCCAATGGCGTGTTTGTATAAAGCTCATCCAAAGAAAACTGAACGCAATGTGAGCTACCAAATGTTCAACTCCATCCGTGGAATGACTAGATAATGATGAATGAATGACACATTTTGAGCAGCAAGTATCTGATGAATGGTGATGACTTGTTGATATTGATAACACAGTGGTTGTACCCAGAAACTAAACATGTCCACCGATTCTCAAAGTACAAAGCTGATGATCTGAGTCGTGAGAAGTCTGTTCTTGACATCGGACGGTTCGTTGCAGATGACGGCCCCGAGCTGCAGACCGAGCTGACGAGTCTCGACACGAACGGACTGCGCGAGTTCCAGTGCAACCCTCGGCGCAAACGCAAACCGCGCAGGGGAAAGCGGGCGGCCGTCAAGGTGACGTCTGCGCCAGGAGAGGGGACGGCGCAAGGACCAGCGCCTGCGCAAGGACCAGCGCCTGCGCAAGGACCAGCGCCTGCGCAAGGACCAGCGCCTGCGCAAGGACCAGCGCCTGCGCAAGGACCAGCGCCTGCGCAAGGACCAGCGCCTGCGCAAGGACCAGCGCCTGCGCAAGGACCAGCGCCTGCGCTGGAGTGCGTTTTGTCCGAGACGGAGACGGCACTGCTCGCGCAGGATGACGGGGAGCGAGATCCGGGTGTTGGATCGCAGGAAGGTAAGTCGGAACGCTGGCCTGGAGTGAGTCCGGTCTCGACTGATTTCTTGTGCACCAAGATATGATTTTGTGTCGAGACGGTTCCGCTTATTATTTTATTGGTATGTCGGAGCGGTTCAGAGACACGATCAGATAGTGGTTTTTATTTTCCAAGTTTCTATTTTCTGCACTTTAGCGTCTTTCAACTCGGTCTTTCGAAGCCTGTCGAAGTTTTTTTGTTGATACTTTTGAATATGACACTTGAGATGTGCAGCTTTTGAAAATCAGCTGCTCCTGATGTTTCCATAATTCTTTTTATTTTGACAGTTGTACAGAGTGGTCAAGTCTCATGTATTACTTGCTTGCAAAGAGTATTATGATTACTGTTCAAATTAGATTTTTAGACTCATGTCTTTGTCCTATTTTTGAAAAACACTTTTTCAAACTGGGATTTGATGCTAAATGAAAGTCTCACTGGTCTCACTTACTTTGATTCAAAACTAGTGCTACGATAGGACATAAGCAGTAGACATGAGTCTGAGAAATTAGATGCTAGTACGTCTTCAAAGGTGGCGGCACGATCGATATTACGATGAAACGTCCCACCTGCGCAGGCGACGCCGCGGCGCGCACCGAGCGCAAGGCGGCGGCGCGAAGGCAGCGCAAAGAGCGGCTGAAGGAACGCCGCGCCGAGGAGGAACGTCAGCGCCGCGAGCAGGAGGAGCGACAACGCTTCGTGCTGCTCTCCGACAGAGAGAAGGTTGGCGCCAGCTTCACACATCACAGCACTTTGCATCGACCATCTTTAACTATGCACATAACTCAGTCATGATGTCTTGTTCTTTCCAAGTTCTCCAACTCCTAGGAAGATCCCATCTGGAAGTAACTACTGAATTTGCTGCATGTTTTTGGCTGGTGGTGAAACTTTTGGTAAAACAGGGTCTAAGTTCACGAGCGCTGGTTCAAAATACCTACCTACTCTAATCTACACCAAACTTGCTCAAGAGCAACAGTATATTATTTAAATATACTATAGGTCCTAGTAGGTATATGCCAACTAAGTGTTGAAAGAGAGAGTTGAGTTAGCGTTGTTTGTTTTGATCAATTCACAAGAGATCAAAGCTCACATGGAGCATAATATACTGGAATGTTGATGCTAGTGTTGTGGAAGCAGGCTTTATCGTGTGTTGGGCCTATGCCAAGTCATGAGAGATGGAATTGCTACGATGATGGGCAGAGCGAGTGGAACAGGTGAAATAACAATCCCTTGATTCCAGCTTTTCGGTGAGGGGATTTCCGTAGTGATTTAGGGAGCACCTTTCTGGCAATATTTTGCGTGGCAAATTTTGGCCAGCTAGACCTGTGCTCCACATTTGCTGCCACAGTAATCAGTAATCACCAAGCCGGGAAAAAGGATAGAAGTTTATTGAACCATTGGCCAATTTGCTTTAAATCCGGTGTGCATCATAAAAGAATTGCCGTCAATTCTGTGAGCGTAATTTATTTGCCCGGGGGTAGTTTGAATCCAAGCCCTATTCGAGTTCAAAGTGTGGACAGTTTCGTAGAACACTGAAAGTTCCGCGTCAGTGTCAACAAGGCTTTGTCTGGGCGAAAGCTTGCTTTTCATGCGCGTGATCCAATGGAAATGCATTTGTTGACCCACAAACAACAGGGAGTTCAGTAAATGCTTTGGGTTTTGTCATATTTACTGCAACTACGCTATCGATGAAACATTTTAACAATCTTATTTTCAACTGCCTGCTTGGCTATCGATCGTCTTGATATCGATCCTTTTGCTGGTAGGTAAGTATTTTCACTGTCATTCTTCCTATACATACCTTCATATGAGCATATCTAATTTGTACACATTTAAAGTAGAACAGATACATTTAAAAATGAATTACATAGTATAATCACAAATATAGCTTGCACAAATATTATAACCATGCATTAATAACTCTTTGCAATACCAATGCATTTTTCTTGCAAGTGTTCTCACCTACAAATACCAATTTCCCCGCAATGCCTTTGCTTCTAATGATTGACTAAATATCTAAACAAGCTAATATTTGTGAAAACATGTTAACCTACGTAATTGGAAACAAATATCAGATAAAGCATTCAAATTTGAAGGCTTTTGCGAGCCCCATTGAGGCATCGGTACGCCCGTGAATCTCATCCCCTTCGTTGCCCGCAGCGAGCGTTGGCGGCCGAAAGACGGCTGGCGTCGGCGGGGACGATGACGGCGCTCGCGCGGTGCCATCTCTGCGCCGCCGACATGACCGGACAGGTGCCGTTCTGCTATCTGGACATGCGCTTCTGCAGCGTGCACTGTCTGCAGGCCCACCGGCGGGCTAACGTCTAGCCCGCGATTCACACTTCGGGCAGACTTGGTCGTTGATGTTGTGATTGTAGTCAACACGTTTGGTCTCGGAATGTTGGTTTTGGAAATTTTTAAGGATTTTATTGTACTAATAAATATATATTTGTAGAATGTTTGTTGGCGTTTCTTTGTTTATGTTTGAAAGGTAGGGCTCCAAAAGGTTTCAGTTGAATTTCATCACACGTGATTTATCCTGGCAATTATTATGTCAATTGGCGCTTCAACTACGAGCTGTAAATTTGGTGTTAAAAACCTCATAACGGAATTTTTTCCTATTGCTCGTACTCTCAAACAAAACCGCACGATCAGCTCGAATTGAATCTGCATCTTGTTCCGTCTGTTGTTCGTCTTGTTGTCAGAGTGGAGCAGGATTTGTTTTCTGTTCTGAGTTGGGCAATTTTTTTGTTGCTGTGGGCTGTCTAGGAGAGATTTCTGTGTCCGGAAAACAAGAAAAGTTATTTTGAATCTGTCGCGTAAATAATTTGTGTTCAAACAGATTTAATGTTCAATCACATTTACGTTCAATTTCATTTAGGTTCCATTGGTTCGTACTAATGTAGGCACCCTCTGGAATTTATTTTAGCAATGATGACACTAATCGAGAATCGAGATTTTGACATTTTCTGCTTGGTTCCATGAAGTTTTAGAGTTATGTAGTACGTACCTATTACATTTATTCATATTATAGTTATATAGTTTAACTGGTTTAACCAATTATTCTAGCTGCTGACTTCTCTCAAGTCTCAACCATGCCAATTAATTGCCATTGAATGTCAAAGCTGGATTGAACTAGTTTAATATGGAGCTGGAATGTAGTTCAGTGCCCCGATGTTATCTTTGGGTAGGTTAATTGATGTAATTACCTATCAAGCTATACCTACCCTTTTGCCTATTGGCTATTGTAGATCGAACCTCTGTTTTCAGGCCTGTTCTGGCCTCGGGTCTCTTCCCATCTCTGTCAAAGGATTTTGTGATCGTTAGGAACAAATCAAAATCAAACACTGATAAAGTACAATGATAATTCTTAGTTTAATAAAGTTTGTACCAATTTGAGAACACATAATAATATAGCTGCAGCAGATTCGCACAGCTGTAAGGACTCGAGTCGACCTCGGAGGAAGGGTAAGGGGGGTTCAGCGAGGAATCCGCAAGGACTGTCAGGCATTTGGCTGGTTGGTGTCGTGAGCTGGAGACGGCTACTTGTCCCACGGGATCTCCTCTCCCTCTTCGCCCAAGTCGGAATGGTCCTCGATCGCGAACTGAAAGAGTGGAAGGAACACATTATTAGTAGGTAACTGTCACACCATGTCTTGGAACTCAGCTCACAGCCAATGTTGACCCATGCCCATAGCGGACATGCAACACACTAGAATTAATTTGATTTTGCCACTTGTTGGGGATCTCATATCATAGTACCAAACGTAAGAGTCGACCAGGCCACAGAAAAGTAAGAAGGTATAACACCATAGAGTAATAAAACCTACGGTTTCCTTACTCTATGCTAACACGACTGAGTAGGTAAACTTGTTATCACTGGTGGAGAGCATATATTTTTCTGTTTCGCGAATATTCTAGGTGTATGGCAAATAAGGGTAACAAAATATTTCTCGGTCATCGTGTCTCATTGATTTAATGTAACCATTCAACACCTAATTTGAAGTTGTTGTTTTGGAATCAACTACCAACAAAGGTTTCAGTTTCACAAATGACTCTGTATTTCCCATGAATAGAATTGGATTTATTTTATGGAGGTTGCCTAACTCTAACGACCGAGGGAAATAGATGCTACAGTTCGGACGTTGGTAAAATATGCATTTCCTGTCTCCTACTTGGGGTTGGGGTGAAATGTACTTGTAGTAAGTACACTGTGCAATTCAGGGAGCTCAAGGGCAGCAGAAACTCTCGCACGTTCCACCTGGACCAAATGCCGAGACGGACTCGTGAGTGGTCGAGTCCGAGGTACTCACGTCGGGGTTGGCGTCGACCACCTTGTCCGGAGGGTAGTACACGTCCGCGGCGTTCTTGGCATCAGCTTGCGGCAAGCAGCTCGACTCTGTAAAGGGGTACAAGAAAACATGTCGGGCTCAGTTCTTGCAGTCGTCTTTAGAGTTGTTTAGAGTTGGCCCATTGTTCAGATTCGAATCGCGAATCGGTTCTCGTTGAGAGCACGGGAGTTAAGCAACACTGCGCCGAGTCAGACATTAGATGGGTGACCATCACATTGATTGAGTAATGTTCGGAAGAGAGATATCAACCTCCAAACGTGACAGGAAGCTGCGTGCCGGCGCCGGGGTTCCTTTCCTCCCTTCTAAGCTAGATTACCCATGTGCCACCAATGGCTATAGTTGTCAAAACAGCGCGTCGTCAAACACTGCGAATCGACCAATCAAAACCCAGTCGCCAAAAGTCAGAAACATCACTCCGATTCTCGCTTGTCATCTTTGAGATTAATATTTCAAGCTTCTGCATTATAAAAAATAAAAAATTTTATTGTCTTCATTATCTAAAAATATATGTACAGACATTTTATCGAGGCTCTACACTTATCGAAGCCGGCCAGCCACGCCTGACACTTCTAGTCTCTTCCTTCATTCCTTAATTTCACTTTCATCTGCCCCTTCTTCCTCACATTTTTCAATCATCATCCCCCACAACTTCTTCTCGTTCCACAATTCCTTTTTTCACATTTCCTTCCAGTCGATTTCTCTCTCCTCTGATCGTATTTAATCATTCCAACCCATTTCAATCTCGGTCTTCCTACCCTTCTTCGGCTCCCAACAGTTTCTTCAAACTCCCGATTCGTATTCATTCTTTTCATGTGCCCGAACCATCGAAATCTCTCTCTTCCCAGCCTTTCCACTCCTAAATCCTTCCTGATAATACTGCTTCGCATCTTGTCCATTTTTGTCACTCCCTTTTCACTTCTCAAAAATTTCATCTCAGCTGCCTGCAACTGGCTTTCTTGTTTCCCACCCATATTCCATGTTAGTGCCTAGTATGTGAGTATCGGTACATAACACATTTTGTATATTATTATTAATTTACATTGAGTGGGGAAATCCTCGTCCCATAGCAATTTCCGAACGGATTGGAAAAATGATGATGCCTTTTGTAATTTTTGCTTCATTTCTTCCTCAACCGTTGCTTTTTATTAATAACACTTCCCAGGTATTTGAATGACTCCGTCTCTTGTAGAACACATTACATTTACATTTACATTTATTTCCGCGCAAAATCGTTTAGCCAACCTTGTCATAATAGCTGCAATATATAATATTACTAACCATGGACACGGTGACCCCAGTACTTCACTTTCTCTCAGCGGCCAACACCACAATGTACTGCGCGCCTGTCGATTGTTTGATGCCCACTGATGACCCAATTTGACAAACTAACTGCCGAATGTCGATCGACAATTGGGACGCTGCACTCACCGATTTCAGATTCACCGGTCACTTTCTCTCGTTCTGCAGATACCAACATGGTAATTACATAGGTAGGTACCGCATGCAACAAGTCGTTTGAACATCGAATGTTAATCCTCTAATCACCCACCGCTCCCTCAGCCGTGTGGCTGCTGGCAACAAGTAACCACTGAAAGCTCATTGCTCAAAAGTCGGACTGACTGATTGAAAAGCCGGCTGCTCGACCCAACCATCCGATCCCGACAACAGACGCGTCGCGTCCCCAAGACGAGGGCGTTGTGCACTCACCGGTCGCCAACGCCGCCAGCGTCAACGCCAGCGCCAGGAGAACGCAGCTCGAGGTCTTCATGGTCGCAGGTGCAGAGAGGACGGGAGTTAGCTGACTGACTGGCTCGGCGGCGCGACTTCGTGTGCTGGACTTCCGAAACGGACGCGCTATTTAAGGCCGACGGCGGCGCCCGGGCCGCGGTCTATCTCGCCGAGGCGTCGACGTCGCTTCCGGGCCTCAGGGGGAAGTGGGTTGCGGGCGTGCGATCTTTGCTGATTGGGATTTGGGGGACACGAACCTTACCTATACCTGGGGGATATACGGTATACCAATGTGCTGTGCGCACTTATAAATGTCATAATATCATTCCATTAAAACCCAATGATCTTGAGTGCGAGAGCGCACGGTGCTACTATAATATACAAATAGGTACATAGAAATAAATATGATGAAATACATTGAAATATATTGGATATAGTGACACTTCCTCTGAACACGATTAATATACATGCGTGCATAGGGTCACGTGCAAGTATAAACTATCAGTTGGAAATTGATATTGGATAGTACCTATAGTGACACAAATCGCCGGAAGAACTTCCACTTCCTCTGAACTTTCGATTTTATATATACACGTGCACAAAATCACGTGTGTATAAACATATATATAGACATGTGAGCCCAATAAAACAGCTAAAGCAGGGTTGGTGAATAAGCAGGTACACTGAAATGTGGAATTCTGCTCGAGTCAATCCTCCAAATCCTGTTTAGTTCAGCTGAAATCGCTTCTGCAAACGCCCAGACGTCAAAGACTTCCGTTTATACCTATAAGAGATTGTACAAAAGCGTTGAAGAAAGGCATACCTATGCCCATAGGAGAGGAATACATTCCTCTCATTTCACTCTATTCAAATCGACCTGCAAAGTTTGTAGTTCGTGCTTGTGTTTTCAGAGCGCATGTGCAGAAAAGCCACTTAAAATCTCCCTTGAAATGTGACGGATTTCATATCTCACCTCCGCCGCCCACGTAATATTTACCTAAGCACATCATCGTTATCGGCAGCCACCGATATCTGATAGGCCAGCAATAAGTCTAATCGCCTTTGAGGCCTACGTCCTTCCTAATCAGATTAGCGCGATAACCGCGGACTAAACGTCATCACCGCTCGAGTCCAGAGGAAGAAAAGAGGACGAGAGGTGCAAGCGATTGCATGCAGTGTCAGTGTTATCCTCGACGACAGCCACCTACCGCGAAGAGATGCAGTCGCTGACGCGTTTGGGACCTGCCCTGCTCGTCCTGTGCGTCGCGCTCGACCTGGCGAACGGTGCGTGAAGTCAAACCATCTTCGCAATCAATCATGATCTGCGCACTTTCTGTTGCTGGTATTATATGTGCAGGGACCTAACGTCACGGGTCCGAACGGACGCAAGATCTGCTGTGGACCGACGCATTCGACAACTTTTCTCTCGGAAAGAAGATTCGAGAAATGTTAGCTATTAGAACAAATTAAACGCCCCCTCCGTGTAGAAAGAATCTTATATAACCTCGCTCTCGTCTCTCTAGAAACTAGAAAGGGTATCTAGTTTATGACGAAGTAGGTACGTGTGTCGTGGAAAGGAAATGAGATCAGTTTTCAAAATCTGAATGCAATCCTTATTTGCAGTCGGACTTAATTCATTCAAGTTGACTCCAAGAAGGCCTTCAGATCACTCGCACTATAGCACGTATTTAGTTTCTTAGCTCTTGCATGTCAAAAGTTCTGAATCTAACTAGAAAGACCACGAAAAGCTTTGAACGAGTCTTTGATGACGTCCATTGAGCAAGAGTAAGGAGGGCCTTAAGTTACACACTGAAAGATATTGGTCGGAAAGCCTGTTATCTTTATCACGCCGCCCTTTTGAGAAAACGCGCCCTCTTGGAGTCGAGAGAGCAAAGTCACCGAACTGAGAACAGCCCTGCTTTCACCCTGTATCGTGGTCGCAGTGAGTAGCAGCCATGAGTCCTCGACGCTCTTTGTCCGCAGGCCTCAAGTGCTACGCGTGCACGAGCACGGGGTCGATGGACCCCCGCTGCGAGAAGGCCCCGGCGTCGGTGCCCGGTCTGCCCGTCATCACGTGCCCGCTCAAGTACTGCACCACCCGACGCGTCGAGTACGTCGACCCCCAAGGTGACCGACCTGCACCCGTCGTCGCCTTGCACCCCCTCCCCCTTCCCCAAATGCCGTCCAGGACCCTCGAAGCCAGGGTCTCAGCATGCCCTGGCCATCCATGTTCACGGACCCAGTCGCACAAACGGAGGCATAGTCGATAAGTTTCAGTGTGGTTTTTGTAGAATGGCTGCATGGCTGACACCCAGTTACCCTTAAAATTCTAACTCTACTTCTAGCCTCGAACCTATAATTTCATTGCAAGCAAGGCCTTCACCCTCCAAGGTGCTGGTATAATCATGAACATGTTGTAGGACTTCGTATGAGAAGGACGTGATACTTTATTTATGAGAGGGACTTTCGAATGGGGATTGGCGTTGGCATAAGCGCATCCAGTTGCACTAAACAGCCGATTTCGTGAATTCCATTATCATATAGGCTTTAGTCCAGCTGTTAATGAGATCTGCTTGTGTGGTTTGATTCGGCATTCGAGTTTCGGTTCCCTATCATTGAGAGTGTGGTGTCATTGCCACCCCAGCACACTCGAGGTTGACGGGTTGTTCCCATGCAGGCGTCCTCAGCACCTTCTTCCGCGGGTGCGAGGAGCGACCGCTGTACACCAACAAGGTGGTGACCAGCGGCAACTTCATCTCCTACTACCGCGCGTGCCAGGACGACCTGTGCAACGCCGACGACGGCACGAGCTCGACCGACCCGGGCGAGGGGGGCGGCGGCTGGCTGGAGAACGGCCAGTGGGGCGACGGCGGCGACGGCGGCCTCGTCTTGGCCCCCGGTCTGGGGGCGGCGGGGTCGGTCGCGCACAGCGTGCTGCTGCTTGCGGGGGCGCTGGGGGCGCTGGGGGCGCTCGCAGTGGCGCGTCGAGGGGGGTAGAGGCGTCGGACAGTGTTGCGAAACGTGTGGCAATCCATTGAGCGACGATTGCTCGATTGATGACGTCACGGTCGCGTCCCATCGGCGATAATGACTGCCGTGTACGGATAGGCGATGAATATTTGATTGGGCATGAGGAAATTACATATGCTCGTCTGGGAAAAAGGAAGTTACCCACATGATACTTATACAATCAGTCACTAAAAACTTTGGTTTAATGATAGCATGTGCTTAAATGTGTTACATTATATACATATCTGCTATAGATAAAATACTCTTTCTCTGATTAAAATAATGTCTTTTGACAATAAGGAAATTGTTAGATAATAAATAAAGGTATCAATGTATACCTATAAAATGCTTAAACAGATAACCACTACTAGAGCGTGTGACTAGAGCCCAACACGAATGACAATAATCCCCACCGAAATGCTCAATAAATTCGATTAAAACAACATTTCTCTCAGTTTCATTTGGTGGTAAGCGCCATGCCAACCAGCTCCATTGCAAGAGTTCACACCTCTTATAGCATGCCCATTGCTCCCGCGTTTAGTATTGCTAAAAAATATATGACAGTCATGATCTATCTGTGTAAGCTAGATTTATCCATGTTACACTTGCACAGCTGTTTAGGTGTACAAAATTTGTCAACAACATTTCGCGTGGTGTGAACATAGGAACGACTGCCCAAACCACAGATCGCCCAAACCGCGTTGCCAATTTTAGACAGCCACCGACTTGCAGGCTGGCAACAATAGACAAGTGCAGGCAGGAGGAGCGACCCTTGGAGCCGCGAGTATTCGCTTGAAGGCCGATGCCAGGGTGTGGGAAAGATTGTGAGGTCTTATGGACCTTGCATTGAAATCGCCCTCATTTCAAACCTTTGCATCATCGGAGATGTCCATCAAATCTTTGTGAAATTTTAACACGTAATAGAAATAATAGTGATTCTTATGTAGTTAAAATTTCAACATAATATGTCCAACATTAGCTTGTTGACAGGCCTCCAAACTCGGCTAAAACCCGCCTCACTCCTGTGCTATTCGTGTTCGTTTCACACAGTCTACCCGTCCAGCAAGTCAGACCGAAGCGCCGTGACGTCAGAGGGGCGGACATATTGAGGGAGTTGTGTATTGCTGGCCTGGTAAAGCCAGCTTTACGGTGCTGGCGTTTGAATCCGCCCCTGAGGTTCGCCATGGTCCATCGTCCATCGTCCATCGTCCATCGTCCATCGTCCATCGTCCATCGTCCATCGTCCATCGTCCATCGTTCATCGTTCATCGTCCATCGTCCATCGTCCATCGGCCGACGACTCACCGAGTACCGGCCGCGTGCGTTGGGGTTGGCCGCTCAGTACGCCGGCCGGGGCAGCGCCGGGTAGAGCGTGCCGCGGTGGGCCACGCGCTCCTTGTAGTCCATGCGGTTCTTGTAGTCCATGCGGTCCTTGTAGTCCATGCGGTCGAAGCCAAGGCGGCCGTAGTCGGACACAGGTCCAGATTTCCAGGACCTTCCAGGCTTCGGCTTGATGTTGGCCACGATGAGGGCGCGCTGGGCGTCGGACCTTTGCAACGCCCTCACCATCTGGCAGTAGGCCACCGTGCAGAACCACATGTAGATCAGGGACACTGCAAGTAGAACCACGTGTAGCACAGGGACACTGCAAGTAGAACCACGTGTAGCACAGGGACACTGCAAGTAGAACCACGTGTAGCACAGGGACACTGCAAGTAGAACCACGTGTAGAACAGGGGCACTGCAAGTAGAACCACGTGTAGAACAGGGGCACTGCAAGTAGAACCACGTGTAGAACAGGGACAGGGTACACTAGTAAGGCTGCACTCCCAAAACAAACCCGCACGTTCAATCAGTATGAACTGTGCACCAGATTTTGCACCCTCACCACGAGGTATAACGATTCTTCAGCGCTACACAGTTTCAAGAATCAGTTGTCGACCGCCACGGCGTCGGCGATGGGGTTTTGAGCTGATTTTGAATGTGAACTCGAGCAGGCAATTATGCATTCGGCTTTCTTTGCTGCTACACGTTGCTCGCTAAATCTGCTTTTGCGGTTTAGTTTGGTATAAACAAATACTCGAGTCAAGTTGAGTGCAGTTTCATTTTGGGAATGCAAGGTTAATCTCATGTCCTTTGTGTGTTTTCCAAACTCTGCCAAAGCCTCTTTGCATTTTTGAAAGTATTGTCGTATTTGGTCCATATGCAGTCTGATTGCCTCACATAAAAGTGCCGTGCTCATACTAACTGTTCCTGATACGGGGTCTAGGGTATAATAGAGGGCGCAGCCTCTCATCTCCACGACGGCGACGGTCTCACGTACAGAGGACGAACCCGCCGACAACCGCGGCGCCGATAATCACCCCCAGGTCCAGGATGTTCTCCTTGACGATCATGACGACGACGATGAAGACGACCGTGGTGATCACGAGTCGAACAAAGTCCAGCCCCACGAACGGCAGCGCCAGGTACCAGTTGCACTGCGGCACAGAGAGGACGCCGTCAACCACGCGTCGTCGACCAATCCCCACGCGCAGTGCACTAGACATCGCACTGCCTTCTGACTGGAGCTGTTATCCATTGGCTCATTATGCTTCTGGAAGGCTGTGGGACACGTCCATCATACACAAAGCAACTGTACAAACAAAATCGGAAAATCAGCCCAAACTGCGGCAAAGTTTTATCATTTTTCAAGGTTTAAATGAGAGGAATTCTTCTGCGCTTTGTGCAGTTTCAAAAAGGAGCTATCGACCGTTGAAAATGACTGCGATTTGAACTGAACGTAACAATTATTTATATGTGTGATGAACTTGCGCAGAATTTCATATTTCATTATGCTATAGGTTGTGCGAACAGTTATTTATTTCATCACTATCCTGTCCTTGCTGTTAAGTTAGGCACTATAGAGTTGCTGTTAAGAGAGAAGAGGGGGGGGGGGGGGGCGTGGGGGCACAGGGGCGTGATGCCCACCTTGAACGCAGCGAAGATGAGCAGCAGACAGGAGAACGTGTACACCCCCATGAAGACCGCCGCCGTCGTCGTCAGCCCCCCGGGATCTGTGGGCAATTGACATCACGGGCAACTCGGAAGACAACAGCTCGGGTCCGACCTGGGTGCGGATCGCAGCAGGAGCTGAGGGTGAATTGAGTTACGTTATTAACAATAATATCATACTTGTATTGTAATTTGTATTGTATTCTTCATTGGGCTTTGGGAATGTGCATGGTATTGGTATGAGTGGATAATATAAAACAGTATATGGGTGTATAATAATACTATAGGTTTCGAGCCAGTTGTTAAAATAGGCTCAGTATGATACTCGCGTTGCAAATGCATGCACTGCAACCTGCATTATGAACTTTGCACAAACTTCCTACCATGGGTAATACTTTGATCATAACGAGGTGGAAAAGGAGCAGCAATTGAGGTTAGGATTAAAACAACACGAGTCAACAAAGTGAACTAGGCGTGTTTGGAAGACGTTTTGCAACCCTGCAGACACCGGCGCAACTCCTCGAAGGTTTGCCAATGATTTTGCGTCCAATGGCAACGAGGCATCCAGTTGGCATCGACCGCATCAGGCTCGACATCAACAACGACATCGACATCGACATCGACATCGACATCGACATCGAGGCAACAGTTGCCTCGCGCGAAGTCTTCGCAGAAACCAACTCGATGAAACACTCGATAGTATTGCAATCGTGTAGATCATCAGACATAGCGATTTTCTATAAGTAATACATTTAATCATCGCGGGTAATAAATCTAATCATCATTATGGCGCACGACAACTCGGCGACCATGGCCTGACATTCGTTCAATCTATCGACAAGTCGATCAGAAAGTTGCACCCTGTGGCAACAATGGTAGAGTACACGGTGATTCGTGCAGAATGCAGATGAGTTGGTTGTTGCGTGCGATTGGGTGACGGGGTTTGTTTAGACCAGGCGCACGTTGACACGCCAAAGGGCAGAGAACGAGGTTATGTTCGAAAGCGATCGACGGTTCGGTCGAGGGTTAGGCAACAGGCGGCCCGCTGAGAGTCAAACAACGGCCCGCGGCCATCACGGTTAGCATCCATCAATACTGAATTCGGAAAAATATTTGGCTACGGGGACTCAAACCGCAATTTATTTCAATGCGGGTCAAAATGTATGGGAAACTGTAATACGTTCAGTGCATTCATACAGTTTGAAAACCCCCCTCTGCTGCGTAACAAAAAAATGCGCGCCCAGCAAATTAAAGATGCTAGTTGCTAAAATGAATATGTCCAACCCCTTTCGAATGACTTGCCGACCTCTAAAGTGTGACCCCTCGTATGTCATTCTCGCGACAAGGGCACGAACCCCCCCCCCCCCCCCCAGCCACCGTTCCCGCAAATCGTAATGTTGCAACAACGCGCGGCAAAGAGTGTTGCAAATCGTGTTTAGCGGAAAACCAACACCGAAAGCCACTCGTGCACTCGCACCGGGATTACCGATGCAGACATCGAAATGGCGTATCGCTTCATCGCACGCCACGACGGCACATCACGAGCCGCACGCACGGGACACACACACACCCGGTATTGTTGGTATGTTACCTTCCCGTGCTTTCAGCTAATTGCAATACAATACATCAATATACCTACACTGTGCCAAGGTCAACTCTCTCCATGTCAGCTACAAGTTTCCAGGATTTGAAAACGATTAAAATGTCCCGTATATTCTGAGAAGAACAAGGCTTGACCCTCAAACAACTCGGTCCCAGCACGCAGCCAAAAGGCCGAGGGTGCTGTGCTGATTCCAGGACTGACATGCGAATGGAACCCAGCCTGAGAAGACCAATGTCCCCCCTTTGTGCCCCGCTCAAACATCTCGGTCCCAGCACGCAGCCAAAAGGCCGAGGGTTCGGTGCTGATTCCAGGACTGACATGCGAATGGAGCCCAGCCTGAGAAGACCAATGTCCCCCCTTTGTGCCCGGCTCAAACATCTCGGTCCCAGCACGCAGCCAAAAGGCCGAGGGTGCGGTGCTGATTCCAGGACTGACATGCGAATGGAGCCCAGCCTGAGAAGACCAATGTCCCCCCTTTGTGCCCGGCTCAAACATCTCGGTCACAGCACGCAGCCAAAAGGCCGAGGGTTCGATGCTGATTCCAGGACTGACATGCGAATGGAACCCAGCCTGAGAAGACCAATGTTCCCCCTTTGTGCCCGGCTCAAACATCTCGGTCCCAGCACGCAGCCAAAAGGCCGAGGGTTCGGTGCTGATTCCATGACTGACGTGAAATACAGAAAGTGGCTTTGAAAAATGGACAATTATTGTTTGTTTAGAAAGGTCGTGCATGTAAGCGATGTTCCACCCGCGTCAACTCAATCAAACTCAATTCGCAAGCTTCCTGCACCGACCAATGCGCTAAGGGATGTCGCCCTTCGCTGGTTACCTTTCTTGACGGAGGCCAGGAGGTCTCCGACGAAGAGCAGCTCGTAGTTGTCGTGTACGCGCGCGATGGTGCTGCTCACGTCCTCCGGGCGGCTGGCGGCCAAACTGCACACCACCAAGCCTCCGATGGCCTGCACCTGGCAAACAGTACCACTCCAGGGTGAGCACATTACTTCCTCCAAGGTACCATCCGCCATCTGTCACCAGACACGCCAGAAGATTGGCACAAGTCTTTGGCACGAGTAGCCAATAGTTTTTCCCCCAAGATACACCATGGTATCTTTGGGGGAAAACTATTTCAAACTGGGCTTTGAATGCTAAATAAAAGTCTCACTGGTTTCCCAGCTATGCAGATAGGATAGGATAACGATTAAAAAAGAACATAGTGGACATGAGTCTAAGAATTTTAATAGCCTTGTAGCCTTGTAGCCTTGTAGCCGCTAACCCCCACAAATCCACCAATCAAATCTTTGGCGGTACTGACCGCGAAGAAAGATGCGCTCGGATTCAAACCAGTTTTTTTTATTGATTGTAACACATGTCCGTAAAAAACAAAAAAATATTTAAATCCGCTAAAGTCATTTTAATCAACGAAAGCTCGCTACGGCTATAGCCAGTGACCATTTTGGGGAACTGGGTTTTCCCCCGTAATCACATTCCCTTTGCAACGATTCACTCTGAACTTTTGGGAGTGACTCGTTACAGAGGTCACTTCGCTTTATCACAATAATTGTGAATCACTTTATTATCTACGCTGTTCCTCGCTCGCTCATCCAGCAACGGGCGTCGCTTGGTGACGTTGGCGTTCGGCGTTCTGCGTTCGGCGTTCGGCGTTCGGCGTCCTTACCAGGGAGACCGCGCCGACGACGATGGATCCCAGTCTGACCGTGGCCCAGAAGCAGAAGTGGTACATCACCACCATGACCCCAGCAGATGCAGGCACTCGGAGCCAGGGTTCGAAGCTGTGGAAACTGGGACAGAAAGAGAGGATTGTCACTCGGGCGCGCGTGCGCCGTGGGTGAATGGTTGCACATGGCAGCGAACGGGGAGAGGCCAAAATGATGGCCACAAAAAGCACTGCAACGTTTTCTCTGCCCGTGACCGCGAAAGCAAGACGTGTTGTCAACAAACACACATTGAATTTCTATCCGAGCACACAATCAGGGCATTCTTCATGAAAATGTGGCTCGAATGCTGCCAAGAGGCTGTGGGAAATGGCAGAGTCGACAAATATTAGTGGAATCTCGTTTAAGGACAAAGCCAATTGGGGACATTGTTGCCATATCGGAGCAAAACTAAACGAATCCATTTCGAGGGCGCTGGCAAGTGGCAAATCAGCGACTTTGAAATACCGAGACTAGATTGGTATGTGCACAAGAAAAGTCTGAAATATGGAGTCCTGGCAAAACCTTAGCTATGGCTGGTGCCGTGACGTCAGCACCGCTGCGCGCGGCTGTGTGTAATGTCACTGGTAAACAGGCGATGGCAGCGCACTAGCTTTGTACACTTAACAAAGTTAGCCAGACTTATTGCCTGTGAGTTTCCTGTGAGTTAACTGACCGTTAGGTCACAAGAGTTAACGATGACTTTTCCCGAAACGTGTTCACGTCGCACGCAGTGTCAAAACGATCGGCAAAAATCACTGCGGCCAGAAATGTCACTTTCCCCAAATTTGAGTTTCGACTAACCAAGTCCGCGGTGCCGTCGAGTGCAGCTCGTCTGCAAGCGACGCAACGCCCACCAACCTTGTGCCGACGGTCGCAGTCTGCGCAACGCGTTGCACTCGGAATGCACTTTGCGTGCGTCGCCGTCGGATGCAGTCGCCACACAGCACTCTGCATGCAGCGTGTTTCCCTCGCAGCACGGCACTTGGCTCACGCATGCGCTCTCCGCGCGTTGTGACTATCTACCCCTAGCTGCCACCCCTAGCTGCCACCCCTTGCTGCCACCCCTAGCTGCCACCCCTAGCTGCCACCCCTAGCTGCCACCCCTAGCTGCCACCCCTAGCTGCCACCCCTAGCTGCCACCCCTGGCTGCCACCCCTAGCTGCCACCCCTAGCTGCCACCCCTAGCTGCCACCCCTAGCTGCCACCCCTAGCTGCCACCCCTAGCTGCCACCCCTAGCTGCCACCCCTAGCTGCCACCCCTGGCTGCCACCCCTAGCTGCCACCCCTAGCTGCCACCCCTAGCTGCCACCCCTAGCTGCCACCCCTAGCTGTCACCCCTAGCTGCCACCCCTAGCTGGCACCCCTGACTGCCACCCTTGGCTGCCACCCCTGGCTGCCACCCCTAGCTATCAATCCCTGGCTATCAACCCCTGGCTATCAACCCCTGGCTATCAACCCCTGGCTGCACAATTGGGCCCCTGGATTTTTAGTCGTACACAAATTTCAACATTTTAAAATTAAAACCGGGCGGTATTTTCGTGCTAACCACAAAAAAATATTTTCGAATGAAGATTTCACGCACGCTGCAAATAACTGCGCTCATCTACAAAACAACTAAGATGCCTTGTCCTTGCAAACATTCTCACTGCCATCTGACTGTCCCTTGATATTGCCCATTGAGCAATGCCTGAGTGCTGCCTCCCAGCGGCACGTCCACGCAACGCGGGCTGCAGACGCTTGCCGACGCCAGCGCCCCTGGCGCACAACACTTAGCACTCTCGTCGCCACGAACCCAGCCTAGCCTTGAAGGGAGGACCCGGTGCCGGCACGCAGGCTGTAGTACGTCTCAGGTTCGGGAGTCCACAATCCACAGAGCGTTTTTTATATTTCCGCGAGAACCCTCGTTTTGCATACCCCTTACTCTCCCATTGTCATTGTGTGTAGAGTTGGCCGGTGTCGGTCTGGATTAATTGTTTTCTAATCAGTAATCGGTTCGGTGCGGTCTTTGCTGCCTGGCCATTAAACATAATATCATTGCATACCTATAGATATCAAATGAACGATCAACAAACTGAGTGTTCAGTCGTCAAAATAATATTCCTAGTGATTTACGAAATCTTAATTCTGCTTCGATTTTTAAATTTCAAAGTCATGTACAGATTAGTTTTTTGCCGGGATTAATAATTCTTCGCTTTTAACGTCACATAATCAGTGCGAATTATCTTTAGTAAAAACGCTCAAATTGATTGCGAAACAGATAGCAGCCCCTTTTCTCCGAACCTTGTTGATGGAGCCGGCAGCGAACCACTGCCACCTTTAGCAAAGGCTGTGCAAAGTTGCATTGCCTGACCAATGTCCCGGAGCGCTGCCAAAAGAACCTGAGACGTACTTTATGGCGTCAACTAATACCTTGACTCAGCGCAATTTTACTGCATGTCGTTTCATTACAAACGGAACAGCAAAAATGGCACTACCTACCTATATAAAGGGGGTACATGCGTAGTGCGTACGCTGAAAAGCGTATAATGTTATATTATTTCACGCGTGCAGTACTGGGTACCTACACGAACCACTCGATTCCTGACCTACGTTTCCTTTGCTCTTTGCTAACTTGACATTCATCAGAGTTGCATGCAAATAATATTATATAGATACGTATTCTCGTCCATCGCTCTTTGTTATATGCATGGCATTGGCCTGTGACACGAGCAATATTATAAAATGATTTATGATTGGACTGGTTAAGAGTCGGTTCACCTTGCTTGGCACTTTTTGCATACGTTTACACATTACAGCACTGCTTATGACGTTGAACAATACGTCTGTTTAGTTGCGCTCAAAATTTTATCACGAGAACAAAACCAGCGCCTTCTAAATGGAATTGTTTCCCTTTGCTTTTGTGTTGCTAGAAGGCCGTAACAATTACAAACTGTATGCAAACAATTTTCATTAGAAACCTGTTGGGTTTATTTGACCAACTAATAAGTGATTGACTGCGAGACTGCTATTAAATTGACTAAGATCCCACTTTCGTTAGCTGGCATTAGCTACCCATTTTGCGTGCTAAGTTACATTATTCAAATTATCCTTCCTCTAATGTGTATCAGAGACCAGTCACATGTTTTCGGAGCCGCGAGTAAAGCATGTTATCATCTGGCGACAGTCAAAAATCTCATCGCGACCTCGGCCAGGCCGAGCCGGTCGAACCAGATGACATGCAGTCTGTGCCGCGACGTGCTGGCGACCACACTCGCTGTACACCGACGCGCCAGGTGTCCGTCGACGATCGACCAGGGGCGTTTAGCAGGCTTCGTGTTGCTCACGGAGGCGACGGCGAGAGGGTAGTCGACGAACCAGCAGCCCGCGTCCGAGAGCAGCCACGTGAGTTCGTTCACCTCGCCACTAAATTCGGCCAAGTCTTAAATGCCACTGATGCATCATTGAAATATTGTTTCAGAAAGGGAATGATTAAACCAAGGCGTGCCAATTTACCACGTGTTTCACATATTCTTTTTATTAATTTATTAAATCTTTATGACAAGACAGGTAAATACCCACTGTTGTGCCTTATAAAAGTGAAGTCGTACTGTTTTCACGCCGTTTTACCTTGTTTGTGTACTGGTTTTCTGTTCTTGAAAACCGTGCCAGGATTGGAAGTAGCCCCAAAAACTAATTACATCGTGTTTATTTATTGAATATTTGTCCCTCATGCCTCTAAAGGCAATAAACCCAGGATACCCTTTCGATTTAATGGGTTTTTTTGTGCCATGTGATGAAATAGATGGGTCATACTTCGGCCTCAGCCCGCAAGCATTCTACAATAATAACAAAGTAGCAATATAAAACCTAAGATGATACTCTGTAACGCAAAGTTCAAAGGTTCGTTATACTGTCTGCCATGAATCCCAAGATGCCAAGCAGCCACCGTGCTTATCGCGTTTTGCGGGGCGATCACAAACAATGCAGCTTGCGATCCCACATCCAAACTTAACGTCGGAATGATCATGAACTCAATAAAGGAGAGGTGCTAAATTTAGTCGGCTACACAACGAAGAGTTTCCCTCTCGAACGTAAACACAAACGAGTCGCCTCGCTGCGGAGCGAGTCAACAACAGGAATTATCCCGTCGTCGCGGAGGCCAAGGTGGGCCCCGAACGTGCATGGGGATGGCACGCCGACTTCCCTCGGGGAGGCCAAGGTGGGCCCCGAACGTGCATGGGGATGGCACGCCGACTTCCCTCGGGGAGGCCAAGGTGGGCCCCGAACGTGCATGGGGTGGCACACCGACTTCCCTCGGGGAGGCCAAGGTGGGCCCCGAACGTGCATGGGGATGGCACGCCGACTTCCCTCGGGGAGGCCAAGGTGGGCCCCGAACGTGCATGGGGATGGCACGCCGACTTCCCTCGGGGAGGCCAAGGTGGGCCCCGAACGTGCATGGGGATGGCACGCCGACTTCCCTCGGGGAGGCCAAGGTGGGCCCCGAACGTGCATGGGGATGGCACGCCGACTTCCCTCGGGGAGGCCAAGGTGGGCCCCGAACGTGCATGGGGAGGCACGCCGACTTCCCTCGGGGAGGCCAAGGTGGGCCCCGAACGTGCATGGGGATGGCACGCCGACTTCCCTCGGGGAGGCCAAGGTGGGCCCCGAACGTGCATGGGGATGGCACGCCGATTTCCCTCGGGGAGGCCAAGGTGGGCCCCGAACGTGCATGGGGTGGCACGCCCACTTCCCTCGGGGAGGCCAAGGTGGGCCCCGAACGTGCATGGGGTGGCACGCCCACTTCCCTCGGGGAGGCAAAGGTGGGCCCCGAACGTGCATGGGGTGGCACGCCGACTTCCCTCGGGGAGGCCAAGGTGGGCCCCAAACGTCCATGGGGTGGCACGCCGACTTCCCTCGGGGAGGCCAAGGTGGGCCCCGAACGTGCATGGGGTGGCACGCCGAATTCCCTCGGGGAGGCCAAGGTGGGCCCCGAACGTGCACGGGGTGGCACGCCGACTTCCCTCGGGGCGGCCAAGGTGGGCCCCAAACGTGCATAAGTTGGCACGCCGACTTCCCTCGGGGAGGCCAAGGTGGGCCCCGAACGTGCATGGGGTGGCACGACGACTTCCCTCGGGGAGGCCAAGGTGGGCCCCGAACGTGCATGGAGTGGCACGCCGACTTCCCTCGGGGAGGTCCACAATGCGCTCCCCCTTGTGTGCAGCATGTTCCTGCGCGCGACGCTGCGAGCTGCGCGCGCTGCGCCGCTGCGTCGCCCCCTGGCGTCGCGACGCCCTTTGGGCAGCGCCGCGACCGCGCACTCCGAGCCGGGTGTCGTGCGCTCGCCGTTCCCCGACGTCGTCGTGCCCGAGATCAACGTCGGCGAGTTCGTGTGGCAGCGACTCGACGAGTGGCCCGACAAGACTGCCGTGGTGAGCGCCGGGGGTCGAACCTGAAGTGCCGTTGGGACACCAGCCCTCGTGCTTGTACGCCTTTGTGTTTATTTCACGCTAGGAGAGCGGTGTTTCACTCTCAAAGAGGCTCCCCTGCTGTTACGTTTAGAAGGAGAGTGGTGTTTCACTCTCAAAGAGGCTCCCTTGCTGTCACGTTTAGAAGGAGAGCGGTGTTTCACTCTCAAAGAGGCTCCCCTGCTGTTACGTTTAGAAGGAGTGCGGTGTTTCACTCTCAAAGAGGCTCCCCTGCTGTTACGTTTAAAAGGAGTGCGGTGTTTCACTCTCAAAGAGGCTCCCCTACTGTTAAGTTAAGAAGGAGAGCGGTGTTTCACTCTCAAAGAGGCTCCCCTGCTGTTACGTTTAGAAGGAGTGCGGTGTTTCACTCTCAAAGAGGCTCCCCTGCTATTACGTTTAGAAGGAGAGCGGTGTTTCACTCTCAATGAGGCTCCCCTGCTGTTACGTTTAGAAGGAGAGTGGTGTTTCACTCTCAAAGAGGCTCTCCTGCTGTTACGTTTAGAAGGAGAGCGGTGTTTCACTCTCAAAGAGGCTCCCCTACTGTTAAGTTAAGAAGGAGAGCGGTGTTTCACTCTCAAAGAGGCTCCCCTGCTGTTACGTTTAGAAGGAGTGCGGTGTTTCACTCTCAAAGAGGCTCCCCTGCTGTTACGTTTAAAAGGAGTGCGGTGTTTCACTCTCAAAGAGGCTCCCCTGCTGTTACGTTTAGAAGGAGAGCAATGCTTCACTCTCAAAGAGGCTCCCCTGCATTTTCGTTTAGATGGGGAGCCGTGTTTCAATCTCAAAGAGGCTCCCCTACTGTTAAGTTTAGAAGGAGAGCGGTGTTTCACTCTCAAAGAGGCTCCCCTGCAGTTACGTTTAGAAGGAGTGCGGTGTTTCACTCTCAAATAGGCTCCCCTGCTGTTACGTTTAGAAGGAGTGCGGTGTTTCACTCTCAAAGAGGCTCCCCTGCTGTTACGTTTAGAAGGAGAGCAATACTTCACTCTCAAAGAGGCTCCCCTGCTGTTACGTTTAGAAGGAGAGCGGTGCTTCACTCTCAAAGAGGCTCCCCTGCTGTTACGTTTAGAAGGAGAGCGGTGTTTCACTCTCAAAGAGGCTCCCCTGCTGTTACGTTTAGAAGGAGAGCGGTGCTTTACTCTCAAAGAGGCTCACCTGCTGTTACGTTTAGAAGGAGAGCGGTGTTTTACTCTCAAAGAGGCTCCCCTGCTGTCACGTTTAGAAGGAGAGCGGTGTTTCACTCTCATAGAGGCTCCCCTGCTGTTTCGTTTAGAAGGGGAGCGGTGTTTCACTCTCAAAGAGGCTCCCCTGCTGTTACGTTTAGTAGGAGAGCGGTGTTTCACTCTCAAAGAGGCTCCCCTGCTGTTACGTTTAGAAGGAGAGCGGAGTTTCACTCTCAAAGAGTTTCCCCTGCTGTTTCGTTTAGAAGGGGAGCCGTGTTTCACCCTCAAAGAGGCTCCCCTGCTGTTACGTTTAGAAGGAGAGCGGTGTTTCACTCTCAAAGACGCTCCCCTGCTGTTACGTTTAGAAGGAGAGCTGTGTTTCACTCTCAAAGAAGCTCCCCTGCTGTCACGTTTAGAAGGAGAGCGGTGTTTCACTCTCAAAGAGGCTCCCCTGCTGTTACGTTTAGAAGGAGAGCGGTGTTTTACTCTCAAAGAGGCTCCCCTGCTGTTACGTTTAGAAGGAGAGCGGTGTTTCACTCTCAAAGAGGCTCCCCTGCTGTTACGTTTAGAAGGAGAGCGGTATCTCACTCTCAAAGAGGCTCCCCTGCTGTTAGAAAGCCTCCTAAGCCGTCCTATTTTCCGGCTACAGGGTTGAATGGTTTGAGCTTCGAAGCATACTAAGTGCACTGACAAAGTTAGAACCCCAATGGCTCCAGCCTGTTGAAGCCCCCCCCCCCCCCCCACCGCTCACAGTTTGTCCGAAAGGGCCCCGAGGGTACCAAATTTGACGGGGCCTGACACTGGCCCCCACATTCGGGGTCAGTCCGTCACACGTTTGCAAATCCCACCAAATGATCCCTAAATTGGTTTCCTAGGTCTTTGAACGAATTAGCCAAACAGTTTAACTGTCCACAGTGACATTATAGTCATGAAAAATTTTCATATCGAAAAAAATATGTGCTAAAATAAATATTTGGCCCAAAAAAAAGCGAAAATACAGATCAGTTCCCTCGGATGCGCGTGACCCGCAAATTCTTGTCGCAATGTTGCATAATATACGACCAATGACGGCTAGATTCTAATCTAGCGCACAAGAGTCTTGTCCATCACGAAGAAAATAAAATTAGAAAGAGCGATCCAATTTCAAGTGTTCTTCCATAATATACGCTTGGCTTCGCCGCAAATATTTGGAGCTATCAAATAACATGTTTGTTTATCTACGTTATCACATACCTATATACTATCAGGTAATGAAATTGTACCCCATTTCTATAGGCAGGGCCTGAGTTTATAGCCGAAGTTGTAAACAGCCAATCAAGGGGAGGCGAGAATCTGACGCTAACTCTTTGGAGCGGCGATTGCCAAGATTATCGCGTTTCAAGGATTGCGTTGTTGCGTTTCAAGTTGTTTCAAGTAATGTGTGGCTCGAAGTGTGTGGGTTGTAATTGCTCCTATATTTTGTTTACCCGACACAAAACCCGAAACATTCGCGACGCTATTCGTTCGAAGATAACAACCCGAACAGTATCTGCACTGAACCAAAGATAAACCTGACCTCAAGATAGGTGACAAGCCCGAACGTATCTCGAGGGCCGAGAGCGGTGTGTTCTAGAATCCTTATCGACCCGTGATAGCGATCGGTCTATCGATACATAGCCAGATTCTATCGATCAAATGTCTGGATACTAGTTGATCGCCACACCGTCGACGCCGCTGCCGAACACGAGGAGGCTGCGTGGTTTGAGGAGGGCAGTCCACTTGTCAGATGACAAAATGAACGAAAAAACTGCACCAAATAACATGTAAACAGTCTTCCCATGGCTGTAAAGATATCATTGAACACTTCTAGTTCTTGAACACTTTTTGAACAGTCTGAAACTTTTCAAACACACTTTTCCTAGACGGGAAATTGTGAAAGCCGAATCCAGTTCGTTCAGGAATCACCGATGCACCATGCACCATGCACCATGCACCATGCACCATGCACCATGCACCATGCACCATGCACCATGCACCATAGACCATGCAAACACCACAAACCAATAATTGGTTCACCCCTCGGCCCAGAGGCAGTTGCCCCTAACGACCGCCACTGCCCCTAACGCCCGCCACTGCCCCTAACGCCCGCCACTGCCCCTAGCGCCCGCCACTGCCCCTAACGTCCGCCACTGCTCCTAACGCTCGCCACTGCTCCTAACGCTCGCCACTGCCCCTAACGCCCGCCACTGCCCCTAACGCCTGCCACTGCCCCTAACGCCCGCCACTGCCCCTAACGCCTGCCACTGCCCCTAACGTCCGCCACTGCCCCTAACGCCACTTCCCCTAACGCCACTGCCCCTAACGTCCGCCACTGCTCCTAACGCCTGCCACTGCCCCTAACGTCCGCCACTGCCCCTAACGCCACTTCCCCTAACGCCACTGCTCCTAACGTCCGCCACTGCTCCTAACGCCCGCCACTGCCCCTAACGCCCGCCACTGCCCCTAACGCCACTGCCCCTAACGCCCGCCACTGCCCCTAACGTCCGCCACTGCCCCTAACGCTCGCCACTGCCCCTAACGCCACTGCCCCTAACGCCACTGCCCCTAACGCCACTGCCCCTAACGCCACTGCCCCTAACGCCACTGCCCCTAACGCCACTGCCCCTAACGCAGGTTTGCGGCGTGACCGGACGCAGCGTGACGTACGCCGAGCTGCGCACTGCGTGTCGCCGTCTCGGCTGCGCGCTGCGCCGCGCCGGCTGCGCACCGGGCCAGGTGCTGGCGCTGGCGCTGCCCAACACGCCCGACTTCCCGCTGGCGGCGCTGGCGGCGATCGAGGCGCAACTGGTGCTCACCACGGTCAACCCGGCGTACACGCCCGGTAAGACGCGGCCCCGTGGATCGAACATGATCGCCAGGCGTGTGCCGTGTGCAGCCTGGCGAGGGCGTGGTTAGCGCACTCTGTTTCGTACTTTAATGGACGACTACAGTACCAGAGTCAATCAATGAATCAATGTTATTCTTATGGCAATTATTTGCCCACATAATATTGACTCTGGAACTGTAGTCGTCCGTTGGCACTGCTCCGATATTTGTCAGCTCTAGAGGTCTCTGAAGTCTCTGAAGTCTCTGAAGGACTGGAGGACTGGAGGTCTAGGTCCTTTTCTATAGCAATTCATCTCCCAACGCATTTTCATTGCATGGCACCAAGTAATTTGCACGCAAAACCTGGAAATCGAGAGATGGACACTCTATAGACGTGATTGCTACCGGAGATACGATTTTTGTAACAATCACTACAGCCTTATAGTCAAAGTAAGCTGGAGGTTTTCATCGCGGTTGCTTCGGCCACGGTGCCCCCGCACAGGGGAGATCGCCAAACAACTGGTCGACTCCGAGGCGCGCGTGATCGTCACCCTCCCCGAGGGCTACGACGGCGTCCTCGAGGCGACGCGTCTGTCCGGGCTGCAGCCGCCGCCGCTGATCCTGCTCGCCGAGAGCGTCAACGGCCGCGCGTCGCACCCCGTCGGCGTGCCGCGACTCAAGGACATGATCGGTGAGTGCGACTTTGTTCCCCATCCCCACATTCGTTGATTCGCTGTGCTGAAATCGCGTCGCCGAGGCCAATTTCTAGCGGTCGAAAACTGCTTATACTTGAAACTTTAAAGACCGCACACAACCGTCGGCTCTATAAAGAAGGCGTTGGGATATTTGAAGATCTAAATTCGTTTCTGCCTAGCGATTTTGTAACGTTTTCGTGATGCCGTCATCGGTTCTGATGTATAAAATCCCTGTTGTTGTCCATGTTAAGTTTTTAACTTTGAACCCGAGAACGGCAAAGTCAGAGTTACGAAATCGCAGTGCTGGTCTATCTTGCCGAGTTCTGTGCGATTTTTTGCGAATCTTTCCTCCTTTGAGACGTTCAGAAGGAGAGTGGATTTGCATCTTCCTCGAGGACCCACTGCTGCTAGACACGAGCTAAGAGTTGCAACACTGCTTATGATGCCTGATGCCATGCTTAAAAGAGGGCATGTAAGTTTAGAAACTCGTGGGAGATGCAAATTCACTCTCGTTCTCAACGTGAAATGTGGTTGAGGTATTGGTATAGTGCATCTATATCCTGCAGCAAACTTGGGTTGGCGCTAGGACTGCGGCATCTCCGTGCTCCCACGCCCGTCGCCCCAGCCCGCTAAACGCCCCCCTCGTCGCTGGTTGTAGCTAGGACTGCGGCATCTCCGTGCTCCCACGCCCGTCGCCCCAGCCCGCTAAACGCCCCCCTCGTCGCTGGTTGTAGCTAGGACTGCGGCATCTCCGTGCTCCCACGCCCGTCGCCCCAGCCCGCTAAACGCCCCCCTCGTCGCTGGTTGCAGCTAGGACAGCGGCATCTCCCTGCTCCCACTACCCACTCCCCAGCCCGCTAAACGCCCCCCTCGTCGCTGGTTGCAGCTAGGACAGCGGCATCTCCCTGCTCCCACTACCCTCGCCCCAGCCCGCTAAACGCCCCCCTCGTCGCTGGTTGGTGCTAGGACAGCGGCATCTCCCTGCTCCCACTACCCTCGCCCCAGCCCGCTAAACGCCCCCCTCGTCGCTGATTGCAGCTAGGACGGCATCTCCCTGCTCCCACTACCCTCGCCCCAGCCCGCTAAACGCCCTCCTCGTCGCTGGCTGCAAATAGGACAGCGGCATCTCCCTGCTCCCACTACCCTCGCCCCAGCCCGCTAAACGCCCCCCTCGTCGCTGGATGCAACTAGGACCGCGGCATCTCCCTGCTCCCACTACCCTCGCCACAGCCCGCTAAACGCCCCCCTCGTCGCTGATTGCAGCCGCGGACGTGGACGAGCGCCTGGACCCCGACTACCGCGTCGGCCGCGACACCCCCGCCGTGATCCCCTACTCGAGCGGCACGACGGGACTGCCGAAGGGCGTGCTGCTGTCGCATCGCAATCTGGTGGCCGCGTGTCTTCAGCTGCTGCAACCGCGCATCATGCTCACGCAGGCCACGGAGGGTGAGCTGACGTCGGCGAGACTCACGGCTTAAGACGTCAGACTACCTCGCTCCCTGCTGCGAGACAGCGCGAACGCAGAGTCTCACGGGTGTGCGCTTTTGCACTAAACCGTGAGAGATAATCAATTGAAGTAAGCAAGGAGTTGTAGATAAAGAATCAATCTGTGTCGGTAACGGACCCGTATTTCCATTTTTTGGGTCTAAAAGGTCCGAAACCGCTTCTAAAAATGATGTATCTTACTTTTTTAGCGCTTTTTCATGAATCGATAAAGAGATAAGGGGGATTAAAATTGAGAAAAAGGTTCCGTTACCGACACAGATTGGTTCTTTATCTACAACTCCCTCGCTTACTTCAATAGTTAATCTCTTACGATTTAGTAAAAAAGCGCATACTCGTGAGACTCTGCATTCGCGCTATCTCGCAGCTGCGCCATTGAGCAGTTCGCCAGAAAGTCGCTTTCAGACCAAATGTTGCCGAGTTTTTAAGACCACATCGTTGAAGTTATCATTTCAATATTTGGGTTTATTGTTAGTAAAAAATACATACAAATGGGTTCCCAAGACTCTTTTCCTAATTTTTCTTTGCACTTACGTACATATACATGGCTCTAAAAAGGGTGAAAAATGAACAGTTTCGGGGTGATTCTAGCATTCCAGGAGCTAATTTTCGAAAAAAGAGCCAACCGCCATGGGCACCTAATTTTAAGTCTTTTTTCTGCAACATTATAGAAATATTGAAATGATAACTCCAACGATGTGGCCTTGAGAAGTCGGCAACTTTTGGTCTGAAAGCCACTTTCTGGCGAACTGAGTTGGGCCCTAAGCATAGGAAATATACGATCGGGATTTGCATTGTTGACTGCGAGGCTGGCCGAAACATTGCCAGCTGCACCCAGTCCAGTCTGAAATGCAAGCTGACTGTGACCGAGATGTCGTGTGCCTGCAGGTAGCAACCAGGACAGTCTGAAATGCTACCTCACTGTGACCGAGATATCGTGTACTGGCAGGCAGCAACCAGGACAGTCTGAAATGCTACCTCACTGTGACCGAGATGTCGTGTTACTGCAGGCAGCAACCAGGACAGTCTGAAATGCAAGCTGACTGTGACCGAGATGTCATGTGACTGCAGGTAGCAACCAGGACAGTCTGAAATACAAGCTGTCTGTGAACGAGATGTCGTGTGCCTGCAGGTAGCAACCAGGACAGTCTGAAATGCAAGCTGTCTGTGACCGAGATGTCGTGTGCCCGCAGGTAGCAACCAGGACAGTCTGAAATGCAAGCTGTCTGTGACCGAGATGTCATGTGACTGCAGGTAGCAACCAGGACAGTCTGAAATGCAAGCTGTCTGTGACCGAGATGTCGTGTACTGGCAGGTAGCAACCAGGAGAGTCTGAAATGCAAGCTCACTGTGACCGAGATGTCGTGTACTGGCAGGCAGCAACCAGGACAGTCTGAAATGCAAGCTGACTGTGACCGAGATGTCGTGTGCCCGCAGGTAGCAACCAGGACAGTCTGAAATGCAAGCTGACTGTGACCGAGATGACGTGTGCCCGCAGGTAGCAACCAGGACAGTCTGAAATGCAAGCTGTCTGTGACCGAGATGTCGTGTGCCCGCAGGTAGCAACCAGGACAGTCTGATGGGCGTGCTCCCGTTCTACCACATCTACGGACTGGTGATCGTGCTCCTCAGCAAGCTGCAGCTCGGCAACAAGATCGTCACGTTGCCCCGATTCGAGCCCACGGCGTTCCTGGACTCGCTCATCAAGCACAGGGTGAGTTCTCGGCAGCCGCCTTTGTCCCACGACGTTGTCCCACGACGTTGTCCCACGACGTTGTCCCACGACGTTGTCCCACGACGTTGTCCCACGACGTTGTCCCACGACGTTGTCCCACGACGTTGTCCCACGACGTTGTCCCACGACGTTGTCCCACGACGTTGTCCCACGACGTTGTCCCACGACGTTGTCCCACGACGTTGTCCCACGACGTTGTCCTACGACATTGTCCCACGACGTTGTCCCACGACGTTGTCCCACGACGTTGTCCCACGACATTGTCCCACGACGTTGTCCCACGACATTGTCCCACGACGTTGTCCCACGACGTTGTCCCACGACGTTGTCCCACGACGTTGTCCCACGACATTGTCCCACGACATTGTCCCACGACTTTGTCCCACGACGTTGTCCCACGACGTTGTCCCACGACGTTGTCCCACGACGTTGTCCCACGACGTTGTCCTACGACATTGTCCCACGACGTTGTCCCACGACGTTGTCCCACGACGTTGTCCCACGACGTTGTCCTACGACATTGTCCCACGACATTGTCCCACGACGTTGTCCCACGACGTTTTCCCAAGACCGTTGCAACTAGAATTGAAATCTGCCATTCACGAGATCTAGTCATCCATGTGTACACCAGGTTACACGAACTTTAGGATAATATATAAATAATACCAGTGCGTAAGTGTATAATATAATGAAAGAAAGACGAATAGTTGTTCACTGAAGTGTTTTATTAACAAGGTACAGTTTGTAAAGTTTGCTTGAGTGGAAAAGCAAGAAGTTTTTGTTAGAGACAAACTCAGTGTCTAGTCGATTGTTTCGATTGTTTCTTCCCTGGTCCCCGCCTCCTGGTTCAAAGTCAATGAGTTCAGAGGCGCAGGGCACGGGTGGTTCATCTGGTCAGAGTCAATTAGTTGGGAAAAGTGCCCCACATACGATAAGATGTTTAAAATCAAATATGCCCAGATTTGCAATATAGTTTCTATTGAAAAGCATCAACCCTATTGGAGCGCCCAAGCAAAGCATCCCAATTAGATGTGCGCCTGACGCGATTCCCTTCGTTGCCGTCGCCAGCCAGTGGCGTTGCACCTGGTCCCGCCACTGATGCTGTTCCTCGGCGCCTCGCCCGCCGCGACGCCCGAGCACCTGGCGTCGGTGGGCGTCGCCCTTTCGGGCGCGGCGCCGCTGGGCGAGCAGGACATACTGCGGCTGCGCGCCAAAGCGCCCAACACCGAGTGTCTTCAAGGTGAACAATTGCCTCCCGAAGCGTCGTACCATAGAGCAAAACCTTCCTTACTCTACGGTCGTACAGTCGTGTTCGGTGCTAGCCTTACTTTACCACGGCCTGGTGGACTTCGGAGTTAATTATCGTGTGACTCTTTACCGTTTGTAAAGAGTCGAATGGTAAATAATGGTAATAAATACCATTTTCAGTGGTAATGATAAAAACCTATGGTCACTTATGTTTCGCGAACTGGGGCTGGATGTTGATTTTTGACTGATGCGTGTAACGTCCACGTTGCCCAAACGTTGGCCCCATTAAAACGGTGGCCCCACAAAAACGTTGGCCCGTTTACAACGTTGGCCCCAATAAAACGTTGGCCCCACTAAAACGTTGGCCCCACTAAAACGTTGGCCCCACTAAATCGTTGGCCCCACTAAAACGTTGGCCCCACTAAAACGTTGGCCCCACTAAATCGTTGGTCCCATGACAACGTTGGCCCCGTTAAAACATTGGCCCTATAAAACCGTTGACCCCATGAAAACATTGGCCCCATGAAAACATTGGCCCCATGAAAACATTGGCCCCACTAAAATGTTGGCCCATTAAAACGTTGGCCCCGTTAAAACGTTGGCCCCATAAAAACGTTGGCCCTATAAAAACGTTGACCCCATGAAAACATTGGCCCCATTAAAACGTTGGCCCATTAAAACGTTGGCCCATTAAAACGTTGGCCCCATAAAATCGTTGGCCCCACTAAAACGTTGGCCCCGTTACAACGTTTGCCCCACTAAAACGTTGGCCCCGTTACAACGTTTGCCCCACTAAAACGTTGGCCCTGCACTAAAACGTTGGCCCCGTTAAAACGTTGGCCTGCACTAAAACGTTGGCCCTGCACTAAAACATTGGCCCCGTTAAAACGTTGGCCTGCACTAAAACGTTGGCGCCGTTAGAACGTTGGTCCCACTAAAACGTTGGCCCTGCACTAAAACGTTGGCCCCGTTAAAACGTTGGCCTGCACTAAAACGTTGGCGCCGTTAAAACGTTTGCCCCACTGAAACGTTGGCCCTGCACTAAAACGTTGGCCCCGTTAAAACGTTGGCCTGCACTAAAACGTTGGCCCTGCACTAAAACGTTGGCCCCGTTAAAACGTTGCCCTGCACCAAAACATTGGCCCCGTTAAAACGTTGGCCTGCACTAAAACGTTGGCCCCGTTAAAACGTTGCCCTGCACTAAAACGTTGGCCCCGTTAAAACGTTGCCCTGCACTAAAACGTTGGCCCCGTTAAAACGTTGGCCTGCACTAAAACGTTGGCCCCGTTAAAACGTTGGTCCCACAAAAACGTTGGCGTGGTGGACACTGCTCGCAGCGTACGGCCTGACGGAGACGTCGCCGGGACTGTTCCACGGCACCCGGGGCTCCGTGAAGCTGTCCTCGGTGGGCCCCTGTCTGCCCAGCGTGCGCGCCAAAGTGGTGGACGTCGCCACGGGGGCCACGCTCGGCGTCGACGTCGTCGGCGAGGTCTGCGTCCAGGGACCGCAGGTACCCACAGGCCACAGGGCCACAGGGCCACAGGTACCCACAGGCCACAGGGCCACAGGTCCACAGGTACCCACAGGCCACAGGGCCACAGGGCCACAGGTACCCGCAGGCCACAGGGCCACAGGGCCACAGGTACCCGCAGGCCACAGGGCCTCAGGGCCACAGGGCCACAGGTACCCGCAGGCCACAGGGCCTCAGGGCCACAGGGCCACAGGTACCTACGCCTGTCTTGCAGCCTTCTCGCACGGTCGGTCGGTCGGAGGCAGTTGGAATTTTACCAGTTACAGTTTTTACAGTTACAGTTACAGTGGAATTTTACAGTTGGTTTACCAAGTTTGCCAACTGCTAGTTGAAATCCCAACTAGGAGTTACAACTGAATTCCCTGCACGTGATTGGCTGAATTCAGTTGTAACTCCTAGTTGAGATCCCAACTAGGAGTTGAAAGATTTGGTAAAACAGGGCATAAACGGGTTTTGACCGATTTTCGCATAGATTCCAAATGAAAACGGAGGAACTTCTCCTGGCTATATACATATTATATTTAGGCAATTTTTGCTTCCCCCCGCTGTAAGTTTTCAAAATACTACAAAAATACTGGCCCCCATCCTCCCCCCCCCCTTCCCCCCGACGGTTGACGAAAACTAAGCGAATACCCAATTTTCTTTCCAGCACTACGCCACTGACGTTAAATCTTTGCGAAATTCGGCAAAACCCACGTTTCCATTTAGGCGTTGAAAACGATTGGATTCACAAGCCACGCTGCGATGGCCAGGGGTCGGTGCAGAGGTTCACGCGGGAACTTCACACACCAACAATTATTGATGTACAAGTCTGGGAAAAAAACCATAGACCGAGAAATAATCACTGGATGTCGGATGGTAGTTTTAAATACAAGTTATGGTTAACTTTTTCCAATATGAGTTACGTAAAAATGCCGTAAAAAAGGCATTTTAGGCACTTTTTGAAAATGCACACCTCTGTCATTTTTGAAAGTATAACCACCTAACACACCATCCGACATCGAACAGCCCTTCAACTACACGTGTATTTTCCCCCAAAACTCCGTGTTTGTGTTTGTGGCCAAGAGAAGTTCCCGCGTGAACCTCCGCGTATGAGGAAATCTCTAGCTAGCGTTTCGTTGCCTCTTAAGACTATTGGAGTGAGCGCATGCTCGGGCCACTTCCCGCTCAAATTTCACCTCCTACTGGATACCAACTTCTGGCCACATCGTTTGTCGGATTGCAACGAAACCAGGGTCAACGGAATCCTCACACTTTTAGCAACAAATTGTAAGATTTATAACCACGAAATACCAATAGAAATTTAAATAAAACTTCATGAAATAATCACCAGCAACTACACCTATAGCCTTAAAGTCATAGGTGCTACCATTGATATTCAATGGTGCTACATAAGTGTTGAACGTCATGAAGTAGCACCCAGTCAGGGAAACTGACCCTGATTGGTGGACGTCCCCAGAACATGGTCGGCTGCACACCGGCGACCTCGGGCGGCACGACGCCGACGGCTGGCTGCACACCGGCGACCTCGGGCGGCACGACGCCGACGGCGAGTTCTACATCGTCGACCGGCTCAAGGAGCTGATCAAGGTCAAGGGGCTGCAGGTGGCGCCCGCCGAACTCGAGGAGTTGGTGCGCGCGCACCCCGACGTCCTCGACGCCGCCGTCGTCGGCGTGCCGGACGAACGCGCCGGCGAGCGGCCGCTGGCGTTCGTGGTGCCGCGGCCGGGCGTCCGGCTCGACGGGCTGCCCGAGAGGGTGAGTGTGCGACGTGGGTGATGACGACCCCCAGGGGCAAAGCATCTCGGTCATGACGTCGTGTCGCTGTCACTGCCAGCTGGAAACCCAGCCAATGGCGAAGGTTCACGACTCAGTTTCAGTCCATCACGCATGGGGGGGGGGGGGGGGGGCAGTTATTTGACCACACAAGTGGTTGCTCTGGAAATGGGCACAGTATTTGTCACTTTTAGAAGGAAAGTATTGTTGTGCAGACTCCATACATGGCGCTGTCAATCATTCGATGCTCAGACCATTCAACCCTTTAGAGGAACAATGGGACGGCCTGCGAATGTCGACATTATTGGCTCAATTATAACAGCAGGGGAGCCTCTTTGAGAGTGTAACACCGCTCTCCTTCCTAGCATGAAAAATAGTATAAATAGGGTATTGCCCATGCGCTGACCTCCCTGTCCTTCGTGCTGCGCAGGTGCAGGCGCTGGTGGCTGCGCAGACAGCGGACCATAAGCACCTGGCGGGCGGCGTGCGCATCGTCACGGCCATCCCGAAGAGCGCAGCCGGCAAGATCCTGCGCAAAGAGCTGCGCGCGCAGCTGGCACGCGAACGCAGCTAGCGCGGTCTGCGCACGGTGTTGCGTGCGCCTTTTCACGACGTTTGTTGCGTCGTAAGCATTTAGTGTGTACAAAGTGTACTAAGTACAAAGTACAAAGTGTACTGAGTACAAAGTACAAAGTGTACCGAGTACAAAGTACAAAGTGTACCGAGTACAAAGTACAAAGTGTACCGAGTACAAAGTACAAAGTGTACAAAGTACAAAGTTCAAAGAACAAGGTGTTGAGTGCTGGACCGCGAGAAGACAAATGTGCGCAGTGGCGCTCGCTGTCGCCGCCGCCATTCCTCGAGGACAGGAACGGTCGTTGGCGTTATGAAGCGACCTGTGGTGCCAGCTGGCGCGAAGACCAAAGAGCTCCCCTATAGCTCCCCTAGCATCCCTAAGCTTCCCTAAGCTTCCCTAAGCTTCCCTTGCACCCCTAGCATACTTATGCTTTCCTAGCTTTCCTAGCTCCCCTAGCATCCCTAAGCTTCCCTGGCTGTCCTATAGCTCCACTACAGCTTCCTCAGCTTCCCCAACTTCGCATTGTTACATTAATTGCTCCCAGGGGAATACGACTGTTCAAGCTGAGTGTTTCTCCGCGTGTTTTTCCTCTGTGCTGGCATGGAGAGGGTGGGTGGGTGGGCTGGTGGGTGGGGGGCGATTTCTCGTCGACGTCGACGGCTCCACGGGAGCAGTGCGTCGTCGGTGGAGGCTCCGGGTTGACGACGCCGACGCCCACTGTTGCTGGAGGCGTGAGTCCCTGTCAAGCTGGGGGATTTCGAGGTATTTGCAGGTATTTACTCAGTAAGTGATTACTCATTACCCACTTACAGATTCATCTGCTGCAGCTGTTGACGCTAATTGAGTCGAAAACCTAAATAAAGATTCGCTAAGACATTAAATTATGAACGCTTTCTATAACTCGATTATAGCAACCCATCCATTGTATACCCACAGGTATAACTGCACCTACTGGGCTGCTCAAATAGAGCTTTAAAAAAACTGTTGTATTACAAAAATATGGGATAAGAATGTTATGCAAGGCCAAAGTGGAGGCCAAAACATAGGCCGACAGTAATCGAAAAACAAAATTAAAAAATCATTTCTATCATCTGCCCACAGATAGTTTAGGATTTCTTTAAAATGCCATTTATTTAATTTATAGATCAGCTTTACTTTTTATTATTGGCGACGCTCCAATGTTCTGATCATGTTTATGTGCATATTACTTGTATGATGTCATGTGATTTGTACGAGTACAAAAATAAAAATAAATGTAATGTTTTATACGTTGTTTGTTATGCATAATTTTCCAGCTTGTAGCATGATCTGCTACATTAACCTAGACATGGGCTTTGCCCGACATCGTATCGTTACTTGAAAACGAAAGAATAAACGGCACGAAGTAGATATACACTTTAAAATAACTTTCTTGTTTATTATCCAACAAAAGAGAGCTGTGATCATCCCTGCTTTCATCACACGGGTTATGGCGAGGAAGCATTAATTCTTGGATCGTATACTCGTATTACTGTGTACTACGCATCTATAGCCGTCTCCGTCTATCTATCTATCCGTCTATCTATCTCCGTTACGCATCATATCCGCTTGGTCTAGTGATGACAAATGTCTCACGTCGTTGGGAAATCAATTCCACTGTGTTACTGTCACCCTGGTAGCTAATCAATGAACTTTAACCAGCGACTTATAATTATCATTCCCCCATCAACTTTCATCAGGCGGTGTAGTGCAGTGGTTAGCACACTCGACTGGTAACACAAAAGTCCTGGGTTCGAATCCCAGCCGATGCACTCCTTCGAGGCAGCCGTGCAAAAAAGTGGAAATGACTGTAGGTAATTTTGTTTTGAAGCAATATAGCTCCAAGCTAAATTCTAGCAAAACACCCCCCACCTAGCTCTGGCTTCCCTGGTTGATTCGCTTGGCACTGAAGCGAGCGTCGGGGTCCCAGACACCCGACACGCTTGGGCATGGCTGCAAGTCTGGCGTCCGTCGATCAGGGCGTCCCGAGACGTCCTAGGGGCGTCCTGAAAGATATCGCACAGACTGCAGCAGCGAAAAAACTCTAAAGAGTAATTTCGACTCATGCCGTGGCCGGGAATCGAACTCGGGCCACCTCGGTAACACGCCCGTGCGTGCTACTGAGAATGGTGCCAATCCACTGAGCTAGGTGGGTTGATGAAATATGGTGATGAAAAACCTAAAGATAAATTGCATGTGAAAGTTCGTCGCGTGGCTACTAGAGCGCGCTGAGGGCAGGGTAGGTTCGTCGCGTGGCTACTAGAGTGCGCTGAGGGCAGGGCAGGTTCATCGCGTGGCTACTAGATGGCGCTAAGGGAAGTGTCGGCACAAGGAGGCAAGATTCAAAGCGACCCGATGGCAGCGACTGTTGACCGAGTCACACCGCGAGATGAGGGGCCGGGTCACGTGTGGTGGAGTACACGACCGACTCATGGTACCCCGGCGCAACGAAGCATATCGGGAGAGACCGGCCCTCGGAACCCACCAATTCGGCGGCTCGATGACGCATGGGCCGCTGCTCGCTGCTGTGATCTCTCATCAGTGTTTATAGCCATTTCATTGGCGTCTCAGAATCTGCTCGAAATCAAAGAACGGATATGTTGTTCTTAACTTATGTTGTATTCACTCTTAGTACTTACGACTTACGAATTATGACAATAATAAACATTACCATATATAGTTATATCGTTTCACAATTTGTCAGCCTTGCGTGGGGAGGGACCATTGATAAAATATGTAGCTGTAAGGAATCGTGAAAAAATGTATTTCTGGCACAATTAATACAATGATTATGTATGAATTGTGAGGCAAACGTCACATTTGATAAAAGCCTGCAGTATTATTTTTATTGATGAGCGTAGCGATCGAAGCCAGCGAAATTAAATCTCAAATTTTACTAGCCCTAAATAAAGGGCTGTGTGTTTGTTCGTGGTCTAGGTCCTGGCCAAACGCCTGCTCCGATTTTTATAAAATTTGCATACTTTCTTTGCTGTATAGGTTTCATCCTAGACTCCTAGCTTAATTTTAAGTTTTAGGCCCTACGGGGCCCCTACGGCCTCCTCGCCGCCTGGGCCCTTGGGAAGCCAGTCCAAGTCAGCATGCCTTTTAAACAAAACAGGAATTTTTAAAATCTAATAATTAAAATTGTTAACTTTAACAAATTAAAATGACCCAATTCTTAAATTAGTTTTCTTTGGCACGTTATTACTTTTATACATTTTTTTTAAATTTCACATAGAAGCATGTACCTAACGATAATCGAAGTTGTGGAAAACATATCGCTATATGATAGTCCTTTCCTACATAAAGTGGGGGGGCCACAAAAAGAGGTGGTGAAAAAGTCTGCTTGGGAAACTACTGCTGGAGTCTTGGTTCCCTCAACAATGTGGTATTTGGATTTCAGGCAACTTTAATACTTTGGATGCCAGTTTGATTTCTTGAATCAAAGTCTTGAAAAACTCTCTCTTAGTTTTGACAATAGAAGGAAACAGAGTGTGCATTGGAGTCCCCATAAAATTATACCCCAACCAACACTCCTAGTGGTATTAAGAAATTTTTGACTAGTAAAATGAAGAAAAAAAAACTGTGATGTCACTCACCCCTTTCCGTTTTGTCACAATTTTTGAAGATTCACCCGTAATTTGGTCATAGGGATAGTCGACTAGCCTGAACACGATGGGCAACCTACTCATATTTGACGCAGCTCTAGTAGGTACCTACCTACTTTGGTCGCTAGACTGATTTATATAACAAGTGCATGATGCGCCTAGGCCTAAGCTCCACAGAACCCAAGGCAAGCCCCAGTTCTCGTTGTCGGCATTTCCTTAGGCTCCTCAAATACACTGCCTCACAGAAGTAACTACTATATTATGTTAAGGCATTCAGAATGATTACAATTTAAGCAACAAATGGACAAGGTGCTTGTAACTAAAATTAAAAAATACATTGCAATATTCTCATGTGATCTTTAATAAAAGCAATAATTACATTAAATCCATAGATTTTAAAGTCTAGCAGGTTAGTACGAACATGTTCGTTAATGACCGGGTAAAGATCAGTGATCTTATAGGTAACTTAATGAGCAGGCAAATTGTTATTTCAGCTACGATTTTCTACGGCTTAGTAAATCTGAACGTAATCTGAGGTGTGCCGTTCACTCAGTACAACCAAGAACACTTCCAACAGAAATCTTCAGGTATTGCAAGATATAGCTTAAATTCTACACTTGAGACAAGAGAAAGTCTGCATCTTTCAAGAACTGCACTGCAATAACGATTCTCTGCACACAGATCTATTTGCCCATTCGCTGGATGCTCCACTCCTGTTGGCAGAGTGGACAGCGATTGTTCTGCTTGACCCAGAGCGACATGCAGCAGTAGTGGAACGAGTGGTTGCATTCGCCCCACACAACGACGCAGTCCTGTCTGCCGTAGCGAGCGTCTTGCTTGGTTTCCGCCTGGCATCGCAGGCACGCGTCCATGACTTGCACTCGGCAGATCGCGCACGTGTCACACTCGACATCCCAACTCCACATCGCTACCGCGTTCCATTTCTTCAGCGAGAACATCTTCTCCGGCTTCTGCGATTCCGCATCGATTCGCTCGGTAACCTCAATGTCTTCCGACATTTCGATGCTGGCTTTCCGAGAAAAGTCCTGAAAGAAAGTACACGACAAAGTTAGCACACGGTATAGTATTTGTAGCGTGTTTTAAGAGATATGAAGACACGTCCTATATACTTACAGCCTTATAAGTTAAATGATGATACTTCGCTCGATCGCAAACTCACATTCCAGAAGCAACAGCTGACAGTGACATTTGACATTGACTGGTAGTAGCGAAATTCACCGCTGGGCGCTGACCGGCGGCAGCGTTATCAAAGATAAGCGCCAAAACAAAATCCTTTCTGAAACTTGCTTTCTTCTCAAATAACTTGAATTAAAAAGCTTATACTCAAAGACCGACAGCCGAGTCAATGCTGGCTGGATGTTTTAGACTCTGGATGTGGCTGAGAGAGGCGAGTATCTACGATATTATTTGACTTTTTCGCCCTGTGACATAGCTGTGGTTGTTTGGTTCTGTGTGGAGTTTCATACACACCCCTGTTCTGTTTCCTTCACAGTTCAATTCTAGCTCAATTTTTGCAATTTAGGCACTGTCGGTTCGGTGGGTTCTGAATTCTTTCAATTGGCTTACAGCTGATAATGTATAGACATTGAATGAATTTAAAATGAACAAACCATAAGGAGATATTACATTCATGGTGGCCGAAGCTGAATTTGGCCCCTCGAAGAGGACGACCGGACCAAAGTCTCAAAACAGCCAACACTCGCGAATCGAACGGCCTAGACCGAATTTGGATGATGATCTCTGTCTGATTATCCTAGCCTGAGGATAACTACCTACCGCCGACAACCGACAAGCGCCGAAGTGCCTTTGACCGCCTCTGGGTCAGAGTCATCTTCGGGTAACCGCACGTGCAGACACAAATATAAACTACCCCACCCCCCTCACACACACACACGCACAACTCTGCTCTCTGAGGCTATACTAGGTATTGAATTTAATATTACAACAATAAATAAAGGGAACGCTCTTGTAGGCTTGAACTGAAACAGAATTACTGAAATATAATGGTGAACTGCTAGTATACTACCTGCAATACGAAGGATTCGTTGATGAAGAGTACACGTCATGCACACTGAAATCCACGGTCAGTTATCTCAACCATTCTACACCAGCTTTGAGCCCCCATCCATCATGCAATCTCAACCTGCAATGCCCTTACTGCCTCTCTAATTCTTCTCCTCCCTCAATTATTATCTTTTCTGATATCAATCCGTTCTTTCCCGGAAAGCGCTGCTTCCCAAATAATCTGCATGTGAATTATTATTTTTATCATCATAATAATGTATGTTTTTTACCCATATTTAAATATAATTAGTATACTCATGCTCAGTAGTGTAATTATAATTATTGTTATTGTTTATTTTACTTGTCTGTTATCTCTTTAATAAATACAAATCCAAAGAGATGAATCTCTGGCTTGGTAGGCAACCCAGGCGACATGTATGCACACATGGCCAGCCTAGAACAAAGGATGACGAAGGCGAATCAATTTCATCGTAAAATTGGCTAAAATCTGAAGCTAAAACTCGCCTTTGGTATCAGGCGCCCAGGAGAGGGAGTAGTCGCTAGTCTCTACCTTTTGTAATCTCTGGTCACGGCGGATGAACGGTGGCGGGACTGGGAGAATCGTGGCCGCGTAAACCGCGACGTGTGAGATGGTCATGAGCAGCTGACGTTTGTAATCGTGATTTTGCAATAAAAACTATAATTTGTTGAATTTTCCTCTTCTTGCGCCCTTACGGCCAGCGGTTGTCGGTGAATTTAATGTCTTCTACTTTTGAACCTAAATTTTAGGTCAGTTTCTTTTTCTAAAGTAAAATATTTTGGTTCTGGCTAGAAATGGTGAGTTTGTGGGATTCTTCAAAAGGTTTCGATGTTTACAACTCAATGTACCTACTATAACACTTTTTAAAGAAAAGTGCACTGGAAATCGACAGCTGTTCTCTTACTCTGTCGCTTCGATAACCACCCTCGTGGCACGAACATCTCAGTGCATCGTACATCTCACAAAGACGAGCGCTCAGTGCACTGCGGGCAACCTAGGTTAGGTCTCCTCTTGCCTCTCTTAGTCTCAAATTTGATTCAGCATTTGATCCTCGTCTACACCTCCAGGAGAAATGATTTTGCAACATACAAAGGGAATGGGAACAGGGCCAGCATGCACCTCCACTATTTATATTCGCTTAGCGTTAGCAATGCTTTTCACGGTTTCCTGAAGGTTATCATAATAGTATTTGGTTTCCTGTTTCCTCCCTCATGGGATTCTTCTGTGTAGTTACCTGCTTGCAAAACACTAGCCTGGCCCATTCTGGAGTACGGATGAACGGTATGGGACTCATATCAAAGCTGCCGAGAGGGCGTGCAGAGGATGGCAGCGAGGAGGGTCACGGGGAGGATGAAGAGCTGGCGATGGGATACAAACACCAGATCCCACGTCAAGGAGAGCCCGAGGGCAATGCTCGTGTAGCTGGGCTGGGAAAATTGCAGCCTGAGGACAGGGAAGGAAAGACTGTGTGGGCTGCACAGAGCCCTGAGTGCCCATCAAGACTGGGTCGAGGTAGGGGCTGGCATCGAGGAGCCTCAGCCAGAGGAAAGGCCGGGGTTAAGGGAGAGGGGCTCCAGAATCAAAGTCGGCAGGAACTCCTTCCTGGCCCGCACTATTAGGGAGTGGAACCAGCTGGGAGCCTCATAACATAAGTGACAAAGCGGAGATTGTCCGAAAATGACGTTTAAGAATAGGATGAATTCGTTTTGAATGTTGTGCCACAAGTCGAGACTAAATTCCAGCACGAATTTATCTTTCTTCGTCCACTACATAATCGGCAGAATACATTGCTTTCAAACCTACCGCTGTGGTTAAGCTTGCCTTCGCTATTTTCCCAATGCTTCGAGGTCTTCAGGGATTGGGGCATTCCTGCGTTCGCTCTTTATTCTCGGGTTAAGGGACAAAGATACAAGACAAGGTACATAACAAAATGTATGTATTTTACAACGAAATATGGCATCTTTAATAAGTATTTACATCAGTAACTATTTATGATAACTGTGAAAGAATATTACACAATCGCGAGCAATCACCTCACGAGAGCCCCTCCCTAAGTGCCATACGATTCTATTTATTTACACGTTTCATGCACTGAATAACGTCGACTAAAGTCGTTTTAAAATAAAACTATTTACATTGCAGCTTGCAAGGAACATAAAATCCAACAACCAACAGCAAGTACCTAACAAGTACTAAACCCAGTGACTAGTTATTGCATGAACGTTATTCAACAGCCGTGGCCAAAGGCGGAACTATTGCTTCGGAATTCCTCTACAACATTTAGGAGACTCCGAGGCATTTGGTTTCCAAAGCGGATAAGAAATTCAAAGTACGCTGACCCCAATAGAAGAGCGGGGGTCTCAAGGAAACAAAATGTACAAGTTTCCGTGCAAAACATTATTGCTCAGTGCTGTCCATTTATCTCGGCGTTTTCGGTGCTAACAATAGTTGCGTTGAATCATCCTGTAATTGATGCGAGAGTCCAATCTCATTAGTGAAGTACCTACGTTGCTTTCTGGCCATTCACGGTTAGTGAAAGTCCGGGATAAAAATTTCCTCTGCAATTTTCAAATGAACAAATAAAAATAGTTTCCATCAAAAATAAATAAATAGTTTTACTAAAACCAGGTGGTGGCAATCGGCTCTGCACACAAAATTAAGCGTCTAGTCGGTTGGCTACCGCTCCGCGAGCCAGCCGCGGTCAAGAGGCGGCCGCGGGCGTAAGTTCGAGCGTGGGCGTGGTTTCGGCCGCCTCCCACCGCCTCTTGTTGACCAGCAGCAGCACCATCAGCAGCGGCAGGTGCAGCAGCGAGAAGCGGAACAGTTTGCGCGAGCTGGCGCTGTCCGATCGCTGGTAGAACTGCCACGCTGGGAACGAACGAGCGCAAAACGTTGCCACGGCAGAACGTAACCGTGGGGGTCCGCTGGAGTGGAAGTTAGCGATCGATCGGCATCCAAAGTCGACAGATCGGTAGCTTCAAGTTTTTAAGTTTCTCAGGCTCATGTCTAGGATGTCCTATCTTTACTTTGGATTGTTTCAGGGCTACGACATAATCATACGAATTTAGGAAGCCTAGGATAAAAAACAACAATTGGTTCTTTTGTTCACGTTTTGTTCAAGTGTCAGTCGAGCCAGCTGGGTTTACAGCTGGCAATGTCACCAATGTCAGCTGCACCAATCAGAGACTCCGTGGTAGAGTCGCGAACATGACGGCATGCACATCCGGAGTCTCTGATTGGGGCAGAGCCAACGTTGACGACATCGTGTCACTGACATTGCCAGCTGTAAACCCAGCTTTTCCCTTGAAGAAGTAACTAGCACTATGTTACGAAACGTCAGGAAACCAGCGAGACTTCTATTTAGCATTGCAATCCCAGTTTGAAATAGTTTTTTCAGCTTAAAGTTTCCCGCAACAAGTCTCGATGGGCCGTGAATGTGTCTACGTATTATATAAATGTCTACGTATTATGTACACAATGGTGAGGTAATTTCGTAACGTATCTACTACTGCTGAAAGGGCTGTTGAATAGTTCAAGCTGGTGAAACATTGCGCCCGTACGCAGAGATGGCCACTCTCTAACCGTATATCGGCTCCCAAGTCCCAATGGAACACGATCGGTGCGTGATCAAGTCCCAATCGGCGCGCAAAGACCCGGGTAGAGGCTCCCAAGTCCCAATGGAACACGATCGGTGCGTGATCAAGTCCCAATCGGCGCGCAAAGACCCGGGTAGAGGCTCCCAAGTCCCAATGGAACACGATCGGTGCGTGATCAAGTCCCAATCGGCGCGCAAAGACCCGGGTAGAGGCTCCCAAGTCCCAATGGAACACGATCGGTGCGTGATCAAGTCCCAATCGGCGCGCAAAGACCCGGGTAGAGGCTCCCAAGTCCCAATGGAACACGATCGGTGCGTGATCAAGTCCCAATCGGCGCGCAAAGACCCGGGTAGAGGCTCCCAAGTCCCAATGGAACACGATCGGTGCGTGATCAAGTCCCAATCGGGGCGCAAAGACCCGGGTAGAGGCTCCCAAGTCCCAATGGAACACGATCGGTGCGTGATCAAGTCCCAATCGGCGCGCAAAGACCCGGGTAGAGGCTCCCAAGTCCCAATGGAACACGATCGGTGCGTGATCAAGTCCCAATCGGCGCGCAAAGACCCGGGTAGAGGCTCCCAAGTCCCAATGGAACACGATCGGTGCGTGATCAAGTCCCAATCGGCGCGCAAAGACCCGGGTAGAGGCTCCCAAGTCCCAATGGAACACGATCGGTGCGTGATCAAGTCCCAATCGGCGCGCAAAGACCCGGGTAGAGGCTCCCAAGTCCCAATGGAACACGATCGGTGCGTGATCAAGTCCCAATCGGCGCGCAAAGACCCGGGTAGAGGCTCCCAAGTCCCAATGGAACACGATCGGTGCGTGATCAAGTCCCAATCGGGGCGCAAAGACCCGGGTAGAGGCTCCCAAGTCCCAATGGAACACGATCGGTGCGTGATCAAGTCCCAATCGGCGCGCAAAGACCCGGGTAGAGGCTCCCAAGTCCCAATGGAACACGATCGGTGCGTGATCAAGTCCCAATCGGCGCGCAAAGACCCGGGTAGAGGCTCCCAAGTCCCAATGGAACACGATCGGTGCGTGATCAAGTCCCAATCGGCGCGCAAAGACCCGGGTAGAGGCTCCCAAGTCCCAATGGAACACGATCGGTGCGTGATCAAGTCCCAATCGGCGCGCAAAGACCCGGGTAGAGGCTCCCAAGTCCCAATGGAACACGATCGGTGCGTGATCAAGTCCCAATCGGCGCGCAAAGACCCTCGCATCGGTCGACTCACCGAGATAGACGAAGTACGCGTTGAGCGGCAGCGACTCGAGCGCAAACGCCCAGTCGACGACGCCGAGCGCGGGCGCCGCGCAGGACAGCGCGACCAGCGCGAACGTGTAGCGCAGAGTTACGCGGCGGCACAGCGCGGGATGCGTCACGCACATCATGCGGTAGCCGGCCTGCGAACGCAACACGACGCTAATCGCACACGACGCTAATCGCACACGACGCTAATCGCACACGACGCTAATCGCACACGACGCCAATCGCACACGACGCCAATCGCACACGACGCTAATCGCACACGACGCTAATCGCACTGGGGTCGTCTGTCGCATTTGCTTTTATTAATTATTTTTATTTGCGATTTATATTTGTAAAGCTGTGTTTGCACGGTTCAGTGTTCCGTTCAATGCATTGGACGAAACATTGAATGCTCTTGAAGAGCCGTTTACACGACTCAATGTTCTAAATTCATTGAAAATGGTGGCACAGCCTTCCAAAATCTTTGTTTCTAGAAGGCAGGGAAATCCACAATTCCGGAAATGCGGAAAATCCCCCTAGTAGAATTTCGGCTGAGAAAGGTTTGTCTGAAAAGAGCATATATAGGCAGGCCAGGTACCGACCACGTGGGTGAACAAATGGGGGTACTGGATGCCATGCTTAGGGGATCGAAATCTCGTTTCTAGAAACCAGTTTTCTTATCAGCAGCTGCCTCGCTCCGTGAAATGAGAATGAGAATGGCCTGCGAATGCAACACACTTCAGTATAATCCATTCGCGGATTACTGGTCAAAACCACTAGAGATTTGGGGCTAGGAAGACGCAGGCCTGCCCTTGTAAGCTCTGCTAAGCTCCATTGTGTTCTCTTCGAGTGACAACTGACGGATCTCCTTGCAAATAGCTGCGTTGTCACTTTCGTCCCTCTTCTGTGCTTACCTACCTGATGATTGGCAATGAAGGGGTTTCCCCAAAAATTGGCAACATAGTGCTGAGAAAGGGTTCGAATTCTTGACGGATGTCAAGATTCATATATCTGTTATAACAATGGCAATGTCCAAAGCCCTGAAGTGGATTTGACCAGGAATTCGCGAATGGACTACACTGATAATGATATTGATGATGTGATGATAATTATTAATGATATTCAGTACAGTAATTAAACTCTTTGATAAGTTTGTAAAATGGCATAAGTACAGAGCAGGTCCGTTGCTCCAGCCGTTTGTCAGGAATCTTGGAGGTAAACACTTGCAAGCACAGAAGATCTCGGAAATAGCAGCTAGCACCACAGACATAACGTTATCCAGACATTCTACCATACCTAGCAATGGCTATAATCAATATAATCAAGGGACCCAATGTTCCACAGGTGGTTAGAGTAAACTTGGTTACACATCACACAGTGGCTCCATCCCTTGACTGCCGGCGAAACTATTATTGCGGATGGAGGACTTTCTGGGTAACAGAACATCTGTGCCAGCACCACGATATTGCCGCGGAATGTTACCTTGGAGTAGTCGGGCCGCAGATTCCAGGAGAGCGCGTTGAAGTGCGGGAACTGCCAGGCGTAGAGTGCGGCGGCCATGACCCAAGCGCCGGGACCCAACGAACCCGTTGCCGCCGCCCAGCCCATCAGCGGCGGAATTGCACCCACTGGCCAAGCAACGAGACACGTTAGTTTCCTAGACTCGCGTCTACTGTGTCCTTTCTTTGGCACTGGTTTTGAACACAACCATTTCAAACTGGGATTTGAATTTGCTTATAAAACTAAAAGTCTCACTGGTTTCCCGTATACTTTTACAAGGACGATGGCTCGACTGATGTCAAAAACATGAACAAAAGAACCAGTTGTTTTATAACCTAGGCTTACCGAATTCTAATGATTCTGATGAAAAAGTCAAAAAGTAATCCAAAATAATGAATTTTTACTCTATAAAAAAGGCATTCAAAATCCCAATGAAAGATGGCCTCGAAAAATTGGATCCTTCAATACTAAACTTTCGCTCACGGCTCAAGCTTGTCTGGTCTCCAAGGCCTTGTTTAGTGCTCGGAAAAAAGGCAGAGGCTCAAAATCACCCTGACGATCAGCCAATCACAAACTATGATCTGGTCACGTGACACACAGACGCTCGACTTGTGAGCGAACGTTACAGACTTGAACCATGTTTAACTTAATGAGTCTCAGTTTTTTTGCCTTAAGGATGGAAAGATCGGAGAGGACGCTGGGCTGTGCAAAACTTGACAGACCCAGCATCTGCGTCGAAGCTGAGCGGGTGCCGTTTGTTGCGTATGCAGCCTTTTGCAGTCAATAGATGCAGACTTGTTTGGACAAAGGTTGCATTTCACGAGAAACAAAGACTGTCCCATTTACCAACGAAGATTTAAATTTAGACCTAATGAATGGAAAAAGCGGGTTATGTTTTTTTAGGGAGTGGATTGATTTTCTTGTGGGCCAAATTTTTTTCTGAAATGCCCAGGCCGGTTTTTTCCCCCTATCCAACCCTGAATGTATTTAAAATACTTTCATAGCTTAATTGCGTTCCCTTGGGCGGATAAGGGCACCGGCAAACTGCTGAACAAAGCCACTAAAACTACGCAGGTCAAAGCTGGAAGGTCTCAAGGCCCAAGGGTCCCAGGAAATCTTGGTTGCTAGTTGCTAGAAGACTTGAAGTTTCGTCTGCACAGCATGCACAAAGTACATGAGCAAAAGGGATTGCAAAAGGGAGCAAAAGGGCATGCACTCTATCCCAGGATTGAGCCAGGTCGTCCAGAAGAAGATAACGAAGGACCGCCGCTTGGCCGAGACTGACCGAAGGAGCCGAGCCAGGTGTTGACGATGCTGACGCGTTTCATCGGCGTGTAGACGACCGTGTAGAGCGCCAGGTTGACCGCGCCGAGCGCGGCCGTCAAGCCGTTGGCGCCGACGTACAGCGTTGCCACGCCGGCCGCTCCGCAAACGCTCGCGAACGCCACCGCGTGCAGCGGTCTGTCGGGCAAAAGGCAATCAGGCAACGCGGCATCTGGGCCGTCGGCGCTCCGGTCTCGACGTTCTGCGCACTTTTGTGCTATACTTTTGCGCACTTTTGTGCTATACTTTTGCGCACTTTTGTGCTATAGTTTACTATACGAAACAAAACCTAGCACTCGGTCAATTTCAAATGAACACATTGAAGACCCATTGGGAACTGCACCGTCTAAATTAACATCAATTTACTAGCAGGTACTAAACAAACTAGTTCAGACGGAAGATCTTTAGTTCACAACCTGGGTTTTTACTTTTTTGAGTTTCTAGCACTCAACAAGCTAGTGAATGTTAAAGCACTCAGATGGAAGATCTGTAATTCGCTACCTGGGGTTTTTAAAGTATACCAGGGGGGCGATCATGTAACTTTGTGGTTTCAAAACCATTCGTTTTCAATATCACGGCCTATGGTTTAACACGGGGGCAGTGATTTCGAGCCAAATCGAACGAAATAAAGTTACACGATCGTGCCCCATGGATCTTAAAGGACTCTTCTCATCTAAATGCCAGAAAGGCGCACATGAAAACCCCAACCGAAGCAATCGGTAACCAAGTTCAAATCCTTCCTGCTTCCACGGCACGGGTCTTTCGTCTGTCCGCGAGACGAGACGGGTCCTTTACAGATCTAAATGCCAGAAAGGCGCACATGAAAACCCCAACCGAAGCAATCGGTAACCAAGTTCAAATCCTTCCTGCTTCCACGGCACGGGTCTTTCGTCTGTCCGCGAGACGAGACAGATCTTAATGCCAGAAAGGCGCACATGAAAACCCCAACCGAAGCAATCGGTAACCAAGTTCAAATCCTTCCTGCTTCCACGGCACGGGTCTATCGTCTGTCCGCGAGACGAGACGGGTCCTTTACAGATTTCCCCGTCGTCCGAACTCCGTCGGGCGATTGGTACTGACGTGAGCAGTCCGCGAACGAGCACGCGGTTCTGCGTGCGCGCCATCTGCGAGTCGAACGGCACCTCGAAGAACTGGTTGACCGAGTTGGCGGCGCACGAAACCAGTCCGGTGCCGAGCGAAACCAGCGCCAGCGTGGCGGGATCGAAAGCGGCCGGCGCCAGCGCGTAGCCCGCCATCGACGTCATCGCCACCAGCGCTGCGGGGGCAACGACACTCTTTCATCGACCGTTTCACGCTGGGGTTCGAATGCTGAGGCCATCGGTGATAGGTGACGATGATTTAATGAAGCGTTATTTGAATTTCCTGGGAGATTTTTGAGATTTAAAAGCGTTGAAAACGATTTGATTCACAAGCAATGGGCTGCGATGGCCAGGGGTCGGTGCAGAGGTTCACGCGGGAACTTCCTACACCAACAATTATTAATGTACAAATCTAAAAAAAACCATCAACCGAGAAATAATCACTGGATGTCGGATGGTAGTTTTTAATACAAGTTACGGTAAACTTTTTCCACACGAGCTACGTAAAAAAGCCGTAAAAATGGTATTTTAGGCACTTTTTGAAAATGCACACCTCTGTCATTTTTGAAAGTATAGTAACCTAACACACCATCCGACATCCAACAACCCTTCAACTACACGTGTATTTTTTTCCAAAACTCTGTGTTAGTATTCGCGGCCAGGAGAAGTTCCCGTGTGAACCTCCGCGTATGACGAAAACACAAGCGCTTCGTTTCCTCTTAACAGGTGTTAATTAGTTGAACAATCTGTTAGGATTCGACACTATAAGTTTAGCTGTAAACCGATAATGGGTGTAACCAATAGGAGGTAGATTCAGCACGGGAGGCGGTCCAAGTACCTACCTACACAGTTAATTCAAATCGGTAGACAGCTATCAACACTGCTTAAGCTTTATGAGAATAAGAAAATTCAAATAGATTCCAATATCACACGAAAGAAAACATGATCTTTAAAAGTACCTATGTGCTGTTTTATCTTGCTACTTCAACTTTGCTGTTCTAAAATCTAGGTACGTATTCTGAACATATAGGTAGATGGGTCAACACCTATGTAACATATTTAGTTGGTAATGGGATGCCTCAATGCAGCAGGGGAAATGAAATTGCATCCCTGTTGTTAAATAAGCCAGTTCCCTTCTGGGACAGGGACTCACAGGTGAGTCGTATCTTGGACAACATCAGGTAGTGTTGCGGCAGCTTGGCCTTGTCGGAAATGAGCTCGTGCCAGTCCGTGCCGTCGAGCAGGTTCTTGCGCTTGGCCACGAGCGGCTGGACGCTGAGCAGCGGCGCGGCGTGGAGCAGCTTGGCGGACGCCGCTTCATTCTGCAGCGGGCTCGGCTCACGCGGCTTCGTGATTATGTGCGAGCTCGAACCGGTGACGTTCGGCGTCGACAGCTTTTGGCTGGCCTGTGTGGAAATCGTAGGGGAATGCGTGTGAGATGGGACATCATATTGTTGAGATAGACAGGAGATAGACAGGCACAATCATCTGTCACACATCACTGTTTTTTTTGTGTGATCCATTATACTATAAAACATTTTTTCAACCGTAATTGGCAGAACCGAATACTGTATATTATTAGGAATTGAATACTTTTATCTATGATTTGGGAGCCTCTCTGGGTATTAAAACACCTTGGTAAATTTATTCATGCTGTCAATTTGGTAAAAAATTAAAGGCATCAAAGGGATTCAACACCTACATTCAAATATATATTTTTTGAAAGTACGTACAAACTAAAAGCATTGATTAACGATAGCCTATCGTTAATCAATGCTAAAAGGTATTCCATGTTGGGAATAAAAGTGTAGGTACCACCTACCAGTCGTAAACTGTTGCCAGCGATGAAACTCGGATGAACGCATGATCTGAATTGTAATACCAATTTTGTGGAAGGTAATACAAGATACATGGCTCAGTGATCCAATGTTGAAAAAATGGAGGTCAGGTGGCAGTCAGAAGTCTTCAGGACAATACTGCGAGGCATTGCTTGGCAGCATGTTCTGCAAGTTTAAAAAGCACCGAATAATGTTGGACAGGCTGTCAATAATGTATTGACAGTCTCATGGGGTCTCATGATTGAATGACAAGAGTGGCAGAATCTCAAGGTTAAAACAGAATGTGAGGTAACAGAACTGCTGATCTTAATTTTGAGCAATTTGTCAGTATCAGATCCGACATTAAGCTAGCTTTTAGCACCGATTTATTCCTTAGTGGAAGGTTGTAGTTTTTAAAATGCTGTATGCTTTACCGCTCCACATTTCTGTAACAACGGGTGTCACTGGGTTTTATCAAATGTTTTGGACATCGATGCCATTTCCAAGTTTTGGGGCATACTATTACAAAATAAATTACACTATTCTGGACGGTATCAGATCCTGCAAAGTTCTGCAAAGTTTCTAGATGATTGCAGCTGTGTTGTTATTCTCATTCAAGAAAGAAATTTCCTCTAACCCCACTTTTATAATCAGGAAGAATTAACGCCCGACAAGCATTTTGAAGGTAACGTAAGCTTCAAAAAACCATGGCTTTCGTCGGATAATTTGCACACAAAGCAGAAATCCGAACAGGACCCCAAGTTCTTCCGTGAGGCGATGTGGATTAAAATAATTTGTGACTGTACTCACCTCTCACATGCTTAGCAGCCATTTTTCCTCACCAACGTGCAGGTGCCGTCGGTGCCGTGCTGTGCCGCGCAGGCGCTGCCGCTCCAAGCACAATGTTGCCAAATATGTCTCCTTTCAGTTAAATAAATAGCTGCTTTCCTGGCTATAGACAAGCTCAAGGGATGAGATGATTCTGACTCGGTTTCATAAATTTAAACGAACTAGTGACAACTTATATTGAAGAACAAAGCAAACCAAAGCGCCAGAATGAACTCTAAAGTGTGGGTCGATGTCTTTCATCAATCGCAGCCACCAAACTCATTTAGGTAAAACCATAATACCTTAACAGTTAAGGTATTTGGTAAAACGAAGGGTAAACGCTGATCTAATTTCGACAAAAAATTCATAATTCGTTTGAAAACTTCAGTATTAATCTCGGATTCAATTAGTAAAAATAATTACCTATAAGCATTTCGCTAATAAACAGAAAATATACTTTTTTCTACTTTCAAAATGTGCAATGGAGGTATGAAAGGTAACACTAACATTCCCAATGTGTTTGCACTTTAAATTTGGATTGTGTTGTGCAATTCAGTCAATATATCAAGAGCAGTGGGGACAAAATGCCTAATTGGGAAAACTAGTGGAAGGAGTCGATGCTATGGTATTGTAGACAGAGCAGTGTCTAGGTTTCAATACTCCTCTAACTACTGGGAATAGGGAGAAAAAAACCTTCATGCTATTGTTTTCGCCAGAAGTAATCACGCAAAAGCACAAGCAGACATAATCAAAAATTCTACTAACTTCTTAAGCATAAAAAAAAAATCGACAAAAATATAAATTCCAAACAATTCAATGTTTTACTTTTATTTACACATAAAACTGCAGTATTTCATAATAATATTAATAATGGTATTAATAATAATTAATAATCTGCATTGATAATGCATCCCAATTTTACTACCCAAGTAATAAATACTACGATCTCATTCTCGTGTTCCGCTCACAAGTCCATTAGGTACTCTGATGTATTAATAGTAATTATTCCTAGTAATCGGCGCAGTGACTGTCGACCTCACTGTGCTGTTTGTCTCGGAAGACCGCATCTCGGTGGCGGGGCAAACGATGCCGGCTGAAGTGACGTCACACGGAAAGGCCGTTCGTTTGTTCGCGCCCCGGAAAAGACAAGCCCGACCGAGCACCAAACTCGCTCGAATCTGCCCGCGAAATGGTCTCGAATATATAGTTTACTATGCATTTAGTGTACAAAAGAACCAAAGTTAAAACACAGACTAAAATATAGACGTTTCTATGCGACAAAACTTCAGCCGAATTGGTCCAGGGTGGTTTAAATTTCATCTATTTTCCTTTTTAAAATCCATCAACAAACGTTTCGTTTCGCGGGGCAACGCCCGTTCGACGTCCACCATTAATTGATGTAATGTAACTATGTAGTGTATAAAAGTGTGAATGTCCCAGCATTTAATATGTCATTATTGTTACCACTATTTTAGAATTTCAAACTGACCTAGTTACGACAGCGTTAATTTCGACGTTCGGCCGCTCTGAATCACTACTTCCTAAGCGGTCACACCGTCACGATTGCGCCCGCAGTGGACGGCCCATTTCAGTCCAACGCCCTGCACTTTGCAGACGAGCGTTTATCTTGAAACGTAAACCCGTCGGCAAAATGCAGCGATCCAAGCTGAAACAGGCCGTCGATCAGCGAGCGCAACCGCAGCAAAACCGTCCTCCCCGCAATTGCATTACTAAAATATGGGTCTCGTCGGACAGGGCACGGGCTAGGCCAACGTTCAGACTCGTTTTGTATCCAAAGAGTTTGCCTACGTTTACGAAAGGAGCGAGTACCAATTCCTGTTAAATCCCTGCAGTAGTTTACTTGCTCGACGTTTGGGTGGGGGGGGGGTTTGACGACACGACATTGTGGGGGACATTTGGGGGTTGGCGGACCGCTACAATTGCACTACTGTACACGCCCATCAAACGGGCCCGAAAAAATACACAATCGCCGGAGAGTTTGTCCTATGTATGCCGTTTGTACACGTCTAAGTTTGACCTCTCGGCGCGCGAACACGTTTCGTTTTGCCACGCGGCTCCGGTTGATTCCGCCGCCGCCGCTTTCGGGCGATTCGGCGTAATACTTTCGTCGCGCGGTAGCCGGGTCGCGCGCGCGCGTGTGTGTGTGTATTTATTTACAAAATAAATTAACGGAATCGCTAGAATAATCGTTGCCTATCCATCAAATGTACTTGACTTGTCCTAGCCTGCGTAATGAAACATATTGACAAGAAATCTACAAGCAAGCGGCTGGGGGGGCTGACGTCCGCGAAACGCCTCGTCGCTAGTTCATTGGCATCATACTACGTAATAATTTATCTAACGAGGGCTAGAAGATGTGTGTGTGTGTGTGTGTGTGTGCAAAATGTACAGAATACGTTTAGAGATATGAGGAAATCTACGCTATTTACACGACACCTTCCTCTTGCCAACTAGCAACTCCCACAAACAACATTTTGTACTATTTCATATTTATATGCTATGTACACAATTAATTTAATAATATTTATATAAAGTTAGAATATTTCATATAATATATGTTTACATAATAATCATTATTATTATTATAATTATAATACATGATTTCCCATTTCCTTAAAGTGTTGAAATAAATATTTTTCAGAATATTAAGTGCTGGCAACGCGCGCTGCGTTTGTTACACCGGATGAGACTGATCAGGTCACGACCTTTTGTCACGACCCTTTGTCACGACCCTTTGTCACGACCCTTTGCCAAGACCGGGTCACGACCCTTTTCCAAGACCTGGTCACGACCCTTTGCCGAGACTGGGTCACGACCCTTTGCCAAGACCTGGTCACGACCCTTTTCCAAGACCGGGTCACAGCCTTTTGCCAAGACCTGGTCACGACCCTTTGCCAAGACCTGGTCACGACCCTTTTCCAAGACCGGGTCACAGCCTTTTGCCAAGACCTGGTCACGACACTTTGTCACGGCCCTTTGCCAAGACCTGGTCCTGACCCTTTGCCAAGACCTGGTCACGAAACCTTTGCCAAGACTGGGTCACGACCCTTTGCCGGGTCGCAAGTCTTTTTGACCGGGTCACAGCCTTTTGCCAAGACCTGGTCACAGCCCTTTGCCGAGACCGGTCCGTTGAAGCCAGCGAGAGCCGGCATGACCCAGCTTCCAACGGATCAACGGAAAGGTGCCTTGGCGCAAAATCAGCATGCGAACCCACGAGGGGCGACACCGAGAAATCAACGCCCGATTCGAATCGGACAGCCAAAAAGTGGCGTACGTCTCTCCTATCTGAACCTCTGCAGAATGAAAACTGTCTTAAAAATAATGACGTCTTACGTTACAGCAATTAACCGTAAGAAGGTGGCAATGACAAAGTTATCTTAGGAAAATCGACGTTCTCTCTGCGCGGTGGAAAACCGGCCGAGACCGCAGTCGCTGCGGAAGCAGCCGACGGCGATGCGAGTTAGTCCAGAGAGTGGGTCCGGAAATAAATACGTGAACGAGAACACGAAGCGGCTCGCGTGACGCTTGCGCTCGCGTGCCGCTTGCGCTCGCGTGATGCCGCCTCGAGCGACAACGGTCGAGGCGTACAAAAATACAGCCTCGCCTCGTTCGGTCGCTGCCCAAGGCCCGGGTCTCCGCCCAACGGTCGCTGCCCAAGGCCCGGGTCTCCGCCAAACGGTCGCTGCCCAAGGCCCGGGTCTCCGCCCAACGGTCGCTGCCCAAGGCCCGGGTCTCCGCCCAACGGTCGCTGCCCAAGGCCCGGGTCTCCGCCCAACGGTCGCTGCCCAAGGCCCGGGTCTCCGCCCAACGGTCGCTGCCCAAGGCCCGGGTCTCCGCCCAACGGTCGCTGCCCAAGGCCCGGGTCTCCGCCCAACGGTCGCTGCCCAAGGCCCGGGTCTCCGCCCAACGGTCGCTGCCCAAGGCCCGGGGCACTTCACCTTGCCGACGCCACAAACAAACGAACCGATCGCCGCGGTGCCGCCGCAAGCAAGCGCACAACTGCTTCCTTTGGTACCTAGTATTCACAGTGTCGGCAAACGAAAACGGCCGGTTAAAATTATGTAACAAAAAAAAAACGTAAAAAACCATTCGGCACGGAATCGTCTCTTTGGCTGCTACCGAAACCTCGGCGTCTCCGGGGCTTTGGTCTGCGCGAGCTGTTGCCGTTATTGCTGGGTGGTGGTGGTGGTGGTGGTGGTGGTGGTGGTGGGGGGGTATTTCCGGTTCACGGCGGCTGCCTGTCGAGCGTTCTCGACGTCTCCCGAGGGCGCGGCTATCGAGGTCAGACGAGCGCGGCCGTCATGTGGTAGAGCTGCATCAGCGCCTGCACGTGAACGGGCAGGCACGAGAGGCGGTCGCGCGTGTTCGAGTCCAGCGCCAGCCAGGACAAAGCGTTGTAGCCCTCGAGCACGTAGCTGCGCGGAGGAAGGAACACAGTCACCGATTAGGACACACTCTGTCTTCGTTCACTTGGAGGTCGTGCTGTCGTGCAGTGGGCTTTGCTTTTAATTGTACATTTTATTCAGTGTAATAATTCAGGTTGGTTCACATAAATTGTGAATTATATCATCTATAATCTAGGCCTCTGTCGATCTGTCTTCATTCACTTGGAAGTTGTACTTTCGTGCAGTGGGCTTTGCTTTTAATTGTACATTTTATTCAGTATAATAATTCAGATTGGTTTACATACATTGTGAATTAGACTCTATATTTCTATAATCTGGGTCCCCCTCTTCAGACTCTGCTCTCAATCGCAGTTCTCCTTTCGGTAAGTGACAAACAATACTTCTTGCTTTCGGTTTTATCCTCAAAATTAACATGGATTAATCGGGTCTAGCTGCATATGGATCCGCCACGCAAAACTTAACGGAGACTCCTGGTGAATGGCTATCCTGGTTTTGCTTTCAATCAAATTCCCAAGACCATTTTACATCAACTGTTAACCTGAAAATTCCTACCACAGCAAAGTGGGTCCGTCATAAAAAGTGAACTGCGTCTTGAATGAAGTGAACTGAATGCAAGTGACTTGCTCTACCTTTATCATCGTGGGAATGGTAATTTGCATTTGATCAACGAAACAAGATCTTATGGTCATTTGCAACACTTGAGTTCTGCCTTGCCCCTTGGCATATTTACGTAAATGTAAATACTAGTTGGAGTGGCAAACCAATAAGATTGTATGCCAAGTAAAACTCTACCTAGTCTCCATAACTAGAATGAAGGGATATTGAAGAAAAAAATAATAATAATGCAAAAGCCATTGCAGGGGAGGCACTGGACCTGACCAGGGCCTGGATGTACAAAGCAGAGTTAGGGAAAAACAGGGGTAAAGTTTGTTATCATCATGGTGACTACCCCCAGAAACTGCAAATGCCCGTCAGTGATGGGCTGTTGTTCGTTTTACCCCGAGGGTCAAGTCTGTGCCATGTGGATCCGTGTGCCCAGAAGAGCGAGCGTTGGCGACTTACCGCAAAACATCGGTGGTGTACTGAGAGTCGAGCGGATGCACGGTGACGTTGGACTGCTGCTGCAGAAGGTCGTCCGAGTTCTGCTGGATGGCCGGGCTGTGCAGATGCAACGCGTTCTTCAGGAACGAGGGGCACACGTTCTCGAGGTGCGGACACGGTGCCCAGAACCAGCCCGGCATTCGGCCGGTCGGCGCAGTCGAAACGAAGTAGCCGAGCGCCAACGGCTGCTGGTGCAGCGTGCCCACTTCCTCCTGTCGGGGACAAAGGCGTTGGTGAGACGTTGCCGAGGGGACAGGCATTTCAGTCTTCGCACTGGCTTCACGGTACAGGCTCAAGCATAGCTGGGCTGCCCTCTTATTTTACCTTACCAAGCCTAGCGATTTTGTGACTTTAACCTTCGACCATTGCTAGCCGGGATACGAAACTAGCTCAGCGCTGTTAAAGTTTAGGCCTTACTAGTTGTGATCTTCGGTCAGATCAATTCTATAACCATGATTATGCCGTTATGTATTGCTATTTAAAAGATGAAATATATATACACTTGTCCATTCTAAATAAGTAAATTGAATTTTACAAGTAGCTAAATAATCCCCTTTTGTGTTTATCCAGTTTTAAGATAATGTAAAAGAGCCAACATACATAGTGAATTCAGTGAGAGCTTGCACAGCATGCTAGTTGCCTATCCCGCACCGGAGCAGTGATAGAAGGTTTAACGTTATGTAGTTATTGGTTTAAGATGGATAAAATCCCTATTGTTTTCCATGTACATTTTAAAATCTTGAAACCGAGAATGGCAAAGTCAGGGTGACGAAATTGCACTGCAGGCATGGATACGGCAAAAAATTGATGCTGGGCAGAACGTGTTAACCAGGCGTAATGACAGTGGTGCCGGCATCCCTTGATTGTGTGCTCACCTACTTGGCTTGTACCCAAGTAGCACAAAAACCGTTATCATGAACGTTCGGTAGACGTCGAAAAGCCAATGGGGGATAACTTGCGTTCAACGTTCGGGTAGAACTGAATCGAAAGCATGATTTTTCTGCAATGTTTGAAGAATCAGACATCAATCAAGCACTAATATCATATGACCATCATAATATGTCATCGCTTTCCGAGAGCTGCTGTGAATTTGGCGCCCTCTAGAGTAGTTACACAAATCAGTTACGTATCTGGAGCCGTAACCAAAAAACCAGTTCACAACCAAAACTGCGGGTCAAACGAACACTTTGTAACCGGAACCAGGTAGCTATATTGCGACTAAACGAACACCATGAAACAAGCTTTCTAGTTTCGTAACTGGTCTTGTGTGGCCAGACGAACACAACAATTAACGCAGCAACGAATCGTGGCCGTAAGCCCCGCCCCATTCCCTAGCCCCTCGTACCCGAGCGTCTGCGCCGACCGCGCCGTTCCGTCCGGCGGCGTTGCACGGGAACGGACTGCCGTGTCCGCCGTCGGCGCCCATCGCGCCCGGACTGCCGGCGGCCGACGGGGAGTCCCCTCGGCGCGGACTGCCCGTCGGACTCTGCGGCCCGCCGGCGCCCGTCTCGGGCCAGCACGTGAAGATGTCGCTGAAGTCCTGCATGCCTTCGATGCCCTCGGGCATGTCGTCGTTGAGCGCCGAGAAGAGCTCGTCGTCGCCGAGCTCGGGCCCGTTGATGTGCTGCTCCTGGTGACGAGATGACGAGTCGGTTGGGAGGACGGTTTTGTAATTTCATTGTCTTCTGTGTTTGGTAGGGAAGCAAAGCTGGAAATGTGCAACCGTAACGGGCTACGACCACCTGATAGCCGGTCAGGTGCTCTATTATCTAAACCATTGTAGGCAATTTAGGGAAATGGAATCATATCCTCTCTAGGAGGGTTCAGTTTAGTAGATTAACTATAGATTTCAATCAAATGTATTCGATGTATTTGTGAAGATCATTATGATACTTTTAAGGGATATTCGTTGTCTTTAAACTTTAAAGCATTAAGTAGAAATGGATAGGTATGATTCCAGTCAAGGTAATTTTAAGAACAAAGACAGGTACATATTTGAGGAGTATACAAATGACTGGCTGTACCAATTCTTTGAAAATCCTATTTGAGATCTCAAATAGGAGTTACAACAGAATTTGCTACATGTGATTGGCTGAATGCAGTTTCAACTCCAAGTTGGAATCTCAACTAGGAGTTGAAAAACTGACCAAAACTGGGCATAAGCAAAACAGATCAATTTCTCATCAATAAACCGTATCACCACAGTTTTACAAGGTAACCCTGCAAATGTTGCACACCATTTAATTGGCAAACACACTTTACAACGTATGCAGCGATCAGTCTAGAACCGATTCGACCGTGGACTCTACACCTAGGTAGGTACACACATTCTCGAGAGGGAATCGACTTTCACTGCGCGTTCACGGACATAGAATTCTGCAAACCACCGGAATTTCCGACCCAAAAATCCCAAACGGCTCTCAATCAACTCCCAAACGGCTCAAAATCCCAATCTTTCGGATCCCCGGCCGCAAGTTGGCGTACCTGGAACGCGGTCTGCGACGACTGCGTGGTGGCCGACGTCGGGAAGACGAGGATGTGCGTGCAGCTGACGTCGTGCGGCGTGGACAGCTGGCAGCTGACGCTGGCCGCGCTGAACCGCTCGTCGGGCGTCAGCTGGTCGGGCATCAGTCTCAGCGCCGAGTCGGGCTCCAGCGAGACCAGACACGCGCTCAGCACGCACGGGACGTCGTTCGGATAGAGCAGGCTGCACTGGCCGCAGATCTCCTTCAGCTGTTTCGACGCCTTCAGCAGCGACTTGCGACTCAGCAGCCAGCTCCAGCCTGCGTGGGGAGGCGGACGTTAGTGTACTGTTTGCACTTCGGGCTGCGAGGGGAGGCGGACGTTAGTGTACTGTTTGCACTTCGGGCTGCGAGGGGAGGCGGACGTTAGTGTACTGTTTGCACTTCGAGCTTCGTGGGGAGGCGGACGTTAGTGTACTGTTTGCACTTCGAGCTTCGAGGGGAGCCGGGCTTTAGTCTACTGTTTGCACTTCGAGCTTCGAGGGGAGCCGGGCTTTAGTCTACTGTTTGCACTTCGAGCTTCGAGGGGAGGCGGGCTTTAGTCTACTGTTTGCACTTCGGGCTTCGAGGGGAGCCGGGCTTTAGTCTACTGTTTGCACTTCGGGCTTCGAGGGGAGGCGGGCTTTAGTCTACTGTTTGCACTTCGAGCTGCGAGGGGAGCCGGGCTTTAGTCTACTGTTTGCACTTCGGGCTTCGAGGGGAGCCGGGCTTTAGTCTACTGTTTGCACTTCGAGCTTCGAGGGGAGCCGGGCTTTAGTATACTGTTTGCACTTCGAGCTGCGAGGGGAGCTGGGCTTTAGCAGGGTTGGAAAAACCCGGGTTTAAAAAAAAACCTGCCAAGTGGGTTCTATTGAACTTTTTAGGGTTTTTTATTTTGCTTCATATGAATCATTCTCTGATACTTCATTGCCAGGTACAACGTGCTTTTCTGTTGGCTTTAGTAGATTGAGTTGTTAGACTGCAACTTTTGCCTGAGTGCTGGCGCTTGGAGCAGGAGCTGGCTTGCTTAACAACTGATTCTATTGGCAGGTTAAGTCAGGTTAGGTTAGGTGAGGTCTGTCCTGTCTTGTGGACAAAGGCCTGTGGACTCACAAGTTAAAATGCCCTCAGGTAGCGGGCGTAAGCTTGCCCAGGAGTGGCATTTAGTTCAAAAAATTGACGACTCGAAGCAAGTGCCGTGCAAGTTTTGCAAGGAAGTGTTTAGTGGCATCCTATTTTTCCTGATTTTCCTAGTTTTTGGTTTTTTTTGGGATTTTTAAAGCTGGGTTTTTTTGGGCTGGGCAAAATAGTCACAACCCTGGTCGTTAGCCTAATGTTTGCACTTCGGGGGAAAGCTTGCTAGCGAAATGGACGACGGGTTTTGCACGGAAGTAGTGCCAGTGAAGCGGCTGATTACTTACTACTAGGTATGAGGATTGCAATCATCACTGAAGATCAACTTCCGATGACATCAGCTGCCCAATGCATACCAGCACAGCGATTTCGTAACTCTGAGTTTGTCGTTCTCGGTTACAAAGTTAAAAAATTAACACCGACAACAATAGGGATTTTATCCATCAGAACCGATAACGGCATAGATAACGCAGAGCTAGTCCACGTTATAAATTCCCCAACTCCTTATGAGAGAATACACTTTCCGCTGCAGTGCTAGCTGTCACTGTTCAAAGCCCTTTTTAAAAAGTTATTTCAACCTCTGTGCCAAACCCTTCTCGCAAAGACAAAAACAAATAGTAAATACCCTTGAGCTCATCAAATGATCAAATAGCATGATCAAATTCCAACTTAGTTTTCTCTTCAATTTATCCAATTTTTCCGACCCTCTGGGGAAAAAAAGGAAAAATCGCGGTTTTTTCCAATTTTTCCGGAAAATTTGGTACCTTTTAAAACCCTAGCCACACCCTTCTCGCAAAGACAAAAACGAATAGCAAATACCCTTGAGCTCATCAAATGATCAAATAGCATGATCAAATTCCAATTTAGTTTTTTCTTCAATTTTTCCAATTTTTCCGACCCTCTGGGAAAAAAAGGAAAAAACAATTTTTCCGGAAAATTTGGTACCTTTTAAAACCCTAGCCGCACCCTTCTCGCAAAGACAAAAACGAATAGCAAATACCCTTGAGCTCGCCGTGACCGATGCGCCCCACGCGGCCAATCACGAGCCGCCACGGCTGCACGGACTGCGACATCACGCCGAGAATGAAGTCCATCAGCTTGTGCAGACCGACCCTCCGCGCGGAGGCCTTCTTGCGGCGGGCGCGGTTGGGGATGTCGATGTTGATGGTGGCCGTCTCGAAGATCTGGCCGTGCTCGTCGGTGGCGACGGCCAGCAGCCAGCGCTGGTCGTCGGACAGGCAGTAGCTGGCGTAGAGCACCGAGCACTGCTCGATGCCCTGCTGGCCGAACATCTCGCCCGACTCCGTGCGCTCCTTCGGCGGGCCGAGGATGAACGGCGGCGAGTACAGGCGGTACGCCGCGCGGTTCTTCTCCTGGACGGGCGAAGGGCAAACGGTCAAACGTTGGGCAACGGTCAAACGTTGGGCAAACGGTCAAACGTTGGGCAAACGGTGGCGGGTTGGAGGCTTGGCGTTTGTTCGTAAAAACCGTATTTGTTTAGCTTTGAGCCAAAATTGGAAAGTGAATTGAAAAGTTAAACCTCTGGTCAAATTTAGTTGAAAATATCCTGCTAGTGTGAAATTAAGTGCAAGTGCAAGCACTCATGTCACGTCCACTGAAACAGATCTTTTACTCATATCATGTACTGCCAGAAAAATAGCATTACTGGGACCCAGCCTAAGAGAAAATGTGGCAAGTATTTGCAATTAAATATTCATCAAAAGACTCAATAAATAGCCTGAAACAATGTTGGCCACTAACTCGACATAATATTGATAACCAAGCCTAGTTCACGGTACAAAGTGCAGTGCTAGCGAGACGTCAAGCAGCGCAAAGGTGCCAGCACTCACGTCCTTGTTCTTGAGGAAGAGGTCGGACATGGCGGCGGTGCCGAAGCCGGTGAGCGCCTTGACGTTGCTGGCGTGGCTCAGCATCTTGCGGCACTGCGAGTACACGGAGAACGCCTGCGCGCGCATGTGGTCTGCGTGTCTCGCGCGGTCTCGCGTGTTGCCTGCGCGGAGAAACGACGGTCGTTATTCGATACCCGCGCACGTGCGATCGGTCTTTCAAACGCCCCCGTCTCGTCGGGGCATTTTTGATTTTGATTTTTGATTTTTTGATGATTGTTAGATTTGTTCAGGTGTTGCTGACTATGCATATTGTATCAGCATATTATTATAGTTACTTTTTTCTTTTTTTTAATTTTAAATTTTAGAGTTCTTATGTATTCCTAGTGCAAGAAGGAACTAAATACTTTTTTGTATTGTAAGCCAGTGAATGAGCTGTAAACAATAAACTAAATACATACATACATACAAACATACATACAAGTTGTGATTAATTATGATTCAAGAGTTTAGCTTTTTACAACCCATGGTGGAAGGAAAAGATAAAAAGTAATTGTGAAACACAACAGACAGCCTTTTGTGGAGCTGTTAATGATGCATTGAGGGCTTTGAGATTAGTGTACCTAACTTGGTTTTAATTACCTTCCCCTACAGTCGTGTTAGCCTAAGATTACCACAGCCTGGTGGACTTTGAAGTAAAGTATCATTTGACTCTTTTACGATTTGTAAAGAGTAAAATGGTAAATGATTTGTAATGACAAATACCTTTTTTAATGGTAATGACAAAAGCTTGTCATTTGATTTTGTCGTATGTTACTCTATGATAAGAGATCCCCAAAAAGTGGCAAACTCAAATGAATTCTAGTGTAGCAGCGATTAGCTTCCAACTTTCAGAACTGATAATATTTTACAGCAACATCAAAGCTAATGCTGAAGATAGGATGAGTAGGAATATGGTTATAAGAAATTAAGTATCAAATTTCTTAAGACTCATGTCCACTATTTCCTATCTTTCACACTAGTTTGGAAACACAACTATTTCAAACTGGGATTTGAATGCTAAATCAAATGTCTCACTGGTTTCTGGAAACGTCGGGAAACCAGTGAGACTTGATTTGGCCTTAACCCTTTAACTGCTGGGTTTCTCTTGGAGCGAAAGAGTGGCTGTGCTGGGTATATTTTGAAAATATATATTTATAAATATTTGCAAACAAATTTTGAAAAATGTTGCAACATTTTTTTTTGTAAAATTTTGGAAAACAATATACCTTTGCACCCAGCAATATTAGACTTTCCCCCCAACCCCCACACCTCACACAACCAATTATATAACCCCCTTGGCCCCCCCCCCCCTCCCAAAGAGTGCAAGACACGCCAGTAGTCCACAATCATTCTCTCACTTTACAGTACCAAAGCGGCTAACAGGTGGCGGTCGATATGGTCGATATTTTTAGTTACGTTAGCGCCAACGTTTGCTAATAGAGTGCGCGAAATTTCAAGTCTCTATCTCACATCCGGTGCTCAGGAAAAATTCAAATGCACGGCGGGGTGTCAAAACGCGTGTACACGGGCGTAGCAGTGAACGGGTTAAATCCCAGTTTGAAATAGTTTCTTCAAGAAATCAAGTAGTGTGCCAGGGTCGGTTCCGCGTACCTAGGTCCACGACGCTCTCGAGCGAGATGAGCTGCACGGAGATGTTGGCGCGGATGTTGTCGGGCAGGGCGGCCTGGACGGCAGCGAAACACCGCAGGAGTCCGAGACAGGCGAGTCGTTGCAGATCGGTGCTGTCGCTGCCGAGCGTGAACGGATCCACCAGGTAGACGACGAGCGCTGGCGGCTCGGTGGTGTCCTCCTCGTGTCCGGCATCGCCGCCACTCAACGGGCCGCCCGTCAGCAGCGGGTCTCGGCCCAGGCCCTCCGCTAAACACGCACGCAGACGGAAACGTTGGATTCGTGTGGTTGCCGACGTGAATTCTGCCCTACTAAGGTAGAACACCGTATGTGCACAATATCAATCCTGAGATATTGCAATAAACGTGTTTTGTAAAAATGTGGTTTAACTAAGTTAATGTACTTGCCTATTGATTGGAGCTTCTAAGTTAAAAGATGGTATTGCACACAATGAGTTACCATAGGGATTCCTATGCTAGGTCTCAGGGCACTGCCCCGTTTTCGAACACAATACTTAGACAAAACATGTTCTAAGTACGCTTCGAACAGGTACGTGAGAAACAGTGGATACGGTGTTCTAACTAAGTGCAACGGAAAGATGAGAAAAAATCAGTAAGGAAAATGTATCCAACTCAAAAACCTAAAAAATGCACATATGGTGTTCTTCCTAAGCAGGGCAGAATTAAGCCCCGGTGTTGGTATCAATAAGTTAACCGGAACGATATAAGGCGAGCACCAACCACCAATCTTCAGTGTTGCAGAGTCAACGAATCCCAAGAACAGGCAGTCTGGAGGTCCCCTGGAGCCAAGCAAACCAGCAGGACTTACAGAAAGCCGTGCTTGCTCAGTGAACAAATCTCTCGGCTTCCTTCACTGCCCAGACCACTAACTTTTTGACAAGTAGCTTCCCAGTAGTTATGAGTAAAGTTTTGACTGCCAATCTCAGTGTTCTAGCCCTCATGTTTTGTTCCCAACACATCTTCAACTATTAATAACGTTTCTCGGTGTTCAGGCAAAGGTCTCGCTAGAACCGACTGCCGCCAAGTGGGGTTAGCACAAGCTCTACGGTTTCCGACTCACTGTGCTCGGCGGGCTTGGGCGCGGCGGCCGCTGCCGGCTTCTCGGGGGCGGCGACAGGCGTCTCGGGCGTGGAGGGCGGCGGCATCGGCGACGGCAGCGGGCGGTCGATGGAGCGCGACGTGCCGTCCGACGGGTCCAGCAACGTGCGGTCCATCGGGATCTGCGACAGGTACGGCGCCAGGTGGTGGCGGCACACCTGCGAGTAGCGAGCGACAACGGTCAGTAAAAGGACGTTCACTGGAACGTGGCTCGGGATGGGACAGCGCCAAAACACGCTAGCTTGGTTTGGTGGTAATAAATGATTTCTTTAATAGTATGGATGACATCGAGCTTAGTTTTTGTAAACCAGTTGCTTTCTTTCATAAACTGGTTCACAACTGTTTATAGCTTTATGTAAAATAAAAACTGTAAAAACCGTGTGCTCTTCTCTGAAAACTTCAATAGGTATCCCGTATTCGACTCTTGAGATATATCAGGGCAGCCTGCTATCTAGTAGCTACAATCTAACTTAGTCGTTCCCTTTTTCAACACTAGGCACCCCACTCTTCAATCAACCTAGAAAACTTACAAGATTGCTAAATAAACATGCTTTTTTAACAACCGGTTGTTCCATATTATATAGATCCTTGCTGTGACAAAAGGCACGCATAAGTGACTTTTAGCGCTGCAACAGACAGTATAATCTCTCTTGGGGCTGATTCATTGCAATGTGCATCGATTGCGCAAACTATAAAACATCAAATAAGATGCCGTGACATTTAGTGAAATTACACCCCCGGTGAGCAAACCTAGCAAGACTCCCTGGCAAGGCTCCCTAGCAAGGCTCCCAAACAGGGCTCCCTAGCAAGACTCCCTGGCTAGGCTCCCTAGCAAGGCTCACTAGCAAGGCTCACTAGCAAGACTCCCTGGCAAGGCTCCCTAGCAAGGCTCCCAAACAGGGCTCCCTAGCAAGACTCCCTGGCTAGGCTCCCTAGCAAGGCTCACTAGCAAGGCTCACTAGCAAGACTCCCTAGCAAGGCTCACTAGCAAGACTCCCTAGCAAGACTCCCTAGCAAGGCTCCCTAGCAAGACTCCCTAGCAAGGCTCCCTAGCAAGACTCCCTCACCTGGGCGTAGAGCTTGAGCATGTTTGTGGTGGGGTTCTCGCCGAGCAGCAGGAACCACTCGTCGATGGGCTCCTTGGCGAGCTTGACGGCTGAGCTCTTGCCGACGCGGAGGATGCCGTCTCGTAGCACCTTGGTGATGGGACAGTGTCGGCCCAGACGACACACCTGCGGGGAAAACATGGGCGTTACGCTCAGACCGAGCTCGCCGGGCAATGACGTTGTCCGGGGGGGACACTCCAGTTGGGGTCTGTTCCTACAGCCTTCAAAGAAATACAAGGGCCATTAAAGACAATGTTCAAGTTAGAAGGTTCTGCAATAATGCTGGTTTAAAAGAGAATGCAGATTTTTGTAGCAAGGTTTCAAAATCAAAAGAGTAATTTGGAATGAAAAACTCGAAACTGTGATTCCACATGGTAGGTAACTTAAAATAATGTAAAGTTCAATGGTTTTTTGAAAATGTCTAAAAAAGACAGACAGAGTATTGTGAAGCAGCCTTTGACACAATTGGAACATTGTCAGTGCAACGCTGAACCTACAGTAGACGGGAAGGAGCGTTGATAAAACTGTGTGTACACGGTTCAATGTTTCGTTCAGTGCATTGAATTCAAGGTTGAATTCGATGCATTGAACCGTCTAAACAACAATTGATTTCAATGAATCGTTGAATGAAAGCTTAAATTCAAGGCTGAATTCAATGTTTTCTCATTTAGGACGTGTTCTAAATATCGTTCAATTTTCCTTTCAATAGAATTAAATTTAGGTTACTGCCTTTTAGAAACAACAATTTTGGAAGGCTGTGCCATAATTTCCAATGAATTTAGAACATTCAGTCGTGTAAACGACTCTTCAAGAGCATCCAATGCATTTAATTCAATGCATTGAGTTCAATGCATCGAGTTCAATGCATCGAGTTCAAGGCATTGAATTAAATGCCTTGAACGCAACATCGAACCGTGTAAACACAGCGTCAGACAGCTCGCGTAGTGGTCGCCTCACCTCGTAGGTGGAGCTGAGCTCCTTGAAGTACGTGCGCACGCGTTGCAGCACGTAGTCGTTGTCGGGGGCGACGACCACGTAGGCCACGTCCCTCGCGTACGAGTACGGCTCCAGCAGCAGCTTCTCCCAGTAGTGCACGGCGTACGGCGACAGAGACAGCCAGTCCTTGTCGTAGCCGACCACCAACGAGGGCACCGGCTGCGGCTCGCAGCGGTCTTCAGTGCCTGCAGCAACGACGGAGGGTTTCGTTGACTTTGTGATCGGACTCTTCAGTCTCGGGAGTGTACGGCAGATTGCGAGTCTATTTTGCGGTTGATGTCCTGTCTCTTGGTTTTATTTGCATCCACTTAGCTTTTAGGTGTTTAAGGGATATTTTAGTGGTAAGATCAATGGAGGAATTGCAGTTCTACAGGCAATCACTGATTTGCCCACATAAATGCAATGCTATTCTTATGGCAATTATTTGGCCACATCAATTCAATGCTATTCTTATGGCAATTATTTGCCCACATCAATGCAATGCTATTCTCATGGCAATTATTTGTCCATCTCTCTCCTAATCTCTAGAAAATCCTTAATATGAAGTCTTTATTTATAGAAGTACATCGAATTCACACTTCAAAGCGGCTTTATATATCTAATCAAAATATATAGGATGCAGTGGTATCTCCCTTCCCTCAAATTTCCAGCCAACATCAAAATTACATGGACCATCGTGCTAAAGTCCATTCCACGTTGAGAACAGGAGTGGATTGGCATCTTCCTCGAGGACCCACTGCTGCCAGACACGAGCCAAGAGTTTCAACACTCACAAGCCATGTCTTGAGTCGGACAAAAGGCTCTGTGGGCAGTGTTGAAACTCTCAGCTCGTGTCTAGCGGCAGTGGGTCCCCGAGGAAGATGCGAATCCCCTCTCCCACGCGACGCGAAACGCAGTCTCGTGCCAAAGCGCTCACCCCTGCCGGCGAGTCGATGGAACTGCCGCCACGTGAGCGGGCCCGACACGGTGTACGGCGCCTCCCACAGCCGCGTCTGGCACTTCTTCTGTATCGCGTCCTGCAGCATCGGCTGCAGCGTCTTCATCACGCGCACAATGTCCTGGCTGCAGTGTGGCCCGCGTGCTCGCACGTGCGCCCAGCGGTGGACGCACGGCGCGGAGCTGCCGACGCCGCAGTTGCGCGGCAAAGCGTGCTGCTGTCGCGCGGCCATCTCCTCCACCTGGCGCAACGAGCATCGGCGTTGGGTCACTCTTAACATCTGGGGGCGGGGCATCGGCAGGGTTGGATAGGCCCGTTAGGCGACCGGGCAAAAGCAGGGGGGGGGAGGGGTTAGCGGGCGGGCGGCTTTTAGCTCGTAGTCAAGGATGCATCATTCGGTTTCGAAATCGATGTCTACTTCCTAGCCTTCGCACTAAAACACCATTTTAATTGACTTTGAGAAGCTCGGAGTCAAGGATGCATCCTTCGGTTTCGAAATCGATGTCTACTTCCTAGCCTTCGCACTAAAACACCATTTTAATCGACTTTGAGAAGCTCGGAGTCAAGGATGCATCCTTCGGTTTCGAAATCGATGTCTACTTCCTAGCCTTCGCACTAAAACACAATTTTAATTGACTTTGAGAAGCTCAGAGTCAAGGATGCATCCTTCGGTTTCGAAATCGATGTCTACTTCCTAGCCTTCGCACTAAAACACCATTTTAATTGACTTTGAGAAGCTCCGAGTCAAGGATGCATCATTCGGTTTCGAAATCGATGTCTACTTCCTAGCCTTCGCACTAAAACACAATTTTAATTGACTTTGAGAAGCTCGGAGTCAAGGATGCATCCTTCGGTTTCGAAATCGATGTCTACTTCCTAGCCTTCGCACTAAAACACCATTTTAATTGACTTTGAGAAGCTCGGAGTCAAGGATGCATCCTTCGGTTTCGAAATCGATGTCTACTTCCTAGCCTTCGCACTAAAACACCATTTTAATTGACTTTGAGAAGCTCGGAGTCAAGGATGCATCCTTCGGTTTCGAAATCGATGTCTACTTCCTAGCCTTCGCACTAAAACACCATTTTAATTGACTTTGAGAAGCTCGGAGTCAAGGATGCATCCTTCGGTTTCGAAATCGATGTCTACTTCCTAGCCTTCGCACTAAAACACCATTTTAAATGACTTTGAGAAGCTCGGAGTCAAGGATGCATCCTTCGGTTTCGAAATCGATGTCTACTTCCTAGCCTTCCTAGCCAGGGTTGCATAGGCCCGTTAGGCGACCAAGTGCCCAAAGGGTCGGTTGTTTCTGGGCCGGCAGTCCTCGTGGTCCGAGACAAGAGAAACATACTACGGATGGAAGGCCTCACGGGAGCAACGACGTTCTGATTTTAGGGAATGGAGGGTGACGGGTTTTTTTAGGGAATGGAGGGTGACGGGTTTTTTTAGGGAATAATCGATTTTCTTTACTTTGACGACGCTTTTGTAGGGAATGACTCGTTCGGAAACGGCGAGTGTCGTTTATTTTAGGGTTTGTCCTTGGAAAAAAAGCGGGTGACGTTTTCTTTGGGGAATGGCCTTTCGGAAAAAATGGGCGTCGTTTTTTTTTTAGGATATGGAGGGCCGACTTTTTTTCTGAAATGCCTGGGCCGGTTTTTCCCCCCTATCCAACCCTGACCAGGGGGAGGGGTTAGCGGGTGGGCGGCTTTTAGCTCGGAGTCAAGGATGCATCCTCTCTTTCGAAATCAATGTCTACTTCCTGGCCTTTGCACTAGAACACAATTTTAATTGACTTTGTAGACTGTGCGAACTATGGAACTAAGCTAGGTACCTACGTAGCTTGGAAAGTCCACCCAAACAATCTTGTGTTTGTTTGCATTCAACAGGCCAAACACTTGCTCCAAGTTTAATCAAATTTGCAGACGTCTTTTGCTACGCTCCACCTTGGAGTCTGTGCCCTTTTCTGCAAAATCAACCTGATAGTTTGTACTACTCAAGAAAAAAATAATAACAATAATTTCCTAAATTTTAACCAAGCACAATGTAACTAAGGCCCGGTTTTACCAAGTTTGCACACTCCTTGCTGAGATCCCAACTAGGAGTTGCAATTGAATTCTCTGCACGTGATTGGCTGCATTCAGTTGTAACCCCAGGTTGGGATCACAACTAGGTGTTGAAAACCTTGGTAAAACAGGGCACAAGTATCTGGCAAGTATCTGCCTTCCGATCCGCAACCCCTCACCTTGCACATGGACACGGTGCTGGCCTCCAGCACTGCCAGTCGGCCCTGGTCCAAGGCGTGCGCCGCGACATCGTTGCTGTCGGCAAACTCCAGCGCGTTGAGCGCCGTCCCGAGCGCGGCCGGTCGATCGTGCGCGGACACGAACGAGCGTGCCGCGCGGCACAGGGAGTTGCTGGTCGTCTGCACGCCCACCATCGCGCACTGTTCGCGCAGCAGCTCCAGCACGGGCGCGGGCGCGGCGTCCACGGGACCGCATTCCGCAGACGAAGCCCTGGCGGAACGGACGCATGGTTAGTCGAGAGAACGAGAACGACACTTGCCAATTGAATCTCATAGACTCATGTCTACTATGTCCTATCTTTGTCCTATCTCCTAATTGAATCTCATAGACTCATGTCTACTATGTCCTATCTTTAGCACTACGAAGTCCTGGCGGAACGGGCGCATGGTTAGTCGAGAGAACGAGAACGACACTTGCCAATTGAATCTCATAGACTCATGTCTACTATGTCCTATCTTTAGCACTACGAAGTCCTGGCGGAACGGGCGCATGGTTAGTTGAGAGAACGAGAACGACACATTGCAAATAAGGCTGTTGGTGCGGTTGTTGGTGATTATTTCATGAAGCTATATTTGAACTTTCTATTGGTTTTTCGTGGTTATAAAACACACAATTTGTTGCTAAAAGTGTGAGGATTCCGTAGACCCTGGTTTCGTTGCAATCGGACAAACGGTGTGGCCACAAGTTGGTATCCAGTAGGAGGTAAATTCTGCGCGGGAAGCGGCCCGAGTGTGAGCTCACTCCAATAGTCTTAAACTCGTGGCTACTATATCCAATCGTTAGCACTAGTTTTGAAACACAATTATTTCAAACTGGGATTTGAACGCTAAATGAAAAGTCTCACTGGTTTCGCGACGTTTCGTAACATAATATACTAGTTACTCCTTCAAGGGTGATGGCCCGACAGTCACCCTTCATACCGCTTGTTACCGCTTGAGTCGGGCCACCACCCTTGATAAAGTACCTAGTTAGTAGTTTCTTACGAAACGTCGCGAAACCAGGGAGACTTTTGATTTAGTGTCCAAATCCCAGTTTGAAATAGCTTTTTACAAATTGGCCATTTCCAATCTAGACAAGTAATTATTTTTTTGTTGGTGTGTAGTGTTTGGTGCTGGCTACCACTCCGTCAAATCAATTGTGCTTTTGGTGTTATCAAACATGCTTTTTACCACAAATCTAATTAAATGTATCATGTATGTCCTGAATTGTAGCTTTGTGATTTAGGTATTACATAATTTGATGACAGTTTCTTTTTTCTGGTACCTAAAGCACATTGTTTATAGGAGAAAATAGGCCCCAGAAGACTTTGAAAGGAGGTATCTATATGGGTTGCCCGTTTGGCAAAACATCACTGAACTAATAGTGCTAAAATTCTTAAAACTAGTTTAATTATTTTTATTACCCACATTATTTTCATTGGTGCTTTGTTTAGATTTGAAGGAACTTTGAAACAAGTTGGTAGTGTGTTACTGTTACTTGTTACTGTTAGTTTAGGAAGTAGAAAAAGAAGCCCACCCAGAAGAATCTACAATAAACTCAAGAAGATGCCTATGAATAGCTTTCATGCTTGGCCATGAGCTGGCGCAATTGGCACAGATTGCCAATTCTTGTGCTAATATTGGCTTCCCAACAACATAGAGTAGCAGCCTTTCAATTGAATTTTGGCTTAAGTCTGTTCAATGAGCTCCGAAGTCGAGCCGTTTCCTTCACCTCGTAAGGTACTAAGGTATACACTTTCCAGGCCACACCTTTCGTCGGATTGCAACGAAACCTATATTTTCGGAATCTTCACACTTCGGACAACCAATTGAACCAATTTCATTTCGCAAGAGTAACTCGTTAATTACTTACAAGAGTTTTAAAATAACCATGTTTAGCCGGTATATTGAAAGATGTACTTAAGGGTAAATTCCAGGTAAGAATTTACCTCTTAGTTACCGTATAAACTTTCCAGACCACACCCGTTATCCGATCGCAACGAAACAAATATCTACGGAATCCTCACACTTTGGACAACCAATTGAATATTTCAGAACCTCGAAATATCTCTTGGAAATCCATAAAAAGTTGAATTCAATTAACCTCCTCAACCATCAATGAATGGCCTTAAATGCAAGTGAAAACTCAGTATGTAATGAAACTAGCATAAAAATCTTGCTATTCCTCTCCTAAAGCCCTAAGATCCCCTTGCAACTCACCTGGAAGGCGCCAGGTACGCCAACAGCGAGGCTTTCCGCCGCACGGCAGGATCCTCCGCGATGCCCGTGATCTCCATCTCGTCCTCGTAGAAAAGCCCCGCGCGATGCGACAGCCGGCGATTGACGACCGCGCTGAAGCCGCACGAACACCGGATGGGATCGTCTTCGTTGGGCGGCGTCCCCGCCTCCAGCAGGCCGTACGGGGGCGGCGGTCCTCCGCCCCCCATGCCGCCAAACGGCGAGGTGCTCGGAGGGAAGTGGGGCGCGGGCGTCAGCGCCGGCGCGGGCAGGTAGTAGCCGGCGTCGGCGCCGCGGATGTTGCCCACCACCTGGTTTGCGTTGAGGTTAGCGATCGAGGTGCGGGGGTGTTTTGTAAGTTCCGTGCCCTGAATTTCGTGGGCGTGATTGTATTACAGAGCCATTTAGCCCCGAAAATGTTGTGTTGGAAACGTTCCTGCTTTTGGAATCACAATCAAAAATATATCATTTGCAGGGAAATTAAAGAATACGAAGCAGGAAAGCAAGCAGACCACTTTAAAATGAACAAAACATTAGTTGAGGCAGAACAAGAGTCACATTGCTCAAGTTTCACCCAGATATGCCCAGTGGTATCACAAGTCTTTTCAACTCTGGATTGAGCTCCTAATTATCATGAGGTAATTACTTCCACTGCATTCTGTTGGTCGTTGCCATAACAATAATTCTTCCCCAACTACTAACCACGTACTGTGTACCATACCTGCCATTACTACTAAGAGTTTGAATTCTGGCAATTCAATGGTATACAAAAGGTAGGGACCTAAACTATCATAATCGATTAATATAAACAAATGGCCGGTGGAAGTTACAATACGATTTCCCCCCCCAAAGACTTTAGAATCTGTGCAAAGATCAGCACAATCGATATTGTGAATGAACCAACGGTTGAAACAATACTTCTTCACCCTTCCAGGATCTGGATTCACAATACGGAGGTAATTTTGATACCGCCAAGCAAAGGCGATAACACAAGTTGAAAGGCTGATGCTAGGCTTAGGCTTGAAAGCTCTAAAAACCATTAATTCTGATTTGAACGTTGGTTACCTTAGGATCCCGACCCAGACCCAACGAAACCGACCCCTGCAAACGCAACGCAACCTACCTTGGGACCGGCGTTGCACACGCAGAGCGTACAACTGTCGAAGTTGTGATCGCGGAAGATGTTCATCGACGTGTCGCCGAGCAGCAAGTTGACGACGAGCGCGCTGGCCTCGGGCGCCCGACTCAGCGCGGCGGCCGCCGGCTCCACCGAGCTGACGTTCTTGTTCATGTACGACGAGGCCGTGGAGGTGGCGGGCGACGGCAGCTCGTAGGGCGGCGGCGGCGGCAAGGGCGTCCGCGCCCCCCCGCGCGGCCAGCCCATGGGACTCGCGGGCGGGAAGAGGTTCGCGGGCGAGACGGGACTGAGTCCGGCGCGGTGCGGCCCCGTCGAGGAGCGGGGGGCGGCCGGGGGGGCCGGGGCGGGAGGCGGGGGCGGGCACTGCCACGACGGCTTGTAGACGCAGGCGGGTGGCAACGAGATGACGGGCATCGCGGCCGACGGGAGGTTCGTGAGCGGGGCGTACTTGGACGAGCCGACGTATTGGCATTGCTCGGGCGGGCGGTAGACGAAGGACCAGTCTTCGATCGGCTCCTCCTGCGGACGGGGGGGGGGAAACGACAAGGTTGGTTGAGGGTTACTTGGGTGTACCGAGATTGGGGGGTGGCAAATGTGCAACCCAAGCGTGGTACAAGTCCAGAAGCACTGCCAACTGAGCCATCCAAACTTATAGTCTCCAGCTAGCATCCATGTGGGATACGGGGATCTCCCAGGGAGATTTTCAGGAATTTTCCCCTATTTGCTCTTACAACTGGAATTTTGCTGGAGCTCCTAGAAGCCTGTATGAAATGTAAAACGCTGAAGAATACAAGTGAGATTAAATATTCATATAACATGTCCTAATGGATAAAAGTAAGTACCTACATACATATAGCAAAATCCCCGATTGACTTTCTGTTAGTTACACAGCATTATGCTGGTCGTATGGTGATTAAGAGAGGCTTGATTTGGCTGTTGTTGTCATGTTTGAGTGGAAAAGCACCCAAGCTGGATTTACACCAGTTTTATTAGAGGTTTCCTTGAAAGAATAAATGATACAACAAAGTCGACAACCTCTGGCTCGGGAACGTTCCAAAGTAAGTTAGCAAAACATGACTTTGCCTGAAACCTGTTGCCTTTGCAACACTCCTTTGAACTAATAAGATTCTTATTGACGATTCCGACCCAGAAGTCCATATCCCAGTTGAAGTTACTGCTTGTCCTGAACATACCTACCCATTTTAAAATTCCTACCACTCTAGCTCATCGTATTTGTATTCCATTCCCATTCAACTGCGGTTTCTGCCATAAAATATGCTGGCTAGGCCCAAATCTCGAGTTGAAGTCGAGCTTTAGCCACTTTATTCATGTGGTATTGTGGCAACTCTAGGTAAGCTTTGGAAGAAGTTGCTTCTCCCAAGCCATGTGCCAAAGGTCGGAGTGTACTAGCGTTAATCGTCGCTGGCATCGAGTCTTCCGGGAAAGTTTTAAAAGGCGTAAGTGACTTTGACTGAAAGTTTAAAACATGAGAAAAGGCGCCCACCGATCTAAATGCATCCGCCACGATTTGGGGGACACGAACACCCAGCCGGGGTTATCCCCGGCACGTTTACCTGTGGACTGCCCATGCTGGGGTAGATCTCCTGCTTGAACGTTTACCTGTGGACTGCCCATGTTGGGGTAGATCTCCTGCTTGAACGTTTACCTGTGGACTGCCCATGTTGGGGTAGATCTCCTGCTTGAACGTTTACCTGTGGACTGCCCATGTTGGGGTAGATCTCCTGCTTGAACGTTTACCTGTGGACTGCCCATGTTGGGTTAGATCTCCTGCTTGAACGTTTACCTGTGGACTGCCCATGTTGGGGTAGATCTCCTGCTTGAACGTTTACCTGTGGACTGCCCATGTTGGGGTAGATCTCCTGCTTGAACGTTTACCTGTGGACTGCCCATGCTGGGGTAGATCTCCTGCTTGAACGTTTACCTGTGGACTGCCCATGTTGAGGTAGATCTCCTGCTTGAACGTTTACCTGTGGACTGCCCATGTTGGGGTAGATCTCCTGCTTGAACGTTAACCTGTGGACTGCCCATGTTGGGGTAGATCTCCTGCTTGAACGTTTACCTGTGGACTGCCCATGCTGGGGTAGATCTCCTGCTTGAACGTTTACCTGTGGACTGCCCATGTTGGGGTAGATCTCCTGCTTGAACCGCAAGGAGTCGGCCATCTCGGCGTACATCGCGTCGACCACGTGGCCTCCGCACGGCGAAGACACCGGGTTGTTGTCGAGCGACGGCGGAGTCGGGAACATCTTGGACAGCTCCTCGGGTCGCAGGATGCCCGAGCCGCCGCAGCTGTTCAGCGAGCTGTTGCCGGGGCCGACCGCGGAGCCCCGCGGCGGCTTGGCCATCAGCGTGGGCGGCGCCCCTTCGTCGTTGGCGCCGGCCTTGGAGCCGGGCGGAGTCGGCATCGCAGTCTGAAAGCGAGCGGCGATCGTCAGTCGGGTTGCGTTGGGCGTCGGAAAGCAGGGGTCGTCTCGTATTGATAGCAACAAGGAAATGCCACTGTCTTTATGGTGCGGCTGTATCAAACGTCCGATGCACAACTCAAACGGCAAAATGAAGAGATATGCAGGTATTTACCATTTAAAAATGATATTGAGAAGAAAAACGATGCTGTCGATAACATATCAACAAACATCTGGCGTTGTTGGTTTACAAAAAACAGCTGCGACACAAAGCCGGTGGCATCCCCGATTCGTCCGTGACGTTTTTGACTCGTCCTGATGAGTCCTCCTGACGACTGATCATGAGAGATGAGGGCGGGCAGGGGCAGGGGTGGGGGTGGGGGCGGGCGGGCGGGGGGGGGGGGGGGGGGGGTGCAAGCGGCCACCGTGACGTGTTGAAAACATGAGCTGACGGATAACACAGCCGCCGGATAACACAGCCGACGGATAACACAGCCGACGGATAACACGGCCGACGGATAACACAGCCGACGGATAACACGGCCGACGGATAACACACTCGAGCGCGAGCCAGCCGTCCGGCCGCGACTTCCTTACCGCTTCCAGATCGCTGGACGCGTCGTCTGAATTGTCAAAGATCTGCTCCAGGTCGCGGTACGACGCCTGCAGACCTTCGTTTGTAAATAAATTGCCCGGAGTCTTGGCGGCGGCGGCAGCGGCGTCCTCTTCCTCCGTCGTCGTCGTCGTCGTCGTCTTCTTATCTTCCTCCTGCGGCGCAACAATCGTCACTCAGCATTATTGGACAACGGGCGACGGCGGTAATCGACGTGGGGGGCGGGGTGGCGGCAAGCGGCCAGCAAAACGTAACGGAAATGAGCCGACGTAGCCAATGTAAAGGTGGTGGCGGCTCTCTAAGAAAATAAAGTGAGAGAGCGAGAGCGGAAATGGGCGGAGGTTTTCGATTCACGTGTGTGTGTGTGTGTGTGTGTGTGCGTGTGTGTGTGAGAGAGTGTTTTGTGGCTGGAGCGTACCTTGGCCGAGTTTGTCCGTTTAAAGCCCTCCATGCTAACGGAAGGAGCTACCGTGTCGTCGTCAAACTCATAAGGGTCGGAACCAGAGCGCTTGGGCTTGCGGGCCCTGACCATAGCTCCATCAATTTCCATCTGGAAACGGTCAAAGTGAAACAAAAAAACTCTTTTAGCTCGTGCGCTCTCCGAGGTCAGAGGGCGGTTGGGGGTGGTGGGGGGGGGGGGGGGGGGGGGGGGGGGACGGAGGCCGGGGCGGAGGGAAACTGAAAACGTAGGAGAGCGGAGAAAAGCGTGGCGGCAGACTTTGCGAGCGGCGACGGTGGATCTGCGTCCGCTTTCCGACAGCCGAGTTACGAGGGCGGACCGCGAACGTAATATCTAACGTCTTTTGCTCATCGGTTGTTGATTTTCATATCTTGAATCTGGCCTGGTGAAAGGCTAGCACCTGCTCGGCAAGGGGGTTATGTGATGGTTTAAAAATAAAACTTGTAGCGGGTAGTTGATGTCCAGCGTTGAGGTTGTGACTGCATTTCCACGAATGTGGCTGCTTGAATCTGGGGTCCCGAGGGCTGGAACGACCGAAAGGGCTGCAGTGTCTGTCTGGACCTGCAAGCTCCACACGCCTCTTGACAAGTTGGGCTCAGACCAAAGATTTTAAATATATCTATAACCCATACACGCGAGTAAGATAACATTGTTTTTCAGTTTGCCAATAGAAGGTGTGTAAAATCTTGCTAATTTCAAATTTATGACTCAAAATTGATGCACAATTTAGGAATTTAGATTGCCGTAAGTGAACCGTCCGACGAGCCCAGTTCATAGAAATCAACAGTCGGATAAAAGCTTTCGGTCGACTCTAATAAGCTGAATTTTAAGGGCTAGCAATACCCACAGCTTTTTAGCAAAATAAGGGTCACAATACCCAAAGGACAGCTCAAGTGAGAAGGCTACGCGATGGTAAACTAGTAGCATTATTTGCTACTGCTCGGGTCATAAAAAGGCAATAATCTGTCGAACCGAGCGTAATCGCCGACCTACGAGCAAAGTTTGCCGCGCCAGGGGAGAATGGGGGGATGGGGGGGGGGGGGGTCTCGGTGAAACCAAAGTGCCGCCAACAGATAACACATATACAACACAAGATAATGCGCGAGGACCGAACGCGGCCGGCACGTTCGGTCCTCGAACCGAGGCGTGTGCGGGATCCACACGGGCGTGACCAAAAAATAACAAACAACGGTCATCGTTAATGAGAAGTAAAAAAAAAAAAAAAAAAAAAAAAGAAAAAGCACGGCAGGCACGTAAACAGCCCGCGCTGGCAACGAGTGAACTCGAAAAGGCGGGTCTTCGCAGGTGGCAACAGTGCGGCCAGCGAGGCGATAGCGTGGAACGTGAGTCGAAGCGTCATCGTCGTCGTCTTCTTGGCGTCTTGGCGTCTTCTGAGCGAGCGCAAGTCGCTCTGCGCTTCGGCTGGCGAGAGAGACAGAGACACACAGAGCGCGAAACGGCGCGAAACGAACGGACCTTTGACACCAACGAAGCTCCGCTTTCATCTCGACTATTATTGCCCAAGACTGCGCATTGCCTGTACCTCCCTGTGTTACTGTAAAACGTGACGCCACGAAAGACCAGCTCGGTCGTTTCCACTGCCAGCTAGATTGCAATGCCGGCAGAGAGAAGGGACCATTGACATCAACGAAGCTCCGCTTTCATTTTGACTATTATTGCCCAAGACTGCGCATTGCCTGTACCTCCCTGTGTTACTGTAAAACGTGACGCCACGAAAGACCAGCTCGGTCGTTTCCACTGCCAGCTAGATTGCAATGCCGGCAGAGAGAAGGGACCATTGACATCAACGAAGCTCCGCTTTCATTTCGACTATTATTGCCCAAGACTGCGCATTGCCTGTACCTCCCTGTGTTACTGTAAAACGTGACGCCACGAAAGACCAGCTTGGTCGTTTCCACTGCCAGCTAGATTGCAATGCCGGCAGAGCGAAGGGACCATCGACATGGCATCAGGCAATTGTGGCATATTGTTTGCTCCATTGACAGCCGATTTGACTTCTAAATGCAAATATTTCTCATTGTCGATACTCTATTTTACAAATTACAATCATATGCTAGCGAAGTAACAATACTTAAATAAGTAACTCCTTTTTCAATCTTAAGAAAACATATATTCATTATTCAACATATATTCAGATTTCATTAAATTGAAATCAATTAAAAGGGTTATTACGGACACCTATACCTTTCCTATACCTTTTTTGGGAGGAGATGCAAGATATCAAAAGCAATTATGAAAAATTAATCAATTCACATGGTGTAATACCAACTTTTTAGCAAGTACCTGCCGAAAAAGTGATAAAAATAATATGCTTTTCGTATCGGTACAGAAAAGATAGAGGAAGCTTTTTGAATTTTCTTCTTGCTTCAAAATTACGTCTTTTAGGTCATTGGAATCGGGTGAAATGTGAAATGTAATGCAAAACTCCACAGTGTCCCAATCATCGGCTTGGTCGATTCTCATTTCACGGAGCGATAGGCAGTTGCCGATAACAAAACTGATTTGTCAAAACTGATTTGCCAAAACTCAAAACGAGATTTGTACCCTATTCATCCAGTTCCTCCAAGTGCCCATTCACGTGGTCGGTACCTGGCTTCCCTATGCGGTTTTCAAACTAACCTTTTTGAGGAAAGTGTCAGAAGTCGAGGAGTATATTTTTAAACATTTTACGTATAACTTTTGGTTTTTCTCCCAAGATTCACAAGACGTGAAGAAGATATTATCCGTGTTTAACCGTAAATAATGCAGTCAGCAGTCCGTATATATCACAAACCGATTCAGAATACAAAATATTTATACCATTTTGACATATCTTTCTTGTTGACAAAGAATTTGACGGTTCTCTCGAGCAAAATCATTGCTAATTGCCAACACGCCATGTAGATGGTCCTTTCGCTTTGCTATCTAGTTGGCATTGGAAACGACCATGATGGTCTTTCGTGGCGTACCGATTTTTGTGGGCAATGAGCAGTCTGCGGTAATAGTGGAATCGAAGCGGAGTCTCCTTGATGTCAATGGAGCGGATATAGGCAAAGCGTCGTCATCGGATGCAAACGGCATGTTTCGCTGCGATCTTTAGCACTTCGAAACCCCGGGCGCAAAGCCTTGCTTCGTGCATCGATATCTTGGGCGCAAAGCCTTGCTTGGTGCATCGAAACCCCGGGCGCAAAGCCTTGCCTGGTGCATCGAAACCCCGGGCGCAAAGCCTTGCTTGGTGCATCGAAACCCCGGGCGCAAAGCCTTGCCTGGTGCATCGATATCTTGGGCGCAAAGCCTTGCTTGGTGCATCGAAACCCCGGGCGCAAAGCCTTGCCTGGTGCATCGATATCTTGGGCGCAAAGCCTTGCTTGGTGCATCGAAACCCCGGGCGCAAAGCCTTGCCTGGTGCATCGATATCTTGGGCGCAAAGCCTTGCTTGGTGCATCGAAACCCCGGGCGCAAAGCCTTGCTTGGTGCATCGAAACCCCGGGCGCAAAGCCTTGCTTGGTGCATCGAAACCCCGGGCGCAAAGCCTTGCCTGGTGCATCGATATCTTGGGCGCAAAGCCTTGATTGGTGCATCGAAACCCCGGGCGCAAAGCCTTGCCTGGTGCATCGATATCTTGGGCGCAAAGCCTTGCTTGGTGCATCGAAACCCCGGGCGCAAAGCCTTGCCTGGTGCATCGATATCTTGGGCGCAAAGCCTTGCTTGGTGCATCGAAACCCCGGGCGCAAAGCCTTGCCTGGTGCATCGATATCTTGGGCGCAAAGCCTTGCTTGGTGCATCGAAACCCCGGGCGCAAAGCCTTGCCTGGTGCATCGATATCTTGGGCGCAAAGCCTTGATTGGTGCATCGAAACCCCGGGCGCAAAGCCGTGCTTGGTGCATCGAAACCCCGGGCGCAAAGCCTTGCTTGGTGCATCGATATCTTGGGCGCAAAGCCTTGCTTGGTGCATCGAAACCCCGGGCGCAAAGCCTTGCTTGGTGCATCGAAACCCCGGGCGCAAAGCCTTGCCTGGTGCATCGAAACCCCGGGCACAAAGCCTTGCTTGGTGCATCGAAACCCCGGGCGCAAAGCCTTGCTTGGTGCATCGAAACCCCGGGCGCAAAGCCTTGCCTGGTGCATCGATATCTTGGGCGCAAAGCCTTGCTTGGTGCATCGAAACCCCGGGCGCAAAGCCTTGCCTGGTGCATCGAAACCCCGGGCGCAAAGCCTTGCTTGGTGCATCGATATCTTGGGCGCAAAGCCTTGATTGGTGCATCGAAACCCCGGGCGCAAAGCCGTGCTTGGTGCATCGAAACCCCGGGCGCAAAGCCTTGCTTGGTGCATCGATATCTTGGGCGCAAAGCCTTGCTTGGTGCATCAAAACCCCGGGCGCAAAGCCTTGCTTGGTGCATCGAAACCCCGGGCGCAAAGCCTTGCTTGGTGCATCGAAACCCCGGGCGCAAAGCCTTGCTTCGTGCATTGAAACCCCGGGCGCAAAGCCTTGCTTGGTGCATCGATATCTTGGGCGCAAAGCCTTGCTTGGTGCATCGATATCTTGGGCGCAAAGCCACGCATCTACCTCGCTTACGAAGATGCACAGGCCAGGCGCAAGCGAGATTTGAAAAAACAGGTCATTTTTCTCCCCTGCAAAAAGCTCGCACTTTCGTTTTACCAAACGCAACGCCCCCGTGAAATTGTCACGAGCGCAAACGCAACGCCCCCGTGAAATTGTCACGAGCGCAAACGCAACGCCCCCGTGAAATTGTCACGAGCGCAAACGCAACGCCCCGTGAAATTGTCACGAGCGCAAACGCAACGCCCCCGTGAAATTGTCACGAGCGCAAACGCAACGCCCCCGTGAAATTGTCACGAGCGCAAACGCAACGCCCCGTGAAATTGTCACGAGCGCAAACGCAACGCCCCCGTGAAATTGTCACGAGCGCAAACGCAACGCCCCCGTGAAATTGTCACGAGCGCAAACGCAACGCCCCCGTGAAATTGTCACGAGCGCAAACGCAACGCCCCCGTGAAATTGTCACGAGCGCAAACGCAACGCCCCGTGAAATTGTCACGAGCGCAAACGCAACGCCCCGTGAAATTGTCACGAGCGTAAACGCAACGCCCCCGTGAAATTGTCACGAGCGCAAACGCAACGCCCCGTGAAATTGTCACGAGCGCAAACGCAACGCCCCCGTGAAATTGTCACGAGCGCAAACGCAAAGCGAGGACCACCGCATGCAAACACCGAACGGCGGCAGACAAACGACATCTTGCCACGCAAGCGCCGATCTCCGCCGCGCACACACACACGCACATGGAAATCCAAACACGGCACTCAGCCGACGATAAACATTCCGCATTACAAATCACAAAACGCAGACAAAGTCGGTCGCGATCGGTGAGGATCGTTTCGACAGTGAAAACTGGACACAGATCACGTATATATCTACATTTGTATATGTGTTATCCACTGTCAGTGCTTCATGTTTTTAATCACCTCAAGGTAAGCAAGGGGGGGGGGGGGCGGGTAGCGCATGCGGGCCGTTTGTGGGGCGACGTGGGGGGGGGGGGGGGGGGCCGGGGCGGGGTCTCGACGGTGGGGAGGGGGCGGAGCTACCTACCGGCACGGTGCCCGGCTCCTGTTTGATCTCGGTCTTGACGAAGGCGCGCGTGGCGGGCGTCATGGCGACGGGCGCCTCGTCGGGGCCGATCGCCGCGGCAACGGGCAGGTCGCCCGAGCTCGGTCGGCGCAACAGCGGCGGCTTCATGGCATCGGCGGTGGCGGGCGGGCAGTCGGACGACGGCTTGAACCGCTTCACCGGGTGGTTGAGCCTGGGGGGGTACGGTTGGGTCAGTACGTGGTGCAATGAGAGGGGGGGGGGGGGGGGGGTCAGTATGGATCACAGTGAGGGGGGGGGGGGGGGGGGTTGGAAAACCGTTGATGCCTTCGGTTGGCGATGTACGAAATGAATTAAACTGGCCGTTTTTTACTGCTACTAGTTGTATAGGCATAGAGTACAGGTTGCTTTTAGGTAATTTGTAACTCATCTTCGATTTTAATTTTTAACTCATTTTACTAGTTGTATTGGCATAGAGTACTAGTTGCTTAAATAGTTAATTTTTAACTCATTTTTGACTAAAACTTAATACTGGGCCCGGATCTGCAAAGAAGGGATTTTGCAATGGGGGTTATGGCAAGGAGATTTTATTCTCTCAGCAAAATCCCCAAAACGGTTACCCCCATTATACGTGTCCACAAAAGGAGGCTTCTCTAGAGGTGATTGGAGGGGAGTTATAATTGAAGTTGACCTATCAGAGCTCATCGATTTTGAACCTCATTTCGAGGCAAAAATGCAGTTGACGATTTAGCTGTCAGATGTTCAAATTAAAATGCAAGCACTTGCACAATCAGTCAACACAAAATTTTCGTTTGGAATAAAATGATGTTGCTTATTTGCAGGAAAACATATTGGAAACGTTTGAGGTGGGTTTGGAATTTGGGAGATTGAAATCCCCTGCTCAGTAACTGGGGATTTCAGTGGGGGAATTATTCTCCCAAAAAACACAGAACACCGCTTTGTGAATACGAAATGGGGCAAACTTTTGTGGGTGCTTTCCAAACTTTGGGGGAATTAACAGAATCTCCTTTTGTGGATCCGAGGAGTCATGGGCCCCTATTCTGTAACTTGCACCCAATGTGAGTGAAATGAAATGGGAGTGAGAATCTTCATTTGCTCCATAAGAAAACATAGGCAACCTTGATGTTGTCACTCTCATTTCTTGTCATCTCACTAGGAAACAGTTACAGAATAGGAGTCCTGGGGTAGGACGTCATTTAGCAGCTCGGCGCATTTGTTCAGGCAAACTTTTGTGGGTCCTTTCAACACTCGGGGGGAATTCAAAGAATCTCCTTTCGAGGATTCAAGGGGTCCAGGGGTAGTACGTCATTTCGCCTTTGATCACTGCCCCGGTAAGGGATAGGCAACTATCCCTATGTATGTTGCCGTTTTTACGTTATCTTAAAACTGAATAAAACATTAAAACAAACAAACAAGGGGATTTTTTAGCTACTTCTAAAATTCAATTTACTTATTTAGAATGGACAAGTAAATATTTAATCTTTTAAATAGCAATACATAAGGGCATAGTAATGGTTATAGAGTTGATCTGACTGATGATGATAGCTGCTAAGGCCTATACTTTAACGTTGCGTGAGATAAATACAGCGCTGAGCTAGTTGCGTATCCCGGCTAGCAATGGTCGAAGGTTGCATGGGATACACACAGCGCTGAGCTAGTTGCGTATCCCGGCTAGCAATGGTCGAAGGTTGCATGGGAAACATACAGCGTTGAGCTAGTTGCGTATCCCGGCTAGCAATGGTCGAAGGTTGCATGGGATACATACAGCGCTGAGCTAGTTGCGTATCCCGGCTAGCAATGGTCGAAGGTTGCATGGGAAACATACAGCGCTGAGCTAGTTGCGTATCCCGGCTAGCAATGGTCGAAGGTTGCATGGGAAACATACAGCGCTGAGCTAGTTGCGTATCCCGGCTAGCAATGGTCGAAGGTTGCATGGGGTACACACAGCGCTGAGCTAGTTGCGTATCCCGGCTAGCAATGGTCGAAGGTTGCATGGGAAACATATAGCGCTGAGCTAGTTGCGTATCCCGGCTAGCAATGGTCGAAGGTTGCATGGGATACACACAGCGCTGAGCTAGTTGCGTATCCCGGCTAGCAATGGTCGAAGATTGCATGGGAAACATACAGCGCTGAGCTAGTTGCGTATCCCGGCTAGCAATGGTCGAAGATTGCATGGGAAACATACAGCGCTGGGCTAGTTGCGTATCCCGGCCAGCAATGGTCGAAGGTTGCATGGGATACACACAGCGCTGAGCTAGTTGCGTATCCCGGCTAGCAATGGTCGAAGATTGCATGGGAAACATACAGCGCTGAGCTAGTTGCGTATCCCGGCTAGCAATGGTCGAAGGTTGCATGGGATACACACAGCGCTGAGCTAGTTGCGTATCCCGGCTAGCAATGGTCGAAGGTTTCAGGCAAACTTTTGTGGGTTCTTTCAAAACTGCGGGGGAATTCACAGAATCTCGTTGCGTGGATCCGAAGGGGCCCAGGGGTAGAACGTCATTTCGCAGCTCAGAGCCTACTTTCAAGCGCCACTCACCAGGCGTCGAGGGTCGAGTAGTCGTAGAGCAGCGCCGAGTGTTGCTCCTCGTCGCGCACGGTCTCGTACTCGCGCGACGCCAGCACCGGCCGCTTGAGTGTGGCGGGCGCCGCCGTCGCCGCCGGCAACGGCTCCGAGGGCAACGTCGCTGCCGCGGGCAACGCCGCGTGGGCCGCGTCCGGCTTGCACGACGGCTCCACGCTCAGCGCCGCCGGGTACGGCGAGAAGACCTGCGCGGGCAACGTCGAGGTCAGGCCGGGGCGGTCTTTTGACGGCGATCGGTGCGAACCAAGGGGCCGATTCACGTACGTTTCGCTGTACCCCCTTTAGTCGCTGGGTTATTCAGCTACCAAATCGAGCCATAAATGAGTCATAAATTACACTACGAGGCATTGAGGTTGGACAAGTTTGGTCTCTTTACTTTCAACGTTGATCGATGCGATTCGGGTGTGTTGGGGTGGCATAGGTGGGTTATTCAGCAACCAAATCGAGCTTCTCTTCTCCCTCGGAGATCTCCTATCCCACCCAACGAAATGGTAATCGTTAAACGATAAGTGACTCAAAAATTACACTACGAGGCGTAAAGGTTGGGCAAGTTTGGTCTCTTAACGATGATCACATCATCGTTGGTTTAGAGAGGCTGCAAAGCCGGATAATTGTGCAACCGAATCAAGTCTGCCACCTCCCTCAGAGATCCCCTTTTTCCCCGTCACGCTAAGAGGCAGAATCGGGCTCAGAATGCTCGGTTGGTGGAATGCCGTACGAATCAGAATACCGGATTGGTTGCTCATTATTTGCTGATCCTACATACCAGTAACAATGCACCTACGCCAGAAAATCTGTCCCTCTCAATAGGAATTTAACAATGTAACCGTAAACTTAGTTACACTCATTTGGTACATTTGGTACATTTAACATTTGGTACATTTGAGAAACGAGTGGCTGTGATTAGTAAGTCTAACACGACTGTACAACTGAATTCAGCCAATCGCACACAGTGAATTCAGTTGTAACTCCAAGTTGGGATCTCAATTAGGAGTTGGCAAACTTGGTAAAACCGGGCCAACAAGAGGCAATTTTATGGTTGATGTAAGAAGCAAGTTGCCTTTGCCAACTTAGTGGAAATGATAGCAAAAGTATGGGCCAAATTCAAGACCTGCACCAAGACTGGCAAAGTAAGTTGAGACGTTGCGTTGACATTTTTTCTTGGTATGTTTTTGAGTAGTTACGGACAAACAAACACCCAAATCGAGTTACGAGGTGATTACACAAAATATTATGTTATGCGAGCCTGTGTTAAATTAATATAAGTATGAATACAAAAAAAAAAAGGAATATACACACAAAAAATAGATGTGATGGTAAAATATGATGGACATAACGACTGCCTAGAAGTGATGCCTCGTATTTGAATTTTTGAAAATGTGCACCAGAGCAAATTATACCTGGTATCTACAAATTTGAATTGTTAATTACCATTATGAGTGACATGCCAAGATTATCTAAAGCTACATGGTTTCTAGTGAATCAATGGATAAAATTAACTTTTTTAACAAACATGAACATTTTTTGTCTAATGTGGGCTTCATTTCTGTATTTTTATCTATTTGCTTTTATTATGAACGATGTAGTTTGATCAGAATGCATAAAAATGAATACAAATGGTAAAAAATGGTAATTGAATAGAATTTATGAGCAGTTTATTTTCTCTAATGAACATTCCCAAAAAGCGAAGAGGTATCACTTCTAGGCCGTCGATAACAGCCATCCGAATCGGACGAAATCGCAACTCGCCTGGTTCGAGACGGACGACACCGACTTGGGCCCGCCCCCGTCGGTGGGCGTCGCCGCCGGCGTCGCCAGCGCCGCCTCCGCGGGCGTCGCCGGCTGCGGCGCGGACGCGGGCGGATGCGGCGACAGCGTTGGCATGGCGGCGTCCGCGGGGGGGACGCTGGCGGGCGCCGAGTGCAGCGCCGGCAGCGGCGACGGCGCCGCGGACGCCGGCGAGCCGACCGACGGGACGCCCGCGACGCTGCCGACGTTGGCCACGCCCACGGCCGGCGTCGGCGTCATCGATTGGCCGCGCAGGTACGACGGCGGGCCGCCCGACGGGGTCGCCGAGCCCGCGAGCCTGCTGGCGAGCGGGGAAACGTTAGACTTTCGGGTTCGGGCGTTTGTTGGGACGGCAAAACGATCTCGTGCTGTGACGGCTTGCTTGCTTTGCAACTAACTTCGTTGGCTCTATTTCACGTTAAGGAGAGTGGATTTGCATCTTCCTCGAGGACCCACAGCTGCTAGACACGAGCAAAGAGTTTCAACACTCACAAGCCGTGTCTTGAGTCGGACAAAAGGCTCTATGGGCAGTTTTGAAACTCTTGGCTCGTGTCTAGCAGCAGTGGGTCCTCGAGGTAGATGCAAATCCACTCTCCTTCTTGACGTGAAATGGAGTTTAGCCTTTTTGGCAACTAAATTGGCAAGTAACTGACGATGGGCGATAGGTAATGGGGGAGATACGTAAAGATTAAGATATCGCCGGACACATCACTAATTTTCCCGTCAATACCAAGCTTGAAATAATTTTTTGGAGGCTAGCTTGCTGAAGTTTGATATCATTAAGTAGCCACGCAAAACTCTGCATTTGAGTAGCGCCAAGCTTGGCAACAAAAGTTAGGGATGTTAGGGATGTTAGGGATGTTAGGGATGTTAGGGATGTTAGGGATGCTAGGGATGTTAGGGATGTTAGTGATGTTAGGGATGTTAGTGATGTTAGGGATGTTAGGGATGTTAGGGATGTTAGGGATGCTAGGGATGCTAGGGATGTTAGGGATGTGTTACTCAGTCGAGGACTTTGTCGAAAACCAGCCTTGCCAGAAGCCGATTCCTCAAGATGACAAGATGTGCCCGATATAATCAAAGAACAATACAACAATGTGTCCATTAAAATTCCATTAATTACCCAGTTCTTTACATGTGCAGACCATCAGTTCCCTGCGAAATTACCCAATTTCACCGAGTTCCAAGTCCTAGTTGGGATCTCAGCTAGGAATCAAAACACTTGGTACAACCAGACACAGGGTTAATTTGGACTAAAGTACAGCACAAAACCGTGAGCCCTCCACACCAGCACGGCCAAAGCGGGGCGCACAAAACCGTGAGCCCTCCACACCAGCACGGCCAAAGCGGGGCGCACAAAACCGTGAGCCCTCCACACCAGCACGGCCAAAGCGGGGCGCACGGAACCGTTACCGCAAACGGGGGACCCAGTGCCGCGAGCGAGCGGTTAAAAGGTGACCGTCAAAAAGCACGTTAACCGCCACCAGGTTTGCGAGTCAGCGGTTGGTCGGCGTCGCACCGCGTTCCCGGTCGCTCCCGGTCGTCTCGAGCGACCAATCGCGGCCAGCCGCCGACCGGGATTAGCGGGACGCCGGGGCAGCAAAGCGCACCGGCACCGGAAAGGCGGCCGCGACGAGAAACCGCGACGAGAAACCGCGACGAAAGCTGCAAGCGAAGACCGACACCGCCACACCCAGAAACACACAGGAGACACACCGCCCTCGGAAACCGACACCGCAAAGCAGGGGGCCGCTCGGCCCCGAGACGAGCGGCGGCAAAGCGGCGCTACAAACCTCGGCGGGGAATCGCGCATCTCGCTCGGCGAGCGTCGGTGGAACGGCGTGGCGCGCGCCATCGCGCGGCTTTTGTTGTCCGCCAAACGCGGCGCTTTGCCGGAAACGCCGCCCGACTGAGCGGCCAACGCCGAGGGCTTGCCGGTCGCCGGCCTTTTGCACCTGCAAACGCCGCGCTAGGTTACGCCTGCGTCGGGGGTTTTCGGCGGTCGAGGGGCGCTGACGGGATTAGGGTACCACACTCGGAAAGTAAGGGGTACGACCCTGATGAAATGTGGGGTACGACCCTGATGAAATGGGGGGTACGACCTTCGTAAAATAAGGGGTACGACCCTAGTCAAATGTGGGGTACGACCCTGATGAAATGTGGGGTACCACACTCGTAAAATAAGGGGTACGACCCTGATGAAATGGGGGGTACCACACTCGTAAAATAAGGGGTACGACCCTGATGAAATGGGGGGTACCACACTCGTAAAATAAGGGGTACGACCCTGATGAAATGTGGGGTACCACACTCGTAAAATAAGGGGTACGACCCTGATGAAATGGGGGGTACCACACTCGTAAAATAAGGGGTACGACCCTGATGAAATGGGGGGTACCACACTCGTAAAATAAGGGGTACGACCCTGATGAAATGTGGGGTACCACACTCGTAAAATAAGGGGTACGACCCTGATGAAATGGGGGGTACCACACTCGTAAAATAAGGGGTACGACCCCAGTCAAATGTGGGATACGACCCTGATGAAATGTGGGGTACGATCCTGATGAAATGGGGGGTACCACACTCGTAAAATAAGGGGTACGACCCTGATGAAATGGGGGGTACCACACTCGTAAAATAAGGGGTACGACCCCAGTCAAATGTGGGATACGACCCTGATGAAATGTGGGGTACGATCCTGATGAAATGTGGGGTACGATCCTGATGAAATGGGGGGTACCACACTCGTAAAATAAGGGGTACGACCCTGATGAAATGGGGGGTACCACACTCGTAAAATAAGGGGTACGACCCCAGTCAAATGTGGGATACGACCCTGATGAAATGTGGGGTACGATCCTGATGAAATGGGGGGTACCACACTCGTAAAATAAGGGGTACGACCCTGATGAAATGGGGGGTACCACACTCGTAAAATAAGGGGTACGACCCTGATGAAATGGGGGGTACCACACTCGTAAAATAAGGGGTACGACCCTGATGAAATGGGGGGTACCACACTCGTAAAATAAGGGGTACGATCCTCATGAAATAACGAGCAAACAAACTAACTACAAACTAACGAGGGTGGATTTGCTGGGACCAGGGTGGCTAATTTAAGTGGAACCTCAAAATTCTGGCTTTGCTGGTTTTGTTTTTGACATTGTCGAAATCCAGACTTTCAAGAGCTGGAAGTTGCCAGGAATACGAACGAGGGATAGCGCCGCTTTTGTTTAGCAGAGCTCGCAGCGCGCTGTGCTTCTTCCAATTCGTGAGGGAATCGACAGCTAGAGCTGCAAATGCCACTGAGAGCAAAAGGTTTCACTGCAACTCTCACAGCAGCAGTAAAAGAATGTTAGTAACGAAAGAGCATACCTAGTTAATGGTTTCTGAACGACAAGAAAATAAAGAACAAAGGGTGGAAAAAGTAAGGTGAAAAAATTGAAAGATAAAATTGAAATCTTTGGATTCACACTTCTCAGAATTGGTGTGATTAATTTGGTAAAACAGTTAAACCTTGTTCACAAGTACAGACTTGATCAAGATCAACTCTCTACGCCGTCAAAGATGGCGTAGATTGGGTTTCCACAACTTAGTTATCTATTTGATCGTGATGAAATCATTCGGGAATCGTCGTGAACGCTCGGAAGAGTTAGTGATTATTTCAAAATCTGCCACCGGAAACGTTGCAACATTAACCAGGGAGCGTGTTCCGTGTGCTACGAGCTCAGTGATAAAGTGAGGTTAGATTCGTCGCGATTTCCGGTTGTGTTCGTATCCCGAGCATATTCCGAACTTGTCCGAATGACTTGATCATGATCAAGTAAGGAAACAAGTGTGAACACCAACTGACTTTTGAAACCCAATCAACGCCATATTTGATCGAGTTGAGGACCTGATCACGATCAACTCGTTTAGTGTGAACGAGGTATTAGCTGACTTCTTACTAAGCTGGAAAGTTTAAATCATAGAAGTGGAGATAATGGCTTCAGCACCCCAAAACAGTTTGGATCGTCATCAAAATGAGTCGCACTGTCTTCGCTGGTCAAAAGTAAATTCCTTGATAATAACAAGCTTAGATTTGCTAGAATAATTCCAAAGTCTGGCTGGCCAACAACACGGACCACGAACGTGGCACGTGCCGAAAACTTCCCAGCGAGCGTGCGTGGACATCCGATTTCACGTGCGAAATGCACAGAAGGGCCGCCTAAATTGGCCGCCTAAATTACACCTACGAGGGAAAGGACAAGCAAACTGACGGCGGACAAAGCAGGCTAGATTCCACAAAGCAGAGCGGCATGCGACGTTACGTGGCGGAGAAGTTTCATGCTCTACGTTCGGGCACCTCGGCCAGAAAGTAACGCTACGTCGCGAGCAGCAAACCAACCTCTCCAACGCCACCTAGCTTTCGAAACACATTGACAGACTTCTCGGCAAGACAGACTTCGTTCGGAATCAAAACCGTACCAGTTTCCAGAAACGTGACCCAATTAGCTGTAAGACAATCGAGAATCAAACACAGCAGGGGGGCGATTGTGTAACTTTGTGGTTTCAAAACCATTCGTTTTCAATATCACCGCCTATGGTTAAACACGGGCAGTGATTTGAAATCGAGTGATTTCGAGCCAAATCGAACGAAATAAAGTTACAAAATCGCCCTCCAGATCAAATTGGTTCAAGTATAATGAATCTAACACGGACAGTCCATGATTTGAGGCAATGGCTACGGAGGAACACCGGCGACAGTTAAGTGGGAATATGATGTCCATGAAGTCGTGGGAAAGAGAACTGTACGTGAGAGCACATGAGATAGATGTGTAGGCATCCCTTGATTGTATTCCCATCTACTTGGCTTGTAGGCGAGGGGAATGCCAAGTGGTGGGAGAGAGAACTGTGTAGCGACGATGGGCAGAGCGAGTGAAACAGATGTAATAACAGTAGTGCCGGCATCCCTTGATTGTATTATCATCTACTTGGCTTGTAGACGAGGGGAATGCCAAGTGGTGGGAGAGAGAACTGTGTAGCGATGATGGGCAGAGCGAGTGAAACAGATGTAATAACAGCAGTGCCGGCATCCCTTGATTGTATTCTCATCTACTTGGCTTGTAGGCAAGGGGAATGCCGGAACTCAATTGCCACTAATGAAGTAGAGGTTCTGGCCAAAAATCTACTCCAAAAGCACGAACAAGCACTAGTCCAACCAAAATCCGCAGCGAAAAACACTCGACGGACTTTGACGATCTGCCACGGCCGTAATCGACTCAGGCGCCGACCGTCCGCGCCGATTCCGCGCGCCGACAAACGTTCGCGAGCACTCACTTGGCGCAGGCGCAGACGGCCTTGCGCGCGGGGTCGACGAAGTCCCAGTGCCCGCCGGGCGCGGCCACGTCGCCCTCGGCGGCAGTCTCCGAGGCGCCGGCCGGGTCGAGCACCGCGTCGTGCCGCACGTGTTCGGGCAGGCGCGAGGCGGGCGGCGACGGCAGCTGCAGCGAGCCGGCGTGGAAGCCCGAGGACGGCGGCGACGGCGGCGGGTCGCGAGACATCGCCGAAGTCGGCGGGGACGTGCACTTTTCCTGCGCAAACGGGAGACGGGCGGCGGTCATGGCGGGGTCGGCTTCGATTACGACCCTGGGGCCTCACCTAGCGCGGCCACTCGTAGTCGCGGGATTACTAGCAATCTACCCTGGCTAATTAACACCACCGTAGCACCAAGCAGTAACCCCGACCTAGCGCGGCCACTCGTAGTCGCGGGATTACTAGCAATCTACCCTGGCTAATTAACACCACCGTAGCACCAAGCAGTAACCCCGACCTAGCGCGGCCACTCGTAGTCGCGGGATTACTAGCAATCTACCCTGGCTAATTAACACCACCGTAGCACCAAGCTGTAACCCCGACCTAGAGCGGCCACTCGTAGTCCCGGGATTACTAGCAATCTACCCTGGCTAATTAACACCACCGTAGCACCAAGCAGTAACCACGACCTAGCGCGGCCACTCGTAGTCGCGGGATTACTAGCAATCTACCCTGGCTAATTAACACCACCGTAGCACCAAGCTGTAACCCCGACCTAGCGCGGCCACTCGTAGTCCCGGGACTACTAGCAATCTACCCTGGCTAATTAACACCACCGTAGCACCAAGCAGTAACCCCGACCTAGCGCGGCCACTCGTAGTCCCGGGATTACTAGCAATCTACCCTGGCTAATTAACACCACCGTAGCACCAAGCTGTAACCCCGACCTAGCGCGGCCACTCGTAGTCCCGGGACTACTAGCAATCTACCCTGGCTAATTAACACCACCGTAGCACCAAGCAGTAACCCCGACCTAGCGTGGCCACTCGTAGTCCCGGGATTACTAGCAATCTACCCTGGCTAATTAACACCACCGTAGCACCAAGCAGTAACCCCGACCTAGAGCGGCCACTCGTAGTCCCGGGATTACTAGCAATCTACCCTGGCTAATTAACACCACCGTAGCACCAAGCAGTAACCCCGACCTAGCTCGGCCACTCGTAGTCCCGGGATTACTAGCAATCTACCCTGGCTAATTAACACCACCGTAGCACCAAGCAGTAACCCCGACCTAGCGCGGCCACTCGTAGTCCCGGGATTACTAGCAATCTACCCTGGCTAATTAACACCACCGTAGCACCAAGCTGTAACCCCGACCTAGCGCGGCCACTCGTAGTCCCGGGACTACTAGCAATCTACCCTGGCTAATTAACACCACCGTAGCACCAAGCAGTAACCCCGACCTAGCGTGGCCACTCGTAGTCCCGGGATTACTAGCAATCTACCCTGGCTAATTAACACCACCGTAGCACCAAGCAGTAACCCCGACCTAGAGCGGCAGTATTACGGCCGGGTTATATAGCCGGGGCACATCGACTCTGACTTTAGTAACGAGCCATGAGATTGGTTGATTTGACCTCAATGCACAATGATGATCGTTTAAAAAGCAGTATGCCTTCTAGATAATGCCATCATCGTAGCACCACCGTAATACTGGTTTCTAGCGGTGCTACGAAATCAACAAACTGCCCATTGTTGAAATGGACGTGCACTTTTCCTGCGCAAATGCGGGACGGGCGGCGGTCACGGCGGGGTCGGCTTCGATTACGACCGTGATCATTCCCGAGTGGCACAAAAACGTACAGTGAGCGTCGTTTTGGTCGACGTCGAAAAGCCAACGGGGGACAACTTGCGTTCAACGTTGACATTCGCCATACGTTCGATTTGGTTCTAGCCGAACGTCGAACGCAAGTTATCCCCCGTTGGCTTTTCGATGTCCATTGAACGTTTGTAACAGCGATTTTAGTGCTACTTGGGATTATGCATGCTGGCAACAAGAATTAGCGCTGAGACCTAAGATCAACCCCTGTCAACTGGGGTTTTAGGGGGAAACTTTGCCTGCTGTACAAATGTTCTCTCACGGGATAAAGTGCTCTGTCCCATGCGGGAACTTTCACTGCAGCGCTAGCAGTCACTTTGCATGCCTTTTGCTTTGTATCTCTGAGATGGGGTACTTGCACTTGGGCAGGTTTGCTAATAGGATAGTGCCCTTCCCTTAAGAGTTTCCTTCAATATTAACATCTACAAGGATTGTGGTGCTAGCTCATAGCTAGCCGTGAGCTAAAAGTACGCATGTTATTTCTTAGACTCATGTCTACTTCATCCTATCTTGAGCAAGAAACTATTTCGACCTGGGATTTGAAACCAATGAGACTTTTATTCAGCATTAAAACCCCAGTTTCAAGTAGTTATCTCCCGAGCCGCAGCTACAATCGCAACTCACCCGATGCTGCTGCTGGTTGACGGGCGCGTGAGCCTCGAAGCCGTCCATGTCGGTGACGAGGACATAGGCGGCCGGGTACCGCATCCTCACGCCGCCCACCGCCACCTCGACCAATGGCGGCACGCCGTCGTCGCTGCCGCCGCGCAACGGGAAGAACTGGCGCCACTCTTCCAGCGCCCGAATGGCGCGCGGATCTGCGCCCGACGTCGGCGTCTTGCCGCCCGTCAGGACGCCGCTGAGGCCGAACGGCGCCAGCAGCACGGGAACGCCCGTCTGGGAGGTCTGCGGAACGAGGCAATCGGTCTTAACTTTAGGAAATGATTGTACTTTAAATGTAGTTTTTACGCTTAAGGGTGGTTTTCTTAACGTTATCGACTCGAAAATTTCCCAGCTTTCTAATGGTACCAATTTTATATTTTTAGCTTTAACGCTTCATCCTAAAGGAAAAGCGCGCCGTATTACTGAAACGAGCGTAAGTTTGCCAAGATACCGTGTATTAACCTTGGGGTAAAATTCATTTCCAAAAATGGTTTTAATCCTTCCTATACTAGCTTTGCCAGCTTACATATCCTTTTATCATTTTTAAATTGGTCATGGTTACGTGCTGTGTTCATTTCATACGGATTATCCCAGAAGAGACAGTTGGGGGCTATTTCACCAAGTTTAACTTAAACGGGCGTTTAAGGCCAATTTAGCCGGTGCTTTGAAATTCACTAATTTACTGACTTTTTGAAAAGTTCAAAGCAGAAATTTGAGACAGGTCACAAAAAAATACTTGAATTTTGATTTGAAAGTGGCAGTGATTCTAGAAGGCATTGTTTTGACAGGTGAAAGATATTTTATTTTGTAAATGTCATTGTTAATTCCCTGGATAAACCATCGTCCATTATTTGAGCCCCCAAGGTTGGGGAATTAGCTTTTAAACCGTGTTTAGTGGTGAAAGAAAGTAGATCCAGACACAACACGTAAGTGTTTTCAGGCCACCAAATATTATTTTATGTTATCACCACGGGACTAAAAGTCGAATTTGCATTTTTCTTCGAGAGAACTCCAAATTCTCCATTTGAATTATTGCAGAACTGAGTTTTGTAGAGAAAACGAATACGCCAGTCAAAATCGGTCTTAAACGACCGTTTAGGGGGTGTTAAACCGACGTTGGTGAAATAGCCCGTCGGCAAGTCCAACATCCTTGCAGATTTCTCGCCCGCTCCGAACGCAGTACGCAGCGCGACTTACCTGCGCGTGCGCCAGGTGCTGTCGACTGAGGTTGCGCACCAGCGGATGAGTGCGCACGTCGATGCTGGCGCAGACGGTGCTCTCGCCGTGCACGAAGAACGCAAACGCGAACGAGAAGTAGACGCTCTTGCCGGGCAGCGCGTCCAGCCCGTCGTGCGGCTGCACGAACCACCGGCCCACGCGGACAAACTCCCGGGCCAGCAGGCAGCTGGGGACCGGCACAAGGTCCAGGGGTCAGGTCAGGGCACAAGGGTGCAGGGGTCAGGTTAGGGCACAAGGGTGCAGGGGTCAGGTCAGGGCACAAGGGTGCAGGGGTCAGGTTAGGGCACAAGGGTTTGGCTCGGCAAATAGGATGGAATTACATCAAAGCACATATAGAAGGGTTACTCAGATGTTCCACTCCCATACTGAAGCAGCTATGCGAAAGCCCTCCGCCAGCAAAAATAGTTTCGCCGGCAGTCAAGGGATGGAGCCCTGTTTGTTGTTATATTACCTGTAACCAAGGTAAGTGTATCCACCTGAGGAACATTGGGTCCCTTGATTATAATTGACCTTGTGCCATGGCCTGGTGGATGATGTTAAAACAGGTTGCCAACGCACCCCAGCGATTTCCGGCGAAATTACCATCATCAATATTTTGCTGTAGCCATAGCTAGGTATATGATAGAGGTAACCTTATATCTGTGACGTAGCCATAGCTAGGTATGGTAGAATGTCTGGGTAACCTCATGTCTGTGCCATAGCCATAGCTAGGTATGGTAGAATGTCTGGGTAACCTTATGCCTGTGCCGTAGCCATAGCTAGGTATGGTAGAATGTCTGGGTAACCTTATGTCTGTGCCATAGCCATAGCTAGGTATGGTAGAATGTCTGGGTAACCTCATGTCTGTGCCATAGCCATAGCTAGGTATGGTAGAATGTCTGGGTAACCTCATGTCTGTGCCATAGCCATAGCTAGGTATGGTAGAATGTCTGGGTAACCTTATGCCTGTGCCGTAGCCATAGCTAGGTATGGTAGAATGTCTGGGTAACCTCATGTCTGTGCCCTAGCCATAGCTAGGTATGGTAGAATGTCTGGGTAACCTCATGTCTGTGCCATAGCCATAGCTAGGTATGGTAGAATGTCTGGGTAACCTTATGCCTGTGCCGTAGCCATAGCTAGGTATGGTAGAATGTCTGGGTAACCTCATGTCTGTGCCCTAGCCATAGCTAGGTATGGTAGAATGTCTGGGTAACCTCATGTCTGTGCCATAGCCATAGCTAGGTATGGTAGAATGTCTGGGTAACCTTATATCTGTGACGTAGCCATAGCTAGGTATGGTAGAATGTCTGGGTAACCTCATGTCTGTGCCATAGCCATAGCTAGGTATGGTAGAATGTCTGGGTAACCTTATATCTGTGACGTAGCCATAGCTAGGTATGGTAGAATGTCTGGGTAACCTCATGTCTGTGCCATAGCCATAGCTAGGTATGGTAGAATGTCTGGGTAACCTCATGTCTGTGCCCTAGCCATAGATAGGTATGTTGTGTCAGATCAGAAATGCCTTTTTTTTGCAATAGCTCCAAGGACATTGAATCAGGGTCAATAGAGGCATGAGGCAATTGCTGTTGATGCCGTGCAAGGTCGAAACTCACAACGCGGCCTAAATTGCACTGCTTCGGCTGATGTTGGGCCATTCGAACCCATTAGGGGATTTGAACAATGTGACGGTTGCCGTGAATCAATACTTCAGTAGACAAGACCATCTATATCGGACTGCAGACACTGTTTGAGGAGCATAGATGCAAAATGCAACTTGTCCAAAATTACAAAAATTGAGCTTGAGGTAGCAGCACCGTGTTCATATAGAATTCTTTACGCAGGAATTTCCTCCGGGTTCAAAAAATAACATGTCGCTCTCTGACAGCTGGTTGAAAATGGATATTTGTATCTTGTGCAGGGTTAAAGTTTTCAAATTTTGGTCATTATCTCAGTTTGGTTTTTATGGACAAGTTGCACTTTGCATCTGAGCTCCACATTCATTCCAGTCATTGGCGCTGAACTAACAGATTATTGCGGCAACGCATACTCACCGCTCGATGAGGTTGTGGAGAGACTTGAAGAGCAGCGAGCGGCACTCGTACGACAGTCCATTCTCCCAGGAGCCCTGCTCGCCCTCTGCAACGAGAACCACGCACGCCGTCAGCCAACGCATTCATCGGCACAAGCCACCGACGATCTCTGCTCGTCGTCACCAAGTCAGCGGGGGGCACGGGTCAAGCTCGGTCGGTCAGTGTTGGCGGCTAGGGTCACTGTTACCATCTGGGGGTGGGGCATCGGCAGGGTTGGATAGGCCCGTTTGGCGACCGGGCAAATGCCCGAAGGGCCGGTAGCCCTCGTGGTCGGAGACACAAGAAACAAACTATGGATGTAAGGCCTCACGGGAGCGACGTCGTCTTTTTAGGGAACGACTTTCGGAAAAGGCGGGTGAAATTTTTATAGGGTTTGCCTTCGGAAAAAAAGTGGGATGGAATTTCTTGCGGGCCGACTTTTATTCTGAAATGCATCAGTACCCTTACGCATTGGGGCTGTTTTGTCTAAAAGTGAGACCTAATGTATTGGATTAGATTGTCAAATCATGAGGAGCTATAACATCGCCTAAACAACAGCATTGGAATGAGCCCCAGTATCTAGTAATCAAATTCGCCTTCTTCATAAAAAATCCCAGCAAGGGCGAGCAAGAAGCAAACCCGCCCAAAGCGAGGAGGGAAAATTCGGGCAATTCCAGCTTCCAATACAAGAATAGCACTTTCATAGCTGACACCAAATAATGAACATCAAGACCTTTAGCAATCGAGAGAGGGACACTAGATTTGAATGCTAGTCTTGGAAACAAAATACGAGATACGATTTTCACGTTTGTAGGAAGTGCACAGTGCGCAGCATGTGACCTACACTGAACGTCGTAAAGACCTGGAACGGCTTCACTACGGCCACTGCGGGCTAAAATTACGACCGCCCGCCTGCGAGGCAGATTGCGTGCCGGACGCTGAGAGGCGCGAAGGAGAGCGGCGAGCCCCCCAGGTCGCGGCCTCTCGCCGCGCGACGCAATGTCATAACAGACTGCGGTCCCGCACTCCGCCCTCCCTCCCGCCTGCCCTCGAGCAAGTGCCCGTCCCGTCGCGCCACTCGCCCGCTGGCCACGGCGTGCACCGCGGCGACGTCGCGACGTGCACGTCGTCGGTCCCACCACGCGGCTGTCGACGGGGAGGCAGCACCCCGACCTCATGTCATCATAGTGTGGGGCGGGGTTGTGGTAGGCCGGTGCCACCGGGCCAGTCTGTGACGCCGTCGTAGTCCCTTTGCTGGCATGAGGTCGGCTTCAGGTGGACCGTACTACGCGCTCAGTTGCACCGCGCGCACTGGAGATTCGTGAACGGCACACCAGGCAAATGCAGCTAGTAGCATTAGTGTATTCCTATGCTGAAAGCTCGTGGGTTCGAAACTTGGCAACGAGGTAATAGCCAGAAAACATTTCGCTTTGCCACGCTTTCGTGCGCTTTAGGCTTGGCCAGTCGCAGACCGAAACGCTCTGAGAGGCCGAGAACGAGACGGATTCGCAATACACACTGCGCTTTGGAGCCCTCAGGGCTGGGCCCGTCGCAGACCGAAACGCTCTGAGAGGCCGAGAACGAGACGGATTCGCAATACACACTGCGCTTTGGAGCCCTCAGGGCTGGGCCCGTCGCAGACCGAAACGCTCTGAGAGGCCGAGAACGAGACGGATTCGCAATACACACTGCGCTTTGGAGCCCTCAGGGCTGGGCCCGTCGGAGCCCGAAACGCTCTGAGAGGCCGAGAACGAGACGGATTCGCAATACACACTGCGCTTTGGAGCCCTCAGGGCTGGGCCCGTCGCAGACCGAAACGCTCTGAGAGGCCGAGAACGAGACGGATTCGCAATACACACTGCGCTTTGGAGCCCTCAGGGCTGGGCCCGTCGCAGACCGAAACGCTCTGAGAGGCCGAGAACGAGACGGATTCGCAATACACACTGCGCTTTGGAGCCCTCAGGGCTGGGCCCGTCGGAGCCCGAAACGCTCTGAGAGGCCGAGAACGAGACGGATTCGCAATACACACTGCGCTTTGGAGCCCTCAGGGCTGGGCCCGTCGGAGCCCGGAACGCGCTGAGAGGCCGAGAACGAGACGGATTCGCAATACACACTGCGCTTTGGAGCCCTCAGGGCTGGGCCCGTCGGAGCCCGAAACGCTCTGAGAGGCCGAGAACGAGACGGATTCGCAATACACACTGCGCTTTGGAGCCCTCAGGGCTGGGCCCGTCGGAGCCCGAAACGCTCTGAGAGGCCGAGAACGAGACGGATTCGCAATACACACTGCGCTTTGGAGCCCTCAGGGCTGGGCCCGTCGGAGCCCGAAACGCTCTGAGAGGCCGAGAACGAGACGGATTCGCAATACACACTGCGCTTTGGAGCCCTCAGGGCTGGGCCCGTCGCAGACCGAAACGCTCTGAGAGGCCGAGAACGAGACGGATTCGCAATACACACTGCGCTTTGGAGCCCTCAGGGCTGGGCCCGTCGCAGACCGAAACGCTCTGAGAGGCCGAGAACGAGACGGATTCGCAATACACACTGCGCTTTGGAGCCCTCAGGGCTGGGCCCGTCGCAGACCGAAACGCTCTGAGAGGCCGAGAACGAGACGGATTCGCAATACACACTGCGCTTTGGAGCCCTCAGGGCTGGGCCCGTCGCAGACCGAAACGCGCTGAGAGGCCGAGAACGAGACGGATTCGCAATACACACTGCGCTTTGGAGCCCTCAGGGCTGGGCCCGTCGCAGACCGAAACGCTCTGAGAGGCCGAGAACGAGACGGATTCGCAATACACACTGCGCTTTGGAGCCCTCAGGGCTGGGCCCGTCGCAGACCGAAACGCTCTGAGAGGCCGAGAACGAGACGGATTCGCAATACACACTGCGCTTTGGAGCCCTCAGGGCTGGGCCCGTCGCAGACCGAAACGCTCTGAGAGGCCGAGAACGAGACGGATTCGCAATACACACTGCGCTTTGGAGCCCTCAGGGCTGGGCCCGTCGCAGACCGAAACGCGCTGAGAGGCCGAGAACGAGACGGATTCGCAATACACACTGCGCTTTGGAGCCCTCAGGGCTGGGCCCGTCGCAGACCGAAACGCTCTGAGAGGCCGAGAACGAGACGGATTCGCAATACACACTGCGCTTTGGAGCCCTCAGGGCTGGGCCCGTCGCAGTCCGAAACGCTCTGAGAGGCCGAGAACGAGACGGATTCGCAATACACACTGCGCTTTGGAGCCCTCAGGGCTGGGCCCGTCGCAGTCCGAAACGCTCTGAGAGGCCGAGAACGAGACGGATTCGCAATACACACTGCGCTTTGGAGCCCTCAGGGCTGGGCCCGTCAGAGCCCGAAACGCTCTGAGAGGCCGAGAACGAGACGGATTCGCAATACACACTGCGCTTTGGAGCCCTCAGGGCTGGGCCCGTCGCAGACCGAAACGCTCTGAGAGGCCGAGAACGAGACGGATTCGCAATACACACTGCGCTTTGGAGCCCTCAGGGCTGGGCCCGTCGCAGTCCGAAACGCTCTGAGAGGCCGAGAACGAGACGGATTCGCAATACACACTGCGCTTTGGAGCCCTCAGGGCTGGGCCCGTCAGAGCCCGAAACGCTCTGAGAGGCCGAGAACGAGACGGATTCGCAATACACACTGCGCTTTGGAGTCCTCAGGGCTGGGCCCGTCGCAGACCGAAACGCTCTGAGAGGCCGAGAACGAGACGGATTCGCAATACACACTGCGCTTTGGAGCCCTCAGGGCTGGGCCCGTCGCAGACCGAAACGCTCTGAGAGGCCGAGAACGAGACGGATTCGCAATACACACTGAGCTTTGGAGCCCTCAGGGCTGGGCCCGTCGCAGTCCGAAACGCTCTGAGAGGCCGAGAACGAGACGGATTCGCAATACACACTGCGCTTTGGAGCCCTCAGGGCTGGGCCCGTCGCAGACCGAAACGCTCTGAGAGGCCGAGAACGAGACGGATTCGCAATACACACTGCGCTTTGGAGCCCTCAGGGCTAGGCCCGTCAGAGCCCGAAACGCTCTGAGAGGCCGAGAACGAGACGGATTCGCAATACACACTGCGCTTTGGAGCCCTCAGGGCTGGGCCCGTCGCAGACCGAAACGCTCTGAGAGGCCGAGAACGAGACGGATTCGCAATACACACTGCGCTTTGGAGCCCTCAGGGCTGGGCCCGTCGCAGTCCGAAACGCTCTGAGAGGCCGAGAACGAGACGGATTCGCAATACACACTGCGCTTTGGAGCCCTCAGGGCTGGGCCCGTCGCAGACCGAAACGCTCTGAGAGGCCGAGAACGAGACGGATTCGCAATACACACTGCGCTTTGGAGCCCTCAGGGCTGGGCCCGTCGCAGACCGAAACGCTCTGAGAGGCCGAGAACGAGACGGATTCGCAATACACACTGCGCTTTGGAGCCCTCAGGGCTGGGCCCGTCGCAGACCGAAACGCTCTGAGAGGCCGAGAACGAGACGGATTCGCAATACACACTGCGCTTTGGAGCCCTCAGGGCTGGGCCCGTCGCAGACCGAAACGCTCTGAGAGGCCGAGAACGAGACGGATTCGCAATACACACTGCGCTTTGGAGCCCTCAGGGCTGGGCCCGTCGCAGTCCGAAACGCTCTGAGAGGCCGAGAACGAGACGGATTCGCAATACACACTGCGCTTTGGAGCCCTCAGGGCTGGGCCCGTCGCAGACCGAAACGCTCTGAGAGGCCGAGAACGAGACGGATTCGCAATACACACTGCGCTTTGGAGCCCTCAGGGCTGGGCCCGTCGCAGACCGAAACGCTCTGAGAGGCCGAGAACGAGACGGATTCGCAATACACCCTGCGCTTTGGAGCCCTCAGGGCTGGGCCCGTCGCAGTCCGAAACGCTCTGAGAGGCCGAGAACGAGACGCATTCGCAATACACCCTGCGCTTTGGGAGGCGACAGGCATAGCTCTAGCCTAAGGGATGGGTTTGCATTGGCCGTAAGCCGACGGCCAGGCGGGGGGATCATGCCGACGCGGTCCCGCGCGAAGTGTTTGTCCCCGTCCGACGTTCGGGACTCGAGCATAGCGGTCACGAGGTCAGCACGACGCAGTCAGCGCCGCGCGCCATCCCCGGCCGTGTGCGCGCGCACATTCCAGCGGACCGCGGTCGCATCCTCGGACCGCGCTTCGAGGAGGCGGTGGCTGCGGTCGAGATCCAGGAGATCTGGACTGAAGGTCATGAACCGACCGGCTCGGCCCGGCGCGCGCAACCTTCGGTCGTGCGGTGCCGGTGGTGCGCCGGGCCCATCGCACCGAGGGCGTTGACTCGCCGGCATCGCTGGACGCCGACGACGACGACGACGACGTGCGGCGGCCCATCAGAGGTTCTTGACTCGGCCGTGTGGAGACGCGCGCGCGCGCTCTCGCTTCCACCGCGAGGAGCGCGCCAAACGCGATTCGATTGCCGGGAGTCGAGACTCGTCGTCGTCGTCGTCGTCGTCGTCGTCGTCGTCGTCGTCGCCTGCGCCGCGTCGAGCTACTGACCCAGAGAAGGGGAAACGAGTGGCTGCAGTCGCGGTGCAACGCGCCTGGCTTCTGTGAGGACAGAGAGCGCGTAACGCGTGTTTTGGCGCCGAAACGATCGACGTCGGCGTCGTGGCGAGGGCGTCGTGGCGAGGGCGTCGAGGTGAGGGCGTCGAGGTGAGGGCGTCGTGGTGAGGTCGTCGGAAGCCACCGACGGCGACGGGTCCACGTCGATTGTGGCGACATTAAGGGCCGCGTCGATGAGATGGCAAACTGATGGCCTCCTCGTTATCTGACCAGCGTTCCCCGAGCGAGTGGTTACGAAGCCCATACGATCTCATGACACGCTGAGGATCAGCTACCGTCGCCCAGTCGGATGTCCGCCGAGGACCCAAATCACACATGGGCCCTTCCATAGACACGTGGGCCTTTCCTACGACACATGGGCCTTTCCTAAGACACGTGGGCCTTCCCTACGACACATGGGTCTTTCCTAAGACACTTGGGCCTTTCCTAAGACACTTGGGCCTTTCCAAAGACACGTGGGCCTTTACAAAGACACGTGGGCCTTTCCCAAGACACGGGGGCCTTTATAAAGACTCGTGGGCCTTTCCTAAGACACTTGGGCCTTTCACTAGACACACGGGCCTTTCCCAAGACATGTGGGCCTTTCCAAAGACACGTGGGCCTTTCCTAAGACACGTGGGCCTTTCCAAAGACACGTGGGCCTTTCCTAAGACACGTGGGCCTTTCCAAAGACACGTGGGTCTTTCCTAAGACACATGGGCCTTTCCTAAGACACATGGGCCTTTCCCAAGACACGTGGGCCTTTCACTAGACACACGGGCCTTTATAAAGACTCGTGGGCCTTTCCGAAGACTCGTGGGCCTTTCCGAAGACACGTGGGCCTTTCCAATCACACGAGGGCCTTTCCTAAGACGGTCGGTCGACGACCGAATTTCAAACGGAATCCGGGCAGAGACAAGCGGATGTCGGCTGCACACACGCAGTCGGACTGTCTGACGGCACGCAGTGTATCGATCAGTGTGTAGAGCGGTCACCCATCCAGACGGCGTGTCGGCGCAGTGGTGCTTAACTCGGTCGGTCGGCGTGCGGCGCCCGTTGAGGTTAGATTTGTATTGATCGCGGTGGGCGTTAGGGGGGGGGGGGGACACGTGCTTCGGCCGAGAGCGGCACAACATGGTCGATACGCAAACAATGCCACCACCCTTCACTGGCGACGGGGGGGGGGGGGGGGGGGGCGACCGTCCAGAGAACGGGGATCGAGTTCGGGGGCTGAGCACTTATAGGGTCCAATGCCGAGGGTTGCCACTTGCCCCCGCGGAGGATCGACACTTCAATGCAATTCCCGTAAAAAAAATAATAAAACATGGATTTTGAAAGGCTGTTTTTGTGGACGTGGGTTCGCTCACTACAAACCAAGGAGCGAGATTGAAAGTGACTCGAATGTGATTTGCAGGACACCTGAGTTATCTCTTGTCCCAGCATGGTTCATTTCAAAAAGGGAATTGGTAATCATGATTGTTGCCGATGGGAGCCACGATGCGGCGAAGAGGGGGGGGGGGTGGCTCTCGTGGCGTCGATCGTGTTCCTCGCCGCTGCGGGGCGTCCTGAGGGCAGGAGACACGTCCTGAGGGCAGGAGACACGTCCTGAGGGCAGGAGACACGTCCTGCGGGCAGGAGACACGTCCTGCGGGCAGGAGACACGTCCTGCGGGCAGGAGACACGTCCTGAGGGCAGGAGACAAGTCCAGAGGGCAGGAGACAAGTCCAGAGGGCAGGAGACACGTCCAGAGGGCAGGAGACACGTCCAGAGGGCAGGAGACACGTCCTGAGGGAAGGGCGGTCGTCGTCCTGACGGCCTTCGGGTCGGCAGGGCACGGACTTCTAGCAGGGCACGGACTTCTAGCAGGGCACGGACTTCTAGCAGGGCACGGACTTCTAGCAGGGCACGGACTTCTAGCAGGGCACGGACTTCTAGCAGGACACGGACTTCTAGCAGGGCACGGACTTCTAGCAGGGCACGGACTTCTAGCAGGGCACGGACTTCTAGCAGGGCACGGACTCCTAGCAGGGCCGATGCACGGGGACGGACGGTCGCACACGCCTCGCCATTCCTCGGTGCAGTGCGGTGAGTCAGCACGCCGCAAATACCGCGTCTCGCCGCGCCAACAAACACGCCGACTGCAGCAGCCTTGCGTTCGGCCGGCCGGCAGCCTTCGAATGTCGCCAAACTACACATTGCTGGCACTCGCCGCAACACTCGAAGGCGGCTTGGAGAGGGAGCGTGCGTTCGTCCCTGCCATTACAGTGTGTACACACGTCACGTGCTCAGCGCCCTGCATCGTGGCAGGGGGGCAGGGGGGCAGGGGGGGGGGGGGGGGCGATGAAGTGTGTTTCGCCGTCGGACCGCTAATTGCTGGCCTTCGCGCGACGTTCGACGCGACGCGAGTCCGTCGCGAGTTGAGGGCGCCATTGACGACTCGGACTCTGCGCCTTCTGGGCCGGGGCTGGCTGCTGGCCGATCGCCGGTAGTGCAAAACCTTAGCATGACTTGAATTCAACTTTTTATGGATTTCCAAGAGATATTTCGAAGTTCTGAAATATTCAATTGGTTGTCCAAAGCGTGAGGATTCCGTAGATATTTGTTTCGTTGCGATCGGATAACAGGTGTGGCCTGGAAAGTGGATACGGTAAGAAGTAAATTCTTACCCTTATGTACGGCTACGGAAACGGCTCTACTTCGGAGCTCATTGAACAGAGTTAAGGGTGGTAAGAATCAGACTGCACGTTCGCATCGTCGGTGCCAAGTGTAGGTATGAGATGACGAGGGATCGTGGCATGTTCATCGCCCTCCGTTGGGGCGTTTGTCACGCCTAGGAGCTGCACAAGTGGACGCCGAAGGCACAGGCCTCGCTGAATACAGATCCCTTCTCAAATGCACGAACCAGATTGCTCTTCTGGTTCGCGATTTTTGTGAGTCTGCCATTTCCAGCAGCCTTCTATAGCAACATAGGAGCGATGGAAAACGATTCCGTCCAGAAGGCCTTGGTCGTGTGCTCGGACATGCCCGAAGGGCGCTGCACCATCAGCCCCAGGTGGCCGGGGTGAAGAGTTCGAGTGCGTGGACAAGTGTGGTCGACCACCGACGGCGTGTCTCGTCTCGGAGGGTGCGCGGTGGAGTCGCACTCTCTCTCAAAGGGGTCGCCGAACAAGGGGTGCGCGTTGAAAGGGGGGGGGGGGGCGCTACGCATTCCGCGGCTATCGATTAGATCTGGCCGGCAGTCGGCCTGCCTCGACAACACCGCCGCTTAGGGCGTCCCGACACCGAAACCACCCTGTCCCATCGCGCCCTGCCCCCATGTCCCAGCCTTGCCTGGAGGTCGTGGGGTATGAATCACACCATGGCTGTGCTTGCAGCGTGCCAAGAACCCACCCTGTCCCATCGCGCCCTGCCTGGCGGTGGCAGACACCTGCCCCCCCCCCCCCCCCCCCCCCCCCCGAGCGAAGGGTGCTCGGCGTGCGAACCGCGTCGAGTCGTTCACCCTCGGCGACGGATTAGCGAGCATCTTTTGACACCGCACTCGACCGCGGCGTCGACGCAATCAATACCTGGCCAGGCCTAAGCACCCCCCACGCCCCCCCCCCCCTCTACCCACACTAACCATCGCCACGTGAAGGTCAGCGCACACCGCGATTTGCCTGTCGCCCGAACGCCGACACAGCAAAGCGACGTCTTCGCTTGGGCTCAATGGAGACCCTCTAGTCTCACCCCTGTCACCTCCGCATCTGGTCTCGGTCCACTGCTGGCGATACATTTTCCCAAAGCACTTCCTTTGCTGACACAGAGGAATCATCACCACTTGGCAATCGAGAGGTTTATTTTATTAGTCTATTTCATTCGCTCGAACAATATGCATTTGCAAGGGGCCAAGGTGCACAGATGCGACTCCTACAGCCGGCCTAAAGCAAGCGAGGAGCTACTGTTGGTGACTTGAGACTTCGGTACCCAATGACTGGACTTCGATACCCAGTGACCCCCAGTCTTAGAGCAGAGGCGATGGCGTACGAATCGCGGATGAAGTCCAGGGTGGCGATCATGCAACTGTATTTCATTCGCTTTGGCTCGAAATCATTCGATTTCAAATCACTGCCCCCCGTGTTAAACCATAGGCAGTGATATTGAAAACGAATCGTTTTGAAATCACAAAGTTACATGATAGCCCCCCTAGACTTTCGCATCGCATCGCATTCAATGTCGCCGTGTAACACAACAATGCACCGCCTGCCCGCGACACGGCGCTGATTGAGGTCACGGCCGCCCCCGGTCTCAACGGCATCGTCATCGCGAGCGACCGGCAGCTGTCCGCACGCACGCTGCAGTGGCGGACCGCAGACAATCGAGCGCGCGCGCGCTTGCGACGCAAAACCAGCGCCGCTCGGATTCCTGCCGCGCCGATAACAATCGAGCGGCGACCGTCTGGCCATGCACGATCTGGCAACGCCGGCCAGTGTAGCGCGTTGCCATGACTGCGGGAAGCTGCTGCCCCCCGAGTGTGAGAGAGAGAGAGAGAGAGAGAGATGACGCGCGTGCCGCGACCAGCGTAAACACGGTGTGCTCCCCGCCTACGTCACGCCGTCCGCTGACGTCACGCCCGCCGCTGACGTCACGCGGTCGAGCGGTCGAGACTGGCGGCGCAACGGGACGCGCTTTGCGTTTCCCCACTCGGCCACCAGGAAGTCGCGCGCCTCTCGGGCTTCGGGCACCGAGGGCTTCGGGCACCGAGGGCTTCGGGCACCAAGTCACTAGCTCGGGCACCAAGTCACTGGCTCGGGCACCAAGTCACTGGCTCGGGCACCTAGTCACTGGCTCGGGCACCAAGTCACTGGCTCGGGCACCAAGTCACTGGCTCGGGCACCAAGTCACTGGCTCGGGCACCAAGTCACTGGCTCGGGCACCAAGTCACTGGCTCGGGCACCAAGTCACTGGCTCGGGCACCCAGTCACTGGCTCGGGCACCAAGTCACTAGCTCGGGCACCAAGTCACTGGCTCGGGCACCAAGTCACTGGCTCGGGCACCAAGTCACTGGCTCGGACACCAAGTCACTGGCTCGGGCACCAAGTCACTGGCTCGGGCACCAAGTCACTGGCTCGGGCACCAAGTCACTGGCTCGGGCACCAAGTCACTGGCTCGGGCACCAAGTCACTGGCTCGGGCACCAAGTCACTGGCTCGGGCACCAAGTCACTGGCTCGGGCACCAAGTCACTGGCTCGGGCACCAAGTCACTGGCTCGGGCACCAAGTCACTGGCTCCAGATGGACGCTCGGTTTCGACCCGAGGGTGCATTTAGCCCGAGGGTGCATTTAGCCTGAGGGTGCATTTAGCCCGAGGGTGCATTTAGCCCGAGGGTGCGACGCGAATGAGACGACCGCGTTCCAAGATCTGGCAGTCCTGACGGCATCCAGCCAGATTGAGCGATGGGGATCCTCGTGACCACTAGCACGGCCGGGACGGCGTCGTGGAGTCAGCGTCGTCCGACCCGGCACAGAGACAGAGACAGAGACAGGAGCGTCGTTCTGCGGGGTTCGGCGTCGAGGCAGCCTGTTGCTCGTGAGTCGTGGGGCAGGTGTCTAGGGCGTCGATGCCGTTGCCGGGACGCGGGCTACCGGGTGCGAGGCTGTTCGTCCCAGCGCAGAACGGGCACCCCAAAGCCAGGCACGAGGTCCTTTGGGGTCGTCGCGCGAAAGGAGGTCGGCCGTCGCCCCACAGAGTGCGGGGAGGTCAACAACGCCCTCGTCGTCGTCGTCGTTGACCACTTGGAATCGATATCCGCGCGGTGGGCTGCTCGAGGGGGTGTGCACGGGTAGGGGGGGGGGGGGGGGGGCGACGGATCGTTATCGCGCTCATGGACGGCGCGTGCCGTCGACGGCGTCGTCGCACCCCGGCGAAAGTGAGTGGACGCGTGCCCCTAGCCACGCGCCGTGGCCAATTCAAGCACACCTCAAGCTGTACCCCCTTGGTACGGGTATGACTTCAACCACCAAAGCGTCAAAAACCATTTAGTAATAGCACAACGTATACGTTATGGTGATGTTATGTTGATGTTGATGACTTAAAACCTATTAAATGAATTGACATGAGAAGATAATTTACATAAAACTGACAGAAGAAAATATAAACACTGCCACAGTGATACCCGCCTCAGGGTAGGTACAGGGAGGGCTAGGTATTGGACGAGTTTTATTTTATTTGCCAAATTTCACACATCTTCATCATCGTTTTTGCTAGGTGTTATGCACGATTTCATTGATCTGTTTGAGTGCAAGCAGCAAGATTCCCTCCAAACCCGTTTCGAGTTATTTCCATCAAACTGTAAAACCTTGCACAAATCGCTGGACCTCACTAGCCTTGCCTTAAGACAGAATAACATGTGACTGAGGAGGGCTCAGGACGTTATACCCGGGCTAAGGGGGTACAGGAAAATGCACGTGTATTGGCCCCCTGGGGGGGGGGGGGGGGGGGGGGGGGGGGGGGGGGGGGGGGGCTTTAAACTGCACCGAAGCACGGCCATTTTGACCCGTTTTGTTGCTTTCTTATAGCTGGGTACGATAGGTATAGTATGTAATTAGTTCGAATTACTTTATATAGCATTCAAAATCCAGTGAGCATTAGTTGTTTTTGGACACCCATATCCACTTTGGAACGGCACAGACTCGAAAATAACTATGATATCAGTGAGTCTCATTGCATGCCTTCCTAAGTGCAAGTCTATCTGCACGTATAACTCTGACTTCGCCGTTCTCGGTTGCAAAGTTAAATAATTAACATGGACAACAACAGGGAATCTTTCCATCAGAACCGATAACGGCATGACGCAAAAGTAACAAAACTGCCGAAGTTCGGTGCGTGCCGTACTCGTAACTCGACTGGGTGCGAGCGGTCGCCGCCTCACAGATTAGCGAGTGCCGCGCCGAGTCGAGTTTGAATGGACACTGAAAACAAAGCCCTAACCGCGGCTACGTCGGCGTCGTGTGCGTCGAACGCGCCGTCCGTTTGTTGTCGTTTCACGGGGCGTTTTACGAGCGTGCATTCATGACGCCGGTACTTGACGGGGGGGGGGGGGGGTCGTTAAACCCTGTCCTGCGCGTGCGCGCTCGGCGATCGGAGTCGCGACCCGGGCCGAGTGTTTTGCGCGCCAAAACGCGAGCCGCCGACCGACGAATCATCGCCCATAGCGACGGGCGACGAATCATCGCCCATGGCGACGGGCGACGAATCATCGCCCATGGCGACGGGCGACGAATCATCGCCCATGGCGACGGGCGACGAATCATCGCCCATGGCGACGGGCGACGAATCATCGCCCATAGCGACGGGCGACGAATCATCGCCCATAGCGACGGGCGACGAATCATCGCCCATGGCGACGGGCGACGAATCATCGCCCATAGCGACGGGCGACGAATCATCGCCCATAGCGACGGGCGACGAATCATCGCCCATAGCGACGGGCGACGAATCATCGCCCATAGCGACGGGCGACGAATCATCGCCCATGGCGACGGGGTCGTGCACTCGGTACAAAAGCGTAGGTAACTTCGAGCCCAATCACGAGATGAGCGGCATCCTGCTACTAATAGAGTGCAGTTTTTTGACGTCTAGAAGGAGAGCGGTGTTTCACTCTCAAAGAGGCTCCCCTGATGCTAGAATTGAGCTATATTCGCTGGCCGTCCCTTTACAATCTCTGCTCTGCCGTTCTGGCATCGTTCAAATCGACATCGATTTATAACGATCGAAAACTTATGCCATAAAGAGCTTAACGTTGGAGACATATTCCTCCCTTTACCATGGCCGTTCTAAACTTGACCAAATTAGCCGTATCCAGTTCGAGGCGATGCGGTTTATCCTGAGAGTGCAGGGGGGGGGGGGGGGGTCCACGAGACACACTGGACTTGGCCCGCCAGAAGTCGCGGTGTTTACCCCCGGCGCTGACCGACGCCGTGTCGTGCGACGCCCTTCAAACGCCTCGCCCACCCCAGCCACAGGACGCGCCGAGCACCCCTCTGCGACGACCTTGACTCGAGCTGTCTGTCGACAGGCGGCGCACCGGAAACACCCCCCCCCCCACCTCCCTTGGCCGGATGAATGCCCTGACCTTGACGAGCACCCCCCCCCCCTGCTCGACGGCGTGACTGGCAGATTACCGCGTCTGCCCGTCGTCTGGTCGAAAGGGAAATCCGCCTCTCTCTGTCACACCTGTCACGCGCTCTACTGCGATTACTATACGATTACTATAAGATTACCACGATAACTATGATAACTACAAGATTACTACGCCGCTAGCAGGTCACTCGGGGGCTGCGAAGGGATGGGAATCAGCAAACACTGACCGAGGTGGGAGGGCAACGTTGAGAACGGGTGCCACAAGTCAGACCGAAGCGCCGTGACGTCAGAGGGGCGGACAGGAGGGAGTTGTGAATTGCTAAAAGCGGACTGCAAAGCATTTGGCCACATGGCGGAGACATCAGGCCGCGAAACGCCCTTACTCCAGTAACGTTTCTCTCGCAGGTAACGAGGGACAAAAGCATGGAGTCCGTGGGACATACCCCTCGTTTTCTACATCACTGCCAATGTGCTCTTGCTGTGGCAAGGGCGGTGATGTAGACAACGAGTTACACCAACAAAGTCACATTCAGTGTGTTCGTAAACTCCTTCTAATCCACCGAAAGCCTAGAAGTTGTTCGTAAACTCGGCACATCAGTGGGCGTGGCTAAATATTTTGTTGGTGTGAAACCGTGCCGTGCCGTGCTTCTAGCCTTTGCTCACCGAGCTCAGGCGGAGGTGTTGTGGCGGGAAGAAATTTGACTTGGGAAATGTAATGTAATTTTGATGGTCAATGATAGTGAAATTTATATGCAGTTTGACAAAGAAACCTTTCGGTAATTTTTTAAACTTCCTGCAGACATATAATTAACTAACTCAAGAATGATTTTGAGATTTTGAGGTTAGTTGTCAGCAGCCATGTTTTTTTTTGCCAGTGACGTAGTTCGGCTGCTCATCTGTTCGTAAACAGAGGTGATTTTAGGATCTCACATCACTTCCACCAGCAAATCAATTGGAAGTGTTTTCGAACACACTGAGAGGAGGTAACGTAGAGAGTGAGGGGTGGCTCAGCCAGCTGGCCGAAGCCTCCCCCGTCTGCGAGGGTGACACCGAGAGTGATAGAGAGTGATAGAGCGAATGAGAGAGCGGCACTCACCACAGGCGACCAGCTCCGGGGAGACGAGCGCGGTGAGGTCGGGCTCCTCGCCGTACCAGAAGATCCACAGCTCTTTGGCGGCTTGCAGCGAGAGCGCCGGCTGTTGTTGGCCGGCCGAACACGAGGCGGTCGCGGCGGGCGGCAGGCCGATCGAGTCGAACAGGCCGGCGCCGTTGAGCGCCGACGAGGCGGGCGTCTGCGTGGCCACGCGCCGCCACACGCAGAGGATGTCCACCGAGAGGCAGCGCGCGTAGCTGGCCAGCACCGGGTCGTCGAGCGGCTCGGGGGAGAAGCTGGACTCGCCCCACACCAGTTTGCGCCACTTGATGCCGCATAGGTCCGTCTGTCGGGGCAAGGACACGAGGGGGGGAGGCGTTAGGTTCACACTTGTTTGCACCACTCGATAGGTCCGTCTGTCGGGGCAAGGACACGAGGGGGGAGGCGTTAGTTCACGTTGGCGTCGTGGGCTGACAAGGGGGTGTTGGTTGACAGGAAATACAAATACAAATGCGAAACCACAAGCTCCAGCTGCGACTCGTTTTGTTCCAATCATAACTAAGACGGTTTCATGCAGGGAAAAAAGCACCTCGATTCTTCGGCGCGTTGCACGGTTTCGAACGCATCGGTCCGCGGTTTAAACGCATCGGTCCGAGACAGTTTTAGAGATGGGTCTGTCCGCTCGGGGACGCGATTTGCGCTGAACGAAACGTGCAACAGCTGGGGGAAATCTTGAGCAGAACTCCGCGTTATTCATACGGATATTCGTGCAATCGACATTCGAATCTATTTTTGCGGTTCGCGTCGGCATTCGGGTTGCGATTTTAAGGGACCGACGCGAACCCTGTTTTCGGGGGGGAGGGGGGGAGGGGGGGGGGGGTAACCGATGTTTTGGAGACCCGGAAGCGCAAGGTGTCGCCGGTCAAACGGTGACCCAACCCAACCACAAGTGAAGCCACTCGGGAAAATTCGCATCACTCCGGAAAATTAGCACAACTCGGGAGAGCTCGCGAGATAACTCTCTATGCGTCCTTCAAGAGGCTTGATGGATTGGCAGTAGAGATGCGATATGTTTGTCGTCGGCCCGGCCGCGGCCCGGAAAGTCTAGGTGCGGCCTCGGCTCGCACTCTTGACATCGATCAAAATAAAGTTTCCTAACAGCCCGAAACAGCCTCAAAGTCCGAAACAGCCCGGAAAAGCCAGAAAGCGAAAATCTCGACCCGGTCCCGCACACTTTTTGCAGTCGGGCCGGACTTTCGGGCATTTCCCGCGTCTCTAATAAAGGCAGCGACGGCAGCCCGACTTGTTGACGCCGAGTAAACAAGTCGAGGCGAGGCGAGTTGCGCGACGAGGAAGGGAATGCCGTCGCACGGCGCGACCTTGACGTCGCCTGCTCGGCCAGGACACGCCGGTCTTCGCGGACACGTTGGCCCAGGTTAGTCCCGTCATCTCATCGACCTAAGGTAAGTCGCGGCGCGGCGACTTACCTAATAGGGGCTCTGCGCTGATTACAGTGAGTCAGTGGCCTCCAGTTAGCAGCTAGATATAGGATTGCTAGTGGTCGCTAGGAACGAAGAGGAAACCAATGCACACTGAACTATGGCTAGTTGACGAACTTTGCTACATGGCCGCCATACGCAAGGTCACAATATGACACTCGGTATCTGCTTGGTATTTGCAAAATGCAGCTGCGTTGGAAGACGACGCCGCAGCGAGATAGCGACGTGCTGATAGCGCGGCCCGAGCGAGGCGCCTCAAGTCGCAGCTCCAACGCAGTGTTATCAGCGCGCTGCAAACCCGACGCCGTTGTCGACACCGAGAGCCGGCAGCTGGCCGTTGTACTGCACGGTGCAGCGAGCAATTAGCGTCTCACAGACGAAGTGCAGCGCGCGCTCGGCCTTGAGCCATTGCCTGGCACTCGGAAGTGCATTCTGCATCGCAACATACCTAGCGACGGGGTGGGGGGGGGGGGGGGGGGGGGGCGTCCACCTGACCTCGATCCCGTCGTAGGCACACAGCTCGCGGTGCAGTCGACCCTAACCCCCGCAACGCCGTTCGACGGGCACCGGCAGCCGCGCCAATTATCGGGCCATTCATGCGGCGGACGGCCGCACGGTCGGGTGGGTCAATTGAGCACACACCCCCCCCCCCCTCACGCCCGCCACCCCACGCGTTCACGGGGAGACCCCGGCGCGGAGGGCGCGCGCTGGCCTTACGATTGGCGGGCTGCTGTGTTCGGGACTCGCGGTCGACGCGGTCCTGTCCTTTAGTCCGTCTTTGCGTCCCGGCGTCTCGGACTCGACGATGGCGAAGTGGGCAGTTGAGCCGGCCGTGTCGGGCGTGACTGACTTTCGGGGCCGTGGCGCGGGTTCGAGATTAGTTCCGTGAGAAATCCGCCCAGCGCGGCGCTAGCTCGAAACTACATGTCAGGTCGAGAAAGAGAGTGGATTTGCATCTTCCTCGAGGACCCACTGCTGCTAGACACGAGCCAAGAGTTTCAACACTCACAAGCCATGTCTTGAGTCGGATAAAAGGCTCTGTGGGCAGTTTTGAAACTCTTGGCTCGTGTCTAGCAGCAGTGGGTCCTCAAGGAAGATGAAAATCCAGTCTCCTTCTTAACGTGGATTGGAGGTATGTTTGCCTCGGAAACAGTTCGGCGTGGAGTCGCCAAAGCAGCGCATCGCACTGTTCCTGCCTCTTGTGACCGCGAGCCCGAGTGTTGATTGGATGCGGGGCTCGAGGCCGAGACATCGACTGTGGCAGCGTGTCGGCTGGACGGCCCCTGGACTGGCCGATCGCGAGGGATCCCTGGACCGGGTCCCGAGCGTGAGTCACCCGAAGGACACTTGCCGTACGTCGGGAGACTGTGCGCAGTGCGTGGGTGGTCGCGTTTTGGCAGCGAGACCTCGAGCAGGGGGGGGGGGGGGCGAACGCGGAAGTGCGAAGACGGCCACGTGCCGCTGCTCGCGTCGACGGGTCGCGGCAACGTCGCTCGACGGGACGGCGTCGTCGCGGAACGGACAGCTGGGACACTCGGGGACGTTCGGGGGACCGGGCGGAACCTCGGCAAGCAGGGAGAATGGAACCCGGGAGGATATATGAAAACCCCGAGGAAACAGATGAAAACCCGCGGGCGGGCAACGAGCAAATCTCTTGATTATCCGCAAGGTCTCAGGCCACAGATGAAGTTTAGGTGAATCCATGAAGAGATGAAGGTCCCGACAAGATTGCGCGTCGCTGCCATGGACCGTCTTCAGCTACGAGTCTCTGTGCTCTTCTCGCAAATCAATACGGACTGCACCAAGTTGAGACAACCTCTCGAGGTTTGCGCTCCCTTGCGGTTTACTCAAACGCGCCAACATACGGGGAAAGTATGACCAAGCTGGCGTGCAGTCGCCAGCAGAAAACCGAACCCCCGGCGTGCCTTCCTCGAGAAGGCCTCTCGACTCGACGGCCGGTATTCGGACCGAAAACGTGACCACCTCCAAATTACATCTCCCGACAGCCGCAGCAATAAATCGCATTGGAACGCCGGTAATAATGGACTGCGTCGGACGTGGGAGAGACCGCTCCTCGATCGAAGCACGCTGCCGTGGCCGGGCCGGGTTGTGCGTCGAGGCACGGCGAGCCCTCGGCGCCCTTCCCACCCCCACGGACCACGGCCTCGTGTGGCCGTGCACGGCACTGCACAACGGGGAGACGTCTTTCAATTTCCAAGCGGCCACGACGCACCAGCTGCAGCATTTGCCACGCGGACGCCGGCATTAAATTGAATTGAACTTCTCGAGATAAGGACGCGGTCAACCGTGGCGAGCCCGACCAGCACAAACACTCCGATGATCGACGCAAAGGTCGACGACAGCGCCAAGAAATCGGCACACTGGAATCCCCCCCCCCCCCCCCCCCCCCCCCGACAGAGCGGCCGGTCGCCCGCCGAAAGCCGCGCCATCTGGAGCACCCGGGGCGACGACCTGTCCGACTGCACCGAGCAGCACCGCAATCGCCCGGCGATCGCGACGTCGTCGACCGGGCGATTGCACCGAACGCGCTCGCACTTTCGGGCCGTCGTCACGCGCGATGACGCCCACTTCGCGGACGGCGTTGGCGATGAGGACGACGTCTCAGTCAGCGACGACGGCAGCCCCCTCTGTGTGTCGCGAGGGCGAGCGTTTATGTAGCGTGCGTCGCGTTTGCTGCAACTACTAATGCGCCGAGCGGCAATCTCACGGCTCGATGTCACGTTCGGAGCACAAGAGTGCAGACAGCCTTCTGTGTAATAATACAACAGAGGACCGCGGCCTGGTGCCCAATTCTCGAGTTTAAGTCATGCCTTGGTCACTTTATTTAGGTTGTATTGTGGCGACTCCAGGACATTTTTGGAAGAAGTTGCTACTTCCAAGCCATTTGCCAAAGGTCCGAGTACACTAACGTTCACATAGTTCCAGGAAAGTTTTAAACGGCGTTAGTCACTTTGGCTAAAAGTTGACTTAAAACTCGAGAATAAAAGCCCAGGTGCCTCTCGTCGCGAACGCCGCATACCGAGCCAGTCAGCCACCCGGTAAACGCAGTGGTCCCACATCGACGAGCCACGACCGAAGTCCGTGCCGCCCGCCACTGCCGCGCTATCAGCGTCGCTAATGGACCGAGTGCCACCGAGCCGAGCTTTGCGCGGTTGCCGGCTCTCCGTGCCGCGTTATCGCCTCCCCTACCACGCCCCTCCCCACCCACGCCGCGGGGCGCTCGAGGCGACGCAACAAGTGGCGGACGGAGCGCGTCGAGCCGCGGCTTGTTGACAAACACCCGTGCATCGCCCCCGTGCATCGCCCCCGTGCATCGCCCCCGTGCATCGCCCCCGTGCATCGCCCCCGTGCATCGCCCCCGTGCTCAACGCGGGGAGAGGCGCACCTATCGGCGCACCCGGGGGCTTCCGGGCACGGACACACTTCGCATGCCGTCCCCAGTCACGACCGGCTAGAGTCGGCAAGTCGGGGAGACGCCACACATGTGACAGACGGACGGCCTGTGGTGTGTGGCTGCTACAAAACGCTGTCGAATCCCAGAGATAACGCGGTGGGCAACGAACCTCCGAGCAGCCGGCACGCAAATCGACTGACAAATCAACATGCACCCGAACATGATCGAGATTGAAGCCCGAGTCGAGATTGAAGCCCGAGTCGAGATTGAAGCCCGAGTCGAGATTGAAGCACGAGTCGAGATTGAAGCACGAGTCGAGATTGAAGCACGAGTCGAGATTGAAGCACGAGTCGAGATTGAAGCACGAGTCGAGATTGAAGCACGAGTCGAGATGGAAGCACGAGTCGAGATTGAAGCACGAGTCGAGATTGAAGCACATTTGAGTGCAGATTCCATGCGTTCCCGGGCGGCGGTACAAGACCCATGCATCGTTCGGGGACTCGGGCCCGTTTTGCAGACTCGAGTGCCAACTCGGGGTTGGGAGAATGAAGTCCAGGGCCGGGTCTTTGCGATGACAGAGGTGTGCGTGTCTTGCGCAGGCGCAGATACGAGATGCATCGATTCTCGGGACTGCAGCAGGCGACATAATGTCGTCGTCGCTCGGGTGCCAACGCGCACTCCGATTCCCGTCACGGGTCACGCTGACAGGGACTGACTCGACAGGGAGGCACGGAGCCCCTCCCGACGCCCTTGGCACGCTTGCGTCGCGTGCCGACCGACGCGACCTCGGGCGAAACTAGAGCACCCGACGCGGCCCTGTCCTTCCTCCCTGGGCCCGAAGTCCTCGCAATCCCAGGACACTAAACTCCATTTCGCGTCAAGCAGGAGAGTGGGTTTGCATCTTCCTCGAGGACCCACTGCTGCTAGACACGAGCTGAGGGTTCTAAAACTGTTCATAGAGCCTTTTTAGCTCTCTTTAGATTTCTTGGCTCGTGTCTAGCAGCAGTGGGTCCTCGACCAAGATGCGAATCCACTCCCCTTCGTGACGTGGAGTGGAGTATAAGTTCCAATACGGACACGAAATGTCCCCCCGACCGTGAGATCGCGTCGCCTTCGCTGTCTCGTCCGACTTTCTCACGTCGCGGCGGAACGAAGCCCACGCTACACGAGGCGAAGCGGTGACGTCACGCGGCTGCCAGCTGGGCGACGGCGCAGTTGCGCGAGCTGTCAGTGTCAGTGTCACCTTGACGGCGGACGGGCGACGCAGCGCGCCGGGCGGCACCGGGCCGAACCCGACGGCTGTCACGGTGACTGGCGTCTCGGGGGGGCCGTGCGACGTGACGGGCCGAAGCAGGAATGGTGACGAGGGTAGATTTGCACAGAGGCTAAAAATCTAGTTGCGAGCATCTAGTTAGAGTCCTAGAGTGCCGGCCGACTGCGTTTAGAATTTGGCCACATTTCAAGGGGAGTTTTTGACACATGTATCCCCTCTTATGTATGAACCCCGAGGGACCAGGATGGCCGGCCGGACGCAAAGCCAAGGGGAGAGTTTGATTTCCGGGTCCGAGTCCCGCGAGTGCCCGTCAACACAAAGCAGGAAACAGATTTGGCGAATTGCGCTTAAAGGATCAGCCGATTTCCTTTCGGCTTGAAACACATCGGTGTGTATACAAATCAAGCTAATCACAAACAGTGGATGAGGTAATTGTTACTGGTTTATACAGTTACCAGTATGCAATTGATGGAAGGGAGGCGAAGCTGGAAAAATGTGCAACCAAACCGGAATACGAACCCGGGACCTCCTGCTTGCCGGGCAGGTGCTCTACCCACAGCTATTCGGTCACACATCCTCCCTGCTTGCCGGGTGGGACAAGGGGGATCTCCGGGGAGATGAGGGGCCGAGCGGCCCGTACATGGGACGGGTCATTGGAAATGTTATGATTTCAATAACAAGAAGTCGCGTAAAACACAGCGGAAATCACGAAGCTGAGTGAGTCGACCCCGTCTTGTGGGATAGAAATCGGGACGTTCATCAACCCGAACATCAGCCTCCTTGGTGCAGGCGAGCACGATGAATGGGTCCAGCCTTCCATGTGAGGGGGGGGGGTGGTATTCCCCCAGTATGTCCCCGTCAGTCCCGACCAAACCCCCTGGCGGTCGGCAACGCAAGCGGCGGCTCTCATCGCACGCAACAGGTTGCCTCGCTCGCCGGTGCAGTCTTGCACATGCACATGCACATGCACAATGCACATGCACTGGCGGGCAAGCGACCACACGCACTCGGGCTGAGCGGAGCGAGCGAGGGAATGCACGCCAAGCGCCACTCGTGGCCGGTTAGGGGACCAGGGTGGTGATTATGTAAAAATTTGTTTGAGATAATGTTCGTTCAAATAACATTGAAATGCCCCTAGATACCGAAAGTTATCCCTAGATACCGACCTGTAAAAAGTTATATAATGGCCACCCAGCCCTTTGGACGCCTCGATGAGGTGTTGGTTGGATGCCGCCAGGATCGCAAGCGTGCAGAAGAAATGCTATCGGAACTGCTGGCTGGGAGGACCGAATCTCGTATATAACGATTTGTTATATGTATAGCAAAGTGCCTAATACCTTTACGATGTACCAGGCTTTGAAGTGCCCTTCCCCCTGACCTGCCCCAAAATGAGCGCTGTCATCGGTGCACTCCTTCTGTCTGTCCGCTACCTCCGCGCCGTGACGTCACCTCAGTCAGACGATGCGCAGTAGCAGATCTGGTTAACTACATTCCATTTCACGTCAAGAAGGAGAGTGGATTTGCATCTTCCTCGAGGACCCACTGCTGCTAGACACGAGCTGAGAGTTTCAACACTCGCAAGCCATCTCTTGAGCCGGACAAAAGGCTCATGGGCAGTTTTGAAACTCTAAGCTCGTGTCTAGCAGCAGTGGGTCCTCGAGGAAGATGCAAATCCAGTCTCCTTATCAACGTGAAATGGGGCGTGATTCCTATGACACCAGGAACGCGGCCGCCCGAGATGACAGCGATCGCCACGTGTCATGTGTGAATCGAAGCGAGCATCGACGCCCGGACACCGCCACACCGATCGGCCACGTGACACGAGCAGCACTCGAGGAGACTTTGTTGACAAACACGGCGCTCTGTGTTCGCACGACTCACGCCAACGACATGCCGTTGCGAACGCGACGCATGCGCCAAGGACACCGGCACTAGCGCGGCAGCACGCAGAGCCGGAGTAACAGTCCGTGGAATTCTGGTGGGCGATCTCACGTTGCAATGTGCTCCGCTATTCGCACCTCGCTCGCATAACAACAACAACAACAGCTGGACCAGCAGTCTACGAAACGATCATAATGCTAGGAAGCGAAAGGCATTGGTTCTCGGAGTTCGCTAAGGCTGTTGGTGCGGTTGTTGGTGATTATTTCACGAAGCTTTATTTGAACTTTCAATTGGTATTTCGTGGTTATAAATCACACAATTTGTTACTAAAAGTGTGACCCTGGTTTCGTTGCAATCGGACAAACGGTGTGGCCACAAGTTGGTATCCAGTAGGAGGTGAATTCTGCGCGGGAAGCTGCCCGAGGATACGCTCAATATTTCGACGTAACAGGGTTGTTTTACAACGCTTGAAAATACTAGATAAGTGAATATTTTTTGAGATTTGCAATCACAATTTGTTGCCAAAAGTGTGAGGATTCCGTAGACCCTGGTTTCGTTGCAATCGGAAAAAAGGTGTGGCCACAACTTGGTATCCAGCAAGAGGTAAAATTTGAGCGGGAAGCGGCCTGACGATACGCTCACTCCAATATCCCTAAGACTATTAGACTAATATGGGATATGCGCTAGATGCAGTGCCCCATGGTCGAGGGCAGTGAAGACATGGGGTCGGCATGGGGTCGGCACGGGGACGCCGCGGGTGGAATGAGCGTCGCGACGCCGCGGCGAGAGGAGCGCGTCGGTGGCGCGAGGCGACGCCGACCGACGCCGACCGGAGAGTGTCCACTCGGCGTCGGCGTCGCCGGGCGTCGCGACGGCGCAGTGCGCATGCGTCCGAACGCGCGTGCATAATCTAGCGCATCAATCAATACGGCGTCGGTCGCACTGGCCGTGTGCTCGCCGGCATGCAAAGTGGCCGAGAGCCCGCGCGGTCCAGCAGGCTTTGGCGCAGAGAGAACAGACTGCCCCCTGGTCCCAATACCGAGATGTTGTACGAAGGGATAGATGCCATCTGCAGCGGATCTTTATTTCCCCCGAACTCTCTACCCTCCAATGTGGCAAGGAAAACACTGCGCCTGAATTGCGCTATATATCGGTCTTTATAGCCACCGTGTTATTTGACCCAGAGATATATGATTCGAAATCCCGTAAAAAGGCGAAGCTGTATTCTACTCGAATCAGTTAGTGTCCTCTGTCAATCATTTGCGACGGATAGTTTCGAAATACAATGAGTGACCGAGGAAATACCTAAGCAAGGTGTCACGACTGTTAGCAAACACCTTCGTGTGTACAGTTACAACACAAAGGCATGCTATCGAATGGTTGCATCGATGACCGCGTGGCTCGCAGGGTTGCCCTTCACTGCACTTCGCCGATGAGTGATGTAAACAAACACGCCTCGGCCACGGCCTCCCAGCGAGCGCGTCTAGGTCGTGGCAATGTCGGTCTGTACGGGGGACCTGACCGGTCACAGACGACCCAGGGTAGCACAATTCGCCCTGTTCACAGGAGGTCGATCCCGACACGCGCCCCCCAGACAGACAACTAGGGCACGCTGCCCCCGCCCCGACCCCGGCAAACGCCCCCGTCGGCACGCGACGACCGTGGACCGGGTCAGTCTCGCGCGCTGACACAGAGTCGGCAAGCACGACGCCCCCGAGCCCCGAACATAGGCCCATGGGGTCGCCGCCGAGCATGGAGGTGCTGTCGTTGGATGCGTCCTGTACACCCCGTTTACAGACGCAGAAAGTGGCGGCCACGAGCTGAATGTTATACTGAAAATGGCAAGATCGCCGCCTCCAACAGCCGTCGACGTCGATGGGACGCGGCCGAGCGACAACGCCATCGCGGTGCTGGCGAAACGCCCCGCCTCTGGGCGAGCGCGCGCGCGGTCTGCCGACGCCGCTAATGACAGTGCCGCGACGGCGACCAGGTATAGGAAGGCCCCGACGGCCGCGGTTCCCACGCCGCCCCCCCCCCCCCCCCGTGTCGCGGAGCGCGGGGAGCGCGTCGTGCCGTGCGTAGGGCGTGACCCAGATACGCGCGGCCGAGACGGCAACAAATCCATACATTGATTGTCGTAGTACCTGACAGCGCCGTGTCGCCGTACGGTAAAATACACTCGTAGGCCGAGAGATTGAGAGACTGTCTGACTGCCTCGCCGACTTCTACATGGCCCGTGTGCTTGGACGATGCGCTGGGATCACGTCAGTCCCGAATGCCGCAAGTATAGGGAGACATTGGTGCATGCAGGGAGCATTGGTAGCAGGTGTCCCTCTCGGCAACAAGTTTACTGGACCGGCTATATGAAAGGACCATGCTTCATTGTGAATCATCGGACATGTTACACGGCGCGGTTCTAGATTTCCCCCATTCGCATGGACCATGTTGTAGGTTTGAAGGTCTTGTAGGTTTGAAGGTCTTGTAGGTTTGAAGGTCTTGTAGGTTTGAAGGTCTTGTAGGTTTGTAGGTGTTGTAGGTTTGAAGGTCTTGTAGGTTTGAAGGTCTTGTAGGTTTGAAGATGTTGTAGGTTTGAAGGTCTTGTAGGTTTGAAGATGTTGTAGGTTTGCAGGCAACACAGGTCCATGCATGGACAGTCCAGTCGACTTGGCCCCGGGACGCACGCATCGGGAACTTGTAGGTAGGGATCCGAAGAAACGAATAGGTTACCTCAAGGGATGTGGACAAAGGAAAGTGAATTCTCGGTAAAGAACTTCGACTTCGGTAAAAAGTCTAGAAAATAAATGACGAGCCCATAGAAGAGACGTAAATAAAGTGTCACTCCCTCGATGTCCAATGTCTAGTTTAACGGGACGCTAACGACAGCGCGCATCCATACGATGCTTGCAGCGCGCCGCGACGCAGAGCGCAGTGTGGCGATCCTGACTGTCGGGGGGGGGGGGGGGGGGGGGGGGGGGGGGGGGGGTCGGCGTCAGCGCCCGATCTGCCTAATCACCGCACGGGCCGCCGCCGGCGTTGTCACGCGCACTCTCTCTTGCCGAGACGCCGTCGTCGCCGCCGCCGCCGCCGTCGCCCGACAACATATTGATTCTTGCGCCGCGTGACGACGGAAATAACACCGCGACGGCGTCGACGGGCAGGGGTGACCCACCGTGCACGCACCACGGAGGCGCCGGGTCTTCCCTCGGTCTTCCCTCGGTCTGGCCGAGCGGCCGTCGAGCCTCACGAGTCGTCGGGCGCAGACCGAGCGACAACCAAGTCCCCCGAATGCGAGGCAAGTCGGCTGCGAAAACCCGCAGCGCCTCGCGATCAATCCAGCAATCCAGTCCGTCAGTCCAGTCCGTCAGTCCAGTCTGTCAGTCCAGCCGTCGATCACCGACACACAGTCCATCTCCAGGGACGCCCACGCGCCGAGGAAGCCGTCGAGACACGGAGGACGTCCGAGCAAGCCGATCGATCCCGAGGGACTGGCACCGGACCGCGAGGCCCGAAGACACCGAGCACCCCGCCACCAAGCCACCAAGCCACCAAGCCACCAAGCCAAAGGGGCAGCAATCATTCTCACTTTCTATCGCACGCTGACTGCACGCCAGCGTTCAGCTGCGACTCGTTCAGCTTTCGCTGCACACGCGGCTTGTGCTAGTAGGTACACGTGAACACTACATGGAGTGGAGGGAATGCGAGTGACTGCACCAACCAAGTTGCGCTCTGCAATCGGCGAGTGTCGCCTGCAGTCGCAGCGTCTGCATCGACTCCGCGCAAACTGCTGGTCATCCAGCGGTCCAGTGGCCGAGAGCGAGTGTCGTCTCGCGAGTGTCGCTGTCGATGGCCGTCGGCCGATGAAGCGGCGATCGAATGCCGACAGCCGCAACGCGTCGGCATTCGGCGTCGCCGGCTCGCACCTGGCCGCGACCGCATTCAACAAGTTGAACGCCAAGATGAGGTCGGGGGACGGTGGACCCCCCGCCCCCCCAACGCACAGGGGGCGCCGTCGAGTAACAAGTGCCCCATCAACGACGCCCTGCGAGTGGGCGTCGTGACGCTCGGACTCGGAGGCGCATGGCTCGACCCATCCTGCGTCCCATCCCTTAGGGCTGAGCCGTCGGATTCCAAAGCGCAGTGTGTATTGCGAATCCGTCTCGTTCTCTGCCTCTCAGAGCGTTTCGGGCTCCGACGGGTCCAGCCCTGAGGGCTCCAAAGCGCAGTGTGTATTGCGAATCCGTCTCGTTCTCGGCCTCTCAGAGCGTTTCGGGCTCCGACGGGCCCAGCCCTGAGGGCTCCAAAGCGCAGTGTGTATGGCGAATCCGTCTCGTGCTCGGCCTCTCAGAGCGCTTCGGGCTCCGACGGGCCCAGCCCTGAGGGCTCCAAAGCGCAGTGTGTATTGCGAATCCGTCACGTTCTCGGCCTCTCAGCGCGTTTCAGGCTGCGAAGGGCCCAGCCCTGAGGGCTCCAAAGCGCAGTGTGTATTGTGAATCCGTCTCGTTCTCGGCCTCTCAGCGCGTTCCGGGCTCCAACGGGCCCAGCCCCGAGGGCTCCAAAGCGTGGGAAAAGCGTAGTGTGGCGCACTGGTCGTTACGTGTATAGGCGGCGACGATTGCGGCTCGTGAAAACGAAAGGGCCGGCTGCCTCGCCGCGACGCCGCACGCTCGCCGCGATGCGCGAATTCCGAGCGAATTTCACCGGTTATGGTAATCGGCGTCGCCGTGAGCGACGAGATCGCGCAGCCGCGCGTCGTTCGACTGCCGGGTGACGGCAGGCGGCACGCATGCGTGCGTGGCAGGTTGGCTATAGCGGGCGCGCTGCAGTCTTGGCCGCTCGGCGGGCGTCGAGTGCCCGTCTGGCCGGCGAGGTGCAGGCAGTCTGGCCGCGACACCTGTCCCACTGCGCGCGGGGATTCCGCGACCAAGGTCGCCCCCCCCCCCCCCCCTTGTGACGCGGCGCCGGCGTCGGGCTTGACGCGGTCGCCGCGATGACATCGGGGTGGACTTGGACGGGGTGGACTTGGACGGGGTGGACTTGGACGGGGTGGACTTGGACGGGGTGGACTTGGACGGGGTGGACTTGGACAGGGTGGACTTGGACGGGGTGAACTTGGACGGGGTGGACTTGGACGGGGTGGACTTGGACGGGGTGGACTTGGACGGGGTGGACTTGGACGGGGTGGACTTGGACGGGGTGGACTTGGACAGGGTCGACTTGGACGGGGTGAACTTGGAGGGGGTGCAGGGGAGTCGCTTTGATCGCAGTGTCTCGTCATTGCACTTTAGCTAGACTCAATTTTGAAGGTAGCAAAAATTGGACATAGGCACTCTAGGCTAATTTGACATATAGGTAGAGACTAGCACGGCAAATCATAGAGAGCAGCTGCCGAAGAGTATTGACACAGTCAGCGAGCAAGAGTGTACAGGACGTAAAATGGAGTGGGTGGAAATCCGGGCGACTATTCGCAGTCCAGTGCCTGCCTATTAGTGTGCAAAGAGTCTGTCAGGGTCCTGGCTATCAGCGAGCACCTCGGCAATCAACACGGTGTCCGATAGCGACAGAGGGTCGAGGTAAAGGAACTGAGTGCGTGTGCGTGCGTGTACGTCATGTTCAGGTAATGTGGTGCAATTAGAGTTCGCATTGTTCGGCGGACGGGGGCGGAGACAGCCGACGAGACCCGATGCGAGGAGAGGAGGCGACACGGGGCGCACGTGGGCGTTTACACTCGGCCATTCCAATCAAGGCCGCCGCGTCGATTGCGCGCGACTTCGTCGGTCCAGTTCGAGACTCGGTGTCCACAGGCGGTCCATTCGGCCGAGCTCGGGTCCCGACAGCCGCTCAAGGGGGCTGTGCTTGCTTGCTGAGCTCGGGTCCCGACAGCCGCTCAAGGGGGCTGTGCTTGCTGGCCGAGCTCGGGTCCCGACAGCCGCTCAAGGGGGCTGTGCTTGCTGGCCGAGCTCGGGTCCCGACAGCCGCTCAAGGGGGCTGTGCTTGCTTGCTGAGCTCGGGTCCCGACAGCCGCTCAAGGGGGCTGTGCTTGCTGGCCAAGCTCGGGTCCCGACAGCCGCTCAAGGGGGCTGTGCTTGCTGGCCGAGCTCGGGTCCCGACAGCCGCTCAAGGGGGCTGTGCTTGCTTGCTGAGCTCGGGTCCCGAGAGCCGCTCAAGGGGGCTGTGCTTGCTTGCCGAGCTCGGGTCCCGACAGCCGCTCAAGGGGGCTGTGCTTGCTGGCCGAGCTCGGGTCCCGACAGCCGCTCAAGGGGGCTGTGCTTGCTGGCCGAGCTCGGGTCCCGACAGCCGCTCAAGGGGGCTGTGCTTGCTTGCTGAGCTCGGGTCCCGACAGCCGCTCAAGGGGGCTGTGCTTGCTGGCCGAGCTCGGGTCCCGATAGTCGAAAGCTAGCCCCTTCCCGCGGTACAAGCACAGTTGGCCCTGTCCTTTGCCCGTCGTTTCAAAGTCAATGGCGCCAGTTTGCCCGCGAACCCAACGGCCCCTGCAGGAAGGGCACGCGGAAGACACATTCGCGGTCGTCGGACGGCCAGGATCGCACAAGACTTCCAGCTGTCCGAATCGGACCCTTTGCCTCTAGGAGGGGTGGGGAATGGCACGTGGTCGCTCCCCCCCCCCCCCCCCACCCCACCCCCCGAACACGCCGCCAGTTCAGTGGGCCAGTCAGGGGCGACCAAACGGCCAGCCCGCCAGACTGGAATGCAGCCCTGACTCTCGCCGCGTCCAACGACATTTAGTACTCTTCAGTGCAAGCATGACACGAGCGAGCTTGCTCGTTGACAGCGCTGTAAACTGCGCACTGTGTGTGTGTAAATTAGGAAGTTTAATGGGCACTTGGCTCGCGCGTTACGAGCACGGGCATTTAGTTTGGCACTTGGCTTCCAGAGGCGCCAGTCGTATCACACTGTCACATTACACGTGCAAGTAATAGTCATGGCTGCGCTATCAATGCTAACCCATAGGAAGCGCGATGGACAGTCATACTTGGGGTTATTGTCTGGACGACAAGCGAGTGTTTGTCGTCAGCGTGAGCGGTCACTCGACCCGACGTCGTCCACTAAGGTGCATTGCCGCCGCAACAACAAGCCATTGTTTACGTTACGACTCGGCCGGCAATCGATATCGGAGAGCGCATCGCTTTGCACAGAGAGCGATACGCGGATAACGGCTTGTTATTAATAATTCCGACAACAGCCGGCGATACCGGGCAGGTACAGGCACGGTATTCCCGATGCGATCCGCGCGATAAGGCGCGAACACCTTGTCGCCGTGTCGTGCAAAGCAGCGCGACGCCAGATAGCGAAACAGCGCGACCGTGTCGGGAGGAGACGACTAGCGGCGTGCGGACTCGCGTGTCCCCGTCGAGAGTGTGTCGTAACCGCGGCGGTCGGCGAGCGAGCGAGTGTGTGTGTGGGTCTCTAATAGCACACCGGTAGCAGCACCCGTCGGCCCGTCCCGTCCCGTCCCCGGCGACCGGCATGCCGTCGCGCGTTCGTCCGATGCCCGTCCGCGCCGCAATGTCGTATAACGCCCCGCCGCCGCCGCCGCCGCCGCCACCACTGACACTTTGCATGCGTCTAGCGACGGGCCGCACGACGGACAAATGGCAACCGCGGCTCCCGAACCGCCCGTGCTGGAGTCGCTGGTTCGGTCTACGCACCCGACAATGCATGTGTTGTGTGTCGGTGACGGCTTAGCAACAAGTATAGTGGCTAAAAGCCCGACGATCGCTCGGGAAAATAACTTGTCCCACTAATAGTTGGCTGTCAAGGTCTTCAAGGCTGGAATGCCAAACGATTTGCCCCCAGTTAGGCATTAGCTAATAACGCAGCGCGCGAGCCGAGTACGAACAACTTTTCCCTGCGTTGCTGGTCGTGACCCAATACCGATCGCTGGCTGCTACGCGATTATGATTGACGCTAATAAATAGATGCACGGTGTAACGTAAAACAACGACACTCGCCGGTCGCTGTGATCTGTTTAGTGACGCGAGAGATTACGAGAGGTCGGTGGATCCCAGTATAACGGAAGTAAGATTGAGGCTACAGAATAAAACGCTTGCTGCGACCATCGCACGACCGCCGCTGCCTTTTCTGACACCGAGGGAATACGAATGCAAAATGTAAAAAATTGACCAACTCATAACTTTCTATTCGGAAAGCCTACGGATAAGATTTCGTGAGTCGCGCTAGGAGTCGGCCGGAATGGAGATTGTCTACGCGTCCGAGTCCGAGCCTAGTGCTAGCAGGTGACGGACTGTGTACGTTTAGACTTCAGGGCAGATGACCTTTGCGTGCCAGCAGACCCAGCTCGGGGTTTCGTACCAACAGAACTCGATTACAACACAATCGCAGGCGTAATTCGGTCGGAAGCGTCGGCCACGAAATATCCCACCGTTTCCCGATCTTATTATTAAGCCCGTATGAGTAACAGTAGTAGCAACACCGAGCGACTCACTAACTGGGCCAGTGCTCCAAAAAGGTGCGAATTGCGTACTCGACTCCACCGGGCTATAAAGCGTGACACTAGACGCAGAAACTCGTCAAAATGATAATCTCGTTAAAACAAACTTGGATTTTAGTAGCCGAAGCGCGCGATTAGCGTTGCGACGATAGGACAGCAAAGGAGAGCATTCCGAAACCGTTTGTCGTTCGAGCAGCTATTTGACTTCATTTTCTTACGCTACGAAACACTTGCATCAACTTACCAGAGCGAAGAAATTCGTATGACAGTCCTCCAAACTAGCGCCGTTTGTTTGATGATTTGGGTGCGTCATGTTTTACGCCACATCTTAAAAATCATTTAAAACACTAACCACACGATTTACACGGAAAAAACCACTCAAAACTCGATATTATCCACGATCACACAGAAGGTTTTCACCTTCCAATGGCGACTGTAAAATGGCGGATAGGACACAACAAGCGCAGAAATAGTCGCATCCCATTGGTCCTCCTGATCACGTGGTATAACAAAGTCATGTAACCAATGAGCGGGTGTTTCAGAAGTGTGTCATGGCGGCGCTCATAAGGCATGGGATGCGGGAATGCAGCCGAGAATTGTTATTATCGTCTAGAATTTCCAGCTTGGTAAGAATTCAGAATGAAAACTTCTAGGATATACGTTAAGCTTCATTTTGGATGCATTAAAAAACATTTTTCTGCAGTTTTCGAAATGTATCGTGTAATTCAATCTGCATCCACTCTGACATAGAAGGGTTGACTCTCATCAATGGCATTTCATTTTGCAGATTTTATCAAGTAGAAGTAAAACAACCTCTAATAGAATCAAGCCTAATCCAAGAAAAAAGACCTATCTCTCTCAGAGAATAATTTCAAAGGTAGACTCTACTGCCGAGTCTTTTGCAGCAAGGGGGTAAGTAAATTAACCTAACCTTCAATGACAGAATATAGGAGCATCAAGAATTGTCCTGTTCAAAATAATAATAAGACACAGCTTTCTATATGGCTCTTCTACTTAAAACTTAGCCGCTTACTTTTCATTTGAAATTAGGATACACGGCACAGAATTGGTGGAGTAACCGAATCTGAGGTCGTGAGTAGATTGTGAACCTGTCGCAATAATACATGTGATTCCAAAGTGGGGGTCAATCTTGGCTTAGTTGGTCGGTCTTACGTAAAAAATCAGCTGCTAACGTAAGCTTCACTTGGCCAAACTTTAAGTTCACCTTTACTATACATTCCCGTCTAACGTCGGCGAGAACCAAAATATCAAGTACCTACCATTACCTAAATAAGTTCAAATGCTTGAAATGCAAACTCCACCTCAAACCAAAATTGTATTTTATTCATTAGCATTTCATGCTTAACTCTTTATACTGACATGGTTAATTTTTTATTTTGTAATTAACTAACCAATAACGTAAATTAAAAACCTAGTCATTCCGTAAAAATTAATAATTTTACAGGTCTCTTGCAATAGGTACCAATTGAAAATGTTTCAATTGCAGATTTCTTCGGCCAATTAAGGAGTACAGCCCACCTGCGAATGCTGGAAGCAAAATCAACGCTATTTTTGAAACGGCGACCGGAGAAAAAGCCAACGGTGACGCAAAGATTTCAGACCCCGCGCTAAGATTTGCCGTTTTCAACGCTTGCTTTGAAGAGTTGAACCATGAGATTCCCAACTCTCTTCTGCACACTATGGAAACATTAGGTATACATGTACATCAATATTATGTATTCATATGTCCTGAAACCAACCATCAGCCGACAACACAGTAATCCAAAACTAGAGTGGATAAAAATAGGAATGTTACTGTGCCGATTGCAGCCGACGTAGTCTCGTTCTACGAAACCGGCGTCAGTCCCACCATGCCACTGGACGCCATGAAGAAGGTGGATCTGCCGCCGAACCTGCACATCCAGTACGAGTACCACCGCTTCCACCCCGAGACCGACACCGTGTTCGGGGGCGTCTCTGCGTTCACCAAGAGCTCCACCCTGGTCACCGGACTCAAGTACAAGAAGAAGTACAAGGGACACATAGCAAAGACGTCCTGGCCCTAAGCTTGTTTGTGTACTCGCCTTACGCAATTGAATACGTCGGTAGCGCATTTGAAATGTTAGAAAAAATGTTACATAGCTACGTAGGAATGGGAATGTTTATAAATATTGCCGAAATACGAATGAAATATTTCTTTTTATTTATGCTTATTCACAACAAAACTTTATACATAATACTGTGTTTTTTTTGGGAACGCAAGCGTGCTCCGTACAGACAGAGCAGGTGCCGGTCGCCGATTGGCAAGGGTGGGTTTGTGGCACGCTGAAAGTGCAGCAATGGAACGACTTGTGCCCCACTCCCTCCAAGCAAGGCTAGGACGGCGACATCCATGCAGCTTGGTTTAGCGCTTTGTAATGTTTTTCGTGCACGCTTTCGTTTTGTTAATATCACCTATTGTTTATGCGATGTGACTGCAATAATTTCAAATATTCAAACAAATAAATTGGCAAGGTTCTCTCACTACTTGTACCTTTGCGTTGTTTTACTTTAATTCCGGTTCCTCTCTTTTCAAATGATGTAAACCCCCAACAATATATTTTTATTATCGACAGATATGCTACCAATAATTTACAGTTCAACACGATTTCCTCAGCAATCACTAGCTCGGGTTCTGACTTGAATATTCACTTTCATTAAAAATATAAACATTAAATTTGTTTGCCACATCTGTCTGTGAACCATGCATATCAATAAATACACATTTGTGTTTTCCCACTATAAAAAAAAAGGCAAATCCAGTGAAAGAATCTAAAAAATGTAGCAAAGTATTCGTAAATAGGTAGTTCTTCAGAGTTGGAAGAATGTACTCATGTTAATGGTCTACTGAAAGTACGCACAGCAATGAACAGTCATCCAATATGCAGTGCAGGCACTAAGTTACTTTTCTTAAGTTCTAGTCGTTAGTTTTGAAAACTGTTGTTCGGATCAAACCTGTGTGATGGCAATGAACCTTGACAAAGATAAGAAAAATAATGTGTAGGTACGCTGAAAAGCAAGGCACGAGATCTCACACGACGGATTGCATCTAGAAATGTTGCCTGTTCCACGTGCGGCGCTTTCGACGACGCGTTGGCGTGCAGGCAAAACGCAGGTCGAGAGAGTCAGTTGTCATTTGCAGATTCGGTGTCTTCTAGAACAGAAATCACGGGTGAGTTGGAAGGAAATAGTTGAATAATGTCAGTGTTTAGTAATGCATTAAAACACGCAACTTTCTTTACCGAATGATAGCACTGTGTTGATGTCCAGATGTAGTACAAGATTCTACTTGGCAAATTTGAACATTCCCTTCTTCAAGCTTTTGCTGTCACCAGGCTGAAAGAAAGGGAAGTGCATTGTGATTATCCAGTTTATAAAGGCAAAATAATCGACAAAACTTACACATTTTACATTTTTTACACACATTTTACAAAAAATGTTCTAAGAATAAACATCGCCTATCATGGGAAGTGTCTTGTTCCTTCGTCAGAAATGGTCTATGGTCATACAACCTTTTGTCATGACTCATGCAATGCATGCAATGTTCATTGACGAACTTTGAACACTAAAATTTCCTTGCCAATGCACTCAATATCTGCTTTATGGACCGCTTATCTCTGATCGTTGCATGACTGATTCCAATTTTTAGCTCTAACTGTGCTCTCTAACTCGAGGTAATTGGTACCAAATTTCACAGCGATTGTCCTGTCTATCATGTGCCAGGGTTAACACCCCTGGCAAGTGTCGTTCCCTCCTCTCCCCCACGATTCCTCGTAACGATACGGAACCGAGCGATGCCGATTCCGTGGCACTTGGACCCACCACAAGCCTCGCTCCGAAGAGCATGCGCGCCTTGTCCTCCTCCTGCGGCGACGCGCCTTCCTCCGGGTTTCCCAGCGGCCCCAGCGTGCGGTTCATCTTGATCTGCAGCTTCTGCTTGATGGCCTGCAAGCACAGTCGGTTGAATTTAGCTATCAACAATCAACAATCACTCTGTCCTGTCCTTGTCCTTGGCAGTAGTTTGTGCCAACAAAACCAGATTTATATTGCCAGCAGTGCTTTGAATCTGTTTTCCCAACATTTTGTATCCCATGCTATTACCTTAAAGTAAGTAATGGGGTTATGTTACTTTATCAAGGGTTGTAGTTATAAGATGCACTGTTTACTGTTCAGCCGGTAGGTACCTAGCACAGTTGTGCACTCACACGCAAAAGTGACTACAAGATTTAACTTGAACAGGCTCACGACAGAATATAGAATTTTGAATTGCAATTTGCTTATACATATGTCAATGACATATGTCATATGTCAATGAGTTTTGAGTTTTGCAAAATCGTGTTATTGATTGCAATATTGACAGATGACTGCATGTACAGTAGAATTAATTTGAGTTTGCCACTTTTTGGGGATCTCATATCATAGAGTTATCATTACATCATAGGTTATCATTACAATGATCAACCATTCATTTTACTCTTTACAAATCGTAAAAGAGTCAAATGATACTTTACTTCGAAGTCCACCAGGCTGTGGTAATCTTAGGCTAACACGACTGTCTCAAAATCATTGGCCTCAAAATCATTACTCGAGCTCACCGTCCGCCTGCTTTAGTCACTAGTTCTATTATGGGCTATTTCACAAAGTTTAACTTAAACAGGCGTTTAAGGCCAATTTAGCTGGTGTCTTGAAATTAACTCATTTACTGACTTTTTGAAAATTTCAAAGCAGAAATTTGAGACAGGTCACAAAAAAATACTTGAATCTTTATTTTAAAGTGGCAGTGATTCTAGAAGGCATTTTTTTGGCAGGTGAAACATATTTTATTTTGTTAATGTCATTATTAATTCCCTGGCTAAACCATCGTCCATTATTTGAGCCCCCAAGGTTGGGGAATTAGCTTTTAAACCGTGTTTAGTGTTGAAAGAAAGTAGTTCCAGACACAATATGTAAGTGTTTTCAGGTCACCAAGTATTCCTTTATGTTATCACCACGGACCTAAAAGTCGAATCTGCATTTTTCTTCGAGAGAACTCCAAATTCTTCATTTGAATTATTGCAGAACTGAGTTTTGTAGAGAAAACGAATACGCCTGTCAAAATCGGTCTTAAACAACCGTTTAGGGGGTGTTAAACCGACGTTGGTGAAATAGCCCATTAGATACCCATCTATCAGATACCTGTTACAATAAAGATTTTGTAAATCGTAAGCTTTAAACGTTGCCGCTCCAAACGGCAGACGGAAACCGCGTCGTTGCCGCTGGAAACGCACCTGCGGCAAGATGATGCGGCGACTGTCGCTCTTCATCGCCAGCAACAGGTCGAGCCACGTCCACGTGACGTTGTGGTACTCGAGCGTCGGTATGACGAGGCTGAAGTCGCGGATGTCCTCGATGTTCTTCTCCTTGCTGCCCTTGTAGCTGACGCGGACGGGCACCTCGGGGATCTTGATGTAGATGAACAGCTTGTTCTTCTCGGCGCGCTCCTTCATCTTGTCCACGTCGTCCTTCTGCTCGATGCGCACGTAGAAGTTCGTGTCCTTGGACTTGCGCGGCTTCTTGCGCGACTTGCCGTCGTCGGAGGCGGCGTCGTCGTCCAACGCGTCCGGGTCGCGTTCCGGGAAACAGAACTGGGTACGGGTTAGGCGCCGTTTTCGCGGGACAGCATTTTGACGCAAGTCTGTCGCAGCATTTTTATGGCGTCGAAATAACATGGCTCTATTTCATATTATTGGTGTATTGTATAACAAGTCATATTTATATGTATTATAAATAATATGTAGGTATATGTATTTAATGTCTCTCTTTCGTTTGGTCGCCGTATCCATGGCAACGCCCATTTTTCAAAGAAATTCCATGCGAAAACGTGAGCGCGATTGGAAAAACATGTTTAATTTAATTTGATGACATCTATTAAAATCATAACTAACATTGTTTTTGCGTCTTTAGAGAGTATAACAACAATTTCATGAAAAAAAATTTGCAAAAAAGCGGCAAAAATGTCAACCTCCGAATTTTGATAGGTACCTATGCCATTATCTCAAAAGCGAGTTCGGTGACCTCAGTTTTTCTTTTGCTGAGAGTGTTCAGCAGAGAATTATCTTTTAAGTAAATAGAAATTTGTTTAAATGTTATGGTTATATTTGGAGCTATCCTGGATTTATCTTGGAGTTTGAAAATGTGGTCACCCAATGCTAAAGATAGGAAAAAGTAGACATGAGTCTAAGAAATTTAATAACCTGGCTATAATTCATATTAAATTGGTGTATTATATTACAAGTCATATTTATATTATAAATAATTGATGAGCGAAGCGAGCGAAGCGAAATCATCAATTCACTACTGCTAAAAAAAACACTTGGTGTGTGTTTGTTTGTTTGTTTGTTTGTATGTGTGTTTGCGCGCGCTCTACAGGCCAAACGCCTGCTTCGAGTGGGATGAAATTTTCAGGGTGTCTACCTTTGTTCTCAACTTAGACCCCCTGCGTTTTTCAAGAAAATCCTCCACACCCTTCACTTTCAAAGCAGAAAAAAGAGCAAAATTTGACAATTGGGCATGTTTGGAAAAGTACGGAAATTTATTTAAAAGTGCGTTTTTTTTTTCAAATGTTCCCACTTTCGATTTGCCTTTAGAAACCATCGATACCAAATCGAAACATCACACCAGATTTTTCCCAATAAAAACCAACCCAATAAAACCCAATAAAAACCCTTGGGCATGAGTTACATCTATCTATTAACATGCACATTGCTCAATGATTTCAAAATGAGCATACTCCGCTACCCGACAGCTCGGACAGAAACAAAGAAAGGTCAGAATCGTTTACATTTTCAAGTGATCAGAATTTTTGAGAAAGCATTGGTCCGGCTTGCTGCTCCATGATTTGCATAGGCTTCTTGCCTTAATCTTTTTTTGCGCTATATACAAATCGCTACGCTAATCTTCAACGCAACACAAATTGCGTTCGCCCTAGTATATAAATAAGTATATGTATAACATAAAATAGTGATAAACTGTATATTTTGTCAACACCACGTTAATAAGAGCCATGTTATTTGGAAGGCATAAAACTTTAAGGACAGAATTTTGTCATAAATGCTCCCATGTAAATGAGGCTTAAGGTTGGGTCACGGGGGATGTACAGTGAGGGGAGTGAAATGTCAATGTGACATGAGAAGAAACAAAGCAGCAATTTGCTTGGCCAGGTGGATCATTCTTGAGGTTTCTATTCCGGGCGTACTGTAACTAGGTAAGCATGCGACTGGAGGGATATGTATATCTTTTACATCAAAAGTTTTGAGGTAAAATTGATTGAATGACTTTTGGCACAACAATACACCTTGTTTTTTTTTTAAACTGTTTCAAACTGGGATTTGAATACTTTGGGATATTTCAAAACTAGTGCTAACAATAGGACATGGTAGACATGAGTCTAAGATATTCAATACACTTCGTGTTTACTGGCAATCAGAATCCAGTGACCGATATTCATACGATCAAAAATATCATTTGTCTGCAAAGCGAATTGAAATCAGAGTGAAACCAACACGAATCAAGCGGCAACTTGATCCGAGAGTGGAACCTATAAACCCAATGGTTCCACCAAGAGAGGGGACCGACCTTGAGCATCGTGTTGAAGAACTTCTTGGTGAGGCCGATGGTGATGGGCACGACGTTGATCTCGAAGTGCTCCTTGACGGAGATGCCGCCGACGGGCGCCTTCTCTCGGCAGAACACTCGGACCGCTCTCTGCGCACGGAGCACGGCCGTCAGCAATCGGGACAGTGCAAGGCAGAGAGGGATCGGGTTGGAGAGTCCCTAGCAAAAGCAATCTGTGCGTCTTTTAATGCAGTCAAATTCTAATCGGACGAAAAAGAGAAGCGATTTCGTACACAGCTCTTTTTTTCGACATGCAATTAATAACAATCATGAGAGGAAATTGTTACTGGTTCAAGCAGTTACCAGTATGCAATTGATGGAAGGGAGGCAAAGCTGGAAAAATGTGCACCCGAACCGGGATACGAACCCGGGACCTCCTGCTTGCCGGGCAGGTGCTCTACCAACTGAGCTATTTGGTCACACATTCTCCCTGCTTCGCCGGGCAGGTGCTCTACCAACTGAGCTATCCGGTCACACATTCTCCCTGCTTGCCGGGTGGGACAAGGGGGATCTCCGGGGAGATGAGAGGCCGAGCGACCCGTACATGGGACGGGTAAACAGACTCGGCCCCAGGACGGCGATGGCGCAATCACTAGACCCTTTGTCCCTTTCTCAGATGAAGAGACACGAAGTGGATGAAATTGTTACTGGTTTAAGCAGATACCAGTATGCAATTGATGGAAGGGAGGCGAAGCTGGAAAAATGTGCACCCGAACCGGGATCCCCCTTGTCCTACCCAGCGAAGCAGGGAGAATGTGTGACCGAATAGCTCAGTTGGTAGAGCACCTGCCCGGCAAGCAGGGAGAATGTGTGACCGAATAGCTCAGTTGGTAGAGCACCTGCCCGGCAAGCAGGGAGAATGTGTGACCGAATAGCTCAGTTGGTAGAGCACCTGCCCGGCAAGCAGGGAGAATGTGTGACTGAATAGCTCAGTTGGTAGAGCACCTGCCCGGCAAGCAGGGAGAATGTGTGACCGAATAGCTCAGTTGGTAGAGCACCTGCCCGGCAAGCAGGGAGAATGTGTGACTGAATAGCTCAGTTGGTAGAGCACCTGCCCGGCAAGCAGGGAGAATGAGTGACCGAATAGCTCAGTTGGTAGAGCACCTGCCCGGCAAGCAGGGAGAATGTGTGACTGAATAGCTCAGTTGGTAGAGCACCTGCCCGGCAAGCAGGGAGAATGTGTGACCGAATAGCTCGGTTGGTAGAGCACCTGCCCGGCAAGCAGGGAGAATGTGTGACCGAATAGCTCAGTTGGTAGAGCACCTGCCCGGCAAGCAGGGAGAATGTGTGACCGAATAGCTCAGTTGGTAGAGCACCTGCCCGGCAAGCAGGGAGAATGTGTGACCGAATAGCTCGGTTGGTAGAGCACCTGCCCGGCAAGCAGGGAGAATGTGTGACCGAATAGCTCAGTTGGTAGAGCACCTGCCTGGCAAGCAGGGAGAATGTGTGACCGAATAACTCAGTTGGTAGAGCACCTGCCCGGCAAGCAGGGAGAATGTGTGACCGGATAGCTCAGTAGGTAGAGCACCTGCCTGGCAAGCAGGGAGAATGTGTGACCGAAAAGCTCAGTTGGTAGAGCACCTGCCCGGCAAGCAGGAGGTCCCGCGTTCGTATCCCGGTTCGGGTGCACATTTTTCCAGCTTCGCCCCCTTTCCAATAACAATCATGTTGATAAATCTGAAATGCCAAAATGCCTACAGTTTCCAATTTAAAGACAATTTTAAAATTTCTGGTAGACTGCTAGAATAAGACTTTCACACTATTCCCTCTTCAATCCTGCAAAAGTCCTTAATCCAGCTACATTTTGTTCACAATTCGTTTATTAAGTTTGCCTGTGATAAAATAAAATGAATTCTTAAAATTGCCAAAACATCTAGTGACTACTGCTTCACTAGTAAATAGTAATGTAAGTTAAGTCCCCACACAAACACCCTAAAAATGCAAAAAGTGCCTGCCGGCAAAGAAACTAGCATCAAATGTTTGCCGTAAGGTGGTAAGGTGGAACATCAGGGCGGTCCCACCTTGCGGTCGACGGGCATGTTGCTCTGGATCTCCGTCGGCGACAGCACCTCGTGGTACGCCTGGTTGGGCAGCAGATTGGTCATCCGCACGTAGCCCAACTCCAGCAGATGCTCGCCCGAGTCGTCCTTCTTCGAGTTCTTGGTGTAGACAAAGTTGCTGAGCACGAGATCGGCGATGCCCAGCTGCCCGTCCGCCTCCGTCAAGCGCCACTGCGCGTGCTTGAAGCAGATCTCGTTGGCGCGGACGGTCGTCACTGGCTTGTCTCCGCGGATCGTCGCCAAGCGCTGGCTGGTCGAGATCTGCGTCTCTTTGTAGCACGACAGCATCATGTCAAGCTCCTCGCTTTGCGAAGTCAGCAGCTCCTTGCACTCGAACACCTTGAAGTCAGGGCGTTTGGATTATTAACTCGAGGACCGAGATCTGCGTCTCTTTGTAGCAGGACAGCATCATGTCAAGCTCCTCGCTTAGCGAAGTCAGCAGCTCCTTGCACTCGAACACCTTGAAGTCAGGGCGTTTGGTTTATTAACTCGAGGACCGAGATCTGCGTCTCTTTGTAGCAGGACAGCATCATGTCCAGCTCCTCGCTTTGCGAAGTCAGCAGCTCCTTGCACTCGAACACCTTGAAGTCAGGGCGTTTGGATTATTAACTCGAGGACCGAGATCTGCGTCTCTTTGTAGCAGGACAGCATCATGTCCAGCTCCTCGCTTTGCGAAGTCAGCAGCTCCTTGCACTCGAACACCTTGAAGTCAGGGCGTTTAGATTATTAACTCGAGGACCGAGATCTGCGTCTCTTTGTAGCAGGACAGCATCATGTCCAGCTCCTCGCTTAGCGAAGTCAGCAGCTCCTTGCACTCGAACACCTTGAAGTCAGGGCGTTTGGTTTATTAACTCGAGGACCGAGATCTGCGTCTCTTTGTAGCAGGACAGCATCATGTCAAGCTCCTCGCTTTGCGAAGTCAGCAGCTCCTTGCACTCGAACACCTTGAAGTCAGGGCGTTTGGATTATTAACTCGAGGACCGAGATCTGCGTCTCTTTGTAGCAGGACAGCATCATGTCCAGCTCCTCGCTTTGCGAAGTCAGCAGCTCCTTGCACTCGAACACCTTGAAGTCAGGGCGTTTGGATTATTAACTCGAGGACCGAGATCTGCGTCTCTTTGTAGCAGGACAGCATCATGTCCAGCTCCTCGCTTAGCGAAGTCAGCAGCTCCTTGCACTCGAACACCTTGAAGTCAGGGCGTTTGGTTTATTAACTCGAGGACCGAGATCTGCGTCTCTTTGTAGCAGGACAGCATCATGTCAAGCTCCTCGCTTTGCGAAGTCAGCAGCTCCTTGCACTCGAACACCTTGAAGTCAGGGCGTTTGGTTTATTAACTCGAGGACCGAGATCTGCGTCTCTTTGTAGCAGGACAGCATCATGTCCAGCTCCTCGCTTTGCGAAGTCAGCAGCTCCTTGCACTCGAACACCTTGAAGTCAGGGCGTTTGGTTTATTAATTCGAGGACCACTGGGTTGAAAGCATGTGATTTGAATATACTTAAGTATTTAAATATACGATTTGATATGATTGGAAAGAAACCAGTGAGACTTTTATTTAGCATTCAAATCCCAGTTGGAAATGGTTCTTTTCAATACGATTTACAATTACTGATGTGACTTATTTGATTTTTCTTCAGGCACAACACTGTTAAATACAATAGGTGAAGGTATGAACAAAACATTGATGTTTAAACCATTACGTTAAATGCTTTCCCAGTGTTGAAATCGGTTTCCTCATATTCTTCAATGTTCCAAAAGACTAGGAGGAAATAGTACATCATCTAGGTACCTACTAAATAATACTAGCATAATGATGGTAATAACAGGATAAAAAAGATAGCATTACTTGATTATTCATTGACATATGGGTCAGGTATTGATTACTAATAAGTTTTATGTGGCTTAAATAATCATTTGCAAAAGCAAAGCGTAGCATAGAATTCTTTTGCATGTGAGATTGGGTTACGCTGAAAGTTGAAACCCAGCTTAAGGAGGTTTGACAAAATGAGCGTCAATCTCCGAAAGAGGTGAGATTGTCTCCACGGTTTCGGAAGGCAGCGGACACTGACCTGGTTCTCGAGCTCCTCCATCTCCTGCGAGAGCTCCACGCTGTCCGGTTCCTCGGCCATGGCCCGCTGCAGCAGATGGCTCTCCTTCTCGAGCCGCCGCAGCTTGGAGACCAGCGACCGGACCTGCACACAGCCACCCAACAATGTAGCGCCCAGGGGCCTTACCTAGCTCGGCCACTCGTAGTCCCGGGATTACTAGCAATCTACCCTGGCTAATTAACACCACCGTAGCACCAAGCAGTAACCCCGACCTAGAGCGGCCACTCGTAGTCCCGGGATTACTAGCAATCTACCCTGGCTAATTAACACCACCGTAGCACCAAGCAGTAACCCCGACCTAGAGCGGCCACTCGTAGTCCCGGGATTACTAGCAATCTACCCTGGCTAATTAATACCACTGTAGCACCAAGCAGTAACCCCGACCTAGAGCGGCCACTCGTAGTCCCGGGATTACTAGCAATCTACCCTGGCTAATTAATACCACTGTAGCACCAAGCAGTAACCCCGACCTAGAGCGGCCACTCGTAGTCCTGGGATTACTAGCAATCTACCCTGGCTAATTAATACCACCGTAGCACCAAGCAGTAACCCCGACCTAGAGCGGCAGTATTACGGCCGGGTTATATAGCCGGGGCACATCGACTCTGACTTTAGTAACGAGACATGAGATTGGTTGATTTGACTTCACTGCACAATGATGATCGTTTAAAAAGCAGTATGCCTTCTAGATAATGCTATCATCGTAGCACCACCGTAATACTGGTTGCTAGCGGTGCTACGAAATCAACAAACTGCCCATTGTTAAAATGGCCGCTCTAAGTCCGGGTTATATAACACCGCGAGCCCGGCTAATTAGCCGCGTGGTAGCCGCTCCAAATGGCCGCGCTAGGTAAGGGCCCAGGGCTAAAGCTGGGTTTACATCTGGCAATTTCAGCGACAAGAAGTCGTCAACATTGGCTCTGCCACCAATCAGAGACTCTGGATGTGCATGACGTCATGTTCGCGACTCTGCCACGGAGTCTCTGATTGGTGGCAGAGCCAATGTTGATGACGTCGTGTCACCAACATTGCCAGCTGTAAACCCGGCTTTAGTCTTGCTGTTGGCTATTCATGTTTCATAACTTTGTGTTTCAAAACTTGTGCTGACGGTTACTAGAAAACAAATCACGATGCGGCAAAACAAGGCAGCGAGAGCATTTTCTGAGTGCTGGTGACAAAATCAGCCAACACTGAACTTCAATTTAAAATTTTATTTGCATTTTCGGGGCTTCCATGTTATTTTTACGCCAGATTCAACGAGAGATCGGATTTTGCGACCTTACCAGCAGCGTACATCGAAGGAGTGAGAAGTTCAAGAAAAAAGACCAGCATCTCCCTGACCGATTGTTGTGGGTTATCGTGGCCTGTCTCTTGTGGGACGGAGGGTGCCTATGCAGGTGCTAGCCAGCCTGGTTCATGCAGGTGCTAGCCCACCTGATTCATGCAGGCGCTATCCCACCTGATTCATGCAGGCGCTATCTCACCTGATTCATGCAGGCGCTATCCCACCTGATTCATGCAGGTGCTAGCCCACATGGTTCATGCAGGCGCTAGCCCACCTGATTCATGCAGGCGCTATCCCACCTGATTCATGCAGGCGCTATCCCACCTGATTCATGCTGGCCCCATCCCACCTGATTTATGCAGGTGCTAGCCCAACTGGTTCATGCAGGTGCAAGCCCATCTAGTTCATTCAGGTGCTAGCCCACCTGATTTATGCAGGTGCTAGCCCAACTGGTTCATGCAGGTGCAAGCCCATCTGGTTCATTCAGAGGCTAGCCCACCTGATTCATGCAGGTGCTAGCCCACCTAGTTCATGCAGGTGCTAGCCCACCTGATTCTGCAGGCGTATCCCACCTGATTTATGCAGGCGCTATCCCACCTGTTCATGCTGGCCCCATCCCACCTGATTTATGCAGGTGCTAGCCCAACTGGTTCATGCAGGTGCAAGCCCATCTAGTTCATTCAGGTGCTAGCCCACCTGATTTATGCAGGTGCTAGCCCAACTGGTTCATGCAGGTGCAAGCCCTTCTGGTTCATTCAGGTGCTAGCCCACCTGATTCATGCAGGTGCTAGCCCACCTGGTTCATGCAGGTGCTAGCCCACCTGATTCATGCAGGTGCTATCCCACCTGGTTCTGCAGGTGCTGTATGGGTCTGCGCTGGTCCTGCACGCTGTGCAGTTGCAGCTGGAAGCGCATTCGTTGCAGGCGTTCCGAAGCCTCTCTGCGTTGCGGCTCCACGTAGAGCAACAGGTTGTTGACCACGTCGAGGATCATTGCGTACTGCGGACAGAAAACGGGGCAACGGTCTTAGAGGCGTGGCTCAAGACGCGATGGTCTTAGAGGCGTGGCATAAGACGCGACGGTCTTAGAGGCGTGGCTCTAGACGCGACGGTCTTAGAGGCGTGGCTCTAGACGCGACGGTCTTAGAGGCGTGGCTCAAGACGCGACGGTCTTAGAGGTGTGGCTCAAGACGCGACGGTCTTAGAGGCGTGGCTCTAGACGCGACGGTCTTAGAGGCGTGGCTCAAGACGCGACGGTCTTAGAGGCGTGGCTCTAGACGCGACGGTCTTAGAGGCGTGGCTCAAGACGCGTCGGTCTTAGAGGCGTGGCTCAAGACGCGACGGTCTTAGAGGCGTGACTCAAGACGCGACGGTTTTAGAGGCGTGGCTCAAGACGTGACGGTCTTAGAGGCGTGGCTCAAGACGCGACGGTCTTAGAGGCGTGGCTCAAGACGCGACGGTCTTAGAGGCGTGACTCTAGACGCGACGGTTTTAGAGGCGTGGCTCAAGACGTGACGGTCTTAGAGGCGTGGCTCAAGACGCGACGGTCTTAGAGGCGTGGCTCAAGACGCGACGGTCTTAGAGGCGTGGCTCAAGACGCGACGGTCTTAGAGGCCTGGCTCAAGACGCGACGGTCTTAGAGGCCTGGCTCAAGACGCGACGGTCTTAGAGGCGTGGCTCAAGACGCGACGGTCTTAGAGGCCTGGCTCAAGACGTGACGGTCTTAGAGGCGTGGCTCAAGACGCGACGGTCTTAGAGGCGTGGCTCAAGACGCGACGGTCTTAGAGGCGTGGCTCAAGACGCGACGGTCTTAGAGGCCTGGCTCAAGACGCGACGGTCCTAGAGGCGTGGCTTAAGACGCGACGGTCTTAGAGGCGTGGCTCAAGACGCGACGGTCTTAGAGGCGTGGCTTAAGAGGCAAGAGGACAATGACGTTGCGTTCTTCTGAGAAAATCAGGGTGGACGCTGAGAAAGGAATGTCCCGGAGTAGCCTTTTGTTGCCTTGCTCGCTAGTGTCTCGCTGCATTTATCTACAGTCATGTTAGCCATGCCTTACCACAGCCTGGAGGACTCTGACCTATGGCACTCTTTTATATGAGATCCCCAACCAGTGGCAAACTCGAGCAAACTTACTCTAGTGTGGCCTCAGCACGGGTTGCAAACTGGGTGTGGAATGCCAACTGTAGTCAAACTGTTTTCCCACCGTGTCTTAAGGTGGGAGAACCCCTTCGGCTACGAATATCTAGGTAACAAATAATTTCGTTACCGCCCAAAACAAAATAGACCCATGTAATTTATCACGCTTGTAAGTTGTAATAACGTAAGACCCTGGATGAATGAAAGTACTCTAGATGTGTCCGGATCAGGTGAGAGGCTGATCTTAGAGGCCCTTTGTTCGAAAATTTCTCCTTTATTTTTCCTCTTCATTTTTTACCCTTTTTTAGAGCCATTGTATTGGAAATTGCAAAGAAAAATTTGGAAAAAGGGCCATATTTGCCCTTCTTTAAGTACTATGTTACAACATGCTGAAATATTGGAATGATAACTTTAAATACTCTAACACTCATATATAAAATAACTAAAGGATTGACACCAAAATACTTAAGTGAAAAGCTAAACAATGTTGTTGTCTCTGAAATTGAAAAAAAAAACTCTAATGTCTTGATTAGTCACCCCATGGAACAAAGAAATAAAGATTTAAATGTACTACGGTCCAACTCTACTTTCGGCATTAACACAATTTTTTCAAAAGGATTAAAATTATACAACAGGCTCTCTAATGATTGTAAACAGTCAACTAATGTTCACCATTTCAGGCGTTGTGCCATCAAAATTATAAAAAGTAACGCGTGGAGATCGGACCCACTTTCTGAAGTAAACGCAGGGTTCTGGGGGAGACCATAGATGATACAACCCTAGATTAATACTTATGAAATAAACATTGACTACCTATTTTATTTAGTAGAATCTCTGTAATATGACAATGTTATTAAATTACTTAAAATTTTCATAGTTTTATATTTTATCACTTATTTTATTAAATTTATGTAACATATTACCATTACTAATTGCTATTACTATTACTTCTTTACCATTGTGAAATGATATGAATAGCTATACAGCTAAAATAAAGACTTACTTACTTAATGGTGTGGCCTTGAGATGTTGGCCCCTTTTGTCTGTTTCAAAAATTCTAATTGATCAATTTTCGACTTTGGTCCCCCGATGTGAAAGAAATAAGACACGAGGACTTGGATAATTATAAACTGATTCCATCTTCTAAGGGGTGCACCAAGCTTGAATCAACTCTTCAAAAACTTAAAAATCGGGACTTTGCTTGAGCCTTAATGCCATTCATTGATGGTTGTTGAGGTTAATTGAATTCAACTTTTTATGGATTTCCAAGAGATATTTCGAGGTTTTGAAATATTCAATTGGTTGTCAAAAGTGTGAGGATTCGGTAGATATTTGTTTCGTTGCGATCGGATAACGGGTGTGGCCTGGAAAGTGTATACGGTAAGAGGTAAATTCTTAGCTGGAATTTACCCTTAAGTACATTTTTCAATGTACCGGCTTAAAATGGTCATTTTAAAACTCTTGGAAGTAATTAACGAGTGAATCTTGCGAAATGAAATTGGTTCAATTGGTTGTCCGAAGAGTGAATATTTCGAAAATGTAGGTTTCGTCGCGATCCGACAAAAGATGTGGCCTGGAAAGTGTGTACCGTACGAGGTGAAGGAAACGGCTCGACTTCGGAGCTCATCGAACGGGCTTAAAAGCCCCGCGCTTGCGTTCACCTGCAGCGAGTTGGTGCAGACGTCGAGGTCGTGGTGCATGAGCGTGAAGGCGTCCACCGCGCGCTCGCGCTTCTCCCAAGGCCCCGAGTGGTCCTCGGCAGGCGGAGGCGCCGGCACCTGGGCCAACGTGCTCGGGTCGATGCTGGTCTCGCCGTAGCCCGCGTAGAAGAACTCGCACTTGCACCGCGACACGATGCGCTGGAGCTGGATGGGCGGGTTCTCCCCCGTCTGCAACGGACAACGGACAACGGACAAGAGTGGGGGGGAGCGTTCCCACGGCTCGTTGGCCCTGTCTCGTGCATGCACCCAGGGGGCTGGAGTGGGCGCTAACAGCGATGGTGGGAATTACCGGTCATTTAGAAATTGGTCATATTACTAGTAATTTAACCAAAATATGGTAAAATTTGCAATAGGTATTGAAAAATGTAAAAAATTAATAATTATGGAATAGGCGGTTTTTAGAAATTGGTCACATTACCATTTATATTACCTACCAAAATATGGTAAAATCTGCAATAGGTAGGTTTTGAAAAATGTAAAAAACTGATAATTATGGAATAGGCGGTTTTTATAAATTGGTCACATTACCATTAATATTACGTACCAAAATATGGTAAAATTTGCAATAGGTAGGTATTGAAAAATGTAAAAATGTAGAAAATTATGGAAAAGGCGTATTTTTTTTACTTATGAGGTTTCATAGGCACTTTCATGTGCTTCTTTAGAAATTGGTCATATTACCAGTAATATTATCAAAATATTGTAAAATTTGCAAGGTATTGAAAAATGTAAAAAATTTATAATTTTGGAATAGACGTATTTTTTTCAACTTATGATGTCTCGAAGGTACTTCCATGCGTCACCATGGCACAGTTCACACGCTGGCATTATAAGATCACTTGAGAATTCGACGAATGGACCAATCTCTCGCTCAGTTACCAATTATTACGGACTACTTTACCTAGTTCCAGAGTCAATCACGACTGTGAGCAAATAAGTGCAATGCTTTTCTTATGGCAATTACTTGTCCATTAGGGACAGAAACTCAGAAGTCACAGAGCATCACCTCCAGATAGGTTCATTAGGATTGGCAACTGAAAGATGGAAATTGGAGAGTCGAAGCGTAGAGTGCTCAATGGATATTGAAGATGGTAATATTCCCGATTAACATCTCCGTGCACACAAAGGACAAACGCCGAGACGGAGCAGGTACCTTGGCAGCGCTGGCGCCGACGGTCTCGCTGATGACTCCGCCCACCGACTGCCCGCTGCCCACCAAGTCCGGCAAGTCGGGCAGCTCGGCGATCACCGTCGAGTCCTTCTCTTGGATGTGGTCCACCGTCAGCCACATGATGTTCTCTGCGGCCGCGAGCACACGCTCAGTCAACGAATCGCACACGAAACGCCCCCCGCTTTTGGCCACGGCCAGGCGCGGACTGGCCCAATCTCGGAGACGTTTTTTTAGGGATTGGCATCGGGAAAAAATTCGAGTTACGTTTTTCTTAGGGATTGGCCTCGGGAAACATTTTGGGTGATGGAAAAAGTTAAGGAGACGTTTTTTTAGGGAATGGATTTTCTCGTGGGCGGTCTATATTCTGAAATGCTTGGGCCGATTTTTTTCCCTAATGCATTAAAAATTTTGCTGGCCTGAAGTTTGTAGGCACAGCAAGCCGGGCTTTTACGAGCCAGTCCGCCCCTGGTCCAAGACAACACACGCCTCATTCCTAACTAGAGTTGTGACTTATCTAGATACTTTTATCTAGATACTTTTTGTTATCTTTTATCTTATCTAGAAAATTTCAGCAAACGTATCTTTTATCTTAATCTAGATGAAATAATTTGACATCTTTACGATTAATCTAAGATAACAAAATTATTATTTAAAAAAAAAAACGGTTGTCAAATCAATTTCTCCAGCAACATTTTCCTCTCTACTGCCGTCTGTGTATTTTGCTGACGCCATCGAGCACAGCCTGGTAAGAATTCGGAGGTCCTCTTTGGAAGCGTGCAGGAAGTGGGAAAGAAGATCTCCCTTCGAAATCGACAATTTTGCTGTTTTCAGGATGGATTTTTATTTTTTGATTTTATCTTTTGTGGATTATCTAGATGAATTTTGGTTATCTTCATCTTTTATCTAGATAGTTTTTTTCTGTTATAGTAGCTAGATAAAAAAAATCATCGTTATCGTATTCTTTGTCTAGATAAATAATTTTTTTAAATTATCTGTCACAACTCTGTTACTAACCACTCCACATGCGTTTCCCCCGAAATTCGACCTAATAGAGACATCCATAGTGACACCCATAATATCCTGTGTTTCCAGGACAGCCCTCAACACCTTTGTCCTTCCACATTCAACCAGCATCACCACTAATAAAATTAGCTTCCTCATTAACATAAATTCTCCACTCAGTCTAAATCCTATTTCATTTCTTAGACTCATTTCTACGTTGTCCTATCTTTAGCACTAGGTAGTTTTGAAAAAAAATTATTTCAAACTGGGATTTGAATGCTAATTAAAAGTCTAACAGGTTTCCCATTTTAATTATTTAGCATTCAAAGCCCAGTTTGAAATAGTTTTTTTCAAAACCTAAATCCTATTTGATGAAAATCCCAAGTAGTAGTTAGTACTCATTAAAAGAATTCCTTACGCAAACATAGGGGTTATAAATTCAATTATTGTTGCTATTAGTTACCATTATTTTACTATTATTTATAATTTTCTATGAAATCTATCTGGATTCTTGTAGCATTCTTGATATGGTTTCCACAAATTGAAAATGTTTTTCTATAAAAAATTTGTAACGGTTGCAAATTTGTTTGCCCATAATCACAATATAGGCATAGGTAGTTCATGGTAATCTGTGTTATAAAACTACAAAATTCCACTCACATAAGAACCTACAACATGAGATTCCAAAGTTGATGAAAGGCTAGATCTAATCAGCGTAATTGACAGCTTTATGAAGCCTTTCTTCGAATAATTCAGACCGAACACCCTTCTCTACCGGTAGGCATATGTTATGATGAAATCGACATTGAACAGAAAGTTAATAAATACATTAAGTTTGCCCTACTCAACCTACGCTAAATGCACTTGGACAACCAATGATAATGAAATAGTAAGCTATATTGTTGGCAAGTATTATAGGTGAGCATAGGCAGTATTAGGTATTTATTACTATTAACCATTACCTTTTGAAAAAATCCAGGGCTCCATCCTTTGTAAAGATCGATCCGTGAGCTGGTTATTCTAGACTTTTCAAATTACGGTTCTGAATCCAGTTTTGGTTCTTTAAATTTTGAAATGCAGGTTTGGGTTGCGATTCCGGTTATCGACACCTTGTTAATGACGGTCCCGAATCCGGTCCGTTGCAATATGCACGGCTCATCGAATCGATTCACCGATTCACCGATTCACCGATTCACTGATTCACCAATTCACCGATTCACCGATTCATCGATTCACCGACCGATTCACCGACCGATTCACCGAGCGATTCACCGACCGATTCACCGAGCGATTCACCGACCGATTCACCGACCGATTCACCGACCGATTCACCGACCGATTCACCGACCGCTTCACCGACAGATTCACCGATTCACCGACAGATTCACCGATTCACCGACCGATTCACCGACCGATTCACCGACCGATTCACCGACCGATTCACCGACCGATTCACCGACCGATTCACCGACCGATTCACCGACCGATTCACCGACCGATTCACCGACAGATTCACCGATTCACCGACCGATTCACCGACCGATTCACCGACAGATTCACCGATTCACCGACCGATTCACCGTCGGCACTGACCGTCGGGCGTGTCGTTCTCGCCGGCGCTGACGGTGGCGTAGTACTGCATGCACTCGAGCGAGCCCACCCACGTGGTCTTGGACACGAGCGTGCGCTCCTTCCACACCGGCCGATGCACGCGCTGAAGGATCTCGGCCTTGGCGGCAGACAGGATCACGTAGCCCTTCGTCTCGCAGCCCTTCAGCAGCACCTGGCTGTTCACCAGCGCAACTGCAAGCAAGGTTTGGGACTGAACAATGCAAGCAAGGTTTGGGACTCAATCACTCAAGCAAGGTTTGGGACTCAATCACTCAAGCAAGGTTTGGGACTCAATCACTCAAGCAAGGTTTGGGACTCAATCACTCAAGCAAGGTTTGGGACTGAACAATGCAAGCAAGGTTTGGGACTGAACAATGCAAGAAAGGTTTGGGACTCAATCACTCAAGCAAGGTTTGGGACTCAATCACTCAAGCAAGGTTTGGGACTCAATCACTCAAGAAAGGTTTGGGACTCAATCACTCAAGCAAGGTTTGGGACTGAACAATGCAAGCAAGGTTTGGGACTGAACAATGCAAGCAAGGTTTGGGACTGAACAATGCAAGCAAGGTTTGGGACTGAACAATGCAAGCAAGGTTTGGGACTCAATCACTCAAGCAAGGTTTGGGACTCAATCACTCAAGCAAGGTTTGGGACTGAACAATGCAAGCAAGGTTTGGGACTGAACAATGCAAGCAAGGTTTGGGACTGAACAATGCAAGCAAGGTTTGGGACTCAATCACTCAAGCAAGGTTTGGGACTCAATCACTCAAGCAAGGTTTGGGACTCAATCACTCAAGCAAGGTTTGGGACTGAACAATGCAAGCAAGGTTTGGGACTGAACAATGCAAGAAAGGTTTGGGACTCAATCACTCAAGCAAGGTTTGGGACTCAATCACTCAAGCAAGGTTTGGGACTCAATCACTCAAGCAAGGTTTGGGACTCAATCACTCAAGCAAGGTTTGGGACTCAATCACTCAAGAAAAGGTTTGGGACTGAACAATGCAAGCAAGGTTTGGGACTAAACAATGCAAGCAAGGTTTGGGACTCAATCACTCAAGAAAAGGTTGGGGCTAAACAATGCAACCAAGGTTTGGGGCTAAACAATGCAAGCAAGGTTTGGGGCTAAACAATGCAAGCAAGGTTTAGGACTCAACAATGCAAGAAAGGTTTGGGACTCAATCACTCAAGCAAGGTTTGGGACTCAATCACTCAAGCAAGGTTTGGGACTGAACAATGCAAGCAAGGTTTGGGACTGAACAATGCAAGCAAGGTTTGGGACTCAACAATGCAAGAAAGGTTTGGGACTCAATCACTCAAGCAAGGTTTGGGACTCAATCACTCAAGCAAGGTTTGGGACTGAACAATGCAAGCAAGGTTTGGGACTCAATCACTCAAGCAAGGTTTGGGACTCAATCACTCAAGCAAGGTTTGGGACTCAATCACTCAAGCAAGGTTTGGGACTGAACAATGCAAGCAAGGTTTGGGACTGAACAATGCAAGCAAGGTTTGGGACTCAACAATGCAAGAAAGGTTTGGGACTCAATCACTCAAGCAAGGTTTGGGACTCAATCACTCAAGCAAGGTTTGGGACTGAACAATGCAAGCAAGGTTTGGGACTCAATCACTCAAGCAAGGTTTGGGACTCAACAATGCAAGCAAGGTTTGGGACTCAATCACTCAAGCAAGGTTTGGGACTGAACAATGCAAGCAAGGTTTGGGACTGAACAATGCAACCAAGGTTTGGGGCTAAACAATGCAAGCAAGGTTTGGGGCTTAACAATGCAAGCAAGGTTTGGGGCTTAACAATGCAAGCAAGGTTTGGGGCTTAACAATGCAAGCAAGGTTTGGGGCTTAACAATGCAAGCAAGGTTTGGGACTCAACAATGCAAGCAAGGTTTGGGACTCAACAATGCAAGCAAGGTTTGGGTCTCAATCACTCAAGCAAGGTTTGGGACTCAACAATGCAAGCAAGGTTTGGGACTAAACAATGCAAGCAAGGTTTGGGACTGAACAATGCAAGCAAGGTTTGGGACTCAATCACTCAAGAAAGGTTTGGGACTCAACAATGCAAGCAAGGTTTGGGACTTAACAATGCAAGCAAGGTTTGGGACTCAATCACTCAAGAAAGGTTTGGGACTGAACAATGCAAGCAAGGTTTGGGACTCAATCACTCAAGAAAGGTTTGGGTCTCAATCACTCAAGCAAGGTTTGGGACTGAACAATGCAAGCAAGGTTTGGGACTAAACAATGCAAGCAAGGTTTGGGACTCAATCACTCAAGAAAGGTTTGGGACTGAACAATGCAAGCAAGGTTTGGGACTCAATCACTCAAGAAAGGTTTGGGACTCAACAATGCAAGCAAGGTTTGGGACTAAACAATGCAAGCAAGGTTTGGGACTCAACAGAGCAAGCAGATTCATTGCCTCTGTTTCAGCTTGTCCCGAAACAAAAGGCCAAATTGAACGAAATGTTATTAGCTGAAATCCCATATTAAATATCGCTGAAAAACACACAGAATTGAGTAAAAGCGATTCTGAAACACACCTGAATAGGCATGGGAAAAGATCTCGATCTTTTAAAACGACCTTGTTAAAGAGATTGTGAAATGAAAAAAAGATCTCAATCAAACTATAAGATTATTATTTGAAAAAAAACTATAGCTATCAGTTCTAAGACCATTAACAACAATTGTGATCTTGTTAACACTATTGGAGTGAGTGTTTACTCGGGCAGCATCCTGCTGAAATTTCACCTCCTACTGGATACCAACTTGTGGCCACACCTTTTGTCCGATCGTAACGAAACCCATGTCTACGGAATCCTCACACTTTTGGCAACAAATTGTGTGTTTGCAAATCTCGAAAATATTCACTAACCTAGCATTTTCAAGCATTTAATAACAACCCTGTTACGTCGAAATATTGAGCGTATCCTCGGGCCGCTTCCCGCGCAGAATTCACCTCCTACTGGATACCAACTTGTGGCCACACCGTTTGTCCGATTGCAACGAAACCAGAGTCAACGGAATCCTCACACCTTTAGCAACAAATTGTGTGATTTATAACCACGAAATACCAATAGAAAGTTCAATTAAAGCTTCATGAAATAATCACCAACAACCGCACCAATCGCCTTAAAAGACCCTTCCCCAGCGCTGGCTGGAAACTCACTGAGCCAGTTCTTGTGCTGCACGTCGTCCTCCTGACAGGCGGCCAGGCCTTGCAAGTGCTGCCCTCGCGTCTGCACCGAGAGGTCGTCGCTGAACACGACCGCCTTGTTGTCCGCCTCGGCGATCAGCTGCTGCAGCATGCTGGCCGCGTGGCCCGACTGCAGCTTGCTCATCGGCGAGGGGCTGGCCACGCCCGAGCCCGAAGACGTTGCCGCCGTCGATCCCGTGCCCGACGCCGGCGTCAACGACGAGTCCGAGTCGCGAGACGCACGAGGTTTCAGAGGCGTCGACGTCTCGCCGCGGAAGCCTGAGGGGGAGGAGCCGGTTCAAGCGTTTCGAAGTGTTTGATGATGGTTAGAGCTAGGATCGTTATGCAATTGCATGTTCTGCCACTTTTGCCTGCATGTTTTGCCTGCATGTTTTGCTATTTTTTATGCATAAATATCCTAGCTCTACAGCCTGAGGGGGAGGAGCCGGTTCAAGCGTTTCGAAGTGTTTGATGATGGTTAGAGCTAGGATCGTTATGCAATTGCATGTTCTGCCACTTTTGCCTGCATGTTTTGCCTGCATGTTTTGCTATTTTTTATGCATAACTATCCTAGCTCTACAGCCTGAGGGGGAGGAGCCGGTTCAAGCGTTTCGAAGTGTTTGATGATGGTTAGAGCTAGGATCGTTATGCAATTGCATGTTTTGCCACTTTTGCCTGCGTGTTTTGCTATTTTTTATGCATAAATATCCTAGCTCTACAGCCTGAGGGGGAGGAGCCGGTTCAAGCGTTTCGAAGTGTTTGATGATGGTTAGAGCTAGGATCGTTATGCAATTGCATGTTCTGCCACTTTTGCCTGCATGTTTTGCCTGCGTGTTTTGCTATTTTTTATGCATAAATATCCTAGCTCTACAGCCTGAGGGGGAGGAGCCGGTTCAAGCGTTTCGAAGTGTTTGATGATGGTTAGAGCTAGGATCGTTATGCAATTGCATGTTCTGCCACTTTTGCCTGCATGTTTTGCCTGCATGTTTTGCTATTTTTTTATGCATAACTATCCTAGTTCTACAGCCTGAGGCAGGAAAGCGGGCTCAAGTGTTTTGAAGTGTTTGATGATGGTTAGAGCTAGGATCGTTATGCAATTGCATGTTCTGCCACTTTTGCCTGCATGTTTTGCCTGCATGTTTTGCTATTTTTTATGCATAACTATCCTAGTTCTACAGCCTGAGGCAGGAAAGCGGGCTCAAGTGTTTTGAAGTGTTTGATGATGGTTAGAGCTAGGATCGTTATGCAATTGCATGTTCTGCCACTTTTGCCTGCATGTTTTGCCTGCATGTTTTGCTATTTTTTATGCATAACTATCCTAGCTCTACAGCCTGAGGGGGAGGAGCCGGTTCAAGCGTTTCGAAGTGTTTGATGATGGTTAGGGCTAGGATAGTTATGCAATTGCATTTTCTTTATTATGAAGCAGAGCACATGCAGACACGGATATAAATCCGATTCGAGTCCAAAGGATTCAAAAAATGTGTGTTTCATTTTGCATGTTTTGCATGTTTTGCATGTTTTGCTATTTTTTATGCATAACTATCCTAGCTCTACAGCCTGAGGGGGAGGAGCGGGCTCAAGCGCTTCGAAGTGTTTGATGATCATAGTCTAGTTGTTACACCCTTGAGAAAGTAACCAAACTCCGTTTCACATTAAAAAGGAGAGTGGATTTGCATCTTCCTTGAGGACCCACTGCTGCTAGACACAAGCCAAGAGTTCCGAAACTCACAAGCCGTGTCTTGAGTCGGACAAAAGGCTCTGTGGGCAGTTTAGGGACTACTAGCTCGTGTCTAGCGGCAGTGGGTCCTCGAGGAAGCTGCGAATACACTCTCCTTCTTGACGTGAAATGGAGCATAGTATATTATGTGATGAAACGTCGGAAAACCAGTGAGACTCTTTGAGCATTCAAAACCCAGTTTGATATGTTTTTTTAAACTAAAGTACTAAATATAAGACAAGCAGATACAAGTCTTATAAATCAAGTGAACAGACAGCTCATCATGCAGGACTCCCCCCCCCCCCCCCCCAGATGTCGAGTGACTGCTCCCCCCCCCCCAAGATGTCGAGTGACTGCCCCCCCCCCCCCCCCACCCCAAGATGTGGTGTGACTGCCCCCCCCCCTCCTCCAAGAAGTGGAGTGACTGCCCCCCCCCCCCCCCAAGATGTCGAGTGACTGCCCCCCCCCCTCCTCCAAGAAGTGGAGTGACTGCCCCCCCCCCCCCCCCAAGACGTCGAGTGACTCCCCCCCCCCCCCCCCCCCCCCCCCCCCCCCCCCAAGACGTCGAGTGAGTGCCCACCTTTGAGTGCCTCCGTCGACAGGTTCTTCTTGAGCTGCTTGGTCTTGACGAACGTGTCGAACAGCGCGAACGCGACGTCGCGGTTGCTCTTGGTCCACGCGCCCTGCGCCAACCCAAGACATCGCATCACTTCGCCTTCCGAGCGCGTTCCAGTCGACCAGTCAATCAACAACCAATCAATTGCCGTGAAACGGTATTTACTTTTATTCACAAGTGTTTAAAAATGTCGAGGCAATGACGAGAGAGCCTGCCGATGCGTGTGCCACTCTGCTGTCTCTAGCTTAAAGCTGCAAATACAGCATTCAGGGCCAACACAGCATTCAGGGCCAACACAGCATTCAGGGCCAACACAGCATTCAGGGCCAACACAGCATTCAGGGCCAACACAGCATTCAGGGCCAACACAGCATTCAGGGCCAACACAGCATTCAGGGCCAACACAGCATTCAGGGCCAACACAGCATTCAGGGCCAACACAGCATTCAGGGCCAACACAGCATTCAGGGCCAACACAGCATGCTGTGTTGGCCCTGAATGCTGTGGCCAATTATTAACGACAATTTTTAGTTATTGACAATTATTAGACAATTATTAGACAATTATTAGTCAATTATTAGACAATTATTAGTCAATTATTAGACAATTATTAGTTATTGACAATTATTAGTTATAGACAATTATTAGTGGCCATTAACGACAAGGTGCCGTAATTTACGTAAACGTCGCGCTTACTTTGAGATCGTAGACGACGAGTCTATGAGTGGGCGTGTCCCGATCCTTGCCGGCGTTGGCGGCGATCTTAGTCTCGCGGCCGTACGAGACTTTGTCGACGCTGAGGCAGTAGCACTTCGCCACCGGCTGCCGCTGCGAAACGTGCTGCCGAAGTCAACGGAAACGAGCGTCAATCGACAGCGAAACGGAGGACTGAGCATCGAACTGTGACATTTCCGAGACGGTTCACTTTCATCGCGAAATCGGACATTTGCGAGATTTTCGGGCCAATATTTCACCGAGGCTTTTTAGTTGCCCGATGGCTGATGTTCAGTGAAACCAAAATCTTGTCTTGAGAAGGGCACGCAAATCTGCTAATGCGGCAAAAGATTGATAAAAAATTGAGATTCTTCGTTTGGAGACCAATTCTGACCAATTTCAAAGACTATTTACCTACACAAAAATGGTATCTGTACTAAAACTAAAAGTTTTGATTTTATCATCGTTTAAATCCAAGACACAGATTGGGATTGATCGCAGAAAAATTGAGATTGATCTTTTGGAGACCTATCAAAGACTATTTACACAAAAATGGTATCTGTACTAAAACTAAAAGTTTTGATTTTATGATCTTTTATCCAAAACACAGATTCTTCGTCCAAATTTCAATCGACGGCTAAAACGGATCCTGTGACTGGCCCTTGGGCGTTTCAATTTAACCACAGAACCGCGCCATCTTGGAGATGACGCGTCTGCTTGAATCCTGGAAATTACCATTGACTTCATACATTAACATTCATACATTGACTTCAAAGAAGCGTATATACTACGTATAAAAGGCTAGACCCGCAACTGGGTATTGAAAAGCGTGTCAAATTAAACGCCATCTTGATTGGGACCATCAGCCGTCTAGAAAATGTGTCACAGCTTGGCACAGTCCAACAGACAACTTGCAAGACAGCTCTTCCAGAGGCAAAAGTACTCACTAATAATGTGGTAAGGTTTTAATCGGATCTGGAATAGCAACAACTAGTGCATCAAAGTGTTTCCTTTACCAAAATAAAACGGTCCGGGCTACCTCGATTCCGGTATGAAATTTGCATCAAGGAAGTCTTTGGTTCCAATGACAAGTTTTAATCGTATCTGGAAATAGCAACAAGTGACATTTCACAAGTATTTTCTACCAACAACAGGTCTGGGCTACCTTGAATCTAACGAGAAATTTGCACCAAGGAGGTTTTTGGTCCCAATGAAGTTGGCATCGAATTTGACACGTTTTGGTATATAGCCAGGTATGGGCGGTTGCGGGTCTAGCCTTATATAAGTAGAATATACGCTTCCTTGAAGTCGATGGAATAAATGACGAAGGGAAAAAGCGAGCGTCGATTGCACGTCGAAAGACTCCCCAACCCACAGCTCATTTGACTTTAAACTCCGTACCTTCCTTCTCAACAACCCCGTCTACTCCCTTGATGCATATTACCAATCTAGCAATTTGTAAAACTGTCATCTGTAATTTATATGTAAATCTCTTGAACAAAACACTTTTTTATTACTTTATTAAATTATTATTATCATTCCCATTATATTCCATATGCCTATATTATCGCTTTTACCTGACGTTGCCCACACTTGTATACCAAACCTGTCACGGACAAGAGAGAATAAATACAAATACGAATACCTCTCGCGCGGGCTCCTGCTGCAGCGCGCTCTTGAGCCAGATCTCTGCGTCGTTGAGCTCGCAGTTCATGTAGACGATGGCGGACTCGGCACGCGGCCGGTGCTTCAAGTCGTCCTTCACCGGCACGATCGTCAGCGTGTGCTCTGCGTCGCAAACACGCCACTGTAAATCTTTTGGTTCAGTGCAATTTAACAGTATTTTCACCGAGCGAAGATAACACTGGCGACTGCCAACGCACATAAAAGCACAAATTATTCTCCCACGGCCGTTGCTTGGTACGAAAGGACTCATGAATCATGATGATTGAATATTTAACCCCCTTTTAACAGCAGCACCTCACCGGGATTGCCGTTCCCAGATTGGCAGCCAGGTGATTTCGTCCCCCTCTTAACAGCAGCACCTCACTGGGATTGCCGTTCCCAGATTGGCAGCCAGGTGATTTCGTCCCCCTCTTAACAGCAGCACCTCACTGGGATTGCCGTTCCCAGATTGGCAGCCAGGTGATTTCGTCCCACTCTTAACAGCAGCACCTCACTGGGATTGCCGTTCCCAGATTGGCAGCCAGGTGATTTCGTCCCCCTCTTAACAGCAGCACCTCACCGGGATTGCCGTTCCCAGATTGGCAGCCAGGTGATTTCGTCCCCCTCTTAACAGCAGCACCTCACTGGGATTGCCGTTCCCAGATTGGCAGCCAGGTGATTTCGTCCCACTCTTAACAGCAGCACCTCACCGGGATTGCCGTTCCCAGATTGGCAGCCAGGTGATTTCGTCCCCCTCTTAACAGCAGCACCTCACCGGGATTGCCGTTCCCAGATTGGCAGCCAGGTGATTTCGTCCCCCTCTTAACAGCAGCACCTCACTGGGATTGCCGTTCCCAGATTGGCAGCCAGGTGATTTCGTCCCCCTCTTAACAGCAGCACCTCACTGGGATTGCCGTTCCCAGATTGGCAGCCAGGTGATTTCGTCCCACTCTTAACAGCAGCACCTCACCGGGATTGCCGTTCCCAGATTGGCAGCCAGGTGATTTCGTCCCCCTCTTAACAGCAGCACCTCACTGGGATTGCCGTTCCCAGATTGGCAGCCAGGTGATTTCGTCCCCCTCTTAACAGCAGCACCTCACTGGGATTGCCGTTCTGGAAGACACGTTACCTGAGCTCGACGAGATTCTCCCACCGGAGAGCTCGAAGCCCCGCTGCATCGCAAACGACATCCAGTAGAAAACCTGGGAACGTGAGACAAGCGACAAGTCAGGTAAGCGACAAGTCAAGTAAGCGACAAGTCAAGGCATGGGATGAAAATCTCGTGCTCTCAAGCTCTCGTCCGTTTTAGGCGTTTCAATTTTACCAAGAAGCTAAGCCGTCTCGGAGATGATGAGATTTTTGAATATTGGAAATTACGATGAAAAAGAAGCAAGGAACCAATGCAGCCCATCAGAAGCCAAAGTGGTTGTTGCAAGAATAAAGATCACAAATCTACCTAAACAAGGCTAGGGGAGAAACATTGAAACATTCAGTTGTTCTTGCAAAATCAGCCTTTACCTTCTGGTACATTCTAAAATTGAATTGCAATCCTTTTGTCAATCCTTTTTACCCATTGTCTTTATCCAGTTATCAATCTTTTAAATATCGAAAACTCATACTTCTTATCCTACCCTATTCTTAACCTAAACGGGTATTATTCAATTTTGACTTTTTTGGTTTCTTGGAATTCTTTTATCAAAGCTGTCATTTTAGTCAAGCTACAACTGTTGAGAAAGTATCTTAACTCCATTTCACGTTAAGAACGAGAGCGGGTTTGCATCTTCCTCGAGGACCCACTGCTGCCAGACACGAGCTAAGAGTTTCAAAACTGCCCACAGAGCCTTTTGTCCGGCTCAAAACATGGCTTGTGAGTGTTGAAACTCTTGGCTCGTGTCTAGCAGCAGTGCGTCCTCGAGGAAGATGCAAATCCACTCTCCTTCTCGACGTGAAATGGAGTTTAGTACAGTAACGAAACGCTGGGTAAACAGTCAATTCAAACAGTTTCCTTGGGGAGTAGAAAACCCCAACGCCGAGACCGAGGCCGAGGCCGAGACCGACCTGGAAGCGATGCAGTCCGAGCAGCAAGTGCAGCTTGCGGTAGTGCCGACTGAGCTGCTTCTTGCGCGGCCGCACGTTGCGGAAGACGGGGCCGCGGCGCGTGGGCCTCGTCACGCCCGACAGGATGAGCTTGAGGTTCTCGAACCACCGCAGCGTGCTGCCGTAGAGCAGCGCCACCGGGAAGTCGGGCTCCGTCGCACTCGAATTCGACGTAGAGCCCCCGCCCCCCCGCGTCTCCAACGAGATGCTCACGTTCAGGTTTTGCGAGCGGAACGCGCGGAACGAGTCGTGCTCCTGCGGGCAGTCGCGGAGGAAACGGTTCGACTTTATTACATCAGTGAATTCGGTGCCGATGCATTTGTTTCGGGGGCCAAATGCTCGTGTTTAAGTCATGCCTTAGTCACTTTATTAATGGTGTTTTGTGGCGACTCCAGGTCATTTTTGGAAGAAGTTGCTACTCTGAAGTCATTTGCCAAAGGTCCGAGTATACTTTAAGACTATTGGAGTGAGCTAATACTCGGGCCGCTTCCCGCTCAAATTTTACCACCTACTGGATACCAACTTGTGGCCACATCTTTTGTCCGATCGTAACGAAACCCATGTCTACGGAATCCTCACACTTTTAGCAACAAATTGTGTGTTTGCAAATCTCGAAAAATATTCACACATCTAGTATTTTCAAGCGTTGTAAAGCAAGCCTGTTACGTCGAAATATTGAGCGTATCCTCGGGCCGCTTCCCGCGCAGAATTCACCTCCTACTGGATACCAACTTCTGGCCACACCGTTTGTCCGATTGCAACGAAACCAGGGTCTACGGAATCCTCACACTTTTAGCAACAAATTGTGTGATTTACAACCATGAAATACCAATTGAAAGTTAAAATAAAGCTTCATGAAATAATCACCAACAACCGCAACAAAAGCCTTAGGTCGCTGGCTTTAAGTCAATCAGGAAAGGTTTAAATAGAAATAGCCATTTTGACTGAAAGTTGACTTAAAACTGGAGAATACGAGCCCAGATAAACAGAGGCGGCCCGTCTCAAATTGGCGCTCCCAACGCAAATGTGAGAGATGCACTGAAAAGTGCCCCCTATGTTGAAAGGGTCGGGTACCTGGTTGCTGGAGTATTCGGGCAGTTTGTCCGGGGCGCAGGGCATGACCGAGTGGTGGTCGTTGGGGTCGCCCAAACAGACCCAGTTGAGCTTCACGCCGAGCTTGAGGTTGGGCAGGTGCAGCAGGCGGCAGTCGTCGTACTTGGAGGCAGTGCGCACGTACACGTTCAGCTCGCCTTTGAACACGAGCTTGGCTGCAAGCACACAAAGCCACGCGCACAATGGTCGAGGGTCGTCTCAATGGAATCCTAGTATAGGTGCAGCCACAGATAGAAGGTTACCCACATTTTCCACTCCCATAGCAAAGCAGCTACACGAAAGCCCACAATAATAGTTTTGCCAGCAGTCAAGGGATGGAGCCACTGTTTGTTGTTATATCACCTGTAACTTAGGTAACTGTAACCACTTGTAGAACATTGGGTCCCTTGATTATAAATGACCTTGTGCCATAGCCTGGTAGATGATGTTAAAACAGGTTGCCAATGCACCCCAGCGATTGCCGGCGAAATTACTAGCATCCAATTCTTTCCGTAGCCATAGCTAGGTGTGGTAGAGTGTCTGGGTAACCTTATATCTGTGACGTAGCCATAGCTAGGTATGGTAGAATGTCTGGGTAACCTTATATCTGTGACTTAGCCATAGCTAGGTATGGTAGAATGTCTGGGTAACCTTATGTCTGTGACGTAGACATAGCTAGGCATGGTAGAATGTCTGGGTAACCTTATATCTGTGACTTAGCCATAGCTAGGTATGGTAGAATGTCTGGGTAACCTTATATCTGTGACTTAGCCATAGCTAGGTATGGTAGAATGTCTGGGTAACCTTATATCTGTGACTTAGCCATAGCTAGGTATGGTAGAATGTCTGGGTAACCTTATGTCTGTGACTTAGCCATAGCTAGGCATGGTAGAATGTCTGGGTAACCTTATATCTGTGACTAAGCCATAGCTAGGTATGGTAGAATGTCTGGGTAACCTTATGTCTGTGACGTAGCCATAGCTAGGTATGGTAGAATGTCTGGGTAACCTTATGTCTGTGACGTAGCCATAGCTAGGTAAGGTAGAATGTCTGGGTAACCTTATGTCTGTGACATAGACATAGTTAGGCATGGTAGAGTGTCTGGGTAACCTCATGTCTGTGACGTAGCCATAGCTAGGTATGGTAGAATGTCTGGGTAACCTTATGTCTGTGACTTAGCCATAGCTAGGCATGGTAGAATGTCTGGGTAATCTTATATCTGTGACTAAGTCATAGCTAGGTATGGTAGAATGTCTGGGTAACCTTATGTCTGTGACGTAGCCATAGCTAGGTATGGTAGAATGTCTGGGTAACCTTATGTCTGTGACGTAGCCATAGCTAGGTAAGGTAGAATGTCTGGGTAACCTTATGTCTGTGACATAGACATAGTTAGGCATGGTAGAGTGTCTGGGTAACCTCATGTCTGTGACGTAGCCATAGCTAGGTATAGTAGAATGTCTGGGTAACCTCATGTCTGTGACGTAGCCATAGCTAGGTATGGTAGAGTGTCTGGGTAACCTTATATCTGTGGTGCAAACCGCCTAGGGAAGCTGACCAGGACCCCTATTCTGTAACTTTTCCCAAGTGAGATGACAAGAAATGAGAGTGACAACTCCAAGTTTGCCTATGTTTTCATATGGAACAAATGAAAGTTCTTGCTCTCATTTCATTTCATCTCACATCAGAAAAGTTGCAGAAAAGGGGTCCAGGGGGGGGGGGGGGGGGGGCGTTGGTTGCCCACCGTTGGTCCAGTCTGTGGCGACGTTGCTCCAGGTGAGCTCCATCTCCTCGGTGGTGTTGTACGGGTCCAGCGACGCGTGCAGTAACACCGTGAGCTGCGTGATGCACATTGTCAGTCTGCCGTGGAACAGCAGTCGCATCTTGTCCCAGAACGGCATCGGAGGACTCGGGTCTCGGCTGGGGACCTGCACGACGGGCAATGCTTGCACTTCGGGCACTCTTGTCAGGGCCCAGGGGGCCGATTCATCTACGTTTTGCTGCACCCCCTAAAGCTGTGTTTGCACGGTTCAATGTTTCGTTCAATGCATTGAATTCAAAGCATTGAACGAAACATTGAATGCTCTTGAAGAGCCGTTTACACGACTCAATGTTCTAAATTCATTGAAAATGGTGGCACAGCCTTCCAAAATCTTTGTTTCTAGAAGGCAGTAACATACCCTTACTTCTATTGAAAGGAAAATTGAACGATATTTAGAACACGTCCTAAATGAGAAAACATTGAATGAAACCTTGAATTCAATTGTTGTTTACACGGTTCAATGCATTTAATTCAACCTTGAATTCATTGCATTGAACGAAACATTGAACCGTGTAAACACAGCTTTAGTCCCATGTTAATCTGCCATAAGGCAGGACTAGTGAGGACTAGCGAGGTCTAGCGATTTGTGCGAGGTTTTAGTGTGATGAAAATAACTCGAAACGGGTTTGGAGGGAAACTTGCTGCTTGCACTCAAACAGATTAATGAAATCGTGCAAAAAACCAAGCAAAAACGGTGATGAAGATGTGTTATATGATTTAAATTTGGCAGTTCTAATAAAACTCGGCCAATTCCTATCCTCCCCGATACCCACCCTGAGGCGGGTATAACTATGACCATGTTTATATTTTCTTCTGTCTGTTTTATGTAAATAGTCTTGTCTTGTCAACTCATTTACGTCATTTGCTTCATTTTTTTCAATAATTTTGGGCGATATAAACATAATGGTATGCTTTTGTAAATGGTTTTTGACGCATTATTGGCTTGAAGTTATACCCGGACTAAGTGGGTACAGTGATATGTACATGAATTGCTCCCCAAGGGTGCTAGGGACATTTCTAGTTTCTACATAAATGTCTAGCTATCAGTCCAGCCAGGATATCAGTTCTGCTTTCACTTTCAGGAGTAATTTAGGAGATGAATGTACTTGTATATTTAAAATTTTTGTCATATAAATACTTACGAAAATAGTTCATAATATAATGTAGGTAATCGATAAATCACAGAAATATAATGTACAGTGAACAGCAATTCTGCACAAACACACAAACTGGTGCATGCAGATTCTTCCACTGCCTTTTGCTGTGAAACCAACACGAGGGAAAGAGAGAGAACTGTTTATCGACGGGCAGCAAAGCGAATGTAAAGGACGGAATAACAAACAGAATCTCCATCATGCGACCGTGGGAGCAATCGTCACTGCTGACAGCGGCACGGACCACGTTCAGCCAACGCAGAGAGAGCGTGGGTGGGTACTCACGAGGATCTTCTCGAAGCTGAGATTGCACTGGGCGATGACGGGCTCCCAGCACGGACCGAACGCGTAGCTGAAGCGCTCGACGTCGCAGTTGAAGTCGTGGTAGAACTTGAGGGAGGTCATGCTGCGTTCCACCACGATCTCGCCCCAAGGGTCGCCCAGCTCCACCAGAACGTCTCGTCTGCCGGAACGGAACGGAACCGCTTGTCAAGAGCTGTGCCTTTCAGTGCCTTTCGGTCCGAAAGCCACTTTCTGGCTAACTGCCTATTCTGTAACGTTTCAGATGCGAGATGATATGAAATGAAAGTGAAAACCTTCATTTTGTTCCATATGAAAACATAGGCGACCTTGGAGTTGTCGCTGAAAAGTTACAGAATTGGGGTCCTGTGTCCGACTCAAGCACAGTTACAATTGTATTTTTTTTTTAAAGAGTTGATGCAAACTTGTACATCCCTAAGGAGCAAACTTCAAACAATTAAACACTAAACAATTATGCACGTTTTGACGAGTAGCATTCGCAAATTGAACACAGTCGGAAATTGATCATGGAAGATTTTGAAACTGACGAAAAGTTGCCGAGTTCTCACGGCCGCGCCGTTAAAATTATCATTCCGATATTTGAGCATGTTATTAGTAAAATACATACCAATGGGTGCTTATGGCCAATTTTCCTAATTTTACTTTGAACTTTTGTATAATTGGCTCTAAGTAGAGTGAAAAATTAAGTGTTTCAAGGTGGTTCTAGCAAATTCCAGGGACAAATATTTGAAAAAAGGGCCATGGGCACTTAATTTTTTGTCTTTTGTCTACAACATAGGTACTGAAATATTGAAATGATAAATTCATCGATGTGGCCTTGAGATCGGCAACTTTTGGTCTGAAAGCCACTTTCCGGCTACCTGCTCTGTCCCTTACGTGATACTATTGAATACGAGCAATGCCTTCACGCTAAAATGCATTATGAGTGCTCCAGCCCCACTTAAATGTTGAATGCAGAGGTCCACGTGGGAGCAGGAATGAACCCCTAAATGTATTTCTAGCATATCAGTAGATGACGGAAGAGTATATCTCATTGAACAATGAGACTGATACCATGATGATTCAATGATGATTGATTCGTTGATTCAATGAAGATTCATTGAACACTTTTGTTGCATTCATCTTGGAGATGTAGATTCTTTTAACTTCCAACTGGTGATAACATCGATCATCCTCACCTTACGCTCCGATAAGTGGATCATATGCAAAGAGGGCTCCTAAGTACGAGATAAAACTAGGAAACCAACCCGAGCAGCGACCCGTGACGGCGAACCGAGACACGTACTTGGCTCTGCGCGTGGCCTGCTGCTCCGCGCCCACCAGCCGGCCCCAGACGTGGAAGCGGCGGATGTCGAGCAGCGGCTGCGGGAAGTCGCGCAGCTGGAACGCCCACGCGGAGCAGGCGGCGCTGACGCAGCGGCACCACAGCGTCGTGAACTCCACGCCCTCCTCGGGCCACGGACTGGGGTCGAGGTCACGCCACCAATCAGAGATGCGGTGGCACCCGGACGGCAGTGAGCCTCAAATCCTTTAGTGACTCCCGTGAAAACGCACTGTCGACTCAAATAGTTTCTTTTCGAGTCACGGCACGGATCGTCGTACCCAGAATGTCCATCGCGATGTTAACAGCGCTACCCGAGATCTTTCGGTGCGGGGAGCCCACCAACAATTACCGCAATCCCCTCACCCACAAGCTAAGATTAGTCGGAAAGCGAATTGGTGATGGAGTCACTACTGTTCCAATTGCTAGTTAACTCTCTCTTTTCATACGCTCTGTACAGCCTTCTCTCTCATCACTGCTAGCGCCCTCCAGCCACGGCTTTCTCATCTACTAGCTCCTATGTCTTTGCCGTAGCCTTGGCTCCCATATGATGATATATCTGGGTACGTCAATCTGTGCCTTGTCTCTTATCACTGCTAGCGCCCTCCAGCCACGGCTTTCTCATCTACTAGCTCCTATGTCTTTGCCGTAGCCTTGGCACCCATATGATGATATATCTGGGTATACGTCAATCTGTGCCTTGTCTCTTATCACTGCTAGCGCCCTCCAGCCACGGCTTTCTCATCTGCTAGCTCCTATGTCTTTGCCGTAGCCTTGGCTCCCATATGATGATATATCTGGGTACGTCAATCTGTTCCTTCTCTCTTATCACTGCTAGCGCCCTCCAGCCACGGCTTTCTCATCTACTAACTCCTATGTCTTTGCCGTAGCCTTGGCTCCCATATGATAATATATCTGGGTATGTCAATCTGTGCCTTCTCTCTTATCACTGCTAGCGCCCTCCAGCCACGGCTTTCTCATCTCCTAGCTTCTATGTCTTTGCCGTAGCCTTGGCTCCCATATGATGATATATCTGGGTATGTCAATCTGTGCCTTCTCTCTTATCACTGCTAGCTCCCTCCAGCCACGGCTTTCTCATCTGCTAGCTCATATGTCATCGCCGTTTTCTTGACTCCCATGATGATATTCAAAATCTATCATCTGAGCCCAACACCATCTGTGTCGAGATGAGAAAGTCCACAGAGTGACCCTGCATTAGCTTTGTTTCCTAGCGTTTGCCCCGAGGCCTAGGGAGCCTGAACACGGTGGTCCAGACTCGCCCGACTCGAGGGAGTACCTGTCGGGGTCGATGTCCACCATGGCGGCGACGGCGTTCTCGGCGCCGTGGACGCTCGGGTCGGCCAGCGACACGATGCTCACGTCGTTCATGAGCCACGCGAACAGTCGCGTTCGCGCCGGCGCCGCCCGACCCATCTGCTTCGAACGCTGCACGTAGATCTCGGCGTTCTTCTTGTTCAGGCTGGCGTAAAGCTCGTCAACCTGCAAGCGGCGAGCTCGGTCAACGTCGACGAGCGTCTTGGTCCTTGCGTCGAGCTTAGTGCTGGCACAGATGTCCCACTCCCATACCAAAGCAGCTACGCGAAAGCTCTCCGCGCGTAATAATAATTTCGCCGGCAGTCAAGGGATGGAGCCCTGTTTGTTGTTATGTCACCATGTAGCCAAGGTAACTGTAACCACCTGAGGAACATTGGGTCCCTTGAATATAATTGACCTTGTGCCACGGCCTGGTAGATGAAGCCATAACTGTAACCACCTGAGGAACATTGGGTCCCTTGATTATAATTGACATTGTGCCGTGGCCTGGTGGATGATGTTAAAACAGGTTGCCAACGCACCCCAGCGATTGCCGGCCAAACTACTAGCATCCAATTTTTTCCATAGCCGTAGCTAGGTGTGGTAGAATGTCTGGGTAACCTTATATCTGTGACGTAGCCATAGCTAGGTATGGTAGAATGTCAGGGTAAACTTATATCTGTGACGTAGCCATAGCTAGGTATGGTAGAATGTCAGGGTAACCTTTTATCCATGACGTAGCCATAGCCAGGTATGGTAGAATGTCTGGGTAACCTTATATCTGTGACGTAGCCATAGCTAGGTATGGTAGAATGTTTGGGTGACCTTATGTCTGAGACGTAGCCATAGCTAGGTATGGTAGAATGTTTGGGTGACCTTCTATCCGTGACTCCACGACGAGCAAGCTCGTGATCGGCAGCAGACCCACCTTGCCGGACGGCAGCAGCAAGTGCGCCTTGCACAGTTCGGCCACCTTGGTGTCGAGCATCTTGTGCCGCTTGACGCTCTCCTTGCACTCGTCTTCGAGCAGCTCGTAGTTGTCTCGCAGACGCACCTCGAAAGGGTCGTCGCTCATCTCGAACAGGAACTCCTTGATCTGCGACGGGCAAACGAGCACCAAACGTAGCACCAAACGTAGCAAAACGTAGCACCAAAGGTGGCACCAAAGGTGGCACCAAAGGTAGCACCAAACAAAGCAGGCAGAACTTGGGTTGACAGCCACCAGCGAATAACGCAACGGTCGGTATTGCAGATTAACAGCAAACAGGAAACCAGGGAGACTTTTATTTAGCATTTTGATCCCAGATTGAAATAGGTGGTTTGTTTTTCAAAACTAGTGCTGAAGATGGGACATAGTAGACACGAGTCTAAGATATTTAATATCAAATGGGAAACTTTAGCATTCGATGAAAAATGTGACATTTCCCAAAGGTGTGCTTTGACGAACAATTTCAAATTCTGCCCATCCGACCGCTGCTTTGCGTTGGGCACGCAAATCTCCTCAACTAGCAGCATTCTATAAATTTCAGAGTCCTTGAAAATCTGTCAAAATATATGGAAATTTTTCATGATGCAGAATTTTCCTATTTTTCATCGAATGCTTAAGACCCCCATTTGTTATTCAGCAAAACTGACTCCTGTGTTGCAGAAAGCTTGCAAATCTTCTAATGTAGAATTGATTCCTGACATTTGGGAGTTGCTAAAAGATAGGTAAAAATATTAAATACGTGTACATTTTTTCAAGTTCAGACAAGTCGTCTTTGATATTTCTTGAATATTAATAGACCTAATGACTTGTACGGTAAATACAGCCGTGTTAGCCCCCATACCTTACCACAGCCTGGAGGGCTATCATGTAACTTTGTGATTTCAAAACAATTTGTTTTCAATTTCACTGCCTTTGGTTTAACACGTGGGGCAGTTATTTGAAATCGAATGATTTCGAGCCAAATCGAATGAAAAAAAGTTACATGATCGATACCCTGGTGTACTCTGACGCATGGCACTCTATGATTTGAGATCCCCAGAACGTGGCAAAATCTAATTAATTCTAGTGTATTGAACCGAAACGGAAGATATCCTCCTACCTTGATGTGCATGTCGGCTGGCAAAGGACTGGACAGATTGAACCGAAACGGAAGATATCCTCCTACCTTGATGTGCATGTCGGCTGGCAAAGGACTGGACAGATTGAACCGAAACGGAAGATATCCTCCTACCTTGACGTGCATGTCGGCTGGCAAAGGACTGGACAGATTGAACCGAAACGGAAGATATCCTCCTACCTTGACGTGCATGTCGGCTGGCAAAGGGCTGGACAGATTGAACCGAAACGGAAGATATCCTCCTACCTTGATGTGCATGTCGGCTGGCAAAGGACTGGACAGATTGAACCGAAACGGAAGATATCCTCCTACCTTGATGTGCATGTCGGCTGGCAAAGGACTGGACAGATTGAACCGAAACGGAAGATATCCTCCTACCTTGACGTGCATGTCGGCTGGCAAAGGACTGGACAGATTGAACCGAAACGGAAGATATCCTCCTACCTTGATGTGCATGTCGGCTGGCAAAGGACTGGACAGATTGAACCGAAACGGAAGATATCCTCCTACCTTGACGTGCATGTCGGCTGGCAAAGGACTGGACAGATTGAACCGAAACGGAAGATATCCTCCTACCTTGACGTGCATGTCGGCTGGCAAAGGACTGGACAGATTGAACCGAAACGGAAGATATCCTCCTACCTTGATGTGCATGTCGGCTGGCAAAGGACTGGACAGATTGAACCGAAACGGAAGATATCCTCCTACCTTGATGTGCATGTCGGCTGGCAAAGGACTGGACAGATTGAACCGAAACGGAAGATATCCTCCTACCTTGATGTGCATGTCGGCTGGCAAAGGACTGGACAGATTGAACCGAAACGGAAGATATCCTCCTACCTTGATGTGCATGTCGGCTGGCAAAGGACTGGACAGATTGAACCGAAACGGAAGATATCCTCCTACCTTGATGTGCATGTCGGCTGGCAAAGGACTGGACAGATTGAACCGAAACGGAAGATATCCTCCTACCTTGACGTGCATGTCGGCTGGCAAAGGACTGGACAGATTGAACCGAAACGGAAGATATCCTCCTACCTTGATGTGCATGTCGGCTGGCAAAGGACTGGACAGATTGAACCGAAACGGAAGATATCCTCCTACCTTGATGTGCATGTCGGCTGGCAAAGGACTGGACAGATTGAACCGAAACGGAAGATATCCTCCTACCTTGACGTGCATGTCGGCTGGCAAAGGACTGGACAGATTGAACCGAAACGGAAGATATCCTCCTACCTTGATGTGCATGTCGGCTGGCAAAGGACTGGACAGATTGAACCGAAACGGAAGATATCCTCCTACCTTGACGTGCATGTCGGCTGGCAAAGGACTGGACAGATTGAACCGAAACGGAAGATATCCTCCTACCTTGACGTGCATGTCGGCTGGCAAAGGACTGGACAGATTGAACCGAAACGGAAGATATCCTCCTACCTTGATGTGCATGTCGGCTGGCAAAGGACTGGACAGATTGAACCGAAACGGAAGATATCCTCCTACCTTGATGTGCATGTCGGCTGGCAAAGGACTGGACAGATTGAACCGAAACGGAAGATATCCTCCTACCTTGATGTGCATGTCGGCTGGCAAAGGACTGGACAGATTGAACCGAAACGGAAGATATCCTCCTACCTTGACGTGCATGTCGGCTGGCAAAGGACTGGACAGATTGAACCGAAACGGAAGATATCCTCCTACCTTGACGTGCATGTCGGCTGGCAAAGGACTGGACAGATTGAACCGAAACGGAAGATATCCTCCTACCTTGACGTGCATGTCGGCTGGCAAAGGACTGGACAGATTGAACCGAAACGGAAGATATCCTCCTACCTTGATGTGCATGTCGGCTGGCAAAGGACTGGACAGATTGAACCGAAACGGAAGATATCCTCCTACCTTGACGTGCATGTCGGCTGGCAAAGGACTGGACAGATTGAACCGAAACGGAAGATATCCTCCTACCTTGACGTGCATGTCGGCTGGCAAAGGACTGGACAGATTGAACCGAAACGGAAGATATCCTCCTACCTTGATGTGCATGTCGGCTGGCAAAGGACTGGACAGATTGAACCGAAACGGAAGATATCCTCCTACCTTGATGTGCATGTCGGCTGGCAAAGGACTGGACAGATTGAACCGAAACGGAAGATATCCTCCTACCTTGACGTGCATGTCGGCTGGCAAAGGACTGGACAGATTGAACCGAAACGGAAGATATCCTCCTACCTTGATGTGCATGTCGGCTGGCAAGGCACTGGACAGATTGAACCGAAACGGAAGATATCCTCCTACCTTGACGTGCATGTCGGCTGGCAAAGGACTGGACAGATTGAACCGAAACGGAAGATATCCTCCTACCTTGATGTGCATGTCGGCTGGCAAAGGACTGGACAGATTGAACCGAAACGGAAGATATCCTCCTACCTTGACGTGCATGTCGGCTGGCAAAGGACTGGACAGATTGAACCGAAACGGAAGATATCCTCCTACCTTGATGTGCATGTCGGCTGGCAAAGGACTGGACAGATTGAACCGAAACGGAAGATATCCTCCTACCTTGACGTGCATGTCGGCTGGCAAAGGACTGGACAGATTGAACCGAAACGGAAGATATCCTCCTACCTTGATGTGCATGTCGGCTGGCAAAGGACTGGACAGATTGAACCGAAACGGAAGATATCCTCCTACCTTGATGTGCATGTCGGCTGGCAAAGGACTGGACAGATTGAACCGAAACGGAAGATATCCTCCTACCTTGACGTGCATGTCGGCTGGCAAAGGAATGGACAGATTGAACCGAAACGGAAGATATCCTCCTACCTTGATGTGCATGTCGGCTGGCAAAGGACTGGACAGATTGAACCGAAACGGAAGATATCCTCCTACCTTGATGTGCATGTCGGCTGGCAAAGGACTGGACAGATTGAACCGAAACGGAAGATATCCTCCTACCTTGATGTGCATGTCGGCTGGCAAGGCACTGGACAGATTGAACCGAAACGGAAGATATCCTCCTACCTTGACGTGCATGTCGGCTGGCAAAGGACTGGACAGATTGAACCGAAACGGAAGATATCCTCCTACCTTGATGTGCATGTCGGCTGGCAAAGGACTGGACAGATTGAACCGAAACGGAAGATATCCTCCTACCTTGATGTGCATGTCGGCTGGCAAGGCACTGGACAGATTGAACCGAAACGGAAGATATCCTCCTACCTTGACGTGCATGTCGGCTGGCAAAGGACTGGACAGATTGAACCGAAACGGAAGATATCCTCCTACCTTGATGTGCATGTCGGCTGGCAAAGGACTGGACAGATTGAACCGAAACGGAAGATATCCTCCTACCTTGACGTGCATGTCGGCTGGCAAAGGACTGGACAGATTGAACCGAAACGGAAGATATCCTCCTACCTTGATGTGCATGTCGGCTGGCAAGGCACTGGACAGATTGAACCGAAACGGAAGATATCCTCCTACCTTGACGTGCATGTCGGCTGGCAAAGGACTGGACAGATTGAACCGAAACGGAAGATATCCTCCTACCTTGATGTGCATGTCGGCTGGCAAAGGACTGGACAGATTGAACCGAAACGGAAGATATCCTCCTACCTTGACGTGCATGTCGGCTGGCAAAGGACTGGACAGATTGAACCGAAACGGAAGATATCCTCCTACCTTGATGTGCATGTCGGCTGGCAAGGCACTGGACAGTTTGAACCGAAACGGAAGATATCCTCCTACCTTGACGTGCATGTCGGCTGGCAAAGGACTGGACAGATTGAACCGAAACGGAAGATATCCTCCTACCTTGATGTGCATGTCGGCTGGCAAAGGACTGGACAGATTGAACCGAAACGGAAGATATCCTCCTACCTTGACGTGCATGTCGGCTGGCAAAGGACTGGACAGATTGAACCGAAACGGAAGATATCCTCCTACCTTGATGTGCATGTCGGCTGGCAAAGGACTGGACAGATTGAACCGAAACGGAAGATATCCTCCTACCTTGACGTGCATGTCGGCTGGCAAAGGACTGGACAGATTGAACCGAAACGGAAGATATCCTCCTACCTTGACGTGCATGTCGGCTGGCAAAGGACTGGACAGATTGAACCGAAACGGAAGATATCCTCCTACCTTGACGTGCATGTCGGCTGGCAAAGGACTGGACAGATTGAACCGAAACGGAAGATATCCTCCTACCTTGATGTGCATGTCGGCTGGCAAGGCACTGGACAGATTGAACCGAAACGGAAGATATCCTCCTACCTTGATGTGCATGTCGGCTGGCAAAGGACTGGACAGATTGAACCGAAACGGAAGATATCCTCCTACCTTGACGTGCATGTCGGCTGGCAAAGGACTGGACAGATTGAACGGCTGCCGCTGCTTCTTGTGCACGAGCTTCAGCCACTTGAACACGCTAACGAACTCGTTCTGGAACGCGTCCGCGAAGCTGTGTTCGTACGGGAAGACGGCGTTGAACGAATCGATGTCGGTGACCCACGTCCGATTCCACGCGAGCGCAAAGCCGTCGGTGTTGCGCCGTTCTTCGCGCACCTCCGCGCTGTCCGCGACGCGCGACGAGCGCAGGCCGCGCAGCGCGAAGATCGGCGCGGCGTCGAACGCGATGCCGAGCGTCGACGCCGAGAGCGCGGGAAGCGCGCCGCCGCCGCTGTAGCACACCTCGTCTGGGGGGCGGAGGACGTGAGATATTGGTCGGGGGAGATCGTTTTGGAATCGGTCTTTTAAGGTCATTCATTGATGGTTGTCGGGGTTGATTGAATTCAACTTTTGGTCAGTTATTGATTACTAATAAGTTTTATGTTGCTTAAATAATCATTTGCAAAAGCATAGCATAGCATAGGGTAGCATAGCATAGAATTCTTTCGCATGTGAGATTGGGTTACGTTGAAAGTTGAAACCCAGCTTAAGGCTATTCATTGATGGTTGTTGAGGTTAATTGAATTCAACTTTTTATGGATTTCCAAGAGATATTTCGAGGTTCTGGGATATTCAATTGGTTGTCCAAAGTGTGAGGATTCGGTAGATATTTGTTTCGTTGCGATCGGATAACGGGTGTGGCCTGGAAAGTGGATACGGTAAGAGGTAAATTCTTAGCTGGAATTTACCCTTAAGTACATCTTTCAATGTACCGGCTAAACAAGGTTATTTTAAAACTCTTGTAAGTAATTAACGAGTGAATCTTGCGAAATGAAAATGGTTCAATTGGTTGTCCGAAGTGTGAAGATTCCGAAAATATAGGTTTCGTTGCAATCCGACGAAAGGTGTGGCCTGGAAAGTGTATACCTTAGTACCTTACGAGGTGAAGGAAACGGCTCGACTTCGGAGCTCATTGAACAGACTTAAAAAGATCAAGATTGTCGAGTGTAAACATACATGTGGGCAAGGATAATATCCTAGTTGTTGGACTGTATAGGCCCCCTGGAACTGATAGAGTAAGACTCATAGAAAGAATTGATATGCTTTTGAAAAACGATAGATTACTGCAAAGTAACAAGAAAAGTGATTGTTACAACAGGAAGATTGTGATAGGTGGGGACATGAACTTGCCCCAGGCCCAGTGGGACAGCGTCACGGGGAGCAGTAACGCTACACAAATGTTAATAACCAAACTGATGGATGACTATGAGCTACTACAAACGGTACCAGAAGGTACTAGAAGGAATGCTAAGGGCATAAGCAACTTGCTAGATGTGTTCCTTATCACACCACCACACATACTAAGGCAATGTGAGGTGACTGATGGGATAGCAGACCACGATGCAGTGATATTAGAAATAGGGACACAGGAAGAAAAAGTTAAAGTTAAAAAAAAGCTTAAAGTAATAAACTGCTTTAAAAAGGCAGATGTAAAAGGGATGAGAAGCTACCTGCAACAATCATATAGTGACTGGTGTAATATGGAACCAAATAATGTAGAATGCTACTGGAAAGCTCTTGTGAATATACTCAAACACATACAGGATAAATTTGTGCCAAAAAAGGAATTAAAAATACAACAACAGTATAGCACACCCAAGATAAAGAAACTGCAAAGGAGGTGTAATAAACTGTATAAAAACAGGAGGTTTAACAGAATTGCATTTAATGAATGCAGCTCTAAACTGCTAAAATTAAAAAAGCAAGCATATAACAAATATATGGAAGAGCTTTTGGATGAGGAATCGGAACCTGATAATAGCACACTATGGAAGAAGTTCTATAAACATATAAGAGAAAAGAGATCAGAGTCTGGAGGAATTAAAATGTTAGTAGAAGAAAACCAGCAGGTTACAAGTGAAATAGAAATTGCTAACTTGTTAAACAGACAATATGCCAAGGTGTTTAATGAGAAAGAGGCAGAGGTTGATAAGGAAGATGTAAATGAACAGCCTAACTGTGATCTATTTAATCTATTCACAGTAAGTGCCACTAGCATTCAGGAGGCCATAGAAAAGCTAAAAAGTCACAAGGCCCCAGGATTAGATGGAATCAGCAACAACCTTTTAAAGCTAATAGCCAAAGAAGTAACACCATATCTCCTACTAGTGTTTAATAAGACGATTGAAGAAGGGAATATCCCCAGTGACTGGAAGCAAGCCTGTGTTATCCCTATAAGCAAAGGAGGAAACAAGGAGCGGCCAGATAACTATAGGCCAATAAGCCTTACAAGCAACATATGTAAAATCATAGAAACATTGATCTCGAAGTACATTAGGTACCACCTAAAGAGAAACGATACATTAGTTCCGGAACAGCACGGCTTTAGGGCAGAATACTCCTGCGACTCGCAACTGGTAGGACTTGTGCAGGAACTCTCTGAAAACATAGACAAAAGGGGAGAAGTGGACGCAGTCCTAATTGATTTTGCGAAAGCCTTCGACGTTGTCCCCCATTCCAGTCTAATAGAAAAAGTTAGGAAACTTGGAATTGATGACAGAGTAGTGAGATGGATAAAGGAATGGCTGACGGGAAGATCCCAAAGAGTACGTGTCGAGGAAAAGTACTCCAATGACATAATAGTCACGTCAGGCGTGCCGCAGTGGCAGTGTCCTGGGGCCTTTGTTGTTTCTCATATTTATCAACGACATAAGAGGCAACGGAGAGTGCCGAATGAGACTCTTTGCAGACGACTGTATAGTGTACCGGGAGATAAAAGATCCAACAGACCATGCTGTCCTGCAGAACCATCTCTTACAGGTAGAGCAATGGGTGAAAAAGAACAAAATGAAATTAAATAACTCAAAGAGCCAGTTGATCAAGTTTACCAATAAAAGGGAAACTAGTTCTAATTACTACCAATATAGACTTAATGATGAGATATTGCCGTATTCAAAAAGCTGCAAATACCTAGGGGTGACCCTTACCAACAATCTCCACTGGGGGGAACATATAAAAAACATAGTGGGCAAAGGAAAAATAAATTTAAACTTTGTAATGAGGAACCTGAGGGGTGCTAGTACAAAAGTAAGAGAAAAAGCATATACTGTTATGGTAAGACCTCTACTAGAGTATGCCTCGTCAGCGTGGGACCCACACACCCAAACCCTCAAAGAAAAGATTGAGAAAGTCCAACGAAAGGCGGCAAGAAAGGTACTAAATAAATACGGACCCAGACACAGCCCAAGCGAAATGATTGAGGATCTGGGGTGGGCAGCGCTCGAGAAAAGGAGAGCGCGGGCCAAATTATGTAACCTACACAAGACAATGGTAGGGTATGGCGGCTGGAGGGAGATCGGGCAGCGGCCGGCCAGGGCTACACGCCCTGGCAGGAAGGACCACTGCTATAAGCTGCAAATCAAGGGCTATAACACCGACACTGGTAAATGTTCATCCATCCCGACAGCAGTCAAGCAGTGGAACGACCTGCCAGAAAGTGTGGTGAGCCCGTGGCCAGACTCGGCCAAAGTCCTGAAAGCGAGGTTGAAAGAGTTAGATTAGTTATACAATGGAATGAGTATGTTCTGTACTATATTATTTGTAATATGTTAAAAGAAAACAAAACAAATAAATAAAATATATACAATACAATTTTAGAAAGATCGGAGTTCACGATCTTTTTTTGGAAATTCAAATTCAAAATTGTTTTAGAAAAAGATCAAATTCGTTTGAAAGATTGTTTTCAGAATAAACATTTTGAAAAGTGGTCCTCTATCGTCCGACAATGGACCACTAATCGAAAATTCATCGTCTCTGTTTCGGCTTGTCCCGAAATAAATTCTCAAATTGGAAGAAATGCTGTTGCCTAAAATAAAATTCCATATTAATATTAAGTATCTCTGCAAAACACACAGGATTTGAGGAAAGTGCTTCTTAAAAACACCTGAATAGGAATGGAAAACAATCTTCTTGAAAAGGTCGTGGAAAGTAGATCGTGATCAAACTAAAAGATCATTGTACGAAAAACGATCTCGATCGCACAATCTCGATCTTTTGAAAAGATCCTTCCCTGACTATGCGTGAGATGCGAGGAATTGCAATGAGATATTGAAGTGGCTAAACTTGGCCAAAACGCCAGAAAAATATTTACATTTTTACCTACAAATCTGGGCTCTTTTCATGGGGACCGACTCTCTTTAGAGCCCTGTCTGCCATTCTGAGAGACAATGAATAAGCAAGGATTTTAAAAAATTATATAATTTGATTCTAAATTAATTGTTCTGTACCTTTGACAGAATCATAAATATAGACAAAAATACAGACAATCATATATATTGAACCTTCCAAATGAAGGTCTGTTTCCGATTGAAAATTAACAAATTATATAGGTCAACCAATACAAAGGTTTTAGAAAAATGTGAAAAACTATAGTACGGGCAGTATTTGATTCGTCCTGTGAAATAAGTCCTCGAATAAATTTGAAACCGGGCATTGAATTCTGGGTGAATTCTAGCATCAATCACTAAGCATTCAAACTAATGTTTGAAAAAAAGAAAATGGAGGCTTGCGTCCAATTAATGTGGCTACCTGAGGTGACATCCATTCGGTGGCGAGATGACAGCGCAATGCCGAACGCGAGCTTGCCCTTGAGTCGAACGCCGAGTTTGGTGGCGGTCGCAGCCGGCGCAGGCGCTGGCGCTGGCGCAGGCGCAGGACTGGCGCTGGCGGAGAGGGTCGAGCGCAGGGACTGCACTTCCTCCCACAAGGTCAACACCTTCAGGTGCAAGTTTGGGCTCCACAGAACCTATGCGGACGGGAAACGCAATGCGTCATTTCAGTCACCTTACGTTATTGCAACTGCCGTCATTGCTATCATGCTTGGATCGTTGCTAGCCGGGACATGCAACTAGCTTAGCAAGCTCGACATCAATGGGATGCCGCCGTACAGCGTTCAAGTAGGACAAACCTTGGATCGTTGCATGCCCGGACATGCAACTAGCTTAGCTCGAAGTCAAAGGGATGCCGCCGTACAGCATTCAAGTAGGACAAACCTTGGATCGTTGCTAGCCAGGACATGCAACTAGCTTAGCAAGCTCCACATCAAAGGGATGCCGCCGTACAGCGTTCAAGTAGGACAAACCTTGGATCATTGCTAGCCGGGACATGCAACTAGCTTAGCAAGCTCGAAATCAAAGGAATGCCGCCGTACAGCGTTCAAGTAGGACAAACCTTGGATCATTGCTAGCAGGGACATGCAACTAGCTTGGCAAGCTCGAACAAAGGGATGCCGCCGTACAGCGTTCAAGTAGAACAAACCTTGGATCACTGCTAGCAGGGACATGCAACTAGCTTAGCAAGCTCGAAGTCAAAGGGATGCCAGCATTCAAGTAGGACAAACCTTGGATCGTTGCTACCCGGGACATGCAACTAGCTTAGCAAGCTCGACATCAAAGGGATGCCGCCGTACAGCGTTCAAGTAGGACAAACCTTGGATCATTGCTAGCCGGGACATGCAACTAGCTTAGCAAGCTCGACATCAAAGGGATGCCGCCGTACAGCGTTCAAGTAGGACAAACCTTGGATCATTGCTAGCCGGGACATGCAACTAGCTTAGCAAGCTCGAAATCAAAGGAATGCCGCCGTACAGCGTTCAAGTAGGACAAACCTTGGATCGTTGCTAGCCGGGACATGCAACTAGCTTAGCAAGCTTGAAATCAAAGAGATGCCGCCGTACAGCGTTCAAGTAGGACAAACCTTGGATCATTGCTAGCCGGGATATGCAACTAGCTTAGCAAGCTCGTAGTCAATGGGATGCCGCCGTACAGCGTTCAAGTAGGACAAACCTTGGATCATTGCTGGCCGGGACACGCAACTAGCTTAGCAAGCTCGACATCAAAGGGATGCCGCCGTACAGCGTTCAAGTAGGACAAACCTTGGATCATTGCTGGCCGGGACACGCAACTAGCTTAGCAAGCTCGACATCAAAGGGATGCCGCCGTACAGCGTTCAAGTAGGACAAACCTTGGATCGTTGCTAGCCCGGACATGCAACTAGCTTAGCAAGCTCGAAATCAAAGGGATGCCGCCGTACAGCGTTCAAGTAGGACAAACCTTGGATTGTTACTAGCCGGGACATGCAACTAGTTTAGCAAGCTCCACATCAAAGAGATGCCGCCGTACAGCGTTCAAGTAGAACAAACCTTGGATCGTTGCTAGCCGGGACATGCAACTAGCTTAGCAAGCTCCACATCAAAGAGATGCCGCCGTACAGCGTTCAAGTAGAACAAACCTTGGATCGTTGCTAGCCGGGATATGCAACTAGCTTAGCTCGAAATCAAAGGGATGCCGCCGTACAGCGTTCAAGTAGGACAAACCTTGGATCGTTGCTAGCCGGGACATGCAACTAGCTTAGCAAGCTCGAAGTCAAAGAGATGCCGCCGTACAGCGTTCAAGTAGGACAAACCTTGGATCGTTGCTAGCCGGGACATGCAACTAGCTTAGCAAGCTCGAAATCAAAGAGATGCCGCCGTACAGCGTTCAAGTAGGACAAACCTTGGATCATTGCTGGCCGGGACATGCAACTAGCTTAGCAAGCTCGAAATCAAAGAGATGCCGCCGTACAGCGTTCAAGTAGGACAAACCTTGGATCATTGCTGGCCGGGACATGCAACTAGCTTAGCAAGCTGGACATCAAAGGCGTTCAAGTAGGACAAACCCAAGCCTTACAAGCTGTCGTCACAATTTCAGATCAACTTTGTGACCGAGATTGTGTCATTATTTATTGATATTTGAAAGCTGAAATACATGTACTAGAGGCCTGTAAAAAAGTTACAGTCAAACCGTCGCCACCACTGACCTGCACTTGTTCCAGCAGCTGCACCGAGAGCTCGCGCACGCCGCGCTTGTACGAAGCCCGCGCCACTTTGACGTGCGCCACCGCCGACTGCAACGAGAGAACACACGACAAGTCACGCCTGCCACCGCGACGGACCTTGCCGCTTGGGTGGACCGCGAGGGGCTCGGATTGGCGAGTACGTCGGTGGGTGGACCTCGGATTGGCGAGCACGTCGGTGGGTGGACCTCGGATTGGCGAGCACGTCGGTGGGTGGACCTCGGATTGGCGAGCACGTCGGTGGGTGGACCTCGGATTGGCGAGCACGTCGGTGGGTGGACCTCGGATTGGCGAGTACGTCGGTGGGTGGACCTCGGATTGGCGAGCACGTCGGTGGGTGGACCTCGGATTGGCGAGTACGTCGGTGGGTGGACCGCGAGGGGCTCGGATTGGCGAGTACGTCGGTGGGTGGACCGCGCGGGGCTCGGATTGGCGAGTACGTCGGTGGGTGGACCTCGGATTGGCGAGTACGTCGGTGGGTGGACCGCGCGGGGCTCGGATTGGCGAGTACGTCGGTGGGTGGACCTCGGATTGGCGAGTACGTCGGTGGGTGGACCGCGAGGGGCTCGGATTGGCGAGTACGTCGGTGGGTGGACCTCGGATTGGCGAGTACGTCGGTGGGTGGACCTCGGATTGGCGAGTACGTCGGTGGGTGGACCGCGAGGGGCTCGGATTGGCGAGTACGTCGGTGGGTGGACCTCGGATTGGCGAGTACGTCGGTGGGTGGACCGCGCGGGGCTCGGATTGGCGAGTACGTCGGTGGGTGGACCTCGGATTGGCGAGTACGTCGGTGGGTGGACCGCGAGGGGCTCGGATTGGCGAGTACGTCGGTGGGTGGACCTCGGATTGGCGAGTACGTCGGTGGGTGGACCGCGAGGGGCTCGGATTGGCGAGTACGTCGGTGGGTGGACCTCGGATTGGCGAGTACGTCGGTGGGTGGACCTCGGATTGGCGAGTACGTCGGTGGGTGGACCGCGAGGGGCTCGGATTGGCGAGTACGTCGGTGGGTGGACCGCGAGGGGCTCGGATTGGCGAGTACGTCGGTGGGTGGACCTCGGATTGGCGAGTACGTCGGTGGGTGTTACGGTCTCTGGGAGTTACGGAACGCACGCGGGGTGCTAACGGGCAAATTATGGCGGGAAAATTTATTTGTTAATTGATGAGCGTAGCGAGCGACAGCTCGGACAGAAACAAAAAGGGTCAGAATCGTTTACATTTTCAAGTGATCAGAATTTTTTAGAAATCAATGGTCCGGCTTGCTGCTATGATTTTCATAGCCTTTTTGCCTCAATCTTTTAATGCGCTTTATACAAAACGCTACGCTCAACTTCAAGGCAACACAAATTGCGTTCGCGAAGCCCTAATTATACACAAATACACCTCTGACCTAATTGTCACACAAATATCACACAATGTAATACGATTCATTCTTTGGGACACATTACAATTTTATTTACCACTTAGAACTCTATGTTCTTGTTCTTTTGTCACCATTATTACGAAGCTAAACAACTTGTCGCTGAAAGTGACAGGACTGATTGTACCTACGAGTTGGGGGGAGAATGCCCGGCCGAAAGACCCCGGGGCGTTTCTGAAAGACCCCTGGTCGCGGCTGAAATATCACGACCGGCGAATTAGGGAACGGCCTTTGGTCGCCCGAGCGCGGAAAGAAGTTTAGCAGGAGTGCGAAAGGCGAAAGGTGCGAAAGGCGGCACTCACCGTGAGCTCGTCTGACCGGCGACAGGTGTGCTGTCCCTTGCCGGCCGTGACCGACTGCATCTTGGCCCCGTCCACCAGCACGGTCAGCTTCGTGCCGAGGCTGTCCAGCGAGGAATGGTCCACGCGGGCCATCAGGCACACTGCAAGCCAACAAAGACGCGAGCTTGAGGCCTCTCAATTTCGTGCTGGAATTCAACGTGCTGCCAGCATTTACCTGCTTTACCTGCCACTCGTAGTCCCGGGATTACTAGCAATCTACCCTGGCTAATTAACACCACCGTAGCACCAAGCAGTAACCCCGACCTAGCGCGGCCACTCGTAGTCCCGGGATTACTAGCAATCTCCCCTGGCTAATTAACACCACCGTAGCACCAAGCAGTAACCACGACCTAGCGCGGCCACTCGTAGTCCCGGGATTACTAGCAATCTACCCTGGCTAATTAATACCACCGTAGCACCAAGCAGTAACCACGACCTAGAGCGGCCACTCGTAGTCCCGGGATTACTAGCAATCTACCCTGGCTAATTAATACCACCGTAGCACCAAGCTGTAACCACGACCTAGAGCGGCCACTCGTAGTCCCGGGATTACTAGCAATCTACCCTGGCTAATTAATACCACCGTAGCACCAAGCAGTAACCCCGACCTAGCGCGGCCACTCGTAGTCCCGGGATTACTAGCAATCTACCCTGGCTAATTAATACCACCGTAGCACCAAGCAGTAACCACGACCTAGAGCGGCCACTCGTAGTCCCGGGATTACTAGCAATCTACCCTGGCTAATTAATACCACCGTAGCACCAAGCTGTAACCACGACCTAGAGCGGCCACTCGTAGTCCCGGGATTACTAGCAATCTACCCTGGCTAATTAATACCACCGTAGCACCAAGCAGTAACCACGACCTAGAGCGGCCACTCGTAGTCCCGGGATAACTAGCAATCTACCCTGGCTAATTAATACCACCGTAGCACCAAGCAGTAACCACGACCTAGAGCGGCCACTCGTAGTCCCGGGATTACTAGCAATCTACCCTGGCTAATTAATACCACCGTAGCACCAAGCAGTAACCCCGACCTAGCGCGGCCACTCGTAGTCCCGGGATTACTAGCAATCTACCCTGGCTAATTAATACCACCGTAGCACCAAGCAGTAACCACGACCTAGAGCGGCCACTCGTAGTCCCGGGATTACTAGCAATCTACCCTGGCTAATTAATACCACCGTAGCACCAAGCAGTAACCACGACCTAGAGCGGCCACTCGTAGTCCCGGGATTACTAGCAATCTACCCTGGCTAATTAATACCACCGTAGCACCAAGCAGTAACCACGACCTAGAGCGGCCACTCGTAGTCCCGGGATTACTAGCAATCTACCCTGGCTAATTAATACCACCGTAGCACCAAGCAGTAACCACGACCTAGAGCGGCCACTCGTAGTCCCGGGATTACTAGCAATCTACCCTGGCTAATTAATACCACCGTAGCACCAAGCAGTAACCCCGACCTAGAGCGGCCACTCGTAGTCCCGGGATTACTAGCAATCTACCCTGGCTAATTAATACCACCGTAGCACCAAGCAGTAACCACGACCTAGAGCGGCCACTCGTAGTCCCGGGATTACTAGCAATCTACCCTGGCTAATTAATACCACCGTAGCACCAAGCAGTAACCACGACCTAGAGCGGCCACTCGTAGTCCCGGGATTACTAGCAATCTACCCTGGCTAATTAACACCACCGTAGCACCAAGCAGTAACCCCGACCTAGAGCGGCCACTCGTAGTCCCGGGATTACTAGCAATCTACCCTGGCTAATTAATACCACCGTAGCACCAAGCAGTAACCCCGACCTAGAGCGGCAGTATTACGGCCGGGTTATATAGCCGGGGCACATCGACTCTGACTTTAGTAACGAGCCATGAGATTGGTTGATTTGACCTCACTGCACAATGATGATTGTTTAAAAAGCAGTATGCCTTCTAGATAATGCTATCATCGTAGCACCACCGTAATACTGGTTGCTAGCGGTGCTACGAAATCAACAAACTGCCCATTGTTGAAATGGCCGCTCTAGGTCCGGGTTATATAACACCGCCAGCCCGGCTAATTAGCCGCGTGGTAGCCGCTCCAAATGGCCGCTCTAGGTCCGGGTTATATAACACCGCCAGCCCGGCTAATTAGCCGCGTGGTAGCCGCTCCAAATGGCCGCTCTAGGTCCGGGTTATAAAACACCGCCAGCCCGGCTAATTAGCCGCGTGGTAGCCGCTCCAAATGGCCGCTCTAGGTCCGGGTTATAAAACACCGCCAGCCCGGCTAATTAGCCGCGTGGTAGCCGCTCCAAATGGCCGCTCTAGGTCCGGGTTATAAAACACCGCCAGCCCGGCTAATTAGCCGCGTGGTAGCCGCTCCAAATGGCCGAGCTAGGTCCGGGTTATAAAACACCGCCAGCCCGGCTAATTAGCCGCGTGGTAGCCGCTCCAAATGGCCGCTCTAGGTCCGGGTTATAAAACACCGCCAGCCCGGCTAATTAGCCGCGTGGTAGCCGCTCCAAATGGCCGCTCTAGGTCCGGGTTATAAAACACCGCCAGCCCGGCTAATTAGCCGCGTGGTAGCCGCTCCAAATGGCCGCTCTAGGTCCGGGTTATATAACACCGCCAGCCCGGCTAATTAGCCGCGTGGTAGCCGCTCCAAATGGCCGGTTCCGGTTCCGGTTCCGGAACCGGATTCCGGTTTTGCTGGATTCGTTACTGGATAGCAAATAGCAACACGATAGACCAGTCTATGAACTAGAACGGTTTCAGATAGGCCAGTAAACAGGCTTTTAAACAATTGACAAAACGGTTTTTATTAAACCGTGCATTTTGTACGTTTGATGAATTCGAAGTAGTGACGGCTCGTGTTTGAATCCACCGTAGGTTTAATATTCAGAATGGTTGTGACCGTGAAAATATTATATTGCAATTACCTAAAGTACATTGAACTCTTGCCTTGTTTCCATGCTCATGTATATGACCAAACATGTTGGTATCAAGAGTATATTCTACAATTCCAATAAAAAAATCTCTTTCAAACTTTGCATCGAATGTCAAGTGAATTCCGTTTCCCGTATCGTGACCTGGGCTGCGATAGTCTAACGTTGTCTACGAGTTATCGGTGATTATTTACGCAAATATACATTGAAATAATCAGGCAACTTTTAGCTATCTATCAGTTTTCCTTGGCTACCGATGGACATATTTATCGACAATCGCTACCCCGAACTGAGAAGGTCCTTTCGCAACCGTGGCAGTTCCACCGCATCGACAGCGCGAACGGAAATCTCGGCCTCCGAACGGACGGCACTCACCCTTCTTGTCCGCGATGGCGAACGCGTTGACGTTGGACAGCGTGACGCTGACGAGACACGAAGCGAGCGCCTGCCACGGACTGGCGTCGTGAGGGCCGCTGCGGCCCGCCGAGGCTCCCTTTGCGTCCGCCGAGGCTCCCTTTGCGTCCGCCGAGGCTCCCTTGGGATCCGCCGAGGCTCCCTTGGGATCCGCCGAGGCTCCCTTTGAGTCTGCCGAGGCTCCCTTGGGATCCGCCGAGGCTCCCTTGGGATCCGCCGAGGCTCCCTTTGAGTCCGCCGAGGCTCCCTTTGCGTCCGCCGAGGCTCCCTTGGGATCCGCCGAGGCTCCCTTGGGACCCGCCGAGGCTCCCTTGGGATCCGCCGAGGCTCCCTTTGAGTCTGCCGAGGCTCCCTTGGGATCCGCTGAGGCTCCCTTTGAGTCCGCCGAGGCTCCCTTGGGATCCGCCGAGGCTCCCTTGGGATCTGCCGAGGCTCCCTTGGGATCCGCCGAGGCTCCCTTGGGATCCGTCGAGGGCAGCGACACCTCGCGCTGAGCGCTGCCTGCATCGCAGTACTCCAGCACGCAAGCCACGCCGCGCGCGATGCAGGCGCTCAACGGCGGACTCCATTCCAGTCTGCGATCGGGCAAACAGTCGAGGGTGAATGGACACCACGGCGTCTCGGGGCAACGACGGGCAAACAGTCGAGGTTCGGACGGGCCCGATTGGGGGGCACGATTGCGTGCAAAAGGTCAAAATGATTAGTTACTGGACCATGATTGTAAAGGAGACTAAACTCCATTTCACGTTGAGAAGGAGAGTGGATTTGCATCTTCCTCGAGGACCCACTGCTGCTAGACACGAGCCAAGAGTTGCAACACTCACAAGCCATGTCTTGAGTCGCACAAAAGGCTCTGTGGGCAGTGTTGAAACTCTTGGCTCGTGTCTAGCAGCAGTGGGTCCTCGAGGAAGATGCAAATCCACTCTCCTTCTCGATGTGAAATGGAGTTTAAGTACGATAGACTAAGGAGACTTATGCCCGGTATTAACAAGCATTCCAACTCCTATTTGAGATACTAACTAGAAGTTACAAATGAATTAGTATAGAGTAATACAATACATCCCTTGCAGCCAATTCGGATCTTAAGGCTATTGGTGTGGTTGTTGGTGATTGTTTAATGAAGCTTTATTTGAACTTTCTATTGGTATTTCGTGGTTATAAATCACACAATTTGTTGCTAAAAGTGCGAGGATTCCGTTGACCCTGGTTTCGTTGCAATCGGACAAACGGTGTGGCCACAAGTTGGTATCCAGTAGGAGGTGAATTCTGCGCGGGAAGCGGCCCGAGTATGAGCTCAATAATACGACGTAACAGGGTTGTTATAGAATGCTTGAAAATACTAGATGAGTGAATATTTTCGAGATTTGCAAACATATAATTCGTTGCCAAAAGTGTGAGGATTCCGTAGACCCTGGTTTCGTTACGATCGGACAAACGGTGTGGCCACAAGTTGGTATCCAGTAGGAGGTAAAATTTGAGCGGGAAGTGGCCCGAGTAAACACTCACACCAATAGTCTCAACAAGGAGTAGAAACAGTGGTAAAACCTGGCGTGCGTAAAGGACCCACGGCTGCCAACCTCAGAGTGTCCAGCATCGCGTTGAGTTTGGCCTGGTCGGCGCCGTGACTTCGCAGCTTCAGCAGCGCCACCCCGAGGAACAGCGGCGTGCCCCACGAGTGGTACTTCTTCAACAGGTGGGCGTCGGCGCCTAGAGACGAGTTGCCCAGGCGACAGAACAACGACTCCACGATCAGCTCCGAGCTCCAGTGGCGGCGGCCGAGCAGGGCTCGCGAGAACCACCACGACGGTTGGCAGCCTGCAAACGTGTGGCGGCCCTGATACTTGTACTTTTTATAACTTATATACTTTTGATACTTCCAATTATAATATGATAATTCAAATATAATTTGATACTTATACTTATGATACTTCCATATAATATGATAATTCCAATATAATTTGATACAAACTAATTGATGAGCGTAGCGAGCGAAGCGAGCAGAGCGAAATCTTCAATTTCACTTACCCCCAAAAAAAAGTCACTTGTGTATGTTTTTTTTTTTTTTTTTTGTGTGTTTGTGCGCGCTCTACAGACCAAACGCCTGAACCGACACGGATGAAAATTTCTGAGTATCTACCTCTGTTCTCAACTTAGACCCCCTGCGTTTTTGAAAAAGATCGGTTCAGTAAATTTTTTATAAATCAATTTTTACGAAATTTTTCGATTTTTTCAGAATTTTGAACCCCTGTAAATTTCAAAGTTCTGAACATAACTTCACCAAAACTTCTAAACATGTTGACCTTATACATATTTATCATGCCTGCAAATCTTATTTCGGTAGGTTTTTCCAATTGGTTTTTATTAGCATTTTTGTGGTGTTTTTTTTGTGATTTGACGGCTGATTCAATACGAGTCCGGTTTCCTTCGTTTCCTTGGTTACCAGCTTTGTTGACCTCGAAGAGAAACAAAGGAACGTCAGAATCCGTATACATTTTCAAGTGATTAGAATTTTCGAGAAGGCAATGGTCAGGTTTGGTGCTCCATGGTTTTCTTGTGACTGCTGCCTGCACCTTTTAATCCGCTATACACAAACCGCTACCTACGCTCATCTTCAACGCAACACAAATGGCGTTCGCGAAGCCCTAGTGATACTTCCAATTATAATATGATAATTTCAATACAATTTGATACTTATACTTATGACACAGATACTTTTTATCTCTGTTTCAACAGCTTCAGCAATCGTCGAAAGAAAGCTCAAAATTTCCCCTTGGGTGAATTAGCATTTTTTTAAATTTAATTTTAACTGGCAAAAACTTCCAACGGACTGGAACGAGACGTGAAGCAGCGCACAAGCAGCTCACAAGCAGCTCACAAGCAGCTCACAAGCAGCTCACAAGCAGCGCACAAGCAGCTCACAAGCAGCTCACAAGCAGCTCACAAGCAGCTCACAAGCAGCTCACAAGCAGCTCACAAGCAGCGCACAAGCAGCTCACAAGCAACTCACAAGCAGCTCACAAGCAGCTCACAAGCAGCTCACAAGCAGCTCACAAGCAGCTCACAAGCAGCTCACAAGCAGCTCACAAGCAGCGCACAAGCAGCTCACAAGCAGCTCACAAGCATAACTTCAACATCATAACTTCAAGCATAACAACACATCACAAGATGAAGCCATAACTGTAACCACCTGAGGAACATTGGGTCCCTTGAATATAATTGACCTTGTACCATGGCCTGGTAGATGAAGTCATAACTGTAACCACCTGAGGAACATTGGGTCCCTTGATTATAATTGACCTTGTGCCATGGCCTGGTAGATGAAGCCATAACTGTAACCACCTGAGGAACATTGGGCCCCTCGATTATAATTGACCTTGTGCCATGGCCTGGTAGATGAAGCCATAACTGTAACCACCTGAGGAACATTGGGTCCCTTGATTATAATTGACCTTGTGCCATGGCCTGGTAGATGAAGCCATAACTGTAACCACCTGAGGAACATTGGGTCCCTTGATTATAATTGACCTTGTGCCATGGCCTGGTGGATGAAGCCATAACTGTAACCACTGAGGAACATTGGGTCCCTTGATTCTAATTGACCTTGTGCCATGGCCTGGTAGATGAAGCCATAACTGTAACCACCTGAGGAACATTGGGTCCCTTGATTATAATTGACCTTGTGCCATGGCCTGGTAGATGAAGCCATAACTGTAACCACCTGAGGAACATTGGGTCCCTTGATTATAATTGACCTTGTGCCATGGCCTGGTAGATGATGTTAAAACAGTTTGCCAACGCACCCCAGCGATTGCTGGCGATGACAATAGCTTCAATTTATTGTCGTAGCCATTACCTGGGTAAGATAGAATAACCACTCAAGAAGCAGCTAAAAACACGAGTGTGGCATTTTAGGAAACCACGAAAAGCAGCTCACAACCCTCGAGCCCGCTCACCCCTGGTGTCGTCGAGCTGCTCCAGAATGACCTTGAGATGCGAGAATCCGACGGAGGCGCAGCGCGGCTCGTCGGAGAGCCGCAGCAGCGCGGCCACGTTCCACGTCTCGAGGCCGGCGCGCACTTTGCGCCAGCGCGGCGCCAGCGCGTGCAGCCACGCGGCGCCGCGCGGAGCCGCCCGCTCCGGGCGCCGCTTGCTCCGCGCCGGCATCGTGTAGCCGCGCAGGAAGTTGGCGACGATCCAGTGGCGCACGTCCTTGTGGTTGTACGTCACGTTCAGCGTGTGCAGGAGGCCCTGCACGTCGAGGACGCCGGCCTCCAGCTGGGAAGACGACGGGTAACTTGACTAAAGGACCTTTTACCTCTTAGAATTAACTTTTACCATAGATTCGTAACTATAATTTGAATAGGAGTCGACGTATTTGAAAGAATTTTCTGAAAGGATGGATTTTTAATTAATTATCTAAGATTCCTGGCATTCCGCTCGGCGCGATCTGCGAGACGAGTATGATTCTCTTGTACAGTTTCACCATCCCCTCCCACCATTCCTAGCGTTGTCCTGCCGCTACGGCTCGGCATGATCTGCGAGACGAGTATGATTCTCTTGTACAGTATCACAATCCCCTCCCACCATTCCTAGCGTTGTCCTGCCGCTACGGCTCGGCATGATTTGCGAGACGAGTATGATTCTCTTGTACAGTATCACAATCCCCTCCCACCATTCCTAGCGCTGTCCTGCCGCTACGGCTCGGCATGATCTGCGAGACGAGTATGATTCTCTTGTACAGTTTCACCATCCCCTCCCACCATTCCTAGCGCTGTCCTGCCGCTACGGCTCGGCATGATCTGCGAGACGAGTATGATTCTCTTGTACAGTTTCACCATCCCCTCCCACCATTCCTAGCGCTGTCCTGCCGCTACGGCTCGGCATGATCTGCGAGACGAGTATGATTCTCTTGTACAGTTTCACCATCCCCTCCCACCATTCCTAGCGCTGTCCTGCCGCTACGGCTCGGCATGATCTGCGAGACGAGTATGATTCTCTTGTACAGTTTCACCATCCCCTCCCACCATTCCTAGCGCTGTCCTGCCGCTACGGCTCGGCATGATCTGCGAGACGAGTATGATTCTCTTGTACAGTTTCACCATCCCCTCCCACAATTCCTAGCGCTGTCCTGCCGCTACGGCTCGGCATGATCTGCGAGACGAGTATGATTCTCTTGTACAGTATCACAATCCCCTCCCACCATTCCTAGCGCTGTCCTGCCGCTACGGCTCGGCATGATTTGCGAGACGAGTATGATTCTCTTGTACAGTATCACAATCCCCTCCCACCATTCCTAGCGCTGTCCTGCCGCTACGGCTCGGCATGATCTGCGAGACGAGTATGATTCTCTTGTACAGTTTCACCATCCCCTCCCACCATTCCTAGCGCTGTCCTGCCGCTACGGCTCGGCATGATCTGCGAGACGAGTATGATTCTCTTGTACAGTTTCACCATCCCCTCCCACAATTCCTAGCGCTGTCCTGCCGCTACGGCTCGGCATGATCTGCGAGACGAGTATGATTCTCTTGTACAGTTTCACCATCCCCTCCCACAATTCCTAGCGCTGTCCTGCCGCTACGGCTCGGCATGATCTGCGAGACGAGTATGATTCTCTTGTACAGTATCACAATCCCCTCCCACCATTCCTAGCGCTGTCCTGCCGCTACGGCTCGGTGCAGCACGCTCAGAGCTACGCTAATTACCGTCAGGCACGCTAATTACATGCTTGAGGTAATCCGCTTACCGCGGCTAAACGGTTGGTCCGTTCAAAGTGCCAAATTATTTCAACACAGAGGAAGGATGGAGGACTATGCTCAAATTATTTGAATGATATTGGGCCAGAGGTTTGTCTAGGTGCTAGGGGTCGAAAAAGCGCTACGTGTTAAACCTTATGGCAGTTGTTTTTCTAAGCACCTAGGCCGAGAAACGCAGACTTTGGTAACTTTTGTACGGGTGGCCGTAGACACAAGAAGTTGTTTTTGCTGCACAAAGGCCTTTATGAAATCATTCTTATCGATGATAAAAATTAATTTCAAGAGGTAAAAGGTACTTTAAGTGACTGGCATTTCGATGGTGTACAGGCAGAAGGGCGTAAGCGACATTTTTGGCGAAATCCTTGTTTTGGTTGTTCCGGCTCAATATTTATTTCAGTAACCTAAAAAAAAAATAGCGTGTAAGCGACAGTCTATTACTTTAGCCGATATTCACGCCTTAATTTGGGCGTAAGCGACATCATGTCGAAACTGGTACAGCGAAAAAGGCATGCGCTTTCTTTTCTTGGGGCGTAACCACCATAAGCAAAAAGCATTTCAGCAGTGTTTTAGGGCGTAACCGCCATTAATATTGCATTATTGAGAGATTATAATTTCTATTATTGCAGAAAATTCATAAAATAAAATTAGAAGGATCCATTAAAAATTTTAATTGATTCGTCAACAATTGATTAATTGAGAGGTTTTTTTCACTTCCTGAACAATTTTGAAAATGTCGCTTACGCCCTTCTGCCTGTACACCATCGATTTGTTACGAAACGTTGGGAAACCAGTGAGACTTTTGATCGAGCTTTCAAATCCCAGTTTGGAATAGTTGTGTTTCAAAACGAGTGCTAAATTTAGGATAAACTAGACATGAGTCTAAGACCCGGTATTTCAGTGGCACGTTAAATACCCAATGGTCTGTGAACTTGTTATTTGCTTAGCAACGTCCAATCAGAGCCCTTAATTTTCTTGCTAATGGACCGTTTAATCTTAACGGCCACTGAAAAACCGGCACTTGGAAATTTTGCGTTGAGAAATGCAGTTTTGTGCTTTAATTACTGCACCCGTCTACGAAAACCAATTGGCTCCTTGGGAAAATGGTTGGATACGGCTCAGGCTAGGAGAGGAGGGGGTCAGTAATTAACATGGTCCAAAAGGTGCCTAATTATGACCAGTTTTACCAAGTTATCCAACTCCTAGTTGAGATCCCAACTATGAGTTACAATACAACTGAATTCACGGCTTGTGATTGGCTAAAATCAGTTGTAACTTCTAATTAGGATCTCAACTAGGAATTGAATAACGTGGTAAAACCAAGGGTTAGTAACTCAAAAAGAAATTATAATTTGTTTCTAGGCTGAAAAATAATAGGTATCCAATTTCCATTGTTATATTCAAATACTTGGCCAAAGGCTGCGCAAGTTTGTGAAAAGTCTATGCTAGTCATTGCAGCGCTGCTTTCATAGAAGCAAGTACTATTTTAAATTTCAACATCCATTAGCCTTTAATGCAAGTAAGTACCAAACAAGATGCTGCGGCGGCTATCAACCACACGATCCAGCCTCACCTTCCCGTCGAGCGCGAGTTTCTGCAGAACGAGGACGGTCTCCTTGTTGCACTTGACGTTGAGTCCCTCGATTAGCGTTAGCACGGAAACGTTGGGCAGGTCGGCGGCGGCGGCGGGCGCGAAGCACGTCTTGATTTGGAAACACTGCAGCAACGAGTTGAAGTCTGTGCGGCTGTCCGTCATGCCCGTCAGCGACGAGTCTTCGATCTTCAGGTCGAAACTCTGGGTCGGCAAACAAGGCGACGTTGCAATTAGACGGGTTGAGGGAGAGGTCGTTTCTTCTGAATGTACTTTGCATCTTAACTTTCTCTCTACATTCTGCAATAATTCCTACCACATGATACATTAAAACAATAATAGCTCATGACTTCTGCTGGAAGATTGATTTTCTAGATAGGTACAAGGTACCTATTCATTTCTGTACCTAGGTCTGTACAAGAATATTAATGTCTGTAACATTTAAGTTAAAGAGCTGTGAAGCACCCAAATTCCAGCTCTAGATGAACAATCTTTAGTAGTTGGATATAGCAGGTAGTGTACCTTTGGTATGATTGGATAAATTTTACTAAATATATCCCACGTATTGGTAGGATGTTTCGGCAATATTTCGGCCTTCTTCTCCCGACTCTTTGTGTCCTTGCGCTCTTGGACAAAGCTGTAAAAGCCTTCGTTGATGATGGCCTTGGTGTGGAGCATTCGAATGAACAAACGCTCGACAGACAGCGGCCCTTGAGCCACGAACGACGCCTCCATGGAAATCCCAAACGAGAGATCGCCGAGGCAGGTCTGCGCATAGTTGTCCTTCTTGGCGGCATGCCGCAAGATCTTTGCAGTGGCGGCGGTCACGTTGACGTTGACTAGCAATGTTTGAGCATTGTGAACGATGCTGCCGTCGAGGTGGATTTCCCCCGTCGTTGCGTGGACCAGCCAGCCCGGAGACTCGGCACGAAGGATCATCGTGTTCACGTTGTAAATGTGGACCGCCATGAACTGGGCAAGAGTGATAATGAGAGGCGGGATTTTCCGGTTGTGAAAGTCCAGATCCTTCCTGATGGAACTTTTGATCTCTGTTCCGTCCATTGTAGGTGCCTTTTTGATCTCATCCACATTTCCAACGTCTTTGTTGATCCGTACATCACGCACGACGATTGCGAGCAGCTTAGTGACCTCGCTGCTGAATAAACTGCTTCGGAAGCCGATTTCGTCAACATGCTAGGACAGGAAAAATCTAGTTGAAACCACGAATAAAAGACACTTAGGAAATGAAGTGTAAAGTAGTCTGTATACTAGTATCTCACCACAGAAAATCCATTTCCCGATACGTGAACATCATTCAATGTCATATACGGAACGCCAATGCGTCCTATCGTGACCTTTATAGAGAAGCGTCGCTTCAGGAACCAGGCAAGCACTTTCGGCAGCAGCCTGAAATACACAAAATAATTATGAATTATCTACAAAATCAGCAAATAAATAGAAGGATAGGTGGACAGTAATGTCACATAACCTCACCATGATACACAACAGTAGAGACATATCAATACAATCGCACAAGTGCCGAACCCACTCATGGCTAACAAAAATCTGACTGTTCCTCTTTGAGAAGCTTACAGTTCTTCATGATGACAAACAATACGCTTATATCAGCTAAAAAATAAAAGGCTTCTTGCAAGATAATGACAGCGTCATTATAGAGTAGGTGCTGTCATATCTGATTCGGTCCTCCCCGCCCGCCCCTTCCAGCCACAATAGGGCACCAAGTTTGAAATTCCTGAACACAACAAACATAATATAAACACACACAGTTAAACACTGTCATATTATTCTTCAATGTTTCGGGGTGGAGTGGCACAAGAAAATTCCTTAACTAATCACGTGGCCTCATGTACCCACTTGTTGCTCAATTTCTATCAATACGATATTAACAAAATAATAAAATGTTTGATCAATACCTACCCTCCTGTATTCGACGCTGCTATGATTCTAGAGAGATCCTCGAAAATATCACAGATTAGCCTAGGTTTTCTATCAAGGTTCCACGTTTTCGTGCCGCTGAGGGAAGCTGCGAAAATGGGAATCACAAGCAACACCGGCTTGCTAGCAAGCGTACCAAACCCGATAAGAAGGATGGCACAGGTACAGGTTTATACATTAATTTATAGGTAATGTAACATTTTCCCGCAGTCGATGGTCGCATCATTCATGTCATAAAGGAAATATAAACAATTCCGTTGAGAAGATCCTGGTTTTGTGCTCATATATATGAAGAATGTAATGTATATATGGTTATTATAGGTCAGTAATTTTGTAAAATTGGTCAAATGTAAATGTAAAATCGCTTCTTCAGAAATAGGTATGTACCTATAGACACATTATGTAGTCCCTCCTTTAATTATCCTCTAGTTCGCAGTCTTCATCACAAAGTTCGGGCTGTAAAATAGTTTATTTCATGCTCATTGGACGAAAATCAGTTAAAAATGGGTTCAATTTTTCAATTTATTTTGTAGGTACCTATACATTATTACATGACCATATTATATACTTCCCGAGTTTAAAAAAATTTTAGAACAAAAGTAACAAGACCCAAAAAGCAGCCATCACTTAGGGACGGACGTGCGTCCACGATTTTCTTGTCTGGCCTTCCGAAGTTTAGCCGAGTCGCTGTTATGTCCCAACCGGCAGCGTGTTTCCGTTTCGTGCCTCGTAGACGCAATGTTAAATTTATACAGTTTGGCAATCACACTGGTAGTGTAAAATATTGGTACCATGTTGGTAGCAACCTGGTATCAAAGTTAATTGGACGACTTGAATCATCGTATTTACATCGTATTTTACTTTGCAATCATTTTCTTGCGCCAAATCTTCGTCATTTCTGTGTGCATCTCCGTACTCTACCGTGCGTTGTCGAGGATGTACTCAACTTTTTAATTGTATTACTCCTGAAACATCACAGTAGGTTCTCGAACTGTGTAGGTACCCTAGGTAATTTTTTAATTCCATCTCCGGACCAACTGCCAAAAAGCCAATCTAAATGCGGGAAATTTAACATTGCGTCTACGAGGCACGAAACGGAATAGCGCCAACCGGCACCCTTCGACCCGGCGGAGCCCGAAGTCCCTCGGGGGTAACGCAAGTCCCCGCCGCAGGAGGCGCCCGTGCAGTTCCCGAACGCCGCGCGGCCAGCGCCCTTCGTGCTGCGCCCCTTCGCAGGGGTGTACAACCCGTTCCCCTACGGCTGCTCGATCATGTGCAATCACCCCGCCGACTTCGAGGCCAAGAGAGTCGTCAAGCGCGCCAAGCACTCGTGGGTAAGTGACCTAGCCTAGAAGGGAGGTCGACGTGTTAGTAAACCCGGTGCCGGCACGCGGTCCCCTAATATATATACTAGTCAGTTGAAGACCACTAATTGGAACATCATCTTGACGTCACTTTCGATCACGGATGGTCACCCAACCTATGCCTGACGCAGCGTAATATTGCTTAACTTAGACGACCTTGAGATTGGTTATCTTCACTGGTTGCCTCCCGTAAACAGGCGAAACCATTACAGCACTGCAGTACAGCAAAAAGGTGCAATACAGTATAATGGTTCATATTTAGGCTAGTCCTATTTAAGGGCTGAGAGGGTTTGAATCCTTTGTAACCTTGAACTCTTGAGCTCATTGATTGTCTCACTTACTTAACCGCCTCACCTCACCTCCTCGGTCGCCTCACCTCCTCGGTCGCCTCACCTCCTCGGTCGCCTCACCTCCTCGGTCGCCTCACCTCCTTGAACGTCCTTCCAGGCGTGCGAGGGCAAGAGCATGGTGAGCGCCTCTGAGCTGGCCGCGCTGAGCTGCACACACGAGCGCGCGCATGCGCACGAGCACGCCGTGCCCGAGGAGCTGTTCCGCCGCTACACGGACACGGACTCGCGCCCACCCACGCCGGCGCCCACCCTCGCCAGTGGCGCGCGCAGCTCGGCACGACGCCGCTGCGTCACGCCCGACGCCGACGCCGTGCGCAAACGCACCACGCTCGTGCTGGACCTCAGGTAATCCGCGCACCGGGTGTTTGTGTTGACAGTGACTACGCTGAATCTTGTGTGAAGGGATTCATATTCGTTTTCCGGCATCTTCCTCACACACAAGCAGTAATACGCCACAGAAAGATCGGCTCCATTTAGATTGTCCACTCCTTTATACTAACTAAAGCAACGGGAAAGTTCTCCCCTCGCAAGATTCAAAGTGTTCCTCTCACAAATACACCCTTTGGCTGCGTGCTGGGACCGAGATGTTTGAGCCCGGGCACAAAGGGGGGAACATTGGTCAAAGGGACATTGGTCTTCTCAGGCTGGGTTCCATTCGCATGTCAGTCCTGGAATCAGCATCGAACCCTCAGCCTTTTGGCTGCGTGCTGGGACCGAGATGTTTGAGCCGGGCACAAAGGGGGGACATTGGTCTTCTCATGCTGGGTTCCATTTGCATGTATGTCCTGGAATCAGCACCGAACCCTCGGCCTTATGGCTGCGTGGTGGGACCGAGATGTTTGAGCCGGGCACAAAGGGGGGACATTGTCTTCTCATGCTGGGTTTCATTCGCATGTCAGTCCTGGAATCAGCACCGAACCCTCGGCCTTTTGGCTGCGTGCTGGGACCGAGATGTTTGAGCCGGGCACAAAGGGGGGACATTGGTCTTCTCAGGCTGGGTTCCATTCGTAAGTCAGTCCTGGAATCAGCACCGAACCCTCGGCCTTTTGGCTGCGTGCTGGGACCGAGATGTTTGAGCCGGGCACAAAGGGGGGACATTGGTCTTCTCAGACTGGACAGGGCTATAGCACTGATTTTTCTTGCGTAGCCGTTGCTCCACACGACTGACAGCCTGTGTTTCCCTTTGACGCAGGAGGAGTCAAAGTCAGGACACGCTGAGTCTGCAGGGGTTGAGCGTTCCGCCGTCGGCAGCGCCACCAGCGCCGCGCACGCCCTCTCCGTCGCGAGGCCCCGCCCCTTCGATAGGCCACGCCCCCGCCAAGAAGAAGGCGGTGACGTCGGGCAAGAAGGCGGTGACGGTCGCCGACATTGACTCGCCGACAGACAAGCGACTCAGGGTGAGACAGGGGCAGGGGAGCCCGTCGAACGAGTCATCATGGGGGGCAGGTCGTCGGCACTCGGGCACGAGAAGGAAACGTGCTGTATTTTGTTTTGGTCCTAATCCCATGAAGAGGCTATTATGTCTTGTACCTGTTTGAGGTGATAAGTCTAGTCTGTACTCCATTTCACGTTGAGAAGAAGAGTGGTTTTACATCATCCTCGAGGACCCACCTCGAAGTATTTACACTCCAATTCTCGCTGAAAAGGGAGGTAAAAGGAAAGGATGTTAATGGAAAGGAAGGATGTAAGGGATGGAAACGGGATGAAGGTGGTAACATTTCCAAAACTTTTAAAACTTGAAACCGGACTGTGTCTGAGCCGACGACGAGGGCTAACTATAAGTTGCTATGCCGTTCTCGGTTAAAAAGTTAAAAAATTAAAATGCCAACAAAAGGGATTATACCATCGGAACCTCCATGATGTTGTGTGCAGTCGACGCCCAAGAGCCCGTCGAAGCCGGCGCCGGCGCAGACGCCGCCCGAGATCAAGCTGCCGGCGACGGAGAGCGGCGAGGGCGAGGGCGAGGGCGAGGGCGACGACGACTCGCCCAAGCGGCGGGGCAAGCGACGCAAGGGCAAGAAGTCGACGGGCGACGGCGAGCCGGGCAAGGAGTTCAAGGGACCGCCCGAGCCCGGCGACACGCAGGTCTGGAGCTCGCCAATTCACACTCTTTGGCTCAGGTGCATTTGGTATTGTTTATTTGTATACTGGCTAATCGGGGGAGTACATTGAGCGTACTTACAGTGCGCAAGTACGAGAGGAATTTCAGGTTCTATCAGGTCGGCATGCCTCATGCCAAGTCGTGGGAGAGAGCTGTGTTCACTGCAGTGATGGTCGGCATGAGCTCATGCCAAGTCGTGGGAGAGAGCATGTGTTCACTGCAGTGATGGTCGGCATGAGCTCATGCCAAGTCGTGGGAGAGAGCATGTGTTCACTGCAGTGATGGTCGGCATGCCTCATGCCAAGTCGTGGGAGAGAGCTGTGTTCACTGCAGTGTTGGTCGGCATGCCTCATGCCAAGTCGTGGGAGAGAGCATGTGTTCACTGCAGTGATGGTCGGCATGAGCTCATGCCAAGTCGTGGGAGAGAGCTGTGTTCACTGCAGTGTTGGTCGGCATGCCTCATGCCAAGTCGTGGGAGAGAGCATGTGTTCACTGCAGTGATGGTCGGCATGAGCTCATGCCAAGTCGTGGGAGAGAGCTGTGTTCACTGCAGTGTTGGTCGGCATGAGCTCATGCCAAGTCGTGGGAGAGAGCATGTGTTCACTGCAGTGATGGTCGGCATGAGCTCATGCCAAGTCGTGGGAGAGAGCTGTGTTCACTGCAGTGATGGTCGGCATGAGCTCATGCCAAGTCGTGGGAGAGAGCTGTGTTCACTGCAGTGATGGTCGGCATGAGCTCATGCCAAGTCGTGGGAGAGAGCTGTGTTCACTGCAGTGATGGTCGGCATGAGCTCATGCCAAGTCGTGGGAGAGAGCTGTGTTCACTGCAGTGATGGTCGGCATGAGCTCATGCCAAGTCGTGGGAGAGAGCATGTGTTCACTGCAGTGATGGTCGGCATGAGCTCATGCCAAGTCGTGGGAGAGAGCATGTGTTCACTGCAGTGATGGTCGGCATGCCTCATGCCAAGTCGTGGGAGAGAGCATGTGTTCACTGCAGTGATGGTCGGCATGAGCTCATGCCAAGTCGTGGGAGAGAGCTGTGTTCACTGCAGTGATGGTCGGCATGAGCTCATGCCAAGTCGTGGGAGAGAGCATGTGTTCACTGCAGTGATGGTCGGCATGAGCTCATGCCAAGTCGTGGGAGAGAGCATGTGTTCACTGCAGTGATGGTCGGCATGAGCTCAGGAATAGAAGTGCTGGAATCCTAGGCGCACCTCCCTCTGCGCACCGGTGCAGCGGATTCGGCGCGGGCCGTATCTTAGATTTCGACGGAACTTTACACTTTTTCTGATTTTTATCACATATTATGTGGCATTGCAACATCTTATTAGGCGATGTAAAATTTTGCATACCTTTCCCAGTTGCACGTCGTCAAGGCACCAATTGTCAGCGCCCCCTGAATGGAATTGTTTCGATTTGATCCTGGCAAAATGTATCTGGGAGGCTTTGACCTTGAACGAGATTCTAGCGCTAATGAGATTCTAGCGCTAATTTCTCGATGCTGCCATTTCCCACAGCCTCCTGACAACATTCGAGCTAGCAGAGCAATGGGAAGCAATTCCACCAGAAGCAGTGGCGGCTCGTGGTCAGTGAGATGGGTGGGACCCAATGATGGAAGACAAAATCCTCAAACTCTACGTCAATGTGCAAGAGAAGGGGGGGGGGGGGCGGGGGGTACTTGTCAGTTGCAATTTATGGTCATGATAAAGAAAATGCCCGCCTTTCAGATAAAATACAGTCGCAAATTATCCATACAAAATTAAAAAGTTATTTTTGTTAATAGAGCAAAGCAAAGCACTACCATCTCGTCGCATATCACATTGTATAGATACCAACGTCTTACGTAATCCCACACTAAATAATCGATGTAGGTACCACTACCGAAAACAAAATAAAATAAATATTTACCCAAACGATCTGGAGGTGGTGGTTTTTAACTAACTCGCTTTTTACTTGTAACAAACAGGTTTGAACCACTGAAAGCAGATAATAATTGCGACCCCGGCTTGACATGAGGTCATGTCCTTACTCGTTGGACGTAAGTCCAGCACTGAGGAAGTTTCAATTTTCATTTCATGCTGTTTATTATTTTCTCACAAAATATATTTGCTTGCGAGAGTGAGTTCATTATTTTAGCAGAAACATGTGACGAATACCATGTATATAGCTAGTATCGGACATTGTGCAGTCCACATGAAAAATGTACTACAGGCATAATATCTCAATTTCTGAGAACCCGAGCAATATTATTGTTTATACATCCGGGACTCGCCACTGCCACTCGAGGCAGAGCGTATTATGACACTTGCTTATTCGGGTCAGTAGTACGTACTCGCGAGTGGAAACTAAATTCCACCTAAATATCGCCCTTCCATAAGGCTGTCAAAAAAACGGGCATGAGTTCAATAACTGAATTTTTATCAAGATACCGACGGGACGAGTAATATTCTGACTTTGAACACCAACTCTCCTACCAATTCATTCAATCCCTTTTGTAAGTCGTAAATTGACCGGGTCCAATTTATTTACTATTACAATCATGTCCTACCTACAACATCCCAGCATATATGGAAATTAAATTGTGTACTTTACGTCAATTTCGATTAGAGAAATGTAGTACACATTCTTATTACAAAATACACGGGGAGTTTCTGCACACACAAGCAATCGCCCATTGCACTGCATCATACTCATACAAGAGTAAATACCTACATTTCCGATCCAATATTCCAAACCTTTCGAAAAAATATAGTGATTTTTTCACATGCTGATAAATCGAGATGTGATGAACTATGACTTTTTTACGTATGTTGTGGTTACACAGGCGTGTAATGACCGAGTCTTGGGTATTAGATAGGATACATCCTTGCAGAGAAGGATCCATACACACGTCAATGTGCAACACATGAAAATAAATATGAAACGCTCTAGTCGGCTGCGCGCGCGGGAGCGATCGCTCCCGTGCGTTGTTCGGGCCATGGTTAGGGCACGATGTGTGTTGTGCCCGGATGGCGAGTCGGAGCGAAATGGCTAGACACCAACGCGCCTGCGTCAACCGCGAAACTAGGCGACCGAGTCAAGGGAGCGAGAGAGACAGAAAGACTATAGGTCCCTTATGGGTGCTCGGGCTCAATGCCATTGTGCCCGGACTGAGTGCGGCAAGAGGCGATGCAGTGAGAGCGCGCGGCGAGGCTGACGTCGCCGCTAAGCTACTCACTCCACGCGGTTACGCGCGACTCGCAGTCAAGTACTAAGAGTAGGATAGAACTACCCCACAAAGGCAGTTTTAAATGTTAGATATGAGATGCTCGTCTGTAATGTTTTATTGTCATTAATGTCTGCATAATCAAGCATAATACTTCAAAAGAACTTTTTTTTTTAATTTTTTTTTGGGGAAGCATTTTCTCTTCTTTTCCCTCTCAGAAATGCAGGTAGGGCACGTGCCATTGTGCCCTTTAGCACGAGCCGCCACTGACCAGAAGGCCCTGGTTGTTTGCTCGGATATAAATTCAAAGTGTGCTGTCGATGGCTGCCATGCCTTGACACAACACTAGCTTTCAAGGCCACGGTCAGAGAAAACTGTAGACTTTTGTGAACACAAATTATACGCCGATTATTTAGCTTCTAGTGGGGGGCATTTAGGTGAAGGGAATCGGAATCTTCCCCCAAGATTTTGCCTAAAGGTAATTTTAACAAAGCATGTAGAATTTGTGTACCTCTGTCTGCATCTATACGAATTGACAAGCCCAAAAGCTGGCGAGAAAACAATCACACAAAGAAAGAAATTTGCGTCGCCCAACATTTACAATGATTCAAAGCCGACCTTGATTGCCGACCTCGAACGCCGACCGTTGCCGAGAACGTGCCGCCCCCCCGGCAGGTCTCGACGCTGGGCGACGACTTCCACGACCCCGCCTCCCGGCCGTCCGTCGGCTCGGCCTTTTCCGGCGACGACACGACCACGCCCGACTGCGCCAAACCGACGCCCGGCTTCGGCGGCGGCTCGTTCATCGTGGCTGCCATCTTGAAGCAGCTGCGACGCGGACTGAACCACGAGATGATCGACGCCGCGTTCGACCCGCGACGCAAGCTGGCGCTGGTGGAGGCGATCCGGTCGTGGCCGAGCGGACGCCGGCCGGCCGAGGGCAAGGGCGTCAAGGCGCTGAGGAAGCGGCTGCAGTTGGCCAGCGCCGACGACGCCTGGCTCGCCGTGCCGAGGGTCTTTTCGCGGCAGAGCGCGCGATTCGAGATGCCGCTGGACTCGCGCACGCTCAACAGTCAGTGCAGTATAGACACCTCGTCCTCGATGCCATTGCTAATGCACCCTGTTCGTCCTCACAACACGTTTACCGCCTTTAGTACCTATAACCTAACCTAGTCACGGCCGACCGCCAATTGGGTGAGTGGGGTCAACTTGGGGGTCACTTTGCCTGATTCAGTGTGCAATTGCATGTCAACTGGGTCTGCTTTGCCTATAGGGTGTCACTTTGCCTGAGGTGAGATTACTAGTGTTTAAAAGGCCAGGCTCTCAAATCAGTGTGCATGTCAACTGGGTCTGCTTTGCCTAAAGGGTGTCACTTTGCCTGAGGTGAGATTACTAGTGTTTAAAAGGCCAGGCTCTCAAATCAGTGTGCATGTCAACTGGGTCTGCTTTGCCTATAGGGTGTCACTTTGCCTGCTGTGCAAATAGTGTTTAAAAGGACAGGCTCTCAAATCAGTGTACATGTCAACTGGGTCTGCTTTGCCTATAGGGTGTCACTTTGCCTGAGGTGAGATTACTAGTGTTTAAAAGGCCAGGCTCTCAAATCAGTGTGCATATCAACTGGGTCTGCTTCATGCATTTAGGGGGTCATTTTGCCTAATGTGCAATTACTAGTGTTAAAAGGCCCTCTCAAATCGGTGTGCATGTCAACTGGGTCTGCTTTGCCTATAGGGGGTCACTTTGCCTGCTGTACAAATAGTGTTTCAAAGGCCAAGCTCTCAAATCAGTGTGCATGTCAACTGGGTCTGCTTTGCCTATAGGGTGTCACTTTGCCTGAGGTGAGATTACTAGTGTTTAAAGGCCCTCTCAAATCAGTGTGGACTCATGTATATCTTTTCCCATTCAGTGGTAGGATATCCAAAAATAACAAGGCTATGGTGAAAGGAGAGGGCACTCAAAACACTCTTTGAATATCACGGTGTGGAAAGTACTAAAGAGTTCTATATGTATAGACAAAGAATCCCCATTGTTACCGGTAAATCCTTTGAATAATCAATAGATACCGTAAACCGTTATAGTCTTTTTTAGGGCATGCAACGTGCCTTCTTATTTTGTTCTATAAATCAAAAGTTGCACAGCAATGGCTTCAAGTATATTGATATGTAGGAACTCATATCAGCATTACCAAAGTCAAGTGCCGTGCAGCCACCCCCAGCGACTTCGGAGTAGGTACTTACCCCCTGGCCACCCCACGCCCTTCCCCCGTTGACCGCACGTTCCTGCATGGCCTTGGCCTTGCAGCGATGACGCCGATGGAGTACGCGTCCGGTCACGTGGCCGTCACCAGCAGTCGACGGCAGCTCTACAACCGCGTGTTCAACCGACACCGGGACGAGGCTGACGACGACGAGCTGGTGGACCGCCGTCTGTCGGGATCGGTGAGTCCAATGCCTGTCCAATGCCTGTCCAATGCGTGTCCAATGCCTGACCAATGCCTGTCCAATGCCTGTCCAATGCCTGTCCAATGCCTGTCCAATGCCTGTCCAGTCCCTGTCCAATGCCTGTCCAGTCCCTGTCCAGTCCCTGTCCAATGGATGTACAATGCCTGTCCAATGCCTGTCCAATGCCTGTCCAATGCCTGTTCAATGCCTCTCCAATGCCTGTCCAGTCCCTGTCCAATGCCTGTCCAATGCCTGTCCAATGCCTGGCCAATGCCTGTCCAATGCCTGGCCAATGCCTGGCCAATGCCTGTCCACTGCCTGGCCAATGCCTGTCCAATGTCTGTCCAATGCCTGTCCAATGCCTGGCCAATGCCTGTCCAATGCCTGTCCAATGCGTGTCCAATGCCTGTCCAATGCCTGTCCAATGCCTGTCCAATGCCTGTCCATGCCTATCCAATGCCTGTCCAATGCCTGACCAACGCCTGTCCAATGCCTGTCCAGTCCCTGTCCAATGCCTGTCCAGTCCCTGTCCAGTCCCTGTCCAATGGATATACAATGCCTGTCCAATGCCTGTCCAATGCCTCTCCAATGCCTGTCCAGTCCCTGTCCAATGCCTGTCCAATGCCTGTCCAATACCTGTCCAATGCCTGTCCAGTCCCTGTCCAATGCCATGTTCAATGCCTGTCCAATGCCTGTCCAGTCCCTGTCCAATGCCATGTCCAATCCAGGACAACGTAGCCTCTCACGTTGTCAACGATTGTAAGCTATACAAATTATTTCAGCACGCGTGCTGAAATTGTAGATTTACAGGAAGTCCTTCAGAGACCGCAAATTTTTTGCCTGCGCAATGCCAAAGTTTTATATGGCTTTAATGAAAGTACAATTAATAGGCGAATTTAATTTTTCTTATTGAAGATTTCCCCCCCTTGCCAACTAAAACCCCCTTTTCTTTCGTAGCCGCCTTTTCACTTACAAAATTCAACCTACTGCCCGCCGTTAAAATGTACGAGTCCGACACCACAATCTGCACCGAGGTCAAAGTAGAGCCAAGTTCTACAGCGACTACACCCCCCCCCCCGTCCCAATTGTGCGCAGAAGGTGCACGCAGCGCTGCGCGACGTGCTGGGCCAGCCGGTGCCGACCGCGCACGCGCAGCGCTTCCAGCACGTGCTCGGCTGGAGCGACGCGTGCGCACTGGACTTCCGCGCATGGTGCGGCGTCGCGGCGTGCGCAGAACGGCTGCTGGGCCCCTCACTCATGGCGGCCCCGGACCGAACACAAGACCCCTGTCACGAGGTGACCAAAACGCTGTTCCACCAGTAGTTATAAGAGGGAAGTAAACGGTTGTCGTTTTGGTAGATTTTCGCATAAATTTCACATTCATAGGGAACGTCTCCTGGCTACAAATTATTTACAAAAATTTTGAAAAAAAAAACACACGTGTTGTTAAAGAGCTGATGAATGGCGGATACTATTTCGTTTCGTCGTTTTTTTGAAAGATGCAGCTGGGGGAATTTTCAAAAAGTGCCTAAAATGGCATTTTATGAAAATTCCCCCAGCTGCAAGTTTCAAAAAAAAAGACGAACAAAAATAGTACCCGCCATTCATCAGCTCTTTAACAACAAGTATATATATATATATTTTTATAATTTTTTTAAATAATTTGTAGCCAGGAGACGTTCCCTACAAATGTGGAATTTAAGCAAAAATCGACCAAAACGACAACCGTTTATTTCTCTAAGTGCAGTCGTTACATTTCTAACACTCATGTCTGGCTTGTTCTATCATCATCATATAAAATGGATTTATTTGGGTTTCTCACTGATTTTCCGTCGCTGTGTAACATACATTTGTTCTAGAGGCTGATGGCTCGACTAGGTATAACCCAAGGTCCTTAGATCGCCTAGCGGCGGCGAGGTGAACTCGCAAAGAGCTTTAGCTCGTTGCCGCCAGGCAGCAAGATGTACCGACCTTGGTATAACCCATCACCCTTGAAGAAGTAAAGCTTTGCTGATAAGCTTTGCTATATTATTATACGTAGAGTCGGGAAACAAGTGAGACTGTATTTAGCATCCAAAAGTTCAAAGCTTAGCATGAAAAAGGTATTTTGTTTTGTTATTTATCGTAAAATGCAATATCAGTAAAGTGACTCGAATGTGCATTCTTGCCTGTGTCTGGCAGTTTGATATAGTTAAGGTATTTTGAAAGACCACCGACCTAATGCCAATATGACGTCTGTTACCGGCTCAGGTCGAGCAGGCCGACTTCGAGCCTCTGCCCGGCAAGCTGCGTCGTCTGAACGTCGACCCCAGACTAGTGGCGCTGCTCTCGGGCATACGAGACCTCTAGCCAGCAAGCTGCGTCGCCTGAACGTCGACCCCCAGACTAGTGGAGCTGCTCTCGGGCATACGACACCTCTAGCCGGCAAGCTGCGTCGTGTCGACCCCCCGACTAGTGGCGCTGCTCTCGGGCATACGATACCTCTAGCCGGCAAGCTGCGTCGTCTGAACGTCGACCCCCCGACTAGTGGCGCTGCTCTAGCCGGTGTGCAAAGGTGGAGGGGGTCGCTAGGCTGCCCCCTAAACCTAGAGGCACCTTGCTTGCTGCTCACCTTACCCGATGACGTCAACATGCTGATGCATACACAAAACATATGGTGTTCGTTCTATTTCGAATTTAGATGTATAAAATATGTCAATTATTAATTACGAGCAATATATATATATATATATATATATATATATATATATATATATATATATATATATATATATATATATACAGTCTTTTTAAACTCCATCAAAGTCTTGGTACTATATTGCACCCGGTATTGTGGAAAATTGTGGATGATTTATCCTTTCAACGTGCTGAAGATGCGGCTTTTGACGACAAAATCATCCAAACACGTAAGTTTGACGAACTCTCCCACAGACAAAAACCGCCAAACAAGAACTTAGATCCTTCGAAAGTTGTTTACAATTTAACAAATTTTACACTGGATAACAACACGTTAAATGCACTCACGAAAGGTTTCAATTTCGCTATCACCCCAAAAAGATTGCCGGTAGAAGAAATAATATGTGGTGTTGAGTCTGCAGTAACGAGTTTAGAAAAAAATGTAGCCGAAAAAATACGCCAAGAGTCTTCAAGGATTATACAGTTTGCCAAACTGCCACCCAAAAACTTATCCCATGCTGAGTTCAATGCATTAAAAACCCTAAAAAATAACAAAGATGTAATCGTGCTACCGGCTGACAAAGGTAACGCTACTGTTATAATGGACGCAAATGAATACAATGAAAAAATTATGAGGTTACTTGAAGATCCAGCGTACAAACTTTCTAATACAGACCCCACAGTTTATCTTGAAAAAACTACCAAAAAGATAATAGGAAACTCACCATTGGAACCGAGGGAACAAAACTACCTAATACCTCGTGAAAAGTCTTCTATGTGCCCAAAACTATATGGACTCCCAAAAATACACAAGACAGGTGCACCTTTACGACCAATAGTTTCAGCTATTGGTTCGCCAACTCAAGCTCTCGCCCGTTACGTGGCAAAACGATTACAACCATTTGCTGAAGAAGCATTTTCTTTTGTCAAAAACTCAGCTCACTTCTTGGAAAAAATAAAGACACTAGCTATCGAAGCGGACGATCTTCTCGTAAGTTTTGATATTGTCTCTCTGTTTACCAGAGTACCAACAGAAGAAGCTCTTGATATCATCAAAAAGAAATACTTTCCCCCAGCTTTCATACTAAACATGGCTAAGCATTGTCTATCAACAACTTACTTCACATTTGGGGGCCAAATTTACAGACAAATTGAAGGCGCACCAATGGGATCCCCTCTATCACCGGTAATTGCAAACCTGTTTCTCGAAGATTTTGAAACACGTGCTCTAGATGGGTTCGATCTTAAACCGAAATTATGGGTGCGATATGTAGATGACATATTTGTTGTTTGGCCTCACGGGAGAAATGAATTAGACCGATTCCATAATTATCTTAATAACATCCACGAAAAAATAGATTTCACGGTAGAAATTGAAGACGAAAACCGCATTGCTTTCCTGGATGTTTTATTGATAAAAAAAGAAGATGGAACATTAGCACACAACGTGCACCGAAAGGTGACACACACAAACCGCTACCTACATGCATCCTCCCACCACCATCCCGCACAGATTAGCTCGATACCCAAAACATTGGTACATCGGTCAAGACAGCTAGCGGACAAGGAGCACATCGAGGAAGAGTTGACAACATTGAGGGAAGCTTTGTCTCTCAATGGCTACACTAAGTCAGCGATAGACAAAACTTTCAATTGGGTAACAAAAAGAGACCAACCCAAAGACACACCGGATGAAGACGAACATAGCTTAGCTTTCCTGCCATACGTAAAAGGTACAACAGATCGAATTGGACGCTTGTTGCGAAGACACAAGATAAAAACAATCTTCAAACCGGCCAGGAAAATCGGAGCTATGTTCGGCAAAGGAAAGGACTTGATTCCAAACGAATCCCAAGGAGTTTATGAAGTCCCATGTGGGTCGTGCAACAAAATTTATATTGGCCAAACCAACAGGAAGATAATGCATCGAATTCAAGAACACAAAGTAGCTGTCACGAATTCCTTGAAGACTTCAACGTTGGCACAGCATGCAGATCAATTTGGACACGTGGTGGACTTCAAAAACGCACGGACGGTGGCGAAAGAAGAGAAATTCTACCCGCGCATAATCAGAGAATCCATTGAGATAGAAAAGCGCCCCGACACAATGAACAAGAGAGATGACGCCAAACGACTGCCACCAGCCTGGAAACTGGCTCTTCTGCCATACAGGGTTACAGCCGCGTCCCAGAAATCATCATACGAGTCGAACTCTGAATCGCCCATACACCATCCACCCACCCCTTCCCTGGGGCCTACAACACGAAGCAAGACAGCATCGAAACAGAATCGACCTTGACCTTCTCGCTATATGTTTCTTGTCAAAATGTGTGTTTTTTTTTTTTTTTTTTTTTTTTATAACTTTGGTTTGATTGTTGAGATCTCTGGTACCTTTTGTCCAATGTTTTGTTTTTTGTAGTTCATTGATTGACCCTTGAGAAAGACCAAACAATTTGGTCGAAACGTTGGGAAAATGAAAAATAAAACACCACAGTTTATCCAAAAGTCTTTTTTTTAAACTAATTGCTGTGAAAACTTAAAACAACATATATATATATATATATATATATATATATATGGAAGTACATGGCTCTGAGTACATATGGAAATCAGTGTGAATGAAAATGCACTTGAGATTTTTTAGATACGTACAATGGTCATTATGTGTTTGGTTAACCTTCTTGCAATTGAATAGAATTCCTATTTCACATTTTACCTATACAATCCGGCGTAGCCATTAGTAAGGTTCGTCCCATTGAAATAGACGGGCATTTTTTAGCTCTCTATCGGTTGGATAAAGTGCTTGTCATGCTTTTTTCTGGGGCCTTACCTAGCTCGGCCACTCGTAGTCCCGGGAATACTAGCAATCTACCCTGGCTAATTAATACCACCAAAGCACCAAGCTGTAACCCCGACCTAGAGCGGCAGTATTACGGCCGGGTTATACAGCCGGCGGCACATCGACTCCGACTTTAGTAACGAGCCATGAGATTGGTTGATTTGACCTCACTGCACAATGATGATTGTTTAAAAAGCAGTATGCCTTCTAGATAATGCTATCATCGTAGCACCACCGTAATACTGGCTGCTAGTGGTGCTACGCAATCAACAAACTGCCCATTGTTGAAATGGCCGCTCTAGGTCCGGGTTATATAACACCGCCAGCCCGGCTAATTAGCCGAATGGTAGCCGCTCCAAATGGCCGCGCTAGGTAAGGCCCCTGGTGCCGCGTTCCTATAGGATGATGGGTGTATTATTAGGGGTTGTTACGAGCCCTTCGTGCATGAGGTAATCATGGCTCACTCAACCATCCATAGTCTCTGTGAAATGAGCATCTGCATGGCAGGGTCGATGGATTATTGGTTCCAACCATCTCTTATGGATTGAAATTATCAGAGGTGGTGTGATTAGTAGAAGACAAAGGAGAACACCAATCACCAATTTCTCAGTCTTGTATCTTGAAAAAGAAATTTTCTGCACCGAAATGCGTTACCGGAACAAACTCCTGTTTTTGATAGCAGCTAGCTTCACTATGTCAGTTGCAAGTTCCAAAGAGGTTGATTATTGCTCTGTTCCCTCGTGCAAGTCACGAAAACATGTCATGTGTGAATTCCCTAAGGTATGTTACCTGTGTCCAATATTTAGTCCATGCGAAGCAAGTATAGGCACAACACAAGGTGGTGCATTTTGAAAGGTACATGTTACAAATATTCCTACTCGAACAACGGTGTATTAGTTACGGTGGGGGGAACTCCTTGGCCTACGGATAACTACAACATATTTTTTACAGACCATCACCAGTGACAACCCAAAACAAATTAGCTAGTGCAATGGGCAATTTATAAAGCTTTCAAATAATGTAAGCATCAATTTTTTTGTAGGCTTGCTGAAAATTTTGAAAAACCTTCAATACTTTTCAAAATAATTTTTAGGCAGTTATTCTGAATTTTCAGCAAAACTAATCATCAAACAAAGATTACTCATACTTTATTTAAAAGGTTTATAAATTTCACTACCTAGCTATTAATTGTTTTGGGCCATCACTGATAGTTTGTCTACATACAAGTAGATATGTTGCAGATGTATATAGGCCAAGAGATTTAGGTTTTAATTTTCATAAATGGGACAAAACGCATCAAACCAGCACACCTCGCGAAAAAAATTGACCTTCACATCTCGGATCTGGCACAAAGTTTCAGTGGTCGTTGTGCTACTCAAGTGGGGTACAAAACTATTTTTTTGAAAATTTTAGGCCCACTGGTGTGGGAGATATGACCTTGCAAAGATTCGCTCGTTTAGCGGACCGCGCGCGCACTATCACATATTTCCGTCAATATCTCAAGAACCATTAAATTTACAGAACATGCTTAAAACTTGCATACTACTCATTCAGAAAAACCATACCTCTTCATACATCTATGTTTTTAGAAATGTCTATAGCAAAAAAGCGCGTTCTTTGAATAAGCTAAAATTTTCAGGAAATGTTGTCAATAGATGCATGTATACTAGTACCAATTTTTAGAATGGGCATTCAGGTAGTTTTGTAGAAATTAGTTCCCAAAGTTGAAATCGCCTACAAAAACATAGGATTTTTTGGTACATTTCGTAATTGAAGTGAGTGTACCACTTTGCGCAATGTTGTAATAAGCTGAAAATTTCAGGAAATGTAGACGATATATGTATGTATACTAGTACCAATTTTTAGGGCGGGCATTCAGGTAGTTTTGTAGAAATTAATTCCCAAATTTGAAATCGCATACAAAAACATAGAATTTTATGGTACATTTCGTAATTGAATGGAGTGTACCACTTTGCGCAATGTTTTAATCAGCTGAAAATTTCAGGAAATGTATTCGGTATATGTATATATACTAGTACCAATTTTTAGGACGGGCATTTCGGTAGTTTTTTAGAAAAAAAATCCCAAAGTTGAAATCGCAAAGAAAAGCATAGGATTTCTGTACATTTCGTGATTGAAGTGAGTGTTCCACTTTGCGCAATGTTGTAATAAGCTAAAAATTTCAGGAAATTTTTGAAAACTACAATCTCGATGTGTGCGAGAAGTTTGTCATGCCTTATCGCCAATGGCTTTTCCTTGGGTGCCGCGCTGGTAAGCAGCCTGCAAGACTAGCGGAGACGTACAAGCGTTGCCGTTTCCGCAAATGAAAATCGTTTCACGCGAAGTGATGACAGTGAAGTTAGATGATAAGCGTGATAACTTCTGGTGCCCTTCACTGTCTTTATTCCCTCGATGACCTTTCAACTTCTTACCACACGCGCCAATTTCTGCTATTGGCAAGAACGCAAAGCTGATGTTTTTAATGCTAGCCTGCGCCCAGAGAAACAGGTCTATCGGCGTCATGATTTGCCTATCAAAGGGATTCTGCAGAGAGGCGCGGGCAGCAAGTCGCTTCACGGTGCCCCCAATGCCGTCACGTGGGCCTTTGCCGTGTGAGGTGGCAAAGAAATGGCATTCAGCTGTCACGTCGAAGTCTTTCTTGTGATAGCACAGGTTTACAAAATTGCTTCGGTATTTTACTGAGCAGACGAGCCATCAGAAAAGTAAATTACGTGGTTCAAATCTGGAGTATGCTTTTTTGATAAAACTGATAAGATGTACTTGAAATGCGTACACTGCCGTGGTATCGCGGGTGAGGGAGTCAGAAAACACAACTTAGCTGAGGTGCGCGAGCTCACCATTAACGTGATAATAAAATTACGAACGGATGGAGGGTGTGCGCTAAACATTGTAAATGCTGCACACCAAATTACGGACGCGCCAGCTGTAATCTTTGCCGCGAACAGGTAGCGAGCCCGCGAAAGGATACGCGCCCTTTGTACAGTACAGCCAAACCCGTGACAGCTTGTCATTTCAGCGGCTAGGTTAATTTGTTAGTTTTTAACACAGATGTTTACTTTTCTTGTTTTCTCGCAGACCGATAGACATTCCGATCTCACACGGACTTAGGACTTAGTGGGGGGTAGTTTCTGTCAAATCCATGGTATAAGAAGACAGAAATATACTTATACCATGTGTCAAAACAAACTAGCCGCGATACACTGCATTCAATTACGAAATGTACCATAAAATCCGATGCTTTTGCATGCGATTTCAAATTTGGGAATTATTTTCTAAAAAAACTACCCGAATGCCCGTCCTAAAAATTGGAATTAGTATACATACATATTATATCGACAACATTTCCTGAAATTTTCAGCTTATAACAACATTGCGCAAAGTGGTACACTTTCTTCAATTACGAAATGTACCATAAAATCCTATGCTTTAGTATGCGATTTCAACTTTGGGATTTTTTTTCTAAAAAACTAACCGAATGCCCGTCCTAAAAATTGGTACAAGTATACATACATATATCGACTACATTTCCTGAAATTTTCAGCTTATTACAACATTGCGCAAAGTGGTACACTCCATTCAATGACGAAATGTACCGTAAAATCCAATGCTTTTGCATGCGATTTCAACTTTGGGAATTATTTTCTAAAAAACTACCCGAATGCCCGTCCTAAAAGTTGGTACTAGGATACATACATATATTGAATACATTTCCTGAAATTTTCAGCTAATTACAACATTGCGCAAAGTGGTACACGCACTTCAATTACGAAATGTACAAAAAAATCCTATGTTTTTCTATGCGATTTCAACTTTGGGAACTTATTTCTACAAAACTACCTGAATGCCCATCCTAAAAATTGGTACTAGTATACATGCATCTATTGACAACATTTCCTGAAAATTTCAGCTTATTCAAAGAACGCGCTTTTTTGCAATAGACATTTCTAAAAACATAGATGTATGAAGAGGTATTGTTTTTCGGAATGAATAGTATACAAGTTTTAAGCATTTTTCTAGTGCAGTTTTTTATGCAATTTTCAATGCTTTAAACCAGAGTTCTGTAACTTTATTGGTTCTTGAGATATTGACGGAAATATGTGATAGTGCGCGCGCGGTCCGCTAAACGAGCGAAACTTTGCAAGGTCATATCTCCCACACCAGTCGGCCTAAAATTTTCAAAAAAATAGTTTTGTACTCCACTTGAGTAGCACAACGACCACTGAAACTTTGTGCCAGATCCGAGATGTGAAGGTCAATTTTTTTCGCGAGGTGTGCTGGTTTTATGTGTTTTGTCCCAAATAGATATACCTATACCTACCATAGCAAAAGATAATTGGGTATTGTTTTGTACACAAGATAATACCTGCTGATGTTGATACCTGGGTAGCAATAGTGTAACTTTTTACCTGTCAGTATCTAGAAATAACAATGGCGGTAGATGTAACATTTCAATGTTTACGTGGTTGAGAAATCGAACATCGTCTTCTGCGAAATCTCGGCGTTCTTCCCACCTTGCAGCCCGGTGGTGGCACCAAGTGCGGAGACGACTTCAAGCCGCACACATTGACGAAGGAGCAGAAGACGGACCTGCTGCACTGGCACAACGCCGTGCGCAACGGCGTGGCGTTCTCTCTGGTCCCCGGCAGCGGGTTCGGCCGTCCCGTGAGCAACATGCTCGAGATGACGTGGAGCAAGGAGCTGGAACGGTTCGCCCAACGCTGGGCCGACCAGTGCCTCGTGGGCAGCGAACGCGAGCACGACGCGTGCAGGAACACGATGCGTAAGCCGGGAAACCAGCAGACGTTTTATCGCTCGTGAGCTTATATCGCTCGTCTATTCTGTTTGCCGCCGCTTTCTCACGTTGCGAAACCTTCAGTTTCAGACCGGGGTTTCAGACGCGTGCAGGAACACGATGCGTAAGCCGGGAAACCAGCAGACGTTTTATCGCTCGTGAGCTTATAACGCACGTCTATTCTGTTTGCCGCCCCTTTCTCACGTTGCGAAACCTTCAGTTTCAGACCGGGGTGAGGAGGTGGGCCAACTTGTGCTCAGCTACTATTATCTCACGGAATCCGAACTGTGGGTCTCGGTCGTGGACAAGGCGAAAGAAGAGTGGACCGGAGCACCTCTTGAGTTTCCACAAAGAACTTATCAAAATGTTTCTGGACCAAGGTGAAAATCATGTTCCCGTGGGCAGTGCCTCATTGATGAGCGTAGCGAGCGAAGCGAAATCTTCAATTTCACTACTGCTAAAAAAAGCACTTGTGTGTGTTTTTTGTTTTGATTGTTTGTATGTGTGTATGCGCGCGCTCTACAGACCAAACGCCTGCGTCGATTGCGATGAAATTTACAGGGTGTCTACTTTTGTTCTCAACTTAGACCCCCTGCGTTTTTCAAGAAAATCGGTTATACCCTTCACTTTCAAAGCAGAAAAAATAGCAATATTCGACAATTGGGAAATTGGGAAAATATGAAAAAAATACGCACTTTTAATTAAATTTCCGTACTTTTTCTAACTTTCCCAACTGCCAATATTGCTTTTTTTCCTGCTTTGAAAGTGTAGGGTATGGACGATTTTCTTGAAAAACGCAGGGGGTCCTAGTACAATTGGGAAAATTGGGAATGTAAATACCCTGTAAATTTATGTAAACCCTGTAAATTTCATCGCAATCGACGCAGGCGTTTGGCCTGTAGAGCGCGCACATACAAACAAACAAAACAAAAACACACACACAAGTGCTTTTTTTTAGCAGTATTGAAATTGAAGATTTCGCTTCGCTCGCTACGCTCATCAAAAAGTGCGTAATTTTTTTTTTAAATTTTCCCAATTTTGATTGTTGCCTTTAGAAACCATCGAAACCAAATCGAAACAACACACCAGATTTTTTGACTTGAAGTTGACTTCAGGATTAGACAGAATTATTAGAAATTTTGTTAATTTCGTGCATGAAAGTTTTTGATAGTAAGTCCGCGGCAGAAATATACCTCCAACCTAATAAAAACCCTTGGACATGAGTTACATCTATGTGTATACATGCATGCACATTGCTCAATTACCTCCAAATGAGCATATTTCCGCTACCCGACAGAAACAAAGAAAGGTCAGGATCGTTTACATTTTCAAGTTATCAGAATTTTTGAGAAAGCAATGGTCTGGCTTGCTGCTCCATGATTTTCATAGGCTTACCATAGGCAAACCGCTACGCTCATCTTCAACGCAACACAAATTACGTTCGCGAAGCCTTAGTATACCAGTAGGGAGACTAGGCGATAGCCTATAGGGGCGACGAGGTTATACACAGGGTAATTTTTAGTTTTTTTCATATACACATTGTAAATTGCGATGTCATCATTGCTGCAGCATATAATGCCTATAACGCATATAATGCCTTATAATAGCATATAATAATATAATAATAATAGCATATAATGCCCTTGTTTCTGTGCCCATGTATGTAGGTACATTGATTTCAGGCGACGAAAATGAACGGCGATAATTATTTATATGATGCGTAGGTGCGTTTTTATCCGCATTTCCTGTATGAAAGGCTTTTCAGCCGTGAAGTAAAGGCTGAAAGGTATTTTGATCTCATTTTACGATAGGATTTATATAAACAATTGCGAATGTAGCTACACAACTAATTCACCCAACCTCGGCTCCCAGAAATGAAATTGTTTGCTTCGTTTCTCCAGAACAAAATGGAAATATATAGGTAGCCAACAAAGTGAAATAATATACACAAAACAGATTATTGCTGTAGGTTTACGTTTCTCTATAGTGCATCCCTGGTTCGGATTTGCACCGAGAACCGGTATTCTATTGTTATAGTCATTAGTCTGTATAGTACCTATACATGTCTAATGCCCGGAACTTTAGGTGGACCGTAGTAAATGGTGGGTTAGCTTTACGCTGAAACGTAGGGCAACCAGGCCTTGGGGAAGATGTTCAGAGACGATGTCTTCGATTGGTCGTTTCACCAGCCGCCGCAATCGTAACGTTCCCCGATCTCGATACCGCATGTCCGCGCAGTGATTGGATCCTGCAAGTGGTGTGGCCCGAGGCCACGACTCTCGGCTGCGCCAAGTCGCTGAGCGGCCAGAATGCGACGCTCGTGTGCAACTACGGCGTCGCTCGTCGATCCCGCGGCGGGCCCCACCACGGCTCGGCGTGCACCAACTGTCCGCCGCCGGGGGCTTGCAGCGTCGACTGGCCGGCATTGTGCACCACGCCGCCCTCGCAAGGGTCCACGCTCGGACCGGCCCTAGTGCCGCCTGTATTGTATTTGTTTATTTTCTTCTACATCACTTTTTACGGGCATTTGAGGTGTCCATATGACGTGTGAAAATATACCATAGAAAATAATACATGAAATATCTTAATTATAAATAATTGAGAAATGCATAATAATAATAATAATAATAGAAACAAAAGAATAATAATAATACTAATATTTAGGAACAAGGTATAATATATAATACTGGTATCTTAAGAAAGTATCCCATTAAATAACTGGTCTCGCAGTACCTAGATAAAATAGTGGTGAGATTGGTATAATTTATAGGTGACAATAGTATACTTTATAATATTTAAGAGCTATATAAACCTATATGGTATCATTTATAATAATAATAAAATAACAATAATTATTATTTATCATAGTTCTTTGTGAAAATATCTGGTATGATATATAGGAACTAACTTAGACTTAGGTCTAGACTTAGAAACCTTAATACCTCTAATTATATGATATTGGCACTTTCTTCTAATTCTAGGAAGTCTTTGATTTTAAAGAAGCAATGCTTATTTAGGAACACATTTAGATTGTCTTGGAATTTAGATAGGGACTTGATTTGTTTAGATAGGGACTTGATTTGTTTAGATGCATTGGACAGTTTGTTGAACAGAACTGGGCACATAACGTTTGCCTGTTTTTCAAATTTAGTAGTTCTGTGTCTGCTTAAGGCGAGTAAATTAGATGTTCTAGTGTTGTGGGAGTGAATTTCGGAATTTGGAGTGAAGTTAACGTTGTTTTTGTATACAAAGGATATGCATTCGTAGATATAAAGTGAAGGTAGTGGTAGTATACCTAGGGACTTAAAAATTGGTCTTGCACTGTGGCGTCTCTTAGTATTAGTAATGCACTTGACAGCCTTTTTCTGTAGGGAGAAAATTGTATGTGCATCTTTGGAATTTCCCCAGAACATTACTCCGAATCTCATTACAGATTCGAAGTACCTACGCGTGGTATACCATTTTAACAGTTAGTTGATTAGTGAGCCTGGCAATTTTCTTTAAAGCAAAGTAGGCAGTTGTAAGTTTTTTTCTAAGGAATTTAATATGCTCACTCCATGTAAGTTGGTCATCGATGATGGTGCCTAGAAATTTGATGTGGGTGGATTTATTGATAGGATAATTGTTGGTGTCATCAGTTGATTTTTTCCATGAGAAAGATATACAGTTTGATTTGTCGCTATTAAGTAAAAGTTTGTTTGCATAAAACCATTTTTCTAGTTCCTATTTTGCCGAGTGTGCTTTATTCTCCAACTCTTTTGCCGATTTTTCTGATATAATGGCGCTGGTATCGTCGGCAAACATGGTCACTTTGCTATGGACGATATTTTTTGGTAGGTCGTTTATGTAAAATAGGAATAGGAGAGGACCAAGGATCGATCCTTGTGGTAAGCCTACTCTAACTGTGTTGTGCGCTGAGTGTGCATTATTAACGTGGACAGCTTGTTGTCTATTTTCGAGGTATGAACGTAGCCATGTGTTAATTGTCCCCCTTATGCCATAATGTTGCATTTTCATTAGTAAAATTTCGTGGTCCACGCAATCGAACGCCTTACTTAAATCACAGAAGATTCCCAACACATTGTTTTTTTGGTCAAGCGAATTGTTTATTTGTGTTATTAGGGACAATGTTGCATTGTCTGTGGATTTACCTCTTCTGAATCCATATTGGCATTCGGAGAAAATATTGTATTTATTGGCAAAGTTTATTAATCTATCAGCTATTAATTTCTCAAAGACTTTTGATAGAGAGAGAAGGGATATGGGTCTATAGTTTGAAATTTTCTGTTTTGATCCCTTTTTATGCAGTGGTATTACTTTTGATTCTTTCATTTTATTGGGGAACTTTCCTTCACTGATGGAGAGATTAAAGATTTCTGCAAGAGGATGGCATTTATAACTGGAGCATCTTTTAAGAAGGAAGCTTGGAATTTCATCAATGCCAGCAGATTTTTTGTTTTTAATATTGTGTAGAGCTTTTTGTACCTCTTTACTTGTAATTTCTGGCATGAAAATGGTGCTTTCGATCGAATTTTCGCCGGCAAGTAGTAGTTGGTGCGAGTCGTTTACGCTGGATTTATTTTTGGAGACTAGACTCGGTGCAATATTTGTGAAATAGTCGTTGAAGATATTGGCTACCTCATTTGGATTTGAAATAACATGTTCATTGTTTAGTTTAATTTTTATATTTTTTTCCAACATGTCTTTATTATTTCCAGATTCTCTTTTGATAATTTTCCATGTTACTACTTTTTTATTGGATGCTTTTTGTATTTCGTTGCTAATGGACATTTTTTGGGCTTCTTTGCAAACTTTTCTTAAGATTGTTTTATAGCGTAGATAGAATTTTTGCTTGTTGTCATCAATTATAGTGCTGCGTTTCAGTTCAAAACCTAGTTCCCGTTTTCGTTTTGCCGATATTTTTATGCCTTGGGTGATCCAGGGTGGAGATGGATTACAGGACTTGGTTTTAAGTCGAGTTAATGGGAACGCAACATTGAAATGTGTTAAGAATATGTTATGGAATGCATTGAATTTCTCCTCTGCTGATTGCCCTTCGTATACTTTTCTAAAATCTTCTTCTATTAGCCTGCTACAGAATTTGTCTATGTTAGCATCGTTAATTTTCCTCACCACTTTGGATTCATTTTGGCTTTTGTTCAGTGTTACTCTGAAGGAAATTATTTGTGCATAGTGATCTGATATGTCAGTTTTCTCTACGGTTGATGAAAAATGATTTTCATTTACGTTGGTAAAGATGTTGTCGATTATAGTGGCGGTTGTTGGTGTCACTCTCGTATGTGTAAAAATTGTGGGTTTCATTCCCATAGTTTCCAGTGAGTGGAGTTAATCCTGTGAGTTTGATGAATTGCTTTCAAAGTTTATGTTGAAGTCTCCACAGAGAATCATGCTGTTCTTTGTAAGAGGCTCAGTTGTTTTTTTGAGCTTAGTAATGAATTTTTTAATGTTTTTGTTTGGAGCTCTATACAGTGTTAAAATATTGGCAATTGTTTTGCTACCGTTAAGGATTGATATCCCTACACATTCAAAAATTCCATCTATGTTTTCTTTCATCACTGAGTTTATGGGTTTGAATTTTAGTTTGTTCCGAATGAAAATGCCCACCCCTCCACCTTTTTTAGTGGATCTACAGTAGAAGGCGGCTTGACAGAAACCGTCTAAACTCGTTAAACGTTGAAACCGCTACTCGTTGTAGGCCACTTTGGGAAGAATTGCGGATTTGACGACTAACTAATTGACTATATATAGGTCTGTATAGGTAAAATATGAAATAGGAATTCTTATCAATTGCATGAAGGTTAACCAAACACATAATGACCATTGTACGTATCTAAAAAATCTCAAGTGCATTTTCATTCACACTGATTTCCATATGTACAACATTAACATGTACTTATATTATCACATCATACTCTTATAATATAGTAATTTACAATTTGAATACTTTCTGCATAAAAACAAGTTTAACAAAATATAATATATTAGGAGTAGTGTAGTAGTAGTAGTAGTAATAGTACCTATAATCATAGAAGTAGAATAATGATATCAAGCATGGGTCTCCTTCGAGCGACAGAGTTAAATAAACCTAGACAATATTACGTAGGTACCTACCACATCACGATACAACTAATTTAGCGAATGGCGAACGAAAAAGCAGAATCGATACAGAACCATCTCAAAGAGTATATGATCTAATCACTATCTTAGATTACCACTTGTCAGAAAGTTTAAATAAAATACCTACGTAATGCTTGTACAGATGCAACATAGCACCAGAAACAGAAACTATTCGTAGGTATGTAAAACTATTATCTCAACGGTACAAAACGGGGAAGAGATTTAAAATTCGATGGCAGATTGAGAATATTGTCTAAAAAAGTTTTGTTTTTTACAGTCTACAAATAAAATTGTCATGGAGAGTTTGGCTAAAGTATAATTAGGCTGGTAACTCAAATGAAACGTTTTGAATTTCTCTCGTTCATGCCTTAGAATCGGTTAAAATATTTACATATCGCTTGATTTCCGTTAATGTTTGGTGTTTGTCCTTGTTCGAAGTTAAAACCGAGCCACGCCGGCTTCTCTCGGCCTGTGAGAATGTCGAGAAATCGGCAAGTACGCCACGAGTCACAAAGGGGAAATAAACAACAAAACTTAAAGCATGTAACCAAAATGACCGCATCTCTAAGCCAACCAGCCTAGCGATTTTGTAACCTTTACGCCATGCCGTTATCGGTTCTGATGGATCAAATCCCTATTGTTGACCATGTTAATTTTTTATTTTTGTAACCGAGAACGGCAAAGTCAGAGTTACGAAATCGCAGTGCATGTCACCTGATCCGATAACTTCTAATACTGACGGTCAGCTAAATCTTGCGCAATAGGAATCCAAACACTAAACCAGCATTATCCGCACCAAGAAGCCTTCAAAGATGTAAATACCGTCGCAAGAGTTCGAAACTAATCCAGGCTGGCGAACCCCCGAAAATCGGGACAGGGCGCGGTCGGCAATCCGCCGCGGGACTCTGCGCGACTGCGTTTGCCGACGACCGACCGGAGTCGGCACTAAAAGTCGTCCGTCTAAGCGACAACTAACATCGACTTGCCTACCCGGACGACGTCTGCGACATCGCAGCCCACAAAGCCGGGCGGCACAGAGAACGCACGTGCGCGTAAGATTTGTCGATTGACAATCGGTTACGGCAGACGTTTACCAGTTGCTAGGCGCGAACGCAGTCTGGGCGCCCGAGGGCCGCGGCGGGGAACGAAACGTTGGCGCCTTTCCGGTCGCGCTCGATTTCAATCGGCTCGCTACGGTGATGGGAACGGCCGATCGATTTGACCTCCGAAATGTCGGAAATGCTTCAAATCAGACACACAACTCGATGAGATAAATGCATTTAAGATCACAATGTAACTGAGGAAAGAAAAAACTATTTCAAATTGGGATTTCAATGCTAAATAAAAGTCTCACTGGTTTCCCTTACTATGGGCAATGTTATGATGTTATCAATAAATCCAATTTCTCTTATCCAGCCATTACCTTTTACCATAAAATACCTAATTCGTAAGATTCGATAATTGAAAGCAACTGGGAACAAAGCTTTCTGTCGGACCATGGTTTCTTGAAAATGCGTTGTCCAGTTGGCATAGCTACGTTGGCGACGGCGACACAAGATTTGCACCCCTCGACATTCTCTCGAGCTCGGAAAGCCGGCTCTTTCTCCGTTGACGACGCCGGCACAAGCTAATAACTCCTTGGGCCCACGAGCGCAACCCGAGTGGCCAGATTTGCACTCCGCTTCGGGCTTAGAGTAAAACGTTTGATACAAACTACGAGAAATACTATCATGTTGAGTGGGTTAGAGGGCGGAAATAATAAACGACGAAAAGGAAACACGTAGGAGAGACACGGATAATACTGCATCAGAAACCGCTAGACAAACGGTGCGAAGCGGAAGAGACGATCAGGCCTGCCAAGCCCGCGAAACGAAAAACGGAAACGCAACGAGAGAGAAACGGACGCGTCGCATGGGACGAAAGGAAATCCGGTCCGCGACCTGAGTTCGTTGGAAGGCCGGCAAGCCGAAAGCAATAAACGCGACATTCGCAATCGACAAAGCTCGGATTCACCAGGCATTCGCACGCGCACTCGGCAGAAAACCGCGTCTGAGTTTCGTCGCTCGTCGGACACACTGTCGAAACGACGCCGCTCGACTTTGGTTGGTTTGTCGTGTAAGAAAGTGCGGTTATAAACGATATAAAACAGCCGAGTCGGTCGACGACAACAGGTGGTCGAGTCGGGGGGGGGGGGGGGTTCTTCGATGAAATGCGCTAAACAAAGGATCGACCGATTTCCACCGATCAATCGCGGCTCTGGCTACGACATTTATTACGGGTCGTTTGGGTAGCAGCTAACAAACAAATCACCTTGGACACGGCGAAATCGCTTTCAACTCATATTTATATATAAAACGTTGATGGGTTTTTTTTCTTCGCGCAAGCGCCTACCGCTTTTGCAGCTCTATTACCGCAGGACAAAAAAACCAGTCGACTTGTTTCCTCGCCTGCACTCATCCAGCCGGCAGAAAGACGTCAACTCTGTCCCGTGAGAGAACATGCTTTCCACTGCAGTGCTAGCAGTCACTTTGCATGCCATTTGCCTTGCATCTTCAAGATGGCGGCCCTCACTGTGGCATGTTCTCTCACGGGATAGAGTGCTCTGTCCCGTGAGAGAACATGCTTTCCACTGCAGTGCTAGCAGTCACTTTGCATGCCTTTTGCCTTGCATCTTCAAGATGGCAGCCCTCACTGTGGCATGTTCTCTCACGGGATAGAGTGCTCTGTCCCGTGAGAGAACATGCTTTCCACTGCAGTGCTAGCAGTCACTTTGCATGCCTTTTGCCTTGCATCTTCAAGATGGCAGCCCTCACTGTGGCATGTTCTCTCACGGGATAGAGTGCTCTGTCCCGTGAGAGAACATGCTTTCCACAGCAGTGCTAGCAGTCACTTTGCATGCCTTTTGCCTTGCATCTTCAAGGTGGCGGCCCTCACTGTGGCATGTTCTCTCACGGGATAGAGTGCTCTGTCCCGTGAGAGAACATGCTTTCCACTGCAGCGCTAGCAGTCACTTTGCATGCCTTGTGCCTTGCATCTTCAAGATGGCGGCCCTCACTGTGGCATGTTCTCTCACGGGATAGAGTGCTCTGTCCCGTGAGAGAACATGCTTTCCACTGCAGCGCTAGCAGTCACTTGCATGCCTTTTGCCTTGCATCTTCAAGATGGCGTCCCTCACTGTGGCATGTTCTCTCACGGGATAGAGTGCTCTGTCCTATGAGAGAACATGCTTTCCACTGCAGCGCTAGCAGTCACTTGCATGCCTTTTGCCTTGCATCTTCAAGATGGCGTCCCTCACTGTGGCATGTCCTCTCACGGGATAGAGTGCTCTGTCCCGTGAGAGAACATGCTTTCCACTGCAGCGCTAGCAGTCACTTGCATGCCTTTTGCCTTGCATCTTCAAGATGGCGTCCCTCACTGTGGCATGTTCTCTCACGGGATAGAGTGCTCTGTCCTATGAGAGAACATGCTTTCCACTGCAGCGCTAGCAGTCACTTGCATGCCTTGTGCCTTGCATCTCCAAGATGGCGTCCCTCACTGTGGCATGTCCTCTCACGGGATAGAGTGCTCTGTCCCGTGAGAGAACATGCTTTCCACTGCAGTGCTAGCAGTCACTTGCATGCCTTTTGCCTTGCATCTTCAAGATGGCGTCCCTCACTGTGGCATGTTCTCTCACGGGATAGAGTGCTCTGTCCCATGAGCGAACATGCTTTCCACTGCAGCGCTAGCAGTCACTTTGCATGTCTTTTGCCTTGCATCTTCAACATGGCACATCTTCACATGTTCTCTCGCAGGATAGAGTATAGTCGTACTGGAATCGGCAAAATCATGAAAATCAACACCGTGCTCCGTAGGAATCTGCGGAGACGCAGGTACGTACAAGTCATTCACGCAACCCGGCGGGCGTTCTACGTTCCGGACGTTACGTTACGTTTCACGAGCGGTCGTAGCTTCCCTTGCCGCGGCGAACGCAGAGTCGTCGGCGGCCGAATCGTAATCGATCGACCAATCGCTGGTGCCGGGAGATTCGCACGGCCAAAGCGGTTTAAAGTTTGTCCTCGTACGAATTGACTGTCGTTATTATTCTATGTTGCACTGAATTATATATATATATATATATCTTTGATTGCCATCATCAAAACTCGAAAGCTACGGCTGTGCCGCTCTCCACGACCTCCGGCGCTCGGAAGCTCGGCGACTCTGGCTGCGGCAAACTCGCTGGCAAACGACTGAAAGATGTCCACCGGAATCGTGGCTTTTTCAGACGCGTTACGAGTCGCGTTTACGACGCTGGCCAGCCAGAAACACTTCCAGGAGCCAGAAGCCAGGAGGTTCGAGCTTTTTTGCAGCCGCGTTTTTGCTTGGCGCTTTTGCTCGCGTTTTTGCTCGCTTGGCGCCCGATCGCGCAAATCGACGTTGTGACGGTTTCAGCGCACAACCGCGCGACTCCCAAAAGTCGCAAGTCGGAGCGAACGCGAACGCCGCTCTCACGGCGTTCGCGGCGAAGACCGTTGCGCCGCACCGCGTTCGGAGCGCTCGTCACCGTTCCGCGTCGAGTCCGAACGCTCGGCGATGACTTGGCGCCGCTTAACCGCGACGTTTCCAAGCCGGCGGACGGCAAAGCTCGGCCGAGTCCGGGCGACAGGCGTTCGGGACGATCCCCCGCGTCGGACGGTCGTTTGTCCGCGCGGCTAGTTGCCGTTTGTGCTCCGCGCCGGCGCGATCACGGCCGCCTTGTTGTTGCCGTCGCGTTCCGTGCCGTAGATCTTGCCGGCCTTCTTGGCCATCGTGCTCAGCAGCTCGGCCGAGCACTTGTGCGCCGAGCGCAGAGACAGCGCCCACTCCTTGAGGCCGATCTCGTCCTGCGGGAAACGAGGAGTTAGCGCTAAAGGAACGGTGGCGCTAACGGATTTTTGGCGCCAACGAGGTGTTAGCGCTGACGGAACGGTGGCGCTAACGGATTAATGGCGCCAACGAGGTGTTAGCGCGTAAGGAACGGTGGCGCTAACGGATTAATGGCGCCAACGAGGTGTTAGCGCTGACGGAACGGTGGCGCCAGTGAGGCGTTAGCGCTAAAGAGGCGTTAGCGCTAAAGGAACGGTGGCGCCAGTGAGGCGTTAGCGCTAAAGAGGCGTTAGCGCTAAAGGAACGGTGGCGCCAGTGAGGCGTTAGCGCTAAAGAGGCGTTAGCGCTAAAGGAACGGTGGCGCCAGTGAGGCGTTAGCGCTAAAGAGGCGTTAGCGCTAAAGAGGCGTTAGCGCTAAGGGAACGGTGGCGCCAGTGAGACGTTAGCGCTAACGGAACGGTAGCGTGGGCAAATGGAGGTCAAGGTCACGGGAATTCATTTCGTTATTTAGATAGGCATAGTATTGAGTTATTAGTGTTGTGTGCAGTTACGTGTGTTTCCCCATGTTTTAACTTCCTTGTACGCTGTGCTTGTGTTTGTGTTTGTGTTCAATAGTATTAGTATTTAGTTTCTTAGACTCGTGTCTGTCCTATATTGAGCACTAGTTTGAGAAAAACTATTTAAAACTGGGATTTGAAATATTTAGCATGCAAATCGATTCCCATTTGTAAACAGTTTTTCCAAGGCATAGCATTGACCAAAGATACAATTTTATTCACAATCAACCTTGGAATTGTTATTGAAGTCCGCTTGCGTTTACGGCTTCTGAAATTTGCCCTTCATATATTATATATCTACTTAGGCAGGAAAACACACACATTTTATTGTTATGTACACAAATTAGCCTCCCAAAAGTTTGGTAAGGCAGATACCAGGTAGGTACTGAAGTAGGCGCACTTTACGATTATCCTCTAGCAATCTTCAGGTCCTAACTTTTCAAATCTGTGTGAAGAGTCAACCATAATCGAGAGATGAATTCCACGGCATCCTAAAGGCGGTTGCCATGACAAACAACAAAACTCCTATATGTCGCATATGGGTTGAGGCACCTGTAAAAACGGCCCAAAGATCTAACAAACCCGGGCCCCTATCACGGATTACTTAACGAATAGCGGAAAAGATTTTCTGGCAAGTCCCATCGCCGCAGCAGCGAAACCGGACTCACCGGATTGGTGAGCACGATCTTGCTGTCCCGGGTCTTGACGAGGATGCACTGCTCGTTCTTGAGGTGCACGAGATCGGCGCTGACGTCCTCGATCTGGTCCATGAAGAAGAGCTCGGGCTTGGTGGAGCCCGACTCCACGTGCAGCTCCAGCCGGTTCGGGTAGAGCTTGGCGTAGCGCGTCTGCCAGGCCGAGACAAACGGCCCGCCCAGCTTCTTGATGTACCCGTGCAGGATGCAGTCCGACTCTGACGGGAGGCCACAGATTGCGATGTTACCATGAGTCGAACACGAGTTACGTCATAGATGTGAGGTTGCCCGGATTTCCCACTCCCATACTAAAGCAGATACGCGAAAGCCCTCCGTCAATTCACATCCCTAGTTAATTGTTATATCACCTGTAACCAAGGTATCTGTAACCACCCCTTGTGCCATGGCCTGGTATGAAGCCATAACTGTAACCACCTGGGGAACATTGGGTCCCTTGATTATAATTGACCTTGTGCCATGGCCTGGTAGATGAAGCCATAACTGTAACCACCTGAGGAACATTGGGTCCCTTGATTATAATTGACCTTGTGCCATGGCCTGGTAGATGATGTTAAAACAGGTTGCCAATGCACCCCAGCGATTGCCGGCCAAACTACTAGCATCCAATTCTTGATGTAGCTATAGCTAGGCATGGGATGGGGGTGATGCCAGCTTCTGACAAAAGGGGTATTAGAATGAGATGGAGTTCCCCCCAACTTAACGTGTGAAAATTGTGGCACAAAATTGAGATACATAAATGGAAATAATGGGGTGATGCAAATGTAGTGAACAAGGGCTAGTTTGGAGTACGAAAGAGTTGTGGCGATGTTTTGTCAATGCATCAATCGCTCCACTTCGAGGAAGGTTGCATTACTCTTTGCTTTACTTCATCACCATTGCATTTACGCAGCAATTTGGCAACCTACATTCAACAAGCAAGCAGACCAAAGACTTGCTTCATCTGGTAATTTTCCCAGACTATATATTGCTGCTGTTAATAGTAGGTGCTTGAAATGGATTGTCTATTACAAGTAATTATTAATATTAGAAGTATCAAAATGATAGGACTACGATTGTAAAGACGAGAATGGAAGTTAAAAATTATGCAGCACAAACTTGACGTCCACTTTATCACAGACCCAAGCGCATCGGAGGGCAAACTTGAACAATGTGGCCGGAATCATCGAGTTGCCATTCGAATTAAGTCAAAAAGTTTGCTTCACTACTGCTTGCCGCAGGGTTGCAGATCACTTGGCTATCTCACATGCTAATTTAGTTATTATTTTGGTTAAAAAATTCCCTAATTGTAGGTACGGTGCAACGTACAGACCATTTCCAAGCCTAGCCGAAAGCCGAGACCCCCGCCGTCAGACCATTGATCTCTTAATGACCAAAAGGTTGATGTGCCTTAAAGCCCCACTATTATTAATTTTCTTAGACTCATGTCTACTATATCCTATCTTTAGCACTGGTTATGAAAAAAACTATTTCAAACTGGGATTTGAATGCTAAATGAAAAGTCTCACTGGTTTCCCGAAGTTTCGTAACATATGCTAGTTACTTTATCAAGGGTGAAAGCTTGACTGACGTGAAAACATGAACAAAAGAACCAACAATTAATGTTTTTAAAACCAGTGAGACTTTTGATTTACCTAGCATTCAAATCCCAGTTTGAAATAGTTTTTTTTCAAAGCCCCACTATTCATTCATTCGTTGATCTCTAGCCTAATAGCCTGGATGGAGCATATTATCCAGCTAGCAGCTAAAAATTGAAGTCACATGACAGCAAGTAGACAGCAAGTAGTCAATGTTAGCAACAGGTAGGGGACCCAAAATCTGAGGACTCCCTATGATTTCGTTGCTAATTTGAGTTTTTAAAACATGTTTCTAGCAATATAACTGCATAAAATAATGCCTGGTTATATGAAATTTGATTTTGGGAGGCAGCACTGCTCTAAAATTCACTACTTTGTGAAATTTTCTTTAGTTTCTTGGAGCCTGTTTTCGACATTGACTTTTCACACTGTTTTATGCGCATATTTCGAGGCCAAAGCATCAACCAGGGACCGTTAATACATAAAAAAAACCTCAGTGAATGCTACGCACTTCAATTTAATGTAAATATCTGACTAAAAGCTACGAAAATGGTTAGTAAAATCAACGAAAGTAGAATGGGATCTTACGGGGAGACTCAACATTTGGGACTCGCTACTTGTTGACTGTTGACATCATAACCGCACTACGGCAACAGCTGTCCAGGCTATTTGCGATCCCGTTGACATACATACCCTTCTCGTCGGTGTCGAACTTGAGCTTCTGCTTGGCCTTCTTCTTCATCTCGACCTTGTCGGCTTCGGTGTTGATCGTCTCGAACACCGTCTCGGCCACCTCGGCCTGCCACCGCTCGGAGATGACCAACGGGAAGTTCTTGTACAGGTCCTGGTCGGGCTCGGTCAGCTTGATGCCCTTCGTGTCCTCCTCGTCGAACGAGCCGATGTCGAAGGCGTCGGCCGCGTTCACTTCGCCGCGCGGCGGGATCAGCGGCGGCGTGTATTTCTGCAGGTAGACCTGCGTCCAGTCCATCCCCGTGAAGAACGAGTGCTCCTTCACCTCCTCCGAGCTGCGTGGGGGAACACAGTGTTACAGCGAGCAAGCAGCTAAGATTAAGCTTAGATAGAAGCTAAGATTAAGCTAAGATGAAGCTAGTCAAAGCTAAGCTAAGTCAAAGCTAAGATGCAGTTAAGATGCAGTTAAGATGAAGCTAGTCGAAATATTTCAAGTATAAACTTTAAAGCACACACAAGCCTTATTTACAGTCCAGCCCGTGCGAGAAGATGCCACACCAGGGCCTGCCCCCTCACCAACTACCAACTCATTAATTTAAATTGTAATGGCGGGAAAACAAAGCACTAATTCCGTTAGAAATAAAAAAATTAAATCGTGAATCTATTTCATAATTATGGTAAAAATATCAACGAATAAATAGTTGAGAGATAAAAACATAAGCTTTGGAAATATTAGAAGGTAGGTATAAAGATGATGACATGATTCCAGTTTTGTCAAATTGGCGCTTATGTTTGCTACAGTGACAACTAGCGCTCCCAGCGTAAGGGTATCTTCTTAAATAAAACGAAGTGTGGGACTTTTTGAATTTCTTCCTGGTGCATAAGACTTATGGTTTTTGTACCAGTGAAAATATAAAAATTAATATAAAATACTTCTTACAAATCTTACAAAGCTGCTTACAATGGCAAGTCTTTAATTACCTTTTGGCTTTCTTCAAGCATTTCTTTCTAGTCCCGGGTTCCAATACATTGCAATATGTTCCCGAAAGGATCACATTTTAACCTAGCGTGTAAAATACCTAAGCCTGGCAAAATGATACTTATTTTATTAAAAACATAGGAAAAATAAATATAAATTGGCGCAACGCATACCAGTCCAGCCATTGACGCGGTTTCACCCGGTTTTACGAGGTTTTACGTGCCCAGGTTGACGAGGTTTTACTCACCCGGTTTGACCAGGTTTTACGCACCTGGTTCGACCAGGTTTAACATACCCGGGTTGACCAGGTTTTACATACCCGGTTCGACCAGGTTTAACATACCCGGGTTGACCAGGTTTTACATACCCGGTTTGACCAGGTTTTACATACCCGGTTTTACGAGGTTTTACGCACCCGGTTCCGCGGCAGCCGAGGCGCTTGTCGATGTCGCGTTGCAGCAGCGCTTCCAGCAGCTGTCGAAGGTCCTTGGAGAACGACTCGGGCAGCTCGACGTTCTGCGGCAAACACGTACCAACACGATGACACTCGCACTCGACGCAATCAGCACGAAAACGTTCAGCAAAACGTTATTTCGAACATTCGGTGGACGTCGAAAAGCCAACGGGGGATAACTTGCGTTCAACGTTCACATTCGCCAAGCGTTCGATTAGGTTCTACCCGAACGTTGAACGCAAGCTATCCCCCGTTGGCTTTTCGACGTCCACCGAACGTTCGTGATAAAGGTTTTTGTGATACTCGGGATTACCCAGTCGACCTAATGGTGCAAAATGGAGTCAATAGCAACGTTCAACAATCGACACTCATTTCTAAAAACTATTCAGCACTGTGTTGTCTTCATACTTCAACGTTGAAGGAATCGACAGTTTTTACTTACAGAGGATGAGGACAGCCTGCTGAGAAATAAGTAGCTAATCTATTCAAAAACCTCATCCCGTTATATGTTATTTTAGTTCCTTTTGAAAGGGAGAGACAGAGTGGTTAGATAGTATTCCTGACCCACACCTGAGGACCAATACGGCAACCAATGATAGATGCTGTATTCAGACCCTGTCATGCTTGTACACCTTCTAATAGAACATGGTGACCTACTTTCTCAAGAGCGGCAATGTTGACAATTTGACTTGTGATGATACTCATATTGAGGGGGCGGCTAACCGTAGTGTGAATGAGGAACATGACGTGTAAAGCAAGATAATATATATGTTACCTGGTACTACACTACTTTCCAACATTCAATTTGCATTAAAGTGAAAGTCTTACTACTTTTTAATTGGCCTATTCAGTCCAAACATATTCATTCTTTTAATTTTCAATTCAGAGAAAAGCTTTATTTACAACCTCTCATCAAAATCTGTCTGCTCTGAGTCCAGGTCTTGGTCTCGGTCCCATGCTGGCAATGCACAGGACCAAGGCACTTCCATTGCTGGCATCGAGTAACTATAGCAATCGCGATCCAGCAATCGAGAGATGGACACTAGATTTGATTGCTAGTAGGCCGTGCTCCGAAATCTGACAGCTCCATGTCTTGGTCTCGGTCCCATGCTGGCAATGCACAGGACCAAAGCACTTCCATTGCTGGCATCGAGTAACTATAGCAATCGAGAGATGGACACTAGATTTGATTGCTAGTAGGCCGTGCTTCGAAATCTGTCAGCTCCAGGTCTTGGTCTCGGTCCCGTGCTAGCAATGCACAGGACCAAAGCACTTCCATTGCCGGCATCGAGTAACTATAGCAATCGTGATCCAGCAATCGAGAGATGGATACTAGATTGGATTGCTGTCAAGGAAACAAGGAAAGTTTCGCCAAATCATGGGTTAGAATCAACAGGTAGACCTGATGAGTACTGAGATTGGAAACATAGTACTGACGTGTGAGCCTAAGATTACCACAGCCTGGTGGACTTTGAAGTAAAGTATCATTTGACTCTTTACCATTTGTAAAGAGTATAATGGTTTATAATTGTAATGATAAATAAAGTTTTTAATGGTAATTACAAAAACTTAAACATTTGATTCTGTGGTATTGGTATGGCACTCTATGATATGAGATCCCCAACAAGGGGCAAACTCAAATTAATTCTAGTGTACTTCGTATTGAAATTCTACGGAAGAATAATGAGAATGGAAGAGGCAAGATTACCAAAGAAGAAGGCAATGAAAATGAAGTATGAGGAGAAATCTGGGAAGAAGTAAATAACACAGAAAAATGGTGGAAACGTAAGGAAAGGTGGATGGAGTTGGCAAATAGAGAAGAAATTTAAGAAGAAATACGTACAGAGAATATTAGGTAAAAATGTAAAATATTGTGTATAGCTCGATTACACAAATTGCAAGGAAAAGAGCTTGTATGTTGGTGTTATACACCTCTCTACCTGTTGATTTAAATGGAAAAGAGAAATAAAGATGTTAAAAATAAAATAAAAAAGTACTTCTTATCCGACGCGCGGACGTAGATGGACGGACTCACCATGGTGAGCGTCATGCGGTCGATCTCGTGCTTGTCCTTGGTCTTGTGCTGCCGGAACGGACTGTGGCCCTTGAGCAGCTTGTAGAGCATGCAGCCGAACGAGAACCAGTCGGCGCTGGCGTCGTAGGCGGTGCCCTTCGACAGCACCTCGGGCGCCATGTAGCCGTGGGTGCCGCTGGAACGAGCGCGGGCGCAAAGTCAGTCGGCGCCCGGGACATCCGTGCCGGTACGCCTCGAGCTCTGGGGCTTACGCTACGATACGCTATTCAACTTCAGATTGATACGGATTGATCGCTGGTTGAATCTGGCGCAAAAACCGCCCGTAAGTAACAGAAAACAACGCCGAAAATGTGAATAAAATATTGAAAAAAAAATGAAACTAACAGAAAGACTTGCAGATCTGAGATATTAGATTTGCCTGATCGATTTCATTGTCGGAAAAATTGAAAACACGATTTAAAGGACAATTTACCTATTAAAATTAATTTTTACACCATAGATTTGTCACTACAGCATGAATATAGGAGTCGACGTATTTGAAAGAATTTTCTGAAAGGATAGATTTTTAATTAATTATCTAAGATTCCTGGCATTCCGCGCGGCGCGATCTGCGAGACGAGTATGATTCTCTTGTACAGTTTCACCATCCCCTCCCACCATTCCTAGCGCTGTCCTGCCGCTACGGCTCGGTGCAGCACGCTCAGAGCTACGCTAATTACCGTCAGGCACGCTAATTACATGCTTGAGGTAATCCGCTAACCGCGGCTAAACGGTTGGTCCGTTCAAAGTGCCAAATTATTTCAACACAGAGGAAGGATGGAGGACTATGCTCAAATTATTTGAATGATATTGGGCCAGAGGTTTGTCTAGGTGCTAGGGGTCGAAAAAGCGCTACGGGTAAAACGTTATGGCAGTTGTTTTTCTAAGCACCTAGGCCATAAAACGCGGACTTTGGTAACTTCTGTACGGACGGCCGTAGACACAAGGAGTTGTTTTTGCTGCCCAAAGGCCTTTATTAAATCATCCTAATCGATGATAAAAATTAATTTCAAGTCTTCAATGCCTGAGGGAAGTGTATTTTATTTTGTTTCTCGATTCCGCAACGCGGCAGGAATCGTTGCGCCGGGCAGACCGAGTCCGAGACGAGTGTTTTGCAATGTGTTGCAGGAACTCACACGCTGGCGTGGGGTTTCTTCTTGGAGAAGTCGCAGGCGAGGCCCAGGTCCGATATCCGCACGTGTCCGTGCTCGTCGAGGAGGATGTTGGCCGGCTTCAGGTCCCGATACACGATGTATCTTCTGTGCATGTGTTCCAGGCCTGCGAGCGACACACACAACGTTGTTAGCGCAAACACGTCCCTAGGCCATGCCGCCTTTCACCATGGCAATATGTGTTGCTTTAAGACTATTGGAGTGAGTGTTTACTCGGGCCGCTTCCCGCTCAAATTTCACCTCCTACTGGATACCAACTTGTGGCCACACCGTTTGTCCGATCGTAACGAAACCCATGTCTACGGAATCCTCACACTTTTGGCAACAAATTGTGTGTTTGTAAATCTCGAAAATATTCACTCATCTAGTATTTTCAAGCGTTGTAAAACAACCCTGTTACGTCGAAATATTGAGCGTATCCTCGGGCCGCTTCCCGCGCAGAATTCACCTCCTACTGGATACCAACTTGTGGCCACACCTTTTGTCCGATTGCAACGAAACCAGGGTCACACTTTTAGCAACAAATTGTGTGATTTATAACCACGAAATACCAATTGAAAGTTCAAATAAAGCTTAATGAAATAATCAGCAACAACCACACCAACCGCCTTAGGTAATACATAACAACTGTCAAACAAATGTTACTCTGTTTATGAATAGTGAAGGCTCTCTCAAAACTAGCAACCCTGTCCTTTGTTACCTCTACAAACCCTAGGTACAAAATAATTTGAGAGGGTTTTTTGAACATTATTTGAACTTCTGAACAAGTTACCTCCCATAAACAAAGTAGGCCTATTTGACCAGGAGTTACATTAAAATTCCATTGAAATACAAATGCAAATGACGTGTGTGTCTTTCCAAGTTTCTTTTCGATCATGACGTAGATACTAGCGCAAATGAAATTAAGAAAGGTTCACGCCATTAGAACGAAACTACTTCAGTTAGACCCTATTGGCTTTGGTTGGATATTTTGCCAAACCCTTGAATACAGTGCTAAACAGTCTGTGGTCATGTAGTATTATGTGTGAAAACCAAGTGTGTGCTTCGAAATCCAACGAGAGATCACAGAGTCGATTAACAATCAGGAACTGACTCAATGTAATACTAGAGTAGGTAATTTCATTGCTGTACCACAGATAAAAGGTTACCCAGACATTCTACCATACCCAGCTATGGCTACATCACAGATATAAGGTTACCCAGACATTCTACCATACCCAGCTATGGCTACATCACAGATATAAGGTTACCCAGACATTCTACCATACCTAGCTATGGCTACGGCAAGAATTTGATGCTAAAAATTTCGCAGGGAATCGCTGGGGTGCGTTGGCAACCTGTTTTAACATAATCTACCAGGCCATGGCACAAGGTCAATTATAATCAAGGGGCCCAATGTTCCTCAGGTGGTTACAGTTATGGCTTCATCTACCAGGCCATGGCACAAGGTCAATTATAATCAAGGGACCCGATGTTCCTCAGGTGGTTACAGTTATGGCTTCATCTACCAGGCCATGGCACAAGGTCAATTATAATCAAGGGACCCGATGTTCCTCAGGTGGTTACAGTTATGGCTTCATCTACCAGGCCATGGCACAAGGTCAATTATAATCAAGGGACCCAATGTTCCTCAGGTGGTTACAGTTATGGCTTCATCTACCAGGCCATGGCACGAGGTCAATTATAATCAAGGGACCCGATGTTCCTCAGGTGGTTACAGTTATGGCTTCATCTACCAGGCCATAGCACAAGGTCAATTATAATCAAGGGACCCAATGTTCCTCAGGTGGTTACAGTTATGGCTTCATCTACCAGGCCATGGCACAAGGTCAATTATAATCAAGGGACCCGATGTTCCTCAGGTGGTTACAGTTATGGCTTCATCTACCAGGCCATGGTACATGGTCAATTATAATCAAGGGACCCAATGTTCCTCAGGTGGTTACAGTTATGGCTTCATCTACCAGGCCATGGCACAAGGTCAATTATAATCAAGGGACCCGATGTTCCTCAGGTGGTTACAGTTATGGCTTCATCTACCAGGCCATGGTACATGGTCAATTATAATCAAGGGACCCAATGTTCCTCAGGTGGTTACAGTTATGGCTTCATCTACCAGGCCATGGCACAAGGTCAATTATAATCAAGGGACCCAATGTTCCTCAGGTGGTTACAGTTATGGCTTCATCTACCAGGCCATGGCTCAAGGTCAATTATAATCAAGGGACCCGATGTTCCTCAGGTGGTTACCATTATGGCTTCATCTACCAGGCCATGGCACAAGGTCAATTATAATCAAGGGACCCAATGTTCCTCAGGTGGTTACAGTCATGGCTTCATCTACCAGGCCATGGCACAAGGTCAATTATAATCAAGGGACCCAATGTTCCACAGGTGGTTACAGTCATGGCTTCATCTACCAGGCCATGGCACAAGGTCAATTATAATCAAGGGACCCGATGTTCCTCACGTGGTTACAGTCACATTGGTAACAGGTGATACAACAACAAACAGTGGCTCCATCCCTTGACTGCCGGCGAAACAGGGCTGAGGGCTTATACGTAGCTGCTTTAGTATGGGAATGGAAAACCTGGGTAACGTTATATCTGTGGTTGCGCAATGATGACGTCGCACTGACACATCGCTGGAACACAAACCGCAACGAGCGAATGCGCTCCGTCGGCCACTCGCCTAAAATAACTTCGGCCGCGTAAAACTTCATTTCTATCTCGTTGAAGACGCCGTGCTGCGACAGGTGGTAGTGGAGGTCGCCGCCGTTCATGAGGTCGAGGATGAAGCAGAGTTTGTCGGGCGTGTGGAACGCGTACGTCATGCACACGATGAAAGGACAGTCCACCTGCAACGCAACGCCAGGAACTAGCGTAAGCTACGGCGCTCCGTGAAGTGCGGAGCTGGCGACGAGATCCACAAGAACTGCTTGGCCTTTTGTGCTTCTCACTGCTTTGACACAATCAATTTGATAGAAATTGGATCAGACGTTTGGCATTTAGAGTGCAAACATGTCGTTGAATTACGTCGGAAGTTGACTGTTTTGGCGATCGGGAGGTCACCTTTGGGATGGTCCGGTCCGAAAGGGTCCGGTCCGAAAGGGTCCGGTCGGGAGGTCCGAAAGGGTCCGGTCCGAAAGGGTCCGGTCCGAAAGGGTCCGGTCGGGAGGTCCGAAAGGGTCCGGTCCGAAAGGGTCCGGTCGGGAGGTCCGAAAGGGTCCGGTCCGAAAGGGTCCGGTCGGGAGGTCCGAAAGGGTCCGGTCCGAAAGGGTCCGGTCGGGAGGTCCGAAAGGGTCCGGTCCGAAAGGGTCCGGTCGGGAGGTCCGAAAAGTTCAGTGGGTACCTGACCCGTGGGTCCTGTGGGTCCTGTGTCCTATGTAACGTAGGTAACTGTATGTATTTAACAGGGTCCTGGGTTCGTATCTCGGTTCGATTGCACATTTTTCCTGTTTTCTTTACCCTTCTATACCTACCGTCTTCTGAAACGTCAGAAACGTTGCTATCCGAGATTCGAAGTATACCTATGCCATCACCAAGACCATCACTCGTCACCAGACTTTGGGTGACTTTGGCGACTTTGGGTGACTTTGGGTGACTTTGGGGACTTTGGGTGACTTTGGTGACTTTGGGTGACTTTGGGCGACTTTGTCGACTTTGGGTGACTTTGGCGTCTTGGGCGACTTTGGGCGACTTTGGGTGACTTTGGCTACTTTGTCGACTTTGGGTGACTTTGGGTGACTTTGGGGACTTTGGGCGACTTTGGGTGACTTTGGGTGACTTTAGGTGACTTTGGCTACTTTGTCGACTTTGGGGACTTTGGGCGACTTTGGGTGACTTTAGGTGACTTTGGCTACTTTGTCGACTTTGGGCGACTTTGGGCGACTTTGGGTGACTTTGGGTGACTTAAGGTGACTTTGGCTACTTTGTCGACTTTGGGGACTTTGGGTGACTTTGGTTACTTTGGGCGACTTTGTCGACTTTGGGTGACTTTGGGTGACTTTGGGTGACTTTGGGCGACTTTGGGCGACTTTGGGTGACTTTGGGGACTTTGGGTGACTTTGGGTGACTTTGGGCGACTTTGGGCGACTTTGGGTGACTTTGGGGACTTTGGGTGACTTTGGTGACTTTGGGTGACTTTGGGCGACTTTGTCGACTTTGGGTGACTTTGGGTGACTTTAGGTGGCTTTGGCTACTTTGTCGACTTTGGGGACTTTGGGCGACTTTGGGTGACTTTGGGTGACTTTAGGTGACTTTGGCTACTTTGTCGACTTTGGGCGACTTTGGGTGACTTTGGGTGACTCTGTCGACTCTGTGGCGCGGCCGGCACCGCCCGGCACTCACCCCGGTGCTGACCAGCGAGAGCATGATGCGCTCGTTGAGCGCCAGCGTCTCGCCCTGCTTCATCTTGATGCGCTTCTTGTCCAGACACTTCATCGCGTACATCTTGCCGGTGTCGGCCTTGCGGCAGCCGTACACCTCGCCGAAGCCGCCGCGGCCGATGATGCGATGCACGCTGAAGTCGTTCATCGTCAGCTGGATGTTCAGCTCGAGGTTCTTCCACTGGCAGAACCGCGTGTACTTGTCGCTGGGAAGGGTGACGCAAGCAAACGTAGTTACCTTTGGGTGGGCGCACGACTTTGATACACTCTGTGTTAGCGGGGACTAGCGACCAGTTTTACAGAGTTGGGTACACGTCAAAACTGTGCGACTAATAAATGCCGCAAGAAATGCTTTGAATCTCACACTGAAAAGGAGTTTGCAAATGCTAATACTTTTAGGCCTTTCTCTTTAAATAACATTTAGAGAGCAATTTGTAGGTTGTGTAGGTACAGTATTATGCAATGAAATAACAGGTGTTTACCATTTACCACAGCCCTCTGGAAACAATCGAATCCTAAGAACAACGGGGAAAGCTCTAACTAGAAGGCCCTGGTTCAGATGAAACTTTGTCCGTACTTGGAGCACACAAGAAGCAAAACTTTGTACAGAAAAGTACTCAATATTTGCCTTCATTGGACATGCAATTAATAAAATAATTAGAAAGTGAAGTATCTAAATTCAACCCTGTCACACAACTGATTTTATTAGTGAGGTGCATTATACAGAACCATTGTAACTTGTAAGTGTTTAATTCATAACAGCAAACTTTATACGTGACTTGAAAACTTTATTTGAAAACTTAAAAGCTATTTTAGCAACAAACAATTCCAACGTGTTTGGCTGCTTGATCTGAAATGCGGAACACTAGTTCAAGGGTTCGGCCGTGAAAGCTCAAAGACTGGCGATTATGCACCGCATTTTGCCCGAGAAGGAGTTGGGGTCGAGGGGAGTCCGACAATCCACTTGCGGGAATCCGGGCTGCACTTCCCCGAAACAACCCCCTGGCATCCTGCCGCTCGATCAAGTTGTTTTTAACGAGCCGGCTTTTAATTACGCGGGGGTAATCAGCTGTGTAATAAGAGAGCGGCATCCGCGAGCATCGTTATCGTTGCCCAGCAACCGTCTTGAGCACTCACCTTTCTAAAAATTTCTTAAAAGGTTCTCCACGGAGGTGATTAAAAATTTCTTCTATGTAGGGCTGCAAAAGACAACGCAATGAGCATCGAATTCAAGCGAAACATTAGCAACTTTAAGAGGCAATCGACTGCGACTAGACTTACTTCAAACAAATTAACGGGCACTTCGTTTTTCATTAAGTATTTTTGTACATGAGCCACCGCGTCTTTCGAGTAATCCTGAAACAAAAGAACCATCAATGGCTTACCGTTCTATGGCAAAATATGTCACTTTTCACTATTTAAGACTATTGAACTATTGGTCTAGATCTGAAAGAATCTCCTGCTGCCCACAAAGACAATAATGTGTATTTTCTGTGAACTGTTATTTTTGTTTTTTTGGGTGGGGGGAAAGGCGAGGAAATTTAACTTCAGTCCACTAATTGTTGTCATTAATGAATTGGCAACTACTTGAAAGGAACCCGCAGAAATCAATTACAAAAGGATACCACCACATCAAATGATAACTGATTGCAAACAATATACTTACTAGGTACTTTTAACGAGTTACGCTGTTTACCAAGGCATACCTACATGTGCAACTAAAAAAGCATAGCAGAGCTAATTTATACAGCACAGTTTTGAAGAATTCTCACCGGAGGGCTTAAAAATGTCAACTTTACAGACTTGAAACTACCTGAAGCAGAGGAAGTTGCCTAACCTAACAGCTAATAACGACCAAAGTTTGGACATATTGTATTACAATGGAAGTTCTGGCTTGCCGCATCTGCTCAGCGGCAGTCCCGAACCGTATCGGCGGCAAGAAACTAGGTAGGTCGGACGACTCACGTGTGAATGCGCCAGCAGCTCTTTCATGATGAAGTTGTCGTAGATCTCGCGAGCCAGTTTCCGCCGCTCGTCCACGCACTCAAGCTTCTCGTAATCTTTTATCTGCAACAAGCGAAAAACGAGGGACGGGCGTTAGTCAACCGTGGCTACCGTTCTCGGCGGGGCGGACAACGCAGACGCCATCTAGATGTGATCTGTGGAACTTGGGTGAGGAATGATTTCAAATTTGAGTGAACATTGGTCTTCTCAGGCTGGGTTCCATTCGCATGTCGGTCCTGGAATCAGCACCGCACCCTCGGCCTTTTGGCTGCGTGCTGGGACCGAGATGTTTGAGCCGGGCACAAAGGGGGGACATTGGTCTTCTCAGGCTGGGTTCCATTCGCATGTCGGTCCTGGAATCAGCACCGCACCCTCGGCCTTTTGGCTGCGTGCTGGGACCGAGATGTTTGAGCCGGGCACAAAGGGGGGACATTGGTCTTCTCAGGCTGGGTTCCATTCGCATGTCAGTCCTGGAATCAGCACCGCACCCTCGGCCTTTTGGCTGCGTGCTGGGACCGAGATGTTTGAGCCGGGCACAAAGGGGGGACATTGGTCTTCTCAGGCTGGGTTCCATTCGCATGTCAGTCCTGGAATCAGCACCGAACCCTCGGCCTTTTGGCTGCGTGCTGGGACCGAGATGTTCGAGCCGGGCACAAAGGGTTCTCTGGTTGCTACACCAAAGCACCAACTGACGAAATACAGACGTGGCCTTGGGGAAGCCGACTTTGGAAGAAATCAAGAAGAGTTCACGCCCTCAAAATAAAAGTTGGACCCTTGTGTTATTTTTCTCACAAAGCACGGATTAGGAAATCGAGCCCGTTTCCCATCTACAAATAACATGGCAAGCACACTTTGTCTTCAAAAGAAATCGAGCGCAAAATGAGACGACAGCAATAAACATCCCCCATTTCTACTGTATCCCAGAATTTGGCCCATTTTCTTCCCCCAATTGAGTAAACCAAGCTCCAATATCGAATCATGCCACTGAAACATACGGGGGTTGCCTTTGGCCCGCAACCATCCGCGTCTTCGTCTTTAACACACTTCGATTCTGCACAAGAAATAACACACGCATAGACGACAACAACATACAACCATAACCCACGAAACAACCACGACGAAATCCAGCAGCAAATCTGTGATAAAAAGCGCGCAATGAGTTCCTCGTTGGATGCAAGACCATTTCCCGCCTGAACGCGCTCTAAAAACACACCCCAATCATAAACCAGTCGCTGCACGGGGACGTGTGTGGGGGCGGGGCGGGGGGGGGGGAGGAGGAGAAGGGGGGAACGACACCGTCCTTATTACCTCCGCGCCAGCAAATTCTCGCGACTGTGACTCCCGAACCGTGACCCGCGCGGCAACCCACGGCGTCGGCGTCGACGATAACGGACATTCATCTTGCACATTCCGCGACGCCGCCACCCCGCGCGGAGTCGGCGTCGGCGTCGGAACTCGCGGCTGAATATTAAACGTCGACGTCGGGGCGGAATGAAATGCTCCCCCCCCCCCCCCCCCCCCACCTACAGGCACGTAGTTCCTCGGCGCGCCATTATGCACGGGCATAAATCGTGCAACTTATATGGCAGAAAGTAAATTATATCGTCATCACAATTCGCAATTCGCGTCCGTCCCATTTCGCTTGTAATAGCATATACCTACATGGCTATATGCGTGCGGCCATATCAATTTCGGGCTGCATTGTACTTTCGCAACAAGAAGGTAATAACGTAATAAAGCAAACGGCTGTTCAACAGTTTCACTACGGGTATATATTTATACCTATACCTTTACACTGGCACATAGAAGTTCGGAGTCAGCACATTGCCCGACAAAGACCCATGGTGGAGGGGGGGGGGGGGGGGTGACCTTTCGACTAAAGGGCAATTGGGCGACGCTAACTTCTCGGGCTCGGTGAATGAACGCTAAGGGGAGGGGGGGGGGGATGCTGTTCGTCGCACGACCGACAAGATCGAGCGCGCAGGAAGCTGATCAGAAAACTTTGGCGAAGTCCGAGTGGCAAGGGACTTGCGGCACCGACCGACTTGGCGTCGTCCAGGCGACGTGGCGGTATTCGCCGGGACGGGGCGAGGCGCGATTGGACGGCCGGCCACCGACGACCGAACGCCGGCCACCCTTGAAGCTTGGCGTCGACGGCCAAGGGCGCCGATAGGGACCCAGGTAGGGACCCAGGTAGGGACCCGTTCGCAACAAGAGCGCTGCTGCTAACTAGGTTATAAAGCCGTATTATCGCGCATGTGTTTTACGATTCAACATACGCTGTGCTTGTGGCGATGCCAATTGCGCGGTGACCTCAAGAACGCGTATAACTGGGCGCCAAATCGAATTGCAGTAAACACCATCATCGCACCGTACACCTTTACACACAAAGCTCAGATGGAATCAACAAGACTGACAAAGAAACACCTGGCCGTCATTAAATTTCTTAGACTCGAGTCTGATTGTCCAACTTTAGTGCTAGTTTTGAAAGAAAACATTTGAAACTGGGGTTTGAAAACTGAATAAAAGCCTCACTGATACCCAGGGGCGTCGATAGGCCTTTTTAGGGGATGCTAGAGCATCCCCAGTCATAGGTTGAGCATCCCCAATAATTTATCTGGCAAAATTAAAACTTACGATACATGTTTGCCCAGAAAATGATTTGAGAATCTTCTCGCTGACGTTGGGTTTTGTGGCAAAAGCAAAATAATAAAGCCGTTCTAAATGAGTTTGTTTCAGTCCCTTTCATTTCCGGTCCGGTTCGGTCCATTCACACGTATAAAGAAGTACTCGGTAGTTGACAGAATGTAAAACAAATTATTTTGTACACAAAAAATACTTATTTTTTAAAGTATATAATCATTCCGAATGACTTTAATGTGTGTGGGGCCAAGGATGCTTTAATACTTCTGAAACGCGTAGATTATAGCTTGAAAATTACCTTGATTCACAAAAAAATCCCCAGACGCCGTGCCCCCGGACCCCCCCCCCCCCCCCCCCCACGGAATTTGATGAAAAGCTGAGCATCCCCTAACTGAAATCTCTAGCGACGCCCCTGCTGATACCCCGACGTTGAGTACAACAAACTGTTATAGGAGGAAATGGGAGCAAACGTCGTGGAATTAGGGAGACTGACGAGTCGCAAGCGAAACCCAGCTTGAAGTAGTTTAGTTCTAAAGCAGGTAGCTGAGTGCGGTGTGTGCACCTAGACACGAAGATGTCATCCCCCAAATCGCTGAAAGACCAATGCGGGACAAGATGTTTCAAAAACGAACTGAATGACTTTCTTTGCGAACTGTGCCCCTATTCCTTAAATTAATTTTACACCCTAAACAACACCCACCTTTAAAATCATACCCTCTAATTTATTATATCCACAATAGTGTTATGTTATTTTAAATTATCATATTATTTTACTGTGTGTCTGACGTACTCTATAACAAACGTAGTACAATATAATGTAACTTGGTTTTGTTCCTGGAATAAAAACATATCATCCCTTAGCCGAACGCAGGTGCCTGGCAGAGACAGCCTTCGCAGAAAGCTCGTGTTCGCCAGGCGGTTCGGCGAAACAGTCGCGCGATGGCAGCGCGAGGCGAGAGCGTCGCCGAACTGCCCGCACTGAAATACAACTCGCAAGTCGACAAAGTTGGCGGAATTATGCCGAGCGCTGGGACGCGGCGGCTGCAGCCGGTACTTTGTATTTGTTTATCTACGCGCTGCGACACCAAGTAACACATGAAGCCAGTACAGTAGCTACACTCCCTACCGCTGTGGAGCGCTCGGAGCGCTCGGCGGCCCGCGGGCGCGGCTCTGACCTTTTACAAAAGTTTTTCGTGTAAATAAAGATGTAAATTTTGCTCAACGTTATGGAAATTATATTGCTCATTTCCCTGGCGAAACAAAACTTGTTAGCTGCCATTAGCGCGTCGGTAAACTAAAAGGACGAGGGCTGGCCTCTCTCTCTCTCTCTCTCTCTCTGCAGTGTTTGTGTTGTGCATGAGAGTGAAACGTGACGCCATCTTGGCCCAGGAGAAGAGAGCCAGGCTCAGTCGAATGCGCGCACTGACGGGCTTCGAGGGGCTCCATAACATTACTTGCATTACTTACATTACGTTAGGTTACTTGCTTGCTTGGGGAATTCAGCAGCCAGCGCCGAGCGGAAACACTCGAACTCACACCCGAAGCCCGGCGAGTCTTTAGGAGGCGCTGGTTTAGGCGGGCTAAAGGCCGTATTCCACTAGGGTTGCACCTGATGGCCCTCTAAATGGTTTTGTTCCATTGGTGGTGATGGTAAATTTGCGGTGAGAAGGCCTAGGATCAGCAGGTTGCAACCCTAGTGGAATATGGCCATAACCGAGCAAGCACTGACATTGGCAGTTGTGTACAGGTGTGCTGAGCTATAGGTTGTCTCACAGCTGAAGCGAGTTGTGCGAAAGTCATTTCATAACGTACTTTCAAAGTATAGTACATAATATGATGCATTGATGCTGTTTTAACACATAGCTTTGTTTGTCCCAATTACAATTATGTGATGTGAAGTAACAAAAAGAGATGAACAAGAGACAACTTTGCTCGGATATTATGCGTCCTCGTATAAGTACATGTCCCCCCCCCCCCCCCATGAGTTTCTCGCCCCACGCATTTCGGGGACAGCGAGAGGTCATCGCTTTGGGACATGGAAGCGCCCGCTGGCCGAAGACAATCTCTGCACACGCCGCAAGAAGGACAGAGTTGCCCATGTCCTTCAGGCTCAACGCCTACACGCGATTTACGCAATCCCTCTAACAAGGTTCATCGTCGGAAGATTGTGGCTGATGGCAAGACGATGGTAATTCACGATGAGTTGGGAGTCTCCTCTTTGCTATCGATGGCGGATGGCCGTGAAAACCAGGATATCAAAAGTACAAAACAAACGCGTGGCATTTTCACACTATATAAAGGCTATTAATGTGGTTGTCGGTGATTATTTCATGAAGCTTTATTTGAACTTTCAATTGGTATTTCGTGGTTATAAATCACACAATTTGTTGCTAAAAGTGTGTGGATTCCGTAGACCCTGGTTTCGTTACGATCGGACAAACGGTGTGGCCACAAGTTGGTATCCAGTAGGAGGTAAATTCTGCGCGGGAAGCTGCCCGAGGAAACGCTCAATATTTCGACGTAACAGGGTGGTTTTACAACGCTTGAAAATACTAGATGGGTGAATACTTTTCGAGATTTGCAAACACACAATTTGTTGCCAAAAGTGTGAGGATTCCGTAGACATGGCTTTCGTTACGTTCGGACAAAAGGTGTGGCCACAAGTTGGTATCCAGTAGGAGGTAAAATTTGAGCGGGAAGCTGCCTGAGTATGCACTCACTCCAATAGTCTCAATTATAGTGGTTGTGCGTGCTCAGTGGGGGGGGGGGGGGGGGGGGGGGGGGGGTACCCCATGCCCGACCCACCGTGGCACAATGTCGAGACGACGCCGTCGACGAGAGAGGCGCAGTGTGGCGACGAACCACATGGCGCGACCACAGCACCGACCCGGGAACGAAAACAAACACCAGAACCCGAGGATCGCACAGCCATCGGGAAGAGGAAATGTTTACACGAAGAAATAACATTAGATGAGCTGCCGTTTTTTTTTTTTAATCTTTTTATAAACGTGGAACCAGCCGAGCTGTATATTGAAACGAAAAATATATATTGTCTTCGTTCTCATTCATCCATTAACTTAATTAAAATGATACATCATTTTGACGTCGTGTATTATAAACTACAATTGAATCACGGAATAAACAGGGAGGCGGCGAGCCAACCTATCGGTGCATGGTCTATACTATTTACTTCAGGACACTGAATTGCTGCAAGTCGGATCAATGAATACGCTATATTTAGCAGCCCGGTGTCGCCTGTGCAAACTGTAATGGAGCACGGGGCGGCCGAATGTCAGGCAAGTCTATTGTCGCGACGCGCGAACAATTGCAGCAGCCCGAGGGCTCATGGCTGGGGGGGTGCGATCGAGGTGGCACGGTGAACACGTGACGATCGACATCGTTCGAAAGTCCAGCAGCAGCCCCCGATTGGCCAGCACACTCATTGGCCGACCAGACGGCTTGCTATTGGTCGAGCCAGTGCGTCAAGGCCAAGGGCAAGACTCAAGGTCGCAGGACGGAGAGGCATTTGAAGCATTCGGAAATCAGGCATGATGCAAGCTGGGAAATTCGTGTAAAGGCTTTTTGAGTGGAGCGGTCAAGACAAAACCATGCCAAGCACCGAGTCTTAATGCCAGATGATGACGCCATGTTTAGACTCAGTCGTCTGTCACCAACGCCTCTGGTTGAAACACCGAGCATCCCTGTCCGTGTTAGTTCGCGCCACGAAGACGGTTGGGGCAGGCGCGTCGACCGCGATCTGATATCGACGTGTTGGCGTAGGTCGCTTCCCAGGGGGCGTTGGTGGCACCCGTGTCAAGGCCGATAGCCCTGACCGCGCGTCGGCTGTCTCCGTGGGGGCGTTATGGCCAATACACACCCACGCTTCCCGTCCCTTACGGATGGGTCCGTCGGATTCCAAAGCGCCGTGTGTATTGCGAATCCGTCTCGTTCTCGGCCTCTCAGAGCGTTGCGGGCTCCGCCGGGCCCAGCCCTGAGGGCTCCAAAGCGCAGTGTGTATTGCGAATACGTCTTGTTCTCGGCCTCTCAGAGCGTTGCGGGCTCCGCCGGGCCCAGCCCTGAGGGCTCCAAAGCGTGGGAAAGCGAAGTGTGTACTGGCTGTTAGACCTGACGAGCGACAGACCAATGCAGACACGTGCTATACAGCTAACCTGTTGAGTCTACCAGATGACGATGGTCCGAATAAACAGGACAGTTCCCAACGCTCAATGCACCATAATATGTTAACAGTTCTATTATTATACGCGTCCAGACGATTTTAGAAGGCTACATGGGGCCCATCATATGCGTGTACCCTTAAATTTCTTTGACTCGTGTCTACTTTGTCCGTTCTTTAGCACTAGTATTGAAACACAAGTACAACCATTTCAACCTGGGATTCGAATGCAAAATAAAAGTCTCACTGCGGTTTACGCCTTGTTCGGTGAGTTCATTATAACATGTATTATACCATTAGATTTGTAGTAGCAAATAGCTGGTTAGTAGACAAAAATAAAGGGCCAAAGAGATATGAAACTAGATGTAAGGAAAATTTTGACAAGGACCCTCATAGCTTGAGCATGTATACCAAAGGACCAGTATATGCAGGTGGTAAACTGTATACAATAGCCTCCCTAATCACATAAAAATGATTGAAAGTACAACAAAGTTTAAAATGGAGCTGAAAAAGTACTTTATTGAAAAGTGTTTTTATTCAATTGACGAATACATGAATGGTACAAATGGAGTGTAAAACGAGTAGGGGTGATAATGTTGTACATATGTGTGTAAATATGAAATGTATATGGACAAATCCAATACCAGCTTGCTGGTCACGGAGAATAAACAAATAAATAAATAAATAATATAAATTGCCGAGTCAGGTCACATTAGGCTCTCGCCCAATCCCGATGTACTTGGCACTTGACAATCGCACGCACGGCGACAGAAATTGGAACTAATTCGCGTCAAAGTTTGGAGTTGGCAGTTTGTAGCACGACTCTCCAGGCGTGTGCCATAGCATTTATAATGCTCTGTGAAAACACACGTGAAAACGCGTCGTGCCTGCCCGAGCACGCCGAACAGAGCGCAGACTCCGACGCCCTCGACGCGCGCGATTTGCCGCGAGACGACGCCGACGCCGACGCCGCGACAAAGCCGGTGCCAAAGCGACGAGCCGAGCGCCGCGCGAAGTAATCAAGGACCTAATCAATTAGTCCGGCCATCTCGTGCGATGCATAAATTAGGGCAGACACACCGTCTCCACTCGCGGCGCGGCGAGGATTCAGCCGAGCGAATGACGGGGAGGACGTGGGCAACACGACGAGGTTTCGCCGTGCGCAGGGTGCTGATTTACAGCAACGTCGGTGTAACTGTATGCTGTACAGTTTCAAAACGAAACCACCGGCACCATCAGCTCGAACTGTGCACGGGGCTGATTTCGGTCAATATCAGCACGGTTTCAAATGGGAGGAACACGCCTCTAGATTCTTACAGCGCTTTGTACAGTTTCAAAACGAAACCACCGGCACCATCAGCTCGAACTGTGCACGGGGCTGATTTTGGTCAATTTCAGCACGGTTTCAAATGGGAGGAACATGCCTCTAGATTCTTACAGCGCTTTGTACAGTTTCAAAACGAAACCACCGGCACCATCAGCTCGAACTGTGCACGGGGCTGAATTCGCGTATAGAAATATGAATATCTATCTATGAATATCCATATATGCAAGAGTGCACGAAGCACAGGATGATTTGCTCGACTTGGATGATAACTCAGACAGCGGCGTCGGAAGGGAGAAAGTGGTGACTGTTTCCCGCACGCCGGTGAGAATTGTCGCTACGGTAGCACCAAGAAGCCGCCATCTGCATTCCGTGCAGGGGGGCCAACGTGCCACGAATCGAAGCGAGAACCCAAGCCGAGGCGTCTTCCCTCGGGGAGGCCCAAGTGAGCCCCGGAAAAATATTTGCGGCGACGCGCCGATTTCCCTCGGGGAGGCCGTGGTGAGCTCCACAAAGACGATGGAGGGGGGGGGGGGAAGGGGGGGCTCGCCAATTTCGCATTTATTCCTCCCGCGAGCGTGTGGGACCCCGTGGGACGGGCGTTTTGATGTCTCACAAAATATGAAACCTGCGGTGTTTATGTGTTTTTCTGGTTGGATTTTGTGGGCATAGAAAGATCAGGAGAGACGCAAAACCAGGCACATATCAGTGGGCAGGTTTGAATTGCCCCCCCCCCCTTCCCCCTAGCCATTGGCCAGAAGCAATTGGCGATATACCCAGCCGGTCCCAGTAGAGCCCATGCCACGAGAGATCCAGCCAAAAGCAGCCAGCCCCAATAGAGCCCATGCCACGAGAGATCCAGCCAAAAGCAGCCAGCCCCAATAGAGCCCATGCCACGAGAGATCCAGCCAAAAGCAGCTAGCCCCTATAGAGCCCATGCCACGAGAGATCCAGCCAAAAGCAGCCAGCCCCAATAGAGCCCATGCCACGAGAGATCCAGCCAAAAGCAGCCAGCCCCAATAGAGCCCATGTCACGAGAGATCCTGGCACTTTGCGCCAGGTACATTTGCTTCGTGGGCGTCACGGGTGTTGTTTTGTTTCGGGTGCAGTAACTAATAATGACGTCCCATGAATTGATATACACACAACACCACAAGCAGGTAAATAGGTATGTATCTGGACGCCGACGAGTAGCAATATCAGAGCACACAGCGCAGGTATTTACACGAACGACAACATGTACTAGTTTCGCACGCGGAGTATGAATTAAGGCGTGTTTCGCGTGGGAAACCAGGCGGCTGTCACGCGAGTGATTTCCCAACACGCGTGTTTTCCCACTTGAACTTTGGCGCGCCAAAGGCCGGCCCGGTGGAGTCCCGAGCACACACAGGCAGTGGAAATGAAACTCAGAGGGGCTGTGCTTTGATATCGGCGTGATACTGATAGCAATCAGCTGCCGGTTATACCGAGTGGGCCTCGAGTGTGGTGGCTGATATCGGAGGACGAAGCGATAGCATCCGGGCTGTGTTAGGTGGCTTGCACGCACCCTCACTGCGCTTGCGCGCTCTCGTATCGCAGACCGCTTGGCTCTGAATGCCGATTGGCGGGTTAACAGGTGAGGGCAGGTGGGGGCAGGTGGGGCAGGTGGTAACAGAAGGGCCACTTAGGAGTCGCGTTAGTACGTTTGATGAACGCAGGGAGTCAACCTTGGGCCACATCACGCCACATCGTAGGCATTTTCCTTATCCGGATGCTCCCTTTGTCCTAAACGCAGTCCTCGACCCTTCAGGTTATTGGTTTATGATGACGATTGAAAGAAGCTTTAAAAATAACTTAAACTGGTCTTTGGAAGTTTGAAGATGGACAATTTGTTGGCAAGAGTGTGAGGATTCCGTAGACACAGGTGAGGCGAATGACTAAGGGATCCAGTACGCTGTGTATGAATTCTGCGCGGGAAGCGGCCCGAGTTCATGCAGGCACTGACGGTCGCAGGTCGGGGATCCTTTGAAAGGCGTCTTTGCTGCGGAGAGTCGATGGACTCCCTGTGGCACTGGACACGGGGGAACCGTGAAGGCGAAACGTTTAAACGGCGAGCAGCGCTGTCGAGCGGGACGCAAAGGAAACTGTTTACTCGCGTTGAATAATAGAAGCGAGCAGCACGGAAAGAAACGACATCGTATAACCGATGACGTGCACTCTAGTTTTGAAAAAACGCACTACGCGGCAGCTGCGTGTGTTGCGAACTATATCTAACACTTGGTGACGCGAAATCGTTTTTTATCGTGATCCGCGAGTTCTCGCTTGTTTGCTTTAGTCCAGCGTAGCTCGTACAATCTGAGGCGTGCGTTTTCAGATGAAAGGCCCGTAAACACTCGGAAAACTACGACGCTGCAAGCTGCTATCTAGACACTACATGGGCTCTATAACGTTCGCTATCGCCATCGACAATCAGGCAATTCGTGGCAGGCTGGATCTTCAATGGCTGGAAATCGACCTTCGTCTTTGGTAATTGCATTTCCCCTGGCAAAGAGAAATACATTCGATCGAACTCGAGTGTAAAATGAAAGAATATATGAACAAAAGCACCGGCACAATATGGGCTCGAACTGTGCACGGGGCTGATTTCGGTCAATATCAGCACGGTTTCAAATGGGAGGAACACGCCTCTAGATTCTTACAGCGCTTTGTACAGTTTCAAAACGAAACCACCGGCACCATCAGCTCGAACTGTGCACGGGGCTGATTATGGTCAATTTCAGCACGGTTTCAAATGGGAGGATCATGCCTCTAGATTCTTACAGCGCTTTGTACAGTTTCAAAACGAAACCATCGGCACCATCAGCTCGAACTGTGCACGGGGCTGATTATGGTCAATTTCAGCACGGTTTCAAATGGGAGGAACATGCCTCTAGATTCTTACAGCGCTTTGCACAGTTTCAAAACGAAACCACCGGCACAATCAGCTCGAACTGTGCACGGGGCTGATTTCGGTCAATTTCAGCACGGTTTCAAATGGGAGGAACATACCTCTAGATTCTCACAGCGCTTTGCACAGTTTCAAATCGAAACCACCGGCACCATCAGCTCGAACTGTGCACGGGGCTAATTTTGGTCAACTTCAGCACGGTTTCCAATGGGAGGAACACGCCTCTAGATTCTTACAGCGCTTTGCACAGTTTCAATACGAAACCACCGGCACCATCAGCTCGAACTGTGCACGGGGCTGATTTCGGTCAATTTCAGCACGGTTTCAAATGGGAGGAACATGCCTCTAGATTCTTACAGCGCTTTGCGTACAGATACAAACGCAGCAGTTTTGGCGCCCGCTATAGAAATGGCGCTTGGCGATACGCGATTCGAGCTGAACACGGGCAGCTGGATGTGGCGAACTCGAGCAGAATCCCACGTATTTCATCGCGGCTGTCGGTGCCGAGTAGTCCATCGACTCTGCTTGTGCGGTTTGGTACGGTATTCGAGCTAATCCTGACCCGACCAGAAAGACACCGCCCCGTTGGCCACACACAACGACCTAGACCAGTTAGCGGGTGGTTAATAATTCCTCCACGGGAGTGCACACTAGCACCATCCCCTGGTGGCAGGTCTGTGAACTAGGCAGTGCCAACCCCCCGCCCACGGCCGCCTGTATACCCAGCAGCACACAACGCCGACAAGTTAACAGCGTTTCCCACTCGCTTTTCCGTGCGCCCCAATGCATAATACACTGGTTTTCCCGCCAGACAGCGCGCGTTGGTGCTGCGAACGTCGCGAGGAATTCGCGCCGCCCAGAGGCGAAGCGCGGCGCTGTGGGCCAGCGTTTGATGCACCAAATCTCGGGGCAAGGAGCCCCGCAATTGCGTTCCCGCATTCCCCTCGCCAACAAACCCAGGAGATGAGGATACACCATGAGGGGATGCCGGCACTGTGCCATACCATGCTGAACAGGGGGGCGATTGTGTAACTTTGTGGTCTCAAAACCATTCGTTTTCAATATCACTGCCTATGGTTTAACACGGGCAGTGATTTGAAATCGAGTGATTTCGAGCCAAATCGAACGAAATAAAGTTACACAATCGCACCCCAGTTCGCTCTCCATGGAGCCGGTTATTTTGCAGTCATTAACAATTGGCCATACAAATCGAATATTTTGAAGAATTAATTCCACTTGCCAGCTGGCCCTCTGAATTGATATTTTTTGATTTGATAGTGAAATGTATCTGGGTGGCTTTGACCTTGATCGAGATTCTAACGCAACTGCATTTTATGACTGCCATTTCCCACAGCCTCCTGGCATCTTCGAGCCATTTATAAGAGCGATGGGAAACAATTCCATCCAGAAAGCCCTGGTTGTGTGCTCGGATAGAAATTCAAAGTGTGCTGTCGATGGCTGCCATGCCTTGTCACAACACTTGCTTTCCACCCAGAAGGCCCTGGTTGTGTGCTCGGATAGAAATTCAATGTGTGCTGTCGATGGCTGCCATGCCTTGTCACAACACTTGCTTTCCACCCAGAAGGCCCTGGTTGTGTGCTCGGATAGAAATTCAATGTGTGCTGTCGATGGCTGCCATGCCTTGTCCCAACACTTGCTTTCAAGGTCACGGGCAGAGAAAACCCGATGTGCTCTTTGTGGCCATCATTTTGCCTTCCCCCGTTCGCTGTTTCATGACTGGCTGGGGGATTAACATGTGTCCTCGTGCACCACCGTTTTCCACGTAGCCACTGCTCCACACGACATGCAGTCTACCGAGCGCGAGTGACAATTATCGACGACCCGCACAACGCCCCCCCCCCCCCCCCCCCCCCCGCCGCCCCAGGGTGCCGACCGGTTGATCGTCGGCCGGTGGATGGCAGTGCGCATGCCCGAGCGCCGTGCTTGTTGATACCGACGCTGATTTATTAATAGCAGACCGAGCGTCGGTCGACGCCGCGACGCCGCGAGCACGTGGTCGACGGCGTCCTCGGCGATCATTACGAGTTGAACGCCCCCCCCCCTCCCTCCCGGCCAAGAGGCGTAAACACGAGGGACGGCGTCGTCAGCCGTGCATAGTGGGGTTTTCCGGCATTTTCAGGGGTTCACGTGGGCGCATGGCGAATAGTCGCCTTGATTTACACGAAACACGCTATGAACGGAAAGCTTTTGTCAGCTGTTTTTTGTATACCTTCATGGACTGAGTTCACGAAGTGAGGGTAACAAACTTTTGGGCTGCGTTCGGGATTAAATATTTTTTTTAGCCCTGCAGCAGATTCAACTTTAGTCAATTTTGGTGCTTATCCCAATCGGAAGTAGCATCAAGTGAACCCACGGGGTTGTCATAACCCTGCTTCGTGAATTCAGATCCAAGTGGTTTGGTGATTTGAGAAGTGAACAATATTCCATTTTCCGACAGTAAACACAGATCTAGGTGTATACGGCATAGGGAGTACGGCAATAGGAAGTACGGCATAGGGAGTACGGCAATAGGAAGTACGGCAATAGGAAGTACGGCAATAGGAAGTACGGCATAGGGAGTACGGCAATAGGAAGTACGGCAATAGGGAGTACGGCATAGGAAGTACGGCATTAGAGGAAGTACGGCATAGGAGTACGGCATAGGAAGTACGGCATAGGAAGTACGGCAATAGGAAGTACGGCAATAGGAAGTACGGCAATAGGAAGTACGGCATAGGGAGTACGGCAATAGGGAGTACGGCATAGGGAGTACGGCAATAGGAAGTACGGCATAGGAAGTACGGCATAGGAAGTACGGCAATAGGAAGTACGGCAATAGGAAGTACGGCAATAGGAAGTACGGCATAGGGAGTACGGCAATAGGGAGTACGGCATAGGAAGTACGGCATAGGAAGTACGGCAATAGGAAGTACGGCATAGGAAGTACGGCATAGTAAGTACGGCAATAGAAAGTACGGCATAGGAAGTACGTCATAGGAAGTACGGCAATAGGAAGTACGGCATAGGGAGTACGGCATAGGAAGTACGGCATAGGAAGTACGGCAATAGGAAGTACGGCAATAGGAAGTACGGCAATAGGAAGTACGGCAATAGGAAGTACGGCATAGGAAGTACGGCAATAGGGAGTACGGCATAGGGAGTACGGCAATAGGAAGTACGGCAATAGGAAGTACGGCATAGGAAGTACGGCAATAGGGAGTACGGCATAGGAAGTACGGCAATAGGAAGTACGGCAATAGGAAGTACGGCAATAGGAAGTACGGCAATAGGAAGTACGGCAATAGGAAGTACGGCATAGGAAGTACGGCAATAGGAAGTACGGCATAGGAAGTACGGCATATAGGGAGTACGGCATAGGAAGTACGGCAATAGGAAGTACGGCAATAGGAAGTACGGCAATAGGAAGTACGGCAATAGGAAGTACGGCAATAGGAAGTACGGCATAGGAAGTACGGCAATAGGAAGTACGGCATAGGAAGTACGGCATATAGGGAGTACGGCATAGGAAGTACGGCATAGGAAGTACGGCATAGGAAGTACGGCATAGGAAGTACGGCAATAGGAAGTACGGCATATAGGGAGTACGGCATAGGAAGTACGGCATAGGAAGTACGGCATATAGGGAGTACGGCATAGGAAGTACGGCATAGGAAGTACGGCATAGGAAGTACGGCATATAGGAAGTACGGCATATAGGGAGTACGGCATAGGAAGTACGGCATAGGAAGTACGGCATAGGAAGTACGGCATAGGAAGTACGGCATAGGAAGTACGGCATATAGGCACAGGAAGGCATCATTTTGATCTCTTTTCAGCCGTTTGCCTAAGAAAAAGAACTGTTGAGTAACATTTAAAAAACAATTTTCCTGGTATTACACCCCACCCCCTCTCATGGTACCCACCCGCCCAGGGCGTCACAGGGCGCGTTGTGGACGTGACCCAACATTGTCCCTCGACGGTCTCCTTGGAGAACCCATGGAGACCCCCGCGCCGGCTTTCATTGAAAGCGACCTTTGTTTGGTCGCGCGCCACGAAGAATGAAGCAAAGGCCGGCCACGGGCGACCGGGCGAGGCAGAGGGTGGGCGACCGGGAGAGGCAGAGGGGGGGCGACCGGGCGAGGCAGAGGGTGGGCGACTGGGCGAGGAAGAGGGTTGGTGACCGGGCGAGGGAGAGGGGGGCGACTGGGCGAGGGAGAGGGTGGGTGACCGGGCGAGGCAGAGGGTGGGCGAGAGGGCGAGGCAGAGGGTGTGCGAGAGGGCGAGGGAGAGGGTGGGCGACCGGGCGAGGCAGAGGTTGGGCGAGAGGGCGAGGCAGAGGGTGGGCGACCGGGCGAGGGAGAGGGTGGGCGAGAGGGCGAGGCGGAGGGTGGGCGAGAGGGCGATGCAACGGCCGGTGCATGTGCGGGGAGGCGTCGGCGGATGCAACGAAGGCGATTTGTGAGGCTGGAGGACGAGTCCTTTCACTCGGCGCTAATTGGAATCGTCGTTCAGCGTCCAGAGAAACTTCACGACGCCCCCCCCAACCCTTCCACACATCTCAGCTCTTAAACTACCCCAGTGTGGGATAGCGCTTTGTGATAAAACCCCCCAGGCTCAAAGACATTTTCACTTTTCCATTAGGTTTCTGCTTTAGGTATAACATACACAAAGAGAATATATATAAAACAAAGTTTTGAATGGTTTGGTCGACGGCTTCTCTTCTCTTTTCTTGTTTTCATTTCGTTTATGTGTGCGAGTTGTTTATCAAGTCAAGGGTTCAACAAACTGTCGATGACGTCGCTATAGAATGCCGTTGAAAAGCAAGTTTCCCCGGCAAACTTCGCACGACTTCGCACGCCCCACGAAACCCAACTGGCCGGGTTCGACTGGCCGCCAGTGGGCCGTGCATTTGCCCCCGCCTTGACTGCCAGTTAACGGACAGTTAACGGACAGTTAACTCCGTAACCCGCTTTTCAACACCCGTGCCTAAGTCTAGAACTCCATTCTCAAAACTGTCCATAGAGCCTTTTGCCCGACTCAAGACATGGCTTGTGAGTGTTGAAACTCTTGGCTCGTGTCTAGCAGCAGTGGGTCCTCGAGGAAGATGCAAATCCACTCTCCTTCTCGACGTGAAACGGAGTTTTGCTTTGAATAAAACCGACGTGTCGTAGCACGTACTAGTTACTTGTTCTTCACGGGCGATGGCTCGTCTGATAGCGCATATAGAGATAGGGGCTGACGACGACGTCGAGCGTCGAGTCCTGGGGGCTGACGACGACGTCGATGCCCCGCCAATCGATGCGTGCACTCCGGGGTCAGCCACCTGCCCACGCGGCGTCGTGCGTTGCCCGCTGCATGGGACGTCGCGGTCATGGCACCTCCCGTCCCGTCGAACGCCAGTAGCTCGGCAATAGGGACACTGGACGTGACTCGGGTTCGTGCATTCTCGGCCGTTTGTGCTCGTGGTTTGACGCGACAGGGCCGCCCTGTTGTTGTGGTTGTTGTTGTTGTTGTCGTTGTTGTTGTTATTGTCGTCGTCAGGGCTGCACTGTTGTTGTTGTTGTTGTTGTTGTTGTTGTTGTTGTTGTTGTTGTTGTTGTGTCAGGGCTGCCCTGTTTTTGTTGTTGTAGTCAGGGCCGCCCTGTTGTTGGTGTTGTAGTCAGGGCCGCCCTGTCATTGTTGTTGTAGTCAGGGCCGCCCTGTCATTGTTGTTGTAGTCAGGGCTGCCCTGTCATTGTTGTTGTAGTCAGGGCTGCCCTGTTTTTGTTGTCGTTGTCGGGGCCGCCCTGGCTGGCCCCAGGGACCGATCCAATTGTCGGTCTTTGAAATGCTGCACACGCTTCACTCTTCAGCGAGTGGGCGACTCAATCGTCGACCATGGCCGATCGCCATGGTTACGCGGCGTCCTTTGTAATTTAGCGGCAGGGATTTGGGCTGCCTTCGGGCGCACCTTTGTAAACACAGTGATGCACTCCACATTTCGATTTAGTAAATCACTTACGATCAGCTCGAGTCCGGTGTTCGTCCCTTCACGTCTGACCTTGGAGCGCCGACCCTCGGCGAAGACACTAACTACTGACGCTGGGCAACGATTCGTTTTCAATCCGCCTCCAACACGCATCGTTTAGGTAGATATAAGAGCGACAACGGATCCTCTATGTACACGATTCATTTCACGCCCGTGTGGACCATAGACTTCAAGGAGGCCTTGCTGCTTCAAATTAAAGCACTGCATCCTTGAAGACAATGTTTTAGACGGAAATATTCGAATCGATTTGAGAGTCGAACAGTTTCGCGCCGTTTTGAACGAAAACGTATAGTCTTTCCGACTGGTTTTTCGTTCTTGCCTTTTTTTTAGCGTCTTTAGTGTGTAAGAGTTTTTCTTTCCTGTCAAGACGATGCGTCTGACGTTTGCTTGTCGCCAGTGGCGGACGTTCGGCGATCGATGCGTCGATGTCGATGAGGGGGGGGGGGGGAGGAAGGTGTCCCACTCAACGCCCCCCCCCCCTCCGCACGCCTGGGACAACCCCGGCGAGGGGGAGATCAATAGGACGGTGTCGGAGGCTGCGCGCTCGCCGGGCTGTTGACCCAGGAGGACCGCGTGGTGGCGACGGGCGCCACGAGGGCCGCGCTGTGCGCGCAGCACGCAGCGCGCAGTCGGCCAAGGCCTTGACGGCGTCCTTGCAATCACAGAGGGCGACTCGAGGAAGACGGCGACCCACGACGTCGAGCTGTCGGCGGCCGCCCGTGCGTCCTTGTTGCTTACGGAGGGAGGGCGAAACGGACCTAAATGTCCTGAATGTGATCCAAGTCCCGCAGCCAGAAAGTACAAGTCAGGCGTTTCAAGCGCAAGGGCCGACATGGGACGAAAGTTCGGCAATGTTCACCGGAGCCGAAACCGGTCCTGCCGCCCCAAAACCGGTTCCGAAGGGTTAAAAGTTTCAACTGACGACGCACACCAAACCGTTCCCGGCAAGGCTGAAGCCGGAACCCGGAGCCAGGCGTCGGGAATCGATAGCGCCCTCGGGAACTGCGTCTCGACGCGAAGACGACGACGACGACGACGACGCTTTGCTTCTGTGTGTGTGTGTGTGTGTGTGTGTGTGTGTGTGTGTGTGTGGGGGGGGGGGACGTTGGTGACACAGGGACGGTTGATTGCTTTCGAAGCCGATTAGACGTGAATGGGAGGATCGCGTCGCGCCGGCACCCGCATCATCCTCGGCGCATATCTTTGCGTTCGGCGGCATCCTTGCTTGGGGCAAAAGGGATAAGGGCTTGGGGCTTGGGGCATTGGGCATGGAACATGGGGCATTGGGCATGGAACATGGGGCATAAGGACATAGGGCATGCCACGGGGCATGGGGCATGGAACATGGGGCATAAGGACATAGGGCATGCCACGGGGCATGGGATATATAACATGGGGCATGGGGCATGGGGTATGGGGCATGGGGCATGGAACATGGGGCATAAGGACATAGGGCATGCCACGGGGCATGGGGCATGGGGCATGGGGCATAAGGACATAGGGCATGCCACGGGGCATGGGGCATGGAACATGGGGCAAAAGGACATAGGGCATGCCAGGGGGCATGGGGCATGGGGCATAAGGACATAGGGCATGCCACGGGGCATGGGGCATGGGGCATGGGGCATAAGGACATAGGGCATGCCACGGGGCATGGGGCATGGAACATGGGGCAAAAGGACATAGGGCATGCCACGGGGCATGGGGCATGGGGCATAAGGACATAGGGCATGCCACGGGGCATGGGGCATGGGGCATGGGGCATGGGGCATGGGGCATGGGGCATGGGGCATGGGACATGGGGCATGGGGCATAAGGACATAGGGCATGCCACGGGGCATGGAGCATGGAACATGGGGCATAAGGACATAGGGCATGCCACGGGGCATGGGGCATGGGGCATGGGGCATAAGGACATAGGGCATGCCACGGGGCATGGGGCATGGGGCATGGGGCATGGGACATGGGACATGGGGCATGGGGCATAAGGACATAGGGCATGCCACGGGCATGGGGCATGGAGCATAAGGACATAGGGCATGCCACGGGCCTCGACGTCGCCCGTCGTGACACGGCTCATTGGGGTTTGCTACACATCCGAACCCCGCCAATCCCCTGATCGCTAGCTCGCTGCTTACATTGGGCCGGGTGTCACTCAACGTTCATTATCTGTCCGCGCCGAATCGATTGACCTGCTTGGCACAGATTGACTGCAACGGTGTGGCATGCAAATTGCTAAGTTACGATGCAATTCCCTTCGAGTTACTAAGGTAAGTAGGGACGTGGTGCACGATTCGGCTCCCGTGTGACGGAAGGGAATTAATGGTTTCCGCTCAACTGTCGGCCGATCGCGAAAGGGAGGCGGCGTGCGATCAGAAGGCGTCACCTTGCAAAGTGTCGACCCTTGCAAAGTAGCGGCCCTTGCAAAGTAGCGGCCCTTGCAAAGTAGCGGCCCTTGCGAAGTGTTGGCCCTTTAAAATTGTCGTCCCTTGCAATGTGGCGCCTCTTGCAAAGAGGCGTCCCTTGCAAAGTGGTTACCCTTGCAAAGTAGTTTCCCTTGCAAAGTGGTGGCCCTTGCAAAGTGGTGACCCTTGCAAAGAGACATCCCTTGCAAAGTATAGCATCTCTTGGAAAGAGGCATCCCTTGCAAGTAAGCGCCCCTTGCAAAGAGGCATCCCTTGCAAGTTAGCGTACCTTGCAAGGTGAAGCCTCAGGTTCGGGACATGTCATCCCAACTTTCCATCTATGTCGCGAATGCAAACGCAGTTTTTCCTGCAAAATGCGTCGCTATAATGCGTCGCTATAATGCGTCGCTATAATGCGTCGCTATAATGCGTCGCTATAATGCGTCGCTATAATGCGTCGCTATAATGCGTCGCTATAATGCGTCGCTATAATGCGTCGCTATAATGCGTCGCTATAATGCGTCGCTATAATGCGTCGCTATAATGCGTCGCTATAATGCGTCGCTATAATGCGTCGCTATAATGCGTCGCTATAATGCGTCGCTATAATGCGTCGCTATAATGCGTCGCTATAATGCGTCGCTATAATGCGTCGCTATAATGCGTCGCTATAATGCGTCGCTATAATGCGTCGCTATAATGCGTCGCTATAATGCGTCGCTATAATGCGTCGCTATAATGCGTCGCTATAATGCGTCGCTATAATGCGTCGCTATAATGCGTCGCTATAATGCGTCGCTATAATGCGTCGCTATAATGCGTCGCTATAAGTGTTTATGGTGCACCTAATGGCAAGCCGGAGCGCCAGGAAAATGCTGTATACTTGCGATCTTTCGCGCCCGACTGAATTCCAACGTGAAACCGCAGCTCGAGTGTCGAATCAAACCGCAATTCTGGCCGCAAACTCATTTCTAACTTCCGAGAACAGCAGCTGGGTTTGAAAATATTTAGAGCGCTGTCCGAATGTATATAGGGGCAAACAATCTCCCATTCGAAAACGGACAGAAATTGACCAACACCCTGGGGGGCTATTGAGTAACCTTGCGATGATTTCAAACTCATTCGGTTTTAATTTCACTGCCCCTTGGTTCAACACGGGCAGTGATTTGAAATCGAGTGATTTCGAGCCGAATCGAACGAAAATAAGTTCGAAGATCGCACCCCGGCATGCAGCTGTTATAGAGTTGCTATGGCGCCGGTGGTTTGTTTTGACTTTTGAGAGTGAAATCCTCGCCTCTTTTCGGCCACTGATCTCGGAGTTCTTCACCCCGTCGCCGAGCCAGCAGCCGACGTCGATTCGTTCGGCAGCATTCGTGTGCTGAATCGCCACGATCGGCTGCAGTCGGGCAGCGAACGCAGCAGCTGTCGCCACGAAACCAGGCAATAAACGGACTTCGAAGTGGTTTCACTCCTTCGGCGACATGGGACGCCGTCAATTAAGTCTGGCCCGCGATTTGGCGCAGATTTCGAGTCGTTAAATTCATCGGAATCCCCCGTTTCCTGGCCGCGTTGCCATGTCGCCATCGAGGCCCAACGGTGGAGTACGGCAACAGTGTCGAACAAGGTTTGCTGCTAGCGCGGTGCCAGCAAAGATATAGGTGCCAGCAAAGAGATTGGTGCCAGCAAAGAGATTGGTGCCAGCAAAGAGATTGGTGCCAGCAAAGAGATTGGTGCCAGCAAAGAGATTGGTGCCAGCAAAGAGATTGGTGCCAGCAAAGAGATTGGTGCCAGCAAAGAGATTGGTGCCAGCAAACCTTGCCGCCTACATAGCGTCTCAGTGTCTTCAACCAGCGTCTGGGAGCATTGGGAATTCCCGGTAACATTGTAGAAGACCGGTTTGCTGATGACAAGAGAACCTGAGACGCACTGTAAGTTAGCGCACCTCAATTTTATGCGAGATGAGCGCAAGATTTCACATGGGAAGATCTCCCGGGAAAGTGGTGCCGATGTTGCCGCTGTCCCGGCGACGCCGGCGACGCAGCGGCAATTTGGCGGGAACGACGCCGACGCCGACGGAGCGAGACGGCGCGTCGCGGCGCCCGCCCTCCAACGACGTTCAGCGAAACGTGCCCCCCCCCCCCCCCCGCCGCCGACGTCGTCGTCGTTTACTATAGCGCCAAGATGCGAACTGCGTTTCCCTGGTTCTTACATGCATAAGACAATTACTTTTTTTTCCCTCGTATATAACTTCGCCCTGTTTTTTACGATTTCGGTAAAATTTAATCAAACGGTGACCTTTGCATGTCCCGGGGCAGGCCGGGGGGGGGGGGTGGAGACGGAAGCCTTTGATTGGACGCCGATGTCACGTGCGCGCGAAGGGGATGGGGGTTCATAAGTTGGCGACGACCCGATGCCGTTTGGTATTGTGTCCCGCGGCAAGTTGTCGACTGTCAGCGGCGATGACGGGGAATAGCGCCTCTCCAGACCCTTCGACCCGTTCGGGAGACGACGGGGAATAGCGCCTCTCCAGACCCCCAGCCCCGTTCGGGAGACGACGGGGAATAGCGCCTCTCCAGACCCCCAGCCCCGTTCGGGAGACGACGGGGAATAGCGCCTCTCCAGACCCTTCGACCCGTTCGGGCCACAAACCCAATTCACGTCTACCATCCCACGCGCGATGTCCGAACAGAATCCCAGAATGTCGGGAAATAAAAACCGACGCGGCTCTCAGTCTCAGTCTCAGCTGGCGAGTTCATGATACCGACGTGCAGAAATCAAACGAATATGAGACGTCCCCGCTGGTCAACGTGCTGGTCAACGTGCTGTGCACGTGACTTAGCGAAGTGGATTAGTTTAGGAAACATCCGACCGATTTGCATCCAATCACCATTAGTTCGACGAGGCAACGCCTGGGGGCGTATCGCGTTACTGGACGCAACGCAACGCAACGCGACGCAACGCAACGCAACGCAACGCAACGCAACGCAAAGCAACGCAACGCAACGCAAAGCAACGCGACGCAACGCAACGCAACGCAAAGCAACGCAATGCAACGCAACGCAACGCGACGCAACGCAACGCAACGCAACGCAAAGCAACGCAACGCAACGCAACGCAACGCAACGCAACGCAACGCAACGCAACGCAACGCAACGCAACGCAACGCAACGCAACGCAACGCGAAGGTAACGCGAATCGACGCGGGCGTTCGCGTCGCGTCAAACCCCGAGGTCTGCGTCGGATTCGTGGTTTGACATGGACGAGTGTTGATGTGGCATTGCCCCCCCCCCCCCCCCCCGCCTGTGTTAATCTGTGTACTCACAGGGTGCGCCGTCCTGTCCGGCACGCCATCCCCCCCCCCCCTCCCTTTTTAGCGTAATTGCGACGACTGTCATCTGTCCGCGCCCCCGCCCTTAATTGCAGAGGGTGCGACGATTGTCATCTGTCCGCGGGGACGCTGGAGGAGGGGCGTTCACGGGCCGGGTGAAGGTCACAGGTCAGATTCTGCAGACTGGAAGATTTTCGTCTCGGCGATGACTTACAGGCCGGTAAAGCGAGGTGCTGAACAGATGGTGTTGTTCCGGTGGAAGGATGTCATCTTGGTGGGTGATGTTAGTCAGTACGTTCCGGTGGAACAATGTGCTATGAGCTGCAGACAGGACTGAAGGATCCGGGTGCGAAAGGTGGTGAAGATGGTATGAACTCATTCCTCCAAGGACTAGCTACTTGATGAACTAGGGCGACGGAACGAAGCTTGGTTACGGCTTGAACTCTGCTGGTAACACTGCAGTTGAGATTGTAATGACCTTGAACATTGAAATCTCTGAGAGTAGATCGTGTTGCGTGTTTCGGCAAAAGTTGCGTATAGCCCTTCGACTAGAGAGTGCGTCGGTATCCGCGATTTACGATGGCGACTATATATACACACATAATAAAACAAAAATTCCCTTGGCATAAACCATTGCAAGAACTGGTCTGCAAGAACGAGTCTGCAAGAACGAGTCTGCAAGAACGAGTCTGCAAGAACGAGTCTGCAAGAACGGGTTTGCAAGAACGAGTCTGCAAGAACGAGTCTGCAAGAACGAGTCTGCAAGAACGGGTTTGCAAGAACGAGTCTGCAAGAACGGGTCTGCAAGAACGGGTACGGTACTCACTTCTTCGTAGAACTTGAGCTGAGGAATGGGTTCGTCTTCGAACGTCTCGCAGAAGTCCTTGAACATCAGGAAGCCTGCAACAGACAAACAGACGAAACGCTGAGCACAGATCTGATCGCCTCGGATCGAACGGCACTTGGGGCTCAAAAGGGCAGGAGGTTCAAGATAGGGAATGTAGCACAACCGTGCAGCCTGTATATAGCAATCTTGACTCGCCACGGACCGTGCTGGGAAGAAACCTCGCGCTCTGGACTCGGCTGCTCCCACTGTCACCAGCAGGGTCTGGATGCACGGTAAGGGGCTAATGTGCTGAAGTCTTGATCAATAACTTGATTGAATTCGAACGTCTGTCTAATTGGACGCGTCACTGCTCTGCGGGACAAGCGGGAAACGAACCCAGTGACACCGACTTCATCGTGTCACTTGAGCCTTGGTCGTGTGGGGGGGGGGGGCGTCAGATGGGGGCTGCTGGGTGCAGAGAGGGTGGATTGTAGGGGTCTACACAATTGCTACTCCAGTCTCACGAACAGCGGCAATTTGCGTTGCATGTTGACAGTTCATGGACGCGTTAATTGATCCCGATATGTAGGTACACTCATTAGTATAATTGCCATTAAGTGAGTCAACAAAATTATGTTACAATTGCAGATGTTAGGCTGAAAAGCAGTGTAGTTTTAACTGGTAATAGGGCTCGACGAAAGACAGACTGCACGGTAGCGCCAAAAGGTAGGTTCAGCCCTCGACTGTTTTGGGTCAATTTACCGCATCGCTATAGGCAAAGATTGTATTGCTAAACTCTTGTAAAAACAGTTACATAATACAAACATATTCTGCTGCTGAGTTCGATAATACTAATTTAATTATGCATGCCATTAATCTTTGTTCAAATTCTCCACAGCCAGCCCAAGAATTTATCTTTCCCCGAGTTAATGGAAGTAATTTGTGCATTGGTAATCATCAAGTCTCCCGTTCTTGTCATCTCCGACCTGCCTGGACGAGCAGCCACCGAAAAGGTAGGGTCTCGGTATGATTTGATTGAGAGATAAGAGAAGCAATTAAAAGTAACCTCATGCTTTGAAATCACAAACTGTTCCCAAATACACTGTTTTCAAACGAACCTGAGAAGGACTTGTATATTTATTCGACTGGCTCGACACTTGATATGTTTCCGCAAGTTTACATATGATGTTAGAGGATGTTGTGATGTTCCTGTATTTGTTACAAATCTGTGTCTGACCTTCGACCCAAAGTCCAACAGGATCTGTCACAACCCGGCTGAATAGTGGGGTTGAAACAACATAATTCTGGATGGAACAGATTTCCCCGTCTGTCGTCATCCAAGCAGCCTCGTTGGGATTTTAAGACATTCGATTGGCTGGCACAGGATGGCCGGTGTTTTCACCTAATGTTCACTGCGTTACTGAAAGTACGAGATGCCAGGTCAAAAGTCCTCAGCGCAGAACTCAAACTCAAACTATTGGGGTTTGGGTGGGTTTATAAAATCTACTAAAAATCATTATTTTATTTTATTTTTGAACTTCGACAGATCATTAGAATTTAAGAAGCCTATGGCTAAAAAACAATAATGGTTCCCGGGAAACCAGTGAGACTTTTATTCAGCATTCAAATCCCAGTTTGATATAGTTGTGTTTCAAAACTCCGTGTGTATCGTGCTCTGAAACGTGCTAACGCGAAAGCCGTGGTGGGAGGGGGAGGGGTAAGGGCCCTCAGCTAGGCGCCACTCTTGCCCCTAAGAGTTTCACCCTGTTCGAAAAGTTATTATTTTGGAAAACAGCGTGTCAAGGCTAGGAAAGCGCTCCCGCCTCACAAAGATTTCACAACTTTTGCGTTGACGATTTTAAAAAGAGGATTGCAGCCGCAGGAATCAAGTTGTGAACGACTCCCTAAAACATTTCACCCGCGATTGTTGACGAGTGAATTTACTGATCAAATATTGAACAACTCGCAGGCGTGATACCGAATTTGGATAAGTTTAGGTTATAAAACGGATGTTTTCAGATCAAGAAGTCAATTCGAAATGTTTTGTGAAGAGTTGAATTGGCAGCTCCAACACAAGTCACAAGGCACAACGCCCATGTCGGAAAGGACATCGACAAGACGACACCGATGTAATCATGTAACAGACCAGCGCCGAGTGACGAAGTATTCCTTCAAAGGACACCTTGCCTGCGCTCTGTGCGTCATCCACCGAAGCAGGTGATGGCACAGCTGATTAGACAGGTGATTATAATAGCGAAACACTATACAATTTAAAATCACACACACACACACCATCTAGGTACATTATGTAGTACACAATTGACCTCGGCGCCGCGCGGGGATATTTGGGCCATACCAATTACCGGCGAACACATTTAGAAATTCAAGTACCTACATGCGAACCTCATCATCGTACCTCGACATACGTGGGTACAGCACGTTGCGGTTCTGTTGGGCAACATTAAAAAAACATTAAAAAACAAAAAAAAACATAAGAAAAACAGACTAAAAATAACAGATAATTGTCCTAGGTACGCGGGCTCAATATTGTACATTACACTACAATCTAAATTTAAAAAAAAAACGCAATCAAAGCACAGTTAAACTAGAACTAAAAGAATTTCTTGTGACAATGCTTTTACAGCACAAAAGAATTTATATGTAAACATTATAACTATAGGTTTGATAATGATGATTGCATGATTATGATAAGATTTTGTGACATTTCCAATATCTGTAAAGATTATTTCCTGGAATAAACGATTATTATTATTATTATTATTATTATTATTATTATTATTATTATTATTATTATTATTATTATTATTATTATTATTAATAATTAAGAGCCTGTGTAACGACGAATGGACGGTGGGACCGAAACGTCGACGGATCGTCAGGAGTCACGCGGTCTTGTGGATGCCGACTCTGCAAGGTGCCCGAGTGCGGGGGCGTCGTGTGTACCTCCACTGGAGGTACGCTGGTTGTGCGACGCCCCCCGGTCGCGAGGCGTCGCGTTTCACCAAACGTCGTGCAAACCTCGGCGTTGGCGTCGCGGTCTAACGGGCCGGGATTGACACAAACATCGGGGCAGTGACTTCGAGCTTTCGTGTACACATGCAAATATGCAAATATGCAAATAAGTGCGCGAAATGACAATGTTTAAAATATCTTTCCACGACATTCGTTTTAGAATTATTCATGATCATAGCCATTTTTTTCACAAAATGTTGTGTGCATTTTATATATTATCTGCAATATTGTCTCAAATCATACATTTTTCGATGTGATTTTGAACATTTGGGATAGAACTTTTTGAAACAGGGATGCGAGCGAATACATGGCAGGGTCCCTGTACACCTCGTATATGCAAATAAGTGCGCGAAATGACAATGTTTAAAACATCTTTTTACGACATTAGTTTGAGATTTCTTCAAAATCATAGATTTTTTTCTCACAAAATGTTGTGCGCATTTTATATTGTTTGCAATATTGTCCTAAATCATACATTTTTCGGTGTGATTTGAAACATTTGGGATCGAACATTTTGAAACAGACAGTGTGTTCGTAAACTCCTTCTAATCCACCGAAAGCCTAGAAGTTGTTAGTAAACTCGGGACATCAGTGGGCGTGGCTAAATGTTTTGTTGATGTGAAACCGTGCCGTGCCGTGCTTCTAGTCTTTGCTCACCGAGCACAGGCGGAGGTGATACGTGGCGGGAAGAAATATGTAAAGGGAAATGACCTGTAATTTTGATGGTCAATGATAGTGAAATGTATATGCAGTTTGACGAAGAAACATACATAGAATTACCTTTCGGTAATTTTTCAAACTTTCTGCATACATATAACTAACTAACTCAAAAATGATTTTGAGATTTTGAGGTTAGTTGTCAGCAGCCATGTTTTTTTTTGCCAGTGACGTAGTTCGGCTGCTCATCTGTTCGTAAACAGATGTGATTTTAGGCTCCCACATCACTTCCACCAGCAAATCAATTGGAAGTGTTTTCGAACACATTGAGGGATGCGAGCGAATACTTGGCCGAGTCCCTAGAGTTGATCCTCGCCTTCACGAATGCGATCTAGATCGGCGTGACCTTGAATCCCGACGTGACGATCGGCCCTCTCAAGGCGCGCGTGCGTCACCAAACACGCGCAACACGCGTGCGCGTGCGCAGTTATCGACGCACGTGACCGCACGCCACGCTGTGACGTCACGCTCGGTTAGAAGGCCGGACAGTCGGTTAGAAGGCCGGACAGTCGGTTAGAAGGCCTGACGTCGGTTAGAAGGCGTAAGAAGAGGTTAGAAGGCCGATCAGTCGGTTAGAAGGCCGAACAGTCGGTTAGAAGGCGGAACAGTCGGTTAGAAGGCGTAAGAAGAGGTTAGAAGGCAGATCAGTCGGTTAGAAGGCCTAACAGTCGGTTAGAAGGCCGAACAGTCGGTTAGAAGAACGAAAACAGTCGGTTAGAAGAACGAAAACAGTCGGTTAGAAGGCCGGACAGTCGGTTAAGACGTGACCTCAGGTTATAGAGTTTCTTAGAACTTATGTGTCTTTAGCACTCGTTTTGAAACACAACTATTTCCAACTGGGATTTGAATGCTAAATCAAAAGTCTCACTGGTTTCCCGACGTTTCGTAACATAATTAGTAGTCAAAACTCCCAAGTTTCCTCGCACTGACATACCGCTCCGATCAGATCAGCTGCTCTGTGTCCGCTATGTTTTCAATACTGTTCTGTGATTGGTCCGACACGAGCCCAGTACTCAAGGAGATGGAATATTCGAACTTCCTTGTGTGCTTGTGTTTCGACGTTATGTGACTGGGTACGGCTTGTGTCGTGTTGTGTGCAGTTACATTGTGTTTCCCTATGTTTTAACTTCCTTATACGCTGTGCATGTGTTTGTGTTTTGTGCGTTGTGTCAATTGTGGGTAGACCTATGGCAGCGGGGGGGGGTGGGGGGGGGGGGGGGGGCAGTTACGGGGCCGTGTCTACAAAATGTCGCAGTTTTTACACGGCGTTGTGTGGAACTAACGTCATCTCGGATCAGATGTTTTCCTGTGGGAACTTTTGGGTGATTCAATTTCAGGAAATGTCAGCTTGCGTTGCGAGGGAGAAAACCTCGAATTTCGCAGCTCACAGGAGACGATTCGACAAAACTCTGCCTCTGAAACCGCATTGGCTCGATTCACGGGTGGAGTTCACGAGGCAGAGAACTCTGCCTCTGAAACCGCATCGGCTCGATTCACGGGTGGAGTTCACGAGGCAGAGAACTCTGCCTCTGAAACCGCATCGGCTCGATTCACGGGTGGAGTTCACGAGGCAGAGAACTCTGCCTCTGAAACCGCATTGGCTCGATTCACGGGTGGAGTTCACGAGGCAGAGAACTCTGCCTCTGAAACCGCATCGGCTCGATTCACGGGTGGAGTTCACGATGCAGAGAACTCTGCCTCTGAAACCGCATTGGCTCGATTCACGGGTGGAGTTCACGAGGCAGAGAACTCTGCCTCTGAAACCGCATCGGCTCGATTCACGGGTGGAGTTCACGAGGCAGAGAACTCTGCCTCTGAAACCGCATTGGCTCGATTCACGGGTGGAGTTCACGATGGGTGTACAGAGCTGCAAGTGAGCGACGCGAAAGCTTTCGTCTCACCAGCCCAAAATAAATCCTTGCGGCGATGTGTCGTGTTCTTTGTTGTCCTGGTGCGCTCGAAACAGGCCAATCGCTTGCTCCGAAATCAATGACATTTTTAGACGGCCTGCGTTTCCAGAAAACACGACCAACAGTCAGACGAGAGTCAGTCCTGAGTCTAGGGTTTTTTAAAGGTTCCAAATTTTCCGGAAAAATTGGAAAAAAACCGCGTTTTTTCCGTTTTTTTCCCAGAGGGTCGGAAAAATTGGAAAAGTTGGAAAAATTGAAGAAAAAACTAAGTAGGAAATTGATCAAGCTCAATGCAAAAATTCGAGAAACAAGACTGGAATTTAGTACATTTATCAAGTACCATAATACTTTATTCAAATACACACTGGAAATTGCATCACAATCTGAGCAGGCCCAAAAAAAAACACAAGAAAACACAAAAAACACAAGCCTCTCACACGCGCTTGATTGCAACAAAATATCTCCCAACCCCATACGGTACTGCAAAGACATGATGTGACAATGTGCGTGAAAGACAATGTGCGTATATGGCTCGACCGATAATAAATGATAAAGTCTTTCAAAAGCTTATATTTATCTATTTTTCCAATTTTTCCGGAAAAAAACGGGAAAATATTCGTCTTTTTCCGTGACTTTATATTTTCCGGAAAATTTAAAACACTAGTCCTGACAGATTTGAACGGGTGCGACCAAGGGGGTTGGGGGGGGGGGGGAAGGGTGCAAGGAGGCAAAGGGCGACCAAGCGGACGACGGGCCGGCACTAATTGTCGTCTTCGAGAGGGAAACTAGAAGGCAGCGGGAACAAACGACCACCAGCCGTTTCAAAGGAGCCAACTTGGTCTTCGTATACCGATATGGCTATTATCACAGTTTCTATTGTGAAATTGGTGAAATTGGTTCAAAAGGCTTTGTTCACAGTCGTTTAAACTTTCAAGCTCTAATGGCTTCGGGGCAAAAGTTCGATCAGGAATTCAATACAAAGCCACGTTGATTTAGTTCACCCCCAGTGCCACTTATTGCCATGCAGCAGGAACATCTCCATGGGGCTCATGTGGTGCTGGTTTGTCTAGTCGTTTTCCACAAGACCACAACACATTGCTGGCGAATTTCATTCTTTGCACGATTTCATCCAATGTGTGTTACAGTAATTCCAATCCAATATAATATGAGATGTCTGGGCACATGATGCATGGAGTGGGTGAAAAGGATCGAAAGATTCGAAAAACATACCTAAATACTATCAAATCGGTGGATATGTTTATACCAGACTAGGGTATCAAAGGTATTACTAAGGTTAATAGGGCAGTGGATTTGAGAGCCTGGCCTTTTTAACACTATTTGCACAGCAGGCAAAGTGACCCCCTATAGGCAAAGCAGACCCAGTTGACATGCACACTGATTTGAGAGCCTGGCCTTTTAAACACTATTTGCACAGCAGGCAAAGTGACCCCCTATAGGCAAAGCAGAACCAGTTGACATGCACACTGATTTGAGAGCCTGGCCTTTTAAACACTATTTGCACAGCAGGCAAAGTGACCCCCTATAGGCAAAGCAGACCCAGTTGACATGCACACTGATTTGAGAGCCTGGCCTTTTAAACACTATTTGCACAGCAGGCACAGTGACCCCCTATAGGCAAAGCATATACCCAGTTGACATGCACACTGATTTGAGAGCCTGGCATTTTAAACACTATTTGCACAGCAGGCAAAGTGACCCCCTACAGGCAAAGCATATACCCAGTTGACATGAACACTGAATTGAGAGCCTGGCCTTTCAAACACTATTTGCACAGCAGGCTGAGTGTACAGATTGATTTGAGAGGGCCTTAACATTATTTTCAAAGTAGGCATGTCACCCCTTTAGACAAACTATGGATGATGCCCACATGAGAGTACTGCGGTTAATATATTCCAATTACATTTCCGGTCAAATTAAGTAAACGACCAACTAGAACGATAGCTGGCAACGCACGCCGCCGCGACGCCGACGTCGACGTCGACGCCGACGCCGACGCCGCGAGCCGTTATCTCCAGCGGCGATCCCTCGTCGTCGCGTTCGGGCTCGGAGCCAAGACGCGGTCGTTCGGTACGGGACGGGACGTCGTCGTCGTCGTCGTCGTCGTCGTCGTCGTCGTCGCGACGCTCCACTCACCGCGCCGTCGATGTCGGGGGGGGGGGGGGGGGGCGACCGAGCAATGGGCCTCTGTTATCCGAGGCAGTTTCTGGACGGGGCGGAGGCCGAGACGGCTATCTCGTAGTTCTTGGCATGGAACGACGCTGCCCGGGAATAAACCCCAAATTGCCCTTTCTCAAGTATAGGTATGGAAGTAGAAAAATCCAAAGAAGCATTACATAAAATGTAAAAATGTATCTGTTCAATTGAAATTTGAATGTATTTCATTGAAAGTATAAGGGAGTGACAGAAAAACATGATTTGGTATCGCCATTTGAAAATGAAAGCAGCGATAGATGGCACAGTAGAATTTGTATCTGAACACACAACCAGGGCCTTCTAAACTAAACTGTACCGCATTGCTCTTGAGTCGATGAAATGTTGGAAGGCCGAGGAAACGTGTATTTTATTTGAAGTCTTTTTAGAGTTTTTCACAGCCTCTTTGCAACATTCGAAATGTGACACACTCCACCGAGCGGTTGTGTGCTCAGACCGAAACGTCACGGAGCTAGTTAAAAAAAAAGTCGAGAAGTTTTAATTTGTTTGACAAAAGTTAGATACAAAATGTTTTGCATATTTCAGTAAGTCGTAAGTTTAGCATAAATTGATGGCGCCCGACGAGCTCAGAAAGCGAATTCGAAATCGATGTGCAAGCCGCCACATTACCACGGTCTGTGTTTCGCTAAAGCACGGCAACCCGCGGCTTTGCACAATGCTATACGGCTCTACGGCTTTTTTACAACGACTCCCACGTATTTCCACGAAAATTTAGCCGTTTGTGTTCTGTTGTGGCGAGAGTTGTATCTTTCCCAAGTTGCGACCCTTTTTGTCAAAGGCAAGCCAAAAAGTAGATCTCACGAGTGAATCCGAAACGCAAGCTCAACTCCAAACGAAACTAGCCGAGGACCGAGACCGCCAGCCAAGGGTCGGGCACCGAGCTTTCCGCGACGCCGCCTCCCCCTTCGCCCGCTGACCGCCAAGAGAAAGTGCCTCGTCCAAGGCGGCCACTTCACAATGGGCGCGGCGCCTGCTCAAACTTTTCGCGCGCGTCCTCGGCCACCCTCGACGCCGACGCCGACGCCGAGAGATGCGTCGGCCCGATACCGCACGACGGCGTCGACGTCGGCGTCGGCGTCTCGGCGACGCGACGCTGTTCCGACTCTTGCGGCAGAAACGTTTCGCTTTACGAGCGCGATTCGAAGATTCGACCGCATTGACATTTTTCGCCACACACAGTTTTCTCTCTCCCATGCGACTTGGCACAAGCCACACACGACTTGGCACGAGTCACACACACCCGAATGGCATGCCGGTGTTTCCCACGTAGCCGTTGCTCCACGTGGCATGGACTGTCTGTGTATAGTCTGTATATCTGTGGGGTGCAAATTCGGTCGAGACTCGAGGTCCGTCTTCATAAGCAAATCTGTGCTTCTATAGAATGGGCGTTTCTATGCAGTGGCTTTACTTAACATCGGAGGCCCCAGAACGAAAAAGAAAATGCAGAGACAGCGCTCCCTTCGCGACGGGACGAAAACGTACACTCCCAGATTTCACACTTTTGTCACCCGTCACTTGTCTCGCTTCAAATAAACCATTCCCTGAGAAAGCCCGAAGTCAGACGCCGAAAGCCCGAAACCAGACGCCGAAAGCCCGAAGCCAGACGCCGAAAGCCCGAAGCCAGACGCCGAAAGCCCGAAACCAGACGCCGAAAGCCCGAAGCCAGATCCCGAATGCCCGAAGCCAGACGCCGAAAGCCCGAAGCCAGACGCCGAAAGCCCGAAGCCCAGACGCCGAAAGCCCGAAGCCAGACGCCGAAAGCCCGAAGCCAGACGCCGAAAGCCCGAAGCCAGACGCCGAAAGCCCGAAGCCCAGACGCCGAAAGTCCGAAGCCAGACGCCGAAAGCCCGAAGTCAGATCCCGAAAGCCCGAAGCCAGACGCCAAAAGTCCGACGCCAGACGCCGAACACGCGCGGCCGATTTCCGAGCTCACACACGTGTTAATCACCCAAACCTGACTCCGGAATGAAACACAACTCTCAGTCTGACAGATAAACGGCGAGTTTTCAACGCTATTTAGCCAAGTCTTTGTATTTTTTAGAATCACGCCATGCTTGTAGCATCACAACTCGAGACCGTCGTTAAAGTAACAACACTCCAGCGCCGCGATTTCGTAACTCTGACTTTGCCGTTCTCGGTTATATATACAAAGTTAGAAAATAACATGGACCAAAAGGGATTTTATCCATCAGAACCGATAACGGCCTGACGTTGAAAAGTTATGTGTAGGCTGTGAACCAGCAAGATGCCCTGATAAGCGATCTTAGAATCACAACCCTGGAGTCTGTATGTCAGTCTCTATAGCGTCCCAATCGAGTTCAGCCCCGTCCCTGATGACCAGTCATTTGTCTTGCCGACCTCTTCAAATTAACCGACTCCAATCCTCCAGCTGGCACCCCCCCCCCCCCCCCCCAGTGTGTCGTCCGTCGTAGTCAATCCCCGCTTATCATCGCGTACCCTCCGGCCGCCGGACCCGACCAGACCCGACCAGGCCCGACCAGCCCCGATCGATCGGCCGGGCGATTTTAGTGCGTATCGGCGTGATGCGTGCGACGCACGTTGACGCACGCCTACAAAGTGCGTGCTAACGACGGTAACGACAGGGACTCGACTTTACGTGACAGGGAACTCAAGGAGGGGAACTCCAGAAGGGAACTCCAGAAGGGAGCCTAGCGATTTTGTAACTTTTACGTTATGCCGTTATCAGTTCCGATGGATAAAATCCCTATTGTTGTCCGTGTTAATTTTTTAACTTTGTAACCAAGAACGACAAAGTCAGAGTTACAAAATCGCCAGGCAGGTAGGGAACTCCAGGAAGGGAACTCCAGGAAGGGAACTCCAGGAAGGGAACTCCAGGAAGGGAACTCTAGGAAGGGAACTCCAGGAAGGGAACTCCAGGAAGGGAACTCCAGGAAGGGAACTCCAGGAAGGGAACTCCGGGAAGGGAACTCCAGGAAGGGAACTCCAGGAAGGGAACTCCAGGAAGGGAACTCCGACGGGAATCGGAGCCTCAGAGACTTGCTCGTCGCGATAAAGTCGAAGGCCAATTAATTGCCATGGAGACGCGTGATTGTCTAGCGCCTTGCTGGACGTGGGACGTGTGTGACCTTGAAGTTTGTTGCAAAACGGGAGGCCGAGACTGTTTCCCCCGGAAGTACTCCGACGGAACCCTGAAGCTGCAGGAGTCAGTGACTACTAGCGCTCCCTGCGGAATGTTATCTTAAATAAAATAAACCTTACCCACTTGATTTCTGTATGGGAACGCTAAACAATAACTTACTAACAGTAACTGTACAGTAACTGTACACTAACTGTACTACTGTACAGTACTACTGTGCAGTTACTTCTGTAACTGTACTAACTGTACACTAACAGTAACAGTAACTTGGGGCGAGAGATTTGAATTTTTGACAACTCATCAGTGTTTTGTCTCTCCACTCGTCGACCCATAGACACCCTGATCACCGCTGGTCACGGCCAGTGAGACCGGTGGCCTTGACCCAAGTCTGTCAAAACGACCGCAGCCAGACGCGAATCGGATGCCAGCGACTCTGACATTCCGCGTCCAATGAAACGCGTGCGTTTGCGGGACGACGTTGCGGTCGCGCGCCCCGCAATCGGCAATCACGACCCACGCTGGGATGCGACGGGAGGGGGGGGGGGGGTGCGGGATTGGGGGTCGCTTCGCTCATAAATAGGTCATTCACCACATGGGCAGGTACACAATAGGTCTGCGCCCTCTGCCAGCCATCGAGGCACTGGAAGGTGTGCCGCGGCCGGGCGCTGGGGCCCCCGGACGCACTATTCCGTTCGTGCCTCGTATATATAGTACGTCTCAGGTTCGGAAGTCCACAGAGCATTATTTATTTTTCCGCGAGAACCCTCGTTTTGCACACCCCTTACTCTCCCATTGTGTAGAGTTGGCTGATGTCGGCCTGGATAACTTGTTTTCTAATCAGTAATAGGTTCGGCGCGGTCTTTGCTGCCTGGTCATTAAACATAATAACATTGCATACCTTTACAAATCAAATAAACGATCAATAAACCGCGCGATCAGTCGTCAAAATGATATTCCTAGTGAATAACGAAATCTTAATTCTGCTTCGATTTTTAAATTTCAGAGTCATGTACAGATTAGTTTTTTGCCGGGATTAATAATTCTTCGCTTTTAACGTCACATAATCAGTGCGAATTATCTTTAGTAAAAACGCTCAAATTGATTGCGAAACAGGTAACAGACCCTTTTCCCGACCCTTTTCCCGACCCTTTTTGATGGAGCTGGCAGCGAATCACTGCTACCTTTAGCAAAGGCTGTGCAATGTTGCAGTACCTTACCTATGTCCCGGGGCGCTGTCAAAAGAACCCGAGACGTACTATTGACGCAATGTTAAATTTCCCGCATTTAGATTGGCTTTTTGGACAGTTTTTCGGGAGCAGGCCTAAAAATATTACCCAGTGCACCAGTACGAGAACGTACTGTGACGTTTGAGGAGCAATAAAATTAAAAGCTAAGGTACACTTGCCCGACAACACACGATAGAGTCCGGGGAAACACACAGAAATGACGAAGATTTGACGCACGAAAACGATTTCAAAGAGAAATACGATTGTAAATATGATGATTCAATTCGTCAAGTTGACTCTGATACCAGTTTGCTAACTATTTTATTACATAATAATGTACACTATCGGCAAGATTGCCAAACTGTATACATTTAAAATTGCGCCTATACTAGGCACGAAACGGGATAGCGCTGCCCGGACTGGCGATCGGGGGATGGATGGCGTGCCTGGGCGATGTGTTTCGGGGCTGCATCCTTCCTGCTGGCGTCGCGTGCCCGGCTTCCCGACTCCCAGGGATCCAATTAAAGGAAACGTGGGGGGGGGGGGGGGGGCGTGGAATTAATTGCCCCTTGCTGCATTGGCGTGCTGCGCTCTCCCCTTGTGTCCGGCGTTCACGGCGTGGGGACTCTGGACGTGTCTGAATTGATTCGGTCTCGTGATTCGGTCTCGGTTTGCCTACTTGGTCTCGGTGACTTCATTTGTCTCTCCTATTCGTACAGCTAACTTCTGCTGCCTGACATAATCACGGTACCGACCGCCATTTGATAACAGGCAAGTCACCGAGACCAAGTCTGCGAGACTGCATCGTCCAAGTCTCGCGTACTCGCTCTGCCATGCGGTCTTGGTCTCCTATTCTATTCGTACAGCTAACTTCTGCTGCCTGACATAACCACGGTACCGACCGCCATTTGATAACAGGCAAGTCACCGAGACCAAGCCTGCGAGACTGCATCGTCCAAGTCTCGCGTACTCGCTCTGCTATGCGGTCTTGGTCTCCTATTCTATTCGTACAGCTAACTTCTGCTGCCTGACATAATCACGGTACCGACCGCCATTCGATAACAGGCAAGTCACCGAGACCAAGTCTGTGAGACTGCATCGTCCAAGTCTCGCGTACTCGCTCTGCCATGCGGTCTTGGTCTCCTATTCTATTCGTACAGCTAACTTCTGCTGCCTGACATAACCACGGTACCGACCGCCATTCGATGACAGGCAAGTCACCGAGACCAAGCCTGCGAGACTGCATCGTCCAAGTCTCGCGTACTCGCTCTGCCATGCGGTCTTGGTCTCCTATTCGTACAGCTAACTTCTGCTGCCTGACATAACCACGGTACCGACCGCCATTCGATAACAGGCAAGTCACCGAGACCAAGCCTGCGAGACTGCATCGTCCAAGTCTCGCGTACTCGCTCTGCTATGTGGTCTTGGTCTCCTATTCTATTCGTACAGCTAACTTCTGCTGCCTGACATAATCACGGTACCGACCGCCATTCGATAACAGGCAAGTCACCGAGACCAAGTCTGCGAGACTGCATCGTCCAAGTCTCGCGTACTCGCTCTGCCATGCGGTCTTGGTCTCGGTGGCTTTGCAATTCGGACAGGACTTGTGACGTCATTTGTCAAGAACGAGTACGCGAGACCGCATGAAACAGCCAATTCAGACACGGCCTCAGTCTTCGGACAGGTCGAAGGCCGCGTCCGCATTCTCGTCTCAGTCAATCGGTCTCGGGTATAACATACTGGAAAGACATGCTTTGGTCTCGGACTCGCGTATTTGGTATTGGTCTCTACTCGCTGTGCCTTGGTCTCGTACACAAGCGGAAAAAGTGTTTAGTTTGGGCGATATTTGGGGCCCGTGTTCCCTGGGCGTGGTGCAGCAAGGAGGCCGTGGAGGAGGCACGGCCCGTGTTCTCAGGGCGTGGTGCAGCAAGGAGGCCGTGGAGGAGGCACGGCCCGTGTTCTCAGGGCGTGGTGCAGCAAGGAGGCCGTGGAGGAGGCACGGCCCGTGTTCTCAGGGCGTGGTGCAGCAAGGAGGCCGTGGAGGAGGCACGGCCGTCACGAGACGTTGGTTCCCACGATCGCGTCAAGGCCGCACTGACGCTGACGTCAACGCACTCTGAGCGGCGACTCGCAGTACAACGCGGTGCGGAGATAACACGTGGCCACATGGCGGGCACTGTCCACTGGACCACCACGGACCACAGGCAGTGACTGGCAGGGTGGACACTCGCCGAAACAAAAACTGAGCAGACCAAGACTCCAAAATATGACTTTTTCTAAATCAAAGCTTAAATACTTTCAAATATCGTCACTGTTGTGTGTTTTCAAAACGATCGTGCTTTTTCACTGACAGTTATATGAAGTTAAAAGGAAACTTTTATAGTGATACTGATTTTTCCAGCACATTTTAGCCACGAGACAGTTGAATGTCGGGCCTAGTGGCGTGTGTGGGTATCGACAACCCGCCGTTCCAAGCCCGATCAACGCCCTCCCATGCCGAGGCAGACAGTCACGTGACGTCACTTACCCAGCACTTGGTTGAAGATCTTGTCGAAGTTCACCTCACTCTTCTTCTCCAGGTACTTGTGCATCACACTCCGCACACTGCAACAAAGAGTCACGTCAACATCAACATCAACATCAACATTATCATCATCATCATCATCATTATCATCATCATCATCATCAGCAACAGCAGAATCAACATCAGCAGCAACATCATCATCAACATCAATGGCATCATCAGCAATGGCATCATCAGCATCAACATCAGTATCAACATCAGTATCAACATCAGCATCAACATCAGCATCATCATCAGCATCAACATCAGTATCAACATCAGTATCAACATCAGTATAAACATCAGCATCAACATCAGCGTCAACAACATCATCATCAGCATCAACATCAGCACCAACGAAAATGTTTGCCAGCAAGATTTGGGTGGCGATTATGTAAATTTTGTTTAAGAAAACGTTCGTTATCTCAAACAAATAACATTGAAATGTCCCTAGATACCGATTGTTATCCCTAGATACCGACCGCTAAAGAGTTACATAATCACCACCCTGAGCTGACAGATTTCGGGGCACGGCCTATTGGCAATCAAATCCAGTGTCCATCTCTCGATGGCTGGATCACGATTGCTATAGTTACTCGATGCCAGCAATGGAAGTGCTTTGGTCCTGTGCATTGCTAGCACGGGACCGAGACCAAGACCTGGAGCTGTCAGATTTCGGAGCACGGCCTACTAGCAATCAAATCCAGTGTCCATATGATTGCTATAGTTACTCGATGCCAGCAACGGAAGTGCTTTGGTCCTGTGCATTGCTAGCACGGGACCGAGACCAAGACCTGGAGCTGACAGATTTCGGAGTACGGCCTACTAGCAATCAAATCCAGTGTCCATCTCTCGATTGATCCACATCAACGCAACGAAAGACACTTGGCATCACCGAAGTTTACGTCAGCAACATAACGAGGCGCTCAGTTGTTTTCCTCCCCGTTCAGAAGGCGTTGCATGGAAACGGAAAGTTTACGGGTGTTTGGAAAAGTTGCCAGCCGGGTCGCAGCGAGGCGCCGCCACTCGCTAAGGGCTGCCGGTGTCCGTCGTTATTTATTCACGAACGAAAATGTGCCGCAACGCGCGCTTCCACAGCGAAATCCGATGAGGTAAATATCCTCAAGTTTCCAACTTTCTCGTGGAAATTTCGCCTCCTCGCCTCGAAGCGATCGCTCTGCGCGATGACGTCATCCGCCCCCGCTCGACGCTCCCGGTGCGGACGACGGGGACATCCGCGCGATTGCAGATAGCGGCGCGCCGAGGAGGAAGTCTTGCTCGTCGGATCGCACCCGCAAGTAACGCGTCTGGCAATCGCGTTGACGCGAACCTTTGTGTTTCTCACGTGTAGAGCAAGGAGTGCGTGTCTCACTCTCTAAGAGGCTCTCCTACTGTTTCGTTTGGAAGGAGAGCGGTGTTTCACTCTCAAAGAGGCTCCCCTGCTGTAACGTTTAGAAGGAGACCGGTGTTTCACTCTCAAAGAGGCTGCCCTGCTGTTACGTTTAGAAGGAGAGCGGTGTTTCACTCTCAAAGAGGCTCCCCTGCTGTTACGTTTAGAAGGAGAGCGGTGTTTCACTCTCAAAGAGGCTGCCCTGCTGTTACGTTTAGAAGGAGACCGGTGTTTCACTCTCAAAGAGGCTGCCCTGCTGTTACGTTTAGAAGGAGAGCGGTGTTTCACTCTCAAAGAGGCTGCCCTGCTGTTACGTTTAGAAGGAGAGCGGTGTTTCACTCTCAAAGAGGCTCCCCTGCTGTTACATTTAGAAGGAGAGCGGTGTCTCACTCTCAAAGAGGCTCCCCTGTTGTTACGTTTAGAAGGAGAGCGGTGTTTCACTCTTAAAGAGGCTCGCCTGCTGTTACGTTTAGAAAGATAGCGGTGTTTCACTCTCAAAGAGGCTCCCCTGCTGTTACGTTTAGAAGGAGAGCGGTGTTTCACTCTCAAAGAGGCTCCCCTGCTGTTACGTTTAGAAGGAGATCGGTGTTTCTCTCTTACAGGCTCCCCTGCTGTTACGTTTAGAAGGAGAGCGGTGTTTCACTCTTAAAGAGGCTCGCCTGCTGTTACGTTTAGAAAGATAGCGGTGTTTCACTCTCAATGAGGCTCCCCTGCTGTTACGTTTAGAAGGAGAGCGGTGTTTCACTCTCAAAGAGGCTCCCCTGCTGTTACGTTTAGAAGGAGAGCGGTGTTTCACTCTCAAAGAGGCTCCCCTGCTGTTACGTTTAGAAGGAGAGCGGTGTTTCACTCTCAAAGAGGCTTCCCTGCTGTTAGAAGAGCCAAAGGTGTGGACATTCGCAGGCCGTCCCATTGTTCCGCTAAAGGGTTGAATGGTCTGAGCATCGAATGATTGACAGCGCCATGTCTGGAGTCTGCACAACAATACATTTTCTTTTAGTGTGGAAAATACAGTAGCCGGGGGCGACGATGGAGGGCGACGATGGAGGGCGACGATGGAGGGCGACGATGGAGGGCGACGAGGGCGAGCTTTCAGCAAGGATTCACACGGCGCTCCCGGAGGTGCGGCCGTTTTGACGCCTATCGACGGCATGATCCTGCCTTTGACAGCCACGTGTACCGGGCCAGAGCTTCGGGCTGGGCAAGTCTTTCCCCTGTGACTCGAGACATTTCCGAGGCGCATTTCAAAAGGGAAAGACGTCCTGGTACCAAATCTCCGTCGATCATTTTTACTCCTTCGGTGTCTTATCGAAATCGAATTTGATTTCAAGGCCGGGCCAAAGATGTCGAGTTTGATTTCAAGGCCGGGCCAAAGATGTCGAGTTTTGCTCAATAGCTGATCAAAGTTTTGAGTGAACCCCATAACCATCACCGCGTTCCCTTCACCATAAAGTTACATAATCAAATTAACTCTGCAGATATAATGCCACTACTTATATAGGTTTACTCTTTCATTCGCTCTGCTCCTCAGCTCGGTGCAACTCTCTCTCTCTTGCACTTTGCTTAGCGCAGACGCAATGAAATTTATCTTCACTTGAAAGTTGCACGCCGAGAAATCTTGGGTTATCTCTTCACTTCAGGCCTGCGAATCGCGAACGTGCATCGTCTGTATATTTCACGACGCAGACCCTCGAACGTGCAGACGTGGTCGTTGACGGCGCCGCGAAAGCTTTCCCAAAGTGATGGAGTACTTTGAAAACAGCCCCTCCGGGCTCCCTCCCGACCAGCGCGTTCGTGGCGGGCACACTCCAACTTTGCTGCACCGCGTCGTTACACTCGCCTCCATTACGGGAGGCGACGACGCGGTCCTCCCGCGCCCGCGCCGACGAGTTATTGCACTTCCGGGGCACAAAACGGATCACGGCGGTAAACGACCGCAGCGAATTGTGTGCAGCGTCGAGACGCGATCTGTCGCACAGCGCGGCGCACGACATCGCGCGAAACGCCCTCCCCGACATGCGCGCGCATCCCGCGGAAGCGTGGGTGGCTCGGGCACACCGGCCGACGGTCAGCTGTTCCCCCGAGTGATCTACGGGACGGGGGCCGGCTCTTGGCGCGCGTCCCGGCCGTCACGGCGTCCCGGTATGCGAGGTCATTATCGCGCGCAGCTGTCGCGATGCCGCGCAGTGGCGTGCGGCCAGGGCGCGGCACTCGGGGCGCGGCACCACTCGGTTGGCCGCTGGGGCCGATGGCTAATACCTCGTTCACACTACAGACTTGATCGAGATCACCTCTCCACGCCATCAAAGATGGCGTTGATTGGGTTTCCACAACTCAGTTATCTTTTTGATCGTGATGAAATCATTCGGGAATCGTCGTTAACGCTCGGAAGAGTTCGTGATTATTTCAAAATCCGCCACCGGAAACGTTGCAACATTAACCTGGGAGCGTGTTCCGTGTGCTACGAGCTCGGTGATAAAGTGAGGTTAGATTCGTCGCGGTTTCCGGTTGTGTTCGTTTCCCGAGCATATTCCGAACTTGTCCGAATGACTTGATGACGATCAAGTAAGGAAACAAGTGTGAACACCAACTGATTTTTGAAACCCAATCAACGCCATATTTGATCGAGTTGAGGACTTGATCATGATCAACTCGTGTAGTGTGGACGAGGTATAAACCGACTTCGAGGACCGGGAACATTGGAACGATGTCCACCCCACCACTTAAAGGACCAACGAATTTCATAAACCAAAATACTTTCACTGTCTCGACCATGGTAAAACCTAGCGGTGCTCTTAAACGTCCGGCTGTTTGAACTGAAACGACCAAACACAATCGACTTGTCTGCAGAGTCGATGTAGTTTGGCTCTGTGCCGGTACCTTGTCAAAGTGATATGAAGCGCACTTACTCTCATTTGAGCACCTAGGAATATCGGCAACGCATTGCTTTCTTTTAAGAAGTCACTGTACATATGTTTGGCTTGCTGCCAAACATTTCGTTAGACGACCTTACATCATATTCATCAAAGCAAGGAATGCTGCAGAATTCTGTGGATCTATAGAATTTGAGAAAACTCCGCCGTTTATTATACTAAGTAGGTAGGTACCTACCACAGTAAGCAAGTACACTATGAGCCAGTTTGACAATGTCCAATAAAGTGTTAACTGCCACCTAAGCTGGTTATCTCCAAAGTCACAGCCAATCAGATACCTCTATTTTCATTAAGGATGTTTGTATAGCCTAGGATGTTTGCACATGTTGTGTATATATTTTGTACATTACATTATCTTTAGTTTACCATAATTGTGTACATAGTTTTTATTTAATTCTATTAATTTGACAATTGTGCATATTATGTAAAATAATCAGTTGACATTTCAACTGCCAGTTACCATTAGTTGCCAAGCACTTGCGACTATGAGATATAGCTAGTTAGCAAGTACGGGGCAAGTAGATCTCTGCGAAAGAGGGAGAGAGGTACGCCACTGGGCGCTAGCAGGCCAATGGAGCGCAGAGCCGGCACGGATTGACAGAGCGCGCTAATTAGAAGGGGACGCGAACGAAGACGCCGGCCGTCGGTGCATGAGAATCCGCATGGAGGCGATCGGGGGGGACATGCCGAATCTTAGAGCAGAACCGCCGGGAAGGGGTTGTGTGTTTACTTCAGAGAACTGATAAACTCAACAAGACTCATGTCTGCTTGTCTTGTCTTTAGCAATATAGTTTTCAAAAAAGCTATTTCAAACTAGATTTTGAATGCAGCTAAATAAACTCAGCAAACATCAGAGAACTGCTTTCGGTGCTTCTTTAACATAAGCGCAGAGCAGAGCGGAGGTATCTGGGGGTAGAAAACAATCATTTTCGATACAACATTTTTGCTATTTTATTACTAAACATTGACGTTGTGATGTTATTAATTTCAACTCGGGAAAACGCGCATTCCAACCGAGTTCGTTGGCTGCGAGCGTTCCGGGATTTCTTGCTCCCAGTCCAGGATTATAGGAATCCGATCCTTTATAGGAGGCGCAACGGAGGCGGAGGTTGCAGCAGCCGCCGCCGCCGAACGACGCCGCGAGGGCGCCACCGTCGCGTCGTAGAGAGGGTGAGGGTGTGTGCAGATACAGGGTCTTGCGGCGGAGGGCGCTCGTCCTGGACCTGCCGCTGAATTATGCAGTGCTGTAAACTGCAATGGGCGCTTCGACCAATTGCAATGTGTACGGTCGTGTTCTTCACCAATTGTAATTTGTGGGGTGCGAAGACGTATTGTTGAGGCATCAGCCCATTGAGGCACAACTCACACGTCTACTGGCTTTAGACCTGACCAATCAAACACGCAGCAACAAGATGATAACAATAGCAATTAAATCTACAAAAATTAATCCACCCCCAATTTATTAGTGAAATCTGCATAATACCAAATCAACGATATAAATATATTTACAAAATTCTGCCAAAACCTACAAGACAAATGCGTATAAATATAGGTAGTAGAAAGACAAGAAAGCAAGCACGAAAAGATTAACCCAATCACGTAGCAAAAACAAACAAACAAAAACTGCTTCAAAAAAATGTATAAATAAATCGACTGTTTTCTTAAACACGTTCATTGTCCAATCAGCGGCGATAAAAATAGAGTGATTGGTCTAAAAGTGTCGTGTCTTCGACCTTGTGCTAGACGGGCGCGCCAACCGCACAACACGAAAACGTTCCCGTACACTAATTATAATGGTGTAATGTAGTGCGGTTTTACTCTGGTTTGAGTGACTTTTGGTCCTAAAAAGGACCATGGTTTTTTTTTAGGACCAAAAGTCACTGAAACCAGAGCAAACCCGCACTACACTACACCATCTAACCACGACTATGAACCGCTTCGCCATTCCACTAATTACAAGGAGAGTTGGCAGCATTTGACATGAGGGGGGGGCGCCCTTTTGGGATGCCTACAGGGGGCCTACATGCGTGTGCGTATCGCACGCACTGGGAGGCAGGTGCCACCGGTGTGGAGGCGAGGAAATGCCGCCTAGGGATGGCGATGCCTGGGACAAGCACGCCCTCTCGTGCCGTTGCCCTTTGCGATGCGCGAAAGGTCAGGGTGCAAAGCCGGGGGCGGCCGTAGGCGAACGCACCGCTATCAGGCACCCACGTCGCGCAGGGGATGATAGCGACCGAAATTACGCAACTCTGTTTTAACTTTTAACGGTATTATTTTTGTGTTTCTAGTAACACAAAATACATTTGCAGGCATTTTTCGTGTCCTGCGCCGGAAGCAAGAATTAAAACGCCCGGGAGATTTTTGCAATGGAGTAAATGTGAACCAAAAGAACGGCATAGAAATTTCAATCTTCCTCAACACACGAACCGAAAGCGTATACCGTTTTGAGTCAGAGGGACACGAACCGAGTGCGTATACCGTAAAAGTTCAAAGTAATCTTTAAAAAATTACCAATAAAATCGAGCTCTCGGAAAACTGTGGTGGAAACGAGGCAACTGAAGCTGTCCGACAGGTCGCCACGCTGCCTGCCTTTGGGGGCGATGTTGCGAGCCCGTGTGCGCTACCAGCGACATGCGAGGAACACGTTTTTACTCCCTTTAAAAACCCCGTGTCGACATTATTCGCGCGGCCCGGAAACCATTAGGTAAACATACTTTTTCACCTACGGGTGTCAAAAACATTTCGAGTTCTTATGCACGGCCTGCACGGGATGACGGGCACACCGGCCAGTCGAACGAGGAGGGAGTCTTGCTCGTCGGATCGCACACGCAGGCATCGAGTCTGGCCTCGCGTCAACGCGAACCTGTGACTTTCCGTTTAGAAGGAGCGCCGTGTTTCACTCTCAAAGAGGCTAGAAGAGCCAAAGGTGTCAACATTCGCAAGCCGAACGATTGACAGCGCAATGTGCATGAAATCTACACAACAATACTTTCCATCTTAACGAGAACAAAACTGTAGCGCTGTCCGGCAGTTGTACAATAAATACTCATTTGCACTTTATATCAAGTTATCAACGTAGGAAGTGTTTATTTGATAATCTTCCATGGTTCCACTCTAAAGTACGTATCAGATTCTCTTGTCAGCCCCTCGGGCATTGGGCATGTTCTATAACATTGTAGAATATGGGTTTGCTGCTGACAAAAGAACGTGGGACGAACTGTAAAGGAGGGAATGACCCTGCCAGTCGACGACCTTGCATTGGACGTCCTCGAGTCGGTCGACCTTGAAGCGATTACCTTCGCCATTCGCCGGCACTCCAAGTCGAGCGGCGACGAGCACGTGACTCTTGCACGACGCCCCCCCCCCCCCCCTCGGCGTCGTCGTGGCCAGCGTCTCGGCCGCTGTCGACCGACAACCCCGGGGTCTACGTCGATCCCGCCACGGCAACCACGACCCGGTCCCAGTGGTGCGGGGTTCGACTGAAGACACCGGCAAGAGGCGTCTGTCTTCTGTCCGCGTCCACTCGTCAGCTGATAGGAGACACGCACTTTATGGCAGGGTCACGCGACCGCGACGCGAGGACGACTCTCCAGTGCGTGATAAACGCCCCCCCCCCCCCCCCAACACACACACAAATCTCGGGGCTGTGGTTGGTGTGTTAGATGTTGACTCGCAATTAACCTCTATCGACCTTCTATAGCTCAAAAACTCTGTTTACTTTTAAAAAGTCGGTACCAAGATAATAATGGTGGTATTGATCCAAGTGAGCGAACCACGCGACTTTATTGTTTGTAAGTATTTGCTAATCGCGTTGGTATCTAGTGCGATAAGAGAGCGAACCCGTTCCCGCGCGGCATGCCCCCGTCGGCGTGCCAGGACTGCCTGCACTCCACGCACTCAGCCAAACCCCTTCTCAGTGACCCACGGTATAGACAGGTTGGGAGATCCTTACTGCCGAAATTGACAGTTACAAAATGGGTTTTGAATGCCAAGTAGTAAAGTGTGGTTGGTTTCCCAGCGTTTAGCAGCTACCCTCTTCGAAATAGTTATTCATCATGAAAAACTATCATGTGCTATGAGGCCAATTGGACAAGCTGACACGAGCCTTATGAAATTGAAATCTTGATTTTACTTAATCGCCATTCAATTTCCATTCTGAAATGCTGTTTTTTCTCAAATACGCCTCGCCAAAGTCGCTCGTGCCAATGTCGACGACGTGATTTCGTTTCTCGTGCAGGAAAACCGTGTGCAATCACGAGAATGAGGTGAAAATCCGAGAACGCGATCAGACAATCAGAGAAGGTGATCAATCAGAGCGCCGGTCGGTCCGATTGTTTGGGTCAATGTTTCCTTTCGTCTGCGCGCGAGCGCGACAAGACAAACAACAATTAGGCATCGCGTCGTTATAGCAACGACACGAGAGAGCGAGGCGTCCGTCGTCGATCGGCAACGCTCGAAAGGACGGGTCCTCCCAGCATCACGACGAAGAGTCAATCTATGTGTGTGCACAGCCGGCAATGCTCGCGGTGAAGTGACGTGAAATGAACACAGGAACCCGTCGACTCGACCGCGTCCAACGATCGGTCCACGGCACTCGCCGTCATCGCGGGCACTTTGGCGGACGGCGCGCACTATACACTCTCAAAAAACTTCACATGGACCTATGTGATAGTGACATGAAATCATGGCAATGATTGTAATCAAATATGTCGTTGTAGTCCATGGCTTCCTGGGAATGATTCACTTGGTTCTCGGCTGCCATTGCTGGAGCCTGCCACCTACGGGAATTTGAGTTTAGGATGCCCCGAGGAGGTTTTGGACCTTCCATTGGGATGGTTAGCAAGTTTGGGAGTCGACTATGTAGAGTTGCCACTGGATTGCTCTAGTTACCGATATCACTGCCCGATACGTCTCGCAGCCTAGTGCCTATATACCCTAAACATCCGTGTTCAATGGGCCACGTGGCATGCGCTCATGGAATCATTGCCATGGCGGCGTGGATGGCGATTTTAAAATGGATTGATTAACATGCCAATTACCAAAGATCACATAGAGTCGCTCAAGATAATGCATTCACATACAGGCCATGTGGATACATCTGAGAGTGTAATCAAACCTCGGCGTGGATCGAGCATCGAATCAAGTCGCGGTCCGTCGGATGGCAAACATTCCCGGCCTGCTTGGTTCGCCTCGTCTCGCCTTGCCTCGTATCGCATCGTCGAGACCTGTTGACGCAACCCCCCCCCCCCCTGCCCCCCCCCCCCCCCGCCCTGGAGCCAGCGTCGGCACCCTGCTTGCTGTGGGGGCGTTTTCGTGCCGCCCACTGGCAGACGCGTGCACGGCAGCTCTTAAAGGCCCAAAGGCGTCCAAGGCGCGGTGAGGACCAGCAGGTCCTGAACCCAGTCCGCTGGATTTTCATTTCCCGCGGCATATTTTTTCCATTTTTGATATCAAGTATCTAAGGTATACCGATAGCTAACTAGTAATATAGTTAGCACCACAACCCAAGACCGCGAGAGATGGACATCTAGTTCTGATTCCTATTCTTAGATCTTGTTTCAATGTTATTGTTGACGGAAGTATGTCAACCAATTGACCTTTCTCATAAAGAGCTGTAATTGAAAACGCATTCAGAGATGGCGTCCCTTGGACACAAAACCATCACGGCCATGTGTGCGCTGTGCATCCGGAAGGTCCGACAGGTCCGACCTGGTTTCCTGAGGCATCCGGAAGGTCCGGAAGGTCCGACCTGGTTTCCTGAGGCATTCGGAAGGTCCGACAGGTCCGACCTGGTTTCCTGAGGCATCCGCTAGGTAGTGCGGCTCCAGGAGAACGCCGGGATATTCCCATGGCACTCGAACTCGTGTGGATACAATAATAATAATAATAATAATAATAATAATAATAATTGTATTTTTATTAGATTGATCACATATCATGATATTAATACATCATACTATTTACTATCAATATACAATATGTGCAGGTACAGCATCTGTGTCAGTAGCTAAAATCATTGCTTATACATTCAATCCTGTAAGAACTCGTCGGTTGAATAAAAACATTTTTCTTATAGATATTCTTTTAACTTCTGAGAGAGTGTGTCTGGTTTCATAGTCTTGAAGTTACTTGGCAATGCATTGTACAGTTTTGAGCCTATCGGCTAAAGGGGTAGTTCTTTTGCCGTTTTTTACCCTAATATCCTTTTTCCCTCTCGTGTTATGATTGTGAAACATTTCATTTGTTTGCGTTACACTTCTGTATTGTATTGTTTACATAATTAAAGCGTGTTTATAAATTCAAGGCAGAATTAATATTGAAAACCGAATGAAGAGCGGCTTACACGAGTCCTTGATGTAAACTAAAGAGCAAGGATTACTACTTGCATGCAGGATCTACAGCCAGAAGATGGCACGACGGAATGAAATCGGCCAAGTTGTGGACGTACCACTGCGACCGGACTCTGGTCCATCTGCTGACCTTGGAAAGGCACATGCCACAATTGGCCATCCCGGTACACAACTGCCGTAGTGTGAAATTGAGTGAAATGCATTGTCGATTTGAACAAATTACGCACCAATCTTTGCCAGTAATGTTATGTACAGACTTTGCCAGTAATGTTATGTACAGACTTTGCCAGTAATGTTATGTACAGACTTTGCCAGTAATGTTATGTACAGACTTTGCCAGTAATGTTATGTACAGACTTTGCCAGTAATGTTATGTACAGACTTTGCCAGTAATGTTATGTACAGAATTTGCCAGTAATGTAATGTAAGACTTTGCCAGTAATGTTATGTACAGACTTTGCCAGTAATGTAATGTACAGACTTTGCCAGTAATGTAATGTAAGACTTTGCCAGTAATGTAATGTACAGATTTTGCCAAACTTTTCGAACTCGGGGTGAGCTTCAAAGACAAACGCACGCGTTGGCAATGGATTTCCTTCTACAAGTGTGTCAAAGCCAAAGAGACGGCAGCCGTCTCGATAACACGGATCCCAAACGGGCCAGCGTGTTTGGCCACGGGACCCGAGTGCCGGGTCCCGAGTGCCGGGACCCGAGTGCCGGGTCCCGAGTGCCGGGTCCCGAGTGCCGGGACCCGAGTGCCGGGTCCCGAGTACCGGGTCCCGAGTGCCGGGACCCGAGTGCCGGGTACCGAGTGCCGGGTACCGAGTGCCGGGACCCGAGTGCCGGGACCCGAGTGCCGGGTACCGAGTGCCGGGACCCGAGTGCCGGGACCCGAGTGCCGGGTCCCGAGTACCGGGTCCCGAGTGCCGGGACCCGAGTGCCGGGTCCCGAGTGCCGGGACCCGAGTGCCGGGACCCGAGTGCCGGGACCCGCGTGCCGGGACCCGAGTGCCGGGTCCCGAGTGCCGGGACCCGAGTGCCGGGACCCGAGTGCCGGGACCCGAGTGCCGGGTCCCGAGTGCCGGGCGACGGAAGCACCCTTTCAGGACCGATGCCCGATGGCATCTCGACCTCGCGTGGATGCGTCCGACAGCGACCCGTGTGGACGGGAAGAGGGGGGGGGGGGGCGCCAAACGGGCCTCGTTCGATCCCCGTACGAGTTACTGAACTCCGGACCAACGACCGACCAATTCGCACACAATCACATCTCTCAGCTGGGAATGCCAAGTGAATCGACTTGATTTGTTCCCACATGGAAATTGGGGGAAACGTTAGATTTTAAAATCCTGTTCAAGTGGCAAGGTTCTTAGGGAACCGAAAGATCGAGTATCCAAACAGTAACAACCAACGGTCAGTCCTTCAGCTTCCTACATCACGGTATATCGATAATGCTATATCTAGTAGCATAGATAGGTTATAATTTAACTTCTAGTCTTTGCTGAGCAACTTCTGATAGATTTCACGCATCGGGTGACGGCACCGTGTAGCCCCTTTCAGGCTAGGCGCACCATCCCGCCACCGACCACGGAGCCTCAGCAGTGCGTCGTTAAACACCACCCATCAGTCGTTCGAGCACCAAACACACATCGAGGAATATGGCGACTGGTTCAAGTGCATGTGAGCGGTAGTTCTAAGAACGATAAGCGCCGATGATGGGTTAGCAATCAGTTTGTTGACAGAGCGATTAGTGCTCGAGCTGGAACAAGTGGTGTAAAGGCGCGAAAACAGTGAACCAGCTGGCCGTGGGAGCTGCGTTGAGATAAAGGTGGCCGTGTTGCACTGCGATCATTTCAGTGTAGGTACTAGAACTTAATGTTATGCTAACATAATGGCTTAAAACACCATGACGTCTATGTACCATACATACCTATGTGTACTCTATACTCTAAGCCTTGTTATAAGCTCATAATTTACTGACTAGTTTGATAGCATTATATACCGAAGACAGGCACAAATTACAGTAACAGCCGCAATTGCAGCACCGCAAAGCACGTATATTGGTAGCGCCGGAAGCCGCCGACATGTGAATCGGCAATGGAACAGGCATTTAAAACTTAAATGTTCCCTCTTTGTTTACGTTTGCGCCCGCCGAGCCCGCGTGGTGAAAGACGCAGTAGCAGCACCTTTCGCGGACAAGCACGAGAAATAACTTGACCACTACCAACGAAACTCGATCTGTAATCCACCGTGATAATTGTCGGTTGATTTTGTAATTACACGTTTTTACCGGACGGCTCTCCTCGAAAGCGTGATCCCTGTTTTTATCGTTTCTGCGGGTCCCAGGGCAGAATCTGATTCGCTTTGTCGTTTCCCCCGATGTGTTCAAACTGGCGTCGAAACGAGGAATTGGATCGGAATGAAATCGTACCAATGGAATAGGTGAATTAAACTGGCAAACCGAATTCGTGGCGCAGAGGCTAAGTGGAGGAGAGAGAAGAGAGAGAGAGATCCTGCGCGAGCTCCACGATTGGACCGCGGAGGCACCAGAGGGTAATGAACACCGACTGACAGGTGCCTCGACTGCATGCACATTCGATAGCGTATTCGTGTGACTCCTTCTACCTTGGGTCTGGCAGGATGATCTTCTTGCTAGCTCTCGCGGCGGGCGTGCATTTGCTCTTTTCCATAGCCATCAAATAGCTCACGTCCGCGAGAACTGCTTCCAGGTCGGCCATTTTGCTACTTTTATTTCCACCTCCTTTTGGCAGGCACTAGTCACTCGAACACCTACTTGCAGCACACGATTCGCGATGAAACATGGAAAGATTTCACTGGGCCGCAATTCCAGCTGTCACGACGATTCGCTTACATCTGAAACCACTGCGTTTGCATGCAAGTTTCACTCGGCCCTCGTAACACCGCAGTTGTACATTTTTTCACGTTTTGACAGACCTCCTACCAGCGCAAGTACTGAGGTCTCACTGACGACTGGCCATGCCCCGCCCCTGCGTCTGACAGGTCCGACGTCGATTAGTACCGCGGTCCGCCGATGGCGGCGTAGCACTGCGCTCCTGGGCGAACTCATGTCAGTCAGCTGGAGCTTCTCACCTGCTGTCTTTATTTTTGTTGTTTTTGCATTGATGCCGGCAGAGAAAAGGGATTTCCCGGTGTCTTATCTGTTTTGCGTGGAGAAACAGTGAACATTTCATCTGCACAATATGCAATGAGTGATTTTGTCATTTAGATTCGTGCTCTTTTTTTTGAGGTTATGCCCAAAATTCTATAGAATCTTGTTCAATAGGTTTTGATAGTAATAAAATTATGTGGGACAAATATGGAGAAGGTGCTGGACAACAAATGGGTCAAGAATTTCACTACCTCCAGTCAAAATTTAGTCGTCTACTAAACGGCCGGAGCGAAGGGGATCGGCAAATCATACACGGGCTCTTCGACTCGTTCAATGCGCTCGATTTCAGAACGCCTTTTATTACCAATTCAGCTGTAAGGATCGCTCTCAAAATATTTATTCCATTCTTATTTCTAGAACGCATTTTTTGCCTCAAATGTGTCTGAATCGTTATTTTTCCAGGCCGCCATACTTCTGATAAACCAGTGTTGCACAATCGTACCTCCGACTGATACATTCCTCGTTGCCAAAGGATGCCAGCTAGTATCAAATCTCGTGCTGAAGCAGAACGTGAAGGTGGAGGGCAAAACCTTAGCCATTACGATCGACTGGATAGTCCAGTCCCTAAAATACTCAGCCGACATCGCTGTGCTCGACATACTTCTCACTCTAGAGGCGATTCTCAGAGGAAACGGAAGGAACGTTGAGATCGAAAACAGTGCCAAAGATTTGGTCGGACCGAACGCCGTGCTGGTCTCGTTCGTGAACCCGATGAAGAGCAAACAGCTGAAACTGGCGCAGCCGTGGGAAGTTCACCTTGCCGCGTTGAAGTGCCTCGAGTCTGCCACGTTTTCCGAGCCCGACCAGAAGCAGAGCGAGACAAAGTGCTCGTTCCTGCAGCCGTGCCTCGAGATTTTCCTGCGACAGTTCGATCAGGACCGCGCCGAGGATCAGGAAGAATCCAACTACTGCAAGGTTGTAAACTATTGAGAACAGACCGAGACTAGTGTCAGGCTCTGTTGACAGGTGCCATGTTAGACAAAAGAACAACATTTGGTCTTGGTTTTGGCCCCTTTGATTCCAATATCTGAGCACAAAAGCAGGGCCTTCTGAATGAAATTTTTCCCATTGACTTGAATGTTTCTAGAAGGCTTTGGAAAGTGGTTTTTTCTGTTCTTTTGTTTCATTATTTCTTTTTTGAATGCAGAATTAAGTGTAAATTTAGCTAATAAACATTGAGCTAGTTGCATGCTTTTGCCGCTTTCGGGCCTTTAGGGCGGGGCTTGTCGGAACGCGGTGGGCTCTGAAAACGCTCTGCGGCCGAAAATGCGACGGATTCACAATAGAGCACCTGAAACAGCAGCCGTCTTTAACCTCACTGGTGGTGGACATCATCAATGTTGATTCCCATTTCAAAACAAATTCCCAGCCCACGAGGCCAAACAGCGCAATGTGAACGTGTGACAAGACATTTGTGAGCGCTGACGTTGACCGATCGTGTCGTTCCGAACGCAGGCGCTGACGACGTCGATGAAAGGCCTGCAGAACGTGATCCAGCAGTCGCCGGCGCTGTCCCCCGAGCTCGTCGGCGACCTGCTCGGGGTCATCAAGGCGTTCATGCTGTACGGCCTGCCGGGCCACGCCGGCGTCAAGCCGCAGCGGGTCTTTGCCGCCAACGTTGGCGCCGGCGCCGGGGACGTGCGTTCGGGCTCCGAGCGGGCCGCGTGCAAGGGCAGCAAGGTACGCGAATGCCGTCGGGGTTTCGGACGGTTTTGAAATGTCGTGAAAATCCGTTATTTTTAGTTAGTTTTGAACCTCGACATAATCATTAGAACTTGGTAGCCTCGGTTAAAATGTGATAATTGTAGGGGTGTGCGAATATTCGAAATGGACGAATTATTCGACGAATTATTTTCGAATTATTTGTATTCGAATTTCGAATAGTGATTTTTAAACTATTCGAATTCGTATTCGAAATCGAAATTTTATTATTCGTAAAACGAATAATTCGAAAAATTCGAATAGTTTGAATATTTGGCACCACTGATAAGCAATTTGCTGCAAAAATTCACATTTAAGGTATATTATTCGAACCTTTGGCGAATTATTCGAGCCAAACGAATTATTAGATTCGCTTCAATATTCGACTTTTTAAAAATCTTTTTATTCAATATTCGATTCGACTTCGAATTATGATTTTAAAAATATTCGACATTCGATTCGAACCAAGAAAACCACTATTCGTACACCCCTAGATAATTGGATATTTTCTCACGTTTTTGTCATCAGTCGAGCCATCACCCTTGAAGAAGTAACTAGTATATGTTACGAAATGTCGGGAAACCAGTGGGACCTTTATTAAGCATTCAAATCACAGTTTGGAAAGGTTTTTTTAAATGTGGTAAAAATCCATTATTTTTTGTTATTTTTGAACTTCGACAGAATCATTAGAATTTGGAAGCTTCAGTTAAAAAGCAATAATTGGTCGAACTATCACCCTTGATAGAGTAACTAGCATATGTTCTTAGCATATGTCCATAGCATATGGACGCCGTTGGGGTTTCGGATGATTGCTTTTAAAATGTGGTAAAAATCCATTATTTTTTATTATTTTTGATCTACAACAGAATCATTAGAACTTGGAAGCCTAGGTTAAAAAGCAATAATTGGTCGAACTATCACCCTTGATAGAGTAACTAGCATATGTTCTTAGCATATGTCCATAGCATATGGACGCCGTTGGGGTTTCGGATGATTGCTTTTAAAATGTGGTAAAAATCCATTATTTTTTATTATTTTTGATCTACAACAGAATCATTAGAACTTGGAAGCCTAGGTTAAAAAGCAATAATTGGTCGAACTATCACCCTTGATAGAGTAACTAGCATATATGTTATGACACGTCGGGAGTCCACCGAACGTTCGAAATAACGTTCACTGTACGTTTTTGTGCCACTTGGGAGCCTGCCCAACCCCGGTACAGGCTACGAAACGTTGAAATACCAGCTGGAGATTTCACCCGGCATTCAAAACCCAGTTCAGAATAGTGCGTTCAAAGCCCGAGCAACTTGGGAGCCTGCGTATGTCCCGTGCAGGGCGCCCGCGTCAAGAAGGCCAAGACTTCGCGCGTGCGCAAGAAGGCAGAGAGCAGCACGATCGCGCCGACCGACGAGACGGAGCCTTTGTCGCGCGGCGCCGGCCGATTCCGCGCGATGGGCGCGTGCCCCTCGACGTTCCGCCCGACGACGACGACGACGACGACGACGACGATCTCCGAGTCCGAGTTCAGCGACTCGGAGGCCGGTCACGCTGCCGCCGCGCGGAGTCAGCAGGCGCGCGTTCGCCACGCAGCCGTCAACCTGTTGCACTCCGTCGTCAAGGTGACTCCAAGGCCAATCGCGCCATGCTTCGCTTGGCGTGTTAGATGTAAAGAAAAGTAAAAATGTATTTGAAAACTTAAAAATTTGTTGTTTTGCGACAGTTTCGGCCAAAAACACTCAATAAATGTTCGAAAGTGGCCGAGTATGCAGTTTATGCAGAGATCATTTAGTTTTTAAATGCTATTTCCGTCGTAAAAATTACTTTTTTGTCGTTTTTTTTTTTTACTTTCAGCTGGGGGAATTTTCTACAATTGCCTAAAATGGCACTTTTTTAAAAAGTCCATGTTAACTTCGTATTCAGCTTGTTAACTAACGACTTCATGTCGTCAAGGCGACCGCTGCTTCACGCGCGATGCTTTGCCAAGCGAGATCGTTTGGGTTTTAATTTTATTTCAGTCGTACAAATTTCTATACTGTGCGGGACAGTGTTAAACATGACTTGCTGTACAGTGTTGGACTCGTTTCAACTAATTAAAAGTATAAAATGATTGCCAATACTTGTATCAACAAGCAAAACATGTTAACTAACTACTTTATGTTGTCAAGGTGCTCTGTTTTCCTTGTCGTACTTTGGCCCCCAACTAGACAATCATCATAATAACGGTAATATCAACAACCTTTTACGACTTGCGTAGATGCCTTCAGTAGATCAGTGAACGTAGTCAAGCGCAGGTCCCCAGATTGGGTGGGGCCAAACCGTAATGGTTTGTGGGAGGGGGGGGGGGGGGGGGGGACCGGAAAATGTTCAATCCACAGAAATTATGTGTTCTGTAAATTATATTTTTCGAGGAAAATTTGCAATTCGTAACTTGAAACATGGCGGTTTCATTGGCTTGAGGTGCATGGCTTGACTTGAGCTAAAATCAGAGGGTGCACAGCCTTCTGGAAGATTGAAAACAATCAACGTTGTTTCCAATCTGATCTCGCGTTTTTTTCCGAGCCAAAAAAATGTATTAAAAACCGAAAGAATTGAGAAGAAAGAAAGAAACGTTTAAAAGTGGCCAAATATGATGTTTAAACAGTAAAAACCCTAATGATGCAATTATATCATTCAAAAAATGCTAAATGTGCTAAATTAAAACCATATATATATTTGGAATCGGTGACGTCTGAATTGGATACATCCACGTTTTTGCACAGCCTCCGATGCATGAATAAAAACATGCAGGTGCCTAGAATTCCCGTGTCTAGTTGTTTCATAATCGAATTCCCGCGTGAGGTTTTTAACTTGATTTGGGCTTCTTGCCATTATATTAGGCACCATGAATGGACGACTACAGTTCCAGAGTCAATCACTGATTTGCCCACATAAGTGCAATGTTATTCTCATGGCAATTATTTGCCCACATAAGTGCAATGTTATTCTCATGGCAATTATTTGCCCACATAATTTTGACTCTGGAACTGTACTCGTTCATTATGTTCCTGCATGTTGTTGAGCGTAGCGAGCAAAGCGAGCAGAGCGAAATCTTCAATTTCACTACCCCCAAAAAAAAGTCACTTGCATATTATGTTTTTTTTTTTTTTTTTGTATGTGTGTACAGACCAAACGCCTGAACCGATTTTGATGAAAATTTCAGAGGACCTACCTTTGTTCTGAACTTAGATCCTCCGAGTCTTTGGAAGAGATCGGTTCGGAAATTTTTTAATAAATACATTTTTACGAAATTTTTCGATTTTTTCAAAATTTTGATCAAAGTTCTCTTTTAATCTTATTTAAATTACGAAAGCTCGTAATTGGCTATTCATTTTATTATTATGTACACAAATTAGCCTCCCAAAAGTGGTGTCCATTCCGGGATCCCGGAATGGACACCACTTTTGGGAGGCTAATTCGATCAAAGTTCTTAACATATTATCAATGCAAGAATAAAATGAACTGGAGACTGAAACGCGTGCGGTCGTTGCAGGTCACGGATCGCCGCGCGCTGTTCGGCTACTGGTCGAGCCTGCTGCCCCTCGGCCCGGTCTCGCGCACGTTGGCCACCTGTTTGCTGCGAGACCCGAGTCCGCGGTGCCGGGCCGCCGTCGTCTCCGTGCTGAACGCGATGCTGCTCGGCTCGCGGCTCTTCCTCAACCAGGCCGAGGCGGGCGGAACGGCCGGCTCCGCGTTCACGCCGTTCTCCGTCAGTCTCGGCCAAATGGTGCGTGCGCTCCGCACTTTTCACTCTGGTCTCGACGTCGGCCTCTCGGTTGTCGTGCTCCTCCGACTAGATGCGCTAAACATCAACACGCCAACTTAAAGTGACCTCGCAAACACCGCTCGTCAGATCTCGACATCTGAATGCCCCCCCCCCGTCTTGAAACTTGAATTGACTGAGGCCGAAACCGCTTATCCTTTAAACACGGCAAATGCGACAAATGTCACAGTGAAACCATTCCAAAACTTGTGCTGGTGCTTTTTGACCGTGAAATTTTGCCTTGTCAGAAGTATATTCTCGTATTTTGCTCTTAAATGTGTCTAAAACACATTATCATAGGATGATAGCATTATCTAGAAGGCATACTGCTTTTTAAACAATCAACATTGTGCAGTGAGGTCAAACCCACCAATCTCATGGCTCGTTACTAAAGTCGGAGTCGATGTGCCCCGGCTATATAACCCGGCCGTAATACTGCCGCTCTAGGTCGGGGTTACTGCTTGGTGCTACGGTGGTGTTAATTAGCCAGGGTAGATTGCTAGTAATCCCGGGACTACGAGTGGCCGCGCTAGGTCGGGGTTACTGCTTGGTGCTACGGTGGTGTTAATTAGCCAGGGTAGATTGCTAGTAATCCCGGGACTACGAGTGGCCGCTCTAGGTCGGGGTTACTGCTTGGTGCTACGGTGGTGTTAATTAGCCAGGGTAGATTGCTAGTAATCCCGGGACTACGAGTGGCCGCGCTAGGTCGGGGTTACTGCTTGGTGCTACGGTGGAATTAGCCAGGGTAGATTGCTAGTAATCCCGGGACTACGAGTGGCCGCGCTAGGTCGGGGTTACTGCTTGGTGCTACGGTGGTGTTAATTAGCCAGGGTAGATTGCTAGTAATCCCGGGACTATGAGTGGCCGCTCTAGGTCGTGGTTACTGCTTGGTGCTACGGTGGTGTTAATTAGCCAGGGTAGATTGCTAGTAGTCCCGGGACTACGAGTGGCCGCGCTAGGTCGGGGTTACTGCTTGGTGCTACGGAGGTGTTAATTAGCCAGGGTAGATTGCTAGTAATCCCGGGACTACGAGTGGCCGCGCTAGGTCGGGGTTACTGCTTGGTGCTACGGTGGTGTTAATTAGCCAGGGTAGATTGCTAGTAATCCCGGGACTACGAGTGGCCGCTCTAGGTCGGGGTTACTGCTTGGTGCTACGGAGGTGTTAATTAGCCAGGGTAGATTGCTAGTAATCCCGGGACTACAAGTGGCCGAGCTAGGTCGGGGTTACTGCTTGGTGCTACGGTGGTGTTAATTAGCCAGGGTAGATTGCTAGTAATCCCGGGACTATGAGTGGCCGCTCTAGGTCGTGGTTACTGCTTGGTGCTACGGTGGTGTTAATTAGCCAGGGTAGATTGCTAGTAGTCCCGGGACTACGAGTGGCCGCGCTAGGTCGGGGTTACTGCTTGGTGCTACGGAGGTGTTAATTAGCCAGGGTAGATTGCTAGTAATCCCGGGACTACGAGTGGCCGCGCTAGGTCGGGGTTACTGCTTGGTGCTACGGTGGTGTTAATTAGCCAGGGTAGATTGCTAGTAATCCCGGGACTACGAGTGGCCGCTCTAGGTCGGGGTTACTGCTTGGTGCTACGGAGGTGTTAATTAGCCAGGGTAGATTGCTAGTAATCCCGGGACTACAAGTGGCCGAGCTAGGTAAGGCCCAGCGTACGATCCGTGACCCGAGCGTTTGCCGTGTTGCCAGGTTACCGAGCTGCACCGCACGCTGTGTCTTGCGCTGGCCGCCGAGAACGCCGTTGCCGTCGCCGTCTCGACGCTGAAGTGCGTGGCGGCGCTCGTGCAGAACACGCCGTACCATCGGCTGGAGCCGGGCCTCGTCGCCAAGGTCGTTCGCGCCGTTCGCCCGTTCCTCAGGCACAAAGGTGAGACTCGGCGCAAAACTCGGATGCACCGAGGTCGTTTGCGGATTACTGGTCAATGCCACTTGAGATTTGGGGTAGGAAGTCGCTTACCGACCCTTGTAAGCTCTGCTAAGCTCCATTGTGTTCTCTTCGAGAGTGACAACTGACGGATCTCCTGGCAAATAGCTGCGTTGTCACTTTCGTCCCTCTTGCGTGCTTACAGTCGGATTAAGATTACCACAGCCCGGTGGAATTTGAAATAAAGTATCATTTGACTCTATTATGATTTGTAAACTTGATTTGTTTGACTTGTTTACGATTTGTAAACAGTAAAATGGTTAATAATTGTAATGATAAATACAGTTTTTAATGGTAATGACAAAAACTTAACCATTTGATTATCAGGTATGGTACTCTATGATATGAGATCCCCAAAAAGTGGCAAACTCAAATTAATTCTAGTGTACCTACCGGATGATTGGCAATGAAGGGGTTTCCCCAAAAATTGGCAACATAGGGCTGTGAAAGGGACGGAAGTTGGTGCAAATTATCGACACATGTCAAGATACATGTCTGTGTTAACAATGTTATCGCCCGAAGCCCTGAAGTGGTTTTGACCAGAAATTCGCGAATGGACTATACGGTCTTCAGCAGGACGAATCGCATATATCTGTTAAAGTGGAAGAGCTGCTAGATCGGAATAGTTTGTAAATTGACCAGAAGAAATGTTTTTACTTTTTAGCCTTCACACCAACAACACTCTTGATCTTATTGTTTTAATGACGTCCCAAACACCCTGTAATAGGTATTTTGGAACGATAAAGATTTATTAATCAATAGCTCTGTTTGGTTGTCCACGAAATCTAGATGATAACTAGATGTCTTGCGTTTGTTTGTCCAGGCTAGGTTTCGTTTACTGCATGATTGCCTATGATGACGTCACAACGAAAATCAAAATCTAGTTTAATAACAGCATTGCATCTTGTTATGTACTGGACAACCAAACATATTGAAACCAAAAAAATTTCAAACGGAATGTTTAATTAATTGGTATTCTGTACACTATATGTTCTTTTAAAAGCAATTCGGAGGACTCCGTTAATGAGGTGCCAAATATACTGTAATAGGTATTTTGGAATGATAAAGATTTATTAATTATTATTAGGGGTACGTGCGAATATTCGAAATGGACAAGTTATTCGACAAATTATTTTCGAATTTCGAATATTGATTTTTAAACTATTCGAATTCGTATTCGAAATCGACATTTAATTATTCGAAAAACGAATAATTCGAAAAATTCGAGTAGTTTGAATATTTGCCACCACTGAAAAACACTTTGCTGCAAAAATTCACATTTAAGGTATATTATTCGAACTTTTGGCAAATTATTCGAGCCAAAACGAATTATTCGATTCGCTTCGATATTCGACTTTTTAAAAATATTCGATATTCGATTCGACTTCGAATTATGATTTTCAAGAAAAGAAAACAACTATTCGCACACCCCTAATTGATGAGCGTAGCGAGCGGAGCGAAATCTTCAATTTCACTTACCCCAGAAAAAAGTCACTTGTGTATGTTTTCTTTTTTTTTTTTTTTTTTGTGTGTTTGTGCGCGCTCTACAGACCAAACGCCTGAACCGACATTGATGAAAATTTCTGAGTATCTACCTCTGTTCTCAACTTAGACCCCCTGCGTTTTTGAACAAGATCGGTTCAGTAAATTTTTTATAATTTATTATTTTTTATTCGACTTTTTAAAAATATTCGATATTCGATTCGACTTCGAATTATGATTTTCAAGAAAAGAAAACAACTATTCGCACACCCCTAATTGATGAGCGTAGCGAGCGGAGCGAAATCTTCAATTTCACTTACCCCAGAAAAAAGTCACTTGTGTATGTTTTCTTTTTTTTTTTTTTTTTGTGTGTTTGTGCGCGCTCTACAGACCAAACGCCTGAACCGACATTGATGAAAATTTCTGAGTATCTACCTCTGTTCTCAACTTAGACCCCCTGCGTTTTTGAACAAGATCGGTTCAGTAAATTTTTTATAATTTATTATTTTTTATTCGACTTTTTAAAAATATTCGATATTCGATTCGACTTCGAATTATGATTTTCAAGAAAAGAAAACAACTATTCGCACACCCCTAATTGATGAGCGTAGCGAGCGGAGCGAAATCTTCAATTTCACTTACCCCAGAAAAAAGTCACTTGTGTATGTTTTCTTTTTTTTTTTTTTTTTGTGTGTTTGTGCGTGCTCTACAGACCAAACGCCTGAACCGACATTGATGAAAATTTCTGAGTATCTACCTCTGTTCTCAACTTAGACCCCCTGCGTTTTTGAACAAGATCGGTTCAGTAAATTTTTTATAAATCAATTTTTACGAAATTTTTCGATTTTTTCAGAATTTTGACCCCCTGTAACTTTCTAAGTTCTGAACATAACTTCACCAAAACTTCTAAACATGTTGACCTTATACATATTTATCATGCCTGCAAATCTTAGTTCGGTAGGTTTTTCCAATTGGTTTTTATTAGCATTTTTGTGGTGTTTTTTTCGTGATTTGACTGCTGATTTAATATGAGTCCGGTTTCTTCGTTTCCTTGGTTACCAGCTTTGTTGACCTCGAAGAGAAACAAAGGAACGTCAGAATCCGCATACATTTTCAAGTGATTAGAATTTTCGAGAAGGCAATGGTCAGGTTTGGTGCTCCATGGTTTTCTTGTGACTGCTGCCTGCACCTTTTAATCCGCTATACACAAACCGCTACCTACGCTCATCTTCAACGCAACACAAATTGCGTTCGCGAAGCCCTAGTTATTATCATTGTAACTGTTTCAAACTCAGTTTGACGGCCGAATCCGTCATCGTCGTCGCCACCTGTTGCAGACTCGACCGTGCAAGTGGCGGCGCTAACCGCGCTCGGCTCGGTCGCGTCCGTCGAGCCGCCCACCGACGAGATCACCGAGCAGCTGTCCAAGCCGGCCGCCTTCCGCCAGCCAACCGCGGGCCAGCCGCAGCCCGGCGTCCACCAGGAGCCAATCACGAGTCGGCCGCAAGTCGGGGCCGGCCAATCGGTGGCCGAGGTCCTGGCCGACTTGGACCTGGCCGAGGACGGCGACGAGGAGTGCGTGGAGGAGCGGCGCGGGGAGCCGTCGTGGCTGCTCGAACACTGTCTCGGCAACCTGTTGGACCCGGCGCACGTAACCGCGCTTTCCGGCGCGCCCGTGCCCGTCAAGGTGGAATCGCTGCAGGTGGGTTGGCGGTGGCGATGTCGTTGACAGACGCCGAATCGGGCGACTTTGCGCATTTGTTTGGGCAGCTTGTTGAATGCATTACTCCCATGTTTCAGGAAGAGTTGGGTTAAGCATTGTTGGGTAGATTTCCATCTGATTAGCTTGCCGTTAGGAATTAAGTTGCCACACAGACAAATAAATGAATGTCAGAAATAAAGTTACAGCCTTGTTCATGGTAGACCAGGCCAAGCTCTTTGCACCGAGACTGGCCGATTGACAAAACCCCTGTTAAGTAGCCGGGGTCTTCAATGGGGGAATCTCTCTCCCAAAAAGGGCCGAATCCCGCCTTGTGGATACGAAACGGGGTACACTTTTGGGGGAATTCGCACAAAATTCAAATGGGAATTCATGCAAACACCCCGGGGGGAATTCACACGAAATCTCGTATTGCGTAACCAGGCCCGGGGGGAATTCACACGGAATCTCGTCTTGTGTGACCGGACCCGGGGGGAATTCACACGGAATCTTGTTCTGCGTAACCAGGCCCGGGGGAATTCACACGGAATCTCGTATTGCGTAACCAGGCACGGGGGTAATTCACACGGAATCTCGTATTGCGTAACCAGGCACGGGGGTAAATCACACGAAATCTCGTATTGCGTAACCAGGCACGGGGGTAATTCACACGAAATCTCGTATTGCGTAATCAGACACGGGGGGAATTCACACGAAATCTCGTATTGCGTAATCAGACACGGGGGGAATTCACACGAAATCTCGTATTGCGTAACCAGGCACGGGGGGGAATTCACACGAAATCTCGTATTGCGTAACCAGGCACGGGGGGTAAATCACACGAAATCTCGTATTGCGTAACCAGGCCCGGGGGGAATTCACACGAAATCTCGTATTGCGTAACCAGGCACGGGGGGTAAATCACACGAAATCTCGTATTGCGTAACCAGGCACGGGGGGAATTCACACGAAATCACGTATTGCGTAACCAGGCCCGGGGGGAATTCACACGAAATCTCGTATTGCGTAACCAGGCACGGGGGGTAATTCACACGAAATCTCGTATTGCGTAATCAGGCCCGGGGGGAATTCACACGAAATCTCGTATTGCGTAACCAGGCACGGGGGGTAATTCACACGAAATCTCGTATTGCGTAACCAGGCACGGGGGGTAAATCACACGAAATCTCGTATTGCGTAACCAGGCACGGGGGGAATTCACACGAAATCACGTATTGCGTAACCAGGCCCGGGGGGAATTCACACGAAATCTCGTATTGCGTAACCAGGCACGGGGGGTAATTCACACGGAATCTCGTATTGCGTAACCAGGCACGGGGGTAAATCACACGAAATCTCGTATTGCGTAATCAGACACGGGGGGAATTCACACGAAATCTCGTATTGCGTAATCAGACACGGGGGGAATTCACACGAAATCTCGTATTGCGTAACCAGGCACGGGGGGGAATTCACACGAAATCTCGTATTGCGTAACCAGGCACGGGGGGTAAATCACACGAAATCTCGTATTGCGTAACCAGGCCCGGGGGGAATTCACACGAAATCTCGTATTGCGTAACCAGGCACGGGGGGTAAATCACACGAAATCTCGTATTGCGTAACCAGGCACGGGGGGAATTCACACGAAATCACGTATTGCGTAACCAGGCCCGGGGGGAATTCACACGAAATCTCGTATTGCGTAACCAGGCACGGGGGGTAATTCACACGAAATCACGTATTGCGTAACCAGGCACGGGGGTAATTCACACGGAATCTCGTATTGCGTAACCAGGCACGGGGGTAAATCACACGAAATCTCGTATTGCGTAACCAGGCACGGGGGTCATTCACACGAAATCTCGTATTGCGTAATCAGACACGGGGGGAATTCACACGAAATCTCGTATTGCGTAATCAGACACGGGGGGAATTCACACGAAATCTCGTATTGCGTAACCAGGCACGGGGGGGAATTCACACGAAATCTCGTATTGCGTAACCAGGCACGGGGGGTAAATCACACGAAATCTCGTATTGCGTAACCAGGCCCGGGGGGAATTCACACGAAATCTCGTATTGCGTAACCAGGCACGGGGGGTAAATCACACGAAATCTCGTATTGCGTAACCAGGCACGGGGGGAATTCACACGAAATCACGTATTGCGTAACCAGGCCCGGGGGGAATTCACACGAAATCTCGTATTGCGTAACCAGGCACGGGGGGTAATTCACACGAAATCTCGTATTGCGTAATCAGGCCCGGGGGGAATTCACACGAAATCTCGTATTGCGTAACCAGGCCCGGGGGGAATTCACACGAAATCTCGTATTGCGTAACCAGGCCCGGGGGGAATTCACACGAAATCTCGTCTTGCGCACGCGGACACAGGTGCTGGCGGTGCTGTCGCAGTACTTCTTCGCGCCGATCGTGGCGCCCCAGCTGTCCGCGGTCGTCCGCGCGCTGTCGCTGTCGATGGACAACGTCGACGAGCCGGTCGTGCGCAGACACGCGGGCCACGCCGTCGAGGGCGTCGGTCTCAGCGTCCAACAGGTGGGCGACAGTCAGCCCTCGTGTCGTACAAGGACTGTGGTCTTTGAGAGGAGAGGAAATTGTTACTGGTTTATGCAGATACCAGTATGCAATTGACGGAAGGGAGGCGAAGTTGGAAAAATGTGCACCCGAACCGGGATACGAACCCGGGACCTCCTGGTTGCCGGGCAGGTGCTCTACCAACTGAGCTATTCGGTCACACATTCTCCCTGCTTCGCCGGGCAGGTGCTCTACCAACTGAGCTATTCGGTCACACATTCTCCCTGCTTCGCCGGGTGGGACAAGGAGGATCTCCAGGGAGATGAGAGGCCGAGCGACCCGCACATGGGACACGGGTAAACGGACTCGGCCCCAGGACGGCGATGGCGCAATCACTAGCCCCTATGTCCCTTTCTCAGATGAAGAGACACGAGGTGGATGAGAGGTGGATGAGGATGAGATTCCTCTCATCCACCTTATCATCATCATCATCTAATCTCATCATTCTTGTCTTGTCAGATGGCAGATATCTAGAAATTTACTTACTTTTGGATTACGTTCTACCCGAACATTGAATGCAAGTTATCCCCCGTTGGTTTTTTACGTCCACGGAATCTATGTATGTATATATACACATATATTATATATATATAGGTATGCTGATTGCTGATGAATATTCTCGTAGCCACAAAGAGTTTTAGTCATTTTTTTCGGTTAATGCTACTGTGAAGTAGTAAGTTTATTCTGTTATATATATATATATATATATATATATATATATATATATATATATATATATATATATATATATATATATATATATATATATATTTAGATTTATATATGTGCATTTAGTTTTTCACAGCAAGGTTTATTAAAATCGTTATTTTTGGATTGAACTGTTATAGTTATATTTTCTTTACCAAGGTTTCGACCAAATTGTCTGGCCATTTTCAAGGGTCAAGCAATACAAACTAAAAAACAAAACAAGGTGAGATAATCACAACAAATAAATAATGGCCTTGAAAATGGCCAGACAATTTGGTCGAAACAATGGGAAAGAAAATATAACTATAACACAGTTTAATCCAAAAAATAACGATTTTAATAAATATAAAAACTGCCACCTGTACAAATGTACTATTTGTAGTAAAGCTCGAATAAAACGTTGATTGCCACCGTGTCCGTCGCCCCGACCAGAGCCTGGCCGCGGCCGCCGCCGAGCCGCGGCCGATCTCTCTGCCGGCGGCCGCGCGGTTCTGGAGCGCGATGCTCGCGGGGCCCGTGCTGCGCGCGCTGCAATGCGCGGACAACTCGACGCTGCGCGCGGTCGGCTGCGACTGTCTGGCCAGCATCGGCCTCGACGTGTTCCAGGTGAACCTGGGATTTTCGGGGAACCGGGGATTTTCGGGGAACCAGGGATTTTCGGGGAACCAGGGATTTTCGGGGAACCAGGGATTTTTGGGGAACCAGGGATTTTCAGGGAACTTTCAGGGATTTTCGGGGAACCAGGGATTTTCGGGGAACCAGGGATTTTTAGGGAACCAGGGATTTTTAGGGAACCAGGGATTTTCGGGGCACCAGGGATTTTAAGGGAACTAGGGATTTTCGGGGAACCAGGGATTTTTAGGGAACCAGGGATTTTCAGGGAACCAGGGATTTTCAGGGAACCAGGGATTTTCGGGGAACCAGGGATTTTTAGGGAACTAGGGATTTTCAGGGAACCAGGGATTTTTGGGGAACCAGGGATTTTCGGGGAACCAGGGATTTTCAGGGAACCAGGAATTTTCGGGGAACCAGGGATTTTTAGGGAACTAGGGATTTTCAGGGAACCAGGGATTTTCGGGGAACCAGGGATTTTTAGGGAACTAGGGATTTTCAGGGAACCAGGGATTTTCAGGGAACCAGGGATTTTCAGGGAACCAGGGATTTTCGGGGAACCAGGGATTTTCGGGGAACCAGGGATTTTCAGGGAACCAGGGATTTTCAGGGAACCAGGGATTTTCAGGGAACCAGGGATTTTCGGGGAACCAGGGATTTTCAGGGAACCAGGGATTTTAAGGGAACTAGGGATTTTTAGGGGAACTAGGGATTTTCAGGGAACCAGGGATTTTCAGGGAACCAGGGATTTTCAGGGAACCAGGGATTTTCGGGGAACCAGGGATTTTTAGGGAACCAGGGATTTTCGGGGAACCAGGGATTTTAAGGGAACTAGGGATTTTTAGGGGAACTAGGGATTTTCAGGGAACCAGGGATTTTCAGGGAACCAGGGATTTTCACGGAACCAGGGATTTTCGGGGAACCAGGGATTTTTAGGGAACCAGGGATTTTCGGGGAACCAGGGATTTTTAGGGAACTAGGGATTTTCAGGGAACCAGGGATTTTCGGGGAACCAGGGATTTTCGGGGAACCAGGGATTTTCAGGGAACCAGGGATTTTCAGGGAACCAGGGATTTTCAGGGAACCAGGGATTTTTAGGGAACTTTCAGGGAACCAGGGATTTTCAGGGAACCAGGGATTTTCAGGGAACCAGGGATTTTCGGGGAACCAGGGATTTTTAGGGAACCAGGGATTTTCGGGGAACCAGGGATTTTAAGGGAACTAGGGATTTTTAGGGGAACTAGGGATTTTCAGGGAACCAGGGATTTTCACGGAACCAGGGATTTTCGGGGAACCAGGGATTTTTAGGGAACCAGGGATTTTCGGGGAACCAGGGATTTTTAGGGAACTAGGGATTTTCAGGGAACCAGGGATTTTCGGGGAACCAGGGATTTTCAGGGAACCAGGGATTTTCAGGGAACTTTCAGGGAACCAGGGATTTTCAGGGAACCAGGGATTTTCAGGGAACTTTCAGGGAACCAGGGATTTTCAGGGAACCAGGGATTTTCAGGGAACCAGGGATTTTCAGGGAACCAGGGATTTTCAGGGAACCAGGGATCAGGGTAAACCCAGATTTCCTCTCCCATACTAAAGCAGCTAAAGTGTATTTTTCGCGCCCCACGCTATCGCAAAATGTGTTGAAACCAAACTGAAGTTTTCTTTGCAGATGTGTCCATATTCATGGATTTCCAGCCATTTTTCAGCCCTGACAAAACGCGAAATTTCGCGAATTTCGGCCATAACACCACAATTGCCAATTCTGTGCCTATAGGCACAGATAGAACGGTCACCCACATTTTCCACTCCCATACTAAAGCAGCCACGCGAAAACCCTCCGCCTGCAGTAATGGTTTCGCCGGCAGTCAAGGGATGGAGCCACTTTTTATTATTATGTACACAAATTAGCCTCCCAAAAGTGTTGTCCATTCCGGGATTTGAACCCGGGTTCCCAACTTTCGCGGCTGGTGCTCTAACCAGCTGAGCTAAATGGCCATTAAATTTGGGAGAAGTAATTTGCATACAGGGTGAGAATTGAATGTCCCCAGGGGGGTATGGTCCAGAGTCTACGAATACTCATAGTGGCTCTGGTACCGCGTGATGCTATACTGCAACCACATTTTACATTCAACCTCGAGTAACTCCAATTTAACGTTGGATGCGTTGAATTCTCTTTTAATCTAATTTAAATTACGAAAGCTCGTAATTGGCTATTCATTTTATTATTATGTACACAGATTAGCCTCCCAAAAGTGTTGTCCATTCCGGGATTTGAACCCGGAAAGTTGGGGACCCGGGTTCAAATCCCAGAATGGACAACACTTTTGGGAGGCTAATTTGTGTACATAATAATAAAATGAATAGCCAATTACGAGCTTTCGTAATTTAAATAAGATTAAAAGAGGATGGAGCCACTGTTTGTTTTATATCTCCTGTAACCATGGTAACTGTAACCACCTGAGGAACATTGGGTCCCTTGATCATAATTGACCTTGTGCCATGGCCTGGTAGATGAAGCCATAACTGTAACCACCTGAGGAACATTGGGTTCCTTCATTATAATTGACCTTGTGCCATGGCCTGGTAGATGAAGCCATAACTGTAACCACCTGAGGAACATTGGGTTCCTTCATTATAATTGACCTTGTGCCATGGCCTGGTAGATGAAGCCATAACTGTAACCACCTGAGGAACATTGGGTCCCTTGATTATAATTGACCTTGTGCCATGGCCTGGTAGATGAAGCCATACTTGTAATTACCTGTGGAACATTGGGTCCCTTGATTATAATTGTCTTTGACAGCAAAAATTGTCGAAATTAGCATTTTTCAGGCTAGGTTCCTACGAAAATGATTTCCCATAAGAAATAAAATATGACGATATTCCGAAACCCCATACCCACAAGGTAAAGGGATGACTTGAAAAATGTTTAACTTCCTTTGTGAAATCCATCAATCTTTCCAATATAAAATGAGATGGTCGGACCGTAGTTCAAGATGCTATCAAGCCACTGAGCTGTGCCCGCTCCGTTCCCGCAGGAGCTGACCCGGGAGAAGCAGGTGCTCATCGTGACGGTGTTGTTCGGCTGTTGCCGTGACGAGGAGCACAACGTTCGCCAGTCGGCCGTTCGCGGGCTCGCGATGTGCATCCAGTTCCCGTCGCTACGAGAGGTGAGTCGCCGATTTCAACGTCTCGCCGAAACCCTCGGACCTCTTTTCCCTCGGACTTCTTTTCCCTCGGACTTCTTTTCCCTCGGACTTCTTTTCCCTTGGACTTCTTTTCCCTCGGGCTTCTTTTCCCTCGGACTTCTTTTCCCTTGGACTTCTTTTCCCTCGGGCTTCTTTTCCCTCGGACTTCTTTTCCCTCTGACATCTTTTCCCTCGGACCTCTTTTCCCTCGGACTTCTTTTCCCTCGGACTTCTTTTCCCCCGGACTTCTTTTCCCTCGGACCTCTTTTCCCTCGAACTTCTTTTCCCTCGGACCTCTTTTCCCTCGGACCTCTTTTCCCTCGGACCTCTTTTCCCTTGGACTTCTTTTCCCTCTGACTTTTTTTCCCTCTGACTTTTTTTCCCTCTGACTTTTTTTCCCTCGGACTTCCTTTTCCTCGGACTTCTTTTCCCCCGGACTTCTTTTCCCTCGGACTTCTTTTCCCCCGGACTTCTCTTCCCTCGGACCTCTTTTCCCTCGGACCTCTTTTCCCTCGGACCTCTTTTCCCTCGGACCTCTTTTCCCTCGGACCTCTTTTCCCTTGGACCTCTTTTCCCTTGGACTTATTTTCCCTCTGACTTTTTTTCCCTCGGACTTCTCGCGCCGCTGGACGGGCCAGGAAACGACGGAGAGACGGATCTCTTTTACCGCGGTTTTCTATTGGTCATTCAAATGGGATACAGTGTATCTAGTGATTTGGGTTTCATTATTTAGGACGTCTACTTTTGCGGGATCATTCGAATTTCAGGAAGCCTAAACTCCATTCCACGTTAAGAAGGAGAGTGGATTTGTAGCTTCCTCAAAGACGCATTGCTGCTATAAATGAGTTAAGAGTCTCAAAACTGCCCATAGAGCCTTTTCTCCGACTCAAGACACGGCTTGTGAGTTTTGGAACTCTTGGCTCGTGTCCAGCAGCAGTGGGTCCTCGAGGAAGACGCAAATCCACTCTCCTTCTCGACGTGAAATGGAGTTTAGGTTAACAGAAATTGGTTCTTTCGTTCACGCTGTCCACTTTGGTAAAGCTATCTTTCATGCGACTTTTATCAAGCTTTCGAAACCCGGTTTGAAACAGTTATTTTGTAGTTCTCTCGACGTTCGACTGCCGCGGTTGGTAACGGTTTCCCTCGCGTTGGCAGGACATGTCGTTCATGATGGACACGGCCGACGCCGTCATGCGCCTGGTCAAAGACGAGTCCCCGGCTGTCCGGGTCAAAGCGTCCTGGTCGCTGGGCAACCTGAGCGATGCCCTCGTGCGCAACTCCCGGTCCGGCCTGGAGGACATCCCCGACCGGCTGCTGCTGGGTCTGCTCGAGACCAGCATCACGGCGTCGCAGGACAACGACAAGGTGGGCTTCGGACGGGATTTCGTCGGGTCTGAGTCGCCGATTTGGGAGAGAAATGACCGGGTCCCGTGCGGGCAACGCATTTTCTAAAGCACTTTCGTCTTCTATCAGAATGTTGCCACCGAGATCTAGCAATTGAAAGATGTGCCGAAACTAAATGCGGAGGTGTAGCAAAGCTGGCAGAATGTGCAACCGAACCGGGATGCGAATCCGGGACCGCCTGCTTGCCGGTAAGTCGGTGGCACATTTGCCTTGCGGGTGGCGCAGTTTTCCAGCCTCGCTTCCCCTCCAAAAACACAGTATTTTAAATGTTTCTTTAATGCTCGAGCACAGTTCAGATAGTTAGTTTTTTGATTACTTGACTTAAAACTTGGTACAACCCTTAGTAGATGGAATCAGTGAAAAATTATCCTCGTGTCTTATTTCATCACATGGGGTGACCAAAGTCGAAAATTGATCAATTAAAAATTTTGAAACAGACCAAAAGTTGCCGAGTTCTCACAGTCACACCGTTAAAGTTATCATATCAATATTTCAACATGGCCCTTTCTCCAAATTCCCACCATGAGCTTTCCCCGCTTTGCCGGGTGGGATAAGGGGACCTCCCCTTATCTCCCGGTTCTGTTGCACACTTTTCCAGCTCTGCTATCTGTCCATTCATTACATACAGTCGTGCTAGCTTTACGTGACTGTGGCCTGATGGACTCTGATGTATGGTACTCTATGACATCAGGTCCCCAAAAAATTCAGTCTAGTGCACTGGTAGCTGCCCAGTAACAATGTCCTTCAAAACCAAATTTAATACCTTGAAGCAACATAGATTTCCAAAGATCCTAGCACATTTAAAAGATATCTTGTAAAAGTCCTAATTGGAAGGGAGGCGAAGCTGGAAAAATGTGCACCCGAACCGGGATACGAACCCAGGACCTCCTGGTTGCCGGGCAGGTGCTATACAAACTGAGCTATTCGGTCACACATTCTCCCTGCTTCGCCGGGTGGGACAAGGGGGATCTCCGGGGAGATGAGAGGCCGAGCGACCCGTACATGGGACAGTTAACGGACTCGGCCCCAGGACGGCGATGGCGCAATCACTAGACCCTTTGTCCCAATCTCAGATGAAGAGACACGAAGTGGATGAAATTGTTACTGGTTTAAGCAGTTACCAGTATGCAATGCATACTGGTACCTAACTGCTTAAACCAGTCGTAACAATTTCCTCTCGTTGGGAAGTATGTCAGCCTTGAGGCGTTTAAACCTCGGTTTGCAAGCTGAAATGTCCCCATCCGCGCAGGTTCGTTCCAACTCGGTGCGCAGTGTGGGCAACCTGTTGTTGCTGCTCACGCCGGAGCTGCACGCGCTGCCGCAGTTCCCCGAGCCGGTCGAGAAGGCGGTGGCCGTCTTGGTGCGCAACGCCACCAGCGGCAACAACATGAAATGCCGATGGAACGCGTGCTACGCAATCGGCAACGCACTGCGCAATCCCGTGCTCCACACTGCCAACCCGGCGAGCATGGTGAGATCCGTAACGTGCCGTCACTGATTTGAGGTTTCCCAACTGATGATCTGTTAAACTGATATAAGGTTACCCTGACGTTCTACCATACTTAGCTATGGCTAAGTCACAGATATAAGGTTACCCAGACATTCTACCATACCTAGCTATGGCTACGTCACAGACATAAGGTTACCCAGACATTCTACCATACCTAGCTATGGCTACGTCACAGATATAAGGTTACCCAGACACTCTACCATACCTAGCTATGGCTCCGTCACAGACATAAGGTTACCCAGACATTCTACCATACCTAGCTATGGCTACGTCACAGATATAAGGTTACCCAGACATTCTACCATACCTAGCTATGGCTAAGTCACAGATATAAGGTTACCCAGACATTCTACCATACCTAGCTATGGCTATTTCACAGATATAAGGTTACCCAGACATTCTACCATACCTAGCTATGGCTACGTCACAGATATAAGGTTACCCAGACATTCTACCATACCTAGCTATGGCTAAGTCACAGATATAAGGTTACCCTGACATTCTACCATACCTAGCTATGGCTACGTCACAGATATAAGGTTACCCAGACATTCTACCGTACCTAGCTATGGCTATGTCACAGACATAAGGTTACCCAGACATTCTACCATACCTAGCTATGGCTATTTCACAGATATAAGGTTACCCTGACAATCTACCATACCTAGCTATGGCTACGTCACAGATATAAGGTTACCCAGACACTCTACCATACCTAGCTATGGCTCCGTCACATACATAAGGTTACCCAGACATTCTACCATACCTAGCTATGGCTACGTCACAGATATAAGGTTACCCAGACATTCTACCATACCTAGCTATGGCTAAGTCACAGATATAAGGTTACCCAGACATTCTACCATACCTAGCTATGGCTATTTCACAGATATAAGGTTACCCAGACATTCTACCATACCTAGCTATGGCTACGTCACAGATATAAGGTTACCCAGACATTCTACCATACCTAGCTATGGCTAAGTCACAGATATAAGGTTACCCTGACATTCTACCATACCTAGCTATGGCTACGTCACAGATATAAGGTTACCCAGACATTCTACCGTACCTAGCTATGGCTATGTCACAGACATAAGGTTACCCAGACATTCTACCATACCTAGCTATGGCTACGTCACAGATATAAGGTTACCCAGACACTCTACCATACCTAGCTATGGCTCCGTCACAGACATAAGGTTACCCAGACATTCTACCATACCTAGCTATGGCTACGTCACAGATATAAGGTTACCCAGACATTCTACCATACCTAGCTATGGCTAAGTCACAGATATAAGGTTACCCAGACATTCTACCATACCTAGCTATGGCTATTTCACAGATATAAGGTTACCCAGACATTCTACCATACCTAGCTATGGCTACGTCACAGATATAAGGTTACCCAGACATTCTACCATACCTAGCTATGGCTAAGTCACAGATATAAGGTTACCCTGACATTCTACCATACCTAGCTATGGCTACGTCACAGATATAAGGTTACCCAGACATTCTACCGTACCTAGCTATGGCTATGTCACAGACATAAGGTTACCCAGACATTCTACCATACCTAGCTATGGCTATTTCACAGATATAAGGTTACCCTGACAATCTACCATACCTAGCTATGGCTACGTCACAGATATAAGGTTACCCAGACACTCTACCATACCTAGCTATGGCTCCGTCACATACATAAGGTTACCCAGACATTCTACCATACCTAGCTATGGCTACGTCACAGATATAAGGTTACCCAGACATTCTACCATACCTAGCTATGGCTAAGTCACAGATATAAGGTTACCCAGACATTCTACCATACCTAGCTATGGCTATTTCACAGATATAAGGTTACCCAGACATTCTACCATACCTAGCTATGGCTACGTCACAGATATAAGGTTACCCAGACATTCTACCATACCTAGCTATGGCTAAGTCACAGATATAAGGTTACCCTGACATTCTACCATACCTAGCTATGGCTACGTCACAGATATAAGGTTACCCAGACATTCTACCGTACCTAGCTATGGCTATGTCACAGACATAAGGTTACCCAGACATTCTACCATACCTAGCTATGGCTATTTCACAGATATAAGGTTACCCTGACAATCTACCATACCTAGCTAAGGCTACGTCACAGATATAAGGTTACCCAGACATTCTACCGTACCTAGCTAAGGCTACGTCACAGACATAAGGTTGCCCAGACATTCTACCATACCTGGCTATGGCTACGGCAAGAATTGGATGCTAGTAGTTTAGCTGGCAATCGCTACAATCAAGGGACCCAATGCTCCTCAGCTGGTTACAGATACCTTGGTTACAGGTGACATTACAATGAACAGCGGCTCCATCCCTTGACTGCCGGCGAAACTATTATTGCGGGCGGAGGGCTTTCGCGTAGCTGCTTTGGTACGAGAGTGGAACAACTGGGTAACCGTCTATCTGTGCCTAAAGGCATTGTCAAGTGCATCAATGTCCATGAACCGTCTCCGTCCATGTCTCTATCGGCATTGACATTGTCAATTGCGGTGTTATGGCCGAAATTCGCGAAATTTCGCAATTTGTCGCGCTTGAAAAATGGCTGGAAATTTATGAATATGGACACATCTGCAAAGAACACTTCAATTTTCATGGATTCAACACATTTCGCGATTTTGTGGGGCGAAAAATTCCTTTCTGTGCCTATAGGCAAAGCACGGTCCGGTGTCCTTGAAAGCATTGCACCAATGTCCTTGAACGTTTGCCCGCGGCGTCGGCAGGCGACCGTGTACCACGCGCTCACGCGGCTCGTCATCAACTTCCGCAACTTCAAGGTGCGCATAAACGCGGCGGCGGCGCTGGCCACGCCGGCCACGCGCCCCGCGTACGGCCGCGAGTTTGTGTCCGTGTGGGTCGGGCTCTTGGCCGGACTGGAAAACGCCCAGGACATGGAGGACTTTGCCGAGTTCAAACACCAGGACGGTCTGGTCAGCCAGGTGCGTGCGGTTTCGGTCCTTTTACTCGCGTTCCACGTCGAGAAGGAGAGGGGATTTGCATCTTCCTCGAGGACCCACTGCTGCTAGACACGAGCAAAGGGTTTCAAAACTGCCCATAGAGCCTTTTGGTCTGCTCAAGACATGGCTTGTGAGTGTTGAAACTCGAAGCTTGTATCTGGCAGCAGTGGGTCCTCGAGGAAGGTGCAAATCCTTGCCTTAAGAGGCCAGACTTCCTCTCTCCCAGCTGCACGCAGCTGCATTGATTGATTCTTTATCTACAACTCCCTCGCTTACGTCAATAGTTTATCTCTTACGGTTTAGTAAAAAAGCACATACTCGTGAGACTCTGCATTCGCGCCATCTCGCAGCTGCGAGCAACTGGGATCTAGGTATTCTGGCCTCTTATATAATTTTAAACCAAATTTAAAGGTAAATTGCTGAGTAATAGGTACCTATTGTGTAAATTCCATTGCTGCTGTGGCTCGAAATGTTGCAAGAAGCCGTGGAAGACTGAGTTTTAAGAGAAACGCCAAATGTAAAGCCCGTACCGCGAGCTGACGACAGCGTTGCGTTGCAGCTGTGCGTGACGTTGACGCACGTGATGTCGCTGACGGAGGCCGACGACTTGAGTCCGCTGCTCGATGGCCTGTCGCGACACGCCGAGTCGCTGACGCAGCGTCTGGCGCGTTTCCGACGCAGCGTCGTGCCCGAGCGCGAGGGGGAGGCGGCCGACGCCGCGCGAAAGGCGCTCGCGCTCGCAAACGCGGAAACGAGGCTCACCGACGAACAGCGCGAGGCCGCGCGGATACTCGTGGCCGCATTTGCACGGGACGCCGACGATTGAATTTCGCGGGTCTGGCGGCGAAAGGGGGTGGGGCGAAAGGGGGTGGGGCGAAAGGGGGTGGGGCTGATGGGACTGGCGGCGAAAGGGGGTGGGGCGAAAGGGGGTGGTCTGAAAGGGACTAGCGGCAAAAGGGGATGGGGCGAAAGGGGGTGGGGCTCATGGGACTGGCGGCGAAAGGGGGTGGGGCGAAAGGGGGTGGGGCTCATGGGACTGGCGGCGAAAGGGGGTGGGGCGAAAGGGGGTGGGGCTCATGGGACTGGCGGCGAAAGGGGGTGGGGCGAAAGGGGGTGGGGCTCGCGGGACTGGCGGCTAAACTACACGACTTTGGCACTTGTCTCACTTATAACGGAAATTTATTTCGAATTGATTTTTCAAATTGAACCATGGATGTGTTAGAAAAGATAGACTGTCTAACAGCCGGTACACACTACGCTTTTTCCGCGCTTTCGAGCCCTCAGGGCTGGGCCCGTCGGAGCCCGAAACGCTCTGAGAGGCCGAGAACGAGACGGATTCGCAATACACACTGCACTTTATAATCTGACGGACTGCTGCCCATGGGCTCGAAAGCGTAGTGTGTATTGGCTATTATAGTGCTGCAATGGCTCCACAAAAACATAGTTGCCAGTTAAACTCCATTCACGTTGTGAAGTAGAGTGGCTTTGCATCTTCCTCGAGGACCCACTGCTGCTAGACACAAAACTAGTTCTCCAAAATTGATTATAAAGCTTTATGCCTTGCTCAAGACATGGCTAGTGATTTTTGAAACTCTTAGCTCGTGTCTAGTAGCAGTGGGTCCTTGAGGAAGATGCTAATCTATTCTCCTTCTCGACGTGAAATGGAGCTTAGTTAGGTCATATGTGGGTTTGTCTTAGCATAGGAGTTAACATGTTCTTGATGTTATCTAAATGACCGGCACTGCATCAGATTACCTAACCTGACTATACTTTTTTTATATCTAAATAAATATATCCTCGTTATTTTTAATTACTTTAATTTTACTGACCAACGTCGAACACAATCGCTTGCCAATAACAGTATCGACGCACAGAGACGGTTTTACTCCGCAAAACGCTTTCGATTCGTTCGCCAGTCGAGCGTTGTGTCCAGAGGTCTGATACTCGCGGCACGGAAACGTTCGGAAACTCAACCACGAATCGAGCCGCAAACTGCCACCAATCATACTCGATCGCCGCCTATAAAGTCCTTTCGAACTAAAATCCCACCTCATGGTTTTTTCAACAATGAGAAAACAATTGTAAGATTTAAGTTCCACAGGCTTTGAAACTCTGGGATTTCCCCCGAGAGTCTTTAACGCAAACGCACTCCTACTCTGTGGCGGTGGGATCGTCGGTCTTGTCCGCCGTCGTTTCTCCTTCGTCCTCGGAGCTCTTGGATTCCTCGGAAGCCGCCGACTCTTTCTCCGCCGGCTGTTTGTCCACCGGCTTGGCGGCTTTCGCCCGCTTCAGGTTCTGTTTCTTCTTCTGACGCTTGGCTCGCTTCTTCGCCGTCCGCTCGTCGGCGGCTTGCTGGTTGTCCAGAAGTTTTTCCTGGTACGCATCGTCTAGAAGTTCCTGTCCGCGAGACGAGAGGAAATCGGATGTCAAGTTGTGTGCTGCCTACCTACTACCACCTTTAGGATATAATATTTGTTTGACATCACATCCCACTTATACTTTGAGCACCTTTGAGCATTGAATTAAACTAATTTTTAAAGATATACCAATGTGGCAATGGCAATGACCATTGTATATTTTATTTGTTTCAACCTTTGATAGAGTACCTACCTGCTCATTTTATTGGCAAATAGAGTACCAATGATAAATGTTAATACTGTGGGATGCTTATCATTGAAAAAATGAAAAGATTGTCAATAGGAATGTTCTCTATTGTTCTCTATTCTGTCTGGTATGGAAGTGTTAGAGCAAGTAGAAAAAAGGCTGTGTAAAAAGTCCTTCTGAAAAATTAACTGTAAGCCCGTGACAACTAAAATGTTACAAGCCTACCATTTACCTATGTATGTATAAATGTACTCACAATCTACACTAAATAAAACCCATTGAACCTGGTTTAAATTATTAATGACTAAACGAACCCAATATTACTATATAAACAAATTACACAGTCTGAGTCTGCCTCTAGTGATATTTTGGGCTATTCCAATTTTATAGTGATATTCCCGATTCATTGTGGTGATAGTATTATGCTCCTCACATCTTACCTTTTCCCCCTTCTCCTGTATAAACTTTTGCCTAGCATATTCTTTTCTTCTTAGATGCCGGTAAACGTGGAATTCACCGCTACCTGCGCCAGCACTTGAGCCCATCACATTCCTTACGAAATCTGGCACATGTGGGTTGCTTTTGTCCTTTGGTCTTGCAGGGATTACCACTGGTTTTTCCTGAAACCAATCAATTACAATAAAATGACCATACTAATCAGAGAAAATTCAGTGAGTAAGTCGACAACTTTACAGGTTATGTCCTGTTTGAACCTACACGGATATTTTTAATCACATCTTAGGAGCTATGTAACAATATACTATTACGAACCGGATTTTTCATGAGCTTTTCTAATTTAATTCGCTGCAAATCTGTTGCACTCTTGGCTATGGTAGGTTTATCTTCGGAGTCTTTGCCTTTCGGCTTTCTGTCACCCTTGGTTGCCGCCATGACACAAATAATGCCCGCAGCGCAGGCGGGAAGAATACAAGCAGCGATTTAGGAAGATGTAGCAAGAATCTCTTGTGAAGTTCTTTTTCTATTAGTTTTGGCTGGTTTTGGCTAAGGTTTTGGCCTTTGGGGGGAATGATGGGTTAGCCAAGGATTGTAGCCCGGTTTACACAATAATTCCTAATCCATAACAATGTTTTATATTTTATACTAAATAATTCTTTTATTTGTGATTTTTGTTATCCCAGAATCTATGGAGTATGGACATGGTTATTGAAATCGGCTTGGACTGAAAATTGGCTGCTACCTAGCCTTTTAAAGCCTCCAACGACAGTTCTGTTTGACTTTCAGCTATGCAGGGGTCAAGAACAAACAAATTTTTTATAATTAACTTATAAATATAATAGCATAGAGTAATTAAATCGTAGGTTTCATTACTCTGTGGTTATATAGGTACCTTCATAATATCTAAGTGATAATAATAAGTATTTAATGGATATTATACAAGTTTCCAATTGGTGTATATTATCATTGGGAAGGATTAGCACTGTGGCACTATCAATGGTACCTATAATTAGTAGGTACCTACCTATCAAATAAAAAATTTGTATTGTTGTAAATGAACACGACGTTGCAATGTTAGCAAATAATAAAGCAAAAGAACCAAACAAAACATTTTTTTTTCTGTGGTAGTATGTTCCTACCGCCTATTATGACAATACCTAATATATACATTTCTCAACATAGGGTCAGACCTCAAATACCCCAATACTGAACGATAAACTTTGTGCGATGAATGATTATATAGTTATACCTATATTTGATTGAAAATAGTGTTTATATATAGGTACACCTATTAGTATTACATTATGCACTTTTTCTCCCACTCTTAAGTAAAAAACTATGTTTGGTTATTTGGAAGCAGCATTAGGAGAGATTAAATCTACATACTAAACACAACGAAGCCGATAAGTACGATAAGTCCAAAACTCACAAAATGCTACCCTAGATTCGTAAAAACTTTAAGCTGCGTTTACGGCATTGCTAAGCAATGGCGTCGTAGACGAGTTTGCAAGCAACAGCCAATCAGAAGGCCGATCCCGGTGATGTCAGTGACCCTGTTGCTTCGCGTCGACAGACATGGAACATGTTTATCTTTTTTGTTGCGAAGCGACACAGTTGGCAACGCCATCGCTTTGCATCGCTGTGTAAACGTAGCTTTTTAAAAGTAAAACACTTGCCAACAATCAACATGGATAAATTACGTATTAGGAAACTCAAAGCATACATTTAAAGGATGACACAAAACTGTATTCATGTGGTATTTTTGGTACTAATGAGAAAGATGAATTACTGCATTGAAAGATTACATTTTTACAATGTTACTATTTGTAAACAAATCCCCAAACAAATGGTTTTGTTGTAAAAATAAATTTTGAAATGAGAAATAGCACTTTTATGCCCAACACCGGCTGCAAAATTCAAAGTGGCCCGGCCAAAAAACTAGCCTGAGCTTGGTTTGCGGAGCCTTGTCCTGGTCAGTGCATTAAGAGCGATGCCTGACAGTGCGAGAAGGTGCTACCACGAATCACGAGCAAGAAAGTCTTTTATCAGTCCAATCACCAGCGATTCCGTCGCTGTTAGTCAATTTCGAGATCTCTACAACGGCTGGAACTGGCTAAATCCCCCAATTACAATCGCTACAATTCTGAGATTTTTCCTTGCCAAAAAAACCATAAAACCACCGATAAAACTATAATTAAATACTACATACCTACACATGTATTTTTGTTATTTTCGAATTTGGCTTTGTTTCACTGTCCATAATACATTTGTTGAGATAGGTTTCTAGTGTCCGCAGCATTTTTCCTAAATATTGCGCTATTACCTAAAAACAGAAAGGCAAAACCAACTCTGAGCAAGCCTGTTCTTCCTTTCGTTTTAAAACCAGTAAGATCGTTATAATGTAACTAATAAGATTACTCTGTAAAGACGGTTCTGGACGACATTAACGAGTGGACATTTGCGCGGGCATTTCGCGCAATGAATTCGGTCGGGTGGGAATCGACTTCTTCTCGGCCCAAGCGACGGACTTCCGATGCACGACAAACTCACAGCCACGGTGACGGCAGTGTGTTGCGATGTTACGTGGCTGAAGCGAGCCAGATTCCGAACTGGGGAAGGCAAACCTGAGCACCAAGATGTCGTTAAACACCGCCACGCCACAAGGCCTATTCCCACCGCGTGGGTAATTTAGCCCCTTTTGCACGCTGTCCTTGCCATTCGACAATGTCAAACATTCCCCTGTCGATTCAAACGAGCCGTTATAGGGACACGTGACAGTAGAAAATCACAGTTCCAAAAGGTACAATTCTTGCCATCATATTTAGCATTGGTGGGAAATGAATATCGGGTCAAGTCTTTCATAGATCCACGGAGGACTGTCGTTATCCGAACTCGAGCAGGTTTCTTAGCAGCAGCCATTCGGCTAGCGGGCCATTTACGTAAGGAACAATTTAATTCTATAGCCTTTCATCGCTGGGAAGAATCAAAGGACATGTGCTTGAACATTGAGAGATTTAACTCCCGACTCCAAACGATCTTCGAAAGCCATCCCAAGCTGCATGAAACATTTTTCGCTCCTCCTTTTCTTACGACACAAAATCTCAACGTTGCCGATAGTTTTCATAAGGGCCACCGCCAAACAGGCAAAACAGCAACGCGGTCACCGCTTTCGCCAGAACATGCGCCATCGTCAAAACAACTCTCGTCACAAGAAAAGACATGAAAATACTCTAGCAGTAAACGTCTCGCCGCGATTCCCGTCGAGTGCTTCGTCGAGTGCTTCGTCGAGGCGCCGCTACTTGTCCATGGAGTTTGAGCGGCCGAGCGGCGCGACTGTCCGCGCCGTCCGCGCCGTCCGCGCAGTCCGCGCCCTGCCGTCGACGCCGGCGTCGATCGCGTGCAGCGATCGCGGCGCGGGATCGTGCGCGGCCGCGCTGGACATGCGCATGCAGTCTTCCAGCGCGCGGATGAACGTGTCGCACGTCGCGCCCAGCAGGTCTGTCGCCTCCGTCAGCGTCTGCGGACGAGAGGAGCCGCGATTGGTGGTCGGTTGGCGTTGGCGAGCCAAATGTGACGGCTGTTGGAGTTTTTGTGTTTTATGGCTTTTGTTGGGAAGATGTGGTGGATAATCACCATTGAATGTGAAGAGGAAGAGGAAGAAATCAAAAATAAGGATCAAAGGATGTTGAACAAGAGAAAGGAAGTGTAAAGTGAGGCAGGCCGGTTTCAATATATGTCTGGCCTAACGTAAAAATGTCTGTACCTATCTATAGTTTTATATGCTCCCTAGTTTAATTAAGACAGTAAAAAGATTATTATTATTATGGCTGATATTATATAAAGATTATGTAGATAAATGAATACAGGCAAAATGTTTGTTTTTTATTCAGGTCTAGAAAGCCACACAAGCCTTTTGGTGGAGGAAACATCGGATTAAGAACAGGCACATGTTATAAAGTCCCAAAACAAACTAAAATACTGCTTTTACAAAAGAAAGCTAAGTCTATGATCTACATTTTCTTTTTCATCTAGGTAGGTACTCTAGATAGTTGAAAGTGGGTGAAAGTCAGCGGGCTCATCTAGCTACCTTAACTCTAAATGTGTTGCATGCCGCAAACTTACGCAACACTATGCCATTTTCCGACACTTTCAAGTGGTTTCGCAGGGAGGTACTCCAAATCCGCTAATTGTGCCCAAAAACGACCTTACCTCCAGTTCTGGTCCGCCCTCGTTGGTAGCAGCCGTCTTGACCATGTGCACTTGCTGCATAAGAAGGTCGCAGTAAAGTCGCAGCTCTGACTTCTTGGACTTCAGAGACTCTGGGTTCGAGTCAGCCGACTCTTTGCGACTCCGTGTGGTGACACAGGCTTTCGCGCTGCCTAACGCGACCAGCCACTGCTGCCGCTCTTGCGACGAAGGCGCCCGTAGGTAGATGTGCTGCTCGCTCGGTATCACCAGGTCGAGTCTTGTGCTGTCCAGTGGATTTGCTGTCGGATCGGAGAAACCAATGTCAGTTAGTACGGACAATATGGCTAAAAAACTTTCCTGAAACTTTCCATATTTACCTACTATAATATTTAGTTTTAGACCAATTAAGACAGTTTAAATAGTCATGGTATGTCAAATTAGAATACGCACCTATAATTTCACAAGCTGTCACTTTCATTGAACCTTTACATCCTTGGTTGACTTCCTCCTGGGACTTGTAATACGCCAACACACCATTGTCAAGAATGAACCATCTAGTCTGCCAGCCTGTAGAAAGTAAACATCTCAAGATTATCGACCACTAGCGGCTAATAAAACATGTTGACAATCAATTGACATGTGTCAATATTGACTTACCACTCCAGTAATTTGTCCATTTCCATAGTACACCTTCCATGTTGACAAATAATTTGTTTTGACGTACACAAAAAAGTGCTCTACATTTTCATGTTTGTGTCATCTGTCAAAGTTGATTCGCACGCATGTGTTGGCATGAGCTTGCGCAGCAAAATGTTCTTCGGTTCTTCACTTCGGTTCTTTCCGGCTTATCTCGGCTTTCGAAGATGACGTGACGTCACTCTGTGAGTTGAATGCAAATTTGTGCCGAGCGCGGTTATTCATCGACTCTGACGGGTGACGACAGATTCAGGGGCGTGGTGCGAAAGAGGCGTAAAGTGTTTTGCAATAACATTGTACTTTTTTCCAACTCTAAAATGAGCCCTTATCAAAATATTGTGATTTTATCAGCTGCATTAGTCGTCCTATTACTTGTTAATATTGGTAAGTTACACTGGCCGCATTGTTTGGTTGATTGTGTATGTGTACACAAAAAAGATAGGTTATAGATCAACTTCATATCGGGGACCTGTTGATTGTTTTCAGTATTTTATAGCTTTGCTAGAACACTAACCCAGTTTACAAATATCTTATAATGTCCTCTAATAGTGATGAACAGTAAAAGGGTTCCTAGTTTTTAGAGTATCTGGGCTCAGAATCCCCCTAACAGAAGATGAAGGTGCGGCTATCGTTAACATCGTTAGAACCTAGTTGTTTCCACTAACTATTGTCATTTAATTCAAGTCTGTGATCATGTTTCACTTTTTGGTTCACTGATTGTTACATTTTTCTCCTGTATTAATTTTGCTTTTCAAGAATCAAGATCTATCCTGTTCCCTTTAAGGATGATATTACTAACTAAATATTATAATCGGATGCATTAGATGCGTCATTGAGCAACTGTCTAACCGTTATGTGTTTGTCAACAGCTGAGGGCCTGGAGTGCTACGTGTGCACGAACCAGGAAAACAACGTCGAAAAGTGCCTGAACACAATCAAGACTTGCGAGCAGGGAGAGGACATGTGCTTGTCAGAAACCAAGTGGGGAAGCACTCCATACTGGTCGCAGGGAGCCGAGAAACAATATTACATCTCCAAGAGGTAGGTGCCTACAGTTATGTTGCAAATCAAAACTTCTTGTCAATGCATACTTACTGCTCAAGGAATTTGGAAAGTAACGTAAATTTTTACAATGTCGCCTCATCGTCAAAATGGGTAAGACATAAGTTCTGTTGATGTTTTTGTATTCCTCTCGTGACTTTGAAGCGACTTGACTAGGCGCTGGTTGATTTTGTTTCGATCGAAGGTCCTAACATGCGTACAAGTTAAATGTTGCAAAATGTGAACAACATTGTGGCCGCCATGTTGATTTTGTAATTGACATGGGCTCTTACGGGACTACGATTCCGATTAACCGATTCCGATACCGATTACCAAATACGATTCCGATACCGAATACGATTCCGACTAAGTCAAATAGTATTGAGCTTATGGCGATTGAGGCGATTGACGCATTATAGATACAATAGCGTAAATCGTACCATGAATCTTAACGAAATTAACCTGCTCCTAGTCAAATCAATTCAAAATCGTTGAAGAGAAATCCAAAAAAGCAACAAAACTTATGTCGACACATGCTGATGGTGAGATGACGTAGTAAAAAGTTACCGAGAGTAATAAGAAATGCTGTCTTACATTGGAATGCATCCGCATGTGTCTGCGCGGACAGACAGTCGACTAACGTTCGATTGCCTTCGCTCTAGGTGCGCAACCAACGCGACGTGCGTAAAGACGCGCAAGAAGTTCATGCCGTACTGCACACACATCTGGTACGAAGACTGGAAGTGCTCGGACTGCTGCCAGGGCGACCGCTGCAACTACTACGTCATAGTGAGTGCCATCCAGAACACACTACGCTAGTAGCACGCGTTGGAGCCCTCAGGGCTGGGCCCGTCGCAGTCCGAAACGCTCTGAGAGGCCGAGAACGAGACGGATTCGCAATACACACGGCGCTTTGGAGCCCTCAGGGCTGGGCCCGTCGGAGCCCGAAACGCTCTGAGAGGCCGAGAACGAGACGGATTCGCAATACACACTGCGCTTTGGAGCCCTCAGGGCTGGGCCCGTCGCAGTCCGAAACGCTCTGAGAGGCCGAGAACGAGACGGATTCGCAATACACACTGCGCTTTGGAGCCCTCAGGGCTGGGCCCGTCGGAGCCCGAAACGCTCTGAGAGGCCGAGAACGAGACGGATTGGCAATACACACTGTGCTTTGGAGCCCTCAGGGCTGGGCCTGTCGGAGTAAAATTTACGTATTTAGTTAGTGTCGTGAGGAAAATCTCTGTTGACGATTCGGAAACGTTTCAATCATGTGTGAGGGTTAATGATCTATGGTTTAGTAGTAAAATTGGAAGCCTGGTTACAAAGAAGCATTAGCATCATACCACAGAGCTGATGTGATAAAAACGCCAACATTTTGCATCGCGTCTCCGAGCGTTTTGTGGCCAACGGATTTGTGTCGTGGAAGTCTAACAGAGTTGTCCTCGGTTGCAGCTGAGCGGCAGCTTGGCTCGATCCAGTGTCGCCACCATCGTGGCCGGCGTCGGAATCTCGCTGCTCCTCGTGCGGAGACTGCTGTGATCTGACGGCCAACGATCCCGCCCTCGGCTCGCGATCGCCTCGAAGAGTCTCGAGCCTCTCGGCCGGCAACAGTCCGTCCGTCGACTGCGTTGGCAGCACCGTCCGAAAGCTAGCCAAGGGGCGGACACTTGTCGCTGCTGTTCTCCGGCAAAGGACTGACCTCTGCCGATATTCCGTTCTTGGTTTAGTTTCAAACGATTTCTGTACAAAGGGCAGGTGTTGATGGTTTTGGCAACTTTTTTGCCAAGTGCCCTGTCACTATTTCAGCACAGAAGTGTTTGCTCCTTTGCCAGGTAGGGTAGCGACAAGTATGGCTCCTTGGATTTAGGTTATATAAGGTTTCAAAGATCTTAAGTTAAGTCTACTTTCAACAAAGATTTTTTAATTGTTAGTAGTAACAAGAGACAAGTCCGTCCCCGCTACAAGCCTAGATATATTTACAATATGTTTGATTTAACATAAACTGAGATTTTTTTACCTATGGCTATTGGAAGGTTTTTGCAACGATTTTCTTTTTATATGTTTTAAAATAGACTCAAATCCGTCCAATCCTTTGAGTGGCAATGTACGAGATCACTTTAGATTTAGGATAAGGGGTGAAAGCGATTTTTTGAAATAGCTACGTACCATGGAAAGTTATTTCTAGACACTATACTTTAAGAATCTGATGGATCAGTTGTGAAATGTATTCATGGGCAAACCAAATGCAGCATGTTTAAGTCTATGGATTCAAGAACTAATTTGGTTCCATTTTGACCATTTTCCCAGCTCTTTAATTTTTTAATATGGTTGAGATTTGCTTCAGGAGCACCTAATTGTATCCAATATACAGTTGCTTCCGCCAAATTGTCGTTGAACCGGGTGATGAAAAGAATTCTACCAATTAAACCACTTCAGCCTGGCGCCTTGCAATCGAAAGCGACTTCATATCTCGGTGCGATGCAAGTTTTAAGCGCAGTGTCATTGTGCTCTGCTCCGAGATGCTCGACTGGGACTTGCCTACTCACAATCTCGATACTCGGTGCAAATTGCACATCCCACTGCAGCCACAGTTTTAACTGAGCCGTCATGAAGCAAATACATATTATGTTTCATTCAAATACTTAAAAACTGTCTCTCCAATGCGTTTTCATATCTTTCTTGACCAACACCTCACATTCCTTGAAATGCATATCAGGATGTTTTCTTGACTAAACTAATCTCAACATGGTTGAATAGCAATTAAGACAATTTTATAAATGATCTGTTATACCTGCTCTTTACAAAATAAAACCAATGTTTTTAAAACTAATTAGCTAGTTTCACTGTGTTTTCGTCCGTTCCGATTGGTTTTGCGTTGGCAGCCTGCTTGCATCCCCGCAGGTCGATGGAGGTGCCAGGAGCACCAGCTGCGAAAGTTGGGGACCCGGGTTCAAATCCCGGAATGGGCAACATTTTTGGGATGCTAATTTGTGTACATAATACTACCTAATAGAAAGGTGCCAGGATAATGAATCACGGCCGTGGCTTTGCTTTGCCCAACGAAGCCAATGGAAGTAGTTTGAATTGTTTCGGATCAAACGCTGAATTTACTGATGCGGAGCTTCAGGGTTGTAATTGGAGTGGATTCAAGGATGATGAACCGAATGGCTACTTAGGAGTGGTCCTTTCCGAATGATGGTGCAACCCGAACAATGTGATTCCTGCACTAATCTGTGCAATAGCGAGACGCAACGGGAGCGAAGCTGTTGTACTAACTTCAATCCCGCCAATAGACGACCTGCAACAGCAGCCTTCTATAAACTCACTGGTGGACAACCTCAACGTAAATTCCCATTTAAAAACAAATACAAGTATGCTGTTCACCAATGAGATAACATGTATTGCAGGAGCTCTAAAGCTCTCTTGGATGGAGCTAGCCATCTCAAAAGCGGTCAGTGTCTCCTACGCACGACCCGTTTGCGGATCCTGATTGGCCAGGATCAAGTCGTCGGGACGGGATGTTGCCGCGAGGACGACGTCGAAGAGAGCGCCCGTTGGCGTGTTTCCGTTTCGTGCCTCTTGGACGCAACGTTAAATTTCCCACATTCAGATTGGCGTTTTGGGCAATTCGACCGGGGCCGTCCTTAAAAAAATTACCTAGGCTACACTAAACGACAACGTACGGTATTGTGTTCGGGGCCAAAAAAAATAAAAAATAAAAAATTTGTACACTCCCGAAAAACATACGATAGAGTCCGTAGGAAAAGAAAACAAAGAAATGTCAAGGAATCTCTAGTTACTAACATGAATACAAAGCAAAAGACTGTGTAAATGCGTGTAAATAAGATGTTTTGAATCAACAAATCGTTTTTCGAAAAAACTAAAATTCTCCCCGACATAGAATCGAACGCACGACCCCTCGTACATTGAGCAAGCACTCTACGAGCGTGGCCAGCAGGCCACTTGCCACTAGCAGCGAATTGACGCTCCCAGTATGCTAACAAAATAACAATGCGGTAGAAATTTAACATTGCGTCTACGAGGCACGAAACGGAATATAGCCGCCCGTCGCCAGCTGTCCTCGTGGAGCGGTCGTCAGTCGGCGCATGGAGTTCAGCGCACGCCGCTGCGACCGCGCTCATCGCCGAGGCCACGCCCACGTCGCCTCGAGGTCGTCGCGCGCACGCCTCGCGTCGCGCTGAGGCTGCGCGCGCCGTCCGACGCAGCGCGTGCGCACCAGGCGCTCGACGAGACAGCAGAGCAGGCCGCAGACGAGGCCCGCCACGGCCACGCTGAAGATCGGCGTCGCCGCCTCCAGCGAGACCTGCTCGAAGTCGGACTGCGTGGGCGGCGGGCGCTGGGTCCACGCCGCACTGCGCAGGCGTCCCAGGATGCCGGCGTGTCGCAGGAACTGCAGGCTGGAGACACGATCGGGTGTGCAGTGACTGGGATGCGCGCGGCTACGTTGGGTTGTATCTAATGATGGATTCGCAATACACACTGCGCTTTGGAGCCCTCAGGGCTGGGCCCATCGGAGCCCGAAACGCTCTGAGAGGCCGAGAACGAGACGGATTCGCAATACACACTGCGCTTTGGAGCCCTCAGGGCTGGGCCCGTCGGAGCCCGAAACGCTCTGAGAGGCCGAGAACGAGCAAATTCGCAATACACTGCGCTTTGGAGCCCTCAGGGCTGGGCCCGTCGGAGCCCGGAACGCTGTGAGAGGCCGAGCACGAGACGGATTCGCAATACACACTGCGCTTTGGAGCCCTCAGGGCTGGGCCCGTCGGAGCCCGAAACGCTCTGAGAGGCCGAGAACGAGACGGACTCGCAATACACACTGCGCTTTGGAGCCCTCAGGGCTGGGCCCGTCGGAGCCCGAAACGCTCTGAGAGGCCAAGAACGAGACGGATTCGCAATACACACTGCGCATTGGAGCCCTCAGGGCTGGGCCCGTCGGAGCCCGAGACGCTCTGAGAGGCCGAGAACGAGACGGACTCGCAATACACACTGCGCTTTGGAGCCCTCAGGGCTGGGCCCGTCGGAGCCCGAAACGCTCTGAGAGGCCGAGAACGAGACGGATTCGCAATACACACTGCGCTTTGGAGCCCTCAGGGCTGGGCCCGTCGGAGCCCGCAACGCTCTGAGAGGCCGAGAACGAGACGGATTCGCAATACACACTGCGCTTTGGAGCCCTCAGGGCTGGGCCCGTCGGAGCCCGGAACGCTCTGAGAGGCCGAGAACGAGACGGACTCGCAATACACACTGCGCTTTGGAGCCCTCAGGGCTGGGCCCGTCGGAGCCCGAAACGCTCTGAGAGGCCGAGAACGAGACGGATTCGCAATACACACTGCGCTTTGGAGCCCTCAGGGCTGGGCCCGTCGGAGCCCGAAACGCTCTGAGAGGCCGAGAACGAGACGGATTCGCAATACACACTGCGCTTTGGAGCCCTCAGGGCTGGGCCCGTCGGAGCCCGAAACGCTCTGAGAGGCCGAGAACGAGACGGATTCGCAATACACACTGCCAGTGGCGTAGCGTGAATATGAAGCGCCCCCCCGCAAAAGATTTGATGGCGCCCCCCAGGGTTGGATAGGGGAAAAAACCGGCCTGGGGCAATCCCTAGGAAAACATATTTGCGTCCCTTGCACCCCTCGGCGCCCCCAAAAAGGCGACCTTCGCGGTCGCCTTAGAACCCGCGCTTTAGAAACCGACGGACTCAGCCCACGGTCTCGCAAGCGTGGTGTGTATTGGCTACACAAGTATCAGCGCAGTCAGTTGCTTGTCCGACTCACTTGTGGTTGAAGACCGCCTTGTACGGGCTGCGCTTGGGCAGCACCATGCCCGACGAGTCGGGGATGGCAGCGCGCGGCAGCGGCACGATGGCGCAGGGCAGTTCGCCGGACAACGCGACCGCCACGTCGGCCGCGCTGAGGAACGCGTACTTCCTGCGCGCACACACCGAGAGCAGGCCGTCGCGCACCGTCGTCGGCTGGTTCGTCTTGACCACCAGGCGCTCGTAGACGCGACGCAGCAGGGCGTTGCTGGTCGTCTGCAGCGGGAGGCAATTGGGTATGTACAGGCGCGAAGCACAAAATACACTGAGGTCCCGACTTAGACTCGATTTGCCGACTCGCTTCGAAAAACTCACTCTCCATTTTAACAAATCTGCCGATATACACAACACAGAGCACTTAGCTTGCTGTCGCTTGAAAGGGATAAAAAACAAACCCTTTTTAGTGCTGCACTATCTCATGCGATTAACAGTCAAGACCATAAAAACATCAGCAGCACCATGAATCATTGGCTCTAAAAGACTAAAACCTTCGCGCAAATCAACAGTACACGGATTTCAACCTTTCATTATGCGACATATACAAGATAGATAGAAACTAGAAAAGTAGTCACACCATGGTTGCTGAAATTTCAGTATATTTTAGTTGATTTCATCCACAGCGGCGAATATATACAAACGTTTAATGATGATCATTATACTTTCGGGTAAGTTACCAGGTGTGAGAGAGAGTTAACACGTGGTGCAAGAAACTTGAAACGGGCGGTGTCGCTCCAAGCCCCATGGCCAGTGGTGCAGTCCAGGGTATACGCAGGTATACGACGTATACTCACCTGTATTTCAATGAAATACGCTGGTATACGCTGGCACCTATACGCGAAGTTTTAGCTTTTAAATGTCTGACTTTTGCGAGTTTTCCATGTCTTGTTCTATGTTTCAAACTTTATGTACCCATTCTCCATACCTTACCCATTTCCCACCCACCCATTGCACACCCATTTACCCACTACCCATTTATCCATGTACCTTTGAGGCGCAAATCAAGATATGTGGACGTGTTTTAGTGAAACTAAGCGAAAATAGTCGTAAGCGCCAAACAACATTGTTTTACATGTGAAAACCAGTTGTGTTGGTAATGACGAAAATGTGGAAATAATAATTCAGTTTGATTTTTACTGCCCCCCCCCCCCCCCTTCCCGCATAGGTTGACGAAAAATTCCAGCACTACACTGCAGCACTGGCGATGGCCGCACGTCGGCGTCCTACCTGCAGCAAGTCGAGCTTGCCCGACTTGGCCTGCACGCCCAGCTTGTACGAGCCGTCGTGCAGCATGTCGTCGAACGTCTCGAAGGGCAGCTCGTTGGTCTGCACGGTCAGCGACGAGATGAGCGACGCCGAGTAGCCGGCGAAGAGCACGAGGGCCGCGACGCCCGCCACCAGCACGACCAGCCGCGCCGACAGCGACCGCGGCACTGCGTCCTGACCTGCGTGGGCGTGGGCAGGTCGGGGCACTCTTGGCGATCGAGAAGAATCAGGGGCTGATTTTGGTCAATTTCAGCACGGTTTCAAATGGGAGGAACATGTCTCTAGATTCTTACAGCGCTTTGTACAGTTTCAAAACGAAACCACCGGCACCATCAGCTCGAACTGTGCACGGGGCTGATTTTGGTCAATTTCAGCACGGTTTCAAATGGGAGGAACATGTCTCTAGATTCTTACAACGCTTTGTACAGTTTCAAAACGAAACCACCGGCACCATCAGCTCGAACTGTGCACGGGGCTGATTTCGGGCAATTTCAGCACGGTTTCAAATGGGAGGAACACGCCTCTAGATTCTTACAGCGCTTTGTACAGTTTCAAAACGAAACCACCGGCACCATCAGCTCGAACTGTGCACGGGGCTGATTTTGGTCAATTTCAGCACGGTTTAAAATGGGAAGAACATGCCTCTAGATTCTTACAGCGCTTTGTACAGTTTCAAAACGAAACCACCGGCACCATCAGCTCGAACTGTGCACGGGGCTGATTTTGGTCAATTTCAGCGCGGTTTCAAATGGGAGGAACATGCCTCTAGATTCTTACAGCGCTTTGTACAGTTTCAAAACGAAACCACCGGCACCATCAGCTCGAACTGTGCACGGGGCTGATTTCGGTCAATTTCAGCACGGTTTCAAATGGGAGGAACATGCATCTAGATTCTTATACAGCGCTTTGAACAGTTTCTAAACGAAACCACCGGCACCGGATCAGCTCGAACTGTGCACGGGGATGATTTTGGTCAATTTCAGCGCGGTTTCAAATGGGAGGAACATGCCTCTAGGTTCTTACAGCGCTTTGTACAGTTTCAAAACGAAACCACCGGCACCATCAGCTCGAACTGTGCACGGGGCTGATTTCGGTCAATTTCAGCACGGTTTCAAATGGGAGGAACATGCCTCTAGGTTCTTACAGCGCTTTGTACAGTTTCAAAACGAAACCACCGGCACCATCAGCTCGAACTGTGCACGGGGCTGATTTCGGTCAATTTCAGCACGGTTTCAAATGGGAGGAACATGCCTCTAGATTCAATTTCTAAACTAAACCACCGACAAAATGATCTAAGTAAAAAATCGAAACTAGTATCCCTGATTTTCAAATCCAGTGCCTCTGACACAATATCACCACTGAAACCCTTGACGCCAACCTCCTGTCCAGTCTCACCCCTAACGTGGCTGCTGTGTCCGTTGGCCCACCTTGCTGGAAGAAGAGTCCGACGACGTAGAAGACAGAGCTGGCGAGGCCGAAGCGCGGTTGACTGGCGGCGTCCTCGGCGCCACAACGGCGTCCCACCAGACAGGAGACGGCCAGGACGACGCTGACGACGAGCACCGCCTCGGCCAGCGCCACCCAGAGTCGTGGCGAGAACGGCGTCAGGAAGTTGTTCCAGCGCAGACGCAGAGCGGTCGGCTTGTGGATGAAGATCTGGGTGCTGACAAAGTGCGGGCCAAGACTCTTAGTCCGAGGCGCGAGGAAAGGACTATGTCCTGTAGACTCCAGAGTCCAGACATTGCGCTGTCAATCATTCGTGCACAGTCCGTTCAACCCTTTAGCGGAACTATGGGACGGCCTGCGAATGTCCAACAGCAATGTTCTAACAGCAGGGCAGCCTCTTTGAGAGTGAAACACCGTTCTCCTTCTAAACGTAACAGCAGAGGAGCCTCTTTGAGAGTGAAACACCGCTCTCCTTCTAAACGCTACAGCAGAGTAGCCTCCTTGAGAGTGAAACACCGCTCTCTATCTACAAACGAAGAACAAATAGTACACGTACCTATAGTCCTTGATACTTGGTATTTGGCCCTTGATAATTATACAATTTGTATGCTCTTCCCAACGGTGGGACGCTGGAATGTATTAAAAGTGTAGAAATGATGGGACCCGTAATAAAGGGATATCTGCAGATGGTGAAGACGAAGAACCAATATGCCGGATGCCACTGCGACCTGCGATCACGTATATAACGTATAAGCTCATTGTTCAGAGGAAGTGTGCGTGACGTACAGCATGAAACTGCAAATGGTAGCATATTTCAAGGGAAAGAAACTATATTGCGTGTATGTGAAATAGCAAACATTTCCGGTTCCAAATTAAAAAAAACGACGCAAAAATGTGCAGCATAAAGGCGCCAGGTGCGACCTGCCTGGTGAAGATGATGGGCAAGATGTGTGCGGCATGTAAAGGCGCCAGGTGCGACCTGCCTGGTGAAGATGATGGGCAAGATGTGTGCGGCATGTAAAGGCGCTAGTTGTGACCTGCCTGGTGAAGATGATGGGCAAGATGTAGTCGACTGCCGTCAACCGCGACGAGGTGACGAGGAACTCGTTGACGGCGACGTCGGCCTCGTCTCGCAGCAGCATGGCGATCATGCCGTTCCACGAGCCGTCGGCGCCCAGGGAGCCATAGCCGTTGTCGGCCGGCACCCGGTACGAGGTGCTGCAACCGGGAACCGGATTGCCACCACCGCTAGGCCAGTGTGATCAACAGTAAATCGACGTATAGTCAAGGTAATCAAGTCGGCTGGAATAACTTTCTTGTACCATCAATCCACAATTCCCGATTCCTAACAATATGTAATTGAAAAAGTGGGAATCAATATTTCCGGCTTTGAACAGAGCTAAGCTTTGTCACTCAACTTGAACTTTCAACGATGTGGTACTTGTCACATTCGTCCCACTGTGTCCTAAAGATGGCCTTGAAACTAAAGACGATGGCCAGTTTCGTTTCTACCATGCCTACTTTATTATATAACTAACTACGTCGGATTCCATTAGTATACGGTTGTTTTGGAGAGGTTTGGTCCTAGTCACCATTGAAAAGATGCTTAGGTGTACATATGAGCAGGTTCCTGAAGTTGTTCAGGTAATTAGGTTCGCACCTGAAGTTCATGCGGCGCTCGAGAACCTGCCAGATGTTGCCGAAATATCCGCCAACTCGGAGGCTGCCGTCGGTGTCGTTGCTCAGGACGATGATCGGAGGACTCTGGGAAACGAGGAACGCATTCCAAATCCTTGCTATAGCTGCAACAGGGAATCCCCGAGGCGGGAGTTCCTGTTTCGAAGGAGAAAAAATTTAGATTTTCGGGACAAGGGTTCATTCGAGGGGCTGCAGTCTGAGTTAATCTTATCGAAGGAATCAGTGGCGTAACTTAAAATCGGAGGCTCCAGAGCAAAGCTGCACATTGTAGCATATGGCAACGGAAACGAACAAACTCCGAAGTGAAATACAGCCGTCAGGAAGTGAAAACGTCAACAAAAATATTTAGCACCTCGCTACACTTCATTTCACATGAAGAAGGAGAGTAGATTTGCATCTTCCACGAGGACCCACTGCTGCTGAACATGAGCTAAGAGTTTCACTTACAAGCCTTACAAGCCATGCCTTGAGCAAGACAAAAGGCTCTATGGGCAGTTTTAGAACTCTTAGCTCGTGTCTAGCAGCAGTGGGTCCTCGAGGAAGAAGCTAATCCACTCTGAGACGTACGTGCACAGTGGCGGCACGCAGTGTGACGCCTTGCAGGTCGTTACGCCGCTGATAGAGACTGGCCGCTCGTAGTCGCACGAGTCCCCTCGACGGCGTCCAGCGTCCGAACGCGACGTGGAGCAACGCCCCCGTCCGATGCACGCGGTACGCCTCGGTGAGCGCGACGTCGACGCCGTCCGTCGACGCCAGCAGCAGTTCGGCGTCGTACGGCACGTGCACGTCGCGCAGGAGGGCGTCGACGTCCGCGGCCTGCGTCGTCGTCACGAACACCAGCCAACGAGGGTACGCGGAAAGCTGGGGGGACGACGGGCATCCGGTGGCGTGTTTCCGTTTCACGTGCCTCGTAGACGCAATGTTAAATGGCCCACATTTAGATTGGCTTTTTGGGCAATTTGACCGGAGCCGGCATTAAAAAAATTACCTAGAGTACACAAAACTCGGGTTTACAGCTATAGCAATGTCAGTGACACGATGTCTTCAACATTGGCTCTGCCACCAATCAGGGACCTGGATGTACATTACGTCATCATCGCCAATGTTGACGACATCATGTCACTAACATTGCCAGCTGTAAACCCGGCTCAATGTGTTCATGGCACACAAAAAAATCGCTACACGCCCGGAAAACCGCAAAGGAAATCACCGAATTATTATCGAAGGGTTTTCCCATCATCGCTGTACAGTTATCTCATGTATACGTATCATATTATACACGTATCATACACACGCATCATAGTATACCATATACATATGATTGGGCAATTCGCGAATCCTGGTTTCTCAGTGGCACGTTAAGTGTCTAATGGTTTGTCAACTTGTGATTTGCTTAGCAACGTCCAATCAGAGCCTGTTACTTTGTTGCTAACGGACCGTTTGTATCTCTTAACGGGCCACTGAAAAACAAGCACTTAATCGTGTTTCATTAGAGCAGCTGCCTGTTAACGTTGAAAGTGGCGGGGAAAACTGTAAAAACTCGGCAAAATTAGAGCTATATGGAACCCCGAATTTCGGCCAATCACGTACCGGCTCCTTGCGCAGCGAGCGCAGCGCCTCGTCGTCGACCTCCAGCAACACGTGCAGCGGCCTGTTATCTGCGCAGCGCGTGTCCACAGCGCGCGCGCGCAGCAGGGCGGGATGCGCAGTGCGCAGGCCTGCGCGGGACAGCGCCTTGGCCACGCCCACGTGGTGTGCAGCGCTCTGCTGCGTCGGCGCGGGCAGACCGAGCACCCGCACGCAGCCGCAGTGGTAAGTGTCCTAAAAGGGTATGGAGTGACGCCATTTTTAATTGCTTGTCTTGCCGTAGAAAGACATTTCTAGACAATATGTAATTAATCTCAGTATCAAATGTGACAATCCGTATAACCTCAGGTCCAGGCTTTTTTTTAAATCTTGACACTCGAAATTTCCAACACTTTCCAACGGAATCAAATATTTTGCTAGACATACACTAGAATTAATTTGAGTTTGCCACTTTTTGGGGATCACATAGCAAAGAGTACCTTATCATAGGATCAAATGATTAAGTTTTTGTCATTACCATTAAAAACTTTATTTATCATTACAATTATTAACCATTTTACTCTGTACAAATCGTTAAAGAGTCAAATGATACTTTACTTCAAAGTCTACTAGGCAGTGGAAATCTTAGGCTAACACGTCTGTAATTTGATTTCGGGCTCCTTTTCACAGCCTTCTATGGCGACATTCGAATAGTAAGAGCGATGAGAAACAACTCAAACAAGAAGGCCCTGGTTGTGGGCTCGGAGTAAAATTTCAGCGGTGCTTTTCTCTAATCTGTGACTTGCTGCAAAAGCATTTTAGGCTGTTCCGAGATAACTGAAATTCCGAAAGCGCATGTGCGTAATGGCTGACCTTGATCGCAACGATGACTGCCACCTGCACGTCGTGCTGACTGCTGACTGCGCGCGCACTTTGCTGACTCGCCTGCTGCGTGCTGACGACGCTGACGACGCTGACGATGACCACCCATGAAGCAAGCCTCATGCTGACCGCGCCACACGCAGCCGACTGCCGAGACCCGGGGAATCCTGAGTGCTCTTCACTTTTCCGACTTCCATAATGTCATAATGTCTTGTCATAAGAAAGCCGGACGCTTCCCGAAGCAGCACCACATGGAAAAGGAGCTTGCCTAAAATTCGGTTTCACCTGCACAAACGAATACACTCTTCTCTAAACAGGCACAGCTACAGTGCCGAATCAGACCGCAAGGGCAGAGGCAATGAAAACCTGCTCTGTTGCACAACTGGGAAAGTAATGCATGGAATTCTGTTCGAGTTCGCCACATCCAGCTGTGACGTTCAGCTCAAATCGCGTATCGCCAAGCGCGCTAAACTGCATTGCTAGTGGTTCGAACTGTACGCATCGGTGAAGAAATTGTGCAAATTTCCAACCTATATAAAATCGTTGAAATTGGCTTATTTTAACTGTATAGCTCAAGCCGATTTCGTGTAGTTTCTATTTGAGTCAACTCGATTTTAGTTAGCCTGATAGGAATGTGGTATAAATCCCGAACGGCCGAAGAGATCCGACGGACTGTCACAGTTACAATCCACGGCCCACGCGAGCAGACAGCTCGGGAAACGATTGTGTGCTACAGCTGTTGTTTGTCCGAACGGCCGGCTGCATGCATTGTGTGCCGTTGGCCACAGATGACTAATGGCCCTTCCGCCGGCGGTGACAGGGTAATCGACGTCGAGTGATTGACGGACCATTGTCACTCGCCGAGGGGCTGGAAATGTCACGGACGCCCGCGGCCAGTGCGAGCTTGGACTCCATCGGTATCGGCCTGGGTGCACGAAAAGTTGCCGTATTTGATGCTGTGTTTCGGGAAATGGTAAACATCTAATATGCGCACTTGTATATAGAGGTGATTTCAAAAATAATTATACGAGGGAATCATGTTTCAAAGCATCCATTATAATATATTGTGTCGGTCTGTTTTCTCACATCTTGCCCTGTCCAGCCTGAGAAGACCAATGTCCCCCCTTTGTGCCCGGCTCAAACATCTCGGTCCCAGCACGCAGCCAAAAGGCCGAGGGTTCGGTGCTGATTCCAGGACTGACATGCGAATGGAACCCAGCCTGAGAAGACCAATGTCCCCCCTTTGTGCCCGGCTCAAACATCTCGGTCCCAGCACGCAGCCAAAAGGCCGAGGGTTCGGTGCTGATTCCAGGACTGACATGCGAATGAAACCCAGTCTGAGAAGACCAATGTCCCCCCTTTGTGCCCGGCTCAAACATCTCGGTCCCAGCATGCAGCCAAAAGGCCGAGGGTTCGGTGCTGATTCCAGGACTGACATGCGAATGGAACCCAGTCTGAGAAGACCAATGTCCCCCCTTTGTGCCCGGCTCAAACATCTCGGTCCCAGCACGCAGCCAAAAGGCCGAGGGATCGGTGCTGATTCCAGAACTGCAGTGAGCTCTGACGTATACCTATACAATTGGAAATTAGCAGGCGCGATAAAAAATCTGATAACCTATAGGCAAACGACCATTTGGCGATTAATATTCACTCGTTAATCTCACAAAAGAACATTTGTGACAGAAACATCTCCTCAACAAAATCCGCCTCTTTGGTTCGATCCAGTTCGATCCAGTTCGATCGACAGGGCTTTGTACCGGCAACACTTTGCGGCGTGTTGTCGTATCATTGATAGCACCAATCACATGGAATACACCTAAACGTTGGTTGAAATCCTGTTCCTGAATTGCCCCTTTTCCCTCTCTCCGCTCAGACGCCGGGAAGGGTTAAGGGAGCATGGTTGGGGAGGAGTTTATAGATCCCTTTACCCATGGATGTACTTGAAACTAACCCAATTTACTCGGTCAACAGGGCAAAATTGGAAACAAACAAAACAAATCATTTCTATACGAACGAAACGAACAGTCACACTTGACAATTGGACTGAGAAGTCCCTGCCACATTATTACCATACTTCAACTAAAACTAAAAGGTATGTGGCGTTGACATCGATCAGCTAGAATTGTTTGATTGGACGATATCCGTTGGGTGTGTTTCATCTGGTCGCCGCATGCGTCAGTCACCGTCCCTTCGCCACGGCCACGAAGATTGCAGTATTGGCCTCTCCGACACTGACAATAATTGACAATCATGACACATTCATTTCAATTTTCACACTTCGTTTTCCGAAATTAAGGTACAGTATTGTAGTCTCAACTCGATAATATTGCTAATCTAGAATCATGCTTGAACTGATTAGAGCCTATAAATTGATATGTTTTGATGCGCTGCAAGATTAATCGAGTTAATCTGACATTAATCTGACATCAATAGTGTCTGCATCTACAATGGAAGGGGGGGGGGGGTCTTAGCTAGATTTCGGCACGACATAATCTAATGAATCTCCTTTATGCTTGTGAACGTAGTACCTACTGATTATTTTTAGCATTGCTACGAGAATAATAAACATAAAGTGACCCGTTGCTTGGTGCAGTAAATGGATTGGTGATTCCTGATTTGAAAATCAATGATTTCGTCTCGGTCTCTCGTATTTGGTCTTGCCTATAGTTGGTCTCGTTTCGGAAACTTTGTTAGCCATCGCTTGTTAGTGCAGTACAGGTTGTTGCTTCTACTACCTGCTATAGGTAATTACGGTTGCGACCGCCACAAGCTGACATCAGACAATTGGAATGTGGAGCCCGAAGCATCGCCCGAGTCTCGGTACTCGATTTGCTGTGCGGCGATGGTGACTTTGCTTGCATTGCAGGACTTGTCACGTGATTTGTCAAGACCGCTGACTAAACATCCGCGAGACCACGCGCAGTAGCCAATCAGGCAATCAGGCACGGCCTAACTCACCGCTATCATGGAAATAAAGATGCCCATGTGGTACTCAAATGCAGATTCCTATCAATATGTATTCAAGTTTTTTGATATGTTTAAATGTCGATGGTGGGGTGTTTGTGAGCCATAATGTTAAGTATCCGAATAAACTAATGCAAGTCGATCCTGAGTCGAATGTCTTGAAGATGAAGATAATTAATATTCTCTCGCCAAGAAATTCGATGCCCACAAAAGGCTCATTCTTGGTTTTGGGACAAATGCTTATATCTTTGTCCATACTCTCGAATCTCGACCATTTAGAGCAACCCCATCTCAACGAAGCCTTTGCCGCACTTTACCACAGTTTCATGTAATAATTGCAAACATCAAATGATTTCTGTACACGTTGAAATATATAGGCATTATCCAAACTCCCAGCTTTTGTGTTTGCACTCATCTTCCGAGTCAACTTTGCTGAGATTGATCTCGACACCAGTCGTACAAACGATAATAATATCCAAACGATTAATAATGTGTTCATTGGTTTTCAAGCCCACAAAGTTGTGGAGAAAATAGAAGGTTACAGATCCAAACTTGTAACATAATCGGACATACATAATCGGACATTCTTTCATGGATCTATAAAATAGCATTCACCCCAAAACTTCGCGGAGTGAGAGCTTTTAGAGTCGGTAATCCCATAAAATATGTGCTCCAGCATCACACAATTTACACCTGCAGTCCACTATCGCCCCCCCCCCCCCCAGTCGTGCCCTCCCCGTTATCAGTGCACGGCGCCGTCGGCGTGAAGATAACAGCCCCGGACTGACGGTATAAAGGAGCGCGCACGGCGTTGGCCAACGCAATCACCATGAAGCTGACTCAAGCGCTGTGCGTGCTCCTGGTGGCCGGCCTCGCGTTGGCGGGGAACGTCTCATACGAAGGGTATGTCGCGATTCCGACTGCGAATCCTTGCACACAATTACCTACTCTATAACTCTCTCTACGTGAACCGTATTAGCTTCAGGCTCCAGACATTTATTGGTATACTTTTAGTTTGTGATTTTATACCGAAGCAAATTGGTTTTCCTTGGGTTTTCAAGGTGGGAATGGGGGAACCTTTTTGGACCATTGAACCGATTTGTCACAACTCACCACATTTGCCGATTTTGTTGCTTTATTTAAATGGGGGGCGGGGGGGGGGGGGGGAGGGGGCGACAATTGCAATGATTGCAATGACTTAATAATGTTCGGACAACTTATGGTTTTGTGTAAGCAAACTTCAATGCGTAGACCTAGAAGTTGATTGGATGCACAGCTCCTGCGATTGCAAAAAAACATTCCATTTCGGTCTAGCAGAAGAAAATTTTAAACTTCCCGAGCCAAATCGTGCGCTTCTCTAAACATTTGAAATATTTCTGACTAGAACACGCAAGTGCATTGTCCTCCTTGTAGCAAACTTTCGAAGACATTTTGGCCCTTTTTTCCCCGCCCTTGAGCAACGCAAAACTTGGACTCCAAACAAACGATGAGGGAAAGAGACAGAGATAGAAAGAGTACACACTACACTGTAACAAATAACGAAGGAAAGCTTTCCCCAGAACTTCTACAGGTTTGCGAACCTGTGTGGGGAAAGGCGCTTTAGGGAAGTGGACTTCCCGTCGAGAAAGTCTATTCATTTGGAGAAAAATACACACATGAACAATAAATATGAAAAAGCAAGGCAGGAACCTTTGCTGACTGAGTTTCTGAGAACCGTAAAAGATTAGGTACCTACCTAGTCTTGTTTTCCTTTTACCTATGAAACTGCAAGAATGTTAAATTCGTAAGACCCTTTGACTTTTATGGATTCTTTGAGCGTACCAATTTTAATTATTTTTTCCAACACCGCACATTCACAAGCTGTAGGTACAAATTTACAATCGTTACTGCCTCGACATATTGTGATTTTAACACTAAGCTGAAATTGTGGTAATTGGAACTCTTCGCGTGTATATTCAGCAGAAACGACTGTACTGTTGTATTTTTGTATCTATAAATCAAACTTCAATGTTTCCCCGATCATGTGATCAGTGCCATGGATCTCAGCTCACAAAAATAAATATGTGTAGGTGGTCGGTAATTATTATCCAGTGGATATTTGTATTACTTTACTGAGTAAAAAAATGCGAACTATTTGTACAACGAGACCTACGTGATCGAATCCATTATAATAATCACAGGGGCCGACCGATAAAATCATTCGACAATCACAATTCACGGCGATAAAGATCGGACGCTTGTTGTTTGTCACCTGTCAAACTCTGAATGGATGAACCTTGGCCAAGAAATTAAACAAATCTCCCAAATTAATTTCGTCGACAACTTAACAATGGTAGGGCATCTGGCAATCAAGTAATCAATCATGCAGATCTGTAATCGCGACAGCACACTGAGATCGCGTACACTGATTTTGATAGGACTTATCATTAAACATAACGCACGAAAAATAATGTATTTGTAATCGTGTTACTCGATTTGCTGATACAACATAAAAACAGTGACGATATTTGAAAGTGGACTGAGTGAATATCGTCAGGAAGGGCGCAGACAGAATGGACACCGCGCAACGCCCCCCATCGATGGATGAAATCGTTCTGCAATGAAGGCGGTGGTCATTAGTACGATCCCCTGGCCAATGGGGGCCAGCAATCCCTCAGGCTCCATTGTCTTCATGATGAGAAGGATCGTAAGGAAATGCTTCATTAAGACCGAAAAGTTTTTTGATCCATTGACGACAAACCCTGCAGATAATATGATGTGATAATAATATGTGAGAGCTAGGCGGTTTTTACTCCTATCTGTGATGAAAATCAAAGTCATAAATATCTGTTAAAATTTAACTTAATTATATCAATGGCAATTGCAACCCCGGAACCCAAAGTCATGCAATTCACGAGTTGTGAATTTGATTACTTAGTATCCAGCCTTTACTGGCTTATACTAGCTTGTACTGGCTTGTACTGGCTTGTACTGGCTTGTACCTGCTTGTACTGGCTTGTACTGGCTTGTACTGGCTTGTACTGGCTTGTACTGGCTTGTACTGGCTTGTACTGGCTTGTACTGGCTTGTACTGGCTTGTACTGGCTTGTACTGGCTTGTACTGGCTTGTACTGGCTTGTACTGGCTTGAACTGGCTTGTACTGGCTTGTACTGGCTTGTACTGGCTTGTACTAGCTTGTACTGGTTTGTACTGGTTTGTACTGGCTTGTACTGGCTTGTACTGGCTTGTACTGGCTTGTACTAGCTTGTACTGGCTTGCACTGGCTTGTACTGGCTTGTACTGGCTTGTACTGGCTTGTACTGGCTTGTACTGGCTTGTAATAGCTTGTACTGGCTTGTACTGGCTTGTACTGGCTTGTACTGGCTTCTACTGGCTTGTACTGGCTTGTACTGGCTTGTACTGGCTTGTACTGGCTTGTACTGGCTTGTACTGGCTTGTACTGGCTAGGATGGTTGACATGCACCGCTGCAAGGCAATAATCTTCGTACTGTTCGATCAGTATATTTTAATGGCCGTATAAGGTCAGGCAACTCGGTATTATGCCTCAGGTAGGTTCGGGCAAATCTAGGTCTGAGTCTACTCTTTGTTGACATACGTTGATAGATCAGCTCCCTTGATGAGCTACTTCGAAACACATTAGATACACACATGAATTAGCTCTGTCTGGGATATTTCGTTGTAGGACGGCAAGCTGATTTGAGTTGGGGATTAGAATCACACGACAAACACGTCTTAGTGATGATGCATGCTCAAGGAGATGAAGGCAAATTCTTGAACATCGTTCGAGTCATCAGCAATCTGAACCACCCAAACTTGGTGCGATAAATCTAGCATGTGCACCAACCTCCCAACGGCCAACGACCGACGTCCCACTGCCCCTTCTCATCCGGTCGCCTCTTTGACGGCCACCTCCTTGCCTCCTTGACGGCCACCCCTTGCCTCCTTGACGGCCACCCCTTGCCTCCTCGATGGCCACCCCTTGCCTCCTTGACGGCCACCCCCTACCTCCTTGACGACCACCCCTGACGATGCCACGTTGCAGACACAAGGTGTACCGGCTGCGCGTGACCTCCGCGCAGCTTCCGGCCGTCGCGGCGCTCGAGCACTCGCCGGGCGTCGACTTCTGGTCGAGCCACGTGGCCGTCGACCGCGACGTCGACGTGATGGTCGCCCCCGAGCGACAGGCCGAGTTCGAGTCTCTGTTGGCTCTCGTCGGCGTGCGCAGCTCGGTCATCATCGACAACGTCAAACTGTGAGCAGAACACGACATTCCATAGAATCCCTCAGCAAGCATCTTGTAAAGAGACATATTATGTCTCTATATTATATATTATATTAGCAAGCATCCTGGTCTTGACTCAAGACCCACATGAAAACCCATGTGTTTGGAAGCCCTCCAAACGCCCCTGGTCCGTCACAAGGCCTCTAAACGCCCCTGGTCCGTCACAAGGCCTCTAAACGCCCATGGTCCGTCACAAGCCCTCCAAACGCCCCTGGTCCGTCACAAGCCCTCTAAACGCCTCTGGTCTGTCCGTGCAGCGCGTTCGACGCTGAGAAGACGCGCCAGATAAAGGCGACGCCGCGACCCACCGGCAAGATCACCTTCGACGCCTACCACCGCCACGGCGAGGTGAGTCAACCCCGCTGCGGCTTGAGATAGGACACCAGGCCCTGCCGTAGCCCTGCCTTAGTCCTGCCGTAGTCCTGCCGTAGCCCTGCCAAGCGCTGTCAAGCACTACAGCCTTAAAATCCATTTCACATCAAGAAGGAGAGTGGTTTTGCATCATCCTCGAGGACCCACTACTGCTAGACACGTCAGCTAAGAGTTTCAAAACTAACCAGCCATGTCTTGAGCCGGACAAAAGGCTCATGGGCAGTTTTGGAACTCTTAGCTCATGTCTAGCAGCAGTGGGTCCTCGAGGAAGATGTAAATCCACTCTTCTTCTTACCTTGAAATGGAGTAGCTATATATATAGTGATCCCTTATAATAGACAGTCTTGATATCCCCGTTAACGCTTAACACCTTGTTTAACGCTTGACGTCCCGTTACCGCAGATCAACGCGTACCTGGACGAGCTGGAGGCCGCCTATTCCAACAAGGTGACCACCGAGGTGATCGGCCAGTCATACGAGGGACGAGACCTCAAGGTAAGCACGCCGGTGACCTCGTAAACCCTGCATATACCTAGGTACTAATGTAACCATTCCTGCAGTTTTTGCATTTCTAGTCCAGCACACAACCAGGGAACTCTTTCGTTTGGTCTCAAATTTTTCAAAGAAATTCTGTGCGAAAACGTGTACGCGATTGGAAAAACATGTTTAATTTGATATGATAACGTCTATTTAAATCATTATTAATGTTGTTTCTGTCTTTAAAGAGTATAACAACAATTTCATGAAAAAAAAAATTTGCAAAAAAGCGCCATAAACGGCACCCTCGCGAAGTTTGATATGCCGTTATCTCAAAACTGAGTTCGGTGACCCCTGTTTTTCTTTTGCCGAGAGTGTTCAGCAGAGAATTATCTTTCAAGTATATAGAAACTTGTTTAAATTTAATGGTTATATTTGGAGCTATCCTGGATTATGTGCCGGTTTTGACCTGATTTCCTATGCCACCTCTGTTAAATTTCGAGTTTTCAAATCTTAATATCTCTGTAATTAGGCCGGTGACCCCCCAATATTATTATACCGTTGGATGCGGCGTTACATTTCCAACTAAAAGCGACAGATTTTGAGATTTTTTAATCAACTGTGAGTTATGAGTGAGAGACTTAAAAAATATGTGAAAGTATATTTAAGAGCGTGGCAAAGATGTCAGAAAGATCTAAATATGTGACAGGAAAGTTAAAGTTTGGCAAAGATGTCGGAAAGCGCACAATTGTAAAAGATACCGAATTTCGGCGACCCGTCCTCAGACTTTCAGATGGGTTTGTCTGAAAAGGGCTGAGAAAGGCCAGGTGCCGGCACGGCCAACTGGATGTCATGCCTAGAGGGCTCAAAACTCGTTTGGACGAACCGGTTTTCTTATCGGCAACTGCCTCGCTCCGTGAAATGATGATGATAATGATTTAACGCAAGTCCAATGGCCTAAAATACGTCATTTTTAAACTAGAAATTTTGAAAAACCCCTCCTGATTCTTCTCTTTACCAAAAACATTTTTATTGGATTTCTTTTTCGGTACTTGCAAAAAATTGACACTCGCAATGTGAATTAATTTCATGTTCATAATTATTGCTTTTGACTGAGCGACAAAGGGATAGGTATATGTTTCGTCCACGGAACTTGATTCCGAGACAACAGTAGCATTTAATGGAAATTAAAATGAAACCGCAATGAGGAAACGTGTTTTCGTTAATCACTAGCAAACGTATGACATAGAGGTTTTCCAAGTAAAGAGAAGCCAGAAGTTTTTTCCTTTTCTTTTCGAACTATAAAATTATGCGATTTCACTGGGATCGCGTAGGTACACAAAACTTTCCAGATAAAAAATTCGCAAGTCTTTCAAGGCAGTTACTGATAACAAAACTGGTTGGACAAAACTAGTGAGCCTATTTAGGGTTAGAGAGTGGCCAACACGATAACACTTTTCTATTGGCTGTTCAAATCCCATGCTAAACGGACGACATGTTTTTACCAAGTTGATCACGAAGCACGTGGCAGTTGTCTATTTGAGTTTCTCACATTCCTTTGCATATCTACGCGTTATGTACACGGTGAGGTAAGTTCGTAACGTATCAACTTCTGCTGAAAGGGCTGTTGAATAGTTGACGTTGGTAAAAACATGGCGCCCATACGCAGAGATGGCCACTCTCTAACCCTATATATAGGCTCACTAGACAAAACTAGATTGCGACCGAACAAAGGACGTGACCTCCCATGCCACCACGTGCTCACCCACGTGGCCAGACAGGACCCGTTCATTGCCGGGACTTCCGATACCCTGCAATTATAATTGCAAGGGTAGCATTGAACGGCGAGCTGACCTCGACGGCGTCCGTCGTGTGCAGGTGGTGAAGATCAGCAGCAACCCTGCGGCCAACAACCCGATCCTGTGGATCGACGCCGGCATCCATGCGCGCGAGTGGATCGCCCCCGCGCAGGCGCTCTACGTCATCCAGGAGCTTGTCGAGAACGCGGCCAACGCCGCCCTCCTCGAGGGCGTCGACTGGTACATCCTGCCCGTGCTCAACCCCGACGGCTACGAGTTCACGTTCACCAACGTGAGTATACCCTGCTGCTCACTGGACTGCTGGACTATACTGGACTATGCTGGACTATACTGGACTATACTGGACTATACTGGACTATACTGGACTACTGGACTACTGGACTACTGGACTACTGGACTACTGGACTACTTGACTACTGGACTACTGGACTACTGGACTACTGGACTACTGGACTACTGGACTACTGGACTACTGAACTACTGAACTACTGGACTACTGGACTACTGGACTACTGGACTACTGGACTACTGGACTACTGGATGACTTGTCTCTTGAGGAAAATACAGGTGATCCGTGAATTTTAAGAACGACCGAAGTAAAATGGACCTAAACTTCGAGATAACCCAAGAAAAGCACGTTGGGCAGTTCTAACAAATCCCACCATCAAACGCCTTCATGGAATCGACCATACTGAGCTGGGTTTACATGCTGGCAATGTCAGTGACACGATGTCATCAACGATGGCTCTGCCACCAATCAGAGACTCCGTGGCAGAGTCGCGAACATGACGCCATGCACGTCCAGAGTCGCTGATTTGTTCCATATGAAAACATAGGCGATCTTGGAGTTGTCACTCTCAATTTCTTGTCATCTCACTTGGAAAAAGTTACAGAATAGGGGTTCAGCTCTACTCCTAGTCCTTGGTTTCGTTGGGATGTTCGAGGTTGTTCCTACTCAGAATGTGGGCAAGCAGCTATGCCTATACCGGGTCTCGAACTCAGATTGTTAAAACCCTTTCCCAAGTCGAGTTGTTTTCTACACTTGCATTTATGGCCATAGAAATATCAATTTTTAAGATAAAATTTGGAAATTTTCAGGAATGATTGAAAAAGGATTGAGGAAAATAAAAAAAATAAAAAAAAATAAAAAATAAATAAAAAAATAAATAAAAAAATAAAGAGAAAGACAACAGAGCTGACAGAATGACGGCTGACAGACCCTCGAAGATAAGCTACTGGTGCTGCCACCCGCACGACAACAGAGTTGTAATTTTTATATAAATTGGCAATAGATGACGCTTCAATTCGCATTTTTTTTCGATCTCTTGACATAACAACTGGCGGACTTTTGAATAACCAAACATGCACACGCAATATATTGCGCCGTTACAGGGAACGGGTTAACCGCGACGGTGTTTGCCTGTTGCAGACGCGACTCTGGCGCAAGACCCGATCGGTGGTGAGCACCTCGTCGTGCATCGGCACCGACCCCAACCGCAACTTCGGCCACCACTGGTCCGGTAAGTCTGCACGAAGAGCGTGCTATACGGCATGCACAAATCGTTGTCGGATTCCCAGCCGTTCCATTGGCCGGGCTGCGCTATTCCGTTTCGTGCCTCGTAGACGCAATGTTACATTTATACAGTCTGACAATATCATACTGGTAGTCTAAAATATTGGTACCATGTTGGTAGCAACCTGGTATCAAAGTTAATTGGACGACTTGAATCATCGTATTTACATCGTATTTCACTTTGAAATCGTTTTCTTGCCTCAAATCTTCGTCATTTCTGTGTGCATCTCCGTACTCGATGGTGCGTTGTCGAGGATGTACCCAAGTTTTTAATTTTATTACTCACAGTAGGTTCTCGAACTGTGTACCCGGGTACTTTTTTAATGCCAGCTCCGGACAAACGGCCAAAAAGCCAATCTAAATGCGGGAAATGTAACATTGCGTCTATACGAGGCACTAAACGGTAAAGTGAGCGGCCGGGAACCTCGAGGTCCTCCCGCCTGTTGGCCGTCGCACGTCTCCAAAGACTCTGTGTGGAGGCTGCCGACGATTCTACCTGCTCGGCCACGCTTTCGTTTCGGAGATAATCGCACTTCAATTGTTACTGCTTCGTTTCAAATGCGACGGCTAAAATCAGAGTGCGGTCAGTGCACCTTGGATACGTGCAGCAAAGTAGAGTGTGCAGTGCTAGTGATCACGAGGCTTTCGTGAGAGTCTACTTCATGTCACTAAGTGCCGGTTCGTTAGCAAGAAAATTAAGGGCTCTGATTGGACGTTGCTAAGCAAATAACAAGTTAACAGACCGTTAAACATTTAACGTGCCACTGGAAAACCGGGTCTATAAATCCGGCTGGAGTCCGGCAAAGTTCGGTTTGAGAGTGTCTGACGCCCCCCCCCCCTGTTTCTGAGTGACTGACGCCCCACCCCCCCGTTTAAGAGTGACTGACGCCCCCCCCCCCCCCTGTTTGAGAGTGTCTGACGTAGTCCCGTTGTCCGCACAGAGGGCGGCACCAGCACCAGCCCCTGCTCCGACATCTTCCACGGCCCCAACGCGTTCTCTGAGCCCGAGGCCGCCGCCCTGCGCGACTACCTGGAGGCCAACAAGGCGCGCATCCCGCTCTACTTGACGCTGCACAGCTACGGCGAGGTATTACTATAGTCACGATCCGCCCGAGCCCGGACTTCCGGTTCGCAAGCGCTATTCACAACGCAGACCTCGTTTATAGCTACAGTCCAAAATTGGACGTCGAGTTATTGAATCCGGAAGAATCCACTCAGGATGCATCGATAAACGGGACCACAAAGGTGTTTGCCTCACCGATTTCACTGTCATGGAACTTCGGTTACATGAAGCATTACATCTCTTACCTTTGGCTATATAGCTAGGTCAAATACAAAGGAAAATGTGTGAAATAACCCCGGGGGACCTCAGAATTTCAGGATGAGATGCTATTTGTTTTAGTAGTTGCTGATCTGGTTCTATATTTCTTACAGGACTTCCTCTACCCATGGAGCTACACCACCACCCTTCCCGACAACTGGCAGGACCTTGTAAGTATGACCACTTGCACGTGAGCCTTCGACATCATCCCGAATCTTATAGAACAGGAGCAGGAGTCGCAATCTCATCCATAGCTGTGAAACTGTCCTTTTTAAAACACAGAAATGCTGAGAATTTACTGCCGCTTAAAAGTGGGCCCACGATATTTAAAATAAGTGCAAAATGCGATGAAAAAACCATGAATACATTCTTGCCACAAGTGGTGTGTCGGACTTTAAAAGTCTAAATTGCAGGAACAGAGAGTCATTGATGAAATATTCAATTTCACCACCCCCCAAAAAGTCCCTTGTGCGTCGAGTGGAGGCGTCGAGTGGAGGCGTCGAGTGGAGGCGTCGAGTGGAGGCGTCGAGCTCATGAGAATTGCGTTGCGGCTTTCAGGAGGACCTCGCCCACGCCGCCAACGACGCCCAGGTGGCGGCAGGCGGCAACTCGTACGGCATCGGCGAGTCCACCGTGCTCTACGGTAAGTCAGCTTGGTTGAATGGCAACCTCCTTGGTAACATGGCAACCTCCTTGGTACCATGGCAACCTCCTTGGTTGCATGGCAACCTCCTTGGTACCATGGCAACCTGCTTGGTACCATGGCAACCTGCTTGGTACCATGGCAACCTCCTTGGTAACATGGCAACCTCCTTGGTTGAATGGCAACCTCCTTGGTAACATGGCAACCTCCTTGGTTGAATGGCAACCTCCTTGGTAACATGGCAACCTCCTTGGTTGAATGGCAACCTCCTTGGTACCATGGCAACCTCCTTGGTAACATGGCAACCTGCTTGGTACCATAGCAACCTCCTTGGCAACATGGCAACCTCCTTGGTTGAATGGCAACCTCCTTGGTACCATGGCAACCTGCTTGGTACCATGGCAACCTCCTTGGTAACATGGCAACCTCCTTGGTTGCATGGCAACCTCCTTGGTAACATGGCAACCTCCTTGGTAACATGGCAACCTCCTTGGTTGAATGGCAACCTCCTTGGTAACATGGCAACCTCCTTGGTACCATGGCAACCTCCCTGGTACCATGGCAACCTCCTTGGTGCCATGGCAACCTCCTTGGTTGAATGGCAACCTCCTTGGTAACATGGCAACCTCCTTGGTACCATGGCAACCTCCTTGGTACCATGGCAACCTCCCTGGTACCATGGCAACCTCCTTGGTACCATGGCAACCTCCTTGGTAACATGGCAACCTCCCTGATATACGACCTCCTTGGTTCGGCCAGGGCTGGGGAGAGCGACACTGGCAGCTGCAGGGGTAGACTTGCGGACAACATAGTTTCCGAAACTGCCGACAATTCGTGCTCCAGCGTTGCAACAAATCCTTCGTACATTTATATCAAATTATTCTAGTGATCTCATCTTTCAATTTAATTAGATATGATCCTGGGTGCGCCAAACATTAGTTGAGCAATGTATTATTGTACAAGCTTATTTACTGATAGAAAATCAATCGAATATCAATCAATCAATCTGCATTTCGAGCACCACACCTCTGGGGGTCCGTCAATTGAACGCTGTGCAGAAGGATGAATGCGGTGTTTGGTTCGCAGGCCCCACGGCCGGCAGCTCCGACGACTGGTCGATGGGCGGCACCGGCATCCCGATGGCGTACACCATCGAGCTGCCGGGCGGCGGACCCAACGGCTTCGACATGCCTCCCAGTCAGATCTTGCGCACCGTCGTGCCCTTCTTCGAGGCCTTCCGCGTGTTCGGCGAATTTGTCAGGACGGCCTAGGCTCGCCGCGCACGCTGTGATCATGACGTGAATGATGTCGAGGGGAATAAACGTTGTGTGAAACGTTCGACTCGCATATTATCGGCTTGCAATGTGCAGCCCTGATTGTCACGTGTTTTCCCCGCCAAAATCCTGTTCTTTGCTCACTCCGCAATTTTTCAGAATAGCACATTAGGAATGGCGATGTGGTTGCGACCAATTTTGGTGGTCTAGTTGACGGTCCTAAAAAGGACCTTAGTCCTATACAAACGATGGCGAAAGAACCTAAATATAAATAAATAAATATATATATATATATATATATATATATATATATATATATATATATATATATATATATATATATATATATATATATATATATATATATATCTACATTTCCAAAAAATTTGTGGTTGGGTTTAGAGGTCACCTGCCTTCGCAGGTGCCGTGTTTGCTCTGCGGGCTGCGTCCAGGGGCCATGTCGTGGAGGTGCCAAGTTTGGTGTTTCAACAGCTCGGCGAAATCTTTTCGACCGAATGCCAATTGAAAATTGCAGGTAGGAGGAGCGACCCTTGGAGCCAGGGCCCTAGGCTTTTTAGCGCCCCCCCCCCCTCCACCAACTTTTGATTTTTGGAAAGCTTATGAAAAATTGAAAGTGTTTGCATTGGAAATGGGTTATAAATTTGGCAAGTAAAACACTTATTTGATAACTCAACGCCCCTGTATTTGTATTTTTTGTATTTTTATTTTCATCTTACAATTGTATGTACATGGTATGGTATGTGGTAAGGAACTATTTTAGGGTACTGACTACTTTAATATAATCTAATGTGATACTATTATTTTAATGTATAGAGTATAAGTAAACATAGTAGTTATAAGTAGAAGTTTAACATAGTAGTGTTGTGCCCGAAGGAACAACATTGATGCGTTGCCAGAAAAATGAATTTATTACCAAAGCTTAATTAATAATACAGACTCGAAACCAAAACTTACGGCGTCTGCCCCCAGGCCATGCTGCAACCTATGAATGATTGGCGCGGCGTTTCAGCATGAACATTGCAACATTTTAACTGTGCAAGAGAGAAACTGCACGAGCAAGAGAATTTTCACTGTTCTGGTCAATTGCCAATAAAGTTCAGCTTGTTCGTTGTCGGCCATTTTCGAATTTCCGCGGTCGACTGCGTTCGAAAACGTCCGCATCTCGGAGAGCTCTGACCACGTGAAAGATCGCTCGGTCGAGTAGGTTTCCGTAAGCCTCTACAGCAAGCCGGCCGCGCGGCAAGAGTCGCAAGCCTGCCCGACAATCGACATGCAAATACAAGAGAATAAAGTGCATTCCAAACGCAGCGACGAGGATTTAATGACCAAAATATTGTTATTTCCACTCCCTTGATCAATTACATATAGAGTTTTGAACGATATTGGGCGAGATGTAGATATAAATCGCCTTTTATCCTCAAGGGAAGCACATTTCATGAATGCTTCTCATGCGTTTGGCGACTCGGGAGTCGCTCGGGACTTGGTCGGTGAGCCGACGACGTCCGATTGCCGCGGGCGCCCCGCACCATGCCGCCAGCCATGCCCGGAGCAACACTCCACGAACCACGCTGCTTGTCTTTGCGCGGAAATTTGAAGTACAGTTTTAAACGGCTCATTGAAGCGGATTCCTTTCGGCTCCCTGGCATTGAACGAGAAATTAAAAATCATTGCAGTAAGATCATTGAAGCTTAGATTCGGGTATTTTGCCAATGATATCTTTTCATTACGAAAATGACTTACACTCCCCCCCCCCCCCCCCTCCCCCGGCCAACATCGCCGATGAAGATAATATGGTCGCATTTTTTTCGCCTGATTGATTCTCCGGGCGCTTTTTCCACGGCACGCCACTAGGTCTTCCTTATATTTAAATAACCTAAGTTGTAGTTGGAGTGGAGCCTTGAGTATTCGCTTGAAGGCCGATGCCAGGGTGTGGGAAAGATTGCGAGGCCTTATAGACTTTGCATTGAATTCGCCCTCAGTTTAAACCTTTGCATCAGCGAAGATATCTGTCAAAACTTTGTGAAATTTATAAACGAAACAGAAATAACAGTGATTCTTATGTAGTTAAAATTTCAACATAATATGACCAACAGGAGCTTGTTGACAGGCCTCCAAACTCGGCTAAAACCCGCCTCACTCCTGTGCTATTCGTGTTCCGTTTCCCACAGTCTGCCCGTCCAGCAAGTCAGACCGAAGCGCCGTGACGTCATGAGTGGTGTATTGCTTCTATTACTAACAGATACCAGCAACGATATTCCCAAACATCAAGCAACACTTTGGTTTATATCAAAAATATTTTTATTTAAGTAATATGCATACAGAGTTCATTGTCATAACATAAGTATCATAGCACAATTTTTCTACGTTCGTTTTCATTGTAACTAACAAAATGTCCATCTTTTCTGTCCTGTTTAACTATAATAGATTCTGTATTACAAGACTGTATTTCTATATTTACATAACACTTAAAACATTGTGCACTAACACCAACTTGAACTATATTTTTTTATATGTTGCAAAATTTTCCTACTTCTGATGAAAAAAACTTACAAATTGTGTAACACTAAGAGGCACCATAACCACCCAATAAAAAACGGGGTAGCATTCAAAACTTCACCAATCCACTTCGGACAAACATAATTCATGCGATCCAATTAAATTTAACAAATTAGTTGTTTAATTGGCATTGCAGGCCGCAAGATCACATTCACATCACCAGTACCCACACGTTAAGGTTAGGGAGGAAAACATATTTTTACACAATCTGTTACACAATAACCATGAAACATGAATCAAGTAACACTAGAGATGAATGCTTTTGCAACAGACTGTGGAAATGAACTTGAGATTTAGGAACTACTGGCAATTATACCAATTACTATAGGTACTCACATAGGTAGGTACGTAGTTACTGTACCTACTAGGAAGTGTTGGGTAGAGGTACTCATATTTTGTCTTATTGGCACATGAAAACTGCTGAAGATTTTGATGAACATCTAATTTGAACTTTAAACAAAATAATACAAATTAAATAATAAATAATAAAATGTAATGACGACAATAAAGTCTTAGCATCTGAACTTGTGAACTATCGCCTAGATTATCGAGAATGACGAGCAGTTGGATGACAAACTCCTCGGGCGTTCAGAGTTTTTAAGAGATACCGGCTTAGATAAAAACCTTGAACCTAGGTAGGCACATTCAAAAACACTTGCTCCGTTATCGTAGTCTAGGTTAAATATACTTAACATTAAGTTGTAGGATAGCAACAGGTTAATGAGATAATACTGCTTTCGATATGTCCTCGATAGGCGAGCCACGAAGACCTCACATGTCACTTCTCTGCCCCCCAGAAAGGAGAAGGTCACATTCTCAATGAACCATGCACTTCTCTTCATTATTGGGGGTCGGTAGCCACAGCTCAGAAATTCTGGTAAACAACTCGAAACCAAACTGTGTGGTTCCACTTGCTTAGCATTTTTCAAATAATTGGATATAATATCTAGGCAGAATACTGTATATTTCTACTGTTTTTGGTGTCACTACACTGTGAATTTGCATCAATGCCCTGCCAGTTTTACTTGTTACCAACTTCACAACATGGCTACTTGGTGGTTCGGATAACCACCCACTATAACCGCAGCGTTGGCACACAGAAATCGAACCCAGTCGGGACAGGAAGTGACTCCTCCTGTGCGGCAGACGCTACGACAGTGAGCGAATGACAAACTGAAATAAAGCCAGCGTTATTTTCCACAAATAACAGAAAACCACACGATTCGGTCGCTTCTCCTTCGCGGCGGCCGAGAGCAAAGAGATCCCAGTCTTCTCGCGCCGCCCTCCTTGCGCCGCTCACAGCTGCACCAGCGGCTGCTCTTTGCGCCGTTTCGCGTGGCGCCAGGCGGCGAGGTCGGCCAGAACGCGGCGGCCGTACGTCGTGTGCAGTTCCCGGAACGGCCGCGCGGGACGCACGTTCTCGGGCCGACCGGGCGCGGAACGGACGCTCAGCGACCGCGCGCCGAACGAGCCGTCCGGCGCCGAGCGGTTGAACGGGTTCTGGCGCTGGCGCGGCGGCGGCAGCGGCGACGGCGTCGATGTGACGGCGGATTGCGCGAGCGACGCCGCCAGCAGCTCCGACTCTGGTGGCAGCGCGGGGATGCGTTAGATTTGGGCTGGCGGGATTGCACGTTGCATTTTCGCTGTTAGGTAGGTATGTATGTGGAATTGAATTTGATCAGCTCTCAATAAAAAAGATCTTCCAAGCATGTAAGGTACCTACAGTCCAGCCCGTGAGAGAAGATGCCACAGCAGGGACTGCCCCCTTTTGTGCTACCAACTCATGCTACAGTCCAGCCCGTGAGAGAAGATGCCACAGCAGGGACTGCCCCCTTTTGTGCTACCAACTCATGCTACAGTCCAGCCCGTGAGAGAAGATGCCACAGCAAGGACTGCCCCCTTTTGTGCTACCAACTCATGCTACAGTCCAGCCCGTGAGAGAAGATGCCACAGCAAGGACTGCCCCCTTTTGTGCTACCAACTCATGCTACAGTCCAGCCCGTGAGAGAAGATGCCACAGCAGGGACTGCCCCCTCACGAACTACCAATTCGTGAATTTAAATTTGAATGGCGGGAAAACAAAACACTATTTCGGTTACAAAAAAAAATTACAACATGAATCTATTTCATAATTATGAGTAAAAATATCAACAAGTAAATAGTTGAGAGAAAAAAACATAAGCTTTGGTAGTATTAGAAGGTATAAAGATGATGAGAGGATTTCAGTTTTGTCAAATCGGCGCTTTTGTGAACTACAGTGACTACTAGCGCTCCCAGCGGCATGGTATCTTCTTAAATAACGCGAAGTGTATCTTCTAGAAGCTGAGACAAAAATTACTGGAGAAGAGAAGCTTGCTACAAGCATGGCAGAAATAGTAGATGCTGAGATTGTACAGTTAAGATTGTAAAGTCATCTGTAGTGTGCTACAAGTAGACTGGCAACCAAAAAGCAAGCAGCTTGTCATGTAGGGAGGCCTTTTTCGGAAGACTGATACTTGGAAACAGGTTTTTGAAATGACCGCCCCCTCTTGCTTGAGTGACACGGGGCAATCTCAACTCTCGAGAGTGAACTGGCAAACGGAAAAGACTCGCTACTGTCTAAACACGGCGATTATTCACTGTACCTTCCATCTCGTCGAGCTGCCGCTGCAACTCGGCGACCATGAGCTTCATGTAGTCGTAGCTCGCGCAGGCCAACGCCTTCATCCACTGCTCCATGCTCTCCTGCGACTCGGCACCGACCACGTAGCTGCGGTTGCCCGTGCCGTGGAACACGATCTTGAAACCGTACTGCTCCTCATCTTCGGCCAGTTCTGAGAGGAAACATTTCGGAATTAGTTTGGTTGCAAATATTCTGGACCAGCTGTCAGAAAACAAGTCAGTAGGTATTATTATTTAACTGTACAAGAACACAAGTATGTAGGATTCACATGAGATAGCTTTATCAATTCGAGTGTACACAGTTCTTCTTACCAATGGTGCAGCCCTCCAGTATAACAACTCCAACGGGCTCTTTATCGCCTTGCTTCTCGAAGTAGAACAGAAGGTTGCCTTTCAAGACAAACCATCTTTTCTGGTAGCCTTTGTTAACTTCTCCCTTTTTAAACAGGAACCCTTCTCTGTCCACAGGTGTAGCCGAAAGTGCAAATGCAGACAAGTTTTTCTCATTGATCTTCATCGCGTCGCAAAGAGAAGTAAGTATAGTGTAAAGAGTATACGCGCACGTTGAGTTTTGAAACCGGTTTTGGCACAAGTAGGGCAGTAAAATATAATTGTAGGATTAAATAGACCCTGAAAACTTCATTTTAATAGAGTTATTTTCAAATAATTATTTGACAGTAAGTACAGATGAGCAAAAAAGACAAAAGCAACCCTTTATAGTAGCTGACCTAAAAATAAGCAGTTCCTGACAGTCACAAACCAGCCCACTAACTTCCCTTTCGAATGTTCTTTAATGACATTGGTAAACCATTCACTCGATACTTTTACTAATTTAACTGAATTTAACTGCGAAAGAAACTAAAATCGAAACCGAAGTGACTTTTGACAACCAAAACGACAACAGGATGCACGCCCACGGCTCATTGGAAGTTCAGTGAATCACCACCTAAAGCGCCACCAGCAAAACCCACGTGTATTCAAAATTTTCGAGGTCTGATAAGTTGGCATTTGATTGCGGTTGTGGCAGTTTATCAGGGAGCTCGCCTGGCACTCAGATCGCCTAATACCGCTGGAAGTGGATAAACCTAACGACAGGGTATGAACGACTATATTTCCATGAACAAAATAGGTAATCATAGTTAGTCCCTCACCTTGGTGCCAATTCATTTTGCATTCCATTAAAACCACCACGGACTGGATTCGAACTGTGCAGCGCAGCTAGAATCAAGTCCGCAGTGATAACATAACAGACAGCCTCCTCTTGTTTTGTATTAAATTATTTTCCATTTCATCACTGGAATTGACCATTGATGTGTGGAATTAAAATAAATAATAACATAAATGATAAAAGCACATAAAAGCATAATAGATCAAAATTAAGGTTTATAAAATTAATAATGTGGTCCCCGATGATCTGTGTCCCAAAATCTTCCTTCTCTCTAGATTTAGGAACAAGACAAGGAATAGCATATATAAATCAAATGGCTGGAAAAATAAAGGTAGAAATTCCAATGTTCTTTAAATCTAATTCTGCTAGGCTCTGTGTTTAGTTACATTATCATTTACACTGTAGCTAATGCATAAAAAAACATACACAATGTATATTGTCATTTACAGTAAGTTCCAGATTTTCAATAACAATTACGCTGTGCGTAGACATTTACGCGAGCTAGACGTCCAGCAGTTTTGGCATCACACAATGAAGCAGTGAATTCTGCGGACCAGCGCAGGTCGAAGGAGAGAGGTTCTGGCGTGGATCACGATTCCAAAACGTCGGATTTAATCTAGAAGCGGGAAAAGAGAACACGTTGAGACTTGGTTATCAATGTCCTGAAAGAAATAACTTATATCCGATATTGGATATTACAGCTGCCTTTTTCACTCATTTTACCAAAAGCTCTTTTGAGCTTGTTTATTACAGAAGGCTATGAGATCATGGATCATGGTTTCTGAGTCAATCACTGTTTTTCTTACAGAAATTATTTACCAATTCTAAATGATTGATTCCGTAAAGGTAGACACCATTCTTATTCTCGACCAGGTGTGAGAGGGGATAGTTTAAAATGCATAGAATAGGTATGTAAGGGAGTAATCACTTCAACTACAAATACTTTAAGTTTTTCAAAATATATCGATGGTGTACAGGCAGAAGGGCGTAAGCGACATTTTCACAATTGTTCAGGAAGTGAAAAAAACCTCTCAATTAAACAATTGTTGATGAATCAATTCAAATTTTTAATGGATCCTTCCTAATTTTATTTAATAGATTTTCTGCAATAATAGAAATTATATTCTCTCAATAATAAAATATTTATGGTGCTTACGCCCTAAAAATGCTGCTTACTTGCTGCTTGCTTATGGTGGTTACGCCCCAAGTTTGGATACAAAAGAGAAATGCAGTGATGCAGATATGCAACTGATGTCGCTTACGCCCAAATTAAAACGTGAATATCGGCTAAAGTAATAGACTGTCGCTTACATGGTATTTTTTTCAGGTTACTGGTATAAATATTTAGCAGGAACCACCAAAACATGGATTTCGCAAAAAATGGCTTTTAAGCCCTTCTGCCTGTACACCATCGATATAGATAGGTACTTAAACTAAAAGAATGGCTTTTGGAAAAATGTTTTTATAGTGTGAAAGAGTTTGTTTTATAATTAGTTAGTTTCAAGACAAATGACTACCCAATAACATGTATAAGTTCAATCTGGTGCTAATAAAATGAAATGAAATGAAATGAAAGGTATAAGAAAACAAAATGCAATGTCAGAGTGCAATCACCTTCCAAGTCTCCGCTGGGCTGACTCCGCGCCACCTTGAGCTTGCGCAGGAACGACTCAAACACCAAGATGCCTTTGTACATGCTCGTCTTCTTGTAGTCCCGGACGACGACGCTGCTGCAGATCGCGGCGTCCTCGGCCGCCTCCCGCTCCGACGGCAGCGTCTTCGCCTCGAAGGACGCTTCGAAACAGACAAAACTCTCTTCCGCCGACGCGTCCGGTTCCGTTTTCGGCTTGACTTCGTCCATCGGCCCACTCCCGTCTTCCTCGCTCTTCACCGTCTCGGCCACGGAAGTCTCCATTTTCTCGTCGCCTTCGTCGGCCTCTTGCTCAGTCTGCATCTCTTCCATCTCTTGCTTAATTTCCGGCCGCATTTCCACCTCAGTTTTCGCTTCCGACGGCGTTTCCACCTCCCGTTTCGCGGCCGCCTTGCCGAGCCCGGCGGCAAACACCTTCTCCTTCTCGTCAAAGTCGCGCACCTCCTCGACGAGCTGGCTGAGCGTCGGGATCGCGCTCGGGTCGAACTTGTCGACCGTCTTCGGGTTGAACGGCACGCAGACTTTGCCCGACTTTGGGTGCACGCAGAACGGCGCCTTCAGCAGGTGGTTCAGTCCGGTGCTGACGTTGATGTCGAGCCGGGGGTACGCGAACCGCAGCATGAGCTCCTCGACTGCAAACAAGTGCATGCCCTTGCCGGCAGCAGACTGCAAAGAATCATTTCTTTTTCAGTTAACCTGTTCCCCATGCCTTCTAGAAGCTATCGAACCAAAGGAGTTATGGGCAACAGTTTTGTTAAGGGCCGGTTTTACAAGTGCCTCAACCCAGAGTTCAAGTAGGAGTCAAGTTATTTGTCATGGCAACCACCTACAGGATGCCGTGAAATTCATCTGAAAGGTTTAGACGCTTGAACCAGAGTTGAAAAATATTGTAAAATCGGTGGATAGGAGGCTCTGGTTGTGGTATCCGACACAGAACTTGAGACGCTTGCTGAATTTCTAGGCACTTTCTCTCGCTGGCTTACCTGGCGGTATTCCTCAATGTGGTTGACCACGTATTTCCAGCGATCGATCGAGGTCGCAAGAGCCACCAATTTGACGAGCAAGTCTTTGGAGAGTTCTTGCGGCAAGCTGTCGACCAGGTTGCCCACTTTCTCATTCGTTCCCAGCGCGTCTTGCTCCACCATCAGCGTCTCGACGAACTCGTTTTCAATTATTCCCAGCGCTCGTCTGTAACAAGCGTTTGGAATACATTTCGGTACTCTCTAATAAACAACGCCTCGGACTGGTTATCTCTAGGTATGATACGTAGGTATCATACGTTTCTTAATGATACGTAGGTACCTATCTACCTAAATATAGACATCAGTCTTAGAAATTTAGGTAGGTACAGTCGTGTTAGCCGTAGCTCACCAAAGCCTGGTGAATTCTGACGTATGATATGAGATCCCCAAAAAGTGGCAGACTCAAATTGATTCTAGTGTACCTACATGCCTATCGAATTAGTTAGACACCAGTATACCTATCACTGATTATTGCCAATACCTTGGTTGGCTTTCAGTTCAGCTCACCTCAATGATGGGTGGAATTTGTCACGCTTGGCGTGTTGGTAACGTGTTGGGTCGTTTTGCAGGAATCCCGCCACCGCCGCTCGCTCCGCGTTGTCAAGCGAGCGGGCTTCTTCGTCGCACACCCAGCAATGGATGCCTCGACGTCCGGAAAAGACCCACAGCAAATGAGTGTAGCCAAAGTCCTCTGCAAGCACAACGGATTTAGAAAACAGCTCATTGGCAAGCGTTGTAATTTGTTGCAAGACTCACTATCGATAAAGGAAGCCAGTGTTGATATCACATTACCTCGCAATGCTTTATCCAAGATTTTGCAAGCGATTGCCATGAACTTCCAGCATTTCGTGCACACGTCCGCCCCTTGACAGCATGACCTCACGTCGTCGTAATCGGTCATGTCTATGTCAAAGACCAGCTCTTTCTCCAACGGGATCAGCGGCCCTCGTTTATGGTGCTTTGGCTGCATGTCGAATATGGCTCCGATGTCGATTTTATGTGGGTTGCGCTTTTTAATCTCAAATTCCATTTCTTTGACATTTTCAAACGATTGGTAGCGTATGTAAATGTCATCTTCTAATGTGAAAGAAAACTCGCGATTTCTGAACCGCTTGTGAGTTTCTGAAAAGAAAATTTTGATAGAGCTGAATTTCCTTGCATTCTCATACAAAGCGGTCGGAATGTCAACAAGAAGGTATTCAGGTACATATGTATAGTTGGCTGTAGGGTAGGCATGGAGCATTTTCCAATCAGACCTCAAGGATAATGCCGATGAACCAATCCACTCGTCACACCAATGGAACCTTGCCCCACACCTACCGCACATAATTTACACCTAAAGTAATATTCCTGAACAGTGATTTCACTGTGTTTTGCTCTATTCATGCTTGAAAAGACAAGAAATTAATTATGGCTATTCGGAGGGATGTTGATAACCCAACTTTCGCAAAACGTCAACATGCCTAATCTCCAAACAGATACAAAAATCAAAGGTTCAAATGCTCACCATCTCCATAGGTAACCCATTCAAAGAACTGCTTGTACGGAAATAAACGTCGATAGTACAATGGTAAAAGATCTCGGAAAGTATCCGCATTGAAAGCTGCGACAGGCATTTTCCCCCGCAAATTCACACAACAACCTACCTGACCATACCTAACCTAACCCAGGTTTCCCAGCGCGCCAACACTTTAAAATATTCAAATTACGAATACAACGGACGTCATTCGTAGTGGACATTTTTCTTCTTCAAACTTTTGTCACCGACAGCTTTCTAGAACTGCAGCTCAAAGACGCAGCACATTCAATACCATCTACTTAGTCGAGAATACACCAAGCAGCAGCCAGGGACTTGGGCAAGTCCCACTGAATGCTCGTTCATCAGACCGAAATGACTGCTGCCAGTGCCGTACTAAATGGCAAACTCTGACCAATTCGTAACTCAGTTTAGGATCCTGTTTAAACTATATTCTATATCCAAAGCTATTATTCACATAGCACACAGAGAAATAAATTTGGGAAAAGAAGGAATGATATTTACAAAATATATTATAAAGAAAGAAATACTGGTGTTCTCAACAGTGCATTTATTGACATTGAAAATAAAATCAACAGCAATCAGACATAAGTAACGAATAACCATAATACTATAAAATGTAAGAAATGGAAATGAATATGTCATGGTAATACAATACTCCTGATGAAAAAACTCAAAGCACCACCAAACTGTGACCCAAATGCAAAACATCTACAGGTTTCAAGTTTTTTAGAAATGTAGTTGTCTCTGCATTTGGAGGTTGAATCAATCCCATTCTTCAGTTATTCTCTGTGCATTTTGCGGAAGAGGATATCTCTCCTCACACGCCACTCCTCGAAGCAACATCGTTATAAAATTATTGAAATACTACGCATCGCAGCATCTTTATCAGTCACTTGGTTTCATTTTCTTGGTATTAAAACTGATCACGAACGCGACGACTTTTCTGGCCCTATTCCATCGTTTGCAGAATTTCTTCATCTCTTGACATTCAAATGTACATGGCACTCTACATGGTTCACATTGTACAATTTAATCTCTCTAGTTATAGTTAAATTTAATATATTTAATAATTTTTATATTTAAATGGAAAAGAGAAATAAAGATGTTAAAAAATAATAGTTAAATGACAAAGAAACGCTTGAAACGATAAAACTCGAGCGGCGGTCACTTGGTCCGCTGCCGCTTGAGAGTCTGCTTGAGTTTCTCGTCCTCCTCGAGGTCGTCGGGCCCGAAGAAGGCCGCGTTGGGGCATCCGACATAGGGGCAGCTGCAACAAAGGCACGACGGTCTCGGATGACCAAGCCTCGGAAAGCAGGCGCAAAGAAGCGTGGAAGGCCAGGAGGTCGATCAAGTAACTGTGTCAATTCGAGGGATGTCGAGTGAAAAACAGATACGCCAGGCATCGTCAATCTTTCGACGATCTGTTGGGAGGTAGGGCGCCAAATGGGGGAGTGCATACGCTGATGACTGATGGGTCTTGGAGTGAAGTAAGCAGGAACACGTTTCACTAAAGCGTGAAGCGGGCGTCGCAGGTACAAACTGTGTTTACGTTACGGCAGAATCGCAAGTAAGCTAAAATTTTGAAATTGCCTTTTAAAAAAATCTTGTGTGATCAAGGCATTGCCAAATATCCTTCACAGATTTTCTAGCATCAAAATCGGTTTCACTCTCTATTAACATAAATTATGGATGGCCTTCAAGTCTAAATCTGATACGGAAAACGGACAGACCACGTTGCTCCCAGCTGCTTGCAACTGAGAGATAGGGCGAATGCAGTCTCACGAGTATGCGCCTTTTCCTAAAATGTAAGAAATATAAACTATTGAAGTAAGCGAGAGAGTTTCAGATAAAGGATCAACCTGTGTCGGTAACGGACCCGGTTTTCCATTTTTGGTTAAAAAAGGGCCGCGAAACCACTTCTAAAAATGTTGTATTTATTTTGCGCTTTTTTCGTGAAACGATAAAAATATGAAGGAGATTAAAATTGAGAAAAAGGCTCCGTTACCGACACAGACTGATTCTTTATCTCCAACTCTCTCGCAAACTTCATTAGTTTATCTCTTACGGTTTAGTAAAAAAGCACATACTCGTGAGACTCTGCACTCGCGCTATCTTCCAGCTGCGAGCAGCTGAGAGCGAGGTTGTCTGGCCCCTTAAATGGTCACATCATCAGATCTTGCCAAAAACGTGGCCCATCACCTCGCTCCGACTGAGTGATCACCTCGACTGGTCTGGCCGCCATTGGCGTTCGATGCCGTGCAGTAGTTTCAATGTGGTTTCAATGTTCCATTCTCGACGATTCCAAAGCAGGGGTGCGATTGTGTAACTTTGTTCCGTTCGATTTGGCTCGAAATCACTCGATTTCAAATCACTGCCCCCCGTGTTAAACCATAGGCAGTGATATTGAAAACGAATCGTTTTGAAACCACAAAGTTACACAATCGCACCCCTGGGTTACTTTCTCCCACAATGGCATTGCCATCTCCGTGACACAGCCACCTGGACACTGCCACCACGGACACGAAACCAACGTACCGCAATCGCTTCTTGGTCCGCAGCATTTGCAGGATGGTGGTTTTCTCGTACGAATGGCCGCAGTTCTTGTTCTTGACGGGCGACACCATCGTCTGCTGCGAGATCGGGTCGATGGTGTTCACTTCGGCCTCCGTCACGCGCAGCTCGTCGTCGCCGTCGTCTTCGCTGTCTTCCTCGGAGGCTTCGCTGTTGGCTGCAAAGTCAAGCGGGTGAGGCGGTCAGCTGGCCAAGTCCCATGCCGCATCGATATGATATACAGCTTGTAATGGCATTATGATTGATTTGCAAACACAGTATGTAAAAAGATCACGACAGACAAAGGCTTTAAGGCTAAGTCACAGTCATGCCATAGGGGAGGGTGGCAAATTCTAGGGGTGGCACAGGTACTATGCCAGGGTAGATTACATCTAGAAAACCAATAATACTTTTAGCGAACAGAGCATTGACGAGACAAACGTTTATTGGGGAGGACAGTTTGACCAGTTTCAATATGGTTAAGGCATGGGCTTATATTTGTTGTCAAGGATTCCAGAAATATTAATTTCAGTCTACGAAACAATACAACCCTCAAGCAGCTAAAACCACGGATAGAGTTTATGCCGACAGCTCTAGAATATGGATTATGGAACGAAGAGTATGCGTAAAACATTGATGCCAGTTAGATGGGTATAACGTATAAATCAGGGGAGTTAGAAATGTAAAGTGGGGATTGGAGGAGCAAGTGAAACAGTAGTGCGTGCTGCCAAATATTGATTGGTTCATAGCTTGTTGGCGGTGGAAATGTCGGAAGACAAATGTGTGCGGGGCTCTTCCTCTTCTAGATCGCACATGAAAGCCAATATAAAAATATGCATGGACCGCATCTGTGAACCTATCTCTTCTGAACTCAGCCAATTTCTGCAGTAAAGAGAGACTATCAAAATTGGTCTTACCTCGGGCAAGAGTGGCTTTGACACTTTTGTCAAATTTAATATATTTAGCATGGGTCTTCATGTCCACGATGTGTTGCTCCCGCTCCTCCACCTGCGTGTTGTACATCTGCTCGAAAGAGATGTCCTTGTCGTTTCCGTCCTCGAGCATCGACTTTGCCGCTTGAATGCTCGCGGTTGAGATGGCGGCTCTTTCCTCGAGCATGCAGTACGCTTCGGAGAGCACGTAGAGCTTGTCCAAGGCTTCGGTTTGCTTCTCTCCTGGTAGTAGGATGTTGCGTTTGGAATACAAACAAATAAGAACAGTGTGTGCCTGTGGGTTGACTAAGAATACTTATTAGATAAGACGATTTCTTGAAACCATGCACGAACCTTCCAAGAACGATATTACCCTCTGGGAACATCTCTCCAATGCGCTCTGCGACAAGTTCATATAATTGTCTCGGTTGGCAACGGACATTATTGTAATTTTTCTGGAAAAAAAAACAGGAGAAACTTGCACTAACATGCACTAAAATGCACTAACACTTTGGTTTAGTGATTGTGTTAAATTATCAACGAGTTGTCAATGTTTATCAATAGCACAGCCTATCAGTTTGTACACAATTATCGTGTTCCAGGAGAAGACCCAAAAAAAACACAACACGTCGTTGCAAGACCTGGGTGATAACCTCCCTACGCATTTGAGCACGTTGGCTGGGCGACATATTTCGAATTCTAAAGCGTACAGTGTAGGTATGTGATTCTGTCGCGTTTTCGGCCTCCTTAAATTTTTTAGATCCCGTCGGCCTCCCATGGTATAATCCAAGCCCAGTATCCTCATACCATGGGCCCAGCCCACAGCAGGGGCAGAGGCACGAAAGATTGCAATGCACGAAATGTGTACGAGATTTTAGGTTATTTTCGGCCAAGATAATTATAACTCGAATTTTGACTATGTCTAGGCTTAAAAAGTTATAATTAAGAGAAAGGTATCAAAGTGACATACCTAGACTTAAAACGCTAAAGATCGTTTAGTATTTTTCACTGAAAAGCGCTCCTACACTAGAAGCTCGTTATTCAATGCTAGAAGCAGGGGCAGGCTAGAAGTACATACGAGATGACAGCAAAACGCGCGGGCCAAATGCGATTTGCGAATGACCAGTGGCAGGCACTCACGTGGGCACAGCGCACGCGCAGTAGTAAGCAGCTGGTTCTGTACTTGCGACCACGAGCAACGAGTACCAACGAGGTTGAAAAGTCGATAATCGATCTTTTCATATCGTCTAGAAAAGAGAAACGATCTCTTTGAGTTTCAACCTTGCAATCTGAATTTAAAAAAAAAGTAAATGGATCAAAATCGTTTTTGGAAAATCAAAGTACCATGTAAGGAGGTAGTGTATACATTTGCTTTCAGTTCGATATCTCGAATCAACTTCGACTCTTTCGATTCAACTCGAGCTGAGAATGAGATTTAAAGATGGATTCGCTTCGTTCGCTCCGCTGTCAGTCCCAGTCCAGTGGTTGGGATGTGTGTTTGACGAACCGGCAGGAGGATTTGGCAGTAAAAAGGCGATGAAAGCATCAAGAGTCATGTCACGCAATCGACAGTGTGTGTTTACACCTCTGGGCTGTTTAAGTGTTATTATTAAGCGAATAAATTCAGAATAAAGGGTGGCCCTTCCCACTGGATATATATTTTCCTCATGAGCAAGCACTAGCAGCATGCCTAGTTCGTTGCTGTTGGCTATAAACAATGAGGGGAGAGTGTATAGTCTCTCCACAAACAATTCGAGGTGGCGAGAGTTCATATATCTCGGCTTGGAATTCAAACACTTGTCAGCAGTACCACATTTCTTGTGGGCCGTCGGAGGAGATAGGCAGATCTACGTCCACGTTCATGGGCTCGATATACCCATTCGCATAAAAGAAGAAGCATATGAAAATGAGGTATGTCTTTTTCCAACCAACTAGCGCTATACCAGTCACACTCTTGTAGTGTTTTTACATAATTTCTGCTGGCAAATCCGTAAATGAATTTCGTTTCATTCCAGCGATGGATTCCGCTGGAGGGTTTTGGAGGGCGTCTGCTGCCAACGGACCGCTATCACTTTTCGAGCCAGGACGGCCTGCGAGACCGCAGCCTCGACAAGATCAGGCTGCCGTCGATGGCTTGGCAGTGGGAAGGTGACTGGCATCTCGACACCACACTTGACGGTCAGCCGCTGGATCACGACGTAAGCTCACAACCACCTTAGTTTGCCTCACTTCTCTTCGAGAAATATTACGACAAAAATCGTAATCATGGTGGTGGATGTCAAGAATTTGCAAGAATTGAAGTGGTGGACAAGAATGTTTGATTTTATGATTTCTGTAAAACCCAAGTGGCCCAAATAAAACCAAAATACCTAAGTGGTAGGTATGTAGGTAGGTAGTAAGTACCTAGGCACCTACCTAAATTAAACAAAATGGTCCCATTTCTAAGCACTCACATAAAAAAAGATTGTTAATAAGAATAAAACAGTGAACTTAAAATTTTATTCAAAATTATTTCATTCAACAAAAGGGTCAAGTTACAGAAACCGTGTTGTTCATTTTGAAACGACCTACGTTTCATGTCTTCGAACAGCAACATGTTCTCTGCGAAACGTTGGACACAGTGATCCCTGGACTTGGACGGCATCTGCGCCGTAATCTGCTCCCAGGCCTCGGGACTAGGCGCGTTGTTGCGGAGAAACTCGCCGAAGACTCTCTCCTCGTCACGCGTCCAAAACCCTGCCGTGCCCAAGCTTAGCGTACCGAGTTCGTGACACCACAACCGTTGCACTTCGTTTTCAATCCCGGCTTCGTTCGCGTAGTTGGCCATGAAATCGGAAAGGCGGTCCCAGCTGGAAAGCGCATGTTCCGAGCGTTCGGGATATCGATTCGTGTGGCAAGTCGAACTATTGTGCGAACTACCGTCACCGAATCCACACAATATCTTCGTAACGTCTTCGTCAGTGTCGACATTGAAGATGCTTCGCAGTTTAGGCCCTTGGCGTCTGTCAGCTTCACTGATGACTTGGTATATAGGCTTGAAACTCGTTGCCTTAAGGTCAACAAGGTCCTTCTCATCTTTGTTAAGTCGGTTTGGTTTCTTATTCCCTTCGTCTTCAACCATTTGCGGTGCAGTTTCTTCTGCTAACGTTGGTCTTTGAATAACGTCCCCTGGATCTTCTGCAATAATAACTTTTGGCGTTTTATCATCAATTGTCACGCGTAGATCAACATTTTCACAAACTACAGGGCCAATGACGGATTGGTCGATGCTGTATTTCCCATCTTCTACTTCTTTCTCATCTCCTGCTTCTTTCTCAGGAACTTTCTCCGGCGGGACCTTGGAACAAGGTTTGTTACAACTTTGACTAACGTTACGATAGATCACCGTGACGCCGTCTTCATCGTTTGCGCACGAGGAAGGGCCGTCGAAAGCGGGGCATTTCACGTTGATTTCCGAACCAAGCCGAGAGTGCAGGCGCATCAAGTCGCTGACGGCCTCGCAATAATTTTCTCCGTAATAGTTGAAATCCTGTTGCTCTGATATTTTTTCCAGCGCCAGAATTTCGTCCCGGTTGTCTTGTCGGAGGGATAACAGATCCAGTTCGGGTTCCGAGCCGCTGGAGGCTTCGTCCGTGATCTCGGCACTGGCTTTCGCGGTGGCCGGACTAGAAGTCTGAATTCTTCTTTTGGCGAAGGTGTTGGCTTTAGGATTGTTGAGAAATATCTTGTTCACTCGACAGTTAAAGCGTGCTTTCCTCATGTTTCTCCCAATTTGTCGTCGGCTTGGTGTAAACACGGCTGATTTTGGAGTCGGCGAAATGTCAAAGTCATGACCGACGCTCACTTGCACACATTTTCCACAGCCCCTTGGAATTTCGAATGCAGAGGCTAAATTTTCCGTGACTAAATCGGCCTTGTCCGTTATTTGACTCTGATAATTTTCAAGCACAACCACTCGTACGGGACTTATCGCAAGTTTCGAACGCTTTCCCTGCAACGCTTTCCTTCCCTCTGAAATCGTTCGTAGATTTGCAATGTCGCTCTTCAAAAAGCACTCCTCGATGTGAAGCTTTAGCCTGTGCTGCTGATCCAATATTTCTTCGAGCTTCCTCTGAAACACCTCATCGCAAACCAGCGATCCCAAAGATCGTTTTAAATCACACTCGCGGAAAACCTCTTTGAGGCACTCCCTGATTTCCTCCTTGCTCACCGAACCGGGTCGCACTTCCAAAGCATCATTCCCGTTTTCTTTGCTCGCAGGCAACTCAGATTTATCAACCTTCCCCAGCATTTCGCTAGAACTCAACCCACGCTCAGCTGTTTCTCTAACGTCACTGCCTCCTTCGATACTTTTCAACTCGTTCCTCACAACAACGTTGTACTCTTCCATCGTCTCTCTCATCTTGACCTTGATCCGTTTGGCCCCGCAAAAATCCCCCCCTTGTAGAATCCTACCGAAGCGGGGATTCGACCCCGAATCCGACGTGCAGCTGCGAGACCCACCCTTCCGAGACCCTCCCTTCCGAGACCCTCCCTTCCGAGACCCTCCCTTCCGAGACCCTCCCTTCCGAGACCCTCCCTTCCGAGACCCTCCCTTCCGAGACCCTCCCTTCCGAGACCCTCCCTTCCGAGACCCTCCCTTCCGAGACCCTCCCTTCCGAGACCCTCCCTTCCGAGACCCTCCCTTGCGAGACCCTCCCTTGCGAGACCCTCCCTTCCGAGACCGATCCATGTCTCGAGGACAAGCCGCTACGGCATCGTCTTCCGGGCTCTTCGCATCGCCACCGATTGCCGCGGCTTCGACTCGGCGGCTTTCGCGCACCGGCTCTCTCGACCGCAACCGGTCACTGTGATTGGCCGCAATCAAGTCTTCGAGGTGACTTATCTTTTCCTGGGTCTCGACCAGCATGTCTTCCAGCTCGACTCTCACTCCGTTTTTACTCAGTTTTTTCGACTCGCCGTCGCTAGTTCCGCTCCCCGAACGGCCAGCGTTGTCCAAACTAGCGTGACGTTCCGCGCCTTTCACTCCGCCTTTCACTCCGTCTTTCACTCCGTCTTTCACTCCGCCTTTCACTCCGTCTTTCACTCCGTCTTTCACTCCGTCTTTCACTCCGTCTTTCACTCCGTCTTTTGCGTCGGCCGCTTTCGCACGTCCGTCGTTCGAATCGCGCCCAAACGTTCCACTTTCACCGACAAGCCGCGTTTCCTGCGCGTTCAGTCGAGCTATGCTCGTTTGAATTTTCCTCAAAATGTCACCTCTCAAACCGGCGGACCAAATTGACTTCTCTTTGGTTTCCAGCTTCCTCTCGCATTTTCCCCCATCCGACCGCCGACACTTTGCGGTCCCACGATCTTCGGCATCTGGCTGGCGAGTTTCCTTCGTCCGAGCGAACGTACTTCGAGATTTCATCTCGGATTCGGAACGAACGAAATCACCGTCTCGTTTATAAATAAACTCGCAGCTCTTTGCGGTCCCACGATCTTCGGCAACTGGCTGGCGAGTTTCCTTCGTCTGTGTGAACATGCTCCGAGATTTCGCCTCGGCAGCGGAACGAACGAAATCACCGTCTCGTTTATAAAGCAGCTCGCAGCATTTTGCGCCCGACTCGATCCCGTCCGCGCCGCCCAAACTCCGCCCGCCGTCGCCGAAACCGACTACGACCGCGCTCCGTCCGTCCGTCGCCAGTTTGTCCGTCGTCTGTTTGTCCGTCGCCCGTTTGTCCGTCGTCTGTTTGTCCGTCGTCTGTTTGTCCGTCGTCTGTTTGTCCGTCGCCCGTTTGTCCGTCGTCTGTTTGTCCGTTGTCTGTTTGTCCGTCGCCCGTTTGTCCGTCGTCTGTTTGTCCGTTGTCTGTTTGTCCGTTGTCTGTTTGTCCGTCGCCTGTCCGTCCGTCGTCTGTTTGTCCGTTGTCTGTTTGTCCGTCGTCTGTTTGTCCGTTGTCTGTCTGTCCGTCGTCTGTCTGTCCGTCGCCTGTCCGTCCGTCGCCTGTTTGTCCGTCGCCCGTTTGTCCGTCGCCTGTCCGTCCGTCGTCTGTTTGTCCGTCGTCCGTTTGTCCGTCGTCCGTCTGGCGGCGATCCTCGCGTCGAGCTCGGCGCAGGCGCGACGGTAGAGCCGCTCGTAGACGCTCGCCTTCTCGGCTTCGAGCCGCCGCAGCCGCCGCTCGTCTTCGTCGGCGAGCAGCTGGCGTTCGCGCAACGCCGCCAGCTGCGCGCGGAACGCGGCGTCCGTCGCAAAGCGTTCCTCCTGCGAGCGCGTCACGCGCGCCGCGAGCCAGTTCCGTCGCGGTTCGATTTCCTCCGTCGCATGAGGCGTTTTCGACCTTCCCAAGGGAACTGTTCCCTTTCTTCGCAGACTTGCTTTCAATTCTGCGGTCAATAGTTTTACATCCGTATCCTTATCGTATTTAAAAACTCGTTTTTTATTCTCGTCCTTGACAAACCCTCGATCGATCAGATATCTGTCCTCCTCGCTCTTCGTGCCACACTTTGCCTTCCCCTTTTCGTGCTCGCCCCTCCGCCCCATCCTCTCCGCCCCCTCCGCCCGTCGTTCCCCTCCGTCGGGCCTCCTCACCCGCTCTTCCAGCCTCCGCTCCCGCTCTTCCGGCCTCCTCTCCCGCTCTTCCAGCCTCCGCTCCCGCTCTTCCGGCCCCCGCTCCCTCTCTTCCGGCCTCCGCTCCCTATCTCCCGGCCTCCTCTCCCGCTCTTCCGGCCTCCGCTCCCGCTCTTCCGGCCTCCGCCCCCGCTCTTCCAGCATCACCTCCCGCTCTTCCGGCCTCCTCTCCCGCTCTTCCGGCCTCCGCCCCCGCGCCGTTCCCTCGGCCTGCTCGTTTGATCGCCGCTCGGCCCGGCATCTGCGTCCTTCGTCCCGACGGCCGGCCTCCTGTGCCGCCACCTGCGCCTCCAGCGCGGCCAGACCTTCGGACACAGCGCACCGGGCCCTCTGCACTCGCTCCCACTCGTGTCTGGCGCTCTCCATCGGGTCCCGGGGGTCCCGTGGACTCCGGGGACTCCGGGACACTTCAGGCTCTCGAGGACTCTTTAGGGCCTGGCGGCCCGGGGGCTCACAGTTTCTCAGGTACGAGTCCAGGGCCTGGGTCGGCCGCACTGGTTCGTGGGCTCTCTTCTTCGGCGCCAGACACAAGCAGCAGTACGCCGTGCAGAGATTGTCCATCGAGTCTCGCTCCGTTCGCGGCCGATTGATTCGGGTGCGATTGCTTTGATTGTGTGGCTTGGCTGGCGCTTCGTTTTGCCGCTTGCCGTCCTTTTCGTTTTGCCACTTGCCGTCCTTTTCGTTTTGCCTTTTACTGTCCTTATCGTTTTGCCACTTGCCGTCCTTTTCGTTTTGCCACTTGCCGTCCTTTTCGTTTTGCCTTTTGCCGTCCTTTTCGTTTTGCCACTTGCCGTCCTTTTCGTTTTGCCTTTTGCCGTCCTTTTCGTTTTGCCTTTTGCCGTCCTTTTCGTTTTGCCTTTTGCCGTCCTTTTCGTTTTGCCACTTGCCGTCCGTTTCGTTTTGCCGTTTGCCGTCCGTTTCGTTTTGCCGTTTGCGATCTGTGTCGTTCCGCCGGCACTGTTTCTGGAGACGGTCGGGTCGAAGGTTCCTTGCCTTAGACGACATGTTGGGAGAGGGTATTGAAATGCTGGAACTGTGGCGTCGATTTTGGGGACAATTTTGGTGTTAGTGTTCGAGAGAAAATGTTTGTTTTGTGGAGGATGTACAGTTAGAACAGAAATAAATAATTACGTTTTGTTGTCCTAGTATACCTGAGTTTCTCTGATGCAGGTGGGCCTGGCAAATATTTACGTGCCGAAACCATAGTATCTGGGGATTCGTTAAAAAACATGAAGAGTATTGTTTGGAATGACATTGTCACTGAGTCTTCAAAAATTAAGCCTTTATTTCTCTAGATCTAACGTATACCTACCCTTTTAGATCATCCATAATCTACATGCTGTCCCATTAGAGAACACACTTTCCACTGGTGCTAGCAGTCACTTTTGTATTCCTTTTGAATTTTGTCCATGCATCTTGAAGAAGACAGCTCTTGCTGTGTCAAAAGGCATGCAAAAGTGATAACTGGCTTTGCAGTAGTAAGTATTTTCTTTCATGAGACAGACTGTACGGTCCAGCCCGTTGTAGAAGATGCCACAGCAGGGACTGCCCCCGTTTGTAATAACAACACATGAAACTGAATATTTCGATGGCGGGAAAACAAAATACTATTTCGGTTACAAAAAAATTACAACCTGAATCTTATTTCATAATGCCAACAAATGTAAACCAACTAAATAGATGAGAAATAAAAACACAAGCATTGGTAATATCATAAAATGTTAGAAACCAATATGGCAAAGTAAAGATGATGTCAGGACTTCAGTGGATTCAAGTTGGCCCTCATGTAAGCTACAGTGACAACCTGCATTGGGTTTATAGGTTTAGGCAGAGTCTCACCGCTAATGCTAGGGTGTCTGCATAGCATTAGCATTAGCATTAGCTAATAGCATTAGCATCAGCATTAGCATCAGCATTAGCATTAGAATTAGCATTAGCATTAGCTAATAGCATTAGCTAATGACTAGCATAATTGACTAGCATTAGCGGTGGCCGGTGGGGCTCTGCCTTAACCTATAAACCCAATGGTATCTTCATAAATTAAATGAACTGAAGTATTTTCAAAATCGGTCACCTCCTAAACGTCAAGGAATTTGTTATATTATTCCCCGAGCGACGAGTCTTTCTCCAGAGTCTCGCCGAAAGTCTCAGATGGAGCGTGCAATAGCGTCGAGCCGTTTACGGAGCGCCGGTTCACACGAGAAGGGGTAATTCGGGAGAGGTGTTTGGGAGCACTTATTACCGGGAATGACGGATTGATTTTAAAAGACAAAGATTTACAATTGAACTGGAAAGTGATAATTTGATTGATTGTGGTAGTATACGGTCAAAAAGTGATATTTAAAGCTAAGTTGGTGTGGACTTGCTGAAGGCCAGAAGGAGTCTATATCAGCACAGCGCCCCTGGTCCAGCAGGTAGGCTTATGGCGGTATCGTGAGTGGTGATTGGCTGCTAATGACGTCATAAGCGAAGTTAAAATGCTGATGGTTAACAATTGTTAACACCCCGAAGTCGCATGGGGGTGCTGCACGGCGCTTGATTTTCGTACATGCTGGTATGCCAATATGCCATTCACGATATAAGCCATTTCTGTACAACTTCTGATCTAAACAAGAAGTCTTATTTATACGAGTCTTGCGTCAAAGTCTCCCTTCGCGTGTCCGCGCAGGGCTGGACGTACGCCGTGGACTTCCCGGCAACGTTCCACGCGGCCAAGCAGTGGAAGTCCTGCGTCCGTCGCCGCAAGTGGCTGCGTCACCGCCGCTACTCGGCGCTCAACTCGTGGTGCGCCATCGCGCCGCTGCACCGCGACGCCACGCGGGAGCCGTTCATCGACGTCTCCGTCGGCGGACAGGACCTGCCCGGCGGCGACGTCGGTCGTCTGCTGGTCTGGGCCGTCACGGCGCAAGGCAGGGTGCGTCGCTGGGGCTGGTCGCTTATGACCAAAAGAACACTAAGATTATGCGAATGAGAACCAATCGGAAAGTCCTACCGAGCTCAGATTTTCAGGCGTAATAAATGTGTATTAGGTCGACATGTTTATAAGTTTTGGCGAAGATATGTCGAGAGCTTTGACATTTATAGAAGTTCAAAATTTTGAAAAAATCGAAAAATTTCGTAAAAATTGATTTATGAGACCATTTCTGAACCGATCTTTTCCAAAAACTTGGAGGATCTTAGTTTGGCACAAAGGTAGGTCCTCTGAAATTATCATCTAAATCGGTCCAGGCGTTTGGACTGTAGAGCGCGCACAAAAACATACAAAAAAAAAGAAAAAAATAACAAGTGACCTTTTTTTTTGGGGGGTAGTGAAATTGAAGATTTCGCTTGCAACTCTCATAAAAAAAAAACAATATAAAACTGGAATTATAATTCTAAATAAAAGTCTCACAAATTTCCAGACTTTTTGTAACATTATACTATATAGTTACTTCTTCAAGGGTGAAAGCTCGACTCTCTATTATGATATTTTCTTTCCCCCGACACTAGTTACCCACATGGGTTAGACATGGGTTTCGTTACGATCGGACGAAAGGTGTGGCCACAAGTTGGTATCCAGTAGGAGGTAAAATTTGAGCGGGAAGTGGCCCGAGTAAACACTCACACCAATAGTCTTAAACCAGGATGAAACGTAGTTTTAATTGTCGTACTAACCAACCCAAAAGGTGTGGCCACAAGTTGCTATCCAGTAGGGGTAAAATTTGAGCGGGAACCGGCCCGAGTGAGCACTCACACCAATAGTCTTAAACCAGGATGAAACGTAGTTTTAATTGCCGTACTAACCAACCCAAAAGGTGTGGCCACAAGTTGGTATCCAGTAGGGGGTAAAATTTGAACGGGAACCGGCCCGAGTGAGCACTCACACCAATGGTCTTAAACCAGGATGAAATGTAGTTTTAATTCTCATAATACCCAACCCCTTGGCCCCCGTCAGGTGATGCTCCGCGCGGGCGTGACGTCCACGTCCCCCGAGGGCGCGCGCTGGGCCGCGGTTCCCACGCCGTCGGGCGCCGAGGTGCGACAGGTGGCGGTGGGCGCGGCCGGCCTCGTGTGGGCCGCGCTGTGGAGCGGCGGCGCCCTCGTTCGCGTCGGCGTCACGCGAGACGAGCCCGTCGGCCGCGCCTGGGTCGCGGTCGACGCGCCTCTCGACGGACTGCGACTGGCGCAGGTGCGATTCCTCGGTTTCGCGGTTCGACAGAGAACGGATCAGCAATCGGGGTTTTAGCGACCGGAACCGATAACGTCGGAACGTTTAAGTACTGATCGACGTACCAAGATTGTCCACCGCAATGTTAACAGCGCTACGCGAGATCTTTCGGTGCGGGGAGCCCCTCATCAATTACCGCAATCCCCTCACCCACAAGCTAAGATAAGTCGGAAAGCGAATTGGTGATGGAGCCATTACTGTTCCAATTGCTGGTTCACTTGCTCTTTCATACACTTTTCATACAGCCTTGTCTCTTATCACTGCTAGCGCCCTCCAGCCACGCAGTGGTGTAGTCCTAAATTATTTTTTGGGTATACGCTGAGTGACCCGGCTATAAAAGTTTAATCGTGGGGGGGGGGGGGGGGGGGGGGCAGACTTGCATTTAAAATTTTGGTGGGTGTAGCAAAAAAAAAATGTAGAGTTCAAGGTTTTCATTGGAGCAAATCTACGAGTTTTCGGTAAATTTGGGGCTTGATAATGGGTTGGTCAGTACTGCATATTTAATAATTGACTTATTCTTCAAGAAGGTTCCTGTACTAAATTTCTTAATCTTATAAATCAGGTGGCTTCACACATTAATCTGATAAAGGCTATACACCAATTAGTGGCAGACTGGTTCGAAAACCACGCGTTGCTGTTAAAAACTAGACCCGGGTCAATGCTTTTCATCACCAATTCATCACACCCATTGCGCCGCAGACAAAAATTTTGCCGTTTCTAAGGTTTCTGAAGCACAATATTTTGTCCGAATCCAGCAATTGCTGCATGCTAAGACATGCTTATGTATATTTGGGCAGATCAACCATGGATATCAGTTAGGGAATCCTTTTTTCAAGTTTCCTTCAATAATAAATACAGAGTTTCAAACATTTCAATTTTAAACGCATTGCAAAGTTTTGCTTATATTATTTAATGAGCGTATACATTGTATTATTTTTTTGGGTATACGCTCGGTGTCAAAACGTTTTTTAGGTATACAGCGTATACCCGTGTATACCCTCGACTACACCACTGCAGCCACGGCTTTCTCATCTACTAGCTCCTATGTCTTTGCCGTAGCCTTGGCTCCCATATGATGATATATCTGGGTACGTCAATCTGTGCCTTCTCTCTTATCACTGCTAGCGCCCTCCAGCCACAGCTTTCTCATCTGCTAGCTCCCATGTCTTTGCCGTAGCCTTGGCTCCCATATGATGATATATCTGGGTACGTCAATCTGTGCCTTCTCTCTTATCACTGCTAGCTCCCTCCAGCCACGGCTTTCTCATCTACTAGCTCCTATGTCTTTGCCGTAGCCTTGGCTCCCATATGATGATATATCTGGGTATGTCAATCTGTGCCTTCTCTCTTATCACTGCTAGCTCCCTCCAGCCACGGCTTTCTCATCTACTAGCTCCTATGTCTTTGCCGTAGCCTTGGCTCCCATATGATGATATATCTGGGTATGTCAATCTGTGCCTTGTCTCTTATCACTGCTAGCGCCCTCCAGCCACGGCTTTCTCATCTACTAGCTCCTATGTCTTTGCCGTAGCCTTGGCTCCCATATGATGATATATCTGGGTATGTCAATCTGTGCCTTCTCTCTTATCACTGCTAGCGCCCTCCAGCCACGGCTTTCTCATCTGCTAGCTCCTATGTCTTTGCCGTAGCCTTGGCTCCCATATGATGATATATCTGGGTATGTCAATCTGTGCCTTCTCTCTTATCACTGCTAGCGCCCTCCAGCCACGGCTTTCTCATCTACTAGCTCCTATGTCTTTGCCGTAGCCTTGGCTCCCATATGATAATATATCTGGGTACGTCAATCTGTGCCTTCTCTCTTATCACTGCTAGCGCCCTCCAGCCACGGCTTTCTCATCTGCTAGCTCCTATGTCTTTGCCGTAGCCTTGGCTCCCATATGATGATATCTCTGGGTACGTCAATCTGTGCCTTCTCTCTTATCACTGCTAGCGCCCTCCAGCCACGGCTTTCTCATCTACTTGCTCCCATGTCTCTGCCGTAGCCTTGGCTCCCATATGATGATATATCTGGGTATGTCAATCTGTGCCTTCTCTCTTATCACTGCTAGCGCCCTCCAGCCACGGCTTTCTCATCTACTAGCTCCTATGTCTCTGCCGTAGCCTTAGCGTTGGCATGTTCCTGACGTTGCCCGCGGCATTGCGCAGGTCTCGGTGGGCACGGACGCGGTGTGGGCCACGACCGCCGACCGCCGCGTTTGGTTCCGCAAGGGCGTTCGCGGCGAGGGCGCGGGGACCAACGACGAGCTGGCCGTCGGCGCCGGCTGGGTCGAGATGGTACGTACAACGACGACGACTGATTGGTCGGCAAGCGGGATCACGTGGAAACCAACAATCGACGTGACCCGATAAAAATATGTCGTTTACTCTTCTAGAATCATTTAGTTGATTACGTATCGAAGCGATGTGACACTGGCCATTTTCGATGGTTGCGCTATTGTAGCTGTACTCAGACTCTACCTTTTTTGCACGGGGACATGCAAAAGAAATGTGTGACCTGTGCGGGCCCTTAAGTGTGATATGATGCATAACTTGCAAATTACGTGCAATAGCATTGCAATGGCATTAACTTTAAAATAGCATTGCAATAGCATTAACTTTGCAATAGCATTAACTTTGCAATAGCATTAACTTTGCAATAGCATTAACTTTGCAATAGCATTAACTTTGCAATAGCATTAACTTTGCAATAGCATTAACTTTGCAATAGCATTAACTTTGCAATAGCATTAACTTTGCAATAGCATTAACTTTGCAATAGCATTAACTTTGCAATAGCATTAACTTTGCAATAGCATTAACTTTGCAATAGCATTAACTTTGCAATAGCATTAACTTTGCAATAGCATTAACTTTGCAATAGCATTAACTTTGCAATAGCATTAACTTTGCAATAGCATTAACTTGTGGGTACGGGATTGAACGCATTTTCGTTACTTGTACCGGCTTGGACTGGATGAATGAAAATTGACACCTTTTGCTAAGGACACAGTGGGGGGTTTTTGGGCTTACATTTTTAAGAAAACGTTGATTTAGAGGATTTTTTTGTGCAAATCTATGCGTTTTAGAATGTTTTGCCCTTACCGCAGTTTGTCAGGATGTTGTGGAAACTTTAAATCAATATTTTTCCAATGAGAATTGCGTGTTAAGTTGGCATTTAAAATTTAATAAAATAAAAATACGGAAAAATCTGAATGCCAGGCTGCGTGTTCAGTACCTACCTTTGTGTTATAGCACTAGAAAATAACATAATCTCACTTAGAGCCGGTATTACAATATTTGTCAACTCTGGGTTAAGCGTCTAACCCTCAGAAACAGATGAATTCCACGGCATCCTATTGGTGGTAGCCAAGACAAATAACTTAACTTCTACTTCAACACTGGGTTGAGGTACTTGTGAAACCGGCCCTAAAAGGGGTAAGGACAGATAGATGATAGAAAGATTCTACTCTCTATGTGTCTATATTTTCAAATTGCAATCCATTTAAGACTATTGGAGTGAGTGCTTACTCGGGCCGCTTCCCGCTCAAATTTCACCTCCTACTGGATACCAACTTGTGGCCACACCGTTTGTCCGATCGTAACGAAACCAGGGTCAACGGAATCCTCACACGTTCGGCAACAAATTGTGTGTTTGCAAATCTCGAAAATATTCACTCGTCTAGTATTTTCAAGCGTTGTAAAACAACCCTGTTACGTCGTATTATTGAGCATATCCTCGGGCCACTTCCCGCGCAGAATTCACCTCCTACTGGATACCAACTTGTGGCCACACCGTTTGTCCGATTGCAACGAAACCAGGGTCTACGGAATCCTCACACTTTGCGCAACAAATTGTGTGATTTATAACCACGAAATACCAATAGAAAGTTAAAATAAAGCTTCATGAAGTAATCACCAACAACCGCACCAACCGCCTTAAGATGCCACAGTGAGCGCCACCATCTCGATTTGCTAGGCAAACGGACAGCAAACGGACAGAGTGTACGCCAATCCGCTGACGGCCGTTTGTCCGTTCAGGTCGGCGCGATGTCGTCGGTGTCCGTGTCGGCCAACGACCAGGTGTTCGCGGTGGGCTGCGACGACCGCCGCGTGTTTGTCCGCGCGGCCGTGGGACCCGCCGAGTTGACCGGCCGCGGCTGGCGCGCGCTGGCCGTTCCCGCGCAGCTCAGTCGCGCGGCCAGCGCGGCCAGTCTGGCGCCGAGTCAGCGCCGGGCCGCGCGGGACAAGCGCGTGCGGTCCTGGGGCTGCGCCGGTAAGTAAGTTGGCGCTACCTGGCGCTAAACGTCTCGGGGGACTGCGTTGGTGTTGGGATCTATCTATTGTCGGTATTCCATGTTTTAGACTCGAGCACTTTTTTCAATCAAACCCATTTATAATTAAATTTTTTTTAGGTTGTGCTAGAAGAAGTAGGAAAAATTCATGCATGGCTTGTTGTTAAGGTGATCCAAGACATAACTGCAACCGATGTAAAAAAAATCTATATTTTTCCAATTCTTTAAATGTGGTCGTGTTCCAACAAGTTTTTGAAACATTAAAAGCATGATATAAAAATAAAATACCGTTGACGCGTGCTTGTAGCTTCAAATTTATAATTTTCGCAAATGCTTCTACGGGGCAGCTTTGTGTAGATACCAATTGTCTGATCAAGATGCGACACAAAATTTTGGAACCTTAATGGTGTTGGCATTATGACTATATATTTCAAATTTCAATATACGCCATATTTTTCTGCTGACGGTTGATTAAAGACCGTCGATTTTTGCATGATTTTTCAATAATCGATTTCTCAGCCAATATCATGAAATTTGATCATTTGAACGCGTGCGGTCCTGGGGCTGCGCCGGTAAGTTGGCGCTACCTGGCGCTAAACGTCTCGGGGGACCGTGTTGATGTTGGGATCTATCTATTGTCGGAATTCCATGTTTTAGACTCGAGCACTTTCAAACTCTTTTCGGGCACCTTTTTCGAGAAATTCAATCAAACCCATTTTTAATTAAATTGAAAAAATAAGCTTTAAATAGGTTTTAATAGAATAAGTAGGAAAAATTCATGCATGGCTTATTGTTTAGGCTCGAGCTCAGTTCCGATTGTTAATTTTTTGATGAGTTGACTCTATCTTAGTGCACCCCTAAGGACCAAAATTATAATGTCTAGATATAAGAACTTATCTACAGGATAGCTTGAAAATTGAGGTATACATCTGATTGGCTGTGATTATGGAGTTAACAAGTTACCTGGTGGATAACTTCTTGTCCAGACATTGTAATTTTGGTCCTAAGTAGATGTAATCAGTGTAACATCTCTGGTAAAATTATCCAAGTACTCGTGTTTTATTTCTCTCGCAGGGTGATCAAAGTAGAAAATTGATCAAGGATAGTTTCGAAACGGACCAAAAGTAGCCGAGTTCTCACGGCCGCGCCGTTAAAGTAATCATTCCAATATTCGAGTATGTTATTAGTAAAATACATGCAAAATTGGCTGCCCATGGTCTTGAAAGCTTGGCAACTTTTGGTCTGGAAGCCATTTTCTGGCGAACTCTGTACCCTGCACACTTCAGGTTTATTTATTGATTTATTGTCCAATCTCTTTCCAGGGGTTTTAAAAGACAGTGTCTCACACAGATACAAATAGATTTTATTATACCTTACACGAACATTGAGCTGTCTCATAAAAACGTTTTACAAACTCTTCAGGGCTATAAAATTCATTTTCCATCCATCGAGTATACATTGCAAGAAATGGAGCATGCATAGGTTAATTGTCTATGGAAATAACTGAGTAGGTAAAAGCAGACTCTACACAAACAAATGATATTTCTGAAATCGACCTCATTTGGAAGATTGCAGGCATTTACACAAACAAATGATATTTCTGAAATCGACCTCATTTGGAAGATTGCAGGCACTTTGTATTAAACTTAGTGTGAACGTAATGAAACAACCCTCAGCACACATATTGTTCCCGAAGAAACAACATTGATGCGTTGCCAGAAAAAAATGAGTTTCTTGCCAAAGCTTAATAGTACAACTCTAGACCAAAACGTACGGCGTTTGCCCCCAGGCCATGCTGCAGCCGCTGCACTAGACACTGGACGAAACACTTGTCGAACTCCTTGTCGAACTCTAGCCCTTGTCTAAACTAGCCCAGTCTTTATACCAAACTAAAGACTGCTTAGACAAGTGAACAAAATATTGAAATTATAGCACACAGTTACGGGTCAGAACAAGCCAAATCGACCAAAAAATTGAAAATGTTTGTATTATGTGTTTTACTAAATTTCAACCTAAAGCCCTGAAAGTTCCGATTACCGTATTTTATTCGTTCAGAAGTTACAATTTTTTTGTGTGTGGGACTATTCCCCTCAAATTTCATGCTCAATTGCATGGCGATTTGGCTAGTGGTTTACAAGCAGACGCGGATTTAAGGTTCACTTTTTTGATCGATTTGGCTCGTTCTGACCCTTACGTGACTTGCAAAACATGTCAGCAAATAGACTGATGATCGAAACAACATCACGTAACTGCGAATTTAGAAACAATTTTGACAATGCAACAATTTCAACATGCTCTACATCCAACGAACCCCAACATCCCGGCATGAAATCTCACCCTCTGCCCCGCGTATTCCCGCGCAGGCACTCTGTATTAAACTTAGTGTCAACATAATGAACCAACGCTAGGCACACACACGGTCCAACGAACCCCAACATCCCCGCATGAAATCTCACCCTCTGCCCCGCGTATTCCCGCGCAGGCGGTTCCCTCTCGCAGGCGTCGCCCGAGTCGTCCCTCCCGCGCGACTGGGAGTCGACAGCGCGCTCTGCGCCGGGTCCCGGCTCGTTGCGCGCGCTGCCCGCGCTGTGGCAGCGTTCGACGGACGGCGCGAGTCTCGCGAGACTCGACGGCAGCGACTCCGGCTCGGAGGAGAGTCTGAGCGCGGCGGAGATCGGCAGCATACAGGAGCACAGCGAGCGGAGCCACGTCAAGGTAGGCGATCTCGCGACCTCACGCGCTGGGGCTGGAAACCTCGTGTGCCAAGGTCGAATATTGATGTCACATGACTGTCCATTATTTCATCGATGGCTTAAGTCACCTGTTGGCTGTTATTCTGCAAAACCGACCCCTGCGTTGCGTGGGGCATGTATATCTACTAGCCTAGCATCGATACGAGGCATTTCAAAGTCGATGAAAGTTTGGTAAAAAATTGACTTTTTTCCAGATTTTCATCGATGGCTAAAGTCACCCGTTGGCTGTTATTTTGCAAAACCGACCCTGGGAGTCTAAAATTTGTAGGCCCATGTCTGCCATGTCCTTTCTTTAGCCCTTATTTCGTATAACCCATTAGGTAGGTACACTTCTGGAATCAGAAACTGCGCCCGCAAAATTTTACAAGTCCCGACGTATGGGCTTGGCGGAAAAACAGTGTAGTTTAAAACTGGTTAGGGCTCTATGAAAGACCTACACCACATCCCAACAAAAACGTGGTCGATCCAAAAGGTAGAGAGAGGCTTATCTTGAGCCAGCCCATTACTATAGTTGGGATCGATCTGCTTCATCGAATAGGCAAAGAAAACAATAGCCGCGAAATATTTTCCGCATCGGAATAATATGATGATAGTAATTAAATTATGTGGTTAACCATTGTTAAAATGCGAAAATGACAGTCCAGCCAATTAATCATCCCGTTCTTGTTATCCACGACCTGCCTGGGTGAGCATGGCCAGCAAAAAGGTAGGGTCTCGGTACGATTGACTACCTCGATTGGGAGATAACGGATGCAATTAAAAGAATGCACATTGTATTTCATTAGGAAGTCAACTTTTTCATAGATAATGGAAAAATTAATATTATATTAAGGTCAGTTGTGAAGACAAGATCTAGATAGTTTTTTGTTTTTTATTATAGCTTTAAAATTACGCATTTTAGACTAGTAAAAATGTGCCAACATCGTGCAAAAATCCACAGTGAACCAAATCAAGAGCATTTCCGATCCTCATTTGACGGAGCAAAGCAGCTAATGAGAACGGAACGGGTTTATCAAACTAGTCCCAGGCGCGCAAAAGCACATGGCATAGCCACGTGCTCAGTACCCGGCCTACCTATACTATTTTCAAACGAACCTGAAAAGGACTTGTATATTTTTACAACGGGCGCAGTTTATGATTCCGCAAGTGTACATTACTGTCTCGAAACGACGGGCAACCATTGATACTTTTATGTAGCGAACTAGTTTCATCGCCGCCAGGCTGGCGCGGTGAGCGGCTCGAAGACGGGAGGCGCGTGGAGTCCGCTGCGGTCCGCCGGCTCGGCCGTCGGCATGGAGCTGCACGCCGACTCGCTCATCAACGTCCACGTCGACGACGGCGTCTTCGGCGAACACGACAACGAGTCGCTGTCGGGCGACGATGCCCAGGTATGTCGCCTTTCAAATACAATATCAGTCCGTCTTCGTCGACTCGGAGACAGAGGTGGCATCTTGCGGTGGTTGTCATGAACTTTTAGCAAACACCAGCAGGTTGCGTGAAATCAGGGGGCAAGTCACATAAATTGCATTTGAATCTAACATGCAGCATACAGCTCAAAATAGATGCTAGTAGTTTGGCCGGCAATCGCTGGGGTGCGTTGGCAACCTGTTTTAACATAATCTACCAGGCCATGGCACAAGGTCAATTATAATCAAGGGACCCAATGTTCCTCAGGTGGTTACAGTTATGGCTTCATCTACCAGGCCATGGCACAAGGTCAATTATAATCAAGGGACCCAATGTTCCTCAGGTGGTTACAGTTATGGCTTCATCTACCCGGCCATGGCACAAGGTCAATTATAATCAAGGGACCCAATGTTCCTCAGGTGGTTACAGTTATGGCTTCATCTACCAGGCCATGGCACAAGGTCAATTATAATCAAGGGACCCAATGTTCCTCAGGTGGTTACAGTTATGGCATCATCTACCAGGCCATGGCACAAGGTCAATTATAATCAAGGGACCCGATGTTCCTCAGGTGGTTACAGTTATGGCTTCATCTACCAGGCCATGGCGCAAGGTCAATTATAATCAAGGGACCCAATGTTCCTCAGGTGGTTACAGTTATGGCTTCATCTACCAGGCCATGGCACAAGGTCAATTATAATCAAGGGACCCAATGTTCCTCAGGTGGTTACAGTTATGGCTTCATCTACCAGGCCATGGCACAAGGTCAATTATAATGAAGGAACCCATTGTTCTACAGGTGATAACAGCTACTTTGGTAGGGGTGATTTATTACAAAGGGGGGCTCCATGAATCTTGCGGGGGCTTTTGTGTAGCTGCTGTTAGTCTGCTAATAGCGAAAGAAACCCAATGGCCTCGACGATATAATTCAATGGCGCCATATCAAATTCTGTCTGCGGCATATAAAAACGTGTTTTTTTTTTGGCTTTTGTAATTGGTTGAAATCTTTTTTTTAGAGCTCAACTTATTTCTAAACGAAGCGGTCTCCCCAAGTAGCACAAAAACGTTCAGCGAACATTGTTTCGAACGTTCGGTGGCCGTCATATAGCCAACGGGGGATAACTTGCGTTCGACGTTCACATTTGCCAAATTTTCAATGCGGTTCCGCCCGAACGTCGAACGCAAGCTATCCCCCGTTGGCTTTCCGACGTCCACCGAACGTTCGCGATGACGGTCTTTGTGCTGCTCTCGTCTGACCCTCGTCTCGCGTGCCGCCAGCTGAGCTGGAGCCTGGTGGAGGCGGGCGCCTGCTGTCCGGATCCGTCCGCGCTGCCGCGGTGGTTCGACGAGAGGCCCGTCGCCGCCGAGGCCGAGCTAGAGCGGCCGTGGCGGGTCAAGATCCTCGACGAACTGCGTCGGCGGCCGGCCACCGGCGATGGCCACGACTTCGCGCACTACCAGCGAGCCGTCGAGATGTACGTAGATGTACATTGCTATGTACATTGCTACGATGTACATTGCTACGATGTACATTGCTATGTACATTGCTACATTGCTACATTGCTACGATGTACATTGCTATGTACATTGCTACATTGCTAGATGTACATTGCTATGTACATTGCTACATTGCTACGATGTACATTGCTAGATGTACGTCGGGACGGGGCCAGCTTCTACCGGACGACCACCTTGCAAACCTACTAGACATGACTAGACACATACTGCTACATTGTATATTATCAATATTCCCCATACTGCTAGAATGCCCATATCATGCCCATACTGCTAGAATACCCATATCATGCCCATACTGCTAGAATGCCCATATCATGCCCATACTGCTAGAATGCCCATATCATGCCCATACTGCTAGAAATACTAGACTAGAACTTGCAGAGTCTGTCGGGTGTGTGGGCAAATTGATGCCATGTTGAAGAATTGCAGCTATTTGCCCACATCAGTGGTTGACTCTGTGATTGTAGACGTCCATTGTGGCTTTGCAATTTCGCACGAAGGTTTTGAATTGCCCCGTGATATCCCCAAGTGTTCGAGGCTTTTTAAAGACTGCTAGTTTAGCTTATCAATTCTCTATTGAATTTTCTATAGTAGAATTCTCACGGAGCTTATTACTTGATTTTCAAGCCACTTTTCTACATTCTTGAACTCTTATTCTGTGTTTGCAATTTGCGATGTTAGTGACAATATCACGTTAGGGGCCGGGACCTCCTGATTGCCGGTCAGGTGCTCTACCATCCCAGATATTCCAGCACGCAATTTCCCGCAATCAGGGGTCCCGGGTTCATATCCCAGGTCTGTTGCACAACTTTCCAGCTTTGCTTCCCTTCCCTTCCCTTCCATCCATTGCGTAGGTACTGGTATCTGCATAAACCAGTAACGTTGTCCTTTTCAACCAGTGTATGTTGCGAAATCTTGATGATTCATATCAAGATTTCGTACCTTATTATTAAGGGTGTTTGTTTTTCGCACGGCGCGAAATCGCGAAATGTGCCAAAAGTGATTCAAAAGTGTTTTCAAGTGTGTTTCTATCCACTTCGAGTATTTTCCCGCCGTTTTTTGCGCGGGAAAAAATGCGAATTTTTTCATTTTCCACTCATAACACCATAATCAAGAATTAGTCGCGAAATCGCGCAAAATCTGTTAAAATCAAAAAAATTCAGTGTTATTTTGCCAAAAAAATGACTGAAATACGCCACAATCCCAAAATATCGAATTAAAAATTTTTGGCTTGTAAACTGCCATAACTGTCATAAACGCCCACAGAAGGAAGTTGGATCTACACCTAACCTCATTTTTGGCAAGTCCGATCTGATTTTCTGTATCGCATTCACATATCAAGCATGGTGAAACCAAAACCAACTGCACAAAGCAGACTTGCCGAGTACAATGACCAGGGTTTTATGGCAATGGTAAGGAAATACTTATGTGTAAATTTTGTTACTGTCGGGTTGCAATATAACGTGATTTTTTTCATAACATCGCCATAACACCGAAATCAGTAAACTCTAAAACGAAATTTGCAAAATCATAACACCATAAAAAAACACCCTTACTTATTATACTATGGAAGGGAGGCGAAGCTGGAAAAATGTGCACCCGAACCGGGATACGAACCCGGGACCTCCTGCTTGCCGGGCAGGTGCTCTACTTTATACTATGCGTAACATTTCATTTAACATTGAGAAACTAATTTGAAATTGTCTTTTTGGAGTCCATATGCCATCTTGGCACCTTTCTGGTGTAGGCAATAAATAAACAGTTTGACGGGAAAAATTCCCCAAACCGTGCATCGAAACAAACCGCAAAAAACCCCACAGCAGATTGTGGTTGCATGTTTGTTAAAACTAGATAAATGAGAGGAGATTGTTACCGGCATAAGCAGATACCCTTAGTACGCAATGGATGGAAGGTAAGGGAACTGGAAGGGAACGAACGTCAGGCTGTTAACCCCCGTCGCGGTGGGCCCTCAAGGTCGTCGTGGGTCAAGTCGGGAGGCGTCCAATGGCGCGCGACCCCTACGTCGGCGTGGGAAGACTGCGTGCTCGAGCTCGAATGGGTCGGCGCCACGGCGGCCGACTGCGGCACGCTGACGGCGCTGACGGCGGACCGAGCGCAGTCGCGCGCGCAGTTCGCGCTCACCGAGGTCGCCTGCGTCGCCCGCGTCAGCGAGCCCGGCCGGCCGCGGCTGGCCGTGCACACGCCCAGACGCGAGGCGGAGCCGCTGCTCACGTTGCAGTTCAAGGGCGATGTCGACATGGAGGACTGGATGGCCAATCTCACGCTCGGTACGGACGTCTTCGCGGAACTATGTGCTAGGCCGGTGGTTAGCAAACTTATTGGATCCACGACTCCCTTTAGAAGCCGTTCACTGCTACGCCCGTGTACACGCGTTTTGACACCGCGCCGTGCATTTGAATTTTTCCTGAGCACCGGATGTGAGCTAGAGACTTGAAATTTCGCGCACTCTATTAGATAATGTTGGCGCTAACGTAACTAAAAATATCGACCATATCGACCGCCACCTGTTGGCTGCTTTGGTACTGTAAAGTGAGAGAATGATTGTGGACTACTGGCGTGTCTTGCCTTCTTTGGGTGGTGGGCCCAACGGGGTTATATAATTGGATGTGTGGGGTGTGGGGGTTGGGGGGCAGTCTAATATTGCTGGGTGCAAAGATTTATTGTTTTCCAAAATTTTACAAAAAAAGTTGCAACATTTTTCAATTTTTTTTTACCCCCCCCCCCCCCCCCCTTCCAACTTTTTTTGTGGGTGGGAAGGCCAAGAGTTTTTAGTTTTTCTGGAAGTATATATTCATTACCCACTTGTAAAAAAAATGTCAATCATCATAGCCCAATGGTTCGTGTTCTGCAATTTGTTTAGTAAAACAGTGTATTTTGCAAAATATACCCAGCACAGCCGCTCTTTCACTCCAAGAGAAACCCAGCAGTTAAAGGGTTAAGAGCGTTGCAAACGATTGGATTCACGAGCCAGGCTGCGATGGCCAGGGGTCGGAGCAGAGGTTCACGCGGGAACTTCACACACCAACAATTATTAATGTACAAATCTCTGGAAAGAAAAATATAAACCAAGAAAGAATCAATTGATGTCGGATGGTAGTTTTTAATACAAGTTATGGCATACATTTGCCATATGAGTTACGTAAAAATGTCGTAAAAAAGGCATTTTAGACACTTTTTGAAAATGCACACCTCTGTCGTTTTTGAAAGTATAGTAACCTAACACACCATCCGACATCGAACAACCCTTCAACTAAACGTGTATTTTTCCCCGAAACTCTGTGTTAGTATTTGCGGCCAGGAGAAGTTCCCGCGTGAACCTCCGCGTATGAGGAAAACACTGGCGTTTCGTTTCCTCTTAACGAGGGGACGAATTTTCACAGCTTCCTTGAACTAACATCACGCGTTTCCTAATGCAACCTGTACTTATCTTCACGTTTTCGCAAGATGCCTGTGCAATTGATACATCTTAAGTGGTCGACTCAAAAGTGTATGGAAATTACATTTCTAAAAATCTGTAATTTGACAAAAAAGGGTTTTTGTCATTCGTAATCATGTCAATTGTAAATATCGGGAACAAATATTATTGCCACACAGAAAAATAGCGATGCATGGAATCTAGTGGCAATTCTGCGACGTCCCAGATGTCAATACAATAGGACAAAATCATGGTCACTGAGTCGATCTGACAGCGTGATGACATCTGGCAAGGCTTGGGTTTGTCCTACTTGAACGCTGTACGGCGGCATCCCATTGACTACGAGCTTGCTAAGCTAGTTGCATGTCCCGGCCAGCAATGATCCAAGGTTTGTCCTACTTGAACGCTGTACGGCGGCATCCCATTGATGTCGAGCTTGCTAAGCTAGTTGCATGTCCGGGCTAGCAACGATCCAAGGTTTGTCCTACTTGAACGCTGTACGGCGGCATCCCATTGACTACGAGCTTGCTAAGCTAGTTGCATGTCCGGGCTAGCAACGATCCAAGGTTTGTCCTACTTGAACGCTGTACGGCGGCATCCCATTGACTACGAGCTTGCTAAGCTAGTTGCATGTCCCAGCTAGCAACGATCCAAGGTTTGTCCTACTTGAACGCTGTACGGCGGCATCCCTTTGACTTCGAGCTTGCTAAGCTAGTTGCATGTCCCAGCTAGCAACGATCCAAGGTTTGTCCTACTTGAACGCTGTACGGCGGCATCCCTTTGACTTCGAGCTTGCTAAGCTAGTTGCATGTCCCAGCTAGCAACGATCCAAGGTTTGTCCTACTTGAACGCTGTACGGCGGCATCCCTTTGATGTCGAGCTTGCTAAGCTAGTTGCATGTCCGGGCTAGCAACGATCCAAGGTTTGTCCTACTTGAACGCTGTACGGCGGCATCCCTTTGATGTCGAGCTTGCTAAGCTAGTTGCATGTCCCGGCCAGCAACGATCCAAGGTTTGTCCTACTTGAACGCTGTACGGCGGCATCCCTTTGATTTCGTGCTTGCTAAGCTTGTTGCATATCCCGGCTAGCAACGATCCAAGGTTTGTCCTACTTGAACGCTGTACGGCGGCATCCCTTTGACTTCGAGCTTGCTAAGCTAGTTGCATGTCCCAGCTAGCAACGATCCAAGGTTTGTCCTACTTGAACGCTGTACGGCGGCATCCCTTTGATTTCGAGCTTGCTAAGCTAGTTGCATATCCCGGCTAGCAATGATCCAAGGTTTGTCCTACTTGAACGCTGTACGGCGGCATCCCTTTGATGTCGAGCTTGCTAAGCTAGTTGCATGTCCCGGCTAGCAACGATCCAAGGTTTGTCCTACTTGAACGCTGTACGGCGGCATCCCTTTGATTTCGAGCTTGCCAAGCTAGTTGCATGTCCCGGCTAGCAACGATCCAAGGTTTGTCCTACTTGAACGCTGTACGGCGGCATCCCTTTGATTTCGAGCTTGCTAAGCTAGTTGCATGTCCCGGCTAGCAATGATCCAAGGTTTGTCCTACTTGAACGCTGTACGGCGGCATCCCATTGACTACGAGCTTGCTAAGCTAGTTGCATGTCCCGGCTAGCAATGATCCAAGGTTTGTCCTACTTGAACGCTGTACGGCGGCATCCCATTGACTACGAGCTTGCTAAGCTAGTTGCATATCCCAAATGGCAACGATCCAAGGTTTGTCCTACTTGAACGCTGTACGGCGGCATCCCTTTGCTTTCGAGCTAAGCTAGTTGCATAGCCTCGATCAAAGCTTTTGCTCTAACTGTATCCCAGCTCTAGCCCTTGAGTGAATCGGAAGGGATCTAAACCCAAGAAGAGGATTTCAAATCCCGAATGCAAGTGGCGAAATGATCCCCGTGGTCCCGGCCCGAGACGGCCAACGATGAATGCAATCGTGGCGTTCGTTCCCGCAGTCTGCTGCCAGGTGAACGGCATCCGCGGGGCCCCGAGCGCCGGCGCCATCTGGAGCACGACGCTGCTCGGCGACGTCTTCGTGTTCGACGCCGCGCCGTTGGCCGTCGCGCAACGCAGCGCGGGACAGCTCTACGCGCAGGTGGGCTTCGCGCGCTTGCGTCGGACTTTCGGGGGGCGTTGGTACCTTCAGCTTGTAGACTGTGCTATTTAAGTGCGGTAATACATTTTAAATACCTGAAAAAATATATAAAACTGGGATTTGAATGCTAAATAAAAGTCTCACTGTTTTCCCGAGGTTTCGTCACATACCTACAATGTTTACTTCCTCAAGGGTGGTAGTATGGATAGCATTCAAAACCCAGTCTGAAAAGATTTTTCTAAAACTTAAAAAAAAAGCCGTCTTAAAAATGTAATAAACACCGTCACTTTGTTTGGTCGATGAACCTGTTGTTATTAAATATCTTAGACTCATGTCTTCTATGTCCTGTCTTTAGCACTAGTTTTCAAACACAACCATTTCAAACTGGGATTTGAATGCTAGATAAAAGTCTCTGGGTTCCCGACATTTCTTGACACATACTAGTTACTGCAAGTAACTTCTTAATTCAAGTTTACTTCTTCTTGAGTCGAGCTATCGCCTTTGAAAAAGTAACTAGTATATGCACTAGTGCACATTTTTCCAGCTTGGCCTCCCTTCCATCAATTGCATACTGGTAACTGCTTAAACCAGTAACAATTTCCTCTCATCCACCGCGTGTCTCTTCATCTGAGAACGGGACAAAGGGTCTAGTGATGGCGCCATCGCCGTCCTGGGGCCGAGTCCGTTAACTGTCCCATGTACGGGCCGTAACTGCTTAAACCAGTAACAATTTCCTCTTAACTAGTATGAGTTACAAAACGTCAGGAAACCAGCGAGACTGTCATTGAGCATTAAAAATTCAAATCCCAGTTTGGATTAGTTTTCCCCAAAAGCGGTGCTAGAAATGCAACAAACCCAGTGACTGTGTGCGATTGGCTGGCAGGAGCTGCGTTGCGCCGGCCGTTCGACCCCTACGTCCTGGCCGCTGCTCAACGGCCTTTCGCCGGGCGGCGGCTTCACGTTGCGCGGCACCGCGCGGCCCGACGCCGACCGCTTCGCCGTGAACCTGCGCTGCGGCGCGCGCGGCGACATCGCGCTGCACTTCAATCCGCGGCTCGGTGCGCCCGGCGCCGTCGTCGTGCGCAACGCGTTCCTGCTCGACTCGTGGGGCGACGAGGAGCGCGAGGGCAACTCGGTGTTTGCGCGCGGCGCGGACTTTGCGATCGACGTCGAGTGCCAGGACGACGGGTACCGGGTCAGTGTCCGTGCCGGGAACGAACGTTGCGTTTCCTGGCCGCGTGTCTATTTCGGCACTAGTCCTTTTTGGCATTATGTTTTCAAACACAACTGTTTCTAGCTGGGATTTGAATGCAGGTTCACGTTTTTGACGTCAGTCGAGCTGACACCCTTGATGAAGCAACTTGTATGTGTTACGAAACGTAACGCGAGTAGGGCTTTTGATCTAGCATTCAATTCCCAGTTTGAAATATCTTGTGTCATGCCTCAAAGTCAAATGTCGTTTCAAACACAACTGTTTCAAACTGGGATTTGAAAGTTGAATGCAGGTTCACGTTTTTGACGTCAGCCGAGCTACCACCCTTGAAGAGGCAACTTCAATATTCAAATGTCAATATTGTCAGAATGTCAATATTCAAATTTCATTGTGATTAGAATACTTAGTTTTAATTTTTCAAAGAGTCTATTCGTTTGACTGTTTCCAAACAGAATAAGAATGTTTACACTTAAATAATAAATAAATAAATAAACTAGTATATGTTACGAAATGTCGGGATACCAGTGAAACTTTAATTTAGCATTCAAATACCAGTTTGAAATAACTTGTGTCGTGCCTCAAAGTCAAATGTCGTTTCAGTCTTGCCCAAGACTCGGTTTATGCCATGTTTCTTGTGGAAGCTTTGAACCTTCTATATAAATCATCTCTGTCAAAAGGTCACTCATGAGTCATGACATATCTCAAGTCACTCCTATCTCCATCAAAAGGATCCTCATGACAACAAATTATTGTACATAGGTAACATAGGTCATGTTATTTTTTTATTCATTTTTCCTGCCAATACCTAGACGTTGCATTGTGATCCAGTGAACTTTTGTAGACTTTTGTAATCCAGTAGAGCGATTGTAAAGGCCGTGACTTTGAAATCCATCCACTTTCCAATCAACGGGTATTCCGAGACTCGGTTGATTGTTTTGTCCGTCATTTACGTCACCAAACACTTGGAGAATATCGCAACGCAGGTTATTCGATATGCGTCACGGAAAATATCACAAACTTCAATTTTAAATGTAATTTACATTTTTACTAACCTTGTTCATAAAATTTAAAATATCTTTTTGCTAAAAATTGATTATTAGATGTTTGCAGCTACCTAAATTCATTGATTTAGTAAAAATAGTTAGGTGCTTGGCTAGTTGCAAATATCCCAGCTAACAAAGTAAAAATAGTTACTTAGCTAGTTGCTTGGCTAGTTGAATATCCCAGCTAACAAAGTAAAAAGAGTTAGTTAGCTAGGTGTTTAGCTAGTTGCATATCCCAGCTAACAAAGTAAAAATAGTTAGTTAGCTCGTTGCTTGGCTAGTGGCATATCGCAGCTAACGAGCAAAATATCAACATATCCCAGCATTGCAAATCAAAAGCGTTACCTGCCGTTAGAACCCAGACAATATCTCTCCCAATGTGTTCATGCCGTTCCATCAACGGTGTTAATCCGACAAGAGAAGTCTTGGACTTCCTCTCGCGGCTTCAATATCGCGAACTTGGAATATCTTCAATACTCGGAAAATATCGCAAACTTCAATTTTAATCGTACCTAATTAATGTTTTTACCAACCTTATTTATAACAATTATAATATATCTTTATGCTAAAAATTGGTTATTAAATGTTTGCAGCTACCTAAACTCATAGGTTTAGTAAAACTAGTGAGCTAGTTGCTTGGCTAGTGGCATATCCCAGCTAACAAGCAAAATATGAGCATATCCCCGCATTGCAAATCAAAAGTCTTTAAACCTGCCGATAGAACCCAGACAATAACGCATTCAGGCAGTTTTACAAGCCGTGTTAGTCCGACCAGCGAAGTCTTGGAAGTCTTGGAAGCCAGGGTAGATTGCTAGTAATCCCGGGACTACGAGTGGCCGTGCTAGGTAAGGCCCCAGCGAAGTCTTGGAAGCCAGGGTAGATTGCTAGTAATCCCGGGACTACGAGTGGCCGCGCTAGGTAAGGCCCCAGCGAAGTCTTGGAAGCCAGGGTAGATTGCTAGTAATCCCGGGACTACGAGTGGCCGCGCTAGGTAAGGCCCCAGCGAAGTCTTGGAAGCCAGGGTAGATTGCTAGTAATCCCGGGACTACGAGTGGCCGCGCTAGGTAAGGCCCCAGCGAAGTCTCGAAAGCCAGGGTAGATTGCTAGTAATCCCGGGACTACGAGTGGCCGCGCTAGGTAAGGCCCCAGCGAAGTCTTGGAAGCCAGGGTAGATTGCTAGTAATCCCGGGACTACGAGTGGCCGCGCTAGGTAAGGCCCCAGCGAAGTCTTGGAAGCCAGGGTAGATTGCTAGTAATCCCGGGACTACGAGTGGCCGCGCTAGGTAAGGCCCCAGCGAAGTCTTGGAAGCCAGGGTAGATTGCTAGTAATCCCGGGACTACGAGTGGCCGCGCTAGGTAAGGCCCCAGCGAAGTCTTGGAATTCCTCTCGCGGCGGCCGATGTCTGACGGCCGTCTCGTTGCGCAGATCTGCGTGGACGGCCACCTGTTCACGTACTTCGCGCACCGCGCGCCTCCGTCGAGCGTCGCCGCGCTGGAAGTGACGGGCGACGTGAACGTGCGAGGCGCTACGTACCAATCCCGCGAACTCGTCGTGCCGCCCACCGACATGTTCTGGCGGCAGATGGGTGAGTGGCAAGACTGGGTGGGTGGCAAGACTGGGTGGGTGGCAAGACTGGGTGAGTGGCAAGACTGGGTGAGTGGCAAGACTGGGTGGGTGGCAAGACTGGGTGGGTGGCAAGACTGGGTGGGTGGCAAGACTGGGTGGGTGGCAAGACTGGGTGGGTGGCAAGACTGGGTGGGTGGCAAGACTGGGTGAGTGGCTAGACGGGGTGAGTGGCAAGACTGGGTGAGTGGCAAGACTGGGTGGGTGGCAAGACTGGGTGAGTGGCAAGACTGGGTGGGTGGCAAGACTGGGTGGGTGGCAAGACTGGGTGGGTGGCTAGACGGGGTGGGTGGCAAGACTGGGTGGGTGGCAAGACTGGGTGGGTGGCAAGACTGGGTGGGTGGCAAGACTGGGTGGGTGGCAAGACTGGGTGGGTGGCAAGACTGGGTGGGTGGCAAGACTGGGTGGGTGGCAAGACTGGGTGAGTGGCTAGACGGGGTGAGTGGCAAGACTGGGTGAGTGGCAAGACTGGGTGGGTGGCAAGACTGGGTGAGTGGCAAGACTGGGTGGGTGGCAAGACTGGGTGGGTGGCAAGACTGGGTGAGTGGCAAGACTGGGTGAGTGGCAAGACTGGGTGGGTGGCAAGACTGGGTGGGTGGCAAGACTGGGTGGGTGGCAAGACTGGGTGGGTGGCAAGACTGGGTGGGTGGCAAGACTGGGTGAGTGGCATGACTGGGTGAGTGGCAAGACTGGGTGAGTGGCATGACTCGGTGGGTGGCAAGACTGGGTGGGTGGCAAGACTGGGTGAGTGGCAAGACTGGGTGAGTGGCATGACTCGGTGGGTGGCAAGACTGGGTGGGTGGCAAGACTGGGTGAGTGGCAACACTGGGTGAGTGGCAAGACTGGGTGAGTGGCAAGACTGGGTGGGTGGCAAGACTGGGTGGGTGGCAAGACTGGGTGAGTGGCATGACTGGGTAAGTGGCAAGACTGGGTGAGTGGCATGACTCGGTGGGTGGCAAGACTGGGTGGGTGGCAAGACTGGGTGAGTGGCAACACTGGGTGAGTGGCAAGACTGGGTGAGTGGCAAGACTGGGTGGGTGGCAAGACTGGGTGGGTGGCAAGACTGGGTGGGTGGCAAGACTGAGTGGGTGGCAAGACTGGGTGAGTGGCAAGACTGGGTGGGTGGCAAGACTGGGTGGGTGGCAAGACTGGGTGGGTGGCAAGACTGGGTGGGTGGCAAGACTGGGTGGGTGGCAAGACTGGGTGAGTGGCATGACTGGGTGGGTGGCAAGACTGGGTGAGTGGCATGACTGGGTGGGAGGCAAGACTGGGTGAGTGGCATGACTGGGTGAGTGGCAAGACTGGGTGAGTGGCAAGACTGGGTGGGTGGCAAGACTGGGTGGGTGGCAAGACTGGGTGAGTGGCAAGACTGGGTGGGTGGCAAGACTGGGTGGGTGGCAAGACTGGGTGAGTGGCAAGACTGGGTGGGTGGCATGACTGGGTGAGTGGCAAGACTGGGTGGGTGGCAAGACTGGGTGAGTGGCAAGACTGGGTGGGTGGCAAGACTGGGTGGGTGGCAAGACTGGGTGGGTGGCAAGACTGGGTGGGTGGCAAGACTGGGTGGGTGGCAAGACTGGGTGAGTGGCATGACTGGGTGAGTGGCAAGACTGGGTGAGTGGCATGACTCGGTGGGTGGCAAGACTGGGTGAGTGGCAAGACTGGGTGAGTGGCAAGACTGGGTGAGTGGCAAGACTGGGTGGGTGGCAAGACTGGGTGGGTGGCAAGACTGGGTGAGTGGCATGACTGGGTAAGTGGCAAGACTGGGTGAGTGGCATGACTCGGTGGGTGGCAAGACTGGGTGGGTGGCAAGACTGGGTGAGTGGCAACACTGGGTGAGTGGCAAGACTGGGTGAGTGGCAAGACTGGGTGGGTGGCAAGACTGGGTGGGTGGCAAGACTGGGTGGGTGGCAAGACTGAGTGGGTGGCAAGACTGGGTGAGTGGCAAGACTGGGTGGGTGGCAAGACTGGGTGGGTGGCAAGACTGGGTGGGTGGCAAGACTGGGTGGGTGGCAAGACTGGGTGGGTGGCAAGACTGGGTGAGTGGCATGACTGGGTGGGTGGCAAGACTGGGTGAGTGGCATGACTGGGTGGGAGGCAAGACTGGGTGAGTGGCATGACTGGGTGGGTGGCAAGACTGGGTGGGTGGCAAGACTGGGTGGGTGGCAAGACTGGGTGGGTGGCAAGACTGGGTGAGTGGCAACACTGGGTGAGTGGCAAGACTGGGTGAGTGGCAAGACTGGGTGGGTGGCAAGACTGGGTGGGTGGCAAGACTGGGTGGGTGGCAAGACTGGGTGGGTGGCAAGACTGGGTGGGTGGCAAGACTGGGTGAGTGGCATGACTGGGTGAGTGGCAAGACTGGGTGAGTGGCATGACTCGGTGGGTGGCAAGACTGGGTGGGTGGCAAGACTGGGTGAGTGGCAACACTGGGTGAGTGGCAAGACTGGGTGGGTGGCAAGACTGGGTGGGTGGCAAGACTGGGTGGGTGGCAAGACTGGGTGGGTGGCAAGACTGGGTGGGTGGCAAGACTGGGTGGGTGGCAAGACTGGGTGAGTGGCAAGACTGGGTGGGTGGCAAGACTTGGTGGGTGGCAAGACTGGGTGGGTGGCAAGACTGGGTGGGTGGCAAGACTGGGTGGGTGGCATGACTGGGTGGGTGGCAAGACTGGGTGGGTGGCAAGAATGGGTGGGTGGCAAGACTGGGTGGGTGGCAAGACTTGGTGGGTGGCAAGACTGGGTGGGTGGCAAGACTGGGTGAGTGGCAAGACTGGGTGGGTGGCAAGACTGGGTGGGTGGCAAGACTGGGTGGGTGGCAAGACTGGGTGAGTGGCAAGACTGGGTGGGTGGCAAGACTGGGTGGGTGGCAAGACTGGGTGGGTGGCAAGACTGGGTGGGTGGCAAGACTGGGTGGGTGGCAAGACTGGGTGAGTGGCAAGACTGGGTGGGTGGCAAGACTGGGTGAGTGGCAAGACTGGGTGGGTGGCAAGACTGGGTGGGTGGCAAGACTGGGTGGGTGGAAAGACTGGGTGAGTGGCAAGACTGGGTGGGTGGCAAGACTGGGTGGGTGGCTAGACGGGGTGGGTGGCAAGACTGGGTGGGTGGCAAGACTGGGTGAGTGGCAAGACTGGGTGGGTGGCAAGACTGGGTGGGTGGCTAGACGGGGTGGGTGGCAAGACTGGGTGGGTGGCAAGACTGGGTGAGTGGCAAGACTGGGTGGGTGGCAAGACTGGGTGGGTGGCAAGACTGGGTGGGTGGTAAGACTGGGTGAGTGGCAAGACTGAGTGGGTGGCAAGATTGGGTGGGTGGCAAGACTGGGTGGGTGGCAAGACTGGGTGGGTGGCAAGACTGGGTGTGTGGCAAGACTGGGTGGGTGGCAAGACTGGGTGAGTGGCTAGACTGGGTGGGTGGCAAGACTGGGTGAGTGGCAAGACTGGGTGGGTGGCAAGACTGGGTGAGTGGCAAGACTGGGTGGGTGGCAAGACTGGGTGGGTGGCAAGACTGGGTGGGTGGCAAGACTGGGTGGGTGGCAAGACTGGGTGGGTGGCAAGACTGGGTGAGTGGCATGACTGGGTGAGTGGCAAGACTGGGTGAGTGGCATGACTCGGTGGGTGGCAAGACTGGGTGGGTGGCAAGACTGGGTGAGTGGCAACACTGGGTGAGTGGCAAGACTGGGTGAGTGGCAAGACTGGGTGGGTGGCAAGACTGGGTGGGTGGCAAGACTGGGTGGGTGGCAAGACTGGGTGGGTGGCATGACTGGGTGAGTGGCAAGACTGGGTGAGTGGCATGACTCGGTGGGTGGCAAGACTGGGTGGGTGGCAAGACTGGGTGAGTGGCAACACTGGGTGAGTGGCAAGACTGGGTGGGTGGCAAGACTGGGTGGGTGGCAAGACTGGGTGGGTGGCAAGACTGGGTGGGTGGCAAGACTGGGTGGGTGGCAAGACTGGGTGGGTGGCAAGACTGGGTGGGTGGCAAGACTGGGTGAGTGGCAAGACTGGGTGGGTGGCAAGACTTGGTGGGTGGCAAGACTGGGTGGGTGGCAAGACTGGGTGGGTGGCAAGACTGGGTGGGTGGCATGACTGGGTGGGTGGCAAGACTGGGTGGGTGGCAAGAATGGGTGGGTGGCAAGACTGGGTGGGTGGCAAGACTTGGTGGGTGGCAAGACTGGGTGGGTGGCAAGACTGGGTGAGTGGCAAGACTGGGTGGGTGGCAAGACTGGGTGGGTGGCAAGACTGGGTGGGTGGCAAGACTGGGTGAGTGGCAAGACTGGGTGGGTGGCAAGACTGGGTGAGTGGCAAGACTGGGTGGGTGGCAAGACTGGGTGGGTGGCAAGACTGGGTGGGTGGCAAGACTGGGTGGGTGGCAAGACTGGGTGAGTGGCAAGACTGGGTGGGTGGCAAGACTGGGTGAGTGGCAAGACTGGGTGGGTGGCAAGACTGGGTGGGTGGCAAGACTGGGTGGGTGGAAAGACTGGGTGAGTGGCAAGACTGGGTGGGTGGCAAGACTGGGTGGGTGGCTAGACGGGGTGGGTGGCAAGACTGGGTGGGTGGCAAGACTGGGTGAGTGGCAAGACTGGGTGGGTGGCAAGACTGGGTGGGTGGCTAGACGGGGTGGGTGGCAAGACTGGGTGGGTGGCAAGACTGGGTGAGTGGCAAGACTGGGTGGGTGGCAAGACTGGGTGGGTGGCAAGACTGGGTGGGTGGTAAGACTGGGTGAGTGGCAAGACTGAGTGGGTGGCAAGATTGGGTGGGTGGCAAGACTGGGTGGGTGGCAAGACTGGGTGGGTGGCAAGACTGGGTGGGTGGCAAGACTGGGTGGGTGGCAAGACTGGGTGAGTGGCTAGACTGGGTGGGTGGCAAGACTGGGTGAGTGGCAAGACTGGGTGGGTGGCAAGACTGGGTGGGTGGCTAGACGGGGTGGGTGGCAAGACTGAGTGGGTGGCTAGACGGGGTGGGTGGCAAGACTGGGTGGGTGGCAAGACTGGGTGGGTGGCAAGACTGGGTGGGTGGCAAGACTGGGTGAGTGGCTAGACTGGGTGGGTGGCAAGACTGGATGAGTGGCAAGACTGGGTGGGTGGCAAGACTGGGTGAGTGGCAAGACTGGGTGGGTGGCAAGACTGAGTGGGTGGCTAGACGGGGTGAGTGGCAAGACTGGGTGGGTGGCAAGACTGGGTGAGTGGCAAGACTGGGTGGATGGCAAGACTGGGTGGGTGGCAAGACTGGGTGGGTGGTAAGACTGGGTGAGTGGCTAGACTGGGTGAGTGGCAAGACTGGGTGGGTGGCAAGACTGGGTGGGTGGCAAGACTGGGTGGGTGGCAAGACTGGGTGAGTGGCATGACTGGGTGAGTGGCAAGACTGGGTGAGTGGCATGACTCGGTGGGTGGCAAGACTGGGTGGGTGGCAAGACTGGGTGGGTGGCAAGACTGGGTGAGTGGCAAGACTGGGTGGGTGGCAAGACTGGGTGGGTGGCAAGACTTGGTGGGTGGCAAGACTGGGTGGGTGGCAAGACTGGGTGGGTGGCAAGACTGGGTGGGTGGCAAGATTGGGTGGGTGGCAAGACTGGGTGGGAGGCAAGACTGGGTGGGTGGCAAGACTGGGTGGGTGGCAAGACTGGGTGGGTGGCAAGACTGGGTGAGTGGCAAGACTGGGTGAGTGGCAAGCCTGGGTGGGTGGCCTCGAAACACGGGAAGACTTTGTGGGTGGCGTTCTATTATCATGTACTAAGTGTTACAGCTAGGGCTTGGTACATTATCATTTTTAACCCTTTAACTGCTGAGTTTCCCTTGGAGTGAAAGAGCGGCTGTGCTGGGTATATTTTGCAAAATACGCTGTTTTACTAAACAAATTGCAGAACACGAACCATTGGGCTATGATGATTGAAAATTTTTTGACAAGTGGGTAATGAATATATACTTCCAGAAAAACTAAAAACTCTTGGCCTTCCCATCCCAAAAAAAGTTGGGAGGGGGGGTAAAAAAACTTTGAAAAATGTTGCAACCTTTTTTTTTGTAAAATTTTGGAAAACAATAAATCTTTGCACCCAGCAATATTAGACAGCCCCCCAACCCCCACACCTCACACAACCAATTATATAACCCCCTTGGCCCCCCCCCCCCCCTCCCAAAGAGTGCAAGACACGCCAGTAGTCCACAATCATTCTCTCACTTTACAGTATCAAAGCGGCTAACAGGTGGCGGTCGATATGGTCGATATTTTTAGTTACGTTAGCGCCAACATTATCTAATAGAGTGCGCGAAATTTCAAGTCTCTAGCTCACATCCGGTGCTCAGGAAAAATTCAAATGCACGGCGGGGTGTCAAAACGCGTGTACACGGGCGTAGCAGTGAACGGGTTAAATAAAATGGTATAGGTACATTTCTATAGCAGATAGGTATAAATCATCAATTTAAAAAAATGAAATCTAAAAATCAGTCACAAATACAATTCGTTTTGTTTAAGAAGATACCATTCCGGTGGGAGCGCTAGTAGTCACTTGAGCTTACATAACCGCCAATTTGACAAAACTGAAATCCTATCATCATTTTTATATCTTATAATATTACCAAAGCTTTTGTTTTTTTCTCTCAACCATTTATTCGTTGATATTTTAACTCGTAATTATGAAACAGATTCATGTTGTAATTTTTTTATCGGTAGCCGAAAAAGCGTTTTGTTTTCCCGCCAATAAAATTTAAATTCACGAGTCGGTAGTGCGTGAGGAGGCAGGCCCAGCCGTGGCATCTTCTCTCACGGGCTGGACTGTAGCATGAGTTGGTAGCACAAAAGGGGGCAGTCCTTGCTGTGGCATCTTCTCTCACGGGCTGGACTGTAGCATGAGTTGGTAGCACAAAAGGGGGCAGTCCTTGCTGTGGCATCTTCTCTCACGGGCTGGACTGTAGCATGAGTTGGTAGCACAAAAGGGGGCAGTCCTTGCTGTGGCATCTTCTCTCACGGGCTGGACTGTAGCATGAGTTGGTAGCACAAAAGGGGGCAGTCCTTGCTGTGGCATCTTCTCTCACGGGCTGGACTGTAGCATGAGTTGGTAGCACAAAAGGGGGCAGTCCTTGCTGTGGCATCTTCTCTCACGGGCTGGACTGTAGCATGAGTTGGTAGCACAAAAGGGGGCAGTCCTTGCTGTGGCATCTTCTCTCACGGGCTGGACTGTAGCATGAGTTGGTAGCACAAAAGGGGACAGTCCCTGCTGTGGCATCTTCTCTCACGGGCTGGACTGTAGCATGAGTTGGTAGCACAAAAGGGGGCAGTCCTTGCTCTGGCATCTTCTCTCACGGGCTGGACTGTAGCATGAGTTGGTAGCACAAAAGGGGGCAGTCCTTGCTCTGGCATCTTCTCTCACGGGCTGGACTGTAGCATGAGTTGGTAGCACAAAAGGGGGCAGTCCTTGCTCTGGCATCTTCTCTCACGGGCTCGACTAAAGGGACATGTAGCAACTAGTCCCCGGCGAAGTAAACCAAGGCCGGCGTGTGATGACCAGACGCCTCCGTCGACAGGCGGCCACCTGCGCCTGGTGGAGACGTGCGCGATCGGCGTGACTTGGGGCGTTGCTTTCGACGGCGCCGCCTGGGCCTACACCGGCGGCTGGGGCGGCTCGTTCCTGCGCGGCCTCGAGGCCAGCGCCGACGGCGTCCGCGCCATGACCGACCGCCACGCGTGCCACGTCTACGAGAACCAGCGGTGGAACCCGCTGACTGGCTACACGGCGCACGGACTGCCCACCGACCGGTACGTTTCGGGGGACGGGGGAGGTTGAGGGGTCGAGGGAGGTACAGGGGACGAGGGAGGTACAGGGGACGAGGGAGGTTAAGGGGACGAGGGACGTACAGGGGACGAGGGAGGTACAGGAGACGAGGGAGGTTGAGGGGTCGAGGGAGGTACAGGGGACGAAGGAGGCTAAGGGGACGAGGGAGGTTGAGGGGTCGAGGGAGGTACAGGGGACGAGGGAGGTACAGGGGTCGAGGGAGGTACAGGGGGCGAGGGATGTACAGGGGACGAGGGAGGTACAGGGGACGAGGGAGGTACAGGGGACGAGGGAGGTTAAGGGGTCGAGGGAGGCTAAGGGGACGAGGGAGGTACAGGGGTCGAGGGAGGTTGAGGGGACGAGGGAGGTTGAGGGGACGAGGGAGGTACAGGGGACGAGGGAGGTACAGGGGACGAGGGAGGTACAGGGGACGAGGGAGGTACAGGGGACGAGGGAGGTACAGGGGACGAGGGAGGTACAGGGGACGAGGGAGGTACAGGGGTCGAGGGAGGTTGAGGGGTCGAGGGAGGCTAAGGGGACGAGGGAGGTTGAGGGGACGAGGGAGGTTGAGGGGTCGAGGGAGGTACAGGGGTCGAGGGAGGTACAGGGGTCGAGGGAGGCTAAGGGGATGAGGGAGGTTGAGGGGTCGAGGGAGGTACAGGGGACGAGGGAGGTACAGGGGACGAGGGAGGTACAGGGGACGAGGGAGGTACAGGGGACGAGGGAGGTTGAGGGGACGAGGGAGGTACAGGGGACGAGGGAGGCTAAGGGGACGAGGGAGGTTGAGGGGACGAGGGAGGTTGAGGGGTCGAGGGAGGTACAGGGGACGAGGGAGGTACAGGGGACGAGGGAGGTACAGGGGACGAGGGATGTACAGTGGACGAGGGAGGTTGAGGGGTCGAGGGAGGTTAAGGGGACAAAAAGTATTTTTGTATTTAATGTTAAATTATTGTTTACAGCACTCTGGCTTGATTACAATATAATGATTTCTATACCTGGCTATACTAGTTTTCATTTGCCTTGATATTATTCATTTTAATTTTAAACTGTTCGGCTGACTTAGGCTTTGGATCTACTACGTCCAAGTCTAACATATCCGGAACATATCCGGAAAAGCTTCATTTGACCCTTTTTAGAGCCATTGTGCATACGAAATTGCAAAGAAAAATTTGGGAAAAGGGCCATGTTCGCCCTTATTTACGTCTTTTGTTTATAACATACTGAAATATTGAAATTTGAAATGACAACTTTAACGGTGTGATCGTGAGAACTTGGCATCTTTTGGCCTGTTTCAAAATTTTTGACTAATCAATTTTCGAATTTCCCCATGTGATGAAATGAGACTCGAGGACTTATTCCATCTACTTAGGGGTGCACCAAGTTTTGAGTCAACTATTCAAAAAATTACGTTTGGAACAGAGCTTGAGCGTTAAAGAAACATTTAAAATACTGTTTTTTTGGAGGGGAAGCGAGGCTGGAAAACTGCGCCACCCGCAAGGCAAATGTGCCACCGACTTACCGGCAAGCAGGAGGTCCCGGGTTCGTATCCCGGTTCGGTTGCACATTCTGCCAGCTTCGCCTCCCTTCCATCCATTGCGTACTGGTATCTGCGTACACCAGTAACAATGTCCTCTCATCTACTATATTTTTTATGCTAAAACAGCGTTTTTGTGGAGCTGTTAATGATGCATTGAATGCATTGGGATTAGTTTTCTGGCTGTAATCACCTTCCCTTCGCAGCGGTTCATTTCAAACTTTCGGTGGTGACTTTTTACAGCGATCGCTTTGCAATAGCAAAATTTGGAGTCGATATTTCAATTTTGAGCTTAGGTATACTTTGAATTTAGAAAGATTAGACTAAACATCTCTACTATATAGACTTTATGTAGACATCTTTACTACAGGTACCTAGTAGGTACCTATATGTAATAATAGACTAAACATCTATTGGTGGAAAAAAAATTGTATTTTTTTGCTTCAGCCATGGATGGGTTGTAAAAACTCACAATCTTCCATCCAAGGTGAGAAAGTTCCTTAACCACCTGGCCACCCCACAGTAATACACCTGCCGCTCCTCCTCCACCCGCAGCTACATGTGGTCGGACGTGACCGGCAAGCTGAAACGCACCCGGGAGAAGACGAAGCTGGTGTCGATGCACTGGCAGTGGACGTCCGAGTGGGAGACGGACTTCCGCGCGCCGGGGGGAGTCGACAAGGACGGCTGGCAGTACGCCATCGACTTCCCCGCCTCGTTCCACGGACAGAAGCAGGCCACCGACTTTGTGCGCCGGCGGCGCTGGGTGCGCAGGTGGGTGCGCCGTTTTGTTGTCTCCTTCGGCTGCGAGACGGCGCTGCGGTCTCGCGGCTCTGATGCTGCCGTTCTTGGATTCACGGTTAAATAGTTAACGTTGACATTAGAGGTTGTTCTATGGGGGTCACATGCCACAGTGAGGGCCGCCATCTTGAAGATGCAAGGCAAAAGGCATGCAAAGTGACTGCTAGCGCTGCAGTCGCAAGCATGTTCTCTCATGGGACAGAGCACTCTTTCCCGTGAGAGAACATGCCACAGTGAGGGCCGCCATCTTGAAGATGCAAGGCAAAAGGCATGCAAAGTGACTGCTAGCGCTGCAGTGGAAAGCGTGTTCTCTTATGGGACAGAGCACTCTATCCCGTGAGAGAACATGCCACAGTGAGGGCCGCCATCTTGAAGATGCAAGGCAAAAGGCATGCAAAGTGACTGCTAGCGCTGCAGTGGAAAGCGTGTTCTCTTATGGGACAGAGCACTCTATCCCGTGAGAGAACATGCCACAGTGAGGGCCGCCATCTTGAAGATGCAAGGCAAAAGGCATGCAAGAGTGACTGCTAGCTCTGCAGTGGAAAGCATGTTCTCTCACGGGACAGAGCACTCTATCCCGTGAGAGACCATGCCACAGTGAGGGCCGCCATCTTAAAGATGCAAGGCAAAAGGCATGCAAGAGTGACTGCTAGCTCTGCAGTGGAAAGCATGTTCTCTCACGGGACAGAGCACTCTATCCCGTGAGAGAATATGCCACAGTGAGGGCCGCCATCTTGAAGATGCAAGGCAAAAGGCATGCAAAGCGACTGCTAGCGCTGCAGTGGAAAGCGTGTTCTCTTATAAGAAAGAGCACTCTATCCCGTGAGAGGACATGCCACAGTGAGGGCCGCCATCTTGAAGATGCAAGGCAAAAGGCATGCAAAGCGACTGCTAGCACTGCAGTGGAAAGCATGTTCTCTCACGGGACAGAGCACTCTATCCCGAGAGAGATCATGCCACAGCGAGGGCCGCCATCTTGTAGATGCAAGGCAAAAGGCATCTCTCTCACGTTTTGTTGCTTGCCAGATGCCAGCTGAGCACGAGCGGTCCGTGGCAGGAGGTCGGAAACACGAAACTGGCCGACGTGTCGCTGTTTTCCGAGCCCGACGGCGACGAGAACGACGGCGTCGTCGTCGTCTGGGCGGTCGCCGCCAACGGAGACGCCGTCTTCCGCAGGGGCGTGACGCCGTCCTGTCCCACGGTGAGCTACGTCCGACTCTTGGTCTCGGAACGTCACGGCTTCGAACGATGTTTCGTTATTAGGTTATCTTGTTCAAGTCTGTTCATTGAGCTGTGAACTCGGGCCGCTTCCCTTACCGCGTACGGGATACACTTTCCAGGCCGCACCTTTGGTCGGATTGCGACAAAACCGATATTTTCGGAATCTTCACACTCCTGGCAACCAATTGTACCATTTTCACTCCGAAAAATGCACCCGTCAATTACTTACAAGCGTTTTAGAACAACCCTGTTTTGCCGGTACATTGAAAGATGTCAATTCTAGCTAAGAATTTACCTCGTACTGGATACACTTTCCAGGCCACACCCGTAATCTGATCACGACGCAAAAAATGTCTACGGAATTTTCACACTTCTGACAACCAATTGAATATCTCAGAATTTCGAAATATCTCCTGGAAATCCAAGAAATGTTTAATTCAGTTTAACTCAAAAACCATCAATCAACGGCTTTATGTTGAGTGATTTACCTACTTGCACTTGAAAATTTTCTCCACTTTCGACATTTTCAACTTTCGGATTTCGGCACTAAATATAAATTGCGTCCTTAAAGTCTGCGTGTGAAGTTGGCTAGACCATAAGCTCGAACGCTCGAATGCTTGCAGACTTGCGGACTTGAACTCGTGTACTTTGCTCTTAAGACATTGTTCCTGTTCCGAAACCTGCTGAAGCTACTGCGCAGTACTGAGCTCAGTAGAGTTCAGCAGATCTGCGGGCTGCAATGGCCACTGTGATAGGTTTCGGAAGGGACCTCAGTAAGATTTGTTACTGTGCAGTAGCTTCAGCAGGTTTCGGAATAGGACCAGTGCGTGTGACGTCATATCCGTACTTTCGTCAAGGTCAAGTGGGCAAGTCGACACGAAACCTCCTACTGAGACACGTCCTGAGTTGACTACTTCCTGCGGTCCTGAGGGCGAATTACAGAACGAAATCTTAAATTTACGACAAACCGTATTGTAGAAGCTTTTTTCATTGTTGCGAGATCTTAAGTTCAGCGTAAAGTTACGCATGGATGTTAGCAGTCACTCATAAGTCACAATCAATAGTTATGAATATTGCTTATTCTTTATGTATTTTATTGTGTTTACTTTATAATCATTAACAATAATTTATTTAACAATATTACACTTGCCTAAACTTCAATATCAAGATATTCTGTCACTTTTGAAAATAATCATAGATGAATTTATCACTGCCATTTGGTTGATTCAAAATTACAACCTCCTCCAAACCACTTAAAAAAGGCATAGAAATAAACAACGCCCATGGCAACCACGGCGTAACGCATCTCTCAGACCGAATCAATGGACGACTTACGGCAACTTTAAGATGAGTGACAAAATGTTTCTGTAATACCGAATTAACCACCACCTAAGTCCATCTTAGCGCTTGGGTAAAGTTACAACGAACAGCTCAATTATCATAAAGTAACGCAAAGTTTCTGTAATTCGCCCCCTGCACTGCAAACATCCCTTCTCGTAACGCCGTCCCTAAGCCACCGAGACCGACCGTTGACTAGCGTCGGGGTTCCGCAGGGCTCTGCCTGGGAGCACGTGCCCAGCGACCAGCCGCTGTGCGGCATCAGTGCCGGGTCCGGCCACCAGGTCTGGGCCGTCGGACGCAACGGATCGGCATACTGGCGTTTCGGCATCACCCAATCGAACCCCACAGGTGAGGCAGTGACGCCAGCTAGCTTTCAAAGGAAGCTGGTGTCGGCGTGAAGTTGTGTTCAAGTGGAAGGTTTCGGCATCACCCAATCGAACCCCACAGGTGAGGCAGTGACGCCAGCTAGCTTTCAAAGGAAGCTGGTCTCGGCCTGATGCTAGTTGTGTTCAAGTGGAAGTTTTCGGCATCACCCAATCGAACCCCACAGGTGAGGCAGTAACGCCAGCTAGCTTTCAAAGGAAGCTGGTCTCGGCCTGATGCTAGTTGTGTTCAAGTGGAAGGTTTCGGCATCACCCAATCGAACCCCACAGGTGAGGCAGTGACGCCAGCTAGCTTTCAAAGGAAGCTGGTCTCGGCCTGATGCTAGTTGTGTTCAAGTGGAAGGTTTCGGCATCACCCAATCGAACCCCACAGGTGAGGCAGTGACGCCAGCTAGCTTTCAAAGGAAGCTGGTCTCGGCCTGATGCTAGTTGTGTTCAAATGCAAGGGTTTGGCTTTTTACGAGCCAGTACAGAAGCAGAAACGATTATTTTATTAGTCCTCCAATTGCCGTTTTGTCTCATCTTTCCATTTAAAAAATAAAATTGTAAAATCGATTTAAAATCAAAGTGATTGCTGTAAAAAGTCACTACCGAAAGTTTGAAGCATACCATTTTCAAGGTAAGGAATTAAAACTTTTCGACGGGCTAGACATCAAATGTAAAGTTGCGTGAAATGCTGCATCAAACTCCGAGTTCCTGAAATGTCGAGTCACTGCGTTTGCCCCCGACATCTAGTTCAAAGCTCTTATAGTTAATTGATGACTAGAGATACGTGTTTTTAGCATTAATTTTTCAAAATTTTAGCATTAATTATTTTAATTTTAGCATTTATTGCTAAAATGAACAAATCTATTTTGAGCAAAATGAAAGGATAGTGGATTTTTGGCAGGCACTAGACTCTCTAATGAAGTACAATAATACCATGATAGTAATATCGCTCCTGTGAGGCCTTCCATCCGTAGTTTGTTTCTCCCAGCCCGTCAACGGGCCCAGAAACTGCCCATAAACTGTTTTTAAAGATTAAAAGTTTCAAATTGTTTCTTTTGCTTGGAAATTAGTTGCTATTTCGCAAAATACATGCAATTTAGCTAAAAAGGGTCATTTTCGCTCAATTTAGCATTTATAGCGAAATAGAAAAACCTACCATTCAGTTCCAAATTCCATGAACTGTAAAGAAAACAAAAAATATCCACTCATTTGGATTATTTATATATTTTAGCATTTATAGTTAATGCTAAAAACACGCATCTCTATTGATGACTGATGAGCATGGCAGGCGAAGCGAAATCTTCAATTTCGCTAGTGGTAAAAAAAGCACTTGTCGAGTGTGTGTGTGTGTGTGTGTGTGTGTTTGTTTGTTTGTTTGTTTGTTTGTTTGTTTGTTTGTTTGTTTGTACGCGTGTTTGTGCGCGCTCCACAGACCAAAAGCCTGCGTCGATTGCGATGAAATTTTCAGGGTGTCTACTTTTGTTCCCAACTTAGACCCGCTACGTTTTTCAAGAAATCCGCCATACCACTCCCCTATTACTAGAAAAGAAGCGATATTCGAAATTTGGAAAATTTGTAAAAATGCGGGAATTTATCTAAAAGCGCGTATTTTATCAAAAAATTCCCAAAAAATTTGTTGTTACTTTGTGTGTGACCAAACTAGAAATACTAATTATCACACCGGCTGTTTACATCGTTCTGCATTCAACTTGTCTGCTATCAACAGCTTCTCTCATCTTCAACGCGAACAATTTGGCAGCGTTTCCTAGTTTGATTTAAGAAGATACTTTTCCGCTGCGAGCGCTGGTAGTCTCTGTAGCTTGCACAAGCACCAACTTAAACCGCCATATTGGTTTCTAACACCTTCTAATAATACCAACGCTTGTGTTTTTATTTCTCATCTATGTAATTTGTTTATAGTTGTTATCCTAATTATAAAAAATGATTCATGTTGTCATTTTCTATTTATAACCGAATTAGTATATATTGTTTTCCTGCCATTAAAATTTGCTGGTAGTTCGCGCTGGTAGCTTGTGATGGGGCAGTCCCTGCTGTACCTACTGTACTGGAGTATACTGTAGTATTATGTAGTACTGTAAATTTGGGCCGGACTGTAGCGCTGTGTTTGTCCGTGGACAGGCGAGGTGTGGCAGTCCGTGGAGCCGCCGCCGGGCCGCTCGCTGCGACAAGTGTCGGTGGGCCGTTGGGCCGTCTGGGGTCTGGACTCGACGGGCCAACTGTCCGTGCGCCGGGAGGTCACGCCCGTCTTCCCCGAGGGAACGCACTGGCACACGTTGCCCCCTGACCCTCCGCCCTCCACCGGCTTCAGGTACAACGCGATAATAATAATAATAATAATAATAATAATAATAACAGTACTTTATTGTCTCTTTGATCAAAAAGATTTAAGACAGTCAACAAATTTGTATGAACAGACAAACTGTTTTAACAAGTAAAACCAAATTAATTAGAAACACATAAGATCAGTCTTCAAAATATTCAGCAGTTGAATTAATAACATTTGTCGATAAGATATGTCTTTAAAGTCGATTTAAAATCGGCGTCATTTGTTAGTAACAATTCATTGGGTAGTTTATTATAGAGGTTACGACGTTCAAGCAGTGGGCCTTTGAAAACATTCACTTTAGGCCTTGCAATTAAATGACAATATCTACTGCTAGAGACCTTGAACAGGTGTTTGTTACACATGGTATACAATAAAAAATATACAAGCATGGTAGGTTAAGAGTATTGAATTTTCTAATAAGCGGTCGACAGGAGTCTTTGTAATAAATGTCTGCGCACGGGTTAAAACTTGCTCGCGCCATAAAACGGATGGCTTTCTTCTGCTAAACAAGAAGTCTTTTAGCATGTGGTGAGGATCACAATGTATGATGCAATCACGATGCATTTATATATTTATTTATTTATTTCCCATTGGCATTGCACATTACACAGGTACATACATAATATTTCAAAATACATGGTAGGGTCACTCCGTAATGGTTTTGAGAATGAAACCAGAGTATTGGAAATTGTCAGGTTTACACATACATGTACAGTTTGTTATCTTTACATAGTCATTTTATACCATAGAATGCATGGTTCATTAGGTAGTTTTAGGACGTGAATAACGGGCGTCAGTTGACTCGTGTAGACTCATTTCAACTCGGTAGTGTCAAATTGGCAGTGTTCAAATCTCAACAACCCCCTGGAAATTCAAAGAAAGCATCTTTCAATCTTGATGACCCACCAATGAATCATTCATTAATCATTGGTCATCACTTCATCAGTCATCACTCATCACTCATCACTCATCACTCATCAGTGACTTTGAGGAATTGAATGTACCAATTGAATGAACCAACAATGGTTCATTCGATGAATTCCAGAAATCCCCCGTAAAACCAGCCCAGGTTAAGTTTAGTTATGCCTGGTGTTACCAAGTTTTTTACTCCATTTGAGATCCCAACTTGGAGTTGAAAAACTTGGTGAAACATAGCATTAGAAAACCCGGTATTTTAGCCACCCTAGCATATTGGACGTAACCCGAGGCTACACACTGACTACGGACCGATTGCCGTCTGGTTTCCGTACGTTCGTTGACCGCGCCTTGGGTCGTTGCAGATGCGTGAGCGCGGGCGGCAGCGATCGCGCCGTGTGGACCGTGACGGGCGCTGGCGTCGTTTGCCATCGGTATGGCGTCACCCAGGACGACCCCGTCGGCGTCGGCTGGACCGAAGGCATCGGGGTGAGTGCCAACGCCAACGCCAACGGCCCTGCTTGGCACGCGGTTTAGCGTTTCGTGGTTCAGTCGGTCTTATCTGCATCATTTATAGCGCTTTGCACCATGTGCGTCGCGAGAGATTTCAGTTAGGGGATGCTCAGCTTTTCATCAAATTCCGGGGGGGGGGGGGGGTTCGTGGGCACGCCCATTGGGAAATTTTTTGAGAATCAAGGTCATTTTCACGCAAATCTACGCATTTCAGGAGTTTTAAAGCATCCTTGGCCCTGGTCACATTTTTAGTCATTTGGAATGCGTAAACTAAAAAAACGAGTTTTTTTGTTGTTGATATAATTGTTTGTTTTCTAAATTCTGTCAACTACCGAGTGATTCTTTATACGGAAAAAAAAGAACCGTGCCGGACCGGAAATGAAAGGGACCGAAATAAACTCATCCAGAAGAGCGCTATATTATTTTGATTATGCCACAAAACCCAACGTCAGTGTTGAGATTCTCAACACATATTCTTGGCAAATAGTATCGTCATTTTTAATTTTGTCAGAGAAATTATTGGGGATGCTCAAGCATCCCCTGAAAAGGCGTAACGACGGCCCTGCTTTGCACACGTTTCAGTGTTTCGTGGTTTAGTCCGTCTTATCTGCATCATTTATAGCAGTTGCTGTATTTGGTTTTCTGGTAGTATCAGGATAGATGCTTGACCAGTAAGCGATGGAAGGATGGAAGACGAAGCTGGAAAAATAGCAGTGGTTCTCAAACGCATTGAATCCATGGCTCTCTAAACGAGGGAACGAATTTTCACGGCTCCCTTGTGCTAGCATCACGCGTTTCACAATGCAACCTGTACTTATCTTCACGTTTTCGCAAGATGCATGTGCAATTGATACATCTTAAGTAGGTCAACTCAAAGTGTATATGAAAATACACTTCTCGATATCTGTCATTTGATTAGACAGGGATTGTGTCAATCGTAATCATGTGAATTGTATAGGTACATTGGGATTGAATATTATTTCTACACAGAAAAATAGCGAAGCCTGGAATCTAGTGATAGTTGCGCTACGCCCCAGGAAGCCGTGACGCACACTTTGAGAAACTCTCATCTTGTCACTTGAGTTGATCTCAGAGGAAAGTTTTACGCTTTTAAGTTTTAATCAATTACCTACACAGATCAAAGCAAAACAAAAAGGTTCGTTATCAACCCATAGGTACTTGTTTTTTCTCATTTTGTTAATTTCAGATAAGAATTTAATATCGTAATATTGTTTATTCCTGATTATCTATGTAAAGGCCATATTCCACAAGGGTTGCAACCTAGGCATTCTTACCGCACATTTACTATCACCACCAAAGGAACAAAACCATTTAGAGGGCCATAGATCAGCAGGTTGCAATCCTGGTGGAACATGGCCTTTATGTTATTGCAAAGTGAACTCGAAGATCCCCCAGCCTTCTAGATAATCCATGGCATTGCAGAGCCGATGTTTGCAATGTTCAGCAACAGAATGTTCAGCCGGCTTTCCTGTGCTTGCATTACATTCGAGTCAGGCCAGCAACCACGTATTCTGTGTTTTGAAACTCGAATGTCCCGTTCTTTCCGCCACAGGGCAACTGGCAGTACGTGAGCGCCCGCGGCTGTGTGCCCACGTCGTCGACGTAGACGTCTCGCGCTCGGGAAGCCAACTCCTCGCGGAATCGAGTTCTCCCCGGGATCGACGCATCGAGGAACGTAGAGCGTGGCGCATGCACAGGCAGACCGAGCCAGCGCTGATGGCGGCTTGCATCTCGCAGACTTCTCACCTGCTGGCGTCACGTGTCTTGCGTAGCCTCCGTGCGATTAGCTGCCTGTGTCGTCGTCGTCTCTGATTTGCGACTCGTCCTGCGATTTGGTAGTCGACGTTGCTGCCACACAGTGTTCGGTGTGTGTCTCTAGAAACGCTTCTCTATAGGACTTTTACTTGCCAGTAACTCACGGCGCTTTGTGTTGCTGCGTAAACTACGCGGCCGTGTACCAAGTCGGGCAAAGCTGGTATGCATAGGTTTTGTTTGGTTTTGTTTCGATTGGCATCTCATGGTATTTCTGAGCATGTATTTCTCTTCCAAACTGAAAGCATAGAACTGAATGTTGCTTTCAAGTAGGTCTACGTTTGGCCGTAGCAATCGAATTCGTTTCGGCACGAGTAGCGATTTGTCGCCGACACTGTCTTCGAATGCTTCTTGGCACGAGTGGATCGCCAAGCGGCTTCGGCCCAACGAGACGGACGCGATCTCACTTCGCCCACATTCCTGCGCCGACCGGCGCTGCGATTTCGTAACTCTGACTTTGCCTCGTTCTCGGTTACAAAGTTAACAAATTTAACACGGACAACAATTGGGATTTTATCCCTCAGAACCGATAACGGTGTTACGTAAAAGTTACAAAATCGCTGGGCTGATCCGCTCGAGCATCTCATGCTTCGGGTGCCCAATCGCAGTGCTCGGAGACGGTCCGAATTATTGTCGGCAGAGACCGGAAATCACCGCTGCCCAACCGGCCGATATCTCCCATCCTCGCAGCTCGTATGGCGCTGGAAGGCTCAAATCTACGTTGAATCAGTAAGCCTTTGAATGGCCGACTAGTCCAAGTCTATTCTTTGCTTCTGAAGATTTTCACGGTAGTACAGCTGAACATCAGAAGTAACGGTGGTGCAAGTCATAGTTCAAGTATTTGTTTGTAGATATCGGCTCAAATGTACAGTCGGCTGCAAATCAGTGGATACGTCATGTCAGTGATTACATTATAAAAATTATAAGCATCTGGGTCGTTTGAAATGTGACTTCTCTTGACGTGGGCCACTTGGCTGTTTTTGGACCCCCTGGTCAGATGAAGTCGCACTTAGTTATTACAACGCTGTTTCACTCGCTCTCTTGGAAAGCACCAAGCTCTCCCGGCTGACCCCGATGCAAGCGCAAGGTTCAGCGGTCTGCTTTCCTACGTAGCTAGCCGCGATTAATCTCCCCTAGCCTTTGCTGCATACGAAGTATTAGATCTCAGCTCAAGGGTATTATAGTTTCAAATCTCAATGCACCAACGCTTGAAGGCAGTCCATGGATCCGGTCAGGACCGATTTCCGAACCGGGCTTTGGATGCTATAAGTAGGTTAAAGGCCCGCGCACAATTCAAGTAAGAATAAGAATAGTGAAATTACAATAAGAGTAAGCACAGGTACAAGCTGCTAAAACACGTGGAAAATGTTCACTGACAGCTGTCAGTGACAGGAAAAACTTCAAACCGTTGTCGTGACAACAACAGTTTGATTGTTGCACCGTGTTTTTTTCAAAAAATACTTATCTCCGATTGGTTGAAGTAAGAATAGCGATAAGAAAGTTGGAATATTCCATCTCATTATTCACTATTCTTATCGTTACTGCCAACACTTTACGGCTTGCGCCAATTGTGTGTACTTGCATGACGTTTCCCAATGTTTTAACTTTTTTGTTCGTTATTCTTATTGCTGCTCTTATTCTTACTCCAATTGTGCGCGGGCCTTAAGGGGCCACCAACGGTTTCGGAAATCTGGCGGATAGATTACTTAGAGTTTCGTGCCGAGAGCGGCGTTTGAGCACGAGTTGTGGTGCAGGCTTCGTTCCAGCGTTCCACGCTGTTGAGGGCATGCTCTTGTGCATCACCATCGGCTCGGTGATTTCTGCAAGGTATCTAAACTATCTTTTTGTTTTAAGCTAATTTACCTAGCTCAATGAATTGCTGGCTCAACCATCCAAATAATTACTAAGTCCATGTATAGTTGAGCTGTGTGTAACTCCTAGTCTTGTCTAAAACTTTTTATTGCACCATTTTTGCTATTGGTGTTCATTTACTTTTTATTATTTCTAAATGGAAATCGTTTTTCATGTAATATGTTATACTGGTAGGTAAACAATATTATTTTGATACAATTTTGTTTTCTGACCTCTGCGATTATACTTCTAGAAGGTAGGTAAAACCTCAACTGGGCTGAATATCCAGTATAATAACCTCCTACCAAATCATAATTACAGCACTCAGTGGATTGCTGAGCTTACCTACACACTTGCAGTAGATACCTATTGGTGACTATTTTACATGTAAACAAATAAAGCAATTTAAATGTAGATCTGTAGTGTCATTTTTGAAAACGAATGCAAGTAGCAACATTTCTAATTTGGATCATTCACTTTCTCGACTGGAGACTACCATACCGACCGTGCAGCTTCCAGCATCAGCCGACAGAGTTCGCTGGGAAACCTTGGTGTGAAAATTCCTAAACAGGCTTATTACCTAGTTTGCCGATTTATAACACCATCTGCACTCCACAAAATCCGGCTCGGAGGTTGAATGCGGTTCAACTCAAAAATAGGTGTAACAACCCCGGCTACAACGAACGGAGTCCGGGGGCCCCAATCACTTACATCATCGTTCCCGTGGGCCAATTGGGTCCACTCCTCCACAAAACAGAGATTTGTTGTCTAGTTTTAGACCCATAAACTGGAGGACCGGGGGCCTCTTGGTCCGTATAGTTACGCCACTGAAGCCAGAGGTTAAGGTATATGTTTAGGGTTTCCCAGTGGCGTAGCGTGTATATGATGCGCGCCCCCCCCCCCCCCCGCAAAAGTTTTTACTGCGCCCAGGGTTGGATAGGGGAAAAATACCGGCCCGGGCATTTCATCAGACCTGCACCAAAATTTTCCGAGGGCAATCCCTAAAAAACGTCTTCCGGAATATTTCGAGGGCACTCCCTAAAAAACCGTCTCCCGCGAGATATTTGCGCCCCCTGGACCCCTCGGCGCCTCCCCCCTCCCCCCCCCCCCCCCCCCCCCCCCCCCACGGCCACTGCGCCACGGGAGAGCTACGCCACTGGGGTTTCCCCATTTCCCACAGACTCCAGCAACAACTGGAGAGCCAATAGGCAGCCACGAGGAAAGTGGAATTCACTAATTTCCTGGAGCAACAAGAGTTTTGCATTCGCGGAAACGCCGGAAGCCCAGGCAGCACGTGGGGTGACTGCAACAGGGCCGTGGGGCAGGAGCTCGCTTATCGCGAACAGGGCGATAAGCCAGATTGATGGGCAGGATGCGCGATAAGGGGACACAATAGCAGGCTGATAAAGGAACATTCACATCCCCATGGTCCAGTCACGGTGAGTTGGACAGGTACCTATATCGGATACTGATTGAATGATTTGGTTGATCTCTGTGGCACTGGCGATATCAATAAATGTCGAACCTATTGCGCGCGATGACGACCTTACTTATTGACTGTGGTCGAATTGTGTCTCTGTATATATGTGATTCGTGGTGTACTTATATTACCTTCTATTGTAAATTGTAATGCGATGTCAGGGATATCGCCCGTCTCCATTGCGTCCCCGGCACGGCGGGCAAATTGTCCGCACTGCCACCCCCCAGATCGTTCCTGGAAATCCTGTAAACGAGTCCGCGCGCCGATCACGCGGTCATCACCGCCGACCACGTGACGCCCTACCGAACGACACGGACGCGTCGAGTGCGGTGCGACGCCCCCCCCCCCCCTTGGTGGATGCTATACCTACCCCATTGAGTCCCGCACGGAGCGAGGAGGTTCGGGCACGTTGCCGCCTCCTCGACGCTGCCATGGCACGTGGTGACATCGTGATCGCGTCGCCCGTCATCACGTCGTGCGTGGGCCGCGCTCTTAATTAGCCCGGGGGGGGGGAGGCGTTGCAGGGGTTCTTCGCCGCGCGCTCGGGGGACAATTAACACAGCGATGGCCCGACGTCGACTGCGATCCTGCGCCGCCTGCGAATGACGTGCGCTGCGCATGAGGAAAAACGCGCGCGTGATGAGCTTTTAGCTTCTCGCCAAGCGAATTCTCGAAATTTGGGAATAGCGTATCGTCGTCATTATATTACTTTTCCATAAATAGAGCATGGTTTTAAAGCGCGCGGGGGGCGGGAGGGAGAGTTTTCCGCGCTTTTCTTCGTATTTTCCGCGACGCTGTCGCTCTCGATTGTTCACCGCGCGGCATCTGCGCGTGGCATTTTCCTGCGATACGTAGATGCCGCGCTAGAAAGTTTCATCTTGATGTTTCAATTAGGCCGTGCGGCGGGGAGGCTGGATTCGGGTCGGCATAAACAACACGCGCGCGCCCCGCGGTTTCCGCGAGAAACTAACAGCTGGCTGCAAAATTGAAAGAAATTCATCCGAAAATGATGGGCATCGGTAATCAGATGCATCATCAAATGTTGGCTGGATTAACTCTGCCATAGTGGAGCGGCCAGCGTGTTTTATAACATCAAGAACGGCCGTCGTAAATGGCTGCAAAAGGCACGTTGTGAAATGATTTATACAGGCGGTCATCGTTCAGTACACTAGAATTAATTTGAGTTTTCCACTTTTTGGGGATCTCATATCATAGAGTACCATATAGAATCAAATGATAAAGTTTTTGTCATTACCATTAAAACCTTAATTTATCATTACAATTATTAATAATTTTATACTCTTTGCAAATCGTAAAAGAGTCAAATGATACTTTTCTTCAAAGTCCACTTTAGGCTGTGGTAATCTTAGGCTAACACGGCTGTAGCGATTATGCGCCACCAAACCAGTCACAGCCCCACAGAGCCCGTGCCACGAGAGATGGCCAGACAAAAGCAGCCAGCCAAGAAAGCAAGCTCGTGCCTCGTTTCGTCTAATTATTGCAGATGTATTCCTCGCCGAGGCGTCCTTTGCCAGGCGCGCGATTCCAAGAACTCGATTGCCGAGGCGCGGAACTCCGATTGGACAAAAGCGAGCAAGCATTTGGTATTGTGGAAAGAAAGGACAACAAAAAACACGTGCCTCCTCGACGCGCTGCGACATTTTCATTAAATGGACCAGCATGCTTTGTATCCTAACGGGGTTCATTTGCACAGTGTCAAAGCGGTGAGGGGGTCATACCTGCCTATAGATATATAGATATATAATCTGTATGATGCCATCATGTAGATACTGGTATGTCATTACAGCTGCCTGGACAAAGACATCAGAATTAACATCGTCGTTATAATTTGCCAACGTAATTAAAATAATCATGTTATGATGATGCTAATTAAATGCATGGATCGCAAAGGTAGAACTGTGTCGCTCCGGTCGACAACAAACAATGAACGTCCTAGTTTTCATCGCCGGGAAGTTTCACCGATCCTTCAATTTCAAAGGCTTTACGACTCAATTATTACCTACTAGGTACAGGACATCATTGCCTTTATTATTTACATACTGTTTCGGCCAGACCTCAGCATCAATCTGGATCGGTGCAAAACAAAGTCTTGATCTACATTCTACCGAGAAAAGTGCTTCACCGCGACTATGAGTCTCAGTGGCCGATTTACTCCTAGGCTGACGAGGCTGTAGCCTTGGGGCGCCACGTCCGAGGGGGGCGCCACGTCCGAGGGGGGCGCCACGTCCGAGGGGGACACCACGTCCGAGGGGGGCGCCACGTCCGAGGGGGGCGCCAGAAAAGGCGCCGCTATTGTGCAGATAGATTAGAGGAAAGTGTATTTTCATTTACCTAAGTGTCGAGAACTGACGAAGTCAAGTTGCATAGAACTCTTCACGTTTACAAATAAAACAGCACAATGATATGAAATTTAAGGAAATTTGAAAGTAAATTAAAGGCAAATTTAACCAATTCCCACAATACAATAGCACGGGCTAGCTGGCACACCAAACAACAATGTCTCGGGCCTGGTTTCGCGATTCCTTTACCCCCGCTGAACTTCAGGTGCATGTGGCATCGTCTTGTCAGCGATTGGAAAATATTGAGACTTTGCTACAGTTTTACCTATACAGGTAAAAATCTTTGGCTAGGTACTCGCGTGAAAAGCCACGTTTCGGGGGGGGGGGGGGGGCGCCGTAAAATGCTAGCCTATGGGCGCCGAATGTTTAAATCGGGCACTGATGAGTCTCCGATTATCGCGTAGGGAGGTCTACTTGATAAGTTTTCAATTTCCATGTCATCGCCTGGCCGTGGCAGAGAAATGACTGACGAATCTGCTTGATTTGTGACTCATTATGTTCAAGATTGTCGTTGCACCGTCGCTCATGTGGCTAGAGTTAGTCGCTATGGAGGTAATCGCAGTGTCGATCAAGAGACGGCACCCCCCGACGCGCACAGGTAGGACGCCGATCGCCGACGCCCGAGGAGGACAGACCCGTGTCGCCGTCGACGTCGCCCCTTCGTCGCACACTTCGCGCAGCGAGCTTGTTTATCGCGCCCCCCCCCCCCGTCCCCCCCAAACGGGGAGACACGTCGTCCCCCTAATCGTGACCGCGGCACCGCGACGTCCATCAATCAATAGCGCTCATCTTGTCACCGTGTGTCACGTCCGAGGACGACGTCGTCGCCGAGTCGGCCGAGTCATCGCTCACCGGGAGACGGCCCAATTGTTCGGCTGTCCCCGTCGAACGCCTTTCATCGATGTCATTTGTCAGCTGGCGGAATGCCGGCGTCGCTTTGTGACTTGAGAGAGTCGTTTGTCCGTCGCTGTCTCGCGGGTCGGAATCGTCCCGAAATGACCCCGGAAATTCCGAGCAGATCGGCGGACTTGATTTCCTGTACCACTTTGTTTGGCGACCCAATTGCGTTGTGTTTCCTGTTTTGTTCAAAGAAGTCGTGTTGGCTCGCGGTTGGTTTGGCTTGGTCGGGATTGGATTTCATTTGGTTTGTTTACCTTCCCGACGACCTTTGGCGATCTAGCTCGGGACGCAATAACCCACCATTACTGGAAATTGTGTGGTACCACGTACCACTGTGATTGGTGTACTAGTTACGCAGTTCAGTTACGTTTAGGCAATCAGTTCGACCTGATCTGGCGCATTGAGTGGCTCGGCCATGGCTCGAGATTCATACCCCCGTTGTCGTGACTGATGGCAATTGTTTTGGGAAAGTTAATGCCAAACTTATCACTTTAAGTATAGTTTTATAACTTCAGTCTAATCCCGGACAGTCCGACGGGACAGTTCAAACTAGAAACAAAGAACTGAGACCTATTCCCCAGATAAATCGCTAATTGTAAATGTTGCGGGCAACTTTTAATCCGTCTATATTTCCTTGTCTGTAAGACACTAACGAGACATGGTTTCAAAATGTTTGTAACCCTTGACTAGTTTTTCGAAACAACAACAAAACTATAGTAACTAGTATCAACTACAACCAGTCCACATTTACATAGATACATTACGGGGAAGCTGGATTTCAACTTGAAATAGTAATTGCTTTGAAATGTATCTAAACTCTTGAAGTCTCGTCGCCCCGAAATGCCTTATTTGGAAATTGGACTGATCTTCAGTCCACTTGCTTTCCACTCTTCGTTCATCTCAGCTTGTTTCATATAATAGTATATAGAACACATGGGTAGTAGGTACACTTGTAATACAACAAAATCGACATTTCGGTCGGCATTACCTTGCTCAAGCAGTACCTACCTATACAACCTTGAACCTATAACATCTATAAACTACTAGAGGTGCTCATGGCGTCATTATAGCTCTAATCTAAACTGCAATCTCGCAGCAACCCCTTGTCCGGTGCAAAGCACAATCCGTGTGTTAGTGGCCGTCTGTGCAGCGAGCCGCGTCGCGAAACCAGGACCTCGCCTGGGGGAGCGTCGCGACGCCAGCGTGTACTACGCGACGTACGCGTGCCGCCGCGCGGCGCCGGCGCCGACCCGGACTATATCAGCGAGACGCGGCGGTTCGCGCGCCCAGCCGTCGTCCTCGCAGCGTCGCGTGAACGTCGTCGCCGTTGTCTCGCTCAGCGTCGTCGTCTCGCTCAGCGTCGTCGTCTCGCTCAGCGTCGTCGTCTCGCTCAGCGTCGTCGTCTCGCTCAGCGTCGTCGTCTCGCTCAGCGTCGTCGTCGTCTCGCTCAGCGTCGTCGTCGTCTCTCGCTATACACTAGCGCACGCACTCGATCGCAGCTCACGCAGGTAAGGACCCGACGTCAGGGGGCATTTGACTCGGACTCGGGCAGAGAATGGGTTAAGCACGTTGCTATAGGCTAACATAGTCGGGTAAATAAAAGCATGCGATTTGGCGAATGTAGACCCAATTCGAGTGGAAGGTTGTATATATCGAGATGGGAAGCCGTGGGGTGGAGAGGGGGGCACCTGTTTTGACGGCACTGACAGCCTCAAGGAATGATGGAGGTTTCCAGAGCCGGGCATTAAGAGGATTGTAAGATTACTTCTCGGGTTTGCTGCGATTTGAAGAGACGAAGTCGCCTCGTCAAAACGTCGAAAAACAAAAACCGTTTCAGTATTTAGGGCCGCAAATCTGTTTAATTCAGCCCAAACCCGAGAAAATCTTCGTATAGCAACCCCACTGAAGACTTCAATGTCGTTTGCTTCGCAAATCGGTCACACGCGCTCACAGAAGCGTAGAGGATTTGTTGTCGGTCTGGCTCGCTCATATCAATAGTTATGTTTGGTTGTCCAGTACATAACAAGATGCAATGTTGTTGTTAACTAGATTTCGGTTTTCCTTGTGACGTCATCATAGGCAATCATGCAGTAAACGAAATCTAGCCTGGAAAAACAAACGCAAGAAATCTAGTTATCATCTAGATTTCGTGGACAACCAAACAGAGCTAATGTCTTCGTTTCAATTGCCTCGTCGATGGCTCTTTATGAAGTTTGAACCACATCTATGAAGTTTGGCGATCACACCAACTTAATCAGAGCTTGATCGCGAGTCGTGCACACGTGGAGCTCTCCCGGGGCGACTTTGCTCGACTTGACGACGGCCGGTCGTTTGCCCGCCGTCCTCTCGCTGATCTTGTCATCGTGCGCTCCCATGCCCGCGCCTGTCTGTCCGAGGCGAGGCGAAACACTCGCGCGCGACGCAGCACCCAATGTTTGGTCGCTGATTACCGCTGATCCCGTCGACCCGGTGTGTGGCAATCCTGCAAACACAGCGCTTAATTACATTCGCCTGCGACAAGTCTTGGCAAACGCGTCGCTCTGCAAACAGTGCAAGCTGGAGCTGCGATCGTCTGTCGCGGAGAGCGTCGACGTTGCAGTGGGTCAGAGGAACAGGAAGGGAGATTACACCGATGGGCGCAGAGCATCGCTGGCTGAATGTCGTTGTTTTTGCGAGGTCGGATATGTCCTCTATTCACGTCAATTGCATCAACTGAGGATGCATCGATTGAGGCGCTGAGCTCCGAAGAAGCGCGAACCACAGTTTCAACGTTTCACGCGTCCGAATTCAAAATGATCATATCTTCAAACTGGAAAATGGAAAATGGCCCAACTCAAGTTATCGGGCCAAGTTTCGCAGAGTTGCAGAATACTGCTGTAAATTGAATATAAAGTTGTAAGTTTTATAGAGCTGTTGTTGTCCTACCTAGAGATTTCAAACTCGATTTCTGCCTAACTCGATTCTGGGTTTGAAACTTTTTGTGGCTCGACGTCTTGATTTATGTACTACAGTGACGTCGCCGAAATACTCTCGGGAGTCTGGATGAACAGAGCATTGCGGGCAAGGAAGAACCACTGCGTATCGAAATGCAATAGGTCACATTTTTGTGGAGGACGGTCGCTAGAGCTAACTGAATTTGGCGGCAAAATAACTATGAGGCGTATTGCGATGCAGCTCCCCAAAATCAGATTTCAATATCAGATGTGAATCAATGACTTTCGAACGGAGCTCCAGTGGGCCTGCATTTTGATTGTCCTCGAATTTATTTTCGAAAACCATGACATAGGAAAAGAGGCCGCTGCTCATCGCAACCTCCGATATTAAAAAGCACAATTCCCGCACCGTTGAACCCTCTCCCACAAAACCATGAACACCTCGCGTTGCAAGCCATAGCTCATTTGCATTCAAGGCTCGCCTCCAGTCTCACCATTGGCTGCAGTCAGTGCCAAGAAACTTCGGGGGAAACGTGAGATTTATGCGATTGAGTTTTTTAAGAACTGTCGACGTGGACCGAACCAACCTTGTTATAACTGTAGGTGCAAAACTTTTTGCTGCGACATTGTTTCGCCGTCACATGAAGGTATATTCTGAGGGCCCCGTGTCTGTGTGTATACCTGCCGCGACATTGTTTTGCCGTCAAATTAAGGTATATTCTGAGGGCCCCGTGTCCCAGAGGCGTATAGCGAGGGGAAATGTTAACTTTAAGAATGTGGCCTTGTGAACTCGGCAACTTTTGGTCTGAAAAGCCACTTTCTGGCGAACTGATCTGTCCTCTTAATAGGGTGAGACCTAATCTACGTGCTGATTTAAATAACTCTTTAAATTATCAGCCAAAAAAATCTAGTCGCAAAAGGGTTAAAAAGATCACTTGTAAAATTAAAAACCTAGTTATGAACTTATGAGTTATGACCCTAGAATTTTCGCAGAATTTATGCCAATGAGGGGGGGGGGGGGCGGCGTAAATTTTTGGGTTTGCCCCGGGCGCCCATGACCCTCGCTACGCCTCTGCCGTGTACGTACCTGCTGCGACTTTGTTTCCCGTCAATATATATATATTGATCTTTTATTGTCTTTTACTATAAACATAGGTACAGACATTTATCACTTTAGGCCAACACAATCTACTGAAGCCGGCCAGCCACGCCTGACGCTTCTTGTCTCTTTTACACTTCTTCTATCTTTCATTCGTTAATTTCGCTTTCTTCTTCCTCCTCTTCTTCTTCTTCTTCTTCTTCTTCAAATTTAACTATCATCCCCCACAACTTCTTCTCCTTCCACAATTCCTCTTTCTCCACTTCCTTCCAGTCACAATCTTTCCCGTCAAATGAAGGTATTTTCTGAGGGCCCCGTGTCTGTGTGTACCTGCCGCTACATTGTTTTCCGTCACATGTAGGTATATTCTGAGGGCCCCGTGTCTGTGTATACCTGCCGCTACATTGTTTTCCGTCACATGTAGGTATATTCTGAGGGCCCAGTGTCTGTATATATACCTGCTGCGACATTGTTTTCCGTCACATGTAGGTATATTCTGAGGGCCCCGTGTCTGTATAATATATACCTGCCGCGACATTGTGTTGCCGTCACATGTAGGTATATTCTGAGGGCCCCGTGTCTGTATAATATATACCTGCTGCGACATTGTGTTGCCGTCACATGTAGGTATATTCCGAGGGCCCCGTGTCTGTATAATATATACCTGCTGCGACATTGTGTTGCCGTCACATGAAGGTATATTCTGAGGGCCCCGTGTCTGTATAATATATACCTGCTGCGACATTGTTTTCCGTCACATGTAGGTATATTCTGAGGGCCCCGTGTCTGTATAATATATACCTGCTGCGACATTGTTTTCCGTCACATGTAGGTATATTCTGAGGGCCCCGTGTCTGTATAATATATACCTGCTGCGACATTGTTTTCCGTCACATGTAGGTATATTCTGAGGGCCCCGTGTCTGTATAATATATACCTGCTGCGACATTGTTTTCCGTCACATGTAGGTATATTCTGAGGGCCCCGTGTCTGTATAATATATACCTGCTGCGACCGACTGGAGCCCGCGAGTCTCTGGGCGCAGTCAGCGGGCCGATGGGGCTGTAATCCCTCGCGCGAACAATCGATATATACGTGCCGACATGCGACTCGACGGCTGCTGGATCGCTCCATCACGGGCTCCGTGGCGGGCGCAAATCCCCGGCGATTGATTGGCCGATCTAATCGCGCGGACGACACGCGCGTCTGGGGCTCGCGATACCGCGGGGGGGACACGTGGTCGACGGACACGTGGTCGACGGACTCCCACGTGGCGCGCGGACGGCGAGGTGGGAAAGTGTTCGGAAATTGGCTCGTGATCGTAACCACGAATCATGAATTTTTATCCAAGTACAGAACCAGGGCCTTCTGGATAATATAGAGTCGCTTCGAAAGAATGTGGCCAGAAGGCTGTGGAAAGTGGTATAAACTCAAAAAAGGCATGTGGGAAATTTTTGCGCAAAGTTTTATGGTTTTAGGCACCATTTTATACTTTGCTGGTTTTTATTGAAGCACCTTAAAATATGATCAATTTCCGTTTGGCGGACGAAGATGTGCTCCAGGAATTTTTCTTTCGGAAGGCCAAAGTTGTGACAATATGTGAATGGGATCCTTTTCCTCTTGTTTTAAAATGCGTTAAAAATGCGTTTTAAAATGGACAAAAAGAGTCCATTTGCAAACGCTCTTCAAATACCATGGGCTGAAACTTACAATATCAAAACATAGCTGTATAGTTACTAGTATAACTAGTTTAACAGTTATAGCAGGCAAGTTATTGACACGCAGTGTGCAGGGCTTCGTGTTTATGGGGTGTGTACTGGCGATTGAGGTGTCCGGTCGCCCCCCCCCCCCCCACCCCCTGGACAAACACCCTGCCCTCGCCCAACGCTCCCCGGGAGGCCGACCTTGGTCCAGCTCGGACGGACGACCTTTATATCTGCACTTTATTGCCCGCTCAGCGTCGTAAACGCCTTGCCAGAGCAGCGAGGGACGCCCCTACCTCTGCCCCCCCCCCCCAACTCCCCGAGGGGGGGGGGGCGCTCTTGACCTGTCGCTAGGCTCGACTCCAGCTGCCCAAGCAGACACTCAAGCAACGGCCGCCCGGGACAGAGTCGGTATCGAGTGGCGCACTCACTTGCCAAACACCGATCATAAAATCTATTCCGTAATTTACAACAACCATTCCTGGATTTACGCACAAAACGAACGAAAAAGTCGTTTCAGTCTCATTAACGACGTGGGGTAAGTTTTTGATGGCACATTTATTTCATGACAGATGTGCAGATGTCAAATCGGACGCGTCTCTGTCTTCCAATCTGTTTTGTCTGCAGTCTGCACTTTCTTTTGTTTTCCATCGCATTTTCCATCGACCGTGAGAAAAACTATTAAACCTGTCACTTTTCGTCGTAGATTTCGATAAAAGAGTTTGTACAAAAGTTTATCACCTTGTAAAACGGCGGCGTTATTGCCCGGACCCTGTCGTGGTCGTCTCGCGTTCTCTGGCAGCATCCCTCATCATCCCCGTATAGATTCCGGCTCAGTAGGCTCGCTTTTTATCAACCGGCATCCTATCTATATATAGTCATCGCTAATGGCGTCGTTTGGAGATCGACGCGGAACTCGTGCTGTCCGTCAACCGAGCGTTTCCGTAATTGCTTCGTACTTCTTTCAAGTTCAATAACTCCAACGATGCCCACCGCAAAGCAATTACTTTCCACGCGAGAGTTCTTTTTAGTTCTTGCCGTTTGAAGAATCCGCTTTGAAAAGTTTGTTAGCAAGTTCCTCGAACTCCGCGCGTCCCGCGGGGTTCGCGTCCCGGTTTTAGACGACGCCGCCCTTCGCCCGACGTAACATTATTGAGATTTAATGTAGTGATGATGTAAAATGTTGATAAGATGTCAGCGGTTAGTGCGGAAATGGGAGCTGCTCTAATTATAGGGGGCCGACACTGTCAGCTTCTCGGAAACCGAAAGTTTGCAAGCGCTCGCGAAGCTGCTTTGCTCGCGTGGTGACGCAAGGTTATGCAAATCGTTTGTCAGATTCGTCGGTGAAATTATTGTTCGGGGTACCGAATCTGTGCCCGCGGCGTCCCCGGGGAAGCGAGAACGCCGCCGCCCTGACGGCTGGCCGTTGAACTCGCGGCCAGAGCGCGCCCTCGTCTTATTGCCTCGAGCTCTTGACTTTTATCAAATCGACGGGACGCGAGCAGAAGATTAACAGTCTCTTTATTGGCTGGCTATTTAGCTCCCCCCCCCCTCCCTGCCGCCCGGCGGGGCTCTCGAGCACTCATGCCCGGGATATTTGCAAGATCTAATCGAACAAGGGGCGCAAGAGAACCGGGTACGCCCAGCGGCGCTACGTCGGGTTGCCCCTCAAAGAATTAGCACGCCACTGACGTGGGCCAACCATGTCTGTGTGGGGCACCTTTGCAGACCTGCCCTCTCGAGCTATACATATACTTCATTTCACGTTAAGACATGGCTTGTGAGTGTTGAAACACTTAGCTCGTGTCTAGCAGCAGTGGGTTCTCGAGGAAGATTCAACTCGACTCTCCTTCTTAACGTGAAATGGAGTTTAGATTATTTTCGGCCGTAGTATATTTAACGGCTCAAAGGGGTAGAATAATTGCCTCTAGCTTCATACAAAGATTACATTTTTATGGAACTCCTGTCAACTTTTTCGTAGCGCTTGTTATAGTCTGGTATCATCAGGTTACTCGAAACATTGGGTAGAGTGAAACCGAGTATCATGGGCTTTTAATTAGAATTTTGTATGAAGTGTGAAATAGCTTTTTTGAATGCCTCTGGCTCCAATGCTGCAGCTATAATATTCTTCAGCGAATTTGTTTACCAGTTTCAAACACTAGCGACGCGATTTGAACACAAAAGAGTCATTTTGTATAGATGCCGAGGTAATTTCGAGATCCCGAGATTCTTCCGAACAAATTCGAGCACAAAATATTCGCCATGGATACATTGTTGAACATCCGCTAGCAGCATGTGCTAATATTTGAGTTGTCCGTGTTTGCCTCTGTCGTGATGCATCACTTTTTGCGACGGGACGCCGCCTATCCGTCGGTACACAAACACGCGGACGAGCATTGTCCTCGCCGTCCGGGTCACCAGACCTAGCGCCACTCTCATTTCGGAGGTCGTCCTTCGAGTATAACAAGCGCATTCTTGCAGCAAGTGACCCTGACCCCTGTCCCCGTGTGTGCGAAACGTGCTTTTCCAAAGCTCGCACACTGCGCCTCGGGAACGACGCGTTTTCAATTTGTAACTCCGTGCAACTGGAGCTGGCGCGGCTCTCGACGCTCCCTTGTATACAATTGGGTATGACGGCATGAAATATTCACGGCGGCAGACAAAGCGCGCCGGCATGGCTGCCCTAATACCTGCGAGGGGCGATGCGAGAGTAGAATGACGCCCCCCCCCCCTCTCCCCTACCCACCAACACCGACCCCAAACCGCCGACGTGGCTAATTTACTTTACCGCGCAGCACAAAACCAGGCGTCCCGACGCTGCCGGCGTCGGCGTCGGCGTCCAGTAATTAGACGTGTCATCGGGCGCGTGTCACACCGGCGTGGAATTCATATTTTCAGCGGGCTCGTTTTCAAATGTATACAGCGAAATAATCACCGAACGGCGGAGTGGAAATTGCTAAGGCTGTGGATACTTATACGGCGCGTCATCGTGGTCGAGTCGTTGATCGCATGGTTTCAATTTGCTCGAAGGGAAATTGGTTAAAGTCACAGCGTATTCTCACTGGAAATTAAAATCAAGAATGATGGAAAAAAAGTATGATAGATCTAACCGGAACCTTTGAAGTCGAACTGCACAGTCGGGGTGATTGGAAAAGAAGTATATATATATACAGAGCAGGTTCATGACATATTTATAAAGCAGAACGCCAAAGGCCTGGATTCATCCAGCCTATAGCGGGGATATCACAAGCTAACAACCCCGGGGCTAAATTTAACATTATCATGCATATTATTCTACGAACATTGAATCTGACTGGCTGAAACAATAATTACACCCCTGCTTTTAGCCCCGACGACGTTCAACTCCGTTTCTTGAGGCCATGGTTCTCAGGGTGGCAACGGCATAGCGAGCGATATGACAAGGTGACATTATTGCCCGATAGATCTTTATTGACACACCTACGCGCTGGAGCGAGCAGATTGTCCCAATTAATGTACCAATTAAAAACTGATACGACGCCGGCTCTCAAAGTGAGTGAAAATTGTGTGAAGCGGTCCGAGTAGCAATATCGAGCCACCCACGCTGGAGGGGTTGAAATGTCAGTGACTCGTGTAATGTAAGACGACCCCACTTAAGGACAAGTCCCCCCCCCCCCCACCCCAACAGCAAGGATCCGTCACGGAGGCAGCCAATAGGAATGCGTTACCACTATATCACCTCGCTTGACGCGAAAGTGCCGCTGTTTTTCCGACACATCGCGCGCCTCGGGTGTCGCGTCGCGACAATTGGTTCGCCGCGGCCGTCGGCAAACTGCGCGTCGCGCCCTGAACTTTGCGAAAATATTATCTCGCTGGAGAGGAGATTCGATTTCGGGGGGAAATAACTGGATATAGAGACGCGAGTTGAATGGACTGGCATGGAAAGAGCTGCGGGATAACCTGGCGACTGCCGACTTTGAATTCGCACAAACAGCGCTGGCCCATCGAATCCCGATAGGAGTGTGTGGGACGTGGAAGTTACTCACTCCGAAAGCTCTCTCTCCGCCGCCGTTCCTTCAGACGTTCGCCTTTTTGTGTGTGTAGCGCCATCTATGCTGCGAAATGCTTTATAGCTGTTACAGCATTCGAAAACAGTTTTTGTTGGCTGCTGATAGATTTTCGCTCCATGGAAACGTATACTGAGCTGCGCAAATTCCAGTGCTTTGTGTGTTTTCCGGGAGCGGTTTCCTCTTGGCAAAGCGGGCGGAGATGAGAATTCCCCCGCTATACGCGAATGTCTCGCGGTCTCGCCACCCTCTTCTCATGTCTAGGATGTATTAATTGCTCCAGATTCAGCTCCCTGCCGCACATCTCCCAATCAACGCGACCAGTGGAGACGAAGTGCCACTCGAGCTAATTGATAACCAGCCATTAAATTGCGCGTCAGCTGCGACCACAATGCATCGCCCCCCCCCCCCCCCCCCCCACAGGCGGTTTTCGCAAGCGAAGTTGCATCATTGTGTCGCGTTAACATCAGGATCGTGAACAGGTACATAGACGTACTCTGCGTGTACTTGCATAATCTCGGTGCCCCATGGCCTGGCGGGCTGACAGTTCAAGCTGATGGTGCCGGGGGTTTAGTTTTGAAACTGTACAAAGCGCTGTAAGAATCTAGAGGCACGTGTTCCTCCCATTTGAAACCGTGCTGAAATTGACCGAAATCAGCCCCGTGCACAGTTCGAGCTGATGGTGTCGGTGGTTTCGTTTTGAAACTGTACAAAGCGCTGTAAGAATCTAGAGGCACGTGTTCCTCCCATTTGAAACCGTGCTAAAATTTACCAAAATTAGCCCCGTGCACAGTTCGAGCTGATGGTGCCGGTGGTTTCGTAGCGATTCCAGGGATTGCCACGAGTTCCGCCAGCCCGTGTGGGGGGGGGGGGGCGTCCTTCCGCTAACGAGCGTTGAGTCAGAGGCACAGATTGTTTCTCTCTCCCTCTCTCTGTCTCTCTCCTTCTCTCTCTTTCTCGCACATATGGCACATCCTCGTAGCCTTCCGATAATTGGTCGGTGGTGGTGGGGGGGGGGGGGGGATTTCCATGCGAGTCGCGTTTTCCCGTGCGTTTTCCGGACGGGAAAGCCTGGGCAGCGTCTGGCATCGTGGATTTCGTTCCAGCATCGGGTGTGCTCGGGGATAGGAGGGGGGGGGGGGGGGGGCGCCCCAACACGTCCGATGTGAAGAGCACCGGATGCCGGGATGGAATTTAATCGAACGCCAAGCGTCCCGACGATTGTAGGGAATTAGGTTACAACGCGCCTGTTATGTGATTATCGGGTTGAGTTCTTCCGCTTGTTTATTTACCATATACCTATGGAGTCTGATTTGGACAGCTATGCCATCACGTAATGTTGTGTAATGTGGTATGTAACGTCGTCCTGTTATGTCATGTCATGTCATATTATGCATTGCCACACACTTTCCAGGTTCCAATTATGTTATATGTACAGGCTCAGCCACTTCGTTTGAACCCAGTGTTCTTTTCTATTTATACACAATACTCTTTCGGGCAGAACGCTCTGAAAGTCTCATCAGCTATATAGGTACAGGTATAAGTATTGTTACAATCTTCTTAGAGAATGTAATTTTATACGACTCGAGGTTTTCCATTCCCGGGGAAAACTGTGCAGCACGCTTTCCACATTTCCTCTGCAAATTAACGTGCGAGCTCGTCGCTTGTCACTTGTCATGCGAGAGTCGCAGGCTGGAAGCCTTCAATCTCGTGCGCCTTGGAATACCTCATAAACTAACTGTTGCTTTATTGGATGACAAACGGGGTGGAATAAAAGGTTAAACAATTAGTTCAGCAACTCTGTTGAAAATGACCTTTTACCTTCGTCCGGCTTTTCATTGTACTTGTAGGAATGTATTTCCATGTGCCCCGCTTCGAACGGCAGAAAATCCCACAAAGAGCAAACGCGCCAGCTCGCTTGGGAGAATTCCATGAAATTTAGGAACACAGCGTGGCAATTCAAATTACCCCGTCACATAATTTGAGCAAAGTGTCGCTGTCAGAAAGCCCCGGTTCAAAGTCGACTCTAAGCGTCGCGATTTATAATTGCTTTCGCGTCACAAAATATCCCGTCTCGTCGCCTGTCAAAGATTGCACCGCTCAACGTGACGTCATGCGCGCCGAAACCAGACAGCAGCCAATCGGCGTCGTCGTCAACAGGGACAGGCAATTAGTCGCGTCGCCGTCGTCGTCGTCGTCGTCAAAGCGCAAATCTTTGAGACGTCAACGCCCCACGGGACGACGCCGAGGGTCAACACGCGGCACCGCGCGTCGAACGAAGAGAGAGAAACGCTCCCGCGGACTCGCGTCACACTTTCCCGCTATATACTGCCAATCCGTTCGCGTCTCGGTGCAAAAGCCGCGCTCCGACAAAGCATTGCTTCCTGTTTCCGATCGCCCCCCCCCCCCCCCCCCCCCCCCCCCCCGCCGGCCTTCCATTCGCCGGCAATTACCCTCGCACAAAAGACCTTTTTGCCCCGCGACGGAAAGAGTCTCGCTTTTCATCGTCGAATCGGATGGAGTTGTGCAACATCCCGCTGAGAGGTCGATACACTCTTGCGACGGTCCTCCGCCTCCCCGAGCCGCAACGCTGCCATTATCTCGCCGTCGGCGTCCATCATGCTCGCACACGGCACGCGGTCCTGTACACAATGCCGGCGCTTGCCCACTCCGTCAGGCTCGGACAGCGCCGGACAAACGCGGGGTTCGCAGGGAATACGGTGAAGTTTCGTATTCAAACTTGCTCGGGACTGGAACTGCATTCAGCAAACACGAACACGAACACGAACACGAACACGAACACGAACACGAACATGAACACGAACATGTCGACAGCTGTGCGTGAGCTACATTATAATAAGGGAACAACCATGAGGCCGTGCTTCGTTGCTCGTGCCCTGACCCGGCTCGTCCAAGCGTGCGTTTTGTGTACTAAGAATGTGTAGTGCCGTGTATGACCACGGCCAACCGGATACCTACTCGGGCCACTCTCAGCCCCGCCCCTTTGATACACCATGTTTTTGCCGTGAGCTGAGTGACATATAAGAATGACATGGAATTGCCTGCAATATCCTCTTAGCCGCGTCCCTAAGATGACGATATCATCGTGCTCCATTGCCGCTGGCTCATGGCTGGCATACTGATTGCGTTATTTCTCTTATTTCTTTTGCTCAACTGGACGTGCACGTCCGTCCCAACTCCTTTATTTTCTCCGCGATGGATAAAAAATTCAGTAACATGTCCAAATACGAGACAGCTTTATATGATACCAAAACGCTCTCACATCTCCGTAATATAGTTAGCGAACCCAAGTCATTCTTCAAATCTCCTCGTCTCCGAACACATCCCGACCGGACTCGATCCAAGACATCCCCCGCCGCCACCCGCTGCAGTCTGCGCCCGGCACGTGCGCAGAAGCCACGCGTCCGACGGCGGCAAACGCCACGACTTGATCCCCGAGATTCGATCACTTTTCTCGAGCGTTCGTCGACGGGTGCCGAGATCGAGCCCCGGGACCGGCGCCCGGCGCGTTCGTTACCATGGCAGCGATGCTGCTGATCGGATTGGACGGCGCTCGGGCGCGCGCGTTCGGGCCTCGTCGGGCGGCTTCGGGCAGCTGGCCGGCGCAACGGGACGCTTGTTGCGAGGGTCGACTCCCGACCTTCGCTCTCAAGGTCAGCGCGTCGAGGTCGACACTGATGGAGCGCGAAGCGTGCGAAACTCTACGTGAAACCGCTGCTCGAGTGCCGAGCCGAACCGCAGCAAGCAGAGTCGATGGACAACTCGGCACCGACAGCCGCGATGAAATACAAGTGGGATTCTGCTCGAGTTCGCCACATCCAGCTGGCCGTGTTCAGCTCGAATCGCGTATCGCCAAGCGCCATTTATAGAGGTCGCCAAAACTGCTGCATTCAAAACTGTACAAAGCGCTTTGAGATTCTAGAGGCACTCAAATCTTCGATCACTGCTCCGGTACGGGATAGGCAACTAGTATGCCGTGCCAGCTCTCACTGCTCCTGTACGGGATAGGCAACTAGTATGCCGTGCCTGCTCTCACTGCTCCGGTACGGGATAGGCAACTAGTATGCCGTGCCAGCTCTCACTGCTCCGGTACGGGATAGGCAACTAGTATGCTGTCAGCTCTCACTGCTCCGGTACAGGATAGGCAACTAGTATGCCGTGCCAGCTCTCACTGCTCCGGTACGGGATAGGCAACTAGTATGCTGTGCCAGCTCTCACTGCTCCGGTACGGGATAGGCAACTAGTATGCCGTGCCAGCTCTCACTGCTCCGGTACGGGATAGGCAACTAGTATGCTGTGCCAGCTCTCACTGCTCCGGTACGGGATAGGCAACTAGTATGCCGTGCCAGCTCTCACTGCTCCGGTACGGGATAGGCAACTAGTATGCTGTGCCAGCTCTCACTGCTCCGGTACGGGATAGGCAACTAGTATGCCGTGCCAGCTCTCACTGCTCCGGTACAGGATAGGCAACTAGTATGCCGTGCCAGCTCTCACTGCTCCGGTACAGGATAGGCAACTAGTATGCCGTGCCAGCTCTCACTGCTCCGGTACGGGATAGGCAACTAGTATGCTGTGCCAGCTCTCACTGCTCCGGTACGGGATAGGCAACTAGTATGCCGTGCCAGCTCTCACTGCTCCGGTACAGGATAGGCAACTAGTATGCCGTGCCAGCTCTCACTGCTCCGGTACGGGATATAGGCAACTAGTATGCCGTGCCAGCTCTCACTGCTCCGGTACGGGATAGGCAACTAGTATGCCGTGCCAGCTCTCACAGCTCCGGTACGGGATAGGCAACTAGTATGCCGTGCCAGCTCTCACTGCTCTGGTACGGGATAGGCAACTAGTATGCCGTGCCAGCTATCACTGCTCCGGTACGGGATAGGCAACTAGTATGCCGTGCCAGCTCTCACTGCTCCGGTACGGGATAGGCAACTAGTATGCCGTGCAAGCTCTCACTGCGTTAATGATGTGTTTGTCGGTTTTGACTGTTTGGACGTTATCTTAAAACTGTATCAACATCTAAACAAACATTTTATATAAACAAAATTTTATAAATAGCAACTTTTAAAATTAAATTTACTTATTTAGTATGAACTGGTATATATTTATTTAAGCTTTAAAAAGCAATACATAACGCGACATAATCTACGTTGTAGAGATCACGCAGCTTGTTTAAGGCCTGTACTCTACTATAAGGCATACTTTAGCATTGCACGGGATACAAATACAGCGCTGAGCTAGTTGCGTATCCCGGCTGGCAATGGTCGAAGCTCAAATTGACAAAAACAATGTGTAACTCGAGATCGTTGTTGGACTACAGGTTTCGAAAGCGTATTACAAACAATGTTCTTCTCGCTTACCCTCCAGGTCGCACTTCGCGGACAGGGGCGTTGTTCTCCTTCGCCTCGCCCTCGACGTGCCGGGACGCCGAACGAGCTCACTGCAGCGTGCGTGAAGCGCGTGGTCCCCTGCTAACGCCCCCCCTACCTCCTCGCCATGCCGGGCAACGGCAGTCGTCTGCGACTGCCCTCTCTGGGCACCGACTCGTCGGCGTCGGGCGGCTCTGGCATGTCGCCGTTGCAGAAGGTGGGTGCAGCAGCGTCTTTCATGCCAAATCCAACCAGTACCCCTTGGCCTACACTGTGTGCAGTACGAAGTTCTGCGCTCACTCTTTTATCCGCTATACACACTGCTACGCTCATCTTCAACGAAGCACAAATTGCGTTCGAGAACCCCAGTTATATGTTAAGCCCGTTCAATGAGCTCCGAAGTCGAGCCGTTATACCGTATACACTTTCCAGGCCACACCCGTTATCCGATCGCAACGAAACAAATATCTACGGAATCCTCACACTTTGGACATCCAATTGAATATTTCAGAACCTCGAAATATCTCTTGGAAATCCATAAAAAGTTGAATTCAATTAACCTCATCAACCATCAATGAATGGCCTTAAAGTCCAATGTTTGACCATTATTTCAGCAACTTTCATGTAACACATGCACTGTGTTCTTGTAAAATAAAGTCTATACACACCCACGCTTTCGAGCCCTCAGGGCTGAGCCCGTCGGTTTCGGGCTCCGACGGGCCCAGCCCTGAGGGCTCCAAAGCGCAGTGTGCATTGCGAATCCGTCTCGTTCTCGGCCTCTCAGAGCGTTTCGGGCTCCGACGGGCCCAGCCCTGAGGGCTCCAAAGCGCAGTGTGTATTGCGAATCCGTCTCGTTCTCGGCCTCTCAGAGCGTTTCGGGCTCCGACGGGCCCAGCCCTGAGGGCTCCAAAGCGCAGTGTGCATTGCGAATCCGTCTCGTTCTCGGCCTCTCAGAGCGTTTCGGGCTGCGACGGGCCCAGCCCTGAGGGCTTCAACGTGCAGTGTGTATGGCGAATCCGTCACGTGTTGCAACGCCTCCCCCCCCCCGCACACAGGAGCAGCACCGCGTCGTGCTGATGGGCTCGGCGCGCGTCGGCAAGTCGTCGATCATCTCGCAGTTCCTCTACGACAAGTTCGCCGAGCGATACCGCGAGACCGTGGAGGAGCTGCACCGCGGCGAGTACGAGCTGCAAGACGGCGCGTCGCTCACCCTCGACATCCTGGACACGTCGGGCGCCTACCAGTTCCCCGCCATGCGCGCGCTCTCCATCTCGACAGCCGACGCTTTCATCCTGGTCTACGCCGTCGACGACCAGGACACCTGGGACGAGGTGCGCCGACTCAGGGATCAGGTGAGTGGTCGGGGGACGGAGGCGATCGGGGGGTGTGTGACCCCGGGGATGGGAAGTGACTTCTGCTTTGGCTGCACGCGACTCGACTTACTGTCTAGTCGGCCGTGATTGAAGGGATACAGTTTCAATTTACTAAATGGACACGAAAGCAATCGGCGACTTGCGGCCAAATGATGGACTACAAAGTGGTCGGACATTCGATGTTCCTTGGGGTATTCAAATAGTCTTAAATATTTGTGTAATTATTGGGCCCGTCATCGAAACGCATTTTTCTGGCAATTTTCCCGCCATTGGTTTCAAAACAGCCGCTAAATTGGTAAAGCATTTGCAGGAGCGGCAACATCCTTTTAAGAGGGAAGTAAACGGTTGTGTTTTAGGCCGATTTTCGTTTAAACTCCACATTCCAGCGGAATGTCTCCTGGCTACAAAATATTAACGGGAAAAAATGAATGGCGGATGCTATTTTTATTTGTTGTAGATTAAAAATTTACGGCGATTTTGCCATTTAGTGTTTAGTGTCATTCTATGCACTTTTAGGCGTTTTTTGAAAATTCCCCCAGCTGCAAGTTTTCAAAAAACGAAAAAAATAAATAGCATCCGCCATCCAGCAACTCTTTAACAACACGTGTATTTTTTTTCAACATTTTTTGTTAATATTTGTAGCCAAGAGGCGTTCCGTTTGAATGTGAAATTTATGCGAAAATCTGCCAAAACCTTATTACATGTAACAATATTAGGTACATTTAACATATAACATTATTAAACTCGTGTATTTTGGCGAAACACTAGCTCGACCAAACGTGAGAATAAACAACTAAACAATAGCAGGGTTTTCAGTGTCCTTAACTCGTCGAGGTAAATCACGTGACGTCGATGTCGGAGTCCTCTTTGTCTCCCTGTCTGCGCGTGTTGTGATGCATGGTGTGGTCCAGACTTATGAATCGACCAAAAACTGAATTCCGGCCAACTGTGCGCTACGACGGATGGCGAAATGCCGAAACCCAACGGCTCGGTCTATCATCGGTGCTCTAACCGCACTTAACAAACTTTCCAGACTTTCCTTAACACATGTAGAAGGATGTACACTATACTCATGCTAAGCGATTTCCTTCCTCTGCGTCCATTTGTCCCTCCTTCGCCCCAACCTCAGCCCCCACAACCCCCGAGGGCTCAGACGCCCTTGAGACTCGAGCCTCTCAGCGCGGTCGACGGCCAGGTTCGACCCCCGGGCGCGGTCCCCACGGCGGTCAGCCGCCTCTTGGCGACAATCGCGTTCCGCGAAATCGAATCACCGAGCTGGCGGACTCCACACGTTGGGGGGGGGGGGGGGGGGGGGGGGGGGTAATGGATTGCCACCCCACGAGGCTTGCAGCTGGAACGCAATTGCCGAGCAATCTCGTCCCAAACGACGATGCGATTGCGCATTAAACGCCGAAACCGGGTGCCGCGCTAACCGGATTTATGTTCTGTACGCGTTTTTCATCGCGTGCAATCTACAAATAATAGTCGCGACGACGTGACGCGCTGTTCGCCGTCCAGAGGATTGTTTGCCTCCGACGACGGCGGCGACGACGGCGTTGCATGCTCTCAACTCGTAACCTCTTGGCTCGAGGGCCGAACCTAACCGCACGAGCTTGAGTGGGTCGTGGGGTGTTAAAGGAGAAAGTGTGAGTTTTACCGTAACTAAATTACACTCAAGTGTCAATTCTCTCTTAATGAACACAAATCAAATTTGATAGTTAGGGATCTGATCCAACAATGGTTGAGCAGCACAAAAAATACATTAAAAATGTAATAAAAATTTGTTTAAATCAATTTTGAGTATTTTTATTTGTAAAAAAACGTTTATCATAAAAGGGACATTTTCTGAGGTACTAATTGGAGGCGATTGCATTGAAACTTTTACAGCATGACAGCGAAAACAGTTAATTGAAACTTTATACAAGGCGCTGACTGACCCGTGATAAAATCTACCGAACTTTTTTTCCGTCGTTAAATAAATTACACGCCATGATCGGTATCACATAAAACAGTAAAAACAGGCTTGGAATTTGTCAATATCAATCAAAACTCTAGTACATTTGAAGGTTCATTCATTACATTCATACATACATACATACATACATTTGAACCTTATATAACTAAACATTTTGTTATATATTATAAACTATATATTAACTCATTCACACAAAATCGTCAATATTATAACATATTAAAAAATCCTTTACTGCCTTCTTCAAGCTTCGATCATTATACTCTTTCTTTTGACATTTTCACCTTGGGGGAAAGGCAGTTCTACAAAATTGGCCCCATAAAAGTTGCAATTTCCCTTCCCAATTCTAGAAAACTATTTCGCCTTTGTTTCTGGTATTTTTGTCATGCACACTGGTTTTGCTCGAACAGACTGGGGCAGAATTCTAGCCGGATGTGTCGGTGGTTCCGTTCCGAGGCCCGAGAGGCACGACGTGCAATAGGGGGGAAGACGTCCCTGCATTGCCAATCACTGGACTTGCTTTCCTCTCCTGTCCAGATTTCCTGGCGATTGCCACGACAAACATTGCCACTTTCTGCCGAAACAACTTTAAACTGGGACACCATTTGCCGAACAAAGCCAACTTATATGCATTGATATTTTTTGTTGAGTTCCCCATTTTCTTCAGCCCTTCTATAGCAACTATCGATCACCATAAGAGCAGTTGGAAAATTACCATTCAGAAGGCCGTTCAGTTGAGATCAAAATGCAACAGCAAATTCGAAAATTGGAACATCTCTGCCTCCGTGAGGCTGAGCTCCCCCAAACAATAAGCTCAGACTCCAGCCGTATAGGATCTTGACTATAATCCCATAAGTATAACATAGAGGTTTGAAATGCGGAGACAATGGCGGTACAATATTATAGATTCTCAAATCTCGACAAATCTCTCAAAATCGACGAGGGTTGTTACCCACTGTGTGCAAATAGCATTCCCCGTTTGCCATGGTTCGGCACTTAATGTTTCATGTTGCGAGATGTATGCTGACGACCCTACATGGTCTCCACACCGTATGCCCTGAGACTGAGAGTCGAGAATGAGTAGTGACCCTTTGCCGCGATGCCCCCAGATCGTGGAGTCCCGCGGTCCCAACGTGCCCATCGTGGTGGTCGGCAACAAGGAGGACTCGGACCGCGCCGTCCCCCGGGAGCTCGCCGAGACGGTGGCCGCCCTCGACTGGGAGTGCGGCTACGTCGAGTGCTCGGCCAAGGAGAACCGCCACATCGTCGAGGTGTTCAAAGAGCTGCTCAGCCAGGCCAAGGTGCGCTACAACCTGAGTCCGGCGGTCAAGCGACGGCGTCAGTCGCTGCCCAATTACACGTCGGCGTCGGCGTCGACGGCCAAGGGTCGCCACGGCATGCTCAAGAGGAACTCGTGCTCGGTCGCTTGAACGCCCCCCCCCCTCTGGCGGGTCGGCGTGGTCTTGGGACGGGAGTGGATGGACGGGAAGGCGCGACGTGACTTTGTTGCTGTGTGGGGATGTTGGAGGATGTGCGCTGGCAATAATTCCTTGTGTTTCCCATCGTGTTGGGGCTGCGATGGTGTCGGGGTTTCACACCACTTTGAATGGTGGCTATCGGAAGGCTTCATAGTCGCGATGTTGTACTAAGTTAGGAAAAGGTGGCTTGCTATATTATGTTTCTTTGGGAGGTGGCATGATTTGATTTGGACTCTATAGCATTTTACTTTTTCATCTCACATGTTGAAACAACAACCCATGTGAAAATGCTATGATCTATATGATCACAAAATATTGTATTGTCTTTGTATGATGTCAACCCCATGGTAGAAAAATAACAATTACCGCCGGCACCTAGACACCACATTCGTTTTGCTCGAGTGTATATCTTTATATAAAATAATATGTGCAATGTATCAATGTGCAATTTGTTCCGGTTACATGCGTTTCAATATTTTTCTGACAACATGGAATCAAAATGAAATATTGTACATATAGATAATATTTCTTTTTGCTAAAATATATTAGAGTGAACAGCCATTAACCTTATACATATTTTGAATGAATTTGTATGTGTCACGGCCATGTGGGAAATATTCTAATTTTGTATAAATATATATCATGTGAATTTATAATAGGAGGTATTTCCTAATTTTGTATTTTATATATTGTAAAGTTTATTTTGTATTGTCTCATTAGGTTTATAGCTATTTTTATAGTAGATCAAGTGAAAATGTCGTCGTTGTAGTTGATTTTGATCTCGTATAGAGCCCTGACATGCAATGTTTTGGTGTAAAATCTATTTATATAACTCGTATTTACACAAAATAATCGAATATTTTGATGTTAGTAAAGGTAAATTTGTGCAGCGCTTCGAAAAAGTGTAAATTAATTTAATGTTTACTGTACTCCACGTGGACATCAATATGTATATTGATATAATATAATGTTATCAAATAAAACCATCGACGCGTGAATTACGTGAATTTGATTGATGTGTTTTAAGAATGCCCATCGTTTAGCCGGCTGCAACTCGAGGCGACGCCGACGCCGACGCCGACGCTGACGCTGACGCCGACGTCAAAGCGGTGTTCTCACTCCTCTGTCGGGTTCTCACCCGCAGACTCCCAGAGTTAGGAAACCGGGATGACGGGGGAAACAATGTCACAAACCTACAAAGTGAAAGGTACGCTAATTAAGTATAAATTTACAAATGAGCAGTAAACGCTATTTAAAGTCGCTAAAAATTTACCAACAGCGAATTCATACAGCTGCAATCTTTGCAGAAATGCCTAGCACTTTGTGAGGTTCTTAACCCTTCGTGTCACCCAATACTTTGGACCCGTGCTCTGACTTCCAGCCAGTGATTTTGTAACTTGTACTTTTGTACTTTTGTTTTGTATCCCTCTCGCTCTCCATGTTAATTTTTTAGCTTTGTAACCGAGAACGGCAGTCAGAGTGACGAAATCGCAGTGCTGGCCCCAAAGAGCTGACGGCCTCCTCCCTGCACCGAGTTCGTCCCTTGAGTGAGTGGAGGTGCGTAAACTGTACCCTGAAACCTGCCAGGAATAATTAGCCCAGGGCCCTCAACTAGAGCGGCCATTGGCCGAGTTACCGCGAGGTTACGGGAATGGCTACATCATTTGCCATGTGTTTTAAAATGGCCGTAGCCTGTAACCCTGGCCACTGTAACCCTGGCCACTGTAACCCTGTCGTATAACCCGGCCCCACGACAGTTCTAGGCAAGGGCTCGCAAATTCCACACACGATGGGGGCAAACGTAATATTCGTAAGATGACCAAGATATGATGACAGCTGCTGACAATCGAACATGACGGGGTGGTTTGTTGAAGCATTCCGACTTACGCACAAGGGGTGTCTCTCGAAAGGGTCGCCGTTGGGGGCGGTCAGACGGGGGTGGCCGAATTGCCCCGAACACATCTGGCCGACAGTCAAATAGAGACGTGAGGTGATCATGCACCTATACACAATACACATTGCTCTGTGAATAGAACGGCATGTCGGTTGGCGAGCCACCCTCTTGGCATCACCTTGACCTCGTTATTCCAGGCACGTTCCAGTGTCGTCCTATAAACTTGATTAAGCGGAGAATAAACCACTTTCGTCCGACCGCGAAAAAGTCACGTTCGCAGAGCCCTTAAGATTAAAAATAAAATAAGAAATACGCCTATAATGATGTTGATACGTCCTACAGTATGTAAATAAAGTATGAAAATAATTTCCAGCTGGCTTGGTGGGGAGCGGGGAGTCCCTGCCGGGTCCGACAAGAAATCTCCATCAGCTGAAGCCGCGATGGACTTGTTTGGCGCTGTTGCCGCGCAACGGGACCCCCCCCCCCCCCCCCATCACGGTCAGAACGTGCAAGCCACAGGGAAGGGTATCGCTATAACATTCCATTATAACACGTTCCTCGTTCTGTCGGGGCTGTGTCCATTACCCTTAGGTCAAAGGTTGCCAGGTTGGGTCGACGGTCACTCCACGGGACACGTGGCTGGAGGCGTCGACGTCGCTGCATTACCGACGCCACCACATCGTCTCTCCCATCGACACGACGAGATCGCAGAATCAGCTCGAACTTGAGATGATACATCTACAATTGAGAGGCGTCGATTCCTCTCCCATTTCAACTCATACTAAATTTAGATACCCAATAATTACTTCCATTCTCCATGTCACGTTGAGAAGGAGATTGGATTTGCGTTTGTCTCGAGGACCCACTGCGGCTAGACACGTGCAAAGTGTCCCAACACTGCCCATAGAGCCTTTTGTCTGACTCAAGACACGGCTTGTGAGTTTTTAAACTCTTAGCTCGTGGCTAGCAGCAGTGGGTCCTCGAGGAAGATGCATATCGCTACTCTCCTTCTTAACGTAGAATGGAGTTTAGTAACAGGCTCTTTGCTATTTATGCGCAATATGTTACACACAGCAGTATTCGACAGCAAGAAGTCTGTCTGACAGGGATTAGCATAATATCTGTCTATCGTGCTTGATGTACGTACTTGTAAGTAGTGGTCTAACGTGCATTTGCTCATTACAAACTCAGGAGCTACATAATACATTTTGCCTTCGATGTCCCAGTCTCACCATGGCTCAGTGGCAGCAACGCGGCGACTTGAAATTCCTAATCCATCCGCTCATCGTGTCATGCCTCGTCGCAGGAAATCAGTTTTACTGTGTTACTGTCGCTCTGGTAGCTAATCAATGAACTTTAACCAGCGACTTATAATTATCATTCTCCCATCAACACTCATCAGGCGGTGTAGTGCAGTGGTTAGCACACCTGACTGGTAACACAAAAGTCCTGGGTTCGAATCCCAGCCGATGCACTCCGTCGCGGCAGCCGTGCAATAAAGTAAAAATATACAGAAGGTAATTTTGTTTTGAAGAAATATGGCTCCAAGCTAAATTCTAGCAAAACACCCCCCACCTAGCTCTGGCTTCCCTGGTTGATTCGCTTGGCACTGAAGCGAGCGTCGGGGTCCCAGACACCCGACACGCTTGGGCATGGCTGCAAGTCTGGCGTCCGTCGATCAGGGCGTCCCGAGACGTCCTAGGGGCGTCCTGAAAGATATCGCACAGACTGCAGCTGCGAAAAAACTCTAAAGAGTAATTTCGACTCATGCCGTGGCCGGGAATCGAACTCGGGCCACCTCGGTAACACGCCCGTGCGTGCTACTGAGAATGGTGCCAATCCACTGAGCTAGGTGGGTTGATGAAATTCGGTTATGAAAAACCTAAAGATAAATTGCATGTGAAAGTTCGTCGCGTGGCTACTAGATGGCGCTAGAAGCAGGGCAGGTTCATCGCGTGGCTACTAGATGGCGCTGAGGGCAGTTACGGCTCATGCAGGCAAGCTTCAAACCAATTGATAGCAATCGACTGGGAGTGGTGGAAGTGCTGTTCCCCAAGAGATCTTCGGGCCTTCGGTCACGCCGTGCAGCGCTGGAGGCGGCGAAGTTGGCCTTACCTTTGTTCACAACTGCCGGAGTCTCGGTTCTCTAATACCATCCCGACCTGGCAGCCTGGCAAATACATCAATCGCCACTGCACTCCCCATAAGCCCAATACTAATTGACTTAGCCGGAATCGTAGTCCCGTAAGAGCCCATGTCACTGGACTTGGCCACAAGCATGAACCGACAATCCCAACGATTGCCGGGCGTTCACGCACTTCGCGGGCGCTCTGCCTTGCCCGCCCGCCAAGTTGCGTCGAGCGCCTCACTCAGCAAGTGAGCACGAAGTTCGAAGGAGCCACTTAGATCTACTAAAACCAAGAGATCGATGTCTATAACTTGCAACCGTGAATATCTCCCCAGGTGTTGAATTGAGAAGGAAACAGGGGTGTGCAGTGGACTCCCAATGAAATTCCAAAAAGAGCAACGCGACGTGTTGGTCTTCAAAATCCAACCTTAACCTAATGCTTCGATTCAGGTTCGACGCTACTTCACTGTTTCCCGTGCCGAGGGGTGTTTTTCAACAGTATTGCCAAAACGGCCCACATACCCACATAGCCGACACCTCTGAAGCCTAGGTTTGAATCAAATTTCTTTCGACACGAGCTGTCCACCTGCTTTTCATTTTCGAGGACAGGATAAGGGCAATCGGTTTCCGAGATAAATAGAGAACTGTTGAATTAAAATTTCATTTTAATACAAAGCCAAACAGGGATGGATAGGTACATGGACACAAACAAAACTTAATGCAAGTTCCCATTCCTATCGGGAATATCAAACACAATTTCTTCAACACCTAGGGCCAAGGCCACCCACAGAGCAGGCCCATTGTTACTCGAGCTTGGACATGTAGGTACATAACACTTAACATCTTGCCGCAATCCTTACTTATTAGTTCTGATTTAAAAAATCCCAATTGGTTGTTACTGTTAATTAACATTGAAACCGAGAACGGCAAACTCAGAGTTATGCGTAATGGCAGTGCTGGTGTGAGTCTATTATCACATTGCCATCGTAACCTGACTACCCACCTGATATCTTGCCAACTCCGTCTGTGATTGGCCGAGCCATCAATTCACTCCCAGGGTTAAACATCGACTCTGAACGCAACACTGCCAAAATGGACACTAATGTTAACCAAACGCTGCAACATTGTGCCAATTAGACCACATCCCCGTTGAAAAGGTGAATCTTCGCAGAGGTTTTCCCGAAACCAGCCAGCTCTTGCCAATCGTACCGATGTGTGCCAACGATTCCGAGCGCAAGGCGAAGACGCCTCCGTCGCAATGTCGCTGTGCGGAGAAGACGGTCACTCAGCAGCTGCCAGCGGGCGATTTCCACCTGAAGACAGAGAGACGACTGTTAGTCAGTGCTAGGTCACAGCTAGCTGATAACTTCAGGCGCAGCTGGGATCAGGCTTCCACTAGCACTCAAACGCAGATTGTGATATGGCTAAACAAACAGTCTAGCCGCGAAGATCAGAGAGCTGATCTCAAGAGAAGCAAGGTATTGCAAAGTCAGAGCTCTCTAACGGAAAGTGCTTTCGAGATTCTGCTTGTAAAACCTACATTCATCCAAGGACAGGATTTGGACACTCGGGCAGTTCAGAAAGTATCCTTACAGTAACATGTAGTACTTTGACTCAGCTGTCACAGAGGGATTTGAGGACGAGATTTTAAAGCATCGAGTGTCGTAAGCAATTATAGGAAGTTCAAGGGCCGGCAAACATGCTGCCATAAACTGTTACCTTCAGTGATGCATCCGCCAAGGCAGGACGTGCCTAGTTCCGCTCATTGCACGCGTTCTCTTCTTGACGGAGCTGCTTCAACATCATCGTCTCGACCAGAGTTCAGCAGGTGTCAGCTGCACAGTCCACGATCTATTGTGGACCAGCCAGTCTTTCTGGTGAACCGGGTCAATCAGAATACCTTTAATAAACAATCATATTATCATAACCAGTGTTGTGACTTATCTAGATAAAATTATCTAGATGATTATCTAGATAATTTTTTTAATCTATTATCTTTATCTAGATAATATTGTGCACTGTCATCTTTATCTTTATCTAGATAAAAAAACTTTATCTAAACTCCATATTTTAGATAATAGATAATAGATGATTTTAGCCAATTTTATTCCAATTTTTGGCATTGTCATTCAGATTGTCATTATTTCCAAAACCATTGCCATCCCAATAAAAAGTTTCAAACATGTAGGTATAATCTTGAGAGTAATGATTCGGGAATTGGGAATCCGATTCCAAGAGCTCTTGTTGTACTGTTAGGTAGGTGTAATATAATATTATCAGTCACTAATGTGGCTTTTGGAATTTCGCAACAATCCAACATCATTTTCCAATGTTCCCAATTTCAAAAATTATCTATTACCTATCTAAAGAAAATTATCTAGACAGATTTTTTAATCTATTATCTTTTATCTATCTTAAAAAATCATCTATTATCTTATCTAGATAACAAATTTGCCCATTATCTTCATCTTTATCTAGATGGAAAAAAAATGATCTAGTCACAACACTGATCATAACCTACGATTGCTATAACAAAAGTTAATCACCATGTGGCAGCCACCTATTTTACATTATTTTATCCAAAAAACTTACCTAGAAATGGTCTTCATTTTGTTCCTCATCAACGTCAACCCTTTCCAAGTACGTTAATATATCTTACACCTGAAACACAGCACTGGTTTTCGTCGTATTTGCCATTTTCCGAATCACGGAAAACTTCTACTGCACCGAGCGCCATGAACAGCTGATCTGAACGAGGTGCTCGTGCCGGTGCATGGGGAATTCTAGGGAGTTTGGGGCAGAGCGTATTGCGACTACTCTTCCTTCTGCTCCCCTGATACAAATCGGCATTTTCGCTCTCCGAAACTTCGGTTTCGTTCGACCAAACCGAGACCGAGTCAGCCCTAGGTGTAACCCGTGGGTGTAGACTGCACTGCCGACTCGTGTGTAACATTGGTTGCCTACCTAACTGCAAAGCGAACACTATAATATTATAATTTTCACATATTTTTAAAATTGAATTTGATTGCTTTTTTGAAAGGGAAACCATATTGGCTTTATCAAATTATTTAAAAATTCATCAAGCATATAAATAATCTTCGATTCTTCAGCCCTCTGAACTACAGAAACGAAACGACCAAAGGTCGTTCCAATTATGAAAAAATAATTTTTTCGGGAAGCGATTTTTTCCAGATTGATTACATTTGGTTTTTGATGACTTCAAAAATTGAGAAAGATCAATACATGAATCATAGGCGTGCACAGGGTAAATGGTTAGATACGGCCATGAACGGGGGTGGGGACCATAATGATGGTCACAAATTGCAAATTGTTTTCTCTGCCCGTGACCGCGAAAGCAAGTGTCGTGACAAGGCATAGCAGCAATCGACAGCACATTGAATTTTATCCGAGCACACAACCAGGGCCTTCTTCATGAAAATGTTTCCCATTGCTTTAATGGCGCGAATGTTGCTAGGGGGCTCTGGAAAATGGCAGAGTAAAAAAATACTCGGGTTGAATCTCACTCAAGGTCAAAGACACCTAGAGACGTTTTTTTCTAGACAAGCAAATCGAATCAAATCCATTCAGAGGGTGCTGGCAAGTGGCAAGGTTCCTTCACTTGAATTCTTGTCTAAATGGCTAATTAATACAAAACAATCAGTCCTCGAAATCACACAACCCCTACAAAGTACCTCGATTTTCTTTAAGCTTGCATCATGGATAGGTACTAATTTATATTTCCACTTTCCAGTGCAATAAGAACAAGATATTGAACAACGAAACTTGCTGTCACGATTTTAGATACGGCGTGTGCCGCGTCTGCCGCACCGCTGCGCACGCCTATGACATGAATCGGTTATTACATATAACTGTAAATTACGATAATAAATAACGCAATAATAAACTTTACAAAAATATCAAAAAGGCAATTAAAAAAGTAGTTTGGGAGGATGTAACTACCATCTAAAAAGCAAATAGCATTGAAGTTTCCCCAGTTTTTATTTTTTCATAGACTTTGCAAGAAAAGCTACACACACTCAGATAATATCACACATATGATTATATGCAAAAGGAAGCAACGGAAAGAAGATTGTACGAGCGCTTCTCTGGATTGGAAAAAACACATCTGATCCTGCAGAACCAATGCACCTAGAAGTTTGTTCATGTAGGTACCTGGTCAGCTATTGGTGTTGTAAATGTTCTTGCTTCCAATGCGATACTCAATACAGTTGGTTACTATTTGCACACTAGTGCTTGTTAAAAAAACGAAGAAACTAATATAATATAATATTTCAATTTGCAATTACATTCTTTGGATCACGTTTAAAACTATTTTTTAGGTTTGGTTAACAGGACTGGTGCATTTTGCATAGTCAAATAAAAGTTTGCAACTCCTAATAACAACACAAAATACAGGAACTCTATCAATAATATAACAATCAAAATAAATACGCGTAACGTGGTACACTTTGAGAAACAAAATTCCACAAAATGCTTAAAAAATAATCTGGAAGTTTCTCTAAAAATCAAAGCGTTTGGGCAGAAAGCATTTAATAGTTTAGTCGCAAGCCTTGCCTAAATCCTCAACCGTTAATCTATTTTTAAAAAGCTACGTCAGCTAGAACACGGTAGAAAATTGCGTCAACCAATGGCCCAGTTGTATCACATAATCGGTAAAAGTTGGTATTTGTCGACCGCGAGTCAACCAGGTTCGAGCGGCTTTCATTTCGCCAATCACCGCGGACATCGAGCAGAAAACTATCGACAAAACCGGCAACAGGAAGGAAACCCGGAAAATGCTGCTACCCCGTGACTAGCTCGCTACACAAACTACGTTAAAGCGTTGTAATTAATACATCTGTAGTTACAGACAGGAAGACACCGCGACAGAGAAGCGACGTTGATGTTTGCCAACTCGATGAACGTTGGCACTCGGATGTCGAGGTTCGATGCCGAAGCATCGAATCCACGGCACACTTCTCGCTGCGAGCCTAAACCAGTCTGCGATTAAAGCTGGATAGAATGCACACCTTCGAAGGCCCACTTGCGGAACTGGAATCGGCCGCTAGCATTTCACACCTTTGGGCATGATTGACAACACTTTGATCGGCGTGAAAATTATTACTCGTAAACCATTCCGTCCCCGATTCACAACCTGATATTTTCATAACTTTTTAGAGACCACAGGAATCATAAATCGTGATACCCATAAACTTTTGTCGCAGTTTCGATTCAAAGTACGCTCGGACAAGAAACATTATCACTGGTTTTGGTAATGGAACGTACAATGCAATGGGACATCTCAACTCTCAGGCAATACGCTCCGACCGGCATTTGGAATTCTCTCGTGACGGCAAAACGGTTTGGTATTCGCACGTAATGCAAGCCTTCACCGAGGGCGAGACCGCAAATATTTGCCACGATACAACTGTTATAGTACTTCTCTTGCCGAGAATAAACTCCGGCACGGTTTTTTTCCCATCTGGCTAGTTGGTGCTCATATGGAAAGCGGTCTTTCGTACGACAATAGCAAAGCTTTTAAAAATCATTTTGGCCAAACCTATGAAGGAAGCTAAAGAATTAATTTGGCTCCGATAATAAGGCACCTCCACGCGAGAAGTATTTAGCTACTCGTTAAAAACCCGTTACAAACTGGGTGTGCAATGCCGAGCCAAGTCTGTTTTCCCGACGTTTCTGGACTAGTTACTTTCTTAACGGTTGTGGCTTGACTGATTAATGCCCTGTTTTACCAAGTTTTTCAACTCCAAGTTGAGATCCAAGCTTGGAGTTACAACTGAATTCAGCCAATCACATACAGAAAATTCAGCTCTAACTCCTAGTTGGGATCTCAACTTGAAGTTGAAATATTTGGTAAAACCGGGGCATAAGACTCGTTGAGGAAGTAACCAAATACAAATACAGATAACACAACATTCCAAACCCAGGCCGAAGGTTTCTTTGGAACGCACGGCGCCAGCGTTAAAAAATCCACACACACGTCTCAAAACCGCAACGCCTCTCGTCCCGATTCCGGTCCCCAGACGTCGAAACGCTCTTCGTCGCCGTCGTCGTCGGCCGCCGCCGCCGGCTCCCCCCGCGCTTTGGCCGCTAGCTGCCGCTGCAGCGTTGCCATCTCGGTCTTCAGCGAGTCCAGACAGCCCCGGAGGTCGCCGAGCGGCGCGTTGAGCGGCAGCGCCGGCGCGGTGGTGCGCAACAGCGCGGCGACGGCGCCGCCGTCGTCGCAGCGCGGCGGCGCCGGCGGCAGGGGGTCGGCACGAGACGGCTTGGACAGCGCGTCGAGACGCAGACGGAGCAGCTGCGAACGGGGGCGGCGGCTTAGCCGAGCGTGTTTCTAACGGGGATTTGATGACCGCAATATTTATGGAGGGGGATGGCAAGGCCTGACTGCCCACTTTGCCTAGATTCTCCCACATTGCCTATTCTCCCACTTTGTCTATTCTCCCACTTTGCCTAGATTCTCCCACTTTGCCTATTCTCCCACTTTGTCTATTCTCCCACTTTGCCTAGATTCTCCCACTTTGCGTATTCTCCCACTTTGCCTATTCTCCCACTTTGCCTATTCTCCCACTTTGCCTATTCTCCCACTTTGTCTATTCTCCCACTTTGACTATTCTCCCACTTTGTCTATTCTCCCACTTTGCCTATTCTCCCACTTTGCCTAGATTCTCCCACTTTGCCTATTCTCCCACTTTGCCTATTCTACCACTTTGCCTATTCTCCCACTTTGCCTATTCTCCCACTTTGCCTATTCTCCCACTTTGCCTAGATTCTCCCACTTTGCCTATTCTCCCACTTTGCCTATTCTCCCACTTTGCCTATTCTCGCACTTTGTCTATTCTCCCACTTTGACTATTCTCCCACTTTGCCTACTCTCCCACTTTGCCTAGTCTCCCACTTTGCTGACTACAATTGAATTCAACATTGAATTCAACATTGAATTCAACATTGAATTCAACATTGAATTCAATGCATTGGGCAAAACATTGAACTGCGTAAACCCAGCTGTGTTTTACGATCACTCACCCTCGAAACACAGTTACAGCTGGTTTAGGGCGCAGGTAGGCGTAAAGTTTCAAAGTTTGCAAAGAAATTCCTTCAATGAATTCGTGAATTGGCTCCACCCACACGAAAAAGCAGATATGAACATATGTGATACATAAAGGGAAAATTTACAAAAGTGCAATATCTTATAAGAAACATATATTGTTTCTTATGCAAATTTGAACTTTCCATATATATGTTTCATATATGTTTTTGTATGTGCTTCCGTGTGGGGCACCCTCCTTGGTTTCACCAAGACTGACATGAAATGACATGAAATGACATGAAATGACATGAAATGACATGAAATGACATGAAATGACATGCAATGACATGAAATGACATGAAATGACATGAAATGACATGAAATGACATGAAATGACATGAAATGACATGAAATGACATGAACTGCCAGTCCTAATCGACAGCGAGACCTGCCTTGTTCTGATGCAGCGTCGATTGCGTGGCTTCGCGCAGTTCGCCAGCCTGCGTCTGCAGCGCCTCCTTGTCCGCTCGCAGGGCCGCCAACTCGAGCTCCCAATCCGGGGGACACTCGGACTGAAACACACCGCGCTCGGGTTGGCAGTCTGAAGTCGGGGAAGAACACACCTGGGATGTCGGTAACTTCACGCAGCGCTTGCCGTACGATTCGAAATATGTGTTCCTTTTCAAAGAGCTTTCCACTTTTTATGGGACATTATTCGTTTCTGCACAGCTAGAAGAGTTACCCAGATGTTCCACTCCCATACTAAAGCAGCTACTCGAAAGCCCTCCGCCCGCAAAAATAGTTTCGCCGGCAGTCAAGAGATGGAGCCCTGTTTGTTGTTATATCACCTGTCACCAAGGTAACTGTAACCACCTGAGGAACATTGGGTCCCTTGATTATAAGTGACCTTGTGCCATGGCCTGGTAGATGAAGCCATAACTGTAACCACCTGAGGAACATTGGGTCCCTTGATTATAATTGACCTTGTGCCATGGCCTGGTGGATGAAGCCATAACTGTAACCACCTGAGGAACATTGGGTCCCTTGATTATAATTGGCCTTGTGCCATGGCCTGGTAGATGAAGCCATAACTGTAACCACCTGAGGAACATTGCGTCCCTTGATTATAATTGACCTTGTGCCACGGCCTGGTAGATGAAGCCATAACTGTAACCACCTGAGGAACATTGGGCCCCTTGATTATAATTGACCTTGTGCCATGGCCTGGTAGATGAAGCCATAACTGTAACCACCTGAGGAACATTGGGTCCCTTGATTATAATTGACCTTGTGCCACGGCCTGGTAGATGAAGCCATAACTGTAACCACCTGAGGAACATTGGGTCCCTTGATTATAATTGACCTTGTGCCATGGCCTGGTAGATGAAGCCATAACTGTAACCACCTGAGGAACATTGGGCCCCTCGATTATAATTGACCTTGTGCCATGGCCTGGTAGATGAAGCCATAACTGTAACCACCTGAGGAACATTGGGTCCCTTGATTATAATTGACCTTGTGCCACGGCCTGGTAGATGAAGCCATAACTGTAACCACCTGAGGAACATTGGGTCCCTTGATTATAATTGACCTTGTGCCACGGCCTGGTAGATGAAGCCATAACTGTAACCACCTGAGGAACATTGGGTCCCTTGATTCTAATTGACCTTGTGCCATGGCCTGGTAGATGATGTTAAAACAGGTTGCCAACGCACCCCAGCGATTGCCAGCCAAATTACTAGCATCTAACTTTTGCAGTAGCCATAGCCAGGTATGGTAGAATGTCAGGGTAACCTTATGTCTGTGACGTAGCCATAGCTAGGTATGGTAGAAAGTCTGGGTAACCTTTTGTCTGTGGTTCAGGTGATAATAGCTCAATATCAGAACACCCCGAGTAGCGTAGCTCTAAACGACAGCAAGATCGACGCGAGTCTTGGACGGTTTTGCACTGGTTAGATTGACTAGCCGTCCTAGAAGTCAACCATGTCGATGTTACATCTAGTTATTTACTTGAATTATTAATATTAACTTTAGTACAATTATATCCAAAGCTTGAACAGATATCATGTTCCTATAATGTTGATATCTGATACCATAGCAAAAGTCAAAACAGTCCAATACCACATTTCACAGCAGCTCAGGACCCCTATTCTATAACTTTTTCAAAGTGAGATGACAAGAAATGAGAGTGACAACTCCAAGGCCGCCTATGTTTTCGTACGGAACAAATGAATGTTCTCACTCTCAATTCATTTCATCTCACATCTGGGCCTGGATTCACGAAAAGGGGCTCGAAGTTTTTGGGGCTTAAAACAGGGCTAAATATTTGTGCAGCCAATCAGATTCAATGTTTAGTGCATTTCTCCGGTTGCCAGCGACAAATTTACACCCGGGGGCGACGATAACCCCGCTTCGTGGCTCCTTCCCGGACGCCTTCGCACAATTCCGTCGCCGTCTCGCGCCCCACCTGTTGCCGCTCGGCATCGGCGCGGACGCGATCGCGCTCGGCCTTGCAGTTCTCGTGCGCGACCTGCTCGTCGTCGAGTTCGCGCCGCAGCCGCGCGATGTTCGTGCGCAAGACGTGGCCCGTCGCCTCCGATCGGCCCAGCGCCGCCCGCGCTCCGTCCAGGGTTTCGACGGCGACGGCGCCTTCGTGCGCCAGACGCGAGACTTCCGCGCGGAGCCGGCGCAGCTCGGTCGGCGACGAGGGGCGCGGGGACGTTGGGCCGTCTGCGAGTGCCAGGAAGGTACTTATTTGGAGAGGCTGGTTTTCGGGTTCATCGAACTATTCATAGAACCAGTTCTAGACGATTCATAGAATTACAATGATTCTTATCTAGATCATAGGTCTAGATATATATATATATATATATATATATATATATATATATATATTTTTTTTTTAAAAGACTTTTGGATAAACTGTGGTGTTTTATTTTTCATTTTCCCAACGTTTCGACCAAATTGTTTTGTCAAATGTTTTGTTTTTTGTAGTTCATTGATTGACCCTTGAGAAAGACCAAACAATTTGGTCGAAACGTTGGGAAAATGACAAATAAAACACCACAGTTTATCCAAAAGTCTTTTTTAAAAACTAATTGCTGTGAAAACTTAAAACAACATATATATATATATATATATATATATATATATATATATATATATATATATATATATATATATATATATATATATACATGTGTGTGTTTAATAAGCTTTATGGTTAGAAACTGCAAGGAAAAACGTTTTGAATAAATGTTTTAATTCGACGTTTTGCCAAGGAAGTGTCTTGGCATCTACAGGAAAGAGATTTCTCAGAATAAATTTTTCTCATTTTATTCTGAGAAATCTTTTTCAAACTGTTTCAAAACTGTTTCACACTATTTAAAACTTTTTTCGAAGGTTTTTTGTTGAATGTAGTAAAAGTTGATTCTTTTGGTTTATATTTTTACTTTGACAGGATTATTAGAATTCAGGAAGCCTAGGCTAAAAAGCAATAGTTGGTTCTTTAGTTCACGTTTTTGACAGAAGTAGGCAGCTAGATAAGGTAACTAGAATATGTTACGAAACGTCAAGAAACCAGTGAGACTTTTATTTAGCATTCAAATCCCAGTTTGAAATAAGTGTGTTTCAAAACTAGTGCTAAAGTTAGGACATGGTAGACATGTGCCTAAGAAATTTAATGTATGTGAATCTGTTCACTCCAGCAAAAATGATCGAAGGATTAATTAAATTTAAAGATGGAAAGATATTGATAGAAGGGTAGCAAAGCCAGAAAGACGAGCTACTGAACCAGAATGCGAAGCAGGAGAATGCGTGCCCCAATAGCTCAGTTGGTAGAGCACCTGACCGGCAATCACGAGATGCCGGGTTTCGATTCCTGGTTCAGTTGCACATGTTCCAGATTTGCTACCTGTTCCATCCATCGCTGCTATCATCTATCGCTTTCATTCTTGTGGCATCTACCCTGATAATTCCAGGAAATCCATAAACGTGCAAATGTCTATTGATGTTTATTAAAAAACTTGCAAGTAAGCTTCGTCGTCCACTCATTTATCTCCTAGAAAAATAGATATGCCCATCGAAACGTTCTTAATTTGCAGCAAAACGTCTAGTGTTTGCAAAACCCTGGCAGTTTACCAACTAAGTCACCGAAACACAAACGTCCCCGCCAATCCCGACCCACCTGTCGCCTCCGCCGCGCCCCCGTTGGTCGATTCCTCCGCGCCCGCCGCCAATCTCGCCAGCAAATCCTCGACGGCCGACCGCAGGCCGCGGCCCTGCGCGTTCCGCCACCGCCGCTCCAGCTCGGCCACGCGATCCGCAAAGCCTTCGAAGTCCCGCCACCCGTCGGTCGCCGCCGGGCCGCTCGATTCGGCCGCCAGGTCGCGCAGCTCCGCGCCCAAGCCGTCCGCCACCGCCAGACTCGCCAGCACTCGGCGCAGACAGCCTTCGATCGATGCGAAATCGACGCCGGCTTTCCGCTCGGCGGCGACGAGATCGCAGCGTTCGCGCTCTCCGGCCGCCAGCTCGTCCCGCATCGCCTGGTATCGGCGCTCGATCCGCGCGAAGCCGTCGCGTAGCTCGGCGACGGCGGCGTCGACCTCGGCTTTTTCCCGCGCCGCCGTCGCCAAGGCGGCCTCGAGCTCGGCGTTCTCGGCGGCGCTCCGCCGCGCCGCGGTCTCGCTGCGGCGCAGCCCGGCGGTGGCGGCTTCGTGCGCGAGCGTGAGTTTGCGCAGTCGGTCGCGCGATTCGACTTCGGACGCGGACGTCGCGGCCAGCGTCGTCTGCGGACGGAGGCGCTTTTGGGAGAATCGGTGGCGGTGGGGATTTTCCCGAGTGTTAAGATTATTACTATTGCTAACACATTACTTATTATTATTATTACTTATTATTATTATTATTATTACTTATTATTATTAACGCAATTACTAACACAGAGTTTTGGGGAAAAATACACGTGTAGTTGAAGGGTTGCTTGATGTCGGATGGTGTGTTTGGTTATTATACTTTCAAAAATGACATAGGTGTGCATTTTCAAAAAGTGCCTAAAATACCTTTTTTACGGCTTTTTTACGTAGCTCGTATGAAAAAAGTTTACCAATAACTTGTATTAAAAACTACCATCCGGCATCCAGTGATTATTTCTCGGTCTATGGTTTTTTTCCCAGACTTGTACATCAATAATTGTTGGTGTGTGAAGTTCCCGCGTGAACCTCTGCACCGACCCTTGGCCATCGCAGCCTGGCTTGTGAATCAAATCGTTTGCAACGCTCGTAAATTTCTTAGACTCAAGTCTACTATGTCTTATCTTTAGCACTAGTTTAGAAACACAACTATTTTAAACTGGGATTCCAAATTTTTATCATTGAGCATTCAAATTTATTCATTTAATTTATTTGGCATTTTTAAATGGCGTTTTTAAAGCTTTGCACGGAGACTGTTTCAAGCTGGTTGCGTTTGAATGCAGTGCGCTTTACTTTTTAAATTCCAGGAAGCTTATAGGTGTGAAACATATCTTATCTCTTGTTTCACAGGTGCTGAGCTGGAAGATTTTTACTTTTCTAACCAATGGCAAAAGCAAAATGAAATAACAACATTATTTGAGGCTGCAAAGATCCTTCAAGCCCTAGAAAATGTCATTGACGGCTTCGGGGTTGGTATTTCGGCCAAAATCACCTTCCCTTCAAACTTTCGGTAGGGAGTTGATGTCAAAATCGATGATATAAAATTGAAATTTTATTTCGGCATTGCAAAGATTAGACAAAACTGCTATTGGATGACTAAATGGTCGGCTACAGTTGCAGAGTCATTCACTCACGTGGGCTTATAATTTCCATAAAAAAAGCATTGACATATTTGCCCACTGTATAAGAATTTGGCACAGTATTCGTACATTGGTTATAAAACCCTGAATATGACCTCAACTTGTGTCACGACGAATCCCATTGGATTGGATAAGGTTAGTTAACATAAAAAGACGATCACGAATAATTGCTTTTTTCATCAAATTAAATATTGGTTTTGAAAGAACCAATTTTTTGAGGTTGCCTTTCATTGGGATTTTAGATGGGTTTTAAAATGTAGATAGGTAAAGTTTCATTTTTTGTATCATTATTGGACTTTCACAGGATCATTAGAATTTAGGAAGCCTAGATTAAAAAACAATAATTGGTTATTTTTTTTAACGTTTTTAGCGTCAGTCGAGCCATCACCCTTGCAAAAGTAACTAGCATATGTTACGAAACATTGGGAAACCAGTGAGACTTTTGATTTAGCATTCAAATCCCAGTTTGAAATAGTTGTGTTTGAAAACTAGTGCTAAAGATAGGACTTAGTAGAAACGAGTCTAAAGCTGTGCTTACACGGTTCAATGTTTCGTTCAATTCAATTTAACCTTGAATTCAATGCATTGAACCATGTAAACAACAATTGAATTCAATGAATCATTGAACGAAAGCTTGAATTCAAGGTTTAATTCAATGTTTTCTCATTTAGGACGTGTTCTAAATATCGTTCAATTTTCCTTTCAATAGAAGTAACAAGGGTATGTTACTGCCTTCTAGAAACAACGATTTTGGAAGGCTGTGCCACCATTATCAATGAATTTAGCACATTGAATCGTGTAAACGGCTCTTCAAGAGCATTCAATGCTTTCTCATTTAGGATGTGTTCTAAATATTGTTCAATTATCCTTCCAATAGAAGGAAAGCTGCTCTACAAGAGCACTCAATGTTTCGTTCAATGCATTGAATTCAATGCATCGAACGAAACATTGAACCGCGTAAACACAGCTTCAGAGATTTGAAAGCGAATGCCGACGCTCGTTACCTGCAAGTCGGCCAGTCTGGCCGCGAGCTCAGCGTTCTCCGTCCGCACCGCGGCCACCTCGTTCTCGCGCTCGTCGAACCGCGTATCGACTTCGGCCGCGGCGCTCGTCGCCCTCGCGCTGTGATGCACCGGCGCCGGCTCGGCCATCAGCGTCTCGCGGCGCAGCTGCTCCAAGATGGCCGCCTCGCGTTCCAGCATGCCCGCGTGGATCGCCTCCAGCTTCGTGACGAGGCCGCCCTTCTCGGCGACCGCGCGCAGCCGCGTCTGCTCGGCGAGCTGCCGCGCGGCGGCCGCCTCGTCCGCGAGACGGCCGGCCGCGTGATTGGCCGAGACGGCCGCGGCCCGCGCGGACATCAGCGCCGATTCGGTGCGCAACGCGGCGGCGCGGGACGCGTGCAGCTGCTCGCGGTACCTGGGTTTCGGGGGGGACTGTTTGAGACTGGGATTCGAATGCGAGATCATAAGTCTAGCTGGTTCTCACTGGTTCACTTTGGAAACCAGCAAGACTTTGTTATTAAATTTCTTAGACTCGTGTCTACTATGTCCTATCTTTAGCACTAGTTTTGAAAAAAACTATTTCAAACTGGGATTTGAATGCTAGATCAAAGTCTTGCTGGTTTCCAAAGTGAACCAGTGAGAACCAGTGGTAACCAGTGAGACATTTTGATTTAGCATTCAAATCCGAGTTTGAAATGGTTTTTTTTCAAAACTAGTGCTTAAGATAGGATGTAGTTGACACGAGTCTAAGAAATTTAATAACAAAGTCTTGCTGGTTTTCAAAGTGAACCAGTGAGAACCAGTGGTAACCTGTGAGACATTTTGATTTAGCATTCAAAGCTCAGTTTGAAATAGTTTATTTCAAAACTAGTGCTAAAGATAGGATGTAGTAGACATGAGTTTAAGAAATTTAATAACAAAGGCTCACTGGTTTCCAAAGTGAACCAGTGGAAACCAGTGAGACTTTTGATTTAGCATTCAAATCCCAGTTTGAAATTGTTTTTTTCAAAACTAGTGCTAAAGATAGGATATAGGAGACATGAGTATAAGAAATTTAATAACAAAATCTTGCTGGTTTCACGGCTTTTTGTAACATCCCAAGTAGCACAAAAAACCGTTATCACGAACGTTCGGTGGACGTCGAAAAGCCAACGGGGGACAACTTGCGCTAAACGTCCAGGTAGAAGTTAGAACGTAATCGAACGTAAGGCGAATGTGAACGTTGAACGCAAGTTATCCCCCGTTGGCTTCCAGCACTTTCGACGTCCAGCAAACGTTCGAAATAACGTTGGCTGAACGTTTTCGTGCTACTCGGGATGTGCTAGTCACTTCTTTGAGGGTGATGGACGAGTCTCGTTGATACTGATGATTCAATACAAATACTTCGTATGCTTTTGTTATAATATCTAGTGTTAATTTAATAATAATAGGTACCTAGGTAACTAATAACTATAATAATAATAATTAATACGTTTTTTTATTCAGTAGAAATGACTAGTAAAAATGACTAGGTGGATATTAAAAACGCCAGCTCCCACGATGCCCACAAGTGCTCGGGGTGAGTTTCTCTTCCCAAGTACATTCCAGTCTGTCCATGGACACCAAGAAAAATCTCAATGAAAATCTCAATAGTCAATGACACGGGCAAAAGTGATAGCAACCGGGAATTGAAAACTGCTACTATTAACACACTTTTGAATCGGGGTATAGTTCATTTCAACGAAAATATTTGGCCAGCTGGTGTCAAACACACGAAATTTTGATTTCATAATCAAGACCAAAAGCTGATTCAGATAAGATCAATAAATGATCGTAATTGCCACCTAAGCAAATTTCTATATCTTCCAGACAGAAAAGAGCGGCCAGAACAGATCTTTGGAACGAACAAGGCCGTAAGTGCAGAGTGAGAATGTATTTAACTTCATTCGCAGTTGGTAGCCTCCGGCGAGGGCAATTCCAATTGCGAGGATGCTGCTAGCGGAGACAGATGCATGGCTCATGTTCACAATTGCTCTCGCAATTAGAGCGCTTGTATTCACGCAAAATGCGGCTATCTTTCGCGACCGGACATAAACTGTCTCAATATGAACGCTACTCCAGACGCAGCCTCTGTGATAAGAAGGCTGAGAAACCTCCCCACATCAAAGACACCCCAAAACGCAGCTCCTTTGAAAGCAGCCTCAAAAACTTCCCTACAGCCAACCCTTGCTATCGACTCGAGGAATACTTCCTGGCCACTACTCCAGGAACCTGAGGGAACCTGTGACTGTATGCCTTCCGAGAAATTGTGAATACCATTATAACCCCTACGATCATTATTATTAGTACTATATCAAGTACTACAAAATATCAATTATTATCATCATCATTATTGATTACTATTGAATATTATCATTACCATTATTTTAATCTACTACTTAATAACATCACTACTATATTACATACAGAAATTTAGTCTATAAGGCCCATACAATTACTATGTAACTTGTCAGCAGCCAAATAAATACAAATACAATACAACGTGATCGAAGCTACGACAGTAAGAAACGGACAACGAAACGGACGGGACAACGAAACGGGACAACGAAACGGACAACGAAACGGGACAACGAAACGGGACAACGAAACGGACAACGAAACGGACAACGAAACGGACAACGAAACAGACAACGAAACGGACGGGACAACGAAACGGGACAACGAAACGGGACAACGAAACGGACAACGAAACGGACAACGAAACGGACAACGAAACGGACAACGAAACGGACAACGAAACGGACAACGAAACGGACGGGACAACGAAACGGGACAACGAAACGGGACAACGAAACGGACAACGAAACGGACAACGAAACGGACAACGGAACGGACAACGGAACGGACAACGGAACGGACAACGGAACGGACAACGAAACGGGACAACGAAACGGACAACGAAACGGACAACGAAACGGACAACGAAACGGACGGGACAACGAAACGGGACAACGAAACGGACAACGAAACGGACAACGAAACGGACAACGAAACGGACAACGAAACGGACAACGAAACGGACAACGAAACGGACGGGACAACGAAACGGGACAACGAAACGGACAACGAAACGGACAACGAAACGGACAACGAAACGGACAACGAAACGGACGGGACAACGAAACGGGACAACGAAACGGGACAACGAAACGGACAACGAAACGGACAACGAAACGGACAACGAAACGGACAACGAAACGGACAACGAAACGGACAACGAAACGGACGGGACAACGAAACGGGACAACGAAACGGACAACGAAACGGACAACGAAACGGACAACGAAACGGACGGGACAACGAAACGGACAACGAAACGGACAACGAAACGGACAACGAAACGGACAACGAAACGGACGGGACAACGAAACGGACAACGAAACGGACAACGAAACGGACAACGGAACGGACGGGACGTACCACGCGGCCGACTTGCGCGCGGCATCGAGGTCGTTGCGTCGACTGGCCGTGCCGCTCTCGGCCGCGCGGCTGCGCGAAGTCAGCGCCGCGATCTCTGCGTGCTGCGCGGCCACCTTGACCTTGAGTCCGCGGATCGCGCCGGCCTTGGACTCGGCGTCCAGACGCAGCCGTTGCACGGCCACGCGCAGACGGGCGTTGGCCGCGGCCAGGTCGGCGTCGTCCTCCGCTGCAAACGTGCAACGGACAAGCTTGTGAATGCCCCCACACTGGTACTTTTGTGACTATAGGTACCTACTCCATTTCACGTCGAGAAGGAGAGTGGATTTGCATCTTCCTCGAGGACCCACTGCTGCTAGACACGAGCTAACACATTCATAACTGCCCACAGAGCCTTTTGTTCCGGACAGTCCTGATTTTCAGGTCCCTGTCCCGGCGAACCGAGAGACACCATCCGGGACGCCTGAATGTCCTGGTTTTCCAGTCATTCCATTTGATTAATTTTTATCTTTTTTATTTCAAATAATTATCTACGTACGATCTTTGTTATTTTTGTGTAATGGCTTTTTCAAGATTTTGGTTTGTGGATATGGTGTAGGTCTAGTCACAATAAGCAGCCCCACTCCTTTATGAAACCCCTTCTGAATCCTTACGTGTTGGCTTTTTTGCTTTAATCTGCCATTATTGTATATTGTAAGGGTCAGAAAATGGTAGTGGGAGCTGGTAAATTTGACTAATTTAAATCATACATTTTCCCCCCCTTCACCCCACCCGTTCGAAAATGTCCCGGTTTTTGAGTTTGAAAATGTGGTCACCCCACCTCACACTGATATTTTAGTGACTATAGGTACTCCATTTGACGTCAAGAAGTAGAGTGGATTTGCATCTTTCTCGAACACCCACTGCTGCTAGAAAAGAGTTACGAGTTTCAAAACAGCCCATAGAGCCTTTCGTCCCGCTCAAGGCATGGCTTGTAAACTGCAGAACTGTTAGCTTGTGTCTAGCAGCAGTGGGTCCTCGAGGAAGATGCAAATCCACTCTCCTTCTCGACGTGAAATGGAGTTTAGAAAGTTGAAAACTGTGAGTTTTCAATGGTCACTGCCTACTTGCAGATGAGCCGCTCAACTTCAGAAAAAAAGTTTAAAAGTTTGTCGTCTACCAACCTTGGTCTGCGGCAGTTTGTGGTTCGACGTCAACGACTTGTCGCAGTGTGATTTTCTCGCTCATCGCTTGCCGCAAAGCCTCGACCTCCGCGTGAACCTCTTGCAGTCGCGCGCTAGCGTCGACTTTCTCGCAGAGCGTACGCTCGTAATCGCCGCGCCAGTCCGACGAATCGTGCAAAGCACCGTCGTTCGCGTCATCCAGCGAGGTGCCTTTCGACTGCAAACTCAGGTGTTCGTTGTGTGGCTGCAGGTCCTCTTTCGAAACGCTAGACTTTCTGTCGATGTCTTCGAGTAGTTTCTCTTGATAGGAGCGCGCTGTGTCCAGTAGAAGCAGGCGTCGTATCCGAAACAATTCCTCTTCGTATCCGCTGACTCCGGAGAGCGTCGAGAACGTATCGGCACGTTCCGAGAAGTTTGACTCGAGGTCGAACCGAGAGGAACACCTCGAAGTGTTCGAGTCAACTTCGGCTCTGTCTCGAGCATTTCGAAATGCCCACGCCAGTTGGCTGGCAGAGGTGGCTTCGCCGTCGAGAGAAAGGGTATCACAGCCATTGTCATGCTTGCCCTCGCTTGTGTTTGTAATACTGGAAGGCTTTTTCCGTTTGCTGACGTCCAGAGCATTGGCACTAGGTGTGTTTTTCGATGTAGGCGAGGTCCCATTCGTTGTGTGCATGCCGTTTGACAATCGGCCAACAGATGCGGCCTTCTTTGCACCATGGACTTGAGGTATATCTTGAGATATGCAGAGAGGATTTCTGATTTTCTGTTGCACACTCGGCACACTCCCTGATAAAAAAAAGTTGGGATGTCAGAGTTTTGTTGGTGTCCATGGACAGACTGGAATGAACTAGAGAGGAGAAACTCACCTCGAGCACTTGTGGGCATTGTGGGAGTGTGTTTTTCTTTGCTCACAATGACCTTTGGGGTATCTGGAGTAAGCTCTGTGCAAAACTTCGTCTTAGGATCTTTAGAAAATCCATAACTTTCCCGAGTTGAGACTGGCGCCACACTTGTGGGTGTGATCTACAACGAGCAAATAAGGCTAAGAAAGTTATCAAGTACACGAGCTTTCGTTTGCGCTTACAACTAGCAAACCGTTACTTGAAGATTTTACCTTAAATTCTGTGTTGGGATCAACCACGTCGTTTAGTGCACTCCTGCTATTACTGGACCATGAATCGGTAGCGAATGGGTCTGTTTCGTTATTTTCCTGAGCGACAGAATAGTAGTCGAGGTTAAGGTTGTACATCGTACTCTGATATTGCACATTGTCTATTCCCTAGAGAGTACACTTTCGGTGAAAACTGATGTCTACTGATTTAAAATTTGCAACAAATTTTCATTATTAACTTCTATCAGATTGATATGAAAATGAAAGTATGGCAAGTGGTGACAGCTAATGTCATTGGGACTCGTGACGTGACTGGACCATTTTATGGTTACTGCGCATGTGCCACCCCTAATAGCGCATCTAATTTGAAATACAAAATGAGATTACCATAAAAATAAGCATGAATTTATTTAAAATACTTATTATTTTCGCCGATTCTCCATAAAAAACAGTCAACAAATGATAGAAGGGTAGACCAATTGCATATCTAGCATTTTACTTTTACCAAATGTTAGCATTTTCTGTTGCCATTGTCGATTAAGTAAACTAGACTAGATACCTCCTATACCCAAATGACAATGACACATAATTAAAACCTGTCCTTCTGGCTACCTGAATGCAAGTTGTTTGAACTCAAAGTCCATTCTTTGTCTGGCTGAACCCTGGTTATCAGCCTCAGTCATAACCTAGCAAGTATCTTGCCAGTGAGTCCTTTATCAGAAGTTGTTCAATTAGGGAATTTGCAAGCGTGGAATTTCTCGCCGCAGTCGTCATCTCGTAGCAAAGATGACGATGCCCACTGCGAACACAAGTGAAGACGTGATGACGCTCCTGGCCTGCATAATCCTTGTCTCCGTGTTTATAGCGACAGCGGCTTCGGCAAGCCTATGGTTTTGCAGCTGGTAAGTCCACGCTCTGATTTGAGCGGCCGTCATTTCGGTGTGTGAGGTAGTTCTCTGTGAAAACGTACTTACTAAAGGAGAGGCAACACTCTTTGCACTCTTATAATATCATCCCTGGTTGTGTACCATAATGACATGTTTACAGTGGAGTTCATCAGTTCCTGGGTAGAGGAAATTTGGGGTTATTCATTTACAAAAAAGTACATTCCAGACAAAATTCACTAGGTATCACAAAATTTGATCGAGCTCCTGATTTGCCATTTTGTTGCCAACTAGACGAGCGTCTTTGTTGTTCTATTTCTATTGCAATCCAGCTACTCATTCTAATTAAGCTGAGCTAACTAGGTGCTAGTTGTTCAAACGAAAGACTCAGCGCTACACGTAATAGCATAACGCTTCGATACAAAGAAATTACAAAGGTGCCTACCTAAGTTTATATTGGCTGAATGCAAAATCACAAAATTTTAGCCACGCAAATTGTATTCTGGCATTCGCCTTTTATGCAAGCCAAGTAGATGAGAATACAATCAAGGGATGCCGGCACCACTGTTATTACATCTGTTTCACTCGCTCTGCTCATCATCGCTACACAGTTCTCACTCCCACCACTTGGCATTCCCCTCGCCTACAAGCCAAGTAGATGAGAATACAACCAAGGGATGCCGGCACCACTGTTATTGCATCTGTTTCACTCGCTCTTCCCGTCATCGCTACAGAGTTCTCACTCCCACAACTTGGCATTCCCCTTGCCTACAAGCCAAGTAGATGAGAATACAATCAAAGGATGCCGGCACCACTGTTATTACATCTGTTTCACTCGCTCTGCCCACCATCGCTACACAGTTCTCTCTCCCACGCCTTGGCATTCCCCTCGCCTACAAGCCAAGTAGATGGGAATACAATCAAGGGATGCCGGCACTACTGTTATTACATCTGTTTCACTCGCTCTGCCCATCATCGCTACACAGTTCTCTCTCCCACCACTTGGCATTCCCCTCGCCTACAAGCCAAGTAGATGAGAATACAATCAAGGGATGCCGGCACCACTGTTATTACATCTGTTTCCCTCGCTCTGCCCGTCATCGCTACACAGTTCTCTATCCCACGACTTGGCATTCCCCTCGCCTACAAGCCAAGTAGATGAGAATACAATCAAGGGATGCCGGCACTACTGTTATTACATCTGTTTCACTCGCTCTGCCCGTCATCGCTACACAGTTCTCTATCCCACGACTTGGCATTCCCCTTGCCTACAAGCCAAGTAGATGAGAATACAATCAAGGGATGCTGGCACTGCTGTTATTACATCTGTTTCCCTCGCTCTGCCCATCGTCGCTACACAGTTCTCTCTCCCACGCCTTGGCATTCCCCTCGCTTACAAGCCAAGTAGATGATAATACAATCAAGGGATGCCGGCACTACTGTTATTACATCTGTTTCACTCGCTCTGCCCATCATCGCTACACAGTTCTCTCTCCCACCACTTGGCATTCCCCTCGCCTACAAGCCAAGTAGATGGGAATACAATCAAGGGATGCTGGCACTGCTGTTATTACATCTGTTTCACTCGCTCTGCCCATCATCGCTACAGAGTTCTCTCTCCCACCACTTGGCATTCCCCTCGCCTACAAGCCAAGTAGATGGGAATACAATCAAGGGATGCCGGCACTGCTGTTATTACATCTGTTTCCCTCGCTCTGCCCATCATCGCTACACAACCGTTCATCGACAGCTATGACATTAATACGAGTCGTACCCACCTGAAAACCATTAACGTTTCTCCCAGTAGTACCTTTACCTGAAGCGATGGACCAGCTGTGCTCATGTTATCATGCCGAGCTGACACATCGCACCCGGTTCTGCTCCGTTCCCTCGCAGTTGCGCCAAGCGGACAAAGCCTCCTCGAAGCCGCAACAATGTCTACTCGCTTTCCCGGCGCGGCGGCGAGTTTGACGACCCGCAAGGCACGTACATCCGCAACTCACTCACGGCCCAGCTGAGTCCCACAATTCGAGTGACGCACGGATCGCAAGGTATTCAATTCAATTCAATTCAAGTTTATTTATTAAAAACTTTGGAGTAGGTATATAAATTCATTGTCCGGTGGCTGCTAGAACCGGTATAGACAGTCTAGAAGTTACAGTTTTAATTACAATTACAAGTTTAAAAGAATATTCTTGAAATGGCGTATTTTGCCTTCCATTAGGGCACCCATTTCCACCTTTGGTAGTCCGCCCAGCACTGGCCTCAATCACCCGCTGACTTCCGCTAGGAGAATCCTTGGGGAATGCAGTCGCTACTTTGTTAAACGATAGAATCATTTGTTGATTTAAGTCTGTTCATTGAGCTGTGAACTCGGGCCTCTTCCTTTACCTCGTACGGGATACACTTTCCAGGCCACACCTTTGGTCGGATTGCGACCAAACCTATATTTTCGGAATCTTCACACTCCTGGCAACCAATTGAACCATGTTCATTTCGAAAAATATACCCGTCATTTACTTAAAACCGTTGTAAGACAACCCTGTTTTTCCGGTACATTGAAAGATGTCAATTCCAGCAAAGAATTTACCTCTTTCTGAGTACACTTTCCAGGCCACACCTGTTTTTTGATCGCGACGAAACAAATATCTACGGAATCCTCACACTTTTGACAACCAATTGAATACCTCGGAATCTCGAATTATCTCGTGGAAATCCTAAAAATGAGAAATGCAATTTATATCAACACCATCAATGAACGGCCTTAACATCCACCTTGGCCTACGTATTAATTTTAATTTGATTGATTCCCAGACCGCGAAAGGCTTCTCGAGAGAAGGCTTTCGAGTAAGCCGCCGATAGGCAATAGCAGAGGAGAGTGGACAATCTGGGTATAGAATTCTATCTGCGGTTAACCGTTTCAGCCGACCGCGCTAATTCAGTTCCCCTCCGTCCCCCCTCTCCGCGCAGGCTCGCTGTACCGCAGTCCGAGCTTCGAGGTTTGCGGCATGGACCCTTTCCCCTCTCTCCGCGCAGCCTCGCTGTACCGCAGTCCGAGCTTCGAGGTTTGCGGCATGGACCCTTTCCCCTCTCTCCGCGCAGCCTCGCTGTACCGCAGTCCGAGCTTCGAGGTTTGCGGCATGGACCCTTTCCCCTCTCTCCGCGCAGCCTCGCTGTACCGCAGTCCGAGCTTCGAGGTTTGCGGCATGGACCCTTTCCCCTCTCTCCGCGCAGCCTCGCTGTACCGCAGTCCGAGCTTCGAGGTTTGCGGCATGGAACCTTTCCCCTCTCTCCGCGCAGCCTCGCTGTACCGCAGTCCGAGCTTCGAGGTTTGCGGCATGGACCCTTTCGCTGCCGGCCCGAGCGTAGAGGCGCCGGCGGGAACGAGTCGCGCGGCCGCGTTGCTGGCTGCGTTCGCGCGACGGCTCGCGACGTTGCGGCGGAAATCGTCGCCCGTTGCGGCCGCCGTCACCGAGACGAGCGACGACATCGAGCTCGGTACCTCGTCGATGGACGGCATGCTCAGGTAGCGCAGCGTCGTCACGGAAACACTGCTTGAAACGTTGCGTTTCTCGGTCTTGTGTCTAGTAGGTGTCCTATCTGTAGCACTAGTTTTGAAACACAACCATTTCAAACTGGGATTTGAATGCTAAATCAAAAGTCTCACTGGTTTCCTGACCGTAACATATACTATAATTACAATTTTTCAAGGGTGATGGCTCCACTGATATCAAAAATGTAAAAAAAAATATATATATATATATATATATATATATATATATATATATATATATATATATATATATATATATATATATATATATATATATATATATATATATATACTGTTTTCTAACCAAGGCTTCCAAAACTTTAATGATCCAAATGAATTCTAATGAATTATGATTCTAATGAAGTCCAAAAATAAATAGCAATCATTCACACTAGGGTATAGAAATCTGATCGTGCAACATTTTTTTCATTCGATTTGGTTAGAAATTTGGCCAGTGGGATTGCAAACAAATGAATTTGAAACCACAAAGTTACCCATGATTTTACCTCAGCCTAGCGATTTTGTAACTTCTACGTCATGCTGTTATTGGTTCTGAATTCTGAGCGATAAAATCTCCATTGTTGTACATGTCAATTTTTTAACTTTGTAACCGAGAACGGCAAAGTCAGAGCTACGAATTCGCAGCGCTGTGCTATTCATCGTAAGGTCACGCGAAAGCACGACGGACGCATTGCAGCGGAAAGCACGTTATCTCGAACTCAACTCAGTGCCATGGGCCACGGAGCTTTGTCTAGTGATGCCCAAAATAAATCGATGTTTTAAAGTATTTTGCATTTGTATTTGTATTTATTGTTCTTCTTACAAATGTGCATCACGTTGCACTGTGGCAAGGTAATACATTTAGTTTTAATATTAATTTTACATGTATCAATTTTACAATATTACATATATCGATTCACTTGATTCGATATATCGATATTTTGAATCGATTCCGGAGGTTCCGATATATCGCATGTTGTATCGATTCAATTGCCATTCGACATTTTGCTAGAAACTCGACATTCTCGTTGACGGCGACGAGTGCCGAGCCGAGCGACCTGCGACGAAAGACACTGCGGTTATCTTTCGCATCGGTAAAGATACGTGAAAACGCTGGAACGCCGGCGCATTTGGCCGCCGTCGCCATCCCGATTCCCGCCATTTAACCTTTTGGTATTTACTGAATGACGTTTTCACGTATTGCGAAAAATAAAAAACATTTCCCCGAAACTTATGTCCCGATCTGATTTTTACGTATATCGATTTAAGTCTGCCAAAAAGATCGAAATATCGTATCGATTCAATTGGCTCCTAATAAATCGATACAAAAGAATCGAATCATAGAATCGATTCAAAACGATATATTATCGATTCAGCCCACGGAATTGGACATCACTATAGGCCTTTGTCCGCGAGACCGAAACCAATCCGAATTTCCGCAGGAAGTTCGACTCCTTGGTGCGAAACTTCGTCTTAAGATCTTTAGAAAATCCATAACTTTCCGGAGTTGAGACTGGAGAGTGGAGCCACACTTGTGGCTGTGATCTAGAACGAGCAAACAAGGCTAAGAAAGTAACCAAGTACGCGAGCTTTCCTTTGCGCTTACGATTAGCTAAGCATTACTCAACGCCGGCTATAGATTGCCAGCTAAAAATTTGACAGACCAATAACATGTATAATGTTCAATCTGGTAACAAATAAATAAATAAATAAATAAATAAATACTCTTTTATAATCTTATTTAAATTACGAAAGCTCGTAATTGGCTAGTCATTTTATTTTTATGTACACAAATTAGCCTCCCAAAAATGTTGCCCATTCCGGGATTTGAACCCGGGTCCCCAACTTTCGCGGCTGGTTCCCCTGGGGACATTCAATTCTCACACCTGTATGCAAATTACTTCTCTCAAATTTCGTGTCTATTTAGCTCAGCGGTTAGAGCACCAGCCGCGAAAGTTGGGGACCCGGGTTCAAATCCCGGAATGGGCAACATTTTTGGGAGGCTAATTTGTGTACATAAAAATAAAATAAATAAATAGTTCACCGAAACGAGCGTTGTCCGCGAGACCGAAACCTAACCGAATTTCCGCAGGAAGTTCGACTCATTGGTGCTCAGCGTGCAGTGGAGCGACCTCACCGAGCCCGAGCCGAACCCGGCCGAGGACGTCGGCGCCGCCGCCGTCATCGAGCTGGTCGACAAAGCCTCGGGCTCGCCGTCCCGGCCGAAGACGCTGGTCCTGTACACCGCCGTCGGCGAATCCTGTCCGACGCTGAAAAGTCCCGACGTCTTCTCGTTCAAGAGCCTCGGCTCCGACCAGAGCTTCTACTCGATGGACGACTTCGACAGGCCGTCGCTCGGCGGTTCGACGTGCGAGCTTTATCGCAGCTGCAGCTACGACGGGATTCCGCAATCCAGCCGCCGGTCGAGCTATTTGTGAGACGGCGCGGCTTTGTAAATATGTAATGTAATTGGAAAGAATAAAATTATGTAATGTACGCAGAACGGTTCCTCTGAGTCTCTTATTGTATCGGGCTCCTTGTGGGTACAATTTAGTGGGGGGAGGGGGGAAAGGCATAGACAATCCAAAAAGTTTCAATTTGAGCGTGATCATTGAAATAAGTTATTTCTATGTAGTTATTAAAGCCGAATTCACAGCAGAATTCAGTGATGATTGTGTATTATAGTTCATATAAGGTGGTAATAACAAATGTGTGAAAAAATATGCAATTTATTTGCGTGAAAATAGAAATTTTAATAAATTCTTAGATTTTCTTGACGGCTACCTATTACACAGTCCAGCTTTCTGAATGTTAAAATAATTATACAATTGCATGCTTTCTTCTCAAAGATATTTCTTGCAGTTGTCAGTCATCGGCATAAACGAGATACTTTTAGCTCCAGCGCAAATATTTTGGCCCATAGCTGTTGTGCTTAAAAGTTGTTTGTTGGGCGGGGAGGGGTGCGTGGGGGGGGGGGGGGGAGCGTATTTTCTGAACCGTGCATAAAAGCCAATTTGTAGCTCAGGGGCAAATTTTGCTCCCCTGTTTCCTCCTATACGGCATGAAAGTTAGATTGGGGAGGGGGGGGGGGGGGGCACTGGCCTCTGTTTCTCCGCCAGCGAGCAAGTGCCTGTTTAATTGCAGCGGCCATTAGCGCCCGTAATTCGTGGCTCAAATCCAGCGATGTGAATGGTCCAAAGCCACGCGGGCGATCGCTTTGACATAGGCGTAATTGCTCACGACAGGACGTATGTCATTAGTGCATGCGCTGAAAGGTAAACTGCTCCCGGTGTTTTAATTGTGAGGCCCGACGACATGGACCCTCATAAACACGTCATGCCGTGCATTCCGGTCGTCGTCGTCGTCCCCATAAAGAGTCATTCAAATATTGTTCATGTCCCAAGAAGGCCAATCCAAATTTAGAATGTAATTGAAATCTAAATCGAGCAATGACCTATTATTTGGCTATTTACTAATAATTATACGTATTTTAACGTGGTGTGAGTAGATTAGCTTCGTCATTGTCAGCCTGGCTAATTTTCCACCCTGAGAACCACCGGAAAAACCAACGGTCAAACAAATGTTCGACAGCCTCCGGCAATACGAAGTCCCTTTTCCCACCCTCTTCCTGCGCCGCGTGGACACCCCTGCTGCCCACTCCAAGGACTGCGCCGTGTGGACACCCCTGCTGCCCACTCCAAGGACTGCGCCGCGTGGACACCCCTGCCGCCCACTCCAAGAGATCGCGGACAGCGGCGTGGGCGTTTCACCGTCCCCGTTAGGTCAAAGGTGGTCGTCGGCGAGGGCGAAAGGACGCGGTCCGCGCGAACGCGGCGTTTCAATCGCGTTTCGACTGCCATTTTATTAGAAGGCGGGTCGCCCCCCCCCCCCTCCATGGGGGGGGGGGGTCAAATTGGCCCGTAACGAGGGCTGGGAAATCGCGTGCCCCTCCAACGACGGGACGACGTCCACGCCACGCGATCCGACCACGACGAGAAACACGTCTGCATTCACTTTGGAATAACAAATCGGCAGGCAATTCGAAGACGGGTGGCATTCTTGGTTGGTGTTCTTGGCTGGATCTCTCGTGGCATGGGCTTTATTGGGACTGGCTGCTATTGGCTGGATCTCGCGTGACATGGGCTCTATTGGGACTGGCTGCAATTGGCTGGATCTCTCGTGGCATGGTGTCTATTGGGACTGGCTGCTATTGGCTGGATCTCTCGTGGCATGGGCTTTATTGGGACTGGCTGCTATTGGCTGGATCTCTCGTGGCATGGTCTCTATTGGGACTGGCTGCTATTGGCTGGATCTCTCGTGGCAAGGGCTCTATTGGGACTGGCTGATATTGGCTGGATCTCTCGTGGCATGGGCTCTATTGGGACTGGCTACTATTGGCTGGATCTCTCGTGGCATGGGCTCTATTGGGACTGGCTGCTATTGGCTGGATCTCTCGTGGCAAGGGCTCTATTGGGACTGGCAGGGTGTCGCACATTGCTGCTGGCTAGTTCCGCAAGCTGGCCGTTCCAATATAGCAAAATGCACATAACGTCCATTTCTGATTCGATGTAAAGTCATTTCAAACAAGCGCAAAGTGGTGATTTTAAAGGTACTCGTCAAGCTGCAGTCAGGGGCTGGGGTTTCCATGGGTACGTTGATCATGGACCGCCTTCGGACACGGGGCTGTTGCCGCTCCACGCTAATTTAGGGGCAGTTTGTGGACTCGTGGCATACAGGGGCCGCGTTGACGACGACGACGACGACCCTTTCATCGCAGGCAAAAAGGGGCATCGAGTCGTAGAGTGTTCGGGATTGCCTGGATGCCCAAAAGCGTTTTGTTCTCCAGGTGGGCGTGCAAACATCAAAGCCAGCTTCACTGCGTATCGAGACACTGATTGAAAAACTTGCGAAAATAATTAGAATCACGTCCCACGATCCTTGGTCTCGATCCATTCGAACCATGATGGCAAGACCAACAAGAAGTCCTCCTACGCGGCGATTGCACCCTCTGGCGGGCACACGCGGCCCCCGCCAGTACCGCCCACGCCCCACCCCCCCCCCCCCCCCCCCCCCAACCAACCAGCGCGTCGACGCGTTCGCGACCCCGTCGTCGTCGTCGTCGTGGTATCGATTGGCGGGGGAAAGCGCGGAGTTTCCCGAGTCGCGTTCCCGAGCAGCGCGCCGTCGCGGTCCTCGCGGCCGAGCAGTCCGCCATGGCCGGGCAAACGCCGTCGACCGTCGTTCGCCGTCGTCGAGTGGCGAAGAGGACGCCGACCGACGCCAGCCGTCTGTGAACGCGACGCCGACGACGAGTCGATGCAGGTAAACTTTTCGCTTTGCTGCCGTGCGATTGTCTTGTTGGTCGACACGGCCGAGTGGTTGATGTTTATGTGCCGAGCGATTGAACGCGGCCCCAGACGGCCGTGGGACAAATGAAAACGCGAGCTGTCATGGAGTTTGCATTTTGTTGTCGAGTTGGAAATTCAAGATCGTCGTTGATTGTATTTGCGTGCGCTTCGTTTGCCAGGCGCAATTCGGTCGATCGCAAAACAAGGCCAAGAAGCGAAACGCTGGCGTGATTTTAGCGTGCTCCTAATGTGTTTTTCATTGTAGTAGGCAAAACAATAAGTTAATAATATGGCGGATTGTCGAGACTTTTCACAGTCGATTCCCATTGTGTTGTTGTTACTTTTCCCCGATCCACGGAAATCTATAACGAAACATAGAAACACGAACGAATTTAACTTAAAAATGAAAATGTGACATCCGTTCTACAACCAGCGTTGCCAAATGAGCCCGATAAACGCATGTGATGCAGGCGCCTTTCGTTCACTGAGCGGCCCACTCTGCATCAATGGGCAGGCAAAAGAGCGGGCTCTCTGCGTGCGTCGTGCGTGGGCTGCCATCAGCGGTGCGTGCATGCGTGCACCTCGGCGTCCCGAGTCCCGAGTCGACGCACGGGGAACTCCGACGGGTCACACACGACTTGCAGTCAGGTTCGAGTCCAGTTTGTCACGGAACGACGGGAGGATCGGTCCACTCTGCAGGTCAGAGTCGCTCGTGGATTGATAGCGAATCAGCTGACATAGTGAGCGAGCTGGCATAGTGATAGTGGTGAGTAATAGTGGGTTTAAAGCTGAGAGAGAAAGCATTATTCTATGCGTGTATCGATAGCATCCCGGTAGACAGAGAGAGCGCGTTATTTTGACAGATGACAGGTCAAGTGACAGGTGTGGGACTTGCCACCGTTCACACTGGCAGTGACAAGCGATGATCAAAGAGGAAAAACAAGTGAGTGACAGCTGTCAAACCACGGAAAAACGTCGCTGAATTTCAAACCTATATAGCCTCGTCCCATTCTATCATGCCTAATTTTGCGCAAGTTTTATGCTCGACAAAATGTTGTACCTATACCTCGGAACTTATGGGACCTGGGTATATTTACAAGGGTACTTGCAGCTCTCGGCGCAGGTCGCTCGTGGAGTGTGGATACCAAATTGGGTCTTACTACGGACGGTGACCTGAAAGCCAACGGAAAATAAAATAGGTGCACCGGTTCACATCAATTCCGAATTTTCGTTGAAATCACGAAAATTTCCCGCAAACATGGCAAGAAACGTTTCGGGTTTTCAACGGTAAAAACGCCTCACTTTAAGAAGGCAGTAATTTGATATCTTTGAAGCAGGTCAGAGCCCGTACAAGCGACGCATTGACCAAGCATGATCCGATATTACTTCCATGAATTCTGATTTCAAAAATTCATAGATATTGTTGGGTCATATAGATATTGAACTATCCCACACGAAAAAGCATTTACGAACATACATATAGGGAAAAAAATACGAAAGTGCAATATCTTATAAGAAACTTATATGTTTCTTATAACAATTTGAACCTTCCATATATGTTCCATGTATATGTTTTTTGAATGTACTTCCGCGTGGGGTGGGTTGGCCAAAGAAAGTGACTCCCGCGTGGCTATTTCCACACACAGCAACGGCTGTTTGGGACCGTCGATTCGGGATCTTCGCCCCTAATTGTAAAACGGGCACCCCACCATGGTAACTGGCCACGCAAACGCCGCGACTGCACGACGGTCGCGTGTGGATGTGCCAGTTCCACCCAGCGGAGTCGCGTGCTCCCAACGACGCGATCACGTCCCGACGGCGACCCGGGGAGGACGTCGACGACCCGGGGAGGACGCTGGCGTGTCTCGGCGTCGACACGAACCATGGCCGCATGACCGCGCGTCCCGGACGTCGAAGTGCCCCGGACCGCAGTGGAAAAACAACCGCGGCGTATCGCCTCGCATATCGCCGCCAATCGGGTCTCGGGGAATTACATGTCGGCGTTTCGTGAAAAATAACCCGGCGACAGGAGAAAATATAGACCGAACTCGTAAACACTTTCCTGCCGATTGACAACGCTTGGGGCTGTGTGTGTAGATATAGGTTATTCCGGTCTTTGTATGCGCAAGTTTTGTGCGCGATAATTAGCGAATCAATATAACTATAAGTATAAAAGTAGGTACCGTTAAGGCAGGGGGATATAGTCATGGAACACGTGAGGAAATCACTATCGCCATTCGCCGGGAGTTTCAGGTAGGTTAGGTTCAGTCTTTACTCTTTAGTCTGGAGATTGAAAGAAAAGGGTAGAAGTCGTGTTTGCCGGGAGTATACGACTTTGACCGAAGGGCGATCTATTCGAATCTGATCCATAGAGTGCAGTTTTGAATTTCCCGCAGGGCACACTACCACGGCCTTCTAGATGGACCTGTCTCCCTGTGGGCACGAACGGCTCGAATGTTGCCAGAAGGCTGTGGGCAATGGCGAACTCAAATACAGTTGTGTTGGCCTTACATTACCACCGCCTTGTGGACTCTGATGTGTGGTACTCTGTGATGCATGAGATCCCCAAAAAAGGGGCAAACTCAAATTAATTCCAGTACAAATATGTTAACAACGTATTCCACTGGGAATGGATTCACAAAGCGCAGAGTCGTCGTAATCCCGGGGGTGAATTTGTAATTTCGATGGGGTCCGTGAGTGAAAACCACAGAAATGTACTACAAGTTGTATCCGATTGACTGAAAAAATATTTAATTCCGATTTAAGCCCCAGCATTTAAAACCCGGTTTCGTGAACCCAGGTCCAGGATTGAAATGCCTTCTTTACCGCAAATTCGACATCACGCCCAATCGAACAAAACCATGTATAGAGGGCCTTGGAGTGGCGAGTTGGAATCCTAGCGGAATATGACCTTGATACGCTAGTATTCCACGAGCTTTCCACTTTCCACAGCCTTCTGCATCACTGGAACCCCAAGGGAGCTGGCAACAAGTCCACCCAGAAGGCCGTGGTCGTGTGTCTGGCTGGCAACGGCCTTGTCGATGCGTCGATGCGTCGTTGCGTCATGCGTCGATGCGTCGATGCGTTGATGCGTCGATGCGTCGATGCGTCGATGCGTCGATGCGTCGATGCGTCGATGCGTCGATGCGTCGTTGCGTCAATGCGTCGTTGCGTCGATGCGTCGTTGCGTCATGCGTCGATGCGTCGTTGCGTCATGCGTCGATGGGGTCGCGTCATGAATGGCGTCGAGGGGGCCGTATGTGCATGTGGCGCTCGGCCTTGGCCTTGACTCACTGGGTGCGGTGGGCGGGGGGGGGGGGGGTGCACGGCCCTGTGAATGAAACCCCGGGCTCCTGGCACACGTTTCACGGGGGCCGTGGGGGGGGGGGGGGGCGTCACCCACCGGGCCGTGTGCTTGACACTGCCAACATTCTGTTGTCTTTGGAGCGCGGCCGAAGTTGCCACATTTCGCTCACACATTTTAATAATTCACGATCGACAAACTCTGGTTTCAGCTCATAATCCTCGGAGGCAAGTTAATTTCCCATGTACCCTTTTCAATTGGTGGTTACTACAGCAAATATAAGTCGCTCTTTACTTTAACTCTGGGCTAAGCACACTTCTAATACCAGCCATTTCGGGGAATGTACCTAAGTGGAATGTCATTCAGTCGGCTCCGAGGTCCAGTTTAATATTATCTTGACCTTCCTATGTAAAACAAAGGCTGTTTCTGAATTCCCTTTTCCAGTTTAGTGGTTTCCTTTCGGCCCCTGATTTTTCCACAATAATCTTGTGGAACCTTCTTGTGGTAATTAATCTTTGCGATAATCTTGTGGAAAATAGCCGATGCCAGCAATGGAAGTGCTTTGGGAAAATTCATTGCCAGCCATGGGACCGAGCTGACAGCTTTCGAAGTTCGTGCCCACAGTGGATAGGCCATGAAGCATAGCAGGCATCAAACACGGTTCAAAAATATCCAAAACCGCTCTCGAAACGTCGAAGGCGGCAAAAAGGGCTCGGTGACCCCTGGCCGTGAATGTCAACGACTTTTCGCGAGGCCGTGCGGCGCCCACGAGTTCAGTGCATCGCGTGGGCCGTGGGGGGCGATGTTCCGAGCGTGGGCGTGCAGGCAGCGCCCTGGCGGCAGTTCCTCGTATCACGTCGCATGCACGGCACGCGGCACGACGTCGTCGGGCAGCGTATTTCCACAACGTGACCGGTGTACGAACCGCGGCGTTGTCGGATTCCCATTGGCCGGGCACCTCGAGGTCCTCCCACCTCTAGCCCGTCGCACGTCGCCAAAGACTCTTTGGACTCTGCCGACTCTTTGGACTCTGCCGACGATTCTTACTGCTCGGCCACGCTTTCGTTTCAGAAATGCACTCGAATTAATTTGAGTTTGCCACTTTCTGGAGATCTCTCATGTCATAGAGTACCATACATCAGAGTCTCCCAGGCTAACACGACTGTAATCTTGCAAGATTAAACCTCTGCTTTTGAACACTATTTTTCACAGTCTTAATTAAGCTCGGTTTACAGCTGGCAATGTCAGTGACACGATGTCATCAACATTGGCACTGCACAAATCAGAGACTCCGTGGCAGAGTCGCGAACATGACGTCATGCACACGCAGAGTCTCTGATTGGTCCAGACTCCAGAGCCAATGTTGATGACATCGTGCCACTGTCATTGCCAGCTGTAAACCCAGCTTTCTGTATATCTATATCTTGAGACAGAAGAGCGATAGGAAACAATTCTAGAAGGCCCTGGTTGTGTGCTCATGGTTAACTGTTCATGTGTGCAGTGCTTCTAGTGATCAAGAGGCTTCCGTGAGATTTGATATCATGTCACAAATTCCGGCTAAGTCAAGTACATAGTGTCTAGCCAGAAATGCTGGAAAACGGTGACCTTCTTTTGCACTTGTCACATGTATAAGTCTAGGAAAAACTCAGCCCGCGCGCTGTCTGCGCCTGCACGATCGCTCGGGGTTTCCACTAAGCCAGCATCAAACTTTAATTAATATCCACGACGCCGATGTTACCGGCATATCCGTCGAAACGCGCCAATCGATGTATGTGGCATGGTGCCCCCCCCCCCCTCTCCCCCTGCCCCAGAAACCCGGTGGCGGCGGCTGAAAACGAACGTGGACGCCGTCAGCGAATCCTGGAAGAGACCTCGTAGTGAGCAAAACACGCTCGTGTTGTCAGCTGCTGATGTACATTATTACTGGTTTACAAGCAATAACAACATGCGAGAACCTATAGCTGTATAGTTGTAATAATAGTTTTAAATTTCTCACTCTTATTTAAGGGTGACTTTCATCAAAATTACGGTTATTGGTTCCAAATGGTGCAGCTTGTAAATACAAAGACACTGCCAAACTATAGGTATGTACGCAATGCATATGCCAACTATAGACGAAATTCTGTCCAGAGGTGCAAGACATTTCTATAAGATGTTTCATTTGCGCTGCTAAAATTGATCTTGGTTCAAACAGCTTTTCCGAAAGCCATTGTGCTAATCGGCAACACGGCTGAAAATATACAGGGAGCCTCATGCATATTTTAGAGTAGAATAGAAGAGGAGTTGAAATCGAAGAAGCCACAATTTCTAGAGGTCTTATGGGAGTTTTGGAGGTTGTGTTTGTTGTCATTTTGTATTATGAATAAATTTCTTTGTAATTCGTCCATACGGACGATTAAGCTTAAAATTGTCACAAAGGGAATTACAAATATAATAATGTCAACACAATCTATAAAATGCTCGGGCAGGTCTCTGTGAAGTGACCTTCAGCCTTGTGTTGTGCATCTGCTTGTGTCTGTGCTTGTGCATGTTCATGTGCTCTGTGCTTCTGCGTTGTGTCAATTGTGGGTAGACCTTAAAGGTCTACCCACAATTGACACAACGCACAAGCACAGAGCACAAACACATGCACAGTACTCAAGGAAGTTCGAATATTCCATCTCCTTGAGTACTGAGCTTGTGTCGGACCAATCACAGAGCAGTATTGAAAACATAGCGGACACAGAGCAGCTGATCTGATCGGAGCGGGATGTCAGTGCGAGGAAACTTGGGAGTTTTGAGGTTGTGTTTGTTGTTGTTTTTTTTTATTACTAATAAATTTCTTTGTAATTCGACCATAAGGACGATTAAACTTAAAAATTGTCACAAAGAGACTGAAAAAATATTTATATCAACACAACCTAAAAAGCTCGAGGAGGCCTATGTGAAGTGACCTACAAGCCTTGTGAGCATTGTGCACTGTGCACTGTGCATGTGCTTGTGCTTCTGCGTTGTGTCTATTGTGGGTAGACGTTAAGAGCGAGAGCTCGGTAAAACCCCCGGGCAAACTCCCAGTACAAGGCACAGGCGTTGTTGCGGGGAGTGCGTGGGAGGCCGTCTAGACAGAAGACAAGCACCTTGAGGCCCTGACGTTTCGGCAGGGGGGGGGGGTCGACTACTCTAGGATCAATTTGAGTTTACCACCTCACAGCCCTCTATAAACGGCAGCTGATAAACAATTTTGCACTAATGACCTTTTGTCTAGCTATAGAAGGCTTGTAACTTGTAAGAGGTCTCTACAGTAACGTTCGCTTTAATGGTGGACACTTTCGCGAATCTTCAAGGCAAGTTCTGCGCATGGGCTAAGGGCTAACCATTAGCAGCCGCTAGGGGATCGGAAAATACTCATAAAACAGTCGTAGAAATCCATTATTTACACAAATGTCATGTACTCAGTGGTAATATCGCGGGGGAAAATGGCAACTTTACTCAAATAATTTTACCGGCAGCATTAATTAAATCAGGCATTACACATACTTTTGTTATGAAGCTATCTGTTTTCCGATATACGTATTACCACTTACCAGTACCATCACACATTATAGGTTCACTCCTGAAACTAACTAGCTTATGCACAGCTAATTAATTCGTTACAGTTGCTAAAAACCAGAGCGAGATCTAAAAAAGTGTCAACTTAACAGAAATCCACAAAACAGAATCTATATATAAAATCATATATTATAATTGAAACATAGGTATAGGGTGTTGCCAATCCCCGTTCGTTTCCCGGGAAGGTCGCAAAACATGAATTTTCCGGATGCGAGAATTTTCAGCTACATCTCAATTGGTCAATTTCGTTCACTGCAATATTTAGACTTCCACCATGTTGCTTACACGTAATAAAGCGCTACAGCTGAACAAGGCGCTATTCTCACAGAGCCATGTAACTGCACTTTGCTCTGTTTTCAAAGTTTCTCAGGTCTCAGTCCGTGTAGGTTATGCAACCCGGCGCCCGCTAATAAATGATTGCCGTACCGCGTTTCATGGATGTGCTCCCATTGACAACCACCAACCGCCTCCCTAGAAAAACGCCCCCGGGACGCGTCCTAAAAGGGAATAATTAGTTAAGCATATGCATGCGCCCCCAGATACTATGAAACCCACTCAGTGTCAGCGTATATACCTACTTCAAAAGAGCGCTAGGGGTTGGTGGGGGGGGGAGGGGGGGGGGGTGACGCGGCCGCGCGTGGCATAGTATCGTGGCCTGGTACGGTACCCCATTCGGAGAGGTCGGGTCGATCGCGCTCGGCCTTGACTCAGAGCGAGAGAGTTCGCCCCCCCCCACCCCCCCCCCCTGGCGGCAGGCCACGCAACCTGGCTCTACACCGTCCACGGCCACCTAGTATGCATAGCGTTGGCACCGACACGTGGTGACGCAGTCCGAAAGGCACGGCCACCTAGTGAGATTGGCACGCGTGCAGTGCGTATATGAAACAACAATTAAAGGGGACAACAGAAGAGGCATGATCGAAAATTTGGGCTTTTAAGGCGGGAGATCGCCTCCAGATACCAGTTTCAGTTAAATCGCCTCCTGTCGGCACGAGACACATCACGTGCAAGATACACAGTATGTAGACCTACACATTTTTACAAGTTTGGTCGACAAATTAATTTAAGGATGGCCAAAATCACACAATTAGCACGTTTTTTCTTGCCGAGTTTTGTTCGCAAAGCGTTTGAATAATTTAGAGCACTTAAGAATGTGGCATAGGCACGGCGCTGGCGCTGGGAATTGTTATGCGATAGCAACACGTCACAATAATATTGTTGTTTGTGAGTGAAAAGACAACACCTGGCCGATGGAGGAGGAGGAGGCAAGATGGTGACACTGCACTGCAGCGATCAGAAAGGCCCAGCTTGCAAAGTCGCAATTTACGAATGGTTGCACGGCTCGGTACGTGAGCCGTAAACACAGCCATTTCAGTTTATAAATAGCATACTACTTTTTGTGTTTATATCGCCCCCAGGTATGACTGCAGCTGAAGCAGCATTCGAGTTGTAAATCGCTAGGTCGACTTGTCGATTGCCTTTAGGACAACTTGTCGATTGCCATTAAGTCGAGTTGTAGTTCTGAATTAGGTCGAGTTGTAGTTCTGAATTAGGTCGAGTTGTAGATCGCCATTAGGTTGAGTTGTAGATTGCCATTAGGTTGAGTTGTAGGTCGACAACGAACCGTGTTCAAATTGCAACCGCAGCTTGAGAACCGAGTGACACCGCGAAACCAGAGCAGCTCATGCAAAGCTTTGCAAGTTTGCCATATCGAACAGGTGATTCGTTCAGCGCACCAAGCTCCAAGCCTCATTGCCAAAGGTTGAAAACACTGTGTTTGAAACTGAACAAAGCGCTGTAAGAATCTAGAGGCATGTTCCTCCCATTTGAAATCGTGCTGAAATTGACCAAAATCAACCCCGTGCACATTTCGAGCTGATGGTGCCGGTGGTTTCGTTTTGAAACTGTACAAAGCGCTGTAAGAATCTAGAGGCATGTTCCTCCCATTTGAAACCGTGCTGAAATTGACCAAAATCAGCCCCGTGCACAGTTCGAGCTGATTGTGCCGGTGGTTTCGTTTTGAAACTGTACAAAGCGCTGTAAGAATCTAGAGGCATGTTCCTCCCATTTGAAACCGTGCTGAAATTGACCAAAATCAGCCCCGTGCACAGTTCGTGCTGATGGTGCCGGTGGTTTCGTTTTGAAAGTGTCACTCTCACTGCTGAACGTTTTTAGCAAGTATATAGTTTTTAGCTGCAATGTTTATAATTTGTTCATATTAAGATTATACATGGTAAGCTAATTTGTGAGCGATAAAGTGTGAGGTATACATTCGCACATTAGTGAGATGAGTTAAGGGAATGAGGCGAAAGCTCCGAGAACCGCGTTGCTCATCAAGGGCTTAGCGCAAGTTAACAAATTAATTTGCCTCGAAATGTAGCTCGACCGCCCGAGCTGCCCCGTGACTCGATTCCGGGCACCGAGGGCACGGAGGCGTCCGAGCGGTTGGCCGAGCGCCTAGTGGCGCCCCGCGGCGCGCTAGGACCTGCCCCAACGCGGACGTGGGATGTAGGTCGCCGTCCGGGTCGGCCCCCGTCGCGCCCCTCGACGCCGACCCCGCCGCCGCCCCCGGTGACCCGCCCGGCCCGTACGGGCACACGGCGTCCCCCTCGCGATCAACGACAACATGTACATGCCACACTCTCAACGTGAACCCCCAGCTCGAGTGCCGAACCAAACCGCACAAGCAGAGTGGATGGACAACTCGGCACTGACAGCCGCGTTGAAATACAAGTGGGATTCTGCTCGATTTCGCCGCATCCAGCTGGCCGTGTTCAGCTCGAATCGCGTATCGCCAAGCGCCATTTCTAACGGGCGCCAAAACTGCTGTGTTTGAAACTAGAGGCATTGAAAAAACTATTTCCAATCGGGTTTGGAGTACTAAGTAAAGACTCACTGACTTCCCGACGTTTCATAACATGTACTAAAGTTAATCCTTCAAGGGTTAGCTATAGCCCGACTTTCCAGTTGAAAGAGTTTTTTCAACACTATTGTTAAAGATATGACAAGTGCAGACATGAGTTTTAGAAACTTAATCGAGAGTCATGTTCCTCCCATTTGAAACCGCGCTGAAATTGACCAAATTCAGCCCCGTATATATACAGTTCGAGCTGATGGTGCCGGTGGTTTCGTTTTGAAACTGTACAAAGCGCTGCAAGAATCTAGAGGCATGTTCCTCCCATTTGAAACCGTGCTGAAATTGACCGAAATCAGCCCTGTGCACAGTTCGAGCTGATGGTGCCGGTGGTTTCGTTTTGAAATTGTACAAAGCGCTGTAAGAATCTAGAGGCATGTTCCTCCCATTTGAAACCGTGCTGAAATTGACCGAAATCAACCCCGTTCACAGTTCGAGCTGCCCCCGATGATATGGCCTCGCCGGCCACCGAGACTCGAACCCCCGCACTCTTGGCGTCGTCCTCCCGCCGCTGCATTTCCCGACGCCACCTCGCTAGGACGCCGTCAAGCGGCGTCGAAATGCGACGCGGCGCGGCATGTTCTGGGCCGGAAACCCGGGCGTTCACAATCTTTACTTCAGTAGGGGACGAATAATCGATTCGATTCGGCACGACATTACATTTTAGGCGCACAGCGCGAGGACTCGACAATTATTTCTGCCATGGACATGCCCCAAATTCGGGACGCACACGCAGCTGGGGGGAAAACGCGTCACTGCTTGCGTGCCCGAGCTGTATACGCACGGAACGGGACGCAACGGATGCTTGACGCTTTTCGACGACGACAGGACAGTGCCGACACCTGCCTAACGATCACGTAACTTTTACGCTATGCCGTTATCGGTTCTGATGGATAAAATCCCTATTGTTGTACATTTTAAATTTTAACTTGTATAACCGAGAACGACAGTGGAACGAAATGAATTGGCAGTTCAGGTTTTCCCCCCTTCCCTTTTAGGCTAGGCTAGGTTCATCATTAACTTCCTCATCTTCCATTTATTATTCACCGACGCCATCAGCCCAATGAGCTCCAGGGTTCGTTGTCAAAACAGTGCGTCGTTAAGCACCAATCGATTAAATGGAAGGATTTAGTGCGCGGTGCTCACGCCATTAGTTCATCGACTGCGCACCGAGTAGTTTCAATTGGACCGCGACTACTTCTGTCCTAAAAAACCCGAAGTCCCCCCCCCCCCCGTCTCCCCCCACCACACGTACAAAGCGGTAAGGGCCGGGGGGGGGGGGGGGCGGGGGGATTTACTATCCGCGACGTACGTCAGCTCGTATCGACCCCCGACGCCGACGCCGACGCCGACGCTCAATGAGCGGGCGCAGGGTGTAGGTCAAACGTTTAGCTGCGTGGGACGCCGTCGAAGGCCGGGCTTACGGCGCGCAGCGTACAACCGCGATTCGTTGCACTTGGGGTCGGAGTATGACCCCGACCCTCCCGTTCTGGGCGACGCAGTGTCCCGGATCTGGAGCTGGTTTTCTCGCGATTTTGGGGTGCCAAAGCGTAGCCCGATTCGGTTCCGGTTGTGCAGTCCGCGCCATGACACTTGGCTTTAATGCGACGCGGGTCTTGGCGGAAATCGGGACTCGAATGGGACCGCGACCGCGACATGGTTTGGGTTTAGATACGAGAGCTGAGCGAACGGGGGTGATAACTTTCAGCGGAAACTGCTATGCTTTCGCGCGGTTTTCGATGTCGAATGGAACGAGGTTTGAATTCGGTCGCGGCCCCGTGGCTGGGTAACTGCCCCATGGAGTTGTTGTAATAAATAGCATTTTCGAATCCACTTTCCTTGGTCACACCAATTTCAGAAAATAATGCTGTGTGAAAAAGTCTGAAAATTTGGATCTAAACAGGTTTAGTTTTAGATGATAACATCACTTTAAAGTTTAAAGACATCACTTTAAAATTAAAATCAAAATTAACGTTGATTTTTATTCTGTTAATCGAAACAGCTAACAACATGTCCCCCAAAAACTGCGAATTCAACCTAACCAAATGTCAATATCTGCAAAATTATAGTTCGGTGATCTCAGTATTTCTCAAGCCGATAGCGTTCTGCCGAGAATAAAATCTTTCGAACATTATGGACGTTTCAATTGATTCAAGCAACGGTTTTGACACGATATCCTGTCTGATATTCAAACCACTTCATCGCTGTAACAGGCCGGTGGCCACTCAAAATTATTTCTTCATTCGCTGCACCGCAATATGTATTTTTCCCCTCGCATTATACTTGAGGAAAAATTCAATTTTACTCTTGAATGCAAAGTAAAGCCTAGCTGTTTTTCAGTGTTTCGTTGCCTGTTATACTACTTCCTGTTCTGCGATTTCGTAACTCTGACTTTGCCGTTCTCGGTTACAAAGTTAACAAATTTACATGGACAACAATAGGGATTTTATCCATCAGAACCGATAACGGCATAACGTAAAAGTTACAAAATCGCTAGACTGGACTAGTTTCTTGATCAAGATTCAACGATCGACACTATACTCTTTTGGACTCTATGGAAAAGCGACTTCCCCACGCCGTCTCTAATACGCCTCTCTGGCCGTCTGCAAACTTCCGGCCGACTGGGCCAACTTTCTCGAAATCCCCCGTCGGCGTCGGCGTGCGTCGCGACGCCCTGCGCCGGTGCAGCGGCGTCCCGTTGACCCAGTCCTCCCGCGCGGTCAATGTCGTCGTCGTCGTGGTCGTGGTCGTCGAGGGTGCCGCGTCGATCGATGCCCGGCGAGGGCGAAAGTCTGCGCGAGACGCTGATCGCGTGGTTTGTTGGTCCTTCCAGTGCGGCGACGGGGACATGTCAGACACGAGGATCGACGGCAAACGCATCGATGTTGATCGCCGCCGTCGGCTGCTGCAGTGACCTTGACAGTCGCAAACCTCTTCCGGTCACCGTTCTGTACGTATAAGCATCGCCCTCCCCCTCACCAAGATTCACCACCTACAAGTACGCATGCACTACTGCAATTACTGTATTTTTGACGAAGTCATGTTTGGACTGGACCCTCTCAACACTCAAGTTATTATACGCACGAAGTTGAAATACTTACTGCATAGTTTATTCGCGAATTACTTGGCCAAATCCACTTCCGCGTTTCGGGCAATGCCATTGTTAACACAGATGTGCATCTTGACATGTGTCAAGAATTTGCACCAGCTCTGTCCCTTTCACAGCCCTATGTTGCCAGTTTTTGGGGAAACCCCTTCACTGCCAATTATCAGGTAGGTAAGCACACAAAAGGGACGAAAGTGAAAACCTAGCTTTTTGCAAGGAGATCCGTCAGTGTTCACTCTCGAAGAGAACACAATGGAGCTTAGCAGAGCTTACAAGGGCAGGCCTGCGTCTTCCTAGCCCCAAATCTCTAGTGGTTTTGACCAGTAATTCGGGAATGGACTTTAAACGGCACCTGCCAAAAACTGCATTAGCCTTGTAACTGGTCACTTCTTCTTTGTTCCCGTGTGCAGGTGTGCCATATAGTATTCCAACACCGGCTCGTGCCCGGCACATAGCCCCCAAACCATCCCTGTCTAACCCCCCCCCCCCCCCCCCCCCCCTTTGTGATTCCACCCCCCAGATGGTTGGCGCGTGTCCGCGGCATGCGACACCTGTTGCCCGTCGACCGCATGCTGCTGCTGCCGCCTGGCGTCTCACGGCCGAAGCTCGCGCTGGCCGGCCTCACTCTGGTCACCGCCTCCCTGTTCCTCACGTTCCACGTGCTCTACGACTCGGCGCTCGTCAGTCTGGCGACGCCGCCGGCGTCGGCGTCCGGCGTCGCGGCGCCCTCGCCGTCGCGCGCCGCGACGACGCCGCCGCCGGGCGCCGACGGCGGCGGGCGTCGCGTGCACTTCCCGCGCACCTCGCGGCGTCTGCCGCAGGCCGTGATCGTTGGTGTGCGCAAGTGCGGCACTCGGGCGCTGCTCGAGATGCTGGCGCTGCACCCGCGCGTGCAGAAGGCCGCCGGCGAGGTGCACTTCTTCGACCGCGACGACAACTACGCCAAGGGGCTGGACTGGTATCGCCGCAAGATGCCGCACTCGTTTCGCGGACAGATCACCATCGAGAAGAGTCCCAGCTACTTTGTCACCTCGGAGGTAAAGTCCGGCTAATTTGTCACCTCGGAGGTAAAGTCCGGCTGAACTAATTCAAACTGGGATTTGAATGCTAAATAAAAGTCTCACTGGTTTCCCGACGTTTCGTAACATATACTAGTTACTTCTTCAAGGGTGGTAGCTCAATGATGATAGTTTTTTTACAAAGCTATTGCTAAAGACAGGACACTGACGACACTAGTATAAGAAAAGCAGTAAAGTCTAGCTACTTTGTCATCTCGGACAGCATCGTCGATCCTTGACATAGGCGTTGAGGGATTGGCATCTATACAGTCACATGCTGTCGTGGTGGAAGCCGAATAAATAAGTTTCAGCCTAAAGGAACGCGTCCTTTGGACCATGCAGCAGCAGAGGTGGCGATTTTAGGTAAAATGGACGTGAAGCTGGAACCGGGAAGTGAAAGTGAAAAGGGAAGTGAACCTGGATACGAGCCCGGGATAGGAGGCCCCGAGGTCGTATCCATGGTTCGGTTGCACAGCAGTCGTATTTGGCAATAATATGAAGAGAGCGCTTCTTGTCTGCTCAAGGTTATGCTTCAAGGTTATATTTCGAGGACGTTTTCCCAGGCTAGATCGCAAGGTTGTGTAGATGGCCCCGACTTAAAATCAACGATCGGCAGGACTACGGCGGTGTTACACTAGGCCCGGTGCTACAGTCATGCTAAAAACATAGGGAAATAAGTAACACCACGCCGTAACACCGCCCCTTGGCAATTTTAGGACGATCCTAACTGCCCAAGGCAGTTTAGGATCTTTGAGTAAGCTTCACTGCTGTTCGATTCGCTAGGGAGTCCCGTGGGACAACTTCTTGGTCTCCCAAGCTAACAGCAGCCCCGTGGGTCAACTTCTTGGTCCCCCCAAGCTAACACCAGCCCCGTACCGCGCAGGTCCCCGAGCGCATGCGCGCCATGAACGGCAGCGTCAAGCTGCTCTTCATCGTGCGCGAACCCGTGACGCGCGCCATCTCGGACTTTACGCAGCTGCGCAGCCACGCGGCCACCGCGTCGTCGTCGTCGTCGTCGTCGTCGTCGTCGCCGGCCGCCGCCGAGCGCAGCTTCGAGCAGCTCGCGCTGCGCGCGGACGGCAGCGTGAACGCTGCCTACCGGCCGCTCGCCGTCTCGCTCTACCACACCTTCCTGCACCGCTGGCTCGAGGTGTTCCAGCGCTCGCAGATCCTGATCGTCAACGGCGACCTGCTGATCGAGGACCCCGTGCCGCAGTTGCAGCGCATCGAGAAGTTCCTCGGCCTCGAGCCGCGCATAGGAAGACACAACTTTTACTTCAACCGCACCAAGGGGTTCTTTTGTCTGCGCAACGAGACGGCGGACAAGTGTTTGCGCGAGAGCAAGGGGCGCAAGCATCCGCGCGTGGACCCCGTCGTCGTCACCAAGCTGAGGCGGTTCTTCAGCGAGCACAACCAGCGGTTCTACGACCTGCTCGGCGAGGACCTCGGCTGGCCCGAAGAGTAGGGAAACAGATGCATATCATGACGAACTGAAGAAGGCCGGCCGATAAGCAATCTCGGCGGCCGGGTCTAGCCGGGGGTCTAGCGCGGGTCTAGCGCGGGTCTAGCGCGGGTCTAGCGCGAGACAGAATACACTCGAAGCTTTGTAGGATGCCTCGAAGGCGAAGTCAGACACCATTATAGTTCATGGAGTCGAATTCGTTCTGAACGTTAATTTTGATCGCATTCTTACAATGTTTCGGGTGTAATTATATTATGGCTTTGTCTGAAATCTTTTCCAATCATGGTCTTGGTCAGTCGATGCTTCTGAGGGACCGCGAGGTTTGTTTAAAAACTAGCAACCAAATCCAATGTCCATCTCTCGATTACTAGATAGTATTCACTCGATGCCAGCAATGGAAGTGCTTTGGTCCTGTGCATTGCTAGCACGGGACCGAGACCAAGACCTGGAGCTGACAGATTTCAGAGCACGGCCTACTAGCAATCAAATCTAGTGTCCATCTCTCGATTGCTATAGTTACTCGATGCCAGCAATGGAAGTGCTTCGGTCCTGTGCATTGCTAGCACGGCACCGAGACCAAGACCTGGAGCTGACAGATTTCGGAGCACGGCCTTATATAGATCAGGGGAAGCCACGATCTTTGTTGACAGCAAGGGCCGTCCAAACGGCGTTCCCGCCAAACCCTGTCGATCGCCACTTGTCCTCGGAAGACTTTGCGGAAGTCTTGTCCAAGGTCAAGGTCGTGAGCTTCCCCAAGCGGCCGGGCCCGACGCCAACGCGCTAGTTCCCGCGCCGCCCGCTGCACAACGGCAACGCGCAGCGCTAGTGCAGACCCGGCGCCGAGACGAAGCACGCCGCGTTCGTGCTTCTCACTAACTAGCCTAAGTTTATTTATAAATATATTTTTATAATCCATATTGGAGATTGTTATTTACTGTTAAAATTAAAATATACTCTATTATAAAAAGGAAACAGTGTGTAAAACGCATATCAAGCGGTTCCCGTCGACGCGCGTGGAGGATTGCGTCGTCGCCCGTCGCCCAGGGGTCGCCGTTTTGTCGTGCAAACAGGCGGCTGTCTTTGGTGACGAAGCGCCGCGTTCCTAAAACGGGGAGTTCCGACTGAAGGGGTAGTCACAATAGTGGGGTTCCTTTCTTGTCGAAAGGTTGTGCAGATTTGGCGCTTGCCGCTTTCACACTTTGGCCGTGGAACTTTGCAACGTGTAGCGTCCTGACACGCTGGCAAGCGCGGTTTAACTTGAAAAAAAAAGCCCAGTCAAATATTGCCCTGAAAATTGCTTCAATTTTACCGTTCATAAAATTGCTTCAATCAATGTAGGTATAACGTTTCATGAAATTGCTGACGTGTCCAACATAAAGTGTGGAGACCAACATAATAATCGGCTGATTTCAGGTCTTCCCTTTCTCAAACTAAAGCAACACTCTCTGGCGTCGATCAAAGTAACTGCTCAGTTTGAAGCAATGACCGAAAGTTCAGCAAGGGTCAGACACGGCCATCTGTAACGTGTATTGATGAAAGCTTTACGATGAATTTCCCCTGGGCACAAAGCGTCAATACCTCAGAAAGCCGAAAATAATATCCATTGGTTAAGTAATTGAGGTTATTACTATACATATACCTACGTGTGCTCACATGCACGAAATATTATTGCGTATTGGTGGCACGCGAAACGAAGGAAGCGTCAAGCGCGACAATTGATTTTGTAGCAGGCTAGAAGCTGATTTCTAGACACAGAAAACGTCTGGTGAGGTTAGCTGATGATATGATGTTAGGAAATGATGTTGGAGCTGATGTAAGGATATGATGTTAGAGCTGATGTTATACGACGCAAGAATAGCCAGCGTGCGCGACGGGAACCCAAATAGTAATTTAGAAATCGAGGCGGGGATGCCTCTTTTCGTGCTCATTGCAACTTGAAACATATCAAATGTCATATCAGAATATTAATAGAGAATTGTGTAAACTATGATAATATATTACAAAGAGCTATGTATATATTCAGAATGTATATGCATATATACCATTATCTAAGGTGTTATGAACTGTGAGAGATTGTACCAGTAATTTGTATAAAGCAAAGCACAAAATGGCACAAAGCATATATCAAGCATATCAATACGAAGGCTGAACCTATAGGTGGAAATATAGTACATATAAGAAGGAGACAAGCATTGTAGTAATACATTGCTAAAACACGCTGAAAGTAAAACCTATGTTGAAATTATATTCTCAATCCTATGTATATTGTTCATCGCCATATTCCGATGTGATTCTGACGCTGTTTTGTCCATAAATTATAGAGTAATTAACATAAAAGTATGTTAAGCCATTATATTAGCCGATTAGGAGCGATTTGTGTCCTAAACAGTCTGAAAATAAGTCTTGATTTAGCAGAATAGATAGGTATATCCCACGCAGATGTTGACCCGCACAAAGTTCCATTGAGTGTTGTGGCGTATCTGACACAGATGGCGTATATCTTGCATCTTATCTATAGATATAAATAGAGTATCTTGTATCTTGTCCGGATACATTTTATGACATGTACCGGTACGTATCTTGTATCTACATTTTAAGGTAAAGATACAAGATAAAAAACTTAAAAACCCGAACAAATTTTGGCATTGTCGACGGTAATATCCCAGTCCATAGAAAACTTAGTATAGTGAGTTTTCAAATATTCGGCTAAAATATCCCTGCTTCAGCCGAGAGTCTAGGGGGGCGTGACTTGGAGCAGCCAGTGTTTTACTTAACCCAACGTAACAAAGTATTTCTGTATCTAACTAAACATATGAATCTAGATACACCAGAGTATCTTTTATCTATACATCTGGATACAGCGTTTTATTGCAGTATCTCTTAACCGGTATATAGATACATTTTTTTCAAGTATCTTATTTTGCATGTATACCTAGATACAATAAAATGTATCTAGTCACTACTATACACTGGTGCCAGCGCATACCTGTTGCACTGCTCCACCTATACTCAGTGTACCTATAAAACTGCACTTTAATCCGGCGCAGGAACTCACGCGCAGACTGCACCGAAATGCAGCTGCAGTCTCACATCCTTCCGAGAAAATGCAGTCATGTTTTTCCGACTGCATACAGGGTACCACTAATTGCAACGCCAAGTACCGCTTAATTATCTAACTGCATGCGATGCAGAATAATAGCAGAGATCCAATCCAGTACAAACAAACCCAAACCAACCGAACTGAGTTAAACGAAACGCTGCATTATTGATGGTTATGTTGTTTGATTTCGTGTTTAATTGTAACCCTACACTAAGAACTACCTACCATTAAACCCAGAACGCTTATTTTCCAGTCCATGCAATTGGTTACCATCACAATTTAAACACCAACTAATCCAAAGTGCCTGCCAAGATTCGAAACAATTGCCAAACCCATTGACACAGCCGGTCGATTCGGATCCAGATGACTTTGGTCCGACCATGTCAAAATAATATATTAGATAATTAGATTGTAATTCGTTCAGACACCTCAATGATACAAAACATAGTTACTTTTCATATATTTAACCGGGTTGAATAAGTGATTACAATATTATATGAAAGTTTATCGTAGAACCAATGATTATTGGTTCATAAAAATTATAGGTATCCTCTTATATCAAGAAAGCAATACTGAAACAGATGACAAATGAGTATATTATATTATAATTATAATGCGGATAATATTACATGAAAATGGGCGCGAAGAGGGGCATCTCCGTTCGTGTTTATGAGAATTCAAAGTGTTATCAAAAGAAAAATGGTGTTGTACATGTATTGTATAGTAAAAATTATTACTAGAAAATCCAAACATATCATGTTATATAATGTAAAAAGACTAAAGAGCAATAGTATTATATTATTATTGCTATCTCTCTTTCCGACACATATCATTAATTTTAACTTCAAAATATACGAGAGCCTGATGTTGTTTAATATAATATAGATGTAAATGTTTCAAATACATTATTGACAAGCTGCTGCAAACTTGTTTCTATTATAAATAATGTCGTGAGTTGGTAATTCAATTGTGAATTCGCGTTCACTCGCCTAAATATTAAGATATTACATTATATCGCAGAAGCAATATTGTGCAGATGATGTATATTATGTGAGGTAATTGAAATGCACGAGAAATGTTGAATAAAATGCTTTGAACCGAATTCCGATGGCGCGTTTACGCAGTGGCCGTGATTATAGCGTTGTGTTCAACGACGCAGTCGCAAATCCGAAAATCCCTATTTTGCTTCGTCACGTTGAAATAATTCATCCCGTGTTATGATTCGTCCATATCCACGATTAAACAACGCAACCATAGCAACCACAAAACATTGGGCGACTACAGTTCCAGAGTCAAAAGTATGTGGCCAAATAATTGCCAGCAGAAAAGCATCGTATTTATGTGGGCAAATCAGTGATCGACTCTGGAACGGTGGTCCCATTGAGACGATGCGCAAAGCCCGATGGGTAGGCAACCCGCCGTACGGCCATGCAACATGGGCTGCCGACAGCCAGTCCCAGGGGCTGAGGCACAAAATTGAGAGAGAATTATTGTTTTTTATCTGAAAGAATGGAAATGTAATCGTGTGGTTTCGTGAATAAGATGAGGACTTTGGCTGAGTGCATTTTCCATATGTCGGAAGGTTGTACATAGAGCATTTTTAATATTATGTCTTTCGAAACGGAAACATCTGGAATCAGTCGAAAGAGCTGAAGTTATTCATTATCGATTTGGCCGATCACAGCCTGCCTCAGACAAGTACGCAACACCTTGCCATTTCGTCTAGTCTAAAGTAATTGCAGATTTGTTTATAGTGACCCGGCACCTCCGCCATCGATGACCACGAAACCATTTACAACGGCATTTCCAGATTACATAAAACACGCTGGCCGTTCCAATATCACGGGGCAAAATGCACACACAGCCAATGCAGTCCATGTGCCTGATTCTGACCACCCTTAAGGCCCGTCATTTCAGGCTGGCTACTGGCAATTTCCCAGCCAGCCTCACAGGCCAACAACGCACACACAGCCAATGCAGTCCATGTGTCTGGTTCTGACCACCCTTAAGGCCCGTCATTTCAGGCTGGCTACTGGCAATTTCCCAGCCAGCCTCACAGGCCAACAACGCACACAAAGCCAATGCAGTCCATGCGTCTGATTCTGACCACCCTTAAGGCCCGTCATTTCAGGCTGGCTACTGGCAATTTCCCAGCCAGCCTCACAGGCCAACAATGCACACACAGCCAATGCAGTCCATGTGTCTGATTCTGACGACCCTTGCCCGTCATTTCAGGCTGGCTACTGGCAATTTCCCAGCCAGCCTCACAGGCCAACAACGCACACACAGCCAATGCAGTCCATGTGTCTGGTTCTGACCACCCTTAAGGCCCGTCATTTCAGGCTGGCTACTGGCAATTTCCCAGCCAGCCTCACAGGCCAACAACGCACACACAGCCAATGCAGTCCATGTGTCTGATTCTGGCCACCCTTAAGGCCCGTCATTTCAGGCTGGCTACTGGCAATTTCCCAGCCAGCCTCACAGGCCAACAATGCACACACAGCCAATGCAGTCCATGTGTCTGATTCTGACGACCCTTGCCCGTCATTTCAGGCTGGCTACTGGCAATTTCCCAGCCAGCCTCACAGGCCAACAACGCACACACAGCCAATGCAGTCCATGTGTCTGGTTCTGACCACCCTTAAGGCCCGTCATTTCAGGCTGGCTACTGGCAATTTCCCAGCCAGCCTCACAGGCCAACAACGCACACACAGCCAATGCAGTCCATGTGTCTGATTCTGACCACCCTAAGGCCCGTCATTTCAGGCTGGCTACTGGCAATTTCCCAGCCAGCCTCACAGGCCAACAACGCAAACCCGAGTCGCGTATCGCCTATACATTCCAAAGCAGGTGCAGGTTTGTTTCTCGCCGGTGCAGTGCGAAACAGAAGCATGTTATTAAATAGTCGAGTGCCCCGTGGGTTATTCACTGCAGTGGCGATCTGCTGGCGGTGTGAGCTTTGACCGCGCATCACGCGGGCATCCGTCGAGGTTAAGTGCACTGCCCCGATCAATCATTAAACCGCATTTTATCGGAACCGTATCATTAAAAATTAATTAAGGTTACATACCATCAGCTGGCGCGGTTCAGCAGAGGTCACTTCGCGCCCAAGAATGTTATCGCCGCGGCGAGTGCGCGAGTTGAGAGTTCGTCGCTTCTCCGTTTCGACTCCTTTTGTTCGCTGGCTCGAAAACAAGGCGATTTCGTTGCGTGGCTCTGTAATTTGTCACTATATTCAAACTCGGCAAAGCAGCTCACTGGAATAATCGATAAAGGAAACCCGCGATTGTTGCAAAGTTCATACTGGTTACCTATATACTGGTACCTATATATCATTGACGCTACCCAACTGACCGCTTGTCCGGAAATACGTATGATAAATGTAACATTTTACATTTTTTAGAGAAGATTTTTCGATATCTAGATCGAGGAGCAGGCAATTCGCAAACAATGCCGACCTAACCTCTAACGGTCCGTGACCACGTGCTGCTTGGCAGGTACTAAATCAGTTTAGGTATAAGTAGGTACTTCGGGACAGCTGTTCAGGTGGTGTGAAGTAGGCCGCTGTTCCGGGCATCTGAGACTGAATGAAAGGGAAACCTGATAAATTTAAGCTTAGCTAACCGAAACACTTTAAATTAACTCTCTCCAATTCCCCAATTCCTCATTTCATGCACATTGAATTTCGGCCTTCGGGATGAATCTGTATGAAGTTGTTTCCCATCGCTCTTTTGGCGCCGATGTTGCCAGGAGGCTGTGGGGTATGGCAGAGTCGAAACATTCAAAATCATAGCCACCTATAGATACATATTTGCCATTCAATTAAATCGGAACATATCCATTCGGAGGGCGCTGAAAAGAAGTTATTAGGAAAACCAATTGAAGATACTATCCAAATGGCAAATGGATTCAAAATAATCAGTTCTCAAGATCACAAATCCATCGCTAAAAGATAATATAGCTTACAATGCTGGATAATGATCTGTACTACCATTAAAATAATGTGTTGAAAATGAAAAACAAACAAAATATTAGGAAAGCAGCAAAACTGTGTGTGTACCTAGGGGTGTCAAAATCTTAAATCAGGCCGTGACGGCCGTACCGTGACAATCTGAAACCGTTTGACGGAAACGTCCCCCATTACGTTCTTCGGACCATGGCCCGGTTTGACACCCGGTTGGTACAAACCCGGCTGGAACCCGGATTGTTGGGGTCGTGTAGTTTTCTGAAAAACATTAAAACGGGTGCTTTTTGGCAAAGACTACCCGAGGCGGTTCTTCAGACCTCAAAAAACGCGGTTCGTTTCCTGGACTGTAAGAGGAACAGGGATGGGAAGGAACCGGATACCAAAGTCACAACTTTGTTACTTTGTCATTTTATACAAGTCCACAGTCCACAGGTCAAGCTTAGCTATATTCTGCAAACTATATATAATATTCAATATCTATTTGTGTGTAATAAATACAATAACATTTCAAAATCTCTACTATACACGACCAACGAAAATTGATTTACTCCATTTATGTATATATACAAAAATAACATTTAAAATGATTTACCTATATAGTTATTATTATAACTAGCTATATGCAATAATTTGTTTCGTATTTTGTCGAGGATAAAAATAAATAAACAAACTGTTAGGAACAACAACTATAATAATAATATGGACAGCATCATATTATCACATCTTAAACCTAGCAAAGATCGTGGAGAAAATGCAGTGTGCTATGTTATGTCACAGGGTAGTTTTACATTAGTGCTCGGTGCAGTACAGGGTGTCTAATAAATAGGTAATAAATGCAATGCCAAATTCGAGATCTTTCCCTACCTATTCAGAGTTACGTAACCATATCTGATACGTAGACAAATTCATACCTAGGTACATGATTCTTAAAACTATGATTGGGTTTGGCGGACCCAACGTAAGAAGGTATTCAGAAAACCAGACACAATCTTTGTTAAATAGAGCGCAAAAGACGAGGGGTAATTTAAAAAATAAAAAATACATCCTACTTAAGGTGGGGGGAACCTCTTGGACGACGAATATTTACAAAATATTTTTATTAGTGACCGCCCTAATCAAAACAGATAATTTATCAGGCTTGAAAACCTTGAAAACCTTATTAAAATTACTGTTTGGCAGTTTTTCTGAATTTTCAGCGACCCTTATAGATATCACAACACAAAAATTACTCACACTTTTTTTGAAAGCCTGAATAATTATATAAACCATGTTTCACGCCAAGAAGGAGATTATTTTCCCCCGAGGACCCACTGCTGCTAGACACAAGCCAAGAGTTTCAAAACTGCCCACAGAGCCTTTCGTCTGACTCAAGACATGGCTCGTGAGCTTTAAAACTCTTAGCTCGTGTCTAGCAGCAGTGGGTCCTCGAGGAAGATGCAAATCCACTCTCCTTCTCGACGTGGAATGGAGTCAATGGTGGTAGCTATGTTAATTTTGGGCTGTCACTAGAAAGTTTGTCTGTCCAATATTCAAACGCCAAAGGGGTTCCCTCGCCTAAACGAGCGACGCGGCCGATCACACATAGTGAGCCTATATAGGGTTAGAGAGTGGCCAACATGACAACACTTTTCTATTGGCTGTTCAAATCCCATGCTAAACGGACGCCATGTTTTTACCAAGTTGATCACGAAGCACGTGGCAGTTCTCTATATGAGTTTCTCATATTCCTTTGCACATCTACGTATTATGTACATGGTGAGGTAATTTCGTAATGTATTAACTACTGCTGAAAGGGCTGTTGAATAGTTGACGATGGTAAAAACATGGCGCCCACACGCAGAGATGGCCACTCTCTAACCCTATACAGGCTCACTAGTCGCACAGACCAAACGGACGCAGAACCGGGGTGTGTTTCGAGATCTCGGCGCCGCGCAAAACGACGCCGGCTTTTGCAGCCAAGCAAAATATTTAAACATTAAATAACATCGTAACATTTTTTGTAAACGAGCCCGCCAGAGGGCAGCACCGGCCGACCAACGCTGTGGCTATAGACTCAGGTTCAGATGTTATAGCAGCAAACCTAACCGGTTTTCTACAATGTTCCCAATGTCCAGAGGCACTGATAAACGAAGCTGAGACGATCAGTAGGAGGCGCTAGCTTGCAGAGCAGCCACAATGGAAGCAACGCATGCACTTTGGCAGCCATCTTGGTTAAGGCTTGCGTCTACCATAGAGATTGGCTTCGTTATAGCGATGCACGTTACGTGGCCAGGTTGTCCACTAAACTCCATTTCACTTTAAGAATGAGAGTTCGGATTTGCATCTTGCTCGAGGACTCACTGCTGCTAGACACGAGCTAAAAGTTTAAAAATTAACAACACGACATTTTTGAGAACGAAAGAAGGTTGTATAAGTAGTTTTCGAACTGTTGCTCGTGTCTAGCAGCAGTGGGTCCTCGAGCGAGATGCAAATCCACTCTCCTTCTTAACGTAAAATAGAGTTTAGACTTTTGGCAAATCCGGCCGCCATATTGGAAGTTTTCTAAACGCTTTCTGGGACTAAATTCGAGTTACCCATCATCCTCTCTGAATTTGTTTGGCCTCCTCGTAGCGTAACGCTTTATACGCGCCTCCAATTTAAAGCAACTGTAAAGTTGGTGGACAGCCGTTGGACAGCCGTTGGACAGCCGGTGGACATCCGTTGGACAGCCGCCCCTCAGCGCGGACGTGCACGCCCTTTTATAATATAATAATAATATTAGCTAAATAAGTACAGAAACTATTCTCAATTTCCCGAGCGTTTCCACGACGACAGTGGCGTACCTTCACGTCTGTCTCTAAATAGTAATACTTGGCGCGTCTTTGTTCTCTCTTTGAGATGTCTCCCTCGCACAAAGTGCTGCGAAATCCTAGCACCCATCGCCCCCCCCCCCCCCCCCCCCCCCCCCAAACGTCACGACACCCTGGAACATAGCATTACAGGTGGCACGCACAGGCAAAGCTCACACAGTCAGCCCAAGGCGGTGGGGGCAGTGGCTACGCGAAATCTAGCGGCACAAACCTACCGCTCTTACCTCGCTATAGCTAGCGAAAATAGCTGGCAATCAAATAAAAAGATGGCACCGATACAGTACTGACTCATTCGCTCTACCGCATGTCTCTATCGTTCTCTCTCCGTCATATTTGGCGGGAACCCTTGCCCGAGGCAGTCTTTTGAATGCCTACTGGAATCGCTCTTCTGTCAAGTTCTAAGAACGTTATTCGGAACGTTGGGTGGACGTCGAAAAGCCAAACGGTAGATAACTTTCGTTGAAAACATTCGCCAAACCCGAACGTTGAACGCAAGTTCTCGCCCGTTAGTTTTACGACGTTCACCGAACGTTCGTAATCACGGCTTTTGTGCTACTTGGGAGTTTGATTATTTTCTTGCCTTGGGTCTGTATTATGGGCTGTCTGTGTAAGCCCATATCTGTGGTGTTATGTCCCACAGGGATTCGAACCTGTGTCTTAGCCTAGCCCTAAGCCTATAGGAAACACTGAATTGCCGCGCAGGATGAATCTAAGAAGCCGCGCGCGCGCGCGCGCGCGCGCTCTATGTGGCCGTGGAAGGCAACGTAACTGACGTCAACGGGACTGGATTTAAAGCTATACACGTGGCGTGGCCGGGGAAACTAATCGGCTGAAGCGATCTCGCTCGGGGGCGAAACAGAAGTGCTGGCTGGCAGTTCACGCCGACGCCGACGCCGACGCCGACGTCGCGACGGCGCGGAATACTGTCGACGGCGCGAGGAAGTGAAGCAGTGCAGCGCCCGTCCGCCTGTGGTGCGCACAACGACAAACGGCGTTAGTGACGTCATCTGCACACGCATGGCGCGTCTCGTTACCACGTTGTCTATGAAAGGGGCTCCCCTGCTTTTGCGTTTAGAAGGAGACCCGTATTCCACTCTCAAAGAGGCTCCCCTGCTGTTAGCTTTGGCTTTTCTAGCAGCCTCTTTGAGAGTGAAACACCGCTCTCCTTCTAAACGTAACAGCAGGGGAGCCTCTTTGAGAGTGAAACACCGCTCTCCTTCTAAATGTAACAGCAGGGGAGCCTCTTTGAGTGTGAAACACCGCTCTCCTTCTAAACGTAACAGCAGGGGAGCCTCTTTGAGAGTGAAACACCGCTCTCCTTCTAAACGTAACAGCAGGGGAGCCTCTTTGAGTGTAAAACACCACTCTCCTTCTAAACGTAATAGCAGGGGAGCCTCTTTGAGAGTGAAACACCGCTCTCCTTCTAAACGTAACAGCAGGCGAGCCTCTTTGTGAGTGAAACACCGCTCTCCTTCTAAACGTAACAGCAGGGGAGCCTCTTTGAGAGTGAAACACCGCTCTCCTTCTAAACGTAACAGCAGGGGAGCCTCTTTGTGAGTGAAACACCGCTCTCCTTCTAAACGTAACAGCAGGGGAGCCTCTTTGTGAGTGAAACACCGCTCTCCTTCTAAACGTAACAGCAGGTGAGCCTCTTTGAGAGTGAAACACCGCTCTCCTTCTAAACGTAACAGCAGAGGTGAAACACCGCTCTCCTTCTAAACAAGAACAAATAGTACAGTCCTGATACTTGGTATTTGACCCTTGATAGTTACAAATTGGATACTCGTATAGTAAGAGAGTTCCTGTGAAAACTAGAGCACAGATAAGGATAAAGCATACTGAACACTAGTATGCAGCCTCCTATGTCCCCACCAAGAGCCCCTATGTCCCCACCAAGCCCCTATGTCCCCACCAAGCCCCTGTCCCCACCAAGCCCCTATGTCCCCACCAAGAGCCCCTATGTCCCCACCAAGAGCCCCTATGTCCCCACCAAGAGCCCCTATGTCCCCACCAAGAGCTCCAATTGGTACGCACCTCGACCGTCGTTGCCCGGCGTTGACTAGTGGCGCGACGCGCATGCGCCGAGCGTCGATGGGGGAGGGGGAGGGTGGGGGTGGAACGGGGGTGGGGGTGGGGGTGGGCTAGTGCAGCCGAGGGGGCGGCGGGGGTGCGGGGGGCCGTCGTTGACGCGCGTGCGCCGTCCACGGACCCGGACATCCGGTGGCCGCGCGCCATTCGGGCATCTTGACGCCTTGCCGAAGACACTCGTGGGCGTAGGCCGCGAACGACTCGCAGAAGCAGTGGCCGCCCGGACACTCGCACATGTCCTCGATGCACGAGCTGTCGGACAGAGAGGACGCCGTCGTTGCAATCGCAGTGCCGATGACGCGGGATACTTTCGAAACATGCTATGTTATTTTGAAACAAATTACCCTTCAAGATAAAGGAAATGTCTTATAACAGGGAAAGCTTTAAAGATGTTTGATTTCAGCAATCTTTTTATACCATTCTTGAATATCACAAGTGTAAATGATTGCAACTGTAAATATTGTGTATCGTGCTAAATGAACGAGACCTGCAATTGATAATTGACCAGTTCCAAGCCTGTTTTTACTGTTTCTGTATGATACCGGTCATGGCATGTGATTTTTTTTACAATGGAAAATAAACAATACAAAATATAATATTTAAAACTGGGTTTTGAATGCTAAATAAAGTCTCACTGCTATCAAATAAGACTTTATAGGGCATTCAAACCCCAGTTGGGAATAGATTTTCGTGAAAATTAGTGCTAAAGAAAGGAAAGACGGCCAAGAGTCTTAGAAATTTAATGAAACTGGCTTCTTTTGGCGAATGTGTTTGAACTTTGAAGATGATCGTATAGCTGCTATCGGAATGCGTGAAGGCTGTACGAGTGAATTAATTACTTCATCAATGAAAGGTAACGGCAATCCTATTTCAAAACGATATTGGTTGAGTTTTGCACGAAAATCTCAGAATGTATTTAAACAAATTTCAAGAAAATTGCGTTTTTGAACAAGTCTACACCATGGCTTTTGAAGCTGTCCAATTCGTTAAGATTGGTGAACGTGGTATGGCAATAACCTTACCTGTAAAGCACAACCCTAATCTAACCCAATCTTGACCATCTTGACTATTTTCTTAGCATTAGAAACCACATTTAAAAGTCCAAAGAGACCCAGAGGGCTACGAAACTTGGAGAGTGCAACACTGTTTCTCTCTACTCCAGAGGGTTAAACTAGGAAGCCAGAGTGCCAACCCCTTGGCGACTTCATGGGTGCGTGTAGGTACTCACTCGAAGTACTTGTCCGAGTTGACCTTCTTGTGACACGAGTTGAAGACGTGCCCTCTGAGCGGCTTGCAGCGTCGCAAGTCGCGCGGCCGGCGGTGCTTCTGGTGGTAGCAGTGCGCGTCGCCGGCGAGCTCCTCGCGCGGCCGTGCGCACGCCCTCTTGCCGCCCACGCGCCACGAGGTGCCGAACTTGTCCGGGTCGAGCACCAGGCGGCCGCGTCGCGTCGTCCAGTCGTCGCGCGACGCCGAGTTGAAGTTGCCGCACAGGCCGCAGAGGCGGCCCTTGTAGTGCGTCGGCGCAGACACCTCCAGGAAGCTGGTGCCGTCCCACAGGACCTGTCGGAAAGGGGGCTATAGGGGTAAGGGGCCGTCGACATCTGGAGGAGGCTGGTGCCGTGTCACAGGACCTGGGGACATGGGCTAGGGGCTAGGGGCTAGGGGCTAGGACCGACTTCGAGAGGACAGAAACCAAGATAAAGCTGTTTTGTGGGAAAACGTACTAACAAGGGTTTCAGGGTTTTGATAGTGCGTTTTTGGTGAACCGCGAAATTTTTTATTTTGAAAAAGATTTTATGAACATTAAGAGGACGGTGTGGTTAATTTGAGAGAAGATGGTGATGAGGGTGTTGAATAAAAGCGCATCGTCAAATGTATTCCACTGTGGACATATGTGTTTCATTCTTTTCTCTGTGCTAATAGGTGTCTTTATGTGAGAGAATAAAGTTCATATACTTGTATGTATTTGTATGTATTTGTATGTGTATATGAATGAGCATTTTAGGGTGCAAAGGATCCAGGGGCTGTATAAATTAATGTTAATGTTGTAGACATAAACGCAATTGGACTCCAAGGCTGAGAATAAGTTTAAGAACGTCTGGCCCGTGGGTCCCTTCGAAGTCGAAGCAGTGATCGCCCTCCCCCGTAACACGCACCTTGACGCCGATGTCGGTGTGCACGACGACGCCGTCCTCCGTGCGGTTGACCCAGACGCGACCCCCCGCCTCCGTGTGCGGCGCCTCCACGCGCACCCCGTTGATCTTGACGCGCATCTTCTGGCCGAGGTTGACCTTGATGGCGCCGAGCTTCATCGAGACCGTCTTGGTCCACGACGAGTGCTTGGTGGCGCGCGCGTCGTTCGTCACGCGGATCGAGAAGCTGTGACCGACGCAGTCGGCAGTCAGCTGGTACTTGCACGAGCCCTGGCGGCGAGAGAGCGGACTGTGGAGGCGCTCAAGACAACAGGTTACCTTCGCAGATGTAACGTTTCGCCGGCAATCGCTGGAGTGCGTTGGCAACCTGTTTTAACATCATCCACCAGGCCATGGCACAAGGTCAATTATAATCAAGGGACCCAATGTTGTGTACCTTGGTTACGGGTGATGTGACAATAAACAGTGGCTCCATCCCTTGACTGCCGGCGAAACTATTTTTGCGGGCGGGGGGCTTTCGCGTAGCTGCTTTAGTATGGGAGTGGAAAATTTTAGTGGCGATTCTATCTGTGATGTTATGGTAACATGTATCATGTTATCCAGAACTCACCTGCTAGCAGGGTTGGAAAGGGGAAAATTTCCGGCCCGGGCATTGAAAAGTCGGCCGCATGAAAATCCATTCTTTAAGAAAAACTTCGTCCGATTTTCCCATGGTTCCCATCGTCCGATTGTTTTTCCCAAAAATCCAATTCCTAAAAAAACGTCGTCGCTCCTGGACCCCTATACAGTAAATTTTTCGAAGTGAAATGACAAGAAACGAGAGTGACACTGACAACTCCAAGGTCGCCTACGTTATCATACGGGGCTTTCACTCTCATTTCATTTCATCTCACACCTGAAAAATCACAGAATAGGGGTCCAGTGAGGCCTTCCATCCACAGTTTGTTTCTTGTGTCCCGGACCACGAGGGCTACCGGCCCAGAACCTAGCGGCGGTTGGTCGCCTAAAGGGCCTATACCCAACCCTGCATGCTACAAGCCCCTGACCTCATCTCACCTGGAAGCTGTAGAACTTGCCGTCGAAGGTGCGGTAGTGCGGGTCCCCGAACACGGTGCACACGCCGTCCGTCTCGACGCAGCGCGCGCAGCACTCGCCTGCGCGGCGCTCGAGCTGCGCGTTGGGCGGACAGGGCTGCGCGCCGCGCGGACACATCTCCATGGCGCAGCGCGGCTGCCCGCCGTGGCACCGGCACGACTTGCACGCGTCCAGCTGCCACGTCTCGCCGTCCTGCGCCCATTGCAATCTCAATTTCAATTTCATTCTCTTGAACAATATGCATTTGCAAGGTGGCAAGGTATACAACTTGTAACTAATTAAAATCTCATATATATTCTTGGTTTCTTCTGTAATTAATTCTTCGTTTTTCTTCTATAATCCTTTACTGTTTTGGGCCATTCATTCATTATTCCATTCGTTTGCTCGGACTGGGGGCGGGTCGGTCAGTTTCGGGCAACGTCCGACACTTTAAAACAGCGGACACGATTTCGATGCAATTCGAATTCTGTCCTGAATTCTGAGCGTGGTATATGTCATGGGACAATTGGCACATTCAAACATTCTGTAGACAGACGAGGAAAACTGTATCCACACCTGCCGTATTCTGGGACACGCAAAGAAAATACTTCTGGCAACGTATTCTGCAGCCTCCACCCCTCATCATCACCTGGCAGTTCGTAGCCTGCAAGGAAAGTTGCTGTTGGTTGAACCATCGTTTTGTGGTTTGAAGTCTTATTTCCTAGTCTGCATTTTGTGTGGGTCATCACGGGCCAAAAAGGTTGCAATCTGCGTTTTGAAAGAAAGAAAGAACGAACGAAAGAAAGAACGAAAGAAAGAAAGAAAGAAGGAAAGAAAGACAGAAAAAAAAGAAAAAAAAGGAAGAAAGAAAGAAAGAAAGAAAGAAAGAAAGAAAGAAAGAAAGAAAGACACTCAAGAAGGAAAATAAACAAATACAATAAACTTCAGCCACTTGTATGCGGTAGAAACGGGCAAATGCGGTTGTCATCTGTGCATGACGTCACACCTTATCGCGACGTGGATCTTGTATTCAGCTGTCGAATCGATAAACAACGCAAGTCAAGTTCCCTCCCATCCCACCAGTGGCGCACTTTCCGGCTCTTCACCGCTCGTTGACGTCATCGAGAGAGAGGTGGGGGGGGGGGGGGGAGGGGCGATTGACCGATAGCCCGTATCGCCGGGGAATTCCCACCCGTCACCTTGTTTTCGGTGATCGTTATCTTGGAGGCGATAGCGTTCGTATCGCATCGCATCGCATCTCATCTTTGCGCCAATGAACTTCGCTATAGTATTGTTCTCCACGCGAACGCGGAGCGCGCGTAAACGGCGCGTGCGCAGTCGAGATTGCGCGCGGTGTCATGTGGTTCGGCGCCGCCTCTCACCAAGTCCTTTGCATTCTCATCACCTTCGCATCGGTCACCGAGTCAGCCCGTTGCCAACAGCAGACGCATCGGCTGCTCGCGATGGGACCTTCCTCTTGCATTTCCGTGTCAACAACCAAACTTAACATCAGCGTGAAACCAACCGAGCCTAAAAGCCTACTCAACAGCCCTGAACTTACAGTCATGGGGCCTTACCTATAGCCCGGCCATTTAGGGCGGCTACCAAGCGGCTGATAAGCCGGGCTGGCGGTGTTATATAACCCGGAACTAGAGCTGCCATTTCAACAATGGACAGTTTGTTGATTTCGTAGCACCACTAGCAACCAGTATTACGGTGGTGCTACGATGATAGCATTATCTAGAGGGCATACTGCTTTTTAAACGATCATCATTGTGCAGTGAAGTCAAATCAACCAATCTCATGGCTTGTTACTAAAGTCAGAGTCGATGTGCCCCGGCTATATAACCCGGCCGTAATACTGCCGCTCTAGGTCGGGGTTACTGAATTGGTGCTACGGTGGTGTTAATTAGCTAGGGTAGATTGCTAGTAATCCCGGGACTACGAGTGGCCGAGCTAGGTAAGGCCTCTGGCCTAAAATCAAGCATGATCCTTAACACAACAATCGCAGCAAGAACCACATGTCACTGATGGTTAGAAATGAGTTCGCCAATCTTTTCGAAGAGAGTGCACTGTTAGTGCTGGTTTCTCACCTTGTTTCACTGCTAAAATCGGCCTCCCCCATGCATTAGTGCCCATAATGAACTCACGAACCGAAGGAGCCGATGGCTTTCGACCGCTCAGCGAGGCCAGCTGCGTCCGCCATGCGAGAAAACGCACTAACGAGGCAAACCCCACGAAACCCTTGGAACTTCCAACGAGGGTCAAAGCTTGTGTTGAAGGTCCCTATAGCGCGCCTGCATCGGATCCTACCCGTGATTGGATGGATTCAAAAGCGCACCTCTGACGTCATCACGTCAACCAATGCTATGACGATACATATTTCCACGGTCTTTCAATATGTCTTCGATCCTCATTTGTCTTTTTTTCATTCGTAAAAATTGACATGAAAATAAAGAAACCACTTCCAGATTTATTGATTGAAATCACATTAAAAGTTAAAAGCACGTTAAAATTCGCGTTTTAAATGCAAGAGGCATCGCCAACGACCATTGTGAAGAGTTTACACGAGGTAAATCCGTGACAGACAGTATTTTAGAGAAATAAATGTAACGGTGTTTGGACGTAATTTGACCACGAATGTGTTGGCGGCGTTATCGGCCGTCAGTATTTCGCCGTACACCCAAACGGGCGTGCGCTCACCTCGTACACGACGCCGGCCACGATGCACTGCGTGTTGCTCTCCTCGACGGGCGGACAGTGCGGACAGCACGCGCCCGGCGTCGTCGTCTGGCGCTCGGGGTGGCACTCCAGCACGGGGCACGCCTTCCGTCGACACGTGGACGTCGAGTTCGCGCACGTGCACGCCGTGCATCTGTCGGGCGCGTGGACGGAGGCGTTTAGCTACATGCGGTGCCGTCAACGTGACTACTCGGTTTACTTTCATAACGAGTGGAATTTGTTTGTGCCGTGGCCATGTGCTAACGGTACAGTGGTTCTCAAACTAATTGGATCCATGACTCCCTTAACAAGGGGACAAATTTTCGCGACTCCCTTGCGCTAACATCAAGAGTTTTACAACGCAACCTATACTTATCTTCACGTTTTCGAAAGATGCCTGTGCAATTTATATACATCTTAAGTGGTCGACTCAAAATGTATGAAAATACATTTCTAGATATCTGTCGTTTGATAAGACAGGGATTGTGTCAATCGTAATCATGTCAATTGTAAATATCGGGCATAAATGTTATTTCCATGCAGAAAAATAGCGATGCATGGAATCTAGTGAACATAACGCGACGCCCCAGGGAGCCTCGACGCGCAGTTAGAGAACCACAGTCAGTGTCAGCAACGAGTTGCTTCGACCCACGCACCTGTCGAGATGGAACTCGTCGCCGTCCCGATGCAGCTTCACGCCGAGCAGACAGCGCCCTTGCGGCGGTTCCATCAGACTGCGGCTGCCCGCGCAGCTAGCGCAGCACTCGCCCGGCGAGCGAACCGTGCGACTGGCGGGACATTCGAGCACCGGGCATGCGCGCTTCGAGCACGTCAGCTGCGCGCCGGCGCCGCAGTGGCACTGCAGGGCACCGAGGGAGAACACAGTCAGGTCAGGGGTGGGCCGTTTAAACACTATTTGCACAGCAGGCAAAGTGACCCCCTCTAGGCAAAGCAGACCCAGTTGACATGCACACTGATTTGAGAGCCTGGCCTTTTAAACACTATTTGCACAGCAGGCAAAGTGACCCCCTATAGGCAAAGCAGACCCAGTTGACATGCACACTGATTTGAGAGCCTGGTCTTTTAAACACTATTTGCACAGCAGGCAAAGTGACCCCCTATAGGCAAAGCAGACCCAGTTGACATGCACACTTATTTGAGAGCCTGGTCTTTTAAACACTATTTGCACAGCAGGCAAAGTGACCCCCTATAGGCAAAGCAGACCCAGTTGACATGCACACTGATTTGAGAGCCTGGCCTTTTAAACACTATTTGCACAGCAGGCAAAGCAGACCCAGTTGACATGCACACTGATTTGAGAGCCTGGCCTTTCAAACACTATTTGCACAGCAGACAAAGTGACCCCCTATAGGCAAAACCTGTATTTTTAAACCGCCCGATTGCAACGCGGGTGGTCGCCCACGAGACTGACCTTGAGACAGGGGTCCTCGGGCGTGGTGACGTCCCTGGCAGGAGACACGGCCTGACCGTTGATGAGACAGCCCTGGCACGTGGCGCAGCACTGGCCGGCCGTGGGCGGCGTCGGCTTGGCGCAGGGCGTGTAGCACTGCACCGTGGACTCGGTGACCACGCCCGCCTTGCAGCTCATCACGCGGCACGGGTCGACGGGGTCCGTCCACTCGGTGCCGCTCGCGTGGGCCACGCCCTCATGCACGCAGCCTAACGGGGCGTATACTGGTCAGACACTCCCCTTTGGGGCGCGCGGTCGAAGACAAGACGGTGTAACGCCCTCGTGCACGCAGTCTAACGGGGCGTACACGGGTAAGTCACTTCCCTTTGGGGCGTGCGGCCGAAGACAAGACGGTGTAACGCCCTCGTGCACGCAGTCTAACGGGGCGTATACTGGTCAGACACTCCCCTTTGGGGCGCGCGGTCGAAGACAAGACGGTGTAACGCCCTCGTGCACGCAGTCTAACGGGGCGTACACGGGTCAGTCACTTCCCTTTGGGGGCGCGCGGCCGAAGACAAGACGGTGTAACGCCCTCGTGCAGACAAGCATTGGTTGATCCTTTTCCTAGGTCCGTCTATATCGCTTGCTCGGTTTTATTGACTTGTTGACTCGTTGAATTTATTGAAATATTGACACGCATTTAGTGGCGCCCTGTTTTAGACCTTTTTGAGCTCCGTTTTAATCAAACTATTCCATGCGTCTTTAAGACTAGTTTTCATGACACCCATAATATTTACTTCGATTTTGTGATTGGCAATTTGGTAAATACTAGTAAATAGACATGTTGCCGGTGACAATTGAGTAATACAAAAACATTATATTAAATTTTGAGCCTCGTCCTGTTTTATTTAGCAGCGCCTTTTGATTCGTTCGCCTATTATATGTTTCCTGTTTTGAACAAGGCTGTTGTGGCCCCACCAAAAAAAATTATTTAATCGCTTGATAAAATTTTAGTTCAGTAATAATGTCGATAATGCTAGTGATTAAAATTGCAAGTAGCTCAAGCCGTTAAGCGGAAATCTTGGAAGTAAATTATTGTAAACACATACTTCTTGGAAAGCCATGTGGAAGTGGAACCGACGTTTTTTATTTTAATTATTTTATATCGATTGGCCAAAATTGATAGAGACTTGCGGGACGGCTGAAGAAATTATCAATTACCTTAATAAAAATATGAATTACCTTCCTAATGATTATTCGATAATACATACATCGGCAGTTACCGAAGGGGCCGTGTATTCTTGTGGCGAAATGTATATCGAATCGCGTTGCGGATTGGATCGATAGTTCCGGGAACGCTGCTATGAGCCGAGAACGCTGGTTGAGTGCATTTTGCCACACAGGAATTGCGCAGGAAATTCTGTATCTGCGCGGCAATGGCCGTTGCAAGCTGCCTACTGATAAGCACCGTGAAGCAAGCACTGGCATTGAACTAGACCCTATAACGCGAACCCAAGGCAACAGGCATTCAGCCAATAGCAGTCGCCCTTGACTGCACCCTGATACGATTGCAGATTTCATTCTTGTTGATTTCACTGTCAGAATCTTGAGGCAGGGATTCTGCCTATTTGAAACCGTGCTGAAATTGCCCGAAATAAGCCCCGTGCACAGTTCGAGCTGATGGTGCCGGTGGTTTCGTTTTGAAACTGTACAAAGCGCTGTAAGAATCTAGAGGCGTGTTCCTCCCATTTGAAACCGTGCTGAAATTGACCGAAATCAGCCCCGTGCACAGTTCGAGCTGATGTTGCCGGTGGTTTCGTTTTGAAACTGTGCAAAGCGCTGTAAGAATCTAGAGGCGTGTTCCCCCCATTTGAAACCGTGCTGAAATTGACCGAAATCAGCCCCGTGCACAGTTCGAACTGATGGTGCCGGTGGGTTCGTTTTGAAACTGTGCAAAGCGCTGTAAGAATCTAGAGGCGTGTTCCCCCCATTTGAAACCGTGCTGAAATTGACCGAAATCAGCCCCGTGCACAGTTCGAACTGATGGTGCCGGTGGGTTCGTTTTGAAACTGCGCAGCACGGAGCTATACGTGACCCACTAAGCCGCCTCCGCGAAAGCTCCCCGATGCAGTTTACGTGTTCCCGGTATTCCGACACTCGTGACACGTGTGCAAGCGACACGCGTGCTTTCGTCTCTGCCGTCTGAACGCGTGTAAAACTCACGCCCACCTGCAGCTCGCGTTGCACCTGATCGCGTCTGCGCACTCGGCGCTAGTGCTGCAGTCTTCGCGGAACAGCACGGCACAACACTCGGTCTGCACATGCAGGTGCGGTCATGGAGCGGGCTTCGGACGAAAGACGAGGACGCTTTTCGCATTCAGACTGTGGCATGTTTTTACCAAGAATCGGTTGTGTATAGCTTACCTCATTCTTATGAAAGTTTACGGGAACCTTCGTCCAAGACTTTGAAACTAGACACCATGCTTATACTTTTTCAGGAGGCTATCGTACAAATGAATGAGTTTTGAAATTTAAACCCATATAATAATAATATATCCTCAGCTATTGTATCAACAGCTTACAAGCCTACAAGGTGTCCTCTATCCAAATTATTGCACAAATAAGGAAATACCTTGTCGGGTTTTATTTTATTTTTAACGCTTGTGTAAAATGTGGTATAGTATAGTGTAACCAGAGGTCAGTCGCCGGCTAGTGAATATACCTACATAGGTATACGAAATATTCACTATAATATTAACGAATATATATAATTTCGCCATAGCTGGATATCGTTCAGGTCAAAATAGAATCTAAAGTCGCCAATCTCCATTTGTTACAGAGATTCTATAAAGGCAAACTTAGATTTCAAACCGCTAAAAGTTGCCTAAATGATATCGTGCAGTCCGATCCGATTGCGCTCTTTCGATACTAGAGTGTGCGCTACGGTGAGGGTGACAGACCTTTGCAGAGCTGACAGCACCCGTCCTTGCGCGACTCCAGCAGCATGTAGCAGCCCTGCTGACTGGGACAGTGAGGCCTCTCGCACTCGACGAAGCCGTTCTGAAAGCAGACAAACAGACGCGCTGCATGGGCCGAGGTGAGGTGGTGTACCTACGTCGACGCCTGGCGAGCGTCCGTCCGCGCGCGTCCGACGTCTGCGTCGTGTCGACGGCGTCGTCGCCCGATCCCCCCGACCCGTCCGCTATCAAAGGGATCGCGGCCAGACTGTTTATCCGCTCACTCGCCGCGCTTTACGTTATGCCACGTCACGAGCGCGCGGTCTGCCCGCGGCTGGCGTTGCGCGGCGTGCGCGCATGTGCTTTATGTCGAGACGCCGACGCCGACGCCGACGCCGACGCCGACGCCGACGCGGACATGCGCAACGGCGCACGCGCGCGGCACAGAAATAGCGTTTCCCGCTCGCTTTTCCTGGTAGATCTCCGAGGCGTTTGAGCAAATTACAGCGGCGCTGGGGGGGTTTATTCCAACGCCAGACGCTGCTTAGCGTGTCATCGTATCAAATGTTGACCGTGCACATAGGTAGAGGAATGACTCGAGTTGTTTCCTTATGTTATAATTTTACACCTAAATTTTCGCAATTAGGTAAAGTACCTTTCGAGGGAATATGCGAGTGTTGTGCCACAAAAAGCAGGCTTTATTACGATGGCTGGCAATTTCAGTGACACGATGTCATCAACATTGACTCAGGACGAATCAGAAACGTCAAGGCAGAGTCGCGAACATGACGTCATGCACATCCTGAGTCTCTGATTGGTGGCACTGGCAGATCCAATGTTGATGACATCGTGGTACCATGACCCTGCCAGCTCAATAATCATGAATAATACAAATGAGTCAAATGACAAAGGAAAATCGGTCCCGGTCACCCTATTGCTACAATGGACTACAGGGATAAACCATTCGGACAGTTCGGATAGACAAAAATGATCGCGGTAGAGACAGTTTACATTCTATTACATGGGTCGATTGATAATTCTTGGGTGAAATATTTCCAAAGGTATCGAGGTGAAATTTGGGAAATTACGGATTTTCACTCGCTACATTCTCCAGAGCATCGACGATGCCGCACGTCCGACATTGTTCGTCGAGCCATCGCGTAAACGCCGAGAGGTTTCGCACGAAATCCGCACGGCGGCTTCCTCTGCCTCGAGGAGTCCGTCGTCGTCGCCGCCGTGGACGTGGAACTCTGTGCGCGGTGAAAGCCGGCGAGATTCGCCAACTCGGGAGGAGGGCGTCGCACAGGCAGCCAGCCTCCTCGAGAGGCCGGACGCGCAGGCCGTCGCTATCAAGCGCTATCCTCTCGCCGGCCGGAAGTGGGTATACGCGCGGTGATTACGCGCGGTTTCTCAGTGAGTGCATGAGTTCGCGATGCAGGCGAGCGCGCCGATTGGCTGGCTACGAGCGTTCGCTGAACGCGATCACAAGAGACGGCGCACAAGGATTCGGAAAACTCACTCGGTGCACAGAGAAATCAGAGATTGCAAAAATGGGCTTGCGTAACGATTTGTCATCGCTAGGCATTTCCATTGGTAGAGTGATCTAGATATTATGTTCAGATTCACCTTAATGGACTTCTTTATATAGAGTAGGTATGCTCTGAAATCTGACAGCTCCAGGTCTTGGTCTCGGTCCCGTGCTAGCAATGCACAGGACCAAAGCACTTCCATTGCTGGCATCGAGTAACTATAGCAATCGAGAGATGGACACTAGATTTGATTGCTAATAGGCCGTGCTCCGAAATCTGTCAGCTCCAGGTCTTGGTCTCGGTCCCGTGCTAGCAATGCACAGGACCAAAGCACTTCCATTGCCGGCATCGAGGAACTATATAGCAGTCGAGAGATGGACACTAGATTTGATTGCTAATAGGCCGTGCTCCGAAATCTGTCAGCTCCAGGTCTTGGTCTCGGTCCCGTGCTAGCAATGCACAGGACCAAAGCACTTCCATTGCCGGCATCGAGGAACTATATAGCAGTCGAGAGATGGACCCTGGATTTGTTTGCTAATAGGCCGTGCTCCGAAATCTGTCAGCTCCAGGTCTTGGTCTCGGTCCCGTGCTGGCAATGCACAGGACCAAAGCACTTCCATTGCTGGCATCGAGCAACTTCGAACTAGAGTAATCGAGATATGGACACTAGATTTGATTGCTAGTAGGCCGTGCTCCGAAATCTGTCAGCTCCAGGTCTTGGTCTAGGTCCCGTGCTAGCAATGCACAGGACCATCCATTGCTGGCATTAAGAAATCACCTCGAACTGATATGGAAATCGTGAGAAGGACACAATATTTGCTTACAATATTGGTATAATTAAGTTTCCAAAAAAAGTATGAGGACCAACACCAAGACAGCTATGACCAAACACCCGAACAGGCCATGCCCGAAAGAATGTAACAAATACCGTTTCGGGCACAGTCTCACAAGTACCTAGCCGAAAGCCACGACCATGCTATAACAGATCGTTAAACCAGTCAGCAGTCAACGATAACGAGTCGTTAGCCCCTAGACAACTTGACGTCAGCAGCTCGGCGGTTGCAGATCTGCACATGGAGCAGACTCGCCAATCCCCGGCCGAGCGAGCGAGCGATCGGGCAGACAGAGAGGCACGGCCGGCTGGCTGCGTTTAAAACGCTATAAAATAAATTGGTTGTTACGGAGTGCGTGCTCGACGCGCGCCCGGCCGCCAGGGGCGCTGCAGGTGCGCGCTCGACCCGTCCGACGACTCGCCGGCCAACTGGGTCACCGTGCGCCGAAAGGCGTTGGGGCATAGACGCTGTGGGGCATAGACGCCGTGGGGCATAGACGCCTAGGAGCACTTACGCCTTGGGGCACAGACGCCTTGGGGCACAGACGCCCTGGGGCACATACGCCATGGGGCACGGACGCCTTGGGGCACAGACGCCATGGGGCACGGACGCCTTGGGGCACAGACGCCATGGGGCACGGACGCCTTGGGGCACAAACGCCTTGGGGCACAGACGCCTTGGGGCATAGACGCCTTGGGGCACAGACGCCTTGGGGCACAGACGCCGTGGGGCACAGACGCCTTGGGGCACAAACGCCTTGGGGCACAGACGCCTTGGGGCACATACGCCATGGGGCACGGACGCCTTGGGGCACAAACGCCTTGGGGCACAGACGCCGTGGGGCACAGACACCGTGGGGCACAAATGCCGTGGGGCACAAATGCCTTGGGGCACAGACGCCGTGGGGCATAGACGCCTTGGGGCAAGCGAGGCCTTGGGGCAAGCGACGCCTTGGGGCAAATACGCCTTGGGGCATAGACGTCTTGGGGCATATACGCCTAGGGGCACAGACGCCTTGGGGCACGGACGCCTTGGGGCAAGCGACGCCTCGGGGCAAGCGACGCCTTGGGGTAAGTGACGTCGAGGGGCGTGTGGTCTCTTTAAGTCAGCGACTTCCCGCTTGGTTCGTTCGCTACGTTCGTCAAAATAGTCGAGGGCTTCGATGCCGGCCATTTTAACCGCGTACATCTCACACTGGATGCACTGTACACTGTTGCTAGAACACGTGACGCCTAAACGAGCGACTGGTCTCGGTTCGGGAAAAATCCCGCCCGTTTACAGCCAGCAGGTCGCGTTGTGTGACGTCATCTGTGCGACTTGCGAGGTGCCCGTCGTTGGCCGACAGTGTCCGATAGCCGAGCACCCGCAGTTCGGGGAACACGCCACTGGAGTCGGTCGCGCGGTCGTGGTTATAGGGGCATTCCGGGGGCACTTCAATCTGTCACGACCCGTCGACAAGACGGACGACGATCGCGTGAAACGGCGTCGTCGCCGCGATTTCTAGTTCACGTCGTTGACGCTGACATTTGAGGCGTCGACACCTTCTGCTACAGCTGTTCACGTGAACTTTTCATCCGAGCACGCAGACATAATATACTTGTTTTAAATTATTGTTCGCAAGGCCCGAATGTTGCCAGATGGCTGTGGAAAAGGGAAAAATTGCAAGTAGGAGGCAGAGTCGATGGAGGCAGAGTCGATGGAGGCAGAGTTGAGAGATGCAGACGGTTCGCGTTCTGCTGCTGTCTTCCGATTTGACAGAAAAGTTCAAGACGGAGTCTCCAAAAAAACGGCAACGTAGCAGTCGATTTGCTAAGATTGCGTATTTATTATTTATCGTCGCGCTGTCAGGAATCGACTATCGGTTCTCGCACGGTCAACGCATTACGCACGTCGGCCCAGAACGTGCGTGTTGTCGCCATCAGATCTTGACGCTGGCACGACACACGCATGCCTGTCGTGCGTGTGCGTGTGCGTGCGCGTGCGTGCGTGGCGAGCTCGTCGAGGCGTCCGGCGAATATTTGCATGCAATTAACAGTGTTGGGTGCAGGACACCGATAACATTTGCTGGCTGCAAGATCGAGGATAACAGACTCCTTGGCGTCGGCGGGAAGGGAGCGGCACTAAGTTGCAGACTGGTCGAAAGAGTCGGGCAGTTTCGCGGTTCGTATACGTGCACAGTTTAGGTATTTGCAGCTGTCGTGTTTGTGTAAGCTGAGATTTCCTAGCATTACCACGAATTAGTATATTTGATTTGCGTCTTGAGCAAGCGTAGCGGAAAGGGAATTGGGTTATAGACACTCCTTTACTCATAGGGGAGTGGGCAAAGAGTTGATGTCGCTTATAGGTAGTTTGGGTATATCGGTTATCAGATACTTCCACCAAGTCTTCTAATTTCCATTCGCATGTCAGTCCTGGAATCAGCACCGAACCCTCGGCCTTTCGGCTGCGTGCTGGGACCGAGATGTTTGAGCCGGGCACAAAGGGGGGACATTGGTCTTCTCAGACTGGGTTCCATTCGCATGTCAGTCCTGGAATCAGCACCAAACCCTCGGCCTTTTGGCTGCGTGCTGGGACCGAGATGTTTGAACCGGGCACAAAGGGGGGTCATTGGTCTTCTCAGGCTGGGTTCCATTCGCATGTCAGTCCTGGAATCAGCACCGAACCCTCGGCCTTATGGCTGCGTGCTGGGACCGAGACGCTTGAGCTGGGTAAAACACGTCTCCTCTGGTTTTCTCATTTTCTTATCCGAACACGTCCTTGTTGGCTCTCTGCGTTGAACGCATCTGTACTGCCCGAGCCCACGAGGGCGTGGAACTTGTGCTGTGTCCCCCGTCGAGAGTCGGGTGCGAAACGGGTGCCGGTGGACGGGGGGGGGGGGGGGCGATGGCGTGCACACGAGGGGCGTTTCTCTGTCTCCGAGCACCCGGTCGTCAGTCGCAGGACGGGACTCGAACCGGGCACCACCGTGTGGGTCGGTGTGCTCCCGGCTGTATCCTTGGCGACGAGCTATATCTGTGACCTTCGCGGGGTGTATCACAGTAGTATCAGGGTATACCAAAGTATCAGGTTGCTAAAGTATCAGGGTACCAAAGTATCAGGGTACCAAAGTTTTAGGGTACCAAATTATCAGGGTATTAAATTATCAGGGTACCAAAGTATCAGGGCACCAAAGTATCAGGATACCAAATTATCAGGGTATGACATTATTAGGGTACCAAAGTATCAGGGCACCAAAGTATCAGGGTACCAAAGTATCAGGGTACCAAAGTATCAGGGTACAGCAGGTACTAAGATATAGCAATTGGTGGTGGCCTGGACCAACATTGGAAACTTGTAGGAAGATAATAGGTCACTTCTGGATAACAGATGAGTATTTAGAGCGACAAGCTGGTGATATTTTCAGTCAGCATAATATTATGATTTTCTTTTCTTTGTTTGTATCTTCTTTTCTTTGGCGTCATAATATGTAAACAGCATATACCTTTGGATTATAAATATAATACATTCGGTTAACGTACACCAATTGGGTATGACACCTGAACATTCACGTAGACCTCGGGACAGCACGGATTAGTGAAGGAATCCTGTTATTCGAGTTGTACCGACATTCGGAAGGGACTTTTGTTAACAGGAGGCCGGCCCTTTGTGCTTTCCGAAACGAGTTTATTAGCAACACGTGCCGGCACCGGGTGCCCCAATCGTCCTTCCAGGCTAGGAATTGCATTCATCGCCATCCTCATCATCACTCTGTCACTCGCCGACGCCGTTAGACCAGTGCCACAGTGCCGGTTGTCAAAACAGAGCGTCTCTAACAAGAAACAACCAATGAATCACTGCATGGTGCCGCCGATGCACACGCCGAAATCGAACCGCGTGTTCTTTGTGGCAAACACGGCGCCCGACCGCGAGGCACCGAGTTTGTCCGTCGACGGCCACCTCCATCTAGACGCGCGCGTTTGGCGTCACACGCACACGCACACGCACACGCACACGCACACGCACACATAGTTGTCGAGCGCGCGGGCAGCGCTATTCCGTGTCGTGCCTCGTAGACGCAATGTTAAATTTCCCGCGTTTAGATGGGCTTTTTGGGCAGTTTGTCCGGAGCTGGCCTTAAAAAATTACACAGGGTACACAGTTCGAGAACCTACAGTGATGTTTCAGGAGTAATACAATTAAAAACTAGAGTACATCCTCGACAACGCACCATCGAGTTCGGAGATGCACAGAGAAATGACGAAGATTTGAGGCAAGAAAACGATTTCAAAATGAAATACGATGTAAATATGATGATTCAAGTCGTCCAATTGACTTTGATACCAGTTTTCTACCAGTATGGTACCAATATTTTACACTGCCAGTATGATTGCGTAACCGTAGAAATGTAACATTGCGTCTACGAGGCACGAAACGGAATAGCGCGAGCGGGCGCAACGGGCAGTCGACCGAGCTATAATTCGCGAGGATACCGAGAAAACTCCCCGGCCGCGATGAGATCAAAGAAAAGCGACGAAGGAGAGCAGACACGCGGCACGGCTTCTCTCGCGCGGCGCCGAATGAAATACACGCGTTCGCCGTCTTAAGAGCCTAGACTACCTCGCTGTTTTAGGAGGCCAGATAGCCAGCTAGTGGCTGCCAGATAGCGCGAATGCAGAGTCTCACGAGTATGCGTTTTTTTTACAAAACCGTGCGAGATAAACTATTGAAGTAAGCGAGGGAGTTGTGGATAATGAATCAATCAGTGTCGGTAACGAACTCCTTTTCTCAATTTTTATCTCCTTCATCTCTTTATCGATTCACGAAAAAGCGCAAAAAAGAGCAAAATACAACATTTTAAAAAGCGGTTTCGGTCCTTTTAGACCCAGAAAATGGAAAAACGGGTCCGTTACCGACACAGATTGGTTCTTTATCTCCAACTTCCTTGCTTTCTTCAATAGTTTATCTCTCACGGTATAGTAAAAAAGCGCATACTCTTCAGACTCTGCATTCGCGCTATCTCGCAACTGCTCGCATCTGGCGGCGTGGTGGTCTAGCACCTTAACGTGTAGCACTCTATGCATGGATGTCTCTCAGCTCGGCGATTTGTAGGCCATGCACTCTCTACACAGAATTGCCGGCCAGCCACTCCATTGCTGTTCTCTCTCTCTCTCTCTCTCTCTCTCTCTCTGTCTCTCTCGAGCCGGCGACCGCGCGTAGACACTGCAGCACTCACACTCACTCACTCACTCACTCACTCACTCACTCACTCACTCACTCACTCACTCACTCACTCACAGAGCGAGGCATTCGACCGGCGTGACCACATACCGCGGCGCGGACGATCGCGAGTGACGCCGCGGGCAAGGCTCTTCGCCGCCGTCGCCGCCGCCGTCGCCGCGGCCGGTGCGACGCCGTACGTCGGTGCGACGTACGCCGCGGGCACAGAGACAGAGAGAGAGAGCCGGCGGCCTGGGAGAGGCTGCAAGACTCTATAATGTGGTCTGAATGGCGCCAACTGTTCAAATGGATTTTCCGTATATCCGAGAGAGCTGTCTGAATTAGTCAGACCAGTTCATTATTTAATGCACCATTTTCCTTTTAGGTTAGGTTGGTCTGCAAGCTGTGAAGTTGTCCGCTCTTCGGCTTGCTCAAGACTTCTTCCGTGCATCCAGCGACCGTGAAAGGTTTCTTACGAAAACAATCAGCTCGAACTGTGCACGAGGCTGATTTTGGTCAATTTCAGCACGGTTTCAAATGGGAGGAACACGCCTCTAGATTCTTACAGCGCTTTGTACAGTTTCAAAACGAAACCACCGGCACCATCAGCTCGAACTGAGCACAGGGCTGATTTTGGTCAATTTCAGCACGGTTTCAGATGGTAGAAACATGCCTCTAGATTCTTACAGCGCTTTGTATCGTTTCAATCGCAGAAGTTTTCGCGTTTGCCACGTCATGTGACTTGACGCCAGCCAGATGTGGCAGTCTTTGGCATGGAAGTCAACATCACTTTAGCCAAAATCAGCGCAGTTGTGCATCCAATCTTCTTTCGACGGTTTGATCCGGCACTCCCCAGTTGAGAGTGTTTATAGTACCGTTGAGTCATGAGGACGAGCATCTCAATGCGCAGGGGTCAAGATGGCGCCGCTCTCAACCCCAGTCAGCCACTCTCCGGCCAGCAAGCGACTCTCTCCCGCGCTAGTAGCAAGATGGCGGGCCTCCCAACCCCAGTCAGCCACTCTCCGGCCAGCAAGCGACTCTCTCCCTCGAGGTCCACGACGCCCGATTACGTCACACGTCGACCGACGGCGCGCGATCATCGACGCAGCAGCGACTCTCCTATCCAATCCAATCCAATCCGAGTCGAGCCGAGCCGGGCCGAGCCGAGCCGAGCCGCGGCCGTACAACAGGTTTCCCTCAGCCCGTACCGAACGGCGAAGAAAAGATTCTAGCAAGACTATAGCGGTACATAAAACAGACTGACGCTTCTAATGTACACCCGTCGCTATGCACGTTACATACAGCGAGTGTGTGTGTTGATATCTTGGACGGGAACGCGCGGATGCGAAGAGCGGCCAGGTGCGCTCGGTTAGGTACCTCTCTATGTATACGCGCAGTGTGTGCAGCATTTGTAAACAATGTCGTCATCGGTTGCGGTCCGCGCGGCCGAATGCCCTCGGGGGGGGGGGGGGGGGGGGGCGATTCCCCCCGGTGGTTTGCGGGCCGGGAAAGTCCCAAGGTTAATAACCACGTACTCCTCTCGACGGCAGCCACTCGTCGTCGTCGTCGTCGTCGTCGTCGTCGTCGTCGTAGCGGCCTTCGTTATCTCGGTTGTGTTTTCGCGTGGTTGCTGCTCGTGTACGGAAAATTTCGGCGGCGATAATGCTCGGCCAATCGTCGCCGTGGGTTTGCTCGCGCGCCAAAGATGCCGTGGTCGAACCGCCGCCGACTGGATCCGTGCGGCGTCGCACGAATCCAGTCGGCGGTGGGAGAAACGGAACCAGAACTCGACGGGATAAAAAGTAGTTTCCCGCATGCATGCATGTGTGTGTGTGTGCTTGTGTTTTGTAAAATAATTGGGAGATAAAGAACGTGTTTTGCAAAAGATTTATGTCGATTGGTGTACACTGTATAATTATTATGAAATACTCGTTTATACATATGTACATGTGTGTGTTGGTTTTGTTGTATAATAACTTGGTTGGAAGACATACCTATACATACATGTGTATGTCTATGAGCAGGCGATGCAATGGCTGCTCTATAATAGAGTTCTTTTCGCTTTCGAGTCTATATTTATAATATTATCAGCGTGATCCGAATCGAATGCTCGGGGCTAGCCTTTAGCCCCTGTGCAGTCAACGCATGCGTACAAATCAATGCCGGTCATAGACCATGGTCGTCAACTAGTGTGGCACACATTCAAACGCCCCGGGACGCGACCACGGCAGCACCTGCCTCTCTGAGGGTGGCCGTCAACGGCAACCACGGCAGCACCTGTCTCTCTGAGGGTGGCCGTCAACGGCCACCACGGCAGCACCTGTCTCTCTGAGGATGGCCGTCAACGGCGACCACGGCAGCACCTGTCTCTCTGAGGGTGGCCGTCAACGGCAACCGCGGCAGCACCTGCCTCTCTGAGGGTGGCCGTCAACGGCAACCACGGCAGCACCTGTCTCTCTGAGGGTGGTGGCCATCAACGGCAACCACGGCAGCACCTGCCTCTCTGAGGGTGGCCGTCAACGGCAACCGCGGCAGCACCTGTCTCTCTAAGGGTGGCCGTCAACGGCAACCACGGCAGCACCTGTCTCTCTGAGGGTGGCCGTCAACGCAACCACGGCAGCACCTGTCTCTCTGAGGGTGGTGGCCGTCAACGGCAACCACGGCAGCACCTGCCTCTCTGAGGGGTGGCCGTCAACGGCAACAACGGCAGCACCTGTCTCTCTAAGGGGTGGCCGTCAACGGCAACCACGGCAGCACCTGCCTCTCTGAGGGGTGGCCGTCAACGGCAACAACGGCAGCACCTGTCTCTCTAAGGGGTGGCCGTCAACGGAAACCACGGCAGCACCTGCCTCTCTGAGGGGTGGCCGTCAACGGCAACAACGGCAGCACCTGTCTCTCTGAGGGTGGCCGTCAACGGCAACCACGGCAGCACCTGCCTCTCTGAGGGGTGGCCGTCAACGGCAACAACGGCAGCACCTGTCTCTCTGAGGGTGGCCGTCAACGGCAACAACGGTAGCACCTGCACCTGTTATCACCTGTATCTGTAACTGGTTTGCCTATACTCCATTTCACGTCAAGAAGGGTAGTGCTATTGCAGCTTCCTCAAAGACCCACTGCCGCAATGAGTTCAGAGTCTCAAATCAAAACTGCTCAAATAGCACCCTTTGTCCAGGTCAAGACATGGCTAGTGAGTTTTGAGACTCTTAGCTCGTGTCTAGCAGCAGTGGGTCCTCGAGGAAGATGCAAATCCACTCTGCTTCTTAACGTGAAATAGAGTTAGGACGGGTGGTATATCCGAAGCCGCCATCGAAGGCGTTTTGCATCATTCGATTCATACATCGAAATGTTATAGGGCTTGTTGAGTGGTGGATATGTTCATCGACGTAGGAACAGGGGGATAACAGGGGGATAACAGGGGGGCCTTGCCTGTCCCAGCTTGCATGTGCACACGAACTAAATTTGCTCCTGAGGTGCATGAATCTTGGCGCATTGGTGCACTGTACGGTCGCATCATTCTCTTCCAGAACGAACAGCCACTTCAGAAGGAATGCGACAGTTTCGACCATGCATTTTGACGCTCAGTAAAAGATAACCCTGAAATTTCTTGATATTTCGTTTATAGAGTACCTTTGCAGCACAAACCCTCTGGTTCAGTTTTGAAATTTGCCTCTAAATCACAGATTTGCCCAGCCTATGTAAACACCCGCCTGGAGCGACGTCCATATGGCGAGGTGCGACATCGAGGGGAAAATGAAATAATCTGACGGTTTGAGCGAAAGACATTCGACAGCGCGAGGCTGCAGTCATGGCCCCCGTGCAACTTACAGAATTTACCGCGCAAATTTGAGTCAAGGCACTTGCACATTTTGGCAGTCAACCTGCACATCATGGCATTGGCAGTGACATGGCTGGGCAAAAGTTCTCTTCCAGAACCTCTGAGAGTGGGCATCAGTATGGGAAAAAGCGTGGGTCGGAGAGAGTCCACAAATCAGCTGGAAGACATGCCGAGCTAACCATACCGGCGCGCAAAAAGATTCCAGTAGCCGCATCGTCCTCCTGTCCAGCCGCCAGTCGCCGACTTCAGACACACACGAACACGTACACGGCGCAGCGGCCAAGTAGTCCTCGAGCTCGCACGACAATCTCTTGTCCAAACAGTTTAACTGGTTCTGGGCTTGAGGACGTCAACGGTGCAGACATTATATATAGAGAGCCACGCCATGCGGCTGTTATAGAAACATCAATTCGAATTGCCATGATAATTCCGAAGCGAACCCAATGAAATTAATCACGGGCCTATCGGACCGCTTGGGCCGGTGATTTACAGCCCGAGTTGCAGCGGTCGGGTCGGGAGGGGCCCGGAGGGGGGCGGGGGGGGGGACAGAAACAAAGAAATGCGGACGCGCGGCGGCGGAGGACGCGGTGGAAGGAGATGTAGTTTTTGCGCGCGGTCCGGTTTGCGACCGGCTGATGGATGGCGCGCGCTCGCTGATCGACACGACACGGCTCGGCACGCACGTGCTCTCTTACCTTGCAAGTGCACGTGAAGCAGCGCATGTCTTTGTTGGCGGGCAGCGAGACCTCCTCGCCCTCGTTGAGACACGCGGCGAGACTACCTGCAACACGCAAAACGCACCCCGGTCTTAGCACACGCATGGCGACAGGCAAAGAGTCGACATTTCACAAAAAAACAGTCATATTTCACTCCAGATCACTTTCTTTCGTCGGTAAAAAGCAGAAACAAGTTTGCGCGACAACATATTTCACAGCCCTCTCTAAGCCTCACCCAGAGTCAGAGTCGATGTAACATTTCAACGCCCCATAAATATTCCGATGGACCGGGTCGGGCAACATGTGGATTTCGCCGGTTGTGACGTCCCATAACCCCAAATTCCCTGCTCTAGTCGTTCGCTGGTGCACTTGTCGACGCTGTCGCTGAAGACGCCGACTGCCCATTGGCTGTGCACCTGTCCAAGGTCACCTCGCGGCCGACGCGGCTGCGTTCACTCACAGACTGCGCGCGCAGTCTGCCTGCGCAACGCGCGTGTCTACGTCATCGGCGGCCAGGGTTCCTTACCTCGACAACTCTCTTTTCCACGCATAGATTCACCAGACGGCGCTGTGTTGCGCTTCGAATCACGCCCGGCCTCTGACACACATGGACTCCGCTCAGGAATCCGTACCCGGTTTCAAACTGGCAGTTTTCACAGTTTCTTGCACATTTCCAGAAGTCAGGAAAACTTGGTCTATGAAAGCACTTCTATATACAGCTGTGGTCTAGGTTTTCAATCACGATTCCAAACAAAATTAGGTGCATGTCTTGTCACAGAAAAATTGACAGTCCCTGTTTAACCCATCTCGGACTGCATTTTCATCAATTAATTGGTATACATTTCATGTACCTTGAAGTATAATCACATCTTATATTGTTGCACGAGGGGGAAAATCATGCATGGCAAGTGAGTTTCATCCCGAATTTCAACCCGTCGTCGTCGGGCGTCCCGGCGCCGCGTCGACGGCGTCGTCGTCTTCGCGGCGGACAACAGAGCAGTCTTTGATGGGCGGCCGCGGGAAACGCACACACACACACACACACACACCGGCAACGGCTGGCTACCTTGAGCGAGCTGCGCGCACACAAAGACGCTCTTGTCTCTCGCCGAGTCTCGGGGGGTGGGTGGGGGCGTTCGGGGGACGCCGTCGTACGCACACAGACGCCGCGGTAGCGAGCACCGGGGGCGACGGGACCGTCCGTGGCGTGGAGGCATCGAGTGCATCGAGTGGAGGTACTCAGGTGTTTCGACTTCTTTCAATCAGTTATCCACACGTTTTATAGTGGCATAGATAACCATGTTGAAAATGTATACGTTTTGAAAAAAATTCAACTCCAATTATTCAATAGTTCAGTATTCAGTAAGCATAAAACATAAGCGTAAAATCTTCGCCAAAATTTGACGATATATACATTAATACATTCGAACACAAATGGCTTTTTAGGTCAGAAATGCAGTTTCCTTATCACTTTACATGGCAAGCGGTTGCCAAAGATTGACTACCGGCGCATATTGACTAAAACGTGTCATGTCCGTCTTGTTGCAGAAAGTCGAAGACCATTTAGCAGCCATCGTCGCTCAGTCGAACGAAAAATGGCTGCAAATAAATCAAAAAGATGCGAAACAGTAAACTACTCGCAGTGGTTCATAAATTCGCGATGTCAGGTTAAAAACGATAAAAAAATATGAATCAAAACGTTGACATTTCGAGCCGAAGTATCGACGGGGCCTACTGGACCATAACGGTCATTTGGATACAGATTTTCAAATAAAAGCTCGCAATCCATAGCATTTATTTAGATGCAGAGTCTGAAATCCATCATGGCGTAAGAGCTCTTTACGACTACCGTCACCAAATCGCCCCAATAAAGCGCGGTGATTTAGCAAGAAGTCAGTCCGCGGAACGACACTTTTAGTGGCAGACATTGCGTAATCGCTGCGCATCGCGAATCTGCGAGATGCGCACGGATTTCCAATGGCTTCCACGCGAAATGAATGGCGCCATAAACGCGATGTCGATCGCGCAAGGGGCGGGAGGGGGGGCGGGAGGGGGGTTGGTCGAACGCCCCCGCGGATGGACGCCGATAGCGGACGTCGCGACGCTGCGAGGGGGGCGTCGGCGTCGCCGAGGAAGCGACGTCGAGGCGCACAAAGGATTGTTGCAAACTCCCGACGGGGGGGCGAAACTTTGCAGCGCGCTTTTTCTACTCCCGATTGCGTGGGCAATCGGGGGGCGGGCGGCGATTTCCGACCCACGCGACGCCCTCCATGGAGGCGACGTCGACGACTTCGTGCAGGACATCAATCAAGCCATCAGCACGTCAACAATGTTGCTGCTCAGCTGCGAATAGACAATGATCCGTGTGCCGAAGAACTCGACAATTGCGACACTATGGCTTGCATCACACAAAGATTCAATTAAATTGTAGGTACGACGCTAAGTACAATTGTACAATTACAATACAATTGTACGCTTAGTTACACTTTCGATGGAACCAAAGAGGAAGTTATACATGGTGTAAAGTGAAAACCGTGTGTTTTATATGCGAAATCTTTTGGGAAGGAAACCTTTCATATTATATACTAATTGAAAATCTGCAAAACTGCAAGTAAATAGAAAGTTCCCCTAACGTAAAAACGCTATGTACTAAGTAGACGAAACTAATTGCATTTTTAAAAATATGTCGCCCGTCGGCAAATGCTATTATTTTCTTGTTACATCTGTTTCACTCTCCCTGCTGATAACCGCAATAAACAGTTCTCTCTCCCACGCACGACTTGGCACTGGTCGAATGAACCTCCTATATCTGGCATCGATGTTTCCCATCTATATGCCGTTGCTACAAACGATCAACAATCTGGGGAGTATAGATCTGTGACATACATAGCATTCAATTAAACTATTAAAATTGTTATTGTGATTGGAGTCGTTTACGAGTTTGGCAAATCATCCGTGGGACTTCCGCGCGGAGTGGCCGAAAGTTCGACGACGGCTAATTCGTTTACGGCGAAACGAGCGCGCTCGCACGGCCCCGTTAAAACAGTACGCCGAACGCAGAGTCAGCGTCTTGCCGCCGCCGAACAGCGGCGCTTCGAGCGCAGGGATTGGCCAATGGCTAGCCGAGACCCCGAGACGAAGATTCGCCCCACGTCATCGCAGGACGCAGGACGGTGACTGACTCCAGGCTCCAAACTCGCAGATGGATCCACCATCATCATCATCATCTCTTTCATCATTATCACCAGCTCGGACCGATAACGGTGCCGAGTCTACTTCGGTCTATACTTTGGTCCCGGTCAGACGACAGTCTCCCTTGGGATCGACCAGAAATTATCTGGACAGCGCCAAAATGGAGGCAAATTGCGAGGTTTGCTATAGGCACAGGTGTCGGCTGCGCACACACTCGAGTTCGCCTCCTCTTGAGCGGTGCTGTCGTCCTCGTCAGACGCACGATGTCCACGACGTCGCCGTCTTTGTCTCGCGTGCTCGAGCTTTGTTTGCTGTCGGTAGCGAAAAACGGACACAGATTCCTTCTGTGTCAATTGTGTGCACACGTCTTCGTCGTTTTCGTCGTCGGCGCGAGGAGGGGGGGGGGCGTTTGCTGTCCTCGCATACCCCGGGGAGGTCGCGATGACTTGGGCATCGTCTCACGAATTGCATACACACTTTGCGCACTCATCTTTTCGCCATGCAGCATGTGCTACAGAAGGACATTTTCCTGGAGTTGCCTGGACACAAAACATTGATTTTGCAAACGATCTTGTGACTTTATAATCAGAGATGCGAGATCCAGGCTAAAATTCAAGCGGGAATCACAAATAATATGCCTGTTTCGGACGCAAGGTTCGAGTGAGAGAGAAAATGACTGTCCAGCCAAGAGCCAACATTTAGTTTATTAACACAAATTGACCAGTCCTGTCCGATATTATTTTATTATTATGTACACAAATTAGCCTCCCAAAAATGTTACCCATTCCGGGATTTGAAACCGGGTCCCCAACTTTCGCGGCTGGTGCTATAACCAGCTGAGCTAAATGGCCGACGGCGGGCGTCGCGCGTCCGACGTCGCAGTTCGCCCACGACGACACAATCCGCAGATTCTACAATCGAGCCGCGTCGGTGCGTCACGCGCAATCTGCCGGGCCGGGCGTCACGGCCCCATGTGTCCACGGCACGGCCTTGTTTGTACACGGCACCGCTTGTCAAGTTGTTGTTCGGGAACGTTACTCGTAAACACACACAAGAGCAATATTGTTTTGCAACGTTTTTATTTGCAGCCAATCAACGGGTACATCACTGCCGTCGACACCTGGGTTGGGCCGAGGGTTGTGCAGGGTGGGGTCGGACATTCCGCCCTTGCGGGGAGCTGCACCCTCGGCTTGGGGACAGGTAGGTCGCACAGCGCTCGGTGGCTACTGGCAAGCATAAGACCATGGCGGTGGTGGAAGCGATACACTCGCAAACATCGTATACCCCAAAACCACCGGCACCATCAGCTCGAACTGTGCACGGGGCTGATTTCGGTCAATTTCAGCACGGTTTCAAATGGGAGGAACATGCCTCTAGATTCTTACAGCGCTTTGTACAGTTTCAAAACGAAACCACTGGCACCATCAGCTCGAACTGTGCAGGGGGCTGATTTCGGTCAATTTCAGCACGGTTTCAAATGGGAGGAACACGCCTCTAGATTCTTACAGCGCTTTGTACAGTTTCAAAACGAAACCACCGGCACCATCAGCTCGAACTGTGCACGGGGCTGATTTTGGTCAATTTCAGCACGGTTTCAAATGGGAGGAACATGCCTCTAGATTCTTACAGCGCTTTGTACAGTTTCTAAACGAAACCACCGGCACCATCAGCTCGAACTGTGCACGGGGCTGATTTTGGTCAATTTCAGCACGGTTTCAAATGGGAGGAACTTGCCTCTATATAGGTTCTTACAGCGCCTTATACAATTTGGACATTTTCAATTCAGCAGTATTCGGCCAACTATATGTGCATGTGGCGAACTCGAGCAGAATCCCACTTGTGTTTCATCGCGGCTGTCAGTGCCGAGTCGTCCATCGACTCTGCTCACGTGCGGTTCGGCTCGGCACTCGAGCCCAGAGTTCCCGTGGAAGCCAGCGCTGGCATCGTTCCGGTGCCAAGACCACCTGGGCGGCCGCGAGCTCCTTATGTAGCCGATCAAGTGGCCAGACCGCGTCAGCCTCGAAAACTCGTGCGCAGCCTCCCTCGAACATCGGCCACCATAACGAGGCACTCTGTCGTAAAACCGCCTCCTGATTACCGCCTTCTTCTTCTTCGCCGCCGCCGCCGCCGCCGCGGATGGAACAATCGTGTCCACCAAGTGACAAGCAACTTTGTGGAGCCCGAGGAATCCCGAGTCACAGTCCCGCCGATCGAAAAAACAAAAGGCACACCGGTCTCCCACGGTGCAGACTCGACGGCCGCGGCGATGCACTTTGCCCGCTGCCATGTGGTTAGCCGGCGAGCCGCGCTCGCGCTCCGGCAAAGTGCTGTAATTTAAAATGTGGAGCTCTAGAACAAACATCGGCCACACGCACACCTGGGTATACCTGAGTAGCGCGGTGAAATTCCGGCCCGCCGCGAAACTATTTCTCCCATGGGCGAGCGCTGTCGGGGTGGGGCACATCGTCGTCGTCGTCGCGGGGGGCGAACGCGCGGACCCGAATCATTGCCAGACCATGCGGTCGGTCGACGGCGACAGGCGGCGCGTTTGATGGCGTCGCGTTTGTCAGGCCGTCAGCGGGGACGCGGTGGACGATGCAAAACGCCCCGATGCCGGCAATCAGGATATACCACCCGTCCTAACTCCATTTCACGTTAAGAAGCAGAGGGGATTTGCTACTTCCTCGAGGACCCACTGCTGCTAGACACGCGAGCTAAGAGTTTCTAGACTCACAAGCCATGTCTTGAGCCGGACAAAAGGTTCTATTTGAGCAGTTTTGAGACTCTGAACTCATTGCGGCAGTGGGTCTTTGAGGAAGCTGCAAATGCACTACCCTTCTTGACGTGTAATGACGGACGCGCTTGCGACGGCGTCGACTCATCGGCGGTCGTCCAGTGGCGTCCGGCGGTTCCGTGTTTGCCCGGACAGTGGCGGCGTGCAGGCCAATGCGCGGGCCAAGATGGCGCGTAATGGAGTCGTGTCGTTGCCGTGGTAACGCCGCACGGCGCATGCTCACAGGGTCGAGCACGGCCCGGCTGAGACGGCGCTCCATTGTTGTGGTGCGGCTAATTAATCAGACCGCCGGGCGGTTCGGTGATGATGATGATGATGCTGATGTTGTTTGTTCGGTGAGACGAGGACGTTCGGGGAGCACGGGGCACCCTGGTTCGAAGGGCGTCGAGACCACCAGATGCCGGGGACCTAGTGACGGGCCCAAGAATGCAGCTAACAAGGTAAATCCCAATATGCGTCGAGTTTTAATGGCCCTTTCCAGGTAGACCATACTAATAAAGGTATCAAAAAAACGCTTTCGGCAAGATTCATCATCTGTGTGTTTATGTTTATAAAATATATTGTGTGACCGGCGGACCTTTTGTTTCAGTGCGCGCCGGCCCGCGTCTGCGCCGAGAGCTGCACCTGGGACCACAATGGGCAAGAAAGTCGTTGAAACGTGCGGACCACCCATGCGAGCGCGCATGTGCGGGGGGCGGGGGGCGGGGGGGGGGCGGCCGGGCGCTTTCGATTAGCAACTACTTTGACGTGATGCCATTACGGACGTATGGTGCGGTCGCGGAATAGGACGCCCGCCCTGGTGCCCGCCGAGAGGATAGATGCCCGCCATGATGCCCGTCGAATGTACATGTGTAAAGGCTGCCTTGGCATGGACTTTCAATAACGAAACCACCGAAAAAATCAGCTCGAACTGTGCACGGGGCTGATTTCGGTCAATTTCAGCACGGTTTCAAATGGGAGGAACACGCCTCTAGATTCTTACAGCGCTTTGTACGATTTCAAAACGAAACCACCGGCACAATCAGCTCGAACTGTGCACGGGGCTGATTTCGGTCAATTTCAGCACGGTTTCAAATGAGAGGAACACGCCTCTAGATTCTTACAGCGCTTTGTACAGTTTCAAAACGAAACCACCGGCACAATCAGCTCGAACTGTGCACGGGGCTGATTTCGGTCAATTTCAGCACGGTTTCAAATGGGAGGAACACGCCTCTAGATTCTTACAGCGCTTTGTACAGTTTCAAAACGAAACCACCGGCACAATCAGCTCGAACTGTGCACGGGGCTGATTTCGGTCAATTTCAGCACGGTTTCAAATGAGAGGAACACGCCTCTAGATTCTTACAGCGCTTTGTACAGTTTCAAAACGAAACCACCGGCACAATCAGCTCGAACTGTGCACGGGGCTGATTTTGGTCAATTTCAGCACGGTTTCAAATGGGAGGAACATGCCTCTAGATTCTTACAGCGCTTTGTACAGTTTCAAAACGAAACCACCGGCACCATCAGCTCGAACTGTGCACGGGGCTGATTTTGGTCAATTTCAGCACGGTTTCAAATGGGAGGAACACGCCTCTAGATTCTTACAGCGCTTTGTACAGTTTCAAAACGAAACCACCGGCACAATCAGCTCGAACTGTGCACGGGGCTGATTTCGGTCAATTTCAGCACGGTTTCAAATGAGAGGGACATGCCTCTAGATTCTTACAGCGCTTTGTACAGTTTCAAAACGAAACCACCGGCACAATCAGCTCGAACTGTGCACGGGGCTGATTTTGGTCAATTTCAGCACGGTTTCAAATGGGAGGAACATGCCTCTAGATTCTTACAGCGCTTTGTACAGTTTCAAAACGAAACCACCGGCACCATCAGCTCGAACTGTGCACGGGGCTGATTTTGGTCAATTTCAGCACGGTTTCAAATGGGAGGAACACGCCTCTAGATTCTTACAGCGCTTTGTACAGTTTCAAAACGAAACCACCGGCACAATCAGCTCGAACTGTGCACGGGGCTGATTTTGGTCAATTTCAGCACGGTTTCAAATGAGAGGGACATGCCTCTAGATTCTTACAGCGCTTTGTACAGTTTCAAAACGAAACCACCGGCACCATCAGCTCGAACTGTGCACGGGGCTGATTTCGGTCAATTTCAGCACGGTTTCAAATGAGAGGGACATGCCTCTAGATTCTTACAGCGCTTTGTACAGTTTCAAAACGAACCCACCGGCACCATCAGCTCGAACTGTGCACGGGGCTGATTTCGGTCAATTTCAGCACGGTTTCAAATGAGAGGAACCTTACAGTTCAAAATACGTCCGTTTTCGCGGCCATCAGAAATGAGGCTTTGCGCTTGTGCGAAGCGATTTGAGCTGATGGAAACAAAGATGTGGCGAACTTGAGCAGAATTCCAAATATAATTTCGGCACAACAATGCAGTTGGTGTGAAATGTGCCTGTGCGGTTCGATTCGGAACTCGAGCTGCAGTGGCACGGCTAGTGTTTAGTGCGCAGCCGCGCAGGCCAGTCTGCTTGTTTGCTCAATCAGCCGCGGCCAGTCAGTCGTGGTCGTGGTCCATCCCGCAAGAATCGGGACTCTCTAGTATCAACAACGTTTGGCGGCGTGAGCTTTGCTTTTCTAAGGTACGCGAGAAAAATCACAGATTTCCCACGAATTGATTAATGTAATCGGAACTGGGCCTGTTCTTCGGCAGCAGCTGCTGTCACGGCCGAATGCTGCTGGCACCGAGGCAACGTCGCAATAGATCCTGCACAATCTTCCTGGTAGCGCGTGAGATGGCGCCGTGGAAACGAAACAAACCGACGGGAATAGCTTTTCCTGCAGCGCAAGTCTATCTCGAACGGCTGGAAGTGGAACCACATGGGAGCTCGGAAACTGTCAGGTTCCTGTTCTTCTCGTCCCACCGCCATTTTAGCTTTATAGTTAAAACTCTCAAATGAACGCTGGGTTAATGCAGACATCGGACACCGCGGAGCCTCCCCTCTGGTGTATAGCGAGCCAAGGACGGCGTCCCGACCGCCGCGAGCGCCACCTACCGCGAGCACATGACCGGCAGCGCCGCGCGGCGGCTGGTGGCGAAACGCGCGGTCGGTGCATACCAATGTACACACACAATATCAATATACACAGATAAACATTTACAACAAACACGCGGGTACTGTACTCGTTGCAATACATCGGACGGCGATGCAATACTGCCGCGGCCGCGAGGCCTTGGTCCTTGACGGCCAAGAGCAAGCAGCCTCCTCCTCCTCTCGACGAGTCGACGTGGGCTTGGTATGCCGGCACTGACAGAGACGGCGCGGATCGCGTTTCCGCGTTGTGTATATATACACGGACTTCGCTGCCAGTGGTCACTTCGGCGCCGATTGATTGGTCGGCCGGTCGAGTTAATTAGACAACGCGTGGGCTCGCGAAATGCGCGAACGCGCCAATAAAAAGTAAGCAAAAAGCGACGATTCTATAATATTATAGTAGATATTACTCACATGTGTAATGGAGCGATACACGGGGGGATCGGATAACGTGCTAGTGGGCGCGCACCTCAGAGTCTTGTTGTATAACAATATCTTTGTTCTGTATCGCAGTCATAATATTGTGCTGCATACATTAAGCACGGCTTGCCGAGGAAGGCCACATGGCGGCTATATGTGGTCTTCGGGCGACGGAGGCGGCGGCTCCGTCGCGGTGCAGCATCGCGCATTCCGGGGCGTTCTGCAAGAACCAGCAGCGCACTGTCGACGGTTTCCTCAGTGGAAAGCGCACGAGCTGTCGCCGAGAAACGCACGCGGAAATCGGCGCGTCGCGTTCGAGACTATATATAATGTGTATGGTGCGGGCATGGTCGTTCGTGGCCGGCGCTGGCCGGACCACGCCGCACTGCGCGTCGGCCGCATGGGAGGGTACATCGCGCCTAATGAGGGCCGTGTCTCGAGGGCCGGCTATCAGATCGAGTCGAACACCGCCCGCCCGATACGTCTCATTCGACTGGCGCTGGAAAACCCGGCCTCGTATATACTAGATAAACTCCCCGCGCAGAATATATCCCGTATATATATTATGTGTAGCCACACATGCATGCTCGTATATATGATATAACTCAGTGGCCGTATCTGTATAGACGTTGTATATAGGCAAGCCGCCAAAATGATAAATCTCGAAATCAATTTCCACTCGCACACAAATGCAGAAAGGGAGCAAAAAAAACGCGTTCCGGGGCCGACGGCAGCTGGCCGCGACATTCGCGACAAGTCTTGCCGCTCTGCGCGCGGGGATCGGCTAATCCACTCTGCCGGTAACAAAGCGCTCGCTCCGGTGCAGACGTCGACCGGGGGATTGATTTGTCTGTCGCGGGGGGCAATCGCTCGGCCGCTGTCGACCGAACCCGCGCGCCGTTGTGCGTGGCGGGGACGACGTCGTCGCCGCGGGGCACGCGAGATTTATGCGCGCTGCGTGGCCGGGAAGGTCGTTCCATCTCGCGCGACCTCCGACGACGACGACGACGACGACGACGACGTCGACGTTGGCTGACGGCGTCGCTGCCACTTTATACGCTATACAGCTTTTTTTTTCGAGTTTTGCGCGGCACTGTATAATATTCTTCGGTCAAGTACGCTCAAACTCCAATTCACTTGAAGAAGAATTTGCATATTCAAAAAGGTCTCACTGCTGCTAGACACGGGCTAAAGTGACCCAAAACTGCTCATACAGCATTATGCCTTGCTCAAGACATGGCTTGTGAGTTTTGAAACTCTTATAGCTCGTGTCTAGCAGCAGTGGGTCCTCGAGGAAGATGCAAATCCACTCAACTGCTTAACGCGGAATGGAGTTTAGAGTGCGCAGGCAACAAGCTATAAGTGAAACCAGATATGGTCACTCCACTGCCACAGATATAATTTGTAAAGATGGCCCAGCGAGGCGATCGAGTCGAACCGTGTTCTCTCTCCCGGTCTCAGCGCTCTGCGACGGCGACGACGACGAGGATCTGGGGAGGAATTCCCGCCCGTGATATCACGTTTTGTGTCGATGCCTCGGCGTGCTCGTCGTCGTCGTCGTCGTCGCCGTCGTCGAGCGAAGGGCAACGACCGCGTGGTAACGACGGAGAGATAAGCGATCGCGGCGCGCTCCGGCCTCCAGCGCCGATGGTGGGGTAGGCGTTTAGCGACCTCTGTCACCGATAGGAGGAGGGAGAGACCTCTGTCACCGATAGGAGGAGGGTGGGGACGCTATGGAGACGTGAACAGAGTAATGAAGGCCTTTAGGTACAGTGTGCATAATTGATTCGCTCGTCCCCCATCGCGGCAACGAGCGTTCGGTGTGGTCCTATAGGCCGTGTCTCAGGCGTGGAAGTCAGCTGCTCGGGGCATCATGGGCCGAGCACCGGGTGGACGAATGGACATCCGACCCTGAGACAGAGTATAGTCTACACAGCCACGATGACGTCACTCACCCGAAATGTGCTCGGCCGTTTTTGCGTGCAGCGCCGTCACCAGCCAAGCGGCCATCACGAGAAGCCGCAGCGCGGCGGCCATGGCGGCTGCTGCGTCTGCGCGGACCTGCAACAGCCAATCACAACGCGCGTCGTTAGCGCGCCACTTTTGAATCGCGTCGCCGCATGCAGCCACGGCCTTCTGGATGGAAAAATGAAATCGTGGGTCCCCAAAATGTCAAACATTCCCGCAACGGCAAAGCGGTAGGGCAGAGCACAGAGCCGGGATACGAACTAGGAACTCGTATCCCGGTTCGCCTGCCCTCTATCAATCGCTTGTTTCAAAAAATTCTCATCAACCTTCTATATCGAGCAAAACCAGAAAAATGCAATTTACACATTCGATCGTGTACTCAAGTCGCTAGACCTCTCTCCTATCGAAGGTTCCCTTATCCCACCCGGCAAAGCGGGAGAATGCGAGCCCGGATAGCTCAGATGGCAGAGCACCTGACCGGCAATCAGGAGGTCCCCTTATCCCACCCAGCAAATCGGGAGAATGCGTGCCCGGAAAGCTCAGATGGTAGAGCACCCAGCAAAGCAGGAGAATTTGTGCCCGGATAGCTCAGATGGTTGAGCACCTGACCGACAATCAGGAGGTCCCCTTATCCCACCCAGCAAAGCAGGAGAATTTGTGCCCGGATAGCTCAGATGGTAGAGCACCCAGCAAAGCAGGAGAATTTGTGCCCGGATAGCTCAGATGGTAGAGAGCACCTGACCGGCAATCAGGAGATCCCGGGTTCTCTGTGTGACGGATAACAATTCACAATGGTGTAACCACAAAGCATTACCTTTCAATACGCCTAAACAATGAAAACGTCAACTCTGACAGCTCCAAACACAGCAATTCGACAGGCGCCGCGACAGAGCTTTCGAGTCTAGAGTATCCATTCGGCACTGGCCGTCGCGCGCGCCTTCCTTTGTCACAATCGGCTGTCACGCTGCAACGTGACTCAACCTGTTGGTCTTAGTCACTCGGTCGGATTCGCCAAGTCGACCGCAAGCACCACGCACTCCCGCGGATCGCCCAACGGAGTCCCGTGCGTCGCGTCACGCCTTCGCGCGGCTAAAAAAACGAGCGCATTCAAAAAAGCGCCGCGCGCGCGCGTTCGTTCGTATTTATAGCGTCTCCTTACTCGGCGCAGACGTGTTTCTGTGCCCGCCGCTGGAGTGCGATGGCGTGTCTCGGCAAGGCGGTGACTAAGCGGGCACTGCACATGGATAATAATATGCTGCAGGCTTCCTGGCTGCCGAGTTTTTATCGAGAGGAATCGTCGGTTTTACGGTGCTCTAAGTAGGAGTTGAGCAAAAGTGCACCGCGCCGGGTGTTGGATGGGTGACCGCCACGCGCGTGTTGAGTTTTTCGTTCGGCAGAGAGGCTGGAGGGGTTGAAGTTGGTACCCGGCAGCTTCACCCCCATTTCGTATCATTCTCTGGACAGTATGGATTAGATGAGGAAACCTGTTGTTCGAGTTGATTCGTAGCAGGTGCATTACGTGACGGCACCGCAGTTAATCTCCTCCTCACTTCTAGGCTAGGCTAGCTTTAACGTCCGCCTGTCGTTCAGCAGACCGAAGGTCACAGAAAGCGCCCGTTTTCAAAACAGTGCGTCGTTAAACACCACGAATCAATCGATCGTAAAAAATCCCCAACTTACGGCTCATTTTCGGAGCGAGCACTTTAGAGCTCATTAAATTTAATCCTCCGTCTGCCACTATAAAGACACTATAAAGGCAGTATAAAAACACTGGGCTAATGACATGCTTGGCTCAGGACGACTTTCTTCGCATTGGAAATCAAACAAAGCTAGCAGCAGCCAGCGCAGACCGAGTCAGACAGTTTTACTACTTTCATCGCCTCCTGGCCTCCTGGTCGCCCTGATATCACGGCCTGGTGGAGGCCCATGTTGCTGGCTATGCTGGGGATACTTTACTCTATAATTTATGAATTACGAACCGATACCGATACTGACAATGTGATCTTTCAATAATCGATATCATTTCTTTTTCCTTTTAATGAACTGTCGATTTATTAATTTTTAATTGCAGCCACGATGCATATAGATTAACATGCGTGGAATTCTTCCTGATTATCACGATATTTCAGAGTGTTCACTTGGCAGCTTCACACAAGACTCGCGCATCCTCCAAACGTCAGACAGACGAGCAATCGACGATCGCGGGCGGCGGCACTGCATGGCTGGGGCAGGCCGTGTGTGCCGTGTGTGCAGCGGCGTCCACCGGGCAGTGAGTCACCGTCGCCGGCACGGGACTCGACGACATTCGATCCGCCGCCGCCGCCGCCGCCGCCGCCGCCGCCGCCGCCGCCGCCGACGACGACGACGACGACGACGACGACGACGACGACGACGACGACGACGACGACGACGACGACGAAGTGATCCGCTGCGTCTCGAACGCGGGCGAAACAGGATAGGTCACCGAGTCACCCCAGCCTCGTCGATTAGAGCACCTCGTCGGTGAATCACTTTTAACGACCGCTTATATTATTAAGTATATATATATATATATACTATAAATAATACTCGTCAACAGCGAGATAGTCTTGCGTTTGTTATATAATTGGTTGCAATAAAGTGCAACCGCGCCGCGTGATTTCGTGCGCATGCTCCGTGTGCAGGTGCTGCATTTTACACTGAGACTGAAATGAAACACGAGGCGCCGTCAAATTTGAGTCCGTTATGATGCATTCGACGGCCGCAGCGTGCGCTGCGTGTAGACGACCTGGCGACTATCACTGCCATCGCCCCGCCGGCATCACTGCCAGATCATCCTGCCTGATCCTGCTTGATCCTGCCTGATCCTGTTAGCTCTTGTTTGTTCCTGTTTGCTCTTGTTTGCTCCTGCTGTGACTCGACTAAATTCTGACTTCTCCCATTGGACCATGGAATGTACAAATTTAAGCCCCAAGATTCAGATGCGATGTGAACTCCATTGTCTGTTGCCAAACGTGCTCTCATTCCAAATTGTCCCACAGGTTTTGGAACCCCAATCCTTCGAGGACCTGGGCTCAGTACGATCACGACTCTGTCGTCCCGGACCGCCGACCTCTCACGTTGGTGACTTCATCGACGTCCAAGTCCCAAAGCCCGGTAATCGAGCCGATCTGCAACGCGGCGACCGACTGATTCCCACTGGCTGCGTCGCGTCGACGCCCGAACAAGTCCACTAATGCCAGCGTCGCCTCCCATCGGCCCCGACAGCGTCCCGACCCGTCGACGTCTGCCTCTCGGCAACGCGAGCCCGCCGTCCCCGGACTCGGATTCAAGTGCAGCTCGCCTATCGCGGCCATCCGACGTCCCGACGCCGTCCCGACGTCGCCCACACTCGGCCGGCGACGTGGTCTTGTTGTTGTGCGCGACGCCCCCCCCCCCCCCCCCCCCCGCCCCCCTCGCCACGTCGACGGCGTCGTAACGAGCGATCGAATAAAGTACTCGGTTGGCTTCTTCGCCGAGCGACCTGCTAGCTAATTAGAATGCGTTCGCTCGGCCGCATTATCGGCCACTTCGGCAGGCCGTTGATTTATTAGCCGACCGCCGCTATCTTATATATACTATAGAAGCATCGCAAGCGCACTCTCTCCGTGAAGACATGGCGCGGAATGTCTGGCGGATTCCTTCTTTTACTAACATAGGATGTACCTTTAAGCCATTGTCTTGAAATTATCGGAAACATTTTGTTGAATTAGTCTGCATTATTTTGCTCGGGCAGGTATGCCGGTAGGTAAATACCGGGCGAGGGAAGAGCAACAGCGGTGGCATTCTCTCGCCGCCGACGACTGGCCTGCATGGTCCATTGTGACGTTACGCTGTGTTACATTATGTGTGTGAGTGAGTGATGTGTGTGTGCTGTCTGTATTTGCACTCGGGTTTGTGTCTGAAGATTTGTATGAAACGAGAAATTAGTAACTCTTCGGCGTCGGCATTGTGGACACGTTACCACGTCTGCAGTCGCTAAACGGCGAAAGGGTTGACTCCGGCCGCGCAGACCGCGGCTCCATGGTTCTCAGAGTCGAACAAGGAGCGGGCTTGTGCGTCCAGGCTGACAGAACAAGCGGCCGCGGTAAATGAAAAGAGAGCCGTTTGTTTCGCATTCTTTTTGAGTCAATTCTAGACATAAATCCTCCCTTTTTTTTTGGTCCGAGCGGTTATACACAGCATTCGATGTGACGGCTTGCCGAGCGTTGCGCAAATAAAACGGAAAAGTGTCCCGAGAAATCACATTGACGAAAAGTTTGATGAAAGAACACTTCTCGAACAAAAGTAGCGCTATATCTATTCATCTTCCCACGTATGGGCTAACTTTTCGCAAGCGAGGGTGAAGCCGCCCGATTGTGTGGGCGTCGCGACGCTTTAGGGGAGGGCGCGTTGGCGACTCGGAGGACGCCGTTCAGAGTGCGTGGGCCGGTCGCCGCCCGACACCCGCGCACTTGACGACGACAAAGAGCGACAATGTCGTCTCGGCGCAAGACACACAATATGCACTGCACATATACGCTAATTACCAACGTCGTCTTACGTACAATGACGTTATACGATCGCTGCACGGGGGGTGTTTGACGAGCGCAAACAGACAGGCGCACAGATTCTCAACAAATAGCATCATTATCATAGGTGTAGTTCAAACTCAACCGAGCCCCTGTAAAACGCTGCGACGCTGAGCCAACATCGTGACGTTGTGTTTGCTCTCGGCGTCGACTGCGATCCCCGATGGCTTTGATAGTGCCCGCCGCCGCCGGTGCACTGATATATAATTCGCGTCCTTTTCATCGCCGGCGGTATAGCGGACGTCATCGGTAGGCCGCGAGACGCCCCCCCCCCCCCACCACCCCGGACATATCCTATACACTCTCATTTCGATTCGCTAGCACTCGGAGAAAATTTGTGTCCGTTTTGTGAGTGAATTGCTTTTCCCGTGTATAGCGGGGGATATTCATGTTAAACTTTCCTGACCGTTAGATTTGGTGAGCAAAACATTAGTGTTAGTGAGGCTGAAATTTCGCGAAGATGGAAATAAAATATGGCCGATTTATTAAATTTTCAGCATAGCCACCTGAAATCGATTTGTCGCCTTTTTTGGTGTTTATTGCGGCAAAACAGATGGACCAAATTATATTGTAATTATTAGTTGCACAGCAATATCTCACGAGTTAACTGTGACACAGCCAGCAATGGCTACACAATAACAATTTACTTGCGAAATTTGCAGGTTAGGATCATTCCGCGCGAGCTCACACCAAATTTGAACTGACCAATCACAGAGCAGGATGTGTCTAAAGACTGTTTCAGACAAATTTTACGTAACGTTGTGTATCACTGGTGACACAAAGTTTCTGAGAGTGATAGCACGCGGCGGGTAGCGCTTTTCCAAAAGCTGTCGCGTGAACGAGCTATCGCGTAGGCCGTGGTCCTCCTCTTGCCTACCACCTCTTGCCCGCCAACCTGCACTATACCAAGTCTCTTTGCAAGTTGCCGGCGATTTTCCGTTCTCTTCTCTGTATACGCTAGGGATGTTGTTAACAACATCAACAACCTAATGATTATGTTAATGATGTTCGCATCATTTTGCGATAGGTGCGAGAGCAACAACATAGCATGTGCACTGTGCAGTGCGAGTGATCACGCAGGCTTTCGGGGGAGTCGATTTCACGTCACAAAGTCCGACTCGATGAAATTGGCCAAATCCCGAAGCATTGTCCCGATAAGCATTGTCCAAGTCGAAAGACCCCGGCAGTAAATCGAAGGAAACCACGATCACTATGTCAATGACAACACCACGAAGTGATCCAGTGATTCGCGGAGCCGTGATCACTCAACAGCTCGAAGTGATCCAGTGATACGGACACGTTATCACTCAAACAGGTCGAACAGGATTTCGGTGCCGTGATCTCTCCGTGATCTGTAGCCCGATCGCTGGAGACGAGCGGCTGTCAACGCGCACGCCCGTTACTGGGACACACGCTCTCGTCCGACGGCTTCCGGCTAGCGTCCTCCGCGCGGCCTTCTAGACGTCGTCGCCGGCACTGCTCGCACCAGACGCACTGCTCGCACCAGACGCACTGCTCGCAGACCGCGGTGCAGAGAGACTTTCACGGCACAAATTCCGTGAATTGTTACGATTATTTAGCTCTGTCCTCGGGTCATTAGAGGCTGAAATAATTGCCTGTCGTTTTTTCCCCGCCGCCGCCGCCGCCGCGGCCGCGGCCGCGGCTCGATCGCGGACGGACGAGGTCCACACGGCAGCGACCGGGTCCACCTGGTCGGCGGCGACGGCCGAGTCTGCACGGCGGCGAGTGACGCAAGCTTCTCGCCTCGCCGTTCGGACCGGCCGAGTGCGAGCGCCGTTTGACACAAAACCGAGCTCTCTTCTCGTGCCAGCGCCGAGCTGGCGAGCCGCGCTCGAACACACATCACGCATGAAATACGTGGACCGAAAGACGAGGAGACGAGGAGGCGATCGCATCGCAATCCGGCACTGACAGGCGGGAAGCGCCAGACGTCAGATTGACAGCTTGACAGCACTCAGAATTGTGACAGTCGAAGTGTGGCCACCAGCCACGGCCTGCTCGATTCGGAAATTTGAACGAATAAACTTTGCTAATCGCCTCTGATGTCAAAAATGTGTAAAGCTATTTAGATTTTTAACGCAGCTTTGCATTGTGAAGGGAAAATCTTTGATCTTTAATGAAAAACAAACACAAATTCATATTTTCTGATCCGTACGAAAAGTCCGTGACTGGCTTTATTTCCGCAAAGCGAGCGTATAGAGATGATGAACTCACCGACCGACGTGGTCCTCCGCGTGTTCACCGAACGGCAAAGTCCCGTGTGGCGGCTGTCGACACTGGCTCGTGCTGGCTCTCGCACTCTCTCGATCCGCACTCTGCTGCTCGCTCGGACGACGACGACGACGGACTGACTGCCTGCTGCCTGCTCGAAGCGCGGACACCGACTGACTACTACCGACTGACCTCACTGCCTCTCTCTCGCCGCCGCCGCCGCCGCCGCCGCCGCCGGGCGCAGTGCGCAACTCGCCGCGTCATTGATAACTCCCCGCCGCCCCCCCCCCGCCCCCCGGGCGACGGCACCCCGACGACGCCGAAGGGGGCAGTCGACGCGGCGACTCGACGTCACCACCCTGCAGGGCCCGGGACACTGTTGGGGCCCGGGACACCTCCCCCGATTCATGCGGCAAGGGATCCCGTTCGGGGCCGGAGGGCGGGGGCCGGGGGCAGTGGGGCGCACGCTGACCGTGCCAAAGGGGGTTATGAATGAAAATGCATTGGCTGGTTTGTAAAAATGCGATAGACGAACCGACAAAGGCGCTCAGCATTCCTGGCATTCTTGAACGAGATAACACATTCTTTTGCAATTCTCGAGTAGTCAAAGAGTTTCCGCACCGTCATCAATAATATATTATATGTGTAAATTAAATTCGGTTATCTCCACGTGTTTAATGGCAACGGAGATACAGAGCTGGATCAGCTGGAGTCTGATCTCAGGCAGAGTCCAAAACTGTCCGCTCCAGGTCTTGGTCTCGGTCCCGTGCTAGCAATGCACATAGGACCAACGCACTTCCATTGCTGGCATCGAGTATTCAGAACAAAACGAAGCAATCGATAGACGGACCTTTTAACATTATAAGTTCGATTGGGATGGGTCATTGAGACGGTCATGGAAATTTAACAATTATTGGCTTAAATCAAGAATAATTAGACAAACTCGTAATAAATAGAAACAATTCACAGCGTATATACAATCAAGAATTAGCCTCAATCTGTAAAAGAGATTGAGACGAGGCAAATAAATCAATTCTAGACCATCGGCCGCTAAACTGATCAAGCTCCCCCCCCCCCCCCCTCCCGATCACTGGTGAGATAAGACGACAGCCTCCTCGACGGGGACGTAGTAAACAGTGGCGTGTGCACGGGTTCGTGAATCACAGAGGAGCACGAAGGCAGCGCGATCATGAATGAATGTGCAGCTCGACGAGTGACGCCAAGGATCATCGCACAGCGCCCGCGCTGTTTTTCTGTCTGTTATCAGCAGCGGGACTCGGTTAGCCGCGTGTTGACGCGCTCCGTTTGACAGCAGCACAATGGCAGATCGGCTATACCCTCGACTGCAACGCGCCTGCATTTATCGGAGGTCGGTGGGCACTTCAAAGCTATAGGGGATGCAAAACTCGGTGACTGGACCCAACACTTCTATACGAACAATTGGCTTACGTCACACACACTTGACTCTAATACAGATAATAAACTATAGTTTGTTTACTTGAAACGACAGTTGCACCATAAAACGCAATAATTTTTTCGACAGGCTGCTAGGCCCGCAGTCAGACAAACAAGCTAAGTACTTCACTGCAGAAATCACTTACAATGATTCCAACGTACTACAAGAGTGCATAAAATGATACATTTTCAGTAGCCCGCCGGCTAAAAATATTTTTAAAAATATAAAAGAGACAATGAACTAGATGACACACATTATAAAGGACTGATCAGCGCAAACATATAATCATAATATATCAATAACAAATCCAACATCTCCCAGCGGCAGCTCGCACTGGCTACTAGATCCGCACGGCAGGGCAGTGCCAGGGCCGACCTGTAGTCAGGCATACACGGCGTCCCTTGGGACAGAGTCCCGAATCTTCCAGACACCAGCGCCCTCGGTGCTGCCGAGATGGTCGAGCCATCCGAGGCAGAGGATGACCCGAATCTTCCAGCCACCAGCGCCCTCGGTGCTGCCGAGATGGTCGAGCCATCCGAGGCAGAGGATGACCCGAATCTTCCAGCCACCAGCGCCCTCGGTGCTGACGAGATGGTCGAGCCATCCGAGGCAGAGGATGTGCCGAGTTCCCATCCCCAACTCTCGAAGAACCGATCACACGTAGACCACAAGTGCGGGCGTTTGTCCCACCCCTGTTTGAATTCATACGGCGCGAACAAAACACACTGACTGGCCAAGATCGTTGCTCGCAACCCGTAAACGATATTCTGCAAGCCGCTTGACAAAACGGCATGAATCGCCACATGATTCCTTGACACATTTCAAATCAAGCTATAGCTATAGCTATCCTTACCGTTCACCAAAAGCATCTCACATGAACACCGGGTCCATGCAGAACAAGACCATCGTGGTCAATCCACCACAGCCTTCTAAATCAACAGCCAATAACAGAGCTAAAATGCATGAAAACGCTGAACATACAACAATCTCCCCCGATCTTTTCGATAAAATATATTTCGGCTCACGATCCGGCGTGTGTCCGGGGACAGCCAATCAGCAATCAACCAATCCCCTATCTCAGCCAAGCCCAGCCCTGGGACTCCCCAGGACTCCCTAGGACGCCCTAGGACGGCCTAGGTCGCTTTAGGTGAACGTCTTGGGCTTGGTGGCGCGCTCGATGAACGAGTACAGGGTGCTGGGCGGCGGCGGCGACTTGGCGGCGATCGCCGACGTCGAGTAGCCGGCGCCGAAGGGCAGCGCCGTGGCCAGCGCCTCGTCCTCCTCCTCCTCCCGCTGCAGCTGACGACGCGAGATGTCGAGCGTGAGGCGTTTGATGCGCTCCTTCTCCACGCGCTCGGCCTGCGGCACCGACGCCCACACAGGGGGGGCGTTAGAGCTTTGGAGGGGATCTCGCGACGCAATACTACACCATCACATCCACTTTCATTCATGAGATCCCCAGGAGCCAACTACCTCAAACGCATTTCGGTGATGTTTACCAAAACCAGGCAATGGTGCTAAATTCTCTTGCGCTATGGCACCAAACCACTAAAATTACCCAATCGTAGAGAGGTCCAAAACCTCAGAAACAGCAAAGGACCCAAATATCCGACTTCAAAAACCGCCCACCTTTCAAAACTCAAATGCCGAACCAAACCGCACAAGCAGAGTCGATAGAAAACCATTTCTATAACGGTCGTTGAAATTGGCCGAGTTTTGAAACTGTGCAAGGCGCTGTAAGAATCTAGAGGCATGTTCCTCCCATTTGAAACCATGCTGAAATTGACCAAAATCAGCCCCGTGCACAGTTCGAGCTGATTGTGCCGGTGGTTTCGTTTTGAAACTGTACAAAGCGCTGTAAGAATCTAGAGGCATGTTCCTCCCATTTGAAACCATGCTGAAATTGACCAAAATCAGCCCCGTGCACAGTTCGAGCTGATTGTGCCGGTGGTTTCGTTTTGAAACTGTACAAAGAGCTGTAAGAATCTAGAGGCATGTTCCTCCCATTTGAAACCGTGCTGAAATTGACCAAAATCAGCCCCGTGCACAGTTCGAGCCGATGGTGCCGGTGGTTTCGTTTTGAAACTGTACAAAGCGCTTTAAGAATCTAGAGGCATGTTCCTCCCATTTGAAACCATGCTGAAATTTACCAAAATCAGCCCCGTGCACAGTTCGAGCCGATGGTGCCGGTGCAGCTCCGTGTCTAGAGTCCCTACCTGCTCGGTGAGCCGCTGTTTGCGCAGCAGCTGCGCATCCCTCGGCAGCAGCACGCGCTTGTACTGCGTCTTGGCGCCCTTGCGCAGCATCAGCGTCAGACTCATGAGCGCAGCGTCTTCAGGCGGCGTGCGCAGCCGCGCAGTGCGCGCCGCGCGCAGCGGCAAGGCCACGTCGGCGCAGCGCGCAGGCTCCAAGGCCGGCGGACGCAGCGAGCTCGCCTCGAGCAGTTCGTCCAGGCGACGCTACGAGGCGCGCGCGCGACCAGGACAGGGGTGGACACGGTCATTGGCTTGCCGCCCCACTGGCCAGCCCATGGTCACCCCTGACTAGCCAAATATTTGCCCCCTGTCCTCATGGCGTGATACTTTTAAACAGTGGCATAATATAATCATCGGCCCATATTAGCCCCCCCCCCCCCCCCCCCTCCTTCCTAACATTTCGAACCGCACGTGGAAACCGCACATTTTGGAATCGCAAACCCATTGCGTCGATGTGGCGCATTGAATATTGTATTGTATTGTATTGTATTGTATTGTATTGTATTGTATTGTATTGTATTGTATTGTATTGTATTGTATTGTATTGTATTGTATTGTATTGTATTGTATTGTATTGAGGATTGAGAATTGAGTATTGAGCTTATTTTGTCTCCTTGGCAACAGACTTGCAAACGATGCACATCGACACAAAATACAAACACGTATAATGCACACACTGCAATTTAAATGATCAAATTTCGTAATCGAGCGCCTCGGCAGTCCTGCCTCCTTCATATTTCAGCGTTCGGCCCCCGTGTGGTCCACCGTCCACGATTGCACCGCGGGCGAGCGCCACCTCCCGAGCGAACCCGATCGCCTGCATGGTTTCAGGCGAAGAGTCGGGATGCCTCGACGGATTTCCCTCGGGACTCCAGCCACTCAAGATGTGCCAACGCAGGGCCCTTTTGTCTAGACATTCCAACTTACCACTGGCGCACGAACAGTTATGCCCAGTTTTACCTATTTTGTCAACGCCTAGCTGCTGGGATCCCAACTAGGGGTTACTACTGAATTCGCTGCTAGGGATTGGCTGAATCCAGTTGTAACTTCTAGTTGAGATCCCAACAAGGAGTAGAATAACTTGGTAAAACTGGACATAAATGTCTTGGGCTGGATAACAACACGGGGTTCTTGAACTCTTATGACTATGGGACATGCCCCAAAAACACATGCCCTACATCCCCCTCTCCAACATCAACAATATCGCCGTGTGCTGCTCGCGACATTCACGCCCCAGCGTCGGCGGCGGCCTCACCTGGAACTCAGCCTCGTCCGGTTCGGCGTCCGCCTCGACGCCGACGTCCGGCGCCTCCACGACGGCGTCGTCGACGCGCGGCTCCCCGACGACCACCTGGCACAAGGCACGACGGCGATCACGAGACAACACAAGACACCGGGCCCGGCTGGCTTTAGCGGGAACGCTCGGGCACCGAAATGAGCGAGCAGGCCACAGTGAGGGCCGCCATCTTGAAGATGCAAGGCACACGGCATGCGAAAGTGACTGCTAGCAATAGAGTATGTTTTTCGCGAAAAAGCTCAAGGGACAAGGGTCCGTTGTAAACACGGATATCACGTCACTATGAGATGAATAAAACGAACACTATAGAGACAGCTTGAACTTCCTGCTACAAGTCGCAGTTGAACAACAACTCAAATATAACCGCAACGCGAAACGACCTTCCGCCAGAACCGTGGCACTCAAACTGACTTCCAAAGGCCCCCGTACGGCGTACCTATGTGTCATCAACAAACCATTCAAAACAAAGCACTCCACTGGCCGGGCAGGTAGCCAAGATCAAGTCAGGGAGGGTAGGTACCTAGCTCGGCTCGCTAATGACGTAAACAAAGCACGGCCGTGAGAGACAATGCGCCTGTCTGACGGGGTGATGCCCCGTTAGAACGTGGTGCGCCGGCGTCGTGTACCTCGCCGTAGGAGGGCGGCGCGGTCGACGTCTGCGCCGGGTCGCCGTCGACGCCGACGTGCCACTTGTCCAGCACGCGCTGGGCGGTCGCGGCGCTGACGGCGAGGTCGTCGGCCAACGGCGTGGCGGGTCGCAGGCGGGAGGTTACGTCTCTGCCGAGGCAAGGCGCCGAGGGGTCAGTGGGCGACAAACCGCACGAAAGCTACCGAAATCCGCACTTTCACCGAGATTTTTGCTGAGTTGACCCTTGTTGCATCGCTTTCTGGCAATGCATTTCAATCCATTAGGGCAATGTTAACATTTCAATCCGTAAAGGCAATGTTAACATTTCAATCCAAAAAGGCAATGTTAACATTTCAATCCGTAAAGGCAATGTTAACATTTCAATCCGTAAAGGCAATGTTAACATTTCAATCCACGAGGGCCCAGGTTGTGTGCACAGATTAAAATACGAAGACATTAGGTAAACTATTGATCACTTTGTTCGGTTTGCAGTTTTCGACTGCTAGAAACAGAAGATACCATTTTTAATTTGGGATGAACGAAAATGTTATAATTAATTAGTATGCACTATGGTGAACATCTACACAATGGCCGACTGTACAGTTCCAGAGACAATCACTGATTTGCCCACATAAGGATTGACTCGGGAACTGCTGGCACCATGATGCTATATGGTGGCTCCCGTACATTGTCCATCAAATCTACTTTTGCACAGCTAGGAGTTAGCCGCTGCGTGCAAAAGCAATACGTGAAGTGTTGCGACCAACACCCAAAGCCCCTTCGCGAACAGCACCAGTATACATTTACATTCCCTGCACGAAGATCCCTACATTCCCTGCACGAAGATCCCTACATTCCCTGCATGAATTTACTTGTAGTAGGCGTCGGCCAGCGGCGGGAAGGGGTGCTTGTCGGTCCAGACGGGATGCGCCCGTCTGGCGAGAACGTAGTGGTGGAAGAGCGCCAGGAAGTCGTCCAGTCGCTCTGCCGCCGAGCCGCGCTCGAAGTACGGCGCGCACAGATCGAGCAGGGTGCACACCAGCCGCATCTGTCGGGGGGCACGCGGGACACACTGCAGGCGACGGCGTGCCCTCGAACCCTGGCACGTATGTCGGGGGCACACGGGACGCACTGCAGTCGTGCCCTCGAACCCTGGCACGTATGTCGGGGGCACACGGGACACACTGCAGGCGACGGCGTGCCCTCGAACCCTGGCACGTATGTCGGGGGCACACGGGACACACTGCAGGCGACGGCGTGCCCTCGAACCCTGGCACGTATGTCGGGGGCACACGGGACGCACTGCAGGCGTGCCCTCGAACCCTGGCACGTATGTCGGGGGCACACGGGACACACTGCAGGCGTGCCCTCGAACCCTGGCACGTATGTCGGGGGCACACGGGACGCACTGCAGGCGTGCCCTCGAACCCTGGCACGTATGTCGGGGGCACGCGGGACGCACTGCAGGCGACGGCGTGCCCTCGAACCCTGGCACGTATGTCGGGGGCACACGGGACGCACTGCAGGCGTGCCCTCGAACCCTGGCACGTATGTCGGGGGCACACGGGACACACTGCAGGCGTGCCCTCGAACCCTGGCACGTATGTCGGGGGCACGCGGGACGCACTGCAGGCGACGGCGTGCCCTCGAACCATGGCACGTATGTCGGGGGCACGCGGGACACACTGCAGGCGACGGCGTGCCCTCGAACCATGGCACGTATGTCGGGGGCACGCGGGACACACTGCAGTCGACGGCGTGCCCTCGAACCATGGCACGTATGTCGGGGGCACGCGGGACGCACTGCAGTCGACGGCGTGCCCTCGAACCATGGCACGTCTGCCCTTCTTGAACGCGGTACCTTGCAGCCAATGCGCTTCCCAAAGCCACCAGTCCACAAGCATTCAGTTGCCGTCGCCGCAACGAACTACCAGATGAGAAGTATATGGTCCTATTCAACACCTGGGCCGGAAGACTGAAGACAGAGATTTCGGACTCAGTCTGAGAACTTTTGGATGTTGACGCAGGTCTGGTAAAGCTGGTCCCGCCAACGGAAGCTCACGACAGCTTCCGTGTCGCACGCTTTCGACCTTGCAGACACACCGTGACATGCCCTGAAGCTGGAGTGGAATTTCACCGACGACCGCTTAGTCTAAGCTTGCTGGTCGGCCACCAGCCTAGCGATTTTGTAACTTTTACGTTATGCCGTTATCGGTTCTGATGGATAAAATCCCTGTTGCTGTCCGTGTTAATTATTAGATTTGAACCGAGAACGGCAGAGTCAAGAGCTACGAAATCCCTAGGCAGATTGAATTTTTGACTGCGAATAGCTGGAAAATGGTCAAGACCTACACCCAATTTGTTACTCACTGGCGGGAGGTTAGGGGGGCTAGGGAGGCTAGGGGGGGCTAGGGAGGCTTTAGAGGCTAGGGAGACTAGGGAGGCCAGGTAGGAGGATTAGGAGGTCAGGTGTGGCTGACACGCACCTTGATGAGACAGTGAGCCGGCTCGGCGACGGGGCCGTGGAAGAGCAGCGTGTAGAGCGTGTCGAACACGACGCCGCTGTCCACCACGCGGTACACGTACAGCTGGCCCAGGTATCTGCCAGTCACCAGGGCAGGGGGCAAACGCTACGTGAGCTGGCCCAGGTATCTTCCAGCCACCAGGGCAGGGGGCAAACGTTACGTGAGCTGGCCCAGGTATCTGCCAGTCACCAGGGCAGGGGGCAAACGTTACGTGAGCTGGCCCAGGTATCTGCCAGTCACCAGGGCAGGGGGAAAACGTTACGTGAGCTGGCCCAGGTATCTGCCAGTCACCAGGGCAGGGGGCAAACATTACATGAGCTGGCCAGGTATCTGCCAGTCACCAGGGCAGGGGGCAAACGTTACGTGAGCTGGCCCAGGTATCTGCCAGTCACCAGGGCAGGGGGCAAACATTACATGAGCTGGCCAGGTATCTGCCAGTCACCAGGCAGGGGGCAAACGTTACGTGAGCTGGCCCAGGTATCTGCCAGTCACCAGGGCAGGGGCAAACGCTACGTGAGCTGGCCCAGGTATCTGCCAGTCACCAGGGCAGGGGCAAACGCTACGTGAGCTGGCACAGGTCACCAGGGCAGGGGGCAAACGTTACGTGAGCTGGCCCAGGTATCTGCCAGTCACCAGGGCAGGGGGCAAACGTTACGTGAGCTGGCCCAGGTATCTGCCAGTCACCAGGGCAGGGGGCAAACATTACATGAGCTGGCCAGGTATCTGCCAGTCACCAGGGCAAGGGGCAAACGCTACGTTAGCTGGCCCAGGTATCTGCCAGTCACCAGGGCAGGGGGCAAACGTTACATGAGCTGGCACAGGTATCTGCCAGTCACCAGGGCAGGGGGCAAACGCTACGTGAGCTGGCCCAGGTATCTGCCAGCCACCAGAGAAGGGGGGGGGGGTCAAACGCTTTAAGTTAGTTGCAGGGTGGGTTTCAAGCTGGGAGCAAACTTGTACACTCTTTGCCCGACCCTAAACCTGCTAGCGTTAGGCGTTTGTGTCAAGCTGGGTTTACAGCTGGCAATGTCAGCGACACGACGTCATCAACGTTGGCTCGCCCACCAATCAGAGACTTCATGGCAGGGTCGCGGACATGACGTCATGCAGATCCAGAGTCTCTGATTGGTGCACAGCCAATGTTGATGACATCATGTCGCTGGCACAGCCAGCTGTTAATTCATCATGTTTCCATTATGCATGATGATCATGGTAAGCTTAGCGAGACTGAAGACTATTTAGACACTACGCGTTAAGTGAAAATGCCGTTCTCTGCCTTTAGTTCCCTAAAGGTCACTCATTTCCAGAAAGTCGAAGACCCCAAAATGAAATTCCAAACTAGGAAACTACAGTTCTGCCATCTGTGACCATTGATTTCCAGCAACGAAAAGAAAATACGATTTGGTTTTGCCCGTGTGATCCTCCTCGTATAAAATACATATTGGGACATGACATGGTCACAGTATAAGGATCAGGGTCTGGCAAGCAACATGACCAAGCCCTCTAGGTACACCTGACGATTCTTCTTGATGCCATGCGATCCTACATTTCTTAGACTCGTGTCTGCTATGACCTTTATTTAGCACATAGTTATGAACGAAACTATTTCAAACTGGACTTGCATACTACTAAAGTCTCACTGGTTTCCCAACGTTTCGTAACAAAATACTGTAGTTACTACTTCAAGGGTGGTAGATCGACTAACGTCAAAAACGTAAAAATAAGACCCAGTTATTGTTTTTAACCTAGGCTTCCTACATTCCTATGATCCTGACGAATATACCAAATTAATGAATGTTTACTACATTTTAAAACCCATCCATTCCCCCATGCCAGACCCCAAAGCGATCCTCCACGCACGGGGATCACGGGGCGATCAAGGTATATACCTGACGGCCGCCACCCGCCGCTGACTCCACCCGGGGGCGGCCAACTCGGCACCCAACTGCACGTCCTCGAGGACGGCGTCGACCACCACGACGGCCAGCTCGGGCGCGCACACGGCCAACTGCGCGGTCAGCTGCGCGAGCTGCGCGTGGCCCGCGTGCGTCGTGCGGTGCGCAGCCGCGAGGGCGTGCGCTATCACGTGCGCAGTCTCGGTGTCCGACCAGTCCAAAAGGGCGAGCGTGTCGAACACCTGGGGGCCGCCAGGGGTGGCAGGGTGGAGGCACGAAGGTATCAAGTGGACACTTGAAACCACAGACATAAGGTTATCCAGACATTCTACCATACCTGGCTATGGCTACGTCACAGATATAAGGTTACCCAGACATTCTACCATACCTAGCTATGGCTACGTCACAGATATAAGGTCACCCTGACATTCTACCATACCTAGCTATGGCTACGTCACAGATATAAGGTTACCCAGACATTCTACCATACCTAGCTATGGCTACGTCACAGGTATAAGGTTACCCAGACATTCTACCATACCTAGCTATGGCTACGTCACAGATATAAGGTTACCCAGACATTCTACCATACCTAGCTATGGCTACGTCACAGATATAAGGTCACCCTGACATTCTACCATACCTAGCTATGGCTACGTCACAGATATAAGGTTACCCAGACATTCTACCATACCTAGCTATGGCTACGTCACAGACATAAGGTTACCCAGACATTCTACCATACCTAGCTATGGCTACGTCACAGGTATAAGGTTACCCAGACATTCTACCATACCTAGCTATGGCTTCGTCACAGACATAAGGTTACCCAGACATTCTACCATACCTAGCTATGGCTACGTCACAGATATAAGGTCACCCTGACATTCTACCATACCTAGCTATGGCTACGTCACAGACATAAGGTTACCCAGACATTCTACCATACCTAGCTATGGCTACGTCACAGACATAAGGTTACCCTGACATTCTTCCACACCTAGCTATGGCTACGTCACAGATATAAGGTTACCAAGACATTCTACCATACGTAGCTATGGCTTCGTCACAGACATAAGGTTACCCAGACATTCCACTATACCTGGCTATGGCTTCGTCATAGACATAAGGTTACCCAGACATTCTACCATACCTAGCTATGGCTACGTCACAGATATAAGGTTACCCAGACATTCTACCATACCTAGCTATGGCCTCGTCACAGACATAAGGTTACCCAGACATTCCACCATACCTAGCTATGGCTACGGCTAAAATTTGATGCTAATAGTTTTGCCGGCAATCGCTGGGGTGCGTTGGCAACCTGTTTAACACCATCTACTAGACAATGGCACAAGTTCAATATAATCTAGGGACCCAATGTTCCACAGGGGGTAACAGTTACCTGGGTACAGGTGAAAAACAAACAGTGGCTCCATCCCTTGACTGCCATTCCGCGTTGCTGTTTTAGTAAGTTAGAGGAATATATGGGTAACCCTTCTATCTGTGGCGAAACTACTTGCAGGATGACATTCTCTCAATACGCAGATCACGGTTGATTGGAAAATGCCAGCGTCACTCTCCCCTCTTACAGTTACAGCCAATGGCAACACAACACACCCACGCTTCCCATCCCTTAGGGTTGAGAGCCCGTCGGATTCCAAAGCGCAGTGTGTATTGCGAATCCGTCTCGTTCTCGGCCTCTCATTGCGTTTCGGGCTCCGACGGGCCCAGCCCTGAGGGCTCCAAAGCGCAGTGTGTATTACGAATCCGTCTCGTTCTCGGCCTCTCAGAGCGTTTCGGGCTCCGACGGGCCCAGCCCCGAGGGCTCCAAAGCGCAGTGGGTATGGCGAATCCGTCTCGTTCTCGGCCTCTAATTGCGTTTCGGGCTCCGACGGGCCCAGCCCTGAGGGCTCCAAAGCGCAGTGTGTATTACGAATCCGTCTCGTTCTCGGCCTCTCAGAGCGTTTCGGGCTCCGACGGGCCCAGCCCCGAGGGCTCCAAAGCGCAGTGGGTATGGCGAATCCGTCTCGTTCTCGGCCTCTCAGAGCGTTTCGGGCTCCGACGGGCCCAGCCCTGAGGGCTCCAAAGCGCAGTGTGTATTACGAATCCGTCTCGTTCTCGGCCTCTCAGAGCGTTTCGGGCTCCGACGGGCCCAGCCCTGAGGGCTCCAAAGCGCAGTGTGTATTACGAATCCGTCTCGTTCTCGGCCTCTCAGAGCGTTTCGGGCTCCGACGGGCCCAGCCCCGAGGGCTCCAAAGCGCAGTGGGTATGGCGAATCCGTCTCGTTCTCGGCCTCTCAGAGCGTTTCGGGCTCCGACGGGCCCAGCCCTGAGGGCTCCAAAGCGCAGTGGGTATTGCGAATCCGTCTCGTTCTCTGCCTCTAATTGCGTTTCGGGCTAAGAGCTAAGGGCTGGAAAGTGTGCACAACCGTCACGTGTACCACGTGACACGCTTTACGTGGACTTAGTTCGCACCTTGTCCGCGCCGAGCGCGCCCACGTCGGCGAGCAGCGCGCGCAGGAACGCGTGCAGTGGCGGCAGTCGTGCGCGCGCACGCCGCTGCGCACGGGTCGGAGGACGTGCTGCGCACAGCGCGCTGTCCACCAGCGCCGCGTAGCGGGCGTCGAGCGCGGTGGCCGCGCGCAGGCGCTCCACTTGCTCCTGTGACGGGACGGGTAGGGGCGGAACCCAGTGCTTTTTAGTCGAGAGTCATTATTGTATATTTTCGAGCGTTCCTGTCTTTGTGCTGGTTTTGACCTGATTTCCTATACCGTCCATTTTAATTGTCATTATTGTATATATTAGAGTTTTCCTGGTTCCTGTGCTGGTTTTGACCTGATTTCCTACACCGCCCAGGCCAAATTTCGAGTTTTCAAACCCTCATATATATGTGATCAGGCCGATGGCCCCCCAATATTATAATACCGTTGGATGCGGCATAACTCTTTCTAAGTCACAAAAAGTTGGAACACATGACAAATATGAAGGGCTACGGTGGAGTGAAACTCCTTGAACACTATGGTCTCACAGTAACCCGTGTTTTTAGCGTGCCAAAAAAGCAGCACCAGCCCAGCGATTTTCTAACTTTTACATTTTGCCGTTATCGGTTCTGATGGATAAAATCCCTATTGTTGTCCATGTTAGTTTTTTCACTTTGAAACCGAGAATGGCGAAGTCAGAGCTACGTAATCGCAGTGCAGATAGGAGGTAGTTACAGCTCAATAAGTTATGAACACACACCTCGAACCATGCGAGAAAGCAATTACTGGGTCCCACGATTTAGGCTCCAATGGAGAGGGCTTAAGAGAAAGGGGTTTTATGGGTGTTTGGGGTTGGGGGGACAGGGGTCGACACGGCACTCACCAGATAGCCTTGCATCCTCTCCCTGGAGCGCGCGTGCTGCAACAGGTATCTGCCGCACGTCTCCAACAGGTGGCAGCACATCTCGAGGTTGTGATGCGTGAAGTCGGCGAGCAGGGTGCGCACGCACGCCAGCGCCTCGACGCGCGGGAAGGCGTCGAACTTGACCAGCTCGCCGAGCAGACGCACCGCGCGCACCTTCGCGTCCAAGTGCAGCTGGTCCTATAAGCGTCGCCATGACGACACGGACGCGGGCAGGGGTTGGTCAAAAATCTGCCAGGTCTTGGTCTTGGTCATAATACCAGAACTATAACTGCATGTTCAAACACTACCTCTTCCTAGAACTGGCAATCGAGATATTCTATAGCAATCCACTAATATGATGTACAACACATTTGATTGCCATGTATAGCCGTGTCAACATTCTGTTAGGTCTAGGTCTAGGTCTAGGTCTAGGTTTAGTTCCTTTGCTATCGCTGTGCTGCATTTGTCAAGCACCTGCACTCCCATCGCCGGCGTCGAGCTGCTGTAACGTTTGATGACGGCGTTTTACGCGCAGACTGTTAACCACATGCTCCATGATTGGTCAATACCAGAGGACGCGAAACGCCCGTTCAAGGTCGCGCCACGCAGCCCGCCGATTGGCCACCACAACAAGGCCTCAGAGTGACCTTGATACGTCAACCAATCACCTTCTTGCGCACGTGCTGCCGGAACTCCTGCTTGAGCTGGTAGGCGAGGTCGACGGCGACGTCGGGCGCGGCGGGCTTGACGACGGCCACCAGACGCGCGAGCAGCGGCAGTTGGTGGAGGCGACTGGACGGCGCACGCGCCAGACGCTGCACCAGACGCCGACGCGCCGACTTCCGGTTGAACCTGGAGGCGGGAGGAACGGAAGGACTGTCAGCATTGCAGGCTGCACAGAACAAATACGAGCTCATCTGAATGCTGGGTTTACAGCTGGCAATGTCAGTGACACAAAGTCGTCAACATTGTCTCTGCGCCAATCAGAGACTCTGGATGTGCATGACGTCATGTTCGCGACTCTGCCACGGAGTCTCTGATTGGTGGCAGAGCCAATGTTGATGACATCGTGTCACTGACATTGCCAGCTGTAAACCCAGCTTCAGACGTCACTTTCAGAGTATTTTTTATCTAGCTGTTTTCTCAACTTGGATCCCATGCATTTGTCAGGAAAATCGATAAGGTAGTTTATGAACTATTTTTCGTATTTTTAGAAAATTAGCAGACGCCGGCGAGCTGAAAGTAGTGCACATTTGTGTACGAAACTTTGCAGACATGTGGAGCAGACTGGAATAAAGAATCTCTGGAGATTTGACATCCATGCATTGATTTTCCGAACTATTTTTATCCACATTTTTAAATTAGCTAAAATTTTGCTGTTTCCGTACAAAACTCGGTCAAAATCGTTTCTAAGTAACATTCCTTACTAAATCCGATATTGAAGAACGATAGTTGCGACGTTCTGCACTCACTTTTAACCCACTACTACGCTCATTCCAGAGGACGACACAAATGCGTTCGCTAGTCCCAATTGTCCATGGAGCGATCCTAGTGCGCATGCCCAGCGCGGTCCCACCTGGCCAGAAACTCCAGAGCCGCCTCGTCGATCATCCTCTGGTTCGCGCACTTGTGCAGTCCGCCGAGGAACTCGGCCAGCTCCGACTTGTTGCCGGCCGGCACCTGGACGCCGTCGACACTCGCCGCGTCGGCGTCGGCGTCGACATCGGCGTCGTCTTCGGGCGTGGGCGACGCCGTCGCCTCGTCACCGAGCGCCTCCTCCTCCTCGTCCTCCTCGGCCAGCTGTCGACGACGAACACGCGGCGTGTGGAGGCAAGTGCTCGTGAGCCCTCCACGCCCCCCCCCCCCCCCCCCATGAACATCGCCGTCTGTAGGTGCCCCTCATCGTTTGCCGAGGCACCACAATAGACAAGTCCAGGAAGGAGGAGTGACCCTTATAGAGCTGTGTGTTTTCGCTTGAAGGCCGATGCCAGGGTGTGGGAAAGATTGTGAGGTCTTATGGACTTTGCATTGAAATCGCCCTCATTTAAAACCTTTGCATCAACAAAGATATCCATCAAAACTTTATGAAATTTTTAAAGGCAATAGAAATAATAGTGATTCATATGTAATTAAAATTTCAATATAATATGACCAACAGGAGCTTGTTGACAGGCCTCCAAACTCGGCTAAAACCCGCCTTACTGCTGTGCTATTCGTGTTCGTAAACCACAAACTACCCGTCCAGCAAGTCAGACCGAAGCGCCGTGACGTCAGAGGAGCGGACAGGAGGGAGTGAAGGTGTATTGTAAAATCTTGACAAAAACCCTCGGTCCTCATTCGAAAAGCAGCCGTCGAATTGCCCCTGTGGGTCCGACGCCAACTCCGATGGGAGGCCACCATGGCACTACGACCCCATAGTGGAACCAAACACGCAGATTTGAAAGGAAGTCGACCCATTCGTCAGAAGTAACGTGTTCATGTTCCCATCCCATCACGACCAAACTCCAACCAATCCGTCCAAGGGGCGACGATGCCAGAGGGTCGGTCGCCTCTGTGCTCTCTGTGCGCCCCCCCCCCCCCCCCCCCCCGTGGGGCGTTCACTCACCTCTGCCGCCGAGCGCTTGGCGGGCACGAAGCGGCCGACGTCGGGCAGTTGTCGGTAGAAGAGCATCGCCTCCTCGTCCTCCCACGCGTCGTCGGCGATGCCGTACACGTGGCCGGGCAGACCGAGCACGTGCAGCCCCTCGTCGTCGTCCAGGTCCGCGTCGAGGAGGCACGGGTCGCCCAGCTCGGGCGTCGACTCGTCCAGCAGCTGGCAGGTACACATCGATCCAGCCAATCACGTGCATGAGAAACAGCTTGGTACAACTAGAGAGCCTTTAGGGCTAGAGAGTGGCCAACATGACAACACTTTTCTACTGGCTGTTCTAATCCCATGCTAAACGGACGACATGTTTTTACAAAGTTGATCACGAAGCACGTGGCAGTTGTCTATTTGAGTTTCTCATATTCCTTTGCAATATCTACGTTTTATGTACATGGTGAGGTAAGTTCGTCACGTATCAACTTCTGCTGAAAGGGCTGTTGAATAGTTCAAAGTAGTTAAAAAAATGGCGCCCATACGCAGAGATGGCCACTCTCTAAACCAATATAGGCTCCCTAAGTACAACCATCGGCATATCAACCATGCGTCTCCGGGAAGACGGACTGTAGGTAACTAAAAAGCTCTCGTTTTTGCTCGTTGCTTCTGAATTTCAACGTGTCTAGCCGGCAAGCTGGAAAGTTCCAGGCGTTGAGTGTTGAATTTAAACCTGGTTTCCCATAGCCCCACACATTGCGGAGGTTTTCCCACATTTAGGACATATTTGAACAAAACGCGTACTTACTTGCTGGCTGCACACGGATTGTTATGTCCCGGGTTTTCATGGGACCTTTATGACAAAAGTCTGCCACAAAAGTGTTATGCCGTCGAAATACCACGGCTCTGGCTAATGTTGTGTTGACAAATTATGCATGGCTTTATTACTATTATATGTTATACTCATTTCTTATTTGTAGTATATACCTAAGATGAAATATAACACACCAATATAACATGATATTTAGCCATGTTTATTTTATGGCATAAAAATGCTGTGACAGACATTTGTCAAAAAGCTGTCCCGTGCAAACATTGGGGCTGGAGGTGAAAAGGCGCATGTTCGAGCCCGAGGCGACGGCGACTGTACGTTGGTGGACGTGAGAGGATGGGGGCCCAGGGAGCTAGAGAAGGGGCTGGTGATGGGGCTGGTGATAGGGCTGGTGATAGGGCTGGTGATGGGACATAGTGATGGGGCTGGTGATGGGGGCCAGGGAGCGGGTGATGGGGCTGGTGATGGGGTGGCAGGCGATGGTGATGGGGGGCAGACGATGGTGATGGGGCAGACGATGGTGATGGGGCAGACGATGGTGATGGGGCAGACGATGGTGATGGGGATGGTGATGGGGGCAGACGATGGTGATGGGGGGGGGGCAGACGATGGTGATGGGGCAGACGATGGTGATGGGGGGCAGACAATGGTGATGGGGGCCCAGGGAGCGGGTGATGGGGCTGGTGATGGGGCTGGTAATGGGGGCAGACGATGGTGATGGGGCTGGTGATGGGGGGCAGACAATGGTGATGGGATGGCACGCACATCGGCCAAGTTGTCGACCAGGGTCTTGAGTCGCTGCGCGCGTTCGCCCAGCGCTGCGCCCGCTGCGCGTCGCTCGGCGCTCAGCTCCTCGCGCTGCGCCAGGATCTTCTTGTTGGCGCACGCATGCGCGTGCAGCGAGCCGTGCGTCGCGCGCACCTCGCCGCACAGCGCCGTGAAGAACTGCGCGGGCGCGAGCCAGCATTAGCAAGACTGTGGTACGCACCCGCACCGGGATATACGAACCAGATACGTTCTCACGCTTTGCTGGGTGGGATAAGGGGACCTCCTGATTGCCGGTCAGGTGCTCTACCATCTGAGCTATCCGGGCACACATTCTCCCGCTTTGCTGGGTGGGATAAGGGGACCTTCTGATTGCCGGTCAGGTGCTCTACCATCTGAGCTATCAGGGCACGCAATCTCCCGCTTTGCTGGGTGGGATAAGGGGACCTCCTGCGTGCCAGTCAGGTGCTCTACCATCTGAGCTATAATAGGGCACGCATTCTCCCGCTTTGCTGAGTGGGATAAGGGGACCTGCTGATTGCCGGTCAGGTGCTCTACCATCTGAGCTATCCGGGCTCGCATTCTCCCGCTTTGCTGGGTGGGATAAGGGGACCTCCTGATTGCCGGTCGTCGGCACACACCGTACCTAACACTTTTCCAGCAGCATACAGTTTTCAGATTTTAGTAGTGTCTATCTCGTACATCTTATCGCAATGGAAATAGAAATAAAAGAAGTGCGTCCCGGCTACATCAATATCTAGGCTTTGAATACGCAAATTGAGGACGTCTTCAGAAATGTGTTAATTTTCATAAGAAGGAACCCTGCCACTTGCCAGCGCCCTCTGGATCTAGTCAGTCACTAGTGTGCAGGGCAAATTATTGCCAAGCTTTTCATATGGCAATTAATTGCCCACAATAGTAAAACACCCTGGAACTGTAGTCGTCCAATCAATGTGTGCTGTCGATGGCTGCCATGCCTTGTCAAAACACTTGCTTTCAAGGTCACGGGCACAGAAGATAATGCGCTTTTTGTGACCATCATTTAGGTCCATTCCATGGAGGTGCCGTGTCCAGTGTAGTGATCACTTGACTCGGCTCCATACCGGACAAATGACGAGCGTCGTCGAGTCAGTCTCTCACCACCTTGACGATCTCGCGCGTGGCCCTCTGCTGCGGCTCGGCGAGCAGCGTGCTGCGCGGCAAGGGCAGCCCGCCTGCGCGCGCAGCACGGGCCACCGGGGCGGGCACGAGGCCGGCGAGCGCGTGACCCTGCTGTCTGGCCAGCGCCACGAGCGCAGCGGCGTGCGCAGCGTCGTCGGGCTGCAGTCGACGCAGCGCCGTGTGCAGCGCGGGCAGCGCGACGTCGGGGCGCAGCACGCCACTGCGCAGGCACTCGGCCAGCAGGCGCAGGTCGGCGCGCAGCTTGGCGCCGCTCAGCGACTGCACATTGTGGGGGGGGGGGGGCGATTTCGTGTTAGCTGCATTGCGAGGCCGAGAACGAGACGGATTCGCAATACACACTGCGCTTTGGAGCCCTCAGGGCTGGGCCCGTCGGAGCCCGAAACGCTCTGAAAGGCCGAGTGTGGGTAGGTGTGGTTATAGTTTTTTTTAACGATATTTTCTAACTTTCGTCGAACCTACCTTTGTATTTGTGTATTACATTTTTATGATATAGGTATCAGGGGCGGACTGGCTCGGAAAAGCCCGGCTTTCTGTGCCTACAAACTTTAGGCCCGCAAAATTTTTAATGCATTGGGGAAAAAATCGAACATTTCAGAAAATAGACCGCCCACGAGAAAATCCATTTCGAGGCTAATCCCTAACAAAAACGTATCCCGCATTTTTTCCGAGGCCAATGATATGACCGGCAGGGGCTCGAAAAGTCGAAGACCCGGGGCGCGATAGCACCCCCGCAGTCCGCCCCTGATAGGTATAACTAATTGGCATGAGCATATACCCTAACTCTACCCACTACCCAGGCCTTAATGGGTTAAGGTAGGCACAAACAGTGCCCGAGTTATTACCATTGGCGCCCCTAGGCTAGTATTATTACGGTGATCCCCCCCCCCCCCCCTCCAACGAAATGTAGTACATAATTTGTGTTTTAAGTAATACGAACTGGAAGAAATGTTGCAGTCAACATGTTTTAAAGTTTTAATATTTACCAGTCGATGACAGGCGGTGCTGGAAAAACCAACAAATGCTATGCATATGCGCTGTCTTGACAACGCACTATAAGGCTAAAGCTGTTCCCACTACAGTGTCTCATATAGTCTCTAGCTTATTCAAAGAACCGCTCTCAATTCGCATTATGGCGAATCTTTGGTATTTTTTCTATTAGATGTGCATGTTTCGCTTTCTGTTCCCACTCAGTTTCCGTGAACTGCTCCTATTTTTTGATGAGCGTAGCGAGCGAAGCGAGCGAAGCGAAATCATCAATTTCACTACTGCTAAAAAAAACACTTGGAGTGTGTTTGTTTGTTTGTTTGTTTTTTTGTATGTGTGTTTGCGCGCGCTCTACAGGCCAAACGCCTGCTTTGAGTGGGATGAAATTTTCAGGGTGTCTACTTTTGTTCTCAACTTAGACCCCCTGCGTTTTTCAAGAAAATCCTCCACACCCTTCACTTTCAAAGCAGAAAAAAGAGCAAAATTCGACAATTGGGCATGTTTGGAAAAGTACGGAAATTTATTTAAAAGTGCGTATTTTTTTCCCAATTTCTATTTGGCTTTAGAAACCATCGATACCAAATCGAAACATCACACCAGATTTTTTCCAATAAATACCCTTGGGCATGAGTTACATCTATGTATTAACATGCACATTGCTTTATGACCTCGAAATGAGCATATTTGCGCTACTCTACATCTCGGACAGAAACAAAGAAAGGCCAGAATCGTTTACAATTTCAAGTGATCAGAATTTTCTAACAAGCAATGGTCCGGCTTGCTGCTCCATGATTTAGGCTTTTTGCCTCAATATTTTTATGCCCTAAATACAAATCGCTACGCTCATCTTCAACGCAACACAAATTGCGTTCGCCCTAGTAAATAAATGTATCACACTTTTGTAATCACCTCACACACAATACAATACAATCGATCGATCGATCGATCAAGACGCGGCACAGGCACCAAAGGCCACTGAACTAATGCTGACAACGTCCAGGATCAGGTCACGCCACGAACACAACCAACCCCATCACAGCTAACGCGGCTACTGACCATGTGTTATGATTGCCACGTTATTTACTATGAAATACATTACTGGGAATTAATATCGAGAGGAAAACCTGGAAACCAATGTTTCGACGCTGGTTTCTTCGAATCTCGAGATCACTTCCTAAAACCCATAAGCCGGGTAGAACATTGTTGTCGTGTGCCAGCAAAGCCGCACTATGTCGGACCATGGAATTGTTCAAATTTGCCTAGAATCAACGGTTGTATTTTGCTTGAAATTTAACCCATATTATTGTAAAAAATTGCAGTTCAATAAAACTTGACATCCTGGGTTATCTATACTGTAGAGAACATTAAAATATTTATATTTTCCCCCCCAAAGTCTCAACTATCTACATCATAGCGGTGGCTTTTCTGGCGCCCCCCCTCGGACGCGGCGCCCCTAGGCTACAACCTCGTCAGCCTAGTCGTAAATCGGGCACTGGGCACAAATTGTTGTGACGATATTCTAGGTAGATACCCTCAGACCCTGCCAATCCATTAGCCAATGTTTACAAACAAACCGCAGGCTGGACCAGGTTGGACCGCCAGGGTTTTAGCAACCCACAGTGACTTCGAAGTAAGACCGGGCTAGCAATTTACCGAGTTCCATGAATACTTACGCAAAGAGTTTTACGGACAAATCAAGGAAGTATGCCATTATCTGATTTAACTATCTTGCAGCAATAATTGTTGATTACCTTGTCGCTGAACGCTCGCTTCCAATTAGACAATAAACTGGGTGCAAAATCAGCGTAGTTCACGTGGAGCGCGCTGCAAATTTCGACTGCACCGTCGACGTCGCTCGCTTTCCATTTGGCGTCCGTCAAGGCAGCGGCGATTTCGCTCACGTACTTGGTCAGATTTAGAGCAGCAATGTCCGCGATCAGAGACGGAAGTTGTGTCGGCGTGTAATGCTTGATCTTCCGCACAAACGCGGTGCTTCGCTTCACACTGGAGTCGAGCGTGGCGAAAAACTGCTCGTTAGGTCTGCTCGCACACGCTGCCCACAATTTCGCACGTTTCTGGAATCCCTCTTCGTTCCTTCGCTTGGCTTCTTCGATAAACTGCACCATGGCATCGTGCTCCTGTTGGTTTTCGCTCTCCATCGTGCGGCGGAGTGGAATTAGTTATATCACGTGTACGTATTTCTAGTAATGCCAGCGTGAACGTCAGCGACCCGTCTTTTCTTGCTGTCAATCGCGAACTGTGATTTGTTGTGATGAACCGACGGGCCCAAGATTATCTGTCAGAATCACGCACCTGTCATCAAATACACACGGTTTCCTTGATTTCAGCACGCGCGATCAAGCGTCAAAATATGGGCATTGTACCTATAGCCGTGTAGCAATCCATTGTTCTATTTCGGAGAACTAAATTCAAAATTTCAAGTGATTTATTCGTGAAGACAAGTTATGAATCGCAGGCAAACAATTCAACCATGTTTGGGTCTGATAATTTGAACGCCATGGCCTGCGGTCTGGACCTGGATAGTGGCTACGTGGAATTCTGGCCGAAAGTCCGCAAAGTGATTGCTTGCCACGCTTGGAAAGTGTGCGTTCTCTTGGCAATCTACTCCTACCTGAAAACTGCCAACCGCGCGACTGGCTTATTTTCGGGGGACGACAAGTTCTTATACAAGGTCGGCCTATTCTGCTGTGTGCTCGCCTTCCTCTACGCTTACAAGCAGTGCCAAAAGTACGTTACGTCTGGCCTGATATTCCACCTGTACAGCGTTCTCACAGACAACTTGAGTGTGACGTCAGACCTGAACGCGATGGACGTGCTGTTCAATCAGCTGGACGACGCGATTTGCCTGGGGAGCGAAGACAACTTCATGTACCGACCAGAACTGCACCCCAAGCCACGAACTGTTCCAGAGGCGAATGAACACAAGCAAGACCTGCGTTTCGCCTTCCGAGCCTTGCTCACGAATGCATCCCTCAAAACGTTTAGTGTGTTTTGCTATCTGCTAGACTTGTGGCCATTTTCACTTCTAGTTTCACCTTACCATACCATAGTCAGCCATATCAAAGCAAGCCTGGCAGCGGTGACGAATTCCTTCGAATGGTACAAGCGAATCATCTACAAGAACTGGGAAAGGATCTCCTCCGTACGAAAGCGTGTCTGGAAGAGACTGTCGAACACGTCCAGGAAATCCGTGCGACACTAACTACTCTGTTGCAAGTCTCCCCCCCCCCCCCCCTAGCACCATGTTCCTTGTAAATAAACTGTGACCCTTGAAATAAACCAACCCAAAGTTTGTTAGAGAGTTTAATCGGCTTCATTGGTGTCAGAGGAGGGATTTCTTCGCCGGTTTGTTCAAGTCCTTCATCAACAATTCACAACAAAGAATTCTGGCCAGGTATACCAGCTATACACTGATCTTGACTAACATGATTGATCAGCAATGCCCTTTCCATTGTGCGCTGGAAACTGCTGGGTAATTTGTATTTTATTACTCCAGATTGAGATACAAAATCAGTAGGATGGAAATAATAGCTATAAAATAAAGATATGAGTGTGAACCTACCTACCTACCTACCTACCTACCTACCTACCTACCTACCTACCTACCTACCTACCTACCTACCTACCTACCTACCTACCTACCTACCTACCTACCTACCTACCTACCTACCTACCTACCTACCTACCTACCTACCTACCTACCTACCTACCTACCTACCTACCTACCTACCTACCTACCTAAAAATAAGAACAAAATATAAACAAGAATATAAAATTACAATAGTAATGAATATAAATATTCTCTGTCAATTATTCAGGATTATTTGGGATTGCCAAGTAGAAAAGATTTATCTCTGACCTTTGGCTAATTTCAATAGCATTTCCAATTGATTTACTAATGCATTTTTGAAGTGATGGACAGCATGGACTATAAGGAACAAAAGGATCAATAAGATTGTCACAAAAATCACTGGTATTTCCTAGTTTTATTACAATGATTTTAATATTAAGTAGTTAATAATAGTGGATCGCAATCGCGCCAAACGCGGGGGATAGCCCGAGGACCGGCCTCGGCTCTCCTAGAGCGTCGTCGGCTGCCGCGGCTCTTCCGGCGGCGCGGGCACGGAATGGCGCTGACTGCGCGACAGCAGCGCGCCGGGCGGCAGCGGCTCCAACCGCACGCGGTAGAACTTGGTGCCCTTCGGCACGCCGTAGCGGTTCTCGGACTGGAACGGCAACGAGCGGCATCGTTGAACGGTCGCGGATTTCGAGTTTTGGGTGCAAGCAAGCCGACCAAGAAACCACACGAATGCCTGGTTTTACCAAACTTTTTTGTCAACTTCTAGTTGGTATACCAAAAGGAGTTACAACTGCATACAACGGCATGTGATTGGCTGATTTCAGTTGTAACTCCAAGTTGGGATCTCAACTGCTAGGTGAAATACTATTTAGTAAAACCGTGCATAAGTGCTCTAAGATATCGCTAATGAGAATTTTGAAATGCCCAGAAACCAGCATCCATCAGCTCGGAATCCAATGCAGTGGATTGCAAAGCTTTGGTTTTAGAGCAGTACGTACCAAAGGAAGTGTACGCCCAAAGCTCACACGTTACAAAGATCCCGTTAGTCTTGTGAAACAAGGTGAGTCCCTTATATTGTTACTTTGTCCCTAAATTGTATAAGAGAAGAAAGACGGAATTTGGGTGCCAAATGTATGTTACAAAGATCCCGTTAGTCTTGTGAAACAAGGTGAGTCCCTTATATTGTTACTTTGTCCCTAAATTGTATAAGAGAAGAAAGACGGAATTTGGGTGCCAAATGTATGTTACAAAGATCCCGTTAGTCTTGTGAAACAAGGTGAGTCCCTTATATTGTTACTTTGTCCCTAAATTGTATAAGAGGAGAAAGACGAAATTTGGGTGCCAAATGTATGTTACAAAGATCCCGTTAGTCTTGTGAAACAAGGTGAGTCCCTTATATTGATACTTTGTCCCTAAATTGTATAAGAGAAGAAAGACGGAATTTGGGTGCCAAATGTATGTTACAAAGATCCCGTTAGTCTTGTGAAACAAGGTGAGTCCCTTATATTGTTACTTCGACACTAAATTGTATAAGAGGAGAAAGACGAAATTTGGGTGCCAAATGTATGTTACAAAGATCCCGTTAGTCTTGTGAAACAAGGTGAGTCCCTTATATTGATACTTTGTCCCTAAATTGTATAAGAGGAGAAAGACGAAATTTGGGTGCCAAATGTATGTTACAAAGATCCCGTTAGTCTTGTGAAACAAGGTGAGTCCCTTATATTGTTACTTCGTCACTAAATTGTATAAGAGGAGAAAGACGAAATTTGGGTGCCAAATGTATGTTACAAAGATCCCGTTAGTCTTGTGAAACAAGGTGAGTCCCTTATATTGTTACTTCGTCACTAAATTGTATAAGAGGAGAAAGACGGAATTTGGGTGCCAAATGTATGGGTATTCACAATTGGGGACTTTTACATTGGGATTGGCAACTCAATTCTTTTGGCTTTGATTTGAAACTATAAAAGATATTTATTAGCTTTGCACAAGCTATTTAGTAGCGTGTATACTGTCATTCATTGGCAAACAGATACATGTAGCAATAGTAGATAGAAAATAGGACAGGGAACATGTGATAGGAATAGGATAGAACATAGAAGATATAGAACAAACAGATAGAATATAATTCTAAGGTCCTGTTTTACCAAAACTTTCAACCCATGGTTGAGATCCCAACTAGGAGTTACATACCACTTAATTCCCTGCATGTGATTGGCTGAATACAGATGTAACTCCCCGTTGGGATTTCAACTAGGAGTTACAACTGAATTCCCTGCACACTGAATACCTACACTAGAATTAATTTGAGTTTGCCTCTTTTTGGGGATCTCATATCATATTCATAGAGTACCATACCATAGAATCAAATGATTAAGTTTATGCCATTACCATTAAAAAAGGTCATTCATTACAATTGTTTACCATTTCACTCTTTACAAATCGTAGAAGAGCCAAATGAAACTTTACTTCGATGGCCACCAGGCTGTGGTAATCTTAGGCTAACACGATTGTGCCACTGAATTCCATGTGATTGGCTGATTACAGTCGTAACTCCCCATTAAGATCTCAGCCTGGAGTTACAACTGGATTCCCTGCACGTGATTGGCTGATTACAGTCGTAACTCCCCATTAAGATCTCAGCCTGGAGTTAAAACTGAATTCCCTGCACGTGATTGGCTGATTACAGCCGTAACTCCCCATTAAGATCTCAGCCTGGAGTTAAAACTGAATTCCCTGCACGTGATTGGCTGATTACAGTCGTAACTCCCCATTAAGATCTCAGCCTGGAGTTAAAACTGAATTCCCTGCACGTGATTGGCTGATTTCAGTCGTAACTCCCCATTAAGATCTCAGCCTGGAGTTAAAACTGAATTCCCTGCACGTGATTGGCTGATTTCAGTCGTAACTCCCCATTAAGATCTCAGCCTGGAGTTAAAACTGAATTCCCTGCACGTGATTGGCTGATTACAGCCGTAACTCCCCATTAAGATCTCAGCCTGGAGTTAAAACTGAATTCCCTGCACGTGATTGGCTGATTACAGTCGTAACTCCCCGTTGAGATTCCAACTAGGAGTTAAAACTGAATTCCCTGCACGTGATTGGCTGATTACAGTCGTAACTCCCCATTAAGATCTCAGCCTGGAGTTAAAACTGAATTCCCTGCACGTGATTGGCTGATTACAGTCGTAACTCCCCATTAAGATCTCAGCCTGGAGTTAAAACTGAATTCCCTGCACGTGATTGGCTGATTACAGTCGTAACTCCCCGTTGAGATTCCAACTAGGACTTACAACTGAATTCCCTGCACGTGATTGGCTGGATCTCAACTAGGACTTACAACTGAATTCCCTACACGCGATTTGCTGAATTCAGTTGAGATCTCAGCTTGGAGCTTTAAGACCTGGCAAGACCGAGCACGAAACCTTTCCGCACCTTGCGCGCGTGGCAGTACTCCTTGTCTACGACCGCGCCTGGTGCGTGAGCCCTGCGCGGCGGCGCTCCTGGCGCCGGCGGCGGCGCGAGGCCGAGCGGCGCGAGACTGTCCGCGTGCAGGAAGTGCAGCGCGGCGCCGGCGTGCTGCACCACCACGAACTGCGCGTGCGCCGGCGACCACGCGGCCAGCACCCAGTCGCCGCGGCCGCACGAACCCAGCGTCACGCCGCGCTGGAACGCGAGCGACGTGGCGTTGTTACTTTTGATAAAACCCATTTCAAACTGGGATTTGGATGCTGAATCAAAAGTCTCACTGGTTTCCCGACAATTCGTAACATATACTGGGGCCTTACCTAGCGCGGCCACTCGTAGTCCCGGGATTACTAGCAATCTACCCTGGCTAATTAATGCCACCGTAGCACCAAGCAGTAACCCCGACCTAGAGCGGCCACTCGTAGTCCCGGGATTACTAGCAATCTACCCTGGCTAATTAATACCACCGTAGCACCAAGCAGTAACCCCGACCTTGAGCGGCCACTCGTAGTCCCGGGATTACTAGCAATCTACCCTGGCTAATTAATACCACCATAGCACCAAGCAGTAACCCCGACCTTGAGCGGCCACTCGTAGTCCCGGGATTACTAGCAATCTACCCTGGCTAATTAATACCACCGTAGCACCAAGCAGTAACCCCGACCTTGAGCGGCCACTCGTAGTCCCGGGATTACTAGCAATCTACCCTGGCTAATTAATACCACCGTAGCACCAAGCAGTAACCCCGACCTAGCGCGGCCACTCGTAGTCCCGGGATTACTAGCAATCTACCCTGGCTAATTGATACCACCGTAGCACCAAGCAGTAACCCCGACCTAGAGCGGCAGTATTACGGCCGGGTTATGTAGCCGGGGCACATCGACTCTGACGCTAGTAACGAGCCATGAGATTGGTTGATTTGACCTCACTGCACAATGATGATCGTTTAAAAAGCAGTATGCCTTCTAGATAATGTTATCATCATTGCACCACCGTAATACTGGCTGCTAGTGGTGCTACGAAATCAACAAACTGCCCATTGTTGAAATGGCCGCTCTAGGTCCGGGTTATATAACACCGCCAGCCCGGATAATTAGCCGCGTGGTAGCCGCTCCAAATGGCCGAGCTAGGTAAGACCCCTGGTTACTTCTTCAAGGGTGATGGGCTGATAGCTCAGCTTTATAAGCTGATGCCGGTATTATAAGTACAACTAAAGCCGCGTTTACAGCGTTGCCAAGTGATGGCGTCGTAGACGAGTTCGCGAGCAACAGCCAATCAGAAGGCTGATCCCGGTGATGTCAGTGACCCTGTCGCTTCGCTTTAACTGACACGGAACATGTTTATCTTTTTGGTTGCGTAGCAACACGGTCAGCTGTAAACGTGGCTTAACTAATAAGTAGATTGAGAAACTTGGGTCATTATGACTCTCGAAGCTTGCCGCAAATTGTCCCTCTTCATTTGTAATCGTTTAAACCAAGACATTTTGCAAAACAATCACTCATTCACGCTACTCGGGATACGGCAAACAGTCAACAAAGCTTTGCGAGAAAGTTCTCGTGGACAATTATTTATTTCAATTGGGGGAAACAACGGCATCAGAGGAAACATTTTCGGAGAATGGTGGGAAGATTTTAGTCGTCGTCAGCCTGAAAGCAACATCAAATTTAAACGTGCCGAGTTCTACGCATAATTTCGAGGTGCTACAAAACACAGGTGAATCGGGAAGCTATCGGCTGCAGGTCATTCGCTCGACCGCACAGCCGAGCGCCAGGGCCAGCTCCCGGTCCAGCGCCGACTCTTTCACAGGGCCCGGTCTTTCTACGAGCCCGGCGCGGCCGAAACCCAGACCCGTCGCAAAGACCTGGCGTCGTCCCCGCGACCGTTTACGCTGGACAAGTCCGTCGTTGGAGGCATCGACGTCGAGGGCTGGGGATCCGTCTTTGCCTTTGCAGGCCGTGCGATCCATCGCGAGCCCCGAGGTCCGAACCAGCCGCCTGTTCGGACGCTGACCGGACTGGGCCGGGCCGACCGGCAGGGGTCGGTTTCTCCCCCACGGCAAGTCGGGGTCGTGCGATTCACTCACCAGGGCGCGGCTGGCGTCGGACTCGCGGTCAGGACTGGTGGCGGCATCGCGAGACAAGCCGCCCTCTCTGTAACGACGGGCAAAGGGATGTCAGGCAACGCTGGGATCGGCTGGCTTGTGACTAGACTACATTTCACGTCGAGAAGGAGAGTGGATTAGCAACTTCCTCGAGGACCCACTGCTGCTAGATACGAGCTAAGAGCTTCAAATCTGCCCATGGAGCCTTTTTTCCATGTGCAAGATACAAATGTACTATCTTAACAATAAATGGAGTATATAGCTTGTCACTTGCTTTACACTTAAATCGCAAGATTTGTACGGGCACAATTTCAAATTTGATTGCTTTTGAATAGTTTTATTAACTTTTGACTTGTGCCATGCCATTGATCCATTTGATCCACGATTTTGCATGGGGTACTAGCATTATTGAAAAATATGCATAAATTCATTACCTATTATCCTATCACTAGCAACCAATGTCATTGAAACCAGGTTATTGTGCTTAAACAAGAAATTGAAAATACCAATATCAGAAAATTATTGAGCTCTGTTCCTACGTTGGTACAACAGTTGTACCACATAAAGCCACCGTGCAAGGCGGTCACCCGCCCGCCCGCCGAATCGGCGCATTGTTGCTCAACTCACTGTTCCAGCAGCGAAACGGAGGCGGCCAGATCGGCGCTGGGCCCGGCGGCGGCGGCTCGAAGCCGCTCGTTGTCGAGCTCGAGCTGGCGGAGTCGTGTGGCCCACGGCCCCGCGGGCGGCTCCTCTCCGAGCCATGCCTCTGACAGTTGGCGCTCCTTCTCGGACAGCGCTCGGCGCATGGCCTCGTTGAACCACACCTGGCGAACGACATTGCACTCGTGAGAACGTCGGCCATCGCTTGCTCGGTCCGTACCCACGTTTACATGGCAGCATCGTGGACAAATGTCTGCCAGAGCGGTTTTATGCCGTCAAAACAACATGGCCATATTTCATACTATATCATCGGTATATAAGATACACCTAGGTATACCTATCATATTTATGTTATAAAAATAGTAACATATAAGTATCACATAAAATAGAGATAAACTATATAATTTGTTGATACAATATTAATTAGAGCCATGTTAAACTTTTGTGGCAGACATTTGTCAAAAATACTCCGCGTGAAATGGGACGGTTTTTTAAGACTCAACTTGGATATCGAATGCCGAGAGAAGTCTTACTGGTTTACCAATGTTTCATAACCATTGTGCCACTCCAATCCCAGCTAGCGACTGGTTGGAAATCTTAGATATTGAACCGATTCCCTAAACTAAATAAACAACCAAAGTTACGATTATTGCCTTTTGTATAATAATTCACACCATTTCCAACGTTCTGCTGCAAGATTGATTGCTCCCAACTTCCCATCCGAAACTCCACGCTTCAACCGGGACCGAAGCCGTTATTCGCAAAGGTTCGAATGCTTGTACACAGGGAATAATGCATGGGGTTTCTGGACCATCGCACAGAGAGAAAGATTTCATTTATTTCAATCTCTTGAACAATATGCATTTAGCAAGATGGCAAGGTATATTTATTATAAGTAACTAATCAAAATCCATTATCTTCCTTTATTTTGTATCGACTTTTCCATTTTTCTGCTATATCTACTCCTTTACTGTATCAGGCCATTCATCCATTTGTTAATTCCATTCTTTCAACGTCACGTTTCAAAAAGTGTACTTTACAGCAACGCTTCTTTTCTGCTTTTCTTTCATTCTCCATCTGTGGCCATGTAGTTTCCAGGGGCGTCTCTAGAGATTTCAGATAGGGGACGCTCAGCTTTCCATCAAATCCAGGGGGGGGGGGGCGTCGGGGGCACGGCTCCCGGGGATCAAGGTCATTTTCAAGCAAATATATGCGTTTTAGAAGTTTTAAAGCATACTTGGCCCCACACAATTTTAGTCATTTGGAATAGGTACATACACTTTAAAAAAGCGAGTCTTTTTTGTGGTCATAATAATTTGTTTTCTAAATTCTGTCAACTACCGAGTGATTATTTGTACGGAAGAAATGAGCCGGACCGGACCGGAAACGAAAGGGACCGAAATGAACTCAGCTAGAACGACTTTATTATTTTGCATATGCCACAAAACCCAGAAGTCAGCGAGGGATTCTCAAAACATTTCCTGTGCAAACCTGAGTCATAATTTTTAATTTTGTAACATAAATTATTGGGGATGCTCAACCGATGATTGGGGATGCTCAGCCTATGATAAGGGACGCTCTACCATCCCCTAAAACGGCCTAACGACGCCCCTGGTCGTTCCCCCCCCCAGTCGAAACTGGCCGTCGAAACTGTGCCGAGCCCTCACCTGTTTCTCCTGTTCGTTGCGTGTCCGCGCTGCCTTGAGCTCGACGTCCATGTGGCGGTGCCAGGCCGCGCGGGCCTCTTCCAGCGCCGCGGCGCGCTCGTTGGCCGCGTCTTCCCGCGCCTGCGCCAGCACCGCCTCGTGATTGGCCAGCTCGATCACGTCGGTCTGCGCACGGCACAATGCGACAGGGGTTACAAGTCGGGGAGACAAGGGCACTTCGGATTACACCCTCTTGCACTACTGTCCTACTGTGCATTAGGGTGCTGTTCACTGCGCTACTGTCCTACTGTGCATTAGGGTGCCATGCAACTGGGCAGCTTTGCCTGAGGGAACGGCTGGAGTTGCCCATCTTACAGGCAGTGCGTCTCAAACAGTGCATCGAGGCTCCCTGCGGCCTTCGGCATTTTCAGCGAGGGGTGTCGCTGAATTTTGTAAAGATTCCACGCTTTAATAATTACGTTCTGTAGAAATAATATTTTCTCCCAATTGAGGCAATTGATATGATTTCGACAACAAAAATCCTTGTCAGTGTCAATATTTGTCAATATGTCAATAGTTTAACATGCATTTTCTTGCACATTTTCATTAACTAGGGATCCTTGAAAATACGACCCTCTGCAATGGAGTCGTGTGCCCCAAAAGTAAGAGAGCCACTGCCCGAAGCCCAGCAGGGGGGAAAGGGCCCGAAGGCCAGCAGGGGGGAAAGGGCCCGAAGCCCAGCAGGGGGGAAAGGGCCCGAAGGCAAACAGGGGGGGAAAGGGCCCAAAGGCCAGCAGGGGGGAAAGGGCCCGAAGCCCAGCAGGGGGGAAAGGGCCCGAAGGCAAACAGGGGGGGAAAGGGCCCGAAGGCCAGCAGGGGTGGAAAGGGCCCTTCGTGTTGTGCACGAGGTCCACGCACCTTGTCGGCTTCGAGCGGCGATCGATCGGCCGACATGAGGCGGAACCGCGAACGCAGCGAGTCGAGCTCGGCCTTGTGCTGCGCGGCGGTGCGGTCGGCGGCTTCCTTCAGTCGGCGCCGCGTCTCCAGTTCGCCGCACTCCAGTCTGCCGGGGTCGATGAGTCGATGGGGTGAGTCAACAGAGTCGGGGGCAACAATCAGTGGGTGATGGGGGGCAACGGTCGGGGGGCAACGGTCGGGGGGGCAACGGTCGGGGGGCAACGGTCGGGGGGCAACGGTCGGGGGGCAACGGTCGGGGGGCAACGGTCAGGGGGCAACGGTCGGGGGGCAACGGTCAGGGGGCAACGGTCGGGGGGCAACGGTCGGGGGGCAACGGTCGGGGGGCAACGGTCGGGGGGCAACGGTCGGGGGGCAACGGTCGGGGGGCAACGGTCGGGGGGCAACGGTCGGGGGGCAACGGTCGGGGGGCAACGGTCGGGGGGCAACGGTCAGGGGGCACGGTCAGGGGGCAACGGTCGGGGGGCAACGGTCGGGGGGCAACGGTCGGGGGGCAACGGTCAGGGGGCACGGTCAGGGGGCAACGGTCGGGGGGCAACGGTCGGGGGGCAACGGTCAGGGGGCAACGGTCGGGGGGCAACGGTCGGGGGGCAACGGTCGGGGGGCAACGGTCGGGGGGCAACGGTCAGGGGGCACGGTCAGGGGGCAACGGTCGGGGGGCAACGGTCGGGGGGCAACGGTCGGGGGGGTGCAAGACTACGAGTGGCAAGTGGATTTGGGCCAGACACCAATAAGGAAGTTGTTGAAATTTCCGATCAATTTCTTTTTTATCAGAAATGCATGTTTAGGTTTAATCACGTTGACATTTGAATGTGACAAGAAATCAGGAGATGGGTCCGACAGCAAGATCGGTTCTGTGTCAAGGTCGAAACTCACCGTTCCTGCAGCCGAGCGCAGCACTGTTGCGCCGCGTGCAGCTGCGCTTCCAGCGCCTGCGCGTGCGCCTGCGCGCCGAGCAGCTCAGTCTGGTGCATAGACACCTGCGACAACGCCTCGGGGTTAAGCAACATGGGTGAAGTCGGCCGGTGGATGGGTGACCGCCATGCACGTGGCCAGCTCTCAGAGCGAGAGAGGCTGGAGGGATTGGAGTTAAGCAACACTGCGCCGAGTCGGCCGGCGGATGGGTGACCGCCATGCGTGTGGCCAGCTCTCAGAGGGAGAGAGGCTGGAGGGATTGGAGTTAAGCAACACTGCGCCGAGTCGGCCGGCGGATGGGTGACCGCCATGCGTGTGGCCAGCTCTCAGAGGGAGAGAGGCTGGAGGGATTGGAGTTAAGCAACACTGCGTCGAGTCGGCCGGCGGATGGGTGACCGCCATGCACGTGGCCAGCTCTTAGAGGGAGAGAGGCTGGAGGGATTGGAGTTAAGTAACACTGCGGCGAGTCGGCCGGTGGATGGGTGACCGCCATGCGCGTGGCCAGCTCTCAGAGGGAGAGAGGTTGGAGGGATTGGAGTCAAGCAACACTGCGCCAAGTCGGCTGGTGGATGGGTGACCGCCATGCACGTGGCCAGCTCTCAGAGGGAGAGAGGCTGGAGGGATCGAATGCACCCACCTGTTGCTCTATGGCGTGCGCCAACTCGCGACTGCGCATGGCGTGCTCGTCGTTGTGCGCGCACGCTTCGCTGCGCAGTGCGCCGAGCTGCGCGCGCAACAGAGACAGCTGCTCCATGGCGGCGCATGCGCTCTCGCGACAGCGCTCGCCGCGCGCGCAGTCCTGTGGCGGGAAGAGGAACTCCGTTAGCAGTCGCTCAAGGTCGGCAATGTCGTCACGGACTGTGATATCCCCTAAGTCCTCGAAAATTGCACTCTGAGGGGCGATCAAGTCGCCCGCTCGCCCGGTTAAAGTAGCCGCAAGAGCTTGGAGAGCGCTGCTATCACCGCACAAGTCAAAGGGATGGTAAAAAGGTCACACAAAACCCACTCAGAGACCAGGGGAGCCTGCACCGCCTTAGCGTAACCCCTCCAAAAGCGCCCAAGGTCACCCAACTCGCTATTCCGTGGGACACACCCTGCAAATGGACTGTTTGGTTGTCAATGCCGATGGGAAAATCTGTGAAGGACCTTTAGGGCCCTCAAAAAGGGCTCGAAGAAGTCATAGACGTAAAGAGCAACCGCTCAAAAAGCTGCATAGACGCCATACCCGAAAAACTGGCCGCAAAATTGATTCCAAGGTCGCCAAAAAACGTCACCCAAGGTCACCGAGCCCGGCGAGAAACCGGTGAAAAGGAGGATCCAGTAATTGTCTTTCGAGGACCGTGCCAAGCCGGGAGTCCCCCCGGTCAAGGACGAACGCGAGTCCTAGCGGGACATCCACCGGCTAATCACCCGCGTCGCCTCGTGTTTCCGCGCGAGCTAATCGCCTCCGAACCTCGTGCCTCGACGCCGCCAATGGACCGCGTGCGAGACGACGCCGTTAGGCGCGCGTTTTTGCCCCGTTTCCGTCGCACATTATAGCGCAGCACGGACGCGGCTAATGATGATGATGACCGCGTCTGTGATCGAGACCGCGGTATAAAAGGGGCGGTCGTCGACGAAGCCCGACACACGCTGCCCTCTAGCCGCGAGACTTCAGTGCATCCCCAGAACACACCACACAAAACGCTCGACAAGATGGCCGCTCAGTGGATTATGGTGGTGGCGGCGATGGTGGCGCTGACGTCGATGGGCGGCGGTACTGCGGCCGCGGGCTTGGACGAGATGGTGCCGGCCAACATGGTGCAGGCGGCGTCGCAGTGCTTCGACACCATGGTGCACAACGCCGGTGAGTGGCTGGGGTGCTTGGGTGGTATTGGGAGACCCGAGGGCGATTTTGTCTAGTGCAGAATAGAAGAGGCGTATACAGTACTGTACCTATACATATAGATAGGTACCAACGGCCAAAGTACCTCCGCTAATTGACCATTCTCGTTGAATCTATAATCTTCTGTCCGGATAGTTTGCCGTTTGTGGGCCGCCTCATGCAACTGTCTTCATATGGGAATTAGCGAAAGTACAGCGTACCTTAGAATTGTTGAGGAAACTTCAAATATTTGTAATTCTAGGATATGCTTTACGGCGAAAATTGTGACTTTTAATAATCCCCATATATATATATATATATATATATATATATATATATATATATATATATATATATATATATATATATATATATATATATATATATATATATATATATATATATATATAGGTTTAGCAACAAAGATTATTTATGAAAATATGCGAATGCGAGTCTGTACACATGAATAACCACGAAGCTATCGGGAGATGCGCGGACTGCAGTTATACGACATCAGATGAGATGTCTTGCATTATCGTTAGATGGCCGTCACAACAAACACAGAGATCACGGCATCGAGGAGGACTCCAGAGGGCGTGAAATCGACGAAACGGCGCGCGCATGTCGCGATCGCATTCCCGCGTGTCGCTGAGGGGGGGGGGGGGGGGGGGGGGGGCGTTGACCCCTGGGGGCCAATTCACGTACATTTCACTGTACCCCCTTAGTCCGGGTATAGCTTCCCACCAACAAAGTGTCAGAAACCATTTAGAAAGGCCCAATTTTGTGTTGATGTCGCCCAAACGGTTGAAAGATTACTTAAAATTATTTAAATAAGTTGACATGAGGATATTATATACATAAACCTGTCAGAAGAAAATATAAACAGTGCCATATAGTTATACCCTCCTCAGGGTAGGTACAGGGAGGGCTAGGTATTGGACGAGTTTTATTTGAACTGCCAAATTTGATTCATATAACACATGTTATCATCGTTTTTCTTGGTTTTATGCACTATTTCATATATCTGTTTGAGTGCAAGCAGCAAGTTTCCCCAGAAACCATTTCGAGTTATTTCCATTCCACTAAAACCTTGCTCCAATCGCTAAACGTCGCTAGTCCTCACTAGTCCAGCCTTCTGGCAGAACAACATGTGACTAAAGAAGGCTCAGGACATTATACCCGGACTAAGGGGGTGCAGTGAGATGTACGTGAATTGACCCCTGCGGCAAGCCCTCCGCGCGAGATGACGCTTGGCCAATCGGCGGTGTAACACGCGAGCTGTGCGCGCGTGCGCGTGTTGCAGAGAGCATGGCGACGGTGTTCGCGACGGGCACGCCGTTCAGCGACGAGTCGTGCTTCGTGAGCTGCGCCAAGGAGCTGCTGGGACCGATGGTGAGTGCCACTGACCGCCCGCCGGGCCACGGGTTAGGGCCCTTTAGTGCCACTGACCATTGGGGGGGACTTCGTGTAGGACTTGTAGACTTGGGCACTGAGTCCCTCGTGTCACTTGTAAGGGAGTGCACGGTACCTATCCAAAGCAAACTGAGATTAACCGAAATTAACTTTCGATTCAAAATTCGCGAAAGACGCGTCCGAATCTCCAAGGTAGCATTCCCTTTGATTCCACCATCTTCTGTCGGCATAGTGGCGTAGCGGCCGATCACGTAGTCCATTGTGCGCCACCACCTGGCTATATTGTCTTCGAATGTGAAGCAATCCACAAGCGCACTCCGTCAGTCCCATACGGCAGACGCCCTGTCATTGGAAGCCCCCGCATCCACGCAATCCCCAGCCCAGCACTTCGGTCCCTGAGGCCCACAATAAGACCCAAGTCATGGCACGCATCACGCAATCCCCGGCCCAGCCCGGTACTCAAGACCCCCAAGCCCCTCGAGGAGGCCAAGTCGAAGGGGAGAGGTCGATTGGTCCGCCATGATTGCAGGCTGCTAGGGTGCAACGCGAGGTGGAGGGCGCCGTGATGGCCGTGCCGCCTCCGATGCGAGAGTGCGCCGAGATCGCCATCGGCAAGAAAGGTGAGAACACACACGGCACACGATGCTGGCCGGGACTGGAAGGGAGCCGAGGGTGGGGCCGGTGCCGGCACTAAGGCAAGCTCCTAACAGCACCAAGGGCCGGCCGTGGCTAAGCCAAGTCCCTCGGACAAACTCAAGTGTTTTGGCTGGGAGCCAAGGGTGGACGGGGCATGAACCCATTAAGCAGACTACTGCATTTAGTCATGGGCCAAAAGGTTTAGGTCAGTGGTAATCAACCTTTCTGCCCACCGGGCCATACAAAGGAAATGTGTGACCTCAGCAATGTGGCCGCATGGACTTGGTCAATCTCAAAGAGTTCAGTCCCAGTGCACGTCTTGCAGGATGGACTTGCTTTTGTCCGATACGCACTTTGGCCTGCGATGCGTTCCCACGGCTCTGTTTCAGAGGGCGCTAACGCCGACGGCTCTGTTTCAGAGGGCGCTAACGCCCACGGCTCTGTTTCAGAGGGCGCTAACGCCGACGGCTCTGTTTCAGAGGGCGCTAACGCCGACGGCTCTGTTTCAGAGGGCGCTAACGCCGACGGCTCTGTTTCAGAGGGCGCTAAACGCCCACGGCTCTGTTTCAGAGGGCGCTAAACGCCCACGGCTCTGTTTCAGAGGGCGCTAACGCCGACGGCTCTGTTTCAGAGGGCGCTTCCGAGAACGAGTGTCAGCGAATGGTGGACGCCGCGCAGTGCATTGTCGCCAAGGCCATGGTGAGACGCTGGAGCACAAGTCGATTCGAGGGGGGGGGGGGGGCTTTTTGAAATGCCATTTTCAGAGTGTATACTCTAACGCTCATTGCTAGGTGCTTTCATTGTGAATTGAAGTCTAATCAAAACCGACCCAAAGAGGCTTAAGTCCGAATGCAGAGGCGTCACTTATAGCTGGCATTTGCAATGATAAATTGTCCCCTCAGTGCGCACTGAGTGCGGACTCAGTGTGAGTGTGCACTCAGTGTCGACTCAGCATTCGGGTCATAATGTTGCTGTAAATTGACAGAAATGAGAATCCAAAAAGCTTCATTTTGTGTGCTCGGCTTCGTGTGGTTGTTTAGAGCTTTTGCCCACTCAGCATAAGGAAATCATTGAATTTGTGAAGACCCCCGTAACTTGCGATTGGTGACAAATCACTAGGTCCAGTTTTTGCCTCTTAGCACGGAGTGTCTTAGATTCGAGCACACGCAAATTCTCTGAGAATGTCATTAAAATCCGAGCACATTTGGCTACGCGATGTTTCCGGGCTAGTGAAATTAGCAATTTTGCTCCGCTCATCGAAAGCCGACAAGCCTCGCAATGTCTACAATAGAAGGCGCGGGAACGGAGAGCTACAGTCATGTTAGCCTTACGATACCACAGCCTGGTGGACTTTGAAGTAAAGTATCATTTGACTCTTTACCATTAGTGAAGAGTAAAATGGTAAAAAATGGTAATGATAAATACAATTTCTAATGGTAATGATACAAATTTCATCATTTGAATCTTTGGTATGGTACTCTATGATATGAGATCCCCAGAAAGTGGCAAACTCATTTAATTTCCAGTGTAACAACGTCCTATGTCCGCAGGCCATGTTCCAGTGAGTCAGCCGCCTTCTTCGCCCAGCCGTCTAGTCCACGACACAGACTTGTACGAGTACGAGAGGCGGAAATAAAGCTGCGTGCGTTGTGAACCAGAGACTCGTTACTTGTACCACACGTCCCTATCCCACCGACCGAACATCTGCGACACGGGAGAGCTTTGGCCGCCGGGCCGCTATTCTACCTTACAAGCGATGGGATGTCTGGGCCGTTTACACCCGTTCCTGCCTCCTGCTTTCCTCCGCTCCCATCACCTCGATATAACCAATCCTCCGATATTACGCTCGACTTCTCCACGGCTTGGTCGCATTTCAAGTGCAAAGCGAGGGGCGCGAAATGCATTAGAAGCAATCACAGACCACAGGTAGTCCAGGGAGGTTCACGTTGTAAAGCTTTCACACAGGAGATGCGGCTAGATAAACCGACTGGTAAAACTGATACTGACTGGTAAAAAGTTACATTACTCCACTAATTATATTATCTCGATGGGTCTATCACCAATAACTGCTTGCTAATCAATGCGTAAAAGGTGGGGAGCGAAATGTGTAGCGATGATGGGCAGAGCGAGTGAAACAGATGTAATAACAGCAGTGCCGGCATCCCTTGATTGCATTCTCATCTACTTGGCTTGTAGGCGAGGGGAATTCCAAGTGGTGGGAGAGAGAACTGTGTAGCGACGATGGGCAGAGCGATTGAAACAGATGTTTAAGAAACTCACCGTGGGCGTTGGCCGCTTGACCTCGAGGTCCATGGCACTGTTGGCAAGCCTGTCCAGCTCCTCGGTGTCCGTCTCGGAGCCGAACGTGGCCGCACTCGAGCCAAACTCTCCGCCAACCAGCGTCTCCTGCAGAGAGTCGCCCTGCAAGGCAACCAATCACACGACACATCAGCACCGGGCTAGCCAATCACAAGGCAGCTCTGGGGCCTTACCTAGACCGGCCATTTGTAGCACGGTGCTATGAATCTCTAGCACCGTGCTACCGTAGCACCAAGCAGTAACCCCGACCTAGAGTGGCAGTATTACGGCCGGGTTATATAGCCGGGGCACATCGACTCTGACTTAAGTAACGAGCCATGAGATTGGTTGATTTGACTTCACTGCACAATGATGATCGTTTAAAAAGCAGTGTGCCTTCTAGATAATGCTATCATCGTAGCACCACCGTAATACTGCTTGCTAGCGGTGCTAAGAAATCAACAAACTGCCCGGCTAATTAGCCGCACGGTAGCCGCTCCAAATGGCCGAGCTAGGTAAGGCCCCAGGGCACTCTTTTCCATTGGCATCTCGTTAAAGTAGCGTTGAGATGTCCCATTATTCCGCAAAAGGGTTGAATCCGTCTGAGCATCGAGTGATTGACACTGAACCCGTTGTAAACCGGAAAGAGATCAAAGATGGCCGAGGCCAACGCTAGCCGTTGTCAAAACTGTGGTAGGTGCCTATGCTATCAATTTTCTGCTCATATGAAAACGGTCAGAACTAAGTTCAATACCTTGAAGGGAAATGGCCAAAGGATCCCATTGCTAGTTTCATTAATTGCTTGCACGTTTGCAAGTCAAAGGTATGGCCCCAGTCTGGTAGTGTTCTTATTATATTCTTATATTGTTTCATGCAATACCACAAGTATGAATTGGGAAGGTACTGGTAGGGAAAGTTAGTAACAGCCGACAATATGATGGAAGCCCGGGCAAAATATTGCCCGATGTTTTGGTGTAAATCAGTGGCTCTCAAACTCCCTGGGTCCCTGGGTCTAAGCGGGATTTTCACAAGAATCCATGCATCGCCACTTTTCTGTACAGAAATAGTATTTTTTCGATTGACAAAAATTCATGTCGTGTCAAAATGACACATCTAGACATGCGTTTTCTTACACTTTAAGACGACCACTAAATTAAGATGAATAAATTGCACAGACATATTGCAAAAATGTGAAGATAAGTAGAGGTTGCTTTGTAAAACTTGTGATGTTAGAACAAGGAAGCCATGAAAATTCATTCCCTCGTTAAGGGAGTCATGGATTCAATGAGTTTGATTGCCACTGGTGTAAAATACACCTCTGTACCTCTAAGGGAAAGTTCAGTTCAGTTCAGTTCAGTTTATTGTATTTTATCTTATATTTATACCTACATAATTTGGTAGTTGTGGATTTTGGTTATTTCTCTATTTTGAAAGGATTGTGGTCCTGAAAAGGACCGGTAACCTAACCTAACCTAACCTAACCTAACCTAACCTAACCTTATCAGGACCACAATCCTTTCAAAAAAGAGCACTAACCAAAAAACCACAACTACCATCATACCATGGCACCTCCACTGGGGCAGGTTATTCGGAGAGGTATCAAAGGGCTGAGGCCCTGAGAAGCAAATTGGCTGTCTTTGGACAGTATAATTATTAATACATGAATAAGCCTCGCGCCCTTAGTTAGGTACCGAGGACAGGATCCTCACAAAGCGCCCGTCAGATTCAATTTAAATCTTATTCAATAATTGGCAAATCTAATTCTCTGAGATAGCAACTCTTGTCCACTTGTAATCTTGAAAAAACTTCAAATTTGTATAAGATATCCAACAATTTCTCAAATTTTTGTTTTCATGAAAATTTGCAACACTAGTTTTAGCACACACAAAGCGTGTCCACATGAGATTGAGGGCGCTCACCTGTTGACTGATGTCGGGCAGCGCGGCGGCAAGTTCGGGCAGCGCGGCCGCGAGCCGCGCGAGATGCGCGTGCCCGAGCGCGGGCAGTCTGGCGTCGAAGGGCGGCGGCGCCCGCGTGCCGAACGCCGGCCAGTCGTCATCGAGGCCCGGGAAGAGCGCGCCGAGGAAGTGGCCCGCGAAGCTGGCTTCGAACTCGCGGCGTCTCGCGCACTCCGTCTCGCGCACGGCCGCCAATCGCGAAGACAGGCCGTCGCACCACTGCAACGCGGAGGCCGGGTCAGTCGGGCGGCTAGGATCTTTGAAGACTGTTGGTGTGAGCGCTTACTCGGGCCACTTCATGCTCATATTTTACCTCCTATCTTCCCCTTACCCATTATCCCTACTGGATACAAACTTGTGGCCACACCTTTTGTCCGATCGTAGCGAAACCCATGTCTACGGAATCCTCACACTTTTGGATACAAATTGTGTGTTTGCAAATCTCAAAAAATATTCACTCATCTAGTATTTTCAAGCGTTGTAAAACAACCCTGTTACGTCGTATTATTGAGCGTATCCTCTTACGAGGTTTCACGGGCTTTTCCAAGTGTTGGAAGCAAAATGCAAATGTGGAAATGCCTATGAAATTACTTAAGTGTCGACAAATAGATCAATCACTTAATAATTAGGTCGCGGAGGGGGTCAGTCGGGCAGGGATCTTTGAAGACTATTGGAGTGAGTGCTTACTCGGGCCACTTCCCGCTCAAATTTTACCTCCTACTGGAAACCAACTTGTGGCCACACCTTTTGTCCGATCGTAAAGATCGTTTTAAAAGATCAAGATCGTTTCCCATTCCTATTTAGGTGCTTTTCATAAGCGCTTTTCTTACTTCTGTCTCCTGTGTGTTTTGCAGTGATACTCAATATGGGATTTTAGCCAACAACATTATCTTCCAATTAGATCATTGGATGGGGTCAGGGGCACCAGCGATGTGTAAAATTACCAGTCGTTTAAAATTTGGTTACTAAAATATGCTTAAGTTGGTAGGTACCTACCTACCCAAGATTGAACATTTAAAAAAAAATCTTTGTGCCACAACCTGCGATATTTGAAAACTTACGAGGTTTCACTGGCTTTTAGAAAGATCGAAATCTCGACATCCTTTTTTAGTGATCTAAGAACTGATCGCTATCGTTTTTTTTATAAACTGATCTTTTAATTTGATCGAGATCTTCTTTACACAATCTTTTCAAATAGATCGTTTTCCATTCCTGTTTAGGGGTCTTTGATCTCTTTGATCTCTGGTCCATTGCCAGAAAACAATTGACCGTTTTTCCAACAAATTTCTGAAAACGATCTTTTAAACAAATTTGATCTTTTTATAAAACGACATTGAATTTATATTTTTTAAAAAAAGATCAAAAACTTCGATCTTTGTAACAGATTTTTTGTATGACAATCTTGATCTTTTTAAAGTATCGATTTCAGAACGATCTTCCCCAAGTATGAACCGAACCACCCAAGTCAACCTTGGTTATTGGACCTGTGACTCTGGCTGGTAGGTACACCTCTGGACTTTGAAAGTGTGCTAGTTGAATTTTGGCTATGTCCTCAGGAAGGTTTCACTGAAAACAGCATAGGCAGGCCAGACCACTTGGGTGAGCACATGGAGGAACTGGATGCCATGCATAGAGGGTCCAAATCTCGTTTTGATAAACCAGTTTGCTTATATCAGCAACTGCCTTGCTCCGTGAAATGTGAAGCGACCAAGCTGATAGTTCGGGCACTGTCGAGTTTTGCAAGGGATTTCACGTATTTTAGTAATTTTTAAGCTATAAGAATATTCAAAAAGCCTCCATGCTCCTGCTCTGTACAAAAAGCACATAATTGGCATCATGTTTTCTGTACTTGCAAAAAAGTTGGTATTCACAATGTGAATTAATTTATTTTCTTTAATTGCTTTTGTTAATATCGCGTCACCACCGACCCGACTCGACGAGGTATAGCCATCGGAAAGGTAGGGTATCGGTAATAACCATTAACTTGATGGAAAGGTAACAGAAGCAATTAACAGAAATATAATGGAATCTGAATATGGAATCATGTGTATTCTTCAATATAAACAAAGTAGTGATGTATTTAAGCATTCATAGCAAAGAGAAGATGCAAGGGGATTTTTATTTTATTTTCTAACTATAAAATTAGGTGTTTCATGACAGTGCAGGTGTGTGAAATTCGATACAAAACATGCCAGAGAATAAATTCACGAGTTTTGCGAGGCAGGTACTGGCAATAAATCTGTTTTGACAAAACTAGATTGCGACCGATCAATGAACATGACATCCCCTGCCACCACGTGCTCATCCACGTTGTCGGCACCTGGCCTGCCTATGCTGCAATCAGGCAAACCTTTCTGAGCAGATAGCGGACATTCGACTGGAACGCTTTCAAAGTCCAGAAGTGTGCAAGAAAGACGTGGCGCAGAGACAGAGAAGCGTTCGTACCGCGAGGAAGGCCTTGGAGAAGTCGCGTCTGCGCACGGTTTCGCGCACGGCCTGCAGGTAGAGCGGCGGCGCGGCGTGGATCTGGCGCAGAACCTCGAGCCGTCGACGCAGCCGCTTGAGGCCGTCGTGGTACAGGTTCAGTCGGCGCTCGAGGTCGAACATGCTGTTCTCCACGTACATCACCCAGCGAAGTCTGCGGAACCGGGGGACGCAAAGGGCGGTCAAGTTTGGAGATCAACACCTTCATTTCGTTACCACGTCGACAGTCTTACAAACAGTTATTTGGAACGGGGGTTCGAATACAAGTGACGTCAAGCTTCGTTGCCCTTTCTGCCTGGCGATTTTGTTTGCGTGATGCCGTTATCAGTTCTGATGGATAAAATCCCTATTGTTGTTCGTGCTAATTTGACCATTTGTAAACTTTGAAACCAAGAACGGCAACGAAATCGCACTGCAGAGCAAGACTTTGGAAATATTACATCTGCACAATGACTTGGGAGCGAAACACAGAAGGACAACCCCAAGCGTATCAAGGCCGCGCTACCGTCTGCGTAGCTGAGTTTCAAAACTCACAAGTCATGTCTTGAGTCGGACAATTAGCTCTTTGCGCAGTGTTGAACTATGGGCAGTCTGGCAGCAGTGGGTCCTCGAGGAAGATGTTAATTCCCTCTCGTACTTAACGAGAAATAGAGTTTAGACTGCAGACTGCACTTTAGTTTGCAGCCATGCATTAATTCAAGAAGGTTGATTGCAGAGAAAACTTGCCCAGAGCAAGACTTTGGTAAGATTACATCTGCACAATGACTTGGGAGCTCACTGTCATAAACCCTTTGGCTCCATAAATCCAAGAGTGGTGGCAGCCTAGATATTAGATTGCCAATGGGCATCGACGGCTCGAGCACCTATCCGCCGAGCCCAGCCACAAACCGTCCATTGCGACACTCACCGATGGTACAGGTTTACGCAGAGCTCCTCCTTGGCACGAGCACACCGCCTTCTGATGTCGGTGAGCCTCGTGTGGTTCCGCAGCATCACCGCCAGCTGCCGTCGGTGACTGGCGCAAAGGTCGGGCAGCACGGAGGCGTCGCCCAGGTCGGCGGCTCGCGCCTGGTTCTGCGCCAGCGACTGCGCCAGCTCCACTTGGCCCTGCACCAGATGCTTGGTCTCCAGCATGAGCTGCTCGAGGCCGTAGAGTCGCTCCTCGAGGCCCTTGATCTCCTTGTAGTCGGTCTTGTCGGCGGCGGTCAGCGCGGATTGCACCTCGGCGCGCAGCTCCTCGAGCATCGCCTCGTCGAACTTCTCCAGCCCTGGAGACAACACACAGTTCGTTGTTTATTTTATAAAAATATTATATAAATACACCAATGTAATGCTAAATATAGCCATGTGATTTTGTGGCAAACTTTTGTCAAAAATGCCCAGCCATAAGTAAATGGGGCTTTACTGCTGCATCAATATTTTAGGAGAATCTCACACCATTACGGCAAGGGTCAGTTCCAGGTAGGAACAAAGCCGGGGCAAAAGCTGGCAGAGATTACAATGCGAGCTTTGGAACCTATAAGAAGCCGTGGCAAAGACAGAGGGGTCTCCAAGACAGGGGGACAGCGTACCTTGCTCTAAGACAGGGGGGACAGCGTAATGGTACCTTGCTGGCAGGCTTCGGCGATCTGCTCGAGACTGCTCTGGTCGTCGGCCACCGAGATCCACTGCAGCAGCGTGACGCCCGACTCGGGCTCTTCGCCGTCCGATGACACCGACACCGTCGTTGTCGAGTCTGCGGAGTCGACGGAAAACGCGGTCATTCACAAATCACACGCACGGATGGCAGTGGGGGCACTCGCTTCACACTCGGGGCATGGCTTCACGAAGCGGGGCCGTCCCATCACTGAGAGTGAAGTTGAGATCACCGCGATGAACTGCCGTATGCCCAGGGCTAATTTGCAAATGTGCAAAGCGCAAATACACATGGTACCTATCTTTTAAATGAATGTTTTTATAAAATAAATTACTTTCTACATACATAGACAACACACTGTAACAATATGGTATGCAATAGTGTTTTTGGTGCATTTGATGGCACCTAAATTTACTTTTTTTGAGGATTCATATCATGTAGGTACCTACAATGATCCCGCTGACAATAAACTGATTATTATTGTTATTGTTATTATTATTATTATTTGCTGTTATAGAACGCAGCCCATTGAAAACCGTAACAAGTCAGGTTATTATTTCTTGAATTACAAGGAGGCATGCAGCCAAGCCCAGCAATATCTAGCATGCCAAACCATTACGGTACGGAATCTCTTAAGTTAAGGCCGGCGATAACGCATATTTCAAGAATAGACCCCCGTAGAGCTATCACGTAACTTTGTGATTTCAAAATCATTTGCTGTCAATATCGCAGCCTATGGCTTAACATGCTGACGATCCCTGACAAGATTCGTGGCTGGGAAATGTTTTTTTTATTTAAAAGCCAAAAAAGGAAATCAATCAGTCAATGGGCAAACACAAGGAATCGAATGATTTCGAGCAAAATGGAACGGAAAAAAGGTTTCATCACGGATAGAATCTTCCCCAGATGTTCTATCATACCTAGATATGGTTATGGCAAAAATTTGATGCTAGTAACAGCTGTTTGGTAACAGATGATATAACAACAAACAGTGGCTCCATCCCTTGACTGCCGGCAAAACTATTAATGCGGGCTGACGGCTTTCGTGTAGCTGCTTTTGTATGGGAGTGCAACATCTTGGTAACCTATTAGGCTATTATAAGGTATCTGTGGTTACATGATCTCACCCCAGACTACATCCACATGCCCAAGTAGCACAAAAACGTTCAGCGAACAATATTTCGAAAAGCCAACGGAGGATAACTTGCATACAACATTCACATTCGCCTAACGTTCGATTACGTTCAACCAAAACGTTGAACGCAAGTTATCCCCCTAGGCTTTTCGACCCAGACCTATGAGAGTCTGAGAGACCTATGAGCTTTTCGACCTATGAGAACGTTTGTGCTAATGGTTTCTGTGCCACTTGGGCACGATCGCACCCCAGACACTATTCTCAAAGCCACGCGCGCGAGTAGTTCTAAACCGCCGTATCTCACCTTCAACGCCGCCGTTGCCGCCGTTCTCGGCGAGCAGCGCGGGCAGCACGGGCACCGCGGCTAGCAGCGCGAGGTCGGCGTCGAAGGCGGCCGCCAGCGCGGTCGACTCGGCGCGCTGGCGCAGGAACGACTCGAAGCCGGCCTCGAAGGCCGCGGCCCGCGAGCGGAACATCGCCGAGATGTCGTCCAGGTTGGCCACCACGCTGCACCAGCCCTGCGCGACAACACGAAACTTGCTGACCTCGCGTACTTGCACGCTCTGCTTGCTAATTGTAACACTTCCTAGGGATTAGATGGGATGGTGCACAAAACACTTAACAAAACACCGAAATATTGTGATAGATAATTTTTAGTTTGCTGGCATTCGCAGCTCGAGGGTTGAAACTCCACTGCTTTCAATATCCCCTCAGTCCCAAGACAGAGGTGGTCCTTCCTGTCCTCTGGCTATTAGTCTGCTAATAGCTGGTATACAGATAGACAAATGCATGGGCAAGTGGAGGTTTGCTGTGATGATAATGTGTTACATAATGTTGTTCACTTTGTACGCTCTGCTGATGTAGCAAGCCGTGAAACCAATGCAACAAAATCTGGAAACCCTATGCCATGGAAAAATATCAAATACTGCAAAATGATGTATTTCATTTGGATTCCCAAAACCGAGCAAAACTTTCCACACCGTTCGTACTTCGAAAATCGTGCAAACCATGGAATCATCAGATCTATTTCAGGACATACCAAAAATGCACTTGAAGTGCATTCAAAGCAGCCCTGATTCAAACATCAGATAGCGGATGCCCGAACCACCTGTTAGCTATTACTAAGTCACCCTTCGTTGGTGTCTTCATTTCAAAGCGTCCCCAAAACAAGCCAAGCAACATTAAGTCTCTTATACTCATGTCTACAATGTCCTATCTTTAGCACTAGGTTTCAAACACAACTATTTCAAACTGGGATTTGAATGCTAAAGGCCACATTCCACTAGGGCTGCAACCTGCTGATCCTAGGCCATCTTACCGCACATTTACTATCACCACCAAAGGAACAAAACCATTTAGAGGGCCATGGATCGGCAGGCTGCAATCCTGGTGGAATGTGGCCTTTAGTCAAAGTCTCACCGGTTTCCTCACGTTTCTTAACACATACTAGTTACTTCGTCAAGGGTGACGACTCGTCCTAGCCTAGCAACCCCAGACCAAGTCGTTGCGCATGTTGCCGCACCTGTTGCTGCAGATGCTGCGAGTGCACTAGTCGCTCGCAGTCGCGCGTTGTCTGCCTTGCCGTCTCGCACAGCGACTGCGCCAGCGCGGCCCGCGCCACCACCGTCTGGTACGTCGCCGGCAGCGCCAACTGCGCGTCAACCTGCGCAGCTAGCTGCTCCTCTGCGGGGGAACGACCAGCGGTCAGACACGTGCGTTTGGCGGGCGGCTTTACGGCCAACACACTCTCGTATGAACCCCTTCCCTTCTGTAAGCCTGTTCGTTGAGCTCTGATTTCAGTCAAATGCATTCAACTCGTACCGTATTACACTTTCCAGGCCACACCTTTGGTCGGGTCGCGATGAAACCTGTATTTTTGGAATCTTCACACTCCTGGCAATAAATTGACACCCTTTACATTTCGACATATTTCACCCATCAATTACTTCCAAGAGTTTTAAAATAACCCTGTTGAGCTGGTTGATTGAAAGATGTATCTACTTAAGGGTCAATTCCAGCTTAGAATTGACCTCTTACTGCATATACTTTCCAGGCAACCAATTGCATATCTCAGAACCTCGAAAAATCTTCTGGAAATCTAAGAAAAGTTTAATTCAATTAACCTCAACAACCATCAATGAATGGCCACAAACATTTTGGAATCGCTACAACTATTGAAAAAAATATAATTTATAATTTTTTCTAGTTTTATCCCCTTACCATCCTTCCTGATGATAACTTATAGGATTTTATTATTATGTACACAAATTAGCCTCCCAAAAGTGTTGTCCATTCCGGGATTTGAACCCGGGTCCCCAACTTTCGCGGCTGGTGCTCTAACCGCTGAGCTAAATGGCCATTAAATTTGGGAGAAGTAATTTGCATACAGGGTGAGAATTGAATGTCCCCAGGGGGGTATGGTCCAGAGTCTACGAATACTCATAGTGGCTCTGGTACCGCGTGATGCTATACTGCAACCACATTTTACATTCAACCTCGAGTAACTCCAAATTAACGTTGGATGCGTTGAATTCTCTTTTAATCTTATTTAAATTACGAAAGCTCGTAATTGGCTATACATTTTATTATTATGTACACAAATTAGCCTCCCAAAAGTGTTGTCCATTCCGGGATTTGAACCCGGGTCCCCAACTTTCGCGGCTGGTGCTCTAACCGCTGAGCTAAATGGCCATTAAATTTGGGAGAAGTAATTTGCATACAGGGTGAGAATTGAATGTCCCCAGGGGGGTATGGTCCAGAGTCTACGAATACTCATAGTGGCTCTGGTACCGCGTGATGCTATACTGCAACCACATTTTACATTCAACCTCGAGTAACTCCAAATTAACGTTGGATGCGTTGAATTCTCTTTTAATCTTATTTAAATTACGAAAGCTCGTAATTGGCTATACATTTTATTATTATGTACACAAATTAGCCTCCCAAAAGTGTTGTCCATTCCGGGATTTGAACCCGGGTCCCCAACTTTCGCGGCTGGTGCTCTAACCGCTGAGCTAAATGGCCATTAAATTTGGGAGAAGTAATTTGCATACAGGGTGAGAATTGAATGTCCCCAGGGGGGTATGGTCCAGAGTCTACGAATACTCATAGTGGCTCTGGTACCGCGTGATGCTATACTGCAACCACATTTTACATTCAACCTCGAGTAACTCCAAATTAACGTTGGATGCGTTGAATTCTCTTTTAATCTTATTTAAATTACGAAAGCTCGTAATTGGCTATACATTTTATTATTATGTACACAAATTAGCCTCCCAAAAGTGTTGTCCATTCCGGGATTTGAACCCGGGTCCCCAACTTTCGCGGCTGGTGCTCTAACCGCTGAGCTAAATGGCCATTAAATTTGGGAGAAGTAATTTGCATACAGGGTGAGAATTGAATGTCCCCAGGGGGGTATGGTCCAGAGTCTACGAATACTCATAGTGGCTCTGGTACCGCGTGATGCTATACTGCAACCACATTTTACATTCAACCTCGAGTAACTCCAAATTAACGTTGGATGCGTTGAATTCTCTTTTAATCTTATTTAAATTACGAAAGCTCGTAATTGGCTATACATTTTATTATTATGTACACAAATTAGCCTCCCAAAAGTGTTGTCCATTCCGGGATTTGAACCCGGGTCCCCAACTTTCGCGGCTGGTGCTCTAACCGCTGAGCTAAATGGCCATTAAATTTGGGAGAAGTAATTTGCATACAGGGTGAGAATTGAATGTCCCCAGGGGGGTATGGTCCAGAGTCTACGAATACTCATAGTGGCTCTGGTACCGCGTGATGCTATACTGCAACCACATTTTACATTCAACCTCGAGTAACTCCAAATTAACGTTGGATGCGTTGAATTCTCTTTTAATCTTATTTAAATTACGAAAGCTCGTAATTGGCTATACATTTTATTATTATGTACACAAATTAGCCTCCCAAAAGTGTTGTCCATTCCGGGATTTGAACCCGGGTCCCCAACTTTCGCGGCTGGTGCTCTAACCGCTGAGCTAAATGGCCATTAAATTTGGGAGAAGTAATTTGCATACAGGGTGAGAATTGAATGTCCCCAGGGGGGTATGGTCCAGAGTCTACGAATACTCATAGTGGCTCTGGTACCGCGTGATGCTATACTGCAACCACATTTTACATTCAACCTCGAGTAACTCCAAATTAACGTTGGATGCGTTGAATTCTCTTTTAATCTTATTTAAATTACGAAAGCTCGTAATTGGCTATACATTTTATTATTATGTACACAAATTAGCCTCCCAAAAGTGTTGTCCATTCCGGGATTTGAACCCGGGTCCCCAACTTTCGCGGCTGGTGCTCTAACCGCTGAGCTAAATGGCCATTAAATTTGGGAGAAGTAATTTGCAATACCCTGTATGCAAATTACTTCTCCCAAATTTAATGGCCATTTAGCTCAGCGGTTAGAGCACCAGCCGCGAAAGTTGGGGACCCGGGTTCAAATCCCGGAATGGACAACACTTTTGGGAGGCTAATTTGTGTACATAATAATAAAATGTATAGCCAATTACGAGCTTTCGTAATTTAAATAAGATTAAAAGAGAATTCAACGCATCCAACGTTAAATTGGAGTTACTCGAGGTTGAATGTAAAATGTGGTTGCAGTATAGCATCACGCGGTACCAGAGCCACTATGAGTATTCGTAGACTCTGGACCATACCCCCCTGGGGACATTCAATTCTCACCCTGTATGCAAATTACTTCTCCCAAATTTAATGGCCATTTAGCTCAGCGGTTAGAGCACCAGCCGCGAAAGTTGGGGACCCGGGTTCAAATCCCGGAATGGACAACACTTTTGGGAGGCTAATTTGTGTACATAATAATAAAATGTATAGCCAATTACGAGCTTTCGTAATTTAAATAAGATTAAAAGAGAATTCAACGCATCCAACGTTAATTTGGAGTTACTCGAGGTTGAATGTAAAATGTGGTTGCAGTATAGCATCACGCGGTACCAGAGCCACTATGAGTATTCGTAGACTCTGGACCATACCCCCCTGGGGACATTCAATTCTCACCCTGTATGCAAATTACTTCTCCCAAATTTAATGGCCATTTAGCTCAGCGGTTAGAGCACCAGCCGCGAAAGTTGGGGACCCGGGTTCAAATCCCGGAATGGACAACACTTTTGGGAGGCTAATTTGTGTACATAATAATAAAATGTATAGCCAATTACGAGCTTTCGTAATTTAAATAAGATTAAAAGAGAATTCAACGCATCCAACGTTAATTTGGAGTTACTCGAGGTTGAATGTAAAATGTGGTTGCAGTATAGCATCACGCGGTACCAGAGCCACTATGAGTATTCGTAGACTCTGGACCATACCCCCCTGGGGACATTCAATTCTCACCCTGTATGCAAATTACTTCTCCCAAATTTAATGGCCATTTAGCTCAGCGGTTAGAGCACCAGCCGCGAAAGTTGGGGACCCGGGTTCAAATCCCGGAATGGACAACACTTTTGGGAGGCTAATTTGTGTACATAATAATAAAATGTATAGCCAATTACGAGCTTTCGTAATTTAAATGAGATTAAAAGAGAATTCAACGCATCCAACGTTAATTTGGAGTTACTCGAGGTTGAATGTAAAATGTGGTTGCAGTATAGCATCACGCGGTACCAGAGCCACTATGAGTATTCGTAGACTCTGGACCATACCCCCCTGGGGACATTCAATTCTCACCCTGTATGCAAATTACTTCTCCCAAATTTAATGGCCATTTAGCTCAGCGGTTAGAGCACCAGCCGCGAAAGTTGGGGACCCGGGTTCAAATCCCGGAAGGGACAACACTTTTGGGAGGCTAATTTGTGTACATAATAATAAAATGTATAGCCAATTACGAGCTTTCGTAATTTAAATAAGATTAAAAGAGAATTCAACGCATCCAACGTTAATTTGGAGTTACTCGAGGTTGAATGTAAAATGTGGTTGCAGTATAGCATCACGCGGTACCAGAGCCACTATGAGTATTCGTAGACTCTGGACCATACCCCCCTGGGGACATTCAATTCTCACCCTGTATGCAAATTACTTCTCCCAAATTTAATGGCCATTTAGCTCAGCGGTTAGAGCACCAGCCGCGAAAGTTGGGGACCCGGGTTCAAATCCCGGAATGGACAACACTTTTGGGAGGCTAATTTGTGTACATAATAATAAAATGTATAGCCAATTACGAGCTTTCGTAATTTAAATAAGATTAAAAGAGAATTCAACGCATCCAACGTTAATTTGGAGTTACTCGAGGTTGAATGTAAAATGTGGTTGCAGTATAGCATCACGCGGTACCAGAGCCACTATGAGTATTCGTAGACTCTGGACCATACCCCCCTGGGGACATTCAATTCTCACCCTGTATGCAAATTACTTCTCCCAAATTTAATGGCCATTTAGCTCAGCGGTTAGAGCACCAGCCGCGAAAGTTGGGGACCCGGGTTCAAATCCCGGAATGGACAACACTTTTGGGAGGCTAATTTGTGTACATAATAATAAAATGTATAGCCAATTACGAGCTTTCGTAATTTAAATAAGATTAAAAGAGAACTTATAGGATATTTATAAGAGTTTAGTCAAAAGTGTGCCAAAGCTAGTTTTTGACCTTCTTTATGCACTGTTCATGCAGTACAGTGTGGATATCACAGGATTTAAAGTGAAAAATGTTCCTAATGTGCTTGTAATTGAAACTCAAGAAATATTTAATTAATTTTCAAGATTGTAATGAACTTTTCAAAGCCTACATGATAAGTTTAGGTGCTAGTTAGGTAGATGTGCGACTGCCTCATTCCGAGTCTTAGCATAGACAATCGATTCTAATCAAACCACTCTGGTTTGTAATGATTTGCAACGTAGCTTTGACACATTGTATTGAGCTGTATTGAGAAGTTGACCCCAATTGATTGCTGTTTATCAAAATGCCAACACACATAAACAACAATCTGACATTGTCTTGCTCTATTTTAAGCACCTAGCTCTCAGTATCAGTTTGTTGTGCATGGTCAGCTAGTGACACATACTAATAATGCACACTTTTGGTTTCTCTGGTGCCAAATTCTTTGCTCCAGATACTCCCAGACTCAGAGAGGCGATTCACACGCAGTTTGCCTGAAGGAATAACGAAGGAATAAGTTAAAAGAATACTTAACTGAAAAATGTATTTATTCTATTGATGACGTCTTACAAGATTCGATGTTTTTAAGCAATGATCTTAGATTTTTGTTAATGACATGAAATGTACCCACCTACACATATTTTATTATTGTTTATATTATGACATATTAATATCATGTCATGAACGATGTAATAAAACATAAATGTACTATTATTTATTAATAATAACAACATTTTTGGACCCCACTCAGTATAACACTCAATTTAGTTTACACGCATTTTTTTTAAACTTTTAGAAGCACGGTACGATGATACTTTTCGTAAAAACCGCGACAAAAATTTGTAGGTACAAATAAAATAAAAAAAGACATCACAATCTCAAAATTATTACACGTAACATTTTGAGCACATCTTCTGACCAATTGCTACCGCTTGCCTGTGACTTAAGCACCATTGGTGAGATGGAATCCATGAAACAGCGACCAATTTCAATTACCGACGGGATTTTCAATTCCCGTTGGCTTACGTAGGAGACAAATACGATTGTTGTAGAATAAAATTCGCCGAGATATGACGTTCGTTGAAAATGTTGGCAGACTTATTTAGATCTCTTAGGTATTTAGATTCAGAGCACAGATATAAGGATACCCATATATACCACTCCCAAACTAAAGCAGCTACGCAAAAGCCCTCGAGCCATAGCTAGGTCCACCTATGGACTCAGAAATCTGCCTAGTCAAATTTCAGCTGTCTGAAAAGAGCCAGGTACCGACCACGTGGATGAGCACATGGGGGTACTGGATGCCATGCTTAGGGGATCGAAATCTCGTTTTTAGAAACCAGTTTTCTTATCAGCAGCTGCCTCCCTTCGTGAAATGAGAATCGACCCAAGCTGATAGATCGGTGTAGTGTGGAGTTATGCGGTTAGATTTCACGCAAATCCAGTGGTCTAAAATATGTAATTTTTGAGCTAGAAGAAAATTCAAAAAGTTTCCTGCGTCATCTCTGTACGAAAAACGAATTTATACCATCTCATTTTTGGTAGCATAATTGCTTTTGTTACCACACATTACCTCCAGCCCGCCTGGACGAGGTATAGCCACCGGAAATATAGAACATCTGGGTAACCTTAAATATCTTTGCTCGGAGGCGATAGGCACCAATCTCTTAAATCCAATCGCGTTGCGGCGTTGGAGACTCACCCTCGGCGGCGGAGTCCTCGTTGGCCGATTGGTTCGATTGGGGCGGTGCCGCCGCTTCGATGGCCGCCTTGCTGAACAGGAAGATGGGGTTGGTGTCTGTGCCGGCCGCGTACGAGCAGACGCGGGCGTCGGGGTCGAGGCTTTCGCCGCCGCTCGCGAGCAGCACTTGTTTGGCGCGCGGCACGGCGCACGTGCGCTCGATCGCCTCCTGGAGGCGCGACGCGCTGGAAACGGCGGAACGGGCGGCGTTACGGTGCGATTCGAGTGTGATTCGAGTGCGATTCGAGTGTGATTCGAGTGCGATTCGAGTGCGATTTGAGTGTGATTCGAGTGCGATTCGAGTGCGATTCGAGTGCAATTGAATGTTATTCGAGTACGATTTGAGTGCTATTTGAGTGAAATTTGAGTGTGAGACGAGTGCGATTTGAGTGCGATTTGAGTGCGATCAAAAAGGATTTAACTAGTGATTTTACCAAAATATGTTTTATTTATTTATTTATTTATTTTTATTTAATCTTTATGATGGACAGGTATAAATACCCAGTTGTGCCATATAATACAACATATCAAAACTTTAAAAAGACATACATGATATAGAAAAAAATACGTGCACAACACATTCAGCCGCTCGATATCAGTTTCTTAAATTCTAATAGACATATTATTATGATGAATATCCAGATTCTGGATGTTATATTAGTTTAAAGAATAATGTAAGCATGACAAAAGTCCTGAAGCTGTGGGAGTGAAGTTGTTAAACTAACGCCCCAAAAAAAACAAATTCTTAAATAGGACAAACAGTGTTCAAGTACCTATACGAAATTCCTAACGAAGCATTGTTTTTATACAGGTGATGAAATTTTAAATGTAGTATGTAGGCTAAAAAAATTACGTTCCAATATTATGTACCTACATGTAATCAAATGGAATAAAAAACTTTTATTATTATTATAAAAAAGTGCCAAGTTTTAGAAAGATCGAGATCGTGCAATCAAGATCCACTTTCAGTGTTCTTAGAACTTATCGAGGTTGAATTTTATACAATCATCTTTAATTTGATCGAGATCATCATTCCAAAATCTTTTTAAAAATATCGTTTTAAAGATCAAGATCGTTTCCCAATGCCTAAACCGATGTGTTTCTGTGATTAAATCTCCGTGTGTTTTTAATATGGGATTTCAGTCAACAACAGTACTTCAAAATTTTCTAACACTACGAATTATCAGGTTGTGTAAAATCTTACTAGACTGTTCACTGGCACACATGCACCTAATTGTCCGAAATACAACGGCAAAATGAAAAGAAAACCCGCTATAACATCCGAAGAGTTGCTATCACAGATTCAAACAACGATTTCTAAATCGCCGCGGCAAAGGCACTCACCTCTCCAGGGCCAGACTCATGTCGAAGGTGACCATCGTGCCGGTGTCGACGTGGAACACGTAGAGCATCTTGACTGCGGACGGCCTCGCGCCTACCAGCGTGCTAGCAAGGGCCTGGCGGTGGCATAAGCACCGCGAGCTCCTGCAAAGCGCTCAAGACGTTCCATTAAAACGCACACACGAAACGGAGCCAAACGGGCTTGGTAATGAACTGGCAAATACCTGGTTTGCCGTGCTTTTGCTTGCACCGTCACTAATTTCTTGGGCTAATAACCCTGGGGAGGGCAAACATCCAACATGAAATAGGTAGGTAGGGTAAGTGTTATGATTGTAGGGCAGACTGCAGATAAATTGCTACGATATGGATGGTAAAACCTTGTGTACATTCGAATGATATGATCAGACTAAAGCTATTTAAACACGAGAATACTGGCACGAGAACGGCGTTTGAATGTAGTTATTTATTGCCGTCTGTTTTCAAGCGACAATGGCAGTGACGTCTTTCATGAAGTTAGAGCGTGGTGGTGGTGGCTGACTAATCACCTGTCAAAACAACCACCTTGCTGTCATCGTCTAATTGCCATATTTACGTCAACCAAGAAAAAAAACCAGCGACATAATTACGCTGGGAATGACCGAATGAATGGACGGTCTACTCGAGCCCCAGTTACATCCCTACCAATCGATTTGCGAAACAAAGAAACTGACCTGTCAGGTAGGACACTGACTCCGTATTTCGCGATCTAATTTCAGTCTTGTTAGCCGTTTTCAGGAGCTCACTGTACGGTCTACACATAGAAAACAGTCCCAAATATCATAATATGTATTAGAATAACGGAAATGGCGAAGAACTTACCCTTTTCAACCAATATTTTGTAGCACAAACTAGTTCGCAACCTAACGCCAATAGGCGCTCAGCTGTTTTCTGTAGCACAAAGCTCGCAGACGGCCAAGACACTCCACTGTATACATAATATCCTACTGATGTATCGTCAATGGTAAAAGCATGTGTAATTTTTTACCATCACAAATTACAATTAAAAATACAATTTTGAAGACTTGTCTTTTATTTCATCATGATCAACATCACAGATAAGCTTCTCAAAATATGTCAATACGAGGATGATGACAGCTGTTTGTTGGAGTCTCTCGCTTGCGCACAGCTTTGTCTCAAGGCCCTACCGCACGCGTGCCCTGCGAAACTGCAAGGCCGTGTGTGTGTATATTGTGTAGAGCGTAGTTTGTTTTGACAAAAACCTGGCGCAGTGGCGTACCACACAACAACACGCCGCGCACTAAATTAATCGCTACGCTTATCGCTAGTTTAAACAATGGATACATTTATCTCGTCGTATACGCGTCAAACAATGTCGCCGTCCCCTCGCACTTTAAATTGGTATCGATTTATTGACTTCCGCTACTGAGCGCTGCCCAGCATAACATCGCCTCGCTCGGACGAGGGGTTTACAAAAATAACAACAATCGCCATTCGCCGCGCAAGTTTGAGCAGGTTGGTTGGAGTCGAGGGCGCCGTGCCAGCGGCGGGACAGGCGAGGGTCTTGCCCGGCAGTCACGGTCACTCGGACTCGGCCTGGAAGCCGCGTATCGCGCCCACGTTGCGCGCCTGGAACAAGCGAGCAGCGCGATATGGGGAATGATGGGGTCAGCTCGATCTGACAGTGACAGCTGGCCTTGGTCTGACAATAATTATTGCACCGGGATATCGGGCGGAAGCGGGAAGACTGCCACAATCCGATACAATCAGCAGGGTCAGTGCAGGGAATACCACGTCTTGCTCTTGACTCAATTGTAACGCCTCTCAATCGCAATTATTGCAGCTCTTACCGCGAAGCCGCACACTGCACTTCCATGCAAAAGAAGCTCATGACAGGGAAGTACATGGTCTTACCTCTGGATATTTCAATGGATTTTCAATATTTGGATATTGGCGCCAAAAGGCGCAAGTTCTTTTTTATTGTTTGCGTTAAAAATAACACAAAATGTGAAGACGAAATTGTGAATGAATTGCGTGTGGTTTGGGTATAATATCCATCCCGATTGAGAATTGAAGTACTTGAGACAGAGGACTATACCTGGGAGATTTCAGCAAATTTATTTGTGTTGTCCACTCGTCTACATCTACCGTTGCGTCGCCAACAACTATAGCAACTGCTGGTGAACACCAGAATGGTGATGCATGAACGCTTGGGGAATTGATTTTGTATCACTTCTACGACCTAAAGTTGTCAGTTCAACGTCGTCCAAGCCACAGTCGGGATCCAAGCCCACTCCATTTGGGCACCACTTGCTTTTCCTTTTTTCGCTCTTTTTCGTATGGGGGGGGGGGGGAGCCGGATGCCTATTCTTGGTTTGCCCAACCAGAAAATTGGCTTGCCTGACGCCTCTGTATACCTCTTGATATTTATACAAAAGGTTCTTTGGCAGTTTTGAATCTTTTGGTAAATTGATAAATTGCAGCAGTGGGTATATCTTCTGAGAAGATGCAAATCTGATGCGACTGCCGTACTGCCCTCAGCGTGGATGGATCTAGTGTCCGATGGTTTTGTAGACCACGTCAAAGGAGGTATACAATTGCTGCAAGGCTAGCATGGGGAAAGGGGTTGACATCTGGATGAGGATGCGTACCCTGTCCAGCTCCGACTTGGTGCGCTCCTCGATCTCGCGGATCTCCTCCATGGTGAGTTCCACCCAGCGGTCCATCCAGCAGAACATCTCTCTGCAGACCAACAGACGACGCACGACTTGGTTAACAAAATGCAGACGACACATGCATGTTTATTGGTTGGCGCAGTCTTGCTTGGGTTCTAAACAGCTCAGAATAGAAGGGGTATTGCATTTTCTTGTATGGAATGGACAAAACGACATGATGGGCATGCACCAAAACTTATGTCATGAAATTCTGCTGGAACCATAGGCGTGCGCAGGCGCGATGCGCCCGACGCGGCGCAGACCGCATCTTAGATTTTGCCAGCACGGCAGTTTTGCAGATTGTATTAGTAGTACCTATAGTTTCGCTACTAAACATCCTATTGCAATGGAAATCTAAACTCCAAAATCCAAGATCAAAAACAGAATGCAATGCTATCAAATGAAAACCTATACCTATAAGGTTGTGATTACGAGAACTGATTATTTTGCTTTGCCATTTGGACATCTTCAAAGACATCAATAACCTCCACTGGCCAGCGCCCTCTGTATGAATTTGTTGTGGTTTCCTCGTATCTAGGTGGCTGTGACCTTGAGGGGGTTCTTCCATGATTCCATCCAAAGATTTGTTAACAGACTGCCATTTCACACAGCCTCCTGGCAACAGCCGAGCCATAAAACAATTCCACCCAGAAGGCCCTGGTTGTGTGCTCGGACAGAAATTCAATGTGTGCTGTCGACGGCTGCCATGCCTTGTCACAACACTTGCTTTCAAGGTCACGGGCAGAGAAAACCCGGTGCGCTTTTTGTGACCATAATTTTGGTTCGTTCCATTCTGTGCCGTATCACGTGCCATGGCACACGTCTATGGCTGTAAATTCACGAAATTCTGGCGAATTTGATATCAAGATTACTTTTCAACAAACCCATTGAGGATTTTGGGACCAGTCACCAGATCATTTTGTCTCATATTGTTATAATTTGATTATGATCCTGAAACTTGACAAATAAATGAAATTGTCCTTTAAATATGAACGTGAAAAGTTTCTGAGAAACATAGCACATAGCTAACACAATTGACCCTAATGAGGCTCTAAGCAGAGATTGTTCGAGACGAGAGATTGCCGACGATTCGGCCCCGGCGGTCGACAGGCCTCCCATATCGGAAACCCGTGACAATAAGGGCCCGATGCTGCCCATGCCAATCAGTATGCCGACGCATTGGACATGGTCAACGAGGACATGGAACATAGTGCCTTAGACATGGACAAAGTGGACATGGTGGACAAAGTGGACACGGTCATGCGACTTGCCGGTGGAAGATGGTGAAGAGTCGTCGCTCGCACTTGAGGATGTAGCTCTCGACGCGCGCCTGCAGACCGAACCACTCGAACTCGACCGTCACCAGCTTGTAGCAGGTCATCACCGGCGCCGCCTGCAACCATCACCAGTTCACCATAAGTCACAGCCATCTTACAACCAACTTATGGCCGGTTTTACCAAGTTTCTCTACTCCTAGCTGAGGTCCCAACTCTATATAGGGGTTGACAAACGTGGTCCACACTTGGCGTCCATCGGGAAGGATGCCCCCTTATACCTCGTTCACACTACAGACATGATCAAGATCAACTCTCTACGCCGTCAAAGATGGCGTTGACTGGGTTTCCACAACTCAGTTATCTATTTAATCGTGATGAAATCATTCGGGAATCGTCGTGAACGCTCGGAAGAGTTCGTGATTATTTCAAAATCCGCCGCCGGAAACGTTGCAACATTAACCTGGGAGCGTGTTCCGTGTGCTATGAGCTCGGTGATAAAGTGGGGTTAGATTCGTCGCGATTTCCGGTTGTGTTCGTTTCCCGAGCATATTCCGAACTTGTCCGAATGACTTGATCACGATCAAGTAAGGAAACAAGTGTGAACACCAACTGATTTTTGAAACCCAATCAACGCCATATTTGATCGAGCTGAGGACTTGATCACGATCAACTCGTGTAGTGTGAACGAGGTATTAGGATGCCCCATTAGGATGCCCCCTTAGGAAGCCCCCTTAGGATACCCCCTAAGGAAGCCGCCAAGGATCTCCATGCCCATTTCATGACGGGTCCTCGCCAGCCCTACCTGTATAGAAACCCTTTATTTGACAGAGAACAGCCAATGGTAAAAAAATGGCGTTACCGCTGACAACATGTCAAAAGTTCACCCGAGCAACTTTAGGCTAAATTCAGCGAATTGTAGGCTAAATGTAGGCTAGAAATAGGATAAAAATAGGCTACAAATAGGCAACAAAGGCCAACCTAGAGTTATGATAATGAATTCCCACGTGTAACATTGTCGTGAAATGTGAAATCGTTTCATTTTTAAATTAAGGGTCCTCCACACCCCCTCCAAAACGTTGAATGCAGAGGTCCAAGCGAACAGAAAAATGAACCCCTAAATATGTCCCAATCTTTAATTTTAAGATACCAGTAGACGAAGGAAGAGTATATCTAGTCATGGATAACCACCAAATTTTGATATTTAAAAAAATTAGTATGGTGCAAACTTTCAAAAATCGCATAAATGAGCTCATTTATACTAATTTTGAAAGTTTGCACCATACACATATTTGAAAATACCAAAATTTGGTGGTTATCCATGACTAGATATACTCTTCCTTCATCTACTGGTTCTTAAAATTAAAGATTAGAATATATTTAGGGGTTCATTTTTCTGTCCGCTTGGACCTCTGCATTCAACGTTTAAATGGGTGTTGTAGGTTAAAGGATTAACCGTGAGGAGCCCTCTTTAATGGAGTCCATGCAAGGTTTCAATGCCAAATGAAGCATCTCTAGCCCTACCGTGGTCTGCCACGTGGGCGAGGTCGGCCCTACCGTGGTCTGCCACGTGGACGAGGTTAGCTCTACCGTGGTCTGCCACGTGGGCGAGGTAAGCCCTATCGTGGTCTGACACGTGGGCGAGATGAGCCCTACCGTGGTCTGCCACGTGGGCGAAATAAGCCCTACCGTGGTCTGCCACGTGGGCGAAATGAGCCCTACCGTGGTCTGCCACGTGGGCGAGGTCGGCCCTACCGTGGTCTGCCACGTGGGCGAGATGAGCCCTACCGTGGTCTGCCACGTGGGCGAGATGAGCCCTACCGTGGTCTGCCACGTGGACGAGGTTAGCTCTACCGTGGTCTGCCACGTGGGCGAGGTTAGCCCTACCGTGGTCTGCCACGTGGGCGAGATGAGCCCTACCGCGGTCTGCCACGTGGGCGAGGTTAGCCCTACCGTGGTCTGCCACGTGGGCGAGATGAGCCCTACCATGGTCTGCCACGTGGGCGAGATGAGCCCTACCGTGGTCTGCCACGTGGGCGAGGTTAGCCCTACCGTGGTCTGCCACGTGGGCGAGGTGAGCGGCCCCCGGCCTGTCTTCACGCTGCGGAACTTGGTCGGGTCCTCGTCGGCCTTGTAGTCGCCCGAAGCGATCGAGTCGTGCGCAATGTCGATGGGCACCACCTCACGCAGGCGCAGTCGTTCCACGTCCAGCTCGTGCACCTGCGCACATCCGACGAGACGCAGAGTGGGGGAGCGTCAGTAGGGCTGGTGCACACGACAGTACTGCACTGCGATTTCGTAACTCTGACGTTGCCGTTCTCGGTTACAAAGTTGAAAAAATTAACATGGACATACAATAGTGAATTTATCCATCAGAACCGATAACGGCATGACGTAAAAGCTTCGATCACTGCTCCGGTACGGGATAGGGAACTAGCATGCCGTGCCAACTCTCACTGTTCCGGTACGGGATAGGCAACTAGCATGCCGTGCCAGCTCTCACTGCTCCGGTACGGGATAGGGAACTAGCATGCCGTGCCAGCTCTCACTGGTCCGGTACGGGATAGGCAACTAGCATGCCGTGCCAGCTCTCACTGCTCCGGTACGGGATAGGGAACTAGCATGCCGTGCCAGCTCTCACTGCTCCGGTACGGGATAGGCAACTAGCATGCCGTGCCAGCTCTCACTGCGTTCAACATGTATGTTGCCGTTTTTACGTCATCTTAAAACTGAATGAACATTAAAACAAACAAACAAGAGAATTATTTAGCTATACTTCTAATATTCAATTTACTTATTTAGAATGGACTAGTAAATATTTAATCTTTTAAATAGCAATACATAACGACATAATCGTGGTTATAGAGTTGATCTGACCGATGATCACAGCTGGTAGGACCTATACTTTAACGTTGCATGGGATACAAACAGCGCTGAGCTAGTTGCCGGTCAGGTGCTCTACCATCTGAGCTATCCGGGCACACATTCTCCCGCTTTGCTGGGTGGGTTAAGGGTACCTCCTGATTGCCGGTCAGGTGCTCTACCATCTGAGCTGTCCGGGCACACATTCTCCCGCTTTGCTGGGTGGGATAAGGGGACCTCCTGATTGCCGGTCAGGTGCTCTACCATCTGAGCTGTCCGGGCACACATTCTCCCGCTTTGCTGGGTGGGATAAGGGGACCTCCTGATTGCCGGTCAGGTGCTCTACCATCTGAGCTATCCGGGCACACATTATCCCGCTTTGCTGGGTGGGATAAGGGGACCTCCTGATTGCCGGTCAGGTGCTCTACCATCTGAGCTATCCGGGCACACATTATCCCGCTTTGCTGGGTGGGATAAGGGGACCTCCTGATTGCCGGTCAGGTGCTCTACCATCTGAGCTGTCCGGGCACACATTCTCCCGCTTTGCTGGGTGGGATAAGGGGACCTCCTGATTGCCGGTCAGGTGCTCTACCATCCGTGCTCAGGACCGGGTACCGGGTTCGTTTCCCGGTTCGGCAGCACATTTCTCTAGCTTTGTCTTCCTCCCAACCAACGCGTGATGGTTTAAGCATCTATCCGGATAGTTACAGAAAAACCAAATACAGCAGAACCAAGACTTAGGCCGTGACAGCCAGTTCTCTAAGTGAGTCAGAATTCAGAAAAGGCCCCTTGGTCTCGGTCCTGTCAACCGCGTTGCCCTGGGGGTGGCTAGAGGGGGGGGGGCGTTTATGAGTCTCGGGGATGAAGCTAACAGACGAGGCGGGTGACTTATGGCCAAGTATAGGACAGGACAAGCGTGGGAGTCGACATCCAGTATTCGCAAGGTGTCAACAAATGTGTCGTCACAGAAATAAGGTTACCCAGACATTCTACCATTACTTTAGCAATGGCTACGGCTAAAATTTGATGCTATGTAGTAGTTTGACCGGCAAACGCTGGGGTGCGTTGGCAACCTGATAAACCAGGCCATGGCACAAGGTAAATTATGCTCAAGGGACCCAGTGTTTCACATGTGGTTACAGTTACCTTGGTTACAGGTGACATAACAACAAACAGTGACTCCATCCCTTGACTGCCGGCGAAACTATTATTGCGGGCGGAGGGCTTTCGCGTGGCATCTTTAGTATGGGAGTGGAACATCTGGGTGACCTTCTATCTGTGGTGTCGCTGCGTCAGCTCAGAAGCCGTAGAGGACGAAGACAACGAATTGGGTCGCTCTCCGATTACGAGTGGGCGTCGGACGATGACTGTCAACCTGAGTCTTCGTGGTGACGTCAGACGTGCGACGGGAAAGTGGTGGGAGGACCTCGAGTTGTGAGGCGAACGGAATGGCAGGGAATCTGACATCGGCTCGTTCACGGTTTTTTTTTGGACCACCATTAGACAAATTCTTGATTCAAGGGGGAGGGGTAATGCCGGAAGCAGCAAGAATCTAGAGGCCAATTGAAAACCGTGCTGGAATTTACCAAAATCAGCCCCGTGCACAGTTCGAGCTGATGGTGCCGGTGGTTTCGTTTTGAAACTGTGCAAAGCGCTGTAAGAATCTAGAGGCATGTTCCTCCCATTTGAAACCGTGCTGGAATTTACCAAAATCAGCCCCGTGCACAGTTCGAGCTGATTGTGCCGGTGGTTTCGTTTTTGAACTGTGCAAAGCGCTGTAAGAATCTAGAGGCATGTTCCTCCCATTTGAAACCGTGCTGGAATTTACCAAAATCAGCCCCGTGCACAGTTCGAGCTGATTGTGCCGGTGGTTTCGTTTTTGAACTGTGCAAAGCGCTGTAAGAATCTAGAGGCATGTTCCTCCCATTTGAAACCGTGCTGAAATTGACCGAAATCAGCCCCGTGCACAGTTCGAGCTGATGGTACCTGTACTTGGCAGGCCAGGTACTCACGTTGGACTGGGTACTCACGTTGGACTGGGTACTCACGTTGGACTGGGTACTCACGTTGGACTGGGTACTCACGTTGGACTGCTGTCCGCGGTCCGGCGCGTGGAACGAGTCGATGGTCAGCACGAACCTCTCCTTCATGTATCCGGGATTCTGCAACCGAGACGCGCCAAGTGTCATTTAATCGCACTTCATACGGAAGTCATCTCACATCATATGGAGGTCATCTCACATCATAGGGAGGTAATCTGACTTCATATGGAGGTCATCTCACATCATAGGGAGGTAATCTGACTTCATAGGGAGGTCATCTCACATCATAGGGAGGTAATCTCACATCATAGGGAGGTAATCTGACTTCATATGGAGGTCATCTCACATCATAGGGAGGTAATCTAACTTCATATGGAGGTCATCTCACATCATAGGGAGGTAATCTGACTTCATAGGGAGGTCATCTCACATCATAGGGAGGTAATCTGACTTCATATGGAGGTCATCTGACTTCATATGGAGGTCATCTCACATCATAGGGAGGTAATCTGACTTCATATGGAGGTCATCTCACATCATAGGGAGGTAATCTGACTTCATATGGAGGTCATCTCACATCATAGGGAGGTAATCTGACTTCATAGGGAGGTCATCTCACATCATAGGGAGGTAATCTGACTTCATATGGAGGTCATCTGACTTCATATGGAGGTCATCTCACATCATAGGGAGGTAATCTAACTTCATATGGAGGTCATCTCACATCATAGGGAGGTAATCTGACTTCATAGGGAGGTCATCTCACATCATAGGGAGGTAATCTGACTTCATATGGAGGTCATCTGACTTCATATGGAGGTCATCTCACATCATAGGGAGGTAATCTGACTTCATATGGAGGTCATCTCACATCATAGGGAGGTAATCTGACTTCATATGGAGGTCATCTCACATCATAGGGAGGTAATCTGACTTCATAGGGAGGTCATCTCACATCATAGGGAGGTAATCTGACTTCATATGGAGGTCATCTGACTTCATATGGAGGTCATCTCACATCATAGGGAGGTAATCTGACTTCATATGGAGGTCATCTCACATCATAGGGAGGTAATCTGACTTCATATGGAGGTCATCTGACTTCATATGGAGGTCATCTCACATCTAATTGAGGTAATCTGACTTCATAGGGAGGTCCTCTGACTTCCGACAGAAGCAAAACATATTACTTCTGGCAGATGGAGGTCTGACACAGAAATAGGCTTAAACTCGTTGTTGTCCCTGAACTAAATGTCGACCAGATGGCGTAGCGACCGACCCCGCAGACCCCGCGGCATGGGGGGGGGGGGGGGGGGGGGGGCGCCGGTGCCCCCTGTCCTCCCGACGTCGGCGCGAGGAGTCGGCGTCGAGCGCCAAGCGCCTGACATCGGGTCGGGCTCTTTAACGTCTCTGTGCAATTCACAGTGGGAGGCGTTCAGGCGTCTCTTGCATTCACTTGCTATAGCACCGGTCCATTTCGATCACACCAGCCGAAGTCTCATCCCGAGCCGCCACCACCCTAAGCTATCAACTCTTTTAATCATTCCTCTTCCCAGACATGGCCCCTGCCCACTAAACACCGGGCACCTAGGCTCGTGATTGCCGGACTCCCGAAGAAGCACCACAGGGCAACTTATCTTTTTAAATATTCAAGATCTTCCAATACACAAATTTTCGCGGCCGCTAGGGTAGTTCGCGCAAAGTTCTGCGCCTCGTGACGACATTGTCGTCAAAGTCGAGACTACCAGCCTCAAACGGTGCGCTGTTTCCCAAACGTAATTGGTTTGTTTCCAGCAATATATGACCCCTCATAGCCATCAAAAATTTTGCGTGGGGGCGCATCATATTCACGCTACGCCACTGAGGTCGACGGATTCTCATATTGTAGAGAAAACATCGACGCCGCTCGCGACGGAAATCATCCCTTCAATGTACGTACCTACGATTTGTTAAAACAATGCTTTGTTGTTAATAACAATAAAAGATTATTAATCACCCGCGTGATATTTCTTATGTGTGTGTTTTCCTTGATACCGAAATGAGAGAACATATTTTGGCATTTATCTGCTGTTGACTAAAAACATTTTTTCACTTTTCCTTTATATATGGGTAAACTCCGTGACTGCTTGTTCTGCTTGACTTGACTTGATCTGCTTTCTCGAATACGCAAAGATTATTTTGCTAAACTCTTGTAATAACAATAAAATAATATACGCAAAACATATTCCGCTTCTGCGTACAATGTAATACTAATTTAACCATGCCATTCACCTTTCTTAAAATGCACAACATCATATCCAAGAAGAAGTGTCCGTCTAAGTTTTCTGCCTTCAGACATGGAAATACTTCGATGCATTGGTAGAAAATCATCATAGAACCTGGCCTGGGCGAGCAAACATCCATAAAGGTAGGGTCTCGGTACGATCGACTTCCTTGATTTGATTGAGGGATAAGAAAAGCAATTAAAAGAAACCTCATGCAATAGGATTGTGATAACCAACTTTGTCCCAAATAATGGTAAAATGATGCTAGATTTGAGTTATAATAGTGAAGGGAAGAAGATTGTTTCATTGTAATTGTGTCTTCAAAATCACGTGTTTTAGACAAGTAGATATGTGCCGAGATCGTGCAACCAAATCATGAGAATTTCCGATCGTTATTTTCCGGGCACAGCATGCAACTGATAACGAAACAGGTTTATCAAACTAGTACCAGGCCCACAAACGCACATGGCTAGCCTCGTGTTCAGTACCTGGCCTAATACCCAAGCTGTTTCCAAAGTAACCTAAAGAGGTCTTGCATGCTTTTTCGACTAGCTCACTTCGATGTTTCCACAAGTAAAATGTTCGCGGAGTCTTGAACGATGCCCCACATCGGTCCCCCATGTACGGGGACGTTCGGGGCCTCGGGGCACGAGGACCGAACGGGGTGCTCACCGTGATGACTGTGCGCGTGTACGGGAACGCGTTCCAGGACTCCTCGTGGAACGCCAGCGAGCCTTTCGGGATCAGCAGTCGGATGAACGCCGGCACCTTGCTGCAATCAGAGGACAGGCATGACGTGCTGGGATCAGGGCGTTTCTCTGTCTCGACGAGTGCCGTTCTTGGTACTGCTTGGCTTGGGGAAGGCCCGAAGTGCCTGTCAGGGCAGGGACTGTCAGGGCAGGGTCTGTCAGGGCTGACGACGGCGTCCACCCACTCAGGCGCATGCATCGGTAAGGCGCTGCACGCCGAGCGGCGGGCGTCGCGTCTCGACGCACGCGGCGTCAGCGTCGGCGTCGGCGTCGGCGTCGGCGGCCATCGATCCGTCAGTCCCAGCTGGCCGAGTGTCACGGCGGGTGATCTTTGATCGGACCACGACCGAAGTCTGGTGCGTGGGAGGGCAGGTGGGGAGGGGGGGGGGGGTCACTAGCGTCGAAGCGGTCGAGATTTGACCTGCCCGACGGGAATCTGCACCTGCGTCAATCCCGGCTGCGATTCCCAACGATATATCACTCAATATACAAGTCCAGGCAGGAGGAGTGACCCTTATAGAGCCGTGTGTTTTCGCTTGAAGGCCGATGCCAGGGTGTGGGAAAGATTGCAAGGCTTTAGAGACTTTGCATTAAAATCGCCCTCATTTAAAACCTTTGCATCAACGAAGTAACGAAGATATCCATCAAAACTTAATGAAATTTTTAAACTTAATAGAAATAATAGTGATTCTTATGACGCTTAAATTTCAACATAATATGACCAACAGGAGCTTGTTGACAGGCCTCCAAACTCGGCTAAAACCCGCCTCACTCCTGTGCTATTCGTGTTCGTTTCCCACAGTCCACCCGTCCAGCAAGTCAGACCGAAGCGCCGTGACGTCAGGGGGCGGACAGGAGGGAGTGAAGGTGTATTATATGGGAACCAGAATTACCGGGATTCTAAAAAACTATTTCAAACAGGGATTTGATGCTAAACAAAAGTCTCACTGGTTTCCCGACGTTTCGTAACAAATATATTATACCTGCTAGTTACTTTCTTAAAGTAGCCCTCCGAATTGCTTTTAAAAGAACATACAGTGTATAGAACACCAATTAATTAAACGTCCCGTTTGAATTTGGTGGCTCGACCTAAACGAAATGACAGCGTTAACAAAATAACCAATTTATTCAAAAATTCAACCCGCTTTCGCCGAAACTTCGCTCCGCTCGCTCGCGACGCCATTGCGTCATCGCCGGCCAACGTCCAAGCGAGCAAAATGGACCAGCAGACATCGGAAATCCAGACTCCCGTCGACCGCTTTTCCCGAATGCCGATTCAAAACATTTCCAACCGCACATTGCAATTTTCCGTCCGGAAACTTTAACTTTTCGCATTCCGGAAGTTTGACTGCCCAAAAACCGCAATGTCATTTGCACCCAAAAGCCACTATCTATAAGTGTCGTTAAAAATGACATATATCCCATCGCCTGTAAGGCTATAATTCCTCGCAATCTCAATTATATAGGTCGATGTATCTGTAACAAAACCGACTTATCTGGCATTCTGATATACACCTATCGCCTTGCAGATAACCACGCGTCGACCTTCAAGCCAAGACGTCGCGCCGATTGCGGCCGGGGGGAGGCGTTGAGATGATGTCACCTGCACAAGTCCCATGCTGATGTCCCCCCCAATGATGCGATGCCAGCTCACACCTGTGCGCCGACCGGGCCGCGAGGGCGTCTTATCACCTCGACGATAACACGGTCTTATCTCGAGCAGCATGCATCGCGATTAGTCTTCGCTATGGCGGCGTCCTCTCGCCGTCGCCGCGGACAGCGAGTCTCTCCGAACGACACCCGAAGCCCGGCCTGCCACTTCAAAGTCGGCTGGGATTTATTGATTTTACACATGCATTGGAAACCTTCCACCGCACTTCGTGTATATTATAGATACCCATGTGTTGGGATATGCTCCAGTTTAGGCCAGACCCGGCCGTTTCAAACCCGATTCTGTTGCTATACTTTAGGATAAAATCGAGATTACCATCTAACTTCTAGCTGAGGCTGTTATCATTGGCTCTTATGTTGCTATAGAAGGCTTTCGGAAAAGAATAGAGATGAGTCAAAAAATGCTACCGTGTTTTCTACCCCCAGAATAAGCCAAGGTTTGGGCGACAAGGAATTGGCCAGCACTTGAGTTATGCAACTTTTTTCCACCGTACAAAGTTTAAGAAATTTACAACGGGAATTTTATCAATAAGACTTGATAACGGTGAGCGTCAGAGTGACGTAATCTCTTCGCTGATGGGGCGATTTTCCGGTAACGGTTTTTTTATTTTAGCCTAAACTAATTCTGCTTATTTTCTTCTCTCCATCAAACCAGCTGTGACAATTGAAAACAATCGGGCTAGAAATCGTCAAATGCGATTGGTCCCCAGCGATCGGCCAAAATTCCCGAAAAATCGACGAAGTCACACGAACTCGTTGCGATCCCGAGAAACCCCGAAAGAGGCGTGGTACACATCTAGTTCGTGCCTGGTTGCCAAGGTTACCTGGCGATGTAGTAGACCTTGTGCGAGTACTGCCCACTGGCGTACTGGTTGCCCAGCAACGGGTGATTGTGGAACGGCTCGTTCTTGAGCACCTCGATGCCTTCACCGCCGCCCGTCTCGTTCTTGCTCAACTCGGCCGTGGCGAACAGCTGGCCCATCTGGTACTGCAACACACATCCGCAAGGCGGTGAGCGTCACGTGTGCCTGGCAACTGTCCGCGCCACTGACAGCTTCACCGATCAACGCTCCCTCCACGTGTTTTAGGGGTGGGGAAACAACTTAAAGCGTGACTTCAGAGACTGACTTGAACAATTCGTAAAGAAAACGACTAGAATTGGATTGAACCGAAAAGGATCCGCAAAGATTTGATTGTTTACTAAAGATTTCTTGATCCTATGCATGCAAGTGCAATGGTTCCAATACTATCAGAGGACAAAGCCTGACTGGCTGGCTTGTACAGTGCCCATCGCTCTCTCGAAGCCAGTTCTAAAAGTCGACGTCGTCCGTCCGTTGTCAGGACTCAGAGGTAAGCGCAGTTTTTATCTGTTGCGAGTGACCAAGCATCGCGGAAGTGTGCAGTCCTCGATAACGAGCCGCCTGCCCGCGCTCAGTGTGTCGCGTCCCAGCCATCGAAACGTCATCGCACCGTGCACCACGGGACGGCCATGGGGTGGACGACGTCGAGGGGAGCGCGGGGGTGTTGACGTCTGCAGTGCTGAGCTGCTTACCTCGTCCACCGTCAGCGGCATCGTGATGCGACTGCAAGGAAAACACAGCGCGGCGTGAGATGACATTCGACACATGCGACTGGCATCGAGGAACCGGCTGCTTCTCACGATCGTCGAAAAGAATCATCCAGCCAGTTAAGTGCCAAGTTTGCTATGTCGGAGTGAATGAGACCCGAAAATTATTGAAATCAGCGCAGCGAACCCAAGTTTGCAAGCTGCTCGATTGCATGGTACGAGTATTTCAATAACAAAAATGTCGACAATGAAAAACTATTGCCATTGTTGTAAAAATGTCAACAATAACGACAGTTTATACTTTAGTTTTCTTGGCTCTTGTTTGGCTGTGGCACGTAAACTCGTGAAAATTTAGCTGACAAACTGGGAAAACAGGTTAGACTTCACTTAGCATTCATAGTCAAGAATTTGAAATAGTTTTTTTGTTGACACTTTAGAGCTAAGTTATAAGAAGTACAATGTGTTTGCTGTGTGCTACATTATCTATAACGACATCGGCGACACGTACAACTCCTTGATGAGCATGGCGGCGACTTTGGCGGCGACTTTGGCGGCGACTTTGGCGGCGACTAGAGAGCGTTTGTCCGTGCGGCGCGAGCTGCTGTCCCCGCTCGACTGGCGGCGATCGCACGTCGACCGCCCCCTGCAGGTGCCGTCGACTCACCGGCGAATCGGCCTCGCGCTGCCCGGCGACGACGGCGACGACGACGACGACGCGGCGTCGGGAATCTCGGGAATGTCGTACGATCAGACGACCGGCAGTGGTGCGACTGCAGGGAACGAACAACATGCAGCAACAACGACGACCGCCGCAGCCGGCACAGAACGCCTCGATAATTGGGGAGTCCTATGAGGCCACGTTTCTATGGCTGGCCTCTTTGTGAGGTTATTGCAGCTGAGAGCCATGGTGAACAGCTGATTCTATATGGGCAAAAATGTCCAGATTTTATGAATCCCAACAATGGAAATGATTTGTCATCTGTTTGGCCCGGGATGCCACATCCAAATGCGAGGTCCATTTGCCGTGAATCGCACGGCCCCCATTGAAACACAACTCGACCGCCGGTCGATTGTTTTCCCCGGTCACGTCATCCACATACGCCTCGCCGTAAGCACTCGAAAAGCGTAAAGTGCGCCACTCCCTGCGACGACGATAAGCCGACGGCGCTCGGTGATAAGGACGAATCGCCGACGCCAGCGATAAACCGCGACCGATGGCACGCTAAACGCCTCGGCTGTCGCGCGACCGCCAGATGCCAGCACTGACACGCCGCCCGCGCGCTCAGCTGTCAACATCCTCCTCCTCGTCGCCGGGGCGACTGATCGAAGTGCGATGTGGGAGGCGGCGACGGCAAATTACCCTTTAGATGGCAGCATGCGACGCGCAGTCCCCTCGGCGCGTGTCTATTCTCGGCCCGGCGACCTTTGCGTTTTCCTGGAGTCGGCTCTATTCTCGTATATACCTACACACACACACACACCCCACAGACTCTTCTATTTTTCATAGCACCCCATGGCCGGCGCACCACTAAAGCACCCCCTGCTGCACGTACGTAATCGCTTCGCACCAAACGCGCCTCACGGCTCACGTTGCGTTGGCAACCGACGCACGCACCATGACAGCTTAACGGGCCGTTAGCGCTAACGGAGACCGTAGGGCGTGGAGCGGCGACCGTACGCACACATCGCGAGCGTCTGACTGGCCGTGGCGGGTCGTCGGCGTCGCGACGCCTCGGCCACGGCGCCGACGCCGTATATCGAGCTCGCCGTGCGTCTAGACGCGGGACGCGGGCGTCGCGGTTCGATCCCCGATGACGCCGACGTCACGCGAGCTCCGGCAGGAAGGGGGGAGGGGTAGGGGGGGGGGTAGGGGAGTCTAGAACACCGCAGGGATGCACATACGAGTCCAGGTTTATCATGGATCTGAGCTCGACGATGCTGCTTGACCTGGATGCATGTCATGGGAAATACACAATATGCATGTTGGTACCTAGGTGCTAGGTACTTGGTACCTAGGTACTTGTCAAGCGGCACTCGATGCCGATAGCTTTATAGGAGCTATACGGGACTAGCAGCTATTGCCAGTGCAATTACCTATACTTAGACTCGACTAGAGCCAAGACGATGATGCGGGAATTGCAGCTGAGCGCGCGGTGAAGATGATGCCAGCATGGAAGGTTGCAGGAAAGGACCAGTCAAAATTAGGTATAACGTAGGCATCAACATTTTATAATAAGAGATTGAAAATGCATTTTATTCACAGCCCAATAAGATTGCGCGCGCTCGTCCCAGACGGCGGAAGCGTCGTCAGCGTCCGACAGCTGACAGTTGACAGGTGACAGGTGACACTGACAGCTCTGTCGCCGTCTGAGTTTTAGCGACTCGTATAACTTAATGTATATATATACATAATATATTCACCAAAGTCGCACGCAAAAAATAAATAAACTAGTGTCACCGTGGAGTTTTGATAATGGCACTGTTGGATCCAGGGCGACGATATCACCGTCAACAGTTTCAGCGCACGCGCACGCGCACTTAGGTAATGCGCGTGCGCGTGCGTGATGCGAGTGCGTGTGTACCCGTATGTGCGTGCGGCGTGCGGCGACCGCAGCGCGCCGTGCGGGCAAATGCGGCGAGATGGTGGACGCGGCGCGGCTTCGGGAGGGCCGTGGCTTTGGCCGCCATCTTTGCTTTCCAATGGCAATGTCCGTCTAAGGCGTCTAGATCGTGTCCACTTTGCACTCTGTGGCCGGCCGTGTGCTTTCAAGCGCTGACATTTTTGGCATCGAGTGTAATAGAGAAGCAAGCGAGATTTGCACGCGAGGTTGGTTCGCTAGGTCTTGGTAACAAATTGTTGTATTGCAGACTTCAGTTCCAGTGACTTTAGTCGGTATACGAGCTCAAAAAGCTTTCAAATTAAGATTGGACTAAATCAAGAATTAACTTTTTGAGACTCGTGTCTGCTTTATGACACAATAAGCACGTTAGTTGTCGGAAAAACTGTTACAAACGGCTTATCGCTGGCTAAACGAAGTCTTGTTGTGGAGAAAGTAACTAGAATGTATACACGTTACGACCAGGTTGGCAAAACAGTGCGACTAAAACCAAGTTTGAAAAAGTGTTTTGAAAATCGCCAACAACTTCAAGACCAAGATTGACAACGCCACTCGACCTCCGCTTGGCGCCCTAGTCCTCGACGCCTCCGCTTGACGCCCTAGTCCTGGACGCCTCCGCTTGACGCTAGTCCTGGACGCCTCCGCTTGACGCGTCAGCGCCTACTGCCGGCCGAACTTCATGTACTTGTCGCACCACTCGCGCGCCTCTTCGCGGTCCTCGCAGCACATCGGGTAAACGATGTCCGACTTGGTCGACTTGGCGCAGCGCTGACACAGCTCGAGCACGACGCGGTCCACCTGCGCGTCGGCAAACAGAGACACGGCAGCTGTTAGTACGCGTGGGCCAACGTCCTTCTGTCGAGGCACGTTGCAATACACGAGACGACGCACGATTTACTCGCGGCCAGGTTTTGTGATTTAGGGTTAGGTTGGGTAAGTTGAGGTTGGGTTAGGTTACGTTAGTTTGACTAGGTTAGGTTTGGTTGGGTGAGGTTAGGTATAGGGTAATAATAAATATTAGGTATAACGATGAGGTCAGGTAAGGTGAGGTTGGGTAAGTAGAGGTAACTTGATGTAGGGTTAGGGTGGGTAAGTTGAGGTTGGGTTAGGTTACGTTAGTTTGACTAGGTTAGGTTTGGTTGGGTGAGGTTTGGTATAGGGTTTTCGTTCCAAACCCACCGTCTGTTCCATTCCCAGTGTTACCTAAAAGTCGTGGCATTCCGAAACGGGTCAAGGCTGGAATTACTCGGGAAAGAAGGGCAGTTCAGAAATCTGAGGTAAGGTTAGGTTCATTTATGTAAGGTTATCCTAGAATATCTTGGAATATATCCCAGAGCATCTGTGAATATATCCTGGAATATCCTGTAGCCAATGGATGCATTTGGTCAGATAATATCGCAACACAATTTTGAACATTATTTGGACACCATTTAAAAATCTTTCTGACACAAAGTCTTATCAAAATGCCATTTTTTTTTTGTAGTCCTATTATAATCTGTTCGTCGGTTTAAGAGTAGATTCACCACAAAATCTAACTTATCACAACTCAAAAACTCTTCGAGAAGTGCGAAAAACGCTCTATCGAGGTTTTCACGCAATTGCCAAGATATTAGCTAATCTGAAAGTAGTAAAACCGTTAATGGGGAAGCCTAATTAGCCCCGCGTGATGAGCTATCTGGCGGATATTATATCTGTGATTGCACCCATTCGCGCAAAGCCCTGCACAGTCGTGCTATTTCCACACGACTATTCGTCAACAAGTCAACAAACTCGCGCAACAATATTGCAATTTTGTGACCCTGCGATTGCGACATCGAGTGGCGAGTTGCGACTACAATTGGGCCGTGAACGCACGACTTCCGTCTGCCGGTGCGATCGAGGCGGCCGCGACGCGTTCAGGGCCACACTTCCGGGAGGCCGGGCACCCGGGTCCTGTGGATCTACTCGCGTCGCTCGGCCGCGCAAGGCAAGGTCAATGGATCTGTCAGAGTCGCGCTAATTAGGCCGTCGCTCGCGGCTGCTGATTGGTGCGATTGGCTGAGCATGCGCGGAGGGCGGACTTTGGTCTGCGCGCGGCGCCAGGCTTTGTAACTGTATAGTCAATTGGTTGCAGGACAGGTCAAGGATGGCAGATTGTTTGTAAGGATTTTTACTATGTCTAGTTTTAATGGTCGGCCGTTGTGACAGGGTCAATATTATTATAATATGCTTGTAATACTTTAGTCAACGGAACTAAAGGCCCGTTTTCATGGGAGCATTTTTGACAAAAGTCTGCAACAGCATTTTTGACAAAAGTCTGCAACAGCATTTTTATACCGTCAAAATAACAATGGCTAAAGGTCATATTATATTCATTAAATATTCATTTTCCTATTTGTATTATAAATAATATATAAGTTATAACAGAAAATAGTGATAAACATGCATAGTTTGTCAATGCAAAAGACCATTAGAGCCATGTTATTTCGACAGCACAAAACTTTAGTGGCAGACTTTCGAGACGACTGTTGAGATGCCCACCTTGACTGCGCACGCGTCGACGTGCGACTTCTGCGCCTGCGTGACGGCGTACTGCGCGCGCGGGTTTGCCGCGACGCCGTACGACAGCGCCAGCAGCGCGATCACGAAGGCGGTGGCCAACAACATCGTCGGGATGGCGGGTCTCTTCTGCAACGAGACAAGATGGCGGACATGTCACCTTCAGCGTCAACAAGGCATCAGCTATATACGGCCTACTTGAGGCGGGCATCGTGCAGGCTAAACTCAATTCGATATTTAGTTTTTAAGGATCATGTAACCTCAGCACTGTTTTTCTAAAAATCTTCTTCATCCAGGATACCTAATTAAATGATAAATTTAAATTTTATTGTTTCCCCTGTATTTGTCACGTGCTTTACTTTGCGGTTACTTTAAGGGCTACAGTTATTTAATGCTAAATTCAATGCTTATCCTCGTTTAGGAACAATGGCAAGAGGCTGCGCCCTTTGGAAAACATTGAATTGCTGCTGTGTCCGTGATCGGAAGGGCGCTGGCAAGATGGCTGCCGCGTGACCTTGGACGTGCAATCAAAGGGACGGTGACAAGATGGCGGATCTTGGTCAAGGTCGCTGTGGTTTCACCTACCTGTTGATTGGACATGCCGCGCGAACGAGTTGATGTTCCAGTTAAAGTTGAACCACGACGAGGTTGATGTAAAGTTGGCGCGCTCTTGAATGCACTCAAGTTATCACAATTGAAGGTATCACTAGAGGTTATCTCTTGTCAATCACTTGGCAACGTATCACGTAACCGAGTAAACAACTCGGTGTAGCCCGCTCTGCGTGTTCCCGAAGAGAAACCGCTGCGAAAATCAAAATCTTTTCCAAGTTCACTTTGAAATAATTCAAATCGCGTTCACGCTTTGTATTGCGTTTTCCAACTGGGCAGTGTTTGATCCACGGGACTGTGCTTGTCGCGTCGGTGTCGGTCGAACAACAGACACGGTACCGGCAGCCGGCAATCCATCAAACCAGACTCGGTGAACTTGCGGCGAAATCTCGGCGAAACTTTTGCGAAACGTAAGCGCTTTCTTGGTGCAAATCGCTGTTCCAACCGACAGGTGGCTCTGTTGGCGGTCGACGTCTGAGTCAATGTTGTCGATGACAAACTCGTGCTCGTGCTGGTGGCGACCCTTCGACGTGGACGTCCTCGCGGCGAATGGACGGACTGGCGGACGGCTTCGTCGGTCGGAGGACGCCGTCAGCCTTTATAGAGCGGCCGGCCGGCGCAAAGTTCGTCCGGCCGTCACGCGGACGCCGGCCCGACTCGGACGGAGCGAGCCGCTATTTATAGCGCTGACCGACGGCCGACGCCGACCCTCGGCTAGGACGCCTCCTCCCCCCCCCCCTCGTCGGGGCAGGGACACCGTCGGAGGGTGGCGGTCAGGGCAGGAGGATGAGAGTCTGGACCTTCCGATCTTGTGGGTGACCATGGGGTAAAGGGCCGGGCCTGAATTCTCTTCGTAGCGGTCTTGATCCATGGTCTAGGTCTTGATTTCAGCTTCTTATGGCGAACTTCCTAGCTCTGTTTCACTATAGGTCACACGAAATTGTATCTCAATTTTGTTGCAAGACCCATTTGCAAAAACGTGGGTATACCTAGTATGCATTTACCTACGACAAATGACGAAGCGCTATAGCAGTGTATTGCCGGCATGGGATGGTGTTCAGAGGTATGCAATCGACGGCTTAGGGTGGCGACGGATGGCGCAATTTCCAAGAGGATGACATCACGTCTAGTTTTCATCACATCATGCATTGCAATTAAAATGGCCATGAATGGAAAATGTCTGGTCGCATAGCTGTCACATGTTAATGTGTGCTACGCGTCATAACGGAAACTTGTCGAGGCCCTTTCCAAATGGGTTGACCAATTTTTGCCCCTTAACAACTCGCCGAGAATACCACTGAACATGCACGAAATGGGGGTGCAACCTACAGGGAGGGATCGCGCCGTGCCAAGCAGGTTGCCTTTGTCCCGAGCTCCAAGTCCCGACTCCCGAGGGCCGCGTTGTGCGGTCCCGGGTTCGAGGACGCGCGATAAGCCGGGGTCGGAGGGCGAGAGCAGTGAAACCCGATCCTCAGATAAGCCCGCCCCCCCAAATTTAGCGCCCGTTTCGATGCGTGGGCGCTCCCCTCCCGCCCCCAACCGCGCCCTTTGCCCTTGACCTGACGATGCAACGGCGCTGGCCTGATGCCGATAAGATTTCGCCCGGAAAAAAGCTCGTGCGGGGCAGATTAAAATACTGACCATGGGCTTTCCGCTGTCAATTCCTAGAACAAAATCATCCGGCAAAAATCACGGGTTCTTGGAGGCGGAGGGGAGCATTTCCTCACTTTCCTCGGGCCCTCAAAGAGGCTGTGCTCTAGAGAAACGCCAGCAACTTGTTTCAAAATGGCGGCGTGAAAACATCGAGGAAAAGCCACGAACTTTGGCACTTGAGGCTAGAAGAATGTGAATGTGAACCTTGATCATCATGTAACAGCATGATTGGTAAGTGATAATAGTTTGCTGATTTTTTGGTCTTCTCGAATTGCTGTCTGCTCTAAATGATTCGTCATGTTTACAATGTAGTTAAATGTATGTATAATCAAAAAAAAATAACGGTTGCAATCAAACTCCAACGTCTTTCTTTGACGATGCACGTCGACGCTGCCGTTTGTTCAGCGTCGGCGTCGGCGTCCAGTGGCGTCGGCGTCCAGTGGCGTCCAGTGGCGTGCCGAGGCCTACGGCCAAGTGGCGCGAGTATAGTTCACAAACACCTACCCACCCCACCCCAGGGAACAACGTCTACGGGGGAAGGGGGGGGGCGGCAAAAATGTGTCATTTTCGTGTTTTTGAGAAAATTATAGAATTTTGTATTTATGGGCAGTGCCGTACTTATAGTAAAGCGCCAGAAGCAGTTTTATTTTAGCGCTCCTCTATATCAGGTTCATACCGAAAAAGTGCAGTGGTTCCCCATTGTGCTTCTAGAGCTGGTTAGGGTAAATGCCGATGCAACTTCCAAGTGATGGCACTGGTAGGCTGGCCAAAGTCTCAGCCAACACTTGTTGGCAGCTTTTGGGACTTTTGGTATAATTTGAAGTGCCAATTTTGGTGTCTCCACGTGTTTTGGGGTGTACCCAAAGCAACCAAATTTATTAAGACCCGGCAGACAGAGGGTTGGTTACTATAAATTTGTAGAGAGATATTTATAAACTTGGTTCAACGGTACCCAGTGAATTAATCAACTGAATTTGCTCAATTTCCACCGTCATTAACAAGCTACAGTGATCCATAGCACGATGTCTGTCTGTCTGTCTGTCTGTCTGTCTGTCATTCATTATAATCTATTCCTAATTCTATCCCTTGCAAGAAGCTGCATACTTGGGGCAATAGATTCGGACTATTATCTTACCTTCCTATACATCTGGAAGCTCTTGGGTCTACTTTCGGAGACCCAGCATCTCACTGACTACCCACCCACCCACCCCCATTTGCGCCACCTTATACATTGTCGGCACGCCACTGTCGGCGTCGGCGTCGGCGTCGCAGTCCAGCGGTCGACACGCAAGACGAGGAAGCGACTTTCGCGTCCAGCGCGTCGCATTTCTCCGAAGGCGACGGGCGCAGAACACGTCGCTGTAGAGTTTGTTATTTTCCAGCTCGTTAACGAGCTCGAACTTTGGCCCCCCCTCGAAAGTGCGGGTCGCGGGGGACGCGCATTGCGCAAGCGCACGCTCGGCTGCGCTGGGCTGCGCTTGAGACAGGGGGAATTGGCTGATGGCGTCGCGGGCAGCCAGGAGTCAAAGTTTGCCCGTCTAGAGGAAGGAATCTCTCGGTTTATATGTAAACAAGAGCCTAAATTGCCAGTACGTAGCGCTGGCGCATTTGTATATATAGAAATTAGCACTGGACCTTATGCAACATCCACACGAAATTAAATTTCTTTGACTCAATCATGTCTACTATATCCCATCTTTAGCACTAGTTAAAAAAAATGTATATTTCAAACTGGGATTTGAATGCTAAAATTACAATTTTTGGACTATTTTTGGACTATGACAGGATCATTGATGAGCGTAGCGAGCGAAGCGAACGTAGCGAAATTATCACTTTCACTACTGCTAAAAAAAAAACACTTGTGTGTGTGTGTGTGTGTTTTTTTAAATGTTTGTTTGTATAATGTATGTGTGTTTTTGCGCGATCTACAGACCAAACGCCTACTTCGATTGCGATGAAATTTTCAGGGTGTTAAAAATCCTCCATACCTCTTTCCCCTTCAAAGTAGAGAAAGGAGCTATATTTGAAAATTGGGAAAGTTTGGAAAAGTACGGACATTTATTTAAAAGTGCATTTTTTCAAAATTTTCCTAATTTCGAATATATTGCTCTTCGAAACCATCGAAACCACATCGAAACATCACACCAGCTTTGTTGCCTCCAAGTTTGTCAGAAATTTTGTCAATTTCGTGCATGCAAGTTATTGAGAGTAAATCCGCGACAGAAATAAATCTCCAAGGGTTGCTATTAGATTGGAGATAGTTTCTGTCATATTTTCGCTATCTGACAGCTCGGAGAGAAACATTATTAGAAAGGCCAGAATCGTTTACATTTTCAAGTGTCCAGAATTTTCGAGAAGGCTATGGTCTTGCTTGGTGCTCCGTGGTTTTCATCGGCCTTCTGCCTCCACCTGACCGAAATCAGCCCCGTGCACAGTTCGAGCTGATGGTGTCGGTGGTTTCGTTTTGAAACTGTACAAAGCGCTGTAAGAATCTAGAGGCATGTTCCTCCCATTTGAAACCGTGCTGAAATTGACCAAAATCAGCCCCGTGCACAGTTCGAGCTGATGGTGTCGGTGGTTTCGTTTTGAAACTGTACAAAGCGCTGTAAGAATCTAGAGGCATGTTCCTCCCATTTGAAACCGTGCTGAAATTGACCGAAATCAGCCCCGTGCACAGTTCGAGCTGATGGTGTCGGTGGTTTCGTTTTGAAACTGTACAAAGCGCTGTAAGAATCTAGAGGCATGTTCCTCCCATTTGAAACCGTGCTGAAATTGACCGAAATCAGCCCCGTGCACAGTTCGAGCTGATGGTGTCGGTGGTTTCGTTTTGAAACTGTGCAAAGCGCTGTAAGAATCTAGAGGCGTGTTCCTCCCATTTGAAACCGTGCTTAAATTGACCGAAATCAGCCCCGTGCACAGTTCGAGCTGATGGTGCCGGTGGTTTCGTTTTGAAACTGTACAAAGCGCTGTAAGAATCTAGAGGCATGTTCCTCCCATTTGAAACCGTGCTGAAATTGACCGAAATCAGCCCCGTGCACAGTTCGAGCTGATGATGTCGGTGGTTTCGTTTTGAAACTGTACAAAGCGCTGTAAGAATCTAGAGCCGTGTTCCTCCCATTTGAAACCGGGCTGAAATTGACCAAAATCAGCCCCGTGCACAGTTCGAGCTGATGGTGTCGGTGGTTTCGTTTTGAAACTGTACAAAGCGCTGTAATAATCTAGAGGCATGTTCCTCCCATTTGAAACCGTGCTGAAATTGACCAAAATCAGCCCCGTGCACAGTTCGAGCTGATGGTGCCGGTGGTTTCGTTTTGAAACTGTACAAAGCGCTGTAAGAATCTAGAGGCGTGTTCCTCCCATTTGAAACCGTGCTGGATTTGACCAAAATCAGCCCCGTGCACAGTTCGAGCTGATGGTGTCGGTGGTTTCGTTTTGAAACTGTACAAAGCGCTGTAAGAATCTAGAGGCATGTTCCTCCCATTTGAAACCGTGCTGAAATTGACCGAAATCAGCCCCGTGCACAGTTCGAGCTGATGGTGCCGGTGGTTTTGTTTTGAAACTGTACAAAGCGCTGTAAGAATCTAGAGGCGTGTTCCTCCCATTTGAAACCGTGCTGAAATTGACCGAAATCAGCCCCGTGCACAGTTCGAGCTGATGGTGTCGGTGGTTTCGTTTTGAAACTGTACAAAGCGCTGTAAGAATCTAGAGGCATGTTCCTCCCATTTGCTGAAATTGACCGAAATCAGCCCCGTGCACAGTTCGAGCTGATGGTGCCGGTGGTTTCGTTTTGAAACTGTACAAAGCGCTGTAAGAATCAAGAGGCATGTTCCTCCCATTTGCTGAAATTGACCGAAATCAGCCCCGTGCACAGTTCGAGCTGATGGTGCCGGTGGTTTCGTTTTGAAACTGTACAAAGCGCTGTAGAATCTAGAGACATAGTTATAGGTCTGTACTATACCTATATTCTCCTACTTGAAACCGTGAAAATTTCTGGAAATTTCGCCTAACATTATTGTATAAAAGAGACGCAAATTCACTGTAAGAAGTCGATGCATTCAGTCATCAGTGCAGTCATTGCATTCGCACGAAACGTCCTTGCACCCAGAAATCGAGATCCCTCCACGGGACTCTGATTTGAGCCAAAAAAAATGATAAGCAAGGAAATGTTGGCACTTGGCAGCTAATTCCTACCAACGGCAATCCACTTCGCGATAAACAGTGACTTTGTAAATATTGCCCGCGACTTTATCACAGTGTGTGTGTTAAAAGGTTGCAACGTGTTTATGTTTTTAACGATTCGCGGTAATCATTTATATAATTTGGCGATATATTATTATATAGTTAGTGGCAACTTTATCAGGTTGAACTTTGTCGGGTTTTATTTTGACCTGGTTCCTCTAATTGTTTCGCATCCAATCGCAATCCCATCGGCGAAACCCTGCATCATGAGTGGACATGGACATGAGTGTCCAGGGGTGCCGAAACGTGCGTCTCACGTCCGCATGGGTCGCATCCGTGGCATTGGTCAGGTGGTGGAACTTTGTGTATCCCTTGAGAAACGGCGACAAAAAAAAGTGCGACCATCAGTGGTACAAACTTTTCAAAGTAAATATATTGTGTAAAACTCGTTTTAATGGACAAAAACTATATACAATCAGCTAAAAATTGTGTTACAGTTATTCAAAGCACTGCATAATAATATACCTATATGAGCAATTTCGCGGAATTGTATTCATGTTTATAACATAGTTTTCAGTTCCGAGGTTGGCAACGAAAAGTGCTATCTGATCGTAATTTCAGTATACGGCGAGACAAGGCATCGCAAAGAGATGAACCCGGCACCGCCAGTGCGCAATGGGGGGATGTCCTAGACGAGGATGCTCGCACGCGTGCCCACGAATATCACACAAGTCTCCGCCATACAGACCCAGCTGAATCTGTGAACGGAATTCCCGCCTCCAGTGGGTTCATTCCGAACCTATTATCTCGTCCGCACGCCCCAGTCACAATGTGAGTGCGTGAGATCGGGAGTCTGCCTTGGACCAGCGCGGGCTGTCGGACCCGGCACCTCCACGTCGGCCATGTGCTCGCCACGCGGCCTCCGAGAGGTCCGGGTTCGTGGCCGGGTGCGGTCGAGTCACGCGCTGCACGTCCGCCAGACACCGACGGGCAGCACACGTCCAAAGCCCGGGAAAAGGCTCAAAAAGGGGCGGCGAAATGACAGCGTTGCTAATGCAATGGAGCAATCATAAAAGACGCAGCGGTCGTTTCGACGGATATTGGCAACGAGGTTGAGTTTATATTTGATGAGGAAAAAGTGCCCCCTTGGGAAAACACCAACGTGGCTACCTTTGCACAGCAGAGTCAGCGTTTTAGACGTGTGCACGGCGAGTTTCCGTGCAAACGAAGCTTCTGCTGCGATTGTTACCCCACATGACAACCATTTGCCCGGCATCGCTTTCGGGGCACGTCGTGATTCACAGAGTTGATATTCAATCCCAGATGGAATGTAGAAAAATCGCTGCATAATCAATCAGCCACCTCTGACCTGAAACACTATTAATTCTTATCGGCTTCATCGGAAGGCTAGGGCGAAAGCCGGGATCATTAAATGCCGCGCATGCAGCGGCAATTACACAGGCTTGGTGTGCCAACCAATTAACTAATTACGATACTGCCTCTCTGCCTCTCATTAGATCACAATAATAAACTTGGAATAGGATAATATTAATCTAATTGGACTTGTCACCTTTCAATGACAAGCGGCTTGCTGACTGCGCCGTCTGGAGCCTGCTCATCGGCCCACTTGAAAGGAAGCCTCTCTAATTAGAGGGCTGTCTTTTGTTCCCGTTGTTCGGAAGTTTTGAATTCAAATGTGCTTGTCTGTGGAGTCGAGTGATTGAGCTTTTCAGGGGACAACGGCCGCGAATCTCGATAGGGTCAAGTCTCGTCGATGCCCCAAATATTATCTAGACACGTCCGAAATAGCGAGCAGTTTCTTGACACTCGATGACCGAAAGACTGGCACGCATAGTACTACGTTACTACTGCTACTACTGCTGCTACTACGACGGCTGTCCAAATCAAAACTCACTTCGATGCAGTTAAGATTTAGTTGGCGATATTCTGTGCAAACATGTGATCTTCAGGAGAGCCAAAAAAAAACATTTTGTCTTGTTGATATTCTACATTGTAGGTACCTATTACCTATTACCTTTTCATTTACCATTTACAGTATAGGAACTTTTATCCAAAAAAGGCAGCATGTCACTTTTTCAGTATTTCCGCAGTTTGTGCAGGAGCAAATTTGTTTTTAAACTCCTGGTTATCGTGTCTTTTCCAACCTACAGAAGTGGAAATTCCAACGAATCCTGTGCGGCTCCATTATGCATGGGATTCATGGGATTAGTTTGACTTGGAGGCATCTATCACCAAAGCACCATGATGTTCGCTTTCACGGTTGTTCGGCATTTGGCTTCCCGTCACCAAAATCAATAGGTTTTAGGCATTTAGTATTTCCCTTTTTTTTTTTGAAATTTCCTATATTTCATGTTGTCACCGTTTATCTCAAATACTTTCATTGCTTTTCCCTGGTAGTTACACTCATCCCAAATACTTTCATTGCTTTTCCCTGGTAGTTACACTCATCCCAAATACTTTCATTGCTTTTCCCTGGTAGTTACACTCATCCCAAATACTTTCATTGCTTTTCCCTGGTAGTTACACTCATCCCAAATACTTTCATTGCTTTTCCCTGGTAGTTATGGACATAGGGTATACCGAATTCAACCGTGTTGAGTTCACAAATATAGCTAAATTTTCCGATGAAATCGTTCGAAAAGCCATGTGGTACAGGCGGCGACGTTTTATTAAAGTGAGGTGAATTGTAATAACAAATATTTGACATTAAAAAACCAGATATACTTGTATTGCATAGTCGTTCACGCCAATTCGGTAAGAAATCAAACTGATCTATAGGTGCTAGCACAGATGAATGAAAGTACTTTCATCATCTATGGTACAAGGTAAGCTAATTCTAAGGAAGGTAATACCACCAGGGGCGTAACTACCACCCGGCTGGACCGGGCAAAGCCCGGGGGCCTCCGACTCAGGGGGGCCTCGCAGAGGCCCCCTGCGTTTCGGAGAATTTTCCGAGTTACTACCGATCTCATGATTTGGTATTTTCAAATTTCGTAAAAATTGAAATTGTACATTTTTTAGATGGAAAAGATTTCGTCTGGTTAGTATTCTTTGGCTTTGGGTATTAGCGAGAGGGGGTTAGCCGGCTGTGGTGAGTTTCGGTACATGAACTCGTTACTAGGAACGCAACATTGCCAAAACCTATTTTGATCAAACATATACCGCTGACTTCAACTGAAAAAAGCACATTGTCAAAGACGATTACCCCAGTAATCCCAAAAAATTTTGCACCATTAAACAGAAAGTAAACAAAGGCAGTAAGTTAGCTGATTGCGATCGGCGTGTGCGGGTGTGTGCGCGTACCTAAGTCTCCTATAATGGCGATTTTTTGAGTGGATTTGCCGTGATTTTCCTATGCGCTGATTGATTTGCCGATTAGCAACTAAGTTTGAAATGCCATGTGCGCTTGTGCGATGAGCTCCAACAAACGTGTATTCTTAAGCGGGTCCCAGAAGAGGAAGGAAAAGTCGCAAGGAGCTCCAGACACTAGTAAACTAGTAAAAATTAGTTGATGTAGTTGGTTTGGGTGGGCGAGTGGAGGGGGGGGGGGGGGCTCACATTTTATTTTTCCCGGGGGCCTCCGATTTGAAGTTACGTCACTGAAGGTAAGTTAACTAATTCTAAGGAAGGTAATACCTTAGATTAAGTAATGGGGTTGTAATACCACGCCAGACTTTAGTGACTCTACTTTCAGCAACGCGTAAATGCACGACTTTAGTACCATACTGCGTTGCACCGACGTCTAAATCGAGACGGTCGCAAAGTTTATAGCACGGCCTTCTGATTGGCTGCAACTTGCGATCTCGTCTCCGACACCGTCGCTTTGCAACGCTGTAAACTCAGCTTTCAATTCCCCTAGCTGGGACAATGAAATTAACTGCCGAGCAGGTACACAACCTTTCTGTGTTTAGCTAGCAAAGCCATAGTCGAAATGAATGGCTTTTGATATCAGCAATCAGCCGCATCATATAGATGTATTGTAAGTCATTTGGATGTCTAATTCCTGACAAATCTGCGCTTGCATAAGCATGAACCAATGATGGAGTTGTGCAAAAATGAAGTGAAATCCATATTATTACCATCGCCGATCGAGATTGCGGCAATCTCTTGTTGATACCGGCTGGAAATAGACATTCTTGCCCAATCACCATATAGACTCTCTCACTTCCTCTCGTACAGACCCGGCACACCCTGTCTCACTCGTGCACTGCGCGGGCTGCACTCTCGTTTTTTGAGGAAGTCAGACGAGCAACGATAACATGACGCCTCGGTACTGACCGTGGTGCTGGGTTTGTAAGTCTTGGTGATAACATCGGCGGATAAGCCTTCTGGATGTGGGTCACGGCACGGGCACGAGCGACCCAGAAGGCCGGTCTTGTGCACGCTGTGCTTCGTGTGTTCTCTCGACGGTGCAGCAGACGTCACCGAGGCAGAAATGCAACAATGGCAATGTGACAAATCTGGAATTATGCAGTTGATGTACCTACCTACTTTCTGATGACAGCCATCTAACAATTCAAATCCCGGCATCGTTGAATAATAATTATGGGAATCAAAGTTTAAACTGATTACAGTAAGTAAACGGGTCAGACTTTTGAAGCGATTTTTTTTGGAATTGACTGAAGATGTCGTAGTTTAAAAAAGAACACTTGCCAATGACACACATTTTTCAAAAGACATTCGTTCGAAATTACGGATTATAGACATGTTTTCATATTTTCGGAAGGTTGAAGTGAAGGGGACTGGACAATAAACCCGTGGCTCAAATAACATCTCAGATGAGACCATAGCAGGTCGTTAAACTCGAATCTAAAAAATCCATAATACGAACGAAGATTTGAAACAAGGTAACAACAGAAAGGAGGGTGTGCATACCCTCCTTTATTGGGGATTTCCCATCGATGGTAATTGGCTTGTTTTGAACAGAGAGAACCCATGTTTTGCTTAGAAGCAATTGACTCAATCAATACAAAGCTCTATGACTAGCTGTTGTTGTCATGCTGCTATCGCCGCATTATTGTTAGGTACTTTGCTTCCAGGAAGACTGGCTTGAGGAACTAATCTACTCCAGTCGAACCAATTAATTGCCGGCAGTAGCACAGCAGTTACGTAATTCAACTGTGGATAGCTCACTGTTGCTAGCCACGTGATTTCATTGTTTGATTAAGGGCAGCGATGCTTTGCAGAATGGGTAGAAATATATAGACTGAGTCATCAGAGATGTTATGCAAAATGTTGGCGGAGCTGATTCTCTCAACGAATCAACAGAACTGTTCTCAACAGAACTGGACATGAAAGCGCTTAGAAATTTAATTAATTATGAAAATTACCCTTGAATATGTATGTTTTATAATTATTAGTTCCTTGCCACAGCTGGTAAAACCAGCAACGAATCAACAGAACTGTTCTCAACAGAACTGGACATGAAAGCGCTTAGAAATTTAATTAATTATGAAAATTACCCTTGAATATGTATGTTTTATAATTATTAGTTCCTTGCCACAGCTGGTAAAACCAGCAATTGCATTGTAATAAATAAATAAATAAAATAAAAATAAAGCTGGAGGGAAATGTCAAATTTTTTAAACATGTCATCTCTTAACTTTCTTAATTTTAAATAGGTAACGAATGATTGAATGTCTTGCAGCTTGCCACGCCAGAAGAGCTGCCAAATGTGAGGATAGGATATATTCGCAAGCGACAGCCTAATTTAGATTTAAAAGTTTTATCAACGCATCTCTGCAAAAAGGGCAAATGGCAAAACAACATTGTACATTTCAACTCGGACTCTGAGCAAAGAGGGCCGTGGGAATCAAAGAGAAAACTTGTTTTTGTTTTGCATAAAAATTTAAAGTATCTTCATTTACACATAATATAAATATAATAGTTTAATTATTACACAAGACATTATTGATATGACGAAATATAGCAGTTTTTTTTAACAATACACCAACTATTGTATATGTACACAATGTAATTTAAAATCACACCGACTAGTAATAGTGGTGCTTGTTAAAATCCTAGCAAGTTAAGAGCAAGGCACTGCAAGGAGCTCGGTCGGTGTCATTTCCGCGGACATTTGTTCCGGGTGTGTCCTGGAACAGAGAGGGAGAGTCAATAGTGGAACAGGAGGAGAGGGAGAGCCCGATCGGAGAGCGACGTACCTTCTTGCTGGCAAATGCCGCACCGACGTTTACGTCTCGCCACCTCTCGCCCGTCAAAGCCACCTGCGGGCAGAAAGACGCGGCTCGTTTCAGAACTCATCGGCCGACTCCTGGGGATAACACGCTGGAATGCGTACCTATCCCGCTCGGATGCCAGATCGTGTATCAATCTCTGACTCATGGGGATAACACGCTGGAATGCGTACCTATCCCGCTCGGATGCCAGATCGTGCATCAATCTCTGACTCCTGGGGATAACACGCTGGAATGCGTACCTATCCCGCTCGGATGCCAGATCGTGTATCAATCTCTGACTCCTGGGGATAACACGCTGGAATGCGTACCTATCCCGCTCGGATGCCAGATCGTGTATCAATCTCTGACTCCTGGGGATAACACGCTGGAATGCGTACCTATCCCGCTCGGATGCCAGATCGTGTATCAATCTCTGACTCATGGGGATAACACGCTGGAATGCGTACCTATCCCGCTCGGGTGCCAGATCGTGTATCAATCTCTGACTCCTGGGGATAACACGCTGGAATGCGTACCTATCCCGCTCGGATGCCAGATCGTGTATCAATCTCTGACTCCTGGGGATAACACGCTGGAATGCGTACCTATCCCGCTCGGATGCCAGATCGTGTATCAATCTCTGACTCATGGGGATAACACGCTGGAATGCGTACCTATCCCGCTCGGATGCCAGATCGTGTATCAATCTCTGACTCATGGGGATAACACGCTGGAATGCGTACCTATCCCGCTCGGATGCCAGATCGTGTATCAATCTCTGACTCCTGGGGATAACACGCTGGAATGCGTACCTATCCCGCTCGGATGCCAGATCGTGTATCAATCTCTGACTCCTGGGGATAACACGCTGGAATGCGTACCTATCCCGCTCGGATGCCAGATCGTGCATCAATCTCTGACTCCTCATTATCTTCCAGTAATTGATGAGCTAAGCGAAATCATCAAATTCACTACTGCTAAAAAAAACACTTGTGTGTGTTTTTTTTTTTTTGTATGTGTGTTTGCGCGCGCTCTACAGGCCAAACGCCTGCCTCGATTGGGATGAAATTTTCAGGGTGTCTACTTTTGTTCTCAACTTAGACCCGCTGCGTTTTTCAAGAAAATCCTCCATATACCTCCCCTTGAAATCAGAAAAAAGAGCAATATTTTAAATTGGGAAAATTAGGAAAAATACTAAAAATTTCTAAGAGAGCGTTTTTTCCCAATTTCGAATATTGCTCTTCGAAACCATCGAATCTCGAAAAAAATCTCGGGTATCAGGTCATGTATCAAACTCTGACTCCTCATTATCTTCCAGTAATAGTGGAAAATGGAAACGCATTTAAATTTGTTGGAGTTTCAATATTTCGAAGGCTGATTTCCGTGACTTGGGTTCCAGGGGGCTGATGTTTGGGACACGAGATCAAGGGGGCTGTCTATTGTTAATCTTATTGCAGGTAACAAATTAAATTCTCCCATATTAAAGTGAAAAACTTCAAACTCTGACTCCTCGTTATCTTCATATAAACAGACTCCAATATGCCACGATAGCCCGAATACTGAGCCATTTCCAGATTACTTTTGTGTTTATATTATAATAGCAAACAAAAACAAATTCATTGTGAGGGCTTTGGTCAGGTGCCTTCAACAAGAAAATTGGGAAATTTTTTAAAATATAGAGCCATAAAAGCAGCACAAGAAATAAGTTATATTTTTTATTCAGTGCTAGCATTGTTCAGAAACGTGTCAAAGTTAGTGAACACGAATTCCCAGAACAAACTGAAAGGTAATAATAACTTGTAATAATAAGAGCATGTAACTACCTAAATATTTATGATTTTACAATGGTATGATAGAAGAGTAGGTACAGTACAACCGGGCCTTTGACTTTCCGGGCCCCTGCCGGTCATACCATTGGCCTGGGGAAAAATCTGGGAGACGGTTTTTTAGGGATTGCCTTCGGAAAAATTTCGGGTGACGTTTTGTTAGGAATTTTCTCGTGGGCGGTCTATTTTCTGAAATGCCCGGGCCGATTTTTTCCCCAATGCATTAAAAATTTTGTGGGCCTAACGTTTGCAGGTACAGCAAGCCGGGCTTTTTCGAGCCAGTCCGCCCCTGAGTACAAACGACACGGCCTTGCAAGTGCACAACCACAATTCGCTCGTAAAACACCACCCCAGCACTGCTTTGCGGATCCCAGACCACACGGCCCACAGCTACATAAATACAAAACTTCTTTTCACAGACAAACTGTCTGTGACAGCCCAAAACAAAACAAGTGCAGTAGGCAACTAAAGGCCATATTCCACTAGGGTTGCAACCCACGGGTTTGGACCCGGCGGGTTCGTTTTGATGTCGGTGCGCATGAGTGTGACAGGTTGCGTGAACAGCTCGGCAGATTGGATTATTCCTATCGCGAAAGATTGGAACCGGCGGGTTTTCGAGAACCGACCAATAGGACAAGGCGAGCCATGCCGATACATTTCTCTGCATTTATCCACTGTCAGCTGTTTTCTTTCCATCTGCCAAAATCGACATGGAGGTACATAATTTCTCAAATTTATTGATTGATTTCAAAGAAAGATACGTTTCAAACCCATTATTTAGACAAATAAATGCAAGATAAATTAGCCAGCGACCATCTTGAAGAGTATTAAGAAGTAAATTAGCTGAAAACCCAATGCGATATACCCATGCATGAAATCTTGTCTTGCCAGAACTTTGTCATAATTCAAAGCACTGCGCGTGCGCTAGGAAAGTCGGAGGTCTCTGTGTGGAATAGCAAAACATGCCGGCGGATTGGAATAGGCGTTTCGGATCTGCGAGTTGCAACCCTAGTGGAATACGGCCTTAACCAGGTTTTCAAATAATCTAAGAATCAAGTTTGTGATATCTCTTTATAATCTTATTTAAATTACGAAAGCGCGTACTTGGCTAATCATTTTATTATTATGTACACAAATTAGCCTCCGAAAAATGTTGCCCATTCCGCGATTTGAACGCGGGTCCCCAACTTTCGCGGCTGGTGCTCTAACCATTTCATTGGTATTTATATAAATATAATAAATTTCATGAATAATAAATTTTTTAAATTTTTTATAAATAAAAATGCATTTCATGGCCATTTAGCTTAGCTGGTTAAAGCACCAGCCGCGAAAGTTGGGGACCCGGGTTCAAATCCCGGAATGGGCAACATTTTTCGAAGGCTAATTTGTGTACATAATAAGGAAAAAAAAAAGTTTGTAATATCGATGGTGTACAGGCAGAAGGGCTTAAGCGCCATTTTTGCCGAAATCCATGTTTTGGTGGTTCCTGCTAAATATTTATACCAGTAACCTAAAAAAAAATACCGTGTAAGCGACAGTCTGTTACTTTAGCCGATATTCACGTTTTAATTTGGGCGTAAGCGACATCACTTGCATATCTGCATCACTGCATTTCTCTTTTGTATCCAAACTTGGGGCGTAACCACCATAAACAAGCAGCAAGTAAGCAGCATTTTTAGGGCGTAACCACCATAAATATTTTATTATTGAGAGATTATAATTTCTATTATTGCAGAAAATCTATAAAATAAAATTAGAAGGATCCATTAAAAATTTGAATTGATTCATCAACAATTGTTAAATTGAGAGGTTTTTTTCACTTCCTGAACAATTGTGAAAATGTCGCTTACGCCCTTCTGCCTGTACACCATCGAATTATTATTAGGCTTGATGAAAATAATTCAGAAAAACTGCAAAAAAATTTTTTTTCAAAATGATGAAGGACGCAGGCAAGGTGGGCGCAAACAGACACGCGGCGCAAACATACCGTTGTCGTGTTCGACGGCGTCGTCCCACGCGAAGAAGTTGCACCGCTCGGCAAAGTCGCGCGCGCAGCCGAGGAAGCGGCGTCCGTTGTTCGGCCCGGCCTTGGCGACGGTCGCGGACCGCGCAGACGCGCCGCAAGCGCAGACGGCGCCGCCTCCGTTGGCACCACGAACAACAGGGTTTGCGGTCTGGCCAACACGATTTGCGGTCTGGCCACCACGATTTGCGGTCTGGCCACCACGATTTGCGGTCTGGCCACCACGATTTGCGGTCTGGCCAACACGATTTGCGGTCTGGCCACCACGATTTGCGGTCTGGCCACCACGATTTGCGGTCTGGCCAACACGATTTGCGGTCTGGCCACCACGATTTCCCCACTGACCGCCACCATTTGAGCTTAGTCCACCGTGATTTGTGTTCAGTCCGCCACGATTTGAGCTTAGTTCGCCATTATTTGTAGTATGGCCACCACGATTTCCACCATGACCGCCCCGATTTCCACCATGACCGCCCCGATTTGAGCCAAGTCCGCCACGATTTGAGTTCAGTCCGCCACGATTTGAGTTCAGTCCGCCACGATTTGAGTTACTTCCGCCACGATATGAGTTCAGTCCGCCGCGATTCGATCCAAGTCCGGCGTCCCCCGCGTCCCTCGGCAGACCGACGACGTCCTCGCGCCACGCGAAGAAGCCGCACGCGCCGTTCGCGCACTTGAAGAAGCGGCGGCCGAAGTTAGCGCCGTCCTTGCGCACGGTGAGCTCCAGCGCGGACGCGCGGCACTCGCAGCGCGGGTGCAAAGGGTGCGGGGGTGGGGGCGGGGGCGGCAAGTCGTCGTCGTCGTCTCCGCCCCCGCCGCCCCCTCGGTCGCGGTCGCCGCCCCCCGGGTTGTCGGGATCTGGACGGGCAGGGAGATGGCAGCGTTGTTAACGCAGTAATTAACTCCTGGGTTTTTTTACATACAGACCTTAAGTTTGTAGTGAATTGTGGCCTAAGACATGGTATACACAGGTGTTTACCAAGAGGCTGTAACCCACTTTCACACAATTTAATTACAGGTGATACGAGAAAACTGCCAAAAAAGGTAAAAAATCAATAAGTTGAATCACTACGAAATCACTATGAAGAAATGCCAGTGCTGAAAGGCTAAATCCAAAAGGATTGTTACTAGTCAAGTTACAAATATTTTTCCCATTAAAATTCCCACAACCATTGTTAAGCAGAATTTTTTAACGGCCACTTATCATTGGCTGCCCCCTGGCCTACTTCTAAATTTACAAAATATTTTTTTTCAGACAAACTATCAGTGACAGCCCGAAACAAAACAAGTGCAGTAGGCAATTTACAAGGCTTTTAAGTTTTAAATCATGTAAGAATCAATTTTGTGATATGAGTAGGCTTGCTGAAAATTCAGAATAAGTGCAAAAATTGTATTTCAAAATGTTTTAAGGTGTTTCAAAATTTTTTAACAGGCGTAATCATAACACAAAATTGATCTGTTCATTATTCGAAAGCCTTATAAATTGCCTAGTGCACTGGCTATTTTGTTTTGGGCTGTCACTGATGGAATGTCTGTAAAAAACTATTTCGTAGTTATGTGTAGGCCAAGGGATTTCCCCCACCTTAATTAAATAGTTGTTAGGGCAGGTTTGCATAACAACTCTGTTCATTTGAATGCTAAATATAGTCCCGCTGATTTCGGCGGACGTCATACTTGGTTGTCCGCACACAAAAAAAGCCTCTCTGAATGCTACTCACGTAAATTAAATGTTAATATCTGATTTCAAGCTACGAAAATCGTTAGTCAAATCACTAACATTACAACGGGATCTTATGGGGAGACTCAAAATGAGGGACACCCACTTGTTGGTTGTCGACTTCATAACCGCACAACGGCAACAGCTAAGCAGGCGATTTCATATCGGTGGTCGTAATCATATCTGATTTCAAGCTATAAAAATGGTTACTAAAATCACTAAGGGATCTCATGGGGAGACTCAAAATGAGGGACGCCCACTTGTAGCTTGTTGCAGCTTCATAACCGCACAAAGGCAACAGCTAAGCAGGCGATTTCATATCGGTGGTCGTAATCATATCTGATTTCAAGCTATAAAAATGGTTACTAAAATCACTAAGGGATCTCATGGGGAGACTCAAAATGAGGGACGCCCACTTTTAGCTTGTTGCAGCTTCATAACCGCACAAAGGCAACAGCCATGCAGGTAGTTTCATATCGGTGGTCGTAATCAATATCATATCTGATTTCAAGCTATAAAAATGGTTACTAAAATCACTAAGGGATCTCATGGGGAGACTCAAAATGAGGGACGCCCACTTGTAGCTTGTTGCAGCTTCATAACCGCACAAAGGCAACAGCCATGCAGGTAGTTTCATATCGGTGGTCGTAATCAATATCATATCTGATTTCAAGCTATAAAAATGGTTACTAAAATCACTAAGGGATCTCATGGGGAGACTCAAAATGAGGGACGCCCACTTGTAGCTTGTTGCAGCTTCATAACCGCACAACGGCAACAGCCATGCAGGTAGTTTCATATCGGTGGTCGTACCGGGCTGTCCGCGCATGTACTTGACGACGGCGGCGTCGATCTCGGTGGCGCGCTCCATCGCGGCCTGGAACGCGGCCTTGTACTTGGCCGTCTGCGCGCGCAGAACGTCTTCGGGCCGCGCCCGGCGTTCGCACACCTGTCGGAACACCAGGGCTGGAACTCTGCGTGCTTTCCGTCGACAACATGACTACTCGGCTTTTACGTTTCTTACGCTGTGTTTACACGGTTCAATGTTTCGTTCGATGCATTGAATTCAAGCCTTCAAGGTTCTGTTCAATGCATTGAACCATCTAAACAGCAATTGAATTCAATGAATCATTGAATGAAATCTTGAATTCAATGTTTTCTCATTAAGGACGTGTTCTAAATATCGTTCAATTTTTCTTTAAATAGAAGGAAGGGTATGTTACTGCCTTTTAGAAACAACGCTTTTGGAAGGCTGTGCCTCAATTTTTAATGAATTAAGAATGAATTTTTAATGAATTGAGTTCAAGGCATTGAGTTCAATGCATTGAACGAAACATTTAACCGTGTAAACACAGCTTTAGACTCATGTCTACTTTATCAAATCTTAGGCCATAGTTTTGAAAGAAACCATTTTAAACTGGGATTTTAAAGCTAAATAATAGTCTCACTGGTTGTTACATTTCGTAACATATACCATAATATAGTTACTTCTTCAAGGGTGATAGTCGAGCTGATAGAAGATAGTAGAGAAAACAGTTTAAACTTCAACAAATTTGAGAGGTTTCTTAGTTTGTGTGCAGGTTTTGACCTGATTTCCTGTGCCGCCCACGCTAGACCTCGAGTTTATAAACGAATCTCTAGTTATTACACCGTTGGATGCGGCGTAATTTGAACCTTCATTTGAACAAGCGTTTGCGGAATTCCCACAGACTTGAAGTTCCGTTCCAACCACTTGAAATGCTCTCGATAGTTCCTGCAATGAGTTGCTATTGTAATAACTATGGTCCACCCAAGGTTAATTGATCAGATCGACAATGTTTAAAGCGACCATTGCGGAGAAACACGCAGTAGGACGATATTACCAGTAACAATGTGAACCTCTGAAGCTCTGACTAACAATGTACAACGCAGAAGGCCACCAGCACACTTTTGTTAAAACAGTAGCTACCTGCACGAGGGCCGCCTCCAGCTCGGCGCGCAGCTGCGGCTTAGAGAAGCTGTCTCCGTGCGCGAGAAGTCGCATGGCGTCGTAGCCGTCGACCAGCGCCATGCCGAGCTTCTGCGGCACGAACGAGTTGCCGTCGAGGTCGACGTAGCCGCGCTGCTTGATCTTCTCGATGTGCTCGGCGTGCGTGGCGTCTGTGCCTAAGGTGCGGGGCAAATCGAGACTGCGTTCTCATCTGCTCATTGCCCATCACGTTGTCTAAATCAGAGATTGCAGCCTGTATCTTGGAATAATTTGGTGAGTTGACTAGTTTGGTGAGTTGACTAGTTTGGTGAGTTGACTAATTTGAGACACACACATCACATGCGAGATACACATGTAGACCTTGCGGGGTAAGATCACCTCCAGACAACGGTTTCAGAAAGTCTACCTATTGCCTATTGTCTAAATCTGATATTGCAACATTTATCGTTGATTATTATATTTAAGGTCAATAATTTGGTTTTGGGCAATTTTACATGTAGGTACATGGAATACAATTAACAACTGTATACCTTATACATTATAATTATTCCGAAAAAGCTATTTCAAACTGGGTTTTAAATGCTAAATACAAGACTCACTGATTTCCGGACGTTTCGTTATAATGTGTTAACTCCATTTCACGTTAAGAAGGAGAGTGGATTTGCATCTTCCTCGAGGACCCACTGCTGCCAGACACGAGCCAAGAGTTTTTAACTCACAAGGCAAGTCTTGAGTCGGACAAAAGGCTCTGTAACTCTTGGCTCGTGTCTAGCAGCATTGGGTACTCGAGGAAGATGCAAATCCACTGAACTTCTTAACGTGAAATAGAGTTTAGCTGCTTCTTTGCAGGTGAAAGCTCCACTGACGTTAACTAGGGGTATGCGAATATTCGAAATGGTCGAATTATTCGACGAATTATTTTCGAATTACTTGTATTCGAATTTCGAATAGTGATTTTTAAACTATTCGAGTTTGTGTTCGAAATCGAAATTTTATTATTCGTAAAACGAATAATTCGAAAAATTCGAATAGTTTGAATATTTGGCACCACTGATAAGCAATTTGCTGCAAAAATTCACATTTAAGGTATATTATTCGAACCTTTGGCGAATTATTCGGGCCAAACAAATTATTCGTTTCGCTTCGATATTCGTCTTTTTAAAAATCTTTTTATTCGATATTCGATTCGACTTCGAATTATGGTTTTAAAAATATTCGATATTCGATTCGAACCAAGAAAACCACTATCCGCACACCCCTAACGTTAGCAACCGGTTTGAAAAAGTTTCTTTCAAAACCCGTCGTGTTTCTCGCACTTCCCGCGGTCGCAAACCCGAACCCACCGATGCCGTGCTTCTCCATGAGCGCGATGAGGTCGGCCTCCGTGAGCAGCGCCGGCGCGGTCGTCTGTCCCTCCTGCACGGACACGACCGCCTGGTCGAACGTCTCGCCCTCGCGGTACTCGTGGATCTCCTTGGCCGTCCACCGGTCGTACGGGTACACGTCCAGGTAGTTGCGCTCCAGGATCAACAGACCCGTCGCCGTGAACTGCAAACACAGATAGAAGGTCACCCAGATGTTACACTCTCAAACCAAAGCAACTGCAAACATAGATAGAAGGTCACCCAGATGTTCCACTCCCAAACCAAAGCAACTGCAAACACAGATAGAAGGTCACCCAGATGTTCCACTCCCAAACCAAAGCAAATGCAAACACAGATAGAAGGTCACCCAGATGTTCCACTCCCAAACCAAAGCAACTGCAAACACAGACTTAGTGCCGGTTTTTCAGTGGCACGTTAAATACCTAATGGTCTGTTAACTTGTTATTTGCTTAGCAACGTCCTATCAGAGCCCTTAATTTTCTTGCTAATGGACCGTTTAATCTTATAAGATCGATTTCAAAACGATCTTTCCCAACTATGCCTACAGATTAATAAATCACTTTGCCTCATGTCTGCTTGTCTTGTCTCTTGACCTTTTTAAAAGATCGATTTCAAAACGATCTTTCCCAACTATGCCTACAGATTAATAAATCACTTTGCCTCATGTCTGCTTGTCTTGTCTCTTGACCTTTTTAAAAGATCGATTTCAAAACGATCTTCCCCAACTATGCCTACAGATTAATAAATCACTTTGCCTCATGTCTGCTTGTCTTGTCTCTTGACCTTTTTAAAAGATCGATTTCAAAACGATCTTCCCCAACTATGCCCACAGATTAATAAATCACTTTGCCTCATGTCTGCTTGTCTTGTCTCTTGACCTTTTTAAAAGATCGATTTCAAAACGATCTTCCCCAACTATGCCTACAGATTAATAAATCACTTTGCCTCATGTCTGCTTGTCTTGTCTCTTGATCTTTTTAAAAGATCGATTTCAAAACGATCTTTCCCAACTATGCCTACAGATTAATAAATCACTTTGCCTCATGTCTGCTTGTCTTGTCTCTTGACCTTTTTAAAAGATCGATTTCAAAACGATCTTCCCCAACAATGCCCAGGTGTTGGTATCCATTCCCGTAGCAATATAAGGTGAGCACCAACCACCAATCCTCAGTGTCCCAGAGTCAACGAATCCCAAGACAGGTTAGGGCAGCGGTTCCGGCATGCAATGGAGGTCCCCAAGTACGGCGGCGGGTACCCACCATCTCGTCGGCAATGCAGATGTCGACGCTGGTCTCGAGGCCCTTGGCGTCGTCCGAGCAGCACGCCAGGAAGTGGCGCACGATGAACTCGTACAGTGTCTTCTCGTTGCCTTGCAGACCGACCTTGTGCTTGATCGGGTGGATGGGGGGATGCGCCTGCAAGGCAGTCGTGAGTCAGCCCGGTGCCGGCACCAAGGTCGGGCCTGGCAGGGAGCCGAGGGTGGGCACGGTGCCGGCACCGAGGCCTCAACTCATTTTTTGGAAACTCATTTATAACTTCCGATACTTCTCAAAACATAGGAAATTATTAAATAAACATTTAAATAAAAAATAAATACAAAACTGGTTAAAATCTATGTTAGTTTCAAAACTGTCATCCTCATCACTTATCAGTTACCAAACATTTAGAACCTGATTACTGATAGTGATAAGTTACTTATCACTATCAGTAACCAGGTTCCAAATGTTTGGTCTGTGGCTGCTCTTACCAATCACAAGAATCAAGTCTCTTTTACAATTTAAATGAAGAATAAAGCAAGGCCTCTGTATGGAAGCGCCAAAGACCACTTTAAATTTTTTAGATTCATGTCTACTATGTCCTATCTTTAGCAATAGTTTTGAAAAAAAAAACAATTGCACACTGGGATTTGAATGCTAAATGGATTAAAAGTCTCACTGGTTTCCCCACGTTTCGTAACATTTAGTACCTACGCATAGAGCCGAACGTTTTTTATGTCAGTTGAGCCATCACCTTAAAAGAAGAACCTAACTAGTATGTCTAACAAAACGTCGGGAAACCAGTGAGACTTTTACCTCGCATTCAAATCCCAGTTTGAAATAGTTTTTTTTCAAAACTAGTTCTAAAGAAATTACAAAGTAGACATGAATCTAAGAAACTTTACTTGTAAAAAGCCTCTATGAATGCTACTTTACTTCAATTAAAGGTAAATACATGACTAAAAGCTACAAAAATGGTCATTAGACTCAAAATTAAGGACGCCCCCTTGTTGCTACAGCCACGCATGCACCTAGACTCCATTTAACGTCGAGAAGGAGAGTGGATTTGCATCTTCCTCGAGGACCCACTGCTGCTAGAGCTAAGAGTTTCAAAACTGCCATTGGTGCTCAAGACGTGGCTTGTGAGTTATGCAACCATAGAACATGTCCAGCAGCTGCAGGTCCTCGAGGAAGACGAAAATCCACTCTCCTTCTCAACGTGAAATGGAGTCTAGTTTCATCTAGTTTCATATACAGTTTCATATTTATATATAGTTTTGCTGCAATCCAAGATATAAGCTGCAAGCTCTGTCAAAGATAAGTTTGTAGGCTAAGGCCACCGACCCATTTTAAGGGTCTGAATTGTCCAACGAACAAGGAGATAACTATTTTAAACTCAATTACGAGTTATGGCAGGCACTTTCGGGTTGTTTACAATTCTTTCCCCATGACAGAATTACCACTCTGAAGCAATGCATTGTGAGATGGCCTCAAGCTGAACCAAACTGTGATTATTTGTTTGTACTCCGCGCCGCCCGGGCGCTCTGTTGATTGTCGCCAAGATTCCGGGAGAGTGTCCCGTATTATAACTGTGAAGCTGTGTTTACACGGTTCAATGTTCCGTTCAATGCATTGAACGAAACAATGAATGCTCTTGAAGAGCCGTTTACACGAATCAATGTTCTAAATTCATTGAAAATGGTGGCACAGCCTTCCAAAATCATTGTTTCTAGAAGGCAGTAACATACCCTTCCTTCTGTTGAAAGGAAAATTGAACAATATTTAGAACACGTCCTAAATGAGAAAACATTGAATGAAACCTTGAATTCAAGCTTTCGTTCAATGATTCATTGAATTCAATTGTTGTTTACACGGTTCAATGCATTGAATTCAACCTTGAATTCAATGCATCCTTGAATTCAACCTTGAATTCAATGCATCGAACGAAACTTTAAACCGTGTACGCACAGCTTCAAGGTGTTCGATATCGGTGTGCGCGTACCTGGTCGGACTTGCGACCCGCGCGCGGCGTGGGCCCGCGGTCGGCCACGCGCTGCGCGAACGAGCCCCACGCGGCGTCGGCCGCCTGTTCGCGCACGAGCGGCGCGAGGTCCAGTCCGGGCGGGAAGATGTTGGTCTCGGTGCGCGGGTAGCTGATGAGCCCCGCCGAGTACAGCTTCTCGGCGACGCGCATCGCCTCCTTGGCGCCCATGCGCAGCTTGCGCGAGCTCAGCTTCTCCATCTCCTGCCGGCGGCAATGTCCTTTCAAACTTCTCTTTTAATCTTATTTAAATTACGAAAGCTTGTAATTGGCTATTCATTTTATTATTATGTACACAAATTAGCCTCCCAAAAGTGTTGTCCGTTCCGGGATTAGAACCCGGGTCCCCAACTTTCGCGGCTGGTGCTCTAACCGCTGAGCTAAATGGCCATTAAATTTGGGAGAATTACTTCTCCTTTCAAACTTGGTCGCCAAACTTTCAAACTTTTTTATAATAATCTTTTTAATGTTATTAACAACAAAGCATTGTTTTAATAAACCACATACATGCCTATCATAATATTAAATATTAAAACACATCATTCTTTTACCATGCCTTAATAAGATTTAAATTAGTTGACACTGTAAAAGGCATTCTTAATTAAAATATTTTTGATTTTAGATTTAAAAGTACGTGGTGTTTGGTTTTTAAAATCATTTGGCAAAGCATTGTACAACTGTCGGCCTAAGAACTTGGTTTCGGCCTGGGGGGGCTATCATGTAACTTTGTGATTTCAAAACGATTCGTTTTCAATATCACCGCCTATGGTTTAACACGGGGGCAGTGACTTGAAATCGAGTGATTTCGAGCCGAATCGAATGGAAAAAAGTTGCATCATCGCTCTCCTGCACCTGTTTTCAAAACGTTGCATAGCTTGGTCGACTAACTTTAGTTGAAGCGCGTTGACTATGAGCCGAATATAGAGGATATGAACCTAATATATATCTAAAATATATATGAAGTATCTGAAATATAGAGGCTGTGATATCGGTGATAACATTCTTAGCACACTGAACTGGAGGTCGCCGCTCAGAGTCCGTCTAGTCGAGCTCTCACCCTTGATAAAGTAACTAGCATTTGTTAGGAAACGTTGGGAAACCAGTGAGACTTTTGATTTAGCATTAAAATCAGGGTCGGAAAAACCCGAGTTTTATCAAAAAAACCTTGCCCAGTGGTTTTTTTGGGTTTTATTGGGTTTTATTGGGCTTTTTATTTTGATTCATATGTATCATTCTCTGAAACTTCATTCAAACTGGGATTTAACATCAGTCGAGCTCTCACCCTTGATAAAGTAACTAGCATATGTTACGAAACTTCGGGAAACCAGTGAGACTTTTGATTTACCATTAAAATCAGGGTTGGAAAAACCCGAGTTTTATCAAAAAAACCTTGCCCAGTGGTTTTTTTGGGTTTTATTGGGTTTTATTGGGCTTTTTATTTTGATTCATATGTATCATTCTCTGAAACTTCATTCAAACTGGGATTTAACATCAGTCGAGCTCTCACCCTTGATAAAGTAACTAGCATATGTTACGAAACTTCGGGAAACCAGTGAGACTTTTCATTTAGCATTCAAATCCCAGTTTGAAATAGTTTCGTTTAAAAACTGGTGCTAAAGATAGGACATAGTAGAAATGAATCTAAGAAATTTAAGAGTCCGTCCCTTCAAACTTGGTTTCCCGAGCCAAAGGAGGCCTGCACCTGGTTTCAAAACGTTGCATAGCTTGGTCGACTAACTTTAGTTGCAGCTCATTGACTTTGAGCCGAATATAGAGGTATCTCATTGGCTGTGACCTCGGAGATAACAAACTCAGCACACTTAACTGGAGATTGTTAAACCGGCCCTATCCAGTGCTATTCAACATTTCATGTAATGTTTTTAAGTGCGTACTAAAGATTGTTGTTTTCTCAAAATCTCTAAAAGTTTTGGCCTCCAAGACATTTTATTTCCTTTTCATTTGCATTTTTGCAAATAATTTCAGGAAAAACTTTGCGGTTTTCGAGACAAGCTTATCAAAATCATATTGAATTAAATTTCCTTGGCCTAAAATTGAAGAAAACATGACCTACTGTTTCCGACTTTCTGCTTTCACCTTTGTATCCGCTTCAAACTGCCACGCTCATCTTCAAAGCAACACTACAGTGAATCTATACTTCCTCACCACATGCATCATACATAATGCTACTTTAGGAAGAAGAAATAGACAAATGCAAAAATTAAATGCAAAAAAACACAAACTAGCACTAGGAGGGCCCTGCACTGCGATTACGTAACTCTGATTTCTCCGTTCTCGTGTACAAAGTTAAAAAATTAACACGGACAACAATAGGGATTTTATCCATCAGAACTGATAACGGCATGACGTAAAGGTTACAAAATCGCTAGGCTTGTGCCAATCCCGCGCAACCGCTAAACTCCATTTCACGTCGAGAAGTAGAGTGGATTTGCATCTTCCTCGAGGACCCACTGATGCTAGACACTAGTTTCAAAACTCACAAGCCATGTATTGAGCCGGACAAAAGGCTCTGTGGGCAGTTTTGCGACTCAACATCAGCACTGCGATTACGTAGCTCTGATTTCCCTGTTCTCGGTTACAAAGATAAAAACTAACATCGGCAACAATAGGGATTTTATCCGTCAGAACCGATAACGGCATCACGTAAAAGTTACAAAATGGTCATCCTACCGTGAGGATTAGGGATGTCAAACGATTATTTTAATTTTTTTTCAAATAGATTAGGCATTGAATCGAAATGAAAACTGATAATCAATTAATCGATTTTTTCGATTTTACTTGAAAAAAATCACTTGAATTCTGACTTTTTGAATGAATTTTCACTTTTCAGGTTCACATTTTACCCTGTAATTGATGAGCGTAGCGAGCGGAGCGAAATCTTCAATTTCACTTACCCCAGAAAAAAGTCACTTGTGTGTTTTTTTTTTTTTTTTTTTTTTTTTTTTTTGTGTTTGTGCGCGCTTTACAGACCAAACGCCTGAACCGACATGGATGAAAATTTCTGAGTATCTACCTCTGTTCTCAACTTAGACCCCCAGCATTTTTGAAAAAGATCGGTTCAGTAAATTTTTTATAAATCAATTTTTACGAAGTTTTTCGATTTTTTCGGAATTTTGAACCCCTGTAAATTTCAAAGTTCTCAACATAACTTCACCAAAACTTCTAAACATGTTGACCTTATACATATTTATCATGCCTGCAAATCTTAGTTCGGTAGGTTTTTCCAATTGGTTTTTATTAACACTTTTGTGGTGTTTTTTTGGTGATTTGACGGCTGATTCAATACGAGTCCGGTTTCCTTCGTTTCCTTGGTTACCAGCTTTGTTGACCTCGAAGAGAAACAAAGGAACGTCAGAATCAGTATACACTTTCAAGTGATTAGAATTTTCGAGAAGGCAATGGTCAGGTTTGGTGCTCCATGGTTTTCTTGTGACTGCTGCCGGCACCTTTTAATCCGCTATACACAAACCGCTACCTACGCTCATCTTCAACGCAACACAAATTGCGTTCGCGAAGCCCTAGTAAATATCTAAAACAGCGCTTTTTCAATTTACCTGAAAAGACGCACTCACTCAAATTTGAGGTTAGATTCACGAGAATGATTCCCTCCATTGCTACAAAGCTACAGATAGCTACACATACTACACTACTACACACTACATATTACATACTACACATAGATACTACAGCGCTACACGGCCGTGTGGGATTTCGGACGTGCAGGCCGGTGGACTCACGACGGTATCCAACGGCAACGGCCGCCACTTGGACTTGGGCTTGGACTGGACGCGCTTGACGAGCGCGCTCGGCCGCTCGGCGCACGCCTCGTGGTACGCCTCGACGACGGCGCGGTCGAACAGCCGACCGCGTTGCCAGCGGAACTCCACAGTCAGCGCCTTGCGGGTGTCCTCGGCCTGCAGGCGCCAGTGCGGCTCCGGGACGTGCGCCACGTGCGCCTTGAATCTGCGGACGGCGGCGGCACAGGTGCGAGGTTGTAATGGAATTCATTTATTCTGTTTGGTTAAAAGCATGTTGACACAGTAATTTCTTCCTCTGGCACCTATTCTTTCGATATTGAATTTTATCGATTGTCATAGATATAACTATAAGGTTATTTTCCACTGCCATACTGAAGCAGCCACGCGAAAGCCCTCCGCCCGCGATAATGGTTTCGCCGGCAGTCAAGGGATGGAGCCACTGTTTGTTGTTTTATCACCTGTGATCAAGGTAACTGTAACCACCTGAGGAACATTGGGTCCCTTGATTATAATTGACCTTGTGCCACGGCCTGGTAGATGATGTTAAAACAGGTTGCCAACGCACCCCAGCGATTGCCGGCCAAACTACTAGCATCTAGTTTTTGCTATAGCCATAGCTAGGTATGGTAGAATGTCTGGGTAACCTTATATCTGTGACGTAGCCATAGCTAGGTATGGTAGAATGTCTGGGTAACCTTATATCTGTGACGTAGCCATAGCTAGGTATGGTAGAATGTCTGGGTAACCTTATATCTGTGACGTAGCCATAGCTAGGTATGGTAGAATGTCTGGGTAACCTTATATCTGTGACGTAGCCATAGCTAGGCATGGTAGAATGTCTGGGTAACCTTATATCTGTGACGTAGCCATAGCTAGGTATGGTAGAATGTCTGGGTAACCTTATATCTGTGACGTAGCCATAGCTAGGCATGGTAGAATGTCTGGGTAACCTTATATCTGTGACGTAGCCATAGCTAGGTATGGTAGAATGTCTGGGTAACCTTATATCTGTGACGTAGCCATAGCTAGGTATGGTAGAATGTCTGGGTAACCTTATATCTGTGACGTAGCCACACCTAGGTGTGGTATCACTATGATAGGAACATGCCCCCAAATCGGACGCACCTCTCGACGACGAACCCGAGCGTGGGGAACTGGCAGCTGCCGTACGAGACGACCTGTCGCAGGAACAGGTCCGGGAAGCGGCTCTGCAGTCTCAGCGACTGGAAGCGAGTGAACGCGGCACCTATCCGCAGGTCCAGCTCCGTGCTGTAACGGGAACGGGCGGTCAGAGGGGCGCAAGGCTCGGCGCAAACAGCTCTAAAAATGGGATTACGAGTGGAGTATTTGTTTGGGTCAAATTTCAAAGGCACTGCTTTACACTAGAGTGTTCACTAGTGCACTAGTTTACAAAATAATATTTCAAACTTGTTGATCGCAGAGTGAAGTAACACTGTTTTCCCTAATGGTTTGTATCCTGTGAAATAGTTAGGTATTTAGGTACTCAATTTGTTGAAACTTGATTTGGTCAAAATAAAGTCGAGGCAACTTAGGCCTTGAGACAGAAACTAGACAAGGTGACATTCAAGACCTGGACAGATAGGAACAGTGCCTTGGCATTCCTACTGCTTACAATGATCGAAATTGGTAGTACCTAAGCCGTGAGATTCAAGCGAATACTGACCGCACGTTTACAGCATCAGACACAGCCTTGTTGGGTGGCCCGAGCTCCCGTAGTGCTCTTGCGACTGAGGTGGCGGTGATTTCCGAGAATGTGGCACGGTATATCTACGAGGAAAGAGTCACAAGCATGCTTCACCGTGTAAGTACAAGCCAGTAAGTATCCATCATCAATGTGAATTCTGCAGAGAAAATATGTATCTGAAAGTGGATATTTGTTCCGAAGTGTTGCTGTAAAAAGTCTTACCTGCAGTCGAGGATTCACTTCCGTACACACTTCGATCACCTCAAAGCCGATGTTCTCTCCCTCGCGATCGCAATCGGTCCAGATGACGAGAGTGTCGCACTGCCTCGCTTCGCGCTGCAGCGTGCGCTTGATGTTCTGATAGTCAGGCGGGCAGACTGTGTTCACGGGCGCGTCGAAAAGCGCCAACGGGGACACTGCTGTCCAGGATTTCATGTCGGGGCCAAATTCTTTGGCAAGGAGGTGGCCCGACACTGAAGTCATCGTCATAGTGCATGCTTGGCCCAACAGAGTGGAATTCCACTCGTAGATCTTGTTGAACTTTGAAAACCCCTCGCGCTATGGAAAAAAGTTGGGTTATCATTAGTCTGAACTGATAATTATTTCATATTCAGTCAAAATAATTGGAAGCAGCAAAAGTTAATTAGCAAATAACTAAAATTCGATGAAAAAAGCTTAGCTAGATTCTATAGAGGCAGTGACAGGCATAAACGTTCCAGTTGAGCCATGTTGGTACTATCTCAACTTACCATCCGACTTTGACCACCAGACATGAACTTTGCCAAATTTTTGGCCGCATCATTTTTCTCCGCAACATTTAGTACTCTCATAATAGTACCACTGGTACTACCAATGCTACTACCATTGATACCTCTGTCCTGCGGTGGATCTAATTTTTTCTTCGAGCGCTTGCAAATGCTGAAAGCGTTAATTAGCACAAGGCGAGATACCTTACACGTACAGAGAGCATCAGAATGTCGGTACAAAACAGTCCACATCAAAGAAGGCACGAAAATTTGTTTTTAAGTCTTCCTATGCACCATTTGAGTTTTGATCCTGGTTGAACGTGACTGAAAGGCGCCGAGCTCGAATCGAACCCGGGACTTTCACACATGTTTTGCCGCCATTCGATTTCGACCCCATGCGTTCATTTATGACGTCATGGCAGCTGCCCGACTTTCATGGCCGCCGTGCTCGAGTGATCGCCGTCCATTCTGCTTCGTCGAAATAGCGGGCACGAAGCAATGACAATGGTGTCGAAGACGGCTTTGGGTATCGCGGCCGGCATATGCGGCAGTATTTTTGTCGGCTACTGTATCTATTTCGACAAACAACGCAGAAGTGACCCAAGCTACAAACAGAAGATACGCGAAAGTAATATTCCTAACCTTGACTGCCTTCCCTCCTTGCTCGTTGTTTTTTTATAACTATACCTTGCTTGCAATCATATATTTACTTTGCTATGATATCTTAGGGAGGAAAGCAGGACGAAGGGTCGGCACAAAATCATCAACAACATCAGGTGGTGGCAGGCTTCCTGATCTTAAAGACCATGAAGCAGTTCAGCGCTTCTTCCTTCAAGAGGTAGGAATTGCCCGTTTCCTGAAATTGTGAAGTAAATTCCAAATATAATAATTACTGGAATCTCTTGTGTTGTTTGAGTAGTAAAAATTGAGCAATTATCAGGTTTTACAGCAATTCTAATAGCTTGGCGCATCCAACGAGAAAACAGAATCAATAGCTTCCTATCCATACCCGCTCACAGGTCTTTAATCTGCCACATTTCAGGTGCAACTGGGAGAAGAGCTGCTGGCGCAAGGCGAGCTAGAGGCCGGAGTCGAGCACCTTGCCAATGCAGTGGCCGTCTGCGGCCAGCCCAACCAATTGTTGCAGGTGTTGCAACAAACGCTGCCACCGCAAGTGTTCTCGCTTCTCTTACAGAGGCTGCCGGTTGTCGGGCAGGTAAGATCAGACCTCGATGTACCAGAAAAGCTAGAGCTTGAATTACTGTAGGACCACAAAGTGTTGACACAAAAATAGTGAAATGACATTGTTGAAAGCATGCTAACTATGTTTTAAGCAAAAGATTTTCTTAAGCAAAAAGTCCCTCAGAATTTTGCTTCTTTTCTAAAGTATACCTTCTTACCTACAATAAGAATTCCAATTAATGCATGGCCTATTATTGCAATTCCACTTCTACAAGTCAACATTGATAGTGTTTGAACAGAATCATCAAAACAAGTGATAACTCCGTTTTCAACCAAGATTTCCTTGGAAGTCCCCGTTACTACTTTGAAATTGACATGGATACAATCAAATCGCAATCAGTCGTCTAACGCGACACATTTCTTTCGACAGCGCATCAACTCGGCGCAAGGCCTCGGCATGATGAACGAGGAAGACGTCGAATAGTCGCGCCCCTCGCAGTAGTCTCAGCGCTGGCGGCGATTGCTGATGCAACTCCCGCCCCCCCCCCCCCCAACGGGTCTTGTTTTGTTTAGAGCCGCGACCGTAGCTTAGCATAGAGGACCGCTCGTCCGATTATCGTTCTACGTCTTCTAATTATTTTTTTTCCGTCGAGCCACGCAATAGATTACCTACGTTATGGACGTTCACCGAACGGTGTTCTCCGGTTCTGCGCCGAGCGCGGGATTGGTGCGAGAACGGGAACTAGGTTTAAAATGATTGCTAAGGCTTCATAAATAAAATATGTTTTTGTTTTATTTCCACAATATATTATGTTGTTTTCGTTGTTGGCGTCCCGGCTAAAGCCGTTGCCGTTTCGGGAGCCGGACTCGATACCAATCGAGCCGCAGCTTCCCGAACGGAGGCAACCTATGCATGCGTGCCAATAAGACCCTTCGCTCCTATGAGAAGCAGTCCAGCTTCGATCCCAATCCCGTCACGGAATGAAACCTGCCACGAAACCAAACAAAACTAGTACCGAGTCTCTATGACGGAAGGAAAAATTACAGAAGAAGATAAGATATAAACTTTCGGTACTGATAATGAATAAATAACAGGCCAAAAATAACGTCTATTGATGTCAACACCCTAACAAATAGCTAACGCTGCGATAAAGGTAATAGAAAAATATAACTCTCTAGGTCTCCGCCTCGAAAGACGGCCGTGCTTTCGGATGTGCGCGATGAAGGCAACGGTGCGGTTCCGTTCCGTCGACGGGAGTCCAGCTCTCGGCGACGGAACGGAACCGACGTCGGAAGACGAATGCACAATACAATCGCAGCCCGGGCGAGCCGCAACGCTTTTCCGCCGACTGCGAGGGATGGAAACAAGCGTCGGTCACAGAAGCTGGTCTCGGGAAGTGTAGAATAATGCCCACGCTTGCTACGTCTGCTCTTGGTTTGTGTTTTGCAAGGACCCGAGCGCCTTTTAGGTCACGAGGTCAAATCAAGTGAAAAACTGCTAATGCTCTTTACACCCGTGTAGAATGAAACAAGTGATATCTATTTGAAATTTAATCTCGATGCATCGAAACTTGACGGCTGAGCGAGGAGTTGCCAAAACTACGACACCGTTTCATCTCTCGACTCGCGTTTCGACCACAGGCAAGTCTCGTAGCTCACCAAATGTATTCAGCCATCTGGCAACCTGACATCACCACAGCAAAGTGCACAGTTTTCCTTCCCGGGTGGCAATTACGTAACTTTTTAGCACTCTGTATCTACCTCCAGGGAAAACATTTCATCTCTCAGGCCATTCCAACGTTGTTTGGCCGAGATAACAAACTGTATTCCCAGCCAAAACTTTACATAATTGTTACCCTGAGCTGACTTTCGTGAACAAAATTCGACACACAACAATCGCAAATCTCCGAGCGTGTTTCCGTCCCCGACCGATTCCCCATCACGCCCCCCGTTTCCCATCCCATCGTAGCTCACAGAGCTACGGCTCCAAGCTCTACGCTCGCTACCGTCGCCTTAATCCCGTCGCTACACGGCGACCCTCTGCGCCTCCTCGCCGTTCTCCGTGGAATCCCCGCGCTTTTCCGCCGTCCCGTTCGAAGCCCTGTCGCCGTCGGCCTCGCGGCCCAACGACGCTGGCGCGGAATCGACGGCGCCGAAGTGGAAGACTCGCGCCGAGTCGGGCCGTCCGATCTTGGACTTGGTTTGCGCGCCGGAGCCGTAGTCCAGCACCGGCTGGAACGTTGCGGTCGCCGGCACCTGGAATCAATTTGTGGAATAAGGTGCTAGCATCGTGTTACTGGCGGCAAAATAATATTTGAAAAATTTTTATTATTATGTACACAAATTAGCCTCCCATAAACGTTGCCCATTCCGGGATTTGCACCCGGGTACCCAACTTTCGCGGCTGGTGCTTTAACCAGCTGAGCTAAATGGACGTGAAATTTGGGAGAAGTAATTTTGATAAGATTATAAAGAATATTTGATAAATATTAGGGGACGCCAACAGCCTTTGGTGGAGTATTTGATGATCTCGTCGAGGACACTACATTTTCAGCCGTAATTAATTACCCTTGGCGGTGATATGCTTCAAATTTTGGGTAGTGACTTTTTATAGCGATCACTTTGCAATTATAAAATTTGAAATTAATATTACAATTTTGAAATTGGAAATAATAGACAAAACGGCTATTGGCAGACTAAAAAATGTTTGCTTCTTCCATGGGAAACAAAAGCTATAATCTCTCATCTGAGCACAACTTGTGTCTAATGGCGAATTCAGTTGGTTACTCTGAGAGCAGGTCACATATTCGGTTGATTAAACCTTGGGGCTCCAGAGTGGAATTTGAATGTTTGGTTGGTACAGTTGCTCGCTCTCAGAGTGCTTTTTCTTGCTCCGAGAACAGCACCCAGATCTAGCAAAATACGTGCGTATTCGGTTCAGATCAGCGATCAAGCACGACGTCACAGGACCGATAACCTACCGCTTTCGGAGCGCACCAACCGAAAACGCCACAAGCGAGAGAACGGCCGAGACTAGCGAGCCCGATGCAAAGCTCCGAGCCAACGCACCTCGACGGTGGGCAGGAAGGCCTTGGCCAGGTAGGTGGTCTTGGCGGCAGCCATGATGCGCAACGCCCCGCGGTCGATGAGCGCCCGAGCCACGCGGTCCCCCAACGTCTCGGCCGCCTCCAAGTCGATGTGGCCCGCGGACACCGGAGACATGCTGCAGAACAGGCGCGGCGTGCGGTACGGGCACTTCCTGCGGACAGGGGAAGACCACGTTTAGAAGGGGAGCTACGTTTCACTCTCAAAGAGGCTCATCTGCTGTTACGTTTAGAAGGAGAGCAGTGTTTCACTATCAAAGAGGCTCCCCTGCTGTTACGTTTAGAAGGAGGGCGGTGTTTCACTCTCAAAGAGGCTCCCCTGCTGTTACGTTTAGAAGGAGAGCAGTGTTTCACTATCAAAGAGGCTCCCCTGCTGTTACGTTTAGAAGGAGAGCAGTGTTTCTCTCTCAAAGAGGCTCCCTTACTGTTATGTTTAGAAGGAGCAGCGGAAAAATATCTTCTGAAGAAAATAAACCACATTTAAATGATCTCAATGATAAAATCCCTGTGTGACTCTTTTGTGTTTAAACACAACCAATCCGTAAGCACGCAGACTCAGACCTGGCCATCCAGAGAGACGATGTCAGCACAGACCTACTTCGCGGCGGCAAAAGGTTGTACGAAAGCCCGGTTTTCGCCGCAAGATGGACTTACTGCGGCGGCTCCATGTCCTCGCGGTATTCCATCGGAGTGGCCATCGTGTGCCGCAACGTCTCTTGCCCGTCCAGACTCCAGACGGCGCCCGTCAACGTCAGCATCCCGTGCTCCAGCCGAGAGATCACGGCCACCGGGGCAGAGCAGCCGCCTGCACACAGATAACCTCAAAACGCTGCGTCCGTGACCGACAGGTGGCCAGAATCTGTTTAGGAGCCAGGATCTTGCAAAGAGTGTAACCGCTTGGAAACTCAACGGTTTTTACATATTTCAGATGATAATTCCGGCAGTCTTTCTCAAAAAATATCTTAAGTATCGAGGGAGAATAGTTATTCTCATTGGTCACATTGTATGCATACAATATAATATATTGTATGGTCACAATATGACCATACTATGACCATACTATGACCATACTATGCCCATATTATGTGTATGCCACAGAATGCAAACCTTCTATACATATTCACCAATATTAGATATTATATTATATTGACCTAGCAATGTGAATAACACCAGGAAAGGCTATTTCAATTGTGTTTAGTAACAATATTACTAATAGGAGTAATAGGTAGTTTTTAACACAACACAATTTCAACTTGAACAGGTATAAAAGAATTTAAGCATAAACATTCCCAGATTCTCAAGCTGTAACTTGTGATAGGTACAGAAGACACCGCACAAAAGTGATGGAAATAGCCTCTGCTAGTCCACGTTGGGTTACCTTCGATTGTGGAAGAACATTAATTCCCTTGATTATAAATTGACCTTGTGCCATGGCCTGGAAGATGATGTTAAAACAGGTTGCCAACGCACCCCAGCGATTGCCGGCCAAATACTGGCATCAAATTCTTGCCGCAGCCATAGCTTAACTCCATTTCACTGAAAGTAGGAGAGTAGATTTGCATCTTCCTCCACGACCCACAGCTGCTAGCCATGAGCTAAGAGTTTCAAAACTTCTTATATGTCCTTATGCCATACTCACGACATGGCTTGAAGTTTTGAAACTCTTAGCTCGTGTCTAGCAGCAGTGGGTCCTCGAGGTAGATGCAAACCCACTCTCCTTCTCAACGTGAAATGAAGTTTCGGTATGGTAGAATGTCAGGGTAACTTGTGTCTTTAACGTAGCCATAGCTAGGTATGGTAGAATGTATGGCTAACCTTATATCTGTGACGTAGCCATAGCTAGGTAAGGCAGAATGTCAGGGTAACCTTATGTCTGTGACGTAGCCATAGCTAGGCATGGTAGAATATCTGGGTAACCTTAGATCTGTGATGTAGCTATAGCTAGGTATGGTACAATGTCTGGGTAACCTTATGTCTGTGATGTAGCCATAGCTAGGTATGGTAGAATGTCTGGGTAACCTTAGATCTGTGACGTAGCTATAGCTAGGTATGGTACAATGTCTGGGTAACCTTATGTCTGTGATGTAGCCATAGCTAGGTATGGTAGAACGCCAGGGTAACCTTATATCTGTGACGTAGCCATAGCTAGGTATGGTAGAATGTCTGGGTAACCTTATATCTGAGACGTAGCCATAGCTAGGTATGGTAGAACGCCAGGGTAACCTTATATCTGTGACGTAGCCATAGCTAGGTATGGTAGAATGTCTGGGTAACCTTATGTCAGTGACGTAGCCATAGCTAGCCATGGTAGAGTGCCAGGGTAACCTTATATCTGTGACGTAGCCATAGCTAGGTATGGTAGAATGTCTGGGTAACCTTATATCTGAGACGTAGCCATAGCTAGGTATGGTAGAACGCCAGGGTAACCTTATATCTGTGACGTAGCCATAGCTAGGTATGGTAGAATGTCTGGGTAACCTTATGTCAGTGACGTAGCCATAGCTAGCCATGGTAGAGTGCCAGGGTAACCTTGTGTCTATGACTTTGTTACCTTCGAGCGTGCGCAGGAAGCTGCGTTCTGCGAGCACCCGCAGCGCGGTGGCGGCGTCGTGCAACGGCTCCAGCAGACGCAGTGACGCGAAGTCGTCTTCGCGGCACTCGACCGCCAGCGCGCCCTGTCCGACGGCGTACAGCATCTCGTCTTCCGGCAGCGTCTGGCGCAAACCGAGCGGGCGTTAGTTGCAAGGGGGGCGACGTTAAGGGCGTCTCCGCTTGAAGCTTCTTGCAGAAACTTGATATATACCTTCTACTAGATACTCTAGTAGGCTGTACTCTTTATCACGTCAAGAAGGAGAATGGATTTGCATTTTAACAAACGTTATTAACAGACGTTAAGTCTGTTCATTGAGCTGCGAACTCGGGCCGCTTCCCCTACCGCGTACGGGATACACTTTCCAGGCCACACCTTTGGTCGGATCGCGATGAAACATATATTTTCGGAATCTTCACTTTCCTGGCTAGCAAATGAACCATTTTCATTTCGAAAAATTCATCCTTCAATCAATTACCAGCATTTTATAACAACCCTGTTTTGCTGGTACATTGAAAGATTTTAATTCCAGCTAAGAATTTACCTCTTACTGGATACACTTTCCAGGCCACACCTGTTACCTGATCGCAACGAAACAAATATCCACGGAATCCTCTCACTTTTGAAAACCAATTGAATATCTTAGAATCTCGAAATATCTCCTGGAAATCCAAAAAATCTTATATTCAATTTACCTCATCAACTACCAGCGAACGGCCTTAAGGGCATCTCCGCTGGAAGCTTCTTGTAGAAACTTTAAATATACCTTCTACTAGATACTCTAGTAGACTATACTCCATTTCTTGCTAAGTAGGACAGTGGATTTGCATTTTTCTCCAGGATCCTCTGCTGCTAGACACAAACTATGAGTTTGAAAACTCACAAGCCATGTCTTGAGCCAGACAAAAGACTCTATGGGAAGTTTTGAAACTGTTAGCTTGTGTCTAGCAACAGTGGGTCCTCGAGGAAGCTGCAAATCCACTCTCCTTCTGGACGTGAAATGAAACTAAGGATAGTGCTAGAGATTTGACAAGCAGACACGAGTCTGAGAAGTGTACCAACCTCGCTGATTCGCTGTGACCACCCCATTCGTTCGAGTCCTGCCGCCGCCAACACGATGGCATCGAATTCCCCGGCCTCCTTGTCCAGCTTGGCCAGCCGCGTGTTGAGATTCCCCCGGATGCTGGTGACTTTCAGTCCGGGGTGGCAGCGCTGGAGCTGCGCGGCCCGACGCAGAGAGCTGGTGCCGACGACGCTGCCGACAGGCAGACAGCGCAGAGAGTGGGCGGGGCTTAGAGGGGCGGGACTTAGAGGGGCGGGGCTTGAAGGGGCGGGGCTCGAAGGGGCGGAGCCGGGCGTCGACGGGCGGCGCAATAGGTGGGCGTGCCGCGGCGCGAGAACCACAGCATCGCGCGCGTCGTCGCGGCTGCAATCACGATACCGATGTTTTGACTCGGACTCAGATTGTCCAGTCCCATGTGGAAAGCGGCTACGTGAACGCTGGCGAGCGTTTCTTGCAAAACACACATTGATTGATGCGGTGGCTGTAATTCTATTCTGGTTGTGGTTCTGTGTGATTTCCATAAAAAAGCTGCAAAAGTTCCGATATGAAAGTGGCATGCACGACCATATTCCTGCCCTATGCATGACGCAACACAAAAATCTGTTTGTCCAACACTTCTTGGTGCTAATGACTGGTGATAACTGATAGCATTGCCGAAGAAAGTGAGCCAAGGTCCATTGATTGTATCCTAGTTGAGTCCTAGATGACTCGCTTGGGGCAGGTGATTTCCCAACACGTTTGCTACAATAACATCAGGAAAGAATATGCCATGGGTTTGTAGTCGGAGAAAACAGGCCAAAAAAATACCTATATATCCAGTCAATATTATGAAGTACGTACATCAGACCACATTTTATATTCTGGCTTAGGTGTATTGAACTCAAGTTTTCAAACACCATTTTACTGGATAGTTTGTCGTACTCATAAACAACAAGGTGAAGGTCATCTTCAAGAGAAAGTTCACGGCTAGTTTTTGCTGTCAAGATAGATATTGATATGAACAAGACATATAAGACAAGCAAAACTGATAACAACAGCTGGCCAAGTAACTCATCTGTAAAATTACTATAGATCTTCAATCAATACATTTGTTATTATGATAACTATTATAACAAGGCCTGGCAGCATAATTGGGATACGTGATACATCCATACAAGTAGGTAGTTACTGGCTGCAAGAACATATGCCCACCAATTATATTTATCCCAAGCAAGTCCCCCCAACTGAATTGCAGTAGTACCTAACTATAAGCTAAACATAACACATTATGCCACATGTCTGGGCTGAGCTCGAGCCGAGCGCTCCGTGCCTCAAGTGGATACGACCACACAATGGCGTGCACTTACAGCAATACGGCGCCAATGCTCAGTCCGCCGGGCAGCGCGGTCGGCAGGTCTTTCAACGAGTGCACCACCAGGTCCACCTGTTGCGTGTCCAACGCCGTCTCCAGCTCGCGAGTGAACACCGACTTCTCACCGATCTTAGGCAGCGGCCGGTCCTGCACGTTGTCTCCCAGCGTGGACATCGCAACTGTACGCAACACAACACGGCATTAACGACATTGCGAAAGGGCTGGACAAACAGATGTGTGCTAGAGCAAGGTTAGCTTACCGATTTCAAAGTTCTTCTCGGGGTAGTGTTCTTTTAGGCTGGCGATGACGAATCGTGTCTGTATCAGCGCCAGCTACAAGGAAATGCGCATGGTGAAAAGGTTGAATAGGTTATTCGATGCCAGATTTGAATTGCTTAAAATAATCAAAAGCACATGACGTTCAAGGCGTACATTTGACAACCTGGTGCTAATCATACATTCAGATTAGATAATGCCAGGCAACATTTTTAGAATGTCATTGTGACCTTGAATTGGGAATAAGTGGCCCCGATGCAATAATATTCGCAAAACGAGATCATGATACTGGAAAAATGTGCAACACGACAAATTACGAAATACCACCCACAGGCTGTTACAATGGGCCGAGCGGAGACTTTCTCTTTCGTAATTGCTGACAGAGGAGGCTGGGAATTATGACCAAGTGCAGGCACAGTTGGGACGACAGACTGCCAATTAGTGGGACTTTAAGCGACTTACCTGGCTTTTTCGAGAGCCCACAATCACCGTGTTTTTGTCCCGGATCCCGTTCATCTTTGTGTCTGGTCAATTTACTAGAATAACGAATGAAAACTGGCTAGATTTTACTTTCTATACGATGTTGGAAGTAGGTCGTATCGAACAGGCTGGCGACTTTTCTGTTTTTTTGACGGACGGTGGATGCTTGCACCCGACACAACCTTTTTTCCACTGTTTTACTAGATTCACTCGCTGGTCCATGCACAATTACTGACACTGCAGTAGATTGTGTTGGCCTGGGTTATGTTCCCCTACGGAACGACACTTGCTGGGTCATCCTTAGAGCGCCATGACACTCGCACCAAAGACGTAAGCGCTGCACACGTTCTTTATCGCAACTACAATCGATATGAACCAATCAGCGAATGTTCCGTTCCCGCCGTTTATGACAGCTGTCCCAAGTGAATGGCCACAGGTTGTATAGGTGCCGTCATCGAGGTTATTATAATTAGTATCTTTGGTCGACGATAAATAGGCTCCGGTACTGTCAAGATTTTGCACGATGCCCGACGTTTCGTCGACTTCGGCTCTCGTAGTAGCCAGTACAATGTCGAGCAATCGCAGCCCCATGCGTTACGCACACAGCGACGGACACACGGACCTTTGCTACACCGAGGACTTGAAGTAAGCATCCCTGTTCATATCTCATGCGACTTGCCTTGCCAGCAATTTCTCTACTCTCTGATAGTTAATCTTGAAATGTTTTCCACGCCCAGAACGCTCATCACCTGCGGCAGCGACGGTGACGTCCGCCTCTGGGCAGACTTGGAGGATGACGACCCCACGTCTCAGTGCGTTGGCGAGCACGCCTTTGCTGTTGCCGTGCAGGTCGGTGACATTCTCTGTTCGCGCCGTGATGCCGAAAGCTTAGCTCGGCTTGCAATAAAGTTAGCGTGTTTCTGCAGGGCCAGCGACTGCTTGTGGGGACGGATTCACACTCAGTGCAGGCCTACACTTTGCCGGGGCTCGAACGAGACGGAGTCGTCACCCGGTTCACCGCGCATGTCACGCACATCTCCGTCGCGAAGGGGCTCATTGCCGCCGGTTCCAAGTAAGCATGCACTCTTGGCGGTTGAGGGCATCGGATTTGGGGCCTCCGCTGGCCCTGTTTGCGTGAGGGCCTTACGACCACCGATCGTACGTTCTTTGCAGGGACATGGAGATCCACGTGGTGTCGACGACCACGACAGAGACGACTGTGATCCTCGGCCACACCGGCCCCATCCTGGGCGTTGCCCTCGATCCTCTAGGCATCTATCTGGTGAGAAACACTTTGAGACTCTGTTATATTACTTCATATCTATTATACACTATAAAATGTAATTTATTATTATTTACTTTCTTATCTGTGTTTATATGAGATGTTGAGCTCCGAAGTGCCCAAAGACACAAGTTCATATTTCTTATTTTCACCTTTCCTCACAAATACCTACCAAACAACTGTTTGGTATAGGTAGACACAGCCTTACCTTACCAGAGCCTGGTAGACTCAGATGTTTGGTACTCTATTCTATTGATATGAGACCCCTGAAAGTGGCAAACTCAAATTAATTCCAGTGTACCTTTTCACCAAGGCGACTACTCCACCTTAATTTTGTCCAATGAATTCAAATATTCATATCTACTTAGGCACATACACAGATATTGTTTCTTGACTGGGCCACTTTCGAGCGCAGCTTTATTTGGCACTCAAATGAGAATCTATGTGTTTCAGTGATTCTTGTCCATAAAACATGCTCTTGTTAATGAGGTTGAGGAAAATTAAAATCAATATGATGTTTAAGGATAAGTATAGGTTTAAGGATAAGGTAAGGATCATGCCAGTCTGGCACGTGACACGTATTACAAATCCAAGGGGCGGGCCCCGAAAACAAGAGCGCCAGGCCGCAGATAGAGCACCGTTGCGCTAACCCAATGCCGCGCGGCGCCGCCAGGCCAGCTCCGCGTGCGACGGCACCGCGCGGGTGTGGCGCCTGTCGACCTCCGTCGAGGTCTCGCGCTGGCCGGCGCTGCCGCCGTGCCCGAGTGTGGCCTCGTGCCGCGCGCTGGGTCGCTGCGGCTGGACGCCCGACGGCGCCGCGCTGGCCGTGCCGCGCGCTCACGGTCGAGTGGCGATCGTCGCGCGAGACTCGTGGCTCGAGTTGCGCGAACTCGTGGACGCCGCCAGCGCCGAGCACGTGTCCATCGCGGCGTTCTCGAGATGCGGACGGTGAGCGAAGGCGTCCTTTGTGTTTGTGTTTGTGTTTGTTTGGTCGATTGGTTACAAAATATGTGTGTTGACCACGTCAATCGATGGCGTACAGGCAGAAGGGCTTTAGTGCCATTTTTGCCGAAATCCATGTTTTGGTGGTTCCTGCTCAATATTTATACCAGTAACCTAAAAAAAAAATACCGTGTAAGCGACAGTCTATTACGTTAGCCGATATTCACGTTTTAATTTGGGCGTAAGCGACATCACGTGCATATCTGCATCACTGCATTTCTCTTTTGTATCCAAACTTGGGGCGTAACCACCATAGGCAAGCAGCAAGTAAGCAGCATTTTTAGGGCGTAACCACCATAAATATTTTATTATTGAGAGAATATAATTTCTATTATTGCAGAAAATTTATAAAATAAAACTAGAAGGATCCATTAAAAATTTGAATTGATTCATCAACAATTGTTTAATTGAGAGGTTCTTTTCACTTCCTGAACAATTGTGAAAATGTTGCTTACGCCCTTCTGCCTGTACACCATCGATATACATATACACATTTTTCATGATGTGAATACCCTTTGTTGGGTTTACAATACATAAGATATGGGTAAACAAAAACATTAAAGGTCAGTACACTATCAGTATATTATACTATTATAGCTACTATACTATCTAGCTACTATGTTAAACTCAAACCCATAACTAGATGCTATGTTAAATTTAAACTTATACTTATAACTGTACTATGTTTACTTATACCCTATACACTAAAATAATAGTATCACATTAGATTATATTAAAGTAGTCAAGACCCTAAAATAGTTACTTACCACGTACAATACCATGTATACAACTGTAAGATGAATAAAATACAATACATGTTGTCAAGGAGGAATTGTTGACTGTGTTGTTGACTTGGGCTACGGTCAAATGTTTAATGTTTCTGCTCTGCTCGGTACACTGTACAGTCTAGCCCATGAGAGAAAATGCCGAGGACTGCCCCCTTTTGTATTACTTGATGAAACTAAATCAAAGTAAACTCATGAAACTAAATTTCAATTACAGGAAAACAAAATACTATTTCGGCTAGTAACAAAAAATGACAACATGGATCGTATTTCTGTACCTAATTATGATAACAAAATATATAAACAAATTAAATAGATGAGAAATAACAACGTGAGCTTCAATCTAATATTAGAAGGTATTAGAAACCAAAATGGCAAAGAAAAGATGATGACAGGACTTGAGTTGGTTCAGGTTGGCAAGCCGACAGCGACCGAACGTTTGCGTGTCCGTTCGCAGCCTGGTCGCGGCCAGCTCGTCGTCGGGCCACGTGTCCGTCTGGCGCAGCGACGACGCCGTTCTGGTGTCGAGTTCGGCGCACGCGCGAGGCACCAACGTGACGGCGCTCGTCTGGGCGGCGCCGACGCAGTTAGCGCTGTGCGACGCGCTCGGGCAGCTCGGCACCGTCGACCTCCCGGTGGAGGTGCGTTTGGTCCTGGGGTTGGAATCTGCCTCATTTCATTCTCTTATGAACAAGAGACATTTAGCACGGTGGCAAGGTTTACGTTTATAACTCATTTAAATCTATATCCTTGGTTTCTCTCATTTTGAGTTCTACCGTTTGTCTTCTATACTCCTTTACTGGTTTAGGCCATTCATCCTTTTGGTCATATCATAACTTAAACCATTCTTTTAAAGTCCTGTTCCAAAATGAGTATTTCCCAACATCTCTTCTTCTTTGCGTTTCTTTCATTTTCTTTTTGTGGTCATGCTTTCCCATATAGTTACTTCTTTCTAATTTGACTTCCAATTCTTCCATCCTGTCCACTTTCCTGATATTATTCTATACATATTACAAAGTCCAGGTGTATTTCTGTTTTCTGCAAGCGTTTTTATTTGTGCGGGGCTGCCGTATGTCATTTCTCTTGCTCCCTTTCTATCATTTTGTCAATTCAATGTTCTCTACCTATTCAACAATTTTCTTGCAATCCGTGATTTGAATCCGTGATTTGAACACTCAAGTATTCAAGTATTCAGAGAATATTCAGTCTCATACTGAGATACTCAACATCTTACCTAGGCTAGTGGAGAACATTTTGAAGGCAGAAGTTGCCTTGGCTATGAAAAGGATTGAAATTATGCTTAATTCTTTTCCAGAATCCAAATCTTGAATCGCTCAAACACTGTGAATCTCTTACTTGGACACACATGAAATCTATCCAGTATCTGCTACCGTGCTACAGGAGATCATTCAGGATCTAGTTGTTTATTGTATTTAGTTCCTAACATAGAAATTACAAAGCTAGACATTCAAGCAGTTAGATAAATTTAACAACGTCCAACGGGCACGTAGCCTCGATGGCCTTTGGCCGTTCGTTCCGCCCGGAAGCCCTCGTTGACAAGCCGCGCTTGTGTGCGTTTGGGCAGGTTTTGGGCGCGGACGTGGAGAAGGCGCCGGCGTTGATCACCGAGTTAGCGCCGTTCGACCCGTTCGACGCCGACGACGACGTTGACGACGGTTTGTTTGCGGTCGCGCCGCGAACGACTTCGCCCGAACTCGACGACATCGACATCGCTTCCGTCAACGGTGGGTTGCGATCTCCAAGGTCGGAATCGCTCGGCTGCTTCATGTTTTATTGTATCCGCTTTATAACTGCACCTTTGACGGCCTAAACCTTTGACAGCTTGTTTTCCTGTTTGGCTAATGAGATATTAACCTTTAAATGCTTATAAGTTATGTATTTTGTTAACCCAATTAACAAAATGCCAAATTAAATTATAATCAATGATCTACATAGTTATCTCTGATTGAAATGGGTATTTGTAATCTCTCTCACATGGGGATGCATTAGTCAAAGCTGATAATAACTGCTACTTCTCAAGAACGATGGAAACAATGTGTATTGCTTAATTTCGTAACAAACACCTGTGGAACATTGGGTCCCTTGATTATAATTGACCTTGTGCCATGGCCTGGTAGATGAAGCCATAACTGTAACCACCTGAGGAACATTGGGTCCCTTGATTATAATTGACCTTGTGCCATGGCCTGGTAGATGAAGCCATAACTGTAACCACCTGAGGAACATTGGGTCCCTTGATTATAATTGACCTTGTGCCATGGCCTGGTAGATGAAGCCATAACTGTAACCACCTGAGGAACATTGGGTCCCTTGATTCTAATTGACCTTGTGCCATGGCCTGGTAGATGATGTTAAAACAGGTTGCCAACGCACCCCAGCGATTGCCGGCCAAACTACTAGCATCTAGTTTTTGCTATAGCCTAGCTAGGTATGGTAGAATGTCTGGGTAACCTTATGTCTGTGACGTAGCCATAGCTAGGTATGGTAGAATGTCTGGGTAACCTTATATCTGTGACGTAGCCATAGCTAGGTATGGTAGAATGTCTGGGTAACCTTATGTCTGTGACGTAGCCATAGCTAGGCATGGTAGAATGTCTGGGTAACCTTATAGTTATATGTGATTTTTAATATGTCATCAATTTAGGAAAAGCCAATCTTGTTCTTGCCTAGATAACAAATCCATTTCCAAGCGATCACCGACGTGGAGGCAACAAGTGTCCTGACACCGAGTGTTGTTTTGCGCCAGGCGCGGCCAGTCGCGCGGAAAGTCGTGCCGAGTTCCGCGACGAGACCCAGCCGCCGTTCCAGCCGGGCTCGTCGCCCGAACACCTGCAGCACCGATATCTGGTGAGCGGCGGTGAAAGGCGGTGAAAGGCGGTGAAAGGCGGTGAAAACGTGGGGAAATCAGTGGGACTTCATTTGGCATTAGATTTAGATAAATGCTGATGATGGAAGAGATTTTTGAATGCTCGAAATGAGGTAGGTTGACCAGCTGTAGCCAGAAACAGGCACACTCAGATTAGATTTTAACAGTTCCTCAGCCCATAGTTAACATAGGAGTTAAGTTATTTGTCATGGCAACCGCCAATAGGATACCATGGAGCACGTGTGTTTCTCGGGCCAGACGCCAGAGTTGAAAAATATTGTAAATTGGGGGTTGGTCTAAAAAATAAATGTTGGCATTCCTCATTTTTAACAAATAGTTCCACGCTGGCTGCCACGAGCCTTCATTAGCCTGGGTTTGAAAAACAACCATTTCAAACCGGGATTTGAAAGCTAGATAAATGTCCCAGTGAAACCAGTTAGACTTTTATTTAGCTATAAAATAGTTGTATTTCAAAACTAGTCCAGAAGATGGAACGTAGTAGACTTGAGTCTAAGAGATTTATTGGCCTGGTTTGTCGAGTGTGGCGACCTCGAAACGCGATCGGCGACATTACGGCTCAGGACGCGGTGTGTCTGACGTCATGTGTCTGACGTGGTGTGTCTCTGACGTGGTGTGTCTGACGTCGTGTGTCTGACGTGGTGTGTCTCTGACGTGGTGTGTCTGACGTCGTGTGTCTGACGTGGTGTGTCTGACGTCGTGTGTCTGACGTGGTGTGCCTGACGTCGTGTGTCTGACGTCGTGTGTCTGACGTCGTGTGTCTGACGTCGTGTGTCTGACGTGGTGTGTCTCGCGCCAGGTGTGGAACGGCGTGGGCGTGGTGAAAGCGCAGCGCACCGAAACGGAGAGCGCAATCGACGTGGAGCTGCACGACGCATCCGTGCATCACGCGCTGCGCATGCGCAACACGCTCGGCCACGCAATGGCCGCCGTCACCAATCAGGCGCTTGCGCTCGCCTGTCCTGCGCTGGATGACGAACCTAGGTGAGCTGAAGCTGCACGGAATAATTACTAATACAAAGTAGCTGGCAAAATATGACACTGATTTGAGAGCCTGGCCTTTTAAACACTATTTGCACAGCAGGCAAAGTCACCTCCTATAGGCAAAGCAGACCCAGTTGACATGCACACTGATTTGAGAGCCTTGCCTTTTAAACACTATTTGCACAGCAGGCAAAGTGACCCCCTATAGGCAAAGCAGACCCAGTTGACATGCACACTGATTTGAGAGCCTAGCCTTTTAAACACTATTTGCACAGCAGGCAAAGTGACCCCCTATAGGCAAAGCAGACCCAGTTGACATGCACACTGATTTGAGAGTCTGGCCTTTCAAACACTATTTGCACAGCAGGCAAAGTGACGCCCTATAGGCAAAGCAGACCCAGTTGACATGCACACTGATTTGAGAGCCTGGCCTTTTAAACACTATTTGCACAGCAGGCAAAATGACCCCCTATAGGCAAAGCAGACCCAGTTGACATGCACACTGATTTGAGAGCCTGGCCTTTTAAACACTATTTGCACAGCAGGCAAAGTGACCCCCTTTAGGCAAAGCAGACCCAGTTGACATGCACACTGATTTGAGAGCCTGGCCTTTTAAACACTATTTGCACAGCAGGCAAAGTGACCCCCTATAGGCAAAGCAGACCCAGTTGACATGCACACTGATTTGAGAGCCTTGCCTTTTAAACACTATTTGCACAGCAGGCAAAGTGACCCCCTGTAGGCAAAGCAGAACCAGTTGACATGCACACTGATTTGAGAGCCTGGCCTTTTAAACACTATTTGCACAGCAGGCAAAGTGACCCCCTATAGGCAAAGCAGACCCAGTTGACATGCACACTGATTTGAGAGCCTGGCCTTTTAAACACTATTTGCACAGCAGGCAAAGTGACCCCCTATAGGCAAAGCAGACCCAGTTGACATGCACACTGATTTGAGAGCCTGGCCTTTTAAACACTATTTGCACAGCAGGCAAAGTGACCCCCTATAGGCAAAGCAGACCCAGTTGACATGCACACTGATTTGAGAGCCTGGCCTTTTAAACACTATTTGCACAGCAGGCAAAGTGACCCCCGTTAGGCAAAGCAGAACCAGTTGACATGCACACTGATTTGAGAGCCTGGCCTTTCAAACACTATTTGCACAGCAGGCAAAGTGACCCCCGTTAGGCAAAGCAGACCCAGTTGACATGCACACTGATTTGAGAGCCTGGCCTTTTAAACACTATTTGCACAGCAGGCAAAGTGACCCCCTATAGGCAGAGCAGACCCAGTTGACATGCACACTGATTTGAGAGCCTGGCCTTTTAAACACTATTTGCACAGCAGGCAAAGTGACCCCCTGTAGGCAAAGCAGACCCAGTTGACATGCACACTGATTTGAAAGCCTGGCCTTTTAAACACCATTTTCACAGCAGGCAAAGTGACCCCCTATAGGCAAAGTATACCAATTGGTCATTGAATGCCCCCCCCCCCCCCCCCCCCTTTCAGCCAGCTGGAGGTGCGGCTCTGGTCGGGCGGCGAATGGCGCCTCCGTCTGCCGCAAAACGAGGAGGCGCTGGCGCTGACGGCGGGCGCCGACTTCATCGCGCTGGCCACGGACCGGCGCTGTCTGCGCCTGCTGCGGCTGCGCGGCGGCCAGCGCGAGGTGCTGGCGCTGCCGGGAACGACGGTGGCGCTGGCGGCGCATCGAGACCTGCTTGCCGTCGTCATCAACAGCGCCGCCGGTGAGTGCGATTAGGGGTGCCAGTCGATTACGATTGATCGATTCAATTAATCGATTATGAGGAAGAAAAAACGATGAATCGATGTCAGTAAAATAATCGAAAACATCGAAATTCCAACAAAAACGTAAGAAATGTTAATATTTGCTGAAGGCGCATTTTTTTAAATTTAATTTAGGTACACAAAATCCCACACGGCTGTGTAGCGCGGGCTTATCTGTAGTTTTTTGTAGCGATGGAGGGAATCATTCTCGTGAATCTAACCGCAAATTTGAGAGAGCTGAAAATGCGCCGTTTTAGATATTTGTTACAGTGCATATGTGAACCTGAAAAGCGGAAATACCTCCGATTTACAGAATTCATCATATTCTGCCTCAATTCCACGATTTTTTGGGGTGAAAATCGAATAAATCGACTAATCGATTAACCGATTAATAATCGATTATTAATCAATTATCAGTTTTCATTTCGATTCGATAATCGATTAAAAAAAAATAATCGTTTGACATCCCTACGCACGATGCAACGGGCTTCGATGTCAGCGACACGATGTCATCAACATTGGCTCTGCCACCAATCAGAGACTCCGTGGCAGAGTCGCGAACACGACGTCATGCACATCCAGAGTCTCTGATTGGTGGCAGAGCCAATGTTGATGACATCGTGTCACTGACGTTGCCCTCTGTAAACCCGGCTTAACTTCTTCTCGCAAGCGGTGTGCAAAACGTGATTTTTGAAACCAAACCAAACTTCGAACCAAACTAAAACTATATAACTATCTCATCAACATTAAACAACAAGAAAACTTTTTCCAACATTCCTTAATTTTAGAGTGCTCAAAATGGGAATCATAAAATATGTAACTCCCGAATCATGTAGATAAGGACCCTTGAAATAAATGCAATTTGAAATTGGAAACAACTGCAGGGGAATGCAGCTTCTCTCTTGGGACAGTGAATACTGAATACTGAATACTGGGACAAAGTCCACCTTTGTATTGTTGCGTTGCTGTTGAAATCTGTGCATATGCGTTGACCATCTGTGAATACCTTGTCTCTTACTATATGTGCGACAAATTGGTCCAGCTTTCACCCTTGAAGAAGGAAGTAAACTCCATTTCACTTTAAGAAGGAGAGTGGATTTGCATCTTCCTCGAAGACCCACTGCTGCTAGACACTCACAAACTCACAAGCCATGTCTTGAGTTGGACAAAATGCTCTATGGGCAGTTTTGAGACTCTATTCATTTCTAGCAGCAGTGGGTCCTCGAGGAAGATGCAAATCCACTCCCATTTTTAACGTGATATGGAGTATAATGCCATTAATTTCAAGGAAGCGTATATAATACGTATATATGCCTAGACTCGCAACTGGGTAGTACTGAAAAGCGTGTCAAATTGGACGCCATCTTGATTGGGACCATCAGCCGTCTAGAAAATGTGTCACAGCTTGGCACGGTCCGACAGACAACTTGCAAGACAGCTCTTCCAGAGGCAAAAGTACTCACAAATAATGTGGTAAGGTTTTAATCGGATCTGGAATAGCAACAAGTAGTGCATCACAAGTGTTTCCTTTACCAAAATAAAACGGTCCGGGCTACCTAGATTCCGGTATGAAATTTGCATCAAGAAAGTCTTTGGTTCCAATGACAAGTTTTAATTGTATCTGAAAATAGCAACAAGTAACATTTCACAAGTATTTTCTACCAACAACAGGTCTGGGCTACCTTGATTCTAATGTGAAATCTGCACCAAGGAGGTTTTTGGTCCCAATGAAGTTGGCATCGAATTTGACACGTTTTGGTATACAGCCAGGTATGGGCGGTTGCGGGTCTAGCCTTATATAAGTAGTATATACGCTTACTTGAAGTAATATAATATAGTACATGTTACAAAAGTTCGGGAAACCAGCGCGACTTTATCTAGCATTCAAAACCCCGTTCGAAACGTTCGTGTCGAAACCGAGTCGCACGGAAACAACGAGCGTTGAACCCCGTTGCTCGTTCCAGGCACGGGCAGCGGCCCCGCGCTGTCTGTGTCGTTGACTCGCGTGCGTGCCACGTGTTTGCGCCCGCTCGGCGCGAACTGGACGCCGCTGCCGCTGTCGCCGCACTCCACCTTGCAGTGGCTCGGCTTCTCCGACGAAGGCGCGCTAATCGCCGTGGACTCGGCAGGCGTCATGCGACTGCGTAACCACGGCGACGGGTGGTGGCGACAGGTGGCTGACCTCACGCAACACGTGAGTCAAGATTGGGATACGCTTTAGCTCGGACGTAACGTTACCCAGACATTCTACCGCACCTAGCTATGGCTACGTCTCAGACATAAGGTTACCCAGACATTCTACCATACCTAGCTTTGGCTACGTCTCAGACATAAGGTTACCCAGACATTCTACCATACCTAGCTATGGCTACGTCTCAGACATAAGGTTACCCAGACATTCTACCATACCTAGCTAAGGCTACGTCACAGATATAAGGTTACCCATACATTCTACCATACCTAGCTATGGCTACGTCTCAGACATAAGGTTACCCAGACATTCTACCATACCTAGCTATGGCTACGTCAAGAATTGGATGCTAGTAGTTTGGCCGGCAATCGCTGGGGTGTGTTGGCAACCTGTTTTAACATCATCTACCAGGCCGTGGCACAAGGCCAATTATAATCAAGGGACCCAATGTTCCTCAGGTGGTTACAGTTATGGCTTCATCTACTAGGCCATGGCACAAGGTCAATTATAGTCAAGGGACCCAATGTTCCTCAGGTGGTTACAGTTATGGCTTCATCTACTAGGCCATGGCACAAGGTCAATTATAGTCAAGGGACCCAATGTTCCTCAGGTGGTTACAGTTATGGCTTCATCTACCAGGCCATGGCACAAGGTCAATATAATCAATAGGTCACATTGCTCTATTGATGGTTACAGTTACCTAAGTTAGGTGATATAATATCAAACAGTGGCTCCATCCCTTGACTGCCGGCGAAACTATTATTGCTGGCGGAGGTCTTACGTGTAGCTGCTTTAGTATGGAAGTGGAAAATAACCTTACGTCTGTGACAATAGATAAAATGCAATATCGAAAGAAAATGTGCCAGAGGAAGAAATTACCAACATGGCATTCTTTTAACCAAACAGAATAAATAAATTCCATTACAAAATGTCATGAAAGTATGAATGTTGTATCCAAACCCAACCAATGTGTGTTGAAATGTCTTGTATTTGGATCGCGCGCAGGTGAAGGGTGTGTCGGACCACATCTTCGTGGTGGGCGTCTCGGAGCGGTACGCCACCGTGCAAGGCGTGACGTGCCGCGGCTCGCGTTACCCGCCCACGATGCCGCGACCGCCCACGCAGGAGCTGCCGCTGCAGGTGAGTGACGGCCACGGAACGACGAGCGAGATTCCGACTCGGCCTTCGTTAGCTCTGCGCTCCGGAGAAGCTGGCCTAGGGATTTCCAGCTCGGGGATTGAATGCTGCAAGACTTTAAAGGAGCCCTCCGAATTGCTTTTAAAAGAACATGTAGTGTACAGAATACCAATTAATTAAACATCCCGTTTGAATTTGTTCAAAAAAAAAATTTGCATCGGAATAATCGCACATTTTCGTTTTGGCACGGCACCTCCTTGTGACGTATCCTTGGGGAACGGCTTGCGCCAGCAGCATGCGCTATTTTCCAAAAGATTTCAAAATTTTCCAAAAAATTCAAACGGGATGTTTAATTAATTGGTATTCTGTACACTACATGTTCTTTTAAAAGCAATTCGGAGGGCTCCTTTAAAGTCTTGCAGCATTGCAAGCATTCAGCGAGTTGTGCTCGGATGATCGATCTTACCTTTTTAGGACCCGTGGCAGAAGCAAAGCTTACTTTAACTATTTGAGGCTGCACGCAGCCTTTTTGTGGAGTCAAGGGCATTGGGTTTTGTTTTCAGCCTGTAATCACCTTTCCTGGGCAGTGATTCATTTCAAACTTTGCAATCATTTTGCAATGTCAAAATTGTGAAAGCCTATTCTTTCAGCATTCAACCATCGAGAACAACTTGTTCTCGTCAAGAACAAATTCACATAACAAGTCACATAACAAATTTCATCAAGGGTGAAAGTTTTACTGAATTTGTTAAGATGTCCTTTAATTTGATTTTATTTGGCTTTGTCAATCGCCAGCCACCGAACTTGCACCGATGTTTCCCACAAAGCCGTTAACAGAGAACTCGACGGCGACGTGGTTTGCCTTTGCGCTGATTTTCGCATGGACGTTTGACGTTAAAACGGACCTCCTCTTGGCTACAATATTAACGTAAAATTTCGAAGGAAAAAAATACATGCTTTGAAGAGTTGTTGGATGGCTGATACTGTAGGTATATTTTGTTGTATTTTTAAACCTTACAGCGGAGGGAATTTTCGAAGAGTGCCTAAAAAACCCTAAAATGGCACTTTGAAAATTCCCTCTGCTCTTAGTTCTCAAAGTACCAAAAAACAAAATTGGGATCCACCAATTCTATAACAACACGTGTACGTTTTTCAAAATTTTACGCTAATATAATATTTGCAGCCAAGAGAAGTTCCGTTTTAATGTTAAATCCATGCGAAAATCGGCCAAAACCACTTCACCGTGTGGTTTTCTCTTCAAGCCTGACCTTGCCAGGACTCTGTCCGACTCAAATTTTCAAAAAGTGCCTAAAAGTGCCTAAAAATGGTACATTGAAAATTCCCTTTGCTGTAAGTTCTCAAAGTACCAAAAAATAAATAAAAAAATTGGGATCCACCAACTCTTTAACAACACTTGGATTTTTTTCAAAATTATACGTAAATATAATATTTATTGGGGGTGTCAGTCAATTATTCGGTTTTCATTTCGATTCGATAATCGATATGAAAAAAAAATGGTTTGACATCCCCAAATTTGCAGCCAGGAGAAGCTCCGTATTAATGTTAGATCCATGCATAAATTGGCCAAAACCACGCCGCCGTTGAGTTCTCTCTTACGCCCGACTTTGCCTGACTCTGTGCGACTCTGCGTCAGATGCCGCTGTGCGAGCCCGACGCCGAGCAGACCGCGCTGGAGAACGGCTTCTGGCTGCGCGCGACCGTGGAGCCCTCGCTGTCCGCGGCGCCCGAATGCGCGGACGAGCTCGCGGACAACCGTTCGCGCCAGGACGAGGCACTGCTCAAGCTGTTTGCGGTGAGCGTAGTTCGAGGCACTGCTCAAGCTGTTTGCGGTGAGTGCAGTTCGAGGCACTGCTCAAGCTGTTTGCGGTGAGCGCAGTTCGAGGCACTGCTCAAGCTGTTTGCGGTGAGCGCAGGTCGAGGCCTTTGTCTGGCGTGCGCTGGACTGGCGCTTTGTTCCAGCTGTATCGCACGTTCCAGCTGTGTTTACACGGTTCTATGTTTCGTTCAATGCATTGAACTCAATGCATTGAACGAAACATTGAATGCTCTTGAAGATCCCTTTACACGACTTAATGTTCTAAATTCATTGAAAATGGTGGCACAGCCTTCCAAAATCGTTGTTTCTAGAAGGCAAAATAGCTACCTAGTACCTACACTAGGAAATTTATAAGGCTTTCAAATAATATATATGGTAATTTTTTTTGTATTAAAGATTTGCTGAAAATTCAGAATAACTGCCAAAAATTTGTTTTAAAAGTTTTGAAGGTTTTTCTATATTTTCAGCAAGCTTGATCATATTCATAACACAAGATTGATTGATTCTTACATTATTTGAAAGCCTTATGAATTGCCTGGAGCACTAGCTATTTTGTTTTAGGTTGTCACTGGTGTTTGTCTGTAAAAAATATGTTGTAGTTATCCGTATGCAAAGGGGTTGACCTTTACGTTATTATACCTTAATGTAACTACTCCATAAACCGGTTATGGAAAGTTTTGAATGATTTAGCATAAAAACTTAAAAAGTGAGCAAATCGATTGGAAAGTCGTGCCAGTCTAATGGGCTATTTCACCAAGTTTAACTTAAACAGGCGTTTAAGGCCAATTTAGCAGGTGTCTTGAAATTCACTAATTAACTGACTTTTTGAAAAGTTCAAAGCAGAAATTTGAGACAGGTCACAAAAAAGTACTTGAATTTTGATTTTAAAGTGGCTGTGATTCTAGAAGGCATTGTTTTTACAGGTGAAACATATTTTATTTTGTAAATGCCATTATTAATTCCCCGGATAAACTATTGTCCATTATTTGAGCCCCCAAGGTTGGGGAATTAGCTTTTAAACCGTGTTTAGTGGTGAAAGAAAGTAGTTACAGACACAACATGTAAGTGTTTTCAGGTCACCAAATATTCCTATATGCTATCACCACGGACCTAAAAGTCGAATTTGCATTTTTATTCGAGAGAACTCCAAATTCTCCATTTGAATTATAGAAGAACTGAGTTTTGTAGAGAAAACAAATACGCCAGTCAAAATCGGTCTTAAACGACCGTTTAGGGGGTATTAAACCGACGTTGGTGAAATAGCCCTTAGAGCTGTCAGGAATGCTTAGTTTGCCATCGAAACGCTTGCGCTTGCAGCTGGCGGCTCGCGGCGGCTTCGAGGGCCGCGCGCTGGCGCTGGTGCCGCTGATGCCGGCGCACGTTCGCGCCCTCGCCGTCAAGTACGCCGGCAAGGTCGGCAAGTTTGCGCTCGCAGACCGCGTGGACGACGTCGCCCCGGCCGAGTGAGTAGCGCGAGTCGGCGCCAAAGAAGCGCGAGTCGGCGCAAAAGTAGCGCTGTAATCGGTCGGAAGTTGTGCAATGGACTGCGAGTTACAAAACTTCCCATAGAGCCTTTTTTCCAACAAAAGACATGGCCTGTATGTTTTCAAACTCTTAGCTCGTGTCTAGCAGCAGTAGGTCCTCGAGGAAGATGCAAATCCACTCCCCTTCTCGACGTGAAATGGAGTATAGTGTCCATCTCTCGATTGCTAACTGTTACTCGATGCCAGCAATGGAAGTGCTTTGGTCCTGTGCATTGCTAGCACGGGACCGAGACCAAGACCTGGAGCTGACAGATTTCGAAGCACGGCCTACTAGCAATCAAATCCAGTGTCCATCTCTCGATTGCTGGATCACGATTGCTATAGTTACTCGATGCCAGCAACGGAAGTGCTTTGGTCCTGTGCATTGCTAGCACGGGACCGAGACCAAGACCTGGAGCTGACAGATTTCGTGGCACGGCCTACTAGCAATCAAATCTAGTGTCCATCTCTCGATTACATGTTCGAAGTTCCTCGATGCCAGCAATGGAAGTGCTTTGGTCCTATGCATTGCTAGCACGGGACCGAGACCAAGACCTGGAGCTGACAGATTTCGGAGCACGGCCTACTAGCAATCAAATCCAGTGTCCCTTATGTACACAAATTAGCCTCCCAAAAATGTTGCCCATTCCGGAACCCGGGTCCCCAACTTTTGCGGCTGGTGCTTTAACCAGCTAAGGTAAATGGCCATGAAATTTGGGAGAAGTATCAAATCCCGGAATGGACAATATTTTTGGGAGGCTAATTTGTGTACATTATAATAAAATGATTAGCCAATTACGAGCTTTCGTAATTTAAATAAGATTATAAAGAGAAATCCAGTGTCCATCTCTCGATTGCTATATTCACTCAATGCCAGCAATGAAAGTGCTTTGGTCCTGTGCATTGCTAGCACGGGACCGAGACCTAGACCTGGAGCTGACATATTTCGCAGCACGGCCTACTAGCAACCAAATCTAGTGTCCATCTCTCGATTACTCTAGTTCGAAGTTGCTCGATGCCAGCAATGGAAGTGCTTTGGTCCTGTGTATTGCCAGCAATGGAAGTGCTTTGGTCCTGTGCATTGCTAGCAATGGAAGTGCTTTGGTCCTGTGTATTGCTAGCAATGGAAGTGCTTTGGTCCTGTGTATTGCCAGCAATGGAAGTGCTTTGGTCCTGTGTATTGCCAGCAATGGAAGTGCTTTGGTCCTGTGCATTGCTAGCAATGGAAGTGCTTTGGTCCTGTGCATTGCTAGCAATGGAAGTGCTTTGGTCCTGTGTATTGCCAGCAATGGAAGTGCTTTGGTCCTGTGCATTGCTAGCAATGGAAGTGCTTTGGTCCTGTGCATTGCTAGCAATGGAAGTGCTTTGGTCCTGTGCATTGCCAGCAATGGAAGTGCTTTGGTCCTGTGCATTGCTAGCAATGGAAGTGCTTTGGTCCTGTGTATTGCCAGCAATGGAAGTGCTTTGGTCCTGTGCATTGCTAGCAATGTAAGTGCTTTGGTCCTGTGTATTGCTAGCAATGGAAGTGCTTTGGTCCTGTGCATTGCCAGCAATGGAAGTGCTTTGGTCCTGTGCATTGCTAGCAATGTAAGTGCTTTGGTCCTGTGCATTGCCAGCAATGGAAGTGCTTTGGTCCTGTGCATTGCCAGCAATGTAAGTGCTTTGGTCCTATGCATTGCTAGCACGGGACCGAGACCAAGACCCGACGCTGACCGTATCGCCCCCGTGCTCGCAGGCCTTTGGAGCGATCGCCGAGCCCCGAACCTGCGTCGACGGAGGACGCCGCGCCAGCGCCGGACGCCGAGAGTCTCTTGGTGCACGCGCCGCGGGAGCCCGCCGTGGTGGTGCGGCCGTCCCTCATGGCCAGCGCCAAGCGCAGTCGCAACCCGTTCAAGCGAGCGCCCGCGCCGAAGCTGATCGGCAGCGGACTGGCGCAGCTCGAGGACAAGGCGGCGCTAAGGAAAAACGCGGCGGTCGCGCAGAGTGTCGCGGCGCCAGTTAAACCGACGGCAAAGGTAGGGAAACCGTGGCTGGGGAAGGAACTATCGTGATCCAGTTTTTAGTGATCTAACTATGTCTTGGACGCCACAGAACCAGGGCCTTCTATCTCATATTATGATACGCAAGTTGCTAGGGGGCCGTGGGAAACGGCAAAGGTAGGAAAACCAGAGCTGGGGAAGGATCTATCGTCATCACTTTTTGGTGATCTTAGTACTGATCGCTATCGGTTTTTACATAGGTAATGACCTTATAGTTTAATCGCGATCTTCTCTCCACAATATTTTTAAAAAGGTCGTTTGAAAAGATCAAGTTTGTTTCCCAATGTCTGTTCAGATGAGTTTCAGCAGAACTATTATTGAATTCTGTGTGATTTTAATATGGGATTTCAGCCAACAACATTACTTCTAATTTGACCGTTTATTCCGGGTGTTGATTTGCGAGTAGTCAGATCTTTGGGTATGTAAATGAAGAATCTTTACAAATCGCAAAAATGATTTTGTGCGCTGGTGCTGATGACATCATCATTATAAGTTCCCATAACAGACCCTGCTTTGGAATATTTAACTACCAGATGCCTTTGAACTAAGGAAATGGACATCCTTTTTAAACTTTTACTCCAGGTCTAATGTCACAAATTTGCTTTGACAATAGTGAATCGAATTGTGGGTTTAAGCGGCACGTCAGATTTGAGGTTATTTGGGGCTGATTTTTGTAAAAGCTCGAAGTTGAGTAATGCCAGTGCTGACACTTTGGCAGAAAAGCATGCCGAACGCATCTGCTTGGTTTGGCGCAAACTCCGTCCCGTTAAGCAATTACACCAACGCCCACTTGTTGTCAACAAGGAAAAACTTTTTCAACCCTGGTATCGAATGCTTAGTAAAGTCATAACTCTTTTGCAACATTTTGTTACCTGAATTAGTTACCTAAATTCTCAAGAGAGAAGGCGACTCTGATTACTGACCGAGGATAAGGCGCGAAAGAACCAAGAAAATATATTGTAAAATATCTAGACTTTCTTCAAATTAGTCAGGCAATACCCCCTTGATAATGATAATAATAATAATAATAATAATAATATCTTTATTTGTGTGACAAAATGGCTAGGTTCACAAAAATCAAAAAACACAAAACAAATGTTCCACCTAACCAGCAAATTAAAAGTAAAAGCCTATTTATAAAATTGAAACATATTATTATTTAACAGCTCATTATGTACTAGTATAAAATTAAATCTGAGTGTGATAATCTTATAAAGAAACTCGTGCCTTGTGCAAGTCCAACAAAAAATTACTAAATAACTAATAAAACAACTAGCACAGAGTACAAAACATCGGGCAAACACACACCCGGTTAGTAATGCCACGTAATCAGTGCCAGCCGTCCGTAAGAATTTAATCATTGACAAATAGACGTAACATGTTACAGAAGTGATGAAGATTTTACACTCACTGACAACAGACTCAAAAGATATTTAACAAACAACTGTTTTTATTCTGTTAAGGACCTGCAAGCACATCTGAAACCCGTAGCAAACAGGAAGCCTAAAAAGTGGTTTTTGCAATGTCGAGAACCTTGCTATACTGTTTCAAGTGCGAGAGAGACAGATATATTTCCTCACCCCACACACCAAGCCATAAAAAAAGGTCGTTGTTAGGTACTAGGAAAGATCCGAGGATAAAACCACAAATTATAGGTATAACATCTGATAAACAAATCTGAAATGTCTTGGTATGATGTGAAATAATTTATTATCCTGATTTTAATACAACTTAACTCATGTTTCTACGACAATTATTGGCTGAATTAAATCAACTCAATAGACTGATAAAATTTCGCATGGAAACACAATTTTTATCGTAGAAACGCCATTTAAAGTTTCATTTCATCACAAAATCAAAACGACATAAGCAGTGATTACAACAATTTGTATAGTTTGCTTATTTAATTGGTACATCAATGACAATTTCCCTTTGCCATGCAAAACCAGACAAAGGAAACCCTCCAAATCCTAACCGAACAATGACTGACAGCCGACAGGTACCTGCTAGCCGTCCAGTGAGTGATCCGTCCTCACATACAGGGCCAAGATATTACACGATATGGAATTTATTTTGACTCATTATCACGAATCCCAAAATTTTGCAATAAAGACCAATTTATTTTTGTGTAAATGCATTTTTGTGTGCATGTTATTATTTCATTTTAAATTAAAATTTGACTAGGGCTTTGCGAACGCAGTTTGTGTTGCGTTGAAGATGAGCACAGGTAGCGGTTTGTGTATAGCGGATAAAAAGGTGCAGGCAGCAGTCACAAGAAAACCATGGAGCACCAAGCCAAACCATTGCCTTCTCGAAAATTCTGATCACTTGAAAATGTAGAAGGAATCTGACGTTCCTTTGTTTCTCTTCGAGCTGCCAGATAGCGAAAAAATGCAGATTATGAACTCATTGAGTAATGATAACGTAAATACATAAGACGTATCGAAACGAAATTAAATCTCATTCTCAAGCGAAAACAAGTGACATGTTTATTTACACGAGGGTATGATTAATCGGTAATCAGAGAGATTTTTGAGAAATTATCACATCTCTATCAAACTATCGTCATCTTATTCAATCATACTAAAAACTGAATTGATATAAAACTTTATTCTTGTCCGGCTTGCCGAGACGAGAAAGGATCGACAGAACAGAATGCCTTGGGACCGAAGCAACCCATCCATCCCTCGGCCTTTTGTTGGAAGATTTAATTGTCTGCCTGGTCAGTGACATGGTGGCAGGTACAACCCTAGCTCAAGTTCCAGAGCTGGCCGCGGGAAGAAGGCACTATCGGCGCTCAGTATGACACGTTTTAGAAGCCCGCATGATTCAAATGTAAATTAGTTATAAAATCATTATAGACACACTAATTAAAGTACGAAGCTGATAATAAGTCATGACCTTGCTATTGAGCTTATATCTAACACTGAAAAAATAACCAAACAGTTCGAACCACTGGTTCTTCAGATCCCCTGCAGAAGTTGTAATTTTTTGCGCATTTGCATGTTTCCTGCTTGGGATTTTTAGTGTGGTGTATGCCACAACTTTCAAATCAAGTTCATCGAATAGAGCAGGAAATTCTGAAGGGTTTAACATATTTTCGATATCGTGGTGCTTTTATTACTGTAGTAGAAAAATGTTCAAAGTGAATAAAAGTGCTCGCCGATCTACGCGCTTGTCCAGCCTTAACGAGTTTATCAACAATGATCTTGTAAATATGTGACTTACCAATGTTATATACCATGGTCCATGACCAATCTGGAATAAAAATGCTTTATTATTATCATTATTATCATTATTAGCAGACGCTCGTCACAAACTCGTTTGCGTTCTTGTCGTTGCCAGCCGCTGCGACAGAGCGCGCTGACGTCGGGCGCCGCGCCGCCGTTCCCCAAGTGGTTCCCGGCGAACCGCGCGGCGCTGGAGGCGGAGCTTCCCGCGCTGTCGCCCGCCGAGCTGTGCAAGGTCGCCGCGGAGCGCTACAAGGCCGGCAACAAGAAGGCGCTCGGCGTCTTCGCCGGCAAGCCGCCCGCGAGCGACGGAGCCAAGACCAACGGGGACGTCGGCAGCGACAAATCGCTAGCCAACGAATCAATGGACAACGAATCAATGGACAACGAATCACAGGCCAACGAATCACAGGCCAACGAATCGCAGGCCAACGAATCGCAGGCCAACGAATCACAGGTCAACGGGACTGCGGCTGAATCCCAAAACCCCGGCAAGGAGTCGCAGGACGACGACGATATCGTGAGTCGAGTTTCCGTGCCGCTACGATCGCTCGTTGCCGAATCCACTCGATTGGTGCCGAATCCACTCGATTGGTGCCGAATCCACTCGATTGGTGCCGAATCCACTCGATTGGTGCCGAATCCACTCGATTGGTGCCGAATCCACTCGATTGGTGCCGAATCCACTCGATTGGTGCCGAATCCACTCGATTGGTGCCGAATCCACTCGATTGGTGCCGAATCCACTCGATTGGTGCCACTCGATTGGTGCCGAATCCACTCGATTGGTGCCGAATCCACTCGATTGGTGCCACTCGATTGGTGCCGAATCCACTCGATTGGTGCCGAATCCACTCGATTGGTGCCGAATCCACTCGATTGGTGCCGAATCCACTCGATTGGTGCCGAATCCACTCGATTGGTGCCGAATCCACTCGATTGGTGCCGAATCCACTCGATTGGTGCCAATTACCCACTCGATTGGTGCCGAATCCACTCGATTGGTGCCAATTACCCACTCGATTGGTGCCGAATCCACTCGATTGGTGCCGAATCCACTCGATTGGTGCCGAATCCACTCGATTGGTGCCGAATCCACTCGATTGGTGCCGAATCCACTCGATTGGTGCCGAATCCACTCGATTGGTGCCGAATCCACTCGATTGGTGCCGAATCCACTCGATTGGTGCCGAATCCACTCGATTGGTGCCGAATCCACTCGATTGGTGCCGAATCCACTCGATTGGTGCCGAATCCACTCGATTGGTGCCGAATCCACTCGATTGGTGCCGAATCCACTCGATTGGTGCCGAATCCACTCGATTGGTGCCAATTACCCACTCGATTACCTTGGCCATGATTGAAGTGCATGAACTCCATACATTTAATTGTTTTGATTAACGATTGAATTAGTGGAGTTGATTCATGATTCATGGTAAAAGTTATTTTCATTGCCATCATGTCAAATCAGGGGTGGGGGCCTGAAACATTCCACTTGCTATTTTCTATATCTTGTTTCTCAATTCTCACACTCTTTATATTACTTTCTCATACTCCCATTTTGATATTCAACATTTTTTATATATTCAAATCTATGATAAACAAGTCTCTCAATTTGTTTACATCCTACGCTTCCTCTACACATCGCTTAGTAATCAGTCCATAAAGGCCATATTCCACTAGGGTTGCAACTCGCAGATCCGAAACGCCTATTCCAATCCGCCGGCATGTTTTGCTATTCCACACAAAAACCTCTGACTTTCCTAGCGCACGCGTAGTGCTTTGAAACATGACAAAGTTCTGGCAAGACAAGATTCATGCAGGGTATTTCACATTAGGGTTTCAGCTAATTTACTTCTTAATACCCTTCAAGCTGGTCGCTGGCTAATTTATCTTGCATTTATGTGTCTAAATAATGGTATTGAAACGTATATTTCCGTGAAATCAATCAATAAATTTGAGAAATAATGTATTTCCATGTCGATTTTGGCAGATGGAAAGAAAACAGCTGACAGTGGATAACTGTATCGGCATGGCTCGCCTTCTTCCTATTGGTTGGTTCTCGAAAACCCGCCGGTTCCAATCTTTCGCGATAGGAATAATCCTATCTGCCGAGCTGTTCGCGCAACCTGTCGCACTCATGCGCACTGACATCAAAACGAACCCGCCGGGTCCTAACCCGCGGTTTGCAACCCTGGTGGAATATGGCCTTAAGAACTTTGATATTTACGAAGTTGGATTGAATTTCCAAACACCTTCTTTCTTGCTAATAAAATTCATGTCCTGCAATTGAAATTTGTCGTAGAACCACCGTCTGCCCACAGCCCTCCTAACGCTGCCTCCGTTGTTCCACTGGTGGAAGCCACTCAGCTGCCCTAACCCCTTTTGACGCTGCCTCCGTTGTTCCACAAGTGGAAGCCACTCAGCTGCCCTAACCCCTTTTGACGCTGCCTCCGTTGTTCCACAGGTGGAAGCCACTCAGCTGCCCTAACCCCTTTTGACGCTGCCTCCGTTGTTCCACTGGTGGAAGCCACTCAGCTGCCCTAACCCCTTTTGACGCTGCCTCCGTTGTTCCACAGGTGGAAGCCACTCAGCTGCCCGAACCGACCAATCGCAAGCGCAAGCTGGAATCGCCCGAGCCGTCATCGGCGCCCAGCAAGCTGACCTCGAAGCTGACTGCGTTTGCGTTCAAGAAGACGTGATTTCGTCGGACGCTCTCGGCTCTGCGTGAACTGACGCCGCTATGAATTCCATGAATCTATGCATGTCGATGCTTCCCTGTATTTTATTATTACCTGTCTAGTGTTTTACCTAATTATTTGTCTTTTAATACATTTTCTCATTTATTTTGGTTCGTTGCCACGTTCATGCAGAGATCCTAGACGGGGGTGCGATTGTGTAACTTTGTTTCGTTCGATTTGGCTCGAAATCACTCGATATCAAATCACTGCCCCCCCCGTGTTAAACAATAGGCAGTGAAATTGAAAACGAATGATTTTGAAACCACAAAGTTACACAATAGAGTGGAGAAACCACTTCAATTAAATCCATGACACTTTTGTCTACATCTCACGTGTCAAGTAGAAACTGATAAGCCAGTCAAGTCTCAGCGCTCGATAAAGTTACTTGTACAGGTCGCAAAACTTTGGGTTGGAAACATCCTGGCATTTAACAGTAAGTGAAACCATTTTGAGATGGTATTTCTGTCCACCTCAAAGCAGTGTGCCATTTATAAGCGAATGAGTTACTTATTCATGCATATCAATGCACGAATAGGCTTGCAATAAATGCTAAATTGATTCTTCCCTGGCAACTGAAACCAAGAGGAGTATGAAACCAATTTAAAATCGTGGCAAAAAATACAATATTATGTACTAAGTAGCAGGTGAGGTTTCCCATCGCCATCGGGGAATATTCGTGGTTCGGGAAAAGCAGGGACAAGAAAGCAAGACGTTGCGTCCGTCGAAAGCTTTATTGGCGCCGTCAAAGCGGAACAAAACGGTTGCGGTGTCGAGATCGAGGAATCGGAAGCTCGTCGAATCGAAGCCCGGCGATTCGAAGCTCGTCGAATCGAAGCCCGGCGATTCGAAGCCCGGCGATTCGAAGCCCGGCGATTCGGGGGCCGGACCTGACATCGCCACGCAACGGAGTTTCGACTGAGCTGCCGTGGAGTTGCTGGTTTGGCAGCAGCACCGAGGCTAGTCTAGCGTAGGGTGACCAGACGTCCCATTTTCCCCAGGACAGTCCTGGTTTTCAGGTCCCTGTCCCGGCGTCCCGGGAGACACCACCCGGGACGCCTAAATGTCCCGGTTTTCCAGTCATTCCATTTGATTAAAGACATATTTTTTATTTCAAATAATAATTATCTCATACGATCTTTGTTAATTTTGTGTAATTTGGCCTTTTTTAAGATATTGGTTTGTGGATATGCTGTAGTTAATCGCAATAAGCGGCCCCACGCCCTCATCAATCCACTTCTGAATCCTTACGTGTTGACTTTATTTGCTTCAATCTGCCATTATTGTGTATTGTAGGGGTCACAAAATGGCAGTGGGAGCTGCAAAATTCGGTAAATTTGCCTAATTTAAATCATAGGTTACCCCTCCCCTTCACCCCACCCGTACGAAAATGTCCCGGTTTTTTAGTTCGAAAATGTGGTCACCCTAGTCTAGCACCGCCGTAGCCCCGCTGATTGTTGACGTTAGGTCGGTGCGAAGGCTGCACCAATCACAGCACCCCGAAGCGGTAGGACACACGGTGGGTGTACGTGCTGCCCGGGAGCAGAACGCTGTCCGGGAAGTTTTTCTGTCGGCAAACGCAAGCAAACGCCGGGGTCAGACAAAATCGGATTCTAAACACTCGGTCCGCGCGAGGCTGATGGGACGGACACGGACGGTTCATGGTTGTGTAAATATCGGTCGTGTGTGCAAAATCTTGAGGGTATTCCAGCATTCGCTCATCTCAGAAGGTGAGGTACGAAGCGCCGGCATCCCTACTTGGCTTTTGGGTAAAGTGGAACGCTGGAATACGATTGGGCGGCTCTAAGGCCTCGAGATTTTGCATGGCCAATCTTTAAAATCCTAAAAACCAAGCGCGGTGAGGATCATTGAAAAATCATACCTACTATGGACAATCATACGGTTCATACCTATCAGGCTATCATGGACAATCATAGGCACAAAAATAGATCAGTTATAATAATTATTGATCATTGATAAGTCACAATCATAGACATGAGTCTAAGAGAATTAATACCTAGCCAGTGTTGGCACAGACAAGGGCTATGTTTTTCAGCCATCTTTAAATATATACTCCATTTCCCATAAAGAAAATGAGTGGATTTGCAGCTTCCTCAAAGACCCACTGCCACTAGAAATTAGTTAGTCTCAAAACTGCCCATAGAGGCATTTGTCCGGTTCAAGACATGGCATGTATGTTTTGAAACTCTGAGCTCGTGTCTAGCAGCAGAGGGTCCTCGAGGAAGTTGCAAATCTATAGTACGTCTCAGGTTACTTTGTCAACAGCAAACCGGTATTCAACAAAGTTATGGTGTAAACCCAATGCCCCGGGGCGCTGCGAAAAGAACCTGAGACGTACTATACTCGCCTTCTAAACGTGAAATGGAGTTTAGCGACGCATAATCTGTGTATGCAGTGCGAGCAAAGAGGCCGGCCCGCGACGACTCACGTGGTTGACGGCGTCCGGGTAGTTCTGCGTCTCGAGACAGAACCCGGCGTGGCGCGAGTATTGCGCGCCGTCCTTGCCCGGCAGCGGCGCGGCGCCGACGTCGGGCATGAAGTTGCCGGTGTAGACCTGCACGCCCGGCTGGTCCGAGTGCACCTCCATCACGCGGCCGCTGCCCTCGTGCACGGCCCTGCACACGAGAACCGGACGCTCCGAATCCCACGCTACGTGTGTGCCGTTATCTAGCACGTGATCTCGGTACGGCACGGGGGTTGTTGCTCCGCTCGTTACCCGATGTTGTAGCTTTTACGTCATGCCGTTACCCGTTCCGATTGATAAAATCCCTATTGTTGTTCGTGTTAATTTTCTAGTTTGCAACCGAGACCGGCGAAATCAGAGTGCACGGCCCTGGACACGAGAACCGGACGCTTCGAATCCCACGCTCTAGTCTGCCGTTATCTCACAGCATGTTCCCAAGTGGCACAAAAACATTTTGCGTACGTTATTTCGAACGTTCGGTGGACGTCGAAAAGATAACGGGAGATAACTTGCGTTCGACGTTCACATTTGCCAAATTTTCGATTAGGTTTCACCCAAACGTTGAACTCGAGTAGTTCCCCGTTAGCTTTTCGACGTCCACCGAACGTTCGTGATGACTGTTTTTGTGCTAATTGGGTTGTCTCAGTACGGCACGGGGGTCATTGCTCTGCTCGTTACGTTACCTGCCCAGCGATTTTGTAACTGTTACGTTATGCCATTACCCGTTCCGATGGATAAAATCTCTAATGTTGTCCGTGTTAAGTTTCTAATTTGCAACCGAGAACGGCGAAATTAGAGTTGCGTAATCACGCTCCAGGAACGCCGCACTCGACACTGAGAGAAAGAGAACCCTCGGGGTTTCGAAATGTAGACAGACCAAACTCTTTGGATGCCGCTGACTTCCAATGAACAAATCCCAGAAATGCGTATTTTGTCCATTGAATTTGAAGGTTAACAAAACCAGCCAGTTAGCTGATAGTTCGTTTCTTGTGAATTTGTTTGCCAACGCAATGCGGAGTAATGTGTCAAATAATTATGCCCGGTTTTACCAAAGTTCTAGTTGGGATCGCAACAGCTAGGAGTTGAAAACTATGGAAAAACCAAGTCATAGACCCGGTTTTTCAATGGCACATAACTCATTAGATATCTAAGGGACTGTTAACCTATTTGCTTAGCAACGTCCAATCAGAACTTTTAATTTTTTGAATGATGGACCATTAGTAGGTACTTTAATGGGCCTTCGAAAAACCGGCGCTTGGCCTATTTTGAATATTTGCGCAGCCCTATAATATGGCTCATCTTATATCTGTGTCGTAGCCATAGCTAGGTATGGTAGAATGTCTGGGTAACCTTATATCTGTGACGTAGCCATAGCTAGGTATGGTAGAATGTCTGGGTATCCTTATATCTGTGACGTAGCCAAAGCTAGGTGTGGTAGAATGTCTGGGTAACCTTATATCTGTGACGTAGCCAAAGCTAGGTATGGTGGAATGTCTGGGTAACCTTATATCTGTGACGTAGCCATAGCTAGGTGTGGTAGAATGTCTGGGTAACCTTATATCTGTGACGTAGCCATAGCTAGGTATGGTAGAATGTCTGGGTACCTAACCTTAAATCTCTGACAGAATAATGGGTCAAACAATTAGCCTATTCCGAACATCCACGCAGCCGTACGAAGTAGCGTACCGTGCGACGAAGCGCATGCCCTCGCTGTCCCCGCGATTCACGCAGAGGTTGTGGTCGAAGCCCTTGGTCGGCGCGAGTTCCGGCGCGGCCAGAGCCTCGCCGAGCGTGCGAGGGATGCGCAGGTCCAGCGCGGTGCCGCCCACGCCGCGCAGTTCGCCCGTCGGGATGTTGGTGTCGTCCGTGGCGGTGAACAGGTCGGCGTTCACCGACAGCTTGCTGGCCTTGACGCCCGCCGCGCCGCTCTTCTGCAAGGTTAAGGGTTGCGTGTGGGTGAAAATGGTTTCGGGCTCAAATTTGAACATTTTTTTAACGGTATTTGATCTGCGACTTGGAAAACCCAAATATTATCACTATTCCGTCTAGAAATTTATTGGCGTTTTTTTAATGCTGGTTATATTTTTTAAATTTGAATTATTATATGCAATTAACATTATTAACCTATATTTTCTTTACTCATTTCTTCATGTTTGTGTACGTTAGCTCAAGTACACATTGCAAGGAATAGATGCTTGAATGTGGGTTTTTTCCTCTCTCGGAAAACGAAACCCAATGTCCACCAACAGCTCCAGCTGTCTTTTACGACTACTTTTTATTTAAACTTCATGTTTTCTACAAAAATCTATAATTTGAAGTTTGAACGCACAAGTATTGTAAGTTAAATTGTTAACAGAAGCGGCAGTATAGTTTTTGCGACATTATTTACACGTTTGATGTGGAAATTTGAATATTCAAAGGCGTTTAAGTTTGCTCCACACAGGATGCACACCATTTCTTGGAATATTCGGTGAATGTTGAACGGATTCCAAGCTTTGATGCCGGCATGTAGGCTATGCCTACTCCATTTCACGTCAAGAAGGAGAGTGGATTTGCATCGTTATCGAGAACCCACTGCTGCTAGACACGAGCTACAAGAGTTTCAAAACTGCCCCTAAAGCCTTTTGTCCGACTCAAGACATGGCTAGTAAGTTTTGAAACTCTTAGCTCGTGTCTAGCAGCAGTTGGTCCTTATGGAAGTAGCAAATCCACTCTCGTTCTTAGCCAGGCCAGGCTAGGCTATACTAGTGAGCCTGTATAGGGCTAGAGAGTGGCCATCTCTGTGCATGGGCGCCATGTTTTTACCAAATTGATTTATACAATAGCCCTTTCAGCAGTAGTTGATACCTTACGAACTTACCTCACCATGTACATAATACGTAGATATGCACAGGAATATGAGAAACTCATATAGACAACTGCCACGTGCTTCGTGATGAACTTGGTCAAAACATGTCGTCCGTTTAGCATGGGATTTGAACAGCCAATAGAAAAGTGTCATCATGTTGGCCACTCTCTAACCCTATATAGGCCAGGCTAGGTCATGCCTGGCTCAAGACATGGCTTGTAAGTTTAGTAACTCTTAGCTCGTGTCTAGCAGCAGTGGGTCCTTACGGAAGTTGCAAACCGACTCTCCTTCTAAACATGAAATGGAGTAGGTATAGTCCAGGCTAGGCTAGGTCATTCCATGCCATGCCAAGCACTCACATGTCCGGCCAGGTTGAAGTACGAGTGGCTGGCGAGGTTGACGGGCGTCGGCTTGGTGGCGGTGGCCGTCATCTCGAGCAGCAGCGTGTTGTCGGCGGTGAGCGTGTACGTGGCCTGCGCCAGCACCTGGCCGGGGTAGCCTTCGTCTCCGTCGGGCGACAGGTGGGACAGCGTCAGACGGGTGCGCTCCACGTGCGACGTCCACACCGCCTGCAAAACAATGCGGTTAGCGTCCACACCTCCTGCAAAACAACGCGGTTAGCGGCGCACCGACTTCTCGAGAGCCTTATTGACCCACGAACCCTGCTTGCAGGAGTTGTAATCCCGTAATGCTCTCCCATATTCGACCATCTTCCTTCTCATATAAAATCAGCCTCCTCTTACTAAGAATTCTCCCTGGTCACCTTCAATCCTATTTGCTGAACAATCTTTTTTACTCATTAAAAGAATTTCCAAAGCAACTCTAGGGATGTTGAATATGTTATTATATTGTATATACTATCATTATTGTGTAGTTTTAATTTCATCCTATTATGATTGACAATGTGTATATTATGTTTCACAATCTGTGAAAGTGCGTTGGCATTGCCATTAGTATTCTCAATTCTTGCCAAATGTGACAGCGAGAACGCAAAGTGGAACAAGCGATTGAATACGAAATGGCAGCGACATCTTTTCAGAAGTTTTCGTATACATATATAGCATGTATGCCAAGGGGAATTTTTTAAGTTAGTCTAGAGTCGAAGTGTAAAAAAGATGGTCTAAAAGAAAATGAATAATCTGCGCATCCAATTCATTAGACCGTGGAATCAAAACCCGTTTCAACAGCTCTCAACAAAATTCACACTACCGCCATACGGCAATTCCACAGTCTGGTTTGCTGAGTTGTGGAAATGAAGTCAGGGCCTGGATTTGCGACACAGGGTTAGGTAACCTAACCAGTAAAAGGCACTAATCGCCGAATCTGATCGGCTGAAAAAATATTTAACCATGATTTTAGCCCGAACAATTTTGAACCCAAATTTCATAAATCCTACATGAAGATGCATGAGGCTGCATGAAGATGTAAAAAATATATCATACGGTAAATTAATAATCTAAATAGATTATAGGTACTACTTAAGATATCTGAGTTTTGCATTTCATTTGAGATACCTCTAGATAAAGATAATGATGAATACCAACATTGATAATAATCAAGCACAAAACTGATTGCTCATCTTCACAGATAACAATGCTGTTGAACCACTTCTTGAATTCAATGACTGATGGAAGACTGCACTTGGAATAAAAAGCTCGTTCAAATACATTAAAATTGGTTAGATTGCAAATGTTTAAAGAAATATATTGTGCCCTTATGTTTTTTGAAAACCTGTGAGGTGTCACGGGGCATTTGCAGCAAGGTTCACATGTTAGATCACTTGAGCGTCAACAAGCGGTCAATCACTCGTACAGTTACCAACAACTCGGGACAGAAGCCACTGAACATCATCGCCCATGTCATGTATTACGCTCTGTGCATGGACTGGGTTCAGGGTTCGCAAAAGTTGTTTCCAAGCCGAGCTCGAAACCCGGAAGCTTGCCGAGTCGACAGTGGCGTAGCCGGACCCACCTTGTTGAAGCCCTTGAAGTCGATGGCCGGTACGCACCTTGTCGAAGCCCTTGAAGCCAATGGCCGGTACCCACCTTGTCGAAGCCCTTGAAGTCGATGGCCGGTACCCACCTTGTTGAAGCCCTCGAAGTCGATGGCCGGTACCCACCTTGTTGAAGCCCTCGAAGTCGATGGACGGTACCCACCTTGTCGAAGCCCTCGAAGTCGATGGCCGGTATGCACCTTGTCGAAGCCCTCGAAGTCGATGGACGGTACCCACCTTGTCGAAGCCCTTGAAGTCGATGGCCGGTATGCACCTTGTCGAAGCCCTCGAAGTCGATGGACGGTACCCACCTTGTCGAAGCCCTCGAAGTCGATGGCCGGTATGCACCTTGTCGAAGCCCTCGAAGTCGATGGACGGTACCCACCTTGTCGAAGCCCTCGAAGTCGATGGCCGGTACCCACCTTGTCGAAGCCCTCGAAGTCGATGGACGGTATGCACCTTGTCGAAGCCCTCGAAGTCGATGGCCGGTACCCACCTTGTCGAAGCCCTCGAAGTCGATGGCCGGTACCCACCTTGTCGAAGCCCTCGAAGTCGATGGCCGGTACCCACCTTGTCGAAGCCCTTGAAGTCGATGGACGGTACCCACCTTGTCGAAGCCCTCGAAGTCGATGGCCGGTACCCACCTTGTCGAAGCCCTCGAAGTCGATGGACGGTATGCACCTTGTCGAAGCCCTCGAAGTCGATGGACGGTACCCACCTTGTCGAAGCCCTCGAAGTCGATGGCCGGTACCCACCTTGTCGAAGCCCTCGAAGTCGATGGACGGTATGCACCTTGTCGAAGCCCTCGAAGTCGATGGCCGGTACCCACCTTGTCGAAGCCCTCGAAGTCGATGGCCGGTACGCACCTTGTCGAAGCCTTTGAAGTCGACGGCCGGTACCCACCTTGTCGAAGCCCTCGAAGTCGATGGCCGGTACCCACCTTGTCGAAGCCCTTGAAGTCGATGGCCGGTACCCACCTTGTCGAAGCCCTCGAAGTCGATGGACGGTACCCACCTTGTCGAGGCCTTTGAAGTCGATGGACGGTACCCACCTTGTCGAAGCCCTCGAAGTCGATGGCCGGTATGCACCTTGTCGAGGCCTTTGAAGTCGATGGCCGGTATGCACCTTGTCGAAGCCCTCGAAGTCGATGGCCGGTACCCACCTTGTCGAAGCCCTCGAAGTCGATGGCCGGTACCCACCTTGTCGAAGCCCTCGAAGTCGATGGCCGGTACCCACCTTGTCGAAGCCCTCGAAGTCGATGGCCGGTACCCACCTTGTCGAAGCCCTTGAAGTCGATGGACGGTACCCACCTTGTCGAGGCCTTTGAAGTCGATGGACGGTACCCACCTTGTCGAAGCCCTTGAAGTCGATGGCCGGTACCCACCTTGTCGAAGCCCTCGAAGTCGATGGACGGTATGCACCTTGTCGAAGCCCTCGAAGTCGATGGCCGGTACCCACCTTGTCGAAGCCCTCGAAGTCGATGGCCGGTACCCACCTTGTCGAAGCCCTCGAAGTCGATGGACGGTATGCACCTTGTCGAAGCCCTCGAAGTCGATGGCCGGTACCCACCTTGTCGAAGCCCTTGAAGTCGATGGCCGGTACCCACCTTGTCGAAGCCCTTGAAGTCGATGGACGGTACCCACCTTGTCGAAGCCCTCGAAGTCGATGGCCGGTACCCACCTTGTCGAAGCCCTTGAAGTCGATGGACGCTACCCACCTTGTCGAAGCCCTTGAAGTCGATGGACGGTACCCACCTTGTCGAAGCCCTTGAAGTCGATGGCCGGTACCCACCTTGTCGAAGCCCTCGAAGTCGATGGACGGTATGCACCTTGTCGAAGCCCTCGAAGTCGATGGCCGGTACCCACCTTGTCGAAGCCCTCGAAGTCGATGGACGGTATGCACCTTGTCGAAGCCCTCGAAGTCGATGGACGGTACCCACCTTGTCGAAGCCCTCGAAGTCGATGGCCGGTATGCACCTTGTCGAGGCCTTTGAAGTCGATGGACGGTACCCACCTTGTCGAAGCCCTTGAAGTCGATGGCCGGTACCCACCTTGTCGAAGCCCTCGAAGTCGATGGCCGGTACCCACCTTGTCGAAGCCCTCGAAGTCGATGGCCGGTACCCACCTTGTCGAAGCCCTCGAAGTCGATGGACGGTATGCACCTTGTCGAAGCCCTCGAAGTCGATGGCCGGTACCCACCTTGTCGAAGCCCTCGAAGTCGATGGCCGGTATGCACCTTGTCGAGGCCTTTGAAGTCGATGGACGGTACCCACCTTGTCGAAGCCCTCGAAGTCGATGGACGGTACCCACCTTGTCGAAGCCCTCGAAGTCGATGGCCGGTATGCACCTTGTCGAGGCCTTTGAAGTCGATGGACGGTACCCACCTTGTCGAAGCCCTTGAAGTCGATGGCCGGTACCCACCTTGTCGAAGCCCTCGAAGTCGATGGCCGGTACCCACCTTGTCGAAGCCCTCGAAGTCGATGGCCGGTACCCACCTTGTCGAAGCCCTTGAAGTCGATGGCCGGTACCCACCTTGTCGAAGCCCTTGAAGTCGATGGCCGGTACCCACCTTGTCGAAGCCCTTGAAGTCGATGGCCGGTACCCACCTTGTCGAAGCCCTCGAAGTCGATGGCCGGTATGCACCTTGTCGAGGCCTTTGAAGTCGATGGACGGTACCCACCTTGTCGAAGCCCTTGAAGTCGATGGCCGGTACCCACCTTGTCGAAGCCCTCGAAGTCGATGGACGGTACCCACCTTGTCGAAGCCCTCGAAGTCGATGGCCGGTACCCACCTTGTCGAAGCCCTCGAAGTCGATGGCCGGTACCCACCTTGTCGAAGCCCTCGAAGTCGATGGCCGGTATGCACCTTGTCGAAGCCCTCGAAGTCGATGGCCGGTACCCACCTTGTCGAAGCCCTTGAAGTCGATGGCCGGTACCCACCTTGTCGAAGCCCTCGAAGTCGATGGCCGGTACCCACCTTGTCGAAGCCCTTGAAGTCGATGGACGGTACCCACCTTGTCGAAGCCCTTGAAGTCGATGGCCGGTACCCACCTTGTCGAAGCCCTTGAAGTCGATGGACGGTACCCACCTTGTCGAAGCCCTTGAAGTCGATGGCCGGTACCCACCTTGTCGAAGCCCTCGAAGTCGATGGACGGTATGCACCTTGTCGAAGCCCTCGAAGTCGATGGCCGGTATGCACCTTGTCGAAGCCCTCGAAGTCGATGGACGGTATGCACCTTGTCGAAGCCCTCGAAGTCGATGGACGGTACCCACCTTGTCGAAGCCCTTGAAGTCGATGGCCGGTACCCACCTTGTCGAAGCCCTCGAAGTCGATGGACGGTATGCACCTTGTCGAAGCCCTCGAAGTCGATGGCCGGTATGCACCTTGTCGAAGCCCTTGAAGTCGATGGCCGGTACCCACCTTGTCGAAGCCCTTGAAGTCGATGGCCGGTACGCACCTTGTCGAAGCCCTTGAAGTCGATGGCCGGTACCCACCTTGTCGAAGCCCTCGAAGTCGATGGACGGTATGCACCTTGTCGAAGCCCTCGAAGTCGATGGCCGGTATGCACCTTGTCGAAGCCCTTGAAGTCGATGGCCGGTACCCACCTTGTCGAAGCCCTTGAAGTCGATGGCCGTTACCCACCTTGTCGAAGCCCTTGAAGTCGATGGACGGTACGCACCTTGTCGAGCCCTTGAAGTCGATGGACGGTACCCACCTTGTCGAAGCCCTTGAAGTCGATGGACGGTACCCACCTTGTCGAAGCCCTCGAAGTCGATGGACGGTACCCACCTTGTCGAAGCCCTTGAAGTCGATGGACGGTACCCACCTTGTCGAAGCCCTTGAAGTCGATGGCCGGTACCCACCTTGTCGAAGCCCTTGAAGTCGATGGACGGTACGCACCTTGTCGAGCCCTTGAAGTCGATGGACGGTACCCACCTTGTCGAAGCCCTTGAAGTCGATGGACGGTACCCACCTTGTCGAAGCCCTCGAAGTCGATGGACGGTACCCACCTTGTCGAAGCCCTCGAAGTCGATGGACGGTACCCACCTTGTCGAAGCCCTCGAAGTCGATGGACGGTACCCACCTTGTCGAAGCCCTTGAAGTCGATGGACGGTACCCACCTTGTCGAAGCCCTCGAAGTCGATGGCCGGTACCCACCTTGTCGAAGCCCTTGAAGTCGATGGACGCTACCCACCTTGTCGAAGCCCTCGAAGTCGATGGACGGTACCCACCTTGTCGAAGCCCTTGAAGTCGATGGACGGTACCCACCTTGTCGAAGCCCTTGAAGTCGATGGACGGTACGCACCTTGTCGAAGCCCTCGAAGTCGATGGACGGTACCCACCTTGTCGAAGCCCTTGAAGCCGCCGTGCAGGTGGAACGGCGCCCGATTCTGCGACACCTGGTACGGCGTGTCGCCGAGCGTGAACTGCCCGTTGCGGATGCGATTGGCCACGCGGCCGACCACCGCGCCGAAGTATGGGTTGTCCTCGCGCAGGTAGCCTGCGTCGGGGCACACGCAGGGCAACGTCGTTGGTTCGGGAAGGACATGTTGTTCCAGGTTCAAGCAGATACTTGTATGCAATGGATATGGATGGGAGGCAAAGCTGGAAAAGTGTCCAACCGAACAAGTCTCCTACGGAGATCCTTTTATCCCACCCGGCCAAGCAGGAGTATGCCTGCCCGAAAAGCACAGTTGGTAGAGCGCCTAACTGGCAATAAGGAGGTCCTGGGTCCGTATCCCGGTTCGGTTGCTCATTCCTCTAGCTTCGCTTCCCTTCCATCCATTGCATACCTACGGGGATATGTCTGCAACAATAAGGTCTATTGACTTGAGGAAGATTGCACTGGCAGTGGCAGTTAAAGCAATTAAACTTTTCTATTGCATGTCTAAAGTGTCAGTAGTAGGCTAAACGAATTAAGGACAATGACCTAAGGAAAGGCAAGTGAAATTAAACAATAAACAGGACGGAAAAGCAGGATGTTTTAGGAACTCTGGCACTGAAGAGCATAAGGTAAAAGAAACAATCTCAATTGACATCTCAAAGTTTCGTTATGACATTTGAAAGGGCCTTGTGAACTTGTCTCTCCTTTGATATCATTCTATTAAAGTGTTAACTTACCAGTCATGTCGTCAAAGCCAAGCACAACGTCTTCAATATTGCCCTTACTGTCTGGGACCTTGAGCGAGGTAACGATTGCTCCGTACGTGATGATCTGCACCGACATCCCGTTCTTGTTGGTCATTGTGAAACGGCGGACCAGCTCCGACCTCTGCGTGGCGTTGTCACGCATGAAACCGAAGCTGTCCTCCACCAGGTCGACGGAACCCTTCATCCTCGAGCTGCTGCCCCCACAGGTATCTTCGCACAGCGCCGTGGCTAGCAGAGACAACGACACCAGTGAGCACCAAGTCCAACGAGCCATCTCGAAGGATGCTGAAGCAATGAGACAGACGCCTACAAGTTATGCATTACCTGTTTCGGTGGTCGCGTCTGGGAGAGAAACTGGTTTTCTCGGCCCAAGGCGAGAGCTGGTGAGAGGTTTTTGAGGTTAACGTCCGGCCTTGGGAGTCGAGGTTGTTACACAACAGTTTCGCACGGCGAGCACTGGCACCTTCGGGCACGACAGATTCGCGAATGGATGTCTTAATTCTGAGTTGGTAACGAAAGGCATCGACTTATCTCGGTTTTTATTGGCAATATTGCGCAGCACTGCCGATATGACTTATCTGCGGTGACTGAAGTGGTTGCCGCAAGAGAGATTATTCAGCAATATAATGTGTGCAAATAACTTAAGTTCGTGAAAATAATAGTATTTATTCTTTGCGATAAGGTTTGTCTTGTTCCTGTGGTCATAAAACCGGTAAACAACTTATTCATCGCGCAGCGCGCACTCAAACACCACAAGCTAGAGATGGCCGATTCAGAATCGATTTTCTCGAAAATCGATTTTTTGCCTTTCGATTAATCGATTTTTGAATCGATTTTCTGTCTTTCGATATATCGGTGAATCGATTTTCTGTCTTCCGATTTTAGAGGTCGACCGATGTAGGCAATGAAGGTTAGGTTGGTTTTAGAGACCTGAAAATGGCGCCTGGCAAAAGTGATTTGTGGAAGTTTTTCATCAAACAGAGTGGGAATACGGCCACGTGCAGACAATGTTCCCAGTTGATAAAGACGGGGGGGAACACGAGTAACCTGAAGCAACATATGGTTCGGAAGCACTCCAACCACAACCTACAACAGGAGGTCGATCCCGATGATCCCGCTGTAAATGTAGTTTTGCCAGACACTGACAATGACATTGACATGATGCCAAGCACAAGCCGTACACATTCTTCTGCCTCTGGCCCTGAACCTGAACCATCCGGAGTCTTGCCTACAGTGAGTTTTAAGCTCTACCTATTCAACTTGACTGTGATTTAACTTGTCTAATCTGTCCAAAAAAAAACTGTGAGAACCTATTTTCCTGTAACAGAACTTACACAACTACTTCAATTCACTGCCAGCATCGACGTCGGAGTCCAGCTCCAGACGCAGCTCAAGTTCCTTGTCAGGTGGTCTGCAAATACCAATTGACGAAGCTATTGGAAATGTAAATTCGTTCTCCTCACGAGGTCATAGACACGCCAGCATCACAGATGCCATTATATTTATGGTCATCACCCATTTCAATAGTCAATTCCGAAGGATTGAAGACACTGCTTAAAGCCACTGTACCATTATATAAAATCCCGTCACGTCAAACTTTCACTAAGCTCATCGATGGGAAGTTTGAAATTTTGTCCGAACAATTGAAGACTAAAATCGCCAGTGCTCCTTACGTAACAGTTACCACGGATGCATGGACAGAAGAGTTCAATACCAAAGGGTTTTTGGGGACCACTATTCACTATTTACAAGGAGTAACCATGCGAACCGCCACAATTGGACTTGTAGAGTTGGATGAGAGTCACACTGCAGACTACATCCACATGAAATTGCAATCACAATTGGAACAGTGGGGAATTTCTAAAGAAAAGGTAGTTGCAGCCGTCACAGACAATGCAGCAAACATGGTTAAAGCTATTGCCGATTATTTGGGCAAGTCTAAACACTTGCCATGCTTCGCCCACACCCTAAATCTCGTGCCAGTGAAAGCTATTCAAGGTATTGAGGACCTGACAGCTCTAATTAGTAAGGTAAAGACTATAGTGACCTACTTTAAGCAGACTGTGAATGCTGCCGACTCCCTGCGTAAGCTGCAGAAGGATGCAGGGAAGACAGATGGGCAGATATTAAAGCTAAAGCAAGAGGTACCTACTAGATGGAATTCCTGTTTTTACATGCTAGAACAATTCATTTTATTAAGCCCAATTGTATCATCGGTATTGACAACAATGCGCAAATCTCCGCCTATGCTAACTGCGGATGAAATTGATGAAGTTCGCGAGGTTATAGTCCAACTAAAGCCTATCGAGAAGGCAATGAAAGAGTTATCGGGTGACAAATATGTCACATGCAGCAAAGTTATACCTCTTGTACATTGCATTACTAAGGCAATTTCGAAGGCCAGCCCCCAGTCCGAACTTGCAATCAATTTGCAAGCAAATCTGTTGCAGGAGCTGGAGAAGCGCTTTTCAATGATAGAGAAGGTCTCCTTGCTGGCGATGTCAACCCTGCTGGATCCCCGGTTCAAGCGCTTACATTTCCAAAGCCCTTCATCATGTGCACAGGCAATTCAAGGCATTAATTCCTTGATGTCGGATGCTATTGTCAACGATGTAGCAACTTTGCCGAGCAGAACACCAGCAGCTGATGATCTGTGGAGTTTTCACTCCGAACTGGTTGACAAATCAAATACGAACGACAGTTTGGGAACGGCAGGAGGTATGTCTATCGAACTTCGACAATATCTGAACCAATCGGTAATTGGAATAAAATCTGACCCTTTTCTTTACTGGGAGTCGGTAAGACACGTGTACCCAAAAGTTTATTTGGCTGCAAATAAATATTTGCCGATAGTGGCAACATCCGTGCCTTCAGAGAGACTGTTCTCGAAGGCCGGAAATATTATGACCTGCTCGCGGAACCGCCTGACGGGCAAAAGATTGTCCAAGATTCTTTTCCTTAGCTCCCTTGATGTTTGCGATTGGGATTTGGGAGCTTAACATTTAAAATTAAGGTAACTATATGATTTTTCGGAAAGTGATGTCACCTATTATGTACTTGATTCATAAATAAATGTATTCCAAAGAGAAAATGTATTCTTTTGTGTTTTTTATGGAAAAATCGAAAAAAATCGGAAAATCGATTTTTGAAGGTTAAAAAATCGATTAATTGAATCGAACTGTTTCGATTTAAATCGATTCACTGAATCGATTTTTTGCACAAAGTCGGCCATCTCTACCACAAGCCATATTCAACCTTGAGCTGTCACAACAAACAGAGGTGTAAGCAATCAACCAGCAACATGTGCGCGGCGCAAGTGCCCGTGCGCATTGCCACTTGCCACTGCACTTTGTTAGTCAGCTGTACTGTTTCGTACTTTCCTCGTCGATTGCGGAAGGCGGAACTTTTGCCATAAATTCTGAAATACATGACTCATGTTTCGTAATCTTCCATTTATTCATACAAAATAAACACACCCCTATTTGTGCAAACGACCGTGAAGTTTTTAATCCAGGTTACGATGGGTATCGACACCAAGGTACGTGTAACTTCCACGCCACACTATTCAAGTATGTTTCATTCATCTTGTTTCTTTGTTGGCCTCGGGCCATTATGCAAAGCATGTTGACTCAAATAGTTACGTAGGTACGTAGTACTCGCTGGCTATCTGGCTCAGACGAGGCAGATCTAGTTCTCTGACGTCCACTGGTCAGTGAGGATGGTTGTTCTTGTTGACTTCGTGCTTGCTAATTGACTCTGTGTGCTCAGACTCAGATTGTGTTGGGAAATTTCCACCGTAGTCTGCACTACCCTGCTCTGCCATGGAGGCTTTGGAGGCCACTGAAGACTTCGCTCCTCCGGGCACAAATGTAATGGTCTAGAAAATAAGTCAAAATACCTATGATAGAATTGCTGCAATTTTCCGTCAGACCGAAACTTGCACAGCTTACATTCGAACCCGTTCTCGTTGCCAAAAATGTTGTTTCGCTTTCTGATTTTGCCGAAAGAACACTCTCGCAGCAAGTGTTGGTATTTTTCTGGTACCTATTTATTTTTGAAATGTCACCACATGCACATTTAGCAATTTTATCATTTTCATTTTTCTCCTTCAAAATTTGGCACCCTCTCCAACAATAACATCATCACCGACGTGTCAGCCTTCCATGGCAGACTGCTTGATGGGTTTGTTTTTGCAGCTGCTGGGCGGATCGAAGCGTGAAGTGCGCGAGATGGCTGCGCGGATTTGCCGGGAATACCTGAGTGGAGCGTGGCGTGACGTCACGGGGAGCAACATCGGACTCAAACGCGTCACGTGAGTCCAAATGGGAGGCCCAGCTATCATGCTGCTATGAAATGCTTTGTGAGGCTTCAATATGAGTCATCTTATAATATCAATTATTATTACAACTGGGATCAGCAAAAATGTAAATTGTATCACAATCATTTGCTTGCAACTCTACCAATTGTACCCCATTACATTTATGTACCCCAAGCAATTGAACCAATTTTCATTTAAACCACGTCTATGTTTGTTGGAGCCCTTGAAGCTCTTCCAAGCATAGTGATGTTATCTGCTTCGAGAGCATGGTGTTGGTAAACACACTGCATGAAGACACTCCTCTAAAAACAAGGAGGAAGTAGCACGTGACCCTCATGAAGGTCACTTGCAACTTGAACACTTAGCTGCATTAGCCAATCACTTGGCTGCTGTTCAGTTTAGTTTGAAACACCTGGTGCTTGCCAAACAGCAAGCTGCAAGCTGTCTGTCTGAGGGCAAACTTTCCACTGGCCGGGTCCAGATCAGGCCGGGTCCAGCGCCCGAATACTTGCTCTTGGGGAGAAAGGCAGCCCGCCCAAGGCACTTTTCAATTATGCGTGACCCAGTGAGACAGAGATTTGGGATTTCATCACCTGACCTGGCTGTTCAAAACGGGGAGCCTGTTTATGTTTTGCCCTTAAGAAAAATTAAACAAATTCCGTCTTTCTGACGAGTAAACATTTATTCAACTCGACGCTTGACATATCAATTCATGCAAAGTGGGTGCCCTAATGGTGTGAATTAAAAGTGTCTGTAAGCCTCACGTCCCGTTTGCTTTTGCTGTAGTCGACATCTGAAATACGACACAACAAACTGACGTTGCTTGTGGCATCAGTTGGCCCGGTGCCAAAGCATTGTGCGTACCTAGCTAGTAATTACCGTCTCCTACCTCGTTACTAGGAGCACAATGGGCTTACAACGGCCAGCTGGTATTTTACGCATGCGACGTAGCAATCAGTGAATGCCAGTCGTAGAAAGGTCAACTTCAATGTCAGCCTTGTCTTTCCTCAATCTTACAACGTGCACATTGTACCTTCATTGCTTCACTTCTTAAAAACATAAGACAGCACAAAGTGAATAAGGAAACCAATCAGTATTTACCTTCTACTTACTGATTACTTAAAAAATCATTGCATTTGGATGTACAATTGAAACCTTTGCAACATTCCTCGGGCATACAAATAACATAGTCCAGCATTGATTTGGTACCTACCTATACAAGGTCACTAGGTATCATTATTCAAGTTCTAACCCATTGCAGAACAATAAGTGCTAAAAAAGCAGTCAGGTAGATTACCATGGGATAAAAGCCTGATTCCTGTGGGATAAAAGCCTGATTCCTGTGATATAAAAGCCTGATTCCTGTGGGATAAAAGCCTGATTCATGTGGGATAAAAGCCTGATTCCTGTGATATAAAAGCCTGATTCATGTGGGATAAAAGTCTGATTCCCTTGATATAAAAGCCTAATGATTCATGTGGGATAGAAGCCTGATTCTTGTGGGCTAAAAGTCTGATTCCTGTGATATAAAAGGATGATTCATGTGGGATAAAAGCCTGGTTCCCTTCATATAAAAGCCTGATTCAGGGGGTATAAAAGTCTGATTCCCTTGATATAAAGCCTAATGATTTCCGTGGGACAAAAGCCTGTATCGGCAATGAAAGCCACCGCACCGGATACCGCTACGCTTTGCGCCGCGCCCGACCGAATCGAAGGCCCCGACTTGGACAGCAACCTGGTGTCTATCTCGCACGCGCCGTGAGGTCGCGACTTTGACCCGGTCACTCTATCTCGGCGGTCACCGACCCACGGCCAGGTCGATGACCCCCAACCCGATGGACTCTGGAGTGCTGCTGGAAACGAGGACTGGTCGATGCGGACGGGCAGAGTTGCAGGCTTTCGCTGGCTTCCGAAAGCCGGTCGTTAATAATAATAATTATAATAAATGTTTATTGTCCAGAGATCAGGGAACGATATAAGACAGCGTTTCGTGGTTTCAGACGTGGCGTATCTAAGATGTCCTATCTTTAGCACTACATTTGAAATAACTATTTCAAACTGGGATTTGAATGCTAAATAAAAGTCATGCTGGTGGGAAACCAGCATTCAAATCCCAGTTTAAAATAGTTTTTTTCAATTTCATCACATATTTTATCATCTTATTATCTGCAATGTAAACATGCAATGGAATGAATTATTTGCCATTTGGTCATATTATTTGAGACAAAAATCATAGCCAAATGAAATGTATAACTAATATACCAGTCCAGTCCTCATCAGCAGCAGTCCTCATCAGTCCAGCCTTTTGTTGGGGGAATGCAATACCCTGTACATTGTAGTCCCAGATTGGCTTTTCTTTGCCAAACACCTTTCCAGCTCTGTTACGATTTGTTCGCATGGGAAACATTTCTCTCTAGGGTGGCTTTGACCACTAACGATATTCCAACGCCGGTATTTATTGACTGCCATCGCTGATCTCTAATAGCGTAGATAGCTGTTGCCGTAGTGCGGTTTCGAAGTCAACAAGCCACGAGTATGAGTCCCTAATTTTGAGCCTCCCCATAAGATCCCATTGTAATTTTAGTGATTTTACCAACCATTTTCGTAGCTTTTAATCAGATATTTACATTAAATTGAAGTGCGTAGCATTCAGAGAGGCTTTCATATGTATTTATGGTCCCTTCTTGATGCTTTGGCTCAAAATATGCACGTGCATATCACATAATATTATGTACACGCTGTGATACAGTGTAATGAGTCAATGTCGAAATCAGGCTAAATGGATAAAAAGGATACATTTGCAAAGTTGTGATTTTAGAGCAGTGCTGCTTCCCAAAATCAAATTTCATATAACCAGGTGTTATTTTTGTGCCAGTTGCTGCTCTGCCACGGCCTGGTAGATGATGTTAAAACAGTTTGCCAACGGGCCCCAGCGATTGCCGGCCAAGCTACTAGCATCAAATTATGCCGTAGCCATAGCTATAGGTATGGTATAACGTCTGGGTAACCTAGAAACTGTATCTAAACCTTTGCCCTGCAGACAAATAATCAAGCCATGGCAATGACCAAGACCCATACAGGCACTTTTAATCTTATTTTAAATTACGAAAGCTCGTAATTGGCTATTCATTTTATTATTATGTACACAAAATAGCCTCCCAAAAGTGTTGTCCATTCCGGGATTTGAACCTGGGTCCCCAACTTTCGCGGCTGGTGCTCTAACCGCTGAGCTAAATGGCCATTAAATTTGGGAGAAGTAATTTGCATACAGGGTGAGAATTGAATGTCCCCAGGGGGGTATGGTCCAGAGTCTACGAATACTCATAGTGGCTCTGGTACCGCGTGATGCTATACTGCAACCACATTTTACATTCAACCTCGAGTAACTCCAAATTAATTAAATGGCCATTTAGCTCAGCGGTTAGAGCGCCAGCCGCGAAAGTTGGGGACCCGGGTTCAAATCCCGGAATCGACAACACTTTTGGGAGGCTAATTTGTGTACAAAATAATAAAAACCCATACAGGCAGTTTTCGCTGCAGTTTTGCGGCATACAACGCAGCGTTTAAGTTCGCTCCGTGCAATCCCCGTCCGCTCACCCAAATCGCCGCCATCGCTAACCGCACTTTTCCGCGCTTTTCCGCAGCGGCGGCCTCAGCAACTGGCTGTACGCGGCGTGGCTGCCGGCGGAGGCGGTGCCGTTGCGCGGGGAGCCGCGCGAGGTGCTGCTGCGTCTCTACGGCAACCTGCACGGCGAGCGCGCGATGGACGGCCTCGTCACCGAGTCGGTCGTCTTCGCGCTGCTGGCCGAACGCGGACTCGGGCCGCGGCTGCACGGCGTCTTCCCCGGCGGCCGGCTCGAGGAGTACGTCGCGGTGAGTGCCGCACGCTCTCGGTGCCATTGGGCGGAAGGGGCGACTTGAGACTGGGTAATCGGGGTTCAAGTGGATTGTTTTTACTGTCGGAAAACTATTTCAAATTTCACTTTTGATAGAACCATATAAACCTCTAGAACCTCAGGTATTTAATACCTCATAATATACATAAATACATTATACATTATATATACATAAATTCATTATATATACATAAATACCTTGGTTTTTAATATCTCATAACTAGAACCTCTGGTGTCTAGGTGCCGTCAGGGGCGGGGCTACTTGCAACTGGGTAATCGGGTTTCAAGTGGATTGTTTCTACTGTCGGGAAACTAATTCAAATTTCACTTTTGATAGAACCATAAAAATTACCTCTGGTATTTTGTCAAGTTCACCACTAGAACGACGTTTGAGCCGTAAGACCATGTAAGAGTGAGGGGGATTTCGCTCAAGGTTCAGAATTTGTTTAAATTCATACAACAAGTGGTTCGACCCATACCGTTTCCGTCCAAAATTCTGTCGCACTTGAGGCTCCGAACTTCACACATTCTCTTCCAAATCTTCCGCAAGCAACTACGGTTTTGAAAAACAAACTGGGATTCGTATGCTATATAAAAGTCTCACTGGTTTCCCGACTTTCGTAACATAATATGCTAGTTACTTTATCAAGGGTGAAGGCTCGACTGACGTCAAAAACGTGAACAAAAGTACCAATTTTTTATTTCTACACTAAGCTTCCTAAATTCTGATGATCCTGTCAAAGTCCAAAAATAATTTAAAATAATTAATTTTTACAACAAATGAAAAAACCATTCAAAATCCAAATTATTATCAATGCGTTTGCATTCAAATCCCAGTTTGTAATTTGTGTTTCGAAACTAGTGCTAAAGATAGGACATCGTAGACATGAGTCAAAGTACCGAAATTACAATGTCTAGATAACAAGGTATCCACCAGATAACTTGTTACCTCCATAGTCACAGCCAATCAGATACATTAATTTTCAAGTTATCCTGTAGATAAGTTCTTATCTAGACAATGTAATGTCGGTACTAAGAAAGTTACCTACGGCTTCGTCTCGGGTTCCAGGCGCGGCCGCTGCAGACCCGAGAGCTGTCCGACCCGAAAGTGAGTGCCGAGATCGCCCGGCAGATGGCAGCAGTGCACGACATGGAGGTACGTGGCTCAGCGGACGACCAATTCCAGCACCACTAGATCAATCCGGTGCAAGCTTCAATCTGCCCCAAACAAAGTTACTCGTGTGTTTGTGGTTCAAATTTGTGTTCTGACTCTTTTGAAGTTTCTCATGGACCTCATTTACGACACGATTAACGAATTGACGATAACGCAATATCAATGGTAGGTTGGCCTTTTTTGCACAGGGCCAAATGAAAGAAATGTGTTACCTCTGCTGGTCGCAAAGAGTAATTTGACACAAAACTTGCGAATTGCAAGAAATTGTGTTGTGTAACATTATGGGTGTTGATTGATTGCATTCTCGCAACTTGTACTTGCTGGTACTTGATAAATGAAAATTGACTTTGCTTAGGACACAAAATTTTGATTAAAAGATCATTTTTTAGTGCATATTGAAGCGTTTTAGGGAGTTTTGACGTTAAAAATACCTGGAAATTATGCATATGTAAAAGGAGCTTGTGGAAATTTCAATTCAATATATTTTCCATGGAGCGTTGCATGCTAAGTTGGCGTTTGAAATTTAGTAAAACTTACGAGGCGGGCCGCAAAAATACGCCTGCCTGTCCCCAGGTAGAGTGCCAGTACCAGGGGCGTGCGGTGGTTTTTTGGGAGGGTATGCACATATGTTTCATGGAATTACCTATATTCCCATTTAGTACCTATACCTACCTAGATTTCCACCATGTAAATCAGCAGTTTGTTTAAACTTATCAATCACAGCAGATCCCCGACCAAAATTCCGTATGGCATGCTAAACTAGCTTACTGCAAAACATTTTATTCTATTTCAGGTAACAATACCCTGAGTCAAAAGGTAGCCCCTTTCTAAAAAATATATATTTACACACACAAAGTGCAGAGTTCAGTCGAACTTGCTATAAACTGATCATCATTATCTGTCTGTCGAATGATTAGCAAGTATTTATTATTTATTACACTTATTATAGTACATATTATCATTCTTGAACGTATTTCTCATCCCAAATTCCATAGACAAATGCATTTGTGACTGATCGCGATCACCTTCGAATGCTTGTATTCAAAAACCGCGGTGTTAGCGCTGCGGCAGCGTTTCTTCCGATAAGACTCGATCCTGAACGCGTCATAGGCAATGGGATGCTATGCTACCCTGTACCCCTCAAAACCGACATTTTCACACACCTTCCCCGACACCCGCCACGGTCACCGCCAATCGGCGGCTACGAAAAGCGGTAACGCGTCATAGGGAAGACGGTGCCATCATAACCCGCCTTTCCCTCATCGCATTCGCTTCGAGCACGAGGCTGTGAGAGATCGCGACTGCGAATGTTAGACATTCGAGCACGTGATCACAACGCATTGCGCGCGAAATAGAAATACACTATAAACACGTAAACGAAACGAAAAACGAAAAATTAATGTTGTATAATATTTTGAAACGCATTATATTTGCTTTCTTTCTTTCCTTCCTTCTTTTCGAGTGGGTATGCAACGCATTACCTGCATACCCTGAGTGCACGCCCCTGGCCAGTACCAATGCCCGCCTGTCCCCAGGTAGAGTGCTACCAACCCCGGCATGTCCCCAAGTAGAGTGCTACCAACCCCGGCATGTCCCCAAGTAGAGTGCTACCAACCCCGGCATGTCCCCAAGTAGAGTGCTACCAACCCCGGCATGTCCCCAAGTAGAGTGCTACCAACCCCGGCATGTCCCTAGGTAGAGTGCTACCAACCCCGGCATGTCCCCAGGTAGAGTGCTACCAACCCCGGCATGTCCCCAAGTAGAGTGCTACCAACCCCGGCATGTCCCCAAGTAGAGTGCTACCAACCCCGGCATGTCCCCAAGTAGAGTGCTACCAACCCCGGCATGTCCCCAAGTAGAGTGCTACCAACCCCGGCATGTCCCCAAGTAGAGTGCTACCAACCCCGGCATGTCCCCAAGTAGAGTGCTACCAACCCCGGCATGTCCCTAGGTAGAGTGCTACCAACCCCGGCATGTCCCTAGGTAGAGTGCTACCAACCCCGGCATGTCCCTAGGTAGAGTGCTACCAACCCCGGCATGTCCCCAGGTAGAGTGCTACCAACCCCGGCATGTCCCTAGGTAGAGTGCTACCAACCCCGGCATGTCCCCAAGTAGAGTGCTACCAACCCCGGCATGTCCCTAGGTAGAGTGCTACCAACCCCGGCATGTCCCTAGGTAGAGTGCTACCAACCCCGGCATGTCCCTAGGTAGAGTGCTACCAACCCCGGCATGTCCCTAGGTAGAGTGCTACCAACCCCGGCATGTCCCTAGGTAGAGTGCTACCAACCCCGGCATGTCCCCAGGTAGAGTGCTACCAACCCCGGCATGTCCCCAGGTAGAGTGCTACCAACCCCGGCATGTCCCCAGGTAGAGTGCTACCAACCCCGGCATGTCCCCAGGTAGAGTGCTACCAACCCCGGCATGTCCCCAGGTAGAGTGCTACCAACCCCGGCATGTCCCCAGGTAGAGTGCTACCAACCCCGGCATGTCCCTAGGTAGAGTGCTACCAACCCCGGCATGTCCCTAGGTAGAGTGCTACCAACCCCGGCATGTCCCCAGGTAGAGTGCTACCAACCCCGGCATGTCCCCGGGTAGAGTGCTACCAACCCCGGCATGTCCCCAGGTAGAGTGCTACCTACTCCGGCATGTCCCCAGGTAGAGTGCTACCAACCCCGGCATGTCCCCAGGTAGAGTGCTACCAACCCCGGCATGTCCCTAGGTAGAGTGCTACCAACCCCGGCATGTCCCCAGGTAGAGTGCTACCAACCCCGGCATGTCCCCAGGTAGAGTGCTACCAACCCCGGCATGTCCCCAGGTAGAGTGCTACCAACCCCGGCATGTCCCCAGGTAGAGTGCTACCAACCCCGGCATGTCCCCAGGTAGAGTGCTACCAACCCCGGCATGTCCCCAGGTAGAGTGCTACCAACCCCGGCATGTCCCCAGGTCCCTCTGGGCAAGTCGCCCACGTGGCTGCTGGACACGATGTCGCGTTGGCTGCGCGGCGCGCTGGACGCGTTGGCCGCGCCGGGCCGCGTAGCTCCGCGCGATGTGTCCGCGGTCGCGCGGCTGCAGACGCTCGATCTCGACGCCGAGCTCGGCTGGCTGCGGCAGCGCGTCGAGGCCATCGACGCAGTCGTCGGCTTCTGTCACAACGACTTGCAGGTGAGTCGGTCTTAGCGACGTCACGGATCCCACGTCACCTGACTACTTTGTGTTTCTCAAACTTCGTAGACTCATGTCTACTATGTCTATATCCTATCTTTAGCACTAGTTTTGAAGAAAAAAATAAAAACAGCTATTTCCAACTGGGATTTGAATGCTAGATCAAAAGTCTCACTGGTTTCTTGACGTTTTGTAACATAGGTATCCTAGTTACTATACGCTACTATAGTGACTATAGTTATGAATGCTAGGTTAACTTTTTTAACGTCAGCCGAGCTATCAGCCGTGATAAAGTGACTTTGTATTTCTATGTGTATTTAATTTAGCTTCGGACAGATACGTAATGTTGTTTAGTTGGTTTAATTTTCCCCTCCTAGATGGCTCTACGGTCGCCATTTTGCTCCTAGCGCTCCTAGCGGAAGGATGTACCTAAAACCATTAATTTTCTTCGACTCATGTCTACTATATATCCTATCTTTAGCACCGGTTTTCAAACACAACTCTTGATCAAGTAACTAGCATAACGTGTTACGAAACCTGGGGAAATGAGTGAGACTTGATTTAGCATTCAAATCCCAGTTTGAAGTAGTTTGTTCTTCAAAATGTAAAACCATGTTCCCACCATTCTTCTAACATTACAAAATTACAAAAATACACTTCCTTTGCCGCCTAGTCCTCGTTTTCAATCATTTTGCAAATGAAACAATTATCGACAATCGATTTTAAAAGCCGCATCGTTCATTGAATCGAGAACAAAGATATTTTCTCGAACGCCGCTAAACTCCACTTCACGTTAAGAAGGAGAGTGGATTTGCAGCTGCCTCGAGGACCCACTGCTGCTAGAAATAAATTAACAGTCCCAAAACTGCCTGTACAGGAATTTGTCCGTCTCAAAAAACGGCCCATATAAGTTTCAACACTCATAAATCGTGTCTAGCAGCAGTGGGTCCTCGAGGAAGCTGCAAATCCACTCTCCTTCTCGACGTGAAATGGAGTTTAGCGGTGTTCGAGAAATCTTTGTTCTCGATTCGATGAACAATAAATCGATAGTCGATAATTATTTCATTTGCAAAATGATTGAAAACGAGGACGAGGCAGCAAAGGAAGGGTATTTTGTAGGGGTGTGCAAATATTCGAAATGGACTAATTATTAGACGAATTATTTGTATTCGAATTTTGAATAGTGATTTTTAAACTATTCGAAATCGTATTCGAAATCGAAATTTTATTATTCGAAAAACGGATAATTCGAAAAATTCGAATAGTTTGAATATTTGGCACCACTGATAAACACTTTGCTGCAAAAATTCACATTTAAGGTATATTATTCGAACTTTTGGCGAATTATTCGAGCCAAACGAATTATTCAATTCGCTTCAATATTAGACTTTTTAAAAATACTTTTATTCGATATTCGATTCGACTTCGAATTATGATTTTTAAAATATTCGATATTCGATTCGAACCAAGAAAACCACTATTCGCACACCCCTAGTATTTTGTAATTTAGTAATCCGTGAAGAATATCAGAAACGGAGTTAAGAGAGAAGTCAACGGTTGTCGTTTTGGTCGATTTTCGCATAAATTTCACATTCGTAGTAGGGAACGTCTCCTGGCTACAAATTATTTACAAAAATTTTGAAAAAAAATACACGTGTTGTTAAAGAGCTGCTGAATGGCGGATACTATTTTTTTTCGTCATTTTTTTAAAACTTGCAGCTGGGGGAATTTTCTAAAAGTGCCATTTTAGGCACTTTAAGAAAATTCCCCCAGCTGCAAGTTTAAAAAAAACGACGAAAAAAAAATAGTATCCGCCATTCAGTAGCTCTTTCACAACGCGTGTATTTTTTTTCAAAATTTTTGTAAATAATTTGTAGCCAGGAGACGTTCCCTATGAATGTGAAATTTATGCGAAAATCGACCAAAACGACAACCGTTTACTTCTCTCTTAAGTTCATTTCGAGACCCGGCCGCGCCCGATAACGCCCGGTCCCTTTACCGCCAGGAGGGCAACATCCTTCTGCGTCCCGGCTACCAGCCGAAGCCCGAACCCGGCTCCCCCCGCAAAGACGCCGACGAGGACGACGACGACGAACCCCAGCTGGTGCTCATCGACTTCGAGTACTGCGCGTACAACTACGTGGCGTTCGACGTCGCCAACCACTTCGCCGAGTGGACGTACGACTACACGGCCGCAGCGTACCCACACTTCGTCGTGGATCGCGCGGCTTATCCGTCTTGGCAGCAGCAGATGCACTTTGCTAAGGTAGGGACCATGATGCACTTTGCTAAGGTAGGGACCATGATGCACTTTGCTAAGGTAGGGACCATGATGCACTTTGTGACTTCGCTAAGGTAGGGACCATGATGCACTTTGCTAAGGTTGGGACCATGATACACTTTGTGACTTCGCTAAGGTAGGGACCATGATGCACTTTGTGACTTCGCTAAGGTAGGGACCATGATGCACTTTGTGACTTCGCTAAGGTAGGGACCATGATGCACTTTGCTAAGGTAGGGACCATGATACACTTTGTGACTTCGCTAAGGTAGGGACCATGATACACTTTGTGACTTCGCTAAGGTAGGGACCATGATGCACTTTGCTAAGGTAGGGACCATGATACACTTTGTGACTTCGCTAAGGTAGGGACCATGATGCACTTTGCTAAGGTAGGGACCATGATACACTTTGTGACTTCGCTAAGGTAGGGACCATGATACACTTTGTGACTTCGCTAAGGTAGGGACCATGATGCACTTTGCTAAGGTAGGGACCATGATACACTTTGTGACTTCGCTAAGGTAGGGACCATGATGCACTTTGCTAAGGTAGGGACCATGATGCACTTTGTGACTTCGCTAAGGTAGGGACCATGATGCACTTTGCTAAGGTAGGGACCATGATGCACTTAGTGACTTCGCTAAGGTAGGGACCATGATGCACTTTGCTAAGGTAGGGACCATGAAGCACTTTGCTAAGGTAGGGACCATGATGCACTTTGCTAAGGTAGGGACCATGATGCACTTTGCTAAGGTAGGGACCATGAAGCACTTTGCTAAGGTAGGGACCATGATGCACTTTGCTAAGGTAGGGACCATTATGCACTTTGCTAAGGTAGGGACCATTATGCACTTTGCTAAGGTAGGGACCATGATGCACTTTGCTAAGGTAGGGACCATGATGCACTTTGTGACTTCGCTAAGGTAGGGACCATGATGCATTTCGATGTGAGGATCATCGTCTTACAGTGATTACATTAACAAAATTCATTTTTGCTGATTTATTTTATTTATTTGCTATGGTATTAGTGATGGGAATAAAGTTGAGGCATAGAAAAATCTAAACGGGCCACAGAAAAACCGGCACTAAGCCTTGAGCAAGATGATGTCCTGGTTGGACAATATGAAGTACAAAACTAGTAATTACTGTATTTTCTAAGAGGCTAGAAAATAGGAACGAAGAGAGCTTAGAGGAGAAGAGATGATGTCCCTGTGGGACGGTGAGGAGTCCTCGTAACCCCTTCGCTGTCTCTGCGCAGGCGTACTTGTAACCCCTTTGCTGTCTCTGCGCAGGCGTACTTGTAACTCCTTTGCTGTCTCTGCGCAGGCGTACTTGTAACCCCTTTGCTGTCGCTGCGCAGGCGTACTCGTAACCCCTTTGCTGTCTCTGCGCAGGCGTACTTGTAACCCCTTCGCTGTCTCTGCGCAGGCGTACTCGTAACCCCTTTGCTGTCTCTGCGCAGGCGTACTCGTAACCCCTTCGCTGTCTCTGCGCAGGCGTACTCGTAACCCCTTTGCTGTCTCTGCGCAGGCGTACTCGTAACCCCTTTGCTGTCTCTGCGCAGGCGTACTTGGCAGCGCGAGGCAGTCCGCGCGAGCCGGCGCAGCTCCTGGACGAGGTGAAGACGTTCGCGCTGGCGTCGCACCTGCTCTACGGCCTGTGGGGCGTCGTGAACGCCCGACTCTCGGACATTCCCTTCGGATACTGGGTCAGTGCCGGAACCAGCCACTTGCTGACATTCCCTTCGGATACTGGGTCAGTGCCGGAACCAGCCACTTGCTGACATTCCCTTCGGATACTGGGTCAGTGCCGGAACCAGCCACTTGCTGACATTCCCTTCGGATACTGGGTCAGTGCCGGAACCAGCCACTTGCTGACATTCCCTTCGGATACTGGGTCAGTGCCGGAACCAGCCACTTGCTGACATTCCCTTCGGATACTGGGTCAGTGCCGGAACCAGCCACTTCATGACATTGCCTTCGGATACTGGTTTAGTGCCAGAACCAGCCACTTGCTGACATTCCCTTCGGATACTGGGTCAGTGCCGGAACCAGCCACTTCATGACATTCCCTTCGGATACTGGGTCAGTGCCGGAACCAGCCACTTGCTGACATTCCCTTCGGATACTGGGTCAGTGCCGGAACCAGCCACTTGCTGACATTGCCTTCGGATACTGGGTCAGTGCCGGAACCAGCCACTTGCTGACATTCCCTTCGGATACTGGGTCAGTGCCGGAACCAGCCACTTGCTGACATTCCCTTCGGATACTGGGTCAGTGCCGGAACCAGCCACTTGCTGACATTGCCTTCGGATACTGGGTCAGTGCCGGAACCAGCCACTTGCTGACATTGCCTTCGGATACTGGGTCAGTGCCGGAACCAGCCACTTGCTGACATTGCCTTCGGATACTGGGTCAGTGCCGGAACCAGCCACTTGCTGACATTGCCTTTGGATACTGGTTTAGTGCTGGAACCAGCCACTTGCTGACATTCCCTTCGGATACTGGGTCAGTGCCTGAACCAGCCACTTGCTGACATTGCCTTTGGATACTGGTTATTGCTGGAACCAGCCACTTGCTGACATTGCCTTTGGATACTGGGTCAGTGCTGGAACCAGCCACTTGCTGACATTGCCTTTGGATACTGGGTCAGTGCTGGAACCAGCCACTTGCTGACATTGCCTTTGGATACTGGTTTAGTGCTGGAACCAGCCACTTGCTGACATTGCCTTTGGATACTGGTTTAGTGCTGGAACCAGCCACTTGCTGACATTGCCTTTGGATACTGGGTCAGTGCCGGAACCAGCCACTTGCTGACATTGCCTTTGGATACTGGGTCAGTGCCGGAACCAGCCACTTGCTGACATTGCCTTTGGATACTGGGTCAGTGCCGGAACCAGCCACTTGCTGACATTGCCTTTGGATACTGGGTCAGTGCTGGAACCAGCCACTTGCTGACATTGCCTTTGGATACTGGTTTAGTGCCTGAACCAGCCACTTGCTGACATTCTCTTCGGATACTGGGTCAGTGCCGGAACCAGCTACTTGCTGACATTGCCTTTGGATACTGGGTCAGTGCCGGAACCAGCCACTTGCTGACATTCCCTTCGAATACGGTTTAGTGCCGGAACCAGCCACTTGCTGACATTCCCTTCGAATACGGTTTAGTGCCTGAACCAGCCACTTGCTGACATTCTCTTCGGATACTGGGTCAGTGCCGGAACCAGCCACTTGCTGACATTGCCTTTGGATACTGGTTTAGTGCCGGAACCAGCCACTTGCTGACATTGCTTTCCCCCGTTTTACAACTGCACCAAAATTCCTTTTTTTGTTTCTAAAGATTTGTATGTCTAGAATGTCGAGTTTGCAGTTACCAATTTAAGAGAGAAGTCAACGGTTGTCGTTTTGGTCGATTTTCGCATAAATTTCACATTCATAGGGAACGTCTGCTGGCTGCAAATTATTTACAAAAATTTTGAAAAAAAATACACGCGTTGTGAAAGAGCTGCCGAATGGCGGATACTATTTTTTTTCGTCGTTTTTTTTAAACTTGCAGCTGGGGGAATTTTCTTAAAGTGCCTAAAATGGCCTAAAATGGCACTTTTAGAAAATTCCCCCAGTTGAAAGTTTTAAAGAAACTACGAAAAAAAATAGTATCCGCCATTCAGCGGCTCTTTCACAACGCGTGTATTTTTTTTCAAAATTTTTGTAAATAATTTGTAGCCAGGAGACGTTCCCTATTAATGTGAAATTTATGCGAAAATCGTCCAAAACGACAACCGTTGACTTCTCTCTTAATATGAAGGGGGAAGTTCTGGCAGCAGTGGGACATTCTGCAGCAATCTGGAAATAAACACTGAAATTTCAGGGGAAAAGTGTGGGACAATTTTTTTTTTTACCAATTGTTAAAAACTGTTGGTCGAAATTAAACAAATCTTTTAGGACAAAAGTAACACAGTTTCACTTTGGCAATGAATGTTGATTCATGGGCAGTGACACGAAATGAGCAGCAACATGAGGGAATTGTCCGGTTTTACGTCCGGTTTCTACCAATTGTGGTTTTTACGGTTTTTCCCTCCGGACACGATACTGGCTCCCGCCCTCCCGAACTGGCGCCGTCCGTAACCTGTTTCCGTCACGATTCCGCAGGAGTACGCTCGCGAACGCCTGGACGCGTACCTCGCGCTCAAGCAGCTGGCGGCGCCGTTGTCATGACGCCGGCTCCGTAAGCGCCCGACCTGGTCAGCGCCGTCTCGGCCGATCGTGCGACTCGAGACATACGCCGTTCTCGAGTCGGAGCGGAGCCGCTGCGAACGAGCACGGCTTCTGTACTTATCCAGGCCTCGGCACGGCCTCGACTGATTTCGGATCTTTTACTCGGTGTTGTGAAATCGCAGGCCTCCAGCTAGGTTTTCCCGTACGGCCTCGATCTCGGCAAGTCTTTGGCCGACGTGATCGTGTGATCCGGGCTCGGCCGCCGAAGGCGATTTGCTTCCAAGACTTTCGCACAATTTTATTTTTTGTTAGCTCACATTTTACAAACGTCTATGAGTGTTGTTATGTGTTTTGTATTAGTGGAAATTTTTGTGAATAAATTATTTACTGTTTCCAACAATGATCTGTATTTTGCTTGTGTGAATCCTTTGTGGGTATCTCAGTGCATATGTCCAAGCAACCGAGATTTATCATTATGTTTTGCAAAGCTTTAAAGTGTTTGAACATTTGTGACACTGGCCACATCCTCTGGTTGTGGTAAGAATGCATTCCTTATTGATTACTCTTTCCCCACAAGATTTTCTCAGCCATTTGGTAATTTACCTTCAAAAATTCTTACCAGCGTAGCAATTGCATAAGTTCTATACGTTTTCCCGTTATCGGTTCTGAATTCTAGTTGGTGTAGTACATCCAAATGTGTGGGTGTAGGTAGTATTGTTAGCTTAGAAACCAAGAACGGAAATGTCGGTGGCACGTAATTCTGGTGCAAGTCTTTCGCTTGCGGCTGAGCCGTATCCAACATTATTTAGAGCCATATGACAAAATCGATTGGAAACTAATTCAATTTTAAACGATTATAACTAATTCAATTTAAAACGACCTCGTGTATTAATCAGGTTAGGTACCTTTAGTTCGGTACCTACCTCTGAACATTTTGATAAAACTGAAGTTTGGTCAATCACAGCACTTTTTGCGATTTAAAAAAGAATCCCTGAATCTATAAACAATGTCAATTTGCACCCTGATGATACCAATCAAAGCAAACAAGATAGATATACCTAGCTATATCTAGGTACCTACTACCCAACTAAAACAAATACTATTATTTACCAAAATTTTGAAACCAATTAGGTGCCTACATCATGTTAGCGCACACTTTGTTTGTCCCATTTTTTATTTCACGGTCAAAATGCGACTTCTTTCTCCAAGTGGAAATAATATCGGATCGCCAGAATCGACCAAAATAGTCAAGGTCGCAATGTTTACAAATCCTTGCGCATGCCTCAACTTTGATACCAGCCAACCCACTACTACCAAGCATACCGACCGGCCTGTTTACAGCAAAGGCTAAGAACTAGCTAGCTATTAACATAATATTGTCTTTAGTGAACTTGTTTACCGATGAACCGATGAGGAAACGGGGGATCAAATAATTTTTGCCCGGGTAAACAAGCCACTGGGTCGGCGTCTAGAAAAAGACTTAAAAGGACGACGAAAGGCAGACGCTTCCTTTATAAGTTTCACGGAATGCATCCATGTGGCTTAGTACTGCATAACAATTCAAATTTCAAACCAACTTCTGTCGTGGCAACATAGTTATTGTTTTTATCGCGTAGCGAATGTTGAGTTGGGCAGACAGGTTTGGTCGGGTTCGTCTGATGGCTTGTCGACCAATTCGAGAGTTAGGTACCCAAACCGCATATCGTTATGTTTATACACTGACGGCACTCGAGTACCTATACCAGCGATGGTTGACGTCGGCGTCGAGAGCACCCCGTGCCCCCATCCCATTAACATACGCACCTGAACTTTGGCCCATGGCGTATCTGTCTTCACTCCTTTTAACGGTGTCCTAAAAACACGATTATTTGGTGCAGATAAGTGAGGTATATCAAAAATGTTACATCGGTAATGTTACAGCTTATTTAACGCATCCAACAGCATCAAATTCATTGAACATTGGGAACATATTTTCGTTTGTAACTATCGTTTTGCGAGATATTTAGGCGGACATTTTATCAGTTAGTTATTTATGTCTACAGGTCAAAGGTCGAAGGTCAACATGATGATTCCTGGATTCCTTTGCGTAATTTCCGTGCGGTCAGTTTTCCAGCCAGCTTCGGGCAAACACGGAACATTGTAACTTAGCAATTGGTTGCTCCGAAAGAGCTTTACAATGTGCGTGGATCAGACATTCTTGAGGAAGTCAGCATAATATTATCTGACATGATTTTTTTCTTTATTACCCCAATAAAAGAAGCAGTCAATCATGCTTGGTTGTGTTGAAGCCATACAAAGTGATTAGGTGGGATAAACAAACTACCAACCCCCCACACTCAACCTGGCATTGGGAGACAGCCAATAAATCACCAGAATAATGAGGAAACACAGGTGCAAGTGGCTCCAGGCGCCAGGCCACTCTGCACTCTGCATGCCTTGGGCCATGAGCTCGACCATGCTCGTAGCACGGGGGGGCGTTGCACTTCAACCCAAATATAGTGACTTGTACAGTCGCGTGCCAAAAAAATATTTTCTTTTAGCTGTTCCGCAGGTCCCGGTACCAGCGTACCCGGGTAGGTACTCGCCAAAAAGTTGGTATTCACAATTATGTTCACTATTATTTAATTTCCATAATTGATTTTGTTATCTCGCATTAGGTTATTTCGGTATAGCCACCGAAAAGGTTGGGTATCGCCATCGGTATAATAACCATTAGCTTGATGTCGAGATAACATAAGCAATCAAAAGAAATTAAATTAAATCGAAATATGGAAACATAATATATGATTTCTCAAAAAAAAAAATTTTTTGTGACAGAAGTGTTTCTAGCGAAGATAAAATAGGAGAAATTTTTTAATTATCTTTTCTAACCATAAAATTATGTGTTTTAGGCTAGTGGCAATGGGGGTGTGCGGAATCGCGTACAAAACTTACCAATTAAAGAACGTATTCGCGAGTTTTGCGAGGCAGGCCAGGCACTGATAATAAAACTAAAAATAATATACATAATATACATAATAATAAATAGACAATAAATAATAATAAACATAATAAAACTGGTTCAACCGTGTGCGACCTATCAAAGACCACGACAAGACATTCGGTGTCTCTAAGTCTAAGTGCTCATCCACGTGGTCGGCTATATACGCATAAAATGCTCGATATGGGATAGTATGAATATCAACAAATTATTTTGAAATTTCACAAAAACTTTTACAATCCCCATTACATTGTTGTATATTCAGCTATTACTTTATATTATCGCTCTAATTATGCAGTCATAGCGTGGAATGATTACATCCACGCACTTCCACGCACTTCCACGCACTTCCACGCACTTCCCAACAGCGCGGAAATGCTGACCCGGAACCTCTTATACCTAGCGAGAAATTGTCCCCGGCGACAGATTGAAATTGAAGATACCAAACTGCACATGCCATTTCCATTTTCCAGAATAGTACTGTACTATACACTAGAATTAATTTGAGTTTGCCACTTTCGGGGGATCTCATATCGTAGAGTACCATACCAAAGAGTAAAATGATTAAATCATTACCATTAAAATTGGTATTTATTATTACCATTATTTACCATTTTACTCTTAAAAAATGGTAAAGAGTCAAATGATACTTTACTTCGAAGTCCACCAGGCTGTGGTAATCTTAGGCTAACACTACTGTAGTTGCATTATAATATATAAAATACGCCCAGGCCCATGTATGTTACATGGTGACAATGATGACGATACGGATAAAGAGTCCCTTTGCGAATTGACTCCCAAACAAATTCCGTGTGTGTGTCCGTTCTGCGCATGGCATGTCGTTGCATCCGGGGGAATCGCGAGCCAAGCACGCCGACGCCGACGCCGACGCCGACAGCAGTCAGTGTCGGCGGGGCGACGTCGGCGTCGAGAGCACCTTGCCGCCATGCACGTGCACGGGAGCGAAACCTCTCGGTAAGGCCTTCGTTGAATCTGTTTCTCATTCTACTCGTCAGTACCTACAACACAATGTTCCGACCGAAGTTAAGGCTATTGGTGCGGTTGTTGGTGATTGTTTCATGAAGCTTTATTTTTACTTTCTATTGGTATTTCGTGGTTATAAATCACACAATTTGTTGCTAAAAGCGTGAGGATTCCGTAGACATGGGTTTCGTTACGATCGGACAAAAGGTGTGGCCACAAGTTGGTATCCAGTAGGAGGTACAATTTGAGCGGGAAGTGGCCCGAGTATGAGCTCACCAATAGTCTTCAGCGACACTCTCGACGGCATGGCTACCAGTGGAGGAAGCACGTTGTTTGAGTTCTACACTCATTCGGAAGGTAGGTTCAGTCGGTGGCCGACCCTTGGTGCTTGTCGGCAGGATTGTGATGCGACCACGCGTGTAAAGTTAGTAAACCTTGGCTGCCCTTGCTCTGACCTTGCTCTGACCTTGGGCACAGGGAGCTGCCGACCGTGACCTTGAACGACGGCGCGCTCAAGACGCATGCGTCGAGTCGTCGGACGCGGTTCGTGCGCGCCGCGCGTGCGCACTGGCACGAGTTCTGCTCGAGCACGAGTCTGCACGGCCTGCAGTACCTCGTGCGCCGGCCCGCGACGGAGAGGTGACCGCCCTGACATCCCTGACCTGGCTGCCCTGGCTGTCCTGGCTGTCCTGGATGTCCTGGCTGTCCTGGCTGCCCTGGCTGTCCTGGCTGTCCTGGCTGCCCTGGCTGCCACCCTGTCCTGGCTGCCACCCTGTCCTGGCTGCCACCCTGTCCTGGCTGCCCTGGCTGCCCTGGCTGCCCTGGCTGCCCTGGCTGCCCTGGCTGTCATTGCCCCATGGCAATGACAATGGTTCAAGTCGAACGCGTAGCAAGCCGTTTTGGGCATGATGTTGTTTTCGCACTCGGATCCAATGCAGGTTTGGCCAGCCCTTACTGCAGAGGTGGAAAGCAGCTGTTTTGCCCCGCACGCAGAAGGCCGAGAAAGCGAGCACGCCACAGACAGCGCTTGCAGATTTTAGGGGTAGTATCTATTTCCCACAGTGATAACAAACTCATCCCTGCGTTTTTACCCTAACCCTGCTGTGCGGATTCAGATACAGGAGATGCTGAGACCCACCACCAATGGCAGCACACGCGCTATCAAATGTGTGCACGTATTTTATACATTGGAATTGCCGAGTGGTTCAGAGTTAAAGGATTTTTGCTTTGATCTATTGTATTTATAATATAGACGACGTCGCCTTCAACGTTGACGGCGTGTCCCACTCTCCGACTCGACCTATGCACGCCGTCGTAGGGGTGGCGTTCAGCCAACATCGGGCCGTGGACCGCGACGTACCCGCCATGCATACGACGGCGTCCCTTGCTCTCTGACACTATACTATATTGTAAAACACCGCCCTCGTGCCGGGCTCCCCACGCACTTTCGCAGGCGATCGCGTGCTAGATTGTCGACCCGACGCAGTCCTTCATTACTTAATTTAGTTCATTTAGGAGGGGCGAAGGGACATTACACCTTTAATGTGTGTGGCTATGTGTATCTCTCGCCATTTGCAGCCATTATACAACGGCCATTCCAGATGACATAAAACACGCTGGCCGTTCCAATATCACGGGGAAAAATGCACACACAGCCAATGCGGTCCATGTGTCTGATTCTGACCACCCTTAAGGCCCGTCATTTCAGGCTGGCTACTGGCAATTTCCCAGCCAGCCTCACAGGCCAACAACGCACACACAGCCAATGCAGTCCATGTGTCTGATTCTGACCACCCTTAAGGCCCGTCATTTCAGGCTGGCTACTGGCAATTTCCCAGCCTGCCTCACAGGCCAACAATGCACACACACACAGCCAATGCAGTCCATGTGTCTGATTCTGACCACCCTTAAGGCCCGTCATTTCAGGCTGGCTACTGGCAATTTCCCAGCCAGCCTCACAGGCCAACAATGCACACACAGCCAAAGCAGTTCATGTCTGATTCTGACCACCCTAAGGCCCGTCATTTCAGGCTGGCTACTGGCAATTTCCCAGCCAGCCTCACAGGCCAACAACGCACACACAGCCAATGCAGTCCATGTGTCTGATTCTGACGACCATTGCCCGTCATTTCAGGCTGGCTACTGGCAATTTCCCAGCCAGCCTCACAGGCCAACAACGCAAACCCGAGTCGCGTATCGCCAGCCGTCCTAAAGTGACTGCCGACTTGCCTCCCGTGTGCCCGGGTGCTTGCAGACTTTGGTGGGTGGCCGCGCTGCTGGTCAGCGTGGTCGCGTGCGCCCTCTTCATCGGCCAGCTCTACCGGAAGTGGGAGACGACGCCGGTGCTCGTCACGTTCGCCGAGACGCCGACGCCGATCGGACAGATCCCGTTCCCCGCCGTCACCGTGTGCACCGAGGTCAAGGTCAAGCGGGACGCCTTCGACTTCACCCGCGCCAAGTTCGACATCTTGGCCGACAACTACACGGACACACAGTCAGTATCACGCCCAAGATCTGCTTGTAGCGTGCCAAGAACCCGCCCTGTCCCATCGCACCCTGCCTGACGTGGAGGGTCCACGTCAGGCAGGGTGCGATGGCCACGTGGCAGGGTGCGATGGTCCACGTCAGGCAGGGTGCGACCCTGCCCCCATGTCCCATGTGCCAGCCTTGCCTGGAGGTTGTGGGGTATGAATCACACCATGGTTGTGCTTGCAGCATGTGTGAACTTTGGGAGTACCGGAGTGACCTGCATTCGACTGCTCCACTGGCTGAAAGGACTCAAGCAGCGAGTGTTGTTCCAGGAAGGTGAACTTCGAGTACGCGTCGGTCCTGTGCAACTTTATTCCCAACGCCGATGGCAATCGAACGCTGGACCCCGTCGAGGTCGTCAGACACATCGAAAAGGTGGGTCTTTTGTTTCACCTCGGGCACCTTTTGGCGTCCAAAGTCTCTGTACCTTGATTTTGGCACCGGTCTTCGGCTGTTCATGAGAGTGAAAGGAGAGTGAAACACTGCTCTCCTTCTAAACGTAACAGCAAGGGAGCCTCTTTGAGTGGGAAACTCCGCTCTCCTTCAAAACGTAACAGCAAGAGAGCCTCTTTGAGAGTGAAACACCGCTCTCCTTCTAAACGTAACAGCAGGGGAGCCTCTGTGAGAGTGAACGCCGCTCTCCTTCTAAACGTAACAGCAAGGGAGCCTCTTTGAGTGGGAAACTCCGCTCTCCTTCTAAACGTAACAGCAGGGGCCACTTTGAGAGTGGAAGGCCGCTCTCCTTCTAAACGTAACAGTAGGGGAGCCTCTTTGAGAGTGAAACACCGCTCTCCTTCTAAACGTAGCAGCAGGGGAGCCTCTTTGAGAGTGAAACACCGCTCTCCTTCTAAACGTAACAGCAAGGGAGCCTCTTTGAGTCGGAAACTCCGCTCTCCTTCTAAACGTAACAGCAGGGGCCACTTTGAGAGTGAAACACCGCTCTCCTTCTAAACGTAACAGCAGGGGAGCCTCTTTGAGAGTGAAACACCGCTCTCCTTCTAAACGAAACAGCAGGGGAGCCTCTTTGAGAGTGAAACGCCGCTCTCCCTCTAATCATCTCTAATCTATATGAGAGCCGGCGCGCGCTTGACTCTTTTCGTTGTCCCGCGCAGTTCGCGCCGACGGTCGACGACGTGCTGGAAGACTGCTGGCTGAAAGGACGCCGCGTTCACTGCCACGAGATCTTCGCGCCGACCTTGACCGACGAGGGGCTGTGCTTCACCTTCAACGCGCTCACGGCGACCGAGATGTTCCGCGACAATGCGTAAGAGCCCATCTACAACCAACACAACCTTAACATGACAATATCTTAGCAGAAATCGTTAAATTTGCCTCACAAGGGTTTTTATCAGACTAAAACAAAGATAAGAACTCAACGTAACATGCGCAGACTTATGCAAACATGAAGTTTGACTGTACGGCCAAGCTTGTTGTTTACGGTTCGTCAAAACGTAGCGGAGAACCAAATAGATTCATAATAATATTATGGTCGACCTGTTGTATGAGTTCCTCCCATATTTAAGAAAAATCAGGTTAGACATTGTCGAGGTGATTGCCGACTGCGTTGCAGGCCGACCGCGCACTTGTCGACGGACTCCACCGCGAGGTACCTGGTGCTGAACGCCAGCTGGACGCTGGAGGGCGGCTACACCCCACCCAAGGCCGGGCAACGCCCCTATCCGCACAGCACGCACGCCTCCGGGGCCGGCGGCGGACTCTCGTTCAGCTACTGGGGCGACGAGGACGACCTGGCCGACGCTTGGTGTCGCTTGCCCGTCGTGGGCCTCAAGGTGGGCTCCAGGTGGGCTCCAGGTGGGCTCCAGGTGGGCTCCAGGTGGGCTCCAGGTGGGCCTTTTGGCTGCGTGCTGGGACCGAGATGTTAGAGCCGGGCACAAAGGGGGACGTCGGTCTTCTCAGGCTGGGTTCCATTCGCATGTCAGCCCTGGAATCAGCACCGAACCCTCGGCCTTTTGGCTGCGTGCTGGGACCGAGATGTTTGAGTCGGGCACAAAGGGGGGACATTGGTCTTCTCAGGTTGGGTTCCATTAGCATGTCAGCCCTGGAATCAGCACCGAACCCTCGGCCTTTTGGCTGCGTGCTGGGACCGAGATGTTTGAGCCGGGCACAAAGGGGGGACATTGGTCTTCTCAGGTTGGGTTCCATTCGCATGTCAGCCCTGGAATCAGCACCGAACCCTCGGCCTTTTGGCTGCGTGCTGGGACCGAGATGTTTGAGTCGGGCACAAAGGGGGGACATTGGTATTCTCATGCTGGGTTCCGTTCGCATGACAGTCCTGGAATCAGCACCGAACCCTCGACCTTTTGACTGCGTGCTGGGACCGAGATGTTTGAGTCGGGCAAGCTTTGGTTAAACATGTCTTCCATGGTCAGTTCCGACTAAATTATAGGCCCATTGAACGCGTGCACTTTCATGGGCCCGGTGTCCAGTTTTTTTGAATCTCTAACCGAATTGCATGCTTTGTGATTCAACGCTGCTTTGTCCCCAAATGCATCGCATCATTACTATCAAAACTGGCCGCGAAAAGGGATCGGCCGCAGACGTCGCTCCATGTTTGAAACCCCTGCAACAAATGGCGCCATCACCGGAAGAAAAGTTGCCCACAAACTGCAAACACGAAGTCTTGTAACAACCAGTAACCTTGAACCACGTAGATAGAAGGGATACCCAGATATTCCACTTCCATACTAAAGCAGCTATGCGAAATCCCTCCGCCCGCAATAATAGTTTCGCCGGCAGTCAAGGGATGGAGCCACTGTTTGTTTTTATACCACCTGTAACCAAGGTAACTGTAACCACCTGAGGAACATTGGGTCCCTTGATTATAATTGACCTTGTGCCATGGCCTGGTAGATGAAGCCATAACTGTAACCACCTGAGGAACATTGGGGCCCTTGATTATAATTGACCTTGTGCCATGGCCTGGTAGATGATGTTAAAACAGGTTGCCAACGTATCCCAGCGATTGCCGGCCAAACTACTAGCATCAAGTTCTTGCCGTAGCCATAGCTAGGTATGGTAGAATGTCTGGGTAACCTTATATCTGTGACGTAGCCATAGCTAGGTATGCTAGAATATCTGGGTAACCTTATGTCTGTGCTTGCACGTTTTATTGTTTTCCATTGGGGTCGACCCAAACCCGCATTCGATATCTCATTCTCTGTGGAAACCATGCATGGCATCTGTGGGAGTAAGTGTACACCCCGAAGCCAAGGGGTCGCCAGTCCGCTGACCTGCTGCCTCCAGGTGCTGGTGCACAGCCCGGTGGACTACCCGCAAGTGCAGAACCAGTACTTCCGGGTTGCGCCGGGCCGCGCGGTCGCGGTGGGCGTGCGGCCCTCGCTGACCAACACCAGTCGCGCGCTGTGGAGCTACCCGCCCGCCGTGCGCCAATGCGCGCTCACCGGCGAGCGCCGCCTCGCCCACTTCGCCGTCTACACGCAGAAGAACTGCCAGATGGAGTGCGTGGCCAACCGCACACGGCACATCTGCAACTGCACCGCCTTCTACATGCCGCGTGAGTGTCGATGTGCTCCAGCTTAGTCGCCTCAAATATAACCTCGAATAACCTCAAAAATTAGGTTACCCAGATTTTCCACTCCCATACTAAAGCAGCCACGCGAAAACCCTCCGTCCGCAATAATAGTTTCGCCGGCAGTCAAGGGATGGAGCCACTGTTTGTTTTATATCACCTATAACCAAAGTAACTGTAACCACCTGAGGAACATTGGGTCCCTTGATTATAATTGACCTTGTGCCATGGCCTGGTAGATGAAGCCATAACTGTAACCACCTGAGGAACATTGGGTCCCTTGATTATAATTGGCCTTGTGCCATGGCCTGGTCTGGTAGATGATGTTAAAACAGTTGCCAACGCACCCCAGCGATTGCCGGCCAAACTACTAGCATCAAATTTTTGCCGTTGCCATAGCTAGGTGTGGTAGAATGTCTGGGTAACCTTTTATCTGTGCAGCCCAATATGTCTGAGTCGAGCTGTTCGCTTTGCGCAGACGCGGGGACCGATGCGAGATGCGGCGCGGGCAGCGAGCGCTGCGTGATCGACGTCGAAGGTGAGTCGAGCGCAGGCGCTAACAGTCAGCGCCCAAGAGATGCAGTAGCCACCACGGCGTCGGCATTCGAAGACAATGCTGTTTGGACCTGTTGGAGAGTTCGTTGAATTGAAGCACTGAGGCAACTTCCAGATCGATCCACATTTGTTCACAGGCGCGAACAATATCAAGTGGAACACGTGATACGACATCGTATCTTGAAATCGACTTTGAAAGCGATCTTTCAACTTTGTTTCGTTCGATTTGGCTCGAAATCAATCCATTTCAAATCACCGCCCCCACGTTAAACCACAAGGCAATGAAATTGAAAACGAATGATTTTGAAATCACCAAGTTACACCAAATACCTTGTGACGCAATAGTGTCCGTGTCCCAAAACACCTTGGTGCCATTTCTAGTCAAGTGGTTCTCGAATAATGCGCTTCGCGCAACTTTTACCAGATTCCGTGCATCGCTATTTTTCTGTAAGGAAATAATATTTATTCCCCATATTTACAATTGATATGATTACGAATACGGTTGACAAAAATCCCTGTCTTGTCAAATGACAGATAAATCTAGAAATGTATTTTCATACATTTTGAGTCGACCATATATAAGATGCATCAATTGCACAGCATCTTGCGAAAACGTGAAGATAAGTACAGGTTGCATTGTAAATCTCGTGATGTTAGCACAAGGGAGCCGGGAAAATTCGTTCCCTTGTTAAGAGAGTCATGGATTTAATAAGTAATTGTGAACCACTGAACCAGAGGGATGTCATGTGGCAAGAGCGAGTCCCAGTGGGTTGGTGTCTTGTTGCAGCCGAGCTGATGAACGACGGCGAGCAGCTGCGCAAATGCGGCTGCGCGTCGGCGTGCGTCGAGCTCGAATATGCCGTGGAGACGTCGCAGGCCAGGACGGCCCTGCACAAGCTGCTGGAGACCAAACAAGACGTGTACCGCATCACAGAGAGAGAGTATGCACTACCCACTAGTCTTCCACCATCCCCTAAAAACCACCCCCGGGACCAGGGGTGGACTGGCTCGAAAATATCCGGCTTGCTATACAAACTTTAGGCCTGCAAAATTTTTAATGCATTGGGGAAAAAAACGTCTCCCAGATTTTTCCCGAGGCCCATGGTATGACCGGCAGGGGCCCGGAAAGTCAAAGGCCCGAGGTGCGATAGCGCCCCCGCACCCCGGGCCAGTGCGCCCCTGCACCCGGGACATCTACTGCATCACCGAGAGAGAGTACCCACCAGTCCTGCCAACCCTTTGCTGTGTGTTGCCATGGACACGTGGTGTGTTGCAGCACGCACTTGGGCTACGTGTCTGTCTACTTCAAGGAGATGCAGTTCGTGACGAGCGTGCGCAGTGAGCTCTACGGTCTCACCGACTTCATGGGTGAGCGTCGTGCGAACTTGTCACCGCTCCCCTACCTGGCGATCACGTACCTTTCACTTGATGCCGTTATCGGTTCTGATGGATAAAATCCCTGTTGTTGTCCATGTTAATTTTGAAACCGAAAACGCTGAAATCAGAGTTATGTACGTAATCGCAGTGCCCGATACCTATTCTGTAACTTTTCAGATGTGAGATGACAAGAAATGAGGATGAGAACCTGTTCCATATGATAACATAGGCGACCTAGGAGTTGTCACTCTCATTTCTTGTCATCTCACTTGGAAAACGTTACAGAATAGGGGTCCTGACTCCTGATCGTATCTGATGTAGCAGTTGACTTTCCGAGTCGCGTTCGAGATATCGGCTAGAAATCGGTATAACTTTTACTACTTAACCAACCAAAGCGTCGTCGAAACCTTTAGTTGCCTATTAAAATTGATCCTCAACTCAATAGGCAAATCCAGGCAAACCTATAGAGCACCTGCAATACATGTTATCTTCAACTTACCTCACTGGTGGAACGCATACCTGCGTTTGATTTTAAATAGGAATACACATTGAAGTTGTCCACCAGTGAGTTTAAAGACGGCTGCTTTTGCAGGTGCGCTTTTGCCTCTGCCTGTAATCGCCATCCCAAAGGCCGGCAGCAACCAAGAGGTGGTACGATAAGTCAGGGAAAATCTCTGGAACGAACATTGCTAGTACATCAATATTTCTTTGAATTGCTCTCACGTAGTGGTTTTTGAAAATATCGCTAGGTGGTAGTGAAAATCATGTAGACACATATATGTACCTATGTACAACATTATCACACCTCTATTCGAGCAAAAGGGTAACCGCCAATTGTTATTTAGTTGAGGTATTCAAAACTGACGATCAGGTATATACATCAAGTACTCGATACATAAAGTCAGTCATCGTACGTGTCTTGCTTGCTTGCAGCCAACTGTGGAGGCCTGCTGGGTCTGTTCATGGGCTTCAGCTTCCTCAGCCTGGTGGAGTTTGTCTACTTCTTCACGGTGCGACTCTACTCCAACGTACGCCGACGGCGTCTGCTGGTCTGAGCAATGCCCGGCATGGTCGCCAATTGGCCCGACCCCCGCCAAGGCGTCGGTGTCGGTCCCCTGGCGTCGCCAAGCCAATCGTCGGGGATGGCGCACTTACCGGGAGGACGCGCAATAGGGTCACCCCTGGGATAGGGTCACCCCTTGGCGTGCGCAGGGTCCCATAGGTGGGGTCTAACAGCAGGGGAAAATCGACCGACACAGAAAATCGATTCCCTGAAAGAAACGTCACTAGCTTTTCCAAAATGTCCAATCCTTAAAAGTAACGTAACCCGCTTTGTCCAATCCCTAAAAAACGTCATCCAAATTCATTAGGTGGGGCGACGGCCTGCACTCGCCCCCCCCCCCCCCCCCCTACGAACGCATACGGGGTCATCCCTGGAATAAGGTCACCTAGCTCTTAATTTGGCGACTATATAATAATATGAAGGTCATCTGCAAGATGGCTATCAAATACATGTAATGCGAAAAGGCGATAAACGAAAGACGTTGTTTCATTAAATGAGAATGAAATGAAATAAGAATGAAAATTCCTTTCGTTTGGACTTTGGACTGTAGCCCACAAGTTTTTACATGCGTTTTGTCGATAGCTGCCATGTGGCCATCGGGCATTGAACCCAATTTTCCCAGCACTTCCATATTCATCCCCCTCCCACTATACTTAAATTCTGCTAAATCTTACGGTCAATGCTCCACTCCACACACTCTCTATCCTATATGCTGAACATAAATTTTAAGAAATCTTTAAACCCAGAATTTTTTAATAATTTTACCGTGAAATTGACAATGCCTGTATTATATGTCACCATAATCTGTGGACAATAAAAGAACAAACAAACAATAGAAAACGGAAAAACCCCATTTCCCAAATTTGCGCCAATTCCCAATCAAGTCTCAGCGACGGGTGGACTCATGGTCTCAAGATGTTAAGTGTATTTCAGATAACCCCCTAACTGTTGTGACCTACTAGCTAACAGCGAGAGGTGGACTCATCTCTTTGGACTCATGGTCTCAAGATGTTAAGTGTATTTCAGGGAACCTCCGAACTGTTTTGACCTACTAGCTAACAGCGAGAGGTGGACTCATCTCTTTGGACTCGTGGTCTCAAGATGTTAAGTGTATTTTAGGGAACCCCCGAACTGTTTTGACCTACTAGCTAACAGCGAGAGGTGGACTGATCTCTTTGGACTCATGGTCTCAAGATGTTAAGTGTATTTAAGGGAACCCCGAACCCCCTAACTTTTTTGACCTACTAGCTAACAGCGAGAGGTGGACTCATCTCTTTGGACTCGTGGTCTCAAGATGTTAAGTGTATTTTAGGGAACCCCCGAACTGTTTTGACCTACTAGCTAACAGCGAGAGGTGGACTCATCTCTTTGGACTCGTGGTCTCAAGATGTTAAGAGTATTTTAGGGAACCCCCGAACTGTTTTGACCTACTAGCTAACAGCGAGAGGTGGACTCATCTCTTTGGACTCATGGTCTCAAGATGTTAAGTGTAGTTCAGGGAACCCCCTAACTGTTTTGACCTACTAGCTAACAGCGAGAGGTGGACTCATCTCTTTGGACTCATGGTCTCAAGATGTTAAGTGTATTTTAGGGAACCCCCGAACTGTTTTGACCTACTAGCTAACAGCGAGAGGTGGAGAGGTCAACCGCACTATCGGTGGCCGGCTACATTAAAGATGTACACTTGCACATAAAAACCTACCCAGATAATAAAATATGGGTGTATCTGGCAAGGGATCAAGAACTCAAGAAATCTTGTGGGTCTGAAGTCGGTAACGACCCAACGAAATGCACAACATGGCTATTCAAGAGCTAAAAAACCACACAGGTATTCATTTCAAATAAAACTTTTTGTCTTTCAGTTTTAACTTCATGCCGACGTTTCGTCATATTATTATATACACATCATAGAAATTATGTACCTACATAATGAATGCATAAATTGCCGTTGGCAATAAGATGGCATCTGGATTTTTACAAGATTATAATAATATGTAACACACTACAATCTTTGAGTAGCGAGTGAGTACTGAGTAGTGACAGAATATAAGGAATAGGTATGTACATTCTAAAACATGGCTATCCAAGAAATCATTGCCATCGATTTTGAAACTATCTCGATTTTAGATCGGGATGCAAATGCAATAATAATGGCAAATATTATCATCTTCTTCGAGGACTCCCGTGCTGTAGCTATAGAAATGAGTTGAAGTCACAAAACTGCCCGCAGAGCCTTTTGTCCGGCTCAAGACATGGCTTGAAAGTTGTAAGTTTTGGAACTCTTAGTTTCGCAGGCACAAAAGGGGGACATTGATCTCCTCAGACTGGGTTCCATTCGCATGTCAGTCCTGGATCAGCCCCGAACCCTCGGCCTTTTGTTGTCTTCTCATTCTGGGTTCCATTCGCATGTCAGTCCTGGAATCAGCACCGAACCCTCGGCTGCTGGGACAAAGATTTTAGAGAATTGATCAGTAATCCAGCGAAAATCGTTCTCATGGGACGATCTGCTGTAAACGCCGATGCTCTTTGCACCGTAATTCCGGGATTCCCCTAAACTGGTAGCCGCCGAGACCACGTGTTAACGCTAATCGCCGACATGCCGAACTCGAGCTCTGAAATTGCGCGCTCCTTGCCTTGTCAGCTGACGGTCAAGGTCGGCGGCCGGCAGTCATCATCTCTGCAGTGCCTCGGTCGGAGGAGTCTGGGTCTGTGTCTGTGCTCCAGCCTACTGCCTCGGCTAGTGTGCGAGCGGCAGCGTGCGGTGGTCGACGTAGTTTGTGCTTGAGACGGGCTCCGATTTCCAGACTGATCAGGCTGAGGAGGGTGCACCGATCGGCGAGCGAAACGGTAAGTGACATTAGCTCCAACGACAATGCCAATGTGCTACACATTCGATCACTAGCCTTGGACTACACCGACCGATTAGGCCATGTTTGTTATTGTTATCTCTTGTTCCAATAATCAGAGGGACGCTAGGTGAAGGATCCATGGCATGCTGCAAATACATCTTTTGGATGCATACCTAGTAGTTATATACAATAGTGGTTAGTTATACGGTTTTAAACAAGTCCTTTTTGGTAGGTTGATACTGCAGTTGTACCAAATTAATACCTATGATCCCGTCTTCCTCCTTCAATTCCAAGGACTCGCCGAAACGCAGCACTTGACTACTGCCCCCGAAACTTACTAATCATTCTATCACCTTCAAGAACACCTCATTTTCTCGTAACTGGGTTCTCAGTTTGGTTCTTTTCTTAGTATACTTAGGTTTGCTGTCAAAGCACATCTTACACATTCCGCACGGCATCCATCTGATTCGCATGTGTGCCATGTGGTTGGGGAATTAGGTGCCTACCTATCCCGAAGGGAGGTAGGCGGGCCGTGGGTGTCGCTTGTGCAAAATGCAGGGTGCAATCTCATAGGTCTGAGAGTCTGGATAATACCAAATTACGCGCAGTGGCATTGGAGAACCCCCGTGAACAGGGTGATCTCATCGAAGTGCCGTCATTGGTACTGTGAGCAGTGGCGTAACTTCGACCCTGGACCAAAATATCCTATAGGACTCATATAGGAGGCCCGGATTTTGGTAGGTTGGTATAAACGATAGTCAGAAACGGGTCAAGAGGCATTGTCTTTAGGTGCCCAACGGGGTCTGGTAGGGTGGAGGGGGGAGGGGGGGGGGTAGATATAACGAAGAAATCCCCAATTCTCATGGCGGAAATGACAATCTTGGGCCATTAGGTTGTATCAAAATCCTTGTCCTTTATACATACACTTCTACAACTGCATGTGCCCTGTCTGCCCTGGGCCTCGCAAGTCCTTGGCAATTTGCTGTCAGTGAAATCCGCCCCCGTGTGTATATTACCGTTGGTTATTATTACCTATTAACCCAACGGTATTACCTATTATTGTTTTCGGGCTACACCTAAACCTAGTTGGGCCGCGGGAACTTGAGGATTTCAGGGTGGTAGTTAATTAAGCCAAGAAGGAATTCATTTCCCACGCACCCTTGTGTGAATTTCTCGGACACGACTTAATCTGAACTGGCTTAGTTGACTGTCGCCAGACAATATGTCACTGCCGATGAATTTGTAAAGCCTCGTTTAGTCTTGTTTACCCCGAACAAATCGCATTGCTTGTCCGTGTTTTAATCTAGTTCCATTGCAGCGCACAACACGATGAGGATGAGACTGCTGCTGCTGACGCTAACAGCACTGGGGTCGGTGCGCGCAAGTGAGTCATTCTCAGAATAATGCAGTAAGAAGCGTGCGAATGTTGTGATGTGCTTGGCCCTCGGCACAGGCGTCAGCTTTTCTCGCGGGAATCCGCAACTTTGTGAGTCTTCGGTGCGAGCAAGGTGCCGATTGTTTGTTCGTGACAGGATCCAACTGTCCGTGGCTGACAGCAGATGCGCGATAAAGAATGCCATTTACAATTCCTTATCTTTTGCAGTCTGCCAAACTAACAAAATAGACATACCTACCTAAAATATAAACAACACGTTATCCTGGAGCAGGAGATATGATTCTATGTTGGACTGTTTGTATTATAGACTTGTCAGGGAAATCGACTGAGTGATGTTATTTGTCTGGTTCCCATTCCACGAGAGCCATACTAGTGATAAGGTTTTTAGGGTAGGGGGATATGGGGGAAATATGTTCCCATCCCTGGGTAAAGAGGCCCGAGAGCGCCTTCAGAAGGGAAGATGTCAATAAACAATGAAAAGAAGATAATATTGTAATAATAGGAGGAAGAGGATATCGAAGGATATCTCCAGAAAGGCATAGTCACATCTCAATCATTCCGGTGCATGCTCGCATGATGTTGCATTAGATCAGTTTCGGGGTTCCTTTTACATTATTGTATCTGCAAATGGATATGCTTTTTATATTTTTTTACTGGCCCATTTAGAATCGATTGTTTTTACTTGTTTTGCTCCTTTCCCGAGCGTGCCCCCCGGGGGAGGGGGAGGAGGGGGGGGGGGGGCACATCACATACATTAGAAAAAAAATTAGTGCTAAAGATGATACAAGACATATTATTATGTAAGAATTTTAACTCACTTTATTTACTGTATGAGGGCTGAAAATGTGAAAAATATCGATCTGAAAATCATATTATCTTTTTGGTCCAACGTGGTATATCCTAAGCTTGGTAGAGACAATTCACATTCCATGCTTTCCAAAACTTATGGTTAAAGCATCTAGTAGAAAGCAAACATATCAAGAATTTAGCAAACCATTCCAAGAATAAACTGGAGTAGGAGGGGGGAGGGGGGGGGGTCGTTTTCATCGCACCCGCCAACCCTGCGGTCACTGCAAACATGGACTCCGAATTCTGTGTCGAAGGTAGGTACAAGGATATACCTAGGCAAGTCCAATGCCTGCAGGACAGAATATCTTTATTGGATACTATTTCATTAATTGTGTCCCAATTTGCCCCAAAACACTCCTTAGTTGAGACCCACTTCTTTAAAATGCTTCTACTCCGTTTCTTCCTATCTGTATCTAAGGTTCAATATGGAAATTCGTGAAATTTACCGGGCTGTTGGCAAAAAACAGGTATCAGGCTCAGGATCTGTCATTTTGTGTCGGTGTTTCAAATAAATATCAAAGATTCAAACCACTTTAATTACTGTAAATAGGACAAAACATATCAAGATTTATTTTCTTATTGAACTTGCGTTAATCCTGTTATTGAAGTTGAAGTATTTATTTCTGGATTTATGCAGTGGAATGGCAAGGTGGTAAGCGACATTTACCTGAGAATTCATTTCCTGAGTACGGTATGCACGATATTCCTGTGACGGAGCAATCGGATTCGTTGCCTTCCACCCGAGCGCCGCCGAACGATTTGCGTCTTGTTGCAGAGGTCTACGACGTGACCACGATCTACCGGCTGACTGCCGGGCTGGAAGATGCTACGTCTCCAGCGCTTGACGGTAAATGAAGAATTTTTTGGTCACCTTTGCAATATGATCAAGTATTTTTAGCACGCTTAAATAAACGCCATTGTATATTATTGCAGTCATAAGTAGCAAGGTATGGTATTCATATTCACAAGAATGTTACATAAACAATCTGCTGTAGTGATAGTAAGTGCAGAAGAGATTAGTTACAGCCACTATAAACAACAAAACCTCCATGTAGGTACCATTTTGTATTCTCAAATGTCAAATTGGATTCTTATTTCAGCACACAACCAGAGCCTCCTGGATGAAATTGTTTTTTATTGCCCTGATGGCTGGAGTATTGCTAGGAGGCTGTGGGAAAAGGCATTAGGTCAAAGCCACCTAGAGATGTTCTTATTGTCATAGAGCAAATCAAAAACTAACATTCAGAGGGCGCTGGCAACGGTGTCTTGAAGATACCCAAACTACCATATGGACTGTCCCTGCCCAAAAATACTTAAAATATAAACATTTCTGCAAACATATTTATATTCCTATTACAATGAGGTGCTGAAATAACAAAAACATAACAAACCCCTGACAAACTGCAGTTGCTGGCAAAATCTAAGATTCAGTGCACTTCCGTATATCGAGAGTCGAGACCGTGAGCTTAGAGCAACGTCAGAAAGCATCCAATCCACACTACAACAACTGCAACATCTGATCCGTTTGGTTTCGTCGCAGAACAACAAAAGGCGTCGTGCCTGGTCAATGCAAGCGGATGCCACGATTGGACGAAAGAAGGCTGGACGGAAACGGACAGCGGCTTGTCGGGCGTCACCTTCCCGGCGTCGGGTACGCAAACTAAACCGTGAACGTTTTGCCAAACGCAACAAAGGAGCAGCACAGATGTTAACTCGCAATTGCGTTGCAGATCGGCTGCCCGGAGACCGCAACGCCTCGCTGCCGAGAGCCGTGACATCCAAACTGTTTGACGTCTCGGTGACAAAGCGAGGCGGATTAGGTCTCTTCGATTATCCTCGCAATCCCGAGCCCGTCTACTTCGTGTTTTCCACGGGCGTCGATGAGACCGTCTCGGACCTGCTGGTGCTGCGACTTGAAGACCGGAGCGGCTGGAGCGTCAGCGCTTTCCGGTGTCTCTCGGGCCAGTTCGGGGAGACGCTGTCGCTGCCCGACGGCACGGAACGGAGATGCAACGAGTTCGCCAAACAGGTCAGTCCAAGCATTTGTCCTGTTGAACATTTTACCCATGTGTTATCGACGACCTACATGCTAATGAAGCGTAACTATTTTAAATATACCTACCAATTACCATTAGTTAGGTACCTACTACACTACCTACCTTTGAATCTTGAAAGTAAAAGATTATATTTTATTTATTTATTTATTCGATGATGTACAGGCATAAGGGCGTAAACGACATTTTCATAATTGTTCAGGAAGTGAAGAAAACCTCTCAATTAAACAATTGTTGATGAATCAATTCAAATTTTGAATGGATCATTCTAGTTTTATTTTATAAATTTTCTGAAATAATTAGAAATTATATTCTCTCAATAATAAAATATTTATGGTGGTTACGCCCTAAAAATGCTGCTTACTTGCTGCTTGCTTATGGTGGTTACGCCCCAAGTTTGGATGCAAAAGAGAAATGCAGTGATGCAGATATGCAAGTGATGTCGCTTACGCCCAAATTAAAACGTGAATATCGGCTAAAGTAATAGACTGTCGCTTACACGGTATTTTTTTTTTAGTTTACTGGTATAAATATTTAGCAGGAACAACCAAAACATGGATTTTGCCAAAAATGACGCTTAAGCCCTTCTGCCTGTACACCATCGATATGATTTATTAATAGCTTTGTTTCATATTTGTTACCTGAGGCTAATAGATTTATTAATTTATGAAATTTATGTTGAGCATTATAATAATATTAATTTATACATTTGCAAAGTGACTTATTTTCAAGTGAATTTGTGAGCAGCTGCTCATGGTGAGTGCCCGCCTTGTGTTCAAGAGGTCCCCGGTTCATTTCATGGCCGTCCGTGCAGTCGTTGATTTTGTGATCTCCTGCAACTGCATTTCCAAGGGCTGGGAGAGTTCCTCTACCAAAAAGGCAGGACAAAGTCAAGCCTTCAGAGAATTTTGAGCAATTGTGTGGCTTTTCAGAATAACAAATAGTTAACTTGCAATTTGGCAAGAATATAGGTAGAAGGTACATTTAAAACTTGGTGGAGCTTTAACAAAATAAACGAGCCATTATTAACAAAATAAACGAGCCTTTATTAATATCCAGACCTCAGTTTGGCAGCTGCAAAAAAAAAAAAAAAAAAAAAAAAATATATATATATATATATATATATATATATATATATATATATATATATATATATATATATATATATATATATATATATATATATATATATATATATATATATATATATATATATATATATATATATATATATATATATATATATATATATATATATATATATATATATATATATATATATATATATATATATATATATATATATATATATATATATATATATATATATATATATATATATATATATATATATATATATATATATATATATATATATATATATATATATATATATATATATATATCTAGGTAGTTTTTGTGCAAGGCATTAAAATGGATTTTTAAATCAATTCCACTTACAGTATTTGTAGATATCCCTTTTTATCAACAACATGCAAATATAGAAACCTAGTTTAAAAAAAACTCCCCTCAGCTGGTACCTGTGTAAATGTTTTACCACATTGCCATCGCAGACTTCGAGGACTAGCAGCCGCGAGAACAGCGAGCAGTACCGCATCCACCTGACGCCTGGTGGCCTGCTCGTGAAACGCATCTCCGACCTGGCCACCTTGTTCCACGTCTCCGCTGTCAACCAGCTGAAAGACATCAAGTTCTTCCGATCGATTGCCCTCAACGACGACGTACAACACACGAAAGGTAACCGCCCGACTATCTTATTCTCAACTTGACAGCCATTGTTTTGAAATTGTTAGTCGTACTCGTACAGGTGTTTATAGGGGGTGTGCGAATATTCGAAATGGACGAATTATTCGACGAATTATTTTCGAATTATTTGTATTTGAATTTCGACTTCATGATTTTTGAACTATTCGAATTCGTATTCAATATCAAAATTTTGTTATTCGAAAAACAAATAATTCGAAAAATTCGTATAGTTTGAATATTTGTCACCACTGATCAGCACTTTTCTGCAAAAATTCACATTTAAGGTATATTATTCGAACTTTTGACGAATTATTCGAGCTTAACGAATTATTCGATTCGCTTCGATATTCGACTTTTTAAAAATCTTTTTATTCGATATTCGATTCGACTTCGAATTATGATTTTTAAAATATTCGATATTCGATTCGAACCAAGAAAACCACTATTCGCACACCCCTAGTATTTATGTATCAGATTTAGAACCTATTCTCTGACTTGTATTTTTTACGCTCTACATTTCCATGCTGGCAGTTTGTACGGGCGAATATTTCACCCTACATCTTTAAAATTTTGATGCAATTTGAAAAGTAATTTCGCTCTTTTGGACATTCATTCATAGGATCGGAAGGTCCCCAGCTTACTCTCATTCTTTGGCATGACTTGCTGCTTGCATTGCGAATTGTGGTTTTCTTGATTCGAATCAAATATCAAATAAAAAATTTTGAAAAAGCCGAATATCGAATCGAATCGAGTAACTTGTTTGGCTCGAATAATTCGCCAAAGTTCGAATATTTTCAGCAAAGTGCTTGTAAGTGGTGCCAAATATCCAAACTATTGGAATTTTTCGAATTATTCGTTTTTCGAATAATAAAACCTCGATTACGAATACGAATTCGTATAGTTAAAAAACACTATTCGAAATTCGAATACAAATCATTCGAAATTCGAATACAAATAATTCAAAAATAATTCGTCGAATATTCGTCCACTTCAAATATTCGCAAATATTTGCAAATTCCTAGTTCAAAACGAGGGGATATTTGCTAAGCAAACGAACGCTGATCCCAACAAACGCCTTGCCGAACACTGAATCGCTGCTCCGTGCTTCAGCCGTGTCCGTTCTCTCGCTGACGTCGAAGAGCGGCGGTCTGCGCAGCGCGCCGTTGCGCCATCGGAACTCGGCCGCCGTCTGCGTGTCGTTCTCGGCGTTCGTGGACGCCCGCAGCGGCGGCAGTCTCACCGTCACCGCGCTTTACGAGAACGGGCGGCGCTTGCCGCTCGGCAGAGTGTTTGCCGCGGAAGAAGCGAGCAGCGTGAGTGAACTCAAAGGACTGCGTAACAAGCGCTGACGTTTCTGCCATTTCTCTAACGTTCTCAATTTGCACACCCTGTTTATGAATTAGAACATCCTGTTTTTTCATGAGTCCTCTGAGCAGCGTGAGTGAAATCTAACGACTGCGTAACAAGTGCTTACGTTTTTGCCATTTCTCTAACGTTCTCAATTTGCACACCCTGTTTATGAATTAGAACATCCTGTTTTTTCATGAGTCCTCTGAGCAGCGTGAGTGAAATCTAACGACTGCGTAACAAGTGCTTACGTTTTTGCCATTTCTCTAACGTTCTCAATTTGCACACCCTGTTTATGAATTAGAACATCCTGTTTTTTCATGAGTCCTCTGAGCAGCGTGAGTGAACTCAAACAACTGCGTAACATGTGCTTACGTTTTTGCCATTTCTCTAACGTTCTCAATTTGCACACCCTGTTTATGAATTAGAACATCCTGTTTTTTCATGAGTCCTCTGAGCAGCGTGAGTGAAATCGTAACGACTGCGCAACAAGCGCTGACGTTTTTTCCATTTCTCTAACGTTCTCAATTTGCACACCCTGTCTATGAATTAGAACATCCTGTTTTTTCATGAGTCCTCTGAGCAGCGTGAGTGAACTCAAACAACTGCGTAACATGTGCTTACGTTTTTGCCATTTCTCTAACGTTCTCAATTTGCACACCCTGTCTATGAATTAGAACATCCTGTTTTTTCATGAGCCCTCTGAACTTCTGAACCATCAGTCTAGATGAGCTATGGTTTGAACTTTAAATGAGTGGAGAAGGCAGCACGAAAGTTAGCTTTCCAGTAGGTAGTTCTAATCCGGGAAATGCCGTGAAAGTACTCTTACATAAATTAACACTGCAGTCTTCTGCATTACCTATGTTTCCATTATAATTTTCACTTTCCTTGGTACAGCTGTACCCAATGGCAAACTAGTTCCAGGTTTGGTATAATCACCAATGGGTTGGTTTTTGCTTTCTTGCTTCCATTTATAATGAGGCATATTATTTCGACATTTTTGTTACTCCTAAAAGGCATTTTATAAAAAAAAGAGTCTAAACAACAGCCCTAGGTATATAAAGTAAAGTAATATTCAACAGATTTTCTGTTTATGATAAACTTTATTCTTTAATTGTAGGTATGTATTGTCGATTGTGTACTACTGATTCCTCCAGAGGAAAGCGGAGTCGTGGAAATTCTCGACGCTGGTGGACCCGAGTGAGACACGCAGCTTCCAGATCGACATCCAGGCGGACAGACTTGCCGACTTCCCGGTGCTCGTCGCCGACCTGACTCGGTGCTCCGAACCGGGTGAGTGAGGGACCCCACCGAAATCACCGGGATGTCACGTTGCCGTGCCAACCAGGGGATGTTGCCGGCCACAACGTTGCCGTGCCAACCAGGGGATGTTGCCGGGCACAGAGTCACGTTGCCGTGCCAACCAGGGGATGTTGCCGGGCACAACGTTGCCGTGCCAACCAGGGGATGTTGCCGGGCACAGGGTCACGTTGCCATGCCAACGCCATTTGGGACACGGTTTAAAACTTGCCCGATTTCATTGCAGAAAGGGCAGAAGTTCACGCCCGAACCAACGCTCGAGGTCTGCCGTTCTTGTTGAGCAACGGATTGTTTGCAGGTAAGCAATTGCTTGGAACTCTTCAAGCTTGGACTTGGTAAACATTTGAATGCTGGACATTTTCACATTTAGGAATTTTGGGATACGGTATTTTAATCCCAAAAAGCAATTCCAATATTATGTTCAATTTTAAAATTTTATTTCATAATTTTTTGCTATGTTTCTTAAATTCCGAGCGAAGACAGTAGCAAATATGTACAATACAATTCTTACACAACATGATAACGTGTTCTTCTCGCCACCAATGGATGATTGTGATATCCAAACGCGAGAACCTTTTGACGATAACTTTTCCCCTATCTGAACAAACGGCGCAAAACGAATTTGCGGTCTCTCGTGCATAAATGAAGCGAGTGACGTTGAAGACTCCCATCCCTGTCGTGTGTCCAAACGATCCAGACCCCGACGTCGGGGTCGGCTTCCCCGGATGCAACAGCCAACGAGACCGGTGTCCGTGGCAACGGAACAACTGGAATCTGACAGCCGTCTCAAGCAGCCCGGCCTTAGGTGGTACATACCGTAAATATCATATCGTTACACCGTTTCTCGTGATCTATTTTCAGACTAAACACCTAATTCAGATCAATTTTTTGCAGATGACCTCCGTTTTTCAGGCACAGATGGAAACAACTTCACTAAAACTTTTAATTTTAACACCTTTTCTGTTTTCTCTATTTGGCCTTTAAGCGTACAGTACGATAATTATGACTACTACGTGAGCATACTCCTATCCCCACACGAGGCCCAGCTCCCCTTTTATGCCATTCGTCTGCACGGAGGATGGCCTCAGTACCGCTCGCAACGCGCGGAACTATTCAAGTGCGGTCCTGGCTACTATAACAATTACTACCAATTCACCGGCTCATTTACGGAACGCTGTACTCTCCAAATCACATCTCTGGTAAATATTTTGGTTTTGTCATTCCTAGTTGTATAATTTTCAAGCAAAAATTGTACTAAAAAAACAAAAAAATATCTCTGTTCATCAGAAGGACACATATTTTGATCTGTTTAATTGTTGTTTCATATATTTTTTTTTAGTTGAACGACCGTTTACCTCTTGAAAGTTGAAACAAATTTTTACCATAGATTGGAACGATAATATGACTATAAGTTGGCGTCTTTAAAAGAATTTTCAGAAAATATAGAATTTTAATTAATTATCTAAGATTTCTGGCTTTTCGCATGGCGCAATCTGCGAGATGAGTACGATTCTCTTTGTACAGTGACGCTATCCCCTCCCCACCGATTCTCCCTTCCGAGCGCTGTCGCTGCCGGCGCGTTCGAAACGGTACTGCACGAAAAAAATGAAACATCCTAATTACGTGTCTGCGGTAATCCGCTTCTCGTGGCTAAACGAATAATCTTATCAAAGAACCAAATTTTTTCTGTGCAGTGGAAGGGTGGAGGACTAGGCTCAAATTTTTTAATTGTTAGCTGACAAGAGGTTTGTCTAGTTACTAGGGGTAGAAAAAGTGCTATAAACACAGAAATAAGATTACCCAGACATTCTACCATACAAAAGTTTGCAAAAATTTGTCGTTGGCAAAAATTTGATGCTAGTAGTTTGGCCGGCAATCGCTGGGGTGCGTTGGCAACCTGTTTTAACATCGTCTACCAGGCCATGGCACAAGGTCAATTATAATCAAGGGACCCAATGTTCCTCAGGTGGTTACAGTTATGGCTTCATCTACCAGGCCATGGCACAAGGTCAATTATAATCAAGGGACCCAATTTTCCACAGGTGGTTACAGTTACCTTGGTTACACAACAAACAGTGGCTCCATCCCTTGACTGCCGGAGGAACTATTATTGCGGGCGGATGGCTTTCGCGTAGCTGCTTTAGTATTAGAGTGGAACATCTGGGTTTTTTTTAACGGGCGTTGGTATTTTAAGCACCTAGGCCGAAAATCGCGTAGGTACTTTGGAAACTTCCGTACAGCTCAAGAAGTTTTCTCTATAGTCCAAAGGCCATTAATAAATCATCCAAATCGATGGAAAAAGTTAAATTCCAGTGGTAAATGGTTCTTTAAAAACTACTTGCACCCAAATACTACTTCCCCAGGGGAATTTTTGTTGTTACTCATTTTTATGCTTACATTTCCTACGTTAGTGAAGCCACAACACACCCTGTCTAGAAGTGTACTGTGATTTTTGCATTGGCCATGATGATGGTTCAATGGATTGAAGGATGGATAAACAAAAGGGAAATTAAATGCAGTTCAAAAGTCAATAAAATCCTTCACGTCCTGATGATTCTATGAAAGTTTGATGATATTGTTGTTAAAACATGAAACAGATTAGCAAGTCAAAGAGCACATGTGATAACATTGTGTTGCATTGTAGTTAAAAAATTGATACGTCATGGCGCTTGGCAAACTTAATTTCTGGTTTGAACACAGTTTGCACGAAGTAGCACAGCACTTTATATTTATGGGATACAGTTATACAGTATGTTTTAGTAAAGACTGAAGACTGAAAGACCGCAGTTCAAATACTAAAGGGAGCCGGGTGGCACAGATGATCGTCAGTTTAAAAATCCGGATCGAGGCAACATTTGATTTAATATATTTTTAGCATTTTTCATCTGTTCCTTTGTTCCAGGCGCCAGTCAGTCAATACCAGTTTAGCGGGAGAACAAGCCCGCTCTTTGTTTCTGTGAACGTTGTACGGAACCGCATGATTGTCAACGTGGACGGAACGGAGATCTTCGACTGGACCGACCAATCGAATCTGATTGAAGTCCGGAAAATCAAGTTCGGCACCCGCCAGATGTCTTCAAATGTCACAGCTGGCAAGTTGTTGTGGAAAACAGAGACTTACCAACTACACCAACACAGTCTTGATCGTGTTGGCGAATTAATGCATTTCCTGATGGATAAAAATGATGTGCTAATCAAATGTTGTTTTTAATATATGTCTGAATAGTTTGGAAAACATAGTCACTGGTATTGACATATCTTTTTCAGCAGCGTCGGTGTTTGCCGTGAACGACAAGGACACCAGCGGCGGAGACGACGCAGTTTCAGCGACGATGACAAGTCCCGCCTTCTACAGCAGCGCCAAGAAAGCTTGCGTGGTCGTTCACTACTACACTGACAACGAACGGAGTTCCGTTGGAATCACGGCCAAGTCGACCAACGACTTGGTGACGGCCGTAGCCGAGAGGACGGAATCGGCCGATGTTAACGACGTGAACGGTCCCATAGAGGTACGTGGTTGTTCTACATTTGGACCCATTGTTGAATCTTGCAGTCGTACTTAATTTTGGGTAGGTTTAATAATACTCACTTCACTGGCAATGCAAGCAGTGATATGAAATGAAATTACCCAAAGTGTTCTTTTTGATAATTTTGAAGTAAATCCAAATATTGGAGTATTTTGGGTGTGTTAAAGCGTCGACCATTGCTAGCCGGGATACGCAACTAGCTCAGCGCTGTATGTATCCCATGCAACCTTCGACCATTGCTAGCCGGGATACGCAACTAGCTCAGCGCTGTGTGTATCCCATGCAACCTTCGACCATTGCTAGCCGGGATACGCAACTAGCTCAGCGCTGTGTGTATCCCATGCAACCTTCGACCATTGCTAGCCGGGATACGCAACTAGCTCAGCGCTGTATGTATCCCATGCAACCTTCGACCATTGCTAGCCGGGATACGCAACTAGCTCAGCGCTGTATGTATCCCATGCAACCTTCGACCATTGCTGGCCGGGATACGCAACTAGCTCAGCGCTGTATATGTATCCCATGCAACCTTCAACCATTGCTGGCCGGGATACGCAACTAGCTCAGCGCTGTATGTATCCCATGCAACCTTCGACCATTGCTAGCCGGGATACGCAACTAGCTCAGCGCTGTGTGTATCCCATGCAACCTTCGACCATTGCTAGCCGGGATACGCAACTAGCTCAGCGCTGTGTGTATCCCATGCAACGTTAAAGTATATGCCTTACCAGTTGTTGGTTAGGTCAACTCTACAACCAAGGTTATGTCGTTATATGTTGCTATTTAAAAGATTAAATTATTACTAGTCCACTCTTAATAAGTAAATTAAATTTTAGAAGTAGCTAAATAATCCCCTTGTTTGTTTGTTTTAATGTTCATCCAGATATAAGATAATGTAAAAGTGGCAATCGTCAACGCAGTCCTAGTTGCCTATCCCGTACCGAAGCAGTGACCGAGGTTAAAGAAAATGATAGATTAAGGCAACTCATATTTTAATTTGCCAAATGCCCGTCAGTATTTAACTAACAATTTCTCAACATTCCTAGAAATGCAATTAATTGGTGCCGAGGCAAATTGGTCTTTCGTGCAGCAGACCAGAGCTAACCTGTCGCCCGCTGTCCTCAGGGCTGGCGACGAGACACGTTCCAGGTGGCCCTGTCTGGTGGCGGGGGGCCGCACTTCATCACGCTGCAGGCCGACAAACCCGACAACGCTAGCTTGTGGGTGCAGCGAATCGCGGGGTGCAACCTGCAAGGTAGCTCTAAGGGTGCTGTTCTTGGATTTATCAAAGGGTGCTTTCTTGGGCTTCCTCCAGCCCTGCATAGATGGGCGGGAATAACGCAATGGTAAAATCTTGGTTGGACGAACTGACTTTCTGCATAAATTGTGTGTTTTCTCTAAGATATTGCAAAATCGGATTGCAAAATCCCATTTTAAAGTGAACTGAGCCGAGTGTTGTTGCAGATGACGAAGACGTGCGAGTGTTTTCCAACGATTCGTCGCTTGTGATCGTCACGCCAGGATTTGCGGTGGCCGCTCTCGACCGAGCAGGTAAGACTCGAAGGTCGGTCAGTACCCACCAACGTTTATTAACTTTGTATGAAAAGCTCATCATAACTCATGGTCACGTTTAGTAACTCTTAATTCGCCAGGACTTCTGATCTCTGGATCGCACAATCTTGTTTTCATAAATTTGAGTAGTTCTATTTCGATTTTAAACTACAAGGTTTCAATGTGTTTCGAAAGAAGCTGCTGGTATTTGCATGGCCTTCTTGATTCCGCACCCAGCAGACCGTTCGTACCGAGCCTTGTCTCACCCTTGTTTGCTTTCAGTGACGCTGACGAAAGACGAGTGTGCCCACGGCGGGAGGGTCGTCAACGGCAACCGGTCCGAGTGCGTTTGCCCGGCCGGGTTCACCGGCGATAACTGCGAGAAAGGTAAAGCTGGAGAACGAGTCCTCGTGGCCCTTCGTGTCTCCGCTGACGGTATACAGCCTTCAATAGAGAGGGAGTGTGACTTTATCCAACACCTTTTACTGTGTTGAAAACAACTTAAGAGTTGAGAGGAAATTGTTACTGGTTTATGCTGATACCAGTGTGCAATTGATGTAAGGGGAGGCAAAGCTGGAAAAATGTGCACCCGAACCGGGATACGATTCCGGGACCTCCTGCTTGCCGGGCAGGTGCTCTACCGACTGAGCTATTCGGTCACACATTCTCCCTGCTTGCCGGGCAGGTGCTCTACCAACTGAGCTATTCGGTCACACATTCTCCCTGCTTCGCCGGGTGGGACAAGGGGGATCTCCGAGGGAGAAGCAGGGAGAATGTGTGACCGAATAGCTCAGTCGGTAGAGCACCTGCCCGGCAAGCAGGAGGTCCCGGGTTCGTATCCCGGTTCGGGTGCACATTTTTCCAGCTTTGCCTCCCTCCCAATTTAAGAGTTACGCATTTTTATAAAAAGAACTTTACTTCTTTGAACTTACAGCATATATCTTACATCTGGATTAAAGCAGCAATCTAGTATCCACAATGGTTCAGTAGGTACCTGTCCAATGCCCCTGGGTGCTGACTTCTAAACGTTAAGTTTAAAATAGTTAAACCAATCGCTTGCCAAACCTGGCATAAAAGTTATCAAAATTCACAAAAAAATCATTAGAAAAATGTGGATTAAAAAATACCTGAATGACTTGCGTAGATATCTATATAAGGTAATCACTATTCAGACATAACATTGGTAATAATAGGTACCTAAGAATGACACAACTATAAAGCTAATGAGTTTGCAAATAACCCATTTCAAATTCCACTCCCAGAGACTATAGTATCCCTTGTGATAGTGCACAACCTCTGTAATGGAGTGAATTGTAGACCGTGTTGTGCTGGTGCCATTCCCGACTCGTTGTCTTGCGCCAGGCTGCGGCGCGAACCGCTACGGCGCGGACTGCGGCGGTCGTTGCTCGGCGACGGAACGCGGTTGCCGCGGCATGCTGCTCTGCCGGTCGCTGCTGGGCTGCGCTTGCGCTCCCGGTCTCGCCGGGCCGCTCTGCGACCAGGGTGAGTGCAATCACAACGACTCGCTATTGTTGATCGGAACGTTTGTGCTTTGTAGCATTTGTATTTGTTTATTTCCAAATTGACCCGTATACACAGATATTGGCATTGTCAAAGTATTACAATCTAAGATAGTTACGTGTAAGACCATTATATTAAAACTAGGTAAAATTTATGTACTCATCTAATGTATAAAAACAATGTGATAATAGGAATTGTTTTAAAATGTCACCAAATTTCTTCTCGCCCTTTCGCGCCTTGACATCTTGGGGCAGGCTGTTAAACAGGCTGTCGATGGCCAATGCATTTAACGGAAATGCCACGAGATTGGATCCAAGGGAGATGCGAATCGTTGGTGAATCGGATCTAGGAGACGAAAGAGCTAAATTGGGGAAATTGGCCCGAAGAGGTATTTGGAGCCAGCATTACCAAATACACCCAGTGAACTGCTCAAATCTTTTGCTCCGATTCTCTGGACCCATTCTAAAATTAACTAGTAAACCCAGAACCTTGCACCTTGTAATAACCCTGAATTTTCGACCGTACAATTCCTAATGTTCTATCTTACGAACAAGTCAGGAGAATGGGTTGCATATAAGCTGATGCCTTTTTAGCCTGAAGTCATATCGTGCTCCTAATAAGTCATATCGTTCCTAAGTCCTGAATTTTAAAAACCAATTGTGCATCATAATTGTTTTATTGTTGTACTATTTTACCAGCATCAGCAGCATATGCCGAACATTTGAAATGACATGGTTAATTTAATTTACATTGTGTAGGTAAATGACTAACCAATAAAAAAAATAATAATAAAAAACAGAGTCCATGATGCGATATATTGATGGCCGCGTGTGTCTTGCGCTGACGTAGCTTGCCGGCGCGGGCAGTTTGGCGCAGACTGTGCGCAGACTTGCGGTCGTTGCGCTGGCAACGCTTCGTGCGACATCCACACCGGAGAATGCTTCGACGGCTGCCAGCCCGGATTCCACCCGCCGCTCTGCCAACACAGTACGTGTACTCACTTCAGTCCTCGGGCTCGTTACACTTTCTCGGATGCGATTTTGTGCGAGAATTTATAGAATCTGTTTCAAAATCAAAAACCTTTGTTTTTATTTTTTGAATTTATCACTTTTCAGTTTTCACAGCCTTCTAGAATAATTTTGCGCTGTAAGTGCTAGTGAAAAACAAGTCCATTTAGAAGGCCCTGGTTGTGTGCTGAGATAGAATAGAAATATCCTGGCTTTTGTCATCAAACTGAGCCAAGAAACAGGGATTTATGAGATGTCAGATTGCTCTTTATTGCATGGCAATCAAATTATTTGGCCTTTGTTAGCAAGTTACTTGGTTAAAAGAAATTAAATTTGTATAGTTGAGATGACTGCAATGCAAAATCTAAGTTTGAAACGGTCCGCTTCCCAATAAAAATTCCTTGCAATCGACCTAGATCTGTCCAGCTCTGCACTCTTGCAATACTTTGACGTGAATGTTTCCAGAATACAAGACACTGTCAGCGGCTCCGGTGGCCAAGATGGCCAAGGACTCGTGGAAGATCACCTTCAACCTGGACCAACAGGACGGCAGAGGTAACGCCGTGTTCTACCAAGTCCAATACCGAGTGAGTAGTAAACGCCGTCGACAGATCATCTGCCCGCATTTCATGATGTCTGCCGACTACAGGTTGAATTGCGGGGACATTTCCACTGTGACGCTAGGGAAGTGTGCACACTTTCGCCACGGATTTCCAATGCTGCCAGCCGTATAGCTCGTGTCTTGCGTTTCAAATCAGTAGCACATTGCTAAAGAAGTTGCTGTGTCACTGACGTACGGTGCAATTCGGTGACTTCTTGCCAGTGCTAATGTCAATGTCGTAATGTTTTGTGGAGGTACACGGAAGTGTATGATAAAAAAACAAGACGTTGTCGTTAAAGCTGTCAAAGGCGGAGTCGAATGTTTTTATTGTTTCTCGCGAAATAGAAAGGTTCCTTTCGTCCTAGTCAATTAGTGGGGAATGGTTTCCCACAATTTCATGTGGCAACTACACAGGTAGCAGAGATTAGAGTTTTAAAATCAACATTCTCTCCTATCATCTTCTCTGCCATCTGTGACTACTGCATTGTGTGCAATTCAGGCCTATTCCAGCCCAGCCCAGTCCAGCCCAGCCCAGCCCAGCCCAGTCCAGCCCAGCCCAGCCCAGCCCAGTCCAGCCCAGCCCAGCCCAGTCCAGCCCAGTCCAGCCCAGCCCAGCCCAGTCAGCCGTGCTCTACCCTTCATCGAACGCCGTTGCCCGCAGCAACGCTCGTCGTCGTCGTGGTCGAGCCTGCCGACTCGGCCGGTGGTTGCCGGGGTGACGGAGACCAAGCTGCCCTCGCTGTCTGCCGGCCGCCGCCACCAGGCGCGAGTCGTCCTCGTCGACCGCGACGGAGGCTCGTATTGCGCGGACGACGTGCCACTGGTTGCGTTCGACACGCCGTGCCAAGGTACGTGCTGCGTTATCGCGTTTTCGCGTTGCTCACTCGTTAGGAACTATATTCACAAGAGTTTCCTCGCCATCCTGCTAGTTTTATATATATCTAGGTATGGTATACTGTGTTTGAAAACTGATAAGCCATGTCTTGAGCTGGACAAAAGGCTCTATGAGCAGTTTTTAAACTCTTAGCTCGTGTCTAGCAGCAGTGGGTCCTCGAGGAAGGTGCACATCCACCCTCTTCTTAATATGAAATGGAGTTTAGGTATGGTACTGTATACTGAGCAGTGACTTTCTGTTTCAGAATATTTAATATTTTACTACTGAAGATATTGTTTTCATGTTTCAGTATCCAAAAATGCAGTAGAACTGGCGTCAGAAAACATTACCGAGACGAGCTTTACTTTGAAATGGAAAGTAAGTACGGGCAATATACGTCAATTTTCTTACCACTTTTCTTGCTTGTAACAGATTGCCCACCAAATAAGCCTAGCCTAATTTCGACCAAGTAAACAGACCCGACCAACTCAGTGAGTCGTCTGAATTCAGCTCGCTTCGAGGTGGAATGTTTTCCGATCCGACCTCGCTGCCGATTGTAATTTACATCTCGCAGAAATCACGGAGTCCTGCTCCCGTGAGAGGACATGCCACAGTGAGGGCCGCCACCTTGAAGATGCAAGGCAAAAGGCATGCAAAGTGACTGCTAGCGCTGCAGTGGTAAGCATGTCCTCTCACTGGACAGAGCACTCTGTCCCGTGAGAGGACATGCCACAGTGAGGGCTGCCATCTTGAAGATGCAAGGCAAAAGGCATGCAAAAGTGACTGCTAGCGCTGCAGTGGAAAGCATGTTCTATCATAGGACAGAGCACTCTATCCCGTGAGAGAACATGCCACAGTGAGGGCCGCCATCTTGAAGATGCAAGGCAAAAGGCATGCAAGTGACTGCTAGCACTGCAGTGGAAAGCATGTTCACTCATGGGACAAAGCACTCTATCCCATTAGAGAACATGCCATAGTGAGGGCCGCCGTCTTGAAGATGCAAGGCAAAAGGCATGCAAAGTGACTGCTAGCGCTGCAGTGGAAAGCGTGTTCTCTCACGGGACAGAGCACTCTATCCCGTGAGAGAACATGCCACAGTGAGGGCCGCCATCTTGAAGATGCAAGGCAAAAGGCATGCAAAGTGACTGCTAGCGCTGCAGTGGTAAGCATGTTCTCTCATGGGACAGAGCACTCTATCCCGTGAGAGGACATGCCACAGTGAGGGCCGCCATCTTGAAGATGCAAGGCAAAAGGCATGCAAGTGACTGCTAGCACTGCAGTGGAAAGCATGTTTGCTCATGGGACAGAGCACTCTATCCCATTAGAGAACATGCCACAGTGAGGGCCACCATCTTGAAGATGCAAGGCAAAAGGCATGCAAGTGACTGCTAGCACTGCAGTGGAAAGCATGTTCGCTCATGGGACAGAGCACTCTATCCCGTGAGAGAACATGCCACAGTGAGGGCCGCCATCTTGAAGATGCAAGGCAAAAGGCATGCAAAGTGACTGCTAGCGCTGCAGTGGAAAGCGTGTTCTCTCACGGGACAGAGCACTCTATCCCGTGAGAGAACATGCCACAGTGAGGGCCGCCATCTTGAAGATGCAAGGCAAAAGGCATGCAAAGTGACTGCTAGCGCTGCAGTGGAAAGCATGTTCGCTCATGGGACAGAGCACTCTATCCCATTAGAGAACATGCCACAGTGAGGGCCGCCGTCTTGAAGATGCAAGGCAATAGGCATGCAAAGTGACTGCTAGCGCTGCAGTGGAAAGCATGTTCTGTCATGGGACAGAGCACTCTATCCCGTGAGAGGACATGCCACAGTGAGGGCCGCCACCTTGAAGATGCAAGGCAATAGGCATGCAAGTGACTGCTAGCGCTGCAGTGGAAAGCATGTTCGCTCATGGGACAGAGCACTCTATCCCGTGAGAGAACATGCCACAGTGAGGGCCGCTATCTTGAAGATGCAAGGCACAAGGCATTAGAGATGTTGGCAGGTACCAAAATTTGTACCCGGGTACCCGCCCGTGTACCTGGGTTAGCAAAAAATGAAGAAATTTCAAAAAGAATTTCAAAAATTTTCAAATTTCAATTTTTTTTTGTGTGTGTGTGTACCATCATGGAATATTGTAACTTGCAGGGTTGTTTGTTGTAATTTGCAATTTGCAAGTCAGCATAATATAATCAGATGTGATTTTTATCTTTATTATCCCAATAAAAGAAGCAGTCAATCATGCTTGTGAGTGGTGAGGCCATACAAAGTGATTAGATGGCATAAACAAACTACCCTAACCTCACACTCAGCTTGGCCTTGGGCGACAGCCAATAAATCACTAGAATTGAGGGAACATACAAAGGGACTTGTCTGGACAGGTTCAAGTGGCTCCAGGCCACTCTGCACTCTGCATGCCTTGGGCCATGAGCTTGGCCATGCTCCTACCATGCTCCCTTGCAGCTGTACAAGTCAACCCATACATAGTGACTTGTACAGTCGCAGTTTTTTTTACAAAATTTTTTTATATTTTTGGTTTCGAGCAGTTCCGCGGGTACTGATTTGTACCCGGGTACCCGCCGACATCCCTACAAGGCATGCAAAGTGACTGAGTGAACATAACCCCCGCAAGCTCAGCAGCGGGGGTTACGTTCCAATAAGACAAACCACCCCGCCGCCGCGCTCCCGAAGCTAACGCCCCTCTGCCGGTTCCAGCCGCTGGCCGAGGTCCCCGGTTCGTGCCCCACCACCGGCTACGAGCTGCGCGTCAAGATGGGCTGGGAATGGCAGTCCACGCGTCTCGGCAACGAAGTTACCTCCGTCAGACTCGGCGACGACGAAACCTCCAGCGGTCCGTGGAACGTCGCTGCCGCCGTCGAAGCGGGCGCCGGAATGCGACCGGTACAATCCGCCAATAAGGGAATAGGTGTTGGAAGTGCGTCCCTTTTCCACTTTGTCGGACGGGGCTTGTTTTATTAATAAGCTTTGTATCGGGAGGTATTTTTTGGAAGTTGCCACGGCTTCGAAGCTGTGTTGGTTATGCTCGGCACATTTACGTGTCCCTTCTCGCTGCAAACTTCGTCGAGCCTGAGTGAATGTAGGCAGAACGGACTTGGCGACCTTGTATTGCTAGATGCAGCGTTTTACGGGATTTCATGAAAAATTCGTATTGTTTCAAGTTTCAGCTATTTTCTGTTTATGCGGTCTTGTTTACATTGAGGAAGGTCTAATTGGATTTTCGACTTATTATGGGGATGAAACGCCTAATTTGCACGTTCCTCTTTGCAAGGATAACGTCGCGACGCCGAGCGATCCGACCCTCGTCGTGGCGCAAAGGGAGTGGCTGTTGCCCGGGCGATCGTATCCGGTTCGGATCCGGGCGCTGAGCGCGTCCGGCCCCGGGCCGTTCTCGGCCGCGAAAGTCGTCGCCACGCTCAACACACAACGTGAGTCGGCGACGGGCGGAATCGCCAGGCCAGGCTGTAGATGGCTGCGCCAAACACAGACATGGCGAACTGGGACGTGTGTCACCGCACTGCAATTGGAATGTTTTCTTGTTTAAAACATGTTTATGGATTCTCTTTTAATCTTGTTTAAATTACGAAAGCTCGTAATTGGCTATTCATTTTATTATTATGTACACAAATTAGCCTCCCAAAAGTGTTGCCCATTCCGGGATTTGAACCCGGGTCCCCAACTTTCGCGGCTGGTGCTCTAACCGCTGAGCTAAATGGCCATTAAATTTGGGAGAAGTAATTTGCATACAGGGTGAGAATTGAATGTCCCCATGGGGGTATGGTCCAGAGTCTACGAATACTCATAGTGGCTCTGGTACCGCGTGATGCTATACTGCAACCACAAATCCCGGAATGGACAACACTTTTGGGAGGCTAATTTGTGTACATAATAATAAAATGTTTATGGATGTTTTTAAACAGAAGACTGGTGGTATGTTTGTAGTGTGGGTCTTCAAGAAATTTGCCCACCAACAATGAAGATTTAAGAGTCGGATTTCATTCAATTTTCTCCCACACATTTTGTGACCACGCTTAACGCACGGTGAGGCAAGGTCATATGATTATGGGGCGTACTAAGCCACGCGCTTGTTTCAACAGGCATTGACCATCGCTCAGGGTACCTAGACACCAGGGGCCTTACCTAGCTCGGCCATTTGGAGCGGCTACCATGCGGCTAATTAGCCGGGCTGGCGGTGTTATATAACCCGGACCTAGAGCGGCCATTTCAACAATGGGCAGTTTGTTGATTTCGTAGCACCACTAGCAACCAGTATTACGGTGGTGCTACGATGATAGCATTATCTAGAAGGCGTACTGCTTTTTAAACGATCATCATTGTGCAGTGAGGTCAAATCAACCAATCTCATGGCTCGTTACTAAAGTCAGAGTCGATGTGCCCCGGCTATATAACCCGGCCGTAATACTGCTGTCTAGGTCGGGGTTACTGCTTGGTGCTACGGTGGTGTTAATTAGCCAGGGTAGATTGCTAGTAATCCCGGGACTACTAGTGGCCGCTCTAGGTCGGGGTTACTGCTTGGTGCTACGGTGGTATTAATTAGCCAGGGTAGATTGCTAGTAATCCCGGGACTACGAGTGGCCGAGCTAGGTAATTCCCCGGGGTTGGGTAGGCCCATTAGGCGACCGGGCAAATCCCCGAAGGGCCGGTAGGTTCTGGGCCGGCAGCCCTCGTGGTCGGAGCCACACAAGAAACAAACTACAGATGGAAGGCCTCACAGGAGCGACGACGATTTTTTTAGGGTGTGACTTTCGGAAAAAGCGGGTGACGGGCTGGATTTTCTTGTGGGCCAACTATTTTTCTGAAATGCCTGGGCCGGTTTTTCCCCCCTGTCCAACCCTGCTAGACACATGTCTGTGAGCTAGTGGTTATCTGTCACTAATTTGTAACAATATAGGCGACTCGCAATAATATATTTGACTTCTGATCCAAAAGCACTGGAATAATAGGAATGGACCTGGAATATTAGGACTAGACCTCCTATCTATAAGGCATACCTACCTATCTAGAGACGTACCTATTAAGATGCCTAAGAACAAGCTGCTAATATGGCTGTATGTGGCACGTTTGGTAAACTAAATGCAAGATATCTTGGGAGGTCGACACCGTTTCCACACGGCATCTCGAATGACTTTCCGCCAACCCAACGGTTCCCAACGTTCCCAACGGTTCCCGACGTTCCCAACGTTCCCGACGTTCCCGACGTTCCCGACGTTCCCTACATTCCCAACATTCCCGACGTTTCCAACGTTCCCAACGGTTCACAACGGTTCCCGACGGCAACTCGGCTCTGTGTTTCAGCCGCGGGTCGCGTTTCCGATCTGCGCGTGACTTCCAGCGCCGCCGCGTGGCTCAACGTCGCGTGGAGCGCGCCGCGCTACGGGCGCGTCTTGAAATACCGCATCGACTATCAGGTACTCGGTGCTTGCGCTCGGAAAGCTTGCGCTAGGAAAACTTGCGCTCGGAATGCTTGCACTGAGCAGGCGTAAAAGCTAAAAGAAATTTGTTAAGAGTACTTGAAAAGTTTGGAAATTTTAAACCTTTTCAAAAGTCGTACCCCCCTCTATAAAATGATCATATTGTAAATTTCACCATCAAGTGGATCAGAACAGAGCATAGCCGTACTTTACAGCAACAATATTAAAATTAAATTTCTTAGACTAGCGTCTTCTACATGTCCCATCTTTAGAACTTTTTGCAAAAACCTATTGCAAACTGGGATTTGAATGCTAAATAAAAGTCTCGCTGGCTTTCAGTGAGAGCAATGAATCAGTGAGACAAAAACTATTTTGAACTGGGACATAGTGGACATAGGTCTAAGAAATTTAACAGTGAGGCTTTTATTAGAATTCATACTACCTAGTACCTATCCCAGTTTAAAAGAGATTATTTTTTTCAAAAAATTAAAATAACATATCATTTGATGCAAGACCTAGCAAACAAATCTATAAATGTCCATCTCTCGATTGCTGGATTCCGATATCAAGCTACTTGATGCCTGCAATGGAAGTGATTGAAACATACAATTGGCTAGCACTGTACAGGACTAGCACAGGATGTCTGCCCCGAGCTAAGAGACCCGATCCTGCCCGCAGTGTGAGATGCTGCTCGCGTGTCCCGACACCGACTGCTCCGACTCGCGCGGATCGCTGGAGACGACGGCCACGTCCGCGATGCTGACCGATCTCGCTCCGTTGGCCCGCTACAAGATCGCCGTGGCGACGGTGCCCTCGGGCGCAACGCATCCCGCTACGATCGTGACTTCGACGCTGCAGGACGGTCAGTGCCAGGCGGATGATAAAGACGGAGTGCACTTTATTATTATGTACACAAATTAGCCTCCCAAAAATGTTGTCCATCCCGGGATTTGAACCCGGGTCCCCAACTTTGTCAGATTAAGCTGGGACACCTTCTTATGAAAGCCGTATTCGACTGGGACTGTATTCTGCCGATTCTAGGCATTCTCACCGCAAAGTGGCTGTTGCGCGGCAAATCCGACCCCTGCCTTGCGTTGGACATGCGAGTCTGCTTAGGTAGCATCGATTCCAGGCATGAAGAAGATGATGAAAGTATGGTCAAAAGTTGACGAGAGTGTTCTGTGGCTAACCGTTAGCTGTTATTCTGCAAAACCGACCCCTGCCTTGCGTTGGGCATGCAAATCTACTAGCCTAGCATCGGTACGAGGCATTTCGGAGTCGATGAAAGTTTGTTCAAAAATTGACATTTTTCACAGAAATTTCCAATTTTTCATCGATGGCTTAAGTCACCCGTTGGCTGTCATTCTGCTAAACCGACCCCTGCGTTGCGTTGGGAACGCAAATCTACGTACCAAGCAGCAATTCAAGACATTTAGGAGTTGATGTAAGTTTGGTAAAAAAAAAAATTTTTATGATTCTGCAATGAACATGAAAAATGATGATGAAAAATGTCAATTTTTGACCAAACTTTCATCGACTCCGAAATGCCTCGTATCGATGCTAGGCTAGTAGATTTTCGAGCCCAACGCAACGCAGCGGTCGGTTTCGCAGAATAACAGCCAACAGGTGACTTGAGCCATTGATGAAATTATGGAAAACTCTGTGATTATGAAAAATGTCAATTTTTGACCAAACTTTCATCGACTCCGAAATGCTTCGTATCGATGCCAGGCTAGTAGATATACATGCCCCACGCAATGCAGGGGTCGGTTTTGCAGAATAACAGCCAACAGGTGACTTTAGCCATTGATGAAAAATTGGCAAATTGTCAATTTTGGACCAAACTTTCATCGACTCCGAAATGCTTCGTATCGATGCCAGGCTAGTAGATATACATGCCCCACGCAAGGCAGGGGTCGGTTTTGCAGAATAACAGCCAACGGGTGACTTTAGCCATTGATGAAAAATTGGCAAATTGTCAATTTTTGACCAAACTTTCATCGACTCCGAAATGCTTCGTATCGATGCTAGGCTAGTAGATATACATGCCCCACGCAACGCAGGGGTCGGTTTTGCAGAATAACAGCCAACGGGTGACTTAAGCCATCGATGAAAAATTGGCAAATTGTCAATTTTTGACCAAACTTTCATCGACTCCGAAATGCCTCGTATCGATGCCAGGCTAGTAGATATACATGCCCCACGCAAGGCAGGGGTCGGTTTTGCAGAATAACAGCCAACAGGTGACTTAAGCCATTGATGAAAAATTGGCAAATTGTCAATTTTTGACCAAACTTTCATCGACTCCGAAATGCCTCGTACCGATGCTAGGCTAGTAGATATACATGCCCCACGCAACGCAGGGGTCGGTTTTGCAGAATAACAGCCAACAGGTGACTTGAGCCATCAATGAAATTATGGAAAACTCTGTGATTATGAAAAATGTCAATTTTTGACCAAACTTTCATCGACTCCGAAATGCCTCGTATCGAAGCCAGGCTAGTAGATATACATGCCCCACGCAACGCAGGGGTCGGTTTTGCAGAATAACAGCCAACAGGTGACTTGAGCCATCAATGAAATTATGGAAAACTCTGTGATTATGAAAAATGTCAATTTTTGACCAAACTTTCATCGACTCCGAAATGCCTCGTATCGAAGCCAGGCTAGTAGATATACATGCCCCACGCAATGCAGGGGTCGGTTTTGCAGAATAACAGCCAACGGGTGACTTGAGCCATCAATGAAATTATGGAAAACTCTGTGATTATGAAAAATGTCAATTTTTGACCAAACTTTCATCGACTCCGAAATGCCTCGTATCGAAGCCAGGCTAGTAGATATACATGCCCCACGCAACGCAGGGGTCGGTTTTGCAGAATAACAGCCAACAGGTGACTTAAGCCATCAATGAAATTATGGAAAACTCTGTGATTATGAAAAATGTCAATTTTTGACCAAACTTTCATCGACTCCGAAATGCCTCGTATCGATGCTAAGCTAGTAGATTTTCGAGCCCAACGCAACGCAGGGGTCGGTTTTGCAGAATAACAGCCAACAGGTGACTTGAGCCATCAATGAAATTATGGAAAACTCTGTGATTATGAAAAATGTCAATTTTTGACCAAACTTTCATCGACTCCGAAATGCCTCGTATCGAAGCCAGGCTAGTAGATATACATGCCCCACGCAACGCAGGGGTCGGTTTTGCAGAATAACAGCCAACAGGTGACTTGAGCCATCAATGAAATTATGGAAAACTCTGTGATTATGAAAAATGTCAATTTTTGACCAAACTTTCATCGACTCCGAAATGCCTCGTATCGAAGCCAGGCTAGTAGATATACATGCCCCACGCAATGCAGGGGTCGGTTTTGCAGAATAACAGCCAACGGGTGACTTGAGCCATCAATGAAATTATGGAAAACTCTGTGATTATGAAAAATGTCAATTTTTGACCAAACTTTCATCGACTCCGAAATGCCTCGTATCGAAGCCAGGCTAGTAGATATACATGCCCCACGCAACGCAGGGGTCGGTTTTGCAGAATAACAGCCAACAGGTGACTTAAGCCATCAATGAAATTATGGAAAACTCTGTGATTATGAAAAATGTCAATTTTTGACCAAACTTTCATCGACTCCGAAATGCCTCGTATCGATGCTAAGCTAGTAGATTTTCGAGCCCAACGCAACGCAGGGGTCGGTTTTGCAGAATAACAGCCAACGGGTGACTTGAGCCATCGATGAAAAATTGGCAAATTGTCAATTTTTGACCAAACTTTCATCGACTCCGAAATGCCTCGTATCGATGCCAGGCTAGTAGATATACATGCCCCACGCAAGGCAGGGGTCGGTTTTGCAGAATAACAGCCAACAGGTGACTTAAGCCATTGATGAAAAATTGGCAAATTGTCAATTTTTGACCAAACTTTCATCGACTCCGAAATGCCTCGTACCGATGCTAGGCTAGTAGATATACATGCCCCACGCAACGCAGGGGTCGGTTTTGCAGAATAACAGCCAACAGGTGACTTGAGCCATCAATGAAATTATGGAAAACTCTGTGATTATGAAAAATGTCAATTTTTGACCAAACTTTCATCGACTCCGAAATGCCTCGTATCGAAGCCAGGCTAGTAGATATACATGCCCCACGCAACGCAGGGGTCGGTTTTGCAGAATAACAGCCAACAGGTGACTTGAGCCATCAATGAAATTATGGAAAACTCTGTGATTATGAAAAATGTCAATTTTTGACCAAACTTTCATCGACTCCGAAATGCCTCGTATCGAAGCCAGGCTAGTAGATATACATGCCCCACGCAATGCAGGGGTCGGTTTTGCAGAATAACAGCCAACGGGTGACTGGAGCCATCAATGAAATTATGGAAAACTCTGTGATTATGAAAAATGTCAATTTTTGACCAAACTTTCATCGACTCCGAAATGCCTCGTATCGATGCTAGGCTAGTAGATATACATGCCCCACGCAACGCAGGGGTCGGTTTTGCAGAATAACAGCCAACAGGTGACTTAAGCCATCAATGAAATTATGGAAAACTCTGTGATTATGAAAAATGTCAATTTTTGACCAAACTTTCATCGACTCCGAAATGCCTCGTATCGATGCTAAGCTAGTAGATTTTCGAGCCCAACGCAACGCAGGGGTCGGTTTTGCAGAATAACAGCCAACGGGTGACTTGAGCCATTGATGAAATTATGGAAAACTCTGTGATTATGAAAAATGTCAATTTTTGACCAAACTTTCATCGACTCCGAAATGCCTCGTATCGATGCCAGGCTAGTAGATATACATGCCCCACGCAATGCAGGGGTCGGTTTTGCAGAATAACAGCCAATGGGTGACTTTAGCCATCGATGAAAAATTGGCAAATTGTCAATTTTTGACCAAACTTTCATCGACTCCGAAATGCCTCGTATCGATGCCAGGCTAGTAGATATACATGCCCCACGCAAGGCAGGGGTCGGTTTTGCAGAATAACAGCCAACAGGTGACTTAAGCCATCAATGAAATTATGGAAAACTCTGTGATTATGAAAAATGTCAATTTTTGACCAAACTTTCATCGACTCCGAAATGCCTCGTACCGATGCTAGGCTAGTAGATATACATGCCCCACGCAAGGCAGGGGTCGGTTTTGCAGAATAACAGCCAATGGGTGACTTTAGCCATTGATGAAAAATTGGCAAATTGTCAATTTTTGACCAAACTTTCATCGACTCCGAAATGTCTCGTACCGATGCCAGGCTAGTAGATATACATGCCCCACGCAATGCAGGGGTCGGTTTTGCAGAATAACAGCCAACGGGTGACTTGAGCCATTGATGAAAAATTGGCAAATTGTCAATTTTTGACCAAACTTTCATCGACTCCGAAATGCCTCGTATCGATGCCAGGCTAGTAGATATACATGCCCCACGCAATGCAGGGGTCGGTTTTGCAGAATAACAGCCAACGGGTGACTTGAGCCATTGATGAAAAATTGGCAAATTGTCAATTTTTGACCAAACTTTCATCGACTCCGAAATGCCTCGTATCGATGCCAGGCTAGTAGATATACATGCCCCACGCAATGCAGGGGTCGGTTTTGCAGAATAACAGCCAACGGGTGACTTGAGCCATTGATGAAAAATTGGCAAATTGTCAATTTTTGACCAAACTTTCATCGACTCCGAAATGCCTCGTATCGATGCTAGGCTAGTAGATATACATGCCCCACGCAATGCAGGGGTCGGTTTTGCAGAATAACAGCCAATGGGTGACTTTAGCCATCGATGAAAAATTGGCAAATTGTCAATTTTTGACCAAACTTTCATCGACTCCGAAATGTCTCGTACCGATGCCAGGCTAGTAGATATACATGCCCCACGCAAGGCAGGGGTCGGTTTTGCAGAATAACGGCCAACGGGTGACTTGAGCCATTGATGAAAAATTGGCAAATTGTCAATTTTTGACCAAACTTTCATCGACTCCGAAATGCCTCGTATCGATGCTAGGCTAGTAGATATACATGCCCCACGCAAGGCAGGGGTCGGTTTTGCAGAATAACAGCCAACAGGTGACTTAAGCCATCAATGAAATTATGGAAAACTCTGTGATTATGAAAAATGTCAATTTTTGACCAAACTTTCATCGTCTCCGAAATGCCTCGTATCGAAGCCAGGCTAGTAGATATACATGCCCCACGCAAGGCAGGGGTCGGTTTTGCAGAATAACAGCCAATGGGTGACTTTAGCCATTGATGAAAAATTGGCAAATTGTCAATTTTTGACCAAACTTTCATCGACTCCGAAATGTCTCGTACCGATGCCAGGCTAGTAGATATACATGCCCCACGCAAGGCAGGGGTCGGTTTTGCAGAATAACAGCCAACGGGTGACTTGAGCCATCGATGAAATTATGGAAAACTCTGTGATTATGAAAAATGTCAATTTTTGACCAAACTTTCATCGACTCCGAAATGCCTCGTACCGATGCTAGGCTAGTAGATATACATGCCCCACGCAAGGCAGGGGTCGGTTTTGCAGAATAACAGCCAACGGGTGACTTGAGCCATCAATGAAATTATGGAAAACTCTGTGATTATGAAAAATGTCAATTTTTGACCAAACTTTCATCGACTCCGAAATGCCTCGTATCGAAGCCAGGCTAGTAGATATACATGCCCCACGCAAGGCAGGGGTCGGTTTTGCAGAATAACAGCCAATGGGTGACTTTAGCCATTGATGAAAAATTGGCAAATTGTCAATTTTTGACCAAACTTTCATCGACTCCGAAATGCCTCGTATCGAAGCCAGGCTAGTAGATATACATGCCCAACGCAAGGCAGGGGTCGGTTTTGCAGAATAACAGCCAACAGGTGACTTAAGCCATCAATGAAATTATGGAAAACTCTGTGATTATGAAAAATGTCAATTTTTGACCAAACTTTCATTGACTCCGAAATGCCTCGTATCGATGCTAGGCTAGTAGATATACATGCCCCACGCAAGGCAGGGGTCGGTTTTGCAGAATAACAGCCAATGGGTGACTTTAGCCATTGATGAAAAATTGGCAAATTGTCAATTTTTGACCAAACTTTCATCGACTCCGAAATGTCTCGTACCGATGCTAGGCTAGTAGATATACATGCCCCACGCAAGGCAGGGGTCGGTTTTGCAGAATAACGGCCAACGGGTGACTTTAGCCATCGATGAAATTATGGAAAACTCTGTGATTATGAAAAATGTCAATTTTTGACCAAACTTTCATCGACTCCGAAATGCCTCGTATCGAAGCCAGGCTAGTAGATATACATGCCCCACGCAATGCAGGGGTCGGTTTTGCAGAATAACAGCCAATGGGTGACTTTAGCCATTGATGAAAAATTGGCAAATTGTCAATTTTTGACCAAACTTTCATCGACTCCGAAATGTCTCGTACCGATGCTAGGCTAGTAGATATACATGCCCCACGCAAGGCAGGGGTCGGTTTTGCAGAATAACGGCCAACGGGTGACTTTAGCCATCGATGAAATTATGGAAAACTCTGTGATTATGAAAAATGTCAATTTTTGACCAAACTTTCATCGACTCCGAAATGCCTCGTATCGAAGCCAGGCTAGTAGATATACATGCCCCACGCAAGGCAGGGGTCGGTTTTGCAGAATAACGGCCAACGGGTGACTTTAGCCATCGATGAAATTATGGAAAACTCTGTGATTATGAAAAATGTCAATTTTTGACCAAACTTTCATCGACTCCGAAATGCCTCGTATCGAAGCCAGGCTAGTAGATATACATGCCCCACGCAATGCAGGGGTCGGTTTTGCAGAATAACGGCCAACGGGTGACTTAAGCCATTGATGAAATTATGGAAAACTCTGTGATTATGAAAAATGTCAATTTTTGACCAAACTTTCATCGACTCCGAAATGTCTCGTACCGATGCTAGGCTAGTAGATATACATGCCCCACGCAAGGCAGGGGTCGGTTTTGCAGAATAACAGCCAATGGGTGACTTTAGCCATTGATGAAAAATTGGCAAATTGTCAATTTTTGACCAAACTTTCATCGACTCCGAAATGCCTCGTACCGATGCCAGGCTAGTAGATATACATGCCCCACGCAAGGCAGGGGTCGGTTTTGCAGAATAACGGCCAACAGGTGACTTGAGCCATTGATGAAAAATTGGCAAATTGTCAATTTTTGACCAAACTTTCATCGACTCCGAAATGCCTCGTATCGATGCCAGGCTAGTAGATATACATGCCCCACGCAATGCAGGGGTCGGTTTTGCAGAATAACAGCCAACAGGTGACTTAAGCCATTGATGAAAAATTGGCAAATTGTCAATTTTTGACCAAACTTTCATCGACTCCGAAATGCCTCGTACCGATGCTAGGCTAGTAGATATACATGCCCCACGCAACGCAGGGGTCGGTTTTGCAGAATAACAGCCAACGGGTGACTTTAGCCATTGATGAAATTATGGAAAACTCTGTGATGATGAAAAATGTCAATTTTTGACCAAACTTTCATCGACTCCGAAATGCCTCGTATCGAAGCCAGGCTAGTAGATATACATGCCCCACGCAACGCAGGGGTCGGTTTAGCAGAATAACAGCCAATGGGTGACTTTAGCCATTGATGAAAAATTGGCAAATTGTCAATTTTTGACCAAACTTTCATCGACTCCGAAATGCCTCGTACCGATGCCAGGCTAGTAGATATACATGCCCCACGCAAGGCAGGGGTCGGTTTTGCAGAATAACGGCCAACAGGTGACTTGAGCCATTGATGAAAAATTGGCAAATTGTCAATTTTTGACCAAACTTTCATCGACTCCGAAATGCCTCGTACCGATGCTAGGCTAGTAGATATACATGCCCCACGCAATGCAGGGGTCGGTTTTGCAGAATAACAGCCAACAGGTGACTTAAGCCATTGATGAAAAATTGGCAAATTGTCAATTTTTGACCAAACTTTCATCGACTCCGAAATGCCTCGTACCGATGCTAGGCTAGTAGATATACATGCCCCACGCAATGCAGGGGTCGGTTTTGCAGAATAACAGCCAACGGGTGACTTTAGCCATTGATGAAATTATGGAAAACTCTGTGATGATGAAAAATGTCAATTTTTGACCAAACTTTCATCGACTCCGAAATGCCTCGTATCGAAGCTAGGCTAGTAGATATACATGCCCCACGCAATGCAGGGGTCGGTTTTGCAGAATAACAGCCAACAGGTGACTTGAGCCATTGATGAAAAATTGGCAAATTGTCAATTTTTGACCAAACTTTCATCGACTCCGAAATGCCTCGTACCGATGCTAGGCTAGTAGATATACATGCCCCACGCAATGCAGGGGTCGGTTTTGCAGAATAACAGCCAACAGGTGACTTTAGCCATTGATGAAAAATTGGCAAATTGTCAATTTTGGACCAAACTTTCATCGACTCCGAAATGCTTCGTATCGATGCTAGGCTAGTAGATATACATGCCCCACGCAACGCAGGGGTCGGTTTTGCAGAATAACAGCCAACGGGTGACTTAAGCCATCGATGAAAAATTGGCAAATTGTCAATTTTTGACCAAACTTTCATCGACTCCGAAATGTCTCGTATCGATGCCAGGCTAGTAGATATACATGCCCCACGCAAGGCAGGGGTCGGTTTTGCAGAATAACAGCCAACAGGTGACTTGAGCCATTGATGAAAAATTGGCAAATTGTCAATTTTTGACCAAACTTTCATCGACTCCGAAATGCCTCGTATCGATGCTAGGCTAGTAGATATACATGCCCCACGCAACGCAGGGGTCGGTTTTGCAGAATAACAGCCAACAGGTGACTTGAGCCATTGATGAAAAATTGGCAAATTGTCAATTTTTGACCAAACTTTCATCGACTCCGAAATGCCTCGTATCGATGCTAGGCTAGTAGATATACATGCCCCACGCAACGCAGGGGTCGGTTTCGCAGAATAACAGCCAACAGGTGACTTGAGCCATTGATGAAATTATGGAAAACTCTGTGATTATGAAAAATGTCAATTTTTGACCAAACTTTCATCGACTCCGAAATGCCTCGTATCGATGCTAGGCTAGTAGATTTTCGAGCCCAACGCAACGCAGGGGTCGGTTTTGCAGAATAACAGCCAACGGGTGACTTGAGCCATTGATGAAAAATTGGCAAATTGTCAATTTTTGACCAAACTTTCATCGACTCCGAAATGTCTCGTACCGATGCTAGGCTAGTAGATATACATGCCCCACGCAACGCAGGGGTCGGTTTTGCAGAATATCAGCCAACGGGTGACTTTAGCCATCGATGAAATTATGGAAAACTCTGTGATTATGAAAAATGTCAATTTTTGACCAAACTTTCATCGACTCCGAAATGTCTCGTATCGATGCCAGGCTAGTAGATATACATGCCCCACGCAATGCAGGGGTCGGTTTTGCAGAATAACAGCCAACAGGTGACTTAAGCCATTGATGAAAAATTGGCAAATTGTCAATTTTTGACCAAACTTTCATCGACTCCGAAATGCCTCGTACCGATGCTAGGCTAGTAGATATACATGCCCCACGCAATGCAGGGGTCGGTTTTGCAGAATAACAGCCAACAGGTGACTTGAGCCATTGATGAAAAATTGGCAAATTGTCAATTTTTGACCAAACTTTCATCGACTCCGAAATGCCTCGTACCGATGCTAGGCTAGTAGATATACATGCCCCACGCAATGCAGGGGTCGGTTTTGCAGAATAACAGCCAACAGGTGACTTTAGCCATTGATGAAAAATTGGCAAATTGTCAATTTTGGACCAAACTTTCATCGACTCCGAAATGCTTCGTATCGATGCTAGGCTAGTAGATATACATGCCCCACGCAACGCAGGGGTCGGTTTTGCAGAATAACAGCCAACGGGTGACTTAAGCCATCGATGAAAAATTGGCAAATTGTCAATTTTTGACCAAACTTTCATCGACTCCGAAATGCCTCGTATCGATGCCAGGCTAGTAGATATACATGCCCCACGCAAGGCAGGGGTCGGTTTTGCAGAATAACAGCCAACAGGTGACTTGAGCCATTGATGAAATTATGGAAAACTCTGTGATGATGAAAAATGTCAATTTTTGACCAAACTTTCATCGACTCCGAAATGCCTCGTATCGAAGCTAGGCTAGTAGATATACATGCCCCACGCAATGCAGGGGTCGGTTTTGCAGAATAACAGCCAACAGGTGACTTGAGCCATTGATGAAAAATTGGCAAATTGTCAATTTTTGACCAAACTTTCATCGACTCCGAAATGCCTCGTACCGATGCTAGGCTAGTAGATATACATGCCCCACGCAATGCAGGGGTCGGTTTTGCAGAATAACAGCCAACAGGTGACTTTAGCCATTGATGAAAAATTGGCAAATTGTCAATTTTGGACCAAACTTTCATCGACTCCGAAATGCTTCGTATCGATGCTAGGCTAGTAGATATACATGCCCCACGCAACGCAGGGGTCGGTTTTGCAGAATAACAGCCAACGGGTGACTTAAGCCATCGATGAAAAATTGGCAAATTGTCAATTTTTGACCAAACTTTCATCGACTCCGAAATGCCTCGTATCGATGCCAGGCTAGTAGATATACATGCCCCACGCAAGGCAGGGGTCGGTTTTGCAGAATAACAGCCAACAGGTGACTTGAGCCATTGATGAAAAATTGGCAAATTGTCAATTTTTGACCAAACTTTCATCGACTCCGAAATGCCTCGTATCGATGCTAGGCTAGTAGATATACATGCCCCACGCAACGCAGGGGTCGGTTTTGCAGAATAACAGCCAACAGGTGACTTGAGCCATTGATGAAAAATTGGCAAATTGTCAATTTTTGACCAAACTTTCATCGACTCCGAAATGCCTCGTATCGATGCCAGGCTAGTAGATATACATGCCCCACGCAACGCAGGGGTCGGTTTCGCAGAATAACAGCCAACAGGTGACTTGAGCCATTGATGAAATTATGGAAAACTCTGTGATTATGAAAAATGTCAATTTTTGACCAAACTTTCATCGACTCCGAAATGCCTCGTATCGATGCTAGGCTAGTAGATTTTCGAGCCCAACGCAACGCAGGGGTCGGTTTTGCAGAATAACAGCCAACGGGTGACTTGAGCCATTGATGAAAAATTGGCAAATTGTCAATTTTTGACCAAACTTTCATCGACTCCGAAATGTCTCGTACCGATGCTAGGCTAGTAGATATACATGCCCCACGCAACGCAGGGGTCGGTTTTGCAGAATAACAGCCAACAGGTGACTTGAGCCATTGATGAAAAATTGGCAAATTGTCAATTTTTGACCAAACTTTCATCGACTCCGAAATGCCTCGTATCGATGCCAGGCTAGTAGATATACATGCCCCACGCAACGCAGGGGTCGGTTTTGCAGAATATCAGCCAACGAGTGACTTTAGCCATCGATGAAATTATGGAAAACTCTGTGATTATGAAAAATGTCAATTTTTGACCAAACTTTCATCGTCTCCGAAATGCTTCGTACCGATGCTAGGCTAGTAGATATACATGCCCCACGCAAGGCAGGGGTCGGTTTTGCAGAATAACAGCCAACGAGTGACTTGAGCCATTGATGAAAAATTGGCAAATTGTCAATTTTTGACCAAACTTTCATCGACTCCGAAATGCCTCGTACCGATGCTAGGCTAGTAGATTTTCGAGCCCCACGCAACGCAGGGGTCGGTTTCGCAGAATAACAGCCAACGGGTGACTTGAGCCATTGATGAAATTATGGAAAACTCTGTGATTATGAAAAATGTCAATTTTTGACCAAACTTTCATCGACTCCGAAATGCCTCGTACCGATGCTAGGCTAGTAGATTTTCGAGCCCCACGCAACGCAGGGGTCGGTTTCGCAGAATAACAGCCAACGGGTGACTTGAGCCATTGATGAAATTATGGAAAACTCTGTGATTATGAAAAATGTCAATTTTTGACCAAACTTTCATCGACTCCGAAATGCTTCGTATCGATGCTAGGCTAGTAGATATACATGCCCCACGCAACGCAGGGGTCGGTTTTGCAGAATAACAGCCAACAGGTGACTTGAGCCATTGATGAAAAATTGGCAAATTGTCAATTTTTGACCAAACTTTCATCGACTCCGAAATGTCTCGTATCGATGCTAGGCTAGTAGATATACATGCCCCACGCAAGGCAGGGGTCGGTTTTGCAGAATAACAGCCAACAGGTGACTTGAGCCATTGATGAAAAATTGGAAAAGTCTGTGAAATATGAAAAATGTCAATTTTTGACCAAACTTTTATTGACTCCGAAATGTCTCGTACCGATGCTAGGCTAGTAGATATACATGCCCCACGCAAGGCAGGGGTCGGTTTTGCAGAATAACAGCCAACAGGTGACTTAAGCCATTGATGAAAAATTGGCAAATTGTCAATTTTTGACCAAACTTTCATCGACTCCGAAATGTCTCGTACCGATGCTAGGCTAGTAGATATACATGCCCCACGCAACGCAGGGGTCGGTTTTGCAGAATAACAGCCAACAGGTGACTTAAGCCATTGATGAAAAATTGGCAAATTGTCAATTTTTGACCAAACTTTCATCGCCTCCGAAATGCCTCGTACCGATGCTAGGCTAGTAGATATACATGCCCCACGCAACGCAGGGGTCGGTTTTGCAGAATAACAGCCAACAGGTGACTTGAGCCATCGATGAAAAATTGGCAAAATGTCAATTTTTGACCAAACTTTCATCGACTCCGAAATGCCTCGTACCGATGCTAGGCTAGTAGATATACATGCCCCACGCAAGGCAGGGGTCGGTTTTGCAGAATAACAGCCAACAGGTGACTTGAGCCATTGATAAAAATTGGCAAAATGTCAATTTTTGACCAAACTTTCATCGACTCTGAAATGCCTCGTACCGATGCTAGGCTAGTAGATATACATGCCCCACGCAAGGCAGGGGTCGGTTTTGCAGAATAACGGCCAACGGGTGACTTGAGCCATCGATGAAATTATGGAAAACTCTGTGATTATGAAAAATGTCAATTTTTGACCAAACTTTCATCGACTCCGAAATGCCTCGTACCGATGCTAGGCTAGTAGATATACATGCCCCACGCAACGCAGGGGTCGGTTTTGCAGAATATCAGCCAACGGGTGACTTGAGCCATTGATGAAAAATTGGCAAAATGTCAATTTTTGACCAAACTTTCATCGACTCCGAAATGCCTCGTATCGATGCCAGGCTAGTAGATATACATGCCCCACGCAACGCAGGGGTCGGTTTTGCAGAATATCAGCCAACGGGTGACTTTAGCCATCGATGAAATTATGGAAAACTCTGTGATTATGAAAAATGTCAATTTTTGACCAAACTTTCATCGACTCCGAAATGCCTCGTACCGATGCCAGGCTAGTAGATATACATGCCCCACGCAACGCAGGGGTCGGTTTTGCAGAATAACAGCCAACAGGTGACTTAAGCCATTGATGAAAAATTGGCAAATTGTCAATTTTTGACCAAACTTTCATCGACTCCGAAATGTCTCGTACCGATGCTAGGCTAGTAGATATACATGCCCCACGCAACGCAGGGGTCGGTTTTGCAGAATAACAGCCAACAGGTGACTTAAGCCATTGATGAAAAATTGGCAAATTGTCAATTTTTGACCAAACTTTCATCGACTCCGAAATGCCTCGTACCGATGCTAGGCTAGTAGATATACATGCCCCACGCAACGCAGGGGTCGGTTTTGCAGAATAACAGCCAACAGGTGACTTGAGCCATTGATGAAAAATTGGCAAATTGTCAATTTTTGACCAAACTTTCATCGACTCCGAAATGCCTCGTACCGATGCTAGGCTAGTAGATATACATGCCCCACGCAAGGCAGGGGTCGGTTTTGCAGAATAACAGCCAACAGGTGACTTGAGCCATTGATGAAAAATTGGCAAATTGTCAATTTTTGACCAAACTTTCATCGACTCCGAAATGCCTCGTACCGATGCCAGGCTAGTAGATATACATGCCCCACGCAACGCAGGGGTCGGTTTTGCAGAATAACAGCCAACGGGTGACTTGAGCCATTGATGAAAAATTGGCAAATTGTCAATTTTTGACCAAACTTTCATCGACTCCGAAATGCCTCGTATCGATGCTAGGCTAGTAGATATACATGCCCCACGCAAGGCAGGGGTCGGTTTTGCAGAATAACAGCCAACGGGTGACTTTAGCCATCGATGAAATTATGGAAAACTCTGTGATTATGAAAAATGTCAATTTTTGACCAAACTTTCATCGACTCCGAAATGCCTCGTATCGATGCTAAGCTAGTAGATTTTCGAGCCCAACGCAACGCAGGGGTCGGTTTTGCAGAATAACAGCCAACAGGTGACTTGAGCCATTGATGAAAAATTGGCAAATTGTCAATTTTTGACCAAACTTTCATCGACTCCGAAATGCCTCGTATCGATGCTAGGCTAGTAGATATACATGCCCCACGCAACGCAGGGGTCGGTTTTGCAGAATAACAGCCAACAGGTGACTTAAGCCATTGATGAAAAATTGGCAAATTGTCAATTTTTGACCAAACTTTCATCGACTCCGAAATGTCTCGTACCGATGCTAGGCTAGTAGATATACATGCCCCACGCAACGCAGGGGTCGGTTTAGCAGAATAACAGCCAACAGGTGACTTAAGCCATTGATGAAAAATTGGCAAATTGTCAATTTTTGACCAAACTTTCATCGACTCCGAAATGTCTCGTACCGATGCTAGGCTAGTAGATATACATGCCCCACGCAACGCAGGGGTCGGTTTCGCAGAATAACAGCCAACAGGTGACTTTAGCCATCGATGAAATTATGGAAAACTCTGTGATTATGAAAAATGTCAATTTTTGACCAAACTTTCATCGACTCCGAAATGCCTCGTATCGATGCTAGGCTAGTAGATTTTCGAGCCCAACGCAACGCAGGGGTCGGTTTTGCAGAATAACAGCCAACAGGTGACTTAAGCCATTGATGAAAAATTGGCAAATTGTCAATTTTTGACCAAACTTTCATCGACTCCGAAATGTCTCGTATCGATGCCAGGCTAGTAGATATACATGCCCCACGCAATGCAGGGGTCGGTTTCGCAGAATAACAGCCAACGGGTGACTTGAGCCATCGATGAAATTATGGAAAACTCTGTGATTATGAAAAATGTCAATTTTTGACCAAACTTTCATCGACTCCGAAATGCCTCGTATCGATGCTAGGCTAGTAGATATACATGCCCCACGCAACGCAGGGGTCGGTTTTGCAGAATAACAGCCAACAGGTGACTTGAGCCATTGATGAAAAATTGGCAAATTGTCAATTTTTGACCAAACTTTCATCGACTCCGAAATGCCTCGTACCGATGCTAGGCTAGTAGATATACATGCCCCACGCAACGCAGGGGTCGGTTTTGCAGAATATCAGCCAACGGGTGACTTTAGCCATCGATGAAATTATGGAAAACTCTGTGATTATGAAAAATGTCAATTTTTGACCAAACTTTCATCGACTCCGAAATGCCTCGTATCGATGCTAGGCTAGTAGATTTTCGAGCCCAACGCAACGCAGGGGTCGGTTTTGCAGAATAACAGCCAACAGGTGACTTAAGCCATTGATGAAAAATTGGCAAATTGTCAATTTTTGACCAAACTTTCATCGACTCCGAAATGCCTCGTACCGATGCTAGGCTAGTAGATATACATGCCCCACGCAACGCAGGGGTCGGTTTTGCAGAATATCAGCCAACGGGTGACTTTAGCCATCGATGAAATTATGGAAAACTCTGTGATTATGAAAAATGTCAATTTTTGACCAAACTTTCATCGACTCCGAAATGCCTCGTATCGATGCTAGGCTAGTAGATTTTCGAGCCCAACGCAACGCAGGGGTCGGTTTTGCAGAATAACAGCCAACAGGTGACTTAAGCCATTGATGAAAAATTGGCAAATTGTCAATTTTTGACCAAACTTTCATCGACTCCGAAATGTCTCGTACCAATGCTAGGCTAGTAGATATACATGCCCCACGCAACGCAGCGGTCGGTTTTGCAGAATAACAGCCAACAGGTGACTTAAGCCATTGATGAAAAATTGGCAAATTGTCAATTTTTGACCAAACTTTCATCGACTCCGAAATGTCTCGTATCGATGCTAGGCTAGTAGATATACATGCCCCACGCAAGGCAGGGGTCGGTTTTGCAGAATAACAGCCAACAGGTGACTTGAGCCATTGATGAAAAATTGGCAAATTGTCAATTTTTGACCAAACTTTCATCGACTCCGAAATGCCTCGTACCGATGCTAGGCTAGTAGATATACATGCCCCACGCAAGGCAGGGGTCGGTTTTGCAGAATAACAGCCAACAGGTGACTTAAGCCATTGATGAAAATTTGGCAAATTGTCAATTTTTGACCAAACTTTCATCGACTCCGAAATGCCTCGTATCGATGCCAGGCTAGTAGATATACATGCCCCACGCAACGCAGGGGTCGGTTTTGCAGAATAACAGCCAACAGGTGACTTGAGCCATCAATGAAATTATGGAAAACTCTGTGATTATGAAAAATGTCAATTTTTGACCAAATTTTCATCGTCTCCGAAATGCCTCGTACCGATGCTAGGCTAGTAGATTTTCGAGCCCAACGCAACGCAGCGGTCGGTTTCGCAGAATAACAGCCAACGGGTGACTTGAGCCATCAATGAAATTATGGAAAACTCTGTGATTATGAAAAATGTCAATTTTTGACCAAATTTTAATCGTTTTCGAAATGCCTCGTACCGATGCTAGGCTAGTAGATTTTCGAGCCCAACGCAACGCAGCGGTCGGTTTCGCAGAATAACAGCCAACAGGTGACTTGAGCCATTGATGAAATTATGGAAAACTCTGTGATTATGAAAAATGTCAATTTTTGACCAAACTTTCATCGACTCCGAAATGCCTCGTATCGATGCTAGGCTAGTAGATTTTCGAGCCCAACGCAACGCAGCGGTCGGTTTCGCAGAATAACAGCCAACAGGTGACTTAAGCCATTGATGAAAAATTGGCAAATTGTCAATTTTTGACCAAACTTTCATCGACTCCGAAATGCCTCGTATCGATGCCAGGCTAGTAGATATACATGCCCCACGCAACGCAGGGGTCGGTTTTGCAGAATAACAGCCAACAGGTGACTTAAGCCATTGATGAAAAATTGGCAAATTGTCAATTTTTGACCAAACTTTCATCGACTCCGAAATGTCTCGTATCGATGCTAGGCTAGTAGATATACATGCCCCACGCAACGCAGGGGTCGGTTTCGCAGAATATCAGCCAACGGGTGACTTGAGCCATCAATGAAATTATGGAAAACTCTGTGATTATGAAAAATGTCAATTTTTGACCAAACTTTCATCGACTCCGAAATGCCTCGTATCGATGCTAGGCTAGTAGATTTTCGAGCCCAACGCAACGCAGGGGTCGGTTTTGTAGAATAACAGCCAACAGGTGACTTTAGCCATCGATGAAAAATTGGAAAAGTCTGTGATTATGAAAAATGTCAATTTTTGACCCAACTTTCATCGACTCCGAAATGCCTCGTATCGATGCTAGGCTAGTAGATATACATGCCCCACGCAACGCAGGGGTCGGTTTTGCAGAATAACAGCCAACAGGTGACTTGAGCCATCGATGAAAAATTGGCAAATTGTCAATTTTTGACCAAACTTTCATCGACTCCGAAATGCCTCGTATCGATGCTAGGCTAGTAGATTTTCGAGCCCAACGCAAGGCAGGGGTCGGTTTTGCAGAATAACAGCCAACGGGTGACTTTAGCCATCGATGAAATTATGGAAAACTCTGTGATTATGAAAAATGTCAATTTTTGACCAAACTTTCATCGACTCCGAAATGCCTCGTATCGATGCTAAGCTAGTAGATTTTCGAGCCCAACGCAACGCAGGGGTCGGTTTTGCAGAATAACAGCCAACAGGTGACTTGAGCCATTGATGAAAAATTGGCAAATTGTCAATTTTTGACCAAACTTTCATCGACTCCGAAATGCCTCGTATCGATGCTAGGCTAGTAGATATACATGCCCCACGCAACGCAGGGGTCGGTTTTGCAGAATAACAGCCAACAGGTGACTTAAGCCATTGATGAAAAATTGGCAAATTGTCAATTTTTGACCAAACTTTCATCGACTCCGAAATGTCTCGTACCGATGCTAGGCTAGTAGATATACATGCCCCACGCAACGCAGGGGTCGGTTTAGCAGAATAACAGCCAACAGGTGACTTAAGCCATTGATGAAAAATTGGCAAATTGTCAATTTTTGACCAAACTTTCATCGACTCCGAAATGTCTCGTACCGATGCTAGGCTAGTAGATATACATGCCCCACGCAACGCAGGGGTCGGTTTCGCAGAATAACAGCCAACAGGTGACTTTAGCCATCGATGAAATTATGGAAAACTCTGTGATTATGAAAAATGTCAATTTTTGACCAAACTTTCATCGACTCCGAAATGCCTCGTATCGATGCTAGGCTAGTAGATTTTCGAGCCCAACGCAACGCAGGGGTCGGTTTTGCAGAATAACAGCCAACAGGTGACTTAAGCCATTGATGAAAAATTGGCAAATTGTCAATTTTTGACCAAACTTTCATCGACTCCGAAATGTCTTGTATCGATGCCAGGCTAGTAGATATACATGCCCCACGCAATGCAGGGGTCGGTTTCGCAGAATAACAGCCAACGGGTGACTTGAGCCATCGATGAAATTATGGAAAACTCTGTGATTATGAAAAATGTCAATTTTTGACCAAACTTTCATCGACTCCGAAATGCCTCGTATCGATGCTAGGCTAGTAGATATACATGCCCCACGCAACGCAGGGGTCGGTTTTGCAGAATAACAGCCAACAGGTGACTTGAGCCATTGATGAAAAATTGGCAAATTGTCAATTTTTGACCAAACTTTCATCGACTCCGAAATGCCTCGTACCGATGCTAGGCTAGTAGATATACATGCCCCACGCAACGCAGGGGTCGGTTTTGCAGAATATCAGCCAACGGGTGACTTTAGCCATCGATGAAATTATGGAAAACTCTGTGATTATGAAAAATGTCAATTTTTGACCAAACTTTCATCGACTCCGAAATGCCTCGTATCGATGCTAGGCTAGTAGATTTTCGAGCCCAACGCAACGCAGGGGTCGGTTTTGCAGAATAACAGCCAACAGGTGACTTAAGCCATTGATGAAAAATTGGCAAATTGTCAATTTTTGACCAAACTTTCATCGACTCCGAAATGCCTCGTATCGATGCTAGGCTAGTAGATATACATGCCCCACGCAACGCAGGGGTCGGTTTTGCAGAATATCAGCCAACGGGTGACTTTAGCCATCGATGAAATTATGGAAAACTCTGTGATTATGAAAAATGTCAATTTTTGACCAAACTTTCATCGACTCCGAAATGCCTCGTATCGATGCTAGGCTAGTAGATTTTCGAGCCCAACGCAACGCAGGGGTCGGTTTTGCAGAATAACAGCCAACAGGTGACTTAAGCCATTGATGAAAAATTGGCAAATTGTCAATTTTTGACCAAACTTTCATCGACTCCGAAATGTCTCGTACCGATGCTAGGCTAGTAGATATACATGCCCCACGCAACGCAGCGGTCGGTTTTGCAGAATAACAGCCAACAGGTGACTTAAGCCATTGATGAAAAATTGGCAAATTGTCAATTTTTGACCAAACTTTCATCGACTCCGAAATGTCTCGTATCGATGCTAGGCTAGTAGATATACATGCCCCACGCAAGGCAGGGGTCGGTTTTGCAGAATAACAGCCAACAGGTGACTTGAGCCATTGATGAAAAATTGGCAAATTGTCAATTTTTGACCAAACTTTCATCGACTCCGAAATGCCTCGTACCGATGCTAGGCTAGTAGATATACATGCCCCACGCAAGGCAGGGGTCGGTTTTGCAGAATAACAGCCAACAGGTGACTTAAGCCATTGATGAAAAATTGGCAAATTGTCAATTTTTGACCAAACTTTCATCGACTCCGAAATGCCTCGTATCGATGCCAGGCTAGTAGATATACATGCCCCACGCAACGCAGGGGTCGGTTTTGCAGAATAACAGCCAACAGGTGACTTGAGCCATCAATGAAATTATGGAAAACTCTGTGATTATGAAAAATGTCAATTTTTGACCAAATTTTCATCGTCTCCGAAATGCCTCGTACCGATGCTAGGCTAGTAGATTTTCGAGCCCAACGCAACGCAGCGGTCGGTTTCGCAGAATAACAGCCAACGGGTGACTTGAGCCATCAATGAAATTATGGAAAACTCTGTGATTATGAAAAATGTCAATTTTTGACCAAATTTTCATCGTTTTCGAAATGCCTCGTACCGATGCTAGGCTAGTAGATTTTCGAGCCCAACGCAACGCAGCGGTCGGTTTCGCAGAATAACAGCCAACAGGTGACTTGAGCCATTGATGAAATTATGGAAAACTCTGTGATTATGAAAAATGTCAATTTTTGACCAAACTTTCATCGACTCCGAAATGCCTCGTATCGATGCTAGGCTAGTAGATTTTCGAGCCCAACGCAACGCAGCGGTCGGTTTCGCAGAATAACAGCCAACAGGTGACTTAAGCCATTGATGAAAAATTGGCAAATTGTCAATTTTTGACCAAACTTTCATCGACTCCGAAATGCCTCGTATCGATGCCAGGCTAGTAGATATACATGCCCCACGCAACGCAGGGGTCGGTTTTGCAGAATAACAGCCAACAGGTGACTTAAGCCATTGATGAAAAATTGGCAAATTGTCAATTTTTGACCAAACTTTCATCGACTCCGAAATGTCTCGTATCGATGCTAGGCTAGTAGATATACATGCCCCACGCAACGCAGGGGTCGGTTTCGCAGAATATCAGCCAACGGGTGACTTGAGCCATCAATGAAATTATGGAAAACTCTGTGATTATGAAAAATGTCAATTTTTGACCAAACTTTCATTGACTCCGAAATGCCTCGTATCGATGCTAGGCTAGTAGATTTTCGAGCCCAACGCAACGCAGGGGTCGGTTTTGTAGAATAACAGCCAACAGGTGACTTTAGCCATCGATGAAAAATTGGAAAAGTCTGTGATTATGAAAAATGTCAATTTTTGACCAAACTTTCATCGACTCCGAAATGCCTCGTATCGATGCTAGGCTAGTAGATATACATGCCCCACGCAACGCAGGGGTCGGTTTTGCAGAATAACAGCCAACAGGTGACTTGAGCCATCGATGAAAAATTGGCAAATTGTCAATTTTTGACCAAACTTTCATCGACTCCGAAATGCCTCGTACCGATGCTAGGCTAGTAGATATACATGCCCCACGCAACGCAGGGGTCGGTTTCGCAGAATAACAGCCAACGGGTGACTTGAGCCATTGATGAAATTATGGAAAACTCTGTGATTATGAAAAATGTCAATTTTTGACCAAACTTTCATCGACTCCGAAATGCCTCGTATCGATGCTAGGCTAGTAGATTTTCGAGCCCAACGCAACGCAGGGGTCGGTTTTGTAGAATAACAGCCAACAGGTGACTTTAGCCATTGATGAAAAATTGGCAAATTGTCAATTTTTGACCAAACTTTCATCGACTCCGAAATGCCTCGTATCGATGCTAGGCTAGTAGATATACATGCCCCACGCAACGCAGGGGTCGGTTTTGCAGAATAACGGCCAACGGGTGACTTGAGCCATTGATGAAATTATGGAAAACTCTGTGATTATGAAAAATGTCAATTTTTGACCAAACTTTCATCGACTCCGAAATGCCTCGTACCGATGCTAGGCTAGTAGATATACATGCCCCACGCAACGCAGGGGTCGGTTTTGCAGAATAACGGCCAACGGGTGACTTAAGCCATTGATGAAAAATTGGCAAATTGTCAATTTTTGACCAAACTTTCATCGACTCCGAAATGTCTCGTATCGATGCCAGGCTAGTAGATATACATGCCCCACGCAAGGCAGGGGTCGGTTTTGCAGAATAACAGCCAACAGGTGAATTTAGCCATCGATGAAAAATTGGCAAATTGTCAATTTTTGACCAAACTTTCATCGACTCCGAAATGTCTCGTATCGATGCTAGGCTAGTAGATATACATGCCCCACGCAAGGCAGGGGTCGCTTTTGCAGAATTACAGCCAACAGGTGACTTGAGCCATTGATGAAAAATTGGAAAAGTCTGTGAAATGTGAAAAATGTCAATTTTTGACCAAACTTTTATTGACTCCGAAATGCCTCGTACCGATGCTAGGCTAGTAGATATACATGCCCCACGCAACGCAGGGGTCGGTTTTGCAGAATAACAGCCAACAGGTGACTTAAGCCATTGATGAAAAATTGGCAAATTGTCAATTTTTGACCAAACTTTCATCGACTCCGAAATGTCTCGTATCGATGCTAGGCTAGTAGATATACATGCCCCACGCAACGCAGGGGTCGGTTTTGCAGAATAACAGCCAACGGGTGACTTGAGCCATCAATGAAATTATGGAAAACTCTGTGATTATGAAAAATGTCAATTTTTGACCAAACTTTCATCGACTCCGAAATGCCTCGTACCGATGCTAGGCTAGTAGATATACATGCCCCACGCAACGCAGGGGTCGGTTTTGCAGAATAACAGCCAACAGGTGACTTGAGCCATTGATGAAAAATTGGCAAATTGTCAATTTTTGACCAAACTTTCATCGACTCCGAAATGCCTCGTATCGATGCCAGGCTAGTAGATATACATGCCCCACGCAACGCAGGGGTCGGTTTTGCAGAATATCAGCCAACGGGTGACTTTAGCCATCGATGAAATTATGGAAAACTCTGTGATTATGAAAAATGTCAATTTTTGACCAAACTTTCATCGACTCCGAAATGTCTCGTATCGATGCTAGGCTAGTAGATATACATGCCCCACGCAACGCAGGGGTCGGTTTTGCAGAATAACAGCCAACAGGTGACTTAAGCCATTGATGAAAAATTGGCAAATTGTCAATTTTTGACCAAACTTTCATCGACTCCGAAATGCCTCGTACCGATGCTAGGCTAGTAGATATACATGCCCCACGCAACGCAGGGGTCGGTTTCGCAGAATAACAGCCAACGGGTGACTTAAGCCATTGATGAAAAATTGGCAAATTGTCAATTTTTGACCAAACTTTCATCGACTCCGAAATGCCTCGTACCGATGCCAGGCTAGTAGATATACATGCCCCACGCAACGCAGGGGTCGGTTTTGCAGAATAACAGCCAACAGGTGACTTGAGCCATTGATGAAAAATTGGCAAATTGTCAATTTTTGACCAAACTTTCATCGACTCCGAAATGCCTCGTACCGATGCTAGGCTAGTAGATATACATGCCCCACGCAAGGCAGGGGTCGGTTTTGCAGAATAACAGCCAACAGGTGACTTAAGCCATTGATGAAAAATTGGCAAATTGTCAATTTTTGACCAAACTTTCATCGACTCCGAAATGCCTCGTACCGATGCTAGGCTAGTAGATATACATGCCCCACGCAACGCAGGGGTCGGTTTTGCAGAATAACAGCCAACAGGTGACTTAAGCCATTGATGAAAAATTGGCAAATTGTCAATTTTTGACCAAACTTTCATCGACTCCGAAATGCCTCGTACCGATGCTAGGCTAGTAGATATACATGCCCAACGCAACGCAGCGGTCGGTTTCGCAGAATAACAGCCAACGGGTGACTTGAGCCATCAATGAAATTATGGAAAACTCTGTGATTATGAAAAATGTCAATTTTTGACCAAATTTTCATCGTTTTCGAAATGCCTCGTACCGATGCTAGGCTAGTAGATTTTCGAGCCCAACGCAACGCAGCGGTCGGTTTCGCAGAATAACAGCCAACGGGTGACTTGAGCCATCAATGAAATTATGGAAAACTCTGTGATTATGAAAAATGTCAATTTTTGACCAAACTTTTATCGACTCCGAAATGCCTCGTATCGATGCCAGGCTAGTAGATATACATGCCCCACGCAACGCAGGGGTCGGTTTTGCAGAATAACAGCCAACAGGTGACTTGAGCCATTGATGAAAAATTGGCAAATTGTCAATTTTTGACCAAACTTTCATCGACTCCGAAATGCCTCGTACCGATGCTAGGCTAGTAGATATACATGCCCCACGCAAGGCAGGGGTCGGTTTTGCAGAATAACAGCCAACAGGTGACTTAAGCCATTGATGAAAAATTGGCAAATTGTCAATTTTTGACCAAACTTTCATCGACTCCGAAATGCCTCGTACCGATGCTAGGCTAGTAGATATACATGCCCAACGCAACGCAGCGGTCGGTTTCGCAGAATAACAGCCAACGGGTGACTTGAGCCATCAATGAAATTATGGAAAACTCTGTGATTATGAAAAATGTCAATTTTTGACCAAATTTTCATCGTCTCCGAAATGCCTCGTACCGATGCTAGGCTAGTAGATTTTCGAGCCCAACGCAACGCAGCGGTCGGTTTCGCAGAATAACAGCCAACGGGTGACTTGAGCCATCAATGAAATTATGGAAAACTCTGTGATTATGAAAAATGTCAATTTTTGACCAAATTTTCATCGTTTTCGAAATGCCTCGTACCGATGCTAGGCTAGTAGATTTTCGAGCCCAACGCAACGCAGCGGTCGGTTTCGCAGAATAACAGCCAACGGGTGACTTGAGCCATCAATGAAATTATGGAAAACTCTGTGATTATGAAAAATGTCAATTTTTGACCAAACTTTCATCGACTCCGAAATGCCTCGTACCGATGCTAGGCTAGTAGATTTTCGAGCCCAACGCAACGCAGCGGTCGGTTTCGCAGAATAACAGCCAACGGGTGACTTGAGCCATCAATGAAATTATGGAAAACTCTGTGATTATGAAAAATGTCAATTTTTGACCAAACTTTCATCGACTCCGAAATGCCTCGTATCGATGCTAGGCTAGTAGATTTTCGAGCCCAACGCAACGCAGGGGTCGGTTTTGTAGAATAACAGCCAACAGGTGACTTTAGCCATTGATGAAAAATTGGCAAATTGTCAATTTTTGACCAAACTTTCATCGACTCCGAAATGCCTCGTATCGATGCTAGGCTAGTAGATATACATGCCCCACGCAACGCAGGGGTCGGTTTTGCAGAATAACAGCCAACAGGTGACTTGAGCCATTGATGAAAAATTGGCAAATTGTCAATTTTTGACCAAACTTTCATCGACTCCGAAATGCCTCGTACCGATGCTAGGCTAGTAGATATACATGCCCCACGCAACGCAGGGGTCGGTTTCGCAGAATAACAGCCAACGGGTGACTTGAGCCATCAATGAAATTATGGAAAACTCTGTGATTATGAAAAATGTCAATTTTTGACCAAATTTTCATCGTCTCCGAAATGCCTCGTACCGATGCTAGGCTAGTAGATTTTCGAGCCCAACGCAACGCAGCGGTCGGTTTCGCAGAATAACAGCCAACGGGTGACTTGAGCCATCAATGAAATTATGGAAAACTCTGTGATTATGAAAAATGTCAATTTTTGACCAAATTTTCATCGTTTTCGAAATGCCTCGTACCGATGCTAGGCTAGTAGATTTTCGAGCCCAACGCAACGCAGCGGTCGGTTTCGCAGAATAACAGCCAACGGGTGACTTGAGCCATCAATGAAATTATGGAAAACTCTGTGATTATGAAAAATGTCAATTTTTGACCAAACTTTCATCGACTCCGAAATGCCTCGTACCGATGCTAGGCTAGTAGATTTTCGAGCCCAACGCAACGCAGCGGTCGGTTTCGCAGAATAACAGCCAACGGGTGACTTGAGCCATCAATGAAATTATGGAAAACTCTGTGATTATGAAAAATGTCAATTTTTGACCAAACTTTCATCGACTCCGAAATGCCTCGTATCGATGCTAGGCTAGTAGATTTTCGAGCCCCACGCAACGCAGGGGTCGGTTTTGCAGAATAACGGCCAACGGGTGACTTGAGCCATCAATGAAAAATTGGAAAAGTCTGTGATTATGAAAAATGTCAATTTTTGACCAAACTTTCATCGACTCCGAAATGTCTCGTATCGATGCCAGGCTAGTAGATATACATGCCCCACGCAACGCAGGGGTCGGTTTTGCAGAATAACAGCCAACAGGTGACTTAAGCCATTGATGAAAAATTGGCAAATTGTCAATTTTTGACCAAACTTTCATCGACTCCGAAATGCCTCGTACCGATGCTAGGCTAGTAGATATACATGCCCCACGCAACGCAGGGGTCGGTTTTGCAGAATAACGGCCAACAGGTGACTTTAGCCATCGATGAAAAATTGGAAAAGTCTGTGATTATGAAAAATGTCAATTTTTGACCAAACTTTCATCGACTCCGAAATGTCTCGTATCGATGCCAGGCTAGTAGATATACATGCCCCACGCAACGCAGGGGTCGGTTTTGCAGAATAACGGCCAACGGGTGACTTTAGCCATCGATGAAAAATTGGAAAAGTCTGTGATTATGAAAAATGTCAATTTTTGACCAAACTTTTATTGACTCTGAAATGCCTCGTATCGATGCTAGGCTAGTAGATATACATGCCCCACGCAACGCAGGGGTCGGTTTTGCAGAATAACGGCCAACGGGTGACTTTAGCCATCGATGAAAAATTGGAAAAGTCTGTGATTATGAAAAATGTCAATTTTTGACCAAACTTTTATTGACTCTGAAATGCCTCGTACCGATGCCAGGCTAGTAGATATACATGCCCCACGCAACGCAGGGGTCGGTTTTGCAGAATAACGGCCAACGGGTGACTTAAGCCATTGATGAAAAATTGGCAAATTGTCAATTTTTGACCAAACTTTCATCGACTCCGAAATGTCTCGTATCGATGCCAGGCTAGTAGATATACATGCCCCACGCAACGCAGGGGTCGGTTTTGCAGAATAACGGCCAACGGGTGACTTAAGCCATTGATGAAAAATTGGCAAATTGTCAATTTTTGACCAAACTTTCATCGACTCCGAAATGTCTCGTATCGATGCCAGGCTAGTAGATATACATGCCCCACGCAAGGCAGGGGTCGGTTTTGCAGAATAACAGCCAACAGGTGAATTTAGCCATTGATGAAATATTGGCAAATTGTCAATTTTTGACCAAACTTTCATCGACTCCGAAATGCCTCGTACCGATGCTAGGCTAGTAGATATACATGCCCCACGCAACGCAGGGGTCGGTTTTGCAGAATAACGGCCAACGGGTGACTTAAGCCATTGATGAAAAATTGGCAAATTGTCAATTTTTGACCAAACTTTCATCGACTCCGAAATGTCTCGTATCGATGCCAGGCTAGTAGATATACATGCCCCACGCAAGGCAGGGGTCGGTTTTGCAGAATAACAGCCAACAGGTGAATTTAGCCATCGATGAAAAATTGGCAAATTGTCAATTTTTGACCAAACTTTCATCGACTCCGAAATGTCTCGTATCGATGCTAGGCTAGTAGATATACATGCCCCACGCAAGGCAGGGGTCGCTTTTGCAGAATAACAGCCAACAGGTGACTTGAGCCATTGATGAAAAATTGGAAAAGTCTGTGAAATATGAAAAATGTCAATTTTTGACCAAACTTTTATTGACTCCGAAATGTCTCGTACCGATGCTAGGCTAGTAGATATACATGCCCCACGCAACGCAGGGGTCGGTTTTGCAGAATAACAGCCAACAGGTGACTTAAGCCATTGATGAAAAATTGGCAAATTGTCAATTTTTGACCAAACTTTCATCGACTCCGAAATGCTTCGTATCGATGCCAGGCTAGTAGATATACATGCCCCACGCAAGGCAGGGGTCGGTTTTGCAGAATAACGGCCAACGGGTGACTTTAGCCATCGATGAAAAATTGGAAAAGTCTGTGATTATGAAAAATGTCAATTTTTGACCAAACTTTTATTGACTCTGAAATGCCTCGTATCGATGCCAGGCTAGTAGATATACATGCCCCACGCAACGCAGGGGTCGGTTTTGCAGAATAACGGCCAACGGGTGACTTAAGCCATTGATGAAAAATTGGCAAATTGTCAATTTTTGACCAAACTTTCATCGACTCCGAAATGTCTCGTATCGATGCCAGGCTAGTAGATATACATGCCCCACGCAACGCAGGGGTCGGTTTTGCAGAATAACGGCCAACGGGTGACTTAAGCCATTGATGAAAAATTGGCAAATTGTCAATTTTTGACCAAACTTTCATCGACTCCGAAATGTCTCGTATCGATGCCAGGCTAGTAGATATACATGCCCCACGCAAGGCAGGGGTCGGTTTTGCAGAATAACAGCCAACAGGTGAATTTAGCCATTGATGAAATATTGGCAAATTGTCAATTTTTGACCAAACTTTCATCGACTCCGAAATGCCTCGTACCGATGCTAGGCTAGTAGATATACATGCCCCACGCAACGCAGGGGTCGGTTTTGCAGAATAACGGCCAACGGGTGACTTAAGCCATTGATGAAAAATTGGCAAATTGTCAATTTTTGACCAAACTTTCATCGACTCCGAAATGTCTCGTATCGATGCCAGGCTAGTAGATATACATGCCCCACGCAAGGCAGGGGTCGGTTTTGCAGAATAACAGCCAACAGGTGAATTTAGCCATCGATGAAAAATTGGCAAATTGTCAATTTTTGACCAAACTTTCATCGACTCCGAAATGTCTCGTATCGATGCTAGGCTAGTAGATATACATGCCCCACGCAAGGCAGGGGTCGCTTTTGCAGAATAACAGCCAACAGGTGACTTGAGCCATTGATGAAAAATTGGAAAAGTCTGTGAAATATGAAAAATGTCAATTTTTGACCAAACTTTTATTGACTCCGAAATGTCTCGTACCGATGCTAGGCTAGTAGATATACATGCCCCACGCAACGCAGGGGTCGGTTTTGCAGAATAACAGCCAACAGGTGACTTAAGCCATTGATGAAAAATTGGCAAATTGTCAATTTTTGACCAAACTTTCATCGACTCCGAAATGTCTCGTATCGATGCTAGGCTAGTAGATATACATGCCCCACGCAACGCAGGGGTCGGTTTTGCAGAATAACAGCCAACAGGTGACTTGAGCCATTGATGAAAAATTGGAAAAGTCTGTGAAATATGAAAAATGTCAATTTTTGACCAAACTTTTATTGACTCCGAAATGCCTCGTACCGATGCTAGGCTAGTAGATATACATGCCCCACGCAACGCAGGGGTCGGTTTTGCAGAATAACGGCCAACGGGTGACTTTAGCCATCGATGAAAAATTGGAAAAGTCTGTGATTATGAAAAATGTCAATTTTTGACCAAACTTTTATTGACTCCGAAATGCCTCGTATCGATGCTAGGCTAGTAGATATACATGCCCCACGCAACGCAGGGGTCGGTTTTGCAGAATAACAGCCAACAGATTCCTTGAGTCAATCCATGTGTTGCCACGTAGAGCTGCCTGCCTTGATTCTGTTTATGAACGAAATCTACTCGAAACGTAGCGTAACTATTGGCCTGATCACATGAACCCACCTTTCAGACCTACATCTTCTCACTTTGTTTTGATTTGACACTTGTTTTATTTTTCTGGAACAAATAAAAGCAAATAGGAGCAAATTGGGGATTGTTGAATACCGAGTTTCATCTCTTTCTTAAAAATGGTTTACTTTATTCTCCATATTACTATTTTTTAAATATTAATAACATTGCAAAATAATGAAAGTAGCATAGAGCGATCGTGATTGCTGGGTACTGCGAGTTGATTGGATTGGCTGAGGGATTGCTATTGGTTGAGCTATGAACTGATGGCAATTGAGCGTTCAATGAAATTTTACATTTTGCTGTGACAGCCCTCCGAAATGCTATGGTGGTATTAATTAGCCAGGGTAGATTGCTAGTAATCCCGGGACTACGAGTGGCCGCTCTAGGTCGGGGTTACTGCTTGGTGCTACGGTGGTATTAATTAGCCAGGGTAGATTGCTAGTAATCCCGGGACTACGAGTGGCCGCTCTAGGTCGGGGTTACTGCTTGGTGCTATGGTGGTATTAATTAGCCAGGGTAGATTGCTAGTAATCCCGGGACTACGAGTGGCCGCTCTAGGTCGGGGTTACTGCTTGGTGCTACGGTGGTATTAATTAGCCAGGGTAGATTGCTAGTAATCCCGGGACTACGAGTGGCCGCTCTAGGTCGGGGTTACTGCTTGGTGCTACGGTGGTGTTAATTAGCCAGGGTAGATTGCTAGTAATCCCGGGACTACGAGAGGCCGCTCTAGGTCGGGGTTACTGCTTGGTGCTATGGTGGTATTAATTAGCCAGGGTAGATTGCTAGTATTCCCGGGACTACGAGTGGCCGCTCTAGGTAAGGCCCCTTTCTGATTGCTAGTCCAGTCAAGTCAACAAATCAAGCCGCTGAATCGAGACTCCGTTGCGCCCACAGTTCCGCTCGTGGCCCCAACGGCAGCAGCGCAGCCCGTGACTCGGCGCGGAAACTCGTCGCTGACCGTGCGATGGCGCGAAGTGTCGTCTTGCGCCAAACTCAACGGCTTTGCGCTCGGCTACGCGGTGCAGCTTTGGCGCGCGGGGCTGGCGGCGCCCGTCGACGCTGTCAACGCGACGATCGGCGACGAGAGCGCCACCTTCGACGGACTGCACCCGCACACCAACTACACCGTCAAGGTAGGGGGCGCTCCGGGTTTGGTATGCGATTGCTTAAGATCTTCCACAATCACTACTTTCTCAGCTGCAATGGACGACTACTGTTTGTTCCAGAGGCTTTCACTGATTTGCCCACATAAGTGCAATGCTTTTCTTATAGCAAATATTTGCCACATAATTAGAGATTCGTGTTTTTAGCATTAACCTTATATAAAACCGTTAATTTGGCGATGTTCAGCTTTTTAGCTTGCGCTGGCTGGGATGCATGTAACATCGAGTTTAACTCTTGATAGAAATTGCGGAAATTGGTTAAAAACGGGAGGAAATGGTTTATAAATGTTCAAAATATTGGTTTACATCCAGAGACGACATTCTTACAGCGATTCGAAAGTGTTTTTTCGGTGAAATATTGAAAAAACTGATTGAATTAGTTAACTATAAATGCTAAAATATATAAGTAATCCAAATGAGTGAATATTTTTTGCTTTCTTTACAGTTCATGGAATTTGGAACTGAATGGTAGGTTTTTCTATTTTGCTGTAAATGCTAAATTGAGTGAAAATGACCTTGTTTAGCTAAATTGCATGTATTTTGCAAAATAGCTACTAATTTCCAAGCAAAAGACACAATTACGCCCGCACACCAACTACACCGTCAAGGTAGGGGGCGCTCCGGGTTTCGTATGCGATCGCTTAATGTCTCTCTTTCATTTGGTCTTCATTTCCATGGCAACGCCAATTTTTCAAAGAAATTCTGTGCGAAAACGTGTGCTTGATTGGAAAAACATGTTTAATTTAATAAGATAACATTATTTTAAATCATAACTAGCATTGTTTTGGGGTCTTTCAAGAGTTCAGCAACAATTTCATTAAAAAAAATGTTCCAAAAAAGCGCAAAAAACGTCACCCTCCGAATTTTGATATGCCGTTATCTCAAGAGTGAGTTCGGGGACCCCAGTTTTTCTTTTGCTGAGAATTTTCAGCAGATAATTATCTTTAAAGTGCATAGAAACTTGTTTAAATGTCATGGTAATATTTGGAGCTATCCTGGGTTATATGCTGGTTTTGACCTGATTTCCTATGCCGCCCATGTTAAATTTCGAGTTTTCAAACCCTAATATCTCTGTAATTAGGCCGGTGACCCCCCAATATTATTACACCGTTGGATGCGGCGTCACATTTCCAACTAAAAACGTCAGATTTTTTCATGAACTTTGAGTTATGAGTGAGAGGCTTTAAGGTCATTCATTGATGGTTGTTGAGGTTTATTGAATTCAACTATTTATGGATTTCCAGGAGATATTTCGAGGTTCTGAAATATTCAATTGGTTGTCCAAAATGTGAGGATTCAGTAGATATATGTTTCGTTGCAATCAGATAACGGGTGTGGCCTGGAAAGTGTATACCTACGAGGTAAATTCTTAGCTGGAATTTACCCTTTAGTACATTTTTCAATGTACCGGCTAAACATGGTTATTTTAAAACTCATTTTAGTAATTAACGAGTGAATCTTGCGAAATGAAAATGGTTCAATTGGTTGTCCGAAGTGTGAAGATTCCGAAAATATAGGTTTCGTTGCGATCCGACGAAAGGTGTGGCCTGAAAAGTGTGTACCTTACGAGGTGAACGAAACGGCTCGACTTCGGAGCTCATTGAACAAGCTTAAGATCTTCCACAGTCGTGCTACTTTATCAGCTGCAATGGACGACTACAGTTCCAGAGGCAATCACTGATTTGTCCACAGAAATGCAACGTTTTTCTTATAGCAAATATTTGCCACACAATGATTGACTGTGGGGATCATCTAAAAAAAATAGATTTGTTTTTTTTGGGTACATTTTGGCAGTGTTTACACTGTTAATGCTTTGGTCATAGCTAGCCCGGATGTGGTCCTTCAACCTTGCATCAGCCCGTGCGTTGACCATGTTTCTCTGCCGCGGCCAAGGTGTTCGTGGTGACTTCGAGCGGATGGAACGCCGACTTCCCTCTCGAGTTCATCGCAAAGACGCACGCAACAAGTGAGTCTTCGAACACAGGCCCGCCAACAGCAGAACGAACCTTGCAACCAGCGGCCTGAAAGTCGCAAGCAGTGGCTGACGATATCTTGGTTCTACGTACAAAGTTCTACCAAGGTTAAACCATAACTTTGACATTTTATGCTAAATTGGTTTTAGCATTGATATATATATATATATATATATATATATATATATATATATATATATATATATATATATATATACAAGGTTACCCAGATGTTCCACTCCCATACTAAAGGAGCCACGCGAAAGCCCTCCGCCCGCAATAATAGTTTCGCCGGCAGTCAAGGGATGGAGCCACTGTTTGTTGTTATATCACCTGTAACCAAGGTAACTGTAACCACGTGAGGAACATTGGGTCCCTTGATTATAATTGACCTTGTGCCATGGCCTGGTAGATGAAGCCATAACTGTAACCACCTGAGGAAAATTGAGTCCCTTGATTATAATTGACCTTGTGCCATGGCCTGGTAGATGTAGCCATAACTGTAACCACCTGAGGAAAATTGGGTCCCTTGATTATAATTGCCCTTGTGCCACGACCTGGTAGATGAAGCCATAACTGTAACCACCTGAGGAAAATTGGGTCCCTTGATTATAATTGACCTTGTGCCATGGCCTGGTGGATGAAGCCATAACTGTAACCACCTGAGGAAAATTGGGTCCCTTGATTATAATTGACCTTGTGCCATGGCCTGGTAGATGAAGCCATAACTGTAACCACCTGAGGAACATTGGGCCCCTTGATTATAATTGACCTTGTGCCACGGCCTGGTAGATGAAGCCATAACTGTAACCACCTGAGGAAAATTGGGTCCCTTGATTATAATTGACCTTGTGCCATGGCCTGGTAGATGAAGCCATAACTGTAACCACCTGAGGAACATTGGGTCCCTTGATTATAACTGACCTTGTGCCATGGCCTGGTAGATGAAGCCATAACTGTAACCACCTAAGGAACATTGGGTTCCTTGATTATAATTGACCTTGTGCCATGGCCTGGTGGATGAAGCCATAACTGTAACCACCTGAGGAACATTGGGTCCCTTGATTATAATCGACCTTGTGCCATGGCCTGGTGGATGATGTTAAAACAGGTTGCCAACGCACCCCAGCGATTGTCGGCGAAATTACTAGCATCAAATTTTAGCCGTAGCCATAGCCAGGTATGATATCGGTAGTTTTAGTAAGACCTGAGTAGCTATAGTATCTTAAATATATATCTAGGACCCTCATGTATCATACACATCTTGAGATACTATTTGTGGTAGTAGGTATCTCGAGTCTGTATCTCGGTTACTTCAAAGCGTATCCCGCCCGTCCTTAACCCCGTCTGATTCCCGCCCGGCGTGCGCAGCTCCGGGTCCGGTCCGCGCGCTGACGTTGTACAAGCGCGGCCGGCGCTCGCTGGGCCTGCGCTGGGCGGCGCCGAGCGTGACGTACGGCCCGCTGCGCTCGTTCACGGTCTCGCACGCGGTCGCCGGAACGGCCGCGCGAACGACAGAGCGAACGGTGCTGATGCCGACGCCGTGCGTCGCGTGGCCCGAACTCTTCTGTCACACGATCGACCGGCTGCTGCCCGAAACCGAGTACTTGCTGACGGTGAGTCGGCCGAGAAGTGACGGCCGAGTTTCGTGCCCCATTTCATTTTCCCTGGTCGATTTCCCACTTCCCATGGCCATTTCCAATTTCCCAAGTCCATTTCCCATTTCTCATGTCTATTTTCCATCTCCATTTTCCATTCCCATGTCCATTTTCCATTTCCCATACAGTCCTTTTCCCATTTCCCATATCCATTTCCCATTTCTCATGTCTATTTCCCATCTCCATTTTCCATTCCCATGTCCATTTCCCGTTTCCAATGTCTATTTCCAATTTCCCCTGTCCTTTTTCCATTTCTCATGTCCTTTTTCCATTTCCCATGTCCATTTCCCATATCCATTTCCCATGGCCATTTCCCATTTCTCATGTCCATTTCCCATTTCCCATGACCATTTCCAATTTCCCAAGTCCATTTCCCATTTCTCATGTCCATTTTCCATTCCCATGTCCATTTTCCATGTCCATTTGTCCATTTTATCCCATGTTCCAAATTTTAGCATGCCATCTGTTTGGAAAAGAAACGTGAATGGGATTTTTACATTCTGCTATGTATTGAGTAGCAAGGCGATTGACGGCGTATCATCCAATGTAGGAGAGCAGACTGTCAAGCTAAGGTCCACCAAGTAGGCCGGGTATGAACGGGTGATTTGTTTCGAGAACTCGCCCAGGGTGAGAAACGATCTAGAAGAGATCTGTACGCACTGGAACAAGTAAATAGCACGGGCTACAAGTCGTTTTGAAAACGGTTAGACTTAACTTTATAATTAAAAGCTAAATCCAGTATGAAATATATGTTTTTTAAAACCATTGCCATGGTTTAGACAATTAGTAAGTGTGAGTCTTAAAATTTATGAACAATTTGCTATTCAAAGCTACTCGAATTCATGCTTCTATCAGTAATCCTGATACTAGACTTCGATATGCAACAAGCCAGACGCTGCATTCCAGCGCTCCCAAGGTCGTGGTCCAGTAGTAAATGGTCTGCAGTGCCTAACCGCGTGGTGGCGTGTTCCAGGTCCAGGCACAGAACACGGAAGTCGAGGAGGAAGGGGAGGAAGAGTCGCTGCTGGCCGTCACCAAGGAAGGATGTGAGTTGACGGCAGGCGATCCAATGTTCACGAAGGCAAAAGTTTCGCTGGGGAGGAAAAACCGCGGGCTTCATTGCTCCATTGCGTGGTTTATCATATGTTTCCTTCGTTGAGCAAAGTGCAGACGTCAGTTACTTCCCAAAAGGAACGTAATTTACACAAGTGTGGCTCGTATAAGAAATGCTGCTCAAAGCCACCGGGAATGGGAATGGTAATGCCGTGTTGTTTGCCAGGTCAGGATAGCGATTCGTTGCAACTTTTAGAGATTTACCTCAAATAGGGAGCTGAATAGGGCCTCCTGTATAAATAAATATTAAATACCCCTTGATAAAGTTACTACAGTGCAGGTTACTTACAGCTAGGAAAATAGGATAAGACTTTATTTACCTTTCAATACACCCAGTTACTTATGGAAAAAAAGTGCTATAGTACCTACAAGTTTTTTGGCAGCACCTTAGGGAATTGGGCCTTTACTATAACATTGTAGGAGTTTGGTTTGTTGCTGAAAAAATAGCCTGAGGCAAACTATAATACTAGGAAGATGCAATGAACCCAAAAAATATGATGACTTTCATGCCATACAAGCTTTGATCACTGCTTCGGTACGGGATGGGCAACTAGTACGCCGTGCCAGCTCTCACTGCTCCGGTACGGGATAGGCAACTAGTATGCCGTGCCAGCTCTCACTGCTCCGGTACGGGATGGGCAACTAGTACGCCGTGCCAGCTCTCACTGCTCCGGTACGGGATAGGCAACTAGTATGCCGTGCCAGCTCTCACTGCTCCGGTACGGGATGGGCAACTAGCATGCCGTGCCAGCTCTCACTGCTCCGGTACGGGATGGGCAACTAGTATGCCGTGCCAGCTCTCACTGCTCCGGTACGGGATGGGCAACTAGTACGCCGTGCCAGTTCCTACTGAATGAATAACGTGGGCGTTGTTTCTACTTAATCTTAAAAGCTGATAAACATTAAAACAAAAAAAACTAGGAAATTATTTGGCAACTTATAAAATTCAATGAACTTATTTAGAGTGAACAAGTATATATATTTCAGCTTTAAAATAGCAATTTACGTAACATCATAACCTTCATTATAGAGTTGATGTGACCGAAGATGCGAGTTGGTAAGGCCTATACTTTAATGTTCACGGCATACAGAGAGTGCTGAGCTAGTTGCGTATCCCGGCTAGCAATAATCAAAGATACAACGTAGGTACCTCTATAACATGATGGAGAAACCATTTTCACATATACCCTGTGCCCAAAGAAAGAGCATACTTTCTGCTGCAGCGCCAGCACTTTCCACGACCGACCCCGTATTTCAGCGCCGGGTGCGCCCACGTCGGTACTCCTGTCTGGCACGACGAGCACAGCGCTGACGGTGCAGTGGCGACTGCCCGACCTGATCAACGGCCAGCTGCGCTCGTTCCTTGTCACCGTCGAGCAGACGGACGCGGCCAACGCCAGCGACTGCTGCCAGGACTTCCCTATGCGCGAGGTCGTGGTCAAGACCGAGGAGCCCGGCTACGAGCTGCAGGTATTGTAATGTGAAACAAGTCACAAATGGTTTGGTGGAGGTTTCTAGAGCCGTAGGTGTATGGTAATGAGTGCTTCTCGGTCACTGCTTTGTTTGACGAGTTTTTTGGCCCTAAAAAGGGTCTGGGTCCTCGACGTTTCGGTGAGTCACGTCTCGACATCTTCAGGAGGCAAATACATCCATGTAGAGTTAAGAGGATATAATGTTAGCTGAACTAAGAAATTTACAGAAAATTAAAATAATTTTTGTACCTATTTGCTATATGAAAAAACTAGGGGTGTGCAAATATTCGAAATGGACGAATTAGCAGCAGGAGTTCAGAGGATATAATGTTAGCTGAACTAAGAAATTTACAGAAAATTAAAATAATTTTTGTACCTATTTGCTATATGAAAAAACTAGGGGTGTGCGAATATTCGAAATGGACGAATTATTTGACGAATTATTTTCAAATTATTTGTATTCGAATATCGAATAATGATTTTTAAACTATTCGAATTCGTATTCGAAATCGAAATTTTATTATTCGAAAAATTCGAATAGTTTGAATATTTGGTACCCACTGATAAGCACTTAGCTGCAAAAATTCACATTTAAGGTATATTATTCGAATTTTTGGCGAATTATTCGAGCCAAACGAATTATTCGATTCGCTTCGATATTCGACTTTTTAACATTCTTTTTATTCGATATTCGATTCGACTTCGAATTATGATTTTTAAAATATTCGATATTCGATTCGAACCAAGAAAACCACTATTCGCACACCCCTAGAAAAAACTAATACCTCACAATCATTTTAAAGAGGTAGCAGATATGAGTTGACATTCAGAGGTGTCTCCCTTGAATCAAAGAGCATCACACCCACGTAACTTAGTACCTAACAAAGCTATTAGCTTCACAATTGCTCCATATGATGTAGTTTCATACAGACAACGCTAGAAGTAAGTAATGCTCCGAGACTGCCCGTTGTGTTCCCGGCAGCTGCCCGGCCTGCTGCCGGCGTCCAGCTACATGCTGAGCGTGTCGGCCAAGACGGTGGCTCTCGGTCCTTCGACCAGCGTGACCGGCCACACTCGGCCCTCGGCCCCCGAGATGCCGGTCCCACCCGTCGTACGAGACCCGGCCCCCGACAGCCTCGACGTCGGACTGCACTCGGCACCCCAGCACGACCTGCTCAGGTGCGAGGGAGTCATCACCGCGTTGCCTCCGTGCTTACTTCATTACGGATGGCTGGGGAACGTTGAATGTATTTCTAATGTCCGGTTTTACCAAGTTTTTCAACTCCTAGTTGAGATCCCAACTTCGAGTTACAACTGAATTCAGCCAATCACATGCAGCGAATTCAAGCATAAGACTTTCGGACGTTAAACCATCGTTTCGAGCAAACAAACAAGCAAACAAATTAAATCAAAATAATTGCAATTTATTTAGGTAATACCCATAAATAAACCCATAAAATTGGTAAATAAATTACCAACACTGTAAGTGAAACTCACATAAGCTTAACAACTGAGTTATCAACTAAAAGATGGTTCCATGAAGTTTTGTCTTCAGATGTCCAAAACGCCCATGTTTTCCTTGGTTTGACCAAAGCAGGACTAAAACCTCGAGAATGTGAGTCCCAAGTCGGGTAGAATGGCTACCAATTTGTTGGGTGTTACCAAGGGACTGGTTCTTCTAGCAAATACCACCCATCCCCCAATCTCATATACCTCATGCAGGAAGAAGTAGTTTTGCCATTCACAAAAATTTCAAGGCTAGCAATTTGTTTTTAATATTTAACAAAAAATAGCACTTACAACCGTGGCCAAAAACATTGGTCTCGCTAACTTCCCGCTTGCCGGTTTGCTGCAGTGGCCAGCTGCTCCTTCTGGCGACCTCCGAGGAAACCGCCCTTAACGACACCGCCGGCCTGGACATCTTCGACCCCTGGCTGGCCGCGGAGTTGGCCTCTCTCAACGGCACTCTCCACCTGGCCGCAGAGTTCTCCCACGTAAGACCGAGCAGCTAGTAGAGGGGGGCATACGTGGTTTTAGGCACCGCACTAGGTTGTGTGCAGCATGTAGTACCGTCACTTGCCTTACCGATCTAGGTGTGGATTCTGGTTAGTTTCGAAACTGGAGGGCGATGATGTCGAAGCGTTCTAATTGGTTTTCGAGCGATTCTCTATCTTTGTTCTTGTTGGCGTGGCCAGCATCACCAGGATCTCGGTATTTATCGTATAAATTACCGACGAGTTGTCGAGGTTTATCAATGGCACGGCAAATGAAATATAAAACAAATTTTTGTGCTTTAGATGGATTGGATACCCCTGAGTACCTAACAACCGATCTGCTTTTATAAATCGGGTTGCTTTGCCGCCTGGCGGCTGTTTCCAGGATGACCTGGAGGACGGACTCCTGACGCTGGAGTTGGGCCAGGAGCCGGTCAGGGGCCGGTTTGGGGTGATCCAGGCACCGGCTCTGCAAGCCGGCACGGTGTACCGGCTGGTGCAAGTCACCGTGCTTGACTATTGCGGTGTGCTCGGAGCGGGAATCGCGCTGAGCGACAACTTTGGCCTCGAATGATGTGAACTAGCGTTGGAATCGAATGGGAACAATTCGTTTTCAGTGTCGATGTTTATGGTGCATTAGAGTGGCTTTATCAAGTGCCACCACATATTTTCTGTTCTTTTGTTTGCATTCTAGTAGTGGGTATAGTCATATTATATATTTCTAAATAATTTCAAGATTTGCGTTATACTTTTAACTTTCCTACAACTTATGCCCGGGTCAGAATCACTTGATAATAGAAAACAGGTTCGAGTCTTTTCCGTTTCCTTGTGATTTAATGCTCGAGTTTTAAAATGTTTCACGAGTTGCCGAGACTTCTCAGTCCGACAATCCTTTCTCTGCTACACAGCATAGCTCAGACGGGCTGTGATTATGTGTGTAACACATGTAATAAAATATGCTTGTTGAAACTTTTACCCTGTATCTTTCCACATTCTAATCTGAAATGCAGTTTCTCATTCCTAAATTCTTTGCTTCTCAAAGTTTATTGTGTGCTTTACTTAACTATATTTACAGACAGATAATATTATGTATTAGACAACAGAATTCATGGATTATTCTATCTTTGACACTTCAGATGGCTGTATAAAGTTATCTGTTAGTTAATTAACAGCCTGTCTTTGAGTCCATGTGAGAAGTCTCTTCCATTTTTAAGGATTAAAGAATTGAGAACACGTTCCAAAGCGTCCGTAATTTTATATAGATGAAACAAGAGAGCAAAATAAATTATAATATGTAATAAGGTCGCTAAATAATAATGAATTTATCGTGTTCGCTTTGCAGTTAGGTAGGCAACCAATGTTACACACGAGTCGGCAGTGCAGTCTACACCCACGGGATACACCTAGGGCTGACTCGGTCTCGGTTTGGTCGAACGAAACCGAAGTTTCGGAGAGCGAAAATGACAATTTGTATCAGGGGAGCAGAAGGCAGCGTACTCGCTATACGCCATGCCCGAAACTCCCTAGAAATCACTATGCGCGAGCACAAGCAGCCGAGTCAAGTACCTCGTGTTGGTCAGCTGTTCGTGGCGCTCGGGAAAGTGTGTTATATTTCTGTCTCGGAAAATGGGAAATACAACAAAAACCTCGAGTGTGTTTCGGTTGAAAGATATATTAACTTGTTCGGAAAGCGTGGATGTTAACGACGAACTCTTGTAGGTATGTTAGGTAGTAGCATTGGTAGTTGGTAGGTAGGTTAGGTTTGCTTATTTAAATTTTTCAGATTTAAGAAACAATCCTGGTATGTGCAGACTGGATCGTGAACCTCTCAGCTAGCACCTGATAAAAGAGTTGGTGGGAGAGACGATGGAGTCGTAATCTTCTGTCGAGAAGAGAACGCTTCTGGCAATCAGCGGAGTTTGAGCGTAGGTACCTTGTCGGATGCATCACTGAAGGTATGCTTACCTGCCTGAAGATTTCACTCGATCACACTCACACTCGATGCTCTGAAATCTCACCCTGAAAACAGCTGAGCTAGCTGGGCCTCGATATCCGAGTCTAAGTGCTGTACATTCCGGGTTTCGTTGTGGATCTAACATAACGGCCCAAGTGTTACTCTTTAATGAAAAATTTGAAGAGCTTACTCTTTGATAAATATAGGTACAATCAGTTTTGCAGCATCATTCAGCATATTCAAACATTGCAGCTGTGATTTGTGAGACCAGCTCCTGATTTTTTGTACGTATCAGTATGTTTTTAGCCGGTTTGTTTAGATCACTATACTTTTCATGAGGTTGAATGCTGTGGAAGGCCAATCCAAGCTGTCCCTGATTTAAACAGCCAGCAGGCGGAATACGTAACAGTGCCACTAGCGTCGACTAATAAATGTCTCTCTGCCCTCAGGTGGAAATCACGTACCCTTGGGCTGCTGCTGAGTGACCGCCTTCTCCCCACAGCCCCATCGCCGCGAGCACTTTGGCCGGTGACATTGCGACCGAGAAGTCCTCGTCTTGCGGCTTGGAAATGTTGACAAGCTTCGGCATGAGCTGGCCGGCTTTCGGGAAAGCCGCTGCATATTTTCACTATCTCAATGGAGAACTTTCATGGGCATGACTTGCAGCATTTTGTTAGAGTGTTGCCAAAATTTTTAAAGGAGTTTTTACTTTTTAGTCAAAAAAAGACCTGAAATAATTTACATGTTTGAGGCAGGCTAGGATGAGAGGGACAAGGAGCAAGTAGCGTGTTCAGTTGGTGAAACCAGAGTGCTCCAGAGTGGAATTTGAATGTTCGTTTGGTACGGTCTCTCGCTCTCAAGAGTGCTTTTTCTTGCTCCGAGAATTTTGTCCGATCTGCATCAAATCTGGAAAATCTGAGCAGGGCGACCCATGCGAATTCGGTTCAGATCACTCTGACAGCAAATCTGATAGCGAGCATGACGTAAAAGGGTAGATCCTAGTGCTCTCAGCGCATACCAACCGAATAAAACCGAAAATATGACCCTGCTTTGAGGATGTCCACCCATTGGTGTTGATCTCTGGGAAATTGCCATCGATGTTCCTGCTATAAATACCAACTTGATTCGTCCATTTGTTTGTGTCCATGTATTACTGTTTTCACTTGACATTAAAAGAAAATTTTTATTAAACAGGTCTCTATTTATCTCTAAAATTGATTCCCCCTTAAACCCAGTTTTTAGTGGCACGTTAAATATTATCTAACGGTCTGTTAACTTGTTATTTGCTTAACAACGTCCAATCAGAGCCTGTTATTTTCTTGCTAATGGATCGTTAGTATTTAACTGGCCACTGAAAAACCGGAACTTATCCTGTCTGCGAGAGGATAAAGCAGGTGGACTGCAGCTCTTTTTGAAAGAGATTTCCTGACGTGAGATTCGAACCGGGGCCTCAGGGAATTGTCTTGGGAGCATTGAAATTCGATTTGAAGGCCAATAAATTGCAGTGGTGGGGATGGGTTCGAGGAGTATGTACACCTACGAGAGGTGAACATAGCTTAGAATCCAACTGCATGCACCCTGTGTCCTTTTCTGTGTCCTTCAAATAATAATAATAATAATGTTAATATAATGTTAGACTTTAATCAATCATGGCATGATGAGTCATGTCTGAATCCGATAAGATCATATGTGTTAAGGGAACGGTAGCAGTGTTGAGGACTAGGTTATTATATAGTATCTTTGCTAGCTGTAGTCGTCGCCTCCAGTGCGGCAAGGAGTGACCGAAGACCCGATCAAGAACACTTCGGGAACGGCATCCACGCCGACCGTGCACCTCCGACGCTCCCAGGCCATTGCATTCTGTTCGGTTTGAATCTTGCCTGAATGTGCCGCCACTGCCTTCAGCGCCATCTAGTAGCCAGACGATGGACCTGCCCTGCTCCTAGCGCCATCTAGTAGCCACGCGGTAAACTTCCTCATGCAATTTAAGTTTAACTTTTTCACAGTGTATTTCATCTGCCCACCTAGCTCAGTGGTAAGATGGCAACCAACTTGGTGACGAGCACGGGCTCGTCACCAGGAGGGCCCAGGTTCGATTCCCGGCCGAGGCATGAGTCGAAAATTACTCGTAAGAGTTTTTTCGCAGTCAGCCAGTCTGTGCGCGTCGTTCAGGCTCCCAATAGGACGTCTCGGGATGTCCTGGACTGATCGACGCCAGACTGACAGCCATGCCCAGCGACGCTGCGCGTACGCTCGGCGGCCATGCGGACGACCAGGGAAGCCAGAGCTAGGTGGGTGGTGTTTTGCAAGAAATTATTGTAAAGCTATTGTGCTCGGGACCAAAAGTACCTTCGAGCATTTATACTTTTTTGCACGGCTACCCGGCCGAGTGCACCGGCTGGGATTCGAACCCAGGACTTCTGTGTTATCAGTCGGGTGTGCTAACCACTGCACTACATCCGCCTGATGTGAGTTGGTGGGGGAATGATAATTATAAGTCGCTGGTTAAAGTTTATTGAATAGCTACCAGGGCGACAGTAACACAACGAAATTGATTGTTAACGACAAGGCACGGAATCGGGGCAAGTGTTGCTCTGGGGATTTCAAGCTGCACATGCGCGTATATATAACAAAGGTTTTACGGAACGAAAGCATATGCTATTCCGATCCTAAACCTAGCCAATATGAAAAGCATTTTCTGAAAAGCAAAAAGCGGAGTGAGCAGGATCACTGCCTCCCTTAGTTATAGCTCGCTTCATATAGTCACACGTGAGAAGCTATATTATAAGCACCCATAGATACCAAAATTCTGATTTCATGGCTTTATTCCGACGTATACCTACGATTTGCAACGCTGGTAAAAGCTACGGCAAATGCCTGTCATTTAATCACTGCAAAAAAGTAGCTGGGTGACATTCGATCCAGGGATCCCAATTATTAGGTAGAGTCCACACTCCTCGAACGAGCTTATGTCACCTGCACGCCTGGTTTTACCAAGTATTTCAACTCCTAGTGGAGACCCCAACTAAGAAACTGAATTCCGCCAATCATGTGCAGGGAATTCAGTTGTAACCCCGTAGTTGGAATCTCAACTAGGAGTTGAAAATTTTGGTAAAACCTCGTACCTTAGTTGTTCAGACATAAACCATAGAGGGATAGGTATTAGGTAGGTATACGGGAATCCATACCTATTTATATCCTATTGTTACAAGAGTTGCTTCAATATTGTGCACCGTCATGAAAAATTTGGTTTCTACGATTTTTTAAAGATTTGCAGCCAATCAGCAGCCAAGCCTATTAGGTGTGAAGTTAGGTAGCATAGGTACTTTAAGAATGTCACACCTTTTAGGCCACTTTTTGACACCCCCTCACCCTTTGTCACACAATTACAACCCACCCTACCCCCCCTCTAAAAATGAAAGCAGGCTTTGGAACTGCATACAAATTTGACTAAGAAATGCTACCCTTAAGAAATTTGACTATGTTTATTTCTAAATTGCGAAGCTAAAGTGGACAAGGTTTTTTTTGACGTAAGAATTAATTTTGAATTTTTCTCTTTAAAAAAATTTGCTATCATCTACAGCAAAGTGTCGCCTCCCTACTACAAAAAACTGTCCATTGGCCGCCAAGTGCACGAGCACCGAAGAGGTCACCGGACGTCGCTCAGCAGGCGCCCATCCAGCCAACCAATGGGAAGCTTACATTTATATTCTCCGATTTTTTTCCCTAGATTGCCATAACAAAAGAAAAAAAAAAATCAAGTTTTTTAATGTGTTTATTTTTATGGTTCGAGCACGGTCCAGTGGAACTCCAAACCAAACAGATGCTCCGATTTGATCAGGTTTTCTTGATAACTTGGATAATATCTAAACACAGTTCTTTCGCATTTCACAAAGGTTCGAAAGAAAAATCGATCAAATCAAGATTTCTCAGAGTTAGCTGAATTTATCCTCCGCTGCTAGGCAAGAGTTCATTTAGTACGGAGTAACAAATAAATTAAAGTAACAAACATGTTGAAATTTCCACTCCTCTTTGTTTCTTGCCACCAGAAGAACTTTGAAGTATGTTATCCTTTCTGATTCACTAAAATAATAACAATTGTTTCAATAATTATTAATATATGATGTTCTTTACTTGTACGAAAACATAGTCTTGTGAAGTTCGACCTGGCAGTGCAGTCAACAACGAGAAAATTGGCCTAAATCAAAAGCGCCCCAACACTTTACAAATGCTGCGATTCGCAATCAGTCCTCATCCAACACCACTAACAAACTTATGCGCCGGCACCAGCGGTCCTTTTGCGCCGACTGGAGCTAGAAAGAATTACACTAACGATCACACGGAATTTCATCGACTTTCTATCATGAATCAAAATACGTTTCAGTAAAATATACATACTTGCCCAAGGTTTTGTGAAATGGCCGCAAGCACCGATGGAGCTTACACAGATAGTCCATGTGCTTGTGCTAAAAGCAGCTACATGAGATTAACTGAGAATATTCTGCAGAGATGACAACGTTATCACTGATTTAACCGCCCTACCGTTCATTTATACACAATTCCCTCAGCCACAATTAGCGCCTAAACCCACTCTTAAAATCTCACCTTAGCACCAGCATTTGCCGCATGCCGTTGTTCAAACTGACGGACTATCTGTAAAACTATATCTATAGTGCAAGCATGGTGAGAGCAAGCTGCTCTCGTGAGATTCTGCCGAAATCAACCCAAAATGCATTCCCCATCGGCTTTGACGATTTGTCACAGTAGCAGCCCTAACGGTAAAATTCTTGCGACCACCAGTTGAAACCACCAGTTGAAAGAAGTTCCACATCTTCAATTTGTGTTTTTGAAAGGAATTAGAACAGAGATAATCTATAAAATGCAAATTTAAATGCCAATTATGCATCCAACGACATTTCCAGGCACAATCATTCAGTTATTGCCGCCAGCTATCGAAACGAAAGGAGCTGCGAAAGCCGTGACATCAAACGAGTTTCCCGCCCGACGATTCGAAGCCGGCCGCCCGTCTCGATCTACGAAACCGACGCCCCTCACACCTAAGCACTCTTGACTAGCGGCCAATTGGTGCCAGCCAACTGGCCCTGCAATAAATAACAACGACAGACTCGGCAAAAACAACGCGTCCCCGGCACGACGACAACGATTAAGGTACGACTTTGGTCCGAGGCTCGAGATGCCCCGCGACGACGAGGGTCTCGGGAGAATTGGTAGGTAGGTACTTCAGCGGGGCGTGGACGGCTAGTAGACGTGCTTGAGCTGCTCGTAGGTGAGGAAGAAGATGATGTTCCAGGGACCCATGCGCACCCACGTCGGGATGAAGCCTTTGTAGAGCGCGAGAACGCCTTCTCCCCGAACCGTCTGCAACAAGCAGCCATTCAATATTATCAATAATAATATAGGTAATCATTAATAATCATCAATATTACAAGTTTTATTTAACAAGCCATATCATTTTATACCTAAGCCATACATTTATTAGTATATGCACAGACATAAGGTTACCCAGATATTCTACCATGCCTAGCTATGGCTACGGCAAAAATTTGATGCTAGTAATTTCGACGGCAATCGCTGGGGCGCGTTGGCAACCTGTTTCAACATCATCTACCAGGCCATGGCACAAGGTCAATAATTACAATCAAGGGACCCAATGTTCCACAGGTGGTTGTAACTAACAGTGGCTCCTTCCAGCGATTGCCGGCGAAACTATTTTAGCTTGTGGGTGAGGGGAATGCCGCCAATCTCGCGGGGGGGGGGGGGGGGGGGGGGGGAGGGCTTTCGCGTAGCTGCTTCAATATGGGAGTACATAATCTGGGCAACCCTTTCTGTCTGTGGTATAAGCTATACCCACCCAACTTGTAACAATATTTGCCTAAATATGCATGTATGTCTTTCCTCCCTACATAATGGAAGATCTGTGCAATACTTGGGGACTCCCAATTATTCTCAGCGAATGAAACTCTGGAAGAAAGGTGTAGTTTCATGTGGACGGTAAAGTGCCATCTGTACTGTTAAGCAGTATTTGGCTACATGGAACCATATTAGTGGCAAGACCCGATCAGATCATATCATGACTCTTGAGGTCAGAATCACGTTTCCTTCCCCACGGACTGCGCCCAAACCTAACGACCGAAAGCGAACGCTTCGGCAACGGCCAACGGCCGACTGCTCACCTTGACGAGACAGTCGAGGCTCCCTCGGTACAAGAGCAGCGATGCCTCGTGCGACATTGCGGACTTGAGCTTGACCTGGTTCATCAGCCTCGTCTGCAACAATGGGAGACGTCGTCAATGCACTTCGCACGGGGTTTTGTTTGGCAATGCCGGCAAATATTCTACAATACGCAACATAGAAGAAAGTTACTGGGGTTTTTGCTAATCAGCATAAACTCCATTTCACGTTAAGAAGGAGAGTGGATTTGCATCTTCCTCGAGGACCCACTGCTGCTAGACACGAGCTAAGAGTCCCAAAACTGTCCATTGAGCCTTTTGTCCAGCTGAAGATGTGGCTTGTAGGTTTCATACTCTAAACTCGTGTCTAGCTGCAGTGGGTCCTCTTCGAAGATGGAAATCCACTCTCCTTCTTGACGTGAAATGGACTTGCACTAAACCCAAGCAAGCGTACCCCATACTGCCCCACACCCTAGTAAGTCGAGTCCTAATTTGAACACTCACAGTTTAATGCAATATCAGTAAAATATCTGCATCAAAAAAGGTGATATTTATCTACAATTTGGTATTTTCCTTGTTGACTCAGTTAAGATTGCAAATAAAAGAGAGCGTTGTTGTTTGCAGAGCATTGACGGTCACAGGATGTGTTTCATACGACCAAATAAAGCGAGGATCTTCGTTCGGAAAGCCCTGTCCAACCAAGATTTGTACGCCTCGTACGACTTGTACGCCTGGCACGACTCGTACATACCCTGACGACGTCGATGGGCGTTGAGGCCACTGCGCTGCCGAGACTCGCGATGAAGCTGGACCTGCGACAAACAAACAAACCCTTAAGTTGGTTGCAGCCCGCCAGGAACTTTCAAACGGGAACGAACATTGCGGCAAGGTAACACTGTTCAAAAATCTCAGACAGGTGATCCACGCATTTCCCAGGCTGCCAATCCCAGAAACTACCATTGGATCGCCTATTTTTGATCTTATTTCTTTCACAGAATTTAAGAAACAAAAAATATTATCTTACACAAACTCAGTGTACATAAGTGAATTTTCTTTCTGGCCAGTTTGATCATTATCTCAACTACAAGTTAGAGAAGGTTTGGTATGAGACACTAGCACTGCGATAGTAACGTCGACCTTGCCATTCTTCGTTTCAAAGACGAAAAATTAATGTGGACAACGATAGGGATTTTGCGAGGATGTTGTTACTTGTTTATCCCGGTACCAGTAAGCATCATTATCAGTCAGAACAGTCAGCAAAATATCATAAAAGTTACGTAATCGCTAGGCTGAGCTGGAGCGTAAAGAAGTTGGCAAAACTAGCCGTAACAAAAACGACCGTTCGTTGCCAGATTGAAGTCGAGGCGCAGACTCACAGCAGGTGGTTGGCGGGCGTGTCCCCGAGCGGCTCGATCAGCCGTTGTTTGCAGTGGTCGTAGACCGGCAGCTCGACCGCCGCGATCACCGCCGCTCGCTGAGCTGTCGGGCCAGCACCCTGCGACATTCACCGACGTTAGAAAGACTCGTGCCAAGTCGTGGGAGAGAGAACTGTGTAGCGATGATGGGCAGAGCGAGTGAAACAGATGTAATAACAGCAGTGCCGGCATCCCTTGATTGTATTCTCATCTACTTGGTTTGTAGGCGAGGGGAATGCCAAGTGGTGGGAGAGAGAACTGTAGCGATGATGGGCAGAGCGAGTGAAACAGATGTAATAACAGTAGTGCCGGCATCCCTTGATTGTATTCTCATCTACTTGGCTTGTAGGCGAGGGGAATGCCAAGTCGTGGGAGAGAGAACTGTGTAGCGATGATGGGCAGAGCGTGTGAAACAGATGTAATAACAGTAGTGCCGGCATCCCTTGATTGTATTCTCATCTGCTTGGCTTGTAGGCGAGGGGAATGCCAAGTCGTGGGAGAGAGAACTGTGTAGCGATGATGGGCAGAGCGAGTGAAACAGATGTAATAACAGTAGTGCCGGCATCCCTTGATTGTGTTCTCATCTACTTGGCTTGTAGGCGAGGGGAATGCCAAGTCGTGGGATAGAGAGCTGTGTAGCGATGATGGGCAGAGCGAGTGGAACAGATGTAATAACAGCAGTGCCGGCATCCCTTGATTGTATTCTCATCTACTTGGCTTGTAGGCGAGGGGAATGCCAAGTCGTGGGAGAGAGAACTGTGTAGCGATGACGGGCAGAGCGAGTGAAACAGATGTAATAACAGCAGTGCCGGCATCCCTTGATTGTATTCTCATCTACTTGGCTTGTAGGCGAGGGGAATGCCAAGTCGTGGGAGAGAGAACTGTGTAGCGATGATGGGCAGAGCGAGTGAAACAGATGTAATAACAGTAGTGCCGGCATCCCTTGATTGTGTTCTCATCTACTTGGCTTGTAGGCGAGGGGAATGCCAAGTCGTGGGATAGAGAACTGTGTAGCGATGACGGGCAGAGCGAGTGAAACAGATGTAATAACAGTGGTGCCGGCATCCCTTGATTGTATTCTCATCTACTTGGCTTGTAGGCGAGGGGAATGCCAAGTAGTGGGAGAGAGAACTGTGCAGCGATGATGGGCAGAGCGAGTGAAACAGATGTAATCCCATGATTGTATTCTTAGGAGTTCCAATCCCAGAAAAACCTGCCATCTGACCAACCTCGGTGATTCTAGGTAGAAACCTTGAACGAAACACAAATCAGGCCTCGCGTACAGAATCAGTTTAGGTACAACTTTATTTACGTGAATCAACGTAAGCCGTTTTGCCGACAATGGACACTCACCCTCCAAAGTCCAGCCAAGCCTTCGTTGTGGTAGACTTCGCGGAAACAGCCGAGCAGCGAGCGGGCCCGACCTGTCGCCTGCATGCGCACCTGGAATCGTGAGAGGCAGGGTTAGAAAACAATGGCATGGCAGTCAATATAATTATCACGACCACCATGATCACTAGCATTGCACATCAAACAAAGAAGTTACCTTTCTTCGTGAAATCTGCAGACACAGAACGTTTAATTTTGCATCAATCAACGAACAACGTCTAGAATTGACTAGCACCTTCTTTCTGGTGAATGACCGCTTGTGATATGCATTACTCTATGTTTGCAGGTTACTCTACAAGCATCTCTAAACGTAGCAATGACCATATTATGACACCTGCCTTTACAAAAATTCGGACCTAAGATATGCATGGGTATTCAAGTAACCAAGATGACAAATATGATCCACTAGTAACAGGTTATCAAGTAGAATTATTAACAAACTGGTTAGGTATTGCATCCTAGGTAGGTGAAGTCCAAATGGTTCTCCAAAATTTCAGAGCCCGTACTAATTTCTTCAAGGGTCAGGCAGTATAGATCGTCTAGTCAGTGACCAAGACTAACTAACTCGGCAAGGTTATGAAAGAAAGTCAAGCCACAGGTAGGTGCGGCCGTGACAAGTGTAAAAGTGCGGTTAGGTCACCTTCAGCACGTCGGTGGGATTTGCGGCGGCGCTGGACGCGGCGCCGGCGACGGCCGCGCACGCCACGTTGAGCGCCGGCGAGTCGCGCTGGTCGGCCGCCAGCGCCCGCTTCAGCGTGTAGTACGAGCCGAACTTGCCGGTGCCGTAGGTGGCCTGTCGCAGGACGGCCGGGCCCATGCTGAAACCGCAACCGCACGGCTTTGAGTTTCGTACAAACGCAATCAATTTCAGAATTTCAATTCTTATTGTATTATTATTATTATTATTATTGCAATGCAATAAAGCAATTACATTCTCCAACCATAAAATCATATAAATCAAGAGATGTGCATTGGAATAGATTGCCAAGGCTTGAAACAATGGAGATAAAAATACCCCCCTTTTACAGCAAGTTTTCAATAAGCTAGAGGTAATAAGAAAGAGCTTCAAGTTAAAGGGTGTTATTTCTTATTATTTATATGTTCAGTAATTCATGTGTATGTTTATTTTCTTGGTTTATGTATTTATGTATGTATAGATTATATTATTAATAATATTCTATACTTTTATTATTATTATCTTTGGTATTAATATATTTACATATCAAATTTATACCAATCTTGTATATATATTTGTTTCTTGATTCTAAGAATTCTGTGATTTTTCTTTATTATTATAAATAATCTGAATATAACTGTCTCCGCCGGCCTAGCAATTATGTGTAAAATCAGCCCACGCACAAGGTCATGGCCTGATGTGGGCTTCTTGCCTTTTTGTAAACATGTATGGCGGCATTGTAGCTAGTAGTATAGACAAGAATAAATGAATTAAAAAATTGAAAAAAAAAAAAGCTCCCGTAAGAAGTATTGATTAAAATCAAGAATTAGACAATGATCTAGACCAAGATTGAAGTTGAGATTGGAGACACGGCCCGGGTGACGCTACTTAGTAGCTCACTGGAACGCGTGTCGTGTACTGACCCTGCGTAGAGGGCGCGAAGTCCCTCGGTGCGCGTGATATCCGCCAGCGCGTGCAGCATGCCGCGATGACGGCCCGTCCGTCCAGCTTGCAGCTGCAGTCGGGTCTTGCACGTGTCGATGGGAAATGTGCCTGCAGCGGAACACCCGAGTCAGTCCTAGTCATGGGCAACGCGAACCAACGCGGCCAGAGCCGAGAAACTCACCGAACTCAGCGACACATGACGCCAAGCCTCCGTAGACAAAGGGCCGCCAGTCTCCCACGTGCATCGACCCCGGCGGCGCTGTAATCACAACCGCGACAATGAAGTATCTTCAACATCTCTGTTTAGAGTTATTCTACGATAATGAGATGGTGAAAGGAAATTATCAGTAATTAGTAAAATTAGGCATGTGTAGCCTGGACCCTAACCTGTTTACCGAAAGTTCAAACGACTGGCTCGACAAATTTGAAGTGTCTGGTGACACTTCGTATGGTCAAAAAAATGCCTTTAAAGACTTGCAAGTAACTAGCAAGTATTAGGACGCAAAAAGAGAGTAGTAATTGCGTAATTATCTCACTTGGCAGACGATCGAACAGGCACGGCGAACCACGAACGTGTGAAGGTAGCGCCAAGACCAATGAGTAATGACATGACCGCAGGGCGCATGACTAGCACGCACCGCTTCGTTGCCAACTGCTCGAAATGTCCCTAGAAAAGCGGCACAGTCGGTCGCTGCCAGGATGATTCGAGAAAATGACACATTACATTCGTAATTTTCCTACACGTTTCTTTCAAACTTTTTGTTAAAACATGAAACACCAAGAATTAATCTTCAAATAAAAATAACACACTTACATAATAAGTCCATATCTTTTTATTTAATATTTTCAATAGTACAAAGCACTGAGCCAACAAAAATAACATGCATAGACAATGTATAAGTATCACCAACAATTAAAAAAGTCTTAACCTACTTGGATATAAAACTGTTAAAAAGATCTTCCCTTCCAACTAACCTTAAAAAACCCTACGCAACTCAGTTCTATTCTCCAGAAACTTCAGTCAGACCGTAAATCCCCCCGTAACGTACAGCTTCAACAACCAATGTCAGCCTTTGCATGCATTTAGTCGGCTGCATCGCAAACTGTGCGAGTGCCATTCTCTCGCTCCGAAAGCGACTTTGCCCCCGTCAAAAGCTGCAGCTCACAATCACTACAACGAGACAACCTTATAACGTCTACGAAAGCGCAGGTTCGGTCCAAACTTGCCGGAAACCATCTGGGAAGTCCCGCATCTCATTTCGAATATATGTCCGGCGAGGTTCAAAGCCCTCGTGTATTTACCGGTGCAATCCGCATGAAACCTACAGCACTTCACGCTGGAATTAGCAATTCTCACAAAGACAGCCAACAGCCGACCCATTAACGTAACTTTAACACTAAAAATATCATTCGTTTTCAATACCACCGCCTATGTTTTACAATGAGTAGGGCAATGAAGTCGAATGATTTCGCACGAAGCACAGACTGATTGCTGCCGTGAACTTGTGTTCGGAGTGTACCCCCTATGTACGCGGCACTAGAGTCGTAGCGTCCCGTTGGCCATGTCGTGGTAGAGGGCGGAGGTGAGCGGCTCGTAGCGGCCGCCGGACGTCAGGTAGAAGAGTCGGTCGGTGATGCGCGCGGGGTCGAAGCCCTCCGTCTGCAGGTCCACCTTCTTCATCTTGAACGTGCCTGGAAACGCGACGGCGTTAGCAAATAATTGCGCGAAGAGCAGATTTGGACGGTACCAAAGTTTTGGGACGTTTGGCAAACTTTTGTCCTAGTTTCTTGTTTTTTTCAGGGACTTTTCCAACAGAGGATTTAATAACAAGTGAAATTGAACAGTTTTTTCAACCGTTTTGTAACCTGTAGTAGGTACAAGTTAATTTATAAGGCATTTATCTGTAAGACAAAATTGATTCCACAAGACAAACAAATTATAATATTATCAAAAGTTAAAACTCGGCTGCAGCGAAAGTAAAACAGGCAAGATGTTATAAAAGAAGGATTCATAAAATTGCCCTTTTAAGTTTTATTAATGTTTTATAAATCTAATGCATCTTTACAAACTTTCAACTCTATTTGTATTTTGTATCGAATGTATAGTCCAACCTACTACTAAAATAAGGCCACTGGAAGGGTATCCATCTCGTATCATTATGAAACAATAACTGGCACAATTCCCAAGATTCATGCACACAACGAACAAAAGATTAAATACAGAGGCAAAACTTCAATAACTGCACCAGTGCGGGTTGGGAAACTAAAAAGTCGGGCATGCCGGTTTCCACTTCATCTTCAAATTTGATGCACAGGAATACAAAGAAGGCAATTATTTAGCAACTTCTAGCATGAAATTTACCTGGTTATTTAAAATGTACTAGTAATAGCTTAGCGTTTCAGTTTTCAAATAACAATACGACACAATCTTGGTTACAGAATTGATCTGACAGCGTGATGACAACTGGCAAGGCTTGGGTTTGTCCTACTTGAACGCTGTACAGCGGCATCCCTTTGACTCCGAGCTAAGATAGTTGCATGTCCCGGCTAGCAATGATCCAAGGTTTGTCCTACTTGAACGCTGTACGGCGGCATCCCTTTGATTTCGAGCTTGCTAAGCTAGTTGCATGTCCCGGCTAGCAACGATCCAAGGTTTGTCCTACTTAAACGCTATACAGCGGCATCCCTTTGATTTCGTGCTTGCTAAGCTAGTTGCATGTCCCGGCCAGCAATGACCCAAGGTTTGTCCTACTTGACCGCTGTACGGCGGACGCATAGCTAGTTGCATACGACCGAAGATGCAACGATCGCAGGGCAAACTCGGCCCGTGCTCGAAGTCTCACCCGTGAGGTCCATCTTGCCGAGCGCGCGCAGCACGATGGGCCGAGCGTACGGCGGCAGCGAGCCGCAGACCGCGGCGCCGAGCGCACCGACGTCGAGCGTTCCCTCGGCGTCGAGGACGGCCGCCATGCCGGCACGGCCTTCCATCTGGCCCACCTGTCGCACGCAAAGACACTCGCGGTTAGGTTAGGTTAGGCGAGTGGTGGCGCTTGTGGACATTAGTGTTTGGAATTTGATTGTGGGCATGGTGTCACCTGGACACTAGATATGCTCAGATTAAAATACCTACTTGTTTTTTATGGCTCATCATGGCCAATACCATTACATACAATGTTCAGGTAGGTCCAAACACATTGCCAATTTAAGGGCACTGATCACTTACTTCGTAGGTCAGCAAAACAACAAAGTAGAAGAAAGATTTTAATAAGTAGTTTTTTAACTACAAATCAGAACATTTTTAACTTCCTTTTTATGATATTAAATATGAATTAGTTAGGTATTGATAAGTTTATTGCAAATTTTGAAATCTGTTCAGTCAAATTTTTATAGCATCACACAACCAAGGCCTTCTTTATGGCAAGGTTTTCCATCGCTTCTGTGCCTCGAATGTTGCTGGAAAGCTGTGGCAAATAATAAACTCAAACAAAACTTGGTAGGTATGTAGTGAAGTTGAAATTCTAAAATATCAAAGGAGGCCGAACGCAGAATCCCAAAGCGACGGGATAAAAGCCGCTTGCCTGCACGCCGTAGACGACGACGTCTCGATACCCGACGAGGTTGCTGAGAACGGCTTCCACCTCCGAGGTCGAGACGTTCTCGCCCTTCCAACGGAACGTGTCGCCCGTCCGGTCGCGGAAGAACAGGTAGCCGCGTTCGTCCGACACCAGGATGTCGCCTGCAAAACGACACGGAAAAACCGGGCGTTAAGCTGTGTTTACACGGTTCAATGTTTCGTTCGATGCATTGAATTCAAGGTTGAATTCAATGCATTGAACCGTGTAAACAACAATTGAATTCAATGAATCATTGAACGAAAGCTTGAATTCAAGGTTTCATTCAATGTTTTCTCATTCAGGACGTGTTCTAAATATCGTTCAATTTTCCTTTCAATAGAAGTAAGGGTATGTTACTGCCTTCTAGAAACAAAGATTTTGGAAGGCTGTGTCACCATTTTCAATAGATTTAGAACATTGAGTCGTGTAAACGGCTCTTCAAGAGCATTCAATGTTTCGTTCAATGCATTGAACGAAACATTGAACCGTGTAAACACAGCTTTAGAGTTGCGTTTTTTTACATTGGCACCGCGATTTTTCTCAGCTATTCAAAGCTCTTCGAACCCTTTGTTTTGAAACCAGTACTAGTTACTTTGCCAGTGGCTAGAGCGCCAAATTTGGGTAGTAGGGTCGAGAACTCTTAAAAAAGTAACTTCTGGTTAAATAAGCAATCCTTGCATGCACATCTAGATAAAGGATGTCTTTTCAAAACGTGTTTAAAATATAAGAGCCTGACATATCTACCACGCATTCTGCTATTATTACCTTTGGAGACCCTAGTTTGGAGAGGGTATTTTAAACACTATTTGCACGGCAGGCAAAGTGACCCCCTATAGGCAAAGTGACCCCCTATAGGCAAAGCAGACCCAGTTGACATGCACACTGATTTGAGAGCCTGGCCTTTTAAACACTATTTGCACAGCAGGCAAAGTGACCCCCTATAGGCAAAGCAGACCCAGTTGACATGCACACTGATTTGAGAGCCTGGCCTTTTAAACACTATTTGCACAGCAGGCAAAGTGACCCCCTATAGGCAAAGTAGACCCAGTTGACATGCACACTGATTTGAGAGCCTGGCCTTTTAAACATTATTTGCACAGCAAGCAAAATGACCCCCTATAGGCAAAGCAGACCCAGTTTACATGCACAGTGATTTGAGAGCCTGGCCTTTTAAACACTATTTGCACAGCAGGCAAAGTGACCCCCTATAGGCAAAGTAGACCCAGTTGACATGCACACTGATTTGAGAGCCTGGCCTTTTAAACATTATTTGCACAGCAAGCAAAATGACCCCCTATAGGCAAAGCAGACCCAGTTTACATGCACAGTGATTTGAGAGCCTGGCCTTTTAAACACTATTTGCACAGCAGGCAAAGTGACCCCCTATAGGCAAAGTAGACCCAGTTGACATGCACACTGATTTGAGAGCCTGGCCTTTTAAACATTATTTGCACAGCAGGCAAAATGACCCCCTATAGGCAAAGCAGACCCAGTTTACATGCACAGTGATTTGAGAGCCTGGCCTTTTAAACACTATTTGCACAAAGGTGACCCCCTATAGGCAAAGCAGACCCAGTTTACATGCACAGTGATTTGAGAGCCTGGCCTTTTAAACACTATTTGCACAAAGGTGACCCCCTATAGGCAAAGCAGACCCAGTTTACATGCACACTGATTTGAGAGCCTGGCCTTTTAAACACTATTTGCACAAAGGTGACCCCCTATAGGCAAAGCAGACCCAGTTTACATGCACACTGATTTGAGAGCCTGGCCTTTTAAACACTATTTGCACAAAGGTGACCCCCTATAGGCAAAGCAGACCCAGTTGACATGCACACTGATTTGAGAGCCTGGCCTTTTAAACACTATTTGCACAGCAGGAAAAGTGACCCCCTATAGGCAAAACAGACCCAGTTGACATGCACACTGATTTGAGAGCCTGGCCTTTTAAACACTATTTGCACAGCAGGCAAGGTGACCCCCTATAGGCAAAACAGCCCCAGTTGACATGCACACTGATTTGAGAGCCTGGCCTTTTAAACACTATTTGCACAGCAGGCAAGGTGACCCCCTATAGGCAAAACAGCCCCAGTTGACATGCACACTGACATTGACTGGCAAAGTAGACCCAGTCGACGATAGTACAAATTACGAAACGTCGGAAAAGTAGCACATTGAATACTAAGTTTTAAAAAGAACCATTCGCACCTGAGAGGAAAGCCGAGTCGCCGCGTGAAAACACGTCTCTGACGATCTTCTTGTCCGAGGCGGCCTGGTCGACGTAACCGAGGAAGGCCCGGGTGGGATTGCCGGGCACGATCTTGCCGACGAAGACGCCCGGCTCGTTGGGCCGGCACACGGTGCACAGACCGCGGGCGTCTCTCAGCGGCTCGCCTGTGGCCGGGTCCACGCGGATGATCGAGATCGGGTAGACGCCGGGGATGATGCGGGACAGGAAGCCGATTGCGCCGACTGTGTTGTCGATGTTCACTGCGGGGACGAAACGGACGACGAGGGGTCATTTCGATTGCCGCTGTTTTGGGAAGTGAGCGGCTGACGGCAGGAACCGGTTTCGGAACCGGTTGCTCAAAACGCAAAACCAAGTCCAAAAAACACAATAGGAAAAAATGTGTTATTTTTGCGGAGGGTATGTTACCACTTACCCACTTTGATGAAGATTTCAAATATTTTTTACTGTGGTTTTGACATTTCTTAACCCATTTTGCCGGAAATATGTTGCCTCAACCAAAGAAGAAATGTAAAATCAATGGCCAAATCAAAATAGTGTCAGTTGAGCGCAAAAATCCATATTTAGGTATTAGAAAATTGCTTTCCATCAGCATCATACACGTATCACAACTAGGAAAAACATGTAGATCTGGAAGCAACACACTATTATACAAGTTTGTTGAAAAAATTATTTTCAGGTCCCTAAAATCGCAATTTTTTTTTTTTTTAAACAGTACACTTTGCATATGGATTAAGGCCACACCTTTGAAGTTTGCATTTCAGTATTTGTGTATGTTCTTGACAATGTACTCCCAGGAAAAACATATCTTTTTTAAAAGTATCATAGCACTTTTCTACTCATTGCTCTAAATAGTAGGGATGGCCATAATCGAATCGATTAATCGACCTTTAGTCGAATCAAAGGTCTGATTTTTAATCGATTTTAGAGTCAAAAAATCGATTCTCAAATCGATTTAGATTTTTAATCGATGGCCATCCCTACTAAAAAAAACAAAAAAAAATATAAATTTTCGGGGGGATTTTAGCTTCCAGGGGGGCAAACATTGAAACCTAAAAACCGCACAAGGCCGGCCTCCGCTACGCAGACTGACCGATGTTTGCGTTCCCCTCGGTGGCCCCGTAGAACTCGGCGATCTTCGCGATGCCGAACCGCTCGACGAACTGCGGCCAGATCTGCGGTCGCAGGCCGTTACCGAACATGAGGCGAACGGAATGTTGGCGGTCCTGCGCGGAAGGCGGAGTCGCAAGAACGTAGCGGGCCATCTCGCCGATGTATTGCGCCACCTGCACACGGGACCAGGAACTACCGTCAGACCTTAGGTCACAAATATCAGACCTTGGATCACACCATCCTAAGATCACAACTATAGTTGCGGTAGGCTGAGATAGCACTTTTTGGCTCGACCTTGGAATTATTTCAAAAGTAATGCCAACCTTTGAGTGACAATTTCAGCTAGACTAAATGGCAATGTGCATTACAACAATCGCTTCTTGAGTCTGACTCTGCAATACTACGTCTTTTTTCCTTAATTTCGAAAAACTCATTATGTAACAAAATTGGTTAATTTAAAAAATATTCCAAAATGTGGTGGGTCCTAGTGACCACTCCACGACCTAGCTGTAAACAAGAAGGCCACTCTTGATATGTTTGCTACCTGACATGGCTGCCATTAGTGGAAAAAACTTTTCAAAATGAAGATATAAAGTAATACTGTGGTAATACTGGTTATTTTGGACAAAAAAAAAATCCTTTCAACAATTGTGTTACATGTGTTAATAAATAGTGTTTAATAATATAATATAATTAATTTCAACCTTTTAATAATGTTCATCGTGTGGATTTCACTTCCAAAGTTGGCAACGAAAAGTGCTATCTTATCGTAATTTCAGTATAGTGAGCCTAGATATAGGGTTAGAGAGTGGCAATCTCTCATGTACATAATACTTAGATATGCAAAGGAATATGAGAAACTCATATAGACAACTGCCACGTGCTTCGTGATCAACTCTGTAAAAACATGGCGTCCGTTTAGCATGGGATTTGAACAGCCAATAGAAGAGTGTCATCATGTTGGCTACTCTCTAACCCTAAATAGGCTATCTAATCACAACCATCAGACCTTAGATCACAACAACCTTAGATCACAACCATCAGACCTTAGATCACAACGACCTTAGATCACAACCATCAGACCTTAGATCACAACGACCTTAGATCACAACCATCAGACCTTAGATCACAACGACCTTAGATCACAACCATCAGACCTTAGATCACAACGACCTTAGATCAGAACCATCAGACCTTAGATCACAACGACCTTAGATCACAACGACCTTAGATCAGAACCATCAGACCTTAGATCACAACGACCTTAGATCAGAACCATCAGACCTTAGATCACAACGACCTTAGATCACAACCATCAGACCTAAGATCACAACGACCTTAGATCAGAACCATCAGACCTTAGATCACAACGACCTTAGATCAGAACCATCAGACCTTAGATCACAACGACCTTAGATCACAACCATCAGACCTTAGATCACAACCATCAGACCTTAGATCACAACGACCTTAGATCAGAACCATCAGACCTTAGATCACAACGACCTTAGATCACAACCATCAGACCTTAGATCACAACGACCTTAGATCAGAACCATCAGACCTTAGATCACAACGACCTTAGATCAGAACCATCAGACCTTAGATCACAACGACCTTAGATCACAACCATCAGACCTTAGATCACAACGACCTTAGATCACAACCATCAGACCTTAGATCACAACGACCTTAGATCAGAACCATCAGACCTTAGATCACAACGACCTTAGATCACAACCATCAGACCTTAGATCACAACGACCTTAGATCACAACCATCAGACCTTAGATCACAACGACCTTAGATCAGAACCATCAGACCTTAGATCACAACGACCTTAGATCACAACGACCTTAGATCAGAACCATCAGACCTTAGATCACAACGACCTTAGATCAGAACCATCAGACCTTAGATCACAACGACCTTAGATCACAACCATCAGACCTAAGATCACAACGACCTTAGATCAGAACCATCAGACCTTAGATCACAACGACCTTAGATCAGAACCATCAGACCTTAGATCACAACGACCTTAGATCACAACCATCAGACCTTAGATCACAACCATCAGACCTTAGATCACAACGACCTTAGATCAGAACCATCAGACCTTAGATCACAACGACCTTAGATCACAACCATCAGACCTTAGATCACAACGACCTTAGATCAGAACCATCAGACCTTAGATCACAACGACCTTAGATCAGAACCATCAGACCTTAGATCACAACGACCTTAGATCACAACCATCAGACCTTAGATCACAACGACCTTAGATCACAACCATCAGACCTTAGATCACAACGACCTTAGATCACAACCATCAGACCTTAGATCACAACGACCTTAGATCACAACCATCAGACCTTAGATCACAACGACCTTAGATCAGAACCATCAGACCTTAGATCACAACGACCTTAGATCAGAACCATCAGACCTAAGATCACAACGACCTTAGATCACAACCATCAGACCTTAGATCACAACGACCTTAGATCACAACCATCAGACCTTAGATCACAACGACCTTAGATCAGAACCATCAGACCTTAGATCACAACGACCTTAGATCACAACCATCAGACCTTAGATCACAACGACCTTAGATCAGAACCATCAGACCTTAGATCACAACGACCTTAGATCAGAACCATCAGACCTAAGATCACAACGACCTTAGATCACAACCATCAGACCTTAGATCACAACGACCTTAGATCAGAACCATCAGACCTTAGATCACAACGACCTTAGATCAGAACCATCAGACCTAAGATCACAACGACCTTAGATCAGAACCATCAGACCTTAGATCACAACGACCTTAGATCACAACCATCAGACCTTAGATCACAACGACCTTAGATCACAACCATCAGACCTTAGATCACAACGACCTTAGATCACAACCATCAGACCTTAGATCACAACGACCTTAGATCAGAACCATCAGACCTTAGATCACAACGACCTTAGATCACAACCATCAGACCTTAGATCACAACGACCTTAGATCAGAACCATCAGACCTTAGATCACAACGACCTTAGATCAGAACCATCAGACCTAAGATCACAACGACCTTAGATCACAACCATCAGACCTTAGATCACAACGACCTTAGATCAGAACCATCAGACCTTAGATCACAACGACCTTAGATCAGAACCATCAGACCTAAGATCACAACGACCTTAGATCAGAACCATCAGACCTTAGATCACAACGACCTTAGATCACAACCATCAGACCTTAGATCACAACGACCTTAGATCACAACCATCAGACCTTAGATCACAACGACCTTAGATCACAACCATCAGACCTTAGATCACAACGACCTTAGATCACAACCATCAGACCTAAGATCACAACGACCTTAGATCAGAACCATCAGACCTTAGATCACAACGACCTTAGATCACAACCATCAGACCTTAGATCACAACGACCTTAGATCAGAACCATCAGACCTTAGATCACAACGACCTTAGATCACAACGACCTTAGATCACAACGACCTTAGATCACAACCATCAGACCTTAGATCACAACGACCTTAGATCAGAACCATCAGACCTTAGATCACAACGACCTTAGATCACAACGACCTTAGATCACAACGACCTTAGATCACAACCATCAGACCTTAGATCACAGACATCAAAACTGAGATCGGCGTTTCAAGAAACACCGATCATCCAAAATCAGCGTTCTCTGCAATGATCACGAGGTCCCGGGTTCGGTTGCACATTTTTCCAGCTCTGCTCTCCTCCCGATGATTTCGCACGGTCCCCCAAGGCCGATTGCCGAGACTCACCGTCGCGTTGTGTCTGCAGCAGTCGTCGAAGAACGCGGACGCTGAGAAGCGCGACCGCAGCACGACCGTGTTGCCGCTGATCAGCGCCTGACCGACGCTCATCACGCCGCCCGCCGTGTGGTACAGCGGCAGCGGCGTGTACATCCGGTCCGAGCGCCGGAAGCCAGCCAGCCACGCGATGCCGGCGGCCATGAACACGAACCTGCGCGACGGGAAGGGGGGGTCAGCGGCCGGCAAGGGGGGGTCTAGTGTCTGGCAAGGGGGGGTCTAGTGTCTGGCGTCGGCAAGGGGGGGGGTCAGCGTTTGTTGTTGGCAAGGGGGGGTCTAGTGTCTGGCAAGGGGGGTCTAGTGTCTGGCGTTGGCAAGGGGGGGTCTAGTGTCTGGCAAGGGGGGTTCTAGTTTCTGGTGTCTGGCAAGGGGGGGTCTATTGTCTGACTTTGGCAAGGGGGGGTCTAGTGTCTGGTGTCTGGCAAGGGGGGGTCAGCGTCTGGCAAGGGGGGGTCAGGGTCTGGCAAGGGGGGGTCAGGGTCTGGCAAGGGGGGGTCAGGGTCTGGCTTTGGCAAGGGGGGTCGCGGCGAGGCTTCGATCAGGTTTTGCTGATGGTTTTACAGTGTTTAAAATAGGTTCAAGTCTGTTCATTGAGCTGTGAACTCGGGCCGCTTCCCCTACCGCGTACGGGATACACTTTCCAGGCCACACCTTTGGTCGGATTGCGATGAAACCTATATAATCGGAATCTACACACTCCTGGCTAGCAAATGAACCGTTTTCATTTTGAAAAAATCACCCGTCAATTACTAACAAGCGTTTTAAAACAACCCTGTTTTGCCGGTACATTGAAAGATGTCAATTCCAGCTAAGAATTTACCTCTTACTGGATACACTTTCCAGGCCACGCCCGTTATCTGATTGCGACGAAACAAATATCTACGGAATCCTCACACTTCTGATTGAATATCTTAGAATCTCGAAATATCTCTTGGAAATCCAAAAAATGTTAAATTCAATTTACCTCAAAAACCATCAATGAACGGCCTTAAGGAAGGTTTTTGTGTGGCAGTTTGGAGATCTAAATTTAGTAGAATTGAATACTGAAGAGAACATTTAAGAAAATAGACTTCGAAAGGTCCAAAATCAGTGCTTGAAGGTAGTACCTATCTATTTACCATTCTGCAGGCTGTGAAATTTTTGATACATCGAAAACCTACTAGGTACTACTGAAGAACAATAATAATATACTTTGAAATGCCCACAGCAAGGATACAGAGAACAGAGTTATCATGACTCTGGGAATTTAAAGATAATTTGAAGGAATTGCCATACACTGGGGAAAAAATTGAAATCATGTATGTTAATATTTCAATGAAACTTGTAAAATAAAGGCTGCATAAAACAAAGAAAACTCTGAAAAGTGTAAGACGTGCGTCCTTGAGTTGAGCGTTTGTCCGCGTTAGCGCTGACCTTGCGGTGGTGATGACGGCGGCCTTGGGCAGGCCCGTGGTGCCCGACGTGTAGATGTAGAGGAGGCGGTCGTGGTAGCCGACGCCCAGCGGCGGTTCGGGCGCCGTGGCCGGGGCGGCCGCCAGCAGGGGCGCCATCGCGACAAAGTCACCGACGGCGACGGTGGCGTCCCACGCGAGCAGCGTCGTGCCCGGCGTCAGCGTCGACGCCACTTCGGAGACGGCTGGAAGCACGGGACACGCGCGGTTAGATGGGGGGGGACTTCGGGGCACGTTGCCATGGCAATGAGGTAACGAGGATGATCCTGGGTATCGAAGGCCAGGCTGTCGGATTTCCAATGTTTGATTTCACACTTTGCAATTGATATGACTGTTGAATGTTGATAGATATTGATAGGGATTGTAGGTATTGGATACGTTTCCTATGAGGCAATAAGTTAACAAGGCAAGGATGATCTAGCTGGGTATTGAAGGCCAGGCTGCCGGATTTCCAATGTTTGATTTCACACTTTGCAATTGATAGAGTATTGATAGGTTTTTACTTATGATAGGTTTTGTAGGTAGTGAATTCAAAATGTTTGGCCATTTGGAACAGTGTTTTCAAGAGCCTGGCAGCTCAACACCTGATCCACCGGCTCGGTTGGTACGAGCACTTGACCGGCAATAGGGAGGTTGCTCAATTTTCCAGCTTTGCTTGCCGATCAAACACACACACACACACTGCAAGTGAGTTGTATTTTGGGGCCAGTGAAACACTAGAAGATTAGCAGAATTAAAGAGACATACTGAGGAGATACCTACTAGCAATCTCAAAATGATGTTACTCACAAAGTAGAAGAAGGTCAAGCCAAGAATTTACAGGGGGCAGTGAATCGGACCTTGAACACAAATGATTTTTATATCCAGCCACAAAACGAACGACAATCGTCACAGCCAATGGTACTAAAACTGTGCATCGCGGAATTTTCACTAGATTCCATGCATCGCTATTTTTTCTGTATAGAAATAATATTTATTCACGATGTGTACAATTGACATGATTACGATTGAGAAACATCCTACCTAGTCTTCTCAAATGACAGATATCTAGAAATGTATTTCCATACACTTTGAGTTAACCACTTTGAGGCCACAAGTTGGTATCCAGTAGGAGGTAAAATTTGAGAAGTGGCCCGAGTATGAGCTCACTCCAATAGTCTTAACACTATTGACTTGTGGCCACACCTTTTGTCCGATCGTAACGAAACCCATGTCTACGGAATCCTCACACTTTTGGCAACAAATTGTGTGTTTGCAAATCTCGAAAATATTCACTCATCTAGTATTTTCAAGCGTTGTAAAACAAGCCTGTTACGTCGTATTAATGAGCGTGTCCTCGGGCCGCTTCCCGCTCAAATTTCACCTCCTACTGGATACCAACTTGTGGCCACACCGTTTGTCCGATCGTAACGAAACCAGGGTCAACTGAATCCTCACACTTTTAGCAACAAATTGTGTGATTAATAACCACGAAATACCAATAGAAAGTTAAAATAAAGCTTCATGAAACGATCACCGACAACCACACCAATAGAGCGAATGAGTTCCACCCACCTTCCACCATGTCCTTGCCGGCGATTACGAGTCGACACTTGGCCACGGCGAGCGAGTGGGTCAGCGGGCCGCGCCGCAGGTTCGTGTTGATGAGCGCCGCGACCGCGCCCGCCTTGGCCGCGCCGAGCCACGCGCAGACAAACTCGGGCCGGTTGGACATGGCCAGCGCCACCACGTCGTCCTTGCGCACGCCTTGCGCGCGAAGCACGTGGCAGCAACGCGAGCTGGCCTCGTCGACCTAACGGCGGGGGGCGACGGGCGTCAGCGACGGGCGTTAGCGACGGGCGTTAGCGACGGGCGTTAGCGACGAGCTTTAGCGACGAGTGTTAGTGACGGGCGTTAACAACGGGCGTTAGTGACGGGCGTTAGCGACGGGCGTTAGCGACGAGCTTTAGCGACGAGTGTTAGTGACGGGCGTTAACAACGGGCGTTAGTGACGGGCGTTAGCGACGGGCGTTAGCGACGAGTGTTGGTGACGGGCGTTAGCGACGAGCGTTAGTGACGAGTGTTAGCGACGGGCGTTAGCGACGGGCGTTAGCGACGGGCGTTAGCGACGGGCGTTAGCGACAGGCGTTAGCAACGAGCGTTAGCAACGGGCGTTAGCGACAGGCGTTAGCAACGAGCGTTAGCAACGAGCGTTAGCAATGGGCGTTAGCGACAGGCGTTAGCAACGAGCGTTAGCAACGAGCGTTAGCAATGGGCGTTAGCAACGAGCGTTAGCAACGGGCGTTAGCAACGAGCGTTAGCAACGAGCGTTAGCAACGGGCGTTAGCAACGAGCGTTAGCGACGAGCGTTAGCAACGGGCTTTAGCAACGGGCGTTAGCAACGGGCGTTAGCAACGAGCGTTAGCAACGGGCGTTAGCAACGGGCGTTAGCAACGAGCGTTAGCGGGAGGGATTCCTTCGTTGCGATACGTCGACGCTTTGAATCGTTTCGTACGGGTCCGATCGGGGCATCGGACCGAAATAAATATTGGTCCGGGTTCAGGTTCAGGTTCGGTAAATTGGAAATTTCTGTTCGGTTTTTTTTATTTTGATTATTCCGGTTCGGGTTCTTTCAATTTTGTAACTCCGGTTCGGGCTCGGGTTGAGCACAGAATTACGGTTTTTTTCGGAGGTTATTAGGTATTTACGGAGGTTAATTCAAGAAAAGTGAGTGAAGCAGTTGTTCAGAGCATTCCCAACACAACTAATCTCTATCCCGAACGTGATTGGCCATTTCTATGCGGTCACCCATCCATTAATTGATTCAGCGAAATGTTGCTTAACTTAGAAACCAACTTTAAGGACCATTACCTCTTGACACCCAAATGACAGGAGGGTTTCTTTGGTCCCCTGCCCAAAAAATATTTGCCAAGTACCAATGGGAGTCTCCTAATTCAGCAACAGTTACAACTCCCAGGACTAAATTAACAAACATTCATGTTTATTTTTGTGCCACAAGGCCATTTTTAACTATTTCTTCCGCAAAACGTAATTTGTTTTAAGTTCCAAGATCTGAGTAAAAATTTCAATTCTGACAATAAATCCAACAAGAAATAAGAATTTCTTAGAAGTAAAATTACGATAATTGATATGGCCAGTAATAGGTCATTACTTCAACCCAAATTGAGACGCAGGTTTCTGTTCTTCGTGTAGCTGTAAAAGCTACGGGAAGCTACGGGAAGCCACGGGAAGCTACGGGAAGCTACGGGAAGCCACGGGAAGCTACGGGAAGCCACGGGAAGCTACGGGAAGCTACGGGAAGCTACGGGAAGCCACGGGAAGCTACGGGAAGCTACAGGACTACCTACCCTCCAAAAACAGCAATCACTACAAAACCTTAGAAAACATGCACCCAGCAAAGCGGGAGAATGCGTACCCGGATAGCTCAGATGGTATAGGGCAACTGACCGGCAAGCAGGAGGTCCCATTATCCCACTCAGTAAAGCGGGAGAATGCGTGCCCCAATCGCTCAGTTGGTAGAGTATCTGGCCGGCAATCAGGAGGTCCCCTTATCCCACCCAGTAAAGCGGGAGAATGCGTGCCCGGATAGCTCAGATGGTAGAGCACCTGACCGGCAAGCAGGAGGTCCCCTTATCCCACCCAGCAAAGCGGGAGAATGCGTGCCCGGATAGCTCAGATGGTAGAGCACCTGACCGGCAAGCAGGAGGTACCCTTACCCACCCAGCAAAGCGGGAGAATGCGAGCCCGGATAGCTCAGATGGTTTAGAGCACCCGACCGGCAAGCAGGAGGTCTCCTTATCCCACCCAGCAAAGCGGGAGAATGCGTGCCCCAATCGCTCAGTTGGTAGAGTATCTGGCCGGCAATCAGGAGGTCCCCTTATCCCACCCAGCAAAGCGGGAGAATGCGTGCCCGGATAGCTCAGATGGTCGAGCACCCGACCGGCAAGCAGGAGGTCTCCTTATCCCACCCAGCAAAGCGGGAGCATGCGCTCGGATCCGGGGTCAGTTGCTCATTTTCCCAACCTCATCGAGCCTAGTCCCAAAGGCCGAGTGCACCGGCCGTCGCGTTTAGTTACCTGCAGGAACGTGAGCTGTCGGTCGTCCATGACCAGACAGGGCTTGTCCGGGTGGCGGGCCACGTGCTGCCGGAAGATTGCCGGCAGCGTGAGGTTCTTGCGCTCGCACCATTTCACTTGGAAGAGCAGACCGATGTACTTGCACAGCGCCCTGCAACCACACACAATCGGAACGTGTGAGACGTGGAATCAGCGCCGGTCAGATGCTATGGAAATCAGAATTTCAGCTGACTAATGCGGACGAGACCGTTCCTTGATGAGTGTCTTTATAGGGGTCCCCGATGGCGGGTCCTTGACAAATAAACGCCCCCCCCCCCCCATTGTTTGTCACTTTGGAAGAAAAATATCCCCCCTCCCCCCCGCCCCCCATTATCACCCTCGTCTTGGAAATATTTGATTCAATTTTGGGAAATATTTCGCATAAACCCCCCCCAAAATGTCACTAGTTCATGTCCCAAGCCAAAGATCTTTAACAAATCGTAGTTTATTTTTGAAGAATGAGAAACTGTAAATGCGCTGCTTTTGTGTAAATGGCCAAGACTTTGTACAGCGTACTGCAATTAATTTATTTTCATCTAATGGTATAATGCGATTGGTGGGCATAATTCTGCGTGTGTAGTAATAGGTAAAACCTGGCATCAGACATCGACGTAATGCAAGCATCAATTGCCATGTCGAAAACCTCTGCTGCCTCAACATGAACGAGATGTCGCGATTGCTAGGGTAATAACATGCCCATTACGGCCAGCATAAAGAGGAAATAAGTACCTGTACACACGAATAATGGCATGCAATTAGCTGATTTACGATGTTCTCAGAACACAACTTCATCTTTACTGAAACTACGTACGACAATAATGAATTGAAACTATCATGAACAGACTTTATTTCGAAATGTGGCAATTGATGCACAAGATTAGAATGTATTTGTGTGGTGTAACAGTGGTCCAGACGAATTTCGGCTCAGAAGGTTTGTCTGAAAAGAGCATATGTACTGATCACGTGGGTAAGCAAAATGGTGGCATGGGATTTCATGTTCTTCGATAGGTCGCAAGTTGTTTTATTGTCAGTACCCATGAATTTGTTCTCCGGCAAGTTTTGTATGCGATTCCACACACCCCACTGGCCTGAAAAACGCATACTTTTATAGCGGAGGAACCTCGCTTTGGGTATTTAGGGGACCTCGAGAAATGTTCGAAAAGTGGGGGGAGAGAAGTTTCGGGGACTTGGTCAAGCCACAGGGCCGAGATATTCTTGAAGACGAAGCCACCCCTGACGGGAGGGGAGGACGTTTGACACGCGCCGTGATCATTTCTCATGGACAACTTATCTCAACAGAGTTTGCCCAAAGTGGCCGCCATGTTTCATCCAAAGTCCGAGAAATTCTACAATTCGGACGCCGATTGCTGATTTCAAAATGGAGGTCGTCGCCATGACAACCATGTTGACATGAAATGACAGCTGGTGAGGCCATACAAACTCTGCCTAATGGAGTCGGGCTCGTGTTTTGGTCAGCTTACGAGCCGCTGTTAAAAAGTTATTAATGATTATTATGGTCAGCAACTTATTCACACAATGGCAACGAACCAAATTCTTCCATGTGTTACTTTCTTAATTGGCAGTTAAACATTTTAACTGCCGAGTGTTATACAACTAGCCATGCTTTAAAGTGATGTACTGAGTGCTTGTATTACAAACCAATCGCTATACAATAAACGCTTTTATTAGCGACCTGTATGGTTTAATCGTTTATTGTTAACTGGTATGGAAAAAAAACTAAGGAAAAACGTTTTACTGGCAAAAAATGGAGGCGCCTCTACAGAAATTGACCAAAAAACCAGCACGTATTGCTTGTAAGAAAGCTCTGAGAATTGCTAGTGTTGGGGGGGGGGGGGGGGGGGTTCTGATTGTCACTTGCTGCATTGGATGTCGGACAAAATGCTGAGACCTGGAGTCTTCGTCAGCCCTCAGGGTGATGCTCTGGCTGGGAGAGGCCAAAGCTGGCCCCGCAATGTGGTTTATGGATGGAAAGTACAGTGGGCCCCGCAATGTGCTTGATTCGGGATTTCCCACAGCCTACTGGAATGCTGGCAACATTCGAGCCATAAGAGTGATGAAAAACAATTCCATCCAGAAGGCTCTGGCTGTGTACTGGGATGAAAATTATTCAGCGACTGTGTTTTGCACTTTATCAAAATCAATGTTAACCCTCAGACATAAGACTGAAACCCGACTCCATAAACCACGACGAAACCACAAAGCGATCGACATTTTGGCACTTCATGTGCGTCTAGGTGTACGAAGGTGTGGTACCACAGATATTGAAGGTTGCCCAGATTTTCCACTCCCATCCTAAAGCAGCTACGCGAAAGCCCTCCGCCCGCAATAATAGTTACGCCCGCAGTCAAGGGATGGAGCTACTGTTTATTGTTATATCACCTGTAACCAAGGTAACTCCACCTGAGGAACATTGGGTTCCTTCATTATAATTGACCTTGTGCCATGGCCTGGTAGATGATGTTCAAACAGGTTGCTAACGCACCCCAGCGATTGCCGGCGAAAGTAATGAAATTTTAGCCGCAGCCATAGCTAGGTATGGTATGAATGTCTGGGTAACCTTATGTCTGTGGTAATTATTATAGGCGAGGGGCAGGCAGCATTCAACAGCGAGGTCACCTCACACCCTCAAGCCTTCACGACCCCCAACACTGTGCTGCACGCGCCAGTGTCTGTCCTCAACGCCCCCCCCCCCCCGCTGCACCCACCTCGCGTCTCGCGGCAGCGTGACGAGGGCGATGTACACCCACTTGGAGCCCCCCGCCGCGGCCAGGTAGCCCAGCGCCGCGACGGCCGCTAGTTGCGCTGCCAGTGGCCAGCCGAGCGCCCAGGCGGCGGCCAGCGCCACGGCGGCCAACGCCGAAAGCTTGAGCAGCGTCATGAGGCGTGCGCGTGTGAAGGCGCGTGCGCAGCAGCCGCTAGCGCCGCGCTCTACGTCGGGCTGCAACATGGAGGACCAATCGGCTCAGGGCTGGGGAAGGCTCGGCTCAGGGCTAGGGAAGGCTCGGCTCAGGGCTGGGGAAGGCTCGGCTCAGGGCTGGGGAAGGCTCGGCTCAGGGCTGGGGAAGGCTTGGCTCAGGGCTGGGGAAGGCTCGGCTCAGGGCTGGGGAAGGCTCGGCTCAGGGCTAGGGAAGGCTCGGCTCAGGGCTGGGGAAGGCTTGGCTCAGGGCTGGGGAAGGCTCGGCTCAGGGCTAGGGAAGGCTCGGCTCAGGGCTAGGGAAGGCTCGGCTCAGGGCTAGGGAAGGCTCAGCTCAGGGCTGGGGAAGGCTCGGCTCAGGGCTAGGGAAGGCTCGGCGCAGGGCTGGGGAAGGCTCGGCTCAGGGCTGGGGAAGGCTTGGCTCAGGGCTGGGGAAGGCTTGGCTCAGGGCTGGGGAAGGCTCGGCTCAGGGCTGGGGAAGGCTTGGCTCAGGGCTGGGGAAGGCTTGGCTCAGGGCTAGGGAAGGCTCGGCTCAGGGCTGGGGAAGGCTTGGCTCAGGGCTGGGGAAGGCTCGGCTCAGGGCTAGGGAAGGCTCGGCTCAGGGCTAGGGAAGGCTCGGCTCAGGGCTAGGGAAGGCTCAGCTCAGGGCTGGGGAAGGCTCGGCTCAGGGCTAGGGAAGGCTCGGCGCAGGGCTGGGGAAGGCTCGGCTCAGGGTTGGGGAAGGCTTGGCTCAGGGCTGGGGAAGGCTTGGCTCAGGGCTGGGGAAGGCTCGGCTCAGGGCTGGGGAAGGCTTGGCTCAGGGCTGGGGAAGGCTTGGCTCAGGGCTAGGGAAGGCTCGGCTCAGGGCTGGGGAAGGCTCGGCTCAGGGAGGTTCCGCGTTCGTACCCCGGTTCGGTAGCACTTTTTTCAGCGTCATCTCCGTTAAACCCATGGGCGTAGTGACCGTACCCGCAGACCCCGTGGCGCGAGGGGGCGCCGAGGTTTGGGGTGCGCCGAGGGAATATCACTTGGGAGACGTTTTTTTAGGGATCGTCGAAAATTCTCGGGAGACGGAAAGGGGGGGGGGGGCGCAAAATATTCACGCTACGCCACTGTTTAAACCCATCGCTTGCTGCATTCCAGCATCTATGTTGATAGTTACAGAAAACTATTATCTAGTTTTCAAAGTCAAACATTGGTTTTTAAACGTTTAGTTCACTAATGGCCATTGTTGCTTCAACGCCCTAATCGGAGATCACCTCCTTGATCGTTGATTACAATTTGGCATGGTGTTTTACTATTTAAATCGTCATATTAAATTAATCGAATAATGTATTACTAATTATTATAATAATAATTAAAATAATCATAAATTAAATAGAAATGAAAATGAAAATGAAAATTGCGATAAAGTCCAATTTAATTTGGCGATTTCAATGGTAAAACATCATACCTAATGATAATCAACGACCAAGGAGGTGATCTCCGATTAGGGCGATGGTGCAACTAGCTGTAAGTCCAGTGTCTGCAGAGACCGGGACCGGAACTCGAACCTGTGAAAGCCATTACCTTCAAAGACAGGGTCCAGGTTTTTAGATACGTTCTAATCAGGACCGGGACCGGAACCAGAGACCTGCGAAAGCGATTACCTTCAAAGACAGGGTCCAGGTTTTTAGATACCTTCTAATCAGGACCGGGACCGGAACTCGAGACCTGTGAAAGCCATTACCTTCAAAGACAGGGTCCAGGTTTTTAGATACCTTCTAATCGGGACCGGGACCGGGACACCAGTCATGTACAACTATCCAACAACCAGTAATACCTGAACTCACTATTCAATATCTTAGACCACGCCAGGACCCATGCCTTGATCACAAGCCCCGAGGGTTCCTGTACCTGCGCGCACAGAAAATAGGGAGACCACATTGATGTTGTGAGATGACAACTTTTTGACCAAACATTGGAGAGATTAGAATCGAACGCCATTCGCTTCGCAGAGGCGTTGGTGAGTGGATGTCTTGCTTTCATTTCTATGTTTGTTTGTTTTTACCCGATGCACGAAAATAGAGGTGTTTAATATATTAATTGGTGAGAGGTGTCCAGCTCGGGGCAAAAGAAATTGATCCTCTCAAAGCAGTTGCTGCAAGGCCGTCATTTCTCAGACAGCGAATCACCTCTTGAACCTTCGAGCACATTATGCAAGACCACGGGGACAATTGTTTACAAGAGGCACCTGCACCTCTTAAGAAATCTGTCGAGGTGCTAAGATTGATTAGAAAAAAGACAATAAATGCGCATCATGTTTTGCCGAGGGCCTATATCAACCAACATTAAAATGATACTTGGACGGGAACGTGTATGATCGTAGATGTACCGCACCCGGAAAAACATTCTTTTTGTTTAACCGACGATTTGCTTTTATTATTTTGCAAGCAGTGCTTTGGTTATATGATATAGCGTTACTTCATCTTCGGCAGAATATTGATACTGCAATTACAGCTGTACCTATATGTTACAGCAGACGTCATAGCATGAGATAGTGATTTGCCGTCACCTTCGAGGACGCTGGTCGCATTAGCAGTCTGGAAGGAATGGTAAGCCATCGGGTGGCATTAGCACTCAAATCTGACAGCAAGGCGCTAAATCTCACTCAGGTGATACCACAGAGGCTCGAATTGTATTGGTTACAAACATTTAATAAACCTCTCTCTAGGTTGAGGTATCCTATATACAGAAGGTACTTATCTGGAATGAATCGCCAAATTGATTATAGTATACGTCTCACGATTTTTGGCAGCGTCCCGGGGCACTGGGTCTATGCTATAAAATTGTAGAAAACCGGTTGCTGCCAAAGAACGTGAGACGAACTATAGACATGATTTCCTCGATTGAGCGTTTCCTCCCGACTCTTATAGGTCATGACAACAACGCTTTGAGCAAGTCCGTCAATCAAAATACAATAACTGAACCGTGTTGTCAAGTGACCTGGTACCATTTTTATAACATGCTGAGTTTTAGGCGGTATAGGGCACAGCATTTTGGCCACATTTCGAGAGTGAATTCAACCTATTGGGATCCAACCTTTGAAATCCCACGAAATCGAGGAGTAGCGGTCGATTCAAGAACTACCACACTCTCAGATTTATTCACATGGCCTGTATGTGAATGCATTATCTTGAGCGACTCTATGTGATCTTTAGTAATTGGCATGTTAATCAATCCATTTTAAAATCGCCATCCACGCCACCAAGGCAATGATTCCCATGAGCGCATGCCATGTGGCCCATTTAACACGGATGTTTAGGGTATATAGGCACTAGGCTGCGAGACGTATCGGGCAGTGATATCGGTAACTAGAGCAATCCAGTGGAAACTCTACATAATCGGCTCCCAAACTTGCTAACCATCCCAATGAAAGGTCTAAAACCTCCTCGGGGCATTCTAACCTCAAATTCCCGTAGGTGACAGGCTCCTGCAATGGCAGCCGAGAACCAAGAGAATCATTCCCAGGAAGCCATGGGAAGCTACCACGACATATTTGATTACAATCATTGCCATGATTTCATGTCACTATCACATAGGTCCATGTGAAGTTTTTTGAGAGTGCAGGAACACGCTCCTTAGATCATCCTGGAGCTGTGTCAACTCGGTCGACTTCGGTCCTTTTTGAAATGCACGGTTCCTCAAGGATCACGACAAAGACAAGTCGCATGCCGCGCGAATCGGACATCTCCTTTTCGTCGGAATTCAAACAAAAGGTCAAGTTCCTAAAATCTGATTTGCAATTCATATCAAGATACCGCCTTTGTAAACAGCCTGCAAATGAGCTTCCTGCACACACATGGCCGTCTATCCGGGGAGAAAGTGCGTGCTGTTTTACACGTAGTTACCTGTCAATCTACGTGGGAAAACAAGACCGATCGATCATGACAACGCTCCACAATGAAATGTCGACCCGTCGCTCTCGGCGCCCCCAGCCACTGGATCGCCGTCTTGGCTCCTTCGAGAGGCAAGTTAATGGAGACATTGCCCAAGGTCACAGCCGTGGCTTTGAGAAACGCTTCCCCGTGAACAGGTGGGTACGGGTGAGGTGACCTTTGCTTTCCAGTTTCCAACGCGCAACGAAGAGGACAGGCACCGCCCTGCTGAATTGCGTCTCCGACTATAGGGGTTACCCTTCAAATCACACCATGTTGGGATTCGACTTGACACCGAACTCGAAATCAGAATGTGAACACAATTATCAACGAATCCGAGAGGAAATATGCTGTCTAACAATCGCGGCGTTTCACTCTTTCAAATCGAATCGAATTAGAATCGAACAGCAAAAGATTTGATGGAAAACTGCACAAAAAGGAGAATGAAGATCGGAATGTGGAGCGTCTGCTCGCGTCCGTCGAATCGAGCTGGCCGTGTTCAGCTCAAATCGCGTCGCCAAGCGCCATTTCTAAACGAAAAGCGCTGGTACATACGAATCTGTCCAGGAATATGTCTCGCATTAGGCGGCATGCAGTTTCGTATTGTTTTCGTCGAGCTTCGTTAGCAGACACGGCCTCTCGGCTCGCTGTCCACACCGTCACAGACACAGACACTAACTTGCATCGCTCTGAATCAAAGTCCTGGATACCGCGATCACGTATAACTTTGTGATTTCAAACCGATTCGTTTTCAATATCACTGCCTATGGTTTAACACGGGCAGTGATTTGAAATCGAATGATTTCGAGCCAAATCGAACGAAATAAAGTTACATGATCGCCACCCAGCACGTTTACCGCTGAGCACGTGAGACAGCGACAGCAGAATGCGCGATGAGTTTCGCAGCGACCTTGACTCGAGGCACAGCCGATGGAGATGCCGCTTGCTTTCAAACGACGCTTGTTTCGAGGCGTCTTCAGTCCCTCGGTCCAGTCCGTGCACTGGCCGTCGCTCGGCCGGCGTCCCGCAACGTCGTGACGCCGTCGACTCGGTTCCCATCGGCGCCGTGGGAACCGGACCGCGAACCGACACCCGCCGGGTCAACGGCGACACCGGCCGCGCCGTTCCATGTTCCATGGTGCGAATTGACTCATCGGTCTGCCCGAGCACTTGGTCCTCGACAACACAGTCCCAGCCCAGGCCATGTGCGACACTCGAGTCCCGGGCAGAGTTCTTGCGTTGGAAGAAAGCCCGGTGGGGGATTTGCATCTTCCTCGAGGACCCACTGCCGCTAGACACGAGCTAAGAGTTCCAAAACGGCTCATAGAGCCTTCTGTCCGACTCAAAACATGGCTTGTGAGTGTTGAAACTCTTATAGCTCGTGTCTAGCGGCAGTGGGTCCTCGAGGAAGATGCAAATCCACTCTCCTTCTCGACGTGAAATGGAGTTTAGAACTATTTATAAAAGTGGTTTGTATAAATGGGAGGAGTATGGGTATATATGCCTCTGACGCTTATTGAAATGAGCAGTTTTCGCGACCGCTCGAAACGGGTCTGATCAGAGTGTGCGTCTCTTCCCCCCCCCCCCCCCCCCGACCCCCCCGTTGCACGGTGCGTGGACGTGATCGGTGCACGCACGACTGTCAAGGTCGTCCGTGCAGATGGTGCGTGCGACATGCGTGCGTCTAATGGCCGTCCATGTACATAGCGCAAGCGCGCCCGCACGCGGCAAGTTTAGCAAATTACGTATTAAGTACTTACACGCACATGTGTGTAACTAATTCGGGTCTAAAGCGGCTGGGTTTATACAGCCGGAAATGTCGGTGACACGATGTCACCGACAATGGCTCTGTCGGGGCATCGCCATATCGGCCCACAATCGTATACAACAATATTATTGGACTCAAAGTTCCCGTCGGGCATTTAGGTACCTGTACCAATATACCTAGTTGGCATAATGAGGTGCTTTATGGAGTTTTGGTCGACTTGTTTTTGACTTGGTTTTGAAACAGCATTATTATAACAACTTGTCAAACACTTTCCGCATAAATCTCAGACGAAATACCTAAATACCGGTTTCTGTATCAGCTATTTTTGAAAACACGTTTGGATTTATTTTCAACAGAAACGCAGTTCGGAACCGGCTTGTAAATGGTTAGTCAAATCCAGTCATGTTTGTGCGGGTTTCTGGAGGAATCTGCGCACCACGTTTCAAGGCCACCGTGATCCGGTGGTCGCCCCTATCATCATCGTCGTCGTCGTAATCATCATCATCATCATCGTCATCGCCGTCATCGTAAATCAGTGCTGGTTGTGTGCGGTACGCTTTGGTGGTGGTGGAATTTCGCCTCGACAAGACATTCTTGGTTTCAACGCTTGCACCAAAGGCTTGCAAACGTGACTGCTGGCGCTGCAGCGGAAAGCGTGTTCTCTCATGGGACAGAGCACTCTGTCCCATGAGAGAACATGCCACAGTGAGGGCCGCCAACTTGGAGATGCAAGGCAAAAGGCTTGCAAAAGTGACTGCTAGCGCTGCAGTGGAAAGCATGTTCTCTCATGGGACAGAGCACTCTATCCCGTGAGAGAACATGCCACAGTGAGGGCCGCCATCTTGAAGATGCAAGGCAAAAGGCATGCAAAGTGACTGCTAGCGCTGCAGTGGAAAGCATGTTCTCTCACGGGACAGAGCACTCTATCCCATTAGAGAACATGCCACAGTGAGGGCCGCCATCTTGAAGATGCAAGGCAAAAGGCATGCAAAGTGACTGCTAGCTGCAGTGGAAAGCATGTTCTCTCATGGGACAGAGCACTCTATCCTGTGAGAGAACATGCCACAGTGAGGGCCGCCATCTTGAAGATGCAAGGCAAAAGGCATGCAAAGTGACTGCTAGCGCTGCAGTGGAAAGCATGTTCTCTCATAGGACAGAGCACTGAGCAATGTCATGGGACAGAGCACATCCCATGAGAGAACATGCCACAGTGAGGGCCGCCATGTTGAAGATGCTAGGCAAAAGGCATGCGAAATTGACTGCTAGCGCTGCACCGGGGAGGAGATTCCTTCATGGAACACCCGTGTCCGCCACTGGACCACGCCGCCGGTCACAAACGCGATCTGCGCCATCGCCGCGATTCGCAGTGCACTATAGCCAAGCCGACCAATCAGCGACCAATCAGCGACCAATCAGCGACCAATCAGCGACCAATCAGCGACCAATCAGCGACCAATCAGCGACCAATCAGCGACCAATCAGCGACCAATCAGCGACCAATCGTCGCAGCCCCGGCACAAGACGTCCACGATGTCGGCTTTGGGGCCCCGACTGGCCTTGGCTCGTCGTGGCCCCGGGCCCCGACTGGTCCTGGCTCGTCGTGGCCCCGGGCCCCGAACCTCACGGCGTCCGGACGCGGGCTAACGCCTCTGTGGACGTCGCGGCGTGGTGCTATACAGGAAACCGGTGGCCACTTTTACCACTTTTATACCTATATGAATGAAATTAAACATATGGCAGTAATAACTATTGGTAAAATGGGTGATATTACGCAGCCACAAAGCGAAGGTATAGGGCTATAGGCACCGCAACGCTTTCGACCAATCACATGACAGATGCTATTTCAAGCGAACCCTCGAGCAAGGCCTCGGCGAAGGCATGGCCGGGCGAGGCAAACGTTGTGACGCGAAAGCAGCCCACTCGGCGATACAAACGCACCCTGTCCTATTGGCTCACGACATCAAAACGCTAGGTTTGCCGCAAGTAGCCGTTGCTCCATATGCGACAAACTATCCGTCCCCGAAACTGTGTATATGGGCCCCACAGACCACGGGTATCCCCGGTTCGAGCCCCGACTTGGAGACGCAACACACGTGACAAGCGAGGAGCGTGGTGTGCCAGTCACGGTCCATTGTGTGGCTCGGAGCGCGCGTGACGTCAATGCACCTCGGTGTCTTTCTTCTGTTTCTTCGGCACGGCCCCTCGGCGATTTCACCGACTGCACCGCCTCTCCGAGCGTCCGATTGCAGCACCCTCGCAGTTGCATGCAGGCAATTTGTTTTGTCTCGCCGCTGACGCTGACGGCGAGAGAAAAACCGCGGCGGCCCGTCTTTTACACCGCGCCGAGTGCCGTGGAGTCTGGTTGGGAAATGTGTGTCACTCATTACGCCGAACGGTGACCTGTGACTCTTTATGAAATTCACGTGACACCCCTTTCGAAACGTATCGCAACCTGCGACGGCAACGTCCTGTGAGTGTATGGTATTACAGCGCGAGCAGACGGTGAGTTCACAACGAGTACCTGCCTATAATAATACAAGCAAAGATGGCAAGGCAATCGTTGCACTGCGGCGCATAAGTGCTGAGCCATTAGCTGCGATTGCTTTCAATCCCGGTAAGGACTGCGGTAATATGGCAAGCAATTGTGCGCCGCAAAAGAGCGAGCTGTGAGGAGAATGCGCAAGACGGCGATGCTTTGAAAAGCAAGTACCTAACTTGAATTGCGGCAAGCAACTCCTCCACCACAAGCACTCCACTCTGCCGTGCAGAATGCGTTCCTTCGGCCCTCGTGGCACGCGCGGCGCGAAGTGGACACCCAATTGTTGACAGCCGGACAGCCAAGTGTAACAATGCACCGCGCGAGGGACAAGGCAGCGGCGACGGCGGCGGTGTGCGGTTTCAACCCGTGTGGCGAGTGCGCAGGCGCGCGCGAACACGAGCCGATGAAAGTCGACACCCGCCGACGCGATTGTCGTTGTAATTCATGTTAAATCGGAAAGTGTACGCATGATAGTTTTGATTTGTAGGAAATGAGATGTAAATTCATATTCCGTTTCCTTCGCAGGTTTCTATGGCAAGTCGACCGGTGTTTGCGGCCAGTGGTGCCGCCGAAGTGACTTGCAGTTTTCACGCGTCCAAAACGAAACCACCGGCACCATCAGCTCGAACTGTGCACGGGGCTGATTTCGGTCAATTTCAGCACGGTTTCAAATGGGAGGAACACGCCTCTAGATTCTTACAGCGCTTTGTACAGTATCAAAACGAAACCACCGGCACCATCAGCTCGAACTGTGCACGGGGCTGATTTTGGTCAATTTCAGCACGGTTTCAAATGGGAGGAACACGCCTCTAGATTCTTACAGCGCTTTGTACAGTATCAAAACGAAACCACCGGCACCATCAGCTCGAACTGTGCACGGGGCTGATTTTGGTCAATTTCAGCACGGTTTCAAATGGGAGGAACACGCCTCTAGATTCTTACAGCGCTTTGTACAGTTTCAAAACGAAACCACCGGCACCATCGGCTCGAACTGTGCACGGGGCTGATTTCGGTCAATTTCAGCACGGTTTCAAATGGGAGGAACACGCCTCTAGATTCTTACAGCGCTTTGTACAGTTTCAAAACGAAACCACCGGCACCATCAGCTCGAACTGTGCACGGGGCTGATTTTGGTCAATTTTAGCACGGTTTCAAATGGGGGGAACACGCCTCTAGATTCTTACAGCGCTTTGTACAGTTTCAAAACGAACCCACCGGCACCATCAGCTCGAACTGTGCACGGGGCTGATTTTGGTCAATTTCAGCACGGTTTCAAATGGGAGGAACATAAATCTAGATTCTTGCAGCGCTTTGCACAGTTTCAAAACGAAACCACCGGCACCATCAGCTCGAACTGTGCACGGGGCTGATTTCGGTCAATTTCAGCACGGTTTCAAATGAGAGGAACATAAATCTAGATTCTTGCAGCGCTTTGCACAGTTTCAACGATTCATGGGTCTGTGCCGAGTTGTCCATCGACTCAGCTCGAGCTGGACCCGTCTTCGGCTCGCAGGAACGCGTCTCAGCTACGAGTGCACTTATACCTATACTCCATTACACGTCGAGAAGGAGAGGGGATCTGCAGCATCTTCCTTAAAGACCCACGGCTGCCGGACACGAGCCACGAGTTTCAAAACTGTACCATACGTATATAGAGCCTTTTGTCCTGCGTTGGACGTGGCTTGTGAGTTTCGAAACTCTTAGCTCGTGTCTTGCAGCAGTGGGTCCTCGAGGAAGATGCTCGAGGAAGTTGGGTACTTTCCAACTTGAAAAAGTCTGGGTATCCAAGGCAGCATTTTAGCCCCCCGGGGAGCCGCGAAACCGAGGACGCCACGGTGCGATAATTGCACGATGCACTGGCATTTAAGACAACACGGAAGTATAACGTTTCGTTATCAGTATGGTTATTTTCGATATTTATTTATTTATTTATTTATTTATTTATATTTTTGAAATACTCTGCAAATAATACATAATATAGGTGGCAGGTTCCTTAAAAACTATAATTATCATACATTTTTTTAAAATGTCTTCACTTCCATTTATTCCCCTTCAAACACCTCATTCTTAATTCCATTCCAATCTCTACCTGTTCTATTCAGGATGGAGAATTTTCCAATAGCTGTTTTCTTCCCTTTTACTACTACTTTCATTGTGTGGTCCTTCCTGCCGTTATACTTCGCTTCTTTTTCTATCTTCGTGCTTAACTCCTTCCAACCATTACCACCTTTCCATGACCTATAAAAGTTGCAAATTCTCCAAAGTTGCAAATAATTTCCGAGACATTGCCCCAGATATTACCCAGACATTACCCAGACATTGCGGCACCTTTTGGCTCGGAGCTCGCGTGCAGTTAAGAGTAGGCCCTAAATTTAATGATCATCGCCGCCAAATCACTGCACACCTCCCGCCACAGCCTCCCCGATTCGCTGCAGCTAATTTGCAGCAATTGACGTCACTGGCTGGCTCAAGGTACTAGTGCGCTTCATAAATGGGACGTTTTTTTACGCACCTTTTACGTCGGGTTTTTTTCTGTTTTTTTTCGACGCCCAAAGAAACGAGTCGCAAAAATGTACGCTTAAGGACAGAAGTGAATAGCAGGATATTTTCAGGAAAAATAATGATTATCTATCGATTCCCAAGGAAGCCTTTCGCCTCTCGGCACCGCCCCCCCCCCCCCTCCTTTATACCCTGGGGGCGTTTTGCTGCCTCGGTGTCGCGGCGCCCCCGGGGGGCCTTTTGCCCCCTCGGATGCAGTTGAATAATTACCATGAAGGGGCTAAACTGCGGCCCTGTGTACCCAGACTTTTTCTAGTTGGAAAGTACCAAAAAAAGTTGGTTCGCAGATTTTTGTAGATCATAACTACAAAAAACACTCTAAATTCTGCTGATGCCCTAGTTAGGTGTACCACTCTAAAACAAACCGAAGCAATTATTATCTATTATTGAAGGTGATATTTAGTATTGGCGTGTTTTCAAAAGGTATACAAGCTACAAGGCATCTTGCAAACATTCAGGGCCCGCCTTGCTTGCACGGCTCACAGATCTCGGTCCCAGCACGCAGCCAAAAGGCCGAGGGTTCGGTGCTGATTCCAGCACTGACATGCGAATGGAACCCAGCCTGAGAAGACCAATGTCCCCCCTTTGTGCCCGGCTCGAACATCTCGGTCCCAGCACGCAGCCAAAAGGCCGAGGGTTCGGTGCTGATTCCAGGACCGACATGAACGCGTCATCTCTGGCTGGACCCGACAAAGAAGGCATGATCCTGTGAAACGTTGCCAATTTATTTGGCGACTGTGGCGCCCCGAAGGGACCACAATGTGACGGCATCTCTTTGCATCGAGCAATTGTTCGACCGATCAGCGAGATGTCGCCGTTTCCTCAGCGACTGTCAAAAGTTGCAGCTTCTCACTTCCCCGTGAGCCTGACATGCATGACCCACGACGCGGTCCCCAAATCTCACACATCCCTGGCGGCAATCGGCAGCTCCATGTGCGTGCCAAACAAGTGTTTAACAGGCGACTGACACGTGTTGCAGGTTCCAAGGCGTTTCACAAATCAATTAGCACGGATGGTATCATGGTATAGAGCGGCGAAATCCGTGGACCGCAGTTAGCGCCGAGCAACTCAATTCGCCCGGAAGTGTAATTCGCTTTCCGGTCTAAGGCGAATTCTTGATTTTACCACAACACTTCTTATGGGGACTTTGAAGTGCGAAACCAAAAAGTTTCTTTTGCCGAATACTTCGTAATTTGAGAGTAAAAGGAAACATAATCGGCCAGCAATTCAAATGCACCAAGCAAAACTGGTCAAAAATCGTGTTTGCCGACTTCTATTATAGGTCGCCCATGGGCAACGATTCCCCATCGACAAGCTGAATATAACAATTAACAAGGGATGATCTTTCGAAGCGAAGAACCCGTCGATGGCCGACCTCTGGTTCGGTGACAACAGCAAGTTGACAGAAGAAATGTGTCGCAACAAATGCCTGTCCTGTTCGCGCGTTGAAACCCGTTTTATTTATTTATTTATTTATTCGCTCACTATCAACACTTTCATCGGCGAGTTCGGTCTTCCGCTGCGTATCTATCTTAGTCCACAAACAAACACACATCACCAAGTTAACACCACTTTATAGGTTTTAACTTTTATTGCTCATAGGGATAACACGTAACTTCGTGTGTATATAGAAAAGGTATCATTCTTTCTTCCTACTTCCTCTACACGGGTAAATTTGCTTTCAGTTGTAAGTCAACAACCAAATAGCTCAATATTTATTCAAAGACCCATGAGCCATAAACCATCCGCGGCGTCCATCTCTCGACTGCAAGGTCTTGTGCTAATCACCCGGTAGATGCGCCACCGACGCAAGCGCTTTGCCCGGCGAACGCGAGAGATCTAGACCTCGGAGTTCCGACACGACCTGATGGACTGCCGATGCACATCTGTCGGATTTCACCCCGCCACGGGCATCGGCCGCGCTATTCCGTTTCGTGCCTCGCAGACGCAATGTTAAATTGCCCGCATTTAGATTGGCTTTTCGGCAGTTTGTCCGGAGCTGGCCTTAAAAAATTACCCAGGATACACAGTTCGAGAACCTGCTGTGATGTTTCAGGGGTAATACAATTAAAAACTTGAGTACATCCTCGACAACGCACGGTAGAGTACGGAGATGCACACAGAAATGACGAAGATTTGAGGCAAGAAACGATTTCATAGTGAAATGCGATGTAAATATGATGATTCAAGTCGTCCAATTGACTTTGATACCAGGTTGCTACCAATATGGTACCAATATTTTACACTGCCAGTATGATTGCCAAACCGTGGAAATTTAACATTGCGTCTACGAGGCACGAAACGGAATAGCGCGCCCCGGCCCTCGGGCGTGTTTTCGAGTCCGACACGTCGACGTGATCGTGTGAGATGATGGGCTCGATTCGGATGACGACTGGGTGCTGTGCGCGGGGGCGGGGATCGAACCCGGTGGCTTGTAATGAAAGTATACCCGACTGAGGTACCTACCATAGTACTAATGCTTGCTGTTAGGCACGGGATGTTTTGTAATAGTACCCCATCATGTGCTACAATATTTGTTTTTCGAAACCCAGCCATATGAAACGCTTCAAACGTCTTATTTCTCCGTCCTTTTTGGTTCATGTGCTTATTGTGACAAGGGATCCTTTTTATTTTAGAATTATTTTCTCTTGATTCTTATACCGTGCGTTTTCGGTTCGTGTACTTGGGGTAATTTTTTTAAGGACAGCTCCGGACAAATTTTGGCTCCTTTTGTGGATGTAACTGTGTTACTTGTGTTGTGTTGTGTGTGTGTGTTGACGGTCGCGGCTCTCGTGTGCTTGGCAATCTGTGACGCCGGCTCGCTCACGGCACAGGGTTTGGGGATCGGCAAGCCGGCACCGCGCCGCGCAGAGCAAGTGGTCCACGACGAGCGAGATCTATTCGGGCCGTGAACGAGACTGCGATCGACCCGGCCGAGTTTCACACTGCCGCGCCAATTGTCTAAGCACCATAGCGTGGCGGACAGCATGTGCCACTTCTTGTTCACTTCTTGATGATACAGAAATGAAATTGCTCACTTACTATAACTGTAATAATGCTACTCGTACAGTTCGTTCACGAATTACTGGTCAAAACCACTTCGGGGCTTCGGGCGATGCCATTGTTAACACAGATAAATGTATCTTGACATGTTTCTAGAATTTGCACCAACCCTGTCCCTTTCACCGCCCTCTGTTGCCAATTTTCGGGGAAACCCCGTCAATGCCAATCATCAGGTAGGTAAGCACACAAGAGGGACGAAAGTGACAACGCAGCATTTGCAAGGAGATCCGTAAGTTGTCACTCTCGAAGAGAACAGAATAGAGCTTAGCAGAGCTTACAAGGGTCGGCACGCGTCTTCCTACCCCAAAATCTCAATTGGTTACGACCAGTAATTCGTGAACGTACTATATCAAGTCGCATGGTTCAATTGTCTAAGTGGATGGGGTAGCTTTTCAGCGCAACCGCGTGGGCAGCGCGAAACAAATCTGCATTAACTTGAACATAGGATATAAGACTCGGACTTCCCGGAGAGCAGCTGCATAGCGTGCTCCATGGATGGCCGATGGGTGGTTTCGATATTAGCACGCGCGTGCAGCATTCAACGGACGCGGGATGTCCGACCTATTGGCCTTCGGTCTCCGCACTCTTTCCCGAGTCTCACTTCCAGGCTGCACGACTTTCACCCTGGTCCAAGCCAGTCTTACAGATCTCCATGGACGAACCCCCCAAGCGTCTACGCAACGAAGATTGCCGGTCGATATTTCTTTGGAGGTCCCCTTATCCCACCCAGCAAAGCGGGAGATTGCGTGCCCGGATAGCTCAGATGGTAGATCACCTGACCGGCAATCAGGAGGTCCCCTTATCCCACCCAGCAAAGCGGGAGAATGCGCTCCCATATAGCTCAGATGGTAGAGCACCTGACCGGCAAACAGGAGGTCCCCTTATCCCACCCAGCAAAGCGGGACAATGCGCTCCCATATAGCTCAGATGGTAGAGCACCTGACCGGCAATCAGGAGGTCCCCTTATCCCACCCAGCAAAGCGGGAGAATGTGTGCCCGGAAAGCTCAGATGGTCGGAGATCCCGGGTTTGTATCCCGATTCGGTTTCATATACTTTTGCAGCTTCGCTTTCCTTCTAAAGAAGCATGTCCCTACTTATATTCTGTGCCACTATCCCCTACATTAATCGCAAAGGAACTAGTCAACAACTGCCTAAACTGCACCAATTCAACAGCAAAATCAAAAGGCAAAGGGTTTGCAACAAAGGTGATGGTGTAGGGATTAGTTTTACCGTGGTCTTAAGACTTTCGTCGCCCGACGCCGCCGTCTTCTCCATCCGCGTCGAGTGTCGCGCACTACCGGTGAATCCAAGCACTCACAACGCCCTCCCCTAATCGCCACCCCAACAGCACGACTCGAACCCCTCGACGGTCCCAGGCCCCTCGCTGTGCGCCGAACGCCAGCAGCTGACCCTTCGACCCGGTGCGACTTCCTCGTCACGAACACGTCGTGGCACACGGTACCTACACGCAGCACGCCACGGACGGCAGACACTCCTCGAGCGTGCAGATGCGCGACGGGTCACGACAGACCGACTGACTCGCGCGGTCGACGGCGAGCGACTGCCGAGCGCGGAGGACGACGGCACTAACCCAGTGCCCCTCTGGACGGGCGTCGATGTCGCCGGACGGCCTGCGGACGCCCGCCACGACGATGTTGTTGTCGCTGGGGACACGCCGGGTGCACAACACTCTGTTTGTGTGGACGTCAGCATCGGCCAGGGTCTCGCGGGACGTGCCCGAGGTGTAAACACGTAGACATCCACCGACGAAATGCACATTACAGGCCCTGGAGCGCTGGGTTGACTCTATCCATGCCATAGACCACGGGATTGTTTTCAACGAGCGATGATGGCACCTCGCACTGGTGTTTACACGCCCGCTTCGGTGACGACATGGCCGCCACGCCAAGTACTTACACTCCCGAGGGAATGCACAGTCATTAGTGCTCATTACGCTACACGCTCTATCACACGGCTCATTACTCGCAGGTGACAGTCATTGAAAGGCGATCGTATGTACTGAGTGCCCATTGGATCTGCCATTGGATGCCTGGATTGCATGATGCTGATCGAGTTTGCTGATTGCATTGGATTGAATTGGTTTTTAGATACCTCTATAATAGAGAACCCAGATCGCAGATGTATAACTCACAGAGATTTGGACCACGCGAAATCTTTCAATGGCAGGGAAGGGAAGGGAATAATTGAATTAATTTGGGGATGCATGGGATAAAACTACCGTTATTTTATCTGCGTCACTCGCTCCGCCGAACATCGCTCTACCTGATGCATCCCGCCTATAAATTACAATACATTTTCTGGAGTCGCGATTGTTCGATTGGGTTATCCATACACTATTGATCGATATATTGATTTGATACTGATATTGATCGATGTATTGAGTGATACTGATATTGATTGTAAGTCGTGGGTGTCGGACCGCACGCGCGGAGAGCTCGAGTTGTTAAATATTTGACTCCATGGAGATGCCACGCCTTGAAAATCATCTCGCTTAATCACCACGGGTTCTCCTCAGTTTTCTGGGACCGACTTTACCGCGGACGAAGAGTGAGTGTATGGACGTTGTGGGCCATTCGGTTTTTGATTGCGCCAAGCGCGAAAGAAAATATCTCAAACAAATCAGGTTGGTCAATCATGTTGGTACCTATATACTAGGTGTGTGCACCTATCCTGCTGGGTATCAAGATCATCTTTGTCCCCCGAGAACCCGAAGAAGCCAAGTCGTCCTTGGTCGCTGACCGCTTGGACGTCGGTGCCTGCAGGCTTGTCACCGTGCCAGCGGCCTGCCTCCCGAGGACCGCGTCAGAGACGGACTCCCATGCGAGAGTCGGCACGTAGACTCTCCTCGCAGCGTCTGCTCGGATTGGTTCGCTCCCAAGGCACAACTTCCCGGGCGGCACGTAGTCTTCTTGGCTTCCTGTCCGCGCCGTATACGTCAATGCGAAGGAGACGCAACGCCATTACGCCAAACGTTCGACTTTTCCCGGTTCGGCAAAGATGCCTTGACCTGTTACTTCTCTGCCCCATGTGCTGCTATCAAGCCACACCCTAGGAACTCTGGCAGCCAAACATGGAACTATCTTTCTGAAAGTGAGTGGTCTGCAAACGGCATTGATTTTGTCATTAGTGTCACCGCCCCGTGGGTTACGTATAATCACTGCTCAGCGCGTTTGTATATTACACTTTGATTAGCGCCAATCTTGGCCACCAGGGCCCCGATCCACAAACCCTCGAGGTAACAATGATGAACAGCCAATAACAGACGGCGCTTGCAGATTTTAAGGGGACCCTGAGTTTACACTAACCATGCCTTGTGGATCCGGTGTGTTGGGCTATGATGAAAATAATCCCAGAGTCACACACGCTGATCTAACACAGCGGGGACAGGAAGTGGGCTGACGAAACGAATGACATCTAGGTATGTGTAGCCTCATCTGTGTAGCGCCTCGACGCATCGAGCATGTTGCCGAGGGGCGGGGGCGATCCCCGACCTTGGCGTGATCGGGCACATGTCACGAGTCACGTCCCGCTCGCACGCACGACGGCGTCCCTAGCGCCGTCTCTCTCCGACGCGTGCGCACGGCGGCAAGGTCGACGTCGACCGTTGCTGTCGCGGGAGGAGCGGTGGCAAAGACTTGCGACACGCGGAAACACGCGAGCGCTTTCCCCGGTGTGGGGGCGTTGGGCTTCTTCCAAGTGATGGCCGGAAAGCCCTTATAAGTACCTACATATAGTCTTTACTCTTAACCACCGTGTGTTTGACATCGTCCTCTGGTGGCAAGACAATCGAATTGTGGAAGCCTTCACCGGCCTTAACTTCGCCGATCATCGTGTAGTTATGAAATATCACCCCTAAATAGGGACTGTGATTAGGAAACAACGCCGCCATGGGTGGATTTTTATAGACTATCTGTCCATACCACTGCAGGGGGGAGGTGTCATGAACAATTTATTCTAAATGGCTGAAAAATTCAGCTTGACACGAGTTATCATTCAAGTGTAAGTGGTCTTACAATCATGGACCTTTTAAATATCTCCATTAATCCTGGACCATCCTGGACCACAGTATTTTTCATATTGTTGTAGGTATGTCTATGACTAGAGACATTGCGCTGTCTATCAGTCGATGCTCGCGACCCAAAGATAGGTACTGTTGTAGGCTCCCTCGGACCATTCCATTCAACCCTCGATGGGGCTCTTCAGCGGGGGAGCCTCTTTGAGAGTGAAACACCTACCTCATTCTAAACGTGAAAAACCTAGAACATCTTTTCCTAGAACTGCAAGAGCCATCAGTTGGAACATGGAAGTTGGAAGCGTTCCAAAGCGTCTTGAATAATAATGGCCCACAGAGATTAATTCCGATGATTGTAGGATATTTCTCGACGCTCGCCTTGGCTTTGATGAGCTGACGGCCAAGGTTGGCTGGGCATGGAGAGGCCTAGGGTTAGGATTAGGAAAAGGTGAATTGAAGGGGTCCGGACGATATATAAATCATCGTGTGCATTTCGGACGCCGCAGTCAGAGAACCGCTGCCTCAGGGGACAATACTTTCCCATTCGGAAACAAAAACATCTCATTCCCGCAAGACTCAAGAGGCAGAGTTTCTCTTCTACACGTAAATGAATTTCTCTCAGCGGTTACCGAATGTGTCACAGTTACAACATCGCGACGTAAGGACTGCTGTAAAATCAATTAGATCGTCCCGAGTGGCAAAGTAAATACAGACAAACGTTTACGACAGATGCATGTTTGTCACCGATAATTGCATTATCGCTGAACCCAGCCCTGACCAAGCACTGACCATAGAGTCCAAAGGTAAACAACCAGGGACTCACCAGGAAGTTACGCCAGCGGCGAGCACAAGGAAGTCGCACCATTCGGCCCTCGGGCCATCTTCTTGAATTTGAATCACCTTTCGAGCCTTGCCCCGGTAAACACAGTAGCGTACACGATTTGCGATTTTTTTTTATCCCAATGAGAGCAATGAATTGTCCCGCAATATGATACACTTGCGACTCGCGATCGCGACAACGGACCGACCGACGGCTGACCTAGGTTGGCGAACAGCTGGTTGGTTCGCAGCTCGTCGCCGCGCACTGGCATGAAGGCAGCGCCTAGTTAAGCGCATGTCAGAAGTACAGTTCCGAGCAGGCAGCCTGCTAAAGCAAAAGTCCCTAGATTTAAGTTCATGGTACAACCATGGCCTACTGTTATATATTTCCACACGAATTCGTGAGGAAATATATAACAGTAGCCCATGGTACAACTATTATTTAGATTGATAGTCTTGAGCACACAATTCTATTTATCGATAAAGATATTCAAATTTATCAATTTAATTGTTCGTGCAAAATCAAATTATCTCCTATCTAGATAGACCTTTTAGCAGAGAAAAAGATCAGAAGTTTTGTTGCAAATCGTTGGAATTCCTATATCTGTAAATTCATCTGTGCATCATCCAATTGTTACAGATATATTTTTATTGAAAATACAAAGCACAACAGGCTGCGGTAAAATAATATCAACTCATTGACTGATCCCTATGATCTCAAATAAAATTGAATTTTTCAAGCCGAGATCAATAAACGAGCTAGTAAATGACTCGTAGCTACAAACATGCTTAAAAAAACAACCATCCAGTGTTCACAAAACGAGGTAGTGCACAGACGTCGACTTTCAATCAAAAGCCTGCGCGATTCGAGATTCCACCCATCCAAGTCTCGGTCTCCTAGACATATCGGGCGCGGTCCCCACCCCGTTGGCCAAGCAGCGGTCGGCGCTCCTTGTCTTCCTCCTCGTCGTCTTCCTCCTCGTCCCGGTCGTCCGGGTCCGGCTCCTCCTCGTCCGAGGCCAGCAGCGACGGCGCCCGGTAACAGCCCGGCGTTTCTTGCTCCCGGACCAGCGTCCAGTTCACCTCCTGGGCACGTCAAACAACGTCACGGTGCGATCGGTAACGAGACACCCACAAGGCTGTCGACGGGGTGATTGAGTTCGATGTTGGCAATGGGCAGGCTGGTTTGGAAGCTGAATTGTATTCAGTCATATGAATTGAGTTAAGAATGTACCTACTATTAAAATATGATAAAATGCAATATTACACTGTAACAATAATTATTTGTATAATTCAACTTCTGTGTAAAAATGTACTAGAAATGATAAATATGTTGTAACCACAGTGTAGAACTGAAAACAATAAAGAAAGATATTATTATTATTACAATGCTATCAACAGCTATAATGCAGTGTTTGAATCCTCTTTTTCAACTTTGGTCTAGCTGTCTTGATTTCAGGCCAAATTTGTCATGGACGCTTTTCCAGTTGGTTACTACTAAGGTCACTGGATACGAATTTAATGAGGATCTCTTGATTGCTTGATGTCAATTGCTAGCTAGGTACTTATAGTAGTTATTTGATGCCAACAACAGAAGTGCTTAAAAAATGTTGTCCTAAGTATAGGACCAAGACCAAAAACTAATACCTACACTAGAATTGAATTGAGTTTGCCACTTTTTGGGGATCATATTCATAGAGTACCATGTGATAGAATCAAATGATTAAGTTTTTATCATTACCACAAAAAATGCTATTTATCATTGCCATTATTTACCATTTGACTCTTTACAAATGGAAATGGTAAGAGTCTAATGATATTTTACTTCAATCAAAATCCACCAGGCCAGGGTAAAGTAAGACTAACACGACTGTAACGGCATTCATGCCATCAGCCTATCTATCTCTCAAAATATTTGCATCATCTCTTTGTTCTGCACACAGCATTGCGGAACCACGAGTCATTACCGTCGACACTGTGACAGGCGTAGAAAGTGTGCGGCTCAAACGTTATAAACAACGACCACTAACGCAGATGCACAGAGCTAAGCCAAAACGCCCTTCTTTCGGTTGCAACGCCCCGATTTCCGACGCAATCGAGACACGAATCGGCCACTCACCTTCCCCGCCACGAGGCTGTAGCCGAACAACGAATCAGCCGCAAGATGCGCCACGAGCAGCGCAGCCGTCAGCCCCGCGCCAGCAAACGAAACCTGCGCAAAGCGGCGCGGATGTAAAGGCCCTGGCGAAGTCCACAGGGATATTCTGTCTCGCCTGAACGACTATCATTAGAACTTAAGAATAATAAGGATGTACAGGTGTTTTATACTAAATTAAAAGAGTACCTCACAGAAAGGGCAGTGTTACTCGTGTAAAGAATATATGGAGAAAAGTGAAAAAAAATAATAGCCAATGAAAAATGTGTATTGTATTGTAAAAAAATGTATTAAAAATGATTGTCAAAATGAATGTTAAAATGATATGTCAAAACAATGTATTTTTGTAAGTGACAAATACATAAACCAAACATGTCACGTTAAGAAGGGGAGTGGATTAGCATCTTCCACGAGGACCCACCGCTGCTAGCAGTGCCAAAACTGCTTAGGTATCTAGCCTTTGGACATGCTCAAGACACGGCTTGTGGGCTTTAAAACTCTTAGCTCGTGTCTAGCAGCAGTGGGTCCTCGAGAAAGATGCAAATCCACTCTCCTTCTTAACGTGAGGCGGAGTTTAGTATCGGCTAGGGGTGACGGTTAGAGTTTCACGAGAAGCGACAAGCAAAGTTCCGAGCCGCACGAAAACGGGCGCTTTACCCGCGCGGCCGCGTCGAATCGGTGTCGGGCGACCGCGAGCGCCGCGAAGCTGAGCTGCAGCAGCAAGACGCCGGCGAGCGCGGATCGCGCGGCCTTCGCGTGGAGCTGGCGGCCCGCACGCGTGCGTCCAAACGTGTGGTACAGGTTGTGGCGGTCCACCACCTGGCGCAGCACCATGTACACCAGGCCTGCGCAGAGACACAAGCGCCGGCAGCGTTGACGTTAACGTTGGGAGAGCTCGTCCCAGTGATAACTCCCATGAACAGGGTAGGCACTTTGCCTATTGGGGGTCACTTTGCCTGCTGTGCAAATAGTGTTTAAAAGGCCAGACCCTCTAATCAGTGTGCATGTCAACTGGATCTGCTTTGCCTTTAGGGGGTCACTTTGCCTGCTGTGCAAATAGTGTTTAAAAGGCCAGGCTTTCAAATCAGTGTGCATGTCAACTGGGTCTGCTTTGCCTATAGGGGGTCACTTTGCCTGCTGTGCAAATAGTGTTTAAATGGCCAGGCCTTCAAATCAGTGTGCATGTCAACTGGGTCTGCTTTGCCTATAGGGGGTCACTTTGCCTGCTGTGCAAATAGTGTTTAAAAGGCCAGACCCTCTAATCAGTGTGCATGTCAACTGGGTCTGCTTTGCCTATAGGGGGTCACTTTGCCTGCTGTGCAAATAGTGTTTAAAAGGCCAGACCCTCTAATCAGTGTGCATGTCTTTAAAAAGCTAACAAAGCTTAGATTGATCATGATCAGTATTTAAAACAAACAGTAGACAATGCTCATCTTCAACGCAACATGACTTGAGCTAGCGAAGCCCGTGTGGTCCGTGTTGGTAACGACTGCGACTTCATCGGGTAGCGAGGTGTACCGACCTGCGGGCGTGATGAGCGGACAGGAAACTCCGTTGGCCATCGTCATGGTGAAGATGAGCAGCGTCCATGCGTACTTCTCGCCGAACGGGAAGCTGGGCACGGCGCGGTGGTGCAGGAAAGTAACCTCGGCCTCAGACCTGCGCAGAACGGGGTACGGCCGGAAATCAATCGGGGAAAGGGAGACCACGAGGAGTGGTCACTGAGAACTCGGCGATAGCACGGGCCTGGCTCACGAGGTGTTTATTTTATTTATTTATTATTTAAGTCTAAAAATTCTCATACTGTTTGGAACTCAGATGTGCTCAGATGCCGAAGGCCATGTAGGAATTCTCTTTTTCTGCCTTTTGTCTAAGGATGTATCTGAATAGGTTTCGTGAGGACTTGGGTACTTTTCCCTAATAGCCACGTACTTAGTATTGATTTCGGTTTTGATTTTTGTCTTGGTTTTTGTCTTTGGTCTTGAGCTCTGTATAACTAAGTTCTTTGAGAAAGTTGCATTACTAGTATGGGACAGATATTTCAAGTGCCAGCAATTAAAGTGCTTTGGTCCTGTGCATTGCTAGCACGGGACCGAGACCTGGAGCTGAAGCTGACAGATTTCCCCTTGGTCCCCGTGGGACTCACTTGGTGAAGATGCGCTTAAGATGATACCAGACGAAGGCAGGGAGTCGCACGAGGTCGAGACCGCAGCCGAGGAATGCGGCCGTGAGGACGTAGTTGACGTAGAGGGCGCCCTTGTCGGGCAGGAAGATGCAGTCCCAGCGGAAGGCCTGGTCCTCGGGCTTGAGCAGCCACGCCAGCAAGGCTTCCACGCTAAACGGCGACGGGGTTAATGGTTCGGTTTAGACTCGTGTCAATCCACAGTTTGAAATAGTAATATTGAGTGCCACTCAGTGTTCGCCTGGAGAATTGGCTGGTACAGAAAGTTTATTTTTGTATGCATATAACCAACGTCTGAATAACAATGGCTGAGTACTTGTTTAATTCATTTTTCATTTTTCCAAAAGTCAGTTGTCCTTGGAGTTACCAGTATCCAAAAAAAAGGGTTTAGACTCTTTTGAATGTAAACATCTTGGTAGCGGAATTACCCGGAATACCTTATCTTGCCCCACACATCATTTCCAGTTATATGCCATTTGAAGCTATCAAATCGCAAGGACTTCATTCGACGAAATGCATACTAAACTCATGCAGTGGTGCGATTGTGTTACTTTTTCTCGTTCGATTTGGCTCAAAATCACTTGATTTCAAATCACTGTCCGTGTGAAACCAAATGCATTGAAATTTAAGGCCAATTTTGAAACCACAAAAGCTACACATTTGCACCCCAGGTTACAAAGAAAATGTGGAAATACAGTCGTGTTAGCCTAAGGTTACCACAGTCTGGTGGACTTCGAAGTAAAGTATCATTTGGCTCTTTTACGATTTGTTAAGAGTGAAATGGTAAATAATTGTAATGGTTATTACCTTTTTTAACAGTAATGACAAACACCTAATCATTTGATTCTATGGTATTGGTATGATACTCTATGATATGAGATCCCCAAAAAGTGGCAAACTCAAATTAATTCAAGTGTATTACTATTTTGTGATTGCATATGGCAGGGATCAGTGATTCCGCTAGATGGCCGAACACGGAACTTCGTGTGACGCCCGACATGATACGCTAGTGGCCGTTCGGCAAAGGTCCGTCCACCCGAGCGGTGAACGCCATCGGTACCTGGTGAGTCCCAGCGAGGGCAGCACGAGCACCATGAGCACGAGGAACGCGAATGTCTTGGCCATGACCGAGGCGTGCATCTCGGGCCGCGTCCAATGGTGCGAGCGCTCGTCCAGCGTGGCGATCACCAGCGGCAGGACCTCGGCCACCACGTACAGGCACACGGTCGGCAGCAGCTCCGTCAGCAGCTTGCTCTGCGCAAACCGGACTGGGATTGAATGGCGGCAGCTTGCTCTGCGCAAACCGGACTGGGATTGAATGCCGGCAGCTCCGTCAGCAGCTTGCTCTGCGCAAACCGGACTGGGATTGAATGGCGGCAGCTCCGTCAGCAGCTTGCTCTGCGCAAACCGGACTGGGATTGAATGGCGGCAGCTCCGTCAGCAGCTTGCTCTGCGCAAACCGGACTGGGATTGAATGGCGGCAGCTCCGTCAGCAGCTTGCTCTGCGCAAACCGGACTGGGATTGAATGGCGGCAGCTTGCTCTGCGCAAACCGGACTGGGATTGAATGGCGGCAGCTCCGTCAGCAGCTTGCTCTGCGCAAACCGGACTGGGATTGAATGGCGGCAGCTTGCTCTGCGCAAACCGGACTGGGATTGAATGGCGGCAGCTCCGTCAGCAGCTTGCTCTGCGCAAACCGGACTGGGATTGAATGGCGGCAGCTTGCTCTGCGCAAACCGGACTGGGATTGAATGGCGGCAGCTCCGTCAGCAGCTTGCTCTGCGCAAACCGGACTGGGATTGAATGGCGGCAGCTTGCTCTGCGCAAACCAGACTGGGATTGAATGGCGGCAGCTTGCTCTGCGCAAAACGCATCGGGTATTACGTTTCTTAGACTCGTGTCTACTATGTCCTTTCTCTAGCACTAGGTTTCAAACACAACTATTTCAAACCGGGGTTTAATTTAGTTTTTTTTTTTCAAACGCAAAGGGTTATCATGAGAAGTATTTCAATCCTTTTTCTTATAGCTACAAACCTTTATGCTTTCCATGTCATGTCTATATTGTCATCTGATTTATATTATATATATTCTTAAATAAGAAATAAGAAATAAAATTTTAATATCTACACAGGATATTCTACAATACTAGGTTTTCATGACTTTTAGAAGAATTTAAAAAATCAGTTTTTCCAGGGTCTGTAAGATCCAGTCCCCAAATCAAAATTTTCGTGAAAATTGTGAACATTTTGCCCGGACAATATGCGATTAATTGAGGTCATTTCAACATTGAAATTGCCGGTACCCAAACTCATGTGCTCCCAAAGAGGCCAAGAGGGATCATGTCATTTTTTTCCATTCGTTTTAGCTCGAAATCACCTGATTTCAAATGTTAACCTTTGATCACTGCTCCGGTATGGGATAGGCAACTAGTATATGCCATGCAAGCTCTTAATGCATTCACAATGTAGGTATGTTGCCACTTTTACGTTATCTTAAAACTGGATAAACATTAAAACCAACACACAAGGGGATTATTTAGCTTCTTCTAAAATTCAATTGCCATATTTAGAATGGACTAGTATATATTTCATCTTTAAATAGCAATACATTATGGCATAATTGTGGTTATAGAGTTAATCTGACCGAAGATGACAGCTGGTAAGGCCTATACTTTAACGTTGCATGGGATACATACAGCGCTGAGCTAGTTGCGTATCCCGGCTAGCAATGAACGAAGGTTAAACCATTTCCATAGACAGCGAAAATGAAAACGAACGACTTTGAAATGACAAAGTTCCAAGACAGCCATGCCGGCGGATTGACGGACGAGGGCAACATACCCTCTCGACGAAGACGCCGGCGCCGAAATACTCCGCAAAGCGGTCAAACAGGTTGAACACGAGCGCGGGCGTAGTGAGGAAGAACGTGATGACAAACAGCAGCAGGTTGGTGGTCACGAAACGCAGACTGAACAGGTCCTTGCCGGAGTCCAGGTGGTCCCTGGAGGAGCCACCAGGGGTTTAGCAATTCACCATCATTGGGAGGTCCTTGCCAGAGTCCACGTGGTCCCTGGAGGAGCCACCAGGGGTTAAGCAATTCACCATCATTGGGAGGTCCTTGCCAGAGTCCAGGTGGTCCCTGGAAGAGCCACCAGGAGTTTAGCAATTCACCATCATTGGGAGGTCCTTGCCACAGTCCACGTGGTCCCTGGAGGAGCCACCAGGGGTTTAGCAATTCACCATCATTGGGAGGTCCTTGCCAGAGTCCAGGTGGTCCCTGGAGGAGCCACCAGGGGTTTAGCAATTCACCATCATTGGGAGGTCCTTGCCAGAGTCCAGGTGGTCCCTGGAGGAGCCACCAGGGGTTTAGCAATTCACCATCATTGGGAGGTCCTTGCCAGAGTCCAGGTGGTCCCTGGAGGAGCCACCAGAGGTTTAGCAATTCACCATCATTGGGAGGTCCTTGCCAGAGTCCAGGTGGTCCCTGGAGGAGCCACCAGAGGTTTAGCAATTCACCATCATTGGGAGGTCCTTGCCAGAGTCCAGGTGGTCCCTGGAGGAGCCACCAGAGGTTTAGCAATTCACCATCATTGGGAGGTCCTTGCCAGAGTCCAGGTGGTCCCTGGAAGAGCCACCAGGGGTTTAGCAATTCACCATCATTGGGAGGTCCTTGCCACAGTCCAGGTGGTCCCTGGAGGAGCCACCAGAGGTTTAGCAATTCACCATCATTGGGAGGTCCTTGCCAGAGTCCAGGTGGTCCCTGGAGGAGCCACCAGAGGTTTAGCAATTCACCATCATTGGGAGGTCCTTGCCACAGTCCAGGTGGTCCCTGGAGGAGTCACCAGGGGTTTAGCAATTCACCATCATTGGGAGGTCCTTGCCACAGTCCAGGTGGTCCCTGGAGGAGCCACCAGGGGTTTAGCAATTCACCATCATTGGGAGGTCCTTGCCACAGTCCAGGTGGTCCCTGGAGGAGCCACCAGGGGTTTAGCAATTCACCATCATTGGGAGGTCCTTGCCAGAGTCCAGGTGGTCCCTGGAAGAGCCACCAGGGGTTTAGCAATTCACCATCATTGGGAGGTCCTTGCCACAGTCCAGGTGGTCCCTGGAGGAGCCACCAGGGGTTTAGCAATTCACCATCATTGGGAGGTCCTTGCCAGAGTCCAGGTGGTCCCTGGAGGAGCCACCAGGGGTTTAGCAATTCACCATCATTGGGAGGTCCTTGCCACAGTCCAGGTGGTCCCTGGAGGAGCCACCAGGGGTTTAGCAATTCACCATCATTGGGAGGTCCTTGCCAGAGTCCACGTGGTCCCTGGAGGAGCCACCAGGGGTTTAGCAATTCACCATCATTGGGAGGTCCTTGCCACAGTCCAGGTGGTCCCTGGAGGAGCCACCAGGGGTTAAGCAATTCACCATCATTGGGAGGTCCTTGCCAGAGTCCAGGTGGTCCCTGGAAGAGCCACCAGGAGTTTAGCAATTCACCATCATTGGGAGGTCCTTGCCACAGTCCAGGTGGTCCCTGGAGGAGCCACCAGGGGTTTAGCAATTCACCATCATTGGGAGGTCCTTGCCAGAGTCCAGGTGGTCCCTGGAGGAGCCACCAGGGGTTTAGCAATTCACCATCATTGGGAGGTCCTTGCCAGAGTCCAGGTGGTCCCTGGAGGAGCCACCAGAGGTTTAGCAATTCACCATCATTGGGAGGTCCTTGCCAGAGTCCAGGTGGTCCCTGGAGGAGCCACCAGAGGTTTAGCAATTCACCATCATTGGGAGGTCCTTGCCAGAGTCCAGGTGGTCCCTGGAGGAGCCACCAGAGGTTTAGCAATTCACCATCATTGGGAGGTCCTTGCCACAGTCCAGATGGTCCCTGGAGGAGCCACCAGGGGTTTAGCAATTCACCATCATTGGGAGGTCCTTGCCACAGTCCAGGTGGTCCCTGGAGGAGCCACCAGGGGTTTAGCAATTCACCATCATTGGGAGGTCCTTGCCACAGTCCAGGTGGTCCCTGGAGGAGCCACCAGGGGTTTAGCAATTCACCATCATTGGGAGGTCCTTGCCAGAGTCCAGGTGGTCCCTGGAAGAGCCACCAGGGGTTTAGCAATTCACCATCATTGGGAGGTCCTTGCCACAGTCCAGGTGGTCCCTGGAGGAGCCACCAGGGGTTTAGCAATTCACCATCATTGGGAGGTCCTTGCCAGAGTCCAGGTGGTCCCTGGAGGAGCCACCAGGGGTTTAGCAATTCACCATCATTGGGAGGTCCTTGCCACAGTCCAGGTGGTCCCTGGAGGAGCCACCAGGGGTTTAGCAATTCACCATCATTGGGAGGTCCTTGCCAGAGTCCACGTGGTCCCTGGAGGAGCCACCAGGGGTTTAGCAATTCACCATCATTGGGAGGTCCTTGCCACAGTCCAGGTGGTCCCTGGAGGAGCCACCAGAGGTTTAGCAATTCACCATCATTGGGAGGTCCTTGCCAGAGTCCACGTGGTCCCTGGAGGAGCCACCAGAGGTTTAGCAATTCACCATCATTGGGAGGTCCTTGCCAGAGTCCACGTGGTCCCTGGAGGAGCCACCAGGGGTTTAGCAATTCACCATCATTGGGATTTTGCAAAGCGATCGCTGTCAACAGTACACTCCCGAACTTTCGGTGCGAGTTGTCACTAAGGGACGGTGATAACAGGCGGATAATAAGTCAGATGCCCTCAATGACGCATATAGAGGCTATTGGTGGACTCAAATGCTAAAGGTGTCCATGCCTAGCTATGGCTACGGCAAAAATTTGATGCTAGTAGTTTGGCCGGCAATCGCTGGGGTGCGTTGGCAACCTGTTTTAACATCGTCTACCAGGCCATGGCACAAGGTCAATTATAATCAAGGGACCCAATGTTCCTCAGGTGGTTACAGTTATGGCTTCATCTACCAGGCCATGGCACAAGGTCAATTATAATCAAGGGACCCAATGCTCCTCAGGTGGTTACAGTTATGGCTTCATCTACCAGGCCATGGCACAAGGTCAATTATAATCAAGGGACCCAATGTTCCTCAGGTGGTTACAGTAACCATGGTTACAGGAGATATACCAACAAACAGTGGCTCCATCCCTTGACTGCCGATGAAACAATTTTTGCGGGCAGAGGGCTTTCGCGTAGCTGCTTATGTATGGGAGTGGCACATCTGGGTAACCTTATATCGCTGTGACGGCACGGATGGGTTCCTAAAAGCTAAAAACCTTTCCGCTACACATGCAACAAGTGTCGAGACGAGGGTGCAGACGCCGGGCCGCGTTTGCCTCACCACTCGATGTCCCGATGGTCGGGCGCGATGTCCACGGCCCACTTGGCGACGGCGAGTCTCGCGGCCGCGCGCGACGTCGGCCGCTCCAGACACGCGCCGTACCGCTCCCACACGGCGCAGGCGTCGTCGGCCGCGCGGAACGTCACGAACGCAACGGGCAGCGGGTGGAACACGCAGCCGCGCCGTTCGCTCAGCACCTGCCGGGGGGGTCAAGCGCCCAGGGGTCTGGTTGGCACGACGTTTCTAAAGCTGTGTTTACACGGTTCAGTGTTTAGTTGATGACATATTACCGTCTAAACAACAATTGAATTCAATGATTCATTGTACGAAAGCTTGAATTCAAGGTTTCATTCAATGTTTTCTCATTTAGGACGTGTTCTAAATGTCGTTCAATTTTCCTTTCAATACAAGGATGGGTATGTTACTGCCTTCTAGAAACAATGATTTTGGAAGGCTGTGCCATCGTTTTCAATGAATTTAGAACATTGAGTCGTGTGAACGGCTCTTCCAGAGCATTCAATGTTTCGTTCAATGCATTGAATTCAATGCATCGAACGAAACATTGAACCGTGTAAACACAGCTTTAGCTTCCAACAACCGAGTCAGAAAACGAGGGGTCATGTGGGAGTCTGATTGGCCCGACGTTTCTTAGCTACCGATGAAACAATCCCGTTGGTAGGGAAGCGAAGCTGGGAAAATGTGCAACCGAACCGGAATACGAACCAAGCGGGGGGGTCTGGTTGGCACGACGTTTCTTAGCTACCTCGTTCACACTACACGAGTTAATCAAGAACAACTCATCTACGCTGTCAAAGATGGCGTTGATTCGGTTTCCACAACTCAGTTGACTATCTAATCGTGTTGAAATCATTCGGGAATCGTCGTGAACGCTCGGAAAAGTTCGTGATTATTTCAAAATCCGCCACCGGAAACGCTACCCTGGGAGCGTGTTCCGTGCGCTATGAGCTCGGTGATAAAGTGAGGTTAGACTCGTCACGATTTCCAATTGTGTTCATTTCCCGAGCATATTCCGAACTTGTCCGAATGACTTGATCATGAATCATCAAATATAGTAATACAATTCATATCGCACCTCTATTAACATGAAACTAACCACCAGAATAATTGTAAAGTAAGTTATGTTAATAAATAATAACAATAAAATGACGATAAGACTGCCAAGCGGCCGGCTCCTACCTCGATACGCAGTCGCCGTTCTTCCGCGACGAACAATGGCTCGGCCTCCACCGGCTCGGCGCCGGTGCAGCAGCCGCAGAACTTGTCGCGCAGCCGCGGCCACATGAGCAGCGGCTCCCCGACGGCGCGGCGGTAGTCGCGCGCGGAACGCAAGTGGTCTGCCGCTCGCTCGCTGAAGGGGGCGGAAGTTAGCTCGGCTCCAGGGGGCCAATTCACGTGCATTTTGCTGTACCCCCTTAGCCCTCTACTCTGCTAGCTCTAGCTCTAGCTCTAGCTCTAGCTCGCACTCTAGCTCGCACTCTGGGGCTTCGAAAACTCAATTCGTGTTGCGTTGGAGATAGCGTCGCAATGAGGGATGGGAAAATTGAACTAGAAATGATTTTACGAGAGAACGAAACGCTTGTGGTTTTGGTCGATATTCGCATAGAAGTTTAAAACGGTCTTTCTCCAGACTACGTATATATATTAGGTAACGTACATTTTGAAAAACATGCACGTGTTGTTAAAGAGCTGTTGGAGCTCGCTGAAGGGGGCGGAAGTTAGCTCGGCTCCAGGGGGCCAATTCACGTGCATTTTGCTGTACCCCCTTAGCCCTCTACTCTGCTAGCTCTAGCTCTAGCTCGCACTCTAGCTCGCACTCTAGCTCGCACTCTGGGGCTTCGAAAACTCAATTCGTGTTGCGTTGGAGATAGCGTCGCAATGAGGGATGGGAAAATTGAACTAGAAATGATTTTACGAGAGAACGAAACGCTTGTGGTTTTGGCCGATATTCGCATAGAAGTTTAAAACGGTCTTTCTCCTGACTACGTATATATATTAGGTAACGTACATTTTGAAAAACATACACGTGTTGTTAAAGAGCTGTTGGAGCTCGCTGAAGGGGGCGGAAGTTAGCTCGGCTCCAGGGGGCCAATTCACGTGCATTTTGCTGTACCCCCTTAGCCCTCTACTCTGCTAGCTCTAGCTCTAGCTCGCACTCTAGCTCGCACTCTAGCTCGCACTCTGGGGCTTCGAAAACTCAATTCGTGTTGCGTTGGAGATAGCGTCGCAATGAGGGATGGGAAAATTGAACTAGAAATGATTTTACGAGAGAACGAAACGCTTGTGGTTTTGGCCGATATTCGCATAGAAGTTTAAAACGGTCTTTCTCCTGACTACGTATATATATTAGGTAACGTACATTTTGAAAAACATACACGTGTTGTTAAAGAGCTGTTGGAGCTCGCTGAAGGGGGCGGAAGTTAGCTCGGCTCCAGGGGGCCAATTCACGTGCATTTTGCTGTACCCCCTTAGCCCTCTACTCTGCTAGCTCTAGCTCTAGCTCGCACTCTAGCTCGCACTCTAGCTCGCACTCTGGGGCTTCGAAAACTCAATTCGTGTTGCGTTGGAGATAGCGTCGCAATGAGGGATGGGAAAATTGAACTAGAAATGATTTTACGAGAGAACGAAACGCTTGTGGTTTTGGCCGATATTCGCATAGAAGTTTAAAACGGTCTTTCTCCTGACTACGTATATATATATTAGGTAACGTACATTTTGAAAAACATACACGTGTTGTTAAAGAGCTGTTGGATCTCGCTGAAGGGGGCAGGAGGTTGGCTCGACACAAAACTCAATTTCACGTCGAGAAGGGGAGTGGATTTGCATCTTCCTCGAGGACCCACTGCTGCTAGACACGAGCTGAGAGTTGCAAAACTTTCAAGCTATGTCTTGAGCTCGACAAAAGGCTCTATGGGCAGTTTTGGGATTCTTAACACATTTCTAGCAACAGTGGGCTTTTGAGGAAGATGCAAATCGCCTTTGAAACTTGAAATGAAGTATTGGGTTTCGAAAACTCAATTCGTGTTGCGTTGGAGATAGCGTCTCAATGAGGGATGGGAAAATTGAACTAGAAATGATTTTACGAGAGAACGAAACGCTTGTGGTTTTGGTCGATATTCGCATAGAAGTTTAAAACTGTTCTTCTCCTGACTAAATATATATTAGGTAACGTACATTTTGAAAAAACATACACGTGTTGTTAAAGAGCTGTTGGATCGCTGATACTAATTTTGTTTGTATTTTGAAAACTTACAGCAGAGGGAATTTTCAAAGAGTGCCATTTTTGGCACTTTAGGAAATTCCCTCCGCAGTAAATTTTCAAAATACAACAAAGAAACCATCTAGAAACTCAAACATGTGAACTTTTTCAATTTAACGTTCATATTTGCAGCCAGGAGAATGACCGTTTTAAACTTCTATGCTCTCTCTCACTAAATTGAACTTGGTATGCAACGTTTGGCCCGGTGGTCTCATGTGGCAGCGACCTCAGCTCGAGGAAATCCAACGACTTTCAAGAACAGTGAAACATTTCCAATGTCACATGGGTTGCATAAAGTTCAGATTTTTTTAAATGGCTTCAAAGATAAATACAGCAAAAGAGGCAAAAGTTCCACCACATTAGCAAACTTTATCAATTGGGGCAAGGTCCATTAGGGGTAGGTAGGTGGCATTCCAGACCAAACCGGGCACAAGATTTCAGGGTCAGGGCTCACGCAGACACTCACTATTCCTCCTCCAGCATTCCAGGCCAAACCGGGCACAAGATTTCAGGGTCAGGGCTCACGCAGACACTCACTATTCCTCCTCCAGCATTCCAGGCCAAACCGGGCACAAGATTTCAGGGTCAGGGCTCACGCAGACACTCACTATTCCTCCTCCAGCATTCCAGACCAAACCGGGCACAAGATTTCAGGGTCAGGGCTCACGCAGACACTCACTATTCCTCCTCGAGCGCCACCAGTCGATCGACGTTCTGTGCCACCTGGATCTCCACCACCGGATATTCGCCGTGCGCCTCTCTGCATAAAAACAAGCACAGACCTCGAGTCAATTCCAACGTAGACTTGACTCACTTTTCTGTGACGTACACAACGATGCATAGCACGTTACACAAGTGTACTGAAACATGAAGACTTATCAAAGTAGTGAACGTAGGTGACATTTTACAAGGTTTTTAGATGTGCAAATGAAGCACAAAATCATTATTTATAAATTAAAATTACAAAATTGGCTAGTCATTTACTGGCCACACCATTCAAGATCTAGGTCGTCACAAGAAACGATGTTGGAGATCAAGGATTATACTGTGTCAGTATCGAAGCATTTTCTCAATATTGCCCACCTTCAACAGTTTTTAATCCACAAAAAATATCAAAGTAGCAATGTTTTCACAAGCAGTTTAAAGTTAAACACGTTTGGGTTCAAAATACCAAAAAAGCTCTCACTAGGAGAGCAAATCTATTCATTGTCTGATACTTCCACGATTTATTAAATTATCTCATACCATTTAGTCAGAAATAGTATGAGAGAACTCTGCTTTGGTTGAAACAGAGGAGCTTCTCTGGGGCACTATTACAAAATTATTTTTGAAAAATACTATTTCAAACTGGGATTTGAATGCTAGATGATATTATGCTATTGAATGCTATTTGAAAGATAGCATTCAAATCCCAGTTTAAAATATATATATTTTTAACTAGTGCTTAAGATAGGACTTAAGCCTATTCAATGAGCTCCGAAGTAGAGCCGTTTCCTTCACCTCGTAAGGTACACACTTTCCAGGCCACACCTTTGGTCGGATCGCGACGAAACCTACATTTTTGGAATCTTCACACTTCGTACAACCAATTGAACCATTTTCATTTTGCAAGATTCACTCGTCAATTACTTCCAAGAGTTTTAAAATAACCTTGTCTAGCCGGTTCATTGAAAGATGTACGGATCCCTTACAGCTTAGAATTTACCTCTTACTGTATACACTCTCCAGGCCACACCCGTTATCCGATTGATACGAAACAAATATCTACGTAATCCTCACACTTTTGGCAATCAATTGAATATTTTAGAATCTCGAAATATCGCTTGGAAATCCAAAAAAAGTTTAATTTAATTTACCTTAACAATTATCAATGAATGACCTAAATAGACATGAGGCTAAGAAATGTAATATCAAATTAGTCATCAAAACCCGTGAAACCGTGAAGACCGTTAACCCACCGAAAGTGCGTCCCCAGCAGCATGTACGTGTCACGCTGCGGATCGGTGCTGGGATCCAGCCGCGACACCATGAGCGTGCGCGGCCTGCGCATGCCGGCGCCAGCGCAGACCGGACGCAGGTACATGCGCAGGGCGAACCAGACCAGCGGTAGCGCGGCCAGCTGCAGGCCAACCAGCGCCCAGAGCAGCGGGTCGCTGAAACAACACGGGGTGCTCGGAAACACTACGTTTTCAAACTGGGATTTGTATGCTAAATACAAGTCTCTCTGGTTGACATGTACTACCTTTATTTCTTCAACGGTGATGGCTCAACTGATGTGAAAAACATGAACAAAAGAACCAATTTTTGGGGTTTAAACAGGGCTTCCAAAATTTTATCTCTGATTTGCTATTAGACTTATTGCAATCGGAGGGCTTGCGCATAGCTGCTTTAGTATGAGAGTGGAAAATCTGGGTAACCTTACATATCTGTGACATGAGTCTGAGAAATTTAGTCCGAACAATGTGAGCTTTCAAATGGCTTTGTATTTGTGTTTGTATTTATTTATTTGGTCTATGGGTCAATTTGTTTGGTCTATGGGTAACAAAATGTGTGTTGTAATATGTTGAAATGGCTTTGTATTTGTGTTTGTATTTATTTATTTGGTCTATGGGTCAATTTGTTTGGTCAAACGGCTTCCCCACGCGACTCACTCGGGCCGCAGGTTGTGCAGCGTGGTCTCGCCGAAGGAGATCTTGCCGCCGTCGAGGTCGCCGTGCATGTTGACGGGCAGCGCGATGCCGAGACAGAGCACGCACCACACGGCGAGCACGGCCGTCAGGTGCCGCGTCAGGCGCAGGTACTGCACTGCGTCGATGCCCGCGCGGCTCAGCATCATCTCGTCGCTGCGGAAACCCGAGTGGCACGAAAACGTTCAGCCAACATTCGGTGGACGTCGAAAAGCCAACGGGGGATAGCTTGCGTTCGACGTTCACATCACGCCAAACGCTCGATTTGGTTCTACCCAAACGGGACTGCTTAAATCTCTGAAATGGGATTCGCTGAGTAAGAGGAGGAAAGCGGCAAGAATGGTTGCTATTTACAAAGCGTACAGAGGGGACAAGGCATGGAAGGACATCAGCAAAAGACTAGAAACACATCAATTTAAGAGCAGGAATGACCATTCCCATAAAATCAAAAGAATAGGGACGGTAAAAAACATTGATACGCTTGTAGATAGGGGGACGGTAGAGTGGAACGGGATGCCTCAGGAGGCATTCGAGAACATGTCCTCATGTAAATTATTTAGAACTAGAGTATTAGAATTAAGTTAGACATAAGCATTTTCTTGTACCTATACGTTGAGAAATATGCCACCGAAAAATGTATCATTTCAATGCATAAAAAATAAAGATTCATTCAAACGTTGAACGCAAGTTTTCCCCCATTAGCTTTTCGACGTCCACCGAACGTTTGTAATTGATAGGAAACGGGTTTTGTGCTTCTTGGGATTACGCATGCTGGCAACTTTCAAAGCACAGTTTGGAGGTCAACTTGTGTCCAAACGAAGCGGTCTTCCCAAGTAGCACGAAAACGTTCAGCGGACGTTATTTCAAACGTTCGGTGAATGTCGAAAAGCCAACGGGGGATTGCTTGCGTTCGACGTTCACATTCGCCAAACGCTCGATTTGGTTCTACCCAAACGTTGAACGCAAGTTGTCCCTCGTTGGCTTTTCGACGTCCACCGAACGTTTGTGATGACGGTTTTTGTGCAGCTTGGGATTATGCATGCTGACAACTTTCAAAGCACAGTTTGGAGGTCAACTTGTTTCTAAACGAAGCGGTCTTCCCAAGAAGCTCGAAAACGTTCAGCAAACGTTATTTCAAAACCCAAATATTTTTGTTATTTCAAAGGGAAGGGTGCCAGCGATGAGCTACTGCGGAGGGAAGGGTGCCAGCGATGAGCTACTGCGGAGGGAAGGGTGCCCGCGATGAGCTACTGCGGCGGGAAGGGTGCCCGCGATGAGCTACTGCGGAGGGAAGGGTGCCAGCGATGAGCTACTGCGGAGGGAAGGGTGCCCGCGATGAGCTACTGCGGCGGGAAGGGTGCCCGCGATGAGCTACTGCGGAGGGAAGGGTGCCCGCGATGAGCTACTGCGGAGGGAAGGGTGCCAGCGATGAGCTACTGCGGAGGGAAGGGTGCCCGCGATGAGCTACTGCGGAGGGAAGGGTGCCCGCGATGAGCTACTGCGGCGGGAAGGGTGCCCGCGATGAGCTACTCACGAGATGCCCAGCAGCGCGGAGAAGAGGCCCCAGAAGGAGGCGTCCCCCTGTACAACAGCATCTGATTGGCCGGCTGCGTTGGTGGTCGGCTTGTGGAAGATCAGGCTGCTCCATCTGGAACGGCCGCAGTCGGGCAATGAGAGGGCAGTCGGCAGTGGCTACTTTGTAGCGAAATCGGTGGGTAAGCCTTTGCACATTTCCCAATAATCGGCTTGCCTTTCCCAAAACAATAAAATTATGAGAATGAATTTCAAATGCAGTGAAATAATATTCAACACGTTTCGGTCGGAATCAGGCTTTTTTACCGAATTTTGTAGTCGGTTCAAAGTCAAACTCAAAGGCTGCACCGTTGAAGTTAGCATTTCTATATTCGGCTTCAAGTATGTTGTAAAGAACATATTAGAATTATGGGAGCATGTCCCTTTTATGTTCCTTGTAGAGCAATGTATAAGAAAGTGCAAAAAACACTTATTTGGAGTTCACTCATCTTTACATTGTGTTCAGATGAAAGAATATTGCTTTTGATATCGGTCAAAACAAAGGTTTATTCTTGTTTTCAAGTAGTAGCCATGGCAAAAATATTGATCCAGCCGTTGGAATAATTTGAACTTGGATATTCTCAAAATTCTGATTGTAAAATGGACAAGATTTCATATTAGTAGGTACAAGAACTTCGAGCCAGATTATCTGTTGATGTTTTATTAGAAAGAAACGACAAGGCTTAAGAAACCATTTGGGTTAGTTTTCTTTCAAGGAAACCCATGGAACACAATTCATACAATTCACACAATTCACTGAGATGCACAATTTTATTAATAGCCTTGCTTCTGTTGCATTTGGGGTTCTATTCATATTTTGATTTCAACTATGTTTCACCAGATATCACTTAAATCAACTAGTCATTTCAACTTAGGTACAATTATAAAAATAATAAAGCCAGCTGCTAAAAACTTTTAGCCTTTGCTAAAAGAATCAGGCAAAATTGACGCTTAAAAGATCTCACATCAAATGTTTGTGTCAGTCAGTTTATTTTATAGGTAGTAAGTACCTACTATAAATGATAAGATAAACAGGAATGAGCCAAAAAAATCTCATTGACGTAGTTAGGTAGGCATTGTTCCTTGTCAGTCACACCCGAATGTTCAAGGGTTAGTTTTGTTGAAGCACAATGAGAAGAGATCCAAGCGCAAATACGCTAGGTCTTGTTCCATTATCGCTATATTCGTCGATTCTATATTCTCGCCACGATATCCACGTACAGGTTTGGTCACCCAAGCGCATGTCTTCCACTCGGTGCCAGATGTCACGTTCTCAACCACGGACTTCAAATCTCAACCACGAACTTCAAATCTCAACCACGAACCTCAAATCTCAAAACAGGAAAGCGCAAAATAGCGCAAAAGGAAAAAAAAAACTCCAAATTGGAAGATGAATAACTTGTTGTCCACAGTTTATCTTCGTCTGATTCTTCTAGGGTTTCGGCGGGTGAACCGTTTGGCATCTTCAGCGACAACTACCAAAACTACTAGCGCTATCTAGCCGATAAAATGCTGCAAAGCACTTCCGAACCGAGTTCACATTGGATTCCTTCACTGACGCAGCCTTCTCCGCCACCAAACACAACTGCCCAGGCGTCGACATCCGCCTCCACTTTCCGCCTAACGCTCGATGCACCGGCTTTCGACGCCTCCAAGTCCGTTAACAACTCGCCCGCGAGCTCCCGCGGCCCGCGTTTGCCCGCCGATGCAGGCCGCCGAAGACGCGGCGGCGGCTCCGCGCCCCTCAACAACTCGTCCACTAGCTTCAGCGACCGTCTCCGCTCGATCCTCGCCCTGCGTTGACAAGCCGAAGTCGACGCGGGCCGTCGGAGGCCGGCGCCACCTAGGCGCAGGGACGGAACCGCGCCGGGCTTCAGACGCATTTTCGGGTGTCGACCGGGCAGGAGACGCTGCTGCATGACGACCGACTCGTCGAAGTCGCTCCCTTCGAAGTGCAGTTGGCACACAAAGGCGGCCGCACCGGGCACAGAGTGATTGCGGTTCGTTCTCTTCAGCCAGACGTTGAAACGTTTTGGCGATTTGTCGCGGGACGGAAACTTGTGGAACGATACCTTCGGCACGGTTTTGTACGAGCTGCTGCAGCCGAAGATTGCGCAAGATACCATGCTTGGTTCGATTAGCGACCGATTTACTTAAGTGCCAGCGACAGACTGAAGTTGTCGTGCCAAGCGTGGCACTGCCTGAGATACATATTGACGTCACGCTTTCCGTTCAACGAAACACTTGTCTTTGTCTCGGTAAAAGAGTAGTGTCCTCCTTGAACATGTGCATTTCTATTTTAGGCACATTCTTGCGAAATCGCGAGACCGAGGGAAGCGTAGGTACTCACTTGCTCCCGAGGAGTTCACGGCTGGAGTTGAATGCTTCTTTCTGAAGAAACCCGAAAGCCACGACGAGCCCCTGGGATAAGAGACAGGTAGATAGGTACAGAGTTAACAAGAGTAGGTGCCTACTAGGCTAGCAACGAGCTTAGGACTGTGGCAGACTTACGATGAAGATGCTGAACGAGAACGCCAGGGTGTGCGGAATTCCGCCCAAGCTGTCGTCGCCAAGCTCCGTGCCGTTGAGCGCCCCACATGAATTGTTGGACGGAAGGCTGTAGAGACTCTTGACTTCCTGCAAGTGCTTGTTTATAACAGAGGCTCTGCAACCAAAGATTGAGCTTAGGTATACTATCAATCAAGGAACAAAGTTTGTTATAGCAACAACCATTCAGTAAGTAAAAAGATCAAGCAGAGAAGTTCCAAACTGAAGGTAACTAGGCAATGGACGATGGTACAGAAATTGTCATTGGTGTTTATGCTAGGCCTTCGCAAACACAATTTGTGTTACGTTTTAGATGCGAGTAGCAGTTTGTAGCGGATAAAAACGTTAAGATAAAAAAGTCGTAGGTAAACAGATGCCATGTGTGAAATAGGTAGGTAACTACATTGTCAATAATGGGTGAAGAAAATCTTAGTGAAAAATACATTATGATTGTATTTTTTAAACGAGAACAATAGGTCATGTAGACTTCAAACTTTCAGGGCTGCTTAGTTTTGGTGTATGATTCATATAATCATAGATATAATGCTGCAAAGTTCCATTTTCTAAATATTTAGAACTTTAGGCTCTGTAGCATCGGAAAGTTTTTATCATAGGTAAGTTTTGCTACTTTTTTTAAATTACTCTCACGATTTTGCATCGATTCGAATAGGCCCAGCTTAAATTTGTTAAGGTTTATGGTTGTGCAGGTGCTTACGTATTAATAATACTACCTACATCAGTCGCCTTACTCTTCATAAGCCCAATGCTTATCGACTAAGCCGGAATCATAGTCCCATTAGATAAGAGTCTAGCCAGAATCTTAGTCCCATAAGAGCCCATACCATTCGCTTCAAAATCACGGGAGGAATCCAAAAACATCAACAAAACTTACCTCCGACCCATATTGATGATGAGGCAAGTAGTAAAAATTTACCGCCTTTTTATCTGTACTCTGTAGTTATAGGAGTGTCAGACTAAAATTGTTTATAGGTAGTTCATGGCTGATTCCGGCCTTGCATAGCTAGATTTAACAGGATAAAAGAAAACATAAAAGTTTTGTAGTAAACTTACCTAACAAATCTAGCTAGGGTGGAATTCATTGTGTTATAGCTTCTTCAATTAAGCAAACTTCCCAGTTGGTCCACAACCCAGCACACAGAAAACCCCATTCTGCTTTGCTTCACCTATTTTTGTCATTAAAAACCGGTTACTATCTCACATGAGATTCTTTACAAGGTCCTACGCATTTGTGGTTTTAAAATTATTTTATTTTGTCGTTTTGTATTGTTTTCCTGTTGACAGTAATGACACTTGACAGGCATGTGCAGCTGTGCATGTGTGTGAAGCAAGCGCTACGCCATTGCTCAGGACCGGAGACAAGAAATCGAGCGGACCGTAAGAGCGACGCATATGCTGTTAAATTTATTCGATTTGTTATTCTCTTGTCGGTGGGTGATGTAAATCAACTGGATATCTCAGTAATTAATTAGCTCTTTACCAATATGTACTTCAAGACGTGGGAAGAGTTTGAAAAGGCAGCGGAAGCTTTGTATTTGCAGAACCCTTTGAAGGTTAGTGTATGCCACATGTCATGTAATCAACGTAGTATTTCTATCAATTCTATTTAAAATCGCATCTCATGTTCAATATTACTAATTTATCTTGCAGGCTCGATACTTTATGAAGTACACCCACAACAAGAGTGTTGTCACAGTGAAGATGACAGACGATGTGTTGGTAAGTTGGAATGGTCTCTTCAAAGAAAATGTCATATCATTATTTTCTTAACATAGGTATACCTACCTAGGTTGTACAAATTCAATTGCAGTGCCATCGCAGTACGTTGTACCTCTCTAGTTACAAGCTTTGCCAGTATTAAATTTGCAAACAAAATTATGTAACCTACTAGTAAATTAAGCGTACCTACATTTCCAAGCGTGGGAAACAGGTAGGTGTCACTCGGCGCCATTCTTGACCCAATACTGCAAGACAACAAATTGAAAGTTATCCATTTATTTCAGTGCCTTCAGTACAAGACCGAAGCACACCAAGAGCTGAAGCGGGTAGACAAGTTCATGGGCAACCTCTTGAGGCACATGGCGACAACGTAGTACGACAAGCCGACTCGACCCTCTAATCTTCATTGTTTTGTAATGTAACTACGTTCAACATTTCCGTTCCCGATGGGAACACGACTAAACTGTCAACATTATTTTGTTTTCCAATAAAGAAACAACGTTTATTGTATACCAACATGATGAATGACTTTCGTATTCAGTTGACATTTTCTTTATAATATTCCATTTAAAAAATCCCTTACATATTAAATAACAAATATGTTACACAGATAACAGTACACTGATGTTAGCCCATCTGTATCGAGCAAAGGCTAAAAAAGAAATGTCCGCTGACCTCGTTTGGTAACAATTCATCTAAAACTATCGACGAGCCGTCTATGTTTATTGGTAACACAGCTCATTGAAACAGGAAAAACAGTCTGGTAATTTACAGAAAATTGTAAAAGGAATTACAAAAACCTGCAATTGCCTAACTTGTCTCGTTACTACAGCAAACGACTTTCAAATAGTTGTATGATTTGATGTGCTTTTTGCACTTGACCATCAAGATGATTACACATTTGTAGACAAACATGTGATGTGAAACAAAGTCATTGATGAGAAGGACATGTACGGGTCTCTACTACTAAGGGCCCGATACTGCTACGGGATCTCTAGTCACCCTTGAAGATCCCACCCAGCAAAACGGGAGATTGAGTGCCCGAAGAGCTCAGGTTGTAGAGCACAAGAATGGCAATCAGGAGGTCCCGGGCTGCACACTCTTCAAGCTTTGCTTCCCTTTTAAAACTCATGGACTTGAATGGTTTTGTGCCGAGCCCTTTAATAGCTAGGCATCCTGTCAAGATGTCTTGAGGCCAAATCCAATCCAGCCCGTCAATGTCTGCTCTTTTCGTGGTCGCACTGCCATGGTATCCCCGGCACGGCACCCTACCGCGCCACCGCGAGCTTCCGGTGCAGCTGCTGGAAGTACGCGAGGTCCTCGGCGCTGACCGACGGGCCCAGCGTCCGCGCCGCGTGCGCAAAGTCGTCGGCGCCGACCTCCACGCCGCCCGACTCTTGCGCGCTGTTGCCGCCTGTAACGAAAGCCGGGTCGTGGCGTCAGCTCGGTTGGAGGGAGTGCACTGCTGGGAGTCACTTTTTATGTCGAAAAAGAAAAGAAAACTCAGTTTCAATCTGGATATTGAATACCAATTAAAGTCCTAACGTTTTTCCAACGTATTGAAGCCTGCAGTCGCTGTGAATTCACGTGAGCTGCATTGAAACGCTTCACTTACGGCTTAGCATCCAATACCCAGTGCAAAATATGTTTAATTATAAAGGCCATAACTTTTGAAATCAGAATCTCAGAATTCCACCAACATTTCAGAGCCATGCATTATTCGCTATCTCGATCTCAGCGCATGACGTTAACGTACCGGCTTGAATTCGCAGCACCGCCCGCCGCGCCGCCCGATTCCACGCCGCCGTTGCCAGCGCCATCAGGTCCGCGCCCGTCACGGCCACTCCCCCTTCCGAGGCCCCGCCCCCTTCTGAGGCCCCTCCCCCTGCCGAGGCCCCGCCCCCTTCTGAGGCCCCTCCCCCTGCCGAGGCTCCTCCCCCTGCCGATTCCGATGGGGGCGAGCCGAGGGAGTCAACGATGTCCGCCAGGCAAACGCCCGGCGCCAACTTCATGCGCCGCGTGAGCGCCGTGAGCACCGCCAGCCGATCGGCGCGACTTTCGCACGCGCCCACGTACACCAGCTTGTCCAGTCTGCGGAAACGCAGAGAAAACGCAGCGGTGCGATGAAGCTATGCTTGGATCGGCACAACGTTTTCAGCATCGTCTACCGCACACTAGACAGATCAGCAGGGCGACAATGGACGTGTTACATTCAAGCTTCTCGCTCAGATGTTTGGCAACCAATTCGGGAAGTAAAAATCTAGCATGGAATTTCTTTGCAATAGCCTAGTATTCTTTGGTCAATTCAAAATTGTTTAAAAACTATTACCTAGTCTGTATTACAAACTAATTTACAATTTTTGTATGGCATGATAATTGTTTTTATATTTATACTGTAGATTTATTGTTCAAGAAATTGTATATTGTTTTTGTGTTTTATAACGATTTTATTCTTTTCAGTAGTACCTTGTGTGCTTTTTCTATTTAATTATTATATTATTTTTGTAGTTGTGAGATTGCCCGTTACAAATAAATGTGTAAATAAAAATAACTGACTACAACTTTCAGATTACCTATCAAATTAGACTTGCATCTTCCTAATTCTTGTTCAATCGTAATAAAGGACCAACAATTACGGCACCAAATAACTGATGAGGCAAGTATTCTTGTTCTAGTTATTATTATTTACTTTTTGAAGTAGGTACTCTATAATAAGCCAAGACCACCTACTTTATGCTAGTTCCTTATCACACGTTCTGGTACTATTGTACGAGGAAATAAACAAATACAAACCAACAAATATGTTGGGATTTGCATGTACACCTCTCGACACGGAAATCCGCCTAGTAGAATTACGGCTATGTGCTCAGAAAGGTTTGTTTAAAAAGAGCATAGGCAGGCCAGGTACCGACCACGTGGATGAGCACATGGAGGCAGGGGACGTCTTGTTCATTGATCGGTCGCAATCTAGTTTTGATAAACCAAAACTGCACCGATATATCAGCATGGCCGATTCTCATTTCACGGAGCGAGGCAGCTGCTGATAAGAAAACTGGTTTCTAAAAACGAGATTGCGATCCCCTAAGCATCCCATCCAGTTCCTCCATGTGTTCACCCACGTGGTCGGTACCTGGCCTGCCTAGATGCTCTTATCAGACAAACCTTTCTGAGCACATGGCCGAAATTCTACTAGGCGGATTTCCGTGTCCAGAGGTGTACATTTGGGATTGAAGGGTTCCACGAAAGCAGACTTCGGAATGAGTGACCGGGAGTTAATGACGCCGGTCGGCTGCCGGTGAATCGTTACCTGCCCGGCCGCAGCAGTGCCGGGTCGATGAGATCCGGCCGATTGGTGGCTGCCATGACGATGACGTCGGCGTTAGACTGGAGTCCGTCCATCTCCGACAGCAGCTGCGACACCACTCTGGTGGCAAGACACGCAACAGTCAAACACACCGTTGATAGTTGATTGCGTTAATAGCCTCAATATTATGCGAAGTACGCGGACTTCGAAGATGGCGAAACACCACCAACTCCTCATCATCATGTGAGAGATTAACGTTTCAGCATTAAATTAAAGTTCATTACTTAGTTATCAATGTTTCTGCATGAAAAACATGCCCAAAAATAGTCAAACTGCATAAAAAAAAAATGGCTTCAAATATCCAGATACATTCTCATATTTCAGTACCTATACCTATGCTTACAACTTTTCATAATTTTGTTCAAAATTTCATTTTCAGCAGTGCCTGCGTTGGCACAAACACCATTTACAGCAGAAATCTCCAAAAAATGTATTATATTCTGATTGTTTACTAATTTAGAAATTAGTTGAAAACTGCAAATGAAGGTCCTCTAACAATAGGATTGTTTGCCTGTCCACCACTTTCCGGAAAAGCCGAATGTTAGGAGGCTTTGATTGGTCAATTTGTATCATGTGTGTATTATCAACCAATCACAACCTCTAAAAGTTGTACACGGTCGGAAAGTGGTGGAGATGAATGAGATGAACCTGTTTCCCACAAAATAATCATAGGAATTCAAAAATTTAGCAGTGAAAAATGGACACATTACAAGCTAAAAACTTCAGATTTTGTGAGTAGGTATACCTAATATAGGCAAGTTGAAAACCGGCTCAAATGTTATGCCAATTCCAATTCGCTGCTTTGCAAAACAAACCGCAACATGATTATAATTCATGTTTAGAGTGCCAGGGCGAAAATGGTATGCAAAAACCGGCGTAAGCAGGCACGTTGAGTGCCTTAGGCACCGGCCGCTCTCTGTAAACACATCCGCCTGGTTTAATCCCTAGCCCTTAGCCTAAGGAAAACATTAGTCAGGATCAAGCGGGCAGGCTGCGCTCCGGCCAGGACACTTTGGGATCGTGAAGAGCACACCGCCGCCTTATCGCCCACGCACAAATCGCGCGGCGTTTACAGCAGAGGGCGGCGGACGAGCCCGGGTGGTGGTGGCGGAGGGAGGCTGGGAATAGATGCTTAGGTACAGAGTCCGGTGTGTCAGAGAGTGGGGAATTGGTGTAGAAGCTTGCTTTGACCGATTTGTGCTCTAATTTGGATCAAGCCGAGTATTTAGCTATCCAATCATGTGAGATGACAAATTTTATAACGCCATAAAGCAGCTGAAAAGGATTTTGGAAAGGTTGAAGAGGATTCAGTCTGAGCACTGTACTTATTTATCAACGAAAATGAGCACAACAGTAATATGCTTATTAACGGACACACACTGAATCAGTTTACTTGTTTTTGACACCAAATCAACGTGGTCTTCATTTCTTTGTGATTTGAGAAAGATCAACGAATGCTACACATTTTATTAAAACGTTTCCTATTCATTACGTACTTATATCTATAGGTATCATGTATATCGAAAACTCGTTCTATGTTATTTTATTATATAATTCATGTTATTTTATGTGAAGGAACGTTTTCTTAGATAATACCTCATTGGTCTAAAAACACACATTTCACACATTTTTTCTAGCGCATGTTCAATTATTAAAATAAAAGAACAACAAAACCCTCAATAAGTTTAGGTTATTAAACCCCCTAACACAATTCCTATTTCAGCTACCGAGTTGAAAAGTCTTCAGCGATATAAATAATTTGGGTACAGGCACTTCAAAGCTCATTTAGTGTGGGGGAGATGAGCCCTGGACGTTCGAATTTTCGAGTATTTCGAAACCACTTTTTGATTGTTGAGGATTGTCAGTAAGCCTAATCATAACACAAAAATGATTCTTCCTTGATTGGCAAGCCTGGCCAACGGTGCAAGCCATTATATCTTGGTCACTCACTAACATAATACAGTTTGTCCGTAAAAAAAATAATTGATAGACATTCGTACCTATAGCCAAGCACCAAAGCGGTGCGCTCCCATATCCCTTCTCTCAGCGCGCGAGCGGGGCCCTCTGGCCGGGAATAGACCGCCGCGGGGCTATTTGCGGGTCGCCGGTCGCCCCCGTATCGCATCGCATCGCAGCCAGCTGTTAGCGCGCGTTCGCCCGAACAGACCGCTAATTTAATCATCCGTTATGTTGATAGGTCCCGGCTAGATTAACAAGCTCCTTGACGTCGAGCGTGCAGCGAATCGTGATTTACGTCCTTTGTGTGGGTGGCTGAGGCGCGGGGCGGCGCCATTCTCTTATATTAATATTCTTTAGAATCATCTTTTCGGTTGGTTACAGCTTTTATTAATATATTGTATCTTCTTTCGAGCTCTCGTTTTGGTAAAGTGAAGCAGATTTTCTAATATTTTCTGAGTGATCTTTCAAATCAAACGGGTCCTTGTAGATTATCCACAAGTGGATTCGAAGTTTTTGATATAACACAGGGGTATTACTAGGTACTTACTCTATCACTGACGAGTAAATACTAAATACCGTGACCGTTCCTTGATAGGCGTAACTTCGGGTGACTTACCTGAAACAAAAACAAATAAAACCGTTAGTTTCTTGGAAACAAGAGTAGGTAGGTTAATAGATAAAAGGTTGCTAAAATAGTAAACGAGTACCTGTTCCAAAACAAGAGTTTGAAAATAGAAAATTCCCCCAGAAACAAGCATAATATGCTTGTTTCTGCGGGAATTTTCTATTTTCAATATTATATTATATTATATTATATTATATTATATATGCATTTTGATATTATGTTGATAACTTCCAATCGAAAGTCAAACGGAGGTAAGGAATCAAGGAACTTTCTTATATGTACACTCTACTGAAAATTCTCTACCTAAACTCTTCAGAGGTCAGATAGATCCGGATACAGTGAATGGTCCTCCTCGTAATTTAGCAGCACATTAAAATTTTTTGGTTAATTTGTTTTATACAACCCGAGTGATTCTCCTTAAGAAATGTAATTTGTTCCGTAAATTCCTCCCGCCAAGATGGATGGAGTCATAAAGATCAGGACAATTGAAGAAAACACCCGTTAATTTGACAACACTTTTTCCGTCAGGATAAACTTGTAAGAACCAAACGGTAAAAAAAATCCACCTAAATTTTAGTTAAGTCAAGAATTTCTATCAGTTGTGCCCCTCAGAGGCTGTTCGACGCTAGAACAGCATAAGCGTGTACTTTATTGCATATAAAGTTGCCATCTGCCGGCAGGCTTATTACTTGTGGTGAAAAAAGAAAACAGGGAAAACTTTGCCAAAAACGATTTAAAAACTAATAAATATCCCCAGACGGTAATCTGCATGGCGAGTCGGTGGATTTATATACTAAGTATAAGGAAGCCAAGATGATGTTGGGTGGGTAAAGTCTCTTTTGAGATTAGTTTTATAGGAAAGATTCCAGCTAAAATGATTTTGGAAGTGCACTTTTGATATAGGAAATATATCCGAGCAAGTTTCTGGATAAAAGATTTTTCGCTGTGGTGGGTTAGCGCGGAAAAGAATGGAAACTTTTGTCATTATCCATTAGTATCTGAAGATTTCTCTCTCAGGGTTAGAGCGAAGAAAGCATTTCGATGGATTCTCAAATATTGACGATAACCTAACAAGAATCGGAGATGCAACTTTTGTAACCGGAGACCAAGAGATGGATTGCGTTAAGTTTCATTGGACGAACGAAGTTACGTCGAGATATTTTGGCTTTAATGGGATATTCATTTGAAGGAAATGATACAGCGGACGAAAGAGGGAACTCCTAAAGGTCCGAATCTATTGTGTACGAAATAAGCATAAAGTAGGAATATAAGAATTTATTTTTAAAATAAGTATCATTTGAGATTTAAAAAGAAATTAATTTTAAAACCAAGGGTCATCTCCACTGAAAGATTCAAGAAAAAATTACAATTTCAGCTAATCTACAAACAAAAGCTTTGAGCTTAAAAGCTTAATTTGCTGTGCATTTGAGTAATTAGTCGTCCAGTTTACAAGGCGATTTAGCTTAAATTTAGCTTTTATGCATACAATAAATTTTTGACCAAAAACAACCGTCCAGACAGGAAAGAGTTCCTTGGCAGGGAAGAGAACTTATCCTGTTAGGGAAGATTACCTATCTTGGCAGAAAAGAGTACCCGGGCAGGGAGGAGTACCTACCTTGGCAGGGAAGAGTATCCTGGCAGGGAAGAGTACCCGGGCAGGGAGGAGTACCTACCTTGGCAGGGAAGAGTATCATGGAAGGGACGACTAACGAGTATCTTTTCACGCAGGGAAGAGTACCTAGGCAGGAAAGAGTATCCTGGTAGGGAAGAGTAGCATGGCAGGGAAGAGTATCCTGGACACAGGGCGTGGATGGACCTGGATTTACCACTTCAACACCATTTACAGCAGAAATCTCCAAAAAATGTATTATATTCTGATTGTTTACTAATTTAGAAATTAGTTGAAAACTGCAAATGTAGGTCCTCTAACAATAGGATTGTTTGCCTGCCCACCACTTTCCGGAAAAGCCGAATGTTAGGAGGCTTTGATTGGTCAATTTGTATCATGTGTGTATTATCAACCAATCACAACCTCTAAAAGTTGTACACGGTCGGAAAGTGGTGGAGAGGCCAACAGACCTAATGTTATCAAAATCAGAGCAGGCAATTATTGTCAAGTGGAGCCTTCTGAAATGCACAAAAAGCACTGGGACCTTACCAAGACCGGCCATTTGTAGCACGGTGCTATGAACTCTAGCACCGTGCTACATAATACCACCTTAGCACCAAGCAATAACCCCGACCTAGAGCGGCAGTATTACGGCCGGGTTATATAGCCGGGGCACATCGACTCTGACTTTAGTAACGAGCCATGAGATTGGTTGATTTGACCTCACTGCACAATGATGATCGTTTAAAAAGCAGTACGCCTTCTAGATAATGCTATCATCGTAGCACCACCGTAATACTGGTTGCTAGCGGTGCTACGAAATCAACAAACTGCCCATTGTTGAAATGGCCGCTCTAGGTCCGGGTTACATAAAACCAGTGGTCGTATTAAATAAAACCTCCGTTGCACCACCAAATGGCCGCGCTAGGTAAGGCCCCGGGGGGCCAATTCACGTACATCTCACTGTACCCCCTTAGTCCGGGTATAACTTCTTATCACCAAAGGGTAAAAAACCATTTAGAAAAGCACATTGTTATGTTGATGTCGCCCATATTGATTGAAAGATGACTTAAAACCTTTAAATGAGTTGACATGAGAAGATAATTTACATAAAACTGACAGAAGAAAATATAAACACTGCCATAGTGATACCCGCCTCAGGGTGGGTACAGGGAGGGCTAGGTATTGGGCGAGTTTTATTTTAACTGCCAAATTTGAAGCATTTGTCACAACATCTTCATCATTGTTTTTGCTTGGTTTTATGCACTATTTCATTTACTGTTTGAGTGCCAGCAGCGTTTTCTCCAATACACCCATTTTGCGTTATTTCCATTACACTAAAATCTTGCACAAATCGCTAAACCTCGCTAGTCCTCACTAGTCCTGCCTTATGGCAGAATAACATGGGACTAAAGAAGGCTTTGCAAGTTATACCCGGGCTAAGGGGGTGCAGTGAAATGTACGTAAATTGGCCCCCGGGTGCAAAGTGGCCGTCTTTTCGGTGCCGCTGCAAGTCGCACCTGTCCATGACGCCCGCCGAGTCCCCGCTGCGACCGCGCAGTGGCGCCAACGCGTCCAGCTCGTCGAGGAACACGAGACACGGCTGGGCGGCGCGAGCGCGCGCAAACACGTCGCGAACGGCGCGCTCCGATTGGCCGACGTACGCGCTGAGCAGCTCGGGGCCCTTGACGGAGAGGAAGCAGCGTTGGCCCGCGTTGGCCGCCGCCTTAGCCAGCAGCGTCTTGCCGCCGCCGGGCGGACCGAACAGCAGGATGCCTGGCAGCGAGGATTCGGGTCATCAAGTGGCGTTGGCGGTGAAAAAAACTGTTTCAAACTGGGGTTTTGAATGCTGAATGAAAGTGTCGCTGGTTTCCTAACGTTTGGTAACATTTTCTGGCTACTTCCTCAAGTCAAGGGTGATAGCTCGGCTGACAAAGACTAGACTAAAGCAGTGTTTGCACGGTTCAATGTTTCGTTCAATGCATTGAACGAAACATTGTATGCTCTTGAAGAGCCATGAAAATGGTGGCACAGCCTTCCAAAATCTTTGTTTCTAGAAGGCAGTAACATACCCTTCCCTCAATTGAAAGGAAAATTGAACGATATTTAGAACACGTCCTAAATGAGAAAACATTGAATGAAATCTTGAAATCATGCTTTCATTCAATGATTCATTGAATTCAATTGTTGTTTACATGGTTCAGTGCATTGAATTCAACCTTGAGTTCAATGCATTGAACGAAACATTTAACCGTGTAAACACAGCTTTAGAGAGACAATGAGCGTGAACAAGATACCAATTGTTTTTTTAACCTAGGCTTCCTCAATTCTAATGATCTTTCCACGGTTGGCTTCATAAATCACGAAATCCAAAACCACTAGGAAACCTGTGCTATATTTGAGACACCCATCAAAATCCCTTTCAAAACCCAGTTTGATTAAGGTAGTGTTTTTCAAAACTAGCACTCAAAGTAGGACAAGCAAACATTAGTTAAAATTACTTTCTTAAACATATCCGAGCTATAACCCTTGATCTTACAGCGTTAAAAAGTTTGGATGCCAATTAGACTTCTCTCGGCATTGAATACCCAGCTTGCAATGCCAGTGAAACGAGTTAACGCTACCTATAAGGGGTAACTTTGCCTACCGTTCATAAAAGTGTTTAAAACGTCACTCACAACGCTACTTACCCAAACCCTTGTTACCCTTTGATACCATTGCTTGGAAGATATTTGCACTCACTGATTTGAGAGTGCCTTTTAAAACTTTTGGAACACCAGGAAAAGTTGCCCAGGCAAAGAATGCCGGTAAACCTCAAGCTGTTTTATTGCATTAACTTTTGAGAAGTCCTGGATGGTGGCGAGTTAAGATTCATCAAGGCCTGTGATATGAAATCGAGTGATTTTGACTCTTCCCCCCCCCCCCCCCTCTCCCTCCCTCCCCCCTTGTTACGACACATTACGAAAAGTCAGTCTCCGCCCGGCATTTGATGCCGAGTGTTGGAAAGGCAACCGCCGTCCCAAGCCCTAGCACACGTCCCCCCAGCGCCACTCACCGGCCCTGCGCAGTCCGACGGAGGCCAGCGCGGGCGGCGGGGCCAGCAGCCGGCGCACCTCCGTCTTGGCCGCGGCCAAACCGCCGACGTCGTCCCACGTGACCTTGGCCACCTGCGGAGCGCCGGACGCCGACGCCATTCGCGCGCTCAGCAACGCTGCAATCGCGGCCGGAAACGCCGGAGGGCGGCCAACTGTGATACACTTTTAATCTTGTTTTAAATTACGAAAGCTCGTAATTGGCTATTCATTTTATTATTATGTACACAAATTAGCCTCCCAAAAGTGTTGTCCATTCCGGGATTTGAACCCGGGTCCCCAACTTTCGCGGCTGGTGCTCTAACCGCTGAGCTAAATGGCCATTCAATAAATTCAATTCAATTCTCATTCTCATTCAATTCTCACCCTGTATGCAAATTACTTCTCCCAAATTTAATGGCCATTTAGCTCAGCGGTTAGAGCACCAGCCGCGAAAGTTGGGGACCCGGGTTCAAATCCCGGAATGGACAACACTTTTGGGAGGCTAATTTGTGTACATAATAATAAAACTGTGATACACTTTCACCGGCTTTCACTAGGTACATGTTTCTGGCTGGGCAATGCAGGCAACACAGGCAGTACAGGCAGTAAAGGCTGTACAGGCTCTACAGGCTGTACAGGCTGTACAGGCAGTACAGGCAGTACAGACTGTACAGGCTGTACAGGCTGTACAGGCTGTACAGGCAGTACAGGCAGTACAGACTGTACAGGCTGTACAGGCAGTAAAGGCAGTACAGGCAGTACAGGCAGTACAGGCAACACAGGCTGTACAGGCAGTACAGGCTGTACAGGCAGTACAGGCAGTACAGGCAGTACAGGCAGTACAGGCAGTACAGGCAACACAGGCTGTACAGGCAGTACAGGCAGTACAGGCTGTACAGGCAGTACAGGCAGTACAGGCTGTACAGGCTGTACAGGCAGTACAGGCAGTACAGGCAACACAGGCTGTACAGGCAGTACAGGCTGTACAGGCAGTACAGGCAGTACAGGCAGTACAGGCAGTACAGGCAACACAGGCTGTACAGGCAGTACAGGCTGTACAGGCAGTACAGGCAGTACAGGCTGTACAGGCAGTACAGGCAGTACAGGCTGTACAGGCTGTACAGGCAGTACAGGCAGTACAGGCTGTACAGGCAGTACAGACTGTACAGGCTGTACAGGCAGTACAGGCAACACAGGCTGTACAGGCAGTACAGGCAGTACAGGCTGTACAGGCAGTACAGGCAGTACAGGCTGTACAGGCTGTACAGGCAGTACAGGCAGTACAGGCAACACAGGCTGTACAGGCAGTACAGGCTGTACAGGCAGTACAGGCAGTACAGGCAGTACAGGCAGTACAGGCAGTACAGGCAACACAGGCTGTACAGGCAGTACAGGCTGTACAGGCAGTACAGGCAGTACAGGCAACACAGGCTGTACAGGCAGTACAGGCTGTACAGGCAGTACAGGCAGTACAGGCTGTACAGGCAGTACAGGCAGTACAGGCTGTACAGGCTGTACAGGCAGTACAGGCAGTACAGGCTGTACAGGCAGTACAGGCAGTACAGACTGTACAGGCTGTACAGGCAGTAAAGGCAGTACAGGCTGTACAGGCAGTACAGACTGTGTTCAAGACCCATGTCTACCAGCTTGCCAGGTATTTTGTTTCACAATCATTACTGTCATAGGAAATTCAATGCCAAGCCCAGAGGATAGAAGATTATTCTAGAAACCGTGTTGAGATGGATTTATCAACTTGGCCTCTGAATATCTGCCACATATCTTTCAACAGGCAACCTTTTCTAGTGACGGCGCAACCAAAATAGCTAAAGGGACCTCCTGGGTTATACAGGAGGCTTTCACAGTAGGTAACGTTTCTGTGTTGCGATTAGATTTTCTAAAACTTGTCGACAACAATGGGAAACTCTCTCAATTTATTTGTGACAATTATGTCAAGCCATATCGTAAAACGTCATTGCTTCCAGGTACGCGAATCGTAACACAACATGGTCGTTACTTTATTTGAAAGTATCAACAAAAAAGTACCAAAATTCTTGGCACTTTTTGCAGGGTTGTCACTACTAGTTTGCATAAAAAAAGTAGTTTAGTAGATATTTGGGGATCATCATAGTGGATAAATCTAGCAGCAGCGTGATTGCGTAACTGATTTCGCCTTCCTCCGTTATACAAAGTTGAAAAAACTAACATGGTCAACAATAGGGATTTTATCCGTCATAGCCGATAACGACATTACGTAACAGTTACAAAATTGCTAGGCTGGCACGGCACTCCGGCCAACGATTTGGGACCGGCTCCGAAATGACCTCAATTTTGCCTTTCGAGGCCTAGGCGTCAAGGTCATATAGCCAGGCTAATTTCAAATTTATCCAACTATTTTCGACTGGTTTCCTGCTATTGAAGGAGTGGTCCCATTCGACACAATCTTTGGCAAGTCAGTCAGAGGAACGCCAAATGATCCTGGATGGTCCCACTCACTGCTCATGTCCAGCAAGCATCAGCAAGTTAAAATCAATTAAGGTTGAGTACAATTGATGGAAGGTACACCAAGGGTTGATTGGAAGATTTGGATAGATTGGAAGGTTTGCCGGCCTGCACTCACCGATGGCGTCGTCGTAGTCGGCCTGCGTCGTTCGCGCCGACTCCGCGCCGCGCCGAGCCCGCGCAAACGCCAACCTGTCGCGTCAAACACCGGGCATCGTTATCGACGGCCAGAGCGCAAACTAGAACGGGTTGCTGCCGGGGAGTGGCAGGACAGGATTTGACTCACGGAATACGGAAGGGATTCCACTACAGGGAGGACGGTTTCAGAATGGAACCAGTTAATAAACAAAATAGTTTCTATTCTCCCCCCCCCCCCCCCTTCCCTAGAGTCCAAAATACTATGTAGGTTAAGAATTAGTCGATTGGTACGTTGACATTGAACACAACGGTAACATCTGTCTAGGGAAGTGAGCCTAGCTTTTGTAAACAGCTTTGTCTAAAAACAATAGTTGATTGATTTCTAACAAGACCAGTGAATCCTTCAAATTCTATGCCCTAAAACAGTGGGCATCGTCCTTTGAAATGTTTGATCGATATTCCTCAAACATCTCTCACAAACGCGCTAGACGATATCTAACAATCTAACAAGGCTCAATCTAACTTAGTATGTCCTCTTTCCCAACACCTGGCAGCACCTTCCTCTGTCAACCTAGGAAGCCTACAGTCGTTGGTATTTATCTTGGTCTTAATGGTTAGTTGAATGGTTTGAATGAACTGGTGTAATCCCGACACTGCACTACAGCTTTACACAAGTCTTCAGTAAGAAAGAATACATAAATACTAAATAGACATATAAGACTCCCTGCCAAACGGTCACAGGGTCAGGCAACTGCGCCAATATCCCGGTAGAATCATTAATTCGGTAATTTCCAAGCAGGAAGCTTGACTCATAGACATGGCCGACGCAGCACAGACCGTATCGAAGATTTTTCCAGCACAATACAGTTTTTTAGATTTTATTCTCTAGAATTCAACAAATTTTCTTAAGAAACCTTGCCACTTGCCAGCGCCCTCTTAATGGATTTGTTTAGATTTTCTCGAAGTCTAAAATGTATCTAGGTGGCTTTGACCTTGAGCAAGATTCAACCAAAAGATTTTTTAAGACTCTGACATTTTCCACAACCTCCTAGCAACATTCACACCATAAGTTAGCAGTCGGAAACATTTTCAAGCAGAAGGCCCTGGTTGTGTGCTCGGATAGAAATTCAATGTGTGCTGTCGATGGCTGCCCTGCCTTGTCACAACACTCGCTTTCAAGGTCACGGGGATAGAAAACCCGGTGTGCATTTCGTGACCATCATTTTGGTCCATCCCATGGCATGCCGTACCTATAGTAAGTCTCAGGTTCTTTTGACAGCGCCGTCGGAAACATTTTCAAGCAGAAGGCCCTGGTTGTGTGCTCGGATAGAAATTCAATGTGTGCTGTCGATGGCTGCCCTGCCTTGTCACAACACTCGCTTTCAAGGTCACGGGGATAGAAAACCCGGTGTGCATTTCGTGACCATCATTTTGGTCCATCCCATGGCATGCCGTACCTATAGTAAGTCTCAGGTTCTTTTGACAGCGCCCCGGGACATAGGTAAGGTACTGCAACTTTGCACAGCCTTTGCTAAAGGTGGCAGTGGTTCGCTGCCAGCTCCATAAACTAGGTTCGGAAAAAAGGGGCTGCTACTTGTTTCGCAAACAATTTGGGCGTTTTTACTAAAGATAATTCGCACTGATTTGTGACGTTAAATGCGAAGAATTATTAATCCCGGCAAAAAAATAATCTGTACCTACATGACTTTGAAATTTAAAATTCGAATCAGAATTAAGATTTCGTGAATCACAAAAGGAATATTATTTTGAGGACTGGTCAATCAGTTTTTGATCGTTCATTAGATTTGTATAGGTATTCCATGGCATTGTCATGTTTAATGACCAGGCAGCAAAGCCCACACCGAACCGATTACGAATTAGAAAACAAGTTATCCAGACCGACATCGGCCAACTCTACACAACGGGAGAGTAAAAGGGGTATGCAAAACGAGGGTTCTCGCGGAAATATGATAAACCTGAGACATAGGCACTATAACCATTCACTCTGCGCACGTCTAAGGCTCGACATTTATCTGCGCCCAGCGTAAAAAAACAGCGCTCTCGGCCGCAACTTTGTCTCACCGCTGGGCATGTCCCACCAGCGCTTGCAGGTCGCCAAACACGAAGCCCGCGGCGGCGCGAGCGCTGGCGTCGACGTCGACCTCGACGCCGGCGCCGCCGTCGCGCAGGATCAGCCAGCGCAGGCAGTCGGCGCGCGCCGCCGCGTCCAGCGCTGGCACGCGAGTCGTGCGCAGGAAGCAGCGCGCCAGCGCCGACGGCAGCGTCGACTTTTGGCGTTCGGGACAAGCGAGACGAATTATATTTTAGTACAATTAAGTAGTTTTACATTGTACTTTTTAACACGTCATTTTAGTCTAGGTTACTTTTACGTTGTGTTATCTTAAATTTTTGACCTTCCCTATGACGTAATGTGATGTTATCAACAGGAAATAAACTAAATTGTATTGAAGTGAATGTTAACATAGCTATTTCAAACTGGGTTTGAATGCTAAACATAAGTTTAAACCACCGTTTATATATGGGAGCATTTTTTCAAAAATCGACTTTTGGCGTTCGGGACAAGCGAGACGAATTATATTTTAGTACAATTAAGTAGTTTTACATTGTACTTTTTAACACGTCATTTTAGTCTAGGTTACTTTTACGTTGTGTTATCTTAAATTTTTGACCTTCCCTATGACATAATGTGATGTTATCAACAGGAAATAAACTAAATTGTATTGAAGTGAATGTTAACATAGCTATTTCAAACTGGGTTTGAATGCTAAACATAAGTTTAAACCACCGTTTATATATGGGAGCATTTTTTCAAAAATCGACTTTTGGCGTTCGGGACAAGCGAGACGAATTATATTTTAGTACAATTAAGTAGTTTTACATTGTACTTTTTAACACGTCATTTTAGTCTAGGTTACTTTTGCGTTGTGTTGTCTTAAATTGTTGACCTTCCCTATGACGTAATGTGATGTTATCAACAGGAAATAAACTAAATTGAATTGAATTGAATTTCTACATGACTATTTCGAACCGGGTTTAGAATGAGAAACGTAAGTTTAAAGCCCCGTTTATACGGGAGCATTTTTTTAAAAGTCTGCCACAGCATTGCTATATTTCATAATATATTTGCGTATTTTATCATAATATCATATTTATAATTATATTATAAATAATTGATGCGTTAGCTTACATAAAAGAGTGATAAACAGTCTGTATTAAAATTATGAGCCGTGATATTTTGACAGCATAGAACTTAAGTGGCAGACTTCAGTAAAAAATGCTCCATGTTAGCGGGGCTTTAAAACCCAGTTTGAAACAGTATTATTCTAAACTAGTGCTAAAGAAAGGGCGAGCAGACATGAGTCTTAGAAATGTAAGGCAGATGGATGATTCGGAGGTGACGTACCTACTTCCGAGTGAAAGAGAACTTTGGGAAGTGGAAATCAATTGTAAGCATTCCGTTTGAACAAGCACCTACCTGTGTAATTCAACTCCAATCTACTGGGTACCCTGATTGATTGATTGATTGATTGAATGATTGATTGATTGATTGATTGATTCTGCATTCAGCTTGATGAAGCTGTGAATCTCAGTCTGGGATATTTAGGATGTTATGATCATGGTGGCTACGTGAAAGCTTGCACAGCATTAAAAGACTCCACGCTAAAATGTTTCCAAAAACAATCAATTCAATTATCAACACTACGTTTTGAATACCAACTCAAATCTCACTGTTTTTCCAACGTTTCGTAGCAAGGACTGATTACCTTAGCAACGAGTTGGAGCATAGGCTGTGTGTCGATTATCACCCTGAACATTGGAGTTAATAACAATCCGGGCAACTTCATCCGAGATGTGATTAGCTAGTGATAGGATAGTAATTCAAATGCATATTCTTCAATAATGCTAGTATACTATGCAAAATCATGGATACGTCCATTTCATGACAATTTGATTGCAATAACATCACGTTCATATCGCATATTTAGCATATTTCAGCTTTTAGTGCATATTTGGGTTGATACCTACTCAGATACTGCATAAAGTTGCAATTTTAAGCATTTTTGGCAGTTCTATAGCGCATATTTCAACCCCATTCTATCCAACGATACTGCATATTTGGCAATTTTTGCCGCCATTTTGCATATTTAAGTGGCCGGATCAGTTCGCCAGAAAGTGGCTTTCAGACGCTTTTTTTCCACCGTTTGAGGGTCACATCGTCGAAGTTATCATTTCGATATTTCAATAGGTTGTAAACAAAAGATGTGAATTGGGTAACCATGGCCCTTTTTTCGAAAATTTCCCTCCCGGAACGCTAGAACCACCCCGAAACTATTCATTGTTGACCTTCTTTAGAGCCATGTATACGAAAGTGCAATAGAGAATTCGAAAAAAGGGCCATGTTTACCCAATTTAAGGTCTTTTGTCCACCACAAACTGCAATATTGAAATGATAACTTCAACAATGTGACCCTCAAACAGTGGAAAAAATGGGTCTGTTTCAAAATTTTCCATGTTCAATTTTTAACTTTGTACACCCTACGATTGCTTCTCGACAAAATATGAGACGTTGTTGATACTCCGTGCCTCTCGTTATCGCGCTAGCTGTAGCTTCTTAGGTATTTACAAAGTTTGAGTAAACTCTTAAAAAAATATACAATCTGAACTGCTCCATACCCTTGAGCTTTTGATTTAGCATATTCAAGCTTTGATACTGTATCACTATCCCATCACTGGTAATCACACATCCCCACGCGGCTGCCAACATCGCCGCACCAAGACTCACGTCGTCGTCGTCTTCAGTGGTCGCCACGCCGACCACCACGACGCCTATGGCTATGCGTCTTTTAAGTAGCTGTCCAAAGTTACCCCGACCCTAGTACCCCTATTCTGTAACTTTTGTGATGTGAGATGAAATGAAATGAGAGTGGCAACTCTATGTGGTTGCCTATGTTATCATATGGAACAAATTAAGGTCCTCATTCTCATTACAATTCATCTTGCATCAGAAAAGTAACAGAATAGGGGTCCTGGGGTAACACTGGACAGCACTCATTATTATTATTTTTTATTTTTATTTTTATAAGTGTCCAAAAAATATACGCTGCAGTTTTGCACTGGTCTGTAATCATTTAATGTGTTCAAAAAAAATTGTCATTCTATCATAAAAACTGTATGAATAATTGATCAAATAGTGTAAAAAGTGTCCAAAGGTGCCCCAGTTGACAGTAGCGCAAATTGCAAGGGACTTTACGCGTACATTTATTGTTTCTTTCAACCACATTCTATCCTGCAACACTGCATATTTGGCCATTTTTGCCGCACATTTAAGTATGTTGATAGCGCAAATTTAGCGAATTTAAGCTCATGATTAAGCATATTCTGGCTTCGATACTGCATCACCATCCCATCACTGGTAATCGCACATCCCTGCAATGCTGCCAACATCGCCGCACCGAGACTCACGTCGTCGTCGTCTTCAGTGGTCGCCACGCCGACCACCACGACGCCGCTGGGCGCGGACTCGACGGCCGCGCGGAAGGCGGACACGCGTCTCGGGTCCGCGCCGTCGCCCGAGTCGTTCCGCGCGATCGCGCCCACTCGGCGCAGGCACAGGACGCACGGCGCGCGCGCTCCGGTCACCAGCGCCGTCAAGCGCTGCTCGGCCGCGCGAGGCGAAGCACCGCGCAGTCGCGTGCAGTCGGCGCGGAGAGTTGGCACGCCGAGGGACTGCGCAAAACGACGGCCATTGACTAAACTTAGCCGCGTTCACTCTCAAAGAGGCTACCCTGCTGTTACGTTTCACTCTCAAAGAGGCTCCCCTGCTGTTACGTTTAGAAGGAGAGCGGTGTTTCACTCTCACAGAGGCTCCCCTGCTGTTACGTTTAGAAGTAGAGCGGTTTTTCACACTCAAAGAGGCTCCCCTGCTGTTACGTTTAGAAGGAGACCGGTGTTTCACTCTCAAAGAGGCTCCCCTGCTGTTACGTTTAGAAGGATCAGCGGTGTTTCACTCTCAAAGAGGCTCCCCTGCTGTTTCGTTTAGAAGGAGAGCAGTGTTTCACTCACAAAGAGGCTCCCCTGCTGTTACGTTTAGAAGGAGAGCGGTGTTTTACACTCAAAGAGGTACCCTGCTGGTATGTTTAGAAGGAGAGCGGTGTTTCACTCTCAAAGAGGCTCCCCTGCTGTTAAGTTTAGAATGAGAGCGGTGTTTCACTATCAAAGAGGCTCCCCTGCTGTTACGTTTAGAAGTAGAGCGGTGTTTCACTCTCAAAGAGGCTCCCCTGCTGTTACGTTTAGAAGGATCAGCGGTGTTTCACTCTCAAAGAGGCTCCCCTGCTGTTACGTTTAGAAGGATCAGCGGTATTTCACTCTCACAGAGGCTCCCCTGCTGTTACGTTTAGAAGTAGAGCGGTTTTTCACACTCAAAGAGGCTCCCCTGCTGTTACGTTTAGAAGGATCAGCGGTGTTTCACACTCAAAGAGGCTCCCCTGCTGTTACGTTTAGAAGGATCAGCGGTGTTTCACTCTCAAAGAGACTCCCCTGCTGTTACGTTTAGAAGGAGAGCGGTGTTTCACTCTCAAAGAGGCTCCCCTGCTGTTACGTTTAGAAGGATCAGCGGTGTTTCACTCTCAAAGAGGCTCCCCTGCTGTTACGTTTAGAAGGAGAGTGGTGTTCCACTCTCAAAGAGGCTCCCCTGCGGTTACGTTTAGAATGAGAGCGGTGTTTCACTCTCAAAGAGGCTCCCCTGCTGTTACGTTTAGAAGGATCAGCGGTGTTTCACTCTCAAAGAGGTACCCTGCTGGTATGTTTAGAAGGAGAGCGGTGTTTCACACTCAAAGAGGCTCCCCTGCTGTTAAGTTTAGAAGGAGAGTGGTGTTCCACTCTCAAAGAGGCTCCCCTGCTGTTACGTTTAGAAGGAGAGCCGTGTTTCACTCTCAAAGAGGTTCCCCTGCTGTTACGTTTAGAAGGAGAGCGGTGTTTTACACTCAAAGAGGTACCCTGCTGGTATGTTTAGAAGGAGAGCGGTGTTTCACTCTCAAAGAGGCTCCCCTGCTGTTACGTTTAGAAGGATCAGCGGTGTTTCACTCTCAAAGAGGCTACCCTGCTGTTACGTTTAGAAGTAGAGTGGTGTTCCACTCTCAAAGAGGCTCCCCTGCTGTTACGTTTAGAAGTAGAGCGGTTTTTCACACTCAAAGAGGCTCCCCTGCTGTTAAGTTTAGAAGGAGAGTGGTGTTCCACTCTCAAAGAGGCTCCCCTGCTGTTACGTTTAGAAGGATCAGCGGTGTTTCACTCTCAAAGAGGCTCCCCTGCTGTTACGTTTAGATGGAGAGTGGTGTTCCACTCTCAAAGAGGCTCCCCTGCTGTTACGTTTAGAAGGATCAGCGGTGTTTCACTCTCAAAGAGGCTCCCCTGCTGTTACGTTTAGAAGGAGAGTGGTGTTCCACTCTCAAAGAGGCTCCCCTGCTGTTACGTTTAGAAGGATCAGCGGTGTTTCACTCTCAAAGAGGCTACCCTGCTGTTACGTTTAGAAGGAGAGTGGTGTTCCACTCTCAAAGAGGCTCCCCTGCTGTTACGTTTAGAAGAAGAGCGGTGTTTCACTCTCAAAGAGGTTCCCCTGCTGTTACGTTTAGAAGGATCAGCGGTGTTTCACTCTCAAAGAGGCTACCCTGCTGTTACGTTTAGAAGGATCAGCGGTGTTTCACTCTCAAAGAGGCTACCCTGCTGTTAAGTTTAGAAGGAGAGTGGTGTTCCACTCTCAAAGAGGCTCCCCTGCTGTTACGTTTAGAAGGATCAGCGGTGTTTCACTCTCAAAGAGGCTACCCTGCTGTTACGTTTAGAAGGAGAGCGGTGTTTCACTCTCAAAGAGGTTCCCCTGCTGTTACGTTTAGAAGGATCAGCGGTGTTTCACTCTCAAAGAGGCTACCCTGCTGTTACGTTTAGAAGGATCAGCGGTGTTTCACTCTCAAAGAGGCTCCCCTGCTGTTACGTTTAGAAGGAGAGCGGTGTTTCACTCTCAAAGAGGTTCCCCTGCTGTTACGTTTAGAAGGATCAGCGGTGTTTCACTCTCAAAGAGGCTACCCTGCTGTTACGTTTAGAAGGATCAGCGGTGTTTCACTCTCAAAGAGGTTCCCCTGCTGTTACGTTTAGAAGGAGAGCAGTGTTTCACTCTCAAAGAGGCTCCCCTGCTGTTACGTTTAGAAGGATCAGCGGTGTTTCACTCTCAAAGAGGCTACCCTGCTGTTACGTTTAGAAGTAGAGCGGTTTTTCACACTCAAAGAGGCTCCCCTGCTGTTAAGTTTAGAAGGAGAGTGGTGTTCCACTCTCAAAGAGGCTCCCCTGCTGTTACGTTTAGAAGGAGAGCGGTGTTTCACTCTCAAAGAGGCTCCCCTGCTGTTACGTTTAGAAGGAGAGCGGTGTTTCACTCTCAAAGAGGCTCCCCTGCTGTCACGTTTAGAAGGAGAGCGGTGTTTCACTCTCAAAGAGGCTACCCTGCTGTTACGTTTAGAAGGAGAGCAGTGTTTCACTCTCAAAGAGGCTACCCTGCTGTTACGTTTAGAAGGAGAGCGGTGTTTCACTCTCAAAGAGGCTCCCCTGCTGTTACGTTTAGAAGGAGAGCGGTGTTTCACTCTCAAAGAGGCTCCCCTGCTGTTACGTTTAGTAGGAGAGCGGTGTTTCACTCTCAAAGAGGCTCCCCTGCTGTTACGTTTAGAAGGAGAGCGGTGTTTCACTCTCAAAGAGGCTCCCCTGCTGTTACGTTTCACTCTCAAAGAGGCTCCCCTGCTGTTACGTTTAGAAGGAGAGCGGTGTTTCACTTTCAAAGAGGTACCCTGCTGTTTCGTTTAGAAGGAGAGCGGTGTTTCACTCTCAAAGAGGCTCCCCTGCTGTTACGTTTAGAAGGAGAGCGGTGTTTCACTCTCAAAGAGGCTCCCCTGCTGTTACGTTTAGAAGGAGAGCGGTGTTTCACTTTCAAAGAGACTCCCCTGCTGTTACGTTTAGAAGGAGAGCGGTGTTTCACTCTCAAAGAGGCTACCCTGCTGTTAAGTTTAGAAGGAGAGTGGTGTTCCACTCTCAAAGAGGCTCCCCTGCTGTTACGTTTAGAAGGATCAGCGGTGTTTCACTCTCAAAGAGGCTCCCCTGCTGTTACGTTTAGAAGGATCAGCGGTGTTTCACTCTCAAAGAGGCTCCCCTGCTGTTACGTTTAGAAGGATCAGCGGTGTTTCACTCTCAAAGAGGCTCCCCTGCTGTTACGTTTAGAAGGAGAGCGGTGTTTCACTCTCAAAGAGGCTCCCCTGCTGTTACGTTTAGAAGGAGAGCTACTGTATAGAGAGCCAGATACTATATACACATACAGTGCAGCAGCTATCATTTGGAGCCTGGTATGTTTTGAACGCTGATGGAAAAACTTACTATATTCCCAAAGTTCCTAAAAACGTTATTTAAAACCCCTGGGAAAAAGAGTATAGTAGTTACGAAACGTCAAGAAAAATGTTAAGTTTGACTTTAAAAACCTATGACTTAAAAGTTTAACCTTGAAACCAATCTGGAAATGACTTTCTTCCTTCTTGAAATCGACAGTTCCAGTGTTCAGCGTTCAACAGCACATGGGGCCAAAAAATGTTTAACTGTGCCTTCTTTAGGGTGACCAAACGTCCCGGTTTTCCCAGGACAGTCCTTGTTTTGAGGTCCCTGTCCCGGAGTCCCGAGAGACACCACCCGGGACGCCTAAATGTCCCGGTTTCCCTGTCATTCCATTTCATAAATTTTTTATTTTTTATTTCAAGTAACTTATCTATGTTTGATCTGTGTTATTTTTGTATATTGCCATTTTCAAGCAATTGGTTTATGGATATGGTGTAGTAAATCACAATAAGCGGCCCCACACCCTCATCAAACCCCTTCTGAATCCTTACTTTCTGACTTCTTTGCTTTAATCTGCCATTATTGTTTATTGTTGGAGTCAGAAAATGGGAGTGGGAGCTAAAAAAATCGGTAAATTCGACTAATTTAAATCATAAATTATATAGAGAATGGGGGGGGGGGGGCCTTGCGTTATTTTCTGCAAGTTGCAGTTCCGGCACGTTACGGTCCTGACTGAGTGGTATGGGTATATTGACCTCCTCCCCCCCACCCCACCCGTACAAAAATGTCCCGGTTTTTGAGTTCGAAAATGTGGTCACCCTAGCTCTCTTTCATGTCCTTTCCAGTCCCAAGTCAAGCTATCTGTCCAATTTGAGAACCGTAGTTCACCGAAAGCGTGAGTTGGGACCGTAGTGAAGTCGGGGCCCGCACTGACCTTGGCGAGTGCGTCGACGATCAGCGCCTTGCCGGAACCGCGCGGCCCACGCAACAGGAACGCCGCCTTCACGGGCGAGCCACCGCCGCTGCAAAGGGGAACAAGCCGGGGTGAACACGGGACACACAACCCCTCGTAACCCCTCGTGCTTGCTATCACGCTAGGATACTCGGAAACATTGATCTGACACCCAAGTACCTAGCATAAAAACCGTCATCAAGAACGTTCCGGTGGACTTCGAAAAGCCAACGGGGGACAACTTGCGTTCAAGGTTGGGGTTGAACGTAATCGAACGTTTGGCAAATGTGAACGTTGAACGCAAGTTATCCCCCGTTGGCTTTTCGACGTCCACTGAACGTTTTTGTGCTACTTGGGCAGTTGCTAGATGATATCATGTACATTTCAAGCTTCATTCAAAATATTTATACTTATCTGAACATGTTTTTAAATATTAAGAGCAGTTTCACCTTGTCTTATTCCCAGTTTTTCCTATTGATACCAGTTTCACCTTGCCTTCTCAAAAGCTTCTAGAACACCGATTTGGCTGCCTATTTTGAATTTCACGCAATGATCATCCTTGAAATAGAGACTTCGAAACAAAATAGTTTAGTAAATTTATGTTTCTTAGTAATTAGAAGTTATTTATTTACCAACAGTGATTTAGCAGTTAGTTCTGTCAAATACATTTTGAAACATATTGGAGAGTAAAATTGCCTACAACTAGAATTTCAAAGGATTTTGTCCAATGCTACAAATGTGAACACCATTTCGCTCCAATCGAATTTAGAAGCGAGTATTTTTTCGCTCTAGCACTAGTGCCCTAGCATAACCCTGGCACCCTAGCATAGCCCCGGCACCCTAGCATAGCCCTGGCACCCTAGCGTAGCCCTGGCACCCTAGCATAGCCCTGGTACCCTCGCATAGCCCTGGCACCCTAGCATAGCCCTGGCACCCTAGCATAGCCCTGGCACCCTAGCATAGCCCTGGTACCCTAGCATAGCCCTGGCACCCTAGCGTAGCCCTGGCACCCTAGCATAGCCCTGGTACCCTCGCATAGCCCTGGCACCCTAGCATAGCCCTGGCACCCTAGCATAGCCCTGGCACCCTAGCATAGCCCTGGCACCCTAGCATAGCCCTGGCACCCTAGCATAGCCCTGGTACCCTAGCATAGCCCTGGCACCCTAGCGTAGCCCTGGCGCCCTAGCACAGCCCTGGCACCCTAGCATAGCCCTGGCACCCTAGCATAGCCCTGGCACCCTATCATAGCCCTGGCACCCTAGCATAGCCCTGGCACCCTAGCGTAGCCCTAGAGCCCTAGCGGGAAAATTTAAAAAACCAAATATAATTGGAGCGCCTGGTGTGAACATTTGCAACAGTGTGCCATGGGAGAATGAGCCAAGAGTGAGAAACCGTCGAGCTGTATTCGAAAAACGTTTCGCAAGCTTTCCGACAAGCTTCCCCCTCATCGCCGAAGACGACGACAAAGACGAAGACGACGGCCTGAGACGACGAACGCACCTGAGAGCGACGCCAACGCCGCCGCGCAACTGCGCCAAGCAAGACTCGAGTCCGGCCGGGCACCGAGCCACCACCGCGCCCCGCGCCGTTGCCGTGACGATGCTCGGCGGCAGCCAGCCCCAGCAGTCGGGACCCTGCGGGAGCGAACTCGGATTGGGACGGCTGTGAAATCTGTCGGCTCCCGGTCTCGGACCTGGACGCTTGCACGGCGCTTTAAGGCACTGCCGTTGCTGACGTCAAGGGACTCTCCGTTTCACATCACGAAGGGGAGTGGATTTGTATCTTCCTCGGGGACCCACTGCTGCTAGACACGAGCTAAGAGTTTGAAAACTCACAAGCCATGTCTTGAGCCAGACAAAATGCTCTATGAGCAGTTTTGGAACTCTTAGCTCGTGTCTAGCAGCAGTGGGTCCTCGAGGAAGATGCAGATCCACTCTCCTTCTCAACGTGAAAAGGCGTGTAGCAATCGATAGATGGACACTAGACTTGATTGCTGGGTCTTGAAATAAATGAGATGTAGGTAGTAGGTACCTACAATTTTATTATTGACTTTCGTAACCAGTTTCTTTGATTGTCTTAATCAACTGGCAAAACTTCCATAAGAAGTAATGGGCTGATATCAAGACTTAGACTAATATCTAGACCTAGACCTAGACCTAGACCAATTAATCAAGATCAAGACCCAGACTGAAAAAGAAATTCAGACATGGTCATAGACCCTCAGATGAAACTGTTCCACACAGGGTTTTGAATGCCCAACTTATTTTCAAGGTTTCCCAACGTTTCGTAGCCTGCGCTACTAGTAATTGCCTCAGGGGTGACAGCTTGACAGAATGTGATAACGTAAAAACTCCATAAACCCATTTGAAGTTTCGAATTTCACTGAAAACTATTCAAGTTCACATCACTTCGTTCGGTGCTTTCACCGTGGCCTGGCATCTTACAGTGGCTGAGCATCTACCGTGGCTAAGCATCTTACCGTGGCTAAGCATCTTACCATGGCTAAGCACCTTACCGTGGCTAAGCATCTTACCGTGGCTAAGCATCTTACCATGGCTAAGCACCTTACCGTGGCTAAGCATCTTACCGTGGCTAAGCATCTTACCGTGGCTAAGCATCTTACCGTGGCTGGGCATCTTACCGTGGCTAAGCATCTTACCGTGGCTGGGCACCTAAGGCCAAAGAAGGACCGAGGACTGCTGTACCTGCGAGATCGCCGTCGAGTCCTTGAGGATGAAACCCGGCTGCGCAGGATCGAGCGCCGTCACCCGCACGTAGACGGGTTCAACGTCGCGCTGAGAGTACCGCAGCGAAGGCACAAGACTGCGGCACAACGTTAGAAGCCGTTAGGTTGCACTCGGCCAATAAGGAGCGGCAAAACTTATCAATTTAGAGGGACCATTGCTAGCCGGGATACGCAACTAGCTCAGCGCTGTATGTATCCCATGCAACCTTCGACCATTGCTAGCCGGGATACGCAACTAGCTCAGCGCTGTATGTATCCCATGCAACCTTCGACCATTGCTAGCCGGGATACGCAACTAGCTCAGCGCTGTATGTATCCCATGCAACGTTATAGTATAGGCCGTAGGAGCTGTCATCTTTGGTCAGATCATCTCCATGACCATGATTATGTCTTTATGTATTGCTATTTAAAAGATTAAATATTTACTAGTCCATTCTAAATAAGACAATTGAATACTATAAGTGGCTAAATAATCACCTTGTTTGTTGGTTTTAATGTTTATTCAGTTTTAAGATAACAGAAAAACGGCACCATACATGTTGAAAGCAGTGAGAGCTGGCTCGGCATGCTAGTTGCCTATCCCGTACCGGAGCAGTGATCGAAGGGTATACAGTGTAGGTACAGTGTAATATAGTGTAATACTAAAGCAGCTCAAAGCCCACAAAGCTGTTGCCCATTCTACTTGTTACCTGCACACGTCGACGAGCAACAGGTCTCCAAGCGCAACCCAGCGCGGCACCGCAAAGTATTGCGCCAGTGCCGAATCCAGCGCCTCGCGTTCGATCGAGACGGAAGAAACCAGCGCGACGGTCGCCGCTGACGCAACCGTAGGCATCCATTCCGCAGGAGCATCTGCGAACCGCAGCCGCTGCACAACGCCCGCCAATCGCGCAGTCACGTTGAACGCAGCCGTTTCCGAGGCCAAACACGTGCGCAGCCCGACTACGCCCAAGGCTTGGACGGCGCCTTTACCGCGACGGCCACGAGCGACAAGCCAACGCGGCTGAGAACCCCACGCGGAAGCGGGCACGAACAGGCAAGTGGAAACGTCGACGTTCGGTGATGCTGCGGGGATGAGCGTACGCAGGAGTGCTTCGGGAGCGGCGACCACGCGATACTCGAGCATGCGTGCGAAAGTGGTGAGCAGGATGCGTTCGGCTGGCAGTCCGCGGAAGAGCAGCCGAAGCGTGAGACGCAGTGTGCGAGCGAGTTCCATTGCTTGGTTATGTCAATCGCGAGGTCGCTAGCTGAGGTCGGTCGGCCTGGAAGCTGGTGTAATGTTCTCGTTCATGCCGATATCCAGTGCCATACAATTTTTCCGGCGTGTTCTTTTGTAGAAGCGAAGGAAAGATGAATTCTCTCGTTGTATGACAGCACACCTGCTCTTGTTTTGATCCTCCGTGACGTCACAGCCAAAGGTCGCAATTTGTTTTCAGCAATGTTCTGGCGCTACATTCACATCGCTGTCGCCGGTGAGATTAGGGCAACGAGTTTGTTTCAGTAATACCTCAATGGTAATACTCGCTCATTCTTGCATTTAAAAACATCGTCAAAGCCAGCTCTATGAAATGGTAAGTATTTTAATTTTTAAACAACATTTATAGAAAATTAAGTGGTTTCTTAACCAAGTTGAGGTGCAGAAACTGAAATGCACAACAACATAACCTCTCCGCCTCATCTTCTGTCAACAATATTTTCCCTGCTTACAGCATTCCCTACTATATAAGAAGGAAAGTGCGCACGAGGACAGTGTTTGGTGTTGCGCGTGGGGTCGCCGACGGGAGGACGTAGTCGAAGCGGCCGACGCAGGCGGAGAGAGTTCGAAACGAGAAGAAAAGAAGCCCGCAGAGTACATAGTTACAGGCGGCGTCGACGATCTCGTCAAGGTTTGGTCACTGAAGAATGATCGGCTCGAGCTCAAGCACAAGCTGGAAGGACACTCGCTGGGCGTCGTCTCTGTTGCCATAAACAACGAAGGGACAGGTTCGTGCCTTTAATTCTTACCAATGTCGCTGTAAGTCCGTTTCCTCTTTCTCGAGCTGACAAACCACCCTTACCCTGTGTACACAGTGTGTGCGTCGAGTTGTTTGGACTCGTCGCTGCGACTGTGGGACCTGGCGACGGGCCGTCGCGTGGCCAGCGTCGACGTTGGTCCCGCCGACGTTTGGACCGTCGCCTTTTCGCCCGACGACCGATTCGTCGTCAGCGGCAGCCACTCGGGCAAGATCAACCTGTACGGAGTCGAGTCGGCGAGGGAGGAACAATCGCTGGACACGCGCGGCAAGTTCACGCTCAGCATCGCATACGTGAGTGAAGGAGACCCGGAGCTGGGGGAATCGATTTGCGTTGCCGTGCCGCGGGAGTCTAGTGTTCTAAATTTTCCGGAAAATTTGAAGTTGCGGAAAAAAACGGATATTTTTCCCCGTTTTTTTCCGGAAAAATTGAAAAACTAGCTTTTGAAAGACTTTATCATTTATTATCGGTCGAGCCATCTACACACATTGTCTTTCTTGCACATTGTCACATCATGTCTTTGCAGTAGTGTATGGGGTGGGTAGATATTTTGTTGCAATCAACCAAGTGTGAGAGGCTTGTGTTTTTTGTGTTTTCTCGTGCGTTTTTTTTTGGGCCTGCTCAGATTGTGATGCAATTTCCAGGGTGTATTTGAAGGAAACATTATGCTACTTGATAAATGTACTAAATTCCAGTCTTGTTTCTCGAATCGTTGCATACCGCATGATCAAATTCCAACCTAGTTATTTCTTCAATTTTTCTTCAATTTTTCCGACCCCCTGGGGAAAAAAAAACGGAAAAAAACACGTTTTTTTTTCCCAATTTTTCCGCAAAAATTTGGCACCTTTTGAAACCCTACGCGGGACTGTGACTGTTAGCTGACTGGTTTCGTTCCGCAGAGCCCCGACGGCAGACACATAGCGAGCGGCGCCATCGACGGCATCATCAGCGTGTTCGACGTGGCGTCCGGCAAGCTGGTGCACACGCTCGAGGGCCACGCGATGCCGATCCGGTCGCTGGCTTTCTCGCCCGACTCGCAGCTGCTGCTCACGGCCTCCGACGACGGACACATGAAGCTCTACGACGTGTGAGTCGATGCGCACGTCCAAGTCACTCGACTTCTGGCTAGATAGATAGATTTCCTTTATTGGCTTAAATAAATAAAACATTTACAAGCCATGAATCCCGTTAGGGATCGTCAGGATGGTACAGAAAAATGTTGTTGATGAAAATACAGTTAAAATGATAGGCATATGACGATACGAAAATATAACAAAGTGCAATATATTGGTAGCAATAACAATAATAATAATAATAATAAAAGTAATCATAATACTTATATTGATCATAACAATAATAATAATATGGTTATCATTGATAATAGGAGCTAATTAACCGTTTTATAATAATTTGTAAATAATTCTAGAGGTAATTAGTGTGGTAGGTAGTAGCAATACTTATACTGACGTCTTACTAACAGCTTCTTTCTAACTTGACTTCTTACTGGGTTTTGAATGCCAAGTGAGGTGTTGGTATTCTAAACCAAGTTTCAAATACCTTTAGGTACTGCATTTCACGTTCGTTGAGAAGAAGCTAGTGGATTTGCATCTTCCTCAAGGACCCACTGCTGCTAGACACGAGCCAAGACTTTCAAAACTGACAAGCCATGCCTTGAGCCAACAAAGGCGCTATGGGCAATTTTGAAATTTTAAACTCATAGCAGCAGTGGGTCCTAGAGGAAGATGCAAATCCACTCTCCTTTTTAACGTAAAATAGAGTCTAATTTTTGGTTTAGGACAAGCAGATAGGAAATTGAACCCAGTTGACTGTGCTCTGTACACTGTTAAAATAGAATTGTACTTTCTTGAGCCCGCTCTAGCTCCAATCCTCGATAATATCATTGAATTTTAGAAAATTGTGGAATTCAAAACAGATAGTTCTACCTTACTTGTCATCACCTATGCAAAAAGGTTAGGTATTTAATTTTTTGAAATTGACACCAAATAAAACAGAATTTCAGTAACTTACTTTTGACAAAAAGGTTGAAGGTATGTGAGAAGGGGCTGTAAACATATTGTTTGAAAAGTTTCACGCCCATGAAAGAGTTCAAGAGTTTCAAAACTGCCCTTAGAGCCTTTTGTTCAGCTCACAACATGGCTTGTAGGTTTTCAAACTCTTAGCTCATGTCTAGGAGCAGTGGGTCCTCGACGAAGATGCAAATCCACTCTCCTTAACGTGAAATGGAGTAGTACAACTCTTGACAAAACTAACCGATCCCATTGTACTCCATTTCACGAAAAAAAAGGGGAGTGGATTTGCATCTTCCTTGAGGACCCACTGCTGCTAGACACGAGGTAAGAGTTTCAAAATTGCCCACAGAGCCTTTTGTCCGGCTCAAGACACGGCTTATCAGTTTTGCAACTCTCAGCGCGTGTCTAGCAGCAGTGGGTCCTCGAGAAACATGCAAATCCACTCTCCTTCTCGAAGTGCAACGGAGATGCAAATCCACTCTCCTTAACGTGAAACGGAGTAGTACAACTCTTGACAAAACGAACCAATCCCATTGTACTCCATTTCACGTAAATAAGGGGAGTGGATTCGCATCTTCCTCGAGGACCCACTGCTGCTAGACACGAGCTAAGAGTTTCAAAATTGCCCATAGAGCCTATTGTCTAGCTCAAGACATGGCTTAAATCAGTATTGAAACTATAGATCGTGTCTAGCAGCAGTGGGTCCTCGACGAAGATGCAAATCCACACGCCCCATAACGTGAAACGGAGTACAACTCTTGACAAAACTAACCGATTCCATTGTCCTCCATTACACGTAAAGAAGGAGAGTGGATTTGCATCTTCCTCGAGGACCCACTGCTGCTAGACACGAGCTAAGAGTTTCAAAATTGCCCATCGAGCCTTTTATTCAGCTCAAGACATGGCTTGTGAGTTCTGCAACTCTCAGCTCGTGTCTAGCAGCAGAAGTTCCTCGACGAAGATGCAAATCCGCACTCCCCATAACGTGAAACGGAGTACAACTCGTGCCGAAACTGACCGACCGCGTTGTGCTTTGCCCCGGCGCCACGCAGCCAGCACGCGGACGTCGCCGGCACCGTTTCGGGCCACGCCTCGTGGGTGCTCGGAGTCGCGTGGGCGCCCGATTCGCGCCACTTCGCGTCGTGCTCCGCTGACAAGACGGTGCGCGTGTGGGAGCTCGCGCGCCGCAAGTGCCTGCACACCTTCGCCGAGCACGCGGACCAGGTCGGTGCAATCGGCGTCCGATCTCGGCGTCCGATCGGTACAAAGGTCGTCCGATCTCGGCGTCCGATCTCGGCGTCCGATCTCGGCGTCCGATCGGTACAAAGGTCGTCCGATCTCGGCGTCCGATCGGTACAAAGGTCGTCCGATCTCGGTGTCCGATCGGTACAAAGGTCGTCCGATCGGTACAAAGGTCGTCCGATCGGTACAAAGGTCGTCCGATCTCGGCGTCCGATCTCGGCGTCCGATCTCGGCGTCCGATCTCGGCATCCGATCGGTACAAAGGTCGTCCGATCTCGGCGTCCGATCTCGGCTTTGGAGTCTCGGCTTCGGAGTCTCGGCTTCGGAGTCTCGGCGTGCGAGTCTGGGCAGTTTCCCGCTTTGTAGCCTGCGCTGTTCCTCTCCTGGGTTTGAGCTTGACGTGTTGTTTTCAACTAAACTCATTGTCACGTTAAGAACGCTAGCGGTGTTTTACTGTCAAAGACACCCTGCTAGTAGGCAGAAGCCAGAGGTTACAACATTCGCAGGCCGTCTCATTATTCTGCTAAATGGTTCGCAAGCAAGGGTCTCCGGTCCTGAACCGTAAATTCTATTGAATGATTGACAGCGCACTTTCGGGTGTCTGCAGAACAAAACTAGCGTTCTTAACGTGAAAAAGAGTATAGGGCAACAGACTGGACGGACATAAGAGGAGCACAGATATAAGGTTACCCAGATATGCCACTCCCATACTAAAGCAGCTACGCAAAAGCCCTCCGCCCGCAATAATAGTTTCGCCGGCAGTCAAGGGATGGAGCCACTGTTTGTTGTTATATCACCTGTAACCAAGGTAACTGTAACCACCAGAGGAACATTGGGTCCCTTGATTCTAATTGGCCTTGTGCCATGGCCTGGTAGATGAAGCCACAACTGTAACCACCTGAGGAACATTGGGTCCCTTGATTATAATTGACCTTGTGCCATGGCCTGGTTGATGAAGCCACAACTGTAACCACCTGAGGAACATTGGGTCCCTTGATTATAATTGACCTTGTGCCATGGCCTGGTAGATGAAGCCATAACTGTAACCACCTGAGGAGCATTGGGTCCCTTGATTATATTGACCTTGTGCCATGGCCTGGTAGTCGATGTTAAAACAGGTTGCCAACGCACCCCAGCGATTGCCGGCCAAACTACTAGCATCGAATTCTTGCCGTAGCCATAGCTATAGGTATGGTAGAACATCTGGGTAACCTTATGTCTGTGACGTAGCCATAGCTAGGTATGGTAGAATGTCTGGGTAACCTTATATCTGTGACGTAGCCATAGCTAGGAATGGTAGAATGTCTGGGTAACCTTATATCTGTGACGTAGCCATAGCTAGGTATGGTAGACTGTCTGGGTAACCTTATATCTGTGACGTAGCCATAGCTAGGTATGGTAGAATGTCTGGGTAACCTTATATCTGTGACGTAGCCATAGCTAGGTATGGTAGAATGTCTGGGTAACCTTATATCTGTGACGTAGCCATAGCTAGGTATGGTAGAATGTCTGGGTAACCTTATATCTGTGACGTAGCCATAGCTAGGTATGGTAGACTGTCTGGGTAACCTTATATCTCTGATAGTAGATATAAGAATAACATTAAAAATAGCGTTGCGCTCACTCAGTTTATAATGGACGGACAAAACTCGCTCAGATTGCCAATGACCACACGTGATCTGGGCATGGAGGCTCGTTGGATTTCAAGTCCGTGGGCCGAAGTTTCCCGAGCAAGTGTTTTTACGTCGTCGTCGTCGTCGTTGTCTTGCCGCAGGTCTGGGGCTGCAAGTATTCGCCCGACGGCAAGAAGATCGTCTCGGTCTCGGAAGACCGCTGCATCAACGTCTACTCCTGTCCGGCGTAACTCGTCGCGGCCCGCCATTGGCTGCGACCGCCCACGTGCCGAATGCTGATTGGCCGCGGCCCACCAAACGCAGCCCACCGATTGGACGACAGCCGGCGAGGCTCACGACGCCGAGTGCTGATTGGTCGAAGGAAGTGTGACAGGACGTGTTGTTGAGAGTGACAATTTTACGTGTGACGTCGACGTGCGCAGCAAACTGTGTTCAACGGCACGAAGAGAAACATATACTTAACGTTAGTGTGTGAAATACTCTTCCGAACAGGGAGGCCATCTTTCTTTCTCAAACAATAAACAAGATGTCTTATTTTAAGTTCATGTGTGTTGTATTGTTCCTTTGTTTTTCCTGCCAGGGCTCGTTTAAACCAGATTTGACTGTAATTACACGAAAAAATGTACCTATTTCTTTTTTAAATGTAAATGTTCATGGTTTCTTGTTAATATTCTTCTATATAAGACTTGTGCGTGCCTGTTCTAACTTCTGCTCTATGATTTCTATTTTGAAAATAGGTACCTACCTATAGTGGGGTGAAAACTCTGAGACAGATTGTGGCTTCACGGGTGATTAGTAACTATGAGAGGAGCCGACGTTGTGTTTGTTTTTCCAGTTGTCCTTGAGGACCAAGAGTGTCGGACCCTTTAGTTTCACTGTTTGTCTGCAGTCTGCCAACTGTTGATAGGTAAACTGAGGTGATCTATACATGGAAGTGGGACCTACAAACAATGGTAGCCTGGTAGGTTGGTAGGTAGGGCTGATGGTGATGCCTATTTCCCCGAGCAGAGGTGTGTGCGATGTGGGGAATGTTGAGGGGGAAACCAGGTTAAAACCAGGTTGAATTGGCCACAGTAAAAACCTTTCCGTATTAGGTTTTACTGTGGTTTTACCTTAAAATAATATAAAAACGAAAAAACCCCAGACTCATAACTACGCAAACGAATGCATTTTAAAATCTGAGTTCCTTACTTTTCTGGCCATGAATTGTCTATCCTTTCACTCATATTGCTTACCTTGAACTAGAATCCTTTTGGGGTGGTTGTACCTCCCCCCCCCCTCGCGCACACGAAAAACAAATATGCAATAACTTACGAATAGAAAACGCAACTCGGGTTCGCAATTTCGGGCGAAACATTGCCAGCACCCATGGCCTAAAATGGTGAGCAAGGATCGTTGGAAGCAGAAGAGGGCTTTGGCCGAGGGTGCTTATGGCCGTAAGTGAAATTGCGAGTTTTAAAAGAGCTTATGGGCCGCAGCTATGGCAAAGTAGGTGGCTGGCAATGGAACACCTTACCATGTTACAATTAGAGCCCTTATTTAGGGAAGTCGGTTTCACTTTCATGGCACAAAGTCCTGCTGGAACTTGTGATTTAATTATTTTTCTTTGCAATATTTGCTGGCAATTTCCAGCGGTGGCATCTGGCGCGCAAGGGATACCTGTTATTGTCACAAAGCTGTGATCACGAGGCGTTCGTGAGAGTCGATTTCGTGTCACAAAGTCCGGCACCGAATGGATGTTACTGTCAGGATTGCCAGAAGCATGTTTCGTCTTATTCTTGGCCACACACATTGAAAATATTCCTGCGGCTCCCGGTAAAGATGTGCGCCGATTTAGGTTTCCCGGGGGACAATGTGACCCAACGGTTGAAGGAAAGTATTGGGCTGTGTAGACTCCAGACATTGCGCTGTCAATCATTCGATGCTCAGACCGTTCAACCCTTTAGCGGAACAATGGGACGGCCTGCGAATGTTGACACCTTTGGCTCATTCAGTATACAGGTACGGCGGAGAGCGGGACTGGGAGACTGCAAGCGAAGACCGCGAGCGAGACGAAATCGAAATTGCAGCACGATAGTGCAGGGAAAAGCCGTCCCGTTTTCAATAATCGCCTGCCGCCGGCGAATTGCCGACAGATCGTTCTATGTAGGTACTTGAAGACAATCGGCGCAGACCGGATCTCGTTTCGAACGCTTCGAGATTCGATCTCGCTTCTTGGCAAAAAATGATCTTCGTCGTGCAAACCTCGATCGACGAATACTATTGCCATGAGGCGAATAACAGGAACTATTATGACGAACTTTTTACGAACGTTGTGTTTTTCTATATGTTATGGTGTACGCTATGTGGGCTACCAGAAAGGCATGCACACTATTCAGGATCTTTTTTCAATCTATAATAGGTATAATTCTTGACGTTATTATTGGTCTCATTATGTCATATTATTGGGCGATTAGTTCTTGCTAATTACTTTGAGCCAACAATAAAAAAATTCTTAAAAAATTCATTGTTTATAATAGGTATGCATATAGTTTTACCAACATTTTAACTTCTATAATTGAGTTCCCACCACAATCTTCCTCGATCTTCCAACCGCAATCTTCCATCGCGATCACACTGCCACCAGGCATGAGCGAATTGAGTTTTAAAACTGTCCATATAACCATTTATTCGGCTCGGCCGACATGGCTTGTGAGTTTTGAAACTCTTGCTGCAGTGGGTCCTCGAGGAAGATGCAAATCAATTCTCCTTTTTAACGTGAAATGGAGTTTATTAGTTGCAATAATTGTATTCGCTGTATGCGATTGCCACATAGCATTTGTTTGTGTAAACACACATATTTCCAACTGAGTAGAAATAAGGTACAGCTATATGGACATAAAAATGACAAAGACTTGAATCGATCGGCCTACTGCTAGATGCCTTGGAGCACCGCTCGCCGACGCAGAGTCCGAGGGTGGGTACCTTTCTTTACGCGGCCAAACAAGGAGATCTCTCCGGGCTGACATCGCCGGAAGGAGCTGGCCCAAAGCTCTGCACTCGCGGTAGAAAAAGCAGAAGCAGTCAGTCAGGATCTTCGATCTTCATTACCACGAGAGGGCATCCCGAAGCCGAAGGGCGAAGCACAGACAGGGCTTACACAGGCGGTCCATGTCTGTGTTGGTATATTGGCACTGCGAAATCTCGAGGCAATGGAACCCTGCAATTGTATTCCGCCATTCCCCTCGCAATTATCAAGCCAAGTACTTGAGAATACAATCAAGGGATGCCGGCACTACATCACATCTGTTTCTCTCACCCATTTTCTCTCTCCCATGACTTGGCATGAGTCACACCCACCCCATTGGCACCTATGTTTCCCACGAAGCCGTTGCTCCATGCGATGGTCCGTCTGTGTCGAGTGTATCTGTGGTGAAACCCCGTCCGAGCACGGCCAGTTCGCCGGCTTTCTCGGCCGCTCGTCGCTCCAGGCGGCAGTGCATCTATGTCGGGCCATTGCCGTGACGTCACGACTTCTGTGTACCTAGAGCGCGGTCAGACGAAGACCATCATTCGTTCACAGCCTCCTGAAGCATCATCATGTGTGATCGTCGCTGCAGTGTCTTTGTAGTTCGAGCGTTGGCCGTCGCGGCGCTGCTTGGCGCCACCGTCGCGCTGCCCGCCAAGAAAAATACTATAAGTGAGTACAAAAACCGCTGCTCGAGTCCCGAATGGTACCGCAAAAGCAGAGTCGATGGACAACTCGGCACCTTTAGCTGTTGCTATTAAAATAATATATATTAACATTTTACGCTGTTCCGTTTTTTCTACAGAGCTCCCCGAAGGTCACGTGACGTGCTACCGGGACGACCCGAAGTTCAACGAGTGCTTCCGAACGTCGCTGCAGGTGCTGCTAACGGCGTTCCATGCAACAGGTGGGTCACGGTCTATTAGAGAGGGGTGATTGTCGCAAACAGAGAGAAAGAACCCCTTGTCCCTTAAGGAGCTTGACGAATTCGAGCGGATAATATGTCTTCAGAGGTATTTTAATTTCAGACAAGAAGTAGCGGCAATACTTTCAAAAGCACACTTTTTAGAAACAAATTCAACATCAGTCAAAACTCCCAAAAGGTGCTGCATTGCCCAAGCTTGACCCGTTGACTGCACCGGGAGCAGGGAATTCTAATTCCCGCATGCTAATGACATTGAAGCACAGATTGGCGTACCCAGATACATCATCATATGGGAGTAATTTGGCTACGGCAAAGACATAGGAGCTAGTAGATGAGAAAGCCGTGGCTGGAGGGCGCTAGCAGTGATAAGAGAGAAGGTACAGATTGACGTACCCAGATATATCATCATATGGGAGCCAAGGCTACGGCAGAGACATAGGAGCTAGTAGATGAGAAAGCCGTGGCTGGAGGGCGCTAGCAGTGATAAGAGAGAAGACTATGAAACTAAGTGTATGAAAAGAGCGAGTTAACTAGCAATTGGAACGGTAGTGGCTCCATCACCCAATTATTGCTTTCTGAGTTATTTTAGCTTGTGGTTGAGGGGACTGCGGTAATTATTGAGGGGCTCCCCGCACTGAGACAGTCTGTTTGAGAGAGTGGTTCCCGTACTGAACGCTCGGCTCGCTGTGCGCAGGCGTGCCCGCACTGGGCGTGCTCCCTCTGGACCCGATGGCAGTGCCCCTGGTGCGCATCGAGTACACCCAGGGGGACGACTTCGTCAGCAACGTCAACGTCACGAACCTCGTCGCTCGCGGCCTCCACACGCTCAAGATCAACGGCGTCCGGTGAGCGTCTATATCAATCCCGTGCTCACGGTCCACTCGACTGACACCAAACTCCATTTCACGTTACGGAGGAGAGTGGATTTGCATCTTCCTCGAGGACCCACTTCTGCTAGACACGAGCCAAGAGTTTCAAAACTGCTTATATATAGTCTTGTGTTATGCCCAAGAGATGGCTTAAAAGTATTGAATCTCTTAGCTCGTGTCTAGCAGCAGTGGGTCCTCGAGGAAGCTGGCAAATCCACTCTCCGTTCTTAACGTGGAATGGAGTTTAATTCCATCGACCAATTTCCACAATAATTGGCCAATTGGCGCTAGTGGGCTCTAGGCCCTCGCTCCGCATTTTCAGCTCCGCATTTAGATCATCCTCAACGACCCACTAATGCTGGAGACACTAATATCATATCATCATCAGAGAACCGTTATATGCATAATATCTAAGTTTAGAGCTATCGAAGGTGCCATACAAATGTCATCTAAATCGGTTCAATCGCTCTGTATATGTATTACGTCGGGATTTCTTTCAAGTCTTCGCACGCTTGGCTCGCTCTTCCAAATACTAAAGGCCATATTCCACTAGGGCTGCAACCTGCCGATCCATGGCCCTCTAAATGGTTTTGTTCCATTAGTGGTGATAGTAAATGTGCGGTAAGAAGGCCTAGGATCAGCAGGTTGCAACCCTAGTGGAATATGGCCTTTAGCAACAGAATTCGCCAATAAAAGGGTCGACTCATCGAGCTATACAAGAGCGGTGTAAGTATCGTACGGGCCGGGCGGGTGTTCGGGCAGCAATCGAGTCTAATTCCTCGTCGGCGTGCCGTGATTGCCATCGCCGCAGGTCGAACTTCTCGACGGGCGAGGACTTCTTGCTGCGCGTCAACGTGTTCCTGCCGCACTTCCAGCACGACGGCCACTACGTGGTCGACGGCAAGTTCCAGGAGCTGCCCATCCTAGGGAGCGGGCGGTACAACATCACCTCGGGTGCGTTGCAACACTGTACACGCGCTGGCAAGGGCTAGACTTCATTGCACGTTAAGAATGGGAGTGGATTTGCATCTTCCTCAAGGATCCACTGCTGCTAGACACGAGCTAAGAGTCCCACAACTGCTCAAAAAGCCTTTTGTCCGGCTCAAGACATGGCTGGAAAGTTTTCGAACTGTTAGCTCATGTCTATAGCAGCAGCGGGTCTTCGACGAAGTTGCTATCCATTTTCCTTCTTAACGTGAAATGGAGTTTAGAGACTGACAGAGGCGTTACGCAAACATGGTCTCATAAGGGCTCGGATCTAAATAATAGGGAACCTTTTACTGCCCTATCTAGAGCAAAGTAAAAACACATGGTACCGATGTGTATGGACCCGTCTAGCGGACTCTGACTGAGAATTGTTGTCACCTCCAAATCGGCAGGCGGCATGAAGGGCTCTTACAAGATCCGGGGACGCCACTTCTCCAAGGACGGCGTCGACCACGTCCGGCTCGAGCACGTCGACTTCCGGCCGAGTCTGCGCACGATGCACTTACAGGCCGATGACCTCTTCACCGGCAACAAGCAGCTCAGTGAGTCGACACTTGAACTTGGCCGGAACTTGTCACTGAACTTCAAGACAATTATTGTCACTGGCATCTATGTCTGACAAATTTGCCGTTGAAAGAGACCCGAGGAGAGCAATGATACTGACTCGGCGGAGTGTTGCTTAACTCCAATCCCTCCAACCTCTCTCCCTCTGAGAGCTGGCCACGTGCATGGCGGTCACCCAGCCACCACCCAACCCAACGCAGTGTTGCTTAACTCCAATCCCTCCAACCTCTCTCCCTCTGAGAGATGGCCACGTGCATGGCGGTCACCCATCCACCGGCCGATTCGGCGCAGTGTTGCTTAACTCCAATCTCTCGAACCTCTCTCCCTCTGAGAGCTGGCCACGTGCATTGCGGTCACCCAACCACCACCCAACCCAACGCAGTGTTGCTTAAATCCCTCCGTTTGCAGGCGAGGCCGCTCTTGCCGCAGTGAACGTCTTCTGGCCGATCTTCTACGAGGCGACGTTGCCGGGTTTCTCGGAAGCCTGGGGCGGATTGCTGACGCAGTGGGCCAACCCTCTGCTTCTGAACGTACCCTTCGACACTCTCTTTCCGCTCAGCCCGAGCGCTCCGACTCGCAGCAGCTGAAAGGGCGTGAGAGCAGCTGAAAGGGCGTGAAAGCAGCTGAAAGGGCGTGAAAGCAGCTGAAAGGGCGTGTTTAAAGCAGCTGAAAGGGCGTGAGAGCAGCTGAAAGGGCGTGAAAGCAGCTGAAAGGGCGTGAAAGCAGCTGAAAGGGCGTGAAAGCAGCTGAAAGGGCGTGAGAGCAGCTGAAAGGGCGTGAGCGCAGCTGAAAGGGCGTGATAGCAGCTGAAAGGGCGTGATAGCAGCTGAAAGGGCGTGAGAGCTGCTGAAAGGGCGTGAAAGCAGCTGAAAGGGCGTGAGAGCAGCTGAAAGGGCGTGAGAGCAGCTGAAAGGGCGTGAAAGCAGCTGAAAGGGCGTGAAAGCAGCTGAAAGGGCGTGAAAGCAGCTGAAAGGGCGTGAGAGCAGCTGAAAGGGCGTGAGAGCAGCTGAAAGGGCGTGAAAGTAGCTGAAAGGGCGTGAGAGCAGCTGAAAGGGCGTGAAAGCAGCTGAAAGGGCGTGGAAGCAGCTGAAAGGGCGTATTTTGGGTCAGCAGAGAACCAGCTTCGTTCGAAAATGCAAACCCGAGTCGAATTTTCTCTACTTAAGATATTGCAGATTTGTCTCTCTCCTAGAAAATGCCGTGTACGTATACGTACTCACAAACCCACCCAATCGGTAATCACACACGGCCATCTCCTCAAATAGGTATGACGTGATCATAAGCAAATGCGTGGTTAAACCAGTTGCACTGACTTCATGGACTAACACGTGGAAGCCATGTGCGTTCGGTGGGTGTAACTCTCAAGAAGACATGCAGAGAGTTTTTAAAAAGCAAGCGCCAAGTCTCAGAGACCCAACACTTGTATCGTCCCTCGCTTTTCCCCCAAGGGAGCTGGCCAACTGATAAGGAAACCGGTTTGTCAGACAGACCTCAAGTGCTGGTTTGCAGCCGCTGCCGTTTTGAGAACTGCAACTACCTTTTGTTTCTTGGTAGCCTGGAAATCATCAATGGGCTGGATTGCACGACTACGAGGCCGGAAACGTGCACTTTCAGTTGAAATCAAAACGAACGCTTAGCGTGCAGAACAATTCAAAATCATCCGAGCGAACAACCCTAGGGCCTTGTCAATGTTGTTATTGTTTCCCATTGCTCTTTATGGCTCGGGTGTTGCCATAGAAGGCTGTTATGATACACATATCTACCATTTACGTTCAGAGTTCACACACTAAAAGAGTACCTATACATTATAATTTAATATTCATTTACTTAATTTACTTTTCATGTAAACTCTCGTCGAAATAGTATGGGCCCTACAACATATACATTCCTTGTAGGAAATAATTGGTATGTGAACTAAATTCCTCTTCTGGCGAATGTGATCTCTATTACTAGCGCTATTTAATATTATGTATTTAATACAATAAATTATTTTCCAATCATTGACAAATCTTCGTGCAAAGGCGACAGACATACCTTTACTCGTCCCTTTCCGTTTACCAAGACGCAGCACCAACACCAACCTCTCGGGTTTCTTTCCAGTACCTTTCACTAAAAACCTCGCCGGGCTTCGGAGAAGAATTGCTTTATCAACAGCTGGTTGCGTTCCTTATAATGTGATAGTTATGAGTTTTGGGTGAGATATTATCATACCACGGTGAGTTGTCGAGAGCTCATTATGAGCCTCGCGGTCCCGAATCGGAACTGGGGTCTGGACCAAAGAGAGATTGGAAGTAACACCAGAGCAGCGTCATCGCTGGCAAGTTGAAAGTTGAAACACAAAATCTCCATGGGCAACATCGCTGTCCCAAACAAATCTCAAGTTCAAACCTGAAGCTCCCCAAGTTCTCTGTACCTACTCTATACCTATCAAGCTTGAGAATGGTGTCTCACATGACGTGGTGAGGTACATCACTCCACCCAATGTCCCACCCTCCGAAGGATCAATTCATATGCCCAACCACAGCGTGAACTCACCGGCTTTGTGCACTCGCCGAGGCTCGAACAGCGGACCTCGATCGTGCCGTGGTTGACCGGCAGACCGACTGCTGTTGGGGACGTCTTCTCGGCCAGTCGGGTTCAAGGTCCCATTACCTTGCTTGCCCCCAGACTGCTGTTGGGGACGTCTTCTCGGCCAGTCGGGTTCAAGTTCCCGCCACCCTGCCCCGCGGGTATCGTAAGCACTTTTGCGACATTTTCTCCTTCATAACCCACTTGGCAATAGTTTTAAACAAATCTATTCCTAACTGGGCATTGCATGCTATGAGATTGACTTCAAATCGATTTCCCAACGTTTCGTCTTTATCCAGGGTTAATACTAAGACTCGACTTTACAGCTCTACTGTTCGCTGATCTGCCACAAAACTTGCGATGGCCACCGGAGCCAAACAACCCGCACTGCCGGGATGCAACTGTACAGAGCTTGATTCAAGCCCAGCGATTTTGTAACTTTAACGTTATGCCGCGTTATCGGTTCTGATAGATATAAAATCCCTATTGTTGTCCTATAGCGATTTTGTAACTTTAATGTTATGCCGCGTTATCGGTTCAGATAGATAAAATCCCTATTGTTGTCCCTAGCGATTTTGTAACTTTTACTTTATGACGTCATTGGTTCGAATGGTTAAAATCCCTATTGTTGTCCATGTAAATTTTTAATTTTGAAACCAAGAACGGCGAAATCCGAGTTACGTAGTAATCGCAGTGCAAGTCCACCCATTGCCAATGACAAGCCAGCCGGCCCCGCGGCACGCGTAAACGAACACAGCCTCGGCACTGAACGCTGACGTTGTGAAGCACGCGGGTCCAAGGTTTGACGGCAAACGGCAAAGGCCTAGGTCAGGATTCCACCGACCATGCGGTTGCAACGTTTCCTCCGGTACCTGGAACGAACACGCCGCGTTATCGAGCGACCTAACGACCACGGCCGATCAAAAGGTGCATTCGAAAGGTCATTGACGAAGGCAGGTAAGCTATACTTATCAACCAAAGTTATCGAAACTTTGTAATTAATGATCACGAAACAGCAGCTCGATTTTCCACTTTCCAATCAAACCGACACAAACTGATTTTGTGGACAACTCGGCACAATTTGGCGGCAACGAATTCTGCTCGAGTTCGTCACATCAGTTCATGACGTGTTTCGTTCAGCTCAGATCGCGTCGCCCAACCAAAATCAGGCCCAAATCAGCTCCACAGTTCGAGCTGGCGCAGCGTCGTAACGTTTCAAAAGTGCACAGATACCTACCCATATACCACATTATGCATGGTATGCAGTACTGCAATTGCGCGGAAAGAATTCGCGCGCCGAGTAGCCGCGAAGGAAAGCCGGCCACAGGACGCCTTCCCTCGGAAGCTGCCGATGTCTGTTGAGTCCAACAATGGAACCACGTATAGCTACACACTCTGAGACCGGCTCGCCGAGCGAGATGAAATCGAAACTGGCCGCGACCGGCAGTCCACGACCCATGGCGAGCGCCATCGCGTCTTCGGGCAAGACTCGGCGCGGACTGACGTCGATGCTGCAGACGTCCCCGTTTCGCCGCGCGAGAGATCGCGGAGATGTCACTGCACAACGCCTCGCTCGACGCGTGCCTACGTGATCCCGAGCACGCGAACTGCGTCCACAATGTGCAGTGGTGGTGGTACCCCTATGAGGTCGCGCGTCGAAGTGCGGCCTACCACCATGTCAGACATCGCCTTTGACGCATGCCGAGTGCGAAGCCAGCAGCGCTGATAACTTGCAATACATTTGCGTGCGTGTGCCCGTCAGATGCTCATGATGGATTGACCATTTGCATAATTAGTGCCAAATCTGGCAGAGATATTCGCAATCTCCGTTGGTGTTTAAATTTCTTAGACTCATGTCTACTATATCCTATCTTTAGCACTAGTTTTGAAACACAACTATTTCAAACTGGGATTTGAATGCTAAATCAAAAGTCTCACGGTTTCCCTGGTGTTATCGTTTATCAATGCTCCAGAAGGCCATGCCAAGGAATTCCAGAAGGGAATTGAAGAAAAAACAGATGGATCCAAATCAACTGCACGACATTTCTTCCGGCACAAGAAATATATTTGCATCTGGCACGTATAGCAAACGTCCCTTCACGATTTCGTTTTCCCATTTTCCAGGAAACGCGCTAGCTGCGCACCTCTAGCGTAGCCACAGTCATGGACAGCCCGTGTTGCAGTTCCGAACTAAAAAAAGAATGAAAAAAACTTGGGGCCTTGCCTCCTCCGATATTGAACACCTTTAGACGGAGGCTGTGGGGAACTGGGAAAGATTTCTTGCTTTTGGGAACTGCATTGAATGTTGCAACGTATGCCCTTTGACTTGCTGAATTTCGTCCCAGCGTCAACGCATTGCCCACAACTAACTGGCGATTGCCAACGCAACATACCGCATATAATCCCTGAACTGAAAGAGACCGTACTCTAAAGTACAACGCATTGAACATTGAGTTATTGACTCATACCTCAATGTGTTGCGTTTCGCGCCAAAACGTCGCCGCAAGTCGCGCCCCCCCCCCCCCCCCTTCCCAATCGGCAGCGAGAGCGACTCGCGAAACAGAGGAAGAGCGGGCTAGGTGGTTTGCACGGCCTCTCGCGCGCACGTACGCCTACCTGTAGCACGGCCATCTTATCTAGGGTCAGCACTCGCTGCTGACGTCACTGCCGGCATGCGTGCGCTCGGCTGTCACGTAGACCACGGTCTCTTGGGGTACTTAGGGCGCCGTCGGACATGGCCGATCATCATTCGATCACCGCCGTCTCAAAGCGACACAAGCATCGCACCAAAGCCTTCTGGAAGCAACGCATTAGTCGAAGCCACATTGAAGCAACACTGTCTACCTAAAGCAACATGTCTGCCTTTGTAGTTCGAGCACTGGCCGTCGTAGCGGTGATCGGCGCCACCGTCGCGCTGCCCACCAAGAAGCAGACGCTGCGTAAGTTGTTATCTCGAAGTCGAACCAATCGAGACGAGCTGTTGTTGGATGTGTTTCATGACGCAAATTGCGTTGCGTTGCACTTAGATCAATTGCCGGTGTTTTTTGAAAACTAACCCTTGTGCCATTCCTGCTGCAGCCGAGCTGCCCGAAGGACACGTGACGTGTTACCGAGACGACCCGAAGGTCAACGAGTGCTTAAGAACGACGCTGCAGGCGCTGCTTGAGGCGTTCCAAGCAACAGGTGATTATACTAGTCCCTTTTGGAGTGATCTGCAGAACTGGAAGGTCTGATAGTGTTCTAGTCTCCTGCCACAAGCTTTTCCAAGCTGCTAAAACTTTCAACATGCTTACAAGAGCTTATACAAGATTCCATAAGTTTTCATTCCGTGCCAATATTTGAAGTGGTAGGAACTGGATGCGAAAAGCTGCCAACCCGATATCGGAACAGCATCTGCAAGTCAGGACCCCTCTAATCTGCAACACTTTCTGGCTGAGACGAAATTAAACGAGATCGTCGTGCGATAACTGACGATCTTGAATCTCATTTCATCTCGCCTCGTCGGTAAAAGTCCATAATAGGGTTCCTGGGAGAAAAATAGAGGGTAAAGGAGAGCGATAGAGATAGGGGGAGATGATAATAGGACACATCTCCCGGCCCGAGCGGGATGTAAGTTCCCGAATCAACGTTGCCGAGGACACAGAATCCCTGCGCGCGCATGTTGAGCGCCTAGTTTGATCCGTGCTGTGGTTTGCCGACTGCGCAGGCGTGCCCGAGCTGGGTCTGGAGCCTCTGGACCCGTTGGTCGTGCCGTCGATGCCCATCGAGTACACCCAGGGGGACAACGTCGCCAGCAAGATCCAGGTCGCCGGCTTCACCGGCAGGGGCATTCGAGCGCTCCAAGTCAACAGTGTCAAGTGAGTTTCGAACGGCCGAATTTACCCTAGCCCTCGATGCTGTTTCGGTGGCATCTTAACTTGCTGAAAAAGTGTTTTTAAGTTGCTAATTTTGAAAAATTTTGTTCTTAAGATGTGAATTCATCTCTCCCTATGCATTTTGCATTAAGTGTATTCCTAAATTCATGCTCTGGGAAATTTTTCCCACTTTTAAGTGCTTATAATATATTCCCAAAAGCGACTGCCAGCTTTAAAATTACCTATGTAAAGTTTACAATCCACTCCAGAATAGTCAGTATCGACGCGTACGGCGTAGTAATATTTACCTGAACCAACATAAAGATGTTGTCGCACCCATTGGTCTCGGTGATAACATCGCCTCCTTGTCGCCGCAGGTCGAACTTCTCTACGGGCGAGGACTTCTTGCTGCGCGTCAACGTGTTCATGCCGCACTTCCAGAACGACGGCCATTACGTGGTCGACGGCAAGTTCATGCAACTGCCCATCCGAGGCAGTGGAGTCTACAACCTCACCATGGGTAAGCACTAAGCACAAAGCTCACGCAGTATGACAACATCTGGGGGGCACTTTCTTCAGATTGCCACTGAACCATAAGGAAAGATTCGAGAAATTGAAGATAAAACTCAAACTTAACTTAAATCGTAAGGGGTCTCGTATTTACCAATAGAACATTCTGCTTCTTTACTTTCTGCCACAACCGAAACGCATTCTAAGCTACAACTTTCTTTGCAATTGGTATTTTGATTGTGGTTTTGATTTTTGACGCAAAGTCTTACCAAGCCCTGCTGGCTTCAGCATCGGGACTGCCCCGTCGAGTCTCTCCTCGGAACGTTACTCTGTACCAGCTTCCAAGATGCCGTGAAGCAGGCGAGAGCTGTGCAGATGTTGTTTCACGATGACAGATAGATAATGCACCAATCTAGGAATTTGAATCGATCAACACGTGCATCGTATCTTGCTTTTGATTTCGCAATTCTTATCGAAGCACTGTTTTGACAAAGAGCCGTTTTATTGTGACTGTGTACTCTTTGAGCTCTAGTGCCTGGATCGCCTTGCAGATGAGAAACCGATTCTGAGCTTTGAGCCCCGGGCACTGACAGTGTTGTGGTTTCTGATCGGCAGGAGGAATGAAGGGCACTCTCAAGTTCCGCGGACGCCACTTCTCCAAGGACGGCGTCGACCACGTCCGGATCGAGGACATCAACTTCCGGCCGAGTCTGCGCACGATGCGCTTCCTCGCCGACGACCTCTTCACCGGCAACAAGCAACTGAGTGAGTCTTCAATACCTGCACTACCTTGCCGCAATGACTTGTTATGATTTCACACCGATTTCACCACGGACTAGGTTCTCACAGATACATGTAAGAAATAAAACTTACCTTCTCAGGAGCTAGGAAACCAGGCATGCCGCCTTGGCATCCGTGATGGAACTATAGTCAACGGGATTCTTCCACCAATCCAATTGCTGGCAAGAGGTTCAAGAGGTTGAGCAAGGTGGTTGAGTCCCTCCAGCCTCTTCGCCTTCGCGAGCTGGTTACGTGCACGGCGGTCACCCAACCACCATTGAACCCAACGCAGTGTTACTTAACTCCAACTCCTCCCTTTGCAGGCAAGGCCGCTGTAGCCGCGGTGAACGTCTTCTGGCCGATCTTCTACCAGGCTACGTTGCCGGGTTTCTCGCAAGCCTGGGGCGCCATGTTGACTGAGCGCGCCAACCACGTCTTTCTGAACGTGCCCTTCGACACACTCTTCCCGCTCAGCCCGAACGCTCGCCGTCACTGAGCGGCTAACGAGACAGGAACCAACGGGCCGTGACCGGAACCTTCTGTAGCAGTGCGTGGTGTGGTTCTTTGGGGCCGAGTCCTGCATTATTATGATAGCTTTATGCTTATGAGTTTCGAACGTTTTCTGTTTACGCTAGCTGGATCATTTCGCCAGTATAGTTAGTACAATTATTTACCTACAAGTCGTGTCAATATTGATGTATAGCAATCAAATCTAGTGTCCATCTCTCGATTATTACACCTTCATTGCTATAATTACTCGATGCCAGCTATGGAAGTTCTTTGGGAAAATGCATTGCTAGCACGGGACCGAGACCAAGACAAGCTGACATTTTCGGAGCACAGCCTAGGTCGCCGCTCCCCTGAAAGTGCACTGTTGTGGAAGACACAAACCCGGGAATTATAAGTTGTTTAAAGTTTAAAGTTGTTTATAAGTTGTTAAAGATCCTTGTACTAAAATCATCTCTAACTATGATGTTATTTCATTATATAGGAACAGACTTGTTGTAAAATATTAATTTGCTACAAGTCAATTTGGGTTTACTGTGATACGTAAATTCTTGGGTTAACTGTGATACGTAATTCTTAGGTTTACTTATAGTTCGATGTATGTACAATTTTCCACTCGTCATCGTCAAAGAGATTGCCTTGCATTCACATGTTATTTCTCGTGTTCTGAGTGTTGTACTACCAGTACCGGTATTCACCGCAATAAATAAATGTACACTCCAATCACAACAGCTCGCTTCATTCCGACAATCTTGCTTCCCTTCCACGGCCTTCCCGTTCGCAACATTTCATGGTCTTGTGACATCACGAGGTTTTTGTGAAAGTCGATATCATGTCACAAAGTACGGCTGGATCTTGAGATATCACGAAGTTTTCGTGAGAGTCGACATCATATTGCACTAGTATTAATATTTAGTAATTTCCTCCCATGACGGCAGCTGGCAGCCATTCCATGCTAGAAGGTTCAAGGGGGCCGATTGTGTAAGAAGTCGTCGGTATAACAAAGTTGCACAATCTATACCATGTCTCATGTTCTGTTGTCAACTCCTATTGGGGCATTGGACAGCTGGTACTATAACATTAAAGAACACCGATTTGCCGATGATATCCGAGTGTGAGACACAGTATAGTCACCGCCTTGATCATGTGCTGAAATGAAACTGTCACCGTCCAAAACCCGGCCACCAACGAGGGATCGCCGGAAATCCCGACAACTGAGCCCTTTTCATCCATCAAGCCACGCGCGTCCACGTCAGGAGGTCACAGTGCTCATTGCTGCGCGCGCAGCGGCTCGGTCTCGGCTGCGCGCTGCGACTGCGCATCGGGCAGCGGCGGCGTCTCGTAGTCCTCGTCGTAGATGCGCAGACCCTTGACGTGGTACCAGACGCCGACGTCGAGCAGGGTGCCGCCGAACATGAAGCCTGCCACGGGACAGACGCGACAATCAGAGCTGCAGCATGATTTCACCTTTAGTCCATCGCTAGCCGCGATTTGCAACTAGCTAAACTTCCGCCGTGCCACCGTACAGCGTACAAACAGGACAAACCTTGGAACATTGCTAGCAGTGAGAGCTGGCACGGCATACTAGTTGCCTATCCCGTACCGGAGCAGTGAGAGCTGGCACGGCATACTAGTTGCCTACCCCGTACCGGAGCAGTAAGAGCTGGCACGGCATACTAGTTGCCTATCCCGTACCGGAGCAGTGAGAGCTGGCACGGCATGCTAGTTACCTATCCCGTACCGGAGCAGTGAGAGCTGGCACGGCATACTAGTTGCCTATCCCGTACCGGAGCAGTGAGAGCTGGCACAGCATACTAGTTGCCTATCCTGTACCGGAGCAGTGAGAGCTGGCACGGCATACTAGTTGCCTATCCCGTATACCGGAGCAGTGAGAGCTGGCACGGCATACTAGTTGCCTATCCCGTACCGGAGCAGTGAGAGCTGGCACGGCATACTAGTTGCCTATCCCGTACCGGAGCAGTGAGAGCTGGCACGGCATACTAGTTGCCTATCCCGTACCGGAGCAGTGAGAGCTGGCACGGCATACTAGTTGCCTATCCCGTACCGGAGCAGTGAGAGCTGGCACAGCATACTAGTTGCCTATCCCGTACCGGAGCAGTGAGAGCTGGCACGGCATACTAGTTGCCTATCCCGTACCGGAGCAGTGAGAGCTGGCACGGCATACTAGTTGCCTATCCCGTACCGGAGCAGTGAGAGCTGGCACGGCATACTAGTTGCCTATCCCGTACCGGAGCAGTGAGAGCTGGCACGGCATACTAGTTGCCTATCCCGTACCGGAGCAGTGAGAGCTGGCACGGCATACTAGTTGCCTATCCCGTACCGGAGCAGTGAGAGCTGGCACGGCATACTAGTTGCCTATCCCGTACCGGAGCAGTGAGAGCTGGCACGGCATGCTAGTTGCCTATCCCGTACCGGAGCAGTGAGAGCTGGCACGGCATACTAGTTGCCTATCCCGTACCGGAGCAGTGAGAGCTGGCACGGCATGCTAGTTGCCTATCCTCTACCGGAGCAGTGAGAGCTGGCACGGCATACTAGTTGCCTATACCGTACCGGAGCAGTGAGAGCTGGCACGGCATACTAGTTGCCTATCCCGTACCGGAGCAGTGAGAGCTGGCATGGCATGCTAGTTGCCTATCCTGTACCGGAGCAGTGAGAGCTGGCACGGCATGCTAGTTGCCTATCCTGTACCGGAGCAGTGAGAGCTGGCACGGCACACTAGTTGCCTATCCCGTACCGGAGCAGTGAGAGCTGGCACGGCATGCTAGTTGCCTATCCCGTACCGGAGCAGTGAGAGCTGGCACGGCATACTAGTTGCGTATCCCGTACCGGAGCAGTGAGAGCTGGCACGGCATACTAGTTTCCTATCCCGTACCGGAGCAGTGAGAGCTGGCACGGCATACTAGTTGCCTATACCGTACCGGAGCAGTGAGAGCTGGCACGGCATACTAGTTGCCTATCCCGTACCGGAGCAGTGAGAGCTGGCACGGCATACTAGTTTCCTATCCCGTACCGGAGCAGTGAGAGCTGGCACGGCATACTAGTTGCCTATACCGTACCGGAGCAGTGAGAGCTGGCACGGCATACTAGTTGCCTATCCCGTACCGGAGCAGTGAGAGCTGGCACGGCATGCTAGTTGCCTATCCTGTACCGGAGCAGTGAGAGCTGGCACGGCATGCTAGTTGCCTATCCTGTACCGGAGCAGTGAGAGCTGGCACGGCACACTAGTTGCCTATCCCGTACCGGAGCAGTGAGAGCTGGCACGGCATGCTAGTTGCCTATCCCGTACCGGAGCAGTGAGAGCTGGCACGGCATGCTAGTTGCCTATCCCGTACCGGAGCAGTGAGAGCTGGCACGGCATGCTAGTTGCCTATCCCGTACCGGAGCAGTGAGAGCTGGCACGGCATGCTAGTTGCCTATCCCGTACCGGAGCAGTGAGAGCTGGCACGGCTTACTAGTTGCCTATCCCGTACCGGAGCAGTGAGAGCTGGCACGGCATGCTAGTTGCCTATCCCGTACCGGAGCAGTGAGAGCTGGCACGGAATGCTAGTTGCCTATCCCGTACCGGAGCAGTGAGAGCTGGCACGGCATGCTAGTTGCCTATCCCGTACCGGAGCAGTGAGAGCTGGCACGGCATGCTAGTTGCCTATCCCGTACCGGAGCAGTGAGAGCTGGCACGGCATGCTAGTTGCCTATCCCGTACCGGAGCAGTGAGAGCTGGCACGGCATACTAGTTGCCTATCCCGTACCGGAGCAGTGAGAGCTGGCACGGCATGCTAGTTGCCTATCCCGTACCGGAGCAGTGAGAGCTGGCACGGCTTACTAGTTGCCTATCCCGTACCGGAGCAGTAAGAGCTGGCACGGCTTACTAGTTGCCTACCCCGTAACGGAGCAGTGATTGAAGGTTTCTCACACTGGGCCCCCGAAGGCTTTCTGATAGGCTGTCGTATTGAAAGCAGCCCTGTGATAGGCTGTCGTATTGAAAGCTGCCCTGTGATTGGCTGTCCTTACCAGCGGCCGTGAGGTTGAGCACGTATCGCAGCGAGTCCCCGTCGTAGAGCCAGCAGTTGCCCGACCGACCGCACGATTCGCCCCACACCAGACACGACGAGTCTGTCGGTCGAACAGACACCAGCGTTACCGACGCCGAGTCAAATGGCGTAACACAGGGATCCGAAACCGGGCCCGCAGTCGCCTTGACTTAAGCACGGCCACTTGGAACTCGCGACGTCATGAAATTGCTGAACTGCTTGAAAGCTTCTCGGCCAGTTTGACTTCATATCTCGATTGCGAGTTTTTTTTTGTTGGAAACGTACTAACGAGGGTTTAGCGTTTTGAGGACAAATTGTTTGGTCAACCTTGCAATAAGAGTGTCCAATGTCCATGTCTAACTCTGACGACCCTTGCCTATCATTTTAGGACATTTATCGATAATTTTCAACCGAGTCTCGCCTAAGAATGAAACCAGATCATATTTCTCATACCTAAGATAGGATATTTGGCTCTCGCCGGTGATATGGACTGACATTTAGGTGTAGGCCAGGGTATGCGACATAGGATGTGACCACCTAGGAATAAGATGTTTGGGACAGGATTTGGGACGGATTTTGCCCGTGCAGGGTATGCGACATAGGATGTGACCACCTAGGAATAAGATGTTTGGGACAGAATTTGGGACGGGTTTTGCCCGTGCAGGGTTTGCGATATAGGATGTGACCACCTAGGAATAAGATGTTTGGGACAGGATTTGGGACGGATTTTGCCCGTGCAGGGTATGCGACATAGGATGTGACCACCTAGGAATAAGATGTTTGGGACAGAATTTGGGACGGGTTTTGCCCGTGCAGGGTTTGCGATATAGGATGTGACCACCTAGGAATAAGATGTTTGGGACAGGATTTGCGATGTGTTTTGCCCGTGCAGGGTTTGCGACATAGGATGTGACAACCTAGGAATAAGATGTTTGGGACAGAATTTGGAACGGGTTTTGCCAGTGCAGGGTTTGCGATATAGGATGTGACCACCTAGGAATAGGATGTTTGGGACAGGATTTGGGACAGGATTTGGGACGGATTTTGCCAGTGCAGGGTTTGCGATATAGGATGTGACCACCTAGGAATAAGATGTTTGGGGCAGGATTTGCGATGGGTTTTGCCCGTGCTGGGTTTGGTACGCATCTCACCCAGTATCCACCCGTAGAGGATGGGCCCGGGCACGAAGGCGAGCACGCTGAGCAGCACCTCGGTCAGCCCGATCGACACGCTCTTGTCCTCGGGCCGCACGCAGCTGCAACAACGCCCCCGTCACCACAATCCGACTCTCATGGCATGCGCTCTAGAGCGCGGACTCTCAGACTCGGGACACTCAGCGGACTCGAAAGACGCCATTTCACGTTAGGAAGGAGAGTGGATTTACATCTTCCAAGAGGACCCACTGATGCTAGACTTGAGACAAGAGTTTCAAAACTTTCAACCCATGCGTTGAGGTAGGAAAAAGGCTCTATCGGCAGTTTTTAAACTCTTAGCTCATGTCTAGAAACAGTGGGTCCTCGACGACGATGCAAGTCCCCTCTCCTTCTTAATGTGAAATGGAGTTTAGTTGCTTGCGGAGAGGCCCGCCTTTCTATAGTGTTTAAACTCGAGAGTACCCTGTGGCTCAACGAAGACCCCCGTGCTCACCTTGCTTTCGACGCCCTCCGCCCTCTCACGGAGATACCACTAATCACAAACACCCCACTTCTCTTTTGTATCACACTTTGATTAACGATTGCAAGTGGCTCTACCAATATGTTAGCTAAGCAGTTTTTCTATCCGCGCCTTGAACCTATTATACCTTGTATCACCCGAAAAGGCTACACATACCAGGACCCCCTAGGCCATCAAGGCCAGCGCAATGCATTCCCGAAGCCCCACGAAGCCCCACTAAGTTCCACCTGCTGTCGGAAGCCTACCGGAACTGGATGAGCGTGTTTCCGGCGCGTCCGGTGGCCGACAGGAAGCGCACGAGACACTCGATGACGAGGAACGCCAGGAAGTTGCTGGAGCAGTCGACGGGGCACGCGCCGTCCGTGCCCGGACCGCCCCCGGCGCAAGAGCAGTCGTCGTACACCTGCGCGCGCAGCCAAACACGGGTCAACCTTCGTCAAGACCTTGATCTGACCACGGTCTATCGCATGGAGCAGGGACCAATGTCCCCCTTTGTGCCCGGCTCAAACATCTCGGTCCCAGCTCGCAGCCAAAAGGCCGAGGGTTCGGTGCTGATTCCAGGACTGACATGCGAATGGAACCCAGCCTGAGAAGACCAATGTCCCCCTTTGTGCCCGGCTCAAACATATCGGTCCCAGCACGCAGCCAAAAGGCCGAGGGTTCGGTGCTGATTCCAGGATTGACATGCGAATGGAACCCAGCCTGAGAAGATCAACGTCCCCTCTTGGTGCCCGGCTCAAACATCTCGGTCCCAGCACGCAGCCAAAAGGCCGAGGGTTCGGTGCTGATTCCAGGACTGACATGCGAATGGAACCCAGCCTGAGAAGACCAATGTCCCCCCTTTGTGCCCCGCTCAAACATCTCGATCCCAGTCACACCCACCTAACTAGCGTGGAATTCCCAAGAAAATATTATCAAAAAGCAAACATCTGTGCTAAAACCGAACCGATTTCCCTGCTGCGTTCTTGAGCGCGTACCGTGGTTCCGTTAGCCCACCGCATGGCAGCGCTGCAGGCGGCGTGGCAGGCCGAGTAGAAGGTGGTGCTGCCATCTGCCGAGCAGACGGGCGAGTAGTTGATGGTGGGCGCGCAGGCGCACGGCGCGTTGCACGCAGCTGTCAGCTCCCAGCTGCAAGCGACGGGGTATGACTTCGTTGAGCGTTGTTAGTTGTGACGTGTGTTTTGTGGCGTGGGCGTTGGGGTGGACAGGGCAACTTAACTTATCCGAATTGGAGATGGAATGCTAGGGGAAGTATATTATAATATGTTATTATAACGAATAGTGAGGGTTTTAAAGCTTAAATTACTTGAGACAGCAGTTTAGGCAACATGCATGCACTGTTAATTTTCTTACACTCATGTCTACTATATCCTATCTTTAGCACTAGTTTTAAAACACAACTATTTCTTTGGGTATTTGGTTGGTTTTTAAAATGTAGGTGGGTAAAAATCTTGTCAGGGTCCAAAAATAATTATTCAAACACACTTTTGAAACATTATTTTTGGATTTTGACAAGATCTTAAAATTTAGGAAGCTTAGTTTAAAAACAATTGTTGGTTCTTTTATTCATGTTTTAACGTCAGTCAAGCTTTCACCCTTGATAAAGTAACTAGTATATATGTTACGAAACGTCGGGAAACCAGTGAGACTTTTGATTTAGCATTCAAATCCCAGTTTGAAATAGTTTTTTTCAAAACATGCACACTTATTTGAGAGTGTATTTTAAACACTATTTGCACAGCAGGCAAAGTGGCTGCATGCAAACAGACCGCGCACTAGTGCGGCGCAAGACGCAGCACGTACACTCTGTGACCGGCGGCCGCGTCGTGGGCCGGCTGAGACCACGTGCCGTGCAGGTCCTGCACCGGACATCCGATGTACACGTAGGCGATGCGCGCGCAGATCTCCAGACACTCGACGGCCACGTTCCAGCCGGCAACGGCGCGTGCGCGGGGCTTGAAGCGCGTCATCACCACGCCGGACACGAGCAGCCCCAGCCCCGTGGAGACCAGCCCGATCGAGCCTGCCGTGATCGGGTGCACGCTCGTTAGGGGATTGGCAACTCACTGTGCTTCAGGTAGGATCATTGGTAGCCGTTAGAGGATTGACGAGGCTTACCCATGACTAGACTTGCCCTCGAGGCCGACTGCCGGAACTGGGTCTCCATGTACTTGGCCATGAACGTGTAGTAGCCGATGTAGCCGAAGATGAAGAAGACGATGCTGAACGTGTTGAGCACGATCACCGGGTTCGACGCCAGACGGCGCAGCGTCGCCACGAAGTCTGCACGACGGACGACGCACACCGATTGGCAAATGGGGGGACTTTGCACACAACAATGCCATCTGTTTGGTCGTCAACAATCTTTTTCAACATTGGGGTTTGAATGCCAAAATGGTCTCACTGATTTCTCGGCGTCTACAACTAGTTAAACAAGGTATTTAAAGATAAACCCCATTTCACGTTAAGGAGAAGAGTGGATTTGCATCTACCCCGAGGACCCTCTGGCCGCTAGTCACGAGCTAAGAGTTTCATTATTGCTCATAAATCCTTTTCCGGCTCAAGACATGGCTTGTGAGTTTTGAAACTCGTGTCTAGCAGCAGTGGGTCCTCGAGGATGTTGCAAATCCACTCTCCTTCTTAACGTGAAACGGAAATTAGAAAGCAAAAACTAGAGCGTGGCTGCAGGTTGATGAGGTATCCCAGCTACCCCGATCCGAATCCCACGGGCACACCAACTTGGCCGGGGATCCCGTGCCAAGCCGTGCCGTGATTAGAGCCGGTCCTTCGGGTGACGTCACCTGCTAGCGACCGCTCGGGCTGCTGGGGCGCGTGCGCAGCGGCCCTGCGCGCGGCTGCGCGTGGCAGACTGCGCGGGAACATGGCGAGCAGCGCGGCCAGCGCGAGCAGCACGAACCCGAACGGGATCCAGCCTGCCGGGAACGAGATGTCAGCGTCATGCCATGGTCATGCGGTGCTTTTGGGCTGCTAGGACAGAGCTGCGATTTCATTTTGAGCGCGAAACGCTTGGTTCAAGCTGTAAGGTATTTCCATAATTCTAAATCAATAATGCAATTGGATTGGAAACACCCAATTGGTCACATTATCTGCGTACACCTCTACAAGGATCCCGCACTCCGCTCTCCGGTAAAAAGTATTACTCTGATACTTTAGTTTTATCTAGTTATACATTTCCAACGATCTGTTATTCTTTACCTAGATACATTTTATACTCAGTACCTATCTGATCTAGCGTAGAGATACAATTTTTCTTGAGTATCGTATCTAGATTGTTTCTAAAAGTATCCTTTTACTTAAGGGCTACTAGTAGTTACTTGCCTAGCCACCAGGCGCCCACCCAACGGGGGTCATCGACCCCCACGCTGACCTCGAGGTCTGGCTGCACGAAAACACTGAGCGAGTAGCTGGCCAATAGGAAGCCAGCAGTCGGCCCGAGCATGCGCACACACGACACCGCGGCTGCAAGCGAACCACGGGACCGGGATTAGTCCTCCGCTGCCCGGATCATCATCAGCTTCATCATCAGCCATTCATCGACAGCCAATAGACCATTGCCACAGGGACAGCGCCAGCACAGTGTGTCAAAGGGACAAGGCTAAGCGGTGGCAGGCCCTTGGTGCTGTTAGACGGTAGCAAGCCTTGGCGCCGGCACCGGGTCCACCGTCGGCTCCCTTCCAGGCCAGGCTAGCTTCATCATCAGCCTGTCATTCACCGACAGCCAATAGACCAGTGCCACAGGGACAGCGCCAACAAAGTGTGTCAAAGGGACAAGGCTAAGCGGTGGCCGGCCCTTGGTGCTGTTAGACGGTAGCAAGCCTTGGCGCCGGCACCGGGTCCACCGTCGGCTCCCTTCCAGGCCAGGCTAGCTTCATCATCAGCCTGTCATTCACCGACAGCCAATAGACCAGTGCCACAGGGACAGCGCCAACAAAGTGTGTCAAAGGGACAAGGCTAAGCGGTGGCCGGCCCTAGGTGCTGTTGGACGGTAGCAGGCCTCAGTGCCGGCACCGGGTCCATCCTCGACTCCCTCCCAGACTGGGGACCGCGTCGACTCACAGAGCAGCAGCGGCGTCTTGGTCTTGAGCACGTTGTCGTCGAGGTAGGCGACGCCGAGCGTCCAGTACATGGACGTGCCGACGCCGAGCACGAGGCGTCCCAGGAAGAAGATGACGGCCGCCGACATCGCCGAGTCGCCTTCCGCGCACGCGTCGTCCTCGGCGCCCGTCGACGAGTCGGCCAGACACAGATGCGTCGACTCCAGGCCTGGACACGAACCAAGGACCCTTGCATTCACTCGCATTACATGTTATCACAGTGTTATAATATACCAGGTCTACAGATATTAGGTTACCCAGATTTTCCACTCCCATACTAAAGCAGCTACGCGAAACCTTCCTCCCGCAATAATAGTTTCGCCGGCAGTCAAGGGATGGAGCCACTGTTTGTTGTTATACCCCAGTAACCAAAGTAACTGTAACCACCTGTGGAACGTAGCATTGCCAACGCACCCCAGCGATTGCCACCGAAACTATACTAGCATCAAAATTTCAAAAGCCATGGCTGGGTATAGGTAGAATATCTGCGTAACCTTAAATCAGGGCAATGTCCTTATAATTTAACACTTACCAATGGGACCCTTTTGCAGCATTTGACATAAACTAGCTTAGCACTCGATCAGTGAGTTCACGGTCAAGGTCACCTGTGAGATTGGCGACCGCCGCGCCTCCAGCGGTCGCGAGTCGCAGCGCGTCTGCGCCTGCGCCGTACAGCAGATGCGGCAGCAGACTGATGAAGCAGCTGACGGCCACCAGGAGCGTGCCGGTCGCGACCCAGCGCGGCTTGTGGCCGCCGCGACTGCCCAGGTAGGCGATGAACAGACACACGCCGAACGAGGCGATGTCGATCGCAGACGTGATGATGCCTGCCAAGCACGAGTTAAGCAACACTGCGCTCTGGCGGCCGGTGGATGGGTGACCGCCGTGGCTGCCCAGTGCTTAGCTTAACCCACCGACTTTGCCCAATTACGACGGCCAGCATGTTTGACATATAATCTGGGATGGCCGTTGTAAATGGCTGCAGAAGGAGAGTCGTGAAAGATTTTCGAGGCGGCCATTGGCCAGAAAAATGTATGCGACACCCAGTCAGTCCCGTTGGAGCCCATATGCCACGAGAGATCTAGCCAATAGCAGCCAGTCCTAACAGCGCTTATGCCACGAGTGATCCAGCCAATAGCAGCCAGTCGTAGCAGAGCTTATGCCACGAGAGATCCAGACAAGAGCAGCTATTCCCAGTAGAGCCCATGCCACGAGAGATCCAGCCAATAGCAGCCAGCCTCGTCCAAGAATGCTAACTCGTGGCGTTTTGCCTAGTATTACAAAGTTTTGGCCGTTCTCCGAAGACTGCCCAACTGTCAACCCGTGGTGTGGCTAGCTTAGATGCCTACCCGTGGTCCGGCTGGACATCTTGAAGCGCTTCTCGACGGTGGAGATGGTGGCGACGTAGTACGAGCCGTGCGCGAAGTACGAGCTTCCGATCAGGCCGTACAGCGCCACGTACGCCTTCTTGCTGGCCAACGGCTGCAGCCAGCGCGGCCGGAACCAGCCGAAGCCGCATCGGGTGTCCTCGGCCTCGGCCTCGGCAGGCTTGCGACCGGCGAGCTCGGCTGGCGGGACGTGTGCGGGTTAAGCAGCAATGTTTCGGTTTGGGTGGTGGATGGGTGACCCAAGTTAAGCGACAATGTGTCGAGTCGGGCGGTGGATGGGTGACCCAAGTTAAGCGACAATGTGTCGAGTCGGGCGGTGGATGGGTGACCCAAGTTAAGCGACAATGTGTCGAGTCGGGCGGTGGAAGGATGACCCACGTTTTGGATGAGTGAAACAACCGTGCATTCGTTGGAAACTACACTACGCGCTGTAAGAATCTAAACTCCATTTCAGAGAGTGGATTTGCATCTTCCTCGAGGACCCACAGCTACTAGACACGAGCTAAGAGTTTCAAAACTCACAAGCCATGTCTTGAGCCGGACAAAAGGCTCTGTGGGCAGTTTTGAAACTCTTAGCTCGTGTCTAGCAGCAGTGGGTCCTCGAGCAAGCTGCAAATCCACTCTCCTTCTTAACGTGAAATGGAATTCATGTTTCCCTGGACAGTGGACGCAGGGGGACCTTTTGGGCCACGCAGTCGACTCAACGGCAACCCCGGACCCGGTCGCTACTCACGTGTCTCCTGCAGCGCGCCCATAGTGCACTGAGCGCACGACGGCGTCGGCGCCGCGAGATCGACCCCGACGTCGAGAGTATAGTCGACGCGACGCCAGAAGGGCGTCTCGGGCGAGCCGGCAAAGATGGCACCCAGCGACGGCCGCGACATCTGACGGGGGAAATCGCATGCACATCGATCACTCTGCGCTTTCTATCCCTTATGGGCTGAGCCCTCCAGGCCTTATAGCCAACACACACCTATACGCTTCCAATCCCTTAGGGTTGAGCCCGTCGGATTCCAAAGCGCAGTGTGTATTGCGAATCCGTCTCGTTCCCGGCCTCTCAGAGCGTTTCGGACTCCGACGGGCCCAGCCCTGAGGGCTCCAAAGCGCAGCGTGTATTGCGAATCCGTCTCGTTCTATGCCTCTCAGAGCGTTTCGGACTCCGACGGGCCCAGCCCTGAGGGCTCCAAAGCGCAGTGTGTATTGCGAATCCGTCTCGTTCTCGGCCTCTCAGAGCGTTTCGGACTCCGACGGGCCCAGCCCTGAGGGCTCCAAAGCGCAGCGTGTATTGCGAATCCGTCTCGTTCTATGCCTCTCAGAGCGTTTCGGACTCCGACGGGCCCAGCCCTGAGGGCTCCAAAGCGCAGCGTGTATTGCGAATCCGTCTCGTTCTATGCCTCTCAGAGCGTTTCGGACTCCGACGGGCCCAGCCCTGAGGGCTCCAAAGCGCAGTGTGTATTGCGAATCCGTCTCGTTCTCGGCCTCTCAGAGCGTTTCGGGCTCCGACGGGCCGAGCCCTGAGGGCTCCAACGCGCAGTGTGTATTGCGAATCCGTCTCGTTCTCGGCCTCTCAGAGCGTTTCGGGCTCCGACGGGCCCAGCCCTGAGGGCTCCAAAGCGCAGTGTGTATTGCGAATCCGTCTCGTTCTCGGCCTCTCAGAGCGTTTCGGGCTCCGACGGGCCCAGCCCTGAGGGCTCCAAAGCGCTGGGTGTATTGCGAATCCGTCTCGTTCTCGGCCTCTCAGAGCGTTTCGGGCTCCGATGGGCCCAGCCCTGAGGGCTCCAAAGCGCAGTGTGTACCGACTATAATGTAATGTGTAATGTGTACCGACTATTAGCAGAGGAGGTCCCTGAATCTGTGGCAGGTCCCTGCATCTCTGGCAGATCCCTGCACCTCTGGCAGGTCCCTGCATCTCTGGCAAGTCCAGCCACAGCCAGGTGCCGTTCATCGCCCCTCGGCAGCGAGCTCCATTCTTGTCGCCCACAGACTCTATCGCCTCCGCGAGCGACACATTTACGAGACGTGCGCATTAAGAGCTTTGCCCGTCGCGATGTCGACTCACGGCGCCCTCGATTGCCCGAGCAAAGTCCGTCACGGCCTCGCCGATCAACAAGCCGTGTGTGACGCGCACTCGCGGGACACGCGTGTGGACCACGTGGATGGTGGGGGGGGGGGGGGGGGGGGGGGCGTTGGGCGAGCTTGGAGCTGGATTGCTTCGGGGGCTAGCAGAGCCGCTGGCCGATGGTCACCCTCGCATTTAGGAGGCTACGGACAGGGTGGTCATACTAATGTGCCGAACAACATACCAACAAACCAGCAGCAATAGTGAGTCGATTTCCAGGTCGCTCTTCTCATCCATTGAGACCCGAGGACAATGAGAGTAATCTGCGTTACCAGCACAAAGCTCCACAATCAGTTATCAACTTGAGCATGCCTCCGCGTGAAGTGTGAGTCCGTATATTTCCTTAGTCGGCATCGTGCCTATAAGTTCTTGCTGATCACATTGCTCTTGCGTAACGAAATGTAGACGGCGAACCCGACACCTCCGCCGCTGATAAGGCACGGCCTAGCCACAAATGAAATAGTGAGATGCGGGAGGGCAAAGTCATGGGCACAAAAAGTGCAAGTGTTGGGACAAGGCATGGCAGCCGTCGACAGCACACATTGAATTTCTACCCGTACACACAACCAGGGCCTTCTGGGTGGAAAGCAAGTGTTGTGACAAGGCATGGCAGCCATCGACAGCACACATTGAATTTCTATCCGAGCACACAACCAGGGCCTTCTGGATGAAAATGTTTTCCTTTGGTCCTACGGTGCGAATGTTCCGAGGAGACTGTGGAAACTGAGTCAAAAAATAATCTCGCTCAAGGTCAAAGCCAAATGGAGACATTTTTGTATTGCGAGCAAATCGAAACGGATCCATTCAGAGGGCGCTGGCAGATATTTGCGAAATTGAATTCGTCTTGAAGATATCCACATCCTTGATTTGAATGGAAAATAAATGGAAAATAATCATGTCTTAAAACTACAATCCCTTTGCAATAAAATGTTGAAATAACGAGAGAATGACGTAGCTAGGTCGAGGAGGGCAATAAAATAGAAGATTCCGCTCTGCTAGCAGTGCTGGCAATACTTCTTTCAGATGAAATTGTGCAACAAGTATTTTAACTGCCTACCCGACACGCGTTTTAGTGAGGGACTGTATTCATTTCTATGGTAAATATTAAAAACCCCTCCCAATAACATTGGTAGTTATATTATATAGGGTAATTGGAGAGTACCTATTTGTAGACTAAAATAATAATCAGTGGCAAGTTCATTGAGTCACAAAAACTATTGAGCATCAAGAGAATGAATTTTAGGTACACCTACTATGGTAGTTTATAGTAGTTCGGTACAATGTTTATTATTATTGTGTACTTCCTGGGTTAGGCAGATCGCTAACTCTGATTTGCTATGTTCGAGCGAAACAACCAGTTTGATATTCGGTTGTTTAAAGACCTTGAAAGAAAGGGAGACTTGGAGTCAATTGTCCAAACCAACCTGGCCCGCCAAAATACCTATCCCATACTTTATTATTTTTCCTACGATTACCACTTTTATTGTAACATTATCATTATTGTCTTTATGATGTACTACCTACCCATCCTGACAATCCCGAACGGGATTCCTGGCTTGTAAATCTTTTTTATTCAAGCCAAATAAAGGACATCAATCAAAGCCATTGGCGTGCAGTACCTACAGGTTACACTGCTAAACAGATGAGCCTCTGAACGGCCAAGTGGTCCAAGTCTATTGGTCAAGTCTGGCTTCACACGATTTAATGTTTGTCAGTACCATGGTAGGTAGTATCAAAATCCGACAAATTGCAGGCATGTCAAAATCTATGACAGGCCGTGTCATACAGCAAATTACTGTAAGTGAGGGGAATACCGGGAACGTGTGGGGCTCCAGCTTCAATCAAGAGTTCGAATGACCAACATTAACACAGACATGGACAGTGATCACTGATCAGAGCAGTTGGTTGGGATTGCAAGGTACATCGGTATACCCACTTTGGCAAACCATGACGATAAGGGCGTTACGGCACATTCAGGTACTTGCCTGTGAGAGCACCGACGCTCGCCTCGACGTCGCCTCCATGTCCGCGTCAACGCCGACCCATTAGCACGACGCCTTCCCGGTCTAGACCCGACTAGAGCGCGAACCGGACACCGCGACAGCACTACTTGACGTCGCCGCCAGACAATCAATTGGGTAATCGAGCCGATTAGCGGGATACGTCGGCGGTCAGACAGCTGCGATCCCGCGTACGAGTCGCATTCCCAAGGACCCGACACCCGAACCCACTTAAATAAGGGGAGTCCCGAGGGAACTGTAATTTGTAGGGCATATTGTGATGAAGATTTCGGCGTCGAACTTCCCAGACTGTACAGCACAGGAACCGAAATGTTACACTGTTTGTGTTACTCTTGCTATATTCAAATTTGGTAGGTCGTACTTGTATACTTTTGTAGCCATGGCCAGACCGTCGATAGCATTAATATAAATTATTATACGCTTGATGGTGTAATCACTGCGAGCAAGTAGGTACCTACCCCATGGGTGCTTAGATTTGACCGCAACTGTAGCCCACACGTAAACAAAGTCAGCTATTAAAACTTAATGGTACAATTAATTAGGTACCTTTCAAGTTCAAGCATTAGGTAGGTACCTACTAACATTATTCCTTGTGCCCAATCAACAAAGTTCCTCGGTCTTTACCTATCTCCCACGCTTGATTGGGCCCCACATGTAGACATAATTTCCCCAAAAATTATCAGCACTTGTTACCTAATTCGTAGATTAAAACCCATTGTCAACCGACACACTCTTAAATTAGTGTACCACGCATACCTCCACTCCATCCTCTCTTACGGCCTATTGTTTTGGGGTGCTTCTACAGCTGCTAATAGAATTAAAATACTCCAAAAAAGAGCAATTCGCATTATAGCTGGGATTCCTAAAAGGTTCTCTTGTCGCCCTGAATTTATCAGATTGCAAATCCTAACACTTACATACACACTTATCCTTACAGCCTGCAAATTCGTGCGACAAAATCCTGACCCCTTCACACTAAATTCATCTCTTCATACATATGCCACTCGTAATGGCCCTTCTCTATGCATTCCCTCTCATAAAAAAATGTATTTTAAAAACAGTCCACTCTATCTCTGCACTTCGATCTATAATAGCCTTCCTCCACAAATAATAAAAATTGAAAATTATGAATCCTTCTGTTCTTCATTAAAAACATTTCTTTTAAATAACCCCTTCTATTCACTACCAGAATTTTACACGCGGACAAATAAGTGACATTATTGTGTACACTCAAAAAGGTATTTATGTTTTATATTAGAATCATGTTACTTACTATCATTGTATCTAGTTTATATATATTAATTACTTGACGATCAAAAAAATGTTATGTATGTTTTAATCTGGAAAATAAACTAAAAATAAATAAAAATATTATTAGTTTTGCTTAGGGCCAGTGCACAACGATAAACACGAATGAGTTTGTACAAGCCAGAAATGTCTCTGCCACAACCCAGCAGCATGTTTAAATTTGTAAATTTGGTACCTCTAATGATTGAAGTACCAGACACACAGGCAAAAACAAGGGTTTCACACATAGGTACCTAGCTGCAAGGTGCCGATCTCCTATCGAAGAGTAATGTTCCTTGCATTCCTCTGGTTCCCCAGACCCTCTGACCCAAACTGAAAAGCCCAGAAACACCTTTTATGATGGCATACAATAATTCATACTATAGACAAGGTCACCTATTTTAATAGCACCTTTGGCTGCGACCAGGAAAACAGAGTTCCTTGGGCTGCTATCACAGAGTGATACCTGCATCCTAACTCCTTACCATTCACAAATGCAATCAGCATTGCTCAAAGTGAAACGGGCATTTATCAATTAATAACAAGCATCAGTAGGCATGAGATTCTCGGCACTCATCTTTATTCGCATTCAACAAAAGCTCAGGCAAACGCGATACGGCAGCAGAAGACGCAACAGAACAAACATAATTTTCAACGCAAGCTCCGCGTTTCCACCGCAACGACTCCCTCCATTCAGTCGCGCAGAAATCGCAGCCCGGCCAGCCTACAGCCGACCCGTTAATCGTCGTGGCAACGTTTGCGGTCGCCGCTAGCAACGTGCCAGGAAGCACTCCTCCAGAGTCGACACGTTCAGTTTGCATCCCATCCTGGAAGGACAAAGCACGAGACGTCGGACGTTAAGACATTCTCCCGAAACGCACCTCACCTCCGGGTCGGTCGGTACTCACTCCTGGAACGCGGCCGAGAGCTCGGCCGTCCGCGCCGACGGACAAACGATGGCGGTGCGCGAACGACCGGCGGCAAACAGCGGCGCGACGTGGCGCGGACCGACTCGCGCGAGGTCGGCCTCCGTCACCGCGGCAACCTTGCGCACGAGCTCCCTGCAACACGGGCGCAAACAAAACGCGTTAGTTTGCGCGGAATCAAAGAGAGCGCTACTCAAACATTATTGGTTAGACGCATCAACATCGACCAAAGTCTTGATTGCACTTGAGATAAGGTTACAATTCCAGGTGGGTCCAATGATTTGAATCAATTCCATTGGTATTCTGATTTCTTCCAAAAGCATTTGTTAACGAAGAAAGAGAAACCCTTTTAGTCCCAGCTTGCTCAATAGCTGCTTATGAAATTAGCAATGCATTGCATTGAGCAAAACAGTGAACCGTGCAAGCCCAGCTTCATCACCGTCCTACCTTCACTGAGCAGCGATTACTCTGCCAGGCTGCCCTAGACAGCCTATATACGGTTAGAGAGTGGTCAACATGATAACACTTTTATATTGGCTGTTCGAATTCCATGCTAAACGGACGCCATGTTTTTACCAAGTTGATCATAGAGCACGTGGCAGTTGTCTATGAGTTTCTCATCTTCCTTTGCATATCTACGTATTATTTGCAGAATGGTGAGGTAAGTTCGTAACGTTTCAACTACTGCTGAAAGGGCTTTTGAATAGTTCAAGTTAGTAAACACATGGCGCCCATGCGCAGAGATGGCCACTCTCTAACCGAATATAGGCTCCCTAGTAGAGTCTAGTCGAGCTATCACCATCGATAAAGTAACTAACATATGTTACAAAACGTGGGGAAACCAGTGAGACCTTTATCCAGCATTCAAATCCCAGTTTGAAATAGTTTTTTCAGGGCTTGGAATGCTTTATTATAAAGTCTCGCTGATTTCCCCATTTTGCGTAACATATACCAGTAGACTGATAGCTTTAGAAGTTGTGAGCTTTATACCTCGTTCACACTACACGAGTTGATCATGATAAGTCCTCAACTCGATCAAATATGGCGTTGATTGGGTTTCAAAAATCAGTTGGTGTTCACACTTGTTATCTTACTTGATCATGATCAAGTCATTCGGACAAGTTCGGAATGTGCTCGGGAAATGAACACAACCGGAAATCGCGACAAATCTAACCTCACTTTATCACCGAGCTTATAGCACACGGAAAACGCTCCCAGGTTAATGTTGCAACCTTTCCGGCGGCGGATTTTGAAATAATCACAAACTCTTCCGAGCGTTCACGACGATTCCCGAATGATTTCATCACAATTAAATAGATAACTGAGTTGTGGAAACACAATCAACGCCATCTTTGACGGCGTAGAGAGTTGATCGTGATCAAATCTGCAGTGTGAACGAGGTATTAGAAGCTGATTGCTTTTTGCTATTATTAGGAATTAAAGTCTCACTGATTTCCCCACTTTTCGTAACATATACAATTAGACCGATAGCTATAGAAGCTCATTGCTTTTAGCTATTATTAGAGATCAGGCCGCCCACCTGTTGTACTGCTGTCCGACGCCGCGGAATCGCGCGAGCAGCGCCTGCGAGACGACCTCGCCGACGCTGCGTTCGCGGTCGACGATCTCGAAGACGAGCGAGGATCGCGCGGCCGCGAGCAGCGCCGGATCCCACGCGGCGTCGGCGCCTAGTTGCGCGGCGCAGATGTCGCGCATCTCGCGGAACGCGGCGGCACCGTTGGTGGCGCGGTACAGCGACAGGTGCAGCAGGCCTTCGTGCGGCCGCGGCACCACGCTGTAGCCGTACGCCAGGCCCGCGCCGCGAACGCGACGCCACATCGGGCCCTGCCGGACAATCGAGAGCAACGTTGCGTTGGCTATAGGACCATTGCTGGCCGGGATACGCAACTAGCCCAGCGCTGTGTGTATCCCATGCAACCTTCGACCATTGCTGGCCGGGATACGCAACTAGCCCAGCGCTGTGTGTTTCCCATGCAACCTTCGACCATTGCTGGCCGGGATACGCAACTAGCCCAGCGCTGTGTGTATCCCATGCAACCTTCGACCATTGCTGGCCGGGATACGCAACTAGCCCAGCGCTGTGTGTATCCCATGCAACCTTCGACCATTGCTGGCCGGGATACGCAACTAGCCCAGCGCTGTGTGTTTCCCATGCAACCTTCGACCATTGCTGGCCGGGATACGCAACTAGCCCAGCGCTGTGTGTATCCCATGCAACCTTCGACCATTGCTGGCCGGGATACGCAACTAGCCCAGCGCTGTGTGTATCCCATGCAACCTTCGACCATTGCTGGCCGGGATACGCAACTAGCCCAGCGCTGTGTGTATCCCATGCAACCTTCGACCATTGCTAGCCGGGATACGCAACTAGCTCAGCGCTGTGTGTATCCCATGCAACCTTCGACCATTGCTAGCCGGGATACGCAACAAGCTCAGCGCTGTGTGTATCCCATGTAACCTTCGACCATTGCTAGCCGGGATACGCAACTAGCCCAGCGCTGTGTGTATCCCATGCAACCTTCGACCATTGCTGGCCGGGATACGCAACTAGCCCAGCGCTGTGTGTATCCCATGCAACCTTCGACCATTGCTAGCCGGGATACGCAACTAGCCCAGCGCTGTGTGTATCCCATGCAACCTTCGACCATTGCTAGCCGGGATACGCAACTAGCTCAGCGCTGTGTGTATCCCATGCAATCTTCGACCATTGCTGGCCGGGATACGCAACTAGCCCAGCGCTGTGTGTATCCCATGCAACCTTCGACCATTGCTGGCCGGGATACGCAACTAGCCCAGCGCTGTGTGTATCCCATGCAACCTTCGACCATTGCTGGCCGGGATACGCAACTAGCCCAGCGCTGTGTGTATCCCATGCAACCTTCGACCATTGCTGGCCGGGATACGCAACTAGCCCAGCGCTGTGTGTATCCCATGTATCCCATTAAATGCGAAGAATTATGAATCCCGGCAAAAATAAACTGTACATGACTTTGAAATTTGAAAATCAAAGCAGAATTAAGATTTTGTAAATCACCAGGAATATTAATTTGACGACTGACCACTCGCTTATTGATCGTTCCTTTGATTTGTTTATGTATGCCAGATATTTTGTTTAATGACCAGACAGCAAAGACCGCACCGAACCGATTAGGTACTGATAGGATAGGTAAAACAAGTTATCCAGACCGACATCGGCCAACTCTACACAACGGGAGAGTAAGGGGTGTGCAAAACGAGGGTTCTCGCGGTAATATAAAAACCGCTCTGTGGACTTCCGAACCTGAGACGTACTATAGCGCGAATGCAGAGTCTCACGAGTATACGCTTTTCAACTAAACTGTAAAAGATACGCTATTGAAGCAAGCAAGGGAGTTGTAGATAAAGAATCAATCCGTGTCGGTAATGGACCTGTTTTTCCATTTTTTAAGTCTAAAAGGGCCAAAACCGCTTCTAAAAATGTTGTATTTTGCTTTTTTTTTTGTGAATCGATACAGAGATGAGGGAGATTACAAACAAACAATACAAACAAACATACAAACACACACACACACACAAGTGCTTCTTTTTAGCAGTAGTGAAATTGATGGTTTCGCTACGCTCATCAACAATGTGCCGATCTCGGTGCCAGTGGCGCGAAACGTACCTCGAGCTGCGTGAGATACTGCAAGAAGACGAGCAGCGGGGCGAGGTCGGGGTCCTCGGGGTCCGTGATGCTCGGCACGGCGTGCGAGATGAAGCACGACTCCACGCAGCCGAGGCCGACCACGCAGCCGTCGCTGCCGTCCTCATCGCCTGTCTGCGGCGGGAAACGCGCTTTCAAGCGACGAGCAACGCAAACGGAGGCGACCACGGTAGTAGGTCGGTTCGCTGCCAAAACTCCGCCTCCGCTTTTCACGACTACGAGGTTTTGACGTCATTCAATCCCTGCACGTCTATTCTACAGTCTGCCAAGGTTTGGTGGATCCGACAAATATTTTTATAAAGTAAGTGTTTTTGTAACTAACTCCCATTTTTGTGAACACATTTCAAAGTTTAAAAGACGATTAGGTACCTAGCCATCTCAGAACTATGCAAAATCTGGTTAGTGAGTTTTGGCAGAACACCGACCTTTAGTCCGTCTGGTCCAAATCAGTCCGTACAAGGAAAATAATATATTGAGAAAGTGGAGGAAGTCCAGAGCCTGACGGAAAGATGGTAACAGGGAAACTGTAAATGTCCAGCGTGATGGAGAATGATGTAGGAAAAGTACAAGGAAAGTTGAAGGAAATGGTGAAGGAATCGGGTGGAAGACGCAGGAGAGCAGAAAGAGATTGCATTGTTTAGGTGCAAACATCTTCCAGCAATGAGGGGAGGCAGACGTTGGGAAGAGGAAGAATTACAAGAGAAGTTACCGATGGCAGCAGACAAGCAGGAATAACGAGGTGCACTGACCGCTTCTGCTAAAAGCTAGATACAAGGAAACCTCCGATTCAAGACGAAATATCACAGTTTTGTGCTTTTTTATGCAATTTGTTGATGTTTTGGGCAAAAAAATGTGGAATTGACAAACTGTTAAAATATTGTTAGCTTCCACATTTTGAATGGACCAAGAATTGCACAGCAGGATTTGAACGCCGTAATAAGGAGAGATGTCCGTTGCTGAAAGTAGTTGGGGGAGGCGACAACGAGACAGGAGACAGGAGACTGACCTTGAGGCTGGGAGACAGCTGACTCCAGTCCGGAACCACGTGCAGTCTGAAACGACGGGCAACACAGCACCGATGTCACAACAACATTTTATAAGACAAGAACTTCCAAGCCAAGAATACAATTACACTAGAATTAATTTGAGTTTGTTTCACCGATGTTGTATTAAATTCTGCGTGTTTTTAATATGGGATTTCAGCCAACACTCAGCATTTTTTCCAAATTTTTCTTCTGGGACCAACGGAAACAGAGGCAATGCATCTTCGATTGGTGGTCCATTGACTGACAAAAATGGACCATTTTCCCTTTTTTTTCTTATAACGATCTTTTAAACGAATTTGATCTTTTTACAAAACGATCTAGAATTTGAATTTATAAAAAAAGGATTGCAAATTTCGATCTTTTTAAAAGATCGATTTCATGACGATCTTCCCCAACTATGCCGAAAGCCGTGTATGGATTGGCTATTCCGTGCGGTCTCGCGTACTCGTTCTTGGCTAATGACGTCACGTGTACTGTCTGAATCTCAAAGCCACCGAGACCAAGACCTCATAACAGAGTGAGTTCACTATGAAACACATCGGTTTAGGCATCGGGAAACGATCTTGATCTATTAAAACGATATTTTTAAAAAGACCATGGGAAGAAGATATTAATCAAAGTTAAAGATCATTTCATAAAAAACGATCGCAAACAGTTCCAAGATCGCTGAAAAAGGATCACGATCTCGATCTTTTTAAAAGACCCTTCCCCAACGACGTCCTTGGACAAGGCACAAACGAAAGACGTCAGCACTGACTTGGCCTGCTCAGGCGCGACGTTCCGCGGCAGCAGCTCGGCCCACACGTCTGCGCCGTCCGCGGCGCCGAGTCTGTCCGCGTCCGCGGCGACGTGCAAGGCCACGCGGCTCGGCGCCACGATCGCCTGGCGCGTCGCCTCCAGCTCGGCCAGCGCGGCGGACGCCTCGGCGCCGTCCAGGCGCGAAAGCAGCGCCGTCAGTGCTCGGTGCTGTCGCAACGCTCCGCCATGAACGTGGTTCGACTCTGGGGGACCATGAAACCGGTTTTCAGGGATTGCAAGCAGCGACCGGATTCAAGGTATGAGGGACCGGACACGGTTTTCAGGGATTGCCAGCAGCGACCGGATACAAGGTACCGGACACGGTTTTCAGGTATTGACAGCGGCGACTGGATTCAAGGTATGAGGGACCGGACACGGTTTTTCAGGGATTGCAAGCAGCGACCGGATTCAAGGTATGAGGGACCGGACACGGTTTTCAGGGATTGCCAGCAGCGACCGGATACAAGGTACCGGACACGGTTTTCAGGTATTGACAGCGGCGACCGGATTCAAGGTATGAGGGACCGGACACGGTTTTCAGGGATTGCCAGCAGCGACCGGATTCAAGGTACCGGACACGGTTTTCAGGGATTGCCAGCGGCGACCGGATTCAAGGTATGAGGGACCGGACACGGTTTTCAGGGATTGCCAGCAGCGACCGGATTCAAGGTATGAGGGACCGGACACGGTTTTCAGGGATTGCCAGCAGCGACCGGATTCAAGGTACCGGACACGGTTTTCAGGTATTGACAGCGGCGACCGGATTCAAGGTATGAGGGACCGGACACGGTTTTTCAGGGATTGCAAGCAGCGACCGGATTCAAGGTATGAGGGACCGGACACGGTTTTCAGGGATTTCCAGCGGCGACCGGATTCAAGGGACCGGACCCGGTTTTCAGAGATTTCCAGCGGCGACCGGATTCAAGGTATGAGGGACCGGACACGGTTTTCAGGGATTTCCAGCGGCGACCGGATTCAAGGGACCGGACCCGGTTTTCAGAGATTTCCAGCGGCGACCGGATTCAAGGTATGAGGGACCGGACACGGTTTTCAGTGATTTCCAGCGGCGACCGGATTCAAGGTACATGTGAAGGGTCACGGGAATTACGATACAAGTAACATTAGAGCAACGTTGAGGAAAATGAACTCAAAGGTTTGAAACCCAATGCATTTGCATGCTGCATGTGAGATTCAAATGCAATTTGTGTGACTTGCCTCCTTATTTCACGCAATCTGCTGGTGTTTTCTGAAAGTTCATGACAACCACCACAAGATGCCAACTCTGTCACAATTTTGACGAAAATGGACTGATATCGTAATTCCCATGCACCCTTCATGTGTTAAAACGGCATAAGTGCATTTAGAAACAATTTCGTTGAGGGAGGGGGGCACACGATGCATTAAAATTTAAAATCCACAAAATGCATGGAGATGCACTGACGTCCTCAATTAAAACAGCCCAATTACAAAAATTCCATTGGATTGGCTTCAGTTTCTAGTTCATTGAGGGTCTAAATTTTTCTACCAGACGCGCATTCGTTTTGGAGCTCAGCGGGTAGGGAAGGGGAAGAAACCAATGTGAAATGTAGACAAAAAATATTTTCACGAATATGAATATTTCAACTATATAAAACCCCGTTTAGATGGGAGCATTGTTTACAAAAGTTTGCCAAAATATTCTATTTTTTACGGCATCAAAATACAATAACATGTCTATACTATATTTAATATTATATTGGTGTATTAAATTAAAAGCCATGTTATTTAGACAGCATAAAACGTTTGTGGCGGACTTCTGTCAAAAATGCTCCAATGCTGTCAAAAAACTGGGCTTTAGCTTGAATTCGTTTTTGATTGTACGCAAAGCAGCACTCCTTGTGAGTGTCTCTCGCTTACCGGGCGCAAAGCAGAGCGAGCGCAGCAAGTCCTGCGCCACCTTGTTGCCCTTGCGCTTGGCGCGCGCCACGTCGTTGGCCATCTTGGCGGCAACCACGCGGACGCGGTCGCTCGTCAGCTCGGTGGCGTAGAGCAGCTCGCGCAGCCAGCGCAGCCCGGTGCCGAGTTTGCCGGGCTCCAGCTGGGGCAGGCGGGACCGGCCGCGGTGTCAGACGGGATAGGGGGGGTGCATCGTGTCTTGGGGGGACCTTGGTGCCCAGGCCCTTTCTAGGGCCGACTAACTCATTCAACAGAGCGAAAACCTGAATAGGTAGTACCCATTCTCTCAAATTTTCAACTATGACCGTGATTAAGTACCAAAATTATATTGTATATTAAATATTGTACCAAAATAATAATGTGTGTACCTAGGTATATAATAATTAGAGCCAAGAAAGTTATGCAATTGCATGTTTTGTTCTAATTATCAGAGAGCATGTAAAAATGTTTATAAATGTGTTTCATGATTCCCTGATTACAAATATGTAGGTTTTATTTAGCATGTTTTGCACATTTCGGCACTTTTTCGGGGAAGGTACATATTTTCGAATTTTGCTGCATGTTTTGCATAACATGCAACTTTTCTCTGTAAACTGTATAGTGTATAGTAATCCGTGTCAAAAAAATAAAACGTAGTAAACTGGGAATTTTTACAAACAAAATAATATATATCTATGCAAATTTGTATTGCTAAATTTGCTAAAAATATGCAACACCTCCAAGTAAATTCTTTCATTAGGGATGATTGTACTCTAGTCTCATCTTATCTTGGTTGGACTTGCCAGGTACATACCTGTGTGTCTGTGGGCTAGATAAAGTGTTCCGGGGCGATGCCTTCAACTTGTAATCAGAGTCACTAACTGCCCATCAGGCAACTTTGTTAAGATACATGCCCGTAACGTCAGTAGACGTTAAACGCTCATTTTCAGCCTGTAAAAATTTTCTGTCCGATCGTTGCCGGAGTCTGACGCCAGAAAACATCAAGACGATGCTTGTTAGCCAAGGCGCAGCAAGATTTAAACTGCCCACTGTGTAGTGATGTATAATATGTGTAATGTAAATTATGTAAAGTAATACGTTTACCGAAAATCCGAATTTCTTTTAACTTGGCGCGATAAGCAAAAATAGTGCTTTTAATGGATACAGCATACTTGCATGTTTTGGCACTTTCAGTGGCATGTATTGGTGTTTTATTTTGCATAACTTTCTTGGCTCTAATAATAAACATTATTATTTTGGTAACCAAGCATTCATAAAGGGGTGTGATGTATATTAAAATGTGATATATAGATGTATAGAAAATGTATGTTCCTCCCTGTGCTCATCCACGTGGTCGGTACCTGGCCTGCCTATGCTGTTTTCAGTCAAACCTTTCTGAGGTCATAGCCGAAATTCTACTGGAACTCTTTTAATGTCCAGAGGTGTACCTATATAGGTACCTTTATAATAAACATTATTATTTTGGTAACCAAGCATTCATAAAGGTGTGATGTATAGATAGAAACTGCAGGAAACTGCAAATACAGGAAACCTGTGTAGGTAGTATCTTTACTTGGAAATGTTCAACTGTGACCATGATTACCTACCAAAATTATGTTGTATATTAAATATGGTACCAAAATAATAATGTAAATATATAATATACATTATTATTTTGGTAGGTAACCATGTATTCGTAAAGATGTGATGCAAAGATCGATAGTACACCGATACTGTCGAATGTTCAACTGTGACCATGATTACCTACCAAAATTATATTGTATATTATGTACCTTAATAATAATGTACCTAGATATAGGTATATAATAAACATTATTACTTTGTTAACCAATCATTCGTGAAGGTGTGATGTATAGATAGATAGAAATTGCAGGGAACAGCAAGCAACATGGCTGAGATCACCTGCAGCGCGAGGGTGGCGGTGGCGGAGAACGGACCGCACGAGAACCGCGCCCCGCCGCCGACGCCGAGCCCGGCGCTGGTCGAGACGGTGTCGGCCTCGAGCTCGGCGACGACCGCGGCGTGCGGCACCAGCGCGCCGTCCCGTCGCAACGGGCTCTCCGTCAGCAGCTCCAGCAGCAGCGGCAGCAGCTCGCGCTGGCGCTGAGTCAGCGCGCTCGTGTCCAGCAGCGCCGTCACCTGCGCAAACAACTCTCAAGTCAACATGCAAATGCTTTGAAGGTTGTGTAAGAAATATTATGACTTATGTCGCTATATTGTTTGGACACAGAATAACGGCCCAACGTAGCTCCATATTTTCTTATATACTAGGGCTTCGCGAACGCAATTTGTGTTGCGTTGAAGATGAGCGTAGGTAGCGGTTTGTGTATAGCGGATTAAAAGGTGCAGGCAGTGCAGTCACAAGAAAACCATGGAGCACCAAACCTGACCATTGCCTTCTCGAAAATTCTAATCACTTGAAAATGTATACGGATTCTGACGTTCCTTTGTTTCTCGTCGAGGTCAACAAAGCTGGTAACCAAGGAAACGAAGGAAACCGGACTCGTATTGAATCAGCCGTCAAATCACGAAAAAAACACCACAAAAATGCTAATAAAAACCAATTGGAAAAACCTACCGAAATAAGATTTGCAGGCATGATAAATATGTATAAGGTCAACATGTTTAGAAGTTTTGGTGAAGTTATGTTCAGAACTTTGAAATTTACAGGGGTTCGAAATTCGGAAAAAATCAAAAAATTTCGTAAAAATTGATTTATAAAAAATTTACTGAACCGATATTTTTCAAAAACGCAGGGGGTCTAAGTTGAGAACAGAGGTAGATACTCAGAAATTTTCATCCGTGTCGGTTCAGGCGTTTGGTCTGTAGAGCGCGCACAAACACACACAAAAAAAAAAAAAAAAAAAAAAAAAAACATACACAAGTGACTTTTTTTTGGGGTAAGTGAAATTGAAGATTTCGCTCCGCTCGCTTCGCTCGCAACGCTCATCAATAATGGAAAACTATGCGCGCTTGTATATTATACTATATTATTATGACGTGGCCTTAAGAAAGCTTTATAATAATAATATTTAATATCTAACAATATTGTGCCAAGCCAGCCCCATCAATAGATCAAATTTCATTGTGCATTTAGTTACGTTAACAACAAAACACTTGTTAAATAAATGTTTGAAGCCGTATTCATATAAGACACATTCACAAACTGAAGAATGGTCACAAAATAAATAGCTAAGAGTAAAAGTATCCGTGTAAAATTATCTAAGTCCGTGTGTTTTATTTCTTTCGCAGGGTGACCAAATTCGAAAATTGATCGTGGAAAATTTTGAAACACACCAAAAGTTGCCGAGTTCTCATGGCTACACCGTTACAGTTAACATTCCAAAAATGGGTGCCAATTGCCCTTTTTCCCAAATTTTCTTTGCACTTTTGTATACAGGGCTCTAAAAAGGGTAAAAAATGAAGAGCTTTAGGTTGTAGCATTCCAGGGGCAAATTTTCGAAAACAGGCAATGGGCACCTAATTTTAAGTATTTTTTTTACAACATGCTGAAGTATTGAAATGATAACTTCAACAATGTGGCCTCGAAAACTCAGCAACTTTTGGTCTGAAAGCCACTTTCTGGCAAACTGCTCTGTATCCTAAAGCAACGTTGTGCGCGTTTGGGAGGGGGCGGGTGATTAAAATGCACTTGCGAAACTCGTAAATCAGGGATATATTCAAAAATACTTTTGAATGTTTCAAGGATGAAAGGGGTAGAAAGGTGGGATGCTACGAAAACTCATAGACCTGACATAATGGGGCGTAATTCATTTCCCATAAGAGCGACTCGACAGTGGAACTTCAGCCCATCCCGAGAGATGGTTGGACATTTAATAACAAGTAAACCAAAGCACCGGCACGACCACAGGAGGAAATATTAGCATGAAAATAATGTAATCTAGGTACCATTCTTAAGTAGTAAATGAAACAAATACAAAATAAAGCGCGGCAGCCGCGGGACTGCTTGCGGCGACTCACGTAGATGAAGTTGGCGGCGAGGTGGTCCAGGGTGGCGTGGACGGGCGCTGCTCGCAGGTCCAGCGCCGGGTGCTGATTGGCCGAGTCGGCCGAGAAGCCGGTGACGGGGATGAAGCGGATGCCGTCGACGCGCGGCACTGGCACCGAGGTCAGCATGGCGCTCGGCGGCGGGACCTGCGTTTCGTGGCGTTTCGTGACGTTTCGTACGGGAACGACTGTGTTGGCAGCATGGTTGGGGGAGATCGTTTTGAAATCGATATTTTGAAAAGATCAAGATCGTCGTCAAGAAAAGATCTTTAAAAAAATCGAAGTTTGCGATCCTTTTTTTATGAATTCAAATTGAAGATCGTTTTATAAAAATATCAAAATCGTTAAAAGGATCGTTTTCAGAAATTAAACTGGGAAAATGGTCGATTTGCATCTTCCTCGAGGACCCACTGCTCCATAGACTGTCCATAGAGCCTTTTTGTCCCGCTCAAGACGTGGCTAGTGAGTATTGAAACTCTTAGCTCGTGTCTAGCAGCAGTGGGACCTCGAGGAAGATGCAAATCCACTCTCCTTCTCGACCTGAAATGGAGTACCTATAATAGTTTATTCTATCGATATTTGAATGCCAACCCACACGAAAAAGCAAATACGAACATATATGATACATACAGGGAAAATATATGAAAGTGCTATATCTTATATGAAACTTGTATGTTTCTTATAAAAATTTGACCCTTCCATACATGTTTCACGTATGTTTTTCGTATGTACTTCCTTGTGGGAAGTTTTGCAGAGTTAGTCGATTCTCTCCTGTCCATTCGAATCATACCTCGTTATCTCGCATGGCTTGCTCCAACGCGGCCTGCCTCTGCGCCAGCCCATCCTCGCCCCACTGCGCCACTCTTTGCGCCACTCGCGCCGCCTCGGCCGCCTCCAGCCGCTGCTGCTCGGCGCGGCTCGGTCGCGCGCGCACCGCCACCGTCGGCGCATCCACCAGGTAGCGCCGAAGCAGCGCCAGCCAGAACGACTCGTCGCGCGAGGCCAGCGCACGCAGCTCCGACACGGCGTTCATGCGACGGTGCAGCTGCGGACGGAACGACAAAACGCGGTCATACGGTGAAACCACAGCTATAGAAGGTCACCCAAATGTTCCAATCCCATACTAAAGCAGTTATGCGAAATCTCCTTATATCTCCTGTAACCAAGGTAACTGTAATCACCAGAGGAACATTGGGTCCTTTGATTATATTGACCTTGAGCCATGGCCTGGTAGATGATGTTAAAACAGGTTGCCAACGCACCCAAGCGATTGCCGGCCAAACTACTAGCATCAAATTTTAGCCGCAGCCATAGCTAGGTATGGTAGAATGTCTGGGTAACCTTATGTCTGTGACGTAGCCATAGCCAGGTATGGTAGAATGTCTGGGTAACCTTATATCTGTGACGTAGCCATAGCTAGGTATGGTAGAATGTCTGGGTAACCTTATGTCTGTGACGTAGCCATAGCCAGGTATGGTAGAATGTCTGGGTAACCTTATATCTGTGACGTAGCCATAGCTAGGTATGGTAGAATGTCTGGGTAACCTTATGTCTGTGACATAGCCATAGCTAGGTATGGTAGAATGTCTGGGTAACCTTATGTCTGTGACGTAGCCATAGCTAGATATGGTAGAACATCTGGGTATCCTTGTGTCCGCGACTACACCTGCCAGGCCTACCGGGCCGGCAACGAACGCCGGAAACGCGTAGTTCCCGGCGCAAGACTCACGTCGGCGTCGCTCTCTCCGTGCAGCAGGTCGCCGACGAGCGCAAACGCGAGCGCGGAATGCGGCTGCGACTCGAGGAAGCTGAGCGTCTCGAGCGCGTGGCGGCGCAGCACCGAGCGCAGCCGCGGCATGTCGAGCGCGTCGAGCGCGGCCAATCGAGCGGCCACCGCCGAAGGGGCGCCGCCCAGTTTCGCGCTCGGCACTCCGTCGAGCTCGATCGCCAGCGCGCTCTCGCGGTTCTCGATCAGGCTGAACGACACCTGCGGATCGTTTGCAACGCTCTTGAAACCTCGTTCACACTACACGAGTTAATCGTGATCAAGTCCTCAGCCTGCGGCATTTTTCTGAATTTTATTCTAGCTTAAAAATTACGGCATTTAGGCCATTAGAATTGCGTGAAATCCCTTGCAAAGCTCGACAGTGGACCAAACTATCGGCTTGGTCGATTCTCATTTCACGGAGAAAGGCAGTTGCTGATAAGGAAACTGGTTTTTCATTACGAGATTTGGACCCTCTATGCATGTCATCCAGTCCCTCCATTTGCTCATCCTTGTGGTCCGGACCTGGTCTGCCTATGCTGTTTTCGGTCAAACCTTTCTGAGGAAACAGCCGAAATTCGACGAGCACGCTTTCAAAGTCCAGAGGTGTACCTACCACTGACCTAGGTATTGGTCTTGGTCTAAGTTTTGGTCAAGGCTTTTCTCTTAAAACTGATTTCAAAAACAGCAAGACTTGATTTAGCATTGAAATCCTAGTTTGAAGTGATTCTTTGCCAACTAGTTCTAAAGACAGGACAAACAGACATGACTGTTAAGCCCCGTTTGCGTGGGGGCCACAGCATTTTTATGCAGTCTAAATAACATGGCTACATTTCATATTATAATAATATAACACGGTGCATTATCATCATATATTATGTCATTCATAGGTATAGATACATATCATATTTATTTTATGAATAATATATATGAATAACTGCTTAAACCAGTAACAATTTCCTCTCATCCACCTCGCGTCTCTTCATCTGAGAACGGGGCAAAGGGTCTAGTGATTGCGCCATCGCCGTCCTAGGGCCGAGTCCGTTTACCCGTCCCATGTACGGGTCGCTCGGCCTCTCATCTCCCCGGAGATCCCCCTTGTCCCACCCGGCGAAGCAAGGAGAATGTGTGACCGAATAGCTCAGTTGGTAGAGCACCTGCCCGGCAAGCAGGAGGTCCCGGGTTCGTATCCCGGTTCGGGTGCACATTTTTCCAGCTTCGCCTCCCTTCCATCAATTGCATACTGGTAACTGCTTAAACCAGTAACAATTTCCTCTCAATAATATATTAGTCGTGCATAATTTGTCAACACAAAGTTAATTAGAGCCATGATATTTTGATAGCATAAAACTTTAGTGGCAGACGTAAGTCGAAAACGCCCGTGCATGCAACCAACGGGGCTCCAGCAATCAAACGAACGCGATCAAACGAACGCGATGAAACGAACGCGATGCAACTCACCGAGCTGGCGAGCGGGTCTTCGGTCTCGACGAACGCCGCGGCCAACGGCGCGACCGAAGTGTCCGTGAGGTACTTGAGCAGCACGGCGCACGCGGCCAGCTCGGTCATCTCGGTGACGGCCGACGGGCCGCGCCACGCCAGTCGAACCAGGCCGCTGTCCTCGTCGTCGCACGGGAACGGAACCTGCGCGGAACGGGGAGCAAACGCTGATGCGGAGACCTCTTTGGGGGGGGGGGGGGGGGGGGGGCCTAGCGATCACGTAACTGTAACGTTGTGCCGTTATCGGTCCTGAATCCTGATGGATGAAATCCCTATTGTTGGCCATGTTAAGGCCATTCATTGATGGCTGTTGAGGTAATTTGAATTAAAATTTTCTTTGAATTTACAGGGGAGCAAACGCTATTGCGACCACCTCTTTGGGGGGCGGGGCCTAGCGATCACGTAACTGTAACGTTGTGCCATTGCCTTATCGGTCCTAATGGATGAAACCCTATTGTTGGCCATGTTAAGGCCATTCATTGATGGCTGTTGAGGTAAATTGAATTAAAATTTTCGTGGATTTCCAGGTGCTATTTAGAGGTTCTGAGGTATTCAATTGGGTGTCAAAAGTGTGAGGATTCCGTTGATATTTGTTTCGTTGCGATCAGATAACGGGTGTGGCATGGAAAGTGTATCCAGTAAGAGGTAAATTCTTGGCTGGAATTTACCCTTAAGTACATCTTTCAATCAATCGGCTCAAAAGGGATATTTTAAAACTCTTGGAAGTAATTAAAGTCTCACTGATATCCCACGTTTTGTCACACATATACATACTAGTTACTTCCAGCAATCAAAACCCAGTTTGAAATAGTTATTTTTAACCAGGTGCTAAAAATATGACACGCTGACAGCCTTAAACTCCGTTCAACGTCAAGAATGAGAGTGGATTTGCATCTTCCTCGAGGACCCACTGCTGCTAGACACGAGCTAAGGGTCTCAAAACTCACACTTGCCATGTCTTGAATCGGACAAAAGGCTCTGAGGGCAGTTTTGAAACTGTTGTCTTGTGTCTGGCAGCAGTGGGTCTTCGTTAAAGATGCAAACATATTCTCCTTCGTAACGTGAGATTGAGCTTAGAAATGTTACAAGCGATTAGCGACAGCCCTGTACTGCTAATTCCTCGAAAACCGAACGCAAACGCGGACAGAAACGCAATCGCCCACCTCGATGTCGACCGACTGCGTCAGCGGCGGCACCGGCTCCTGCCAGGGTCGCTGGAACGCCGGACGCTCGACTGCGTTGTCGCGGCGACCGGAGAGCGCCGTCAAGATGGCGTCGGGCGCGGTGGCGCCGGCCACGACCAGCGTCAGGTTCTCCGGGCGGTAGAACTCGCGGTGGTAGGCGCGGACCTGGAGGCAAGCGCTCGCGTTGCTACTCGTTTGTGGGGGCGATATTTTGATTGGTCGGGGGTCGGCGGTGATAAATGAATGAAACTTGTTTCGGAGTGTCGAAATAATTTGAAGGTAGACAATTTGTAGCCAAGAGTGTGAGGACTTTGTCATGTAGATAAAAGGTTACCCAAGTTCGTGTGATAGGTTACGTAAAGGGTTATGTTCGTGGTGGCGATATTTCTAAAGGTTCTTATTGGTCGATGGTCGGTGGTGATAATTGAATGAAATTTGTTTTGAATTATTTCAACATAGAGGAAGGATGGAGGAATATGCTCAAATTATTTGAATGATATTGGTCTAGAGGTTTGTCTAGGTGCTAGGGGTCAAAAAGCTCTACGGGTAAAACCTCATGGGAGTTGTTTTTCTAAGCACCTAGGCCGAAAAATGTGGACTTTGGTGCCCGAAGGCCATTATTAAATCATCCTAATCGATGATAAAAATTAATTTCAAGCCTTCAATGCCCCTTTAAGGAGCTTGCTACGGGCTTTTGAAAGAGCTCATTCGTTGAATTAATCTGACCATGTCAAAACATAAATATTTATCACTCTATAGAAGTAAATGGTCAAAACATGAAGTTATTCTCGCAGACCAGAACAACCTCATCACTTCCTGGTAAACCTAGTTTCATTGCTCCCTTAGTGTTCCCCATTATAATCAATATCATACAATCACTCTTTAATTCCAAGACATTCACTCATTCAACCTACAAAATTCAGGACTCTGTTTTAAAAGCACCCAATCCTCTTTAAGATGATTGACATGCCTTGGCTGGCTATTAGCAATTTGTACTTGAGGTATTGAAGAAAGAAATGATAAAATACCTTGATGTTGTCGGTAGACTCGCGCAGGTTGCTGAGCACGCCGCCGGTTTCCGCGCTGTATCCGCAGTCGCCGGGGTAGAGCGCCTGCGCCAATGCCCGGTGCGCCAGCGACTCTGCCGTCGTCTCGCGGCCCTGCATCTCGCAGTACACCACGCCGCCGTCCTCGCCGCTGCCCGTCACGTGGTGGACCTCGGTTGCAAACCCAGAGTCCTGCAAACCGCGCAGTGGAATGACGGAAGTCCCAATCAAGTGAACTTAGGTACTGCAAGGAGACGTTTCCACACTCACTGTTAGCGTCGGGTAGAGGATGTGATCCAAATATATGGGCAGCAACGACAAGAAGCCTTCGATTCCAGCTGTTGTCATTGTGTAGCATGTATGGTCGGTATCTGAAACACACAAGAGCCTAGTAGCTTGCAGAACGATTTAATGTTTAAATTGTAACTCGTCTTTCTGAAAATTTAGACTCACCGGTCCATGCGTTTGTACCGGAAGCCAGACACCGGTTGGCCAGCAAATCTAGCACACCCTTGTATGGGTATTTCTTGCTGCCCAAGAAAATGAGATGCTCAAGAGTATGAGGCAGACCGTCATCGTCGTGAGCCTCGGTTGCTGAAATAAATGAATTGCTTTCAACATTACCTAAGTAAACTGTGCCAGAATCGTACCGGCATGCCGGCATAGACACCCACCCAAACAGAAGTATCCATTCACGACAGGGCCCTCCACCTCGGCGATCACGACGGTGAGGCCAGTGACACTCGACCGATATTTGTGCACCGGGAACAAATCGTTGGATTTCAGCGTGCATATTAGTTCAAAATCACCGACTTTCTCGACAACAGAAGACGCGTTCGGAGCCATGACGTTTGCAAAACGTCAAAAGTTGCCGAAAGCACGTGAACAGCTGACGGCGAGTAGTGCGCAACTCTGGTCCCGGCAAGGGGGAAAATTCAAATACAGCAAGTCACACTCGTTCGGACCCATGCGAACCGACGTCTTTTGTTTCATCCCTTGCAGAGGGATGCAAATTCCTATCGCGAGGTAATGTCATTAAAATGAAGCCACGTAAGTCATAAAAATTAACAGAGTGCATCATGATATCGGTAAACACAAAAAACTGCAACCACCATACAAAAATACTTCGCGAGAGAACAATACAACATGTAAGTCGCCCATGCCTTGACATTCCCCGCTAACTTTGACACCCCGGAGCTGTCTCGGAGTGTGGTTTACCACCTGCCGATGAGAACGAAGGAGCTCGCGCTCGCCGTCGCCGCCGCCGGAGGATGGTACGCCGGCTACCTGTGCGTGAGGGCGATCGCTCCGAGCCGCACGCTCGAGTGGTGCAGCCGGATCGTGGCCGCCTCGCACGCGGTGGTCGTAATCGGACTCGCCGCCAACGCCGTGCGTCTGGGGCCGAACCCGTTGGCCGAGGCAGGCGCCGACAACGACTTTCCGCAGGACCTAGCCATAATCGTCAGTCTCGGCTACTTCATCTACGACCTGGCCTGGGTGGCGTACTACACGCCCGAAGACGTGGTGATGATTGCCCATCATTCGGTCGCCAACATCACCTTCGGACACGTGCTGGCGACGGGGCGGTCGGGCATCGAGACGTGCGCGTCACTGATCGCGATGGAGTTGACCAATCCGTTGCTGCAGGTGCGATGGTTTCTTCGCGACGCCGGCTACAAGACCACCATCGTCTTCAAGGTACAGGCCAACTGCAAGTCCTTTCATGCCCTTTCATTGCAGGGCTCATGTCCTGAGTCATGCTGGTTACTTGGCCTTAGGCCTGTCTAGGTGCCCTGCTGGTCAACCATCCCTGTGAGGGTGGGGGCACGCACCCTTACCGGGCGACTAGGCGTTCCCTTGATGGGAAAAGCTGTGTTTACAAAAGGAAACTATAAACCTGTGAATGTGTGCTTGAATTGTATTGCGTTGTAAAGGAACCAAGTTAACCATCGCCCACTTCCACCAGTAGCGACGTTGCATAACATAGGTACTGGAATCAGCACAGAACCCTCGACAATCTGGCTGCGAGCAATTGTGTACATCACCCTCCACCTCCTCGCCCTTCCAGATCGTGGACCTGACGTTCGCCAGCATGTTCTTCGTGTGCCGCATCGTCGCCGGCTCGTACTTCCTGTACCACATATGCCGCCACCCTCGACCCTCGCCGGTCACCAAAGGCGTCGGCGTCGCCTTCTACGCCGTCTCCTGGGTCTTCGTCGTCGAGATCGCGCGCTACGTGCACCGCAAGTACATCGCCGGCGCGCCGACACCCGACGCGGACGCCTGACCTGACCTCGCCTCGCATCACCGCTCTCAATAAAACACATCGCGACAATTCGTTCACCGGGCAGCATCGTATAGTCGGCCCAGTGTGTCTGTTTTACCCTTTTTATTTTATACCCCTATAATGTGTTCACGATCATCCTGGTGGTCGTCAGAGCTGTGGTCGTGTCAGCCCTGTGCACAGTGCGAGCTGATGGTGCCGGTGGTTTCGTTTTGAAACTGTACAAAGCGCTGTAAGAATCTAGAGGCATGTTCCTCCCATTTGAAACCGTGCTGAAATCGACCGAAATCAGCCCCGTGCACAGTTCGAGCTGATGGTGCCGGTGGTTTCGTTTTGAAACTGTGCAAAGCGTTGTAAGAATCTAGAGGCATGTCCTTCCCATTTGAAACCGTGCTGAAATTGACCAAAATCAGCCCCGTACACAGTTCGAGCCGATGGTGCCGGTGGTTTCGTTTTGAAACTGTACAAAGCGCTGTAAGAATCTAGAGGCATGTTCCTCCCATTTGAAACCGTGCTGAAATCGACCGAAATCAGCCCCGTGCACAGTTCGAGCTGATGGTGCCGGTGGTTTCGTTTTGAAACTGTGCAAAGCGTTGTAAGAATCTAGAGGCATGTCCTTCCCATTTGAAACCGTGCTGAAATTGACCAAAATCAGCCCCGTACACAGTTCGAGCCGATGGTGCCGGTGGTTTCGTTTTGAAACTGTACAAAGCGCTGTAAGAATCTAGAGGCATGTTCCTCCCATTTAAAACCGTGCTGAAATTGACCGAAATCAGCCTCGCGAACAGTTCGAGCTGATGGTGCCGGTGAGTTCGTTTTGAAACTGTACAAAGCGCTGTAAGAATCTAGAGGCATGTTCCTCCCATTTGAAACCGTGCTGAAATTGACCGAAATCAGCCCCGTGCACAGTTCGAGCTGATGGTGCCGGTGGTTTCGTTTTGAAACTTTACAAAGCGCTGTAAGAATCTAGAGGCGTGTTCCTCCCATTTGAAACCGTGCTGAAATTGACCGAAATCAGCCCCGTGCACAGTTCGAGCTAAATATTATTGTAAATGTATAAGGAGATTTTCGCGAGTAGTTTTATTGCACGTCGGCATCACAAGTATGGCCTGTCCATTTGGCGATCCCAGGGCGAGCTGGCTTGCCCTGGACAGGGTCCTGACGTGGGCTTGCGACGCGACCCTCGGCCTACCGGGGACCTTGCTCGCCTTGCGGGTTCTCGCCTTGCGGGTCCCCGCCGAACAGCCACGACGAGACGACGCGCGTGGCCGACAGCACCAGCTCGGCCGTGTTCTCGTTGAACGCCACCAATTCGTCGGCGTCGGCGTCGGCGTCGCGGCGCGGCACGTCGGCTGGCGTCGTGTTCGTGGCCTTGCATCGACCACCGCACCCGCCAATCGGCATCGGCGTCTCGGGGAGAGCACCCGGCGTCTCGACGCCTCCATCGGGGAGCGCACCCGGCGTGGACATCGTCGCCGCGGCCGTCGCTTCACCGGGATGTCCCCCGCCAGCCGCTCCAACGTCGAGTGACTTGTTTTGGATCGGCGGACCTTCGGGAGTCGATTTAGGAACTAGCGCTTCTTTTATAGACACCTTTTCACTCGTATGAAATGCATCTGGAAACTTCTTGGGGCCTGGTACTTCGTCTGGGGACTTCTTGGGGCCTGGCACTTCGTCTGGGGTCTTCTTGGGGCCTGTCACTTCGTCTGGGGACTTCTTGGGGCCCGGCACTTCGTCTGGGGACTTCTTGGGGCCTGGCACTTCGTCTGGGGACTTCTTGGGGCCTGTCACTTCGTCTGGGGACTTCTTGGGGCCCGGCACTTCGTCTGGGGTCTTCTTGGGGCCTGTCACTTCGTCTGGGGACTTCTTGGGGCCCGGCACTTCGTCTGGGGACTTCTTGGGGCCTGGCACTTCGTCTGGGGACTTCTTGGGGCCCGGCACTTCGTCTGGGGACTTCTTGGGGCCCGGCACTTCGTCTGGGGACTTCTTGGGGCCTGGCACTTCGTCTGGGGACTTCTTGGGGCCCGGCACTTCGTCTGGGGACTTATTTGGACCTGTCACTTCTTCTGGGGACTTCTTGGAGCCTGGCACTTCGTCTGGGGACTTCAAAGGCGCTGCCAACGCTGCTGAATTTTGATTGGTCGCGGCCCCCGCCTTCGCCTCCATCCCGGCTCTCCCGCGTTCCCGCAGCTCACTCCTCTCGGCTCCAACGGCGTCGTCCCTCGGCCGCCGCTCGACGCCGTCTTGTCCGCCCGGCGTCGGCCCAGCGTCCGCGCTCCCGGGTCTGCCCCCGCCCGCCGAGCCCGAGCCCGTTTCGGGGGGCCCCGGGTGGCCGGGGGTCGGATGCCCGAAGCCCGGCGAGTCGGGGCCGCCCCACGACGAAGGGGGCCCTGTGCATGCGGGGCCCGCACACGGGAAGGTGGGGGCCCCGCACGGTGCCCCGGGCGCCGTCTTGGCCCGCTGCACCATCTCGGCGAAATGCAGCAGCTCCGTGTTGAGGCGCAGGATCGAGCGCAGCATCTCGTCGTCCGGCGGCGCGGTCTCCTTGTTGACGGCCTCGTCCTGGAGTCGAGACGATGGACGGCCTTGGCTTGCCACGTCACGGGGATCAGCGTCGGGGCGAGCGGTCGTCTGCTCCTCGCCCGAACGGTCTTGGGTCTCGGCCTGTCCTCGACGTAGCGCGGCGTCCTCGAAGTCGACACGTCGTCCCGGGCGTTCGACCTGCGACAGAACGTGTCCTGCTCGGTCAGGACGCCTCCCCTCGGACAGGGTCACTGCATTATGAGGAGGACTCGTGCTCAGGACGCCTCCCCTCTAACATGGTCACTGCATTATGCGGAAGACTCGTGCTCAGGACGCCTCCCCTCGGACAGGGTCACTGCATTATGAGGAAGACTCGTGCTCAGGACGCCTCCCCTCGGACAGGGTCACTGCATTATGAGGAGGACTCGTGCTCAGGACGCCTCCCCTCGGACAGGGTCACTGCATTATGAGGAGGACTCGTGCTCAGGACGCCTCCCCTCGGACAGGGTCACTGCATTATGAGGAGGACTCGTGCTCAGGACGCCTCCCCTCGGACAGGGTCACTGCATTATGAGGAGGACTCGTGCTCAGGACGCCTCCCCTCGGACAGGGTCACTGCATTATGAGGAAGACTAGAGGACCAGAGGACTTGTGCGAAATCTGGGCCTCGAACTCGTATTCCAGGACCTAGGAAGCTAAACTCCATTTCACGTTGTGAAGGAGAGCGGATTTGCATCTTTCTCGAGGATCCACTGCTGCTAGACACGAGCGAAGCGTTCCAAAACTGCCCACAGAGCCTTTTGCGCGGCTCAAGACACGGCTTGTGTGTTTTTAAACGCTTAGCTCGTGTCTAGCAGCAGTTGGCCTTGAAAAGTGAAGTGTCACGGGTCAGGCGAGCATTACCTCATGATCGGCCACGCGAGGCGACCTCTCGGCGTCGGCGTTGGCGTCAGCGTCGGCGTCGCCGTCGGAGTCGACGTCCTCCCAGTGGCGCGCCTTGCAGCGGTTTGCGCACGCTTCAGTCGAACCGGTTGGCGGCTCGGTTGGCGGCTCGGTTGGCGGCTCGGTTGGCGGCGGGGCTGGGTTCCAAAAGGAGGGTTCAGAAGCGATGCCCACTCTTTGGTCGGGATACATTTTGAAACAATCTTGTCAAAATATGCAGCTTGTTACAGAAGTAGTAGGAAAACAGTGAGACTTCGTTGCGTATACCTTGTCCCTGTTGGCCGTCGTCCTCGTCCTCGGCGCGTCTGGCCGCCTTCCAGGCCTCCCTCGCCGCCTCGGCCTCCCGCATCGCCTCCTCGGCCTCCCTCGCCTCCTCTGCCTCCCGCGCCTCCTCGGCCTCCCTCGCCTCCCTGGCCTTCCTCGCCGCCTCGGCCTCCTTGGCGCGCTCCTCGGCCTCCTTAGCGCGCTCCTCGGCAGCCTCCCTCTCCGCCTCCTCGCGGGCTCGACGTCCCAGACGGTACTCGAGCTCCTCCACCGTGATGCCCATCTGCCAATGTCAAGGGGCAGCTCTGCAGATCGAGCTCGCCACATCTAGCTGGCCGTGTTCAGCTCGAATCGCCTCGCCAAGCGCCTATAACTGCTATTTTGCATTCTTGATAGTGTTTGCCTATAAAATCCAAATACTACAATTCTTTGTAAAAATCGATTGACGTGTACATACATTCCTCCCAGTTTGTAGAAATTGCTGAGATTCTTTGCTCCTTTCAGTTTCTATACTCTTGCTTTACTCCATTCTACCCAAGCTTTGCTCCTTTCTGCCCTAGCTTTGCTCCTTTCTGTCCTATAGCTTTGCACCTTTCTGCCCTATAGCTTTGCTTCTTTCTACCATAGCTTTACTCCATTCTACCCAAGCTTTGCTCCTTTCTGCCCTAGCTTTGCTCCTTTCTACCCTATAGCTTTGCTTCTTTCTACCATAGCTTTGCACCTTTCTGCCCTATAGCTTTGCTTCTTTCTACCATAGCTTTACTCCATTCTACCCAAGCTTTGCTCCTTTCTGCCCTAACTTTGCTCCTTTCTGCCCTATAGCTTTGCTTCGTTCTTCAAGCTGTACGACCTGACTCGGGCGTGTCCGACGACTCTCCGTACTTACGACACGCATGTCGTGGCTGGCCACCTGCCCGCCGAACACCTTGGCGCCGTCGTTGCCGCTGGCCCGGCCTGCAACGGAGACCGCCCCGCGTCATTCCAGCCCAGCCCAGCCCAGCCCAGCCCAGCCCAGCCCAGCCCAGTCCAGCCCAGCCCAGTCCAGCCCAGCCCAGCCCAGCCCAGCCCAGCCAAGCCCAGTCCAGCCCAGCCCAGTCCAGCCCAGCCCAGCCCAGACCAGCCCAGCCCAGTCCAGCCCAGCCCAGTCCAGTCCAGTCCAGCCCAGCCCAGCCCAGCCCAGCCCAGCCCAGCCCAGCCCAGCCCAGCCCACCCAGCCCAGCCCTCACCCGTCGTGGCATAATATAGTGGAGAGACACTCGACTCACGCTGGGCGTCGCGGTCGTCGTCGTCGAGGCCCCAGCGGTCGCGTCCCCACGTCGCCGGCCGGACCCCGTACCGGTCGCGCGGTCCGTAGTCGCGTCGCGACGCGCGTCCGTCGGCGTCGGCGTCGGCGTCGGGGCTGCTCACAGGGCGTCGCGTGTGCGGGCGCAGGTTAAGTTGTTAGATACGGCCCAGAACGGGGCGAAACGAAATGGTGGTCACAAAAATTAGGATATCGTTTAGGATAACAGTTGGGGACAGACGACCGTTATAGAAAATGGGGCTTGGTGGTGCGATTTCAGGTGATCATATTATAAAAGCCATGCAACTTCTCGCAGAATCTTTCGCTTGTTAAATTTCTTAAGCTCATGTGTTTGGGTTCTATCTTTTCCACTAGTTTTGAAAGAAACTACTTCAAAATGGGATTTGAATGCTAAATAAAATGTCTCACTGGATTCCAGAGAGAATCCAGTGCGCCTTTCATTTAGCATTTAAATCCCATGTTGAAATAGTTTTTTTCAGATCTTTAGTTTATTTGGCTATTCGTGCCGAGTTGCCAATCAAAGTCTGACATTGCTGTGTATGATTCTCGACTCGAGCTGCGGTTTAACTTTGGTAGCGTGCATGTTGAACGGTAGCAGGCCTGGTCCACCGATCGGCTCCCTTCCAGGCCAGCTGGTATTGTGTGATGCTCACCGCTTGTGCATCTCCTCGATGCCCCACCGATTGGTGCCCCATCCGGCCTCCGCGCCGTGGGGCCCTTCGGTCGGGGGCCCCTCGACGGGCTCCCTGGTGCGATGTGGACCGGCCCGCTGCCTCGACGGCGACGTCTCTCCGTCAGACTCGCTGCGCGCGCGCTGCATCGTCGCTGCAATGACGGGACGCGGCGGCGTCGGGTTCAACGGGGTCCTTGTCTGAGTGGACACTGGCTGGAGAAGGGACTCTTGCCCATCGCCGGGTTTGAGTGTTGCTACACTTCATTTCACGTTAAGAAGAGGGTGGATTTGCATGACCCACTGCAGCTAGAAATGAGATTAAGAGGCCAATATTGTCCAGAGAGCCATTTCGTCTGACTCAAAACATGGCTTGAAAGTTTTGGAACTCTTAGCTTGCGTATAGCAACAGTGGGTCCTCGAGGAAGATGCAAATCCACTTCCCTTAATTTGAAATGCAGTAAGACAAAAGTGGGAAATAAGGAACTAAAAAAAGTAGTGATGCAGACTGAGATTCACAGATCGAAGCCGAGATTACATGAACATTGCATGCAGTTCGTCGCAATCAGGGTAATGGTATCGACTCTCTTGAAGCAAAAACAGGCACCTAATACCTACACTAAGCGAGCCAAAGAAATATACTAGTCCTTTCCAGGTTCGGTTGAAAACTGTGTAGGTATGAGCCAGGTACTGAACACGTGACTTGTCATTGTGCTTTCGCGGGCCTGGGACTAGTTTGACAAGCTTGTTTCGTTATCACTTATCAGTAGCTGCTGTGCTCTGTAAATTACGATCGGAAATTCTCAGGATTCGGTTCACTCTGGGTTTAGCACGATTTCGGCACTTATCTACTTGCCTAAAACACGTCATTTTGAAGATTAAATTAAATTCAAAAGAGTTTATGCGTCTTCCCTCCCTTACAATACAAATCTAGCAACACCATTCCATTATTTGGGGGAAAGTTTGTTTTCATAACGTTCAGTTAATGTGGTTTCTTTTAATTGCTTCTGTTTACTCTCAATCAAGGTTCCTAGTCGATCGTACCGAGACCAACCTTCTGGAAAGCTGCTTGCCCAGGCAGGTGTTCGAAATGAAAAGAACGGGAGATTAGATGATTTATATACAAATGCACAAATTACTTCGAATAAATGACCGACGTGGGCCGTTTCTCGTTCTTGGGCCGCTCGATACGACAGTGGAATCGGCTGCCGGGGCCAGTGATGGCAACATTCCCGGCAGAATTCTCGGCAGTAGCCGGCCTGATTCGAGACCTTGTTTAATTTTTAATTTTTAGTCACAACAGCTACAAATGTTCAAGTTCCTACATGCAGTTACCAGTATTTACTTTAATTTTGATTTAGTCATTAAATAAAATGTAGCAACCACCGGAGCAATGCTTTTGTATTTTCTTAAGTTGTTAATAAATCGGATACATACATCGGGAAAAGATCACAAAGGTTAACGACATAATTTAAGAAGTATTATTTACATGATAATCTGTGGTAGGTATTATCGTGCATTTCTTCCGAAGTGACATGTTTGTAGGCTTCAATTTATTGTTATTAAATATTAATAGTAATAGAGAAAGCTCTCCACAACTGTCGAATTTTGGCTACGACCAAAGTTTGGGTCTAGGAGGGCTAGGAATGGTGACAAGGCTCGTATTCAAAATCACATCAACTCTTTTTGGCTTTATAGCACACTTTTACTTCCTTGAAAAAAATCATATTGCAAATAATCTAAATAATACATGCTTGCTGCGACTTCATTGCCAATTTATACAAAACAACAACTTGTTTGATGAATTAATATTTTTTGCTCACTTTCAACTTCTCAAGTACCTACGTAGGTACTAGAAAGGTACCTGCCAGTGCCAAACTGCTGAGCTTCAATCCACAACGGCTGGCTTGCAATTGACGGCGCTTGCTTAGCAAGCCGTCGCTCGTTCTGCCAGCAAAAGACCGGAAACGAAAAGGACTCGAGGCAAGCTCTCACCTTTGCGCGAACCCGGTCCGGAATCGGCAGTCGGGACTCTGGCGTTTGGGGGCGGCGGCCCGCGATTTGCAGCCGCGGTAATCGTGGAAACGGCAACAGTCGGCGCATTCTTGCGACCGAACAGTTGTTGGTCGACTTTGGCTGACAGAGTTTGGAAATACGTGTGCTGCTATCTGAATTTCAAATGCTTAAAGGATTTCATACCAGCCCCATCTACTGGCACATTCTGTATTTGTGTTTGCAACGTCCAAGCAATTGAAAAGTTCATTTCTAGCGCCCGCAACTGGAAACAGGAGCTCGGAAACGTCCAAAACTGGCGAGAGTCGGGGAAGAGCCAGCCAATCACGGCTCAGCACTTCAATCGTCAGCTGTGATTACATTGTTTCACAACAAACGTCCAAGTGGTCGCCTTGACAGGCAGCCGAGAGCTTCCCAGGAAGACAGGTGTCAGCAGCCACAAGTCACGAAGGTCACTGGTCGCCGACTTGTTTGCATCGCCGACACAGCGCGAGTCACGAAGGTCGCTGGTTGCCGACACGTTTGCGTCGCCGACACAGCGCGAGTCACGAAGGTCGCTGGTTGCCGACACGTTTGTGTCGCCGACACAGTGCGAGTCACGAAGATCGCTGGTTGCCGACACGTTTGTGTCGCCAACACAGTGCGAGTCACGAAGGTCGCTGGTTGCCGACACGTTTGTGTCGCCGACACAGCGCGAGTCACGAAGGTCGCTGGTTGCCGACACGTTTGCGTTGCTGACACAGCGTCTTGAGTCGCTGGATCATGTCGGCGATGAGCAAAGCGGGGCCGACCTTGGTGGAGGTCAGCAGGATGATGTTGGTGTCGGTCATTGCCATGAAGGTCGCCCCGTCGATGTTCTGGAAGGGAAGGGGAGACGTTTTAAATCCAGTATTTGCCCTGTCCTCGGACCCTATTGTTATACTTATACCAAGGTCACCTAATATGGAATAGCACTGTGAATGAAAGGTTTGTCCCTGTGTGAAACCTAATTTGATAAATACCTAACCAGGGTCACTATTGATCAACACCCAGCAAGAGTTCAAGAGACACTAATGCAAAATAAACAAGGATGTAAGATTACATCTCTAAGACTCATGTCAGCATGTGAGGCTTTCGCATACTAAAACCCAATTTCAAATAGCATTTTTCTAAACAAGGATGCTTTAATTTAGTATATTTCTCTGCTAATTTCATCAACAAAAATAAAGAACTTCAGGCATGGTCAAATTTTCAAAACATGAAAGTTACGTAAATTTTGATTGGTTCAAAATCGAAATCGTAACAGATTTTCTTTAAAAACGCAGGGGGTCTAGGTTGAGAGCAAAACTAGGTGCTCTAAGAGTTTCATCAAAATCAAAGAAGGCAGAACATGGCCCGCACTTCGAGCACAAACACAAAGGGCGATGAACCCGAAACGGGAACACGACTGTGATCTTGACAACTGCCTCCTAGTTTACGTTTTTGACGTCATTCGAGCCATCACCCTCGATAAAGTAACTAGTATATGTTACGAAACGTCAGGAAACCAGTGAGACTTTTGATTTAGCATTCAAATCCCAGTTTGAAAAAGGTTTTTTTTCAAAGCTAGTGATATAGATAGGAAGTTTTGTGATTTTTCATTTTGTTCTTTGAATAAATACTAAACACAGCAATTTCGCAAAGTTTTCTTGAATTTTGCGAATGAATAGTCAATTACAGTGTTATGACCGAAATGCGCGAAATTTCACATTTTGTCACAATTGATAAATGGCGGGAATTTTATGAATATAGATACATCAGAAAAGAAAACTTCAATTTTCATGGTTTCAACACATTTTGCGATTTCGTGGGACGCTAAAAATTCCTGTCTATATATAGGACATAGTAGACACGAGTCTAGGAAATCAAATGCCTCTCCAGCCCCCGAAAGCGGAGCATCGACCTTGCACCGACCTTGAGCAGGAACGCCTGCGCGAACGCGGCGCAGTCGTTGGCCTCGAGGAACGCGGCAACTTCGCGCTTGTCCCAGCGCTGGGGGTCGGCGTCGATCGCGCGCGGCCAGCGCAGGCCGCCCTCGACGCGATCCCCACCCTGCGCCAGCCACATGCCCATCAGCGCACTCTACATGCAAGTCACAGTCCTACATTGTTACCCCCATGGGCCTAATCTCCCACTCTACCCAAGTAGACCATCAGTCCCACATGCCCATCAGCGCACTCTACGTGCAAGTCACAGTCCTACATTGTTACCCCCATGGGCCTAATCTCCCACTCTACCCAAGTAGACCATCAGTCCCACGCAACCAGCAGTACACTCTACGTGCAATTCACAGTCCTACATTGTTACCCCCATGGGCCTAATCTCCCACTCTACCCAAGTAGACCATCAGTCCCACGCAACCATCAGCGCACTCTACGTGCAATTCACAGTCCTACATTGTTACCCCCATGGGCCTAATCTCCCACTCTACCCAAGTAGACCATCAGTCCCACGCAACCATCAGCGCACTCTACGTGCAATTCACAGTCCTACATTGTTACCCCCATGGGCCTAATCTCCCACTCTACCCAAGTAGACCATCAGTCCCACATGCCCATCAGTGCACTCTACGTGCAATTCACAGTCCTACATTGTTACCCCCATGGGCCTAATCTCCCACTCTACCCAAGTAGGCCATCAGTCCCACGCAACCATCAGCGCACTCTACGTGCAATTCACAGTCCTACATTGTTACCCCCATGGGCCTGATCTCCCACCCTACCCAAGTAGACCATCAGTCCCACATGCCCATCAGTGCACTCTACGTGCAATTCACAGTCCTACATTGTTACCCCCATGGGCCTAATCTCCCACCCTACCCAAGTAGACCATCAGCCCCACATGCCCATCAGTGCACTCTACGTGCAATTCACAGTCCTACATTGTTACCCCCATGGGCCTAATCTCCCACTCTACCCAAGTAGGCCATCAGCCCCACATGCCCATCAGTGCACTCTACGTGCAATTCACAGTCCTACATTGTTACCCCCATGGGCCTAATCTCCCACCCTACCCAAGTAGACCATCAGCCCCACATGCCCATCAGTGCACTCTACGTGCAATTCACAGTCCTACATTGTTACCCCCATGGGCCTAATCTCCCACTCTACCCAAGTAGGCCATCAGCCCCACATGCCCATCAGTGCACTCTACGTGCAATTCACAGTCCTACATTGTTACCCCCATGGGCCTAATCTCCCACTCTACCCAAGTAGGCCATCAGCCCCACATGCCCATCAGTGCACTCTACGTGCAATTCACAGTCCTACATTGTTACCCCCATGGGCCTAATCTCCCACTCTACCCAAGTAGGCCATCAGTCCCACGCAACCATCAGTGCACTCTACGTGCAATTCACAGTCCTACATTGTTACCCCCATGGGCCTAATCTCCCACTCTACCCAAGTAGGCCATCAGCCCCACATGCCCATCAGTGCACTCTACGTGCAATTCACAGTCCTACATTGTTACCCCCATGGGCCTAATCTCCCACCCTACCCAAGTAGACCATCAGCCCCACATGCCCATCAGTGCACTCTACGTGCAATTCACAGTCCTACATTGTTACCCCCATGGGCCTAATCTCCCACTCTACCCAAGTAGGCCATCAGCCCCACATGCCCATCAGTGCACTCTACGTGCAATTCACAGTCCTACATTGTTACCCCCATGGGCCTAATCTCCCACTCTACCCAAGTAGGCCATCAGCCCCACATGCCCATCAGTGCACTCTACGTGCAATTCACAGTCCTACATTGTTACCCCCATGGGCCTAATCTCCCACTCTACCCAAGTAGGCCATCAGTCCCACGCAACCATCAGTGCACTCTACGTGCAATTCACAGTCCTACATTGTTACCCCCATGGGCCTAATCTCCCACTCTACCCAAGTAGGCCATCAGTCCCACGCAACCATCAGTGCACTCTACGTGCAAGTCACAGTCCTACATTGTTACCCCCATGGGCCTAATCTCCCACTCTACCCAAGTAGGCCATCAGTCCCACGCAACCATCAGTGCACTCTACGTGCAATTCACAGTCCTACATTGTTACCCCCATGGGCCTAATCTCCCACTCTACCCAAGTAGACCATCAGTCATACGCAACCATCAGTGCACTCTACGTGCAAGTCACAGTCCTACATTGTTACCCCCATGGGCCTACGAATCTCCCACTCTACCCAAGTAGGCCATCAGTCCCACGCAACCATCAGTGCACTCTACGTGCAATTCACAGTCCTACATTGTTACCCCCATGGGCCTAATCTCCCACTCTACCCAAGTAGGCCATCAGCCCCACATGCCCATCAGTGCACTCTACGTGCAATTCACAGTCCTACATTGTTACCCCCATGGGCCTAATCTCCCACTCTACCCAAGTAGGCCATCAGTCCCACGCAACCATCAGTGCACTCTACGTGCAATTCACAGTCCTACATTGTTACCCCCATGGGCCTAATCTCCCACTCTACCCAAGTAGGCCATCAGCCCCACATGCCCATCAGTGCACTCTACGTGCAATTCACAGTCCTACATTGTTACCCCCATGGGCCTAATCTCCCACTCTACCCAAGTAGACCATCAGTCCCACGCAACCATCAGTGCACTCTACGTGCAATTCACAGTCCTACATTGTTACCCCCATGGGCCTACGAATCTCCCACTCTACCCAAGTAGCACACAAATATTCAGCCAACGTTATTTCAAACGTTTGGTGGCCGTCGAAAAGCCAACGGGGGATAACTTGCGTTCAACGTTCACTATCACATAGGAAAAAACTATTTCAAACTGGGATTTGAATGCTAAATCAATCCATCAATTCAATTTATCAAGGGTGATAGCTTGAGTCGAGCCATCACCCTTGATAAGGTAACTAGCATATGTTACGAAATGTCGGGAAAACAGTGAGACTTTTGATTTAGCATTCAAATCCCAGTTTGCAATAGTTGTGTTTCCAAACTTGTGCTAAAGTTGGGATAAAGCAAATATTAGTCTAAGAAATTTAATACTTTCACAGTCGCCAAACGTATTATTAGTTTCTACCCGAACGTTGACCGCAAGTTATCTCCCGTTGGCTTTTCGACGTCCACCGAACGTTCGTGACAACGGTTTTTGTGCTACTTGGGTACGTGCAATACACAGTCGTACATCGTAACCCCCATGGGCATACGAATAACTGCAAGATATTTTTTTACAGACAAACAATCAGTGACAGCCCAAGGAAATTGAAAAGGCTTTCAAATAATTTACTGGTTTGATTGTGGAATCGTTAGTTTCGTGAGGCAGGTATGTACAGGGTTTATAACAAAACCATTAGCACAAACAAGGGGACACACAAACTCACCTCGTCTTTGGCCGAGGCAGCGGTAACGGGTGCAGCAGCTTCGGACGCCACGGCAACGACTGGCGTGGATTTCGTTGCCGCGGCCACGGTCGGGATCGGGGAGGCCGCGGACGCAGGTGCTGCTGCTGTGGACGTCACGGCAACTGTTGGCGGGGTTTCGGCATCCGGGGTTTCGGTGGGCGCGACTTTTGCCGGCGGCTCTTCTGAGTGCGCGGCCGCCGCTCTCTTCCGGGCGGGGGAGCTGTCGGGGAACGGCAACATTCGATCAAGGCCACAAAAACACAAGGTTATTGTAGGTAACAAAAAGCTCAATAGATTGTTAATGTTAACTACATAGTAATCAATTGCTTAAAAACCTAAACTTTAATTCAATTTGGGAGAATCAATTCAGCAGGTCAGCAGATTGATTCCCCTCTCCGCTTTGACTTGAATTCGGGTCAAAGTTTGGAATCGTCAAACATTTTGTTACGTGACGTCAAGTTAAAGCCAGGATCGCTATTCTGTAAATTTTCAGATGTGAGATGAAATGAAATGAGAGTGAGTACCTTCATTTGTTCCATATGAAAACATAGGCGGCGTTTGAGTTGTCACTCTCATTTCTTGTCATCTCACCTGGGAAACAGTTACAGAATGGGGGTCCAAGGAGCGAAAAGTTCGCCTTCACACATTGTGAGAAATATACTATAATTTGGGAGAATCTAATTCAGCAGGTCAGCAGATTGGTTCTCCCCTCAGCTTTGACTTGAATTCGGGTCTAAGTTTGGCATCATAAATAGAGGTACGTGTTTTTAGCATTAATTTTTCAAAATTTTAGCATTAATTATTTTAATTTTAGCATTTATAGCAAAAATGAAAAAATCTATTTTGAGCAAAATGAAAGGATAGTGGATTTTTGGCAGGCACTAGACTCTCTAATGAAGTACAATAATACCACGATAGTAATATCGCTCCTGTGAGGCCTTCCATCCGTAGTTTGTTTCTCCCAGCCCGTCAACGGGCCCAGAAACTGCCCATAAACTGTTTTTAAAGGTAAAAAGTTTCAAATTGTGTCTTTTGCTTGGAAATTAGTTGCTATTTCGCAAAATACATGCAATTTAGCTAAAAAGGGTCATTTTGCTCAATTTAGCATTTTTGGCGAAATAGAAAAACCTACCATTCAGTTCCAAATTCCATGAACTGTAAAGAAAACAAAAAATATCCACTCAATTGGATTATTTATATATTTTAGCATTTATAGTTAATGCTAAAAACACGCATCTCTAATCATAAAGCCAGAGCGAAACGTTCGATCAGACTAAAAGTCACAGACTAAAAGTCACAGACTAAAAGTCACAGACTAAAAGTCACAGACTAAAAGTCACAGACTAAAAGTCACAGACTAAAAGTCACAGACTAAAAGTCACAGACTAAAAGTCACAGACTAAAAGTCACAGACTAAAAGTCACAGACTAAAAGTCACAGACTAAAAGTCACAGACTAAAAGTCACAGACTAAAAGTGTCCCCTCACCCGAGTCGCGCCGTCGATCGCCGACTCTGCGCCAGCCGCGCGACGAGCGGCTCTTCGTCGTCGCCGCCGGACCCGGGCGGGACCGGCCCGGTTCGGCCCCGGACCGGCATCCGGACCGGCCTCCGGACCGGCATCCCGGCCGCGCCTTTCGTCGGCTCCGTCGATCGTCGCTCCTCGACGACCGTGATCACGGCCCTCCGCCCCTTCTCCTCCACCACGACCGCGGCACATTTCTCGCGCTCTCTCGTTCTCGTCCCGCCCGCGTCCTTGGCGCCGACGGCCTTTGCGCTCCGAGCGACCGGACTGGCGCGACCCTGCGCGGCGTCTGCGCGCGGCGAAACGCTGGAGCGCAGGAAGCGCGCGGGGGTTCGCGCGAGACGGCGCGGCGCTCGCAGCTCGGGGCAGCCGACTTCGAGCTTCGACTTCGAGACTTCGAGCTCCGACTTCGAGACTTCGAGCGATGCGGTCGCCGCGGGGCCGGGTTCGCTCGGCGCGATCTGACGAGGATTTGGCACGGGCATGGTTACTGAAAACACAGTCCTAAGCCCGGTTTGAGGCCCCGGTTCGAGGTTGCTGTGGTTGAAAACTAATCTCCGTTTCACGTTAAGGAGATGGGATTTGCAGCTTCCTCGAGGACCCACTGCTGCTAGACACGAACTAAGAGTTTCAAAACTCACAAGCCGTGTTTTGTGCCGGACAAAAGGCTCGAAACCAGTTCCCCGAGAACCCAAAACCGAGTTTACGAATTGCCTAAAACTAACAACTCTGCACTACTCTATACGTCCAACTTAAGCAACCCTAGAACTGGACATTTTTGCGGACAGCTCATTAGATCGAAGAAACAAGCACTGTTGCGTTATGATTATGACCCCTCCAAATGAGAGATTGTCGACCTTCAAACCTTTCACGAAACCATCTTTTTAAACTACATCCAAAGGTACCTAATGAAAACTTTGTTTTCATAATGATCTTTAGTCCACAGTCTTTCCTGCCATTATAGTACCGGGATTCTGGAGTGATCCCCATTGCGTTGACTTTCATATTGCAACCGTCGAATGCGTTTCGAAGCAAAGTTGAAAAATGAATCAAGATTGACGAACCCGAGAACTTTGAAGCTAGATTTTTTTTCCACGTTTCAAGTTCCAAATCGGAGACAACCTCGTGTCAAAACAACCAACGAAACCAACCTTGGGCGGCGTCCTCTTCGGTTTCGTCGAACCAGTTTCCGGCCCCGCTGCAACCGTTCCGGTTTCCCGGTCGATTACTTCTTCCTTGACCGCGGCTTCAGTTTTGACGACGACGCATTCCGTTTCGCCGTCGCCGGCCTCCGCCCTGCCCGGTCTTGCTCCCGGTCTTCCCGCGCCGGCGTCCCTCGCCTTCCTCCCGACGCGGGCGGGGACGTTGGCGGCCTGGCGGCCGATGACCCTCCGCAGCCTCGGCGGATGGCTCGGGTTGCCCGGCAACGACTTGACCGGCGAAACCGGGTCCAGGACCGGACACGAGTCCGAGTCCGAGTCGGTGTCGGTGTCGGAGTCAGTGTCGGTGAGCGGAGCGCGCTGGCGCGTGATGTTCACCAACGCTGCAACAACAAACGCACGCAGATTTACAGAGGGAGATCGGCCAACTTTAAAAGACTTGTAGCTCATCTGCTCTCAAGTGGAGCTCAGACGAAAGATTTGTCTTTCTTATAGAAAGTAAAGCTGCTTGTTTTGAAGAGCGCATTTGGCATTGGATTTCCAATAATTGTCCCACTCTAATAATCCAGTTGCCGAACTCCACGGTGGTCGTTCTTTGGTAATTTGTTGTAACTAACAACTTTCCACAACTGCTACAACTATATGTACACCTCAGTATGATCTGTTAGAGTTGGCTCATTTTAGAGTTTATAGACAAAATGTTTGTTTAGAATATTGTGTGCTTGGGTTTCTTTGGAGCTTAGTGCATCAATTAAATAACTTAGTTATAAAGGCATAAAGCCAACACTTTGCAACTCTTTCAAAAACTATCCAATCGATTTTCTTGAAACATACTTTGGGTCTAAGTTGACAACAAATGTAGATAAACTACATTTCACATTAAGAAGGAGAGTGGATTTGCATCTTCCTCGAGGACCCACTGCTGCTAGACACAAGCTAAGAGTTTCAAAACTGCCCGCAGAGCCTTTCGTCCGGCTCAAAACATGTCTGATGAGTTTTGAAAATCTTAGCTGGTGTCTCGCAGCAGTGGGTCCGCTTTGAAAATTCAAATCCACTCTCCTTCTTAACGTGAAATGGAGTTTAGATACCTTCGAAGTTTCATAAAAATCGGAGCGTTAGGTTAGTACAGCGCAATCAAACACTAAAAACACAAAAGTGATTATTAACGGTGGGCCATCCATAAGAGTATTGCAAAGGTGGACTCACTGCCCAAGCTCCTCGGGGGCGCCTGCGTTCCGCACGGCGGCTCCAGCCGATGGCCCACCATCTCGCACCAGCCCACGGGGTAGATGTCCGGCGACTGCGCGTCCATCCATATAAGAGTATTGCAAAGGTGGACTCACTGCCCAAGCTCCTCGGGGGCGCCTGCGTTCCGCACGGCGGCTCCAGCCGATGGCCCACCATCTCGCACCAGCCCACGGGGTAGATGTCCGGCGACTGCGCGTCCATCCATATAAGAGTATTGCAAAGGTGGACTCACTGCCCAAGCTCCTCGGGGGCGCCTGCGTTCCGCACGGCGGCTCCAGCCGATGGCCCACCATCTCGCACCAGCCCACGGGGTAGATGTCCGGCGACTGCGCGTCCATCCATATAAGAGTATTGCAAAGGTGGACTCACTGCCCAAGCTCCTCGGGGGCGCCTGCGTTCCGCACGGCGGCTCCAGCCGATGGCCCACCATCTCGCACCAGCCCACGGGGTAGATGTCCGGCGACTGCGCGTCCATCCATATAAGAGTATTGCAAAGGTGGACTCACTGCCCAAGCTCCTCGGGGGCGCCTGCGTTCCGCACGGCGGCTCCAGCCGATGGCCCACCATCTCGCACCAGCCCACGGGGTAGATGTCCGGCGACTGCGCGTCCATCCATATAAGAGTATTGCAAAGGTGGACTCACTGCCCAAGCTCCTCGGGGGCGCCTGCGTTCCGCACGGCGGCTCCAGCCGATGGCCCACCATCTCGCACCAGCCCACGGGGTAGATGTCCGGCGACTGCGCGTCCATCCACTGGTCGTACTCCGAGCCCCAGCCGTCGAAGTGCACCCGCAGCAAACGGCCCACGACTTGGGCCACGGACGCCGCGCACACCTTGCGCGGGTCCATTAGGTCGGCGGCCTCCAGGCGGTGGCCCGGCGCAAAGCCGTGCGCCAACGGCTCCTGCCGGTGCAAAAGACAAGTCAGGACGTCTAGCTTTACGTGCGCCAACGGCTGCTAGCGGCGCAAAATACGGGTCAGGACGTCTAGCTTTACGTGCGCCAACGGCTGCTAGTGGCGCAAAATACGGGTCAGGACGTCTAGCTTTACGTGCGCCAACGGCTGCTAGCGGCGCAAAATACGGGTCAGGACGTCTAGCTTTACGTGTTCGGAGACTGCGATTCATTTCAATGGAAACCAGTAATTTAGTTTTGAAAGAAACTATTTTAAACTGGGATTTGAATGCTAAATAGAAGTCTCACTGGACTATATAGAACTATATATATATGGACTAAATAGAAGTATATGGGCTAAATAGAAGTACTACTTCTGCAAGAGTAGTAGTTCGGCTGACGTCAAATACAATAACAAAAGAACCAACTATTGATTTTTAACCCAGGCTTCCTAAATTCTAAAGATCCTGTCAAAATCCAAAAATAGTCCAAAGTAGGTAATGAATTTTTAGAAGGCAATTTTTTCATTGGGATTTTGGAAGGGGTTTTAAGGTACCTACTAACGGTACATTAGCAAGATAATTTCAGGAACTGATTGGATGATCCTAAGCAAATAACAAGTTAACAGACTGTTAAATACATAACATGCCACTGATAAACCGGGTCAGAGTCAGCAGACGCTATTCGTACTCAAATTAAACGGGCCCGGCAATTGAGAGAAAGCGTGATAAGTGCTACATCGCAACATCGGAGCGATGCATGTAGGAATGTGTGCATGGAATGCAATCACTCAGAGTGCCTACTGTCGTTAACTTGAACACAATCGCCCCCTTGGAACCCAATTCTCACTTTAAAGTCACGCCTTAAGCTGTGTTTACACAGTTCAAAGTTACGCTCAATGCGTTGAATTCAAGGTTGAATTCAACGCACTTTACTGCCTGAACCAAAATTTAATCCAAGAACTATTGAATGAAAGCTTGAATCCAAAGTTGAAATCAATGTTTTCTAATTTAGGACGTGTTCTAAATATCGTTTAAAAAGGGTTTATGCCACTGCATTCTAGAAACAACAATATTGAAAGGCTATGCTACCATTTTCAATGAATTGGCTCTTCTCAAGAGCATTCAATGTTTCTCTCGATGCATTGAATTCAACCTTGAATTCTTCGCATTGATGGAAACATTGAACCGTGTAAACCCAGCTTAAATCACTTTACTTTAAAAGTTGTATTGTTTGGTGTTATTTTCAGAAGTAGTTGCTACTCCCAAGTCATTTGCCAAAGGTCCGACAATACTAACGTTCATCGTCGCTGGCCCCAAGTCTTCCAGGACAGTTTAATTTAAACAGCGTTAGTCCCTTTGACTTAAAGTTGACTCAAAACTCGAGAATACGAGTACTGGTAAAGAAGCGGCCAAACACGAGAACAATCACATCGCCAACTCATTCGTGCATTCATTCTGAACGAATGTCACTACCATTCTCCCCAGGGTTGTTACTATTTTGCCCAGCCCAAAAAAAAACACAAAAAACCACAAAAAACCAAAAAACTAGGAAAATCAGGAAAAATAGGTTGCCACTAAATACTTAATTGCAAAACTTGCACCGCACTTGCGTCGAGTCATCAATTTTTGAACTAAATGCCACTCCTGGGAAATTTACGCCCAAGCGCTACCTGAGGGCATTTTAACTTTCAAGTCCACAGGCCTCTGTCCACAAGACAGGACATACCTCACCTAACCTAACCTGACCTAACCTGCCAATAGAATCAGTTGTTAAGCTGCTAGCTCCTGCTCCAAGCGCCAGCACTCAGGCAAAAGTTGCAGTCTCACAACTCAATCTACTAAAACCAACAGAAAAGCACGTTGTACTGGCAATGAAGTATCAGATACTGCCTCATATGAAGCAAAATAAAAAAAACCCAAAAAAGCCCAATAAAACCCACTGAAACCCACAAAAAAAACCACTGGGCAGTTTCTTTTTTTAACCCGGGTTTTTCCAACCGTGATTCTCCCGAACGTCCGCGTGAAGGAACGGCACGAAGCCGGGACTCACGTGCGGCGGCAACGGCGCAGGCTTCGCGCCCGTCTGGCGCAGGTAGCGCTCCCAGGCGAAGGCGCCGCCGACGTACGACTTGGGCGGCACCAGCTGCAGTCCGTTGCGCTGACAGAAGCCGGCGCGGAAGATGCTGGGACTGGCCGCGTGGTAGCAGAACCAGTCGGCCCGCGACCCGTCCTCCTCCTCGTCGTAGCTCTCGATGCGGACCATCAGGTAGCCCTCGCGCAGTACCTAGCGGAGAAGTCAGCGAGACTGTTATCTAGCATTCAAATTCCAGTTTGAAATAGTTTTCCACCACTAGATAAACCTTTACCATTGCTAGCCGGAATATGTAACTCGCTCAGCGCTCTCTGTATCCCGTGCAATGTTGAAGTATAGGCCTTATCAGCTGTCATCTTCTGTCAGATCAACCCTATAACGATGATTATGTCGTTATGTATTACCATTTGAAAGCTGAAATTTAAAAGTTAGATCATTGTAAACAAATTGAATCTTAGAAGTTGATCCCATAGTTCCATAGTTGGCTCGTTTTAATGTTTATCCACTTTCAAGGTAATGTGAAATCACTGCATTTATGCAGAGAGAGCTGGCACGGCATACTAGTTGCCTATCCCGTACCGGAGCAGTGAGAGCTGGCACGGCATACTAGTTGCATATCCCGTACCGGAGCAGTGAGAGCTGGCATGACATACTAGTTGCCTATCCCGTACCGGAGCAGTGAGAGCTGGCACGGCATGCTAGTTGCCTATCCTGTACTGGAGCAGTGAGAGCTGGCACGGCATACTAGTTGCCTATCCCGTACTGGAGCAGTGAGAGCTGGCACGGCATACTAGTTGCCTTCCTTGTACCGGAGCAGTGAGAGCTGGCACAGCAGACTAGTTGCCTATCCCGTACCGGAGCAGTGAGAGCCGGCACGGCATACTAGTTGCCTATCCCGTACCGGAGCAGTGAGAGCTGGCACGGCATACTAGTTGCCTGTCCCGTACCAGAGCAGTGAGAGCTGGCACGGCATACTAGTTGCCTATCCCGTACCGGAGCAGTGAGAGCTAAAACGGCATACTAGTTGCCTATCCCGTACCGGAGCAGTGAGAGCTGGCACGGCATAATAGTTGCCTATCCCGTACCGGAGCAGTGAGAGCTGGCATGACATACTAGTTGCCTATCCCGTACCGGAGCAGTGAGAGCTGGCACGGCATGCTAGTTGCCTATCCTGTACTGGAGCAGTGAGAGCTGGCACGGCATACTAGTTGCCTATCCCGTACTGGAGCAGTGAGAGCTGGCACGGCATACTAGTTGCCTTCCTTGTACCGGAGCAGTGAGAGTTGGCACGGCAGACTAGTTGCCTATCCCGTACCGGAGCAGTGAGAGCCGGCACGGCATACTAGTTGCCTATCCCGTACCGGAGCAGTGAGAGCTGGCACGGCATACTAGTTGCCTATCCCGTACCAGAGCAGTGAGAGCTGGCACAGCATACTAGTTGCCTATCCCGTACCGGAGCAGTGAGAGCTAAAACGGCATACTAGTTGCCTATCCCGCACCGGAGCAGTGAGAGCTGTCACGGCATGCTAGTTGCCTATCCCGTATCGGGGCAGTGAGAGCTGGCACGGCATACTAGTTGCCTATCCCGTACCGGAGCAGTAAGAGCTGTCACTGCATGCTAGTTGCCTATCCCGTACTGGAGCAGTGAGAGCTGGCACGGCATACTAGTTGCCTATCCCGTACCGGAGCAGTGAGAGCTGGCACGGCATACTAGTTGCCTATCCCGTACCGGAGCAGTGAGAGCTGGCACGGCATACTAGTTGCCTATCCCGCACCGGAGCAGTGAGAGCTGGCACGGCATACTAGTTGCCTATCCCGTATCGGGGCAGTGAGAGCTGGCACGGCATACTAGTTGCCTATCCCGTACCGGAGCAGTAAGAGCTGTCACTGCATGCTAGTTGCCTATCCCGTACTGGAGCAGTGAGAGCTGGCACGGCATACTAGTTGCCTATCCCGTACCGGAGCAGTGAGAGCTGGCACGGCATACTAGTTGGCTATCCCGTACCGGAGCAGTAAGAGATGTCACTGCATGCTAGTTGCCTATCCTGTACTGGAGCAGTGAGAGCTGGCACGGCATACTAGTTGCCTATCCCGTACTGGAGCAGTGAGAGCTGGCACGGCATACTAGTTGCCTATCCCGTACTGGAGCAGTGAGAGCTGACACGGCATACTAGTTGCCTATCCCGTACCGGAGCAGTGAGAGCTGGCACGGCATGCTAGTTGCCTTCCTTGTACCGGAGCAGTGAGAGCTGGCACGGCAGACTAGTTGCCTATCCCGTACCGGAGCAGTGAGAGCCGGCACGGCATACTAGTTGCCTATCCCGTACCGGAGCAGTGAGAGCTGGCACGGCATACTAGTTGCCTATCCCGTACCGGAGCAGTGAGAGCTGGCACGGCATACTAGTTGCCTATCCCATACCGGAGCAGTGAGAGCTGGCACGGCATGCTAGTTGCCTAACCCGTACCGGAGCAGTGAGACCTGGCACGGCATACTAGTTGCCTATCCCGTATGCAGTGAGAGCTTGAACGGCATACTAGTTGCCTGTCCCGTACCGGAGCAGTGAGAGCTGGCACGGCATACTAGTTGCCTATCCCGTACCGGAGCAGTGAGAGCTGGCACGGCATACTAGTTGCCTATCCCATACCGGAGCAGTGAGAGCTGGCACGGCATGCTAGTTGCCTAACCCGTACCGGAGCAGTGAGACCTGGCACGGCATACTAGTTGCCTATCCCGTATCGGGGCAGTGAGAGCTTGAAAGGCATACTAGTTGCCTATCCTGTACCGGAGCAGTGGGAGCTGGCACGGCATGCTAGTTGCCTATCCCGTACCGGAGCAGTGAGAGCTGACACGGCATACTAGTTGCCTATCCTGTACCGAAAAAGCTTGAGAGCCGGCACGGCATACTAGTTGCCTGTCCCGTACCGGAGCAGTAAGAGCTGTCACGGCATGCTAGTTGCCTATCCCGTACCGGAGCAGTGAGAGCTGGCACGGCATACTAGTTGCCTATCCCTTACCGGAGCAGTGAGAGCTGTCACGGCATGCTAGTTGCCTATCCCGTACCGGAGCAGTGAGAGCTGGCACGGCATACTAGTTGCCTATCCCGTACTGGAGCAGTGAGAGCTGTCACGGCATGCTAGTTGCCTATCCCGTACCGGAGCAGTGAGAGCTGTCACGGAATGCTAGTTGCCTATCCCGTACCGGAGCAGTGAGAGCTGGCACGGCATACTAGTTGCCTATCCCGTACCGGAGCAGTAAGAGCTGTCACGGCATGCTAGTTGCCTATCCCGTACCGGAGCAGTGACGAAGAGTAAACGCAGGGTCGTGTGGTTACCTTGGCGACGGTGCCGACGCAGATGGCGGAGAGGTTGAGGGGGTCGATGGCCTCCAGCTTCATGCCCGCGACAATGCGGTTCTCGGGATCCGGCGCGAACGGCGGCGGAGACACGAACAGCTCGGACGGCGCGTCTTCGGGGAGGAACGAGTGCCTCTCGCACCTGGCAAACAAAACACCGCAAACATCAGGTACAAGTACGATCAGGAAGGGCAATCAAGTACCCTAATCCCACCCAGCAAAGCGGGAGAATGTGTGGCCTGATAGCTCAGATGGTAGAGCACCTGACCGGCAATCAGGAGGTCCCCTTATCCCACCCAGCAAAGCGGGAGAATGTGTGCCCTGATAGCTCAGATGGTAGAGCACCTGACTGGCAATCAGGAGGTCCCCTTATCCCACCCGGAAAAGCGGGAGAATGTGTGCCCTGATAGCTCAGATGGTAGAGCACCTGACTGGCAATCAGGAGGTCCCCTTATCCCACCCGGCAAAGCGGGAGAATGTGTGCCCTGACAGCTCAGATGGTAGAGCACTTGACTGGCAAGCAGGAGGTTCTGGTCCATATCCCGACTCGGAAGCACATTTCTCCAGCTTCCCTTCAGCATAGGGTCAGGTTTGGTTGGGTAACATTAGCTTTGAACATAATTAGCCACTAGAGGACTGGAAACTCACTATCCTTCAGGTAGGTTTTCTGCTATGAAGTCTGTAAACTTGACAATTACAGTAAAGAGCTCATTTGAGATTCTTCAGTATAATGAGTGCACTGGTAAGCATTGGGAAAAAGAAATGTTAATAAAAACAGTGGCAATGCAAGTTCCAATGTTCTTATTCAAATACTTTGAAGATGTTATATTTCTTTTAAGATTTATTTTACAAGCAAGAAATCACCATTTTCCATCTACCAATCCCCTTAAGGCTAATAATTCTTATCAATAGCCCGTCACTGATCAAAACCCTATAACCGGTTAAAGGGCCATCACCAATCAAAAGCCTATCACCGAAAAAAGGGCCATCCCCGATCAAAAGCCCATCACCGATCAAAAGCCCATCACCGATCTAAAGCCTATAACCGGTTAATGAGCCATCACCAATCAAAAGCCCATCACCGATCAAAAGCCCATCACCGATCTAAAGCCTATCACCGATCAAAAGCCCATCACCGACCTAAAGCCTATCACCGATCAAAAGCCCATCACCGATCTAAAGCCTATCACCGATCAAAAGCCCATCACCGATCTAAAGCCCATCACTGATCAAAAGCCCGTCACCGATCTAAAGCCTATAACCGATTAAAGGGCCATCACTGATCACAGGGCCACCACCGATGTCAGCCTCACCTGAGCAGGTAGTCAGCGGGCGCCAACACGATGGCTCCGACGCGATGTGCCCAGCCGACAGGCCGGATTAGTGGACTGTCCTGGTGGCACACGAAGCCGGGGTCGGCGTCGTCGGCGTCGACGTAGCGCATGTGCAGACGGCAGGCGGCCACCGACTCGACGCGGGCGAGTCGCACGCGCGTGATCTGGTCCTTGTCGACGAGCTCCAGACGCATGCCGGGGCTGCAACGTCGAGGGCGTGACTCCGTTTCACGGCGAGGAGGGGAGTGGATTTGCGTCTTCCTCGAGGACCCACTGCTGCTAGACACGAGTTTAGAGTTTCAACACTGCCAACATGGCCTTTTGTCTGGTTCAAGACATGGCTTATCAGTTGTGAAACTCTAAGCTTGTGTCTAGCAGCAGTGGGTCCCCGAGGAAGATGCAAATCCACTCTCCTTCTTAACGTGAAACGGAGTAGTCCAACTCTTGACAAAACTAACCGATCCCATTGTACTCCATTAGTCCATTACACATAAGGAAGGGGAGTGGATTTGCGTCTTCCTCGAGGACCCACTGCTGCTAGACACGAGTTTAGAGTTTCAACACTGCCAACATGGCCTTTTGTCCAGTTCAGGACATGGCTTATCAGTTTCTAAACTCTCAGCTCATGTCTAGCAGCAGTCGGTCATCGAGGAAGATGCAAATCCACTCAGCTTCTTTAACATGAAACGGAGTAGTCCAACTCTTGACAAAACTAATCGATCCCATTGTACTCCATTAGTCCATTACACGTAAAGAAGGGGAGTGGATTTGCGTCTTCCTCGAGGACCCACTGCTGCTGGACACGAGTTTCGAGTTTCAAAACTGCCAACATGGCCTTTTGTCTGGTTCAAGACACGGCTGGTGAGTTTTGAAACTCTTAGCTCATGTCTAGCAGCAGTGGGTCCTCGAGAAAGATGCAAATCCACTCTCCTTCTTAACGTGAAACGGAGTAGTACAACTCTTCACAAAACTAACCGATCCCATTGTACTCCATTAGTCCATTACACGTAAAGAAGGGGAGTGGATTTGCGTCTTCCTTGAGGTCCCACTGCTGCTGGACACGAGTTTAGAGTTTCAAGACTGCCGACATGGCCTTTTGTCCGGTTCAAGACATGGCTTATCAGTTTTGAAACTCTCAGCTAGTGTCTAGCAGCAGTGGGTCCTCGAGGAAGATGAAAATTCACTCATCTTCTTAAAGGACCGTTTACCACTTAAAATTATCTTTTACCATCGTACAGGAAGATATAGTAGTGACTTTTGGACAGTAAAAAAAAACATCTTGAGTCTACAGCCATCTTTGCAGAAGTTCCCAAAGTTTGCGTTTTTCTGCCTAGGTGCTTAGAAAACCAACTCACGCAAGGATTAACCCATAGCACTTTTTCGACCCCTAGCACATAGACAAACTCCTCATCAGATAAAATTCAAATAATTTGAGCATAGTCCTCCATTCTTCCTCTGCGCTGAAATAAATTGGCACTTTGATATGATTATCCGTTTAGCCACGGCAAGCGGATTGCTGCAGGTATGTAATTAGCGTGCTGCATAATTCTCTCTGCGCTTGCCGCGCCAAGCCGTAGTGGCAGCGACAGCGCTCGTACAGGAGATTCGGTGGGCAGGGGATGGTCACTGAACGAAGAGAATCGTACTCATCTCGCAGATCGCACCGCGCAAAAGCCAGAAATCTTAGATAATTAATTGCAAATCTATCTTTTCAGAAAATTATTTTAAATAAGTCAACTTTTATGCATATTATAGTTATTTGTTACAAATCTATGGTAAAAATTAAGTTCCAGCAGTAAATGTCCCTTTAATATAGCGTGAAATGGGGTTTGGGGAAGTGAATCGGTGATGTTAGATATGTATATCCGTTGGTTCATGTCTGTGTTGATATTGGCTGGGGGAAAACTGGAGTCCTGCAATTTTGTACCGGCGTTCCCCTCGCCTACACGTAAAGTAGTTGAGAATACTGGGTATGTAACCACAGACAGAAGGGCTGCCCATATAATCCATACACCAACCAGCCAAATTAGGGAAGAAAACTGGGCATAGAACTAAGTTTGTTGCTATTTTTTAATGCAAACTCATCGTTTAAATTGTATTCTTGTTGATTTTAGCTTGTATTTATTGCTGCACTGCCAACATTATCTCAAGATTTTCAAGACCATAACTAGATTTACTGTAACCATCGTAATATTATGTAAAAAATTTACTCTTTACGTTCATTATTTCAGACCACGCTACTCGAATTACTGAGATCAATTCAGAGTTCAAAATATCATGGCGCTCGCTCGTCTCAAGAGGCCCGCTCTGCTTGCGACACCCAAGTGGCACAAAAACGTCCACCGAACGTTCGTGATAACGGCTTTTCGTGCCACTGGGGGAGGGACAAACGTACAGGGCCCGATGCGGCAACTCACGTGAATCGCGCCTTGCGGCTGTCGGCCACCTGTCGCGCAAAGTCCCACGGCACGGTCTGGCATCCGCGCAGTCGCGTAGCAAGGAACGCGCGCCACTCGTCGTCGCCGTTGCGCCATTGGGCGGCGGCTGCACGCGAGACGGGCACAAAGTCAGCGAGAGGGAGCCAACGTCAGACCGCGATGATCAGAATGGCGGGGATTGTCGCTCAATTCTACGCCACTCTTAACTCTACTTCACGTCAAGGAGAGTGGATTTGCATCTTCCTCGAGGACCCACTGCTGCTAGACACGAGCTAAATGTCTCAAAACTCACAAGCCGTGTCTTGAGCCGGACAAAGGCTCTACGGGCAGTTTTGAAGTCACAGGTCATTTCTAGCGCCGGTGGGTCTTTAGAAAGCTGAAAATCCCCTCTCCTTCTTAACGTGAAATGGAGTTTGGGATTAATTTGAGTCTGCCATTATATTGCTAGGAGGCTGTGGGAAACGTGAACATAAAAATTCTACTGCAACCCGTGTTTTGATAGCTTGTCGAGATCGCGAATAGGGAGTTGGAGAGAGGACCGAATTTCCGGGCACGGATTTAAGGGGACCGTCTGCGTTAATCGCATTACAGGGAAGCAATTTAATTAACCATTTGCATGTTTCAAGTGAACTTGTGGCAGTGAAATTTTCAGTCCAAAATTGTGGTGTCAATGCTTAAGGAAGGCCATGCCAAGAAGTCACAAGGGGCAAGTGAATACAAACCGTTAAATCGAACTGATTGAAAAATAACTCTGCTTGAACACGATTCACGAATTATTTGTACTTCCAGAAACATAACAAATGTACCTTCACAATATCTGCTTCCCATAGAACCTCAAGTTTTTTATCGAAAATGTGTTTATATTTTACAGGAATTACTAAAAATGAAATGCCAATGACATTGACAGTTCAACAAAACAACGGAAGTCTGTTTAATTTCTTAGAATTGTGTCTACTATGTCCAAACATTAGCACCAGTTTTGAAACACAACTATTTCAAACTGGGATTTGAATGCTAAATCAAAAGTCTCACTGGTTTCCCGACGTGTTGTAACATCCTACTAATTAATTCTTCGAGGCTGCTCGAATGACGACAAAAACGTGAACAAAAGAACCAATTCTACCAAAACTTCACTAAGCCAATTCTTGCCCAATTTCTTATTCGTGCCTAAGTACATAAGCTTCCTAAATTCCATTGATTCAAAATAATGAATTTCTACTACTAAAAACACATCCAAAGTCCTGCTGATCCCGATCCCGATCCATCAAAATCCGCTGATCCGCTGATTTCAAAACTTCCACAAGCCAATTCTTGCCCAATTCCCATTTCTTGCCTAAGAACATAGGCTTCCTAAATTCCAATGATTCGGTCAAACCCGAAAAAAAATCCAAAAAAATGAATTTCTACTACTAAAAACCCATCCAAAGTCCCGCTGATCCCGATCCAGAATGCCAAAGCGCTCGTTGGAGAGTTGACGACCAATTCGCGATCGTCATCGAATAACCGCCGCCAAACGCACCCTTCGGCGGGACGAGCGGTCGCCCATTGGCGGCGGCCCAGCCGAGCGGATACGTCTGCGCGGCGAGATTGACCCAGAAGTCCCGCGCGGGATCGTCGACGCCCTCGAAGCGCAGCCGCGCCATGTAGCCGCGCAGGGCCGCGACCCGCGCCACCCACAGCGCCGAGGCGGCCGCATCGCTCGTGCTCAGCTCGGTCTCGACCAGCAGTCGCGCGGGCAGCGAGCTGGACGCTGCCGACCAGAGACCGGGTTTTAAAAACGCCATTTCTGACCGGGTTTCCGAGCTAACATTGGACCGCGAATGCCACGGGGGAAATGGCGGGGAATGTCGCTCAATTCAACGCCACTAAACTCTATTTCACGTCGAGATGGAGGGTGGATTTGCATCTACCGTAAGTGGCCGGTCTAGTTCGCCAGAAAGTGACTTTCAGACCCTTTTTTTCCACCGTTTGAGGGTCGCATCTTTCAAGTTATCATTTCAATATTTCAATAGGTTGTAAACAAAAGATGTGATATTGGGTAACCATGGCCCTTTTTTCGAAAATTTCCCCCCGGAACGCTAGAACCACCCCGAAACTATTCATTTTTGACCTTCTTTAGAGCCATGTACACGAAAGAGCAATAGAAAATTCGAAAAAAAGGGCCATGGTTACCCAATTTGAGGTCTTTTGTCTACCACATACTGAAATATTGAAATGATTACTTCAACGCAGCGAGCTCGACGCTGCCGACGCCGATCAGAGACCGGGTTTTAAAAACGCCATTTCTGACCGGGTTTCCGAGCTAACATTGGACCGCGAATGCCACGGGGGAAATGGCGGGGAAATGTCACCAAACTGTGTTAACTGCACAGAATATAGCATATTACCATATGTATTATATATGTATCCAGTTCTCTACTTCTCTACTTCTAAGTCCTATAAGTTAACTGTTTTAAGTTTCTGTTTTGTTTGAAATCTACTGTCCAAATTATCGTTGACTACATTGTTTAAAAGTTTTTTTAAGTCTACATGTTAAAGTTAAATGGATAAAATCTCAAAAAAATGGATTAAAATCTCATGTTAAAATCTCAAAGCGGGTTTCCGAGCTAACATTGGACCGCGAATGCCACGGGGGAAATGGCGGGGAATGTCGCTCAATTCAACGCCACTAAACTCTATTTCACGTCGAGAAGGAGGGTGGATTTGCATCTACCGTAAGTGGCCGGTCTAGTTCGCCAGAAAGTGACTTTCAGACCCTTTTTTTCCACCGTTTGAGGGTCGCATCTTTCAAGTTATCATTTCAATATTTCAATAGGTTGTAAACAAAAGATGTGATATTGGGTAACCATGGCCCTTTTTTCGAAAATTTCCCCCCGGAACGCTAGAACCACCCTGAAACTATTCATTTTTGACCTTCTTTAGAGCCATGTACACGAAAGAGCAATAGAAAATTCGAAAAAAAGGGCCATGGTTACCCAATTTGAGGTCTTTTGTCTACCACATACTGAAATATTGAAATGATTACTTCAACGCAGCGAGCTCGACGCTGCCGACGCCGATCAGAGACCGGGTTTTAAAAACGCCATTTCTGACCGGGTTTCCGAGCTAACATTGGACCGCGAATGCCACGGGGGAAATGGCGGGGAAATGTCACCAAACTGTGTTAACTGCACAGAATATAGCATATTACCATATGTATTATAGTTATATGTATCCAGTTCTCTACTTCTCTACTTCTAAGTCCTATAAGTAAACTGTTTTAAGTTTCTGTTTTGTTTGAATTGTTACAGGTATCTACTGTCCAAATTATCAATGACTACATTGCTTAGAAGTTTTATTAAGTCTACATGTTAAATGTTATCCACGTTAAATGTTATATGTTAAATGTCATTATGTCTTGATCTGTTTGTGTCGTCCATGTGTTGTCCAAATTTATTACATCGCACTTGTGGACTCGCCTCTGTTGTCGATAAATAAATAATAATAATAATAATAATCTTAATAATAATAATAATAATAATAATAATAATAATTCTCCGCCACTAAACTCCGTTGCACTTCGAGAAGGAGAGTGGATTTGCATCTTCCTCGAGGACCCACTGCTGCTAGACACAAGCCAAGAGTTTCAATACTTACAAGCCATGTCTTGAGTCGGACAAAAGGCTCTATGGAAAATTTTGAGATTGCTAGCGGCACTTGGTCATATAGGACGCTGCAAATCCACTCCCCTTCTTAATGTGAAATGGAGTTACTTCCTCAAGGGTGAAAGCTCGACTGACGTTGAATGCTTTAACAAAAGAAACAATTGATTTTTAACCTAGGCTTTCTAAATTCTAATAATCCCGCCAGAGTAGGCAAAACTAGTGAACTATGTTTTAGAGTAGTATCAGCAAGCCTAACGCTAACATTTATGTGCCTACGTACACTTCTGGACAATGAAAGCGTTCCAGTCGAATGTTGGCTATCTGCTCAGAAAGGTTTGTCTGAAAAGAGCATAGGCATGCCAGGTACCGACAACGTGGGTGAACACATAGTGGCAGGGGATGTCATGATCATTGATCAGTCGCAATCATAGTTTTGTCAAAGCAGTAATATTATCAGTACCTGCCTTGCAAACTCGTGAATTTGTTCTCTAGCAAGTTTTGTATCGGATTCCCTACACCCGCACTGGCCTAATAGGTACACATAATTTTATAGTTAGAAAATTAAATAAAAAAAAAAACTTGCAATACTTCTATATCACTTCTTTGTTAATATTGAAGAAAACACATGTTTCCATATTCAGATTCCATAATATTTATGTTAATTGATTATGTTATCTTGTAATCAAGTTAATGGTTATTATCGATGCCCTACCTTTCCGATGGCTTTACGGTGGTTACCTCTTTCAGTCGGGTCTGTGGTGACGCGACATTAACACACGCAATTATGCCATTTAAATTTATTCACATTGTGAAAACCAACTTTTTTGCAAGTACGGAAAAAGTGATGCCATTTATGTGCTTTTCGTACAGACCAGGTGCAGCAGGCTTTTTTAACTTTCTTCTAGTTTAAAAATTACGGCATTTAGGCCATTAGAATTGCGTGAAATCCATTGCAAAACTCGACAGTGCCCGAACTATCAGCTTGGTCGCTTCACATCTCACGGAGCAAGGCAGTTGCTGATAAGGAAACTGGTTTGTCATTACGAGATTTGGACCCTCTATGCATGTCATCCAGATCCTCCATGTGCTCACCCAAGTGGTCGGTACCTGGCCTGCCTAGGTATGCTGTTTTCAGTCAAACCTTTCTGAGGACATGGCCGAAATTCAACTAGCATGCTTTCAATGTCCAGAGGTGTCATATTTCTTTCTTTCATTTGAAAGCCAGATCAATTAGTTAGGTACCTACCTGTAGCTGGGTGCAACAGGAGAATAACAAAAGAGAGCACAGCTAGAGTTTCAGAGAGAAGGATGATGGTTGGGCCACAGATTCAAGGGGGCCGTCTGTGTTAATCTTACGGCAGGAGACAAAGAGTCCGTTAAAGCCGACTCCCCAATTCCACTCGGCCGCGTTTGATTGGCTACGATTCCCAAACCCCAATTCCACTCGGCCGCGTTTGATTGGCTACGATTCCCGGCCCGCGCTGCACCCGTACCTTGCGCGATGCGGCTCCAGAGCGCGATGGCGGGCGCGTGCGGGAAGCAGTGAACCGGCGCCGCCTTGAGATCGGCGCCGCTGGCGACGGCGTCTTGCCAACGGAACGAGCCGCCAGCGCCGCCACCGCGACGGCGCAAGGAGCGCTCGGGCTGACGAGCCTCGCGCTGCCAACACGACACTCACGTTTCGGCAAGCGCAAGGCAAACTCTCGACTCTACGTTACGCTAAGCGCTGCACTCCAGTGCTCGAAAACCATATGAATGCGCAACCAAACCAGGAAACGAACCCAAGATGCCATTCCTCTAACGGCTATTTGAGATCTAGGGTACGTTACCATTGGAACCTTGGAGGGGTAGATGGAGAAAAGTGCAACCAAAAACAAGCCAGTCAGTTGCCCTATACCATCTGAGCTATCCGGGCACGCATTCTCCCGCTCTGCTGGGTGGGATAAGGGGACCTCCTGATTGCCGGTCAGGTGCTCTACCATCTGAGCTATCCGGGCACGCATTCTCCCGCTCTGCTGGGTGGGATAAGGAGACCTCCTGATTGCCGGTCAGGTGCTCTACCATCTGAGCTATCCGGGCACGCATTCTCCCGCTCTGCTGGGTGGGATAAGGGGACCTTCTGATTGCCGGTCAGGTGCTCTACCATCTGAGCTATCCGGGCACGCATTCTCCCGCTCTGCTGGGTGGGATAAGGAGACCTCCTGATTGCCGGTCAGGTGCTCTACCATCTGAGCTATCCGGGCACGCAATCTCCCGCTCTGCTGGGTGGGATAAGGGGACCTCCTGATTGCCGGTCAGGTGCTCTACCATCTGAGCTATCCGGGCACGCAATCTCCCGCTTTGCTGGGTGGGATAAGGGGACCTCCTGATTGCCGGTCAGGTGCTCTACCATCTGAGCTATCCGGGCACGCAATCTCCCGCTCTGCTGGGTGGGATAAGGGGACCTCCTGATTGCCGGTCAGGTGCTCTACCATCTGAGCTATCCGGGCACGCATTCTCCCGCTTTGCTGGGTGGGATAAGGGGACCTCCTGATTGCCGGTCAGGTGCTCCACCATCTGAGCTATCCGGGCACGCATTCTCCCGCTCTGCTGGGTGGGATAAGGAGACCTCCTGATTGCCGGTCAGGTGCTCTACCATCTGAGCTATCCGGGCACGCATTCTCCCGCTTTGCTGGGTGGGATAAGGGGACCTCCTGATTGCCGGTCAGGTGCTCCACCATCTGAGCTATCAGGGCACGCAATCTCCCGCTTTGCTGGGTGGGATAAGGGGACCTCCTGATTGCCGGTCAGGTGCTCTACCATCTGAGCTATCCGGGCACGCATTCTCCCGCTCTGCTGGGTGGGATAAGGGGACCTCCTGATTGCCGGTCAGGTGCTCCACCATCTGAGCTATCAGGGCACGCAATCTCCCGCTTTGCTGGGTGGGATAAGGGGACCTCCTGATTGCCGGTCAGGTGCTCCACCATCTGAGCTATCAGGGCACGCAATCTCCCGCTCTGCTGGGTGGGATAAGGGGACCTCCTGATTGCCGGTCAGGTGCTCTACCATCTGAGCTATCCGGGCACGCAATCTCCCGCTTTGCTGGGTGGGATAAGGGGACCTCCTGATTGCCGGTCAGGTGCTCTACCATCTGAGCTATCCGGGCACGCATTCTCCCGCTTTGCTGGGTGGGATAAGGGGACCTCCTGATTGCCGGTCAGGTGCTCCACCATCTGAGCTATCCGGGCACGCATTCTCCCGCTCTGCTGGGTGGGATAAGGAGACCTCCTGATTGCCGGTCAGGTGCTCTACCATCTGAGCTATCCGGGCACGCATTCTCCCGCTTTGCTGGGTGGGATAAGGGGACCTCCTGATTGCCGGTCAGGTGCTCCACCATCTGAGCTATCAGGGCACGCAATCTCCCGCTTTGCTGGGTGGGATAAGGGGACCTCCTGATTGCCGGTCAGGTGCTCTACCATCTGAGCTATCCGGGCACGCATTCTCCCGCTCTGCTGGGTGGGATAAGGGGACCTCCTGATTGCCGGTCAGGTGCTCCACCATCTGAGCTATCAGGGCACGCAATCTCCCGCTTTGCTGGGTGGGATAAGGGGACCTCCTGATTGCCGGTCAGGTGCTCCACCATCTGAGCTATCAGGGCACGCAATCTCCCGCTCTGCTGGGTGGGATAAGGGGACCTCCTGATTGCCGGTCAGGTGCTCTACCATCTGAGCTATCCGGGCACGCAATCTCCCGCTTTGCTGGGTGGGATAAGGGGACCTCCTGATTGCCGGTCAGGTGCTCTACCATCTGAGCTATCCGGGCACGCAATCTCCCGCTTTGCTGGGTGGGATAAGGGGACCTCCTGATTGCCGGTCAGGTGCTCCACCATCTGAGCTATCAGGGCACGCAATCTCCCGCTTTGCTGGGTGGGATAAGGGGACCTCCTGATTGCCAGTCAGGTGCTCTACCATCTGAACTATTTGGGCACTAGTTCTACCATCTCGCACAAATTAACTTGCAATTAATTGCCAAAACTTCTCTATATCTGGTGCACGTTATCGCCAACGGAAGCTCAGATGCAGATGTTAGTCACAACGTTACGCCACGGAACACAAACACACACGAACCGCAACCAAGAGACATTGGGATTACAGCCGTGTACGACATTTCGACATTGTTTTAAATTTTGCAAGAGACATTGTCTACTGACCAGTCAGGTAAATCAAATTACAACGCATGCACAACAAACACCAAAGACACGAGGATGCATGACTAGATTGTAATATTATAAGCTAGCTGAGTGCAGGTCACCAAACCACCAACGGGAAAAATGCGATTGCAAACAGGCAGGCGACATCAAAGGATCTGATGATCCGAGGTCCAAACCACTCGTCCGTGGTAACGGCCAGCTGTTCCTCTCCGACTGGAAAGTACAGTAATGTGCAAGTAGCGTGCAAAGCCGTGTGAATTCGTCGTAATGTCTCACCTTGGTTACGACTGTCAGGTCGGCTTCGAACTGAAACAGAGCGCAGTTCGTTAGCGTCGCTCGCCTTCGACGGGCCACAGAATCGGTTAGTCACGGTTTCGACGCATGCGGGCTCGTTAACGCTACTACGCTGTCCAAGTCACTCGGCTAGCTATCTCACACAGATGGAAATTATACTGGGTTGAGTTTTGAAATGTTCTCCCCGAAGAGAATAGGCGGATAAAATTAGAAGAATGTTATGCATTTGATAGAGCTACGAATTTAACGGTACCCATTGTTTTGGAGAGATCGAGGAGAGAAGGGGTGGTTTTACAGCGTGTTTTGAAAGAAGGATCTAGCTACAACATCAACCCCTAGACATTTCAACTCGGAACCCACAGCTTCATTTGGCTGAAAATGATTAGTATTAAGTGTCGGCGAATTTCAATCGGTCTAAAGCCCGTTTTACACGGTAAAAGATTTTCATACAATCTATCATAGCATCTTTTGTTACATCTATCATGATATCTTTTTTAAATTTTTTACGAAAATGTATGATTACACGGTATTAAATGTATGATTACGTGTATTTACACGGTCCTAGAAAAATGTGATGAAAAACACATGGTTGTGACAGAAGCACTGCCATCTATATGTCATTCTGTATGAAATTCAAAAGGCGGTGGATTAAGAAAATTTTTAATGAAGGTGCAAAATTACAACTGTCAATATGTGTGTAAAATTAAAAATTGAGAGGTATTTGGCAGTTTTGGTTAACATTCAGGCTATTGCTGATATTTTATCCATTTTAGATGTAGTAGAGAAGGTTTTGAATGTTTGTGAACCATAGAAAAGGAAGAGGAAATGCTGGAGACGTGAGCGTGAGCTTTACAATCTTGGCACAGTACATCATCTATCTTTCAAATGCTGAACGCTGATTGGTTAATTTTCATCACATCTATCACGGAAATAGAACCGGGCCTAATTGAAAATATGTCATCAAATATTTTATCACATCTATCATGATAGACCGTGATAGGATTTTTTCATCACATTTTTGCATTTACATGGTGATATTTAGGTACATAAAAGATATCATGATAGATATTATGAAAATCTTTTACCGTGTAAAACGGGCTTAAGCGATCGAATAGTAACTACCAGAACAAAGCTGTAGGTACCTCAAAACTGGCCATGAGCAAGAGTGCATATATCTACAAGTTGCAAATTTGGGATTAGATAGATTTGAAAGGGCCCTTTTAACACTTTTTGACCTGAAGCCAATGTAACCCCCTGTAGGCTAGGTGGTGTAACCCAATTGATTATACTAAAGTTTGAATCAGTGCAGCACTTCTTTAAATAATGCATTCAAGGCTCTTTGATATCTATTTAAATATTTTAACAAGTAACTTTAGATAGGTAAGCATTGTCCAAGATGCAGGCCTGCGCTGCGATTCCGTAACTGTGACTTTGGCGTTCTCGGATACAAAGTAAAAAATTAACACGGACAACAATAGGGATTTTATCTGTCAGAACCGATAACGGCACGACGTAAATAGTTACAAAATCGCTAGGCAGATCTTGATTGGTCTTGATGTTAGGGTATTTAAGTCGGGATGTGACTTGTTAGTTTTCTGTGCATAGAAAGGTATTTCCACAGCCAAATGCAGATGGTACTTAATTGTGACATCATGACCCTACCAACTGCTTTTGGAGGCCTTTGAAATAGTGAATGAGACGTGTGAATCTCACGACACTAGCTTCCCATGACTCGAAACTCGAGGAAAGCTCCGAGGGCAACAATTCGATTTGCCAGCCAATCTTTGGACACACACTGTTGACGTAACTACCTTCGATCTCCTAGCTTTCAGGCCCTTTTTGAACAACTACAAGAGAGAATAAACCACAAAACTTTGGGGAGGTTGTAGCGTTAATTACAGTCTTTAATGTGCGTTTGAAATGACTGCGTTTTCTGGGCTGAAAAACGTTAATTCGGAACATTTCCAAATTTATCTCTAAAAATCCATACAAACCGAAAATGAAATTGTTCGGATAGCTCTCGCTAGAATTTTCTAGAAGACCGTGTGAAATGTACCAAAGCCTACTGAATGAAATAGTTAAGATGGCTGTGGGAATTGGAACTTGAAGCCTTGTGAATGAAATTTCATTCCTCTGACATGAGTGTTTATACAAGACCACGGGATATGAACCGAGTCTTCTAAGGAATAGTTTCGATTGATCTGGCTTGAATGTTTTTATGGAAACTGTAAGAAAAGGTAAACTCAAAAAATTAAGATAGATTCCAGCCTTAATTTCCTAGACAACGTTAGATTTAACTCACGTCGATCCAGGGGACAACGGGCTTCGTCACCGGCACATCTTTCTCGGTCTCGCAAGCGCGGCTGCACACGTCCCGTTGCGCCGTCACGAAGCGGATCCGAGTACCCAGCTTGCCGCAAACGCGGCACATCGCTGTGCAAACACGTGGAATTAGATGTGTTAGCGAGACAGTCGGCCTTGGTCACACACACAAAAATGCTTTGAAGAGTAAATGTGGGCAACAATTTTTTTTTCGTAGAGATTTCCTGGGGTTTCTACAAAAACAATATTTACTTTACGGACTAGATGGGACCTAGTGATTTTCGCTTACCCATTTTGTGAGTTGGAATCGCGGTAGGCTGCTCGCTGACAATTTTCTTTTTAACAGCAGCACCTTGAGCTACAGGTTCTTCGTTAAATTTGCCTGACATGATGGAGAGAATTTCTTTCTGAGAAATATTGGAACAATTCACTGCATCCATTTTACCAACCGGTGTCGTCCTTCTTGGTTTCTCAAAAACCGATAAACCGTCGTCTCTTGTCATTCTGTTTGTTATACAACTTTAAGGAAACCTCAATAATGATCTCATGAGACACAATAATTATTGGTCTACGTATGGAATTCTTTATCAACTCACTTCCTCAGTAAATCCTTTGTGCAAATTCAGCATTATTAGGCCGAACATTCACGAGACTGTGAGGTTAGATCCGTCAAACATAAGAAAACCTTTCCTTTAATCGGAAATGGATCAAAGGATCCATGCCCTTATCACACTTAATATTTAGCAACAATGAATATTTAGCATTAATAGAAAAGTACAAGATTGAAAGCGCATGAGTGTCAGAGCACCGCAAATCAACACCGCACTACTTCACACCCCACCTCACTCTGCACCACCTGTCGCCATCTTCAGCCGCACGCACTGCACTCGCGTGCTTACAGCTGCATATTGCCGTGGACACGTGTTCAGCGGCATTCCTTGAGTTTCGGCCTCGTCAAAACTCACGGCTATTCTTCTTGCTATTCTTCTTGATGATAACACCATGCAATATATATTTTAGTTTGCTAAAAATCTTTCGGCGAGAGATCACAGATGCCCTACCTACCTTCAGCCCTCCAGCGAAAACGGCCCCGATTTACGAAAATCCATTATAAATCCATCAAACATTTGTTGCGGGACTTCGCGCAATATTCTATTATAAACAATAAATGCAAAGCAGTAAGAACGTTTCGGCATCATAGTGTATTTAATTATCCGTTATAGTTTCCTCACTGTATAACTTCCACGGGGCTCCGTTTGTAGGACGTATTGCATGCCATAATATTATTACGTCTACCTTTATGGGAAATCAAATGCTACAAGTGTGGTAGTTAGTATCGTACGACCGTGTATGCTCGAAATAAGTACGTTGTGCTCTAAATATGTGAGTGCAGGTCTTTGTACATGTATGCCAGTCATAACTACCACAGTCTAAACTACTAACCCTTGCATCAAATCAGCCTGCTCTTATAGGTACCTATCTCTATCCCATAATATGCAATTCAAGTAATTTCACCTGTTTTGTAGTACGCCTATATACCTACTTGTTTTTGTTACTGCTATTTCAACTGAATCATTGTTTCTTCCAGCTTCTTCCAGTAACTTGCTTTGTAGCTAGCTCTTTTATTGCTAGACATCCAGTGCACCCTTTCCTTTATAGCACATAATTATCTTGAGATTTAAATTGAGATTTATTTTATAGCGCATATACCTTGAGATCCTCTAATCCAACAACCATGCAACACAAAACTGCCCAAGCGAAACATTACCCTCGGGGTAGCGATTCATATACCAACACCGGTGTTAGCTTAGGTGCATGACCCTATCTACAGCTGCCGCATGGCCACTGTTATAAATGTGCTCCCCGTCCCCCTTTTCCCTGCAGGTAGCTGAAAAACTTTGGGGCCTGTCCATCTCCTTGAAAGTTTCATAGATTTCAGACCAAATCTGCGGCATACCTTGTCGGTCATAAAATTACGAGGCATATACCCTCAGATTCGTAACTATCGACAAAGATAGAAGGTTACCCAGAGATTCCACTCCCATACTAAAGCGACCCGCAGAAATAGTTTTGCCGGCTGTCAAGGGATGTAACCAAGGTAACTGTAACCACCTGATGAACATTGGGTCCCTTGATTAAATTGACCTTGTGCCACGGCCTGGTAGATGATGTTAAAACAGGTTGCCAACGCACCCCAGCGATTGCCAGTTAAACTATTAGCATCAATTTTTTCCGTAGGGTATTTATTATTATAGAGTGCCTTAAAAAATTGAACCGTTTGGGACCTTTTAGAACTGTTTGAAGTGCTTCTTCACCCAAATAGGAATGGAAAACAATCTTGATCTTTTTAAAAATATTGTGGAAATAAGATCTCGATCAAACTAAAATATCATTACAATCTCGATCAGTTCTAAGATCACTAAAAAAGGATCTCGATCTTTTTAAAATGTCGTTCCCCAACTATGGTGGGACCAAGCCTCCCTAGTCCAAGCACATCTGCTAGGCAGGCAACGCCACGAGGAAAGGATGCACTGACCGACATGGCTGTACTCGATCTCACGTTAGCATCTGCATTGGGAGACTACAGGAATCAGTCGAGAAACATAGGAAAGACTGGCCAGAAATGTGACAAAGAGATAGTGCAAATTTCAAACAATCAATTACATTTCAAGATAATAGTAGGTATAAATACATATAGATACAAAACATAATTTCCCTCATTATGGTTGGTAGGTACTGTTCTAAATTGAAGTTAATAAATATTATCCACATTTTGTTTGCTACCTACTCTAAGTTGAAATGTCTGCTTCAGGAATGACTGAGCAAGATTGCCCACAAAATAACAAAAGAAACAATGTTTCTACATGGTACAAAACAAAGTGGATCTAGAAACACAATAAAAAATGTTTAACCATGTGATATTCGCTTGAGTTAAAACTTGTACATGCATTATTGCAGATAGGTGTACCTACAAACTATTTAGGAGTTTGCCAACAAAATAACATACCATTGTATTTGCAATCCATGTTTATAACTGACTGCATGCCTACGCTTGTGAAAATGTGAACGGTAAAATAATCGAGCTCTGCCACCTGTATGTATTGATAATTAATTAAATTTTGAAAAGAGGCGACTGTCAATGATCGAAAAAGGTCCGATATTAATACGGCTCAGTCAAAAGTCTAGAAAAATCTAAACCAGGATAGGTCTTGAAACATCGATTAAACTAAAAACAAAATCAATGGTCTTCGATTCGAAACAGCCCGGGTGGAACGTAGTTAGGAGAGAGCGCTCGGCCGCGGTGAGCAAACGTGTAGAACGACGGAACGTTGCGCAGGGAATCCCACGACTTGGCTTCCAGCTCAACGGTGGCGCGAATCTCTTTGAAGTCTCCTGCCAGCTGCATTATGCCGTACACGGTCACGAAAAGACTCGCGATTCCTTGAGATAAGATCTGGAAGAGGTAGACATCGCCAAGTTAAGTACGCCCAGATAAGTGTCATTAGGCTCTAGAGTCATTAGACTATTACACTCACGTCAAGAGGGAGAGCGATGAATTCTTGTTCGGTTATTCTGAGGAAAGAGCGATCTGAAACCAAGAGAGTACAATAAAATTTAATTCGGGTATGGTAGCTAGGTAGGTAGGTAGGTAGGTACAAAGATACTATGGTAGGTAGGTACCTACGATAAAAGGTTATGTTTGTGCACAAGACCTCTATAAACACTTGAAATACGTAATTTGCCAAGTAATTATCAAAAAAAATGTAAAATTTTGTTTACAGAAAATACTTACGTTGCGCGGCCGAATATGCTGCGTGAAACAAAGAAATAAATCCAGCGACAAACAAAATTTTGTGATATTGCGACGCCATTTTTAAATCGTCTTCGCGTCTCACTTAATTTCAGCCAGCTGGAGATATTGGAACAACCGCCGACTAAATTCGAATGGCGCTCTTCTTGTAAAAGTATGCTGAATTGTGCTGAATGGTGTAGCTCCTAGCGTAGCGCACCTCAAATCCAGTCGGTGGTAGTTGGCACAAGCAAGGCGCAAAGTCAAATCCAAAACCAAATAGAGGCATTAAACACCAAATTCAGTGTACAATTAGGAAAATATCTGAATCCAAAATATAAAATAGTACAACTTTATATTTGATTTCCCCGAGAAAAAAAAAAAACTAAATTAATATCATGTACAGTCAGTATCTTGACTCTTTTTATATCATCCGCGCGGCTCTTGGCGGCACTTGATTCGGCCGGTCCATTTCGATCCAGTTCGAGTTCGGGTCAGCACGTGCGATCGAGTTTCTGGTAAGTTTATATTTTGTCGATTATTCCAACATATTGGTCAGATTTGTTTCGAGTAACATAGTGCTAAACCTATCTTTCTGCCATTCAAACAAGCAGAACAATTTGCAATTTAATAAAAAAATTACGAATTACCTATCCAGAATCATCGCTAAAATGACGATTGGGCACAGGCATCAAATATTCGGCAAGTCTGCTAATTTCTAGTCGTATGCCATCGGTCCCCGACCTTTTTGATCGCTTCCTTCAAGTAAAGCGTAAATAATTTAAGTTTTTTGATTGGATTTTATCAAAGAATAATCCTTCTGGCACGTGCAGCTTCCCACCCAGCATTGAATCAAGGACCATTATGATGAGCAATGATCGAATTATGTCAGTGTCAAATGTCAATGACCCGCGAAGGTTAATTACAGTACTTTACTGTTGACGACAAATGTTTTTTTCTCTTTGGGGCGCAGGTACCTACATAACAAGACTAGCAAATTGCTTTTAAGTTACGCAACAATTCCAGCTATGTCTTTGAAGCAACTAACATTATATCCATTTGGTTGGTTGGTTGGTTTGGTTTATTGTCATTAATTACCTTGTTTATACATGGTTTACAAACAGGTATTTATATAATATATTAATTGGTTGTCATATAGGATCTTATAGACTAGGAAACATTTCAAAGACGAATTCTAGAGCTAGCAAGAGGACATAAGATAGTTGATTGAAGCACGTTTTTAATGCCAGCTACAGGGGTGCAGTTCTTGCCAATTATGTATGACCTTTGCATGAAATGTGTCCCCTTTTTGGTAATGTCGTCGACGATTTGTTGCAGGTCCCCGAGGGCCAACCCGAGGACTCGTTACCTGCGCCGGGCACCCGCCGTTCGTCGTCCTTGTCGTTCGCGTTCGGGGGACAGCGAAGGGGTGACGTACACGTGCAGGGTCCGTCTTGGTTCACTGGGACTGGAGGCTTCAGGGATGGAGGGCCGGTCTGGGCGTTGGGGGGTTGGTGACGGGCCTGGGTGGGCGGTTGGGGGGAGGGGGTGTTGGGGGCAAGGGGTGGGCCCAAACGGGGGGTGGCAGGCAGGGGTAGTTTTAGAACCCCATCGGTTTGTTGTGAATGACGAGTGATTGAATGAATGTGGTGTGAGTAGCATGCGTCGGAGTTGGGCTGGTTGGTTGGGGGAGACGGCCGTGGTTTTACGCTGTCGGACGCAGTGATTTTTGCACCGATGTTTGCACTTTAGGTGCCGAGGTTTGCGCTGTCACACGATGTTATTTTTAATGGCTACCAAACGGAGGTTTGCGGCTTTGGGTGCCGATATTTATTGCATTGTTCTGCATCTCGATTTATATTGACGACGGAAGTGAGGTGTGCACTGTTGGGTCGTGCTGAAGTTTGTACTTTTCTGTGCTCTTATGCGCTGCCAGGCACCGCTATTTAATTATTACCAAACTGAGGTTTGCGCTGTTTTGCGCTGCAATTTAATGGCAACCGAACTGAGGTTTGAGCTGTTTTGTGCTGCGATTTATTGACAATTAAACTGATATTTGCGCTGTTTTCCGCTGCGATTTATTGACTAAACTTAGGTTTGCGCTGCGATGTGATGACTATCCCGATCTGAGGTTTGCGCTGTTGGATGCCAATGTTTGCTCTGTTATGCGCTGCAATTCAGTGTCTATGGAACTGTGGTTTCCACCGTTAAGGCCCTTCATTGATGGTTGTTGAGGTTAATTAAATTCAACTTTTTATGGATTTCGAAGAGATATTTCGAGGTTCTGAAATATTCAATTGGTTGTCAAAAGTGTGAGGATTCCGTAGATATTTGTTTCGTTGCGATCGGATAACGGGTGTGGCCTGGAAAGTGTATACGGTAAGAGGTAAATTCTTAGCTGGAATTTACCCTTAAGTACCTACATCTTTCTATGCACCGGCTAAACATGGTTATTTTAAAACTCTTGTAAGTAATTAACGAGTGATTCTTGCGAAATGAAAATGGTTCAATTGGTTGTCCGAAGTGTGAAGATTCCGAAAATATAAGTTTCCGACGTTTGGCCAGGAAAGTGTATACCTTACGAGGTGAAGAAAACGGCTCGACTTCGGAGTTCATTGAACAGGCTTAAGTGCTGAAGTTCGTACTGTTCGGTACCACGATTTTATTACAGTGAGTCTGCGGTAAGCACCATTCAAGTTCCGGGGTTTACTGCCGGGCCTGGGAGGGGGGGTGGGCGGGGAAGCGGGCGGGCCCGATAGGGGGGGGGGGGGGGTAGCCATGGGTAATTGCTGACCTTGGTTATTGTTATTTTTTTTTTGCAGGAATGTACGAGAATTACTATTGTGTTCCGCCCAAAATATCGCAGGGATGCGATAATACGGCCGACGATAAAAACTTTACGTCTCCTACAAGCGGTCGAGAACCAAAATAAAAATGCGGGCTGCCACAAAGTTTGCTATGCTTACCATAAGAGCCGATGATGGAAAGGAAAGGCAAAGGGAGCACCACCTACAAAATGGCTGATGGCAGAAACATTGAACCATTGTTTATAACGTACTTAATTTGAATTCTTGTTTCTCAGGAATGCAACAATGAAACTACTCTACTACATACTGCACATGCATTATTCTGGGGTTATAATGTAGGATCTTAATTTGTTCTTTTTTCTCAGGAATGCAACTATGAAACTACACTACTACTGCACTTATCTTTCTGCATTTATAATGTATTTTTTTTTTTCATCTCAGGAATGCAACAATGAAACTACACTACCTACTACTGCACTTTAATTGTTCTGTGTTTATAATGTATTGATTCGTTTTTTATTCTCAGGAATGCAACAATGAAACTACACTACTAGGTACTACCACAAATGAATTGTTCTGTGTTGCATGTTTCGAGGTGTTGCGTCCAAGACGTCGCAGGGGGCGGTCGAAGGGAGGCGCAACGGAAGCCTGGAAGGGAGCCGAGAGTGGACCCGGTGCCGACGCCAAGGTCTGCTACAGCGTTGGCTCGTATGCAGATCGTTCTCTGCATTGCAGCCGACCGATCGGACGCTGCAGGACCTCCGAGGGACGTTCTGGGCTGAAGGCATGCCAACCAATAAGGCACTACGGTGAGCTCCTATATTTATAAATAAATGCAAGAACATTAAAGCCAAGACTTGGGTATATACTTACAAAATATTTAGCATTACAACTGGTACTAGCTCAACTACCGTGCCTAAATCTTTGCCTGCTGGAGCCGGACAGTTCGGAATGTGTCGAGTGGTTCGTATGGATTGGTTCCTTGCAGATTTTGCCGTTTGTCGATGAGAGGCGGTCGAACGCGATCGAATCGTCGCGGATCCGACGCCCCAGCCGTGCCAGGAAATCACCGTCCGTCCGCCACAAGGTTGGTATTATTGCTTGGTTAAATATCTGATGGGATTCGGAACTTACGTCCGAGCTCAAGTCACTTGTTCCGAGAGAGATCATTTCATGACATGACACCAAGTCTTGCTAAATTTTGTCTGCCATTTGGATGCTTATCCAAATTAGGTACATTATGATATTTTGGAGGCTTATCTCTTTTCTCTGCATTACAGGCGGCCGATCCGATGCTGCAAGAACTTCGAGGCACGTCCGGGACTAGAGGCATGCCAACCAATGTGACACAGGTGAGCTCTTTTTGATGAGTGTAGCGAGCGGAGCGAAATCTTCAATTTCACTTACCCCAGAAAAAAGTCACTTGGGTATGTGTGTTTGTGCGCGCTCTACAGACCAAACGCCTGAACCGACATGGATGAAAATTTCTGAGTATCTACCTCTGTTCTGAACTTAGACCCCCAGCGTTTTTGGAAAAGATCGGTTCTGTAAATTTTTTATAAATCAATTTTTACGAAATTTTTCGATTGTTTCAGAATTTTGAACCCCTGTAAATTTCAAAGTTCTGAACATAACTTCACCAAAACTTCTAAACATGTTGACCTTATACATATTTATCATGCCTGCAAATCTTAGTTCGGTAGGTATTTCCAATTGGTTTTTATTAGCATTTTTGTGGTGTTTTTTTCGTGATTTGACGGCTGATTCAATACGAGTCCGGTTTCCTTCGTTTCCTTGGTTACCAGCTTTGTTGACCTCGAAGAGAAACAAAGGAACGTCAGAATCCGTATACATTTTCAAGTGATTAGAATTTTCGAGAAGGCAATGGTCAGGTTTGGTGCTCCATGGTTTTCTTGTGACTGCACTGCCTGCACCTTTTAATCCGCTATACACAAACCGCTACCTACGCTCATCTTCAACGCAACACAAATTGCGTTCGCGAAGCCCTAGTATTTCTAAACATGACTATCAAAACAAAGTCTGAATATAGCCAAGACCTATCAAATATTTAGCATCGACTTCTAACAATATTGTCACACTTAAAACTATGATTTTAACTCAACTACTGTGCTTAAATCTTTGCCTACCGGAGCCCTAAGAGCATACAAGGTATGCGGACTCAGGAAAGTGTGTATTATAATCCGAGTTCTATTGGTTCCTTGCAGCTTTTGCCGTTCGTCGATGAGAGGCGGTCGAGCGGTCGCTGGTTCAAACCTCTGCGCCGAAAGTCTGCGCGGAACTTCGTCGTCAAGATCCACGCAGCCGTCGGACCCAAGAACTGTCCATGGCTGTAAGTCTGCGCATTCCAGACACAACTTTATCTTACGATAAACTTGTCTGTTAATTGCCTTTCTTCCGAACACAAGCGGGCTTGGATGCAATCCCGCAAAAGCAATTGCTCATCTCACATGTTCACTGGCCCCACCCATTGGCCGTAGTTCATCTGGCTAGTTTACAAATTGTGTCATATAACTCACTCGCTAGGTATGTTTGGTGGCCTGAAGATATTGAATTTGCTCCTACAAAGAATTCCATGTCATATCGCCAATTAATTCTTGAAGTGGATCGTTACATTCTCCAGTTGCTTTCATTAACTTTTGTTGTCGTAAGTAAATTAACGCCTGTCCAAAGCCTGCATCAAATGAAGAGATAGTCGTGTTGGTTCCAACAAATCCTGACTAGTGCCGTTCCATTGTCTGCAGGCTTCGAAGGCGAGCGAATCGACAACCGACGAGAACTCTGCGCCCGACTTCGACGTAGGGCACCAAGAACCTTGCCCCGAGAACATCGTTCCGTAAATAAACTAGCAAACGCTTTGAGAGGTTGATGCGATGGGGCTCGTGTTTGTCAAGGGTCTGCACCGCGTTCGGGGTTTGTTTGATCGATTTGATTTTCCGCGTTCAATCTTAGCATCACTGCATATAGGTATGCAATGAATTCAAAGAAATTGATGATTTGGAAAGCATTCTGAGACTGGTCCATTGGGTTTTCCTAGGGTCTTTAGATGAGGTGCTTGGTGGTGGTGGTTTGTGTAGTTATGTTAGTTATGCTAGTTGTATGTTAGTTATGTGTAGTTATGTCTCAGAATGAACTTTCTTTTCGTCCCTCATTTACGCTGTTCTTCTTAATTTCAGTCTCTACTAAAATCATTTCATACCAGCAACATAATGATAATCCCGTGCACTGAGCTACGCAGCTTGTAACAGTTGGGATTTCCTAGATTAATGTTCCTGCAGACTCTTGGCACTCATAATTAATTTTCATTTTAAATGATAATTATTAAAATATTGTTCTGGTATTATATATTATACATACGGTTATACGTTAACTAAATAGGCACCTAGCAACTATGATATAATAAAATTGTAAAGGCTTTGAAAGATTGATATAATGAGTTTCATGTTTGCCAAGGGGTCTGTAATTAATGGGGTAATTTGATTGACTTTTTGATTTGCCGGGTTTAACGCCGCGTCGCATCCAGACGTATGCAATGAACATTTGGAGACTAGTCCATCGGGTATTCCAAGGTTTGTCCTAGGGTCGTTAGTTTTGCAGGTTCCATTCCCACAGGAAGGTTTGTCGTAGTCGCAGTGTCGATCGTTAAGTTTGTTTTTGAAATTGTATGTCATGCAGGTTCCATCCCACTACAAGGGTTGTCTGTGGTCGCAGTGTCGATTGTTGTAGGATGTCGCAGCGATTTCCTAGTCTTTAAATGTTCTTTTATAACACAACTTAAACATAACTTAACGATGGTCCCAAACTGGGATACACAGCTTGTAGCCATTGGGTTTACAGGTCATAAACCCAGTGTTGAAACAAGGGGGGGGGGGGGGAGGGGCTAGGTACTTACCTCAGACTCCTTGGCACTCGTAAATTTAACTTCCAATCAAGATATTGATGACACGCATAGTCCTGCAATTGTTTGCACCCGTGAGGTAGGCCCTGGCGGGAGTTTTCAAGGTTTCCTCCCGTCACTGCAGATAAAGCAGGCTGGAATGGGGGGCGCTTCATCCGAGAATTGCCGTGACTAATCCGCCTCACGGGCTTACTAACGAAAAACCTAAACAAAAAGTATATTTGTATATTTGCTTGCAATTTTATATCGGAATTAGATTGATTAATTCGACTTAAGTCACTCCGAGTTTAAATTTATTATATTTTTTACTAGGTACCATTGTTTATATAGTTCATGCAGATATAATGTACATGTCTGTAGCAATAGATATGTAAATGTTTCGTTCATTTTTGTAACTTCAGTTTGATATATTATTAAAGAATTATGTTTGTATCCAGTACTGTTGATTTCCTATTCATACAATGTAACGTGTTGTACGCCAAATTAAAGAAAGTGAGAAATTTGAAGTCATTATGACTATGAGAGGGCATTGCATTTCGGGCATGGAATTGCACGACATTGTTTTCTGTGCCCCTTTTTTATGACTGGATGTTGAGAGAAAACGAAACACTGAGATTAAAATGTGTTCTGCACATGCCGACTCCTGCTCCTATATTCCTCTCCAGCCGTTGTGATGCTATTGACTGATTACTGCCATGCAGGTAGGAAAAGTAGTGCGCTTGGGTAGGCAATCTGCCTGCCAGGGAATAGTGAGTCTGACCGCCACCAAGCAATTTGGTTTTGAGAGTTAGAATTCGCTATGTTGCAGTGAATATTTTTTGCCAGAGTGGTTTTGAATTCTTTGCGTAGGCGTGCGCAGGGGAGGGGGCAAGCGGGGGCCTTGGACCTCCCTAATGAATCTACGACGATCCTCTCTTCCAATACATATATTATTATTCAACAGTAAAATTGCCATTTCGAGCCTCGACAAATTGTTCTTGTGAGTTGTTAGTATGAATCATTCATGGTTTCTGAGTATAGTTTGAATGTCATAATGACAAGCCATAGCTAGCCATCGCGAGCTGGTTTGGAGCGCACTCGCATCGCATGCATGAACATGAAATCGAGAAAAATGTAGAATGTGAATAAGGCAAGACGTGACATATTTGGACTTGGTTTTGGTAACACACAGAGCATAAAGAGGAGATAATATGAGTAAACGACAGAATACAATGTTTGCGTTTGACTCCTGGAAATCGGTGAGAATGAAAGAAAAAGAACACATCGCAATTGGTACGGGTATAATAATACCGACAGTGTATGGACACCAGACGCTAAAATTCCACAATATTGCAAGTATTTTGGCCGTGTTCGTGGCTTACCTATGCAAAAAAAAATATCACCAGAGTAGATAACTTTGCATACCTATAGATAACTTTGATACATTTTGTTTCTGCCAAGATTCAAATGACACGTATTCTGTGCTAATGTATACTGCGGCACATTAGTTTCACATGCACTAAAAATTACCATCCCCTTTACAATTAGAACCACCCCCCCCCCCCCCTCAGGTTGACATGTTGGCCCCCCCTAATTTGAGACCCTGCGCACGCCTATGAACACACGCCCACATGACAATGATTAAAATATAATCCAAAGTATTATTCAGAATCCGGGATCGGTTCAGACTTCTTTCGGTCAATAGACAAGTCCAGGCAGGTGGAGCGACCCTTGGAGCAGTGTGTTTTCGCTTGAATGCCGATGCCAGGGTGTGGGAGAGATTGTAAGGTCTTATGGACTTTGCATTGAAATCGCCCTCATTTAAAACCTTTGCAATAACGAAGATATCCATCAAATCTTGGTGAAATTTTAATTAACACGTAATATAGGTAAATATATTACCTTGCAGAATGAACCTTGCAAGGTACATATCTGTTCTCTCAATCAAAAGTAATAATTATACAGGTACCAATATATGCGAGTTTTAATAAACGCCGATGTGCGTAAACATCATATGCAATACATAGAAGCAGGTTATTGTAAATAACTAAAATTTTCCGGTGACTTCAAATTTGCAAAATAGCCAAGTGAATTTAAAGTAAACCGTGCAAAAATATTAAGAACGGCTGGGCATCGCGGCAGGTGTTTTGTGAAATTGGTGCAATACGCAGTGGGGCTTTGCCGTTCCAGCGAATGGAAATCACTAAACGCCATTGTCCACACTTGGCGGTTCGGTCGAGGGCGATGGCTTCACCTCGTACATGACTGCGCCCTCCACGTTGCCCTTGGGCCCGTAGTGGCAGATGTAGAGCGAGTGGTAGTGGTCGTCGTCCCAGGGTTGGAAGTTCGTGAACCCGCAGCCCACCGCGTAGCTCTCTGCCCAGGCGAGCTGCGTGTAGTCCCGCGCCTTTTCAGTGCTGCAAGCACGGTGCGAACACACAGTCGCCATTAGGGACGCCGTTCAGGACACTGTTTCACATTCAACCCTGTCTCAAACCTTGCCTTCCAACCTTGCCCTGAAACCTTGCCCTGAAACCTTGACCTGAAACCTTGTCCTGAAACCTTGTCCTGAAACCTGGCCCTGAAACCTTGCCCTGAAACCTTGCCCCGAAACCTTGCCCTGAAACCTTTCCCTCAAACCTTGCCTTCCAACCTTGCCCTGAAACCTTGCCCTGAAACCTTGCCCTGACACCTTGCCCTGAAAACTTGCCTTACAACCGTTCCCTGAAACCTTTCCCTGAAACCTTGGCCTGAATCCTTGCCCTGAAACCTTGCCCTGAAACCTTGCCCTGAAACCTTGACCTGAAACCTTGCCCTGAAACCTTGCCCTGAAACCTTGCCCTGACACCTTGCCCTGAAAACTTGCCTTACAACCGTTCCCTGAAACCTTTCCCTGAAACCTTGCCCTGAAACCTTGCCCTGAAACCTTGCCCTGAAACCTTGCCCTGAAACCTTGACCTGAAACCTTGTCCTGAAACCTTGCCCTGAAACCTTGCCCTGAAACCTTGCCCCGAAACCTTGCCCTGAAACCTTTCCCTCAAACCTTGCCTTCCAACCTTGCCCTGAAACCTTGCCCTGAAACCTTGCCCTGAAACCTTGCCCTGACACCTTGCCCTGAAAACTTGCCTTACAACCGTTCCCTGAAACCTTTCCCTGAAACCTTGGCCTGAATCCTTGCCCTGAAACCTTGCCCTGAAACCTTGACCTGAAACCTTGACCTGAAACCTTGCCCTGAAACCTTGCCCTGAAACCTTGCCCTGAAACCTTTCCCTCAAACCTTGCCTTCCAACCTTGCCCTGAAACCTTGCCCTGAAACCTTGCCCTGAAACCTTGCCCTGACACCTTGCCCTGAAAACTTGCCTTACAACCGTTCCCTGAAACCTTTCCCTGAAACCTTGGCCTGAATCCTTGCCCTGAAACCTTGCCCTGAAACCTTGACCTGAAACCTTGACCTGAAACCTTGCCCTGAAACCTTGCCCTGAAACCTTGCCCTGAAACCTTGCCCTGAAACCTTGACCTGAAACCTTGACCTGAAATCTTGCCCTGAAACCTTGCCCTGAAACCTTGCCCTGAAACCTTGACCTGAAACCTTGACCTGAAACCTTGACCTGAAACCTTGACCTGAAACCTTGACCTGAAAACTTGACCTGAAATCTTGCCCTGAAATCTTGCCCTGAAACCTTTCCCTCAAACCTTGACCTGAAACCTTGCCCTGAAACCTTGCCCTGAAACCTTGCCTTCAAACCTTGACCTGAAACCTTGACCTGAAACCTTGACCTGAAACCTTGACCTGAAACCTTACCCCGAAACCTTGACCTAAAATCTTGCCCTGAAACCTTGCCCTGAAACCTTTCCCTCAAACCTTGACCTGAAACCTTGCCCTGAAACCTTGCCCTGAAACCTTGCCTTCAAACCTTGACCTGAAACCTTGACCTGAAACCTTGCCCTGAAACCTTGACCTGAAACCTTGCCCTGAAACCTTGCCTTCCAACCTTTCCGCGAATCCTTGGACCCCATTGGGTGCACGGGCCTCGGCCCAATGCTATTACTTTTGTTACCTATTGTTGAAACATCAACTAACGATGGCATTTCACTATATAGAAAATAAATCGATGTGAAATTACCACAATCTCCGTATATGGTCTTCGTATTTCCAGCCTCAAATTTTCTTGGAATGCACAGTTTTCATCCACAAAAATTGCGGGTTAGTTCATTGTTCCTAATGGAGGACGTTGTAGGTGCTCCCAAACCCTCAAAGATATCGTGAACCTCAGACGCATGTAACTACCGAGCTTATACGACAAAACTATTTTATAATCATGTTTGAATGTAAGTAATATATCGATGCATTATCGCATTCGCTTACAATTTGAACGGCGCAATGTTTTGCGGGTCGAACTTGTAGATCTCGTCGTACCACCCTCTGACCGGCATCGCCCACGACGTGGTCCTGTCGGTGTGTCCCTCACTCCACGGCCAGCGTCTGGTGAACACGTTCTGTCCGACGTCGCCGAACTTGCGGGACACGTTCAGGTTGCCGCCGCGCACGTACCGGCACTTGCTCGCCAAGTTCTGCGCCGACTCCTCCAGCTCCATGTCGTACTCCTGCATCGGTCATCGGTCATCGGTCATCGGTCATCGGTCATCGGTCATCGGTCATCGCCCAGCGGCATCGTCAGTTACCAGACACCACTCTTTCGTACCATCCCAGTCTCGGCCGATGTGGTTTACCCCCTTCGGAGGTCCCCTTATCTTATCGCCATGTCCGGCGAAGTGGGAGAATGCGTGCCCGGATAGCTCAGTTGGTAAGGGCACCTAACCGGCAAGCAGGAGGTCCCCTTATCTTATCCCAATGTCCGGCCATAGACGTCCGGCGAAGCGGGAGAATGCGTGCCCGGATAGCTCAGTTGGTATAAGGGCACCTAACCGGCAAGCAGGAGGTCCCCTTATCTTATCCCAATGTCCGGCGAAGTGGGAGAATGCGTGCCCGGATAGCTCACTTGGTAGAAGGGCACAGCTAACCGGCAAGCAGGAGGTCCCGGGTCGGTTTCCGGTTCGGTTACACATTTTTACAGCAATTCGCTATCTGCCATCCATTGCGTGGTCTCTGCTTAAACCAGGAACAATGTCCTTCTCGACAAAAAGTATTATGTATCTTGTCTAGTTCATCGGTGATCATTGCCATTCGTCCAGGGCGAGGTGCCAATTGAATATTTTTTCAAAATACATTAAATATGCACTTCGAATAGAGGGACGTCCCTTAAATTAAGGCGCCTCGGGCACACGCCCATAACGGCCTTGGATGCAAAATGCAAGCCCTGTTGAATAAAGCTGACCTATATAGCCTCAAGGGATAACTCACACTCATTGTGAGCATCTGCAAATAACATAACATGGCATACATTGTGTGGCAGTAGCAGCATGCTGTTTTCGCCAGATCAGATTCCAAGTCATGTCAGGTACGTCTAGGGATGTGAATTGACTGGTCAAATACTTTTTTGGTCAATTGATCGGTCAAATTCAAATAAAAAAAAAATACATATACATATATATTGGTATGCGGTTTTTAGAAAAAAGGGGGGGCTTGAAAGATGTAGGCTACAATGGGTGATTTTTGACAAAACTGCAGTATTATGGTAATTAGTTTACTGACAAATACAGAAAAATGTATTATGATATACAATTAAAAATGGCTCAGATGTGAGGAGCCCTCCTACGTAGGTTCTTTTTTGTGTGTGGGTAGGAGGGCTGGTCACAAATCTGTGTCTATTTGGACACGGGTTTCGAAACGAAATGACCTCAGAATATCAACGTGAAGTCAAGTTTCTCGCAAAGCCCACGCAGTAGCTAAGGGGGCACATTCCCCAAATCTCATGGCAAAACCGTCGGGTAGCTACGTTTCTTGCGAAATCAACGGACCGTGTGTGGGGTTGGCGGCCGTAGGCCTCAGGGGCGGAGTCCCTAGTCTATTGTAAACTTACAGGAAGACAGCAAGATGCAGTTATGCTATTGCTGCCAAGAATTACAAGTTTCATCGATTAAAATACCATACATAATAAAAAAAACTGTCAAGTGTATATTTTGGTCAATTGACCAGTCAATTGACATGGTGCATCCCTAGGTACGTCTCAGCCCCGGAAGTCCACATAGACATTTTAGATATACTTCCGGGTTGCCCGAGAACCATTGTTTTTGATATTCCATACTCTCCCATTGTTTTTAGAGAAATGGCAGAACTGGCCGGTGGTGCTCACGAATAACTTAAAACTATGTATAATGAGAAATCAATTTTGGGACTCATTCTTTATGAAAGCACTTACATCAGCTCTGTTTAAAGGTAGCGATATCTTTGTAGTTTTTACCAAACCTATTGCCATTGACTGGAGCTGGCCGAGCAGCCGGGGCCTTACCCTTAATCACGGGCTCTGCAAAGCACCTGGCCAATGTCTTGAGAAGCTGAGACATGAAAGAAGACGACGATGACTGTGTGTTACCATTGGGCGCATGTAGACTGCAGGCGGCTGCTTTTTTGACCAGTTGCCGGCGACGATCTTCGCGCGCCACTCGTTGTGCCAATTCACCACCGCCCTCCGGTGCGGCGGGTGCAGACCCACCTTCTTCAGTTTGCCGCAAGAATTCTGCGTCGGGAATCGCCCGCGGTTAGGAACACACTTTGGTGCGGCAATATCACACCGGTTTCACACAGTTTTCCAACTCCTATCGGTGAGATCCAGCCAGGTGAGTTACAACTGCATGTGATTGGCTGAATTCAGTTGTAACTCCGCAGTTGGGATCTCAATTAGGAGGTGAAAAACTAGGTACAACCGGGCATAACAAAACCAAAATGCGCACGGCAAAAATACAAGAAAGAAAGGGGAAATAAGGCACAAGAAGAGCTGTCTGGAAATAGGAGGGAAAAATGCAACCTTCATGCTTCGATCATTGCTAGCAATGATCGAAGCTTCATGGGACCAATCTTGTATAACCGTCTTCCCCCCAGGATAAAAGAATCAAAAGGAAGGGATTGTTTTAAATACGCACTAAAGGATTTTTTATCAGGACATTGCTTCTATAGTATTGATGAATTTACGAGTATGAATGACTGTGAATGTAAATACTGTATAAATGTTGATAAAATTAGTGACAAAAGGTGATCTTTTAATATTGACAATTTCCAAAGCCTGTTTTTACTTTTTGTACTAACGCCATGGCATGTAACATGTTTACAACGGAAAATAAAGATACAAATACAAATACAAATAAAACTATATTAGACGGTGTTCACGTTCAGAGAGTTGAGACTCACGTCACCCCATTTTGCAGCGCCTTCCCCGATGAGCGCTAGCAGCACGAAAACAGCTGCTGTGTGCACCAACATCTTCGTGGCCGTGGCGGAGCCCGGTGGTTGTGTGCGGCAATGAAGAGATCCAGTCCGGTTTGACACTCTTTATATTGACACAATTGACAGCTAATTATAGATGCTGTCAGCGCGGCTGTCAAGGGTAGGTATATATATGCTTTGCTGACAGGATGACAAACAGGTTCGATTGAGTTTTTAATCGAAATCACGGAGTGTCGAGTTGTCTTTATTAATGTTCCGTGCAACAGGTAGGCAAATCTTTTAGTGATTACGTCTTACGAAGGACATGTGTCAGAAATGATCGATGTCGCAATGGGTTTTTGGCTTGCATTGGCAATATTTTTTATGATAATTACAAAGAATTGTGTGTGCAACTATTTTATATATTACTTCCTATTGCTTTAAATATTGTTTCCATTCATTACATTTTACGGGTTTTTTTCATTTCCGCCCCCCCCCCCCCCCCCCCACCCCTCGTTTACGTCGAGAATACAGGTTATCTTTTCTCAGTATAAGGACGGCGGTCAAAGATCGTAAAATAATTTGCGGTAGGTAGATATACATTCCCGTTTCCCTGCGAACAAGCAAAATATAAAAAAAGCCGAGTGCAATCTTATAAATATCATTGTCCTCCTTCCATAAGTGACATTGGCGTCGAAAGAGGACAACTAATTATGACTACATATTATTATTATTTAAAAAAACCAACAAACAACAAATAAGACGTATGGACGGAGGTGGGAAAACAGCGAGCCGTCTTCAGGAATCCTTCCCAAGTTCCGTGTTGTAGAGAGGTGAAAGGTGAGCAGTGGTTAATTTGTAACAGAATCGGCGTGGGCCCTGGGTATGCCCTAGTAGATTTTAGTATTAGCTTATTTAGAATTAAGAAAGCCGAAATGAGCCTGTCAGACCATTTTGCAAACGTGTTCGAGGCTATAGGGATGCAGCGCTTAGCATTTCAATATTCGAGTGGACTTGGAAAGCCAGTCGAATTTCTTATATCTCTTCTGAAAGATTTTTCTGGACACAGCATTTAGGCCAACCACGTGGGTGAGCTCATGGAGGAACTGGATGATATGCTTGCTTAGGGGATCCAAAACTCGTTTTGATAAACCGGTTTTCTTATCAGCAACTGCCTCGTTCCGTGAAATGAGAATCGACCCAAGCTGATGGATCGGTGCACTGTGGAGTTTTGCAATAGATTTCACGCAAGTCCTTTGGAATAAAAGAAGCTATTTTTTTTTAGCTAAAAGAAAATTCAAAAAGTGTTCTGCATCTTCTGTGGCCGAAAATCACATTTATTGCGTCACTTTTTCGGTAGTTGCAAAAAATAGTTTTCTTTTACTTTCTATATAATTGCTTTTGTTATCTTCCATTATACCTCCGAGCCGACTGGACGAGGTATGTAGCCACCGAAAAGGTTGGGCATCGGTAATAACCATTAACTTGATATCGAGATAAGGAAAGCAATTAATATAATAAAATGAAATCGATATATGGAAACAAAATACGTTTTCTTTAATATTAAAAAAAGTCATGACTTCGAAGTGTACCTGGCATGGAGAGAGGATGCGAAAAGTCGTTCCCTGTTCTAACTATAATATAAAATTAGGAGTTGTGCGCCAGTGGGTGTGTGTGGAATCGGATTCAAAACTAGCCAGAGAACAAATTCGCAAGTTTTACAAGTCAAGTGTAAAACTGGTTTGTCAAAACTATGATTGCGACCGATAAATGAACACACTGTGTATGGGTGCATGTCGAGGAGGAAGATGATGGGATATCAGAGTGGCAATGAGCAAGAAAGGCAGAAAACGAGACCTAGACAAAATTGTCAATAAAAATGTTTATTTTATAATGTAAGAGATTGTTGACGCTGGACATGTTCAGTGCAATGCGTTAATCTTAACTCTGAAGCGTTGTGCTTGCTTCATCATCATCACGTGACCGACAGCATATAATTTAACTCTCCCCCTGCTCGTCGAATCACCCACCCTGGCGTGGGAATGGTCATCCGCCCCAAACGAAGCGAGCCGTGCTTTGCTGCGCGCGCACGACTCCCCCGAAGGCGTTCCTCGCCGGGCCGTAGTTGCAGGTTGGTGGAACTTGAGGAACCCGCAGCCCACCGAGGGCGTCTCGCTGCCGCGACCGCTGCGTGCAGTTGCGGTCCGAAGTCAAAGAGCTGCAACCAGGGGCGTCCTTAGGCCTTTTAAAGGGATGCTATAGAGCATCCCCAATCATCGGTTGAGCATCCCCATTAATTTATCTGAGAAATTACAAAATTACGATACTGTTTGCCAAGAAAATTTTTTTGAGAATCTCAACACTGACGTTGGATTTTGTGGCATAATCTAAATATTATCGCGCCGTTCTAGATGAGTTTATTTCGGTCCCTTTCATTTCCGGTCCGGTCCGGTTCATTTCTTCCGTTCAAAGAATCACTCGCTAGTTGACAGCTTTCCAAATGACTAAAAATGTGTGCAGGGCCAAGGATGCTTTAAAACTTATGAAAAGCGTAGATTTGCGTGAAAATGACCTTGATTCTCAAAAAGATCCCCGTGGGCCGTGCCCCCGGACCCCCCCCCCCCCCCCCATGGAATTTGATGAAAAGCTGAGCATCCCCTAACTGAAATCTCTAGTGACGCCCCTGGCTGCAACCCAACCCAAAGGACTCGATGTTAGGGAGAGCGACTTTACACTCTGTCTCAGACGACAGCGCTTTCCAGTGCAGTGCTAAATTTCTGGAGCTAGACCGACACCAGACAGCAGCAGCAGCGATGACAACTGGGACATTTCTAGGAATGATTACAACTAATTTACAAGCGAGTAGCTTCTAGAGTCGGCCGCCAATCCAACAGTTTCGCTTCGCTTTGCTATTTGCAGCATTTGCTACACATTTCATTCTAGATACCCATAGAGCACAGCACGCCCTTGTGCATACCATAAGTCCTACCTACAATCCGTGACACATTCATATTGTCAAGTGATTCCAATTTGCAAGCATTGCAAATTGACAATTGATAATTAAGCGTGACTGGCTGTCATTTTCAACCTCCATACAAATGAATTCGGCCCGAGACGAACTACATATTTTGGAAGTGCTGGCAGCCGAAACGAGTAAACATGTGATTGGCGTCATTCGCGGAATCCCTTGACGGGAACGTACGGTTTGTCCTGATCAAGGTCCTGCAGGACAGCGTTGTCCCATTGGCGCAGGACGTTCCTCCAGTCTGCATCGCCGTCGCCAGACCATGCGCTCCGCATGAAGATGTTTTGACCCGCGGCGGACCTGGGGCCGTCCCCGACGCCGACGCCGCCGTGGCCGAACCGGCACTGGTTGGCCCAGTACTGCGCCGACGCAGCCAGCGCGTTGTCCCACCGCTAAAAGGGGTGCATGAACCGGCCATCATCGCGTTATCATGCATAGTCATTGGTCACCCATCCACCCCCCGTTGCCTCAAATCACACATGTATACTTGGAAATGTAAAGATGTATACAAAATAAATGTATTATTTAGGGGCTGTTCTTAAAAGATATGATTATTTTGCATTCATTTGGTGCATTTGGACCAATGTTGTGGACAGCTTCAAGACGAAAATTGCCACTTACCAGCGCCCTCTGAATGGATTTGTTTCGATTTGTTTGTATGGCAAAAATGTATCTAGATGGCTTTGACCTTGAGCGAGATTCTAACGCTGGTCTTCATTGACTCTGCCATTTCCCACAGCTTCCTGGTAGCATTCGAGTCATAAGAGCAATGGGAAACGTTTCTATATAGAAGGCCCTGGTTGTGTGCTCGGATAGAAATTCAATGTGTGCTGTCGATGGCTGCCATGTCTTGTCACAACACTTGCTTTCCACCCAGAAGGCCCTGGTTGTGTGCTCGGATAGAAATTCAATGTGTGCTGTCGATGGCTGCCATGCCTTGTCCCAACACTTGCTTTCGCGGTCACGGCATAGAAAACGAAGACGGAACCTTTCGTGACCATCGTTTTGCCTCTACCTGTTCGCTTTATCATTTGTTGCTGGGACGCATCGAACCAAATGCAAGTACGTTGCAGCGCCCGCACTAATACACCGAAAATATACTGACGGAATTATTAACGGTTCAGATCAGTTTGCCGAAAGGTGGCTTTCAGACCCATTTTAGTCGAGTTTTCAAGGCCACATCGATCAAGCTAAAATTGGGTGGAATTGAGTGCCCATGGCCATTTTTTTCGAAAATTTGCCTCTGAAATGTTGGAAACTCCCCGAATCCTAAACTTTTCATTTTTCACCCTTTTGAGAGCCATTTACACAAAGTGCAGAGAAAATTAGGAGCGAAAGGGTCCCGTGCTGCGCGTACCCCTGGGCGCATGTTGGCAGGCGGGCGCTGCGCAACGTCGCTGCCCCTCGCCTCGAGGCCGGCTGCGCCCTCCCGTCGCACCGTTCCATGCGCAGTCAGGATCGCTTCGAAGTCCGCCAAGGAGATCCCCGCTCCGAGGACGGTGCCGCAGCTGATCCCGAAATACTGCCAGCAATCAAGCTGGGTTTACAGCTGGCAATGTCTGTGACACGATGTCATCAAAGTTTGCTCTGGGCCAATCAGAGACGCCGTTGCCGAGTCGCGAACATGACGTCATGCACATCCCGAGGCGCTGATTGGTTCAGAGCCAACGTTGATGACATCGTGTCACTGACATTGCTAGCTGTAAACCCAGCTTCAGGAGCTCTAAGTATATCTTTTTCCAATAAATGTTGCAAATCCAATAATTGTTTTCAAGAGTGAACCCAGGACCTTATGCCTCTTGCTTATCACAATATGGGCTATAATAGTATTACATACTAATAGTATTACATTATATTTTATTAATGTATAAATTAATTTTATATTAATAGTATTAATTATATTTTAAATAATAGTATTACATACTATTACATATAATAATAGTATTATACATATATTATAGTATTACATATTATTGTGTTTATGTCCATACCGAATAGTTTTCAAAGTATGTAAATTCTCGCAATCAACATAATCAAATTAATTGACTTTTGGAAGGAGAAACCGATGCAGTCCATATCGCCCCCCCCCCCCCCCCCATTTTGAACACGATGTGACGATGTGCTTTCCTGTAGCTCTCGCATAGATCACCAGTTATGTGCTTTATTTATTTATTTATTTATTTATTTATTTAATCTTTATGACAGACAGGTAAATACCCAGTTGTGACATATAATAAAACGCATTGAAACATTAAAAAGACATACATAATATATAGGAAAAACAACGTGCACAATACATTCAGCCGCAAGTGTGGTGATTTCAAGATTTTTACATGAGTCCACGTATACCTATGCATTTCCATGATATGGTGTAGCATCCATGAAACACACATATTTAATGCATCTTTGCTGGACCGTCTCAACGATGCACGCTACGTTGGTTTTGCTAGCCCCATTCGGATTCCATATCACAGTGGCGTAATCGACCGGTGGCCTGACGAGGGCTACATAAAGGGTCCACACAGTTCGCCTGCTGAATTTCCTCATGCAATTTCTCTTCACCAGCCCCAGCATTCGCGGTGCTTTGCTTTGGGTACAATACTACTAAGTATGTGCCTATATATATAGCTAGACATATTAAGTTATTTATTATAATGTAGAATGGCGGGTATATAATAAACATGGTATACTGGATAATGGTGAATAATGAGTCTTCACCTGCGCACTGCTTCCCAATGTTAGCGCCAGGAGCGCCAGGAGCGTTGCAGTCTTCGACGTCTGTATGGACATAGGAGCTAAAGCAATCTTGACTGGCAAAGACGAATCACCCATTGGTCTCTATTTGTACCGACACCTACTTAATATAAAATTATTTATGGCGACAGTATGCGCGATTGTCAATGACAGAACATATATTGATTTCGAGAAGCGCGATTTAATTTAAAAAAACGTACCTACAATAGGTAAAGATATATACGTATCACAGAATGATAAGAATTATGAATGGCATGATTGCATGTCTTGTTGCACTGCTTTACAATTATTTATTGCATGATTACTGAAAATTATTATGATAAAAATGAAATGATATTCCTTGATGTCCTACCGCAGATACAGCCAGAGCCTACGTACGTCCTTAGCACCGAGATAGCTCGAACTACATGATTTTATCACCAACCCTTCGGCCGGACCCGTTACGTATAGCGACTTCCTCACGCCTTGACGATCGAATGAAGAATCCCAGTAGTCGAAAGTAGCATTTTAGTTCATTTATTGTTGTCTACTGCTGCCAGAGATGTGAGAATAAGGTCGACGCTACAATCAAATCTACAACGCAAACACCATTCATAATTAATCACTAATAATCGAAGTTGGAATTATGTAAATAATTGACAGTCCTTATAAGAAATATTTGTTTTGTAGGGTCTTACGAGGAAGGAGCAAGCAAGGGAAAGCGTAGGTACTATTTATATAATATTATGTTTCCTGGCGGTCAGCCATCCGGTGGTCGGCTCAGCCCTATTTTGCTTAACTTCTTCTTACGAGTTTTCTTTGAGTGTACACCACTCTTTGAGTGGTGTTTCATAAACGTCAAACTTCTCGGTTTGAAATGAAAAGCATTCATTGTGTATGAAGTTTGTATTAAATGATTACTGTTGATGATTACTAGCAACGCGGCAGTGCATTTAATTTATAGTATTTTAAACTTAAAGGTTACACCAATCGTACACACACACACAAGAATCAAAGGATTTGTATTTCGGACCTTATGACGCGAAGTGTCTTGTGGGTCCACCAATGGAGTGGCTCGATTTTCCCGCCAGTTCCCGCCAGGAAAGGTTATAAACTGAGTACTGACAGCTGCATGCACTGCACTAGCAGTGTCCGTGTGTCAAGCGTGGTCGTTGGGTAACCGGTACACTTGTTGTTAGCGGAATTAGATAACTGTGATCAATATGTATGTACAAATAATGCCGATGGATGGAAGGGAGAAGTTTATGATTACTTTGTCCCGACTTTCTCAAGTATTGGACCTGAAGGAGAAGATAAAAGACCACCTGAATCTGGAGCCTGATAAGCAAAGGCTTGTATACAAAGGCAAACAGGTGATTATTTTTACATAATCGATTAGGTAGTTCCTTAATTCATGTTTGCGTAGTATTACTCTTGGGGTACACCAAATGGCTTGCACGGAAAGTAGGTATCTTTCCACATGGCCTACGATCGGTAGGCTAGATTATTGCTGGGAGCTATGAGGTACGTAGTAACCTATTAGATACTCCGTAGGTACTAGGTAGGTCTGACCGCCTACATAGTTATCTACCTACCGAGGCCATTCTATGATCCACAACTTTTGATATTTACGAATACTAGGTGCTTCCATTTGCTTTGTAGGTAGGTACCTACTTTGGTAAGCACAGGCCTTATTCAGACTGTGTTTGCACTAAATCGACAGGTTTCATTACCTAAGCATTTGGGTATCTAATTCTCAACCCCTAAATTCTGCCTCCCTGTTTTGAATTGGGCTCACTACGGTCAAGCAGTCTGATACATTATCGGATATTGTGATGTTGTATCAGTAATACCGAATTGAAAGTTTAAGCAGAACCAAAATCCTATACCCAGAGATAAAAATGTGGCTGCCACTAAATCCTTTAAGTAGGTACTTGAAGGATTTAGTGGCAGCCACATTTTTATCTCTGGGGATAGGATATCACTACCTAGTAGAAGTATTGGAATGAGAATGACATGGGATGAAGTGCTCTTTCTGACAAGGTTACAGTACTTCCAGTATTTAATACACTACCAGTACCTATACTCCTGTACTAAAATCAGGGAGTAGGTACTATCCACCCATCAAAATTTCAAAAGTACCAAATTAAATTCTGATTTTAGCTCGAAGATGAGTACAAACTATTCGACTACAATGTGAAGTTGAACGATGTCATCCAGCTAATGGAAAAGAGTTCTGCAGCATCGGTCACTCCAGACACTCCAGCTACGCCAACTTCAAAGCCGTGCGATAATTCTGAGGCCGCCAATGAAAGCAATAACCAATCGGATGCAGAAAATGTTGCTGCCAATGCCGCTCTCGCCGCTTCGTATTTTGTGGTAAGTTTAGAAGCTGAGTCTGGGTGTACTACATGTAACATGATTTACAATAAAACTAGTTGTAACAAACTTTGCAGTTGCAACTTGCTAGGAAATCCTAATGCTTCCAACTTGTTAAAGATTCCTCTGGGCACTATTAGTAAGGAGTACCATCCAGCAGCAGTAGAAGCAGATAAAAACAGCTAGCCATACCAATATAAGGTATAAAGGCCTCAATAAGATAGCAAGACAAAACAATAATATCTGTTTTATGTTTGTTTCCAGATTGGCAAAGAAATTGATTGCTGCGATGCTGTTTATGGTGCGTGGTTTGAAGCGAAAATCGTCGACATTGTTAATCCGGGAGACAAATTGCCAGGTGACGATGATTACTTCTACAAAGTGGAGTATGCTGTGACGTAAGTACTTTCAGTAATTGCATACCTATCTTTATTGAAAACATAAGGACAATCAGAGAGAAGTCAATCACATTTGTTGTACATAAGAAGTTTGGAAATTATTCTAATGAAGACCTATTTGCTTGTAAGCCACCTTGTACCTTGTGCTTGTACTGGTCAGGATAGCCAGGGAAGCTGCAACTTCCCAGACAGAAAGATGCACTTTCACTAAGCTCCTGGGTTAAGTCGTGCTAAAGTTTCTCATAGTTTTGCAGCCAGTGACCAGGTCTGCTTTTCTTTGCAGGAAAAAGAGTGTATCCGACCGAGTTACACTGAAAGACATACGGCCGCGGGCAACGAAAAGCTTTGCATTCTCCGATTTGAAAGTAGACTCGACCGTGATGGTGAATTACAACCTCGAGGACAGTGCTAGCACCGGTTACTGGTACGACTTGGAAATAAAGGATCTCTCGGTGGACAAAGACAAGAAAGGTGTCTTGAAAGGAATGCTTTTTGTGGGTCGCGACAGAAAACAGATTAAAGACGTGGAAGTTTGCTTCGACAATGGTGTGATGAAAATTGAGAAAGTACCTGCCGCTACAAATGGAGCGATGGAAACTGGCAAGTTGCTTTATGATAATTGATATATATTTTTTGTGTCAACAACAAGTAGCTGAATCCAAAAGTTAAAGAGTAAAGTTGGCAGTACCTACTGTAAGGCGTACATTTCCTATAATTTATTTTCTATGTGTGTAGGTAATACTTTTCAGCTTACGAGATAATCATATTGTTGTAACTTGTAACCAGTGTGCCCTACTGCTTTCTGAGCGTTCATGTCATGGTAATCTTAGAGTTACGTGTAGCCCCATAAACCTAGGGATCTGCTAGCACTAGCAGTTACCATATCTAGTAAGTAAGTTCATACACAGGCACACCAAATAACAATTAAATTGTGTGTTGGTGCCTAAATTGAACATTGTTGCCCCTGAGCCTTGCCCTCCCCCCTGAGCCTTGCCCCCCCCCCCCCCCTGAGCCTTGCCCTCCCCCTGAGCCTTGCCCTCCCCCTGAGCCTTGCCCCCCCCCCCCTGAGCCTTGCCCTCCCCCTGAGCCTTGCCCTCCCCCTGAGCCTTGCCCTCCCCCTGAGCCTTGCCCTCCCCCTGAGCCTTGCCCCCCCCCCTGAGCCTTGCCCCCCCCCCCCCCCCCCCTGAGGTTCCGAGCGCTTACGCTTGCCTGCGCAGACGGCGCGACTGCGCTGAACTGCGAGTGGTGCCGCGACAATCCGCGCCGCAAGTGCAAGCGCTGCCACTGCCGCGTGTGCGGCGGCAAGGACGACCCCGAGCTGCAGATCATGTGCGACGAGTGCGACGACTCGTACCACATCGCGTGTCTCGACCCGCCGCTGTCCGCCGTGCCCAACGCCAACGACTGGTGCGTACCAAACCGAGGCCGCGGCACGGACAAACTTTGCCGGATGGTCGATCTCATCTGGCAGTCGGCACGGGAGATAATTTACTCGGTTGCGAAAGTATTTGTCACTTTAAGAAGGAGAGTATTGTTGAGCAGACTCCGGACGTGGCGCTGTCAATTATTCGATGCTCAGACCATTGAACCCTTTAGCGGAACAATGGGACGGCCTGCGAATGTCCACACCTTTGGCTCTTCTAGCAGCAGGGCAGCCTGTAAGAGAGAAACACCGATCTCCTTCTAAACGTAACAGCAGGGGAGCCTCTTTTAGAGTGAAACACCGATCACCTTCTAAACGTAACAGCAGGGGAACCTCTTTGAGAGTGAAACACCGCGCTCCTTCTAAACGTAACAGCAGGGGAACCTCTTTGAGAGTGAAACACCGATCTCCTTCTAAACGTAGCAGCAGGGGAGCCTCTTTGAGAGTGAAACACCGCTCTCCTTCTAAACGTAACAGCAGGGGAGCCTCTTTGAGAGTGAAACACCACTCTCCTAAACGTAACAGCAGGGGAGCCTCTTTGAGAGTGAAACACCGCTCTCCTAAACGTAACAGCAGGGGAGCCTCTTTTAGAGTGAAACACCGATCTCCTTCTAAACGTAACAGCAGGGGAACCTCTTTGAGAGTGAAACGCCGCGCTCCTTCTAAACGTAACAGCAGGGGAACCTCTTTGAGAGTGAAACACCGCTCTCCTTCTAAACAGAACAGCAGGGGAGCCTCATTGAGAGTATAACACTGCTCTCCTTCTAAACGTAACAGCAGGGGAGCCTCTTTGAGAGTGAAACACCGCTCTCCTTCTAAACGTAACAGCAGGGGAGCCTCTTTGAGAGTGAAACACCACTCTCCTAAACGTAACAGCAGGGGAGCCTCTTTGAGAGTGAAACACCGCTCTCCTAAACGTAACAGCAGGGGAGCCTCTTTTAGAGTGAAACACCGCTCTCCTTCTAAACGTAACAGCAGGGGAGCCTCTTTGAGAGTGAAACACCGATCTCCTTCTAAACGTAACAGCAGGGGAGCCTCTTTGAGAGTGAAACACCGCTCTCCTTCTAAACGTAACAGCAGGGGAACCTCTTTGAGAGTGAAACACCGATCTCCTTCTAAACGTAACAGCAGGGGAACCTCTTTGAGAGTGAAACACCGATCTCCTTCTAAACGTAACAGCAGGGGAACCTCTTTGAGAGTGAAACACCGCTGATCCTTCTAAACGTAACAGCAGGGGAGCCTCTTTGAGAGTGTAACACCGCTCTCCTTCTAAACCTAACAGCAGGGGAGCCTCTTTGAGAGTGAAACACCGCTCTCCTTCTAAACGTTACAGCAGGGGAGCCTCTTTGAGAGTGAAACACCGCTCTCCTTCTAAACGTAACAGCAGGGGAGCCTCTTTTAGAGTGAAACACCGCTCTCCTTCTAAACAGAACAGCAGGGGAGCCTCTTTGAGAGTGAAACACAGCTCTCGTTCTAAACGTAAACAAATACTATGCACTACTAAACTACAGTTACTCCCCATTGCTCTAACGTTAAAAAATGTACAGTTTTCAAAGTTATTGGCTTGCAAGTTTTTGGGACAGTGGGAAGTTCAAGTGATTGAACCGACATCTTGGCGAGCAGTGCGCTTACAACGGACTGCCAACATGCCTGCCACTAACGCGACGTGTGCATTCGGACCAAAGACATTCATATGCTCGACTCGCTGGCTTTGCCAAACAATTATGTTCCTTGTGTTTGTTTCCTTTTTTTAAGTTAAAAATAATAATATGCCAAAATATATCTTAGACAAAACATGTAGTGTAGACAAGGTGCATGATTGCAACACGAGGGGGGGCGTCAAGTTACAAGACCTTTGCAAGGAATTGTAATGGTGCAAAATTGGCGTCCTCCATATTCAATAATGGTTTTAAGACATTTGATAGATTTAATGTCGATGTAACGGGGGTAGATATTAATGAATTTAAAATAATGGGCATGAAGTGGGCGAAACAAATGTAATGTAATGGTCCTCTTTCATCCAACGTGTAAAATACTGGCTGAATTGCTAATAAATAAACATTATTATTATTGATGAGCGAAGCGAGCGAAGCGAAATCATCAATTTCACTACTGCTAAAAAAAACACTTGGTGTGTGTTTGTTTGTTTGTTTGTTTGTTTTTTTTGTATTTTTTTTTTGTATGTGTGTTTGCGCGCGCTCTACAGGCCAAACGCCTGCTTCGAGTGGGATGAAATTTTCAGGGTGTCTACTTTTGTTCTCAACTTAGACCCCCTGCGTTTTTTAAGAAAATCCTCTACACACTTCACTTTCAAAGCAGAAAAAAGAGCAAAATTCGACAATTGGGTGAGTGTGGAAAAGTACGGAAATTTATTTTAAAGTGCGTATTTTTTTCAAATGTTCCCAATTTCGATTTGCCTTTAGAAACCATCGATACCAAATCGAAACATCACACCAGATTTTTCCCAATAAAAACCAACCCAATAAAACCCAATAAAAACCCTTGGGCATGAGTTACATCTATGTATTAACATGCACAATGCTCAATGATCTCAAAATGAGCATATTTCCGCTACCCGACAGCTCGGACAGAAACAAAGAAAGGCCAGAATCGTTTACATTTTCAAGTGATCAGAATCTTTGAGAAAGCAATCGTCCGTCTTGCTGCTCCACGATTTAGGCTTTTTGCCTCAATCTTTTTATGCGCTAAATACAAACCGCTACGCTCATCTTCGACGCAACACAAATTGCGTTCGCCCTAGTTATATTATCAAGACAATGCGGCCGCCAAACGCAGGTACTGTCCGGACTGCAAGAACGACGAGTCGGAGATTGTCAAGGCCGGCGAGAAGCTCAAGTTCAGCAAGCGCAGGGCCAAGATGCCGTCGAGCAACTCGAAGAGCGGCCGCGACTGGGGCTCGGGCATGGCCACAATCGGCCGCAGCAAGGAGTGCACCATCGTCGGCGCCAACCACTTCGGGCCCGTTCCCGGCGTCGACGTCGGCGCCTCGTGGAAGTTCCGCATGCAGGTGAGGCTATGTTGACTATGGTATTGGCGGTTTTTCGGTGTTTTTTTTATTTTATTTTATTTTATTTAATGATTTTGTCACAATTGACCTTGCGTTATGAGACATGTCATGGTTACAATATACAATATATACATTCTTATTACAATTTTAACTTATTTAAAACAACAGTGTCAAATGCAAGAAATTGGTCCACTGAATAAAATGCATTTGCAAGAAGGAATGTTCTGATTTATGTTTTTCAGTTGGCTGTTTGCTCTTTTGGGAATAAGTTGCGGTCCTGAAAAGGACCTGTTATTCCTTTTCAGGCCCGCAGTTTATTCCCAAAAGAACAAACACCGAAAAGCCACTAATACCATCATACCATGGCTCTGAAAACTTTTGCACTACTATGTTGACACTATTTCGCTTGGAACCTAAATGGCATATGGAAGGGTTGCTCAGATATTCAAATATATATTAGAGTATTAAAAGTCAGTTTTGCATCTTTACACTATTTCTTGAATTAAAGATCACATGCTTAATTTTTTGCTAGGACCAACAAGATCGATTTCAGGACGTTCCTTTAAGGTCCGAAATTTGTTTCATACTTTTCCAAACAGAACAGTACATCAACAAGATAAAGAAAGCCGTGATCTGAAACGTAAATTTGACGAAAAATGTTATTGGTGGATAGTGAATAAATGTTACGATGCGTGTAGGTACATGGTGGCTTGTGGTGCAACTCACACAAGACTATCATGTTGAGATATCGAAACGCCGCGCTTGAAGGAAACGCATCCTAACGCCAATTTCATTGAGATTTTGGTTGGGTATTACAATTTTAAAAAGTGATTAAGTTTGTCGAGTGTTTTTGGGTTTCATATTTAGGAAGCCTATTTTGCAAAGTCGTTTTGAAGAATTTGACTAATTGAAGAAGTAATTGGTATATCAATACCCTAATTGCAAAACCTCGTATCTGTAAAACGTAAAATTTTAAGTTGACCGAAAATACGGTTTAAGAATATTTCCTGTAGAGGGTTTTAAACATTATTTTGATGCTTTTAGAATGCAATGAAATGTCTTCTTTTGATTATTCATTGAAGTTCAGGGGATTGCAGACGGGAAAAGACCTTTTTTCAAATCGTATGATGACGTGCATTTTTTCCAGAAATGCATGATCCGAGGTTTTGCAATTAGGGTTTCGATATGGGACAATACATTAGGAAATCAGTGAGCATCCAAATCCCAGTTTGAAATGGTATTTTTTCAAAACGAGTGCTAAAGATGGGACAAGCAGACACGAGTCCAAGGACGTTGGCATCCGATGGTTTGCTGAGAGCGACAGGTGTCTGAGAGTGGTTTGCCGCGACCGACAGGTGTCTGAGAGCGACAGGTGTCTGAGAGCGACAGGTGTCTGAGAGCGACAGGTGTCTGAGAGCGACAGGTGTCTGAGAGCGACAGGTGTCTGAGAGCGACAGGTGTCTGAGAGTGGTTTGCCGCGACCGACAGGTTTCTGAGAGCGACAGGTGTCTGAGAGTGGTTTGCCGCGACCGACAGGTGTCTGAGAGCGTCAGGTGTCTGAGAGCGACAGGTGTCTGAGAGTGGTTTGCCGCGACCGACAGGTGTCTGAGAGCGTCAGGTGTCTGAGAGCGACAGGTGTCTGAGAGTGGTTTGCCGCGACCGACAGGTGTCTGAGAGCGACAGGTGTCTGAGAGTGGTTTGCCGCGACCGACAGGTGTCTGAGAGCGACAGGTGTCTGAGAGTGGTTTGCCGCGACTGACAGGTGTCTGAGAGCAACAGGTGTCTGAGAGTGGTTTGCCGCGACCGACAGGTGTCTGAGAGCGACAGGTGTCTGAGAGTGGTTTGCCGCGACCGACAGGTGTCTGAGAGCGACAGGTGTCTGAGAGTGGTTTGCCGCGACTGACAGGTGTCTGAGAGCAACAGGTGTCTGAGAGTGGTTTGCCGCGACCGACAGGTGTCTGAGAGCGACAGGTGTCTGAGAGTGGTTTGCCGCGAGCGACAGGTGTCTGAGAGTGGTTTGCCGCGAGCGACAGGTGTCCGAGAGCGGCGTGCATCGACCGCCGGTGGCCGGCATCCACGGCCGCGAGACCGAGGGCGCGTACAGCATCGTGCTCAGCGGCGGCTACGAGGACGACGTCGACCACGGCGACCACTTCATGTACACGGGCTCCGGCGGGCGGGACCTCAGCGGCAACAAGCGCACGGCCAAGCAGAGCTGCGATCAGACGCTCACCGCCATGAACCGGTACGGCCCGCATCCAGCGGGGAAAATCGTTTTGTCACCTCTTTTACAAAGTTCTAGATCGTCGGCACAAATAGACGTGCACTTACTGCGGCACGTGTGACGACTTGCGATCCAGCGTTATTGTATTCTCTCGTGGCACAGACCGACTGTGTTGCTTGTAGGCAGAAAGTTCCTATTTACCTGCGTCAACTATAGCAACCTAATTACAACGCTGATTTTGCTTGTGTTTCTTATTAGATTAGAATGGTTAAGACTATTGGAGTGAGGGCTCACTCGGGCCACTTCCCGTTCAAATTTTACCTCCTGCTGGATACCAACTTGTGGCCACACCTTTTGTCCGATCGTAACGAAACCCATGTCTACAGAATCCTCACACTTTTGGCAACAAATTGTGTGTTTGCAAATCTCGAAAATATTCACTCGTCTACTATTTACAATCATTCTACAACAACCCTGTTACGTCGTATTAATGAGCATATCCTCGGGCCGCTTCCCGCGCAGAATTCACCTCCTACTGGATACCAACTTGTGGCCACACCGTTTGTCCGATTGCAACGAAACCAGGGTCTACGGAATCCTCACACTTTGCGCAACAAATTGTGTGATTTATAACCATATAACCACGAAATACCAATAGAAAGTTCAAATAAAGCTCCATGAAATAATCACCAACAACCGCACCAATATACTTTTAGCCTCCCTCGTCCCCAACGGAACAGGTCGGAAACCAGGGTCTACGGAATCCTCACACTTTTAGCAACAAATTGTGAGATTTATAACCACGAAATACCAATAGAAAGTTCAAATTAAGCTCCATGAAATAATCACCAACCACCGCACCAACCGCCTTGAAAACCGAGTGGCCCCAAAACAGCGTTCCGTTGTCGCAGGGCGCTGGCGTTGAACTGCGACGCCAAGGTCGACGACAAGAACGGCGCCGAGGCCAAGAACTGGAAGCGGGGCAAGCCGATCCGCGTCGTGCGCAGCCACAAGGCGGCCAAACACTCCAAGTTCGCGCCGGTCGAAGGGAACCGTTACGACGGCATTTACAAGGTGGGTGCCGGTAGACGACCACATTACCATGGGAATATCACCAGTACCGCTAATGTGTCAGTAATATTACTGAGCAATTTTACAGTGATATTACCTACCGTTTAAAAATATTTTGGAGCTTTGTAAGCAGATTATTTTCAATTTGGTGTTTTTGTTATCCTAACAACCCTGTTCTCCCAAAGAGCACACACTGTTGTTCATTTACAAGGTGGGTGCCGGTAGACGACCACATTACCATGGGAATATCACCAGTACCGCTAATATGTCAGTAATATTACTGAGCAATTTTACAGTGATATTACCTACCGTTTAAAAATATTTTGGAGCTTTGTAAGCAGATTATTTTCAATTTGGTGTTTTTGTTATCCTAACAAACCCTGTTCTCCCAAAGAGCACACACTGTTGTTCATTTACAAGGTGGGTGCCGGTAGACGACCACATTACCATGGGAATATCACCAGTACCGCTAATATGTCAGTAATATTACTGAGCAATTTTACAGTGATATTACCTACCGTTTAAAAATATTTTGGAGCTTTGTAAGCAGATTATTTTCAATTTGGTGTTTTTGTTATCCTAACAACCCTGTTCTCCCAAAGAGCACACACTGTTGTTCATTTACAAGGTGGGTGCCGGTAGACGACCACATTACCATGGGAATATCACCAGTACCGCTAATATGTCAGTAATATTACTGAGCAATTTTACAGTGATATTACCTACCGTTTAAAAATATTTTGGAGCTTTGTAAGCAGATTATTTTCAATTTGGTGTTTTTGTTATCCTAACAACCCTGTTCTCCCAAAGAGCACACACTGTTGTTCATTTACAAGGTGGGTGCCGGTAGACGACCACATTACCATGGGAATATCACCAGTACCGCTAATATGTCAGTAATATTACTGAGCAATTTTACAGTGATATTACCTACCGTTTAAAAATATTTTGGAGCTTTGTAAGCAGATTATTTTCAATTTGGTGTTTTTGTTATCCTAACAAACCCTGTTCTCCCAAAGAGCACACACTGTTGTTCATTTACAAGGTGGGTGCCGGTAGACGACCACATTACCATGGGAATATCACCAGTACCGCTAATATGTCAGTAATATTACTGAGCAATTTTACAGTGATATTACCTACCGTTTAAAAATATTTTGGAGCTTTGTAAGCAGATTATTTTCAATTTGGTGTTTTTGTTATCCTAACAACCCTGTTCTCCCAAAGAGCACACACTGTTGTTCATTTACAAGGTGGGTGCCGGTAGACGACCACATTACCATGGGAATATCACCAGTACCGCTAATATGTCAGTAATATTACTGAGCAATTTTACAGTGATATTACCTACCGTTTAAAAATATTTTGGAGCTTTGTAAGCAGATTATTTTCAATTTGGTGTTTTTGTTATCCTAACAAACCCTGTTCTCCCAAAGAGCACACACTGTTGATGCTCTGTGGCTTCTGTTCCTAATTGTTGGTAACTGCACAAGGGATTGATTTTTAAATTTCTTAGCCCCGGCTGTTCAATGGTGGGTTAAGGAATTAACTGTCCGTTTAATGGCAGTCAAGGCATCTGATTGGCTGTAGAACAATCTAACGAATCGTTTTTTCTTTGACCGGCTTTTGAGCAACCGGGGCTTAGACTATTGTCTCCTATATCTCGAAAAAAAAAAGTATTTCAAAATGGGATTTTAATGCTACATAAAAGTCCCATTTCTTCAAGGGTGATAGCTCGACTGACGCCGAAAACGTCAATAACGGAAACAGGATTAACGTTCAAATCCCGATTTGAAATGGTTCTTACAAAGATATTGATTTAATCTTCCATGCTCCGGTGATCTGACAGGCATTTCGGCATGTGCCCCGTGCTGGTAACACTCAAAAATAACAGCGAGTCCTTGTTAGTTTTCAAAAAATTGCTCGAGATAGCGATTTCGCCGTGCCTATTGAGGGGGTTGTGGTGTTAGTGATTTCGCCGTGCCTTTTGAGGGGGTTGTGGTGTGGTGTTAGTGATTTCGCCGCGCCTTTTGAGGGGTTTGTGTTGTGGTGTTAGTGATTTCGCCGTGCCTTTTGAGGGGGTTGTGGTGCTAGCGATTTCGCCGTGCCTTTTGAGGGGGTTGTGGTGTTAGTGATTTCGCCGTGCCTTTTGAGGGGGTTGTGGTGTTAGCGATTTCGCCGTGCCTATTGAGGGGGTTGTGTTGTGGTGTTAGTGATTTCGCCGTGCCTTTTGAGGGGGTTGTGTTGTGGTGTTAGTGATTTCGCCGTGCCTTTTGAGGGGTTTGTGTTGTGGTGTTAGTGATTTCGCCGTGCCTTTTGAGGGGGTTGTGGTGTTAGTGATTTCGCCGTGCCTTTTGAGGGGGTTGTGGTGTTAGTGATTTCGCCGTGCCTTTTGAGGGGGTTGTGGTGTTAGCGATTTCGCCGTGCCTATTGAGGGGGTTGTGTTGTGGTGTTAGTGATTTCGCCGTGCCTTTTGAGGGGGTTGTGTTGTGGTGTTAGTGATTTCGCCGTGCCTTTTGAGGGGTTTGTGTTGTGGTGTTAGTGATTTCGCCGTGCCTTTTGAGGGGGTTGTGGTGTTAGTGATTTCGCCGTGCCTATTGAGGGGGTTGTGGTGTTAGTGATTTCGCCGTGCCTTTTGAGGGGTTTGTGTTGTGGTGTTAGTGATTTCGCCGTGCCTTTTGAGGGGGTTGTGGTGTTAGTGATTTCGCCGTGCCTATTGAGGGGGTTGTGTTGTGGTGTTAGTGATTTCGCCGTGCCTATTGAGGGGGTTGTGGTGTTAGTGATTTCGCCGCGCCTATTGAGGGGGTTGTGGTGTTATTGATTTCGCCGTGCCTTTTGAGGGGGTTGTGTTGTGGTGTTAGTGATTTCGCCGTGCCTTTTGAGGGGGTTGTGTTGTGGTGTTAGTGATTTCGCCGTGCCTTTTGAGGGGGTTGTGGTGTGGTGTTAGTGATTTCGCCGTGCCTATTGAGGGGTTTGTGGTGTTAGTGATTTCGCCGTGCCTATTGAGGGGGTTGTGGTGCTAGCGATTTCGCCGTGCCTTTTGAGGGGGTTGTGGTGTAAGTGATTTCGCCGTGCCTTTTGAGGGGGTTGTGGTGCTAGTGATTTCGCCGTGCCTTTTGAGGGGGTTGTGGTGTTAGTGATTTCGCCGTGCCTTTTGAGGGGGTTGTGGTGTTAGCGATTTCGCCGTGCCTTTTGAGGGGGTTGTGTTGTGGTGCTAGCGATTTCGCCGTGCCTTTTGAGGGGGTTGTGGTGTGGTGTTAGTGATTTCGCCGTGCCTTTTGAGGGGGTTGTGTTGTGGTGTTAGTGATTTCGCCGCGCCTTTTGAGGGGGTTGTGGTGTGGTGTTAGTGATTTCGCCGTGCCTTTTGAGGGGGTTGTGGTGTGGTGTTAGTGATTTCGCCGTGCCTATTGAGGGGTTTGTGGTGTTAGTGATTTCGCCGTGCCTATTGAGGGGGTTGTGTTGTGGTGTAAGTGATTTCGCCGTGCCTATTGAGGGGGTTGTGGTGTTAGTGATTTCGCCGTGCCTTTTGAGGGGGTTGTGTTGTGGTGTTAGTGATTTCGCCGCGCCTTTTGAGGGGGTTGTGGTGTGGTGTTAGTGATTTCGCCGTGCCTATTGAGGGGTTTGTGGTGTTAGTGATTTCGCCGTGCCTATTGAGGGGGTTGTGTTGTGGTGTTAGTGATTTCGCCGTGCCTATTGAGGGGGTTGTGGTGTTATTGATTTCGCCGTGCCTTTTGAGGGGGTTGTGTTGTGGTGTTAGTGATTTCGCCGTGCCTATTGAGGGGGTTGTGGTGTTAGTGATTTCGCCGTGCCTATTGAGGGGGTTGTGTTGTGGTGTAAGTGATTTCGCCGTGCCTTTTGAGGGGGTTGTGTTGTGGTGTAAGTGATTTCGCCGTGCCTATTGAGGGGGTTGTGGTGTGGTGTTAGTGATTTCGCCGTGCCTATTGAGGGGGTTGTGTTGTGGTGTAAGTGATTTCGCCGTGCCTTTTGAGGGGGTTGTGGTGCTAGTGATTTCGCCGTGCCTTTTGAGGGGGTTGTGTTGTGGTGTAAGTGATTTCGCCGTGCCTATTGAGGGGGTTGTGGTGTTAGTGATTTCGCCGTGCCTATTGAGGGGGTTGTGGTGTTATTGATTTCGCCGTGCCTTTTGAGGGGGTTGTGTTGTGGTGTTAGTGATTTCGCCGTGCCTATTGAGGGGGTTGTGGTGTGGTGTTAGTGATTTCGCCGTGCCTATTGAGGGGGTTGTGTTGTGGTGTAAGTGATTTCGCCGTGCCTATTGAGGGGGTTGTGGTGTTAGTGATTTCGCCGTGCCTTTTGAGGGGGTTGTGTTGTGGTGTAAGTGATTTCGCCGTGCCTATTGAGGGGGTTGTGGTGTTAGTGATTTCGCCGTGCCTATTGAGGGGGTTGTGGTGTTAGTGATTTCGCCGTGCCTATTGAGGGGGTTGTGGTGTGGTGTTAGTGATTTCGCCGTGCCTTTTGAGGGGGTTGTGTTGTGGTGTTAGTGATTTCGCCGTGCCTTTTGAGGGGGTTGTGGTGCTAGCGATTTCGCCGTGCCTATTGAGGGGGTTGTGGTGTTAGTGATTTCGCCGTGCCTATTGAGGGGGTTGTGGTGTTAGTGATTTCGCCGTGCCTATTGAGGGGGTTGTGGTGTGGTGTTAGTGATTTCGCCGTGCCTATTGAGGGGGTTGTGGTGTTAGTGATTTCGCCGTGCCTTTTGAGGGGGTTGTGGTGTTAGTGATTTCGCCGTGCCTTTTGCGGGGGTTGTGTTGTGGTGTTAGTGATTTCCCCGTGCCTATTGAGGGGTTTGTGGTGTTAGTGATTTCGCCGTGCCTTTTGAGGGGGTTGTGTTGTGGTGTTAGTGATTTCGCCGTGCCTATTGAGGGGGTTGTGGTGTTAGTGATTTCGCCGTGCCTTTTGAGGGGGTTGTGGTGTGGTGTTAGTGATTTCGCCGTGCCTATTGAGGGGGTTGTGGTGTTAGTGATTTCGCCGTGCCTTTTGAGGGGGTTGTGGTGTGGTGTTAGTGATTTCGCCGTGCCTTTTGAGGGGGTTGTGGTGTGGTGTTAGTGATTTCGCCGTGCCTTTTGAGGGGTTTGTGGTGTTAGTGATTTCGCCGTGCCTTTTGAGGGGGTTGTGGTGTTAGTGATTTCCCCGTGCCTATTGAGGGGGTTGTGGTGTTAGTGATTTCGCCGTGCCTATTGAGGGGGTTGTGTTGTGGTGTTAGTGATTTCCCCGTGCCTATTGAGGGGTTTGTGGTGTTAGTGATTTCGCCGTGCCTTTTGAGGGGGTTGTGTTGTGGTGTTAGTGATTTCGCCGTGCCTATTGAGGGGGTTGTGGTGTTAGTGATTTCGCCGTGCCTATTGAGGGGTTTGTGGTGTTAGTGATTTCGCCGTGCCTATTGAGGGGGTTGTGGTGTTAGTGATTTCGCCGTGCCTTTTGAGGGGGTTGTGGTGTGGTGTTAGTGATTTCGCCGTGCCTATTGAGGGGGTTGTGGTGTTAGTGATTTCGCCGTGCCTTTTGAGGGGGTTGTGGTGTTAGTGATTTCGCCGTGCCTTTTGAGGGGGTTGTGGTGTTAGTGATTTCGCCGTGCCTTTTGAGGGGGTTGTGGTGCTAGTGATTTCGCCGTGCCTATTGAGGGGGTTGTGTTGTGGTGTTAGTGATTTCGCCGTGCCTTTTGAGGGGGTTGTGGTGTGGTGTTAGTGATTTCGCCGTGCCTATTGAGGGGGTTGTGGTGTTAGTGATTTCGCCGTGCCTATTGAGGGGGTTGTGGTGTTAGTGATTTCGCCGTGCCTTTTGAGGGGGTTGTGGTGTTAGTGATTTCGCCGTGCCTATTGAGGGGGTTGTGGTGCTAGTGATTTCGCCGTGCCTATTGAGGGGGTTGTGGTGTGGTGTTAGTGATTTCGCCGTGCCTATTGAGGGGGTTGTGGTGTTAGTGATTTCGCCGTGCCTTTTGAGGGGGTTGTGGTGTGGTGTTAGTGATTTCGCCGTGCCTTTTGAGGGGGTTGTGGTGTTAGTGATTTCGCCGTGCCTATTGAGGGGGTTGTGGTGTTAGTGATTTCGCCGTGCCTATTGAGGGGGTTGTGGTGTTAGTGATTTCGCCGTGCCTTTTGAGGGGGTTGTGGTGTTAGTGATTTCGCCGTGCCTATTGAGGGGGTTGTGGTGCTAGTGATTTCGCCGTGCCTATTGAGGGGGTTGTGGTGTGGTGCTAGTGATTTCGCCGTGCCTTTTGAGGGGGTTGTGTTGTGGTGCTAGTGATTTCGCCGTGCCTATTGAGGGGGTTGTGGTGTGGTGTTAGTGATTTCGCCGTGCCTATTGAGGGGGTTGTGGTGTTAGTGATTTCGCCGTGCCTTTTGAGGGGGTTGTGGTGTTAGTGATTTCGCCGTGCCTTTTGAGGGGGTTGTGGTGCTAGTGATTTCGCCGTGCCTATTGAGGGGGTTGTGTTGTGGTGTTAGTGATTTCGCCGTGCCTTTTGAGGGGGTTGTGGTGTGGTGTTAGTGATTTCGCCGTGCCTTTTGAGGGGGTTGTGGTGTTAGTGATTTCGCCGTGCCTATTGAGGGGGTTGTGGTGTTAGTGATTTCGCCGTGCCTATTGAGGGGGTTGTGGTGTTAGTGATTTCGCCGTGCCTTTTGAGGGGGTTGTGGTGTTAGTGATTTCGCCGTGCCTATTGAGGGGGTTGTGGTGCTAGTGATTTCGCCGTGCCTATTGAGGGGGTTGTGGTGTGGTGCTAGTGATTTCGCCGTGCCTTTTGAGGGGGTTGTGGTGTGGTGTTAGTGATTTCGCCGTGCCTTTTGAGGGGGTTGTGGTGTTAGTGATTTCGCCGTGCCTATTGAGGGGGTTGTGGTGTTAGTGATTTCGCCGTGCCTTTTGAGGGGGTTGTGGTGTTAGTGATTTCGCCGTGCCTTTTGAGGGGGTTGTGGTGTTAGTGATTTCGCCGTGCCTTTTGAGGGGGTTGTGTTGTGGTGTTAGTGATTTCGCCGTGCCTTTTGAGGGGGTTGTGGTGTTAGTGATTTCGCCGTGCCTTTTGAGGGGGTTGTGGTGCTAGTGATTTCGCCGCGCCTTTTGAGGGGGTTGTGGTGTTAGTGATTTCGCCGTGCCTATTGAGGGGGTTGTGGTGCTAGTGATTTCGCCGTGCCTATTGAGGGGGTTGTGTTGTGGTGTTAGTGATTTCGCCGTGCCTTTTGAGGGGGTTGTGGTGCTAGTGATTTCGCCGTGCCTATTGAGGGGGTTGTGTTGTGGTGTTAGTGATTTCGCCGTGCCTTTTGAGGGGGTTGTGGTGCTAGTGATTTCGCCGTGCCTATTGAGGGGGTTGTGGTGTGGTGTTAGTGATTTCGCCGTGCCTATTGAGGGGGTTGTGGTGTTAGTGATTTCGCCGTGCCTTTTGAGGGGGTTGTGGTGTGGTGTTAGTGATTTCGCCGTGCCTTTTGAGGGGGTTGTGGTGCTAGTGATTTCGCCGTGCCTTTTGAGGGGGTTGTGGTGTTAGTGATTTCGCCGTGCCTTTTGAGGGGGTTGTGGTGCTAGCGATTTCGCCGTGCCTTTTGAGGGGTTTGTGGTATTAGTGATTTCGCCGTGCCTTTTGAGGGGGTTGTGTTGTGGTGTTAGTGATTTCGCCGTGCCTTTTGAGGGGGTTGTGGTGTGGTGTTAGTGATTTCGCCGTGCCTTTTGAGGGGGTTGTGTTGTGGTGCTAGCGATTTCGCCGTGCCTTTTGAGGGGGTTGTGGTGTTAGTGATTTCGCCGTGCCTTTTGAGGGGGTTGTGTTGTGGTGTAAGTGATTTCGCCGTGCCTATTGAGGGGGTTGTGGTGCTAGTGATTTCGCCGTGCCTTTTGAGGGGGTTGTGTTGTGGTGTTAGTGATTTCCCCGTGCCTATTGAGGGGGTTGTGGTGTTAGTGATTTCGCCGTGCCTTTTGAGGGGGTTGTGGTGTTAGTGATTTCGCCGTGCCTTTTGAGGGGGTTGTGGTGTTAGTGATTTCGCCGTGCCTTTTGAGGGGGTTGTGGTGTTAGTGATTTCGCCGTGCCTTTTGAGGGGTTTGTGGTGTTAGTGATTTCGCCGTGCCTTTTGAGGGGGTTGTGTTGTGGTGTTAGTGATTTCGCCGTGCCTATTGAGGGGGTTGTGGTGCTAGTGATTTCGCCGTGCCTTTTGAGGGGTTTGTGGTGTTAGTGATTTCGCCGTGCCTTTTGAGGGGGTTGTGTTGTGGTGTAAGTGATTTCGCCGTGCCTTTTGAGGGGGTTGTGGTGTTAGTGATTTCGCCGTGCCTATTGAGGGGGTTGTGGTGCTAGCGATTTCGCCGTGCCTTTTGAGGGGGTTGTGGTGTTAGTGATTTCGCCGTGCCTTTTGAGGGGGTTGTGTTGTGGTGTTAGTGATTTCGCCGTGCCTATTGAGGGGGTTGTGGTGCTAGTGATTTCGCCGTGCCTTTTGAGGGGTTTGTGGTGTTAGTGATTTCGCCGTGCCTTTTGAGGGGGTTGTGGTGTTAGTGATTTCGCCGTGCCTTTTGAGGGGGTTGTGGTGTTAGTGATTTCGCCGTGCCTTTTGAGGGGTTTGTGGTGTTAGTGATTTCGCCGTGCCTTTTGAGGGGGTTGTGTTGTGGTGTAAGTGATTTCGCCGTGCCTATTGAGGGGGTTGTGGTGCTAGTGATTTCGCCGTGCCTTTTGAGGGGGTTGTGGTGTTAGTGATTTCGCCGTGCCTTTTGAGGGGGTTGTGGTGTAAGTGATTTCGCCGTGCCTATTGAGGGGGTTGTGGTGCTAGTGATTTCGCCGTGCCTTTTGAGGGGGTTGTGGTGCTAGTGATTTCGCCGTGCCTATTGAGGGGGTTGTGTTGTGGTGCTAGCGATTTCGCCGTGCCTTTTGAGGGGGTTGTGGTGTTAGTGATTTCGCCGTGCCTATTGAGGGGGTTGTGGTGTTAGTGATTTCGCCGTGCCTTTTGAGGGGGTTGTGGTGTTAGTGATTTCGCCGTGCCTATTGAGGGGGTTGTGTTGTGGTGCTAGCGATTTCGCCGTGCCTTTTGAGGGGGTTGTGGTGCTAGTGATTTCGCCGTGCCTTTTGAGGGGGTTGTGGTGTTAGTGATTTCGCCGTGCCTTTTGAGGGGGTTGTGGTGTTAGTGATTTCGCCGTGCCTTTTGAGGGGGTTGTGTTGTGGTGTTAGTGATTTCGCCGTGCCTATTGAGGGGGTTGTGTTGTGGTGTAAGTGATTTCGCCGTGCCTATTGAGGGGGTTGTGGTGCTAGCGATTTCGCCGTGCCTTTTGAGGGGGTTGTGGTGTTAGTGATTTCGCCGTGCCTTTTGAGGGGGTTGTGTTGTTAGTGATTTCGCCGTGCCTATTGAGGGGGTTGTGGTGTTAGTGATTTCGCCGTGCCTTTTGAGGGGGTTGTGGTGTTAGTGATTTCGCCGTGCCTATTGAGGGGGTTGTGGTGTGGTGTTAGTGATTTCGCCGTGCCTATTGAGGGGGTTGTGGTGTTAGTGATTTCGCCGTGCCTTTTGAGGGGGTTGTGGTGTTAGTGATTTCGCCGTGCCTATTGAGGGGGTTGTGGTGTGGTGTTAGTGATTTCGCCGTGCCTATTGAGGGGGTTGTGGTGTTAGTGATTTCGCCGTGCCTTTTGAGGGGGTTGTGTTGTGGTGTTAGTGATTTCGCCGTGCCTTTTGAGGGGGTTGTGGTGCTAGCGATTTCCCCGTGCCTATTGAGGGGGTTGTGGTGCTAGCGATTTCCCCGTGCCTATTGAGGGGGTTGTGTTGTGGTGTTAGTGATTTCCCCGTGCCTTTTGAGGGGGTTGTGTTGTGGTGTTAGTGATTTCGCCGTGCCTTTTGAGGGGGTTGTGGTGCTAGCGATTTCCCCGTGCCTATTGAGGGGGTTGTGGTGCTAGCGATTTCCCCGTGCCTATTGAGGGGGTTGTGGTGTTAGTGATTTCGCCGTGCCTATTGAGGGGGTTGTGTTGTGGTGTTAGTGATTTCGCCGTGCCTATTGAGGGGTTTGTGGTGTTAGTGATTTCGCCGTGCCTTTTGAGGGGGTTGTGTTGTGGTGTAAGTGATTTCGCCGTGCCTTTTGAGGGGGTTGTGGTGTTAGTGATTTCGCCGTGCCTATTGAGGGGGTTGTGGTGTTAGTGATTTCGCCGTGCCTTTTGAGGGGGTTGTGTTGTGGTGTAAGTGATTTCGCCGTGCCTATTGAGGGGGTTGTGGTGTTAGTGATTTCGCCGTGCCTTTTGAGGGGGTTGTGTTGTGGTGTAAGTGATTTCGCCGTGCCTATTGAGGGGGTTGTGGTGTTAGTGATTTCGCCGTGCCTTTTGAGGGGGTTGTGTTGTGGTGTAAGTGATTTCGCCGTGCCTATTGAGGGGGTTGTGTTGTGGTGTTAGTGATTTCGCCGTGCCTTTTGAGGGGGTTGTGTTGTGGTGTAAGTGATTTCGCCGTGCCTATTGAGGGGGTTGTGGTGTTAGTGATTTCGCCGTGCCTTTTGAGGGGGTTGTGTTGTGGTGTAAGTGATTTCGCCGTGCCTATTGAGGGGGTTGTGGTGTTAGTGATTTCGCCGTGCCTTTTGAGGGGGTTGTGTTGTGGTGTAAGTGATTTCGCCGTGCCTATTGAGGGGGTTGTGTTGTGGTGTTAGTGATTTCGCCGTGCCTTTTGAGGGGGTTGTGTTGTGGTGTAAGTGATTTCGCCGTGCCTATTGAGGGGGTTGTGGTGTTAGTGATTTCGCCGTGCCTTTTGAGGGGGTTGTGTTGTGGTGTAAGTGATTTCGCCGTGCCTTTTGAGGGGTTTGTGGTGCTAGCGATTTCGCCGTGCCTTTTGAGGGGGTTGTGTTGTGGTGTTAGTGATTTCGCCGTGCCTTTTGAGGGGGTTGTGTTGTGGTGCTTGCAGGTGACCAAGTACTACCCCGAGCGCGGGCAGGCGGGCTTCGTCGTGTGGCGGTACGCGCTGAGAAGGGACGACCCCAACCCGCCACCGTGGTCCAAGGCCGGCAAGAAGGCCATCGAGCAGCTCGGTCTCGAGATGCAGGTGAGCGCTTCGGACTACCTCGCTTTGCGTGCGGTGGCTGAGCCCTGCGGCAGACGTTGGGTTCGACTGGGATTGATTGAATCCTTCTGTTGCCGACATCGTTTTCGATACTGATTGACGATTGCCTAATGACCTGCTAGTGAAAGTTAGGAATGTTAGTGCTTAGTTTGAATGTTTGAGTTAAGAGAGAAGTCAACGGTTGTCGTTTTGGTCGATTTTCGCATTAATTTCACATTCATAGGGAACGTCTGCTGGCTACAAATTATTAACAAAAATTTTGAAAAAAAATACACGCGTTGTTAAAGAGCTGCTGAATGGCGGATACTTTTTTTTTTTCGTAGTTTTTTTAAACCTGAGCTGGGGGTTGTCTATATATGAATTTTCTAAAAGTGCCATTTTAGGCCATTTTAGGCACTTTAAGAAAATTCCCCCAGCTGCAAGTTAAAAAAAAAACGACGAAAAAAAATAGTATCCGCCATTCAGCAGGTCTTTAACAACGCGTGTATTTTTTTTCAAAATTTTTGTAAATAATTTGTAGCCAGGAGACGTTCCCTATGAATGTGAAATTTATGCGAAAATCGACCAAAACGACAACCGTTTACTTCCCTCTTAACATCTTTGCAAAGGATATTTTTTCAGTTTATTCTTCTTAGGAATGTCCAAGCAAATACTATCAACTATCAAGTGATTCTAAGAGATGCACTTATTTTGACAAAGTGTGGAAAACATAAATTGAATTGTTGATTATTCACTTCTTTCCTAAAGCAGTAACAGAATTTCCTGGCCCCTCGTTTGCTAAAATACCAATAGCAATTTCACATGGCTATGTCGCCGTTTCCCCGCCAGTACCCCGAAAACTACTTGGCCGCGCAAGAGCTGAAGAAGCAGGCCAAGGCCAAGCCGGAGGACGGCGGCAAGAAACGCAAGGCCGCCGCCGCGGACGGCACTCCGCCGCGCAAGAAGGCCGCGATCGAAGCCACGCCGCCACCCAAGAAGACTCGGCTGTGCGCCTTCGCGCCGACCGCCGAAGTGTCGACGCTGATCGCGGCCGACGTCAACGCCAAGCTGTGGGACGCGTGCCGCGAGACGTTGGCCGACGGCAAGCCCGCGTTCCTCGCCAAGGTCGCCGAGTGCTTCATGTGCATCTGCTGCCAGGAGCTCGTGCACGATCCGGTGACCACCGCGTGCTTGCACAGCGTTTGCAAGGTAACGCCGGCTACGTCTCTCACTTTGACTTCTTGGCTCGTTCATTGGTGGGAGATGACGATTTAATGAGGCTTTCTTTGGGTTTTCAAGGGGGTGTTCGATATTTCTAGGGTGTTTAATTGGTTTTCATAATTAATTTACGCCGGCTACGTCTCTCACTTTGACTTCTTGGCTCGTTCAGTGGTGGGAGATGAAGATTTAAGGCCATTCATTGATGGTTGTTGAGGTTAATTGAATTCAACTTTTTATGGATTTCCAAGATATATTTCGAGATTCTGAAATATTAAATTGGTTGTCCAAAGTGTGAGGATTCCGTAGACATTTGTTTCGTTGCGATCGGATAACGGGTGTGGCCTGGAGAGTGAATACGGTAAGAGGTAAATTCTTAGCTGGAATTTACCCTTAAGTGCATCTTGCAATATACCGGCTAAACATGGTTATTTAAAAACTCTTGTAAGTAATTTACGAGTGAATCTTGCGAAATGAAAGTGGTTCAATTGGTTGTCCGAAGTGTGAAGATTCTGAATATATAGGTTTCGTCGCGATCCGACGAAAGGTGTGGCCTGGAAAGTGTACGACGACTCGACTTCGGAGCTCATTGAACGGACTTAATGAAGCTTTCTTTGGGTTTTCAAGTGGGTTTTCGATATTTCTAGGGTGTTAATTGGTTTTCAAATTATGAGGATTCACGAGATATTTATTTGCTAGCGATCTTATAACGGGTGTGGATTATTATGTGTGTCCAGTACAAGGTAATTCGGAACTGGCCGCGAGCCAAGTGCAACTCTCAAAGTATCGGCGCAACGGGATTGTTTTACATCACTTGAAAGTAATTGATGCGTGAAATATTTCGAGATGCAGAGGGTGTCAATTGGTGGTCAAAAGAGAGAGGATTCTGTAAATATAGGTTTCGTAGCGATCCGACAAAAGTTGTAGTCTGTAAGGTGTATCCAGTACGAGGTGAATTCAGCACGGGAGGCGAGACAAGTAAGCCGTTGAATGAAGGGGCTTTTCATTTCAGAACGAGAACTAATTTCCGTCCTAAAGGAACACGAAGCCACAAGTGGCTAAAGCTGAAAGCACAGTATAAAGGCTGAAGCTAACGTGGTGTGTTCAAATCTTTCCGCAGACGTGCCTGCTGAACTCGTTTGCGGCGGAGGTGTTCTCGTGCCCCAACTGTCGCACGGAGCTCGGAAAGAAGTACAAGCTCGAGGTGAACACGACGCTTGCCAAGATCCTGCTAGCGCTGTTCCCCGGGTACCAGGTCGGCCGCTGAAACGTCGTCGGAACCAAGCGTTCACACTTTGCTGGAAGGGAATGATCAAAATATGCTCATTAGCTGTGCTAAATGTATTGCCATTTGCCAGTATCAATAATGTTAGGGTTTTAGGCAGATAGTTTATATTAATCATTGTTAATTTATAAATAAGACATGGCATTGAATTATCAATGGTTAGTTCATTCATTCCACTTTTTAATGCCATCATTTTATCTTTGCATATTTGGTGATTCATTAAATATTTTTCAAATAACATTTTAGGAATGTGTATTTATTTTAAGATAATGCCAATTGATTTTAAAAAGATTTCTACTGGTCGCTACTAACAACTAACTACTAAGCCAATGTATTGGATTCAATCTCATCTCTATGCAATTCAGTCAATGTATACCTAGCAATTCTGCTATTAGTTTAAAAATGCTCCTGTTTGAAAGTTGAGAACAAAACAATAGGATAAAATAATATGAGTGGGTACTGGATACATAATAATAGAATAGGTAAAGCATAATCTGCGTTGCTTTTGAACAATTGTAGCGTTATTATCTTTTGACAGCCGATGTGGAGTTTGTGCAAGCATACCTATCTATATATAATTAAGATAGGTAGACGGTTTATTCAGAGACCCAGCAATATTGAGGGGATCTCCAGCCGAAGAATACTTATTCAATGAACAATGTGAACAATGAACGATCTTGATAGCACAGCCGTTACATGTAATGTACATGGCTATATGCATGGTAGACTTATTTGAGGATATGGGGACTGACAATACGTTTCAATCTGCGAATGATGAAGCTTGTGTTTTTGATTTGGGCCATGGTGTGTACTGTGTTGTATGTGGAATGAATGCGTGTGTTGTATGAATTACTGGGATATGAATAATATGTAACGCGATCGGATTGTCAGCCACGATACTACAGGTAATCGGAGCTGGTGGTGAAATAAGATTTATTTGATAAATAGGTACCTTTGATCACTGCTCCGATACGGGATAGGCAACTAACATGTCTTGCCAGCTCTTACTGCATTCACGATGTATGTTGCCGTTTTAATGTTATCTTAAAATTGGATAAACATTAAAACAAACGTACAAGGGGATTATGTAGCTACTTCTAAAATTCAATTTACACATTGATAATGGACTAGTTTATATTTAATTTTTTAAATAGCAACACATAACAGCATAATCATGGTAATAGAGTTGATTTGACCAAAGATGACAGCTGGTAAGGCCTATACTTTAATGTTGCATGGATGGGATGCATACATCGCTGAGCTAGTTGCGTATCCTGGCTTGCAATGATCGAAGTGCATACCTATATTTATTTCATGACAGGCTTTGTATTATTGCTTATATATATATATATATATATATATATATATATATATATATATATATATATATATATATATATATATATATTTCTTGACCATATTCACTGCTTGTCTATATATGAAATGAGATCATTTTTGTAAACATTTACAACTCGGAAAGAACATGGATTTACAACATGGAATTTTAACAATCAGGATATCTGAAAATCTCTACCAATGGACACAAAATCCAATCATCCCCTCTGACTGTTTTTCAGCTTAATTTTCCCTACATTAGTGAATTTTACCTACGTCTGACAACACTGGAGCAAAGTGCCAAAGATACTGGTTCAGGTGGTGTTCTAGGAGAGATAAGTTTGTATTTTAGCGAGGGGTAATTTTTCAGGAATAGATTTTCCGCGCGACAGAATGCGCGGGATTTTACAAGTTTTTGGCTATGTCCACATTGGATGTGCGACCGTGTCACGTGATTAGAGCTTCGGCCCATGCCTGCCAGACAGGCGTGTGGATAGATAGTCCAAAAAATGGCTGACGGAGAGGTAGGTGATATAATTTTGTCACGTGGAGACTCAATTGGTTTATTCTGAATTTAGTAGATGCTGTAAACTAATATACTTATTGGAAATGATTTTTGTCGTAGCTTGCCAAGGCTCTAAAAGATTTACCGGCGAGAATCCAAACAGCAAGCAAAAAGGAGAGACAGAACTTGCTACAGAATGTTGTTGCAGTGTTGTCAAACCCTGGTAATAATTCCTTGTATTACTTGTATAAGTCTCCCCTACCAAACACACCAAGCTGAAGTTCATAACATTATTATTTTTTGCCTAAAGGAATCAATGAGAACATCATCAGAGGAGTGTGCAAAGTGTTGCAATACACTGTGGCCCGCTATCGAGATTCGGCTTCACAATCCTACGTCCGAAATGCTATCGATGCATTGTTATCTCAACATAGAGAGTGGACCATAAAACATCTGGCCGCAGTTTTGGGAGAAATTGCTGCCACCCACATAAACTTGGTCCCAACGTAAGTGAACCGTAAATTGTCGTTAATGAAGGGAAATATCGTTAGGGATAATATCTGGCTATAGATAAACGGAACCTACCATAATGTTTGCAATCTTTTTAATTAGGTACTAGGTCCATAGCTTGGTGTGTACCTATTTCTGTTTTGCACTTCATTAGAAAACCAAGTCAAGACAAGCCAGGTCTCTAAAATGGGACAAAAACAGTAAATTGTTTGTTAAAAACTTGATTCTTACCGTTCACGTTGCAGCACTGATTATAGACACATTTGAAATTTGAAATTCACTTCTCAGAATATCTGTGGAAATGGCAAATATATCTAGTACTTAAATCTTAGATGGCCGGCAACCGGTCTCGAAATGGTTGATTTCCGTCCGTCCTCACACATTGATACCAACGATTAAGATTTGTGTGTAGGTATGTAAGAATCCGAGTTCATTGATGGTAAACCCAGAACCAAGGAACCCATTCTTCCACAACAGGCCTTTTAAGCTGCATTTACTAGAATGGCATTGGCATGGCCCTGTAAGTAGGTACTGGGTTCCGTACATGTTTCGGAAATTTGACATACTTCTCATCTGGCATCCCAAAATCACTGCAAACTGTTGGTACTTTTGTTAACCCATCCCAGGAAACCCATCCATCTGCTCAACTTAGTTGTAATACCAAACTTGAGTACTAGATATTTAAGTAATAAATACCAAATAAAAAAATCACACAAAGAGGGAAATGTTTATAGAAACACCTATGTTTATAGAAACACCTAACCTACTAGTTCAAGATATTGGTTCCAAAGGCTGTTGATATAGATCAGTGGTACTCAGCAGTCTTTATGCGTGCCGTCTCGGCTGGTCACAAAGGATGATCGACGTAAATCGCACAATTTAATACGACTTGCACTTGCAGGGACTTCACGTCACAAAGCGGACTCTACACGCTCGTCTGGTCATGCATCTTAGTCAAGAACTGCCTGACGACGAGCAACGAGGTCTCCGACTGCGAGCTGCCGCGACTCGTCAACACGCAGGCGATGCTGCTGACCATCGTGGTGGCGGCCGAGAACCGCAAGAAGACGACGAAGGCGTACAAGACGCTGCTGACGATGTGGGACTCGGCGAACGGCAGCGAGGAGACGTACGGCAAGACGTTGCTCTCGAACGAGCCCGGCCCGCACGTCGTCGTCATGGGCTCGTACCTGCTCCGCCGGCTGACCGAGCTGAAGCGTGCCGACCTGGTGGCCGCGTTCAAAGGCCCGCTGCTGGACGCGTTCATCAAGACGGCCATCAGCTGCAAGAACAAACCGCCCGTCTACTTGATCAAAGAGTCGAGTCACTTGCTGAGGCACGTCACGCACGACGAGTTTCAGCAGCTGCTGTTGCCGGCGATGCAGAAGGCGATGCTGCGGAATCCGGAGCTCATTCTCGAGACCTGCGGCCACGGTAAGGACCGGCCGACGTCGCTGCTTTGTGTCCTGTTTAAATACCAACTGGCGGCGGACTTTTGCTACGTTCTTTTTCACGTCCGCTTCTTTGGCCACCATGCTGGTAAATGAACAACGGTAGGAACATCCCACATCTAATTTGGCTGCTATACATGGGGCTTATAGTTGTTTTCTGTAACCGGGGCTAGAGCAATGTAAATAACACATGTTAATTCACAGATAGAAGGGCTACCTAGATCCTACAGCAGCTACGCAAATGCCTCTCCCTGCAAGATTTGCAGAGTTCCCCTCACCTAATTGCTAAATAATAGTCTTGTCGGCAGGCATGGCATGGAGCCACTGTTCATTGTCATATCACCTGTAGCCAAGGTAACTGTAGCCACCTGAGGATCGTTGGGTCCCTTGATTATAACGTACCTTTTGCTTGTCGGCGAAGTTACAAGCTTCAATTTTTTGCCGTAGCCATACCTGGGTGAAGTAGATCTGGGTAACCCTTCTTTAATAATAATAATAATAATAATAATAATAATAATAATAATAATAATAATAATAATAATAATAATAATAATAATAATAATAATAATAATAATAATAATAATAATAATAATAATAATAATAATAATAATAATAATAATAATAATAATAATAATAATAATAATAATAATAATAATAATAATAATAATAATAATAATAATAATAATAATAATAATAATAATAATAATAATAATAATAATAATAATAATAATAATAATAATAATAATAATAATAATAATAATAATAATAATAATAATAATAATAATAATAATAATAATAATAATAATAATAATAATAATAATAATAATAATAATAATAATAATAATAATAATAATAATAATAATAATAATAATAATAATAATAATAATAATAATAATAATAATACTACTACTACTACTACTACTACTACTACTACTACTACTACTACTACTACTACTACTACTACTACTACTACTACTACTACTACTACTACTACTACTACTACTACTACTACTACTACTACTACTACTACTACTACTACTACTACTACTACTACTACTACTACTACTACTACTACTACTACTACTACTACTACTACTACTACTACTACTACTACTACTACTACTACTACTACTACTACTACTACTACTACTACTACTACTACTACTACTACTACTACTACTACTACTACTACTACTACTACTACTACTACTACTACTACTACTACTACTACTACTACTACTACTACTACTACTACTACTACTACTACTACTACTACTACTACTACTACTACTACTACTACTACTACTACTACTACTACTACTACTACTACTACTACTACTACTACTACTACTACTACTACTACTACTACTACTACTACTACTACTACTACTACTACTACTACTACTACTACTACTACTACTACTACTACTACTACTACTACTACTACTACTACTACTACTACTACTACTACTACTACTACTACTACTACTACTACTACTACTACTACTACTACTACTACTACTACTACTACTACTACTACTACTACTACTACTACTACTACTACTACTACTACTACTACTACTACTACTACTACTACTACTACTACTACTACTACTACTACTACTACTACTACTACTACTACTACTACTACTACTACTACTACTACTACTACTACTACTACTACTACTACTACTACTACTACTACTACTACTACTACTACTACTACTACTACTACTACTACTACTACTACTACTACTACTACTACTACTACTACTACTACTACTACTACTACTACTACTACTACTACTACTACTACTACTACTACTACTACTACTACTACTACTACTACTACTACTACTACTACTACTACTACTACTACTACTACTACTACTACTACTACTACTACTACTACTACTACTACTACTACTACTACTACTACTACTACTACTACTACTACTACTACTACTACTACTACTACTACTACTACTACTACTACTACTACTACTACTACTACTACTACTACTACTACTACTACTACTACTACTACTACTACTACTACTACTACTACTACTACTACTACTACTACTACTACTACTACTACTACTACTACTACTACTACTACTACTACTACTACTACTACTACTACTACTACTACTACTACTACTACTACTACTACTACTACTACTACTACTACTACTACTACTACTACTACTACTACTACTACTACTACTACTACTACTACTACTACTACTACTACTACTACTACTACTACTACTACTACTACTACTACTACTACTACTACTACTACTACTACTACTACTACTACTACTACTACTACTACTACTACTACTACTACTACTACTACTACTACTACTACTACTACTACTACTACTACTACTACTACTACTACTACTACTACTACTACTACTACTACTACTACTACTACTACTACTACTACTACTACTACTACTACTACTACTACTACTACTACTACTACTACTACTACTACTACTACTACTACTACTACTACTACTACTACTACTACTACTACTACTACTACTACTACTACTACTACTACTACTACTACTACTACTACTACTACTACTACTACTACTACTACTACTACTACTACTACTACTACTACTACTACTACTACTACTACTACTACTACTACTACTACTACTACTACTACTACTACTACTACTACTACTACTACTACTACTACTACTACTACTACTACTACTACTACTACTACTACTACTACTACTACTACTACTACTACTACTACTACTACTACTACTACTACTACTACTACTACTACTACTACTACTACTACTACTACTACTACTACTACTACTACTACTACTACTACTACTACTACTACTACTACTACTACTACTACTACTACTACTACTACTACTACTACTACTACTACTACTACTACTACTACTACTACTACTACTACTACTACTACTACTACTACTACTACTACTACTACTACTACTACTACTACTACTACTACTACTACTACTACTACTACTACTACTACTACTACTACTACTACTACTACTACTACTACTACTACTACTACTACTACTACTACTACTACTACTACTACTACTACTACTACTACTACTACTACTACTACTACTACTACTACTACTACTACTACTACTACTACTACTACTACTACTACTACTACTACTACTACTACTACTACTACTACTACTACTACTACTACTACTACTACTACTACTACTACTACTACTACTACTACTACTACTACTACTACTACTACTACTACTACTACTACTACTACTACTACTACTACTACTACTACTACTACTACTACTACTACTACTACTACTACTACTACTACTACTACTACTACTACTACTACTACTACTACTACTACTACTACTACTACTACTACTACTACTACTACTACTACTACTACTACTACTACTACTACTACTACTACTACTACTACTACTACTACTACTACTACTACTACTACTACTACTACTACTACTACTACTACTACTACTACTACTACTACTACTACTACTACTACTACTACTACTACTACTACTACTACTACTACTACTACTACTACTACTACTACTACTACTACTACTACTACTACTACTACTACTACTACTACTACTACTACTACTACTACTACTACTACTACTACTACTACTACTACTACTACTACTACTACTACTACTACTACTACTACTACTACTACTACTACTACTACTACTACTACTACTACTACTACTACTACTACTACTACTACTACTACTACTACTACTACTACTACTACTACTACTACTACTACTACTACTACTACTACTACTACTACTACTACTACTACTACTACTACTACTACTACTACTACTACTACTACTACTACTACTACTACTACTACTACTACTACTACTACTACTACTACTACTACTACTACTACTACTACTACTACTACTACTACTACTACTACTACTACTACTACTACTACTACTACTACTACTACTACTACTACTACTACTACTACTACTACTACTACTACTACTACTACTACTACTACTACTACTACTACTACTACTACTACTACTACTACTACTACTACTACTACTACTACTACTACTACTACTACTACTACTACTACTACTACTACTACTACTACTACTACTACTACTACTACTACTACTACTACTACTACTACTACTACTACTACTACTACTACTACTACTACTACTACTACTACTACTACTACTACTACTACTACTACTACTACTACTACTACTACTACTACTACTACTACTACTACTACTACTACTACTACTACTACTACTACTACTACTACTACTACTACTACTACTACTACTACTACTACTACTACTACTACTACTACTACTACTACTACTACTACTACTACTACTACTACTACTACTACTACTACTACTACTACTACTACTACTACTACTACTACTACTACTACTACTACTACTACTACTACTACTACTACTACTACTACTACTACTACTACTACTACTACTACTACTACTACTACTACTACTACTACTACTACTACTACTACTACTACTACTACTACTACTACTACTACTACTACTACTACTACTACTACTACTACTACTACTACTACTACTACTACTACTACTACTACTACTACTACTACTACTACTACTACTACTACTACTACTACTACTACTACTACTACTACTACTACTACTACTACTACTACTACTACTACTACTACTACTACTACTACTACTACTACTACTACTACTACTACTACTACTACTACTACTACTACTACTACTACTACTACTACTACTACTACTACTACTACTACTACTACTACTACTACTACTACTACTACTACTACTACTACTACTACTACTACTACTACTACTACTACTACTACTACTACTACTACTACTACTACTACTACTACTACTACTACTACTACTACTACTACTACTACTACTACTACTACTACTACTACTACTACTACTACTACTACTACTACTACTACTACTACTACTACTACTACTACTACTACTACTACTACTACTACTACTACTACTACTACTACTACTACTACTACTACTACTACTACTACTACTACTACTACTACTACTACTACTACTACTACTACTACTACTACTACTACTACTACTACTACTACTACTACTACTACTACTACTACTACTACTACTACTACTACTACTACTACTACTACTACTACTACTACTACTACTACTACTACTACTACTACTACTACTACTACTACTACTACTACTACTACTACTACTACTACTACTACTACTACTACTACTACTACTACTACTACTACTACTACTACTACTACTACTACTACTACTACTACTACTACTACTACTACTACTACTACTACTACTACTACTACTACTACTACTACTACTACTACTACTACTACTACTACTACTACTACTACTACTACTACTACTACTACTACTACTACTACTACTACTACTACTACTACTACTACTACTACTACTACTACTACTACTACTACTACTACTACTACTACTACTACTACTACTACTACTACTACTACTACTACTACTACTACTACTACTACTACTACTACTACTACTACTACTACTACTACTACTACTACTACTACTACTACTACTACTACTACTACTACTACTACTACTACTACTACTACTACTACTACTACTACTACTACTACTACTACTACTACTACTACTACTACTACTACTACTACTACTACTACTACTACTACTACTACTACTACTACTACTACTACTACTACTACTACTACTACTACTACTACTACTACTACTACTACTACTACTACTACTACTACTACTACTACTACTACTACTACTACTACTACTACTACTACTACTACTACTACTACTACTACTACTACTACTACTACTACTACTACTACTACTACTACTACTACTACTACTACTACTACTACTACTACTACTACTACTACTACTACTACTACTACTACTACTACTACTACTACTACTACTACTACTACTACTACTACTACTACTACTACTACTACTACTACTACTACTACTAATTGATTATTGTCATGTAAAAACCAACACATACAGAAGATGCTGGTGTGCAGACATATTTTATATACCCCCTAATCCTAATATATCACAAGTATTCACGGCTCGTCAGTATGGTTCAAAAGCTAAAATACTTATTTCAAGCAGTCTAAAAACTCGTTTACACTATAGCATTCTGTGTCTAACAATAAGATTTTTAGCCGCCCTGTGAAGAGCTTTGTAGTTGATGGAATGGCGGAGCGGTTCAGAGCCGTGGTTAGATTGTGTAGTGTTGTGCGGTTTTGCTCTGGTTTGATTGACTTTCGGCCCTAAAAAGGACCTAGTTGAAGCATGTTTGATGTTTGTCGGCAGCTTACTAAAAATTTGAATGAAATTTGAAATCGGTCTATAGTCAGAATGAACTGTAAACGCTTGCTGAGACCGGCAATTCGCGGGGAACTGGAAACGAGGATTGGCACGACGCTTGCGTTTGGCCCTCAGTGGTGTCCGGACTGTCGCTGGACCTGAGCCGCTACGCCGAGGACATCGGCAAGAGTCTGGCGGCGAACGTGCACTCGAAGGACGACTTGGCGCGCGAGGAGGCGGTGGCGGCGCTGCGCGGCCTGGCGGCGCAGTGCACCGACGCGGCCGCCGTCGAGGCGCTGCTGCGACGGCTGTTCGACGTCTACAACGGCGCGGAGGGGAAGCTCACCGTCGCCGCGCACAAGATCAGCGTGCTGCAGGTCTTTCTTTCACCACGCATTTCATATCACTCGTACGATAATAGTTATGGAAGGAAGTGACAATTTCCTCTCATCCACCGCGTGTCTCTTCGTCTGAGAACGGGGCAAAGGGTCTAGTGATTGCGCCATCGCCGTCCTGGGGCCGAGTCCGTTTGCCCGTGTCCCATGTACGGGTCGCTCGGCCTCTCGTCTCCCCGGAGATCCCCCTTGTCCCACCCGGCGAAGCAGGGAGAATGTGTGACCGAATAGCTCAGTTGGTAGAGCACCTGCCCGGCAACCAGGAGGTCCCGGGTTCGCATCCCGGTTCGGGTGCACTTTTTTCCAGCTTCGCCTCCCTTCCATCAATTGCATACTGGTAACTGCTTAAACCAGTAACAATTTCCTCTCAATAATAGTTATGTTCGTCTGTCCACACGAAACTAGAGAACTAGTTTCATGGCGTTCGTTTGTCCCAACATGGCCACCTGGTTCCGGTTACGAAGTGTTCGCTTGTCCCGCAGTTTTGGTTGTGAACTAGATTTTTGGTTACCTACCTACGGCTCCAGAGACGTGACTGATTTGTGTAACTACTCTAAAGGGCGCCGATTATGATTATGATAAAGGAAAGCGATGACATATCATGATGGCCATTATGATATTAGTGTTTGATAGATTTCTGATACTTCAAACATTGCAGAAAAATCTTGCTTTAAGAGCCGTGAAACTCTAAAGTGTGTAATAAACTCTTTTCGCTGTAATGCTGTAGGTAACTACCGTGTTGTGCACATAACCTGCAACGCAGGTCCTACGTTCCCTTGAGTATAGTTGCTCGACTGGTTAATGTACATAGAATTCTCTATGTCAAGACTCAGTCAAATAGGAAAATATACATTGAATTTCATTTTCTAATTTGGTCAGAAGAGCATTTTAAAATGTCCGTCATCCGCCGCCATTACACTGTTGGTTTGCATCTAGTACCGAAACTAAACCTGTGACGTCATGCTCAAAACCAAATCTAGTTTCGTCAAGTTTCGTGACTACACAAACGAACATAACTAATAATAATAATAATAATAATAATAATAATGACTTTTTTATTGATCACAATTGACCATACAATGGTATTAGACATGTCAGTAAGTTATCACTTAAAAGCTAAAAATTTATTAACAGAATAAAACACATTCTCATGTAAAAAGGTCTTGATGATTGTTTTGAACTTATTTACATTATTTACACAATTTCTAAGCTGTCCAATAGTCAATGCTTTATTGTAGAACTTTATTGCACGAAGCTGGCCTTGTTTTGAAAACGGGAAGATTCTTGCGACGTCAAACCTCTACTCACCCTTTCTCTGCTCGTATCTGCCGATGACATAACTCTGATTTTGCCGTTCGCGACTTCAAGGGTAAAAAATAAACATGGACAACAAGAGGGACCCATCAGAACCGATAACGACATAACCATTGGGTGTATAGGTTGAGGCAGAGTCCCACACCGCTAATGCAAGTGTGTCTGCGTAGCCACCGAGGCCGCAACCCGAAGTGTCGGTTTCTCTCGCCAGACGGCGCCAGCAGCTCTTCCGGACGCTTGTTTTCGAACGCGGCTTGAAAGCGGCGATTGCTATGACGTAGTGGCGCTGTTGGGTTAAATAGGGGAAATCTTGTCTCGGTCTCTACGCAGACACCCAAGCATTAGCAATGGTACTCTGCCTAAACCTATCAACTAGGGGTGTGCGAATAGTGGTTGTCTAGGTTCGAATCGAATATCGAATATTTTAAAAATCATAATTCGAAGTCAAATCGAATATCGAATAAAAAGATTTTTAAAAAGTCGAATATCGAAGGGAATCGAATAATTCGTTTGGCTCGAATAATTCGCCAAAAGTTCGAATAATTTACCTTAAATGTGAATTTTTGCAGCAAAGTGTTTATCAGTGGTGCCAAATATTCAAACTATTCCAATTTTTCGAAATTCGAATAGTTTAAAAATCACTATTCGAGGTTCAAATACAAATAATTCATCGAATAATTCCTCCGTTTCGAATATTCGCACACCTCTACTATAAACCCAATTGGCAATTGCATAACGTAATAGTTACAAAACCGCTAGGCTGGACCACCCAATACATCTTGAAAGCAGGGTGCAAATTAGCTAGGGAAATAATAATCGGATCCAGGCGTAAGTGTTGTGAGAAAACGTGATAGCGATTTGGTCACTCTACGCCGTTTGTTTGCGCAGGGCGTGGGCAGTGTGGGCGCGAACGGGGTGACGGGCGCAAGCGTTCAGCGGCTGGCCGCGGCCGCCGCCGAACACTTCATCAAAGTGCTGGAGTCGGAAGGTGCGTACCCAAAGCCAGACGGGCTTCGACTCTAGCGCTGTCTTTCCAGCACTGGGGGATCATGGAACTTTGTTTTGCTTAATTTGGCTCTCCATCACCCTCTTTCATATCACGGCCCATGTGAAACCACGGGCAGTAACATTGAAAACGAATGATTTTGAAATCACAAAGTTATTCAACTTCCCCTCTGATTTACAATTTTATTTATTTATCAGATTGTTATTTTGTCATGTGCGTTGAATTAACATTGACGGTGGGAATTAATTCAGGCTTTGCATTTAAAGAACTCTTCCTTGTTGTAAAATATATTTTACTCTAGGAAAGCCTTTAGGTCAGCCTTGAATATTTTTCAATCTACAATGCACAGATATTCACAGATATTCCAGGCTATGCTAAATATATTGTGCTTAATGCACAAATACATCTTTAGAGATAGGTGCCCCTCATCATTGTGGCATTCCCCGAGCCGTCAAGCTTAATCAAATGAGAAAACAGCCAAGTGAGGTGTGTTCCTTTGTTGGATATTGCTACTTCATATTTCACTTGCTAAGTGTGCCCATCTTCACTGCATAACGGCAAGGCAAGAAGTGCCCCGTATTCCAACCTCTGGGGTGCGATTGTGTAACTTTATTTCGTTCGATTTGGCTCGAAATCACTCGATTTCAAATCACTGCCCCCCGTGTTAAACCATGAGGCAGTGATATTGAAAACGAATTGTTTTGAAACCACAAAGTTACACAATCTCCCCCCTGGTCCATCTATATAATGCTCCAATTAGGGCCTCTACGAAGCATCAAGTTTTGACCTAGTGTGAGATGTGAGCCAATGTAGTAACTGTTCTTTACCGGCGTGTTTCAGCCCACGAGAAGACGCTGATTCAAGCGCTGGAGACGTACTCGCTGTGGTGCGGCAAGTTCAGCAACCAGGTGCCCAAGAACGTTGTCGACTGGTTCAAGGTAATGCGCGCTGGCTCACTCTAAGTGTACGCTGGTAATAGTCAAAGTGTACGTTAGTTAAGAGATACGCACAGCAGGTTAGTTTTTTCGATAAAAATTCTTTCAGTTGTGTTGTTTTGTTGTGTTGCTTTGTTTGTTAAACCAGTCTTGGTATGTCTAGACAAGATGTGTGCCAAAAGAATGGAGTAAGTTTGGTCTTGGCATTGTATTTGCAGCTCTCGGAAAATGCATTACATTTACAGATTATGCATTTCAGGCTGTAGCCACTATCTTTGAGGCTGCCTATTTCTCGATTTTAAATGACTCGCTAGCGCACGTGACGAGACAGAGAAAGTGTAACTAAAAAGTGCTATAATTTCAATCTCGGAACGATGCATCTATGAGTGTGCGGAAAGTATGCAATCACAAACGATCTTTGAAAAAAACTTTTATTTGAATGCTAAATAATAGTCCCTCTGGGAAACCAGTGAGACTTTTGATTAAGCATTCAAATCCCGGTTTGAAATAGTTGTGTTTCTAAACTAGTGCTACCGATACGACATGTAGACCCGAGTCTAAAGCTGTGTTTACACGGTTCAATGTTTCGTTCGATGCCTTGAATTCCAGGTTGAATTCAATGCATTGAACCGTGTAAACAACAATTGAATTCAATGAATCATTGAATGATAGCTAGAATTCAAGGTTTCATTCAATGTTTTTTCATTTAGGACGTGTTCTAAATACCGTTCAATTTTCCTTTCAATAGAAGGAAGGGTATGTTACTGCCTTCTAGAAACAACGATTTTGGAAGGCTGTGCCACCATTTTCAATGAATTTAGAACATTGAGTCGTGTAAACGGCTCTTCAAGAGCATTCAATGTTTCGTTCAATGCATTGAACGAAACATTGAACCGTGTAGACACAGCTTTAGAACTGTAATTGCAACCGAAGTGTCGTCGTGGGTTTCAGACGGGCCCGGGCTTGAAGACGTCGACGACGGCGGTGCGGACGGCGTACGTTGACTGCATGTCCGCGTGCTTCGACGGGGACACGCTCGGCCAGGCCGCCGACTTGGCGCCGTTCCTCCTGCGCACCGTCGACAAGGCCGTCGCGCAGCCAACGCAGGTGCGCTGCGACTCGCGCGGATCGGATCGGAACGAGTCGGGAAGGGGCATGCACGGAGCGACGTACTCAGATTGTCCGTCGCAATGTTAACAGTGGGGATGTGCAGCGATAATGAAATCATTGTCGATAAAAACTTTTAATCCTCATCATCGTATCGATATTATCGATTTTTCACAAGACTTGTCGGCGTATACAAAAGCAGTTCACCTAGCACAAAACAACGCTTGTGCTCCACTAGCTATCACTATAAGCTGACTCGGAGTGAGACAGAGAGCTTGCAGCTTCACTTTCTTCCCCAAAGGCAGCGCTCCAAACAGAGAAGAAAAATTCCCGCCATGACAAACATTTAAAATCCAGCCACGGCTTTCTCGTCTGCTAGCTCCTATGTCGTTGCCGTAGCCTTAGCTCCCATATTATGATAATGTATCTGGGTACGCCAATCTGTAGTTCAGTTGACAATGGGCCTTGCGAAAGCTGACCAATCTTTGCAAAAGCTTGCAAGCCAGATGGAGGTACCAAGATTGTCTGCTCCAATGTTAACCTGGCTATACAAAAGCTTGCCAGGCTTTGAGAAGACCCTCACCCCGCAAGTCACCCAGATTGTCCACTCCAATGTTGACGTGGCTACGAGGAAGCTTGCCAAGCTTTGCGAAAGCCCTCACCCCGCAAGTCACCCAGATTGCCCACTCCAACGTTGACGTGGCTACGAGGAAGCTTGCCAAGCTTTGCGAAAGCCCTCACCCCGCAAGTCACCCAGATTGTCCACTCCAATGTTGACGTGGCTACGCGAAAGCTTGCCAAGCTTTGCGAAAGCCCTCACCCCCCAAGTCACCCAGATTGCCCACTCCAATGTTGACGTGGCTACGCGAAAGCTTGCCAAGCTTTGCGAAAGCCCTCACCCCGCAAGTCACCCAGATTGCCCTCTCCAACGTTGACGTGGCTACGAGGAAGCTTGCCAAGCTTTGCGAAAGCCCTCACCCCGCAAGTCACCCAGATTGTCCACTCCAATGTTGACGTGGCTACGCGAAAGCTTGCCAAGCTTTGCGAAAGCCCTCACCCCGCAAGTCACCCAGATTGTCCACTCCAATGTTGACGTGGCTACGAGGAAGCTTGCCAAGCTTTGCGAAAGCCCTCACCCCGCAAGTCACCCAGATTGCCCACTCCAATGTTGACGTGGCTACGAGGAAGCTTGCCAAGCTTTGCGAAAGCCCTCGCCCCGCAAGTCACCCAGATTGCCCACTCCAATGTTGACGTGGCTACGCGAAAGCTTGCCAAGCTTTGCGAAAGCCCTCACCCCGCAAGTCACCCAGATTGCCCTCTCCAACGTTGACGTGGCTACGAGGAAGCTTGCCAAGCTTTGCGAAAGCCCTCACCCCGCAAGTCACCCAGATTGTCCACTCCAATGTTGACGTGGCTACGCGAAAGCTTGCCAAGCTTTGCGAAAGCCCTCACCCCGCAAGTCACCCAGATTGTCCACTCCAATGTTGACGTGGCTACGAGGAAGCTTGCCAAGCTTTGCGAAAGCCCTCACCCCGCAAGTCACCCAGATTGCCCACTCCAATGTTGACGTGGCTACGAGGAAGCTTGCCAAGCTTTGCGAAAGCCCTCGCCCCGCAAGTCACCCAGATTGCCCACTCCAATGTTGACGTGGCTACGCGAAAGCTTGCCAAGCTTTGCGAAAGCCCTCACCCCGCAAGTCACCCAGATTGTCCACTCCAACGTTTAACCCTTGAAAAATAACGAGGGCAGTCGGCGAACATTGGGCAGTAGGACCCTCCTTGGCCTTGAACACCAAGTTTGCGATGGTTCCTCGAGTGTCAAAGTGAACCAACTAAGAAGCCAGGCGGGTGATAGTTCCGTGTTTCTGATCGCCAGGTGCCTGCGCTGACCGAAGGTCTGTCTGCCGTCTGTCTGCTGCTCAAGATGGCCTCCAAGGAAGTCGCTTCGGAGCAGACGTTCGCTCCGCTCTGGACCGTAGTCCTCGACATGGACAAACAGCTGTTCATCGCCGACAAGTTCCTTTCGCAAGCCTCCGATGACGGTAAGACTGGAATCAGTTAATAGTTGCCGTTCTCAACGATCCTTTGTCCAAACTCATCTCGGGGACCTGAGTAATATCACAGCAATGTGCATGTTGTAGATTCACTACGTAAAAAATGCCAGAATGGATAATGATTTTACCTGTTTTTAGAGCTCTTCATTTAGCTCAATGATATATATATATATATATATATATATATATATATATATATATATATATGCAGTTTTATAAAAAAAGGGGGCTTGAAGGATGTAGTCTACAATGGGTGATTTTTGACAAGACTGTATTACGGTAATTAGTTTACTGACAAATACAAAAAAAATTATAATATACATGGTGCATCCCTATATATGTTATACTGGCCAGTTTTTGAACCATTAGCGGCTGTCAATTTTGCAGCTGAGGCTGTGAGTCACTTTTTGAAGCGTATGTGCGGAGGAAATTGGCCAGAGCAAGAAGTTTAGAATGTTGCTTTTGATTGAAACGACTCTAAAATATAAAAACCTGTGTCCTTTTGGTACAGCGCTGTACCACGCGATGTGGATGTGCGAGCGCCTCCTAACGGAGCAGGCCGCGCGGCTGCCGACGTCAGCAGCGCCTTTGCACAAGGCGGTGGTGACGTGCCTGACGCATCCCAGCGCCGCCTTGCGTCTGCGATGCCGTCCGCTGGCGCGACGTCTCGTTGCCGGTCTCGGAGGGCCGGCGCTCGCCGCCGAGTTGCTGGCGCAGCTCGGCGATCGGCTGGCGGCGACGGACGAACCGGCCGCCGACGGCAAGGTCACGGCCGAGTGTCTGGTGACGATTTGCTCGGCGAAGAACTTGACGGTGGACGACACGCAGCGGCTGGCGCTGAAGAGTCTGCTGTGCTGTCATCATCCGACTATCGGTAAGCGTCGTTCCGCGGACGGAGTCCACGAGTCTTGGCATCTCTGCAGGTGCAGTTTTGTTGAAGCACACACGGCCAGGGTTTTCTTGCGCACTGTGATTTTCCTTCCATCATTGGAAATGGGACAAAGTAGCTCCACGAAGTCCTTATGTTTTGGCAAAGTTTCAACTAGCACGTGCGGGTTACAATGGAAACAGTTAGACTTTTCACTAATTAGGTAGGTAGTTAACATTCAACTACCACTTCAACTTTATTTTAAATTTTTTTGAAAAACTGCTAAGTTTAGGAAAATGTAGACTTGTGGCTCAAAAATGTAATGATACAATTTCATTTTTCATTTGATCCATTGCCCAGGGGAATTTTTTGCAACTTTTATCACACTATGATGCCATGAAAAGTCAAATTTATCCTGTTAAAAGTAAAAGGCTCTGAACAAATCAGAGAAAACCCTGAGCCTGTAAAGGTGTCCGGTACGTTGCTGTCAAATCTACGCCAAGACTCGAGCAGATTGCAATCGTTTTGTCCCGATGTTGCAGTGGCCATTGCACCCAATCTGTGGCTGAGTCAGCTGAAATACTTCAAGCTCGACCCCCGGGACTTCATCCAGGAGTTCTCCGGGAAAATCAAGGAGATGCTTGTCGACAACTACCAGCCGACCCCGGTAAGAGGTGGTCATTACATTCGCTTGCATTTTGTGACAATTCAGCATTTTTATGTTGAAATGCTTGGTTCTGGGACTCTTTTTAGAAGATTGATCTTATCTGTTCAAAATTTTTAGAGAAACAGTTGATGGAAGCAAGTGAAGCCATTGACCAATTTTGTATTTGTTTGTAGTTGCCATGCTTGGTAAACAACAAGGTTAATCAGATAGGTAGATTTTCCTGTAGTTAGTTAACAGAAGATGACAAAAGTAGCTAGGGTTGCTACGGAATCCCTTTGCGAAATGTGAACCTAGGTGTCTCTGCCAAAAGTAACGCTGGCGGTGACAATTGTAAAAATACTGGTTTGAAGACCTAAACGATGTGACTGCTGGTGATCAGTAGCTTAGTGACATCAGAAATCTCACCAATTTTTGAAAATTTGTGGTTTTTACACAAACCAAAATAGCTGCACTACAACCCACACAGCTTTATCAAACCTTGTACAACACTGATCTTGTCGACCACGGGGCCCTTTCTGACGTTGCGATTGCTCCGTGCCTTCTGCAGAACATGGAGAACTGCGTGAAGACAATCGTGCAACTCAATCCCGACGCAGTCATGCCTTCGATGGTGGATTACGTGACCGCGCAGCTCAGCGACCCCAGCATCCTCACCATCACCAACGACGAGTACTTCACGTTCCTCTCGCCGGAGGGCGAACTCTACGACAAGTCCGTGCTCACCGGGTGAGTAGGCCCAACGCGGTGCAATCTCTCGTGTCGGATCTCGGCTCGATTGGCTCCGAACCCTCACTCATCAGCACTTAAAAAGTGCCTCCCCTTGGGTATTGAGCTCAGGGGCCTTACCTAGCTCGGCCATTTGTAGTCCCGGGATTACTAGCAATCTACCCTGGCTAATTAATACCACCGTAGCACCAAGCAGTAACCCCGACCTAGAGCGGCCATTTGTAGTCCCGGGATTACTAGCAATCTACCCTGGCTAATTAATACCACCGTAGCACCAAGCAGTAACCCCGACCTAGAGCGGCAGTATTACGGCCGGGTTATATAGCCGGGGCACATCGACTCTGACTTTAGTAACAAGCCATGAGATTGGTTAGTTTGACTTCACTGCACAATGATGATCGTTTAAAAAGCAGTATGCCTTCTAGATAATGCTATCATCGTAGCACCACCGTAATACTGGTTGCTAGTGGTGCTACGAAATCAACAAACTGCCCATTGTTGAAATGGCCGCTCTAGGTCCGGGTTATATAACACCGCCAGCCTGGCTAATTAGCCGCATGGTAGCCGCTCCAAATGGCCGAGCTAGGTAAGGCCCCTGGCAGTTTATGGTTATTGTAGATATTTATAAGTGTATTCATGCATACACTAACTGACCAATATGTGTCAATGTTATTTACAAGTAGGTTCCTACCCTTGGTTTTAAAAACAGCGGGAAGCACCGCGCATTGCAGCCATATTTTGGCTGCCGGATGTTCCCGCATTTGTTTCAAATCTGCACGTGGCTTTCCAGCCTAGATCCAACTCAGGGCAGTCAGATAGTTGTCCACTTGACACCTCCGGGACCAGGCGTTTGGAGAAACTCCCCTTTGACAAAGTTTGCCTGGCCGGTTGCAGCAAGTACGTGGAGGACGACCTGAACGCCAAGAACATGAAGCGCGAGAGCAAGGCGTACTCGTACAAGGAGCAGTTGGAGGAGATGGCGCTGCGCCGGGAGCTGGAGGAGAAGCGCAGACGCGCCGGAAAGGTCAGTCTCTTGTTGTTCATCGTTCGCAGTGGACGGGTGTCTTGTAATAGAATATATAATAGAATGTTCTGGCTTCACTCTTTCCCGAAGGGTGTCGAATGGCTGGATAATTTCATTGGGTTCGGACATCATGAGAGTTAGTATTGAGGAAGTATGTAGCTTTCTGTGTTTCCCATGTTGTTTCCCATGAATGCTGATCAAATAGCTGAAATACCTAGTAGAATAGGATGTTAGAATTGAATGTTCCACTGAAATTAGGAGAAAATCAGTTTCAAGTGTGTGTTCCACTCCCTAACCAGTTTTATCCGACCTTGACGTGGTAGCGGTTAGGTGATGAATGTCTCCCATAACTCGAATGGAATCAAAACAGGACCCTGTGGTTTGCATTTGTTGAAGGGTAACCTACAGCTGCTAGCCATAAGTTAATGGCATCAAAACTGCCCAAGACGCCTATTTCCCAGCTCAAGACATGGCTAATAGTTTTAAAACTATTAGCTAGTATCTAGTAGCAATCCACTCTCCTTCTTAACTTCAAATGGAGTTTAGATGGAGTTTAGAGAGTTTAGATGGGAGTTTAGAGACTAAACGTTAAATGTTTCTGCCATGGTGTTTTTCACCAAGTACTTAAAGATGTTGATGAACATTCCCAAGGCATCAAATCTAGTATGGCTGTCGTGGCAGGCTGTTGGCAAGTCACAAGGTTTGCCTGACGACAAAGTGACGTGACAGCTGTTGGATTGAGAGCGACTTGTGCAGGTGAAGGAGCCCGAGCTGACGGCCAAGCAGCGCGAGGCGATGCGTTGCCAGCTGGACAAGGAGTCGGCCGTGCGCAGGAAGCTGTCGGCGCTCAACGCGAGACTCGAGGCCGTCATTTCGCTCACCTCGGCCGCCGCCGACGGGAATCCGCAGGAGCTGTCGCTCTACTTCCGAGACCTGCTCTGGGTATGTCGGGCGTTTCACCCTCGTGTGGCTGTTGTCCCAACTGTCTTGATAAATCGAGCTTGCAGCTGCTGTTTTCGCTTCTGTTATTTAAACCGAAAACTGCAGACTGATTTTTGGCCACGTTCGGTCAGTCCTTTGGCGTGGACATTTACATTTTGCGCTCTGATTTCACTCGGCTGCATTTCATACCCCATTTTGATTAGTAAAACAACCAGTAGGCCAGGAAGAAGTCTCAAATTGTATACCCATGCCAGTTGTCCATTAAACCCCCCCAGCACACTAACTCCTAATTCCTAACTTTGTTTGAGGATTAAAATTTGTGCTTTGATTTGGTTTACTTCCAGTGCAAAAAGATACTAATTCACTCAGAATTCAATGCCCCATTTTAATTCGTAAATAATCAGGTCAGTAAATAACGAAGCTAACTTCATATAACTTAGCATTGTATTAATAAATTAAAATTTAATCATTTAATGTAGGGATGCCGCCGGTTAGTTTTTTCGTATCCGAATATCCGTCCAAACCATCCATATACTATCCGGATGTCTTTTGTTTCGCCAACCCCCCAGCTGTATTTTTGGTAATTCCACGGGATTTCAGATGATTAATCATCGATGAGGTAGAGGCTCCAGTAAACACAAGTTGATTGTTACATTTTTTACACAACACATTCGACTCGCATGCTCCAACACTGAAGTAATCCCACGCAAAATATGTTTTTTTACTCGCACTTGCGTCCGCCACGTTGCCACACCAGCTGATTGACCATGGCCGGGTGTAAAGGGGGGGAGGGGATGACGTCAGCAGCGTTGCCAGAGCCTCGAGAGGCGGAGAAGGCATGCCTTGCAGTGTACCTACTCTCGTTAACAAAAAAAATAATTTTTTCCCCCGGATATCCGGATAGTTTGAATTGTAACCGGTTTGGAAACTATTCGGTTACTATCCGGATATCCGGATATCCTCCGGCATCCCTAATTTAATGTACTATTAACTGGACACCTTACAACAGGCAATCATGATTCAACAGAAATATACGTTCCTTTAGTCTAATTATTATTTATTAGTATAAGAACATGTACCTTGCTTAGTAGGTATGAGAATAAATAAAAATAATAAAAAAATAATAAGAAGTCTCTAAAACGTAACAGACGCTGCTCCGCAACCTGGCGTCCCCCCTGGCCGCGCCCCTCCTCGCGCCGCTCTTCGTCCGCCTCGGCGCGTGCGTATTCCGCGCCGATTCCCGCGCCACCGGCGAGCTCATCGGCAACGTCACCCTGCGCCTGCTGGCGCCGCGCTGCGACCTCGACCCGCGCTGGCAGGACGAAGACCTGGACCGCGCCGTATCGCGCACGATCGCGCGCCTCCACGCGCAGACGTCGCGCGGACGGGCGGGCGAACGCCGATGTCTCACGGCGCCCGCGTTCGCGTTCGCATTCCCGCTGCTGCGAGCGGCGCTGGCGTCGAACGCGACCGCGGACGAGACGGCGTCCGCGGGGCTGGCGCTGGTCGCGGAGCACGCGGCCATGCGCGAGGACGCGGACAGCGACGAGGCCGGGGAGGAGTTGTTCCATCCGAGTCTGTTGCCGCGACGACAGATGCTGGCGGTGCTCGTGGAGATGGTGGGATCGGCGGCGGGTGAGGATTTTGTCGTAGTGCACGTGTTGCCCGGCTTGGTCGGCGGGGGGGGGGGGGGGGGGGGGGCCGGGTTCGTATCCCGGTTCGCTACCCTTCAATGTTCTGGTTCAGTGGTTCTCAGACCGTGCGTTGCAGAATTTTCACTAGATTCCATGCATCGCTATTTTTCTGTTTAGAAATATTATTTATTCCCGATATATACAATTGTATATTTACAATGATTGTTGGATGAGCGAACGAAGTGAGCGAAGACTTCAATTACACCACCCGTAGAAAAAAGTATCCCATGTTTTTTTTTTTTTTCTCTGTTTGTCCGCGCTCTACTGACCAAACGGCTGAAGCGATTTTGATGAAAATTGTAGGACACCTTCAAAATCTCTGAACTTTGATCTGCCGCGTTTTTGAAAAAGATTGGCTCGGAACTTTTTGCATAAATCGATTTTTACGAAATTTTTCGATTTTTTCAAAATTTTGCGTCTTTATAACTGTCAAGGTTATTAACCAATATTTGCCCAAATTTGTACACATGTTGCCCTTATGGATATTTATCATTCCTGAAAATCTTAGATTGGTAAGACGTTCCGTCTGGTTTTTATTCGCATTTAAGTAGTGATTTTCGACGCCTGATTCAACATGTGATCGGTGTCCTTGGTTATATAAATTCCAATATAAAAACTCTAATTTATAAATCTGTATGTGACTTTTGCTTTTGTTCTTGAATGTGTATTATTAATTTGTGTAGGGACTGCATTCTATTGCAAATTTGACAATGAAATTACGCTCATCCTTCAACGTGACGGTATAGAGCGTTCGGCGAAGCCCTAGTATATATACAATGACATCGTTTATCGAATCGATAATAACGATTTTTTGAACAACACTAATTTCCATACTGAGTCGATCACTTAAGATGTATCAATTGCATAGGTATCTTGTGAAAACGTGAAGATAAGTATAGGTTTTGAAATATATAGGTAGGTTGTATATGTATATATAGTATGTATATATAAATATAGGTTGCATTGTAAAACTCATGTTATAAGTAGGTACAAGGGAGCTGCAAAAATTGGTTTCCTTATTAAGGCTTTTGGTGTGGTTGTTGGTGATTACTTCATGAAGTTTTATTTGAACTTTCAATTGGTATTTCGTGGTTATAAATCACACAAATTTTTTCCAAAAAGTGTGAGGATCCGTAGACCCTGGTTTCGTTGCAATCGGACAAACGGTGTGGCAAAAAGTTAGTATCCAGCAGGAGGTAAATTCTGCGCGGGAAGCGGCCCAAGGATACGCTCAATAATACGACGTAACAGGGTTGTTATACAATGCTTGAAAATACTAGATGAGTGAATATTTTCGAGATTTGCAAACATATAATTCGTTGCCAAAAGTGTGAGGATTCCGTAGACATGGGTTTCGTAACGATCGGACGAAAGGTGTGGCCACAAGTTGGTATCCAGTAGCAGGTAAAATTTGAGTGGGAAGCGGCCCGAGTAAACACTCACTCCAATAGTCTTAATGCAGTCGTGGATTCAATGAGTTTGAGAGCCACAGCACCAGTAACTTCCTCGAGGGTGATATATGAGGGATGACTCCCATTGACATTGTGTACGAAACCGCGTTGTTTGCCTTCAGGTCGCCGCCAAGCCGCGGCCGCCGCCGCACTGCTGGACGTGGCGCTGGCGGCGTCCGGTCAAGACGGCTGCGCCAGCGCCGAGCCCGCCGAGGTGGACACGTTGCTGGACGCACTGCAGCAGCAGGAAGCGCTCGTGCGCGAGGCAGCGCTCAGGGTGGGTGCCACGTTGCCTACTGGCACGCGGGGTTGGTGTCGGCTTCGATCACTATCTTAAAACTGGATAAACGTTTAAACCAACACACAAGGGGATTATTTAGCTACTTCTAAAATTCAATTGAATTAGTTAGAATGGATTAGTATGTATTTCATTTTTTAAATCGCAATACATAACGGCATAATCATGGTTATAGAGTTGATCTGACTGATGATCACAGCTGGTAAGGCCTATACTTTAACGTTGCATGGGATACATACAGCGCTGAGCTAGTTGCGTATCCCGGCTAGCAATGGTCGAAGGTTTCGGGCTTCTTTCAACTGACATTGGACGGCTTCAGTTCGGGAGTGAATCACATATTTGGGTAAATAACCGCAATGCTTTGCTTGTGGCAATTATTTGCCCACACGAATGATTGACCGGGACTGAAGTTTTGGCTTGTTCTCGCACTAGCGAAAGGAAGAAACCTAATGGATGTATGTCCAGAACAAAAAAAGAGAGATGTTCGAAATGCTCTTTTTAGATCAACAGTATATTGCATTCCGGTTAAAATATTACCTTTATTATTATTATTATATCCATTGTCCCAACTGACCAATCAGATACTTTAATTTGCATCGCATTATCCTGATTATCCTCTTATCCCGACGTTTTAATTTCGGATCTAAAAGTCCATTCAATTAATCAACATTACTCGGTCACTCGTACCTGAACCACATGTAGTTAGTAGCTAGTAGACCGAATGTCCGATCCTTCCCCAACCTCATCACCACCAAACCATGCCCGCAGGCGTTGTCGGTGATGGTCGCCGCCTTGCCGCCTGCGCTGCCGCCCACCGCACTGCGTCTGCGCCTGACTCGACGCGTGTATGTCTCGCGCTGGGACGAGAGCGCCGAGACTTGCGCGCTGGCCTCGGCGCTGTGGACGTCGGCGGCGTTGACGGCCGCGCCCGATCTCGCGCCCGGACTGCTCGCGGACGTGGTGCATCCCGTGCCGCAAGTCCGCGCGGCCGCCGCCCAAGCGCTGGCCGACCTCCTCGGCTCCAATCCCGACATGGTGGACCCGACGCTGGCCAGTCTGCTCGAGATCTACCAGGACAAGCTTGCGGTGAGACTGCTTGTCTCGGGCATACACTTGAATTAATTTGAGTTTGCCACTTTTTGGGGATCTCATATCATGGTGTACCATACCAAAGGGTCGACTGATTAAGTTTTTATCATTACCATTAAAAATGCTATTTATCTTTACCATTATTTACCATTTACTCTCACAAATGGTAAAGACTTAAATGAGACTTTACTTCCACTGGGCTGTGGTAAAGTAAGGCTAACGCGACTGTGATGCTTAGGTCGTGTCTGAATCAGCTGTTCCGTGCGGTCTCGCGTACTCGTTCTTGACGAATGACTTCACAAGTCCTGTCTGAATTCCAAACCACCGAGACCAAGACGGCATAGCAGAGCGAGTACGCGAGTACTGGACGATGCAGTCTCACAGACTTGGTCTCGGTGACTTGCCTGTTATCGAATGGCGGTCGGTACCGTGATTAGGTCAGGCAGCAGAAGTTAGCTGTACGAATAGGAGACAAATGCAGTCACCGAGACCAAGTAGGCAAGACCGAGACCAAATATGCAAGACCGAGACCTAATCATTTCAGTCATTTCCTTAGATATAGGATATAGGATTTTGGCTTATGTCTTGTTTTAAGGCGGACCATTCTTTGGCATTCTACCGAAAACAAGTCCTGTTTAGGAATGCACGTGCGTGTTAAATAAGGATTAAAATCGTAAAATAAACAGCAGTTACATCAAATATGGTCGATGAAAACCTTGCACAAATCATTGTTAACCATGTTTATCAAGACAGCACGTAGCAAAGCAAGCAGTTGCTGACCTGACACAGCCTGATAAACGAGCTTGTGAGGCCATACAACATATCGCTGCTTGTCGTTTTGTGATATCATTGGCTACAAAATAATTTTAGCAATCTTGAAGTTCAATTCAATTTTACGTTTCAATTGACGTTCTAACAGCTTGAACTTCGCTAGTCTATCATCGCCATCTTTTTTAAGGAGCAATTAGCATAGGTATAAGAAGAGACGCAAAGTTACCAGTAAAATTGAAATTGGGAATATTACCGGTAATATTACCGCAATAACATTACCGTTTAACATCACTAGGTACAAGCAAAGGTGCATAGGTGCAATTAGCACAGGTACAAGAGTCCAGCCAAAATGCCGCTCTTCGATTGCTCGCAGTCGAATTCGCCGTAGTCCCGCCGCCCGTTGAAACCCGTGTCCTAATTCCCCGCGCGCGCAGATCCTGCCGCCGCGACTGGACAGCTTCGGCCGCGTGCTGGAGCAGCCGGTGGACACGTGGGAGCCGCGCGGCGGAGTGGCGCTGGCGCTGACACGCATCGCGCCGCTGCTCACCGCGGCCGCCGTTGTCGACCTCATGTCGTTCTTCGTGCTGACGGCGCTCGCCGACCGAAGCGCCGAGGTGCGCAAGGACATGCTGGCCGCGGCGCTGGCCGCGGTCGACCTGCACGGGAAGGTACGTCGGGCGCGGAACGCCAGCGGGCGAATCGGTGCGCTTTGCACGGCCCAGGGGGTTCTTTGCATACTGTTCGTAAAGTTTTTTAATGTGTCTATCTTGTTGTTTTGCACAGCTGGCAAAGTGGGCCCCTATAAGCAAAGCAGACCCAGTTGACATGCACACTGATTTGAGAGCCTGGCCTTTTTATCACTATTTGCACAGCAGGCAAAGTGACCCCCTATAGGCAAAGCAGACCCAGTTGACATGCACACTGATTTGAGAGCCTGGCCTTTTTATCACTATTTGCACAGCAGGCAAAGTGACCCCCTATAGGCAAAGCAGACCCAGTTGACATGCACACTGATTTGAGAGCCTGGCCTTTTTATCACTATTTACACAGCAGGCAAAGTGACCCCCTATAGGCAAAGCAGACCCAGTTGACATGCACACTGATTCGAGAGCCTGGCCTTTCAAACACTATTTGCACAGGTGGCAGAGTGACCCCCTATAGGCTAAGCAGACCCAGTTGACATGCACACTGATTCGAGAGCCTGGCCTTTCAAACACTATTTGCACAGCAGGCAGAGTGACCCCCTATAGGCAAAGCAGACCCAGTTGACATGCACACTGATTTGAGAGCCTGGCCTTTTTATCACTATTTGCCCAGCAGGCAATTTAACCCAGTAAACCAGAGCTCATGTTGAGGAACTCCTTAGTCAAACCTCTGGAAGCCTGTACCGTAGGCCGGCTAAAATAATTGATAAACGCATGTACCCACGGACCGCTAACCAGCCGAACTCCACCCGTTTCCTGTCCAGGTGACTGTCAACAGTCTGCTGCCGGTCTTCGAAGAGTTCCTGGACAAGGCGCCCGACTCCGGCAGCTACGACTCTGTCCGGCAGTCGGTGGTGATCCTGATGGGATCGCTGGCCCGGCATCTCGACCGGGAGGACCCCAAGATCCGACCGATCGTGCACAAGCTCATAGAGGCTCTTTCCACGCCGTCCCAGCAGGTACGAGCAACCTTCGAGCATTGTTCAATCCGACTCTGGATTCAAACTGCCACGCTGACAATCCGACAGTGCTCTTGTGCCGTAATTAACTGTTTCCGTACTGAGCTTCTAGTAGGTACCTAAGTAAGCAAATATGTTAAAAACATGTCAGTCCTTCAATCTCTAACATTGAGTTAAATGTTTTTGGAAACAGAAGAGAAAGCTTAGCATTCAAATTGCAAGTTTAAACTAGTTTTTTTAAATGCAAGTGTTTGCTATAAATTCGCTTGGCTAGCCATCATTTTGGGTTGTACATATATTTGTGTGGCCAGTATTTCACCTTGTCCTTGTCAGTCCCTAATCGTAATCACAATGTTGTGGTAGGGTGCGAAATGCTTGAGTAAAGTGTCGGGGGGTAGTCCAAAGTAGCAAGAAAGCGAGGAACGCATCTCGGCAGAAGTTGAAGCAGGTGAAACGGCGTCATCGTTTAGACCCCTCATCCCGTTTGACGCGTGACACTTTGACGGCAGGTGCAAGAGGCGGTGGCCAACTGTCTGCACCCCCTGGTGCCGGCGGTGAAAGACGACGCCCCTCGCCTCGTCGCCCGACTGCTCGACCAGCTGCTGGAGTCGGAGAAGTACGGCGAACGCAAGGGGGCCGCCTACGGCCTGGCGGGGCTCGTCAAGGGCATGGGCATCTTGGCGCTGAAGCAGCTCGGCATCATGGATACGCTCACCGTTGCCATTCAGAACAAGAAGTACTACAAGCATCGCGAAGGTGAGGCGGTGCTGGCGTTGGGATTTTGCCTCGTACTGGGCAGAGAGTGGAGACCTTGGAGAGTCGGCATAAGAGCATGCAGAAATCACTTTCTAGCACAAAAACAAACAAAAAACAAGAAGCTACACAAATTTGGTTTCATGACAACTTTGTATGAAGCAGGTTAATGGTTTGGTGAGTCTATTATAAAAAAATAAGTGGTTCACAGAACATGTAATTTTTGTGTGCCAAAAGCCATTATTTTTTGCATGTCAAAGACAGAAACTGAATATGAATTGATTTCCATGCCTATTAGGTAAATGAGCTTTTGTGGTTTGTTGGGTGTAAAATTGAAACAATATCTGTGCCCTTTATAAAATGGTAAAAAAAACCACATGAAATTTGATATAAACAAATTCCGACAGATTTTTTGAGCCGAAACCTCATCCCGAACCCCCACGCTACAATTCGTTCCTCTCGCAGGAGCACTGTTTGCCTTCGAGACGCTGACCAACATGTCGGGCCGTACATTCCCAAACCCCCACGCTACAATTCGTTCCTCTCGCAGGGGCACTGTTTGCCTTCGAGACGCTAACCAACATGCCGGGCCGTACATTCACGAACCCCCACGCTACAATTCGTTCCTCTCGCAGGGGCACTGTTTGCTTTCGAGACGCTAACCAACATGCCGGGCCGTACATTCCCGAACCCCCACGCTACAATTCGTTCCTCTCGCAGGGGCACTGTTTGCCTTCGAGACGCTGACCAACATGCCGGGCCGTACATTCACGAACCCCCACGCTACAATTCGTTGCTCTCGCAGGGGCACTGTTTGCGTTCGAGACGCTGACCAACATGCCGGGCCGTACATTCCCGAACCCCCACGCTACAATTCGTTGCTCTCGCAGGGGCACTGTTTGCCTTCGAGACGCTGACCAACATGCCGGGCCGTACATTCCCGAACCCCCACGCTACAATTCGTTCCTCTCGCAGGGGCACTGTTTGCCTTCGAGACGCTGACCAACATGCCGGGCCGTACATTCCCGAACCCCCACGCTACAATTCGTTCCTCTCGCAGGAGCACTGTTTGCCTTCGAGATGCTGACGAACATGCCGGGCCGTACATTCACGAACCCCCACGCTACAATTCGTTCCTCTCGCAGGAGCACTGTTTGCCTTCGAGACGCTGACCAACATGCCGGGCCGTACATTCCCGAACCCCCACGCTACAATTCGTTCCTCTCGCAGGAGCACTGTTTGCCTTCGAGATGCTGACGAACATGCCGGGCCGTACATTCACGAACCCCCACGCTACAATTCGTTCCTCTCGCAGGAGCACTGTTTGCCTTCGAGATGCTGACGAACATGCTCGGCCGGCTGTTCGAGCCGTACATAGTGCACGTGCTGCCGCACCTGTTGCTCTGCTTCGGCGACGGCAGCCAGTACGTTCGCCACGCCACCGACGACACCTCGCGCGTGGTCATGAGCAAGCTGTCCGCGCACGGCGTCAAGCTCGTGCTGCCCTCGCTGCTGGCCGCGCTCGAGGAGGACTCGTGGCGGACTAAGACCGGTCAGTGTGACGCTAGAGTAACTCGGACGTTCTACCTCACCTAGCTATGGCCACGGCAAAAGGCCGGCGCCGGTCACTTTGGCGGAAATCGCTGGGGTGCGTTGGCTACCCGTATTCACAAAGTGCAAGGCAGCGGGGGAAATTTATGTGGCCGGTCCTGGGAACCGGTTTATCTCGATGAAATGACGTGGAAATGCCTCTAAGTACAGGTTGTTATCCCTAGCAACAGGTAAAAGTCGCATGATCTACACCTTGGAAAGCTGTTTGAAAGTCTTATCAGGCCTATTGAATGCCGCTTGTTTTCATGGAGTTGACAATTTTTCGTAATATTTAGCAACAGGTATATATTAGGGGTGTGCGAATAGTAGATTTTCAGTTCGAATCGAATGTCGAATCGAATTAATGTTTGAATTTAATTTCGAATCGAATATCGAATAATTGTTCACAAAATCTTCGAATATCGAAGCGAATATCGAAGTATCTGTTTATAAGCGAAGTATTTTCGAATACCCTTACATTTTTTTATTTTCTTTATTGAAACATTCAAATCTTGCATACATATAACCAACATCATAGAAAAAAGGTTTGAAGACAGCATCATTCCAAAAAATAAAATCTAATAATGAAAATATAACCTTTCTGGCTCGCCGTCAGCATCAGTTTCCATTATAAAAGCTCGTTTTTTTGTTGGTGAATTTCAATTGCGAAAACGGCGTGTCAGACCACTCTTGACGACTGACGCCATTTTGAATTTCAAGCAACAAAACATGCCTCTTTTTGCGACTGTGCTGCACTCTAGGAGCTAACATGAACTTCGAAAACTACTACGAATATTCGAAAAAACCGAATAATTTAATCGTGAAACGAATATTTTCGAATCGAATTAAAATCGACTATTCGAAAATCGAAGTCGAATCGAATTATTCGATTCGAGTCGAATAATTCGACGTTTCGAATAATTCGCACACCCCTAGTATATAAATATTAAATTATTATAGCAGGCCCTGGTTGTGGGCTAAGATAAAACTCGCTTTAACCGTCAAAACCTTGTCCCCCCGCCTGTTGTAACCCGTGCTACGGTGATGCGACGGCCAGGTTCCGTTGAGCTGCTTGGCGCGATGGCGTACTGCGCCCCGAAGCAGCTGTCCTCGTGTCTGCCGAGCATCGTGCCCAAGCTGATCGAGGTGCTGAGCGATTCGCACGTCAAGGTGCAGAAGGCGGGCGCCCAGGCGCTGAAGCTCATCGGCTCCGTCATCCGCAACCCCGAGATCCAGGCCATCGTGCCCGTGCTCCTGGAGGCCTTGCAGGTAGGCAATCGGCAATCGGCAATCGGCAATCGGCAATCGGCAATCGGCAATCGGCAATCGGCAATCGGCAATCGGCAATCGGCAATCACGTAACTTTAACGTCGTGCCGCTGTCGGTTCTGATGGATAAAATCTAGGGGTGTGCGAATAGTGGTTTTCTTGGTTTCGAATCGAATGTCGAATATTTTAAAAATCATAATTCGAAGTCGAATCGAATATTGAATAAAAAGATTTTTAAAAAGTCGAATATCGAAGCGAATCGAATGATTCGTTTGGCTCGAATAATTCGCCAAAGGTTCGAATAATATACCTTAAATGTTAATTTTTGCAGCAAATTGCTTATCAGTGGTGCCAAATATTCAAACTATTCGAATTTTTCGAATTATTCGTTTTACGAATAATAAAATTTCGATTTCGAATACGAATTCGAATAGTTTAAAAATCACTATTCGAAATTCGAATACAAATAATTCGAAAATAATTCGTCGAATAATTCGTCCATTTCGAATATTCGCACACTCCTAATAAAATCCCTGTTGTTGTCCATGTTAGTTTTCTAAATTTGTAAACGAGATCAGAGCTACCCAATGGTAGTGCTGGTCTGCCTTGGAGGCTTTTGATGTAACTTTGGGGGACTGCACTTATTTCGAAAAATTACTTTTGGAATGAAAAGAAAATCTCATTTTTCCCATACCTACTTGTAATTTGTAGCAGTTGAGAGAAAGAATTCATGAATTTATAGCATTTTCATACGGTTTTGAATTAAAAACAAAACATCATTTTTCTCTTTTACAGTGATGAAATATGCGATTGAGACTTGAGAGTGCCAAGAAATGGGTTATTATGGGGTTGTTAGTTGGGTAGGAACATCAAATTTGGTAGATCTAAACATTGTATCTTGCTAGTGGTTTTGAAAATCATTTCCACTATTAGATTTTTAGGAAGAAAGTAATAAAACCTCTTTTCTTACTGTCAACTTCAGTCGAAGATACTGCACACCATCTCGCATCCAATGCCTCTGAAAAGTAACGTGACTTTGTTCTGCCCTTAGGACCCGTCGAACAAGACAGCCATGTGCCTGCAAAAGTGACGCGACGTAGTTCTTTTGCCCGTAGGACCCGTCGAACAAGACAGCCATGTGCCTGCAAAAGTGACGCGACGTTGTTCTTTTGCCCGTAGGACCCGTCGAACAAGACAGCCATGTGCCTGCAAAAGTGACGCGACGTTGTTCTTTTGCCCGTAGGACCCGTCGAACAAGACAGCCATGTGCCTGCAAAAGTGACGCGACGTTGTTCTTTTGCCCGTAGGACCCGTCGAACAAGACAGCCATGTGCCTGCAAAAGTGACGCGACGTTGTTCTTTTGCCCGTAGGACCCGTCGAACAAGACAGCCATGTGCCTGCAAAAGTGACGCGACGTTGTTCTTTTGCCCGTAGGACCCGTCGAACAAGACAGCCATGTGCCTGCAAAAGTGACGCGACGTTGTTCTTTTGCCCGTAGGACCCGTCGAACAAGACAGCCATGTGCCTGCAAAAGTGACGCGACGTTGTTCTTTTGCCCGTAGGACCCGTCGAACAAGACAGCCATGTGCCTGCAAAAGTGACGCGACGTTGTTCTTTTGCCCGTAGGACCCGTCGAACAAGACAGCCATGTGCCTGCAAAAGTGACGCGACGTTGTTCTTTTGCCCGTAGGACCCGTCGAACAAGACAGCCATGTGCCTGCAAAAGTGACGCGACGTTGTTCTTTTGCCCGTAGGACCCGTCGAACAAGACAGCCATGTGCCTGCAAAAGTGACGCGACGTTGTTCTTTTGCCCGTAGGACCCGTCGAACAAGACAGCCATGTGCCTGCAAAAGTGACGCGACGTTGTTCTTTTGCCCGTAGGACCCGTCGAACAAGACAGCCATGTGCCTGCAAAAGTGACGCGACGTTGTTCTTTTGCCCGTAGGACCCGTCGAACAAGACAGCCATGTGCCTGCAAAAGTGACGCGACGTTGTTCTTTTGCCCGTAGAACCCGTCGAACAAGACAGCCATGTGCCTGCAAAAGTGACGCGACGTTGTTCTTTTGCCCGTAGGACCCGTCGAACAAGACAGCCATGTGCCTGCAAAAGTGACGCGACGTTGTTCTTTTGCCCGTAGGACCCGTCGAACAAGACAGCCATGTGCCTGCAAAAGTGACGCGACGTTGTTCTTTTGCCCGTAGGACCCGTCGAACAAGACAGCCATGTGCCTGCAAAAGTGACGCGACGTTGTTCTTTTGCCCGTAGGACCCGTCGAACAAGACAGCCATGTGCCTGCAAAAGTGACGCGACGTTGTTCTTTTGCCCGTAGGACCCGTCGAACAAGACAGCCATGTGCCTGCAAAAGTGACGCGACGTTGTTCTTTTGCCCGTAGGACCCGTCGAACAAGACAGCCATGTGCCTGCAAAAGTGACGCGACGTTGTTCTTTTGCCCGTAGGACCCGTCGAACAAGACAGCCATGTGCCTGCAAAAGTGACGCGACGTTGTTCTTTTGCCCGTAGGACCCGTCGAACAAGACAGCCATGTGCCTGCAAAAGTGACGCGACGTTGTTCTTTTGCCCGTAGGACCCGTCGAACAAGACAGCCATGTGCCTGCAAAAGTGACGCGACGTTGTTCTTTTGCCCGTAGGACCCATCGAACAAGACAGCCATGTGCCTGCAAAAGTGACGCGACGTTGTTCTTTTGCCCGTAGGACCCGTCGAACAAGACAGCCATGCGCCTGCAAAAGTGACGCGACGTTGTTCTTTTGCCCGTAGGACCCGTCGAACAAGACAGCCATGCGCCTGCAAAAGTGACGCGACGTTGTTCTTTTGCCCGTAGGACCCGTCGAACAAGACAGCCATGTGCCTGCAAAAGTGACGCGACGTTGTTCTTTTGCCCGTAGGACCCGTCGAACAAGACAGCCATGTGCCTGCAAAAGTGACGCGACGTTGTTCTTTTGCCCGTAGGACCCGTCGAACAAGACAGCCATGTGCCTGCAAAAGTGACGCGACGTTGTTCTTTTGCCCGTAGGACCCGTCGAACAAGACAGCCATGTGCCTGCAAAAGTGACGCGACGTTGTTCTTTTGCCCGTAGGACCCGTCGAACAAGACAGCCATGCGCCTGCAAAAGTGACGCGACGTTGTTCTTTTGCCCGTAGGACCCGTCGAACAAGACAGCCATGTGCCTGCAAAAGTGACGCGACGTTGTTCTTTTGCCCGTAGGACCCGTCGAACAAGACAGCCATGTGCCTGCAAAAGTGACGCGACGTTGTTCTTTTGCCCGTAGGACCCGTCGAACAAGACAGCCATGTGCCTGCAAAAGTGACGCGACGTTGTTCTTTTGCCCGTAGGACCCGTCGAACAAGACAGCCATGCGCCTGCAAAAGTGACGCGACGTTGTTCTTTTGCCCGTAGGACCCGTCGAACAAGACAGCCATGTGCCTGCAAAAGTGACGCGACGTTGTTCTTTTGCCCGTAGGACCCGTCGAACAAGACAGCCATGTGCCTGCAAAAGTGACGCGACGTTGTTCTTTTGCCCGTAGGACCCGTCGAACAAGACAGCCATGTGTCTGCAAAAGTTACGCGACGTTGTTCTTTTGCCCGTAGGACCCGTCGAACAAGACAGCCATGCGCCTGCAAAAGTGACGCGACGTTGTTCTTTTGCCCGTAGGACCCGTCGAACAAGACAGCCATGTGCCTGCAAAAGTGACGCGACGTTGTTCTTTTGCCCGTAGGACCCGTCGAACAAGACAGCCATGTGCCTGCAAAAGTGACGCGACGTTGTTCTTTTGCCCGTAGGACCCGTCGAACAAGACAGCCATGTGCCTGCAAAAGTGACGCGACGTTGTTCTTTTGCCCGTAGGACCCGTCGAACAAGACAGCCATGTGCCTGCAAAAGTGACGCGACGTTGTTCTTTTGCCCGTAGGACCCGTCGAACAAGACAGCCATGTGCCTGCAAAAGTGACGCGACGTTGTTCTTTTGCCCGTAGGACCCGTCGAACAAGACAGCCATGTGCCTGCAAAAGTGACGCGACGTTGTTCTTTTGCCCGTAGGACCCGTCGAACAAGACAGCCATGTGCCTGCAAAAGTGACGCGACGTTGTTCTTTTGCCCGTAGGACCCGTCGAACAAGACAGCCATGTGCCTGCAAAAGTGACGCGACGTTGTTCTTTTGCCCGTAGGACCCGTCGAACAAGACAGCCATGTGCCTGCAAAAGTGACGCGACGTTGTTCTTTTGCCCGTAGGACCCGTCGAACAAGACAGCCATGCGCCTGCAAAAGTGACGCGACGTTGTTCTTTTGCCCGTAGGACCCGTCGAACAAGACAGCCATGTGCCTGCAAAAGTGACGCGACGTTGTTCTTTTGCCCTTAGGACCCGTCGAACAAGACAGCCATGTGCCTGCAAAAGTGACGCGACGTTGTTCTTTTGCCCGTAGGACCCGTCGAACAAGACAGCCATGTGCCTGCAAAAGTGACGCGACGTTGTTCTTTTGCCCGTAGGACCCGTCGAACAAGACAGCCATGTGCCTGCAAAAGTGACGCGACGTTGTTCTTTTGCCCGTAGGACCCGTCGAACAAGACAGCCTTGTGCCTGCAAAAGTGACGCGACGTTGTTCTTTTGCCCGTAGGACCCGTCGAACAAGACAGCCATGCGCCTGCAAAAGTGACGCGACGTTGTTCTTTTGCCCGTAGGACCCGTCGAACAAGACAGCCATGTGCCTGCAAAAGTGACGCGACGTTGTTCTTTTGCCCGTAGGACCCGTCGAACAAGACAGCCATGCGCCTGCAAAAGTGACGCGACGTTGTTCTTTTGCCCGTAGGACCCGTCGAACAAGACAGCCATGTGCCTGCAAAAGTGACGCGACGTTGTTCTTTTGCCCGTAGGACCCGTCGAACAAGACAGCCATGTGCCTGCAAAAGTGACGCGACGTTGTTCTTTTGCCCGTAGGACCCGTCGAACAAGACAGCCATGTGCCTGCAAAAGTGACGCGACGTTGTTCTTTTGCCCGTAGGACCCGTCGAACAAGACAGCCATGTGCCTGCAAAAGTGACGCGACGTTGTTCTTTTGCCCGTAGGACCCGTCGAACAAGACAGCCATGTGCCTGCAAAAGTGACGCGACGTTGTTCTTTTGCCCGTAGGACCCGTCGAACAAGACAGCCATGTGCCTGCAAAAGTGACGCGACGTTGTTCTTTTGCCCGTAGGACCCGTCGAACAAGACAGCCATGTGCCTGCAAAAGTGACGCGACGTTGTTCTTTTGCCCGTAGGACCCGTCGAACAAGACAGCCATGTGCCTGCAAAAGTGACGCGACGTTGTTCTTTTGCCCGTAGGACCCGTCGAACAAGACAGCCATGTGCCTGCAAAAGTGACGCGACGTTGTTCTTTTGCCCGTAGGACCCGTCGAACAAGACAGCCATGTGCCTGCAAAAGTGACGCGACGTTGTTCTTTTGCCCGTAGGACCCGTCGAACAAGACAGCCATGTGCCTGCAAAAGTGACGCGACGTTGTTCTTTTGCCCGTAGGACCCGTCGAACAAGACAGCCATGTGCCTGCAAAAGTGACGCGACGTTGTTCTTTTGCCCGTAGGACCCGTCGAACAAGACAGCCATGTGCCTGCAAAAGTGACGCGACGTTGTTCTTTTGCCCGTAGGACCCGTCGAACAAGACAGCCATGTGCCTGCAAAAGTGACGCGACGTTGTTCTTTTGCCCGTAGGACCCGTCGAACAAGACAGCCATGTGCCTGCAAAAGTGACGCGACGTTGTTCTTTTGCCCGTAGGACCCGTCGAACAAGACAGCCATGTGCCTGCAAAAGTGACGCGACGTTGTTCTTTTGCCCGTAGGACCCGTCGAACAAGACAGCCATGTGCCTGCAAAAGTGACGCGACGTTGTTCTTTTGCCCGTAGGACCCGTCGAACAAGACAGCCATGTGCCTGCAAAAGTGACGCGACGTTGTTCTTTTGCCCGTAGGACCCGTCGAACAAGACAGCCATGTGCCTGCAAAAGTGACGCGACGTTGTTCTTTTGCCCGTAGGACCCGTCGAACAAGACAGCCATGTGCCTGCAAAAGTGACGCGACGTTGTTCTTTTGCCCGTAGGACCCGTCGAACAAGACAGCCATGTGCCTGCAAAAGTGACGCGACGTTGTTCTTTTGCCCGTAGGACCCGTCGAACAAGACAGCCATGTGCCTGCAAAAGTGACGCGACGTTGTTCTTTTGCCCGTAGGACCCGTCGAACAAGACAGCCATGTGCCTGCAAAAGTGACGCGACGTTGTTCTTTTGCCCGTAGGACCCGTCGAACAAGACAGCCATGTGCCTGCAAAAGTGACGCGACGTTGTTCTTTTGCCCGTAGGACCCGTCGAACAAGACAGCCATGTGCCTGCAAAAGTGACGCGACGTTGTTCTTTTGCCCGTAGGACCCGTCGAACAAGACAGCCATGTGCCTGCAAAAGTGACGCGACGTTGTTCTTTTGCCCGTAGGACCCGTCGAACAAGACAGCCATGTGCCTGCAAAAGTGACGCGACGTTGTTCTTTTGCCCGTAGGACCCGTCGAACAAGACAGCCATGTGCCTGCAAAAGTGACGCGACGTTGTTCTTTTGCCCGTAGGACCCGTCGAACAAGACAGCCATGTGCCTGCAAAAGTGACGCGACGTTGTTCTTTTGCCCGTAGGACCCGTCGAACAAGACAGCCATGTGCCTGCAAAAGTGACGCGACGTTGTTCTTTTGCCCGTAGGACCCGTCGAACAAGACAGCCATGCGCCTGCAAAAGTGACGCGACGTTGTTCTTTTGCCCGTAGGACCCGTCGAACAAGACAGCCATGTGCCTGCAAAAGTGACGCGACGTTGTTCTTTTGCCCGTAGGACCCGTCGAACAAGACAGCCATGTGCCTGCAAAAGTGACGCGACGTTGTTCTTTTGCCCGTAGGACCCGTCGAACAAGACAGCCATGTGCCTGCAAAAGTGACGCGACGTTGTTCTTTTGCCCGTAGGACCCGTCGAACAAGACAGCCATGCGCCTGCAAAAGTGACGCGACGTTGTTCTTTTGCCCGTAGGACCCGTCGAACAAGACAGCCATGTGCCTGCAAAAGTGACGCGACGTTGTTCTTTTGCCCTTAGGACCCGTCGAACAAGACAGCCATGTGCCTGCAAAAGTGACGCGACGTTGTTCTTTTGCCCGTAGGACCCGTCGAACAAGACAGCCATGTGCCTGCAAAAGTGACGCGACGTTGTTCTTTTGCCCGTAGGACCCGTCGAACAAGACAGCCATGCGCCTGCAAAAGTGACGCAACGTTGTTCTTTTGCCCGTAGGACCCGTCGAACAAGACAGCCATGTGCCTGCAAAAGTGACGCGACGTTGTTCTTTTGCCCGTAGACCCGTCGAACAAGACAGCCATGTGCCTGCAAAAGTGACGCGACGTTGTTCTTTTGCCCGTAG